>JAJPEM010000006.1:0-2430000 GCA_022985005.1 Trichoderma koningiopsis | reverse complement strand
TTTCGGGTCCGGCCCCGTATGCTCTTACTCAAATCCATCCGAGAACATCAGGATCGGTCGATGATGCGCCGAAGCTCTCACCTGCGTTCACTTTCATTACGCGTAGGGGTTTGACACCCGAACACTCGCATACGAAGACGACTCCTTGGTCCGTGTTTCAAGACGGGTCGCTGGTGACCATTACGCCAGCATCCTTGCAGATGCGCGGTCCTCAGTCCAGCGCAGGGTATTATGCAACGGGCTATAACACTGCCGGAGCAGCCACGTTCCCGAAGCCTTTTTCCCCCGCGCCGAACTGATGCTGGCCTGAACACGGCGAAGTGCACCGGAGAGAACCCCGGATGATTCGCCGCGCCCAAGTCTGGTCACAAGCGCTTCCCTTTCAACAATTTCACGTACTGTTTAACCCTCTTTTCAAGGTGCTTTTCATCTTTCGATCACTCTACTTGTGCGCTATCGGTCTCTGGCCAATATTTAGCTTTAGAAGACATATACCTCCCATTTTGAGCAGCATTCCCAAACTACTCGACTCGTCGAAGGAGCTTTACAGAGGCTCGGTGGCCAGCCAGACGGGGCTCTCACCCTCTGTGGCGTCCCGTTCCAGGGAACTCGGGCGGCACCTCACCAAAAGCATCCTCTACAAATTACAACTCGGACCCTAGGGGCCAGATTTCAAATTTGAGCTGTTGCCGCTTCACTCGCCGTTACTGGGGCAATCCCTGTTGGTTTCTTTTCCTCCGCTTATTGATATGCTTAAGTTCAGCGGGTATTCCTACCTGATCCGAGGTCAACATTTCAGAAAGTTGGGTGTTTTACGGACGTGGACGCGCCGCGCTCCCGGTGCGAGTTGTGCAAACTACTGCGCAGGAGAGGCTGCGGCGAGACCGCCACTGTATTTCGGGGCCGGGATCCCGTCTTAGGGGTTCCCGATCCCCAACGCCGACCCCCCGGAGGGGTTCGAGGGTTGAAATGACGCTCGGACAGGCATGCCCGCCAGAATACTGGCGGGCGCAATGTGCGTTCAAAGATTCGATGATTCACTGAATTCTGCAATTCACATTACTTATCGCATTTCGCTGCGTTCTTCATCGATGCCAGAACCAAGAGATCCGTTGTTGAAAGTTTTGATTCATTTTGAATTTTTGCTCAGAGCTGTAAGAAATAACGTCCGCGAGGGGACTACAGAAAGAGTTTGGTTGGTCCCTCCGGCGGGCGCCTGGTTCCGGGGCTGCGACGCACCCGGGGCGTGACCCCGCCGAGGCAACAGTTTGGTATGGTTCACATTGGGTTTGGGAGTTGTAAACTCGGTAATGATCCCTCCGCTGGTTCACCAACGGAGACCTTGTTACGACTTTTACTTCCTCTAAATGACCGAGTTTGGAGAGCTTTCCGGCCCTGAGTGGTAGTTGCCCACCTCTCTGGGCCAGTCCGGACGCCTCACTGAGCCATTCAATCGGTAGTAGCGACGGGCGGTGTGTACAAAGGGCAGGGACGTAATCAACGCAAGCTGATGACTTGCGCTTACTAGGGATTCCTCGTTGAAGAGCAATAATTGCAATGCTCTATCCCCAGCACGACGGAGTTTAACAAGATTACCCAGGCCTTCCGGCCAAGGGAGTACTCGCTGGCTCCGTCAGTGTAGCGCGCGTGCGGCCCAGAACATCTAAGGGCATCACAGACCTGTTATTGCCTCAAACTTCCATCGGCTTGAGCCGATAGTCCCTCTAAGAAGCCGGCGTACTGCCAAAGCAATACGGGCTATTTAGCAGGTTAAGGTCTCGTTCGTTATCGCAATTAAGCAGACAAATCACTCCACCAACTAAGAACGGCCATGCACCACCACCCACAAAATCAAGAAAGAGCTCTCAATCTGTCAATCCTCATTGTGTCTGGACCTGGTGAGTTTCCCCGTGTTGAGTCAAATTAAGCCGCAGGCTCCACCCCTGGTGGTGCCCTTCCGTCAATTTCTTTAAGTTTCAGCCTTGCGACCATACTCCCCCTGGAGCCCAAGCACTTTGATTTCTCGTAAGGTGCCGAACGCGTCAAAAATGTAACATCGTCCGATCCCTAGTCGGCATAGTTTATGGTTAAGACTACGACGGTATCTGATCGTCTTCGATCCCCTAACTTTCGTTCCTGATTAATGAAAACATCCTTGGCAAATGCTTTCGCAGTAGTTAGTCTTCAATAAATCCAAGAATTTCACCTCTGACAATTGAATACTGATGCCCCCGACTGTCCCTATTAATCATTACGGCGGTCCTAGAAACCAACAAAATAGAACCACACGTCCTATTCTATTATTCCATGCTAATGTATTCGAGCATAGGCCTGCCTTGAGCACTCTAATTTTTTCAAAGTAAAAGTCCTGTTTCCCCGCCACACCCAGTGAAGGGCATGGGGTTCCGCAGAGGGAAAGGCCCGGCCGGACCAGTGCACGCGGTGAGGCGGACCGGCCAGCCAGGCCCAAGGTTCAACTACGAGCTTTTTAACCACAACAACTTTAATATACGCTATTGGAGCTGGAATTACCGCGGCTGCTGGCACCAGACTTGCCCTCCAATTGTTCCTCGTTAAGGGATTTAAATTGTACTCATTCCGATTACAAGACCCAAAAGAGCCCTGTATCAGTATTTATTGTCACTACCTCCCCGTGTCGGGATTGGGTAATTTGCGCGCCTGCTGCCTTCCTTGGATGTAGTAGCCGTTTCTCAGGCTCCTTCTCCGGGGTCGAGCCCTAACCCTCCGTTACCCGTTGCCACCATGTTTGGACAAGACCCAAACATCGAAAGTTGATAGGGAAGAAATTTGAATGAGCCATCGCCGGCACAAGGCCTGTCGATTCGACTAGTTATTATGATTCACCAGAGAGCCCCGAGGGGCATTGGTTTTTAATCTAATAAATACAACCCTTCCGAAGTCGGGATTTTTAGCATGTATTAGCTCTAGAATTACCACGGTTATCCAAGTAGTAAAGTATTATCAAATAAACGATAACTTATATAATGAGCCATTCGCAGTTTCGCGGTATAATTGCTTATACTTAGACATGCATGGCTTAATCTTTGAGACAAGCATATGACTACTGGCAGAATCAACCAGGTAACTATCGTCAGGGCGTCCGGGCCTGAGCCCTCGCGCCCACCGGCCGCCTCGCGGCAGCCGGAGCGATTTCAAGTTCACTAGGTAGGCCAACCTCCCCGCCGTGAGGCAGTTCGATCAGCGCCGTCCGCTGCGCACGCCCGGCCGATTTTTACGTCGCCTGGCACGCGCTGCGAGCAGCAATCCGCTCCCCCCGCCCAAGTTCCCAGGGCATCCCTCCGCCGCGCTGAGCGTGGCATCGGGCGCCCCAGTAGAGGGACCCGGGACCGAAGCATCAACCATTGCGGCGTCCGCTTCGGGCGGGTTTCCCCCCGTTGCTCAGTGATGCCGCTCGCCTGAAAGGCCAGTTGCCCACCGAACCCATCCGCCAGCGCCAGGGGACCCCTAGGGGACCCTCGACGACAGCAGGCAACCTCCGTACGGCGTGCACCCTGGGGAGCCGCTTTCGGGAGGGTCGACGACGAGTTACGCCCGATCGCTAGCGAGGCCGGAGCCTACAAGCCTGTTCAAAAGGGCGCGATAACTTGAAGTCTGCAAGATATGGTACAGTTGATCGGTCAGGTTGGAACCCTCCGGCCGCCGCCTTTCAGCTGCTTCCTTTGGGTTTTCCCCTTTCCTCTCGTAGGTCCTCCGACCAAATGGGCGGGGTTGGCCGCCAGCTTTGGGCTCGTGGTCCAATTCCTATTTTCCGCAAAATTCATTTGTATGGGAAATCGGTCAAATCGACTCACGGCCATACAAAAAAAAAACCAAACTAGCCAGATTTTCCCGATTGGCCTGCCCCGGGCTTTCGAGGGAATGGCCTACCCTGGAGCTATTAGAGCTCGTGGCCGATATTCGCCTATTTTCAACGCAAGTTAATTCATTCCATGTATGGCGAAGAGCGGTCAAATCGACTAAATCCATTGGCCAGCATCGCTGGTAGCTAGCAGGAAAAAACCAAACTAGCCAGATTTAAGTCTCTGGCCCACTTGGCCTGTAATCTGCGAGCTGCCAGAACGCCTACCATCTGGAGCAATCTAGCCTGCTATAGCCTTTTAGTATCTACACGCACTCGCCTATCTTAGCGTGCCATAGCCACACCATCTCGTCGAGTGATCCTAATGCTATAAGCAATGAGTTAGGTGAAAAGGCTATAGATGTAACTAGTCCTTGATGGCCTTTAAGTATCTACAGGGACTCGCCCGTATTAACGCGCCATAGCCGCATTGTCTTATCGCTTGAACCTAATGCCACAAGCAAAGAGTCGGGCGAGAAGGCCACCGACTCAACTTCGCCGCTATGGCCCTCCAGTGTCTATATGCATCAATCCCAATTATTCCCTGTCCTAGGCCGGAGGCATATCCACTTAGGTATTGCATTCTCAAACTAATTCCTAACAATACTTAAGCGGGGGGTAAATATAAGGGCTAAAGAATATAGCTAAAGAGGCGCAGCGCTAATAATCAATATATTAGGTCGAAGAATCTACGAATAGTCTTTTAAAAAATTGGATAATTCATTATTACTGCCCTCCTATTGCAGAGTAAGTTAATATATCTCATACTTCCATTACATAGATTTACCTATAGAAGAGCTTATAAACTCCCAATTAAATGGATGCTTTCTAGTGCTTGTTAAATCAAACTCAGCGCCTTAACCCAGTAGAGGAAGTGCTGTTTTAGTAATTAAAGAACTTTTCCATAATCGCTAGCTTAATTTCCTGCCTCTCGGAGGTAATATACCCAATTCCAGCAGGCATACCTAACCGCAGCAGGAATATTTTCATTAACTTTTTGCTTATCAGCTATAGAGCCTTCCAAGCCTAATAGTCATAGACCACAGATATCTTGCCTAAGACATTGATTTATAATTCGCAGACAGTTATCCGCTATTCTCGCATGACTTTAAAATTCATCAATCCAGAAAGGGTTCTATCCTTGCTTCCCGGGATCCACAAGAAAGTCACAAAAGGAGAGATACAGCAACCTCACTGGAGACTTAGCTAATTAAGGGATGCTAAAGACAAAATAAAGCTCATCCAATGTAGCATTAATAGTGTATTTAGGAATGTCAAGAAGCTATGCTAGAGCAGATATTAATAAAGGATGTGCAAGAATTATAATTAAACTAACAATGTGTTGAAATTGATGCAGAACCTCGCTATGCTCTCGCTTAGAAAGCCCGACAAGCAGCTGATCCAGGACCGGCATATAAGTTACATCAAGTTTAGACTCTTGGCTTTTAGTCTTATATTCTAGGATTATGCAAAGTCATGCATTGGGGTCCTTTCCACCTCTGCAATCGGCGATAAAACAACATACAGTTGCAGCGAAAATAAAAAGCAGAACTGCCATTGCTACTAAGGCCTTAATACTAGATTGGCCAGGCCAATCTGCATTTAGTTATCTCTCTTCAGGCACTAAGCTATTATAGTTTCCTTAAATTATTATTAATTTATGCTCTAGGAAGTATAATAAGTTATTCTTTATAACTGCTATGGGTATTTTATAAAGAATAAGGTCTTAATATCTACCCCTAATCGCAGAAAAGCCTAGCCAAACTAGAAGCTCTAGCTGGCTAGTAATAAATACTTTAAACCCAAAGCCTTTAGCATAGCTAAGGTAATGGATCACAGATTTAACTTTATCTTCTAGGTTGCACTCATCTAGAGCATTAATAACTATCATAATAATTTCAGGCTTTCCAGCATCTAGTAAGACTTTAGATAGAGGCTATAAGATAAGCTTATTAAAATGTTCTTTTAGTCCCTTGTTGCTAATATTGGGGTTGGCATCCATAGCGTTCTTAATATAAGGAGCGAAAATGGATTTCCTCATTGCTAGTTAAGTAGCTATTATTGTGAAAAGCTTGGCCGGGCTCCCTTAGTTACCCTCCCCTCTCTTGAAGAAAAAACTAGCGCCTAGATGGCTAGTGTTTATAAAAAACTAGGCAATAGTGTAGGAGATAGTTAACTTCCCTATGCCCGCTATACTATTTAGCTAAAAGATAGGCTTAAAGTCTAAGGTCCTTGCCTACTTATTTACTTAATTACAGACTTCAACTTAAGTATTTAATAAGCAGGTTAGGTTCTATTCTTTAATAAAGGAATTAAAGGAGGCTTCTAAAGCAACGGGGAGGCAGTTAAGTATAATCTTCTAGTCAATATTAAGCAAAATAGCTCTGCAATGGGTTTATTAGTTCACATCTATGGATGCAGAGGATTATTACCATTAACTTATATCTAATCTACTTAAAGCGCTAAAAGAATTATTTATATATACTAACCAAGGTCCTAAACAACCTTTTCAATGTTTTTACTCTGGAAAGGCCATTTCAGAGAGCAAAAGCCAAGACAGCTCGCTGCCTGGCGGGCTGTCCTTGGGTAAAGCTGGTCGCGAAGTCCTTATAGAAGCAATTAGCTATTAAGAACTGCGAGATGCAGCTACTAGGACGCCTTAAGCTTTGCGCTATTTAGACTTTTAAATAATTCCTGGCAAGCTCTGGAGGCATTTTCTAACTCAATGATTTATCCGCGCAGTCAGAGGATATCATCCCTGGCGTGCTTAACATCATTAAAATACTGCAAGCATAACTTGGCGACCTTGGCTGATAATTCTGCTACCGCGAAAATACTAGTAGCGACCCCAAGTGCTTCCATAGTAATTGGATGCGATTGCTCTCTCTGTATGAAGAGCATTTGGTGTTAACACTAAGCTTGCGGCTCAACCGCGGTGAGCAGCCTGACCGTAGGTTTCCAGCCACGTAGCGCCCCGGTGCTAGCGTCAAAGAACTTGTGATAATAATAGCCACCAATAGCAAGCGGGCTCAAGTACTAATATAACGACAATCCGCCAATAGAAACTAGAACCCTGCCTGTCAGGGTCAAACAACTGCCCATCATCATCGGCCATCTTTGTGACCATCGGTCGAACTCTTAAATTCCCCACGTATATCTGGATAGACATTGATGCATGTCGGTTTCGGTGCGAGCCATAATGGGTGGCGGAGTTGAGTTCTCTTGCGATGGAAACATGTCACCAAGTATCAGATCGGATCTCAAAGTAGATCCAGTCCAACATGTTTATCCATATTAGAATGTATGATGATCTTTCAAGGGGCATAGAGAATTGTATATTTATCCCTTTATTCACCTGTGTTCACAATCAATAATGCACTTCACCTTGATTGGCTGTACGGCCAATAGTTTGTTTGTTTTTATTTGATTGACAACGTCCGCTAAGTATCCTAGTTACATGTAGACCGCAGCTGGGCAATATGATGGTAGGAGCCGCTGGTTCAGATCTTGCGTTCGCTACGTCCAATGAACAGAAGAAAAGCTGGGGGTTTCCAGTCTAAGTCTTGTGGAACAGGTCCGTGGGGTATGGGTGTCTTCTACTAGGTTCTGGAAGTCTTTGTATCCTTGATTTCCCTTTGGAGAGCTATTTGTACTAGCCCTATTAAAAACCGGTTCACTACACTGCACAACTGAGAAATTGGTACCAAGTGGTGCTTGCACAGGCCGCTTTTCATTGAGCCATACTTTGACGTAGCGGATTCAGTGGAATAACCATGATTAGTAAAGAGCTAATGACTACTGACTCGTCCCTAATCACAACCTTACAACATGCGCCAACTTCAGAGCTGATTTTACGTCTTGTGTTAAACTTCCCTGACCAAGCATTCTTCGTTGAGGATTTCCCGCCCAGCCCCAGGGATACCTGCCAAGTGTAATGTACAACTCAACTCGCCTGCCAAACTCTTGAGAACATGTCTTACACCTTCCTCGCCCCCAAGAGACAGTCCATATACGTACGGTCTACCGACAAGTACCATGGAAGCCCCTAAGGCGAGTGCTTTAGCAATATCTGCGCCGCATCTGATACCGCTATCGAACAGGATCGTTATTTTGTCGCCTACAGCTTTAGCGATTTTGGGAAGTTGTTCGAGACTACTTGGACCACCGTCTTGCTGTCTCCCGCCATGATTAGATACAACGATTCCGTCCATGCCGGCCGCAACGGCTCTCTGAGCATCAGTGATGGTTTGGATGCCTTTGAGAACGATGGGTCCAGACCAATTCTCGCGTAAAAATCTCAAGTCTTCCCAGCCGTGACTCTTGCCGGGGAAGATAGTGCGCGCCCACTCGGCAGCTGCTTTACCCAAATCTTCCTTGATATCTTTACCGTGTTCAAGTTTAAACTTTCGCTGGAAGACAGGGTCGGTAAATCCAATCTCTACTCCAATTGAATCAGGTCGAAGAAATGGGTTGTAGCCATTGTTCATGTCGGATGGTCGCCATCCGAGCATGTATGTGTCCAGTGTAACGACGAGCACAGTGAATCCAGCCTTTTTAGCCCTTTCCAGGATACTGATAGTAATATCATTGTCTTCATTTGAAGGCCAGTAGAGCTGATACCAACGTGGGCCTTCTCCGTTTGCTTTTGCCACATCTTCTATACTTGTACTCGAGGCCGAAGACATGATATATAGCACGCCTTCTTTTGATGCAGCAGTAGCAGTGGCAATCTCTCCTTCTGGATTGAATATTTTCTGTACTCCCACCGGAGCAATGGCGATAGGTGATCGGAATTTTTCCCCAAACAAGGTTGTCGATAAGTCAGGATAGTTCGCATCAACTAGTCGATTAGGAATTATGCCCCATTTTTTGAACGCAGCTAAATTCTTGTTGTGTGTCTCTCGCTGACCAGCTGACCCGTGAACGTAACCCCAGGCAGAAGCGCTAAGAACTTCCTTGGCTTGAGGCTCCCAATCGGTCGTTTGAAAAGTGAACGGCGGCCGCTCGAACTTCAATCCTTTTCGGTAGACCTCAGCCTCATAAGCAAGAGGTGCTTCCAGATCAGCCTGGGTGATTGCTGTATTGTTGGTCGCCATTCCGAAGTTTGCTTGAGACTTTCTGCAAATAAGCGAGAGTGACAGGAAGATAGAGTAGTCGGCGTTGATATTTGGAATCGATGTTGGAGATATGATTTTTGCGTGGCTATTAAGCCTGTATCTAATAGTTTCCCAGACTAGCCCACCCATACACGTTCAGGCAAGAAACTACCGAACTTGCCGAATGTCTATTGTTACATTAGTAGTTTCGATGGTATTTGTGACATGGAGTGACATCATTGAATTGACTACATCAATAAACCTGTTTTATTCTGCGTCGAGTCTTGATTGCAACCCCATAAATTACGCCCGTCTGCATAGAGAGTCCGGGATAAGGCTCGATAACAATTCTAGTAAATGTTGTCATAATCTAGCACATCGAGGTCGTAAAAATCTATCTTTAGAGTATAAAGAAACATTCTACAAACACTTTTGAAGAATTACCTTACAAATTGATTTGTTGAATCTGAGAAGAACTGCGTATAATTGAGTGGCTTCTCTCATGATGCCTTCCTAGATGATCAGTGGGCTTAATTAGAACTTACACTATTGAGACGCTAATCTCAATTAACGGAAGCGACATCTCGGAAAGGATCTTTTGTCTAAGAGGCCCATTTAGAAGAGATTAGTAAACCTATGCTGTTGATTCATGTCCTTGGAAGAGGACGTCAAGCCCGGCTCTCAGCCCTTCGGGCCAGCCGCCACCGGTGGAGCTCCATTTTCAGAAGCCTTGCATGATTTGGTGCGACCGATTCCTGCTAGGGCGGCCCCGTTATTTCCTGCGAATTGGGATGGCCGGACTAAGCCTTTCCCACTATAGCTTTCGTGTTTTAGAGTTGTGGAAGCGCAAGCTAGCGAGCGGAGGCGGATATCCGTCTTAGAGCGGGCCCTCTACGAAAATGATGCTTTCTTTTCTAGCAACAGACGGAGTAGCACAGGCGCCGAAGTCATTGATATTGCGCATCATCTTGTTTGTTTGGCCCATAACTTCCTAGTGTTGATGTCAGTACGTCATGATTCCTCGCCCCTTCGTTTCCTTCCATTCTTCTCTTTTTTTTCCTTTTTCTTGTTTTTTTATCTTTTTTTTTGTGGCGTTTGAGCAGAATTGGTTATTGTAAGTATCATATCGGGGCATGTTCGGGATTTAAAATATTCTCTGTTGGCAATAATGCGAAAGAAGCGTTATCACTGTCAGCACTAGGGCTTGAGAGGCAAACCTGCAGCATCGCTAAGAAACATATATATATGTATCCGCCGTTTCTCGAGAATTTGCAAATAGTACAAGTCGGGGCATACAAAACCAATAGCATTGAATCTTTAATCGATACCTCTACTTAATAACATTGGCATTCGAGAATAACCTGACCATTTGTCGTTTCAAGTGCTTCTGCGCTGGGGCATCTGACGGACAGCGAGCGAACTCTAGAGAGAAGAATACGCGCCGCTAAAAAACACGCCACCGTCAAAGCAGAAAATGCATCGTAGTATGGACTTGTAGAGCATAAAGACGACAGGATCTGGCCATCATGTTGGTTGATCTCTGCTTTATAATCAAGCCACATGTTTTCAATCCTACCACTGATGTCGTGTGAGCAAGCAATAATATCGTCCTTAAGACTATGACTTTGTGAGAGTAATTTTTGAAGGCTAAATATTTCGAGTACAAGCCGGTTAACAAGAGACTCTTCCTGCTCCGCCGTTATTCTGGATACAACAGCCCAAACATCTCCATCCAAGAGAAGATCCTGACAGAGTTTTGGCGATACACTTACTGCAAAGGCCTAAATGCAATTAGCTATTAGAAACAGTGGAGATCATTTTTGTACATTTCCACTAACAGTTTGGTGTATTACATGTGCAGCAACTCCTCTGAGGATGGCGATATCTTCAGACTTGGGGTCCACGGAAGCTAACATTTTCCAACAGGCCTCTAAATGAACAAAGTAGGCGGGAGCATTTGTCGACCAAATTGCCTCGTATAGCGATAACAATACCGTTGTGCATAATTTGAACGTCACAGTCACACTAGATCCACTAGACAGAACGGTAACATATCGAGATAATACTTCACCATATAGCCGAGAAGCTTCTAAGACAAGTGTGTAACTCTGAAACATGACACCGCAGAAGGCTGTAGCCGCGGCTCGGAGAGCAGCTGCGAGAATCGAGTCATTCTCTCCAGACGAGACAATTCCGAGAGCAAAGAGCCACGGCCGCTTCGACGGCCCTTGTCTGTTGGATGAGATGAAAGATACGAATTGGGAAATGAACCCCAGAGACGTAAAGGCTTGAGAAGACGGCTGCTTGAGTATGGTAGCGAGAACATCCCGTCGTGGTCGTGCCAGCGGCTTTTGATATCGTGCGGCTACGAGGCGCGTCTGATTCAGGATAATGGGCCCTTGGATGGGCCCCGAACACGATCGATTGGTGATGATACACTGGCGACATGAAGGTTGGCCGCCATCACAGCCGATACGCCGTTGTCGACACGCTTTGCATCCGCGACTTCGTCGAGGCATACTCTGATCTGAAAGGAGAATCTTTTGCGAGGCTTTGTTGGGCAGTTGCTTGTTAATTCCGGCTCAAAGAATCACTCTAAAAGGAAACGAGTGTTAGCGGTAAGACGATGAATACAATGAGTGCAGGCATTATAACGCTAGCGAAACCTTCCATACCAAGACTAGCGCTGATATGATCTACGAATTTTGGTGATAATCCCGGAGTACTAACCCCTTTAAACGTTGTGGGATTGGAATTACTTATTTACAACTGCATCCGACTGAGTCTCAATGAAATAAAAAGCCCTCTCTCACTTTGCTTTCGTGCAACTGTGCGAGAAAACGTATTGTTGTTTACGAAATCTTTTTGTCAGGTGTGTTGATAACGACTGAAGCCTTTGTCCACTGCCAAGTTATGCTATAGACTAAAGAACAAGTGTATGCAACGTTGAAGCTTGGCAACCTGCTCTACGAACAAAGTGAGTCTCCACTGCATATTATTTATGGCTTTCCAGCCCACACCTTTGAGAGAAAATCCTCCATCTTGGTAAACTCGTAGTCGGGAAACATTTGGTTAAGTTCGCCGGACACATCCCATCCGCCCTCCAGACTACTAAGCAAAAAGCCGGCCATCACCTGTTTCCCCATGCTCTCGTCTGAGCTGGCTGAATGTCGCCTCTCAAAGCGCCACGGCATAATGAAGCTTCCATCCTTGACATCATCTAGCTGAACCTTTGTGACGGCAAAAGGACGGCCTATCCCATGTTAGAAACAATATTCATAAGCATTTTGGTTATATATACCTCTAATTTTCTCTCCAAGTTTGATAACTTGGGAAACAGTGGCCCGATTTCCTTGGACTCCACTAATCTCTGGCCACTCTTTGTCATAGCCGATAGCTTTGGCAATAACTGCGGCAGCATCGGCCACCGTCGTCAATGTAACTGTGACATCCTCGTGTCCGTCGATGACAATGGCTTTGCAGCCTTCATAGTTGAAGATGGTATCCAAGGGAGCCACGTGCTTTGCTGTTTGGGTTGGCGATGCAAGATAGTCTAAGAAAAGGCCGGTTTGGAACAGCGTGTATTCGAGGACCTATTAAATTTGAGATGAGCATGGAGCAATGGTCTGAATGTGGTGGGAAAGAGCCAAATCATAGATACCTTTCCATTCGCGTTGAGATTTCTCAAGTACTCCCTTGTAACCCCTTTCCCGGCGTACCACCACATGTGAGCGATCCCCGAGCTGTAAACAGTGAATTAATCAGTTTTTTGAAACTCCAAACTAAAATAAACCGAGACACTTCTTACCTTCCAAACTCACTGGGCGCAAAACGTTTGACCCCGGCAGCAACAGCCGCGTCAATCAGCTGTCTCTCTGCCTCTTGGCCCGCCTTGTGCATGAGCTGAAGAAAAGACATCAGAGTATGTGTTCCCTTGAGAGCTTCTACCAGGGCATTGTGGTTGCCATAATCGACTGTGCACCAGGCGGTTCCGGGGACTACCTCCTCGTCCAAAGCTTCCTATATAGATATATAGATGTGAGCCTCTCTAAACTCGTAACATCATTTAGCACATTTCTTTCGAATCAACTGACTCGTCTGCTCAAGATGGTGATGTCGTGTTTGCCCGTGGCAAGAAGGGCATCTATAATCTCTCTGGCAACGGCTATTGGATGGGAATTTTCCAGGTTAGCTTGGCTTTTTCCGACAAGTATGATGAGAATTTTGAGTTAGCGTACGCCCAGAGCCACCTGCAACCATGACTTTGACCATTGTAAGTAATTGGATAAAGAGTGCTGCTAATTAAGAGTGTGTGTAATAGGTAGTTTTGGTAAGCTCTTAGGGGAGAGATGCAACGAGATTAAATACTTCCTTGATTCAACTAAATTTCAAAAACTCATGAGTGTATTTACAATCATCACCGCGGGCGACCAATTTCTCTGTCTTGATTTGAATGGATTGCCAACCCGTCTAAGCGTTGATTGGGCTAGGGTCCAATCAGAGAGGGGCAATCGTTCCGCCGCGGTCGAAGCACTGTTTGAAACTGGAGTGCACGCTATAGCTGTTTCTCCGCCTAATCCCACCATGAAGAGTTGCTTATTCATTCCGCCGCGGTCGAACCAGGTTGAATCTAACAACGTTGCGTGTAAAGCGGTTCGTCTCCGCCGCGGCGATTGAAAATTAATACGCCGCGTGTAATGCGCGTCTCATCAGTTCATCGCCGTCACTCACCTTCATCTCCAAAGAAGAAACGTTGAGAGACCGTTTCGGCATATCCGGCAGTACAATGACCACGGCGATCTCCAATAGCGACAGAGGCGGTGGCCAGTTCTCCACACCTAAACGGAGGAAGATTCGGAAGGGCACGCAGAGTTGCTGGGAGTGCAAGCGAAGAAAAATCCGGTGTACTTTTGCAACTCCAACTGAGCCTGTATGCGATGGGTGCAGAAGTCGTCGCGTCAAATGCCTCAGTCAAGAATATCATGACGACACAAGACTGACACCAGCACCGGATAAACGAGAGAGCAATGTTAACAAGATTGTATGTTTCTTCTCTAGCATTTCAATCAGCATCTCCTCTACTAACACCAGAAAGCGTAACCAAGCTGACGCTTCATCTTGCGTCAAAACACCTTCGATTTATAACTATGTGAGCAGTGCAGCACCCGACAATTCACCCGGTGATTACGATGGCATGTCTCAACAGCTTCTTGCTGCCTGGCCGAGCCAGCATGAGCTTGAGATTATATCAAAAATGAATATCAGCAATACTTTCATGCTCTTCCACGGCGTCATATGTATGCCTTACTCGGATTTCATGAGCAACGACCTACTATCGCTCCAAGATGTGTTGCAACCGCCTCTACCAGGATCCCATCCAGTGTTGATTGCTCGCAGGCTTCTCATGCTGGGCGTCTTTCTGCAAAGCGGGCTACTCTCATCGTCTGAGCTGCAGGCTACCATGAATCGAGTTGTTGAAACAGCAAACAGACTAGTTGTTAGCAATGATGATCTGGCTGGCTCCCTCGAAGGCATTGAGTGCATTATGATGGAGAGCATGTTTCGGAACAATGCGGGCAATCTCCGCGGCGCGTGGGTCTCGAATCGCCGAGCCATGACGATGGCGCAAGTTATGAGCCTCCATCGATACCGAGCCACTCTCTCTGCCGATGGCAATGGCAATAAAGATTGGGACGCCAGACCTCCGCCGAAAACTATCGATGCTGAGACGAGAAATCGTATCGAGCCTCACTTGATGTGGTTCCGATTGGTCGCTACGGATAGATATCTATCCTTGATACTGGGGCTGCCACAGGAATCACAACAAGATCCCCACTCCGTCTGCTTATTGTCAAAAGAGCCCAGAGAATACGCGTTAATAGATCGTCTTGAGCGCCTTGAGGTAGTTGCCGCGGGACTCATTTTGCAGCGAAATAGCACAAACATGCACGACCTTGAAGCAACCAACAGGGCGGATAAACTTCTTCAAGAGGCGGCAGCTTCAACGCCTGCCCAGTGGTGGCTCCCTCCCGATCCCTTGTCCATCGCTGGTGATACTATGGAAGCTTTCAAAGAGACTATCCGACTCATGTATCAGCTTACTCATTTTCATTTACTCGCACAATTACATCTTCCTTACATACTGCTGACTTCCAACGACCGCAAATACGACTATAGCAAGATGACGGCTATCAACGCGAGCCGGGAGATATTATCACGTTTCGTCCTTTACTTTGACAGTAGCTCCAACTGCTCCTCCTACTGCCGCGGAATTGACTTTTTAACTTTTATCGCTAGCATGACGCTGTGTCTTGCTCATATAAAAGGACACTGTCAGCGTCATACTAGTATTGTGAACAACGAGACTACCGGCGTCTTTCAATTTCTCGTACATCAGCGCCCTCAAGACATTGGCTTTATAGAGCGTATAATCGAGAGTATGGAACACAAGACAACAAGAGACAACAATCCCATCACTCAGATAATTACCAACAGCCTGAGACAGCTCATGGTCATTGAAGCTTCTGTCGCCAGCCAGAGTAGCTGCATTGCAAGCCTCTCTTGCCAAATCGACTGCGATGAACTTGAAAGTAGTGGTATTAGTATGCATATGAAGAACGATATATTGCAAATCTATGTGCCTTATTATGGCACTATCAAAATAGAGCGTGAAGAGTCTTCACACAGGTTTGTTGAGAGCAATCTTGTTTCGGCAGACTCTACGACACAACCGCCCTTGGAAATCTTTCAGTCGCCTACTGAAAGGTCTCTTGTCAATGAGACTTTTGGTGAAACTTTTGCGTCCAGTAATCGAATTATAAGGGAGGAGAACATATTGATACCCAGTATTGGGGAAGACTTTAGTGAATGGGCGCTTGGGAGCATGGATTTCGCTCTATAGAAACAATTTAATCTAGTCTAGTTTCAGGAGACTGGCGTACTAGACTCGCTGAGCTGGC
The DNA here is from genome assembly GCA_022985005.1 of Trichoderma koningiopsis. Taxonomy (NCBI): domain Eukaryota; kingdom Fungi; phylum Ascomycota; class Sordariomycetes; order Hypocreales; family Hypocreaceae; genus Trichoderma; species Trichoderma koningiopsis. The sequence continues at coordinate 2,414,065 of JAJPEM010000006.1, read as the reverse complement.
TTGAATAGCTATGGTTGAACACCCAATAGTAATATACAGAAGGAAAAAACAAGGATCCGGAAATTCGGATGAAGGTATTCATGATTATAATTATTAGATAATAGTTTTACATAGAGTAATAGTATACTTCCAGTATCTTTGTCGTCACACTTCCCTAAAGCAAGGCCTACACAAAAAAGGGAAGCGTGTTGTTCGAGCTGATGACAGTGCTGATGATGCCAAGATAATTTACCAACAAATCACCGTCTGCGTGCAGATCCTGCTGCACCCAAACGGACTGGACAGTATTTCTCAGCTGCCCAAAATTTCTTACAAAGCTGTCCCTCTCAGTCCTGTCAATTAGATCAATGATGGCCGTTCGCCGCTCATCTGTGTATGCCTCACAGGCCATAATAAGTAGGGGGAAGGCGTGTTTACACACGCAAAACGTGACAATTCCATCAAAAGCTTCTTCAATCTCGGACTCCAAGTTTATGGAAGACTCCCATTGGCTCTGTGAGGCTCGTGCAAGGTAGATTCGTGTGGCCAGCTGCCATATTTGGACGCCAAGTATAGTGTCAGCGTCCGAGTTGGCGAGACTTGGCGTGGAGAGAACATTTTCAGCTCTGCTCTCAAGTGCTTTGAGACTGTTGTGGTAGTCTTCGTTGCGACCTCTAGGGTCCCATGGATCATACAATTTGTCACACGCCTCGGAGAGCAAATTCAATATTGCGTGTGAGGGGTTCGGAGACGGCAATGCCTACAGATACGAGTTAGTAGGTAATAATAATAATAATTAAAAAAATATGTGTAGTGAAACTTGCTGGTCTGTATTTCATCAAGGACAGATGCTGAACGTCTTTGGTGTTGGAGTACTTTGAAGCTGTGGTCTCTGGAAGTAGCGACTTGTAGCGCCAGTGATATATGGGAAATCGAGAAACAGCATTGTAATAGTAGGCCCAATCAAGAACGTGGCCAATATCGTTTCCGTGCGCTCGATCTTGAAGGCTAGTTGCCTGGGCAATATCTGCAGCTCCCCAGACATACCACAGCCACTCGCATGAGCTTCCCGAGGGCAGCAGGATCTACATGTAGATAATAGCAATGAGTATAACGCTCAAATTTCTTGGTAAGCATGTACATATGCCGGCGACTCACCTCAAAGGCACTAAGCAGCATCGACGCAGCTACATGTTGGGCAGCTTCAGCCAAGCTCAAACGCCCTTTCACAGGAGCAGAAAGATACTGGAGCGCCAATATCTTGAGCTGAACAGCCTGCTGGTGGAGTCCGCTGCGGTGGAGTGAAGAAAAGGAGAGCAGTGCAAAGAACAGAGCGAGGCCTGGAGCTGAGTCTCGGGCTAGGGCCATTCGTATAAGTGCATCTCGGATCTGGACACTGCCGGTGGTAAACGTGACCAGAGAGAGATAGGCAGTGTTGTGAACTGATGTGGATGCCCTTGATAAGCTAAATCACACATTATGCATGGCGTCTCTTTATACACTTACAATGCTGGATCAGGTCTGTATACTTTGCACATGGTTGTGGCTGCACCCACAGCTTAGGAATAGATCGAACAAGGTAATGTGGCTGCACCCGCAGAGTTATATCCCGGTATACTTCCATGTCCTGCCAAGCTGTGTTGACGAAGATGTTGTTCCGGCGGCTGGGACTCTGAACTGCCGGTGGAATGTCTCCCACAATGGCTCGCTTCTTGTCACCGTCTTTGGGCCATGACAGGCGCATCTCATAGCCCTCGCACTTCCGCTGAGCCCGAGCACATTTACGACATGTGGGCAGATGCCCATCGCACTGGATTCTTCGGGCTGGAGGCAACTCAATTAGGCAAGATGATCCAGATTGGCGCACATGTCCACGCACCTGTGCACGTCCAACAGCATTTTCGGTGATTCATATTTGCCTATTTCCACCAATTTTTAGTCTCGGCATCTGACGCAGATCCGGCGATGGTGATGTTCTTGGTAATCAGCTTCTGCGAAACAGTCGATTACACGTATGAAGATTGTCCAAGTTCAAAGTCTGCCTTATAATTGTCTACGCCATCTACCCTTTATCAGATCCACCGGAAGCAACTTTTATCGAGGCTTGAAAGCATTTGTCATCGAATCAACGTGGCTTTGAGTTGGAAGGATTCCGCATTACAGCAGCCTGCGAAGGAATCCCAGCCACAGCCCGATACGGCTAGAATTGAGTCTTGCCCACCGAGTTCCGAAACCCCTTTGGCCTCAACTCTTAACCCCGGACCCACCGGAAGCAAGTATTCTCGAGCCACTATACCGCATTTGACATCCTCAGCGGACTTGCGTGTCGTTGTCGTGGGCTTGGGAGACTCCTCCATGAAAAGGTGCATTTCTAATAGAATAGAATGAGAATTTTGGGTAAGAGATGATATGACTCCTACGTGATGGTGGCTGATGGCCAGCATTTGTCTGCCTATATATAGCCCTCGTGAAGTCCCCGTTGAAATATAAAATCCAGAATCAAGCACACAGCTCTCATATCAGAATCAGCCTCATACTCTTCACACAACTAACAAAAAAAAAAAAACTATTTTTTCTGTTTCTCTTCTCCGGTCAAACCAATTTCAACATGGCTACCTACTTGATCACACAGGCAACCGGCCAGCAAGGCCAGTCGGTCATCGCCCATATGCTCGCAGCAGGCTTCAAAATCCATGCCGTCGTACGCGACCCATCAAAGATTCCATCAACGTTGCAGAATGAAGCCATTACCATTTTCAAGGGCGAAAGCACAAATTTTGATGAAATCTACCATGCGGCACAAGGCTGTCAAGGAGCTTTCCTAAACACTTTCCCGATCCCAGGAATAGAAGCCCTGCAGGCCAAGACTATTGTTGATGCATGCAAAAAGGCAGGAATAGAGCAACTCGTCGCCGCCACCACTTTTACTGTGGAAAATAAAGCCTTTTGGGATGACGAGGCCACCAAGGAGGTCGGATTACACGAATACTGGTCATCCAAGTCACAAGTCGAGGAGATCGTCCGCGCTGGCAACTTCAAATCGTACACTATTGTTCGGCCCGCCGTCCTTCACCAAGACTTTATGCTGCCAGGCGTCCATCTCAACTTCCCTGCGCTCGCCGAACGTGGAGAACTGGACCATGCCTTTAACGATGGCGTTCCCATCTTTTATACCGATACGCAGGACGTTGGAAAGTACGTCACAGCAGCCTTTCAGAACCCAGCCAAATTCGCTGGCCAGGGGATCAATGTGATCAAAGACCTCCTCACTGCTGAGGAGGTTGGCAAAATCCTTGCCAAGGTTAGCGGCAGAGATATTCCAGTGAAACGGAGGGCCAATGTGGAAGTAGGGGAATTGGCGGCTTCTGCCCGCGGCATGCTGTTCCATCTTTGGGCAAACAAGAAGGACTTGACCCCTTATGTGAATGTGGCCAAGGAAACTGAGGTCAAGTTTGGCATTCCATTGACTTCACTGGAAGCGGCGTTGCAGAGGGACAAGGCTCGTCTTTTGGAGTGTCTGCCGGCGTAATCGCCAGGATGTATATAGCAGTAATTGGTGTAGACATCTCTTCCTGGCAATCAAGTTATCTCTGAAATAACAATCTCAACTTAATTCACTACAAGTATTTGCGACTCACAATGAAAACAAAGGTCATTATGAATTATTATATCTATAGGACTGGAGTGAAGAAGTATTTTGGCGAATGTGCATCAACCTTGCGTAGTAACAGTCCATCTTATATACTAAGCGCGGATGAGTCTTAGAGCTCAGTGGCAGCAATCAAAGACAATTGATATCTTGCTCAAGATTTCTGTCATCATAGTGACGACTCAATGACAAGACGATAGACAGGCAAATAACATTATTCGCAAGTGCAATGATCATTGCCAATCTGTGTACTATTACCAAGGCGAAGTAGCTCGTCCGTGTAGCGGATAGGACAACGAATAGATATTGATATCGTACTCACCGCTTCAATGATCAAGACTCTATTCTTCAATTCGGAGCCACAAATTAGTCCAATGTGGTCGAACCGCGTCATGGCCGTGGTTTCTGCTAAATTGTAAAGTAAACGACATCCAATTGAGGCTAACCCCACAAGTCAGAGACAAAGTCCGGTAAGGTTAATATCATCAGACTACTAGCAAAAACAGCCTCAAATTCATTATGAGCTTATAAACCATAAATATCCTGAATAATCACGGCTGCGGCGGTTACATCGTGGGTTGGCCTCGTCATAGTATCTGGGCTTATGAGGCTACCTAGGGCGGAGATAGAGTGACAACACCAAACGACATCCATTCAAGCGTGGCTAATCATACGCGCGTAAAATACTATAATCACAAACAAGCACTTACTGTCTTCTATGACTGCAGCATCTGGTTTTGGGTCCCATTCTTCTACTCGACAATATTGTTTGCTCTTCTCTACTCTATCCCCTCTCCTGTATAATACATGGATTCTCCAACCACCTGCTACGATGTTCTCATCCTCGGCGAGGGTCCCACCGGTCTGTCTACCGCTTTAACTCTAGCTCGCGGTAATCGTTCTGCCATGCTCCTCAGCTCAGGATCCTATCGCAATCAAGGCATAACCGCTCTCCACAGTGTTATTGGCCACGATGGCGAGAGTCCCGAGCAGCTCCACGCTGGAGCTCGAGAGCAGCTGTGGCAAAAGTACCCAAATATAGTCATGGCAGAAGGAGAGCTGATTGCGCAGGCACGCCAGGTCGACTTTTCTTATCAAAGGCGCAACTGGAAAGGGTTCTGCTTAGAGTCTGCGGGAGGCAATTCCTTCTATGGACGCAAGCTGATCCGGGCTGCGGGAGCTCGCGATTGTTTCCCGGACGATGTGCCCGGCTTCGCTGCTTGCTGGCCGTCTCATATCCATCACTGTCTCTTCTGCGATGGGCTGCAGCAGATCCGAGAGCAGCCAACAGCGGGCGTGGCCGTGGTGGCATATCCTTGGAAGCCCATCTACGGCGACTTGGCCATGCAGGCGGCGTCACCAAAGCCTTCTCGAGTTGTGATTCTGACCAACGGCGATATGCCTGAGCACGAAAAAGACGCTGGACAAGGCCTTGCGACTGGCCCGCGGTGTGGGTTGTACCCTCGGCAATCGCCGAATCTCACAGCTTCATCTTTCGGCTGCCGCTGAGTCCAGTCTGGTGATGGTCGATTACACTGATGGCTCTCACGACGAGTTTGTCTTCCTCATGAGCAAGCCCAAAACCGACATCACGTCTCGAGAGCTCATCGAGCAGCTGGGCTTCGAGCTGGAGGATGCGTTACGTGATTGGCAACGCAAGAACCCACGCCAAGCAGATTGTGGTGGCCGTGGCGCAGGGCGGATATGCCATAGTCATCAATACTAGCTAGACTATACTGTAGCTGAGGCCGTCGAGCCTCGCAAAATTGACAACAATATTGGCCGTGCAGGCTGTGGGGCCTCCCTTTCTAGATTGGCCAAGTCCCAGATCGCCAAGGCCGATTCGTTGCAAGTCTTTCAGTTTCGTGGTGATCACATCACGGTATCTATGAGCAATGAGCCTTCTGTCTACATCTACAGTATTACCGCTAGCCCGGCTATGGCGCCGCGGCTGAGGCGCAATTTGGCGAGCTTATTATCGACCCGCTGGATGCTTCCGCTGTGAGCCGCGTACCGAGTATCTGCGGGGCGGGACACTAATCGAACAAGAACTACATGTAGTCACTTCCACCACCTATCTCTCGATTCGAAAGTGAAATTGGAGGGAATCAATTCCGCCGACAACGAACAGAGCCACCGAGCGGTACATCCTCTCAATCCAGGCAATTGTGACAAAATTCGCTTTACTAAAGGTTCGTTAAGAAACACGTGAGGCTCAAGCTAATTCGATAGGTTTGACTCAAATATGGCAATTATATTCTAATAACAGGTCGACTAATGCTCCTCTCAATGGCCGATTTGCGTCTGAAGCATGTATCAAAATCTGTTCTTTGATGAACATGGTGATCAGGAACTCGAACGCCACGTGACATTACAAGACCGGATGAGTCGACATCGATCGTTTCTTCTACCTACCCATTTCTTGTTGTCCGTATTAGGTGTCTCAGTATTGGGTGCTCTTTGTTATCTCTTCCTATACTACGTTGTGAAAGGCGTGAGCTTGGAGCGTCGATGTAGTGTACCACGTTGAAGAAGCAGCTCCATAGGCTGCATGGGATCCCACGGTACCATCACAGCCTTGCGATGCAGCAACCAATGAGAGATGCATTACACAATGTCACCTGCCATTGGCCTCCATTAGCGGTCTTAGTCATTTCAATTTGCGCCTATCACTTTCTACCGCGACACGAGTTCGGATTGGGCTCCATTGGGCTGCGAGAAAAAATAGAACCTCTTGGTCAGATGCCCGATCTACTGTCAGCTAGCATATTTCCACGCTCTTTCTCACTCAGCCCGGCCTAGCAGATCGAGAAAACGAGGGCTACAACATATTAATTTTTTTACGAGCCGCCACTAAAATACAAAAGTCGGGGGAAAAGAGACTTGAATTTAATTCTTTGGTGATCCTTTTCTTGTTATTATTATTTCGGAGACTCTTGGCAGACAATATTGTGGCGTTCGTCGTCTTTTCCGTCAGTTATCCGACCGCGTAACCCTTTGGCCATTTCATCGCTCCTAATCAGTGGCGTCTATAGAATGGCAGAAAATCGCAATGTCTGCGATAATAAATTCGAGAATGGCAGCATTGTCGTTCAAGGCAATGCAACTATCAATCGCCCCGAAGGTTCGCAGAGGCAAGGAGAGAATGACCTACTAAAGCGCCTCTACACATCGCCATATCAAGACCGAAAAGACAGAAATCCGAAACGAGTGCCGGGTACATGTGACTGGTTTGTGTTGCATCAACTCTTCCAGGCTTGGAACGAGAGCAACTCATCCACCATGCTCTGGGTGTCTGCAGACCCTGGATGCGGAAAGTCAGTGTTAGTAAGGCATTTGGTCGATTCCGTTGTTCACACTACGGAGTTCAGAACAGTGTGCTACTTCTTCTTCAAAGACGACTTTGCAGACCAAAAAAATATAATAAGCGCTCTCAGTTGTTTACTCCGCCAGATATTCGTTCAAAGACCCTCTTTGCTGACCGATGATATCCTGAAAAAGTTTACAACGGGAGGGGAAACATTCACCACTTCATTCAGCGAGCTTTGGAAAACGTTGATGCAAGTGGCAGAGAATAAGAACTCGGGTGAAATCGTCTGTCTTCTCGATGCAATTGACGAATGCGAGGATCAGAGTGGCCAAGGAAGATCCGAGCTACTTGATGCGTTGTGCACGCTCTACGGAACTGAAGCTAGAACGAGGTCAAATTTAAAGTTCCTTCTCACCAGCCGTCCATATGTTGGAATATATCGCAGCCTTCAGCCGGTACGGGTCCCAGGGCTGCCAGTGATCCACCTGAGCGGAGAAAGCGAAGGCGAGATACTAAAAATTGCTCAAGAGATCAATACTTACATTGACGCCAGAGTCCATGATATAGGAAATCGGCTGCAGCTCACTCCAGCCGAACGTGATCTCTTCCTACGAAAACTCAAAAGCGTTTCAAATAGGACCTATTTATGGGTATATCTGGTCCTCAATTTCATCGAGAGTAGCATCCATGTCAACAACGCCATGATAATTGACGTTATTTCGAACATGCCCACGACAGTCAACGAAGCTTATGAGGCGATACTTTCCAAGAGCTCTAATACTGCACAAGCCAGGAAGGTGCTGCATATTATTGTTGCAGCAGCACGACCCTTGACTCTCAAGGAGATGAATTTTGCGCTAGCCTCTGACAAAGGCGACCAGCGATCCTATGATGACCTTGGTCTGGTACCCGACGATCGTTTTCACCAAACTCTACGAAATATTTGCGGTCTTTGCGTTGTGGTTGTTGACTCAAGAGTCTATCTACTTCATCAAACGGTAAAGGAGTTCCTTGTCAAAGGGGATATTATACAAACCATTGCAAGTGATGATGAAAGTCACAAATGGAAATGGTCATTAGAAACGCAAGAATCCCACCGTATTGTTGCTGAAATCTGCATATGGCACCTTCTCGCTGGGTTGAAAATGACGTCTTACTCACCAGCCCAACAAATCTGGCTTAAAATCTTTCTCGACTACTCTGCGAAACATTGGGCATCGCATTACCGCAAGATGCCCGTTGAAACACAGTCAATGATGACTGAATCAGCACTAATGCTCTGTGACACTACTTCAATGCGCCACGAGGCATGGTTTATCAGTTATTGGAACGCTACAAATACCACATCTCCCCATGGGTTTACTACCCTTATTATGGCGTCCTATTTCGGACTGAATTTTGCTGTCAGCTGCTTGCTTGAAACGCCTGATATCCAGCTAGATATTCAGGATGGCACATATGGACGATCAGCATTATGTTGGGCTGCAAGAAATGGCTTCTCCATAGTTGCGAAGCTCCTCGTTAAGGGCATCCGTCATAGGCTAGGTGTTCTCAAATTGCCATTCAGGAAGAGAGCCAATGTCAATATGCAAGATAAATATGGCCGGACCCCCTTGACATATGCCGTTTGGAATGGGGATATTTCTCTTGTCGAGTTGCTAATCAAGGCGAGGGCGCAGACAGATTTGGCAGATGAGCTCCAAGGAACACCATTATCCTATGCCTTTTGCAATGGAAATGGTCTTCTGATTAGTCTTCTCGCCAAAAAGAAGCGTGGAGCCGACATTGAGAACGATATTAACCGACTACTGCTTTCTGCTGCAGAAAAGGGGCATGAGGAAGTAATATCTCTATTGCTCAACGTGAAGAGAGCGAATTTTGACACGCAGGATCAAAATGGTCAGACGCCTTTAATAAAAGCTTCTATGATTGGCAGCGAGGCAATAGTGAAGCTACTGCTTGAAGCAGGAGCGGATGTAAACATTCGGGATAAATACGGCCAAACCGCTTTAATAAGCGCCTCTGTGATTGGCAGCGAGGCAATAGTGAAGCTACTGCTTGAAGCAGGAGCAGACGTGAATATTCAGGACGAATACAGCCGAACCGCTTTAATGAAGGCTTCTTGGAACGGTCACGTGGCAGTAGCAAAGTTGCTGATTGCGACAAGAGCGGACGTAAACATTCGGGGTTTAAATAACCAAACCGCTTTAATGATAGTCTCTAGGAGTGGTCACAAGGCAATAATGAAGCTACTGCTTGAAGCAGGAGCAGACGTAAACATTCGGGATGGATACGGCGATACCGCTTTAATGATGGCCTCTGAGCGTGGTTACGAGGAAATAGTGCACTCACTGCTTGAGGCGGTGGCGGACGTGAATATTCGGGATAAACACGGCCAAACCGCTTTAATGATGGCCTCTGGGGGTGGCTACGAGGCAGTAGCAAAGTTGCTGATTGCGACAAGAGCGAACGTAAACATTCGGGATAAAAACGGCCAAACGGCTTTGATGATGGCTTCCAGGAATGGCCATGAGCCAATAGCAAAGTTGTCGCTCAAGGCAGGAGCGGACGTGCACACTCTGGACGGAAACGGCCAAACAGCCTTAATGATGGCTTCTAGGAACGGTCACGTGGCAGTAGCAAAGTTGTTGCTTGAGGCAGGAGCGGACATAGATGTTGAGGGCAACCTCGGCCAAACAGCTTTAGGTTTGGCCTCTCGAAACAAACAAGAAGCAATGATAAGATTACTGATTGAGGCGAAATTACGGCTTGAGGCAGGAGAGAGTCCGATAGGGCTCGCATGGCAGTATGGCAGTCACCCTGAGTAGGGGCTTCTGTGTGGGTTCGTGGTGAGTTGGTGAGATTGCTCCTGGTAGCATGGGCAAAAATTCAACACAGAGCAGGGATACAGATTTGGATTATGCTACGAAAAGAGGTAATCAAGAAATGGCGAGATGCTATCAGAGGTGGTGATGGAATCCACGACAACGTACGGTTTTGGTCTCAAGGTACACGCATGCTTCTTTCAAGGCGACAAGGAAATAGCAAAGAGGTTATTATAATAAAATAACTGAATTATTCAGTCATCTTAATGCCAATCTAGCCAAACGCTTGTACCAACTCCTTTGCAACAGTTACATCTTTGGTGCCACCTCAGTGTTTGGTTCATCGACCTTTGCAATCGTCTGCGTACTCTTCTTGTAGCCCTCTTCGTTCTGAAGATGATTTATATAGTCTGCTACTCGTGGGCATTCCTTCTTCCATGACCCCCCTTCCCATTGCCCCAGGCTGTCGAGAGAGTCTTTGGCCGAGAAGAGAGGGAAGCTGAGGATGATGTCAGCGGGAGTGAGGTGGTCGCAGCAGATGTAGCGTCCGCCAGAAGTGCTCAGTTGCTGGTCCAAAAACTTGATGTGTTTGTATATATTGGGGAAGATGTAGCCTGAGATGATCCTGTTAGCGACGGCAGTGGTGATGGGACGAATAAAAAAGGGAACAGGCGGTTGCTTGAGTCCTGCGTACGTAAATTGTCAGTATTGGATGATATAAAATTGTTCATTTGTTGGCCAATACGCACTGCTAATCACCAAACTGAGGAGCAGATATGGCATCAAGCTGCCCTCGCTGTAGTGCAGAAAATACTGATTCCTCAGCCACGCGTCTGTCTCGCCGCCAATCTTGCCCTCCATGCCCTCTTTCCATTTCTGCGGCACAAGGCGACGTCCTTCAGGGAAGTGCTCGCACAGATAATTCGCCATGGAACCGCTTTCAGCCAGGACAATGGGCTCTGTGCTTTCACCAGGAGGCGTAATGACCACGACAGGGGATTTTCCTAGCGGATGCACCTTTTCCAGCTCCGGAGGCGCATACATGGTCTGCTTGTTGCGGTGGTACACCTTGATGTCAAAGCTGATTTTGAGTTCTTCCAAGAGCCATACTATGCTTTGAGAGCGAGATTGGTTGAGCCTGGGGAAATTAGCTATGAGCTTGGTCGATGTCTTAAACGGTGAGTTGAGAACGTGATACAACGTACCAATGGAGCGTAACCTTGGGCTCTTGTTCGTCAGTAGCCATGATCAATATATATACGAGATTTAGACAAAGGAAAGGCTAATTATTGTCATTAAGAGAAGATTGTGTGACTTTCTGTGTTTCATTTGAGCTACACACTGGAACGATCTATGACGGCGCTTTTATATAAAGCCCAAAACTCACCAACGTCATACTAAGTCCAGCTAGCAGAAACAATCACCGCTTCTGCTCGGCGCAAACTTCCTAAAAACGCCACTAAAAAATGGAACCCGCCGAACGAGATGCAGAAGTTCGTCCATTTCGACCGAGCAGCAGCTCAGCGAGTCCAGGAACAGGCTTCAACAGGGATAAAGCAAGAGATGCCGTAGATGCGGGTATTCCCTTTCCGGTAAGGGCCAATCTCGTGCCTCGGGACGGGAATTTCACGGATGCTGGGCTTGTGGATGCAGCGGCGAGAAGTCGTGCCGAGATCTGAGATACCTCACTGCCGACATGGATAAATGCCGATCAGATCAGTAATTAGGCATGTTATTCTAGGGCATATTATTCTGGAGATGGCATTTCATACATCCGAAGATACGCGGATTATAGTCCGATGCTCAGCGAATCCATCGTCTGCTGCACATGCAAGAATAGGCGCTACTCATCTTCCAGGCTTCTCATTGGCGGCACACCTCGGTCAAGCAACCCCGCCACAAAATTGTCCACCACTCATCTCAAGCCTCTCAATTCTCAACTCAAAACCGGCCTTTGCAGCATCTCTTACTCAGCTCTCGCTGTGAGCCATTGAGCTCTGCGCCATGCACGCATCTCGCAGCATCTGCTCAAGATGCGCCTCTCACATTCAGTCACTGCAGACCCGGCGTCTCGGTGGCTCGGCGCTGTTTGCCTCCTTAAGTGATGCTGCAGGTCTCTCTAACGGTGCAAACTCATCATCAAACGCAGCGTCAAGGTCAGCACCTCATGATAAGCATGGAGAAGCATCCGGACAAAAACCACGCAACTTCAATCATGGCACATCAAAAAAAAAACCGAGAAAGCCCTTCCATGGAGGTTCTGGCTTCGCAAAGAAAGGACCCCTCAGAGCCTCGGAAGACTCTGCCATCGCTCTCTTCAAAGACGTGGTCAACCCAGAGGCGAAACCCGCAAAGCCACAATCATCTCCCCTCGGCGAACTGGAGATTGCAGCAAAGATCAAAGAATTATCCAACAAGAAAATTGATGCCCTTGAAAAGCTCAAAATCTTCAAGGAAACCATCTCGCCACATTTAAAGGGGTACTACGGACAGATGCCCAAGCATTTACTCCTCTCGGCAACGGAGCTCTTGGAAAAAACCTGTGACGAAGTTGCTGAGCGCGGCTACACCGGTCACAGCATCGAGCTTTCTCGGCTTTACAGCAACATAGGAAAGACGGATCTCGATATTAGGAATCAGCTCGTCCTCAACCTCTGCCATGCCATCCTCTTTCAGAAGCGAGACTCGGCAGACCGTGCGAAGCTGATGAATGAACTCACTGGTCTCTGGAAACACATTTCACAGCTTCGACGCAGGAGTCAGGAGCATGAGCCACTCAAATTCTCCTTTCCTCAAATCCAAGACGTCCGAAGAGACATCGCCGATGGCAAGGCAACCAAGACGCACCTTCATCCCACGACAAGGTCATTAGCCGCTCTCTTCCTCCAATTCACCCCAGATCAGGCCCGCGACATTATCCCAGGCCTCTTGGCTACCGTTGCTGTCCTCTCAGATCCGAGATTTGTCAGATCCGGGACATACACAGCCATGGCCCCTCTCTTGAATCTGCTGGCTGTAGCACTTGGGAACAAAGAAGGGGTGCCCGAATCCTACATATCCGGCGTATTCAGCGATCGTATTCGATTTCCCTCAACCAAACTCTCTGAAATTCAGTCCTACGTCGTCAAGCAATGGCCTCTAGCAATTGAGTTGCTGCAGAAAGAAGACGCGCCCTGGCATTCAAACTCGTCGCCCGTCTTCAATGCTCTCCACAAGCAGCTCCGGCAGGCATACAACGCCCGCGACAATGGCACCGTGTACTCCATCTGGCAAGACTTTAAGAGCCGTCTAGAGCGAAAGCCGGGTCTTGCAAAGCAGCTGCGCAACAATGCTGAATTCCTCGACTTTTGGATCTTTGTCTGGTGCGCGTTCCGCCGCCCGAGGGATCTACAGGAGACGTTTGATTTGATGCAGCGACTGCAGATATTCCCTACCATCAAAACCTACACGGGCATGATGCACGGCTGGAAGATTTGCAAGGATACGGACAAGATCGAGGCTCTTTGGACAAAGCTGGCAGGCTCTGGCATGAAGCTCGATACCGTCATCTGGACAGAGCGCATCTCCAGTCTTATCGAGGCCGGAAAGCCGCAAGCCGGAATCGAGGCACTTGCGGAAATGCTCGCTCTATGGAAGACGGCAGTCCAGAATAACGCTCAACACACAGCCGCACAGCCCACCATTGAGGCCGTCAACGCAGCTTTCAAGGGCCTCATCCAGGTCGACCGCAAAGCCGCCTTTGACGTGCTCAAATGGGCAGGCCGCGAGCAAATCGAGCCCAACGTCCGCACATACAACATCATCATCCGCCAGAGCTTCCGCGATGGCTCCCCCGACGAGGTGCAGAACCTGCTCAAGGTAATGTCTGAAAACAACATCGAGCCAGACTCTGCCACATTCACCATCATCCTCGAAGAAGTCATCGGCGGAATGGGCCCCGCCCCAGCAGCCGACCAAGTCGAGGCCGTCCACCTCGTCTTCCAGGACATTGCCAAGGCCGGCCTGCGCCCCAACCAGGAGACCTACGGCAAGATGCTCTACGCCGTGTCGTCGCTCGCCAACGGCACCGACGAGGCCATCGACGCCGTGCTCAAGCACATGCGCCAGGACGACTTCAAAGTGACCCCCCACATGGTCACCATCCTCATCGAGCGCGCTCTGAATCGCGACCCGCCCAACATGAAGGACATTGACACGCTGCTCCTCGAGCACGGCTTCTCCCACGTCGGCGTCGGCGACCAGACCCTCTGGGAGCGCGTTATGAGCGCAAACGCCATCACCGGCAACACGGATCGCGCAATGACCGTGTTCGAGGACCTGCAGAAGGCGAGAAGGCCGGTCACGTCGCTGCCGTGCCTGACGGATCTGCTGTGGGCGCTGCTGGCGAGCGAGAAGCGCGACGAGGCAAGGCGGGTGGTGGACGTGGTGCTGGAGTACAAGACAAAGGATAGGGACTGGGAGGGAGAGTCCAAGGACAACAGGTACTGGAAGCATCATTTCTGGTTTTTGGCGGAAGAGAGGGGACTGCTCGATGGGAGGGAGCTGCCAGATGTGCTGAGGGCGAGTCTGCGTGGATGATGTTATATAGACGAGATACTCTCATCATAAATGTACTACAACAGCAATGTTCACAGACATTACGCATCTTTTGTTTACTTCTTTCATAATCATTTCATTCAAGTTCCTAATCACGTCGTGTCCATTTGATCCCCAGATTCCAACAGGGCCGCCACCTTTTCCAGCCCTTCCACCTCTCCTTTATTCAACCCTCTCCCCTCGCCCTGCCACTCCCCATCCCGCAATTCTCCCCTCGGACCAAGCTCCAGTCCCGCCACCGTCTCGAGATACTTGCGTGACGAAGATTCAATGTATTCTGCGCGTTCTCTTCTCCATGATGTCGGCGTCACCGGCTCTTTTCCCGTCTCAGAGGAAGCAGCAGCAGCAGCATCCTCATCTCCCGGCACACTTAATTCCGGCAATAATTTCCTCAGCGACCCTGACAGCGCCCGCAGCGACTGCAGCTGCGAAAGCGTAAACTCGGTCGTCGTCGTAATGGGCTGCTCACCGCCGCTCTCTTCAAGCCCGCCTCTATCGCGCAAGAAGGAAAACGGCTTCGAAGTTGCCGCCGCCGCACCATCCTGATCCATCGCATTTTGTTGATCCTCCTCTGTCTTGGTCGCATCGCCGTCCACGCCGAGAAGTGACTTCAGACGTCGCAGAAGGGCCTCGTTGTGCGCCTTTTCCGATTCCAGCACGGCGTTTAGTTTCTGGCTGGCTTGTAACCTTCTCCGTAGCGCAGTTATAGACTCCGTAGTTGGTTTATCGCTTTGCGCCGCCGCATCTTCCCCCTCTACCGCAGGGAACTCCAACCCGGCATAATGTGATAATCGCATGTACGGCTGGTCCTGCGGTCTTACCGTCAAGATATTCTGCATGACGTACAACTCGAAAATGTCAAAGTTTTTATCGATGGATGCGTTGAGGAGTGTTTCGAGCTGGTGGGTGCCATTTTCAATCTCGAGCTTGGCGGCCTCTTCGGGGGATAGCTTTGGGTTCTGCTCTGATGATGCTTGTTTTGGTTTCTTGGCGAAGCCGAGTTTGTGGGGAGGGATGGAGAGGAGGAGGCGTTCGACGGAATCGAGGGCGCGGTCGGCGAGGACGTTGACGGTGTTGATGATGTCGTCGAGGAGGGACTGGGCAGTTGTTGTTAGGATGCTTATTATTTGGATAGGAACTAGGAGAATCATACCACTGGGGGGTAGCTAAAGTGCTCTGTTAGAAGCTCGTAGTCGGAGCTGGTGGCCGCCATGGCGGGCAATGTGAAGGTTGTCCCAGGCTGTGATGCGCAGATGCAGATGCAGTGGTGGTGTTTTGGCGAGGCTGCGACGCGATCAGGCGCGTGGTGAATTGAGTTTTGTCGGCAGCGGTTGGACAATGGCGGTGCTTATTTGGCCTTGGTATATATAAATCAAATAAGCGAATTAATAGCGAAAAATGTCTTCAAATCTTGCAGATTATATATAGCAGCAATGACTCTTCAATGAATCTAGATAACCAGATGCTGCAGCAGCTCATCGTCGTCCCAAGTGGAGCCCCGAATCCTCCTCCAGCACCAGCTCCAGCCTCACTCTACTACGACTACTAGCGCTGTAGTAATTCCAGGTACGTACCCCCAGTCTGCTGCGTCGTATTCCCCACTCCTGCTATCATCCGTCCCTTGTCTCTTCGCTATCAAATCAATCCGTCCGTTTCCGCCCAGGCGGTCTCGCCGATCATCCCCAATTGGAACCAACCTCTTCTTATAAATCTCTGTGTATTAATTCTCCTGCTGCAAAAAGTCGCTCGATATTAATTGATAATTCTCGTCTGAAGCTTTCTTCTCTCTACTTCAACAAATCACAGAAACACAGATACATACACACACACAGAGCTCCAGAAACAGATCCAAATCTCCGCCCACCATGTCCAAGTACGCCGAAATGGCCAAGGGCAAGCTGTCCGAGGGCCGCGAAAAGGCTTCCGGGCTCAAAGGCAGAGCCAAAGGCAAAGTCGTATGTCGTCGTAGCATCTCCAATTCGCATTTCTCTCTCTCTGTGTCCAATACCAAAGTCTAACAAAACATCTACTCTCCAGACAAGACATATCCCCGGCCGAAGCCACCAAGATGAAGACACCGGTCCCTCCCACGTCGCCCGTCCTCTCAGCTCCCTCCGCGATCCAAACTCCTTTGCTCCTCCGCCCAAACGCACGGGCTCAGGCCTTGCTCCTCCTCCGCCTCCCTCAACAGCCAAACGATCCGTCGTCAAGGTCCCCGGCACATATCAACCCGCTTACGAGGAAGAAGAGGAAGAGCGCCATATACCAACCGGACCATACAGAGCGGATACAACGGGTCTGTCGACTTCTAACCTCCCGGCTCCTCCAGTAAGGAGAGATCGCCCAAATGACCGGAGCCCTCCACCATACGAGTCTGTCGTGGCCTCCTCCGCCGGCACCAGAGCTCCCCCGCCGAGTCTTCCCCCAAGACTACCTCCGCGATCTGGCTCCGGAACGCCGGGTCGCACAGAGAGTCCATTGTCAGCTCTGGGAGCCAATCCCAACGACCTCAACCAAGGCGCAGTCAACAGACTAGGAGCTGCCGGAATATCAGTCCCCGCCTTTGGCATTGGCAAAGCAACTCCCAGCAACGACGATGACGATGAGGTTCCTCCTCCCAAGCCTCCCCGACCCGTTGCTGCTCCGCCACCGCAATCGCATCTTAATGAGCTGCAGAACCGCTTCGCCAGACTGGGCACGTCCAACACGGGGTCGTCTACGGGATCGCCAACTCCGCCCAGCGAGACCGCGACTCCTCCACTTGCCAGGGCGGCGGCACCATTGCCAGCACCAGCGCCAGCGCCGTCAGGGTCACCGGGCCTAGCAGGAAAGAAGAAGCCGCCGCCACCTCCGCCCAAGAAGAAGCCAACTCTGTCTGCTGCAGCAGTGACTCCTCCGGCCAACGATGAGCCGCCCCCTATTCCTTTGTCGACTCGCCCATCTTACCAGTAACCGGGGAATATTGTTTTAAACACTTTTCGTAAAAGTAATGGTCAGTTGTGCATATTCATAATTGAGGCATGTCATTTTGTTATATCTTGCATATTGTAGTCTCATTCTTGTCTGGCGTTGGGAGATTCAAGCATGGGCTTCAGCATCTAAGTTTTAATAGAAAAGTATCGGTGAAATCATGTTTAGATCAGCAAATTTAATTCTGGTCTTTTTGAATTGTCTCCGCTCATTTCTCCAGCTATAAGGCTTTTTTAGTTAAGGGGATATATGCCATGGCGCCGAGTTAAACGCAAAAATTGACTCGTAACTTGTTTTCCTCCACTCGTTATCTCTCGCTCCCAGCCCGCTTTTATCCTATCTCTTTTATGGAAAAAGCAAATTTAAACCTTCATCTCGGTGACACCGTGCTTCCAGACGATGACGTAGGGGGTAACACCGTCCTCACGGTAGTTGAGGAGGACAACCCTGATAATATTAGTCAGTATAAAAGATCGACTACAATTACAACCGAGACAAGCTGCGTATTCATGACTTACATTCCGTCGGGGTTCATGGACTCGCCAGTGTAGAACTCAAAGTCCTTGAAGTTGGGCAGCAGCTTCTCCTTGACGTAGGTCTGGGCACCCTTCTCGAAAGCGGTGATGGTCTCGGCGGAAGCACCCTTCTCCTGGAGGCCGGCCTTGACAGCCTTCATGTAGCCTGTTTACATCAACTATTAGCACCTCTGGCATAGCTACAAATGTGGCGCACAATCAGAAATCCGATTGTAACAATGGCATTGCTCACCCTTGAGGTAGGCCAGGTAGCCCTTCTTGTCGAAGCTGGTGGACTGAAGACGGAAAGAGTGGACGATGTTGTTGACCTTGACCTCGGCATCCTCAACACCCTCCTCGGCCTCCTCAGCGGAAGCGTTGGCACCGGTGTCTAATAGAGTGTCATGTTAGATATCTGTTTATTAAAAACTACTTCCTCCTTCTCTCATGCAGGTGTTGCCGCAGCATCGGATCGATTCGCTTTTATGCGTGGTCCAGCGGCAACATGGAGAAGCGAGCAAGAAGCTGGATAGGGATTCTGTACGCACCGACTTGGACGGCGCCCTCAGTGATCATGGCGCAGTCGGCCTCGTAGACGATCCCATCGACCTCCTTGAGATCGTACGAGTCGGAGATGATCTCGTCGTCGGTGATGAGGTCCTATTCGAATTTGCGGGGTCAGAGCCGTTTTTCCTCGCGGGCACACAAAACCGAGAATCAGCAGAGAGAAAACAAACCTTGTAGATAAGCATGATTGCGACTGTGATTCCACACGGGATGAAATAAAAAGAAGGATTTTTGGTATGAGAAAGCGAGACAAAGGAGGAAGAAGAAAAAAAAGAAAAAAAAGAAAAAAGAAGCGAGATGGAGGGGAAGAGGCAACTTTGGCGATAGAGTAAAAATCAGAGTGGGCGGGCAAAAAATGTGGGCAATTGATTGGCTGCGGCTGCTTTGGTGGGGACGGAGGGGACTTTTTTTGGCTTGCCTAAACAAGAGCGCGGTTTGCCCCGCATTGGCAGAAGGAAAAAATTGTTTGCCAGAGCTTTTTAGCTGAAGACGGTTGGATTATTAGGTGGATGAGATGGTACTGGCCTATAGAGCCTAGTATGTGCTCTTGATCTGCTTCAATCTTGTTGAAATCAAGACAGGCGAGGCTATTTATCCATTTACACCTCTAGCTTATCAGCGGATGATAAACATAGAACAGACTTTAGGGTTGTGAGAAAGGCAAATGGCGGGGAAATTTGACTTCACTGATAACACAAACTTAGATTTCGCGAGCCTTGCTATAAATCTCAATCAATTACCTCTTGGGTACCTACAGGTCAATCCATACTAGTACATCTAACAAAGGAAACGCCAGCATCTTACTGCAAATATTCCCGGCCACCATCATCCTCGAGTCCAGTCTCGCAAACCATTGGCAGTCTCGCCATATATCTCGCACAAGCTTTATCTTACATATCCATTTTCTCTCCCCCTTCGCTGTGTCCTCTCTCCATATCTCTTCACTTATTTGTCGCGAAGATGATGTCTTTCAGCGCACGCACTTGAGCTTGAAGCTCTTCCTGGACGGTGGGCTCCGAAACTGCCCCAATAGTTACATTTATGTCGTGAAAGATGGTATGGATATGGTCAGTATACCACAACGTGGCAGCCGACGGCTCATCTCTCTCAACCCATTGGAAGACGGTAAGATCCTCTTTTGCCTGCTCCAGCCAAGTTAGGACCGTGCCATTCTGTGTCTTGCCTGCCCACAGCCCCAGCATGCCTTTTGCCTCTGCAGTTATAACTTTGACGCTCTTCTCTGTCAGAATGCACATAATGTCATCCCGGAGTCTGCCGAACCAATCTTCATACTTTAGTCGATCGAAAAGAGGCTGAAGGTACTCCATAACTTCTGCGCGGGTGAGTTGTAGATAAGTCCCTTGTTGCGTGGAAGATTCATTTCCGAGCATGGATATTGGCATTGGCCCTTCTTGTCTTTCCTCTCGTGATGCTGTAGCTTGACCAGCAAGAGTTGATGTGTTCCGATACTCAAAGGGCGGCGTATATTGATTCGTTGCCGGCGATCCTGCCCCAAAAGATCCAGATTTGATCACAGCATGCACTCCAGCTTGTTGTATAGCGTGAGGCATGGTTTGATGTTCAGAAGCTGGCTCAGCCTCACACTCAGGAGACGACTCTATTTTGATCGGAGCTGGATCTTCATCCATCTCGACGTCTGTAGGGTCACTGTCTTTCGGCACCAACCTTGTGCCACCAGAAGCGCCGGGAGAAATGGTGAATTTGAATTGGTCAATCAGGCGAGTGGGTGGGCGTTGTACGGAAGCATTCGAAACCCAAGGTTGGTCCAGTGCCAAGATGTCCTGGCGATTACCCTTGTGATAGTAGCAGATAGCGGAAGCGGCTTTATTGTAGCAGTCAAAGTCTCTGAGAAAAGCATCCATCCTGTCTCGGTGCGCGCGGCCCTCCTTGCTATACAACATGACCTCCTTTATTGCTATTACCACCATCAGAAGCGGGGCTGCAGGGCAATGAATGACGTTCGTCTTCGCAGTTAATTGACGGACGGTTTTCATTATTCCGTTAAAGCGTCGTATTCCATGCCATCTTTTCCATCTGGTGGCTTTGAACGCATTGGTACTCTTGCACGCTGCTATGCAAATGTCAACGCACTCCGGGAATTTGCTGCCATCTACCCCAACAAGTGAGCACATGGCATCCATGAGAGATGAATAAAAAGAATTCAGTTTGGCGGCTCTGGCTGCTGAAGAGCCCATTTTGAGTAGTTTGTGACGTTGCTGTTGTAAATCTCTGATTCTGACTGCGACACTCGGCCTCTCCAAAGGAATCACCACGGGAATGGATTGTCTGCCGAGCAATGGCGAACGCTTTTCGCGAGATCTCGCGACATGTTGGCGATTCAAAAACAAAAACAATTGATTCTTCCAACTCGAATGATAGCTGTGAGGAGGTCGTCAGGGTAGCCTGTGAGTGCTTGCGGCGATTGCTTTTCCTAGAGAACAGGGCGAGTTTGCAAAGAAAAATGGGAGCGGCTTATGAATTTCTGGTGGGTGAGAAAAGAAAGAAATAGAAATTTCAAAATAAACGAAATAAATAGAAACACCACGTGAGAACAAGCAGCTGCCTGTTGAATATTTGGCAGCTGCGAAGCTCGTGCTGCCAGTGCCATAGGGCAAGTGCGTGCTCCATATCGATATCACACTCAAGCCACCACTCTGCTGTGTGTCGCAATCAAAGAATCAACTATGAGCACGATCAATCAAATCATTCACATTTGGAGAATACGTATTAATTGGATTGCGGGAGATTTCAAGCTATGGCTGTGCAAGGAGAAGTTCGTCATCTGCTTCCATCACGACGGGCGCCTGCAACGGGAGCAAAGTTACTTTGATGCAAAGCTGGGAGTGCTACGTCCCTCTGCAATAGCTTTGCAGAATAAAACAACAAACTAGCTATGAAAATATCCTACTATCTGCACTAATGTTTCGAATTATCTTTATCATGATATCTCAGATGCTTGTTGTTGAGTCATTGGCTGACAAGTCGCATGCCGAGCACATGTAAGTGACAATATAGTGAGTAGTAAACGTTACATCTAAACACTGTCAAACACTGAGCTCATTCGTGTACCAGTTACCTTTTTCTCATTGACCACATTCCAGTAGTAGAATAACGCACATACTGCAAAACAGGCACAAAACACTCCATCCGCCCAACTTCAGCGTGCACATCGTCGAATCCACGCAAAATCAAGTCACCCTCTTGAGATTCGCCCAGCTTGACTCGTGTTTTGTGGTCTGATCGTGGATCGACCCGGAAGCCGAGAATGACAGCCCAGCGCTGGCGCCAGGGGCACGTCCAGCTTCGGCTAGGCGACATCTCCGAGAGCCCGACAACCGCGATAAGGCTTTGCGCGCGCCCGCCGCCGCGTCGCTAACAGAAGATACAAGCCTGTGATGGCGCCGGCAATTCACCTCTTCCACCGCCTTTGGAAACTTTATTCGCCCAAATAATTCCTCTTCCCTTGATCCTTATAAACATCACCCGTCACTCTCCTTTTTGCTCCATTTCGCGCGCCATCAGAGAGAGAGTAGCTGCTGCTTCTTTTTCGTACTCTTTCAATTATTCGTCCTGCTCTTTGTCTTCTTTGCTTTTGCTTCTTTTCCACATAATACTCGACCGACCCTGCAATCAACTGCCATCCCACTTTTCAGGTACCGACGCCTTTATCGCCACCAAACCCCTGCACGCATTCTGTACGCGACATCCGACCAACGCCGAGTTTAATTAGCCTCTTAATACCGAACTCTCCGCGACCTCTAGTCTACATCTCAACACTCTTTTTTTCTATTTCTTCGCCAACGCGGGCTTCATCTGCTCGCTTTGCATGGTCAACAGCATTGCTCACATCATGGACAACCTCTCCGCCGAGGCTCCCATCATGGCCAACCAGACGCTCTACGATACGTCGCTTCCGCCGCTGCCGGCCTACACGCTGCAGCCAAAGCCTGATCTCTTCCCATGGATCTCCGACCTGTGGCTGTCGCTGCTGGCCCCCGTTGCCGTCTACTGGGCGACGTCGCTCTTCTTCCACTGCATCGACATGCTCGACCTGTTCCCCCAGTTCCGCCTGCACACGCCCGAGGAAATCACCTCGCGCAACCACGCGACACGCTTCGAAGTCTTCCGCGATGTCATTGTCCAGCAGATCATCCAGGTCACGACGGGCTATGCTCTGGCCGTCACCGAGCCCCAGGAGATGATTGGCAAGGCCGACTATGATATCGCCGTCTGGGCCACTCGCATCCGCCTCGCCCAGCGTGCGCTGCCTGGTCTGCTCGGCCTCGTCGGGCTCAATGCCACGGCCATCTCCAAGAGCATGTCTGCGTCCTATCCGCTCCTTGCTGGTGCTCTGGCTGGAGGCTACTATCCCATCTCTGAAACCGCCTCCAGCGCCCCGTCCTTTACTGCGTGGGAACTTGCTGTTGCAAAGGCCATCTACCACGTGCTCATTCCAGCTCTGCAATACTTTGTTGCCGTCTTCATTCTCGACACCTGGCAGTACTTTCTTCACCGATTGATGCATGTCAACCGCTGGCTGTACAGTAAGTTACACTCATCGAATCATCAACCAGCTACATCTTGATCAAGATGCTAACAATTTGTCTCTATAGCCACCTTCCACTCCCGACACCACCGTCTCTATGTCCCCTACGCTTACGGCGCTCTGTACAACCACCCCTTCGAGGGCTTCCTTCTCGACACCCTCGGTGCCGGTATTGGCTTCAAGGTGACTGGCATGTCTCTGATCCAGGGCACCTGCTTCTTCGCTTTCTCGACCATCAAGACCATCGATGACCACTGCGGCTACGCCTTCCCTTGGGACCCTCTCCAGCTCATCACCAGCAACAACGCTGCTTACCACGACATTCACCACCAGACCTGGGGAATCAAGGCCAACTTCTCCCAGCCCTTCTTCACTTTCTGGGACCAGCTCCTGGGAACCAAGTACAGTGGCAAGCGAAGCAACCGACCGAGCGACAAGAAGCAGACCGAAAAGGCCCAATAAACAGGCCCTTGCATTTGGCTAATATTCGTGAATATGTGCATCTACACTTTATACAAGCGCAAAAGCACTTTTTTTTTATACTTCATCCTTTTCATACCAATGAGGGAGCATACGACGCAATGTTTTTTGAATGACAACAGCAACCCGGCCAAACAAAATTAATACACTAATATTTTTCTTTCCTTTTCCTTTCTTTTCCTTTCTTATTGAGCTCCTTGGGCGCAAAAAGTTCTTCGCTCTGTATATATTTATACTACTCTCTTTTTTTCTCGAAAATCTATTATTATATGGGCTGAGCAGGTACTGTGATGGGGGAGTTGTCAATATTTATTTGTCTAGGAGAGCATGATCATGATGGAGAGATGCCGGGTGTAGCCTCGACCACCTTTGCATGTATAATAATTGGAATGATTGGGGTGCGATGGGTTCTGGAATGAGGCTTTTCGCTGTTGATAATATATCAATATGAATTTTGGGAATACACGAGCTACTTTCCATTTTCTAATATTTTGCCACGATGACTACACTTTTGGCTTGCGATTTTGCTCGGACATACATCTATCTGCTCAATTGATGCGCCTCAACACGCTGGGACTTACTCTTGGCTTCATTGTATTTACAGTGAATCAGCCGCTTAGCTTTTTGGTAAATCGACCTCTCATGTCTTTGTACGCTGCACTACCCTAGATTCTTCCCTGCAGCTCACAATATCAGACATATTATTCAACTTGAATAAGACCCCAACGGGTTTTTTCGTCTCGTCAGGTTAGCCCATGATTAAAGCGACGGCAGCTAGCTGACTGTCTTTGCATTCGTTGGCAGCCCTACCCTAAATCGAAGGAACCAAAATATCACACTCAACCCCCGATAGTAAATAAGCTATAAAAAATCATGTACGCGGTCATCTGATGAAGAGAAAGAAGTAGATCACAAATTAGCCTCTCCGTCAAAATAAATGCTCTTCTACGCCGCAACCGAAATAGTAAATCATCGCAGGCTCGGCCACACAGAAGATAAAGCAAGAAAATAAGCTTCAGAGCTGTAAGATTTTAAAATCCTCTCCGCCATATTTTCCATAAACAGAACAATTGGCGCACAACCATTTATAGTATCACTCCAACTCAAGATCTCATCTCATCCCACCATTTTACGACGCTATTGGAATCGCGCGCCCTGTCTACCAAAACAGCATATGCAAAAATCTGCATCTGTAGATAGTCCGCAAAATCTTGGCTGTCTAACAAGTATGGCGCAATCATTCGGCTGTTGATCGTCGAATATGTTCTACAGCCTGACGCCATTGCCTAAGCCGGCGTGGCACAAAGCTGTCATACCCCATATGCCTCTAGAGTGAGCAATTAGGCCAACCGACGCAGCCCCCAAACGTCACAAGATCAGACATCTCCAAGAGTGCCGTGCGTTCGGGGCTCACAAGCTTACAAGCTCACAAGTGCGCCCTACTGTGCCAGGTTTTGCCCGTTGCACAAGCCTACGATGGAGGTGATATCTGGCCTCGGCTTCGTCAAAGCTCTGCGCCATAGCGTCCGTATCTCGTCCTTGCATGTCTTGATGATTCAATTCGAAACGGCCGCTTCATGGAGACACCCGCCACGGCAGCCTTCGTTCCGAGCCTGCTGGTGCCGGAGAAGCTTAACGGATAAAGGAGGAGCCTGTCCATTCACCCGGACCAACTAACAGATATTGTTTAAGGCGGTTTGGTATTCCAAATATCTGCCAACCGTCTTTGGCTAGCAGTCACATGAGAAGCTATCAATGACCTTGATCGAACTTTAATAAGACTTTAAAGTGCGCCAGCCCGCAAATATCGACGCCATGCCCGGCCGCTGCGCCCGCACAGCTCGCGCTACGTGAAGAACAGCATGGATATCCGTTCGTCTCTAACCAGGGAAAATACCGATGAAAATTTGACGTGCCCAGACTCGGAAGAGATACCGTCTTCGGGAACAGAGTCGCAACGTTAATCCTTAACACAAAACTCGAACTGGTAGAGACAGTTTTAGCCCTTGTGCGTGGAGGCAGAGTAAGGGGAGGGGTGGCTGCTGCTAGGTCGTTTCACCAACTTCACCCGCAATAAACCCCCTCGATGCTCCAGAGACGATCTGGTGGCGGGCATCCGGCTGCCGGTAATTGAATGAACTCATGAACGGAGACGGCTTAATCAGAAAAAGCCCTATCGAGAATTGGAGGAGTTTGCGAGATCCGGGGTAACTGTCTGACCGTCACGACATCTGATGCCGCAATGTTGAGCTGTTGTCGATCACTAGTAGTTATTTGGAATGCTGCAAAAGGGGCACATGTTACTATGTTATAGCCGAGATATTGCAGCAGCACAGCAAAATGAGAGTTAGTACTAGACTCTCAGTCAACTCAGATCAGCAGCCAAAGGTTGTATGAATGGAGTAGCGTCGAGACTAGGAAGGGGATCAAGGCCCGAGAATTGTATATCGTAAAATGCGTGATATGTAGCATTTCTACGTATGTAGATGACGGTTGACATTTAGTAAACTCTGAAAGCTTGGAATAGTGAGCGGTAGCCAGTTTGGACAGAGTGAACTCGGCCGAGATGTTTTCACACACTAATAAGCGCCGACTCTAAGCTTAAGTCGATGATCTGCGTTGTCGAAACGACTAACAGATATTACTGCGCAATGACCCGTCTGGCTGCATAGGCGGCTGAATTTGAAGCACAGCCTTAAGCCAGGCTAGGTGCTACCAAACGCTGCTGATGCATCTGCAATCATACTGCCAACCAGTGGGAGGACTTGGACCCTTTTTTGACAGCTAACTCGGATATGAGAGAATATCGAAAGCTGGCTTCCGGAGCACAATTGGTCGCCTGCCGTCATGATTTTCATGAGAAATGCCATTAGTAGCATTAGTCTGCAGGGTGTAAGATTAGCTGCATCGCGGGTCCATAGAGACAGCGGAGAATAGCAACAGTAGTGTCTTGACTCTGGACTTTTTGCTCGCTATTCCAGTGGGCTAATTCACATCGTACGACATCAGCTGGCAAGGCAAAGACACTCATTTCGATGCTGAGCCGAGGAGTGTTCATCATTCGGCTTGTGACATGAATCTGCGCCTTCTGCGTACACAAGAAGCTAATGGTGGCTTCAAACATATCCCTTTCTGGTAAGCTTGACATGGCGCTATAGAAACATTTGGACAAGTCATATGAAGTCCTTGATTAGCATTGCTACAGTATATCCATTCGGTATGCATGGCGACAATAAAATTGTAAATTCTGTATTCGGTCGCCAATGCGGGCGTGGTAGGCTAGCTTTCCGTCGATTTGCCGGAAGAGGCAAAGAACAAGGCGCGTGCTTTGGCTTGGCCCCCAGTTTTATTGGCATGTCCTCGGAATGCGGGCGGCTCGAGTCGGGCGCCTCGTTGAAGATCTAGAGCTCTGGTGTCGGTAACCGCAGAGCCAAGCAGTGACACATCGAGTCTGTGTCGACGATTATACCGTGCCATGTAGGACAGAATGCACAAGAATCCTGCGGGAACAAAGCAACAAGGCAGGATCACTTGTATCACATAGGCTGCATTCGGTGCTGGTCTTCTGTGCGCCGTAGCACGTCGAGATCGCGGGACGCATGCACTGCACCGGTGCGTGGCCGATACGTGGATGGCCGAGAGCCAGTGGTTCTTCAGCGACGGATTGTTGGTCCTCCAGGCCGTGAAGACTGCAGTAACACTGCAATTTCGTGCTACAGTATTCTGGCAGTCAGCCAAAGTCGTGCAGCCTTTCTTTGTGAGAACTGATAGTCCTCCATGCAGCTAATCAACTCCACGTGGAGGTTCTCTGCGCGGTTCCTGATGTTTGCGGGTCAAGTCAGAACAGGGGTATCGGGCTGCATACGGTACAGCTCTGGCTGAGACCGACGACTCACCTGTCTCTGGCCTCTTGGACGCATAACAGGCTGAGACAAGAGACCGCAACGGCTAACCTGCGCCGGCCCCTGGTGGCTGCGGCCAGGCTGGATTTGCCCCTAGCCGCGCATGGCTAGTTCCACATTCGCATTCCACAGCACGAGGAGGACCTCTAGCCGGCGCCACGTTGAACCTGTGGCGCTGTTGAGGGCTTGGAGGATGGAAGCCGTGAGAGCCTAAGCCCTGTATCTCGTGAGATATCTCGTGTATCGAATATCGAGCATCGAGTATCGTGTATCGCGAGGCGTGCGAGGCAATCTGGCCAAAAGAGCAGGCGGTCTCGCTAATTGCCCTTTGGCGGCCTCGGGGCGAGAGGAAGGCACGACCCTGAAAAGCAGAAGCCACTCACCCCAGCAAGCGAGCGATCCAAATATTCTCTCTTCTCCACCACTTTAACCGCTGTTTTCAGCTTCACTTGAAGCGTCTAAGCAGAGACAAGCTCAGGAAAGTCGACTCGCTTCCAGAGCACAGCAGCTGTGGCCAGTCTGCTACAGCCAGTCTGCTACACACCGAGTCTCTGCTGGTTATGCATGAATTCGCTAGGCCCGGCGAGGCTAGAATGTCTGGCGCTGTGTCCGTCGAAACGAGCAGAGCTCCCTGCGGTTACAAGTTCCAAGCGCGGCCGGCCGAGCATCGCTCTGGGTCAATCTCGACCTGAAATCGAAATCGAGCAAATCGCATCGGTCTTGCCGTCATGTCCATCTCGACAGATTGGCCAATCCGCAGCGATTCGTGTGGCCCTATCGACGCTGAGTATCGACGGCATATGGGGCAGCAGCTGGTGGGAGCAGCATCGCCGCCGACCTAATTGGCGCCGGGTGTCTCCAGCATGGCCCCGTTCAATCTCTCTGGGTCCCCAGCGCTCGTGCGTCCCGTCCAATCATCCAATCAGCCGTTCGCGGTGCCTGCGTGCGTCAGAAACGACCCCCTGCTTGGACCCTGGCCCGAAGCTTCCTTTGGATCCGGCACACACGGCTGGTGCCCATCCAACCATCTCCATCCACGGCCCAAGCTGAGCTGAACTCTACCCAACTGAACTCTACTGAGCTGAAGCTTCGCATCGCCACGACAACCGCGCAAAGAAGCTTGCGGCTGACGCTTCCAGACTTTCGGTCAAGAGGCAGCTCGAGCGCTGTTGGGCCCTTCCATTGGCACAGGACAGGCCGTGCTCTCCAATAGCTCACGGCAATAAACCCACCGCTGGCCGGATCCTGGCACTAGTTGACTTTATCGGGCTCCATCACGCCAAAATCTAATTACTACGACGGTGCCAACTGACGCTATCTACGAGTGCCCAGCCAGCTAGCCGGCTCGCCGGATTCCCACGGTGCCCCCGGCAGCGTCTCATTGCACGGCAAGGCCATTGCTGAGCAAGCCATGGACACCACGGAATCTGCCTTTCGTCATTCTCTGCAGCAAAGCCAGCAGCCTTGTGTCTGTTGCATTCATTGCTTCTCTGGGGCAACTCATTACTCACGAGGCCTCTGATATCAACGTCATTGTTGGTTCGCATCTTCGCAGCCGGTGCCTTGCAGATCCACGAGCTACATCATCTCCGCCTGCAGCATCTATAGGTTTCCGGCTCTCTTGGTAATCCTCCATCCCTGCTGGGCCGCGCCTCTTTTTTTCTCTAAAACCTTCGTCGGGGCCTGCTCTACCCGCCTCGCCCCTTCTGAATCGCGTGTAATCGCAAAGATTCTTTTTAATCATCCTAAGCGCCGTCTTCCTCTTTTGTCTCTCCCCCCTTACTTGTGCTGTCGTCCAACGCTGCAATACGACGCAAACTTCACCCACACATTCAGGAACCGATTTCCACTGCGACTCTACCGGGCCCCGGCTCGTTCGCGGCGCTTGCGGCACATCCAGATTGACCATACCAGTCGGCCAATCACAGCACCAAACTCCTTTGTTCCGGCGCTTCTTCAAACATGCCCGCTTGTCCATCGTGTTTCATTTTCTGAAGCTCTCTCTCGCCTCTAATTCAACCTCACTATTAAGGAACATTGCATTTTACACGCGCAAACACATCTTGGCCTGTTATGGTATTGCCGTCTATTAGCGCGAGACAAAAATAGCCGCCGGCTACGAGACGAAGAACGATCATCCCAGACCGTTTGCTTCACAACCGTCAATCACTGCTCCTACTAATAAAACGCTCACCCATATATATCATCTAATCTCGAGTTGTTTCCTCTGCCTTTGTCGCAATGGATCCGACAACAACTCTCGTCACGTTCATGTTGTGAGTGTTGCGGAATCTTCCATTTTCCTTCTTTCTCGGCTTCATTCTTTGATGCTTTACACTCATTTCGTTTCTCTCCCTTGTTTTGAATCATTGTGTTTCTCCTATTTTTAGGAGCTTTCCCTTTGTCTCCGCTGGTCGAAGCTTTTTTCTATCCGCCAGTGTCTCTCGTTTACTAGTCTGGTACGAGAAACAAAGTCACTCTTTACTTGCTTGGCTGGACTCAAGCTCCCCCGAAGAACCACTATTGGACTTGCTCTGTTTGGCAGTCCATCCTTTCAAACTTGTTTGGCCTGAGCTCTGTTGTTCGAAGTACGGTACGGAACATACCCTTGGATTTGATCTTCTCGCCCGCTTGTCACGCCCATCAGCGTCACCGTCAGCCCGCTCTACTCGTCTGCCCCCTTGCATTGCCTCGCCAGCTCATTGGCATGGGCCTTTCCATCATGAAGCTGCCGCACTTGTTCCGCGTCCCTTCCGCCCTTGATTCACTCTGCTCCCTTGACCCATGGTCACGCCGTTACCTTCTTGAGACTATCCACCGCATTGCCTGGACCTGGTTTCGCATAGCTAGCCCTATGTTTCTGGGGGGTCGGCGCATATTTGGCACTAGCTGGACGGGATCGCAAGATATGAATTTTTGGAGTCTCGGCTTTTGTTAGCCCGCTGCCCCCGGCCTCATATGGCACATACACACACACCCTCTACCCCCCGCCCTCCAGAGTGGTATTTTTAATCGGCCTCCACGAACTAGTTGGAACCGACTTGAGCTGACGCCCTAATCTCACAGTCAGACGGAGCCATCTGTCCAATCGGTGCGCCTCATTGGCTCCTGGGATAATTTCACCATGTGCTATAGCATGGAGCGGGACGCCCGACGTGGCCAAGGCCAATGGAGAGGACTCTTCACGTTCCAGAATATAGTCTGCGATGATGAGAACCCGCACCATAATACAAGGAGCGGTGGTCTCAAGATGGGCCAGACGTACTACTACTATGTAAGTCTTCTTTCCTCTTCTATATATCATCCATGCTTCTCCGCCATCTCGTTCCTCATCTCGATCCTGCCAGTTGGACCGGCGAGCGATCACCCTATCCACTAATAACACACACACACACCTTCCTATATATCCTTGCTTCGTCTCTTTATTCATACACCTACTCTCTCTTTCAACCTCAAGTATACCTACATCTGTTACCAAACCTAACCTTGCTATTCTTCAGTACGAAGTAGACGGGTCAACTGAGACCTTCGATGCCACAATGCCTTGCACAACCATGTGTCCCTATATGCCCGGGCAAACCGTCAACACTCTCTATGTTCCTGTTGAGCGCTCATCACGGACCCGAAGTGCATCAGCAAACTCGATGCGTGCAGAGGATCTCAGAACAATGGATCCGGCAACGAAGTTTATGAAGCCATTACCGCCAACACCTCTACTACCAAGCCTATACAACCGCCGAGCTCTATCTGCCCCGACTACACGCCCTTCATCATCGTCATCTCGCCCATCAACTCCACCTACATGGAAGAGACTCTTCTCACGCAAGCCGCAAACATCTGAAGGCCTCCATCGCCCGTCTGCTAGCCATGGAGAAGCATCTTTTCCTTCATCATTCACCATTTATGATAACGTCATTACTATCCCCGCACGGGAAACTCGCCATGGCCGAACTACATCGTCGCTTAGTGAGGGTGCAAGGGCAAGAGACATCTCTCCGGGTTCACTGGCCCGTATCTTACGTGAAGACCGATTTGGTCCTCGTCGTCCCAGTCACCCTGCCCAGCTGCCACCATTGGTAATCCCTGACGATGTCATTGAAGAGGATGAAGACGACGACAACTTTGCTGTTTCCGCTGTATCAGAAAATTTGCCCTTTGCCACTGGCCTATCACCGCCTCCCTTCCAACGCTCTACATCATCCGATTCCATCAAGCATGAAGTAAGCAGCTTTACTACAGCCATGGCCAAGCCTCAGCTTTCAGTTCGACCACCTTCATTCGATCGAAACCAGCCTCTATCTGCTGTGGTAAACGAGACAGGCTCGATACCTCGCTGGTCCGTCTCAACAAAAGACAAATTCACCGCGAGTCCTATACAGGAGGATGTTCCCATGAGCTTCTACGACGATGAGGATGACGACGACGACGTCATGTCCAGCAACGAAGACGAAGTTCATTTCCCTGCTATTCCCACTTCAAAGACTCGACTGCACTCTTTCAGAGGCTATAGCCTACCACGCCACGTTGAAGAGACGAAGGATACATTCGCCTCTCACCAATCTTTTGCAGCTCCCATTTCTCCGAAATTGGTACCTAGCGGAACCAATTTGCTGGACACACACATCGAGGCAGGCCTTGATGACTTTGTCAGCGAGCTGGGCTGGATTGTCGGAACTATTGGCACGACTGATAGCCCCTAGCTTGCTTGGCAGAGGAATCAAGGCACTTTTCTCTATCCACTTGTACACACAACATGCATCACATTATTTTACAGCGGCCAAACAGAACGCACGACATTCTCTATTGCTCAAAAGTAGCTGGAGTTTGTACATCAATTTTTTTATAATATTATTTTGTACTCCATTTCCCTCCTTTTCTGGCATTAGACTCGAAGCATACTATATATACTCGATCACAGGCATCTGAGTTTCATATGTTCTTAGCACACATATTTGTACCACCATCTACATCATCATTGTTCATCACTTGGGTTCAAGAAATTCAGAGAAGCTACACCCCGTGGGAAATTTACTGGCGTTTTTAGCGATGTTTTATCAAAGGATAAACAAAAGGGGGGCGGGAACTGCGCAATGCGCAAGTATTGGGATTATGCTGCGTCATGAAGGTTGACGAAGGCATTGTTATAATGTTGCAATGAGAATCTAGCTACTATTGGATTTACTAGCTATAGAGTATGAGTCATGTGCTCATAATTCAAATGAAGTTCTTTCAAAGCATCAACTAGTCTATTACATGAGTGATCAAGTGATAACAATGGCTTCGGGCAAAATCCGTAACACTTGTACACCAGATCTATGATGAGAGCGATTTTGCGGGATTTGGATCTGAGTATCCAATAGCTACTGAGGTGTGCATAAGAACAGGGGCTTACTTGGCATCACGCTTTCCACACCGGTCACCGCTCAACATCAAAATGCGACACTTTCACATCCAATCCACCGATAGATTTGTTTCAAGATCATCGTTAATTCTTGGTTATTCTACTTTAAAAAAGTTTATAATCCTAATGCTATAAATAGACTTGTGGTTTGTTTTATTCTGGCGCCGCCGTTGTGGTCGGCAGTGGCTCCTTCTCCACAGGCGCTACTTGCGATCCACTCGTAGTAGTGGCCTCTCCTCCAGCCTGAAACTGAGCTTCAGGAGCAGGAGGAGCTGCTGGCGGTGGTTGAAGAGCGGTTGTTTTCTGGACGGGGCTCTGGGTAGCTGGAGGTGGCGGTGTAGGAGTGGGCTGTTGTTGCTGCTGTTGTTGAGTAGCTGGAATGGGAGATGCTTGCGAAGATGGAGCTTGTGATGGAGTTGTTTGTGATGGAGCAACTTGTGATGGAGGGGCGATGGGAGTGGTGTTTGATATCGGCTGTTGTTGCTTTTGCGGAGGAGGTGGGGGATTTGGAGACGGTCTGTTTGGAAGCTGTTGGGATGGCTGTAGTTGTGGAGGAGAAGGTTGCGGTGGTTGAGGCCTTGCCAGTTGTTGATGCTGCACATACGGCTGTTGCGGTGCCTGAAACGGCTGCGGTGCTCGCAACTGCTGCGACGCGGCTGCCGGTCTCTGCTGAGCGTGCTGTACATGCTGTATGTGATGTTGCGTCTGAGGGGCTTTATGAGCTGCCGCCACCACGGCCGCCGGCGGTGCCTGATGGTGTTGCTGCACCGGCGGGGGCTGAGGCTGCGGCGGGACCGCTCTAATCTGAGCCAGTCTTTCCTTTTCCCTCTCCTCGGGCGTTTTGGTGGGAGCATTCGGATCGAGGAAGCGTGCCGGCACACCACGAGCTGCCGTCTTCTCGCTGCCCACCCAGGCGTTGAGGAGTGCGCTCCAGCTGAGCTCTTTGCGGTCAAGACGCTGAAGTTCCCGGTAAGCAGCGACGTTGTGGTAAGGCAGACCGGTTTTGGGGTCTTTATAACGGGCTGGGAGGCCTGTGATGACGCATATTGGAGCAGGGGCGGGTTCTAAAGAGTAATGATGTTAATAAGATTGCAGAAAATGAGAAGACGTTGAGTAAAGACCTACTGGAGAGTTTGCTCATCTTACGGCCAAACAGAATTTGAGTTTGAATGCTCTTATCTTGAATAGCATTCTCATCGAAATTCTGAAAGATGATGACGTTGCGCGTGGTGGTCTCAGGGGCCTCAGCCGGAGCAGGGGTAGGCTGAGGAGGCGGCTCTGAAAGGCTCGGACTTGCCGTTTTGCCAACTTGCTCAGGTTCGGGAATTATAGGTCGCAAGACGGTGTTTGTGAGAACTGGTTCGGTAGAGGCGTGTGTAGCTACAGCCGTTGAACCAGGAGGCTGGATCTGCGTAGGAGGTGCCAGTGCACTCTGAGGTAAAGATGCGTTTGGAAGAGCGAGAATGTTGGATTTCGGTGCTGGGCCGGGACGGTAGTCCATGTTCATGGCGGGCGGAGGCGCAAGAACGGGAAGTGCGAGCACGCCGGATGGTTTGCCTGTCTCTGTGGGTCGTGGACTGCCGACACCTGTGGGAGCTGCCAACGGAGATGTCTGGCGAGGTGGTGCGGATAACGGCGAGGCAGATGCTGGTGCTGCTAGGCCGCTGGATAGAGGCGGAGGAGATAGTAAAGGAGGAGATAGTAGAGGCGCAGCTATTACTGGCTGAGCTGGTTGAATATCTCCAGGTGGTTTTGCGGTAGAAGCAGTAGGAGAAAGGGGGTCAGTGCCAGAAGAGGCAGCAGTAGTAGCTGGGGCAGCAGCAGTAATAGGAGAGGTGGTAGCAGTAGGAGGTTGTGATGACGATGATGGTGCGTTCGGAGTGGACTTTAGTGGCCCTGCCTTCTCGTCGTCTTCTTGTTTAAGAGGAGGTTCTGCGTCTGCAGTCTTGGCCTCGCCCACTGCTGGTGCAGGTGTTGGTGTCGGTGTCGATGCTGGTTCTTCCTTCGATTGCGTCTCAGCGGCATCAGGTTTTGGAGCAGCAGCAGTCGCATTGTCATTGTCGACTGCCATCTTGATCGATGCATCCGTCTGCTGTTGGCCCTCTTGGGGAGCAATATTCTCTTTCACATCCTTATCTGCCGTCACATTGGCAGCATCAGCACCATCCTTTGCAACCTCAGCTCCCTTGCCCTTGTCTTTCTTGTCCACTCTCTTCCTCTTCGGCTTCTCCTCCTCAATGACAACCCGCCTCGCCTCGCCCAGGCCCGTCCAAAAGGTAATCACCGGCCCCTTCAGCGTCCTCTGATTCAAAGCCGCCAGCTTCGCCCGCCGCTCCTCTTCTCTCTGCTTCTCCGCCACCTCCCACCGATTCAAGCTCTTGCTATTGCGCTTCTCCACAATCGCCGCCTCCCTCAGCCGATCTTCCTGCGTCATGGGCGGTTTCTTCAACGCCTCCATCCGAGCCGCCTTCTTCTGCATCTGCTCCAACTGCTTCAGCCGCCGCTCCTCTCGCTCAATCATCTGCTGGTGAAGCTGCTCTTTCGACATGCGCGTTGTCTTTCGGGATGATGCTCGGGTGGGCAAATCGGCCGGCGAGGGCAGCCACGACGTGCGCTCTGATTTCTTCTTGGGACGAGGCGCCGGCGCCGGCGTCGACGACTCGGAGGCTGCGGGATGGATGCGGACTTTCTTCCTGAACTTGGCCGGGATGGCCTCCTGGGCTTTTCGCTTCCGCTGGGCAGCGCGCCGCTCCCTCGCCTGCCGCTCCAGCTCCTGCTCGCCCTCGAGCTCGTTGCCCGCATTGTTGTCGCCCTCGTCATCGGACGACGAGTCCATCTGCACGTCGGACGCATCGTCGCCAGCATCCGTGAAGCCCTGGTCGTCCTCGTCCTCGGCAAACAGCAGCTCGAGGTCGGAGTCGGGCTCCTCGTTGGCCAGCATCGACTTCATGCGATTGCCCGCCGTGGACCGGCGAGACCTCGACGTGGCGAGCCATTCCACCGGCTGTGGCTCTCGCTTCGATGCTGCCTTTGAGGAATCTTCGGCTTCGCTGTCGCTGCTGTCGGAGCTGCTGTCCAGGTCGCTGAGAGGGGGAGGCGCCGAGAGCTGCGACTCGGACTGCTGCGCCGATTCAGGGTCCATTGTTGACATTGTGGCTGAAGGAAGGAGTTGAAAAAGAAAGAAAAAGAATTAAATAGCACTGAAAAGCGCTGGGCGGTGGCAGCTACATCGGAGTTTTGAGTCTCGTGAAGAGCTAAAGTGGGAGGTTTTAGTGGAGGGAGAGAAGCAGAGACGCGTTTTTTGGGTTGGAACTCCAAAAATTCGGTTTTCTCTGGCGCTGACATCACAGCCCACTTTGGGAAAGCTATGCAAGTGCCACCACCTGCAAAATGCCTTGACACGCCATATATAGCCAATTTCTCATACTTATAATTTGCAATCACTTACACGGCCTCAATCAACTCTACACAGCTCTAGTCGTCAATTGTGGCGATTTTGATAAAACATGCACATTTATTTAAAAAACTCTGACAAGTATAGAAATTTGAAAATTGAGAAACGCCGAGTTCAATTGTATGTATATCTTAATATGTTGCCTGAATTGTAATCGCTACCAATGTCTGCCTGCTTCAAACACAAAAAATCATTCCACCACTCTCAAGAAGTAGGTAGTCTATCAAACCAAAAGGTTACCCAACGCCGTTAAAATTAAACCAAAATAATTATCAATCATTCTATCATGTAGGGACCGCCGTTGGAGCCTCTGTAATAGGCGGTGCGGTTCCTCCGGCTGAAGGGCTGATACTAGTGGAGGTCACCACATCATTGCATCCCCAGAATCTGCCAGGAGACTCGCACGTCGTCGACGTAGCGGGAATGGTCGTAAACACAGAGCTCGTGGTAGGCTCGTCATTGCAGCCCCAGAATCTGCCTGGAGTTTCACAAGTAGTGGTGATGGAAGACGGACTGGCGGTATCCTTTGTCGTCGTCGTCGTCGTCGTCGCCTCCGTCTTGTCCTTGCACCCAAACCAACCAGGCGTCTTACACGTGGAGGTGGTGGTAGTAGGCGCTGGTACAGATGTCACTTCGCCTGTAGTGGTCTGGTCCAAGCATCCCCACCAACCAGGCGTCTGGCATGTCGAGGTGCGTGTCCGTGTTCGAGAAGTGGTCGTGGGCACGGCAGACGTGGTGGACTCGGTGCCGTTGCTTTCATACATCTTCCAAGGACCACAGTCTCGACAGTCGGGTGTGCGATGACATTTGGGAACTTCATCGTACTTGAGGATAACGTCCTGGATAACAGAACGGATCTTGTGAGTGCCAATTCCCACTCGCCATCCCTTGTCAGCC
This sequence comes from Trichoderma koningiopsis, assembly GCA_022985005.1. Classification (NCBI taxonomy): domain Eukaryota; kingdom Fungi; phylum Ascomycota; class Sordariomycetes; order Hypocreales; family Hypocreaceae; genus Trichoderma; species Trichoderma koningiopsis. The sequence continues at coordinate 2,376,953 of JAJPEM010000006.1, read as the reverse complement.
ACGACGTCATAGACACATTCATATCCGGTGTGGCAAGTCGACTCCATGGCATAGCCAGCAAAGGAGCACGTAGCAGTCGCTCCGTTGCATGTGCCAATGTAGACCGGGTCTGCGGTATGGCCAAAGTGATATGTTCCTGTATATCCTCGCGCTTGCGGCGTATCAGGGTTGGCTCCAGGAGGGACGGGGAGGCCCAGTCGAGAAGCCGGGAGCGCTTCTGGCACGGCCTCAAAAGTCACGGCGGGCAGGCCGTAAGTAAGGGCCAGAAAGGAAGAAACAGCACCTCCGAGAGAATGACCCGCTATCCAGATGTTCGAGTCCGGGTACTGCTCAGTGACGTTGGAGTAGAGCTCGCGAGCGGCAGCATAGTAACGATTCTCCTCAACGAGAGCCGTCCTGACGCAAGTGTTGTTACAGGAGTAAGTGCCGGTAGCGCAGTCACAGACCTGGTGCCACGTCCATTGTCCCTGTTGAGCGCAGCAGCAACTGAAGAACAAGTTATCATTAACCTTGTCGTTGGTCGTTGTGCCGTCTCCATCAAAGACAGCGGGTGAGGTTCCCTTGAGGCCGATGATGACGGTGGAATTGGTCTTGTCGGCCCAGATATGGCCACGCAGACCATCCGACTCCCAGCCGAAATCGAGACTTCTATTAAAGGGGGTCCCAATGTCTAGCCAGTCCGCCATCCCTTCCTTTTCCACGTAGGCATCGGCAGCGACGTATGCCATGGTTAAGACTGTGTTTTTATCGGTGATGTCGGGGGATGAAACCTCGTCCATGGTCCATGCCGAGGCATCTAAAACTGCCGCGTAGCCCTGCATACGAGATTCAGCGACTATGGGGTCGACAACAGACGGGCGCCTGTCAGCCAGCCGCTGGATCGTATCGGCACGGCTCTTGGCCTTGAGCTCCGGCACGGTGTGTTCATCGAAGCCATCGCCCGCGGCAAGGAATACTCGAGACTGGTCGTGGACGACATCCAGCTTTCTGTGCAGCTTTGGATGTCTGTCGGTGCCGTGGTGGTAGATGTGTCGGAGAGTGAAGGTGTGCTCTGCAGGCTTTGGAGTGTCTGGATGCGAGGGGAGGAGAGGCCCGGGGCCCCCAGGAAGCAGGACGTGCTGGTCGAGGCCGACATCACCACCGATGACTGTGGCCGAGCCCGGGATGGCAAAGGCCGATGCCAGCAGCAGCGCGGCGGTGACCCGGCCAGCAGGACCGCCTCGGGATCTAGACGATACCATGGGGCGAATCTGGAATCTGGTAGGACAGCGGTTCAGAGATGGGCTATACCATCTACAGGGCGCGCGAGATCATGGGGGCGTTCGTTCACTGATGGCGGTAGATATAGCAAACAAGGGCGGTCGATGATGATGATGAGAGGTTGGGGACAGAAGAAGGGGCCTGTCAGGTGATGGAATCGGTGGTTGTCACGGAGTAGCATCACTGCGCACGCGCCAGATGACTGACGTTATCCTTATCGACGCCGAGATGCACTGTGTGTGCTACTGCAGCGCGGCACTATGAAGACGTTTGCAACAGGCCTGATTAGCTTGGTGATGCGAGCAAGTACTTTCGAGCCCGCATCTGCGGCAATGGTACCTTTCACGGTGACGAGATCTAGCGCATCTCGCTAGTGGCGACCCTGTCTGGGCCTGGCTCGTGGGGGATGCCCAACAAATAGCGGATCTAGGCCGTGCAGAGTCAGGCCGAGCTACTGTGCCGGCCGCGGTCTGAAACTCCTTTCGCCGGCATTTAGACTTCTTCCAGGCCCGACTCTCTCTCACCAACCCCGATATCAGCCTCCGTATCCAATGGCGTGGCTCTCCCGTCCTCTGACCCTTGTCGGTCTGGTGCTGCTTGCTCATGGGTAAGATATATCATTCCTTTATACGTTGTTTTTTCCTATGAAATTAAAAGAGCACCCGAAATACTAAATCATCATGACATGATGCCAGATGTTACTCTGCACATGAGCACACAGTCCTTTCGTCGACGTCAGCGCAGCATTCCACATCGCCCTCCGCCGCTGCGCTGCCGCTAGACATTTACATCGAAACCGCCGTGGCAACCTTTTTACTTTGCGTGGGACTCGTGCTGGGCTCGGGCACGCTGAAGCCGATTGAATGGCACACCTGGGCTGGCAAGCTTGAGCGGGAAGCTGATCGATCGCTGAGTGGGAGTGGCGATGCGGACGAGGACACTGGAAATCCGTTTGGCGCCCTGGAGGCTCGGAGCGGGTTCATCAACATCCGCAACCTTCATGAAGATTTTGTCAAGTACAGTCAGCACATTGGGAAATAGGCGTTTACCATAATGATAATCATAATGACAAGACAGTAAAACAGCAAGCTCATCTTGGCCTGAGGGGCAACCATAGCTGGATCCTTTGCGTGCTTGTGATAATTGTAGACATATGTGGTCCGTGTAATTGAGAATGTCATGCTTTTACTTTATCCGACGTCCATCATTTACGACCGTAGTTGGCCCCTCTCACATCGACATGAGATGAGCTTACCTTACTTGAAGCTATACTGACAGCTTCACCTGGCGTCGTTCTGGAGCTCAGCCTTCTGCCGCATGCGCCACACTGTGGCTGCAGGGGCCACCGCCGCCCGCTGCAAGGCAAAGAGGTGGCGCGTCTCTGCGCGCTGCAGTCGCGCCGAAGCTTGAAATTTAATCCATTAAGCCAGCCTCACCTTCAACGCCACACACAGCTCAGATTCTGGAACCCATCACGCCGGCATCAATTATTCGCATCACTTTGGGCCGCCAAAATGACGGCAATGTGAGTATCTGCGGCTTCTCTTGCCTCTCCTCTCTACACGACTTTTCTCTTCTCTGCAGCCCCCCACCTTGTCTCTGCTCGGCCTGGAGAGAGACAGACGCAGCACTCGCTGTTTCTCTCGGTCTCTTCACGGCCACCAAATCCCCGCACCACCCAAGATTTAGATGTTCTGGCATGCTAATCGCAGTCTCGTCTACACAGTGAGAGTTTCGACAGCATCTACCTTGACCTCTCCAAGGAGAGCGGCAAGTGCAGATTCGCAGAGACCGGTTTCGGATGGAAACCCGCCGGCGGCGGTGACACCTTCACCCTCGATCACAGCAACATTGGCAGCGCCCAATGGAGCCGCGCCGCCAGAGGCTACGAGATCCGAATCCTGCAGCGCAACTCGGGCATCATCCAGCTCGACGGATTCCAACAGGAGGATTACGAACGCCTGAGCAAAATCTTCAAGAACTGGTACAGCACGGCGCTGGAGAGCAAGGAGCATGCGCTGCGAGGATGGAACTGGGGCAAGGCCGAGTTCTCCAAATCCGAAATTACCTTCAACGTCCAGAACCGCCCGGCCTTTGAGCTGCCCTACTCGGAGATTGGAAACACAAACTTGGCGGGTCGAAACGAAGTTGCCCTGGAGCTCTCCCTGCCCCTCAACGCCAACGACACTGGCACCAATGGCCAGCTGGGCGGTGCCAGAGGCAAGGGCAAGAAGGCCGGTGCGGGCAAGGATCAACTGGTCGAGATGCGATTCTATATCCCCGGCGTAACGACAAAGAAGGAGACCGAGGGCGAAGACGCCGGCAGCGACGGTGGCGAGGAGGAGGAGAAGAATGCGGCTACGCTCTTCTACGAGACTCTTATTGAAAAGGCAGAGATTGGCGAGACTGCTGGCGATACTATCGCCACCTTCCTCGACGTTCTACACCTTACCCCTAGGTACATATTTGTCCCCTTCTGGATATCCGTCCAGTGCTCTTTTTCTGACCCACTCGCAGAGGTCGGTTTGATATCGACATGTACGAAGCCTCGTTCAGACTCCGTGGAAAGACGTACGATTACAAAATCCAATATGAAGCAGTCAAAAAATTCATGGTCTTACCCAAGCCCGATGAGATGCACTGCCTGCTTGTCATTGGCTTGGATCCTCCTCTGCGCCAGGGCCAGACGAGATATCCCTTTGTCGTCATGCAGTTCAAGAAGGACGAGGAAGTCACCATTGACTTGAACATTGAAGAGGCAGAGCTGGAGAGCAAATACAAGGACAAGCTCGAGCCTCATTACGAGGAGCCCCTGCATCACGTTGTTGCCAAGATGTTCCGAGGCCTTGGTAATAAGAAGATTTCATCACCTGCAAAGGATTTCCTTACGTATGTACAACCTTGCTGTCTGATTTTTTATAGAAAGAATTATTTGCTAACTTTCTTGTGCAGTCACCGCAACCAGTACGGCATCAAATGCTCTATCAAGGCAAGCGAAGGTTTCCTGTACTGCTTAGAAAAAGCATTCATGTTCGTCCCGAAGCCAGCGACATACATTGCCTACGAGCAGACACAGTCCGTTACCTTCTCCCGCGTCAGCGGCGCGGTCTCAGCCCTGTCCACATTCGACATCTCCGTCGTCATGAAGAACGGCGCCGGGTCATCGCAGTTCAGCAACATTAATCGTGAAGATCTCAAAGCCCTGGAATCCTTCTTCAAGCTCAAGGGTCTGCGCGTCAAGAATGAGATTGACGAGGACGCAAACCTTCTCGCCGCCGCCCTTCGCGAGGAAGCCATGGACGACTCAGACGACGAGGTCGTTGTCAACAAGGCGGACCGCGGATCTGCCGACGAAGATGAGGAGAGCGTCGACGAGGATTTCCAGGCCGACAGCGACAGCGATGTCGCGGAGGAGTACGACAGCAACCATGAGAGCTCCGGGTCTGGAAGTGCGGAGAGCGACGTGGATGATGACGACGATGAGGATGAAGAGATGGGAGATGGTGATGATGATGAGCCGCCGAAGAAAAAGTCAAAGACGAGCAAGAAATAAATTTGAGCACGTCCCTTTTATCATGCATGATTTGACCTGATATCTCCGGATCTGATTTCGAAGCTGAAAAAATAAAACAAGAAGCAGAACAAAAAAAAGAAGGGGCCAAACGAAAGGAAAGTATGAAAAAATGACTTCAAGGAATGGCGTTTTTGGAGGCGCGTGAGGGAGACCTGGAAATTTTCTATTTCCATATTTTTTTTTAATGGTTTTATTTAAACAACGGTTGGGTTTTGCAAAGATAGTGATACTCCGTATTTTTACGTAGCTTATAAGAATTATTGGCTATTCACTACTCATGATTTAGAAATAATCCCTCCAATTGCTCTAATACGTCGAAAATGTATCTCGAGCCTATAAGACCTGACATCATTTGCAATTTTCCATAGAGTAAATTTTCTTTAGACCAGCCTTTAGCTACATCTCACGCATCACATATCACAAGCATCAAAGCATATTCAAGAACGACCATTTCTATCCGTTTAATATTTCTCATTTTTTCTTTTATTTTCTTTATAATACAAAGCACTCTTCTATCCAATGAAACAAATTACACACAGCATTGTTGCCAAAAAAAATTTTGATAAACGAAGAAGCCGACACGCGCAGTAATATATTAGTACCCTGACAAACAACGGATTTTATACACGGAAATCCCAAGTTGTTGTTCTTTTTGTTCCCTAACAATACCATATCTGATTCCAAACACACACAAGACAAAGGAAAAAAGTAACTCAAGACGAGGACCAAGGTGAGACAGCAAAGCAAGAAAAAAAGAAAACTCCATCTAAGTCCGGTTCATGAAAATCCCAGCAAATCCGTCATAATCCCCCAAATTTCCATCCTAGAAATCCGATTCCGACCCTCCAAGACAAGAGAGCAAGGTAGGTATATATATAATGTATATGTTTTCTGCCAATTCTATTTTGCATTTCTTTTTCAGGCAGTTTTTGCCTCTTCTCCCTTCTCTCTTGTCGCCATCATTTCTAGGAAAACCCCGTGTGGGCAAGTAGAGGCCATGACGCGCCTCTAGTACTCTATACAGCTGAAACAAAAAACTCCTTTAACGATAGGTGTGAATGACACAGGATCCCGCGCGGTATTGTATTGCGCCGATCCCAAAGCAAAGACTGAACAAGGATATAAGGAAAAGGTAGGTGTACATCGCTAATGATGCATGGAAGTCGAACAGCGCATGCTTGCAAAAATGATTGCTGAAAAGAATAGCAGGCTTCGATTGTGGTTTGTATGTGGTGTGTAGGAGTGTGTCGGCGAGAAGTGTGTAGGTGTATATGGGTGCGCGTGTGTGAATATGTGTATGTGTGCAGATGGTGTGTACCATTTTAGATACGGTCGCCAGTTGGCTTGATGTAAGATCGAGGAAACAGGGCATACTGCCCAACGGGCGGTGCCTGGCTGCTCAAACTGGCAGTCCTAGATCGAGAGCGACGTTTCTGGCCCATGGATGCATCCTCGTGAATGACTGACTCACTGGCATGGGACTTGTGAGACGACTTCCTCGATGGAGCCAAGGGGAATGAGATCAGCTCAGGAACAGTGTCTTGAGGGCTGGTCATATCCTCCGCCTCAGCGTCAACAGGTGCTGACACTTCAGTCTGAGCTACAGGCAGAGGCTCTGCGCACTCGGTCCAAGAACCAGTCATCTTGTGCACAGATCCGCTGCTGCTGGCGGTGTTGCGAGTGTAAAACGACCAGGTAGAGTTGGTAGAGATGTGACGATCGGCAGTCGTATCAGAGTATGTGGAGACTGTCCCCGTAGTGGAAGTGCTCGCTCGCTGCTGTGACCACTGAACGGTCTTGCTGTTTTCATCATAGAAAGCAGTCTGGTGGTAAGGGAGCGTAAAATCATCCTCTCCGGGGTACTCGTTTTTGGCAACCTCATCGATCAGCATCTGCTGATGGAAGTCGCCAGGGATAAGCAGCGAAGGTGACAGGGTAAAGCCATGAGACTCTTTGAAGCTCGAGGCATGAGATGCGCGGAACTTTTTCTTGTCAAAGATGGGAAGAGAGAAGTTGTTGGCGATGGGCGGGGCGAAGACTGGGGTAATGGCCTCCTGGGCAGTGGGCGTCGACGTCTGGCTGATTGAGCCTGGGCCGTCAAAGGCGGCCGTGGACAGCAGATTGGGCGACGACATGGCTGTTCCGATGGGCACACTGCTCTCTTCGATAGGAAAGGCAACCTCAACAGGAAGAGTGTCGCTATCACGAGCAGTGTCCATCGAGTCACGCTCCCATTGGTAATCGCAGTCGGCTTCCGCTTCGTGGTCATAGCAATAGTCGATGTCGTCCTCCCAGCTCTCTTCGATGATTCCAAAGTGGAACCCATGTTTGTCCGATGACTCGACGACGGCATGCTGGGGCATAGACATCATGTGGAGGTTGCCAAGGGTATCCGACGCATTGCTCGCGGGACGATGAGACCTGCGCAGCATGGGGACGGATTGACTGCCACGGATAGACCGTCTAGCTGCTGCACTCTCTTCCTCTTCAGGAACGTCAGCAAGCGGGGTCTCGTATGTTGCCAACGTAGGGCTGGCAAGGGGCCAAGAGGGCTCGGTGGGCGAAGGCTGGATCGGCGAGAGCTTTGTCTTGTAAAAATACTCTTCTTGAGTAGTCAAAAGCGGCGCAGCATAAAGAGGCCCAATGGGTGGCACCGGCTCGACTGAATCATCGGGGTTGAATGGTTGCGGGTGGCGGAAACCTCCGCTGGTCTTGGGTCGCTCAATGACGACGGTAGGTTGCTCATCAACGTCTTCCTCGTACTCCTCTTGGAGGCTGGGGCTCCGAGATGGCGAGCCGGGAGAGCCTGATACAGGCGCGGTGGGCTTTATGGGAGATCTGGGAGGTCTGGGTGGTGGTGACATGGAGGGAGTGCTACCTCGTAGCTGGTCCTGTGATCGGATGCGTCTCATCAGTCGACGAGTTCCATTGGGAGGGAGGGCCTGGCTTTGGCGGTTCAGAGCTGCGGGCCGTGAGAAGAAGGCGCCAGAATCGTTGTAGGCGTCGGGATGGAATAGAAGGCTGGACCCCTCGGTCGGGTTGGTGACATTGGGGGCGCTGGTTGGGCCGGTTGCCCGCATCGTCAGCTGCTCGGGGCCCTCCTGCGCCTGAGCAATGCTATCGCGATGCGTGTGAGTGACATGCTGGAAGTTGTAAGGACCCGAGATGTTCAGCTTCCGCTGGGCAGCTCCGGTGTCGTCTCGGGAGGCTCGTCGGCGAGTGAGAGCCTGGATAAAGGACTCTTTTTGGCTGGTGGAGGCAAGGGCGCTGTCGGCTGGCGCCTCGGCGGAATACATGGAGCTGGCTGAGGAGGAGTTGGCGCTGCTCTCCCGCTTGGATCTCACTCGTCGGTGGAAGGGGTTCTTGCCGAAGCCGTAGACGCTATCCGAGCGCTCTCGTGAATGGGCGCTGCTGCCGGTGGACTTGACTGAAGCGCGTCTACCGAGCGACAGGTTCTCCAAGGTCTGCTCCCACCCCGGGCTCTCACCGTTGGAAGCCACAGACGCGGACGCGGCAGTGCGGTGTCCATTCTGGCGGCGCAGCTGGGAGGCTCGCCTCATCTGCGAGTTCAGCTGTCGTATCCTGCCTGGGGACGGTGGCCTGTCCATGGCAGGCTCGAAAAAGTCGGCGGCACTCATATGAGGAGACATTGGGGAAGATGGTTGGTTGAGATTGGGAGAAGAAGGGGCCGTCGACGACTTATTCAAGTACCGGATGGAAGTCGTCTGAGGCCTGGCCCTGGACGCCTGCTGCGGCGCCGGGTGGCCAGAATTGAAGGCTATGGCATTCATGCTCCACATCGCGAGTCAAGGGCTGGGGAGGGCGACGATAGACCATGCCCTCTGGGGATCTGCGGCGAGACTGACTGATCCAGGGTGAAGAAAGACGATGGGGCCTCTTTTTTTTTCGTGGTTTGTGCTTTTTTTGCTTGTGGGCTCCGCTATTCGTATGAGTACATGTAAGGATATCGCGCTCTGTGCTCCATATAAGAAAGAGGATGAAGACGAGGCCAGGGGAAGCCAGTGGTGAACGCAGTCGACAGTTCGGGCAGGGCGAAGCTTGGAGTGGATATAGTCTACTCAGCACAGGCGCGGGAGCAGCGGTCCTTGTATATTATATCTGGATGACGGAGCTGAGCTGAGCGAGGCAGAGGGCACGAGAGGCTCCCAATCCAGGACCCTGGAAGAGACGTCGACCAAAAAAAATCCCAAATTTGGGGGCTATCCTTGACCCCAGGTCAGTCAGGAGATTGGACCGCGGAACCTCTTGCTGGTGGGTAGCGTCGTCGACCGGGGGGCAGCGATGGAGACGATGGTGCTGGGGAACGGTTCCCTGTTGGCTCTTGGCCGACCAGGTCCGGCACCCCTGACGGTGGCCAGGATGCTGCATGCTGCCGAGTGCTGGGATGGTTTAGCACCCTGTCGATATGGATGCAGGCCGACGGGACCGGTGAATGCAGGCAGCGTTGCACGAACCCAGCTCGGAGTGCGGAAGACGTACCTGGTCGTATTCACGAGCACGAGCCCGTCGACCCGACTGTGCATGTTCCGGGCACGGTGCCGCTTTGTGTGATGGACAAGGCTGGGCTGCAAGCATTGGAGCAGCAGCAGTTGGGCCTGATGCAACGTGCTTGCGATGCCCGGGCTGCAGGAACGCGCGCCCAGCGATGAGCAATAGTGCGAAGCTGTGCTCCTGCAACGCCACGGCTGCTGCGTCTTTGCACCGCGAGATGAGCGAGGACCGCTCGCGTATGAGGCGTGGAATCGCACGGAGTACTCCGAGCTCCTGACAATCACAGCTGGCGATGTTCTGCGCTGCTTCTAGAAGCTGGCCAAAGGCGAGCCAGGCCGTTGCATCTGAGACAGCGCGGCGCGGACGACGGCGTGTCTCGTTTGGCTGCAGCTGACGGCGATGAGGGCTGCGAAGATCCCACGATAATTTGGCTAAAAGCGCGATCGATGATTGAGGCCTGGTGGTGGAGACGGGCAGATTGATTGCTGGATTGCGCTGGCGAGGTGACAAGAGCAGAGCTGTACTGATACTTGGTTACTAAAGGCTGGCACTAGCCCAAAGCGCTGCGCACGGGAGGATTCCGTGCCTGGCGAAGTACAAGTAAGAGCAGCTCTAGCGTGCGCCAAGCTCCAGGCACGCCGCCGCTGCGCTTGTACCTGTACTAGAGCCCGCTAGCGTGCAGCCACTGCGGTCATTGTAGAGACCTGTCCAACAACCTGTCCAATTCAGGGTGCGCTTGTACCGCTACACTGCTTCCGTCACTGAAAGAACACGAGTCCTTCTCTGCTCTGTCCCGTCGCTGCCCACTCGTCGGAGAGGCCACAGGGCAAGGATCTGCGCACGCGTGGCAGGCCGCAGAAAAGGTCCAATCCGCAGCGTCGGGTCGGCGCTGGGCAAGCTGCCCTGGACGAGAAGGATTCAAGCGGTGCAAATTGCATGCTGTGCCCTGCAGTAGCATTCTTACTGTACTCTGAATTATCGGGCGCCTTCAAGCTAGCAAGATTACGATACGGTGCTACCTGGTAGTAGTGTAAGTGATGTGATGTGATACTAGGATGTAGGTACTTTGGCTGCTGCAGGGCACAAGTAGAATTACAGGAAGTGTACGGGATGCCAGAGCTGCCCGTTGCAAAATCTAAGATCTAGACCAGACTTATTCTGCTATTTTTGTCTATAAACATGTCTGAAACCAAAGAGCAATTCATGATATCGACCTTGTAAACATCAAATGTCAACTGCACAAACCAGTGCTTTGCTGAAGACTGCTAAGCACTTTTAGCGCCCTTAGCACAAGCCCAGCCCAGGCCTCGTACTTCTGGTCCCAGTAGCACAAGTAGCTGTACCTGCAGAGTATCGGCGATATGCGGTCGCGTCTTCCCCCTCACACCTTCACAGCCCGCATATGCAGGAACGAGAATTGATGTTGGTCCTTTCGTTGAAGACGCTTTTTATTCGCTCAGCATCCACACCGCGATGATCCATCCCAGACTGAGCTTTGCAGCCCGAGCTCCTTTCAAGTCCTCGCATCAATGGCACACTCGGACACAGACCTGGCATCCGCCATACTGAAGCATTTATGACATAAACATACAGGTACAATCGCCGTTGCTATGGATGTCTAAGTGCGGTCCACGGCGATAACGCATCGTCACGCAGCTTAGAAAAGGCGACCGCGAGTGTCTGTTTTAGCAGCGCTAGCTCTCATTGGGCCTGTTGAATCGAGCACCAACCACAGCAACAAACTCCAGTGGGGGCGACGAAAACCCTCGCTCGAGATTGCACGCCAGGGCATCCCGTCCACGGCCAGGCGGCCTGCCAGAATCCAAGAAACGAAGCAAGGCGACGGAAAACAGGAACAGGGGCTCCATCGCCGTCTGTACGAGTGCCGCTAGGGCTCCTCCCCGCCAAAATGCTCTTGATCAGCAAGGATTGGCTTCCGGGCCGGCCAGCAGTCGTGAAACGTCTGGCTCGGGGGCCTAGGCCGCTCCTGGGACACCAGCATGGCATCCCAGCCAGGCCTTGCTTCAACGGGGTTGGGCAGCTTTACGGAGCGTCCACGATGAGCAGCCGTGAGGTCGAAACGGGAAAGACAATTTGAGCTGTCGATTGTGATCGCTGCGCGGAAGAAGGCTGCGACAAGCTCCTAGGTCTCGTTTGGGAGCAGTGGTGCCATCAATGGCTTCAGGATTGCGGCCCAATCGCTTCGCTGGAGGCCACAACTCAGCTCCGAGGTCCACGAGCTTTCTTCATGCTTCTTGCTTGAACTTTTGAATTCTGCGAGGGCTTTTTTAGGCCGCTGCATGTCCTTATGGGATGGAACTGCATCGCACAGCTGTTAGCGTTCGTGCCATGCAGACTCGAGCATGCAACGCTCCGGAGCCATGAGGCCAAGATGGACAGTGGCCCGTCCGTACATGACGACGGGGCCCCTCTGGGCCATTCTCCATGCGTACAGCAGGTCCATCATGGTGAGGCACTCAGGGATCCCCAGCAAAGCTCCGCTCTTGCTAAACAGTCCCAAGAAGACGGATACCCACGACAGCGCTGCCCGATGCCTGCGCAAGCTCACGACGCCTCAGCCCGTGTTCATGCCTTGTGTGATTCTATATTTGCTTTGTGGCTGCTGCATGTAAGCTGAAAGTTTTTACAATACGAACATGCGTGCATTCGAACGCTAGCAGCAGTGATATCAGCGCACACGAAATACTTGGCTCCCTCCTCGGGTTTTTACTTTGCTCCAAACCCAATCGACTGCTTGTACTGATGGGAGGAACGAGAAACTACGATATGGCGGGTAGCACAAAAGACTGCCCTTGCTCGAGGTAGGCTCCAACGAAAATTGCTTCTCGGGCCCTGCAGATCCCTGCCATTCACAGCACCGCCGGCGAGCAGCACGGAGTTGCAGCACCACCACTGCTCTGCTCTATAACAGACGTGCTACTGGCGGTATCATTTGTAATTTCCACGTATCTCGTCGCTTATCTCCCCAGTTCGTCCAGACCTTTACTCAAAACAATCTCCCGGGTATCGGCCGTTAGGATTGTGGCTTCAGCAAATCAGCCTGTTTTCGACTGTGATTGCCATAAGCCCCGTCCTCCCCATGATTCTCCGGCTTCGCCAAATCACCATCGGCCAAATTTCCGCTCCAAATGATTTCTCCAAGATCCCCGACCCAACAGCACTGGAGTAGACACGGGCGCAGGAACTTCTGTCTTGCTCATTATACTCGCCAACATTCGCACCCAACTTACTACAGTATTCACAGCTACCGTAACAGTCGGCCGTTGGCTTCACGGCGGTGGCAACTAACACCGAGCAAGCAGCAAGGGCCCGTCGGATCCTAACCAGCTCTTGTTTCTCGCTTCTTTTCTGTTTCGCAGATAGCCGGGGGCGGAAGGGAGTCCAGACACAGAGCCGCGAGAATCGTACAGCTCTGTAACCAGATCGTGCAACCCTATGGCCAAATCGTGCTACTCTGCAACCAGACCAGTTCTCGCGACGCAGCCGAAGGGGGAGGGGGGCTCTTGACCCCGGACACCCGCGATTGGGTTGTTTCATTTTATTGTTTGATGGTTCGCTAATTTTAGTGCCCGAACAAAGACTCGCCGGCCGGGTAAAGAGGCTGCGGGAATCCCAATTGAGCAATACCATTGGCGCATATTCGGTCCCCGTTCATGCGACTATGCCGTTCTGCGTAAGTAGAGGTGAAGAGGTCATTTCATTTTTCATTTTTAAATTAAATACTAGAGGCAGGAAGAAAAAGTAAACACAGGCAAAAGGCCATGTAACTCTGCCTGTCAGCCAACCCCTCCGTCACTTGCGCCAGAGCACGCAGCCTATTTCCTGTTTCGGCATGTAAGACGAGGATGCAGAAAAAGCATGCCTTGCATCAAGCAGCAAAACCCAAAAAGCAAAATGGGATATTTATCGAACAATCATCACGTTATTGTGATACAGATTAGGACGGTGCTGGGGTCCGCCTCAGAAATTCGGAAAATTTCCCACTTTTCTCGGCCACCGTTTGTCTCACGGATCAGCGGATGGAGCGTGCTTAGGGTATCGCGTTTTGTCTTTTTTTATCCCATTCTCTGCGTGTTTTGAGAAGAAACGAAACCTGTCGAGGATTGGTGGAAGACGAGAGTGGTCGCCAGGCTTTCTATTTTCATCCATCTTTGCTGCTACTACTCCGTACCTTGCCGTTGGTTTAGCAACCTTGCTGTTACCGCCGCGCGCTTGAGTTACTCCTCTCCTCTCGTGGTCTTATCGCGATAAACCGGGGCTTGGTGGGTTTCGGATTTGTCGCTATTGCTAGCGATATTCATGCATGCACACAACGTCGCTGCCTTACTGGTGCACATGCATGCAAACGTGGGTTCCGTGGTAGCGAGCCACTCTAGACTGGTCCATTTGCGCCTGTTTCTTTGCAGTCTAGGCTTTTGGGCGTTGAGGTCGTCATAGTGTCGTTTGTGCTGCAACTCTGGATTTACCTATCACAATAGCCTTGTAACTAATCGTCTTTGACTTTTGCTGTGTTGTCTGTTGTAGCATAAACACCTCATTACTAGTGTTGCAGTAGTTTACGGTGAACCTGCGGCAAGCACCGATTTAGCATCTTTACCCAAGGTGAATGATTCACTAGCCTGATTTGTCAAATCTAGACGTTCTGATGGAATTCTACTGGTTTTGAGATGTCACCGAAGCGAGAAGCCTCTAGCCGGAGAATGTTACCCTACAGAGGCTGCAGTGAAATGCGGCGGTAGTCATGTAGCTTGATTATACGTGGCCTGTCTTGATATAGCGATAGAATAACTAACACCAAAAAAAATGGTCAAGAGAAAAGACTAGAATTGTTCAACTTTTGTTGCATACCATGTAACGTATTATTGAGCTCACTATGACAGCGCTGATCTTACAAGGCCGCATCTGCATTCTCACCAACCAAACTGAGTCTCTTTCCGGATTAGGAAGAATCAGATCCCTCGTGGATCAGCAGATCAGCATCACCGTGGATCAAAATATCTACGTATACCCTCCTATCTTGACTGTAAACGACAAGATATAGCAATGCACTCCCCGGCTTATCGCGAGTTATCTAGTCTGTGCGTTTATGGCCGATATGAGGGGAAAAGACCCAGATACTCTGGCTTGTGGATTTTGAGGTCCAAGCTTAATAGCTATTCTGGGAACCCTGGGATATAGTATATACAGCGGCTGGTATATTGCAGCTGCTGAGCTCAAGGCGATATCAACTTAGTTCTATATATATCCTAATGACACATGTACTGTTTCACGGCATAACTAAATGTCTTTGCCAGAGCTTGATAGGCCAGCGTATGTGTCTTGAAATGAGTTATAATAGTTACAACAGTTAGAGTGCCATAGGCTGGGTCATTAACTTCCGACAGTGTGCTAACGACGACCTAAAAGGTCAAAAATGACGATACTCTAGAAATAAATCGCCTTCATCCATGAAACGATAAATATAGCATAATAGACGAACTGCATGCTACTGCGGAGATGCTTCAAGATCCAACTGCCTGTTTCGCTTGCGTCGTCGCCAAAACTACGGTGTGCAGCATCGCTTATAAACCCAACCTGAAACCTCCAGCGGGTATGTTTATCGCTTCAACGGTGGCCGCACGCTCTGTGGATTGCGGCCCACTGAGCATCAGAAAAAGATCTACAGGTGAGCGAGCAGTTTACCGCGAAGCGGAGCCCTCGTGGCCCTGGCTGCCGGATTACCAGAAACGGGGCTATGGATCTGATGATCCATATGATCGATCAGTTTACTGAGTCTCCATAACAACGTTTGCTCTTTTGCATTGCTCAAATCTGAAACGAATAAGTCAATGACAAGAAACGGTTGCCATTGTGGGAGTTTGAGTGGGCTGTCGGTTAAGTCATGAACTGAAATGGGCTTCCGGCTGTTGTGCAACGTTCCTTGATTGATGGAAACTCTGTCTCAGACATGATCAACCCCATACATGTTGTCAACTGGGGCATGGAAATAGTAGGAAAGCTTGACCTGCATTTTGATGATACCAGTAAGTATTACCGATCTTTGCTTTTACGCTTGAGTCAACGAGTACGAAATGGTTATCATCGGCTTGCTAAGCTTATGATTGCACCTGCAAGAGAATATGTAGCTTGATGGAACTTTTGCGGATAAAGCTGAGAAAGAAGAGCGAGAGACTACTAGTATATTGCCATGATCCTCTTCACCCTAGCCTCTGAGAAGATATTTGGCTCCATAGGAGCTTGTGCATGCAGGAACCACCCTTGGCATGCTCCACGTAGTGAATAATGCTGAGCCAGGCGTCCACATGACTGTCGACGTCGTCCCATTGACTTGGATAGGAAAATAATAACTGTGGAGATAAAGTTGTCTCTGTTTGTAAAAGAGTCTATTATTGTTTTTGCACTGCTATTTTTGTAAGTATGAATTCAAATCTCTTTGAGTGTGAATGTTATAGCGTGGCTGAAGACTTGTCAAGAGCATAAAGAAGTATTTCTAAACACGCAGCCTAGACACTTTTGGTATTCTGCTGCAAGGAATTTGTAATAATGAATCATAACTTAACAACCCGTACTGTGCATTCCTTTCTGTAAAAGTGCGAACAGAGTGGTCTTTGCAACAAAATCAGCGCAAGGGTTGGCTTGGATCATGTGTTGAGGTTGTCAGACTATAATCCTTGCCTATAATACTCGATTCTCCGCACTTTTGGGAATCTTTGAACCCGTATCTGATGCACGTGCTTGGCTATCCACCATGCTGCAACCCTGCGCCATGCATTCGGCCTCGGTACCAGAGCTCTTCCCTTTGCTTTGCTTCCAAAAGCATGGTTGCGATGCGGGGACCTCCACAGACTCATGCATACAATATGCGAGAATGACAAATGTCTATTTACTAGAAAGCTACATACTTGTACTATGCGTTCCGTCCTTTGCGGGGTGCAGAAGACGCACTGATGCCGAGGTTGCAGTTGCATCGAAGCACGGCACATGCAAGTACAAGAAGTCGTATTCACAGCGATAGCCGGGCAGGAAGATGCGCGGGGGAGTCTAGGATTCTTGGAATAGGAGGCTTATCGGGAACGAGAATTGACCCCCGGCACAGGAAGATGCCCAGCCGGGGCTGAGTTATACGCTCGGTTCCGAGAGGCTATGGATGGATATGGTAAATTTGTCGGACTCAATTTCGTCCTCGGTGCCATAAGTGATAAGAGGGCGTTAAATTGAACAAAGTTCCAGATAGCCAGGAAAAGGAATTTTGAAAGGATTTGACGATCTTTTGCTACATGGTAAAATTGTTTGCTTGTGCCGGCCCAATCACAATATAGTGTATTAATCTAACTAGTCATTTAATCCATGGAAGCTTTATTACGGTCATATAAAGAATAGCAAATCTTCATCTTGGAGCATGTATGAAGCGGAATCTATATATAGAAAGCCGGCTTTCGCTGCCATTAATGTGCCCGAAACTGAAGGCATCTCTGCCCAACCACCAGAGCAACATCTACTCATGGTAATGTAATGCTACCACTAATGCTACCGTTACCATATTGCATGCGTGATTGCAGCCGCATTTGGCCCAAGCACACCGCCGTCGATCGTTTAGGAGGGCATTTGCATTTACAACTTTCTACTTTGATGGCTCACCGTGCCGATCTCCGACAAGGATCATGGCCAGATACGGAAGCTCAAAACAGCAATCTCGCCGAATTGAGCCAAAAAAAAAAAGCTATTTTAAAGATGTCAAATCTTACCACCACAAGCGATGAGTAAAGCTCAGTTTTTGCCACATATTACTTGCATCTGCGGGCACTGTCCCTGAAACAACGGGCTTACATCTTTGCTTCTCAATAACTCGGCTTCACATAATAGGCCTCATATAGATAGTATCTGCTCATATTTTAGCACTCAGCACTAGGCATTATTACCAGGTTAAAGACATTAAGCTGACGGAGGATCCGAGTGAATAGAGACACCGCCGTCATGTCCAGAAGGCGTCATCGTGCAGATGTCCTTGCGCCCGCGCCCTGCGGCCCTGTCTGTGATTGCCCATGGCCCTGCGTGATGAATCCATGAACGAGCATGGACTTCTCGTGCTCGCCAGGATGAATCCCTCCCCCTGGATGTTGATGGAATGGCATGTACATGCGTCTGTATCTACTTGTAGGAAGTGCTACCAGAAAATGCATCCCTGCCTCTGGCTACTGTCAGCAAGGTCTCTTCTAGCTGCATCCGTCTGCTGGCATCTTGATGCTTGCATCTCGCGCTAGTACCTGGATTATATGCCAGCATCACCGCCACAATCCATGACGCTAGAATCTGAGTTTTACGCCCGTTACCACAAGAGCGGGTGAGCATTGAGAGGCGCCATTCCCGGCCCGCTGCCGTAGGCCCGTCCCTAACAGCTGTCATATGATATTAGCCATGTAAATCTATAGAATAGTCTATAACATTGGCCTTTGATAGCCAAGATCCTAGGTGCATGGTTGCCTACTCGTTTCTAGCCTCGTCGCAAATTACTCACCGAGAGTCATGAACTGTATGGTGCCAACAAGGGTGAAGTATTCCACTCATTGTGTCTTATACATGTTGCTGCTAGGATCTTTCAGCCTTTGGGATTCTGGCCAGGGGCATCATCTTTTGGTGGGCACCTGTAAGAACTACAAGTACGTGCTGCTTTCACCGCCTCGTCATGGGCTCGAGCGTCAACAAGTTCCTCGCGGTGGCATCTTATAACCCTGTCGAGATTTACCGCCTAGTCGGGACTGCTCTATACCTTTACAAGAGATGACATGAGACGCAAGCTCCAGTCTTGCCGTTCCCCTGGCAGATTGTCTTTTGACCACATGACCTTGACTGCCAGCACGTAGGCATTAAACATTTGTACGAATTCTCTTAAGTCCCGGACAAGAGGCGTAAACAACTTATCCAAGACGATGGGTCAGGCAGGATACGGTAAGATCATTAGGTGATAAGGGACAATGTAAGTTTGCTGGGCCAGCTATGGAACACTTTTTTTTATCAGCATGACTTATTTTCTATGGCTGAGCTATTGTCATAAACTATCTATTTAGATTACATGTAACTCCATGAAATGATAAAAAATGTCGAGAATCCTCCCAATACAAGCCAAGTCAAATATTGGTAGGTATGAGATTCAGGCATCTGAGCCTTAGCCTTCAGCTCGGTATAAAACATAGGGGCATTGATATCAGCCCCATTATCCAAAAGCACTGCTGCCAATTCTTCTTCTCTTCTTTGTATAGCGAATACCAGGCCAATGGCTTGGTCTTTCACAAAGGAATTGGGTTTTGCACCTTTCTCAACCAGTCGTGCTGCATCGTCGTACTTTCTGTGTGTCATGGCGAGGTAACACAAATAATCAAAGATCCACTGGTTGTTAGCTTCTAACTTTTCCTTAAACAAAAGTTCCATAGTCTTCTCATACAAGCTTCCGTGCATAACTTTGCGGAGAAAACTTTGAGAGGCTTCTTGCGTGTCAGCATCCAAACGTAATTCTTTTTTTAGCAAAGTCTCTAGGAATTGTCCTTCGGTCTCAGGCATCAGAGCTGTTTGAAGCCAGGCGTTTACGGGGCTCTCTGGAGGATTGGTGTCCGCCCCTTTCCCGACTAGTAACTCTATAATCTCTTCGTGCTCGTGTATCGTAGCAGCCTGAAGAGCATTGCCGTATATCTCCGTCTTAGAATTCACATCTGCCCCATTTTGGAGTAAAATTCTTACAGCATCTGCACTGCCTACGATTGCAGCTGCACAAAGCGCATTGCCGTACGTTCCTCCTTGAGCATTGACATCCGCTCCTTGTTGAAGCAGTACTGCCACCAGGCCATCCTTGCCTTGGGTTATAGCTGCCTGAAGCGCATTGCCGTAGAATTCTGTGAGGGCATTGACATACGCTACTCGTTCAAGCAGTACTGCCACCAGGTCATCCTTGCCCCTTGCTGCAGCTGCCTGAAGCGCATTGCCGTACAAACCTCCGTGGGCATTGACATCCGCTCCTTGTTGAAGCAGTACTGCCACCAGGCCATCCTTGCCCCTTGCTGCAGCTGCCTGAAGCGCATTGCCGTACAAACCTCCGTGGGCATTGACATCCGCTCCTCGTTCAAGCAGTACTGCCACCAGGTCATCCTTGTCGTGGGTTATAGCTGCCTGAAGCGCATTGCCGTACAAACCTGCGTGGGCATTGATATCCGCTCCTCGTTCAAGCAGTACTGCCACCAGGCCATCCTTGTCGTGGGTTATAGCTGCCTGAAGCGCATTGCCGTATACTCCTCCGTGGGCATTGACATCCGCTCCTTGTTTAAGCAGTACTTCCACTGGGTCTTTCCTACCCCTTACTACAGCTGCCTGAAGCGCATTGCCGTACAAACCTCCTTGGGCATTAACATCCGCTCCTCGTTCAAGCAGTACTGCCACCAGGTCATCCTTGCCCATTGCTACAGCTGCCTGAAGCGCATTGCCGTAGAAACCTCCTTGGGCATTAATATCTGCCCCTTCCTTGAGCAGCAACTTCGCAATCTCCACATTGTTTCTCTCTATAGCTGCCTGAAGCGCATTACCATAGACTCCTCCCTGAGCGTTGATGTTCACCTTCTTGTCGAGGAGAGCTCTTGTAAGTCTGGTGTACCCATGAAATGCTAACATGTAAAGCAAACTGACTCCTCTTGCACATCCGGAGCCTGGATCTTCTTCAAAAATATTGTGGAACAGCCTTATTTTCTCCAAAAGACCAGGTTCTTCGATCAGACACTGCAAAAAACCAGCTTGTCCAATCTGCTGTTTATCAGCTTCTTCTGCATGTTTGAGAAGATAGACGGACGCATATTCCAAGAAGGGATAACGAGATCCAAGAGCTCTCACTTGCTTCCGATCTGTCGCTGACTGAAATGGTTCCATCATAATATATGTCATACAACAAGATCTCAGGCATTCATGGCTTTTGCCTAAAGCGTTTGTCTCGAGGTCTGGATCCAATTTCTGTAATCTTTTATTTCGGGTGAGAAAGTCGTTGACCGACTTGTGGATGAACTGTACAGAGTTTTCTTCACTTTTGCGTACCTCGATTAGACCCCTCGAAGAATCGGTGATGCGCCGCCGGATAACATCTGTCGTTATCCTTGATTGATCCCAAGCTTCGATTTTCTTGGTCGTTTCGGCCAACATGGCAAAATATAGCTCTTCTGGCTTTAGCAAACACCTCGCCAACAATACAAACTGAAGCATAAACACGGTTTCATGTTTATTCTGGTTGTCTTTGATTAATAGTGCCTCAAATACTTGTTCAAGGTCGTTGGGTACGTCATGTAATGTGTCTTGCATGGCCTCGATTTGACCCTTGTCATATGCTTTGTTAAGCAGTTTGATAACGAGCACAGCCCACATGAAAACGCCAGACGCCTTTTCAAGGAATTCTTTCTCGATCTTCTCATCTCTTATCGCCAAATTGTCGCGGGTGTATATAACAATGTCCTCATTATGCTCGCTTGTCTCTTCAACCACAAGTTGCAGGTGCGTTTTCATACTTATATACGGATAATGGCGACTTGATAAGCAAATATTGAGAGTCACTCCAACAGCAATAGCTTTAATACTGAGCTCTTCGAGAAATTTCACAACGTCTCGCGCGTGTTCCTCTTCGCATTCGTCTAATGCATCAACGAGAATGAATAGTGGCTGCAACCGGCAATGTTGAATCTCTAAAAGCAAGAAATTCTTGATATCTGATTCTCTCCACTCCCAACCGGTGTCAAATTTCTGCTTTTTGTTTCGAAATAAAAGAATAAATCGGTCGTAGATGATTGGTTCTTTCTCAAGTAATTGATACAATAATGAACGCAGCATGCTGAAAGGTGTTCGCTCGGAGTAATCGCCTCGAGCATTAAAAAAGTGTGCGGCAATAATATGAGTGTCGTATAATTTTTCTTCTAAATGCCTCAAAGTATGTTTCATGAGAGTTGATTTTCCTGTCCCAGGATGTCCCTTGATCCAGAGCACTCCATTGTGGTCCTGAAGATTATCGCGGCGATACCATTGCTGGAATTGGCTCGTGTCGAAGAACCAGTCGCACGTTCGAGGATGAGCGAGAGATATATCTTCTTTACGGGCGTCCATGTATTTGAAGCTAAGAGAACGTAGGCAGGCTATACCTTGTTAGTCGTCGTCAATGCATAAATCATCAGGAAGCTAAGGAGACAAGTTCCTGACCTTCTTTCTCCTTCTGGAGTATTGTAGCCTTATCGATGTTTGTGTCTTTTAGACCGACTATCGTACACCGGTAATTTGTTGGCGAAGAACTCTTCTCTGCCGGCTATTGTTCGTACTCACCATTGTAAGTGTAATGATTGGTCTGTGTGCCCGGGCCACTGTTATTGTTTTGAGGCCCGTCGCTTGTCTTCACATTTTG
The DNA here is from genome assembly GCA_022985005.1 of Trichoderma koningiopsis. Lineage (NCBI taxonomy): Eukaryota > Fungi > Ascomycota > Sordariomycetes > Hypocreales > Hypocreaceae > Trichoderma > Trichoderma koningiopsis. Next base: position 2,355,174 of record JAJPEM010000006.1, on the reverse strand, counting down.
AGGGCCAGGGCCGTGATTGCCGGCTGAGACACTCAGAGCCGCCATCGTCGAAGCGCTTGCTGCTCTTTACTCGTCTTTGTCGCACCGTCGAGGACAATATCGGTAAATTCAAATGTTGTGTTAGGCACAGCTGAGAGCGGGGAGGATTTGGGCTGACTACATGTACCCCGCAAGGGAGATGGCGGCCCTTTAGAACGAGGCTCTGGGTTGGCCAAGGCCTCATAGGCCACAATTGGCAACCAATGCGAAGACTGCCTATCGTCGCGGATAACACTGGGCTTCTAAATACATGCATGTTACTCGTGCTGGCTGACAGAAGGTGGCTGATTTACGCTAACCGCCTCTTAGTATGTTGCTAGGATCGCACCGACCCGAACCTTATTACACGTAGACAAGCGGCGATGTTAAGCCAGTGCAGAGCAGACTCTAATAATAAAACAATAAGAAAGAAAAGGGGCTCTCTCTCATCTTCATCGTTGAAGCGCAATTCATGCCTGGGTATCTACTTTACACCTTGTCCGCTCTAAGCGGGCTAAGAAGTTGTCCACAGTACAGAAAAAGATAATGTACGTTGGATTGTGTACTACTGACGATTGTAGTACGTGCCACCATTCATTTGCATTCCCGTGCCGTTATTGTTATTTTGGGCTCCGCTACCTGTGTGCACATTTTGAGGGCCAGAGCCATAGTTGTGAATCCCCAAGGCGGAGCTCTCGTCTTGCAGCGACTGTGGGATTGCTGATACTTCTTTCATGGATTTCTTGAGCAACTCAAGCTGCGTTTCGGTCGCCAATTTCATTTCGTCGTCAATTGTCAGTAAGAGCTTCATACTTTTCATCGCATCCATCATGAGGTCCTCAACCCGACTCTCGCCGCCCATCATTTTCACCATCATACGATAACATTCCATCTTATCAGCAGCCGACGGAATTACTTTCGAGAAAAGCTTGTCCAAGCAACCTGCTTTGTGTTTGCACTCTTCCGCAATAGATTTCATCTCTGCACAAGTACTATCATCTTTCCTCTCTCGTACATGTTTTCTAATCTCTTCAAGTATTTCGCAGACAAGTTTCACGTGTTTGCCTACGTCGTGAAACGCGGGTGGGAGGCTCTCAGCATCCGAGGGCGGAAGACTCTCGGTGTTCGCAGCGTCTGCATAATTGTCGCTTGCATTTTGAAATGCTGAGAGTGCCTCCCTGATCAAGCTTGCTACTTCAGTAGCTAGGGGACCCGGCATGTTGAATGATCAGAGGTAAACTATAGGAGCGAGAAGCGGCCGCAGGAGAGGTTACTGGTATTTAGCCTGTTAGCATCTGCCTCGCATCCATTTAATGATGGTACGAAGGTTTACCGATGATAAAAAGCACTCTCGTGGTAGCCACATAACCTAAGTTGACGAAACGGATTTGACGCCAAGTGACTGCTCCGTTTCGGACTACTCGTTCCTTTTTATACCTCGGTAACAATAAGAACTACAAAGCCATTTTCCAGACAGACAAGCAATATACAGAGCGGGGAAATAACGAATCGGTGGCCTCGAAGTTTCGATGCCTATACGCCGGCCAATCCTCTGTGTCCACGATGTTATGTCGCATCGGTTTCTTAATCTAGTTTAACCTGTAGCTTAGTCAAAACCGCAAGGCGGCCACTCATTTATACCAATGAGGGTCCAAGAGCCTAAGGCATTACCACGCTGCTGGCGGCAATATCGCAGATATTGAATTATTAGTATCTGGCATGACTGATATGATCGAATACGGACACTACTAGAAATAGGAAATAAAATTACCATCTATGCCCTCAAATATTTCCATTAGCAATCATGGCTCTGGCCCTCAAAATGTGGCTACCGGCGACGGTCCCCAAAATAACAACAACGCAGGTGGTATACAGATCAATAGCGGCAGCTTCTCTGGATGTAAGGACAGTACAATTACAAACTTGAAACCATTTGTTGCTGACCAGATAGGATTAGTCAACCCTTTCCTCGGCCAAGTCAAGGCTGAAAAGCTACATGGAGAAGCCCAACGTGAAATACCTACTTCTAGCCAAGGGCAGCCACGCCACCGCGAAGATTTCCAAGTGGGCGTCATCTGTGCTCTGGCGCTTGAGTATGACGCAGTTTCGCTGATCTTTGATCAATTCTGGGATGAAGACGATGAGCCTTATGGGCGCGCCCAGGGAGATGCAAACATTTACACAACCGGGAAGATTGGGAATCACAACGTTGTGCTGGCGCTTCTGCCCAGCATTGGCACAGCTGCCGTGGCAGGATCAGCGGCCAATTTTCGGTCAAGCTATTCTGGTCTGAAAACTGCATTTCTTGTGGGAGTCTGTGGCGGCGTCCCATTTACGGGTCAGGACGAAATGCTGCTTGGCGACGTGGTCATCAGCAAGACCGTGATCCAGTACAGCCTGGGAAGACAGTATCCCAGCGCATTCGTGGCCAAGGATACCATAAACGATAATACGGGACATCCAAGCAAAGCCATCCGCACTTTGGTCACCAGTTTCGAAACTGAGCGAGGTAGAAGACGTCTGCGGCAGAAAGGAGGGAAATACTTGAAGGACCTACAGCGCGCAGCCATGGAAGAGGGGCATCGTCACAACTACCAATATCCAGGTGTTGCAGAAGACAAACTCTTTGCAGCTACCCATGTCCACAAACATCGGGGGCTGCAGACATATAACTGCAGTTGTAATGAGGAAATTGACAGCTTTTGTAACGAGGCTGCCAATGCTTCTTGTACTGAACTCTGTTGCAACGAGGAACAGCTAGTACCAAGAAAGCGTTTGGAGCTGAAGAAGAATATAGAGCCAGATCTTGTGCAGTGTCCGGAAATCTTCATCGGCGGCGTGGCATCTGGAGACACGGTGATGAAGTCTGGCGAACACCGTGATCGGATTGCCAGACAGCGAAACGTGATTGCCTTTGAAATGGAGGGAGCTGGTGTTTGGGACGAGGTGCCGTGTATCGTCGTCAAGGGAGTCTGCGACTACGCCGACAGCCATAAGAACAAGACATGGCAGCCATTTGCGGCGGCAACGGCGGCGGCTGTGCTCAAAGCAATGCTGGTGCAATATCCAGTGACGGATTTGCCGTCCTCTCATCCGTTTGCTGATACAGCGGGATCAAATAAGTGATGACTTATTAGGGTGTAGAATATCTCTTACATTGCACTGAAAAATAACAGCCTGACGACATACCTTTGTAGGTTATTGTCCACAAGCTATAGAAGGCCTTGATCCAGCTAGATGTAGTTCTATCAGGGTCATTTGCGGTGTACGTGAAGCTAAGGATCTATATATCTACGCTGCAAACGAACTTTGATATACATTTTCATTGTTCTAGCAAATAGCATCATGCATTATGAAAAGATATGGCATGCACAACAATTCAGTAAGGGAAAGCTATTCAGCACTTTGGATACAGACTGGGATATTACTACTGTAACTACTCCTGCTACTACATCTACTACTGCTGCTGCTGCTGCTGCCACATCTACTACTGTTACTGCATCAATACCAATTATAAACACACATGCGTAAATATTTCGATTATCAGGTTACAGCTAGAAAACCTTTTTCTAAAGATACAGGACCAACTCCACCACACCATTATCGTATAGTCAAGTGTGATGATCCGACCCAATTTCTTTATACTTGCCGTTACTTCCAAGTTCCAGATATTCATTCTCGGGGATGTATTCAACTTGCAGCAGCATACACTTTAGGTAACCTTGACTGCCTTGCCAGTCCCAGTGTGAGCATGGGTGTAAGACGCCACCATCTGGTAGCATCAGGATGCTTCTACCTCGACACTCGTTCCGCGCTCTGCTCAGCTCAGCTGGTTCCATCTCCAAGTGCTCAGGCCGGAAGCAACCCTGATTGTGGCACAGATGGGAGATTTCGTAATTTACTGAATTGAGACCAAGCAAAGGTGCCTCCCCCTTGGCCACAATAGCAAGCCTATGCCGATATACGATCATACCAATTTTTCCTTGCCCCGACGGGTGAGGCGTCGAAGAGAGATTTAGTAGCGTACGTTGCCCTTTTCTCGGCCTCGTATTCGAGAAGCAGCAGCCGGTGTCGCTGTCTAGCGAAACGTCTCGGGTGCTTTTGAGCTTGTCTCGTGCCCACTCGGGTGGTATTGTCTTTAGTATTGCAACTTGGGCGTCTGGCGGAAGGCTGGTACACATGGACTTCAGTTCTTGTTTGGTTCGGAGTCGGGCGTCGAGCACGAAGTCTGGAGTGTTTGGTCTTGGGATCGGGCTTGGTATCGCTGAGATTTGTGCCAGGACGGTGTTGCTCAATAGCTCCTTGATTGCTCGCTGAGTCTGCTCGTTTTCAAGCTCCGAGCGCTGGATGGCCTGCTGTGCTTGCTCAAGCGCTCGTCGCCCGTGCTGTATCGCTTCTTGTTGTCTGCGAAGGCAATGCCGCAGTGGGGTCCAAAAGCTTTCGGATCGCTCCCAAAACTCATCTGACAGACGATCCAGGAGTCCTTTGACTACCGAATCAAGCTGTGGGGTTTCGGGATCTTGTTCGTCCATCTTGGCTGAAATATAGAGCGTGTAGGATACCAGATGGTGTGGACACAGAAAGGAGGAGGAGGAGAAGAAAACACGCCAGACACTCCTTATACCTGTAGGCTTCTTAAAACGTTCTGTGGTGCAGTAGTCCTCCAACTCCTTCCCTCTTAACTTACTAGTAGCATCTATGACAGCACCTTTTAAAGTCTAGAATCACCTGACTGCATTGACAGATATTCTTCGACAAATTTACAGTTTTCAAGCTCAATGCAAACGCGACTTGCCTGTGGAAAGTGATCCAGCACTTAGATCTATTATCCAACGCCCTAGCTGTATTAACAAGGCAGCCGGTGTATATAGAAATGCCAACTTCCAAATCCATTTACATCTAGCAGTGGATGCAGTAGATGCAGTAGATGCTATAGCTGGCACGCTGGATAAGTTTAGCAAGCCCAGTTCATTGGCAAATAGCACATCTCTTCAGCTGACGTCCTGTAGCCACGCTCTGCATTCTGTCACCATTCGACAAAAATGTATTCATATTGTATATGATCTAATTGACGAATGAGTCCTCTGAATCTTTAAACATAAAACGGGACACCTTTTCACTCTGTGCTGCGAATTGGGATAATAGCCCAGATGTTACAAGAGTTGCTCCAACAGTTATCTGTTAGACAAGCAATAAACGTCGCAGCGATGGCACTGTAAATGTTCATCATTAGTATAGCTTGCTCCAATCAATCCTAGAAATGCATTACAATTCACCAATTCTACGTGTTACAGTCTATAGTTACTGGCGCCATGTTCAAAGTTCTTCAATTTACCGCTGTCCTCAATCCACAGCCAACGTTACTTGCTGCCAAACTCGGGACAGAGTTCAGACTATACTACGCTCTCAACACAGGCTGACTGAGGCAAAGAGCAAAAGAATGGAAACGCAAATGAATGCGAAAAGGCAAAAAAAAGAAGTGTTTGAAGGGCATTGAACCCAACCCGATTCGAACGGATAACCTTCAGGAGATTCCAAATGAACTGGAATCTGACGCGCTACCGTTGCGCCATGGGTCCGCTGTGACGGCAAACGTCGAAATTGCTACCCATAAGCCCCTCACTTGCTAGCGCTAGGCTTTTCGCGGCTTCAAGCGAAGAACTGCTGTTTTACAGTATCAAATATTCGAAGTTGCGAGGGCTTCTTGATGGTGTTTGGCATTGCAGCCAAGCTTTATTTATTTCTCTAATAGAAGAGAAAATCAAATCAATTTTTCCATCCTGGACTCGTTCCACTACCTTCAGAAGCATGTCAACCCGCAGAGCAACATACAGCTATAGCTTCTTTCAATTTGTCTTCCGTTACTGTTTTCACTACCCTATTGTTCGACAATTAATTTCAGTTGTGATTAAACGGCAAATAAATATGCCGATGCAAGCAGCCATTGGAATCTTTTTTTTTTTTTTTTTTTTTTTCTCCCTTTTAGCCTCTACAAATACATGGATTTTCCAAGCAGTTTCAAAGGATGTATGTGATATGTTTTCCCCTGTTTATGAATCGGAACACACTTATTACCAACTCATTATGAAGTTCTGTATCAGCAGGCAGCGTCTCCAGCCGATAATCCTATAGATAGCCTACAATTTGACGACTATATAAATCGAATGCTAAAATTACTCTCATAAAACGCAAAAAACAACTCTATGACCATATCGTCCATTACCAACATTTTCTTGATCTGTCGAGTTTGAACCGACGCATAACCTCTGTCGCTACTCTCCGAAAATTCTGCGCCAAGGGTTTACAGATTGTGTTTAGAGGGCTTAGTAACAATAGGACCCATGGCGCAACGGTAGCGCGTCAGATTCCAGTTTACTTGGAATCTCCTGAAGGTTATCCGTTCGAATCGGGTTGGGTTCAATGCCCTTCAAACACTTCTTTTTTGCAACTTTTTTCTTGCGTTCACTGTCAATTTCAATATTTGAGGCCGTAAAGAGCACGTAGCTTATTGCAGAGCCCTGTTGTGTGGCGGCAGAGGCGTAGATCAACAACGATAAGCTTGGGTAGACTTGTGACAAGTCGGAAAGCTAAAATGGGACTGGGTGCTGTTTTTGCACACAGATTGCTTGTACACGCATGCGTACGTCCTACAAATAGTTATTTTACTCAGTAAAACCTGCATTCTCGGTATTAGATAGTGTTTAAAGAGGTTTCTGTTCGTGGGTGGCCGTAGTATGACACAGCTACAGTCAACAGCACGGCAAGCCAAACACTCAAGCTTGAGAACATGTCCAATTCTTACAATTCTCAGTCTTTCGTATATACAAAGTCACTACATCCATCCGAAAATAAGACCTATGATACACTTTCAATGAGCAACATATACAACTCACCACACATATCGCGGTTGTATATGTCCCAAGGCACTTTTACTATTCCTGTTCTCTCTCAATCAGTATGAGAAAACAGCCACAAGAACAGCATTCAAGAAAGAAAGAATAATCAAGGAGCCAGCGCTTCAGAGACAATACCTCCATCACATGCCAACTCAAAAGCGACATAAGCAAAAAAGGAGAACAATAGGGGGTCTGACATCAACTCATCTCGCGTAGCCAAGCACAGCCATATTTTCGTATTACTACAAAAACAACACAAGAAAGAAAGAAACAAAGCATAAAAAAATGAAATTAGTCAAGCTTATAGAATTCCGCTCCAAAGTCCAAGCCACCCCCTCGCCCCGTCCATCCCATGTAGACTCTGCCTCCCCCAGATGCCAAAGAGAAATGAGCAAACGCCGTCAACAATGAATCGTCATCATCATCATTTCGAGAAAACAAGAAACCACTTTTTAAAGGAAAAAGAAAGAAACAAAAACAAAAAAGCTTCATCTTCAAAAAAAACAAAGAGCTGAGTAGTAGTGAAATATGCGTAAAATTAACATGTAATGACTGTAGCCGCCCCCCCCCGCCAACCAAACAAGAAGAAATAATGAACATTTTTGTTTTCGCTATTTCTTACTATTAACATTATGGACTGCGACTTGATTGCTGCTGCTGTTCCTGCTGCTGCTCATCGTCGCCCTCTAATAAAGTGCCGCTTTCTTCATCGGGTGTCGCTGTTAAATCCTGCTTCCTCTGCTTTTTAGGGCGGAAAAACTCTCCTATTGTATCGCTTAGACTTCGTGATCTCCCCCTTGAAACTTTTGTGTCGGCACTTGGCCCAGATTCATCATGGCCCAAGGCTTGTGGCAGATTGCCCTCTGATACCGGGACAATTGGTATCTCAGCGATGCTCTCCGGCATAAAGGCATCCTCATCGTCGCTGTTAAAGAAGAGACTGGCTCGTATGCTGGATCGTATTCGTCGTAGAGAAGATGCGGTCGCTTCTGGGCTGTCGTTTTCTCGGAGTATCACATCTTTGACTGCTGTTGTGACGGTTGAGGAGAAGGGCGAAGGTGAGATGAATGGCCTTGCTCGGTGGCCAGACTTGGAACTGTGTGACGCTCGGGGCGTGACTGGTCGTTCAATAGAATGTGAATGGGAATGAGAAGCAAATCCTTGGCCGTCTTTCAAGGACGAAATCGGATGTGGTTGTATAGGCGTGGTGGCGAATGCAGATCTTGTGAGAACAGTCTCGGCCGAAACAGTCCTAGTTCCTCGAGGAGGGTCTGGGCTCATATATAGACCCTGCCATGGGTTACTGACAAGAGCGTGAGCCTCATCACCCTCGAGATGCGCAGGGGAGTGTGTTGGTTCAAAATAATGAGTCGCAGAAGACTCAATGCCGTTGTGGGCCGAGTCTGGCTTCATCGTCTCGGCAAAGCTCACTCGTGACATTCTGCTACCTCGGCGAGATGGTGTTGCAGGTATGCTCAGTCGGCGCCGGCTTTGCTGTGACTGAGGAATCGCAGAAGACGAGGCGCCGTCGTGCTGTGTGAGGCCAATGGTCTCCTCGACTCCTTCGGCTTCTGATAGGGTATCTTCTTCATCGTCGTCATCTCTTCGCTCTCTCCCAGACGTAATGAGAAAGACGCCAAAGAAGGTGAGAAGACAGCCGCCGACGAACTTGGCCGCCTGTTTCGTGTTTGTCCTTTCAAAATCGCGATATAGAACAGCACTTCCAATAATGACACAGAGTGTGAACATGACGAACTGGATGGGGATGACCTGGGTCGAGTCGAAGCGGGACAGCGCTTTGTTGACAAAGCGAATCTGCATAACGGCAGTCGATAAAAGGACGAATATGAGTGCATATGTGACGGGGGTAGTAAAGGCCGCAACGAAGCTGCTAGAGAGCATCGATGAGACGCCTTTGGTGGCCAAAGCCGTATATCCTCCTAGAAAAGGTCAGTCTCTAGACAGCAATAAGAGGAACAGTATAACCCACCGAAAAGACCAACAAGACCAAGGTCGATGAGAATGGTCCGTTTGCCATATTTGGCGCTAGCCCACATGAGAACAATGATGAGAAACGTCGTAACACCAAGGTAAATCTCAAATTCCATCGTCGTGATAGCGCCCCATACGTCGTGGGGGTTCAGCTTCGTCTCCTCCTGGTTCGCACTCAAGACAACAGTAACAACGCCCGACACTGCAATCACGACGCCCCAAAAGTCGCGGAGCCTAAACTTTTCATGAAACATGGCGGGCGCAATAATGCAGTTGGACACCAGCGCAACGACGCCCAGCGGCGAGACGATGGAGGCGGGCGCAAAGCCGTACGCCAGGAAATTGCCAGCTTCTCCCAACGTTATCAAGATCTGGCCGAGCCACCAGTACGGCGATTTGAGGTAGTTTGACGATGACTTTTTGGGCTCAGCGTCGGTATCGGTGCTGGCCGTGGTTGCGCTCGACTGAAAGGACCCCATCAGCGGCTCGTCCTCGAGATATTCGTGCTCGTCTTCCGAGGGCTCGTCGTAGTTTGGTATTGAAAATCCGTTGCCATCGCCATTCTGGTAGCCGTTGCCATCGCCATTTCCTGCACCGTCGCCAATGATGGTGCCGTAGACGCCGACTTGCGTGCTCCCATTGCTGCTGTTGCTGCTCTGCGCCCGCTTCAGCGCTGCCCGAGCCCCCTGTTTTCTCCTCTTGCGCTCCTTGTGCAGCCGCGTGTGCGCATACCGCTGGACGTTGAGGGCGAGGGCAATCAGCACGTTTCCCACTATCGCCGTGATGATGCCGATCAAGGACGACCACCGCTGCAGCGCATCGCCGTCGTCGTCACCGCCCGATCCATCGCCGCTACCGCCCGTCGCTGTGGGTGCTGCCAAAGCGCTCGTCCATGTCGGGAGAGTCGATCCGGTCAAAGTCAAGCTCATCGTCGCCGCCCTGAGAACCAAAATAGAAACAACGAAAGAAGAAAAAAAGAAAAAAAGAAAAAGAAAAGAAAAATAGCGCCTGGTGACAAAGCCAGGCAGCTAAGGGGAAGGGGAAGATGAAATACTGCAAATGACGGTAGGATCGGAGATTGGTGGAGAAACGAAGCGCGAAAGTCCAAGTCGCTGGCAGCCGCGGCAAATTGCCTGACCAGGTATCATCGGGGCGAGAGGCAGGCACGGGGAACGAGGCCGAGAAGGGGGTTCATGATAGTCCGGAGAAGAGGGCAGACGGAGGTTTGGCAGATGCCTTTGCCGCAGATCGTAGCTTGTGCCGAATTTCTTTCTTTGCGTTGCTTCTGCATGGCCCCAGATGACGGGGATTCGGGTACGTATCGCTGCCCCACATGCGCTATGTCATCACTGGACGTCTGCGCTCCGCTAGCTTCAGTTCTTCAGCACTTCTCCAGCGCTTCGATTTGGTGCTGTAGTGGGCTCAGCGGCAGGCTGCACCGCCACAGGCGTCGTTGAGAGCGTACATACATGGGCGCACATGTACATATGCGGCCAGTTTAGCGGCGTCGGTACTGGCTCCGGCTGAAGCAACGCTGCCGTTGCACCGGCACTTGTCTCGTCCGGGAAAGGGCTTCAGCTGCCAGATGCTATAAGTCATGGGATTGTGACGTCTCTGGTCCAACTCCAGCCTGGACCTCATCACCAGTTCTTCACTGCGCCCGCCACAATCACTCAACTTGCCTCCATCATCCAGACAATGCCCTCGGCATGCCCCACGACGGCGATTCTTCGCTAACCGACGCCTTTGTTCGCTTCAAGCAGCACGTGGATTCCGCTGTCGCCTCCGGCTTCCACGCAGTATTTGCCCGCCCGCCGCAGCCCCTCCATCGCCAGCAGCCGGAATCTGAGCTGTCACCAACTGTCAAATCAGCAGATACTTTAACTTCTGACAGCGCTTCTGACAGCGCACCCGACAGCTTCAGCCAGCCCGCACCTCTTGATCCTGCCACAGTCACAATGGCCAACACCGAGTCGCACGCTTCATCAGCTCCAGCATCAGCTCTCGACACCGTCTCGGTTGCGTCATGGTCTTATTCGCCGGCCAATCTGCGCCACCTCCAGCAGCCCGTCCCAAATGACCTGCCGGCGCAATGCGACGCTTCCGTCTTCACCTTTGAGGATGCCTTTGAGGATCTGCTCACCGTCTCGCAGGGACGACCGCTGCCTGATATAAAATCCAGGTATAACCAGAGACAGCTACTGAGACAGATGTTTTCACAGGGTGAGCCCACATGGTTCTGGCTGCGAAGGCTGGAATCTCAAGGCCTGCTCAGACGCCCCACCCGAGATGAGCTCTACAAGCCACGGAATTTTGGTCTACTAGAGGACCATGTTGAGCCTGCATTTACAGAACCAAATTGGAACGATTGGTCGAAGCTGCATGAAGAGCTGGACCGCAAAGCAGCTGAAGTATGGAAGGGCATCACCGATCGCGAAGAAGACAATGGCCAGCCCAAGAGCCACAGCTTCTTTGACGATGTGCACCAGACATTCAAGCAGCTAGAGGATACCTTCTACGGCCGGAATGGCTCACACGATGAGGACCACAGCAACCAGCATCAGAAACGCCTCCCTGACCACTTTGACGATCTCTTCTCTTCTCTGAGCTCGACCTTTGCAGAAGGCCACAAGACGTGGGACACTTTCGTCAAGAGCATCACGGATCATAAGCCCGTCTCTTCTGAGGGCTCGGCTTCACAGCCACCTAGCACCACCGAGGAAAAAGTATACGACAACGGAAATAGGGAGGTTGTCACGAGAGATGAAAAGGTCAATAGCTTTGGATACTTGACGACGACGATTACGAAAAAGACGTATGATAAGAATGGTAATGAAATTGGCACGGAAACACACTTTACGATGCGTCCTGCAGAAACGAACCATAATGCTAGAGCCTTGGAAAATGGCGATGCAAATGTCATCGAGAGAGTAGACGCAGACACAGACAATCAGCAAGTGCAGGATAAAAAGTCAGGATGGTTCTGGAAATAAGGCGCCAGCTACTTTGCAAAATTGGTTCAAGCCTCTCAACTCACCCCTTTCGATATTTACATGTATATAGTTCACCATAGTCAAAAGCAAATAGCTCAGCCAAATTAGTCATACTTTTATACCCTCTATACTCCTAATCAAACAAAAGAAAAAGCTTCCATCTACTACCTACATAGCCCTTGAAAAATCATGTACAGATGGTATTCGATATTATAGATATATACCCAGATTACGCTTTTCCTCTCGCCACAGCCTTCTTCTTGCGCATCTGTCTCTTGCGCGCAATCACCTTCTGCTGAATCGCCTCCTTTGCATCAATCGGCTTCTTCTTCTCATCAACATCTCCTTCCCTAGGGGGCTTCGGCTTGGTTCCAACCTGAGGTCCCTTGTTCATGTTGCCCTTGGGTTTCTTTCCCTTTTGCTTCTTCTTTTTCTCAGGGACTTCCTCCTCGTCATCCTCCTCGTCATCAGACGCTTCCGCATCATCATCCTTCTTTGGCTTTCGAGCTGTCTTCTCAGCCTCCTGTCGTCGCTTAACCACCTGCGCGTTCTCAATGGCAAATTCCACAATCAGGCGCTGCTTCCTGCCATTGTTGCCGTCAAGCTGGTGGCCGTTCAGATATCTCAAACCCATCAAGGCGTGGCGATGGGACGTGTACTCGATGAATCCGTAGCCACGGCTCTTGCCAGCTCCGCTAGTCTCAGATACCTTGGAGCCCTTGTTGTCTTCAAACACAATCTTGGCTTGCTTGACGATACCCTTGCGCTTTTGTTTCCTGTCCTTTTCCTTGTCTTTTGCATCCTTGCCGTCTCTGGCATTCTCTTCCTTGGAAAGGGGCTGTCGGCGCCCTTCCTTGACATCCTTGGCAAACTCGACAACGGCCTTTCTGGCCAGCTCCTTGAGTTCTTTGGCGCCAATATCGTTGGGAATGTTACGAAGAGCAAGTCGCGTTAAACTAATGTGCAGCATGGGGTTCTTCTCCACGAGCTTCTTGCGCTGCTGAGCACTCATCGACCGCATCCGAGCCTCTGCATCTGTCAAAAGGCCTCGCAGCGGAGAGTTTCCAATGGCACCTTCGGACAAGAGGTACAGATGGCGCTTATCTTTTTGCCTCCTCTGTGCGAGCGAATTCTCCGCCAAGTTGGCAGCCTCGTTCTTGTTAACGGCTTGGGCCACTTGCAAGACTCGGCCATCCATTGTGTATTTACCAGTGGGGTCAGCGTTTTCGTCCTGGAGGATGGAGTGCTTTACACCTCCGGCAGTTGGCGGTGCGCGGCGAGGAGCATTGATTATGCATGATTTCGCGTCCTCGTTGTCGACAAAGCAGACAAATCCAGTGCCAGCCGGTCTGTCCGTCGCCTTGTCCATGACAACTCTGGCATATCGAACAGTGCCAAAGTGGCCAAAGAAAGTTTTCAGCTGCTCATCCGTAGCCGTAAATGGCAGATTCCGAACAAAAATTGTCGACGAGTTATCTGTCATCAACTCTCGCTTTGGTTTCTGGGATTCCTTCTCTTCGTCCATTTCATCCACCATTTTCATGTCCTCGTCGTCGTCTTCGTCCTCATCCTCTTCGTCATCATCTTCGTTTTCGTCGTCCTCATCCTCCATATTCGTCATGTGGTTCTTCATGAAATTTGCAAGGTCCGAGGCCAGTTGGTCGTCACGGTTTTTGACCTCGCCGTCATCTCCAACATCCTTGTCTTTTGCCTCCTCTTCAGCCTCCTCTTCGTCATCTTGTGAATCCTTCTCGCCGCTTTCCGCACCCTGTTGCTTGTCCCAGGTCGCCTTATCAACAGCCCAGTCCACAGCCAATGGTCGGCCGTCAACAATCTTGCCATTCACGGCCTCTAGGGCTTTCTCTGCGTTTGGACGTCCACGGATGGTGACGAAACCGAATCCCTTGAGCTTTCCCTTGTTTTGTGGAAGATCAGAGTATATGACTTTGCCGTAGCTCAAGAACAGTTTTGATAGCTGTTCTGAGGTCTTGATGCTCCAAGGAAGGTTTCGAATAATTAGCTTCGTAGACGGCCTCTGGAACGCCTCTCTGCCCTTTCCAGGCCTCTTGTCTGCTTCATCAGCATTACGCTGTCTGGGCTCGGCAACTTCGATTCGAATGCGTCTGCCATCCCACTCCTTCTTGTCCAATGCCGCCTTGGCATCTCTCGCATCGTCGGCATCGGCAAACGATACGAATCCAAATCCTCTTGATTCTTTTGTCTCCTGGTCAACAACAACTGTAGCGTGCTTGACGGCAAAGTATTGCGAGAAAAAATCGGTAAGGCTCTCGTTCGTTACGCCAGGAGGCAGTGATCGAACAAAGATGGACCGTCCATCATCGACTTTGGCCTTCTTTGCCGTTCGCGCAATTCCGCCGTCTGGATCATGCGATTTGGTGGCAGCAGAAGTCTCCGTATCCTGAATCCGGCGCTTGCGGTCATTCGGGGGTGCCATGGCTGCAGTGGTGAAGCAATTGCAGCAAAATTGGTCGTGATACAGCAGACTCAAGTCAGAGTATCTGTACCTGGCTAAGAAAAAAAAAAACCTGGATCTGCAGCTATCAGACGGCCTTATCTTATCGGCGTAAATAAAAATGTCCGCGCTACGCCAAACAGGGATGGCGGGGTACCAGCATAGCGTTATGCCAAAATGGGAGAATTGTTGATTGGGTCTTTTGGCGACGCGCTGGCCAAACAACACCACCAAACTCGCTTTTTGCAACAGCTCGGAGCGTCATCTTGCGATTCAAACGCAAGGCCTCTGAGGCACAAAATCAAAATGCCTACACGATCAGGAGCGCGAACGAGAAAAGCCAGGGAGGATCCTGGCGATAACAGAGCCACGCCCTCCTTGGAATACGTCGACACGCCAGACAATGCCCTGCGAACACAGATTTGCGCCATCTTTCGCGATGCTCAGAGAACGACCGCCACGCACCGGAAGCTGGCTGTGAATCTCCGAAAAATCCAGGAAGCCTGCTGCTACGAGCCCATAAACCCGAAAAAGCCCGCAGCCGATGAGTTTGACGAAAAGGCCTTCAATCACGAATTCGTTCGGTGTGTGCTGCGAGTCATGCCGGTGAAGAAGGCGGAGAGCGTTGGCGAGAAGTTGATTCGATTCATTGGACTGTTCCTGCGACACGCTTCGGATAAAGACAACGAGCTCCTAGACGAGGCCGATGCCGACGCGAGCATGATGCCCGAGACCCCGAGCACGCGGCTTTCGTCGCAAGTTCTGCAGACTG
Source organism: Trichoderma koningiopsis (assembly GCA_022985005.1). Lineage (NCBI taxonomy): Eukaryota > Fungi > Ascomycota > Sordariomycetes > Hypocreales > Hypocreaceae > Trichoderma > Trichoderma koningiopsis. The sequence continues at coordinate 2,340,030 of JAJPEM010000006.1, read as the reverse complement.
CGCTCTCCATGATGCAGGCCAAAGACAAATACGTGCGGTTCCGATCAACGCAGCTTGTTTCACACATCATCAACTCCCTCGACGCAATCGATGACGATCTGTTCCAGATCCTTCGCCACAACCTGCTCAAGCGAATCCGAGATAAAGAGCCCATGGTGCGCGTTCAAGCGGTGCTGGGTCTTGGCCGACTTGCCGCCAACCAGCCTGAAGAGGAACCCGATTCAGATGACAGCGACAGCCGCCAGCCTAGCCTCTTGGACAAACTGCTGGACGTCCTGCAAAACGACTCGAGCGCCGACGTGAGACGTACACTTCTTGTGAACCTCCCGATCTTGCCCACAACTCTTCCGTTTCTCCTCGAGCGCGCAAGGGACCAAGATGCCCCCACTCGAAGAGCAGTATACTCTCGCCTGTTACCCGCGCTAGGAGATTTCCGCCATCTCTCACTATCTATGAGAGAGAAGCTCCTCCGATGGGGCCTCCGAGACAGAGACGACAACGTACGAAAGGCTGCAGGCAGACTTTTCAGAGAGCGATGGATCGCAGATTGTGCCGGCGTACCAGCGCAGGAGGACGCACCGCCGAACTTTGAAGGCTTATTAGAACTTCTAGAGAGAATCGATGTCATCAACTCTGGAGTGGAGAATGGAGTGGCTCTTGAGGCCATGAGGGGCTTCTGGGAGGGCCGCCCTGATTATCGCGAAGCTGTCAATTTGGACGACCAGTTCTGGGAGACCCTGTCGGCCGAGTCTGTGTTTATGGTGAGAAGTTTCAACGACTTTTGCCGCGAGGAGGAGAATGGCCGCTACGAATCATTGGTGGAAGAGAAACTCCCGGAAGTCACCAAGCTGGCCTTTTTCCTGGAGCGCTATTTGAAAGTACTGGTGGATGCCGTCAAGAGGATAGCGGCCCTTGACGCCGAGGAAGACGAAGAAGAAGACACCGTCGAACAAGAGTTTATCGTTGAGCAGATGCTTCATATCGCGTTGACTCTCGATTACTCTGACGAAGTCGGCCGCAGAAAGATGTTTACATTGCTTCGTCAAGCCTTAGCTATCCCAGAACTACCCGATGAAGTTACAAAGCTCGCTATGGAAGTCCTCCGATACATTTGCGCGCCAGATACCGCCGGAGAACGAGAATTCTGCAGTGTTGTTCTCGAAGCCGTTGCCGACGTTCACGACACGATTGTGGATCTTCCTGGAGAGGACGATGACAGCTTCGTGTCCGCTCATTCTGATATCAGAAGCCGAGAAAACTCTCCATCCTCAGACCCAAAGAAGGCTCAGCCTGAGATGAGCGAAGAGGAGGCACAGGAAAAGGCAGTCAAGGAAATGCTTGTCAACATGAAGTGTCTGCACATTGTCCAATGCATGCTTACACATGTCGCTGGAAACCTCAAAGACAACGCAGATTTGGTGTCCATGTTGAACAATCTGGTAGTTCCAGCGGTTAGGAGCCACGAAGCACCTGTGCGTGAAAGAGGACTTGTTTGCCTCGGTTTATGCGCCCTTTTGGATCGTTCTTTGGCCGAGGAGAATCTAGGTCTTTTTATCCACTTCTTTACAAAGGGACACACCGCCCTACAGATTACGGCACTACACATCTTGACGGATATTCTGAACGTCCATGGTGCTCAGCTGCTCTCAACAACTCCAGCCGTACTCAAAGTCTATGTCAAGGCAGTCAAGGGTGGTGGTAGATCATCCGAAGTGCAAGCCGCGGCCACCATTGCCGCTTCAAAGCTTCTCCTCGGACGGGTTGTGTCTGATGAAGAAGCCTGCGAGGAGTTGCTCAAGTCTCTGGTTGTTGCATACTTTGATCCCGCATCGTCTGCCAATCAGACAGTCAGACAAGCCCTTAACTACTTCTTACCAGTATTCTGCTTCTCGCGAACGGAAAATCAAGACCTTATGAGAAAAGTTTCTTTGCTGGCGCTGCACTCTCTTCTCAACTTACGCGAGGGTCTGGAAGATGATGACGTGGATGTCGAAGAGGACATGGTTAGCATGACGACTATTGGTGCTTGTTTGGTGGATTGGACAGACCCCCGAAAATGCTACAGCCCCGAGCTTGTCCAAGAGGGAGAGAAGAGAAATGTACCGGGCGATGTTCATCTCGACTTTGCCTGTGATATTCTAGAAAGGCTTCGTGGAAGCATAAGCAGTAAGTTTTACCAGTTACCCACTGACTGTAATCTGAAAGAGTTGAAGCTAACAACCGCAAACAGAAGCCGAAAAGAAACTGGTTGCCGGCCTTCTCGGAAAACTTTACGTGTCACCCACCTCTTCAGAAGAGAAGCTTCGAGAGTCTTATGGCATTGTCAGTGAGGCTGTTGAGGAGGGCTTGGTGACTGATACTACCGGTCGCAATGCGCTATACAAGATCCATGTCAGCCTTGGCAAGATTGTCAACAGCCTTGAAGAACAACGACCAGCTCAGAACCGTGACGGCCGTAGCACATCTGAAACTGCAGAACGCAGCACGCCAGAAGAGGCTGAGGCTGAAGAGCCAGAGGAACCGGAGCCTGAAGCAGAGGAGGCAGAGGAGGCAGAAGAAGCGGAAGAACCTGAAGAGCAAGAAGAGCCAGTAGTAAAGTCCTCAAGAACAAGAGGTCACCCCAAGATCAAAAAGGAAGAGAGCAGTGATGATGAAGGGACGGTGATACCACAGCACAGAGACGACGAGTCGCTAGTAGAACTGTCTGACGGAGATACAAAGATGGAAGATGTGTATTAGAGTGGCAAGGGATAAATGGATAATGTCTCACGAAAACAAATTGGCTTGGGCAAGGTGCTTGTTTTGGAGAGGTATATATGTGGTGCTTTGGGAATATAGCTATGCTTCTTTATGATGTCAATGATGCAATTACATCCTTTTGTTTATTACACGATTTAAGTCCAAGTATAAATACATATGTTAAAGAATAAGATTAACCTCCTTGCTTCAGCTCAAGTACCTATCCAGAACAACAAGCCGCCAAAAGCCACGTTAATCAACAAATGTTGCCCCAAGCTCCACGCCATGCAGTACAAGTACTTTGGCGAAAACACCGTCCAGATGAACAAGTGCGTTCTCAGCGCCGTGCACGCCGCAATGACAAACGCCACGCTCATCGCCACAAAGACTGTCAACAAGATGACATGATAGCGAAACGCATCCTTTCGACCACGCAGGCGATATTCCCTTAATAGAAGCAGATTCGTAGCTGAAGTCCAGAAGATAGGTCCCGCCCAGTTACTCACAAGGGTGAGGACCCCGACGGCGACGACGTTGAAGCCGCTGATGCCGTTGTAGGCGCTGGAGAGGTCGACGGAGGAGATTGCGTTGGAGCCGCCAAAGGCGAAGAAGGTTGTGTATTGGAGGAGGATGGAGGAGGTTGCGATTCCGGCGATGGAGAGGCTGGTTGATTGGAGGGTGGAGAGGATGATGGTGGAGAGGAGGAAGAGGGGGATGTTTGTGGCGCGGGATTGGGTCATTGCGAGGAGGGTGATGAGGTGGTGCGTTAGTTGAGCTGTGATGAGTTAGATTTTATATAAATAAGGGGAGGGGAGTGGAGAGCTTACCGGCTGATTGAGTTGCTTGAGGTCCTCCGGTCTTTGATCGGTATACAGCAAAGCTAAACAACGACGTGAGTAATGCAAAGATGATCCTCGCTCTAAAAATGAGAGATGGGCCCTGGAGAATCTCCAAGAGCCTGTGTGCAAATCCAACAACCAGCTCAGGGGCATCTTCCGCAGTGAACGCGAGTTTGAAGGCAAGAGTTGCCGAAAACAAGAGCGGCACTACAAAAGTAGTCAAGATGAAGGGAAAGCCAGCCAAAGACAGGCTCTGCAGAGTTTGTAAAGTGACCACACTGTACGTCAGGGTGATGAACACCCACAGCAGCTCGGGGTTAGGGATGAGAAAGGTTTTGACTGTGTCTGGCTCGCCGGCGAATTTCTGGCCTGTTTGGTTCCAGCTTCTGATGAGTCTGAGGGCGGCTAGGGCGATTATGTGGCTTGATGCTGAAATTATGCGCGAGGATCTTAAAAGTTGTTAGTCATAAGAAAGCATAGAAGATGGGAGGTTGATAGTCTTACCGCCGGACTTCTCTGGCGCCGAGGTAAGCCAGCCAGATGGTAGATGTCCAATACCAGAAATGATGCTCCTCTTCCACATAACTGCTGGCAAACATCATAGGGCCATAAGACGCCGCAAGCAAAAATAGGGGAAGCAGAAACCCCGTCTTCCAGAAGCCTTGAAATCCCAAGCTAGCCACACTAGCAACCACAGCAGCGACAGAAAGCCCTTGGCCACGCGATAGCCTCGACATGTCATAGTTTGACGCCATGCTGCTCATGAGATCTTGAGCTTTGCGAATCCAGGCAGATGTAGCCGAGAGCCATTCTTGGTCAACCTCTTTGGCTTTAGCCTGGTGAGATGCTTCCGAGTGGATTTTGCGCCATTCGCAAGCTAGTTCGCTGACTTCTGTTGCGGATTTTGCAGCACAAGGGTCGACGGACGATTTGGCGTCAAAGAGCTCGCCTCCAAATGCCGCGGTGACAATGTTGAGAATCTGCCTGGCGTTGCGAATAAGGATCTGTACTTTGTCGCTGGAACTCGGCCAAAAGGGCAAGAATTCAGGGATGAACGCTCCGAGGTTGTTCTTTGAGATGGGGAACCTCATAAGAGCAGCGAGCGTGGGCGCGATATCAGACTGCTCTACTGTGGAGTAATAGTCAAACTCGTTCTTGGGTTGTGCGGGGGCAGAGTATTTGGACGAAATGTCCTTGAGTTTGGGTGACATGAAAACTAGAGCGGGTGATGTTTCTCCTGGAGACGAGGCGCCGTGGTTTCCTGCGTCGTTCATGCCGTGGTCGCCGCAGAGGACAATTAGGGTTGATTGGAGATGGCTCTGCGTTTCTAACGCATTGAACAGTTGGTGAACGATGCCATCCATTTCACGCTGCTTAGCGGGCATGTGGCTGCTGCGAGGTCCTGATTTGTGACCAATGTGGTCGAGGCCAAGATAATGAAGTACCATAAGATTCCAATCATCTTTTCGAAGTTCATCGTTGATATGTCTTGTGACATTATTGTCGACTTCTGTAAAGTCCTATATGGATATGTAAGTCAAAGGTAGTTAGAAGATCTTGAACTTGATCTTACTGCAACAAAGAAGCTTGAAGTGCCGTCATGGCGATCAAATGTATCGGGGAACAGTTTGAGCCACGTATCGTCACCGTACATGACCAGCTTGCCCGTGTCCTTTGCCTTGAGCTGGGAGAGCCACGTATCTTGGGCAGCCAGCGTTGAAGAGGTATCTGCCTCGTTGATGTTAAGAATCAAGTCCACGAATGAGGGGATAGATCCCGTAGTTATGGCCTTGATTCTGGGCATCGTCACGGTGGGAGACCGAGCATTGGCAGTAAAGGGAATGGCACTCCCATCGCGGATAAGACTATAGATGTTATGAGAATATGACGGTAGGTCTGGCAGCTTATACAACTAACCTCTGCGTGTATCCAAATTCAGAGGCGTCAGAAAAAACAAAATCGCTATTGCCACATCTCAGTATAAGCGACAACACGTCCAGGCATGTGAATCAAATTACCTCCGCAACGCATCAACTACCATGAATACGAGTCTATCAAAGGGAGCCTTGGGCGGAGGTCCATATTCGAGGGCCTCAAACTCTGCCAGTCCGGGGAGAAACGGCTTATACGGGAAAAAACCAGTGGCGAAGACGAGGATAGACACGGGTATCAAGATATTGGCCGCAGTGAGCAGGATTGAGGCCGCCAGCGACCCGTTTCGTGAGGCCACCATGGCGCGGAGGAATGAAATGAGCGAATTGGGTCAATTAAAGAGGAAGGAGAGGCTAGAGAGGCGCCTTGGTCTGGTTCAATGGTTCAACATTATACACGGGAGACGTATAAAGCGACAATTGCGTCTCCCTTTCATTAAGCGTGATCAAGAAGGTTATAAAACGTGCATGTGGAAATGCGAGCGTGATTGGCTAGGCGAGAAACGGATCGTCGAGCTACGGCTGCTGCGCCACAGGCACGATCAGCGCCACACCACGCCTAAACTTTTTTCTTTTTTTCTGGGGTTGTCATGGGTATCGTCAATTGAGAGACTGCAGAGTTTATATGACAATATGTATGTATAGAATAATGAGTGCTCCGTATGTGCAAGAAATGAAAGCCCAAGATGAAACCAACGATTGAAACAGTAAACAAACATTAAGTAATTTCGATTAGGCCTTCTTCACCTTGTTGGCGGCTTCCCTCTTCTTCTTGGCGGCCAGTCTGTCGCTGTACTTGGGGAATGTGATGCTGGACTTTGATCTCTTCTTGGTGATGCGTTTCTTGGAGAAGGCGGCCCTTGAGGGCTTCTTGGCGTCGACATCCATGGCTGGAGCAAAAGCGTCAGTATAAGCTGGAATGAAAAGTGAAAATCGGCGTATTGGACAGGGAATCGTACAGTTCTCATCGGCGGCCTGCTCTTCCTTATCCTGTGCGGCGTCTTGAGGCAAAGAGTGTCAGCAAACACCAGCATTCCATTTCGCCCCAAATTTCATCCCATCAGTCCAAACTCACCATCAATCTTCATCTCGGCGGGCTCGGGCTTGGCCTGTCGAGCCAGCTCCAGCAGCTTGGCGGAGAGACGCTCCTGTCTCGCAGCCTCAACAGGGCCAAAGACATTCGCAGCCAGGCGCTGGTTGTTGAATTTTTTGCTGCTCGCTCGCGAACTCTTTGCCATTGTTGCGGTGTTTGCTTTGCTTTCGCAATTTGTCTTGTTATTTTTCTGCTTTTGCGCTTCCGGCGGCTCGTCCGTCAATCTGTCGATTTGTTGGTATTTGCCTTGCTTTGCTTTCCTTGACGAATTATTTAGTAGACAGTAACCGCAGGAAAGAAAAGTTACGATAACAGCGTCAAGATAAGATAAGCATGGATGGACCCTTTGTGGCGTAACACTTCACGCTGTGGCGCATTACTCAGCGGCCTCTGCCAGCTGCCGCCGCCTGGCTGCCCAAAAAATCATGTGGCGATGGCGTCGACAATCACTGCTCATCAAAAGCGACGTCCTCCGAGTGATGGCTGGGCGACGACGAGGGTGAGAGGAGAGTGAATGCGAAGGGCGCCGCCGAATCACGCACCTATTTTCTTCCAACGCCAGACCGCAGTCACTGCGTTGCTCCAGGCCATTTAGACCGATAAGCGCCATCTCCATCCATTCCTCGCCGATAGCAACTCCAGCCTCGCGATTCTCGCGGCCATTGCCGGCATCACGAGAGCGGCTTCAGCGACAGCCTGCGCCTTTCACCGGCCAAAGCGTCTCGCAGTGGCCTCTGCGACTCTCCTTTGCGAAGCTGCGAATCAATCGCGGCCCATCTCACTACTCGTGCTGACGAGAATATCGCCCAGAAACGAGAACTTCCCGACAGAGACGTCGTCTGCGTCTCACCTTTTTCTCGAGCAGCAGTCCGACTCCTCTCGCAGCTTTCTTTCGCCTCTTCTTTAGTCTTCACCACTCCCCGTTGATGCCGCTCGAGCCCTGCCTCTCTCAGCCACACCACAGCCATGGCGTCACCGAACATGAACTCTATCGCGCGGCACGACGTGAACACGCTGCTGCGCCAGGTCCAGGGCAACTCGCTGTTCAACCGCCAGCTCTCCTCCGTCTGCCAGGTAAATGGGCTTAAGAGCACCGGCGTCAAAGCTGAGCTCCAGCGACGCATCGTCCACCGTGAGTCATTCCGCCTGCAGCGCCCTGAATCGCGGCAGTGTGCGCGTATTCAACGGCTTCACGGTGGCTATAACAGCCTCTGTAGCCTCTATCCGTGTAGCGTATGCTAATCTTGCTTCGTCTACAGTCATAAACGAGACAGTCGCCAACAACGACGTTGCGCGGTTCCACCAAGTCCGGCAGAGCATCGTCAATGCCTTTGCACAAAGAGCGAGCCCTTCCAAGGCGGCAACGGCGCGAAGCAATGGTTCCGTAGCAGCACAGCCAATACCAAATCTTTCTACACCGTCGGGGTCGCCTTACAGCACTACTGGCTATCCTGGCCGGCCATATGGGCAAGTTTCCGCAAACGGAATTTCATCCCCTTATGGCTCTGCCGTGTACGGCTTCTCGTTCAAGCCGAGCCCTTTCTATAGCGTCGAAAGTGTCGTGAGTGGCCCACGTACCTGTGAGGGCAAGTAACTTTTATTCAACCTTGATCGTAGTCAACTCCGTCTGACCTATACTCCAGTTATGACCCAGCACAGGAACACTGTCACCATACCACTGAGGCTAGCCGATCATCCTATTCTCCAGCGATGCAGCGACGATAAATCATACAGGATCATGGTGTTCTGCGCCAGCGACGACAGCGGTCTGCAAGATGTGGCGTTTCCGCATCAATCTGAGCTTCGGGTTAATGGCGATGAGATCAAAGCCAACCTGCGAGGCCTCAAGAATAAGCCTGGCTCCACCAGACCCGTTGACATCACCAATGCGCTTCGTCTGCGGTCAAATTACATGAATAATATCGAATTTACGTATGCGCTGACAAACAAGGTGTGTTATTTTAATAGAAACTACATGAGCTACCCTGACTTGGATATAAACCTTTTGTAATCGCTTTACTGACATGCCTTTACTGCGCAGAAATTCTATCTTATTGTAAACCTATGCAAGACAACATCAGTAGACGAACTGGTGGCCACGATATCCAGCCGTAGAAAGATTTCCGAGGAATCGGTAATATCAGAGCGTAAGTTTGGAGCACTATGACAGGATGGTTTGGCTCAACACTCACTAATGCATCAATCGGCAGTGAATAAAATAGCACAGGATCCTGACGTCGTAGCAACATCTCAGGTTCTGTCACTCAAATGTCCCTTGTCATATATGAGATTGCAAGTCCCTTGTCGCAGTCTAAGCTGCACACACCTGCAATGCTTTGACGCAACATCTTATTTACAGCTCCAAGAGCAAGGACCGCAATGGCTGTGTCCCATATGTAACAAATCTGCGCCCTTTGATCAATTGGCCGTCGACGGGTGCGTACCATCCCAATATTGACACCAGTCTGTACCGCATATGCTAATAATATACACCAGCTACGTCAAAGTCATATTAGAAAAGACGTCAAAGAACCTGGAAACAGTCACGATTGAGCCCAACGGCAAGTGGTCTAGCAAACCCCCTCAGGAGGACTCATCGCCATCCAGACCACGCGGAGCACCCCTCGAAGACGATGAAGATGACGATTTGGAGGTGTCTGAAATCATCATTGGCGGACGTCGGTTGGAAACGCCTAAGAAGCTGAGCCAATGTACGGACACGCCGAGTTCTGGTGGCAGAGACCACTCCTCCACAGCGCCGCGAGGCTCACACAGCGCCAAACGACCAGCACCAGCCGTTATTGACCTGACGCTGTCGTCGGACGATGAAGAGCCCATCCAGCGGCCGAGCAAGCGCCAGCACACTTACACGTATCATCGCGGCACGACCCCGCCATTTCTGAGCGAGTCTCCCATCAATTACCAGCCCTAGCAGGGACGCAACAAATATAAGATATGAGTCAGCAGGTTGCCGGGTCTAATTGAGGTTGAAGGAGGAAACATATTTTTCTATAGAGTAAACTATTATATATCGCTTTTATAAGAGAGGAGAGATGGGCAAGGCAAGGTATGGAGGAAGCATGAGAATGAGGCCCGAAGAGTTTTATTATTTAAGTCAGCAAAGGCGTTTGGGGTGATGAGGGCAGGAAAAGGACAATTCCCCTTCAAGGTTTGGTATGCTATTTAGGTATTTATGAGCGAGGGAAGAGGCATATTACCAGCGATGATGGAGAGGGGAAGATGGTTATATAGGCCACTAGTCATGGTAGCTGGTAGTTGCCATTATTTGAGAAACTGGATATTTGATTAACCATGAGCTGTCTTATTCCTATTGTGATTCCAGAACTGTTACTAGCTTGGCACTAATTCAAAGGAAATGCTGGTTGAGCTCAAGTTCAGCAAGCTGGCCGCGAGCAAGATGATCAATTGTATTAATGCGGTGGATTTACTTGTAAAGAATAAGATGCTGTCAAGTAGAGCTTCGTATTATTTCTGCATTTGGTAGTTGCTCTATTTGGTAGTTGCTACTCTTTGGAATCAAGAGCCTCAGCTAGCTAGGCTATGCTCTTTAGTCTATCGCTGCTTATTCACGCGCGGTATAATCTTAGTAACATGGGCAACCTCGATGATACAACAATTGTAGCCTTGTATATTGCACAGCTATTTGAATATAAATAATTTACTAATCCTCAATATTTAGAATGTCGTTCTCTATAATACTTATATCTAGAAATCAGACAACTCGCTTTGTTGGTCTCAAGTAACCATGTCGTCCTCAACTCCATTCCCAGATATTCCCGAGCTCGACATCACCATCAAAGTCAGCCCACTACTTCTCGAAGCCTATGACTACTACGCACAAAAGATGGACAAGTCCGTCGTGGACCACTGCGTGCGATCCATGTACTGGGCCGTCCTGATTTCACGGCACAAGAAGTTTGAGAGCTACAAATTCAACTGGGACGTGGTATTCCTAACAGTCCTGCTACACGATTTCGGCTTGTCCACCGACAAATCACTGATATCTTCCGACAAGCGATTCGAAATAGACGGCGCCAACATCACCAGACAATTCCTCAAGGACCGCGGCGGCGACGCCTGGACGCCTCACCTCCAGCTCGTATGGGACGCCATAGCGCTGCACACAACAGCATCCATCGCGCACCACAAAGAGCCCGAGGTGATGCTGACCTCACTCGCCGCCATGGCAGACATGTTTGGCCCCAACTTTCCCGGCGAGATGCTCAGCAAGAGCGACTATCTCGTTATAGCTAAACGGTTCCCGCGGCCGGGCTTCACGGACACGGTGATTGGCACAATGTGCAGCATGTGCAGGGAGAAGCCGGCGGTGACGTTTGACAACTTTGCGCAGGAGTTTGGGCGGGCTTTTGGGTATGATGGCAAGGGGGAGGGGAGGGAGGAGTTTGCGAGGATGGCGGATGAGAATAAGTTTTCGACGGTGTTTTTGGGGGGATTGAGTGCGCTTGATGAGATGGAGGCCTGATGAAGTGCTGTGTATAAGATGGACTGCTCTTATGCCTCTGTTTATAAGGGACTATGGGTAGAATAGATGAGCTTTTGCACTACAAAAAGAATATAAAACAATTTTTTTTCTTTTATAAATTAATTTATATTTCAAAGGCTATGCTAAAGTAACACCGGCTTGAAATAAATTTGGCTCATAACTGCCACATAGAGTACTGTTGCTCCAACCAAGCTCTACACGCCAACCATCCTAACCGCACCCCTCACCGAACCAGGTACCTAGGCCCAGTACCTACAGCTTTACCTCTCACCACCAAAACTCGTCCTCTCAACATCACCACCACCACTCTCCTCCACCTCAATCTCGCCTCTTCCTCCCCTTCCTCTCAACCAAATACAAATCAATCAAATCCAGCAGCACAAACTCCAAAATGTCCCTCTCCCCGCCCCTCCCCCCCTTCAACTCCTCCGACCCAAGCGCCAGCTTCCTCTCCTCCTCCACGCTCGACTTCCTCCTCATCGAACTCGTCCCGCTCGCCCACCGCGTCACCACCGACCGCGACTACGCCTCGCCCGCCGGAACAACAGCAGCTTCCACAGCAGACGCCCTGCAATCTCCTCCCCACAGCGCGGCGACGGCCAAGTCAGAGGCTACGTCCGGCACGGTCGTGGGCGACGCAACAGCAGCGGGGGATACGCCCAAGAGAATAGACGACGAGGAGCATCTCGATGCGGTGCATTATAGGCTCGAATCGCAGGGCTATCGCGTTGGGCAGGGTCTCGTGGAAAGGTACGCGACATCTTGCACATGTCTATATCTAATCTCCAAAAGAAGTAATAGCTAAACAACTCCCGAATTGCGCTTGCGCAACAAAGATTCTCTCGCGACAGACCCCGCTTCAACGACACCCTCGATGTAATCAAGTTTCTCTGCAAGGACCTGTGGTCCCTCGTCTTTGGCAAGAACATTGACAATCTCAAGACAAATCACCGAGTACGTGCGCCGCAAATAAACACATACATACCTACCATACGAAGATTGAATCACAGCAACATACTTACTTATACAATTTCTAGGGAGTCTACGTCCTCACCGACAACGCCTTCCGCCCCTTCTCTCGCATGAGCACAGAAACCGGCAGCCAAGCCGTCGTCCGAGCACAGCCTGTATGTCTAACAAGAAGCCCTTCTCTACTGAGAAACTCTTCAATCACAGATCGCAATCCAGTTATTTGCTTACACAATTTTTTTTTATTCTAGTTCCTATGGTTTCCCTGCGGCATCATTCGCGGCGCATTAGCTGCTCTGGGTATCAACGCCACCGTTCAAGCCGAAGTCAATGAGCTGCCGGGAGCCATATTCCAGATCAAGACCACCCCCGCCAAGCCATAGTAACCATAACCGCTATAACGACAACAGCGTGCACTTGAAACTCAGGGAAAGATTGTATAAAGGGGTGGACGAATGAGCCATAACGACGAATCCGCCCACAACTTCTTTCCCATATTAACAAATCCATTACTCAGCTTCATGCAACTAGCAGAGAACTAATAATCAAGGGGACGAGAGGCTATCCGACAGGAAAGGCTTCGCATGGGAGGATTAGAGTCTGGGACATTTACAGCCTATGAAAGAAAAGCAAATCATCAGCCACCCTGCTTATGCGTGCGTATATATTTATACCAAGTAGTCATAGCTATTGTCCTCAAGACCGGCTCCATCGACACTAGAACGCTACCAGCACATTGGGGAAATTGGAATATTTACTTTTGGGGAGGGTTGTGGGCAAAGTCGACGCCCTTCTGGATGTTGGATTTGAGACCCTCGACAGCCTTGCCCAAGAGCTCCTTCTCCCGCTCGGTGATGCCCTCCAGGGGGTTGGTGACCTTTTCGACACCGTTGGGCTGCGAAGCGTTAGTCAATTTATTAAATCAAGAGCTCTCGGATCTCAACTTACTCCAAGCTCAACGGGGACAGAGAAGAAGTCGACGCCGGTAGCCTTGGCGACAGCCTCACCGCCGGGAACACCAGGCAGGTAGACGTAGCTGGGCTCAACAAGGCCCTTCTCGCCCTTGGCAGCGCGGAGCACCTTCTCGGCGAATCTGGGTTTCATGTTAGTGTTTGCAACTGGGACATGGATGAAAAGGGATCTTACCGGAAACCGGCGTAAGCCATGGACAGGGTAGCGGAACCAGCACCGTCCTTGGCCTTGACAACCTCATCACCACCAAACTGGACACGGTTGACGAGAGCCTCGTACTTGTCGGCGGGGATGGTGACAGCAGGGTTGGCCTTGCTGATGAGGGGCAGGATGGTCTCGCCAGAGTGGCCACCGACAACGGGAATGGTCAGCTTCTGGGGCTGGGACTCGCCAACAATCTCGGCGACAAAGGTCTCGGCACGGACAATGTCGAGGGTGGTGACACCAAAGAGGCGCTGGGCGTTGAAGACCTTCTTGGCCTTGAGGACCTCGGCGGAAATGGGGACGGTGGAGTTGACGGGGTTGGAGATGACGAGGATAAAGGCCTTGGGGGCAACCTCGGCAATGGTCTCGATCAGGCCCTTGACGATACCAGCGTTGATGTTGAAGAGGTCATCACGGGTCATGCCAGGCTTGCCTGTGAGCAATTGCGCGTTAGTAGCTGTAGCCGTAGCTGTAGCTGTAGCAGATTATAGCCAATCACATGCCGAAGCCTTGAACAGCCCAGATTGATTAACTGTAATTGCAGCTAGCCAAGAGACGTGATACGTACGGGGAATACCAGCGGGGATGACAATGATGTCGGCATCCTTGAAAGCGGCCTTGGCGCCGTCGTTGGCGGGCAGGTAGCCGGTGACCTTCTATTCGAGGAAAACAGCTACGCGTTAGCCATGTGAAGCCTGCGGAAGTCGGCCCAAAGGAAGCCCGGCATGGCACTCGGCGATGCGGCGAGACGGCGAGACAGGCGAGCGAGAACTAGGAGCTTACCGCGGGGGAGGAGATGTGGGAGAGATCGGCGGCAACACCGGGAGTGTTGACAACATCGTACAGAGCCAGCTCGTCGATGAGGGGACTGGCCTTGAGGAGGAGGGACAGAGGCTGGAAGAAAGATGCGCTGTTAGCTTCAGGGTCCGATTACGCGGATTAGACAGAGTAGAGCAGAAACAAGGATTTCTTACCTGTCCAATACCTCCGGAGGCACCAGCAACAACTATCGCGCCAGAATGGTCAGTATCACGGACTGCATACAACGACAATTTCTCATGGCGCGAGCTCTTTGCACAGCTTCTTGTTGAGGCTGGTGCGGGGTTGAGGGGCAATGCAGCAGCTGCAGCAGCTCCGGGCCATGGAGATTGAGCTCGAGTTCATACCTGCTTTAACCATTGTGACGGTTTTGTGTGTGGAAAAAAAGGAAGAAGGGATAAAAAAGAGCCAAAGGAGGATGAGGTGTTTGATGGAGGAAGAAGATGGAAGATAAAAAGAGAGAGAGTCTGTTCTCTTTTTTTTTCTAGGAGGGAAATTGCGTGAGATGGCTCTTTCTTGTATTGCCAAGGAGGGGCGTGGGATTCTTGCGCTATGAGTTTACAGTGGACTGCGGCCAGCACTTTAAGCTGCTTTTGGCCACCCGGAGCCAGGACTGTTTGGAGGGGTAACGAGCGCAGGTAATTGGAGCCGTTGTACTTGATGCTTTTGGATTGTTTTTTTTGGCCAATCGGGAGGGCGGACGATGCTGCATTTTGCTACGATTTGTCTAATTGATTAGACTGCTATCTATCTACCGCATCGCTTTTTGATTCAGCCGCTCTACTGGTGAAATCAATCTTCACGTCGCCCACGATACTCTCGCAGTCAACATTTACACATGCATTGCACAAACGCACGCCCCCGTCATGTCCCGACTCGTGTTCCGATGCCCATCTCCCTTTTCCCGACTAAACGTGCCGAGACAATATTCACCAGTAGCAAAAAGGCTTGTGATTTGGCTCCCGGCTCGGGGGAGATGTACCTAGTAGTGCTGGTTTTGGAGAAAGCCGGGGTGTGGAGGCGGCCGCTGGTTCCGAGGTCAACCGGGACCCGGCGGCATTGAAGACAGGAAGATCTGGGATTGAGTAGCCGAGCTATCGCGTGCAATCGGAACTGGCAGATGGCTAATACATGAATAAGGCATTATACGGTGTATGCTGTGGCTGTTTATTTATGTTTATGCCAGTTAGCACACAGTCATTAGTGCTTGTTCGGAAGAGATGATGGCTTGGGACATCCAAGTCCGGCGAGACACGCCGAAAGATAGTCGGACTGAAGTGCAGGCCGGCCTTGACTCTGTCGCATTGCAACCACCGTCTGACATAAGGCTTTGATAATGTTATCAATCGCCAAGCTGAGCAGCAAATGAGCTCTTCAAGCCATACCTACAATTGCTGTTGCTACAATACCCTAGTCCTGGCATACAGCAGCCACTCACACAACATCACATGCTTCACACTCATCGCAACATAGGTTATTGTAAGAATTCATTGGAATTATCTTCTTCTTCCATGAACCCTCTATTGCAGCCGCCTCATCAGCAACCGCAACACCAATTTGTTCGTCTCGCCCGAACCGTTTCGGGAATCCAACCGCAGCCCCCAGCCGTGGCCAGGCCAGTTCAATGTACAGTATAAAAAAAGAATATCATAAGCCCGTCAGACCCCTACTTCCAGCCCCAGCCAAACTCCCATGCTCATCCCCATAGCTCTTCTTTCAAAGCGCTATTCTTTCATTTTTTATATCTCGTCCTCTTCGTTTAGGACTCGCCGGCGGAGGCAGCCTTCTGGGCCTTCTTGCCTCTCAGCTTGGGCTCGGGGTCGGCCTTGACGGGCAGCTGGGACTTGCGGATGGCGGAGGCACGCTCGATGGCGGCCTCACGGAGGTCAGCGCGGTAGCCAGACTTGGCGACCTGGCTGGCAATGGCCTTGTAGGTCCTAAATTACACGACATGTGTTAACATCTTGCTTCCCCTCCCTCTTCCTGATTGTAGGAATGGATTCTTCTTAAGAGCCCCGTAAACACTTACTTGCGGGTGGACTTGCCGCCACCAATGGTGGTGGTAGCAGAGCTCTTGGCGGGCTGGTTGGCGGCAGCAGCCTTCTTGCTGACGACAACAACACCACCCTTCTCACCGGCGGAGATACCAACAGCCTATACAACACTTGCTTTAGTAACAGAACTCGGCAGTATATTCGGATTGCGTATGCGTTTCAGATCGAGGATATCATGTCGTTCGTACCTTGTCGTTGACAAAGCCAGCGTACTACCAAGCTAGTTAGCCCTCGCTCAAACTCCTCCATAGTCTAAAAACCGTAGTATCGCCTCGTACCTTGCGGCTGTGCTTGTTGGTCAGGTTAAGGGGGTCGCGGGACAGCTGGATACCGCCATTTGAGGCAGCACCGGTCTTGTGGAGGTAGCTGTTGTTGTTGCCTGTGCCACAAACGTTCGTTTAGCCCATCTTCGCCCATCTTTGCAATTCGTTTTTTTCCCCCAATTCGAGTACCAAACTAAAAGCGTCGTTGGAGAGACTCACGGACAATCTCCCAGACGAGGTCCGAGGAAATGTTGGGGAGAGCAGCGGCAGCCATTTTGTCGGTAATCGGTGAAAATTGGTGTATTTCGCGACGTCGAGGTTCGTTTCCTTGGCTGGGATCTCGAAATTGGGAAGCACTCTTGACCAGTCTCTGCGGGAAATGTGTGGGCTCGCTTAGCTGCCGCGTTGCGGTTTAGCGCGCAGAGGCTGCGGTTATCGCTCTTATCGGGAGCGTCTCCCTGTAGCTGTGGCTGGAGCGGCCACATGCTGCAAACGGGGAGCTTGAATGGATCCCGCTCAGCCACTGCACGCTTTTGATGAGGCAACACGTCAGACGGGCGGCTGAATGAGGCCCTCGTACTGCAAAACGCCGTGCGCTCCAGCAAATCGCGGCATCTCCAGACAAACGCATCGCCCGACCACCTGCCGGGCCATGAGCTGGTGCATCTGCTAGTCGCCGCATCTCCAGGCCTTTTATTTCTTTGATTTCTTTACTTCGCCACGAGCTTCTTCTTTTCTTTTATCGTTCCCTCTCTCCTATTTCACTCCAACGACACCTCAACGCCGTCATCCGAGATAACCGAAGACAACAAACCCCAGATTGCTAATCACCATGGCGTACCTCCTCTACTCCGTCTGCTTCGCCCTCTTCGTCGCCGCCACAGCGCTCTTCTTCACGCGCTCCCTCTGGCTGCACCGCCTGCACGAAATCCACCTCCCGGGCTCCGACTATCTCTACTCCCGCCTGCCGTCGTCCTTTGCCGGCGACATCGAGGCCGGCCTGTCGAGCAGCACGTTTGACCTCAACGGCAACATCGAGGATGGCGACGAGCGCGCCGGCCTGGACGAGGAGAGCAAGATTGCCATTCTCAAGATCATGAAGCGCCGGCGCATGAAGTTTGACCAGGCGCGCAAGGCCTACATGGAGGAGCGCTTCAAGGCCAACGGCATTGGCGCGGATGGCCGGCCGCGGGATCCCAAGTTTGTCAGCTTCTCATAAACAGAGCAAGGTGCATGGGCGACTGCATTTTGGTGCAAGCGTTGATCTTGTTGTGATGTACTGTCTGGCTGCTTACGGCAACTCATACAACCATGATTCCGGAACATCTTCTCACGCGGCGACATCTCTTTGAGCTTTTCAGTGTCTCTTCATTTTCCTATCTCTTTCTCTTCTGTCTTGTCCTTTTTACACCTCTTGCCAGCCTGCGCTTGGTCGCATAGATCCACTCGTTATCACTCTCTTATACTTTCTTTTCTTACTACTGCTTTGTCGACATACAAAAAGCAAAACCCCGAAAAAAATGTCAGTGGGTGCATGCAAGTTCACATAATGCGGGACTTTTTTCTTTATATATCAGAACGCGAGCGTCACTTTTTTCTCTATCTCATTGTTTTCATAGTCTGAGCTGGTGTTTTGGGGAATCGTGTCATTATTATTATTACATTCACCGGGCAATATGCGCCGGCGTCTTCGATATCAGTCTTTAGATGAGCTATACTATACATCATTCAAAAGAGACATTTTGGTTTTTCGTGTTTTGTTTCGTGGTCCCATCTGCTCTAAACGCCTCTGCCACCCAAATATGCTGTAAGAATGATCCAGTTGTGAAAGTATCCCAATTATGTTATGGGAGCTTTCATCCTGTGTCCCACCCAATGGACTTTTATGAAAAGAAAAGAAGAGTATATACACTGCATGTGAAGAATGATGAGAAAATGTGGCAGATTATATGAAATTATATCGAACCAATCAGATAGCTCGCCATAGCGTGATGAGACTTTTCATGGTCGTAAAGATGTGATTATAAAAATGGGGGGCGCAAGATGTGAAAAAATGAAAAGTTGCGCTTATTTGTTCTTCTTGGTCTTGAGATCAGGGCCATAGGTCCTGTCATCCTCACCCTCGACCTCCATGACGGTCTCGTCGACGGCCTTGGACTCGGCATTCCACTTGTCCTGCGACATCTTAATGTCCTTCTCAAACATCCACTCCTCGGGCATCCTGTAGGTTCCGCCCAGGCGGTCAAAGGCAGTGAAGAATTGGCCGTAGTTGACCTCGAATCGCGAGTGGTGCAGCGAGTGGCAGGCGGCGCCGTTGACGATGGGGTTGTTGGTGAGGTACTCGCCGTCATGGATCATGATGGTCCAGAAGTTGACAAAGACAAACAGGAAGACGTAGGCCATCTTCTGCAGCGGGAAGATGAAGGGGAAGATGTGGTAGGGGATGGACTGGGCAAAGCCGTCGACGGGGTGGAAGGCGTGGCTGGCAAAGGGCGTGGGCATGATCCACTTGTGGTGAGGCTTGTGCAGCGTCTTGTAGATGGACGGGTGGTGCAGGCCGCGGTGAATCCAGTAGATGAGGAAGTCGGTGAAGACGATGAAGAGCGGGAACTGCAGGAAGTTGTACCACAGGCCGGGGCCGTCGGCGGTGACATCGTAGAGCTTGCCGTAGCCGCGGACCTCGAGCAGGAACAGCGGCGCGGTCAGCATGGCGATGAAGGGCATGGACTGGTTGGCGTGGACAATCTCGAGCCAGATCTGGTTCTTGAGGAACTTGGGGTGGCTCATGATGCGCTTGTCGAAGATGAAGAAGAAGGACATGGAAGCAAAGATGAAGTAGACGATGATGCCGAAGATCCTGTGAGCATATTGTTAGCCAGCTGTGTCTCTACTGCAGCAGTTGTATACATGTTGAAGGGGTGAAGCATTCCAACAGCTTCATCTTCAATTTGACGTACCAAGTAATGAGAAAGAGAGTCGCGCCCTGGCGGTAAATGTTGTCTCGCGTCATTGAGCTCTGGTACGCCGCCTGGCTGGGCTCCAGCTGGAAGTACTGCGTCGCAGGCTCATAATTCCATGACGACAGGGCCGCGGCCGAAGCATTGGCAGAGGCATCGGGGTAGTTGTAGAGCGCGGCCTTTAGCGGGAAGAGATAGGCGTAGGCATAGTCGGCGATGAAGGTGTCGGTGACTTCGAGCACGACATCCATGGTGGGCGAGTTTTGTGCGGTGACACGCCTCGATTGGGATTCTCAGAGACGCTCAGAAAAAGAAAAGAAGGACAAAAAATGTGAATCTGGTGTTTCGCGCAGACTCGGAGATGGCGGGCTGGTCGCGACAGCGAGGAAGGGCCAATTTAAATGCTGGGCCTAGCAAGTTCGGACTTTCGAACAATAAGAGAAAAAAAAAAGAAAAACTGGGGCACAGAGTCAGGGGTTCTGCGTGGATGCGCTGCTTGGATGGCCCGATTGGGGTTTGGCGCGGCGAAAAGTGCAAAGGGGGATCAGATAAAGAGGGGGAGAGGCGATCAGTTCTTTTGTCGACAGCTGTGGAAGCTGTCAATTGGTTGAAGGGCCGGGGTTGGAGGAGGAAACAGTGCCTTGATGGAGGCGATATTACTGTATGTTATTCAACGATGACGGCTTGTTCTGATGATGCCCGTCTTATATACCGATTGTCGAAGGCAAAGCATAGCATGGCTGTATACAAACAGTGTGTAAATACCAATGGAAGCACGCAAAATAACACCGATCTACTCCGTGTCTTCTCCCTCTTCGTATCTGCTATTGCTACCACCTACTGCAGCAATTATCCATCCAACGCATCTCGCTGGCCCCTTTCCACGGAGCGTCGCCCTCCCGGCGCCAGTATATGGTGTGATTCGCCCCTCATAATCCCGAAGCCTTCACGGCTCTCCGAATCAGATCCAGCAGCGAGCGGAGCCGAGCCAGAAAAGGTGGCCAGAGAGCGAGCTGGAAATGTCCTGATATCGCGGATGGTGCCTGAGCCGTGGGCACCGCGGGTTAGGTAAGCCGCCTGTTTTGCGGGGAGCCGAGCTGGGCTACG
Organism: Trichoderma koningiopsis; assembly: GCA_022985005.1. Classification (NCBI taxonomy): domain Eukaryota; kingdom Fungi; phylum Ascomycota; class Sordariomycetes; order Hypocreales; family Hypocreaceae; genus Trichoderma; species Trichoderma koningiopsis. The sequence goes on along the minus strand of JAJPEM010000006.1, from coordinate 2,319,558 downwards.
TATTCGCGGTTTATCGATACGAATACGCGAGATGCATGACATTTGGATTGGATCGCGCTGCGGCGATTGCGGCCGCTATGGAGATTGGGATTGGCAGCCAATTGGCAGCGTTTGAGGTAGGGCAGCTTTGGCAATTCGTTTGAGCCCGACGATTCCCACTCACACGCGCCCTCTGACCGCCAGAGCGAGATCCGATAGGCTGTTTTGCTGCCATCAGGACGCTTGTTCATATTGGTGGTATATTGAGCGAGCACGTACTCGTATCTGATTTTGCTACTCCAGCTTTGCCCGCAATTTCACGATTCTATCGTGATTATCGTGCGTTGCCGCATCGCCATTTGACATACCCAATCTAGACGTGAACGTATAATCATTCGACATCAAAGAGATGATGTTGCTCCATTTTCAGCTTTATCATACTATAAAGGGCTACTTACGTGCACTCAAAAAGCACATCTTTCTGCATCTTGATATCTGCCCAGCTTTCATCACGTATTCATAGGCAAATGTAAAATCGTTATTTCTTCTCACAGACCTGAGCCATGTATGAGTAGGCATGATGGCAGGATCGCCCTGCATGCATGGCAGTGCTGCGTTGGGCATCACGCTTATTGTTCTACAAGTACTTCCACATGAGAAGATGACTGCAGACAATGCCAAAAGATATCCACGATTTTATCCGCCAACTATTCATGGAGAGCTGTGACTGTTCAAGCTTCTCTTACATCACTCTATGGAGAAGAGGGCTTGTATTCTAGACATAACTGCTCCATTCACGCTTCACAACGAGACAGCGTACTGGTGGATGCTGCAGGTCAACCGCGATCAATTTGACAAGTCCGAGCCGTGTCCGATCCGTCATCGCCGAAAGCCCGGATCGCGATACCATCTCCATTCTCATTGAACGCAAGTGGGCTCGGCACGAGCACGGAACGAAGTCGGGATTTGCCATTTATTCCGCGGAGGAACATGCCCTTCCACCCATTTAATCTTCGCTCGCCTCTCTATACAGGCCGCATTATAAGTAGCGTCGCCTGGGATTAATTGCGGGTAGATACCCGGCCCTAGCCTGGAGCTGAGGTTTGCCGGGTGGCAGCGATAGCGTGTGCTGGGGTTCGGAGGGCGGTTGACTGCGAGCATTTTGGAGCGGAGGTCTTGGCTGAAGATGTGTTGCTCCGCCTAATTAACATGACGCAGCTCATGTAATGAACGCATAGATTGCTATCTCTGCGCTTGTACTTGATGATTTTATCTTATTCTTGTTGGGCTTAGTCGTACAATACTTTTTAAGCTACCAAGTAACATTATCTGCGTGTTCAATCACAGAGCAAAGCTTGAGTGGAAATATCAGGTGAAATGGGTTTATATAGGGTAGCCAAATCGCCATATGTCCGCGCCTCGATTGCAATGGAGGCTCTTCCTAGCGTGGATCGCATGCTGGAGTATGGAGTACAGGCGCCATTCATACCTGACAGCTTTCAATCTATGGGTCCTCCTTGATTGCGCGAGGGCTAGGGTTTCTAATAATTTCACGTCATTGCGCTTACGCTCGCTCAAGACATGTGCGACCACACCGAACATCGCACACGTGATGCGGCCGACATAACTGCATGGAAGGATCAATGGATTCCTGAAGGCGAGAATAAAGTGCATGTCGTGATTAGTATTTCTGCTTGCAACGTTGGGGCCGAGGTGGATGTTGCAAATTGCTCCTCTCTTTCTGTAGGTATGAGCTGAACCACGCAGATATAGGGTATAACAGAACAAACACGTTTGACATTGATGGCTGTTTGACGCTACTCACTAAACAGCCGCCGTCTTCCCTAAAGTAGAATCTATCCCGCTTCTAATAATACAACCCTGCGTTGAGCTAGCCTGAGTACTAACCGTCGGCCGTATGAGCTATGAGCTATGAGCCCAAACCGGTCCGTGGACAGACAAGGTGAGAGAGCTTCCAGGACACACCTGACGCCTGTTACATCGCAGTATCACTAGCCGGCACTGCACACCTCCCTCGCGGCGCCAGCGGGCGGATGGGCCAATCCTACCGGCGGTGCTAGATTGATTACATACATGAATATTGCTACCCAACAATTGGCAGACCAGCAGATCGATCATGGGGGCCGCTGCAGCAGAGGTAGCGTGTAGCACTACCTGCTAGCAAAGGCAATCAATCAATCAATCCTCCCTTCCGATGTGGAAGGCTGCAGAAAGGCAAAATGGGAGAAGCCAGAGAGTGGCGTAATAATCAACAAAGCAGAGCAGGGACTGGTGTTTTTTTCCGTTGGTACCCACGTCTGCCAAAGGAGGGGAGAGAGTGGATATCTATGCGAAGAAAATAAATGAAAAAATAGAGACAGCCTGCACGGGCCAAACAAACGAGGCTGCCAAGAGTTTTGCTTCAGCCTCATGTGGCTGCAGCCGACCCGGGCAAGAAGCCGCGCGAGACAATTGTGAGATTCAAGTGGCTACATGGCAATTGACGCAAACGGGTCGCTCGACAAACAGCAACACAATAGAGATTGTAAGACTCGTGATTTGTGATGGCACCTGTGGCTCAAGTGGCTGCTTTGAGAGGCTTTTGCAAATTGAAGCCATCGTCAAAGCGCCACAGCTACGCCACTGCCCTCGGCGCCCAATTCCTCTGATTCAGAGTTTCTGATACATCAAGTGGCATCGCAGGAATAGCGCTCACCGACCGGCGTTATCGTCATCTGCCATCCTCTTGCCTTGGCACCATTGGCTTGCATTAAGCTCGGGTAGTGACATGGCGCGCGCCTCTTTTTGGCTGCCAGCCGGATGTCGGGCCAACCCTGGGTCTGGCCCCGTGGCCCCGTGGCAACTTGAAAATGCTGCGATGCGATGATCATGGACATGTGTGCATGTATCTTGAAAAAGCATCAATGATGCGTGTCTGATTAGTGTGCCCTCAATGTACAGCACCAGCATATTGTGCTGCAAAGTCCAGCCGGCACGCGCCAAGCACGACGTCAGCGAGCGCCCCCGGCCTAAGCCGCAAGTGGCAGCCTCCAGAACGGTACCTGGGCTGGTACTCCGGCCGATATCATGGGGAACTCGATATGGCCTGGCCTGGCCTGTGGCTGGTGTTAGGCTCGCCGCGTCCAGCAGAGCAGAGGCCCCCGCTCCCTAAAAGGCGCCCCCCCTTGCCTGCCTAAAACTCCCCTGGTGGATCCCCGCTGGTGGTCCCGACGAAGGGTCCCCACCGTGTGCCAACCCTTGCGTTTGCCAAGGGCCCACCCTCCTTACAACTCCAACCACTGCGGAACCATCCATCAGAGCTAAGCTGCGCGACCCCACCGTGCCGGGCTGGGCCTCTGCACGCCCTGGCCCTGCTGCTGGCTTGGCTGGGGGGGCAGAGGGAATAGCGGGCGGCGGATTCTGTGCGTGTTAGGGGGATAGAGGGAGCACAGGCTGGAGATGGTTTGATAGGACGAGATGGGAGATGGGATGGCATGGAGAGGGGTGCGGGTTTGATGGAGGCGCTTATTTACACACGCTTTGTTCCGTTGCATGCCGTGCTACAGCCGCGTGTGAGTGAGTACTAGTAGTAAGAACTATATACAGCATGCACGCTCACACGGGAGTAGTCACTGATTTTTTGAATCTTTTTCTTCTAATTGCTGCTCCATGACGGCGTGTGTGCTTGCGCGACATCATGCTCAGAATAATTTAGTAGCAGGCACTTGTTCAGCCTCAGTTCCCGTTTCAAAACGCCACGCGCCAGACACCAGTCTTCAGCCACGCGCAGCTAGGAGCAACTCTAGAAGTTGAGAGGACGACACCCTCTTCCGATGCCACGCTGATGGCTGCGATACTGCAGCATAGTGCTAGCGCGTGGAAGGCACAGAATGTGTCATCCGCAGTGCTTTCCTAAATCTCCTTGCATGTGCATGTGTACGCGGATGTGCGTGGTGTATACGATACAATGCATACGTGTAGTGCTATATCGTGTATATTGCTGGTGTTGGTCGTGTAAGAGCGTGTAACCCCTAATAAGAGGTCGGCCGTGTAAAGCGCCTCTCTGTGCTGCCTCAAAAACTCCTAGGCTGCCTGTCTGTCTCCGGTGTCTCACGTCTGCTGTATGCCACATCTGACCCCTAAAACAGAACGCTCAGGAAACAAAACAGCAAAGCGATAGTCACGTACCTATCAGCGTGGCCAAAGCTTTTTTTCTTCTTCTTTCGCTGTCGTTTCCATCCTTCTGCCCACGCCCCTGCCCAAGCCCCAGCCCCAGCGAGGCCCGGCGGGTCTGCGCTACCGGTACGAAAAAGCGCCCACCCTCTGGGTACATGCAGGCCCTGTCGCATGTACATGTGGGCTGCGCACGGAGCACGCTCGCCAGGCCCGCCAGCGGCGTGGAGCCTGTACTTGGGCTGCATGTACAACGAGGCGCCCCCCCCTTGGCCCTTGGCGGAACCAGCTCTGGCTTCTGCTGCTTCTGCTTCTCGCTTCAGGTGCTCCACCGAGTTACCTTATTCCCCCAGCCGCGACGGCCTGTCGTACCTCACAAAGTTCCTCTTCTTTCGCCTTTTTCGCCTTTTTCCTCTCCTCTCTCTTTTTCCTCCTCTGCCGCTCCGCTTCGACGCCAAACTCCACGCTTCGAATCGAACAACGCCCGTCGCTGCGAGTGGACACGCGATCGAGGCCGCAGAGCCCTTTGCCATCCCTGATTTTCATCACCGCCTGAGCCGCTCTCAGCCTCAGCCTCACCCGCCGCCAAGTGACAAGGTTTTTGTCCTTGGTTGTTTTTTTCGTGCTCTTGTCGCGAAGCCGTGCGATAGCCACAATCAGCGGCCTCACCAGGGCCTGGTTGAGCAACTCGGCTTTCCGGGTGTCCCGCCTGCTGATCTCCGGATCGAGGCGACAAGCTGGCCTCAAACCGCCTCTAAATTATTTTTTTCCTCCATCATCACCATCGCCATTTTCTCCGCCGTCGAATCGAGTCGAATCGATTGTCGCGCCGCGCCGCACCCGCCATCTCCGTCTTGAATCCCGCAGTCGCCAGCATCATCACCAACCATGTCCATGTACTCGCACCGCACCATGGGAGCTGTGCCTCCCGGCAATGCTCGCCTGAACGAGCTGCTTGAGCAGATCAGAGCCGAGTTCGACAACCAGCAGCGTCAGACCGAAAGCTTTGAGCATCAGAGTACGCCTCCCTTGCAAATACTGTCTTTGCCGACAGCCATTGTGCGCGTTTGAGCGTGGTGGAGTGTTTTTGAGAGAAGAACAGAAAAAATTCGATTTTTTCTTCTTTGTTACTTGAAAACAGTCAAAAGGCATTGCAGTTCGAAGCCAAAGAATCATGAGCTAACCTGTTCTCCTCGATTATAGTCTCAGCACAAGTCAGTGAAATGCAGCTGGTACGTGAAAAGGTCTATGCCATGGAGCAAACGCATATGACGCTCAAGCAAAAGTAAGCCTCTCCTCCTACAATACGCCGCTTCAACTCTCGCTGACCGCATCTCAACTCCAGATATGAGGAGGAAATCAACATGCTGCGGCACCAGCTCGAACTTGCTCGCAAGGGAGCTCCGCAGTCTGGTCTGCAAGGACCTCCTCAGCACGCAGGCCCGTCTCAGCAACCTCCATCGATTGCTCCTGGAAACGGCCTCTTCAGCGGCATCATGGCCGGTGGCAACCAAGGAGGTCTGGCGCCGCCGCAGCCTCAGGCCACTCCCCAGGATCAGCAGATGGGCCCTCACCACCACCAGATGGCTCAGGGACCCCCAGGGCTGCCAGTGCCGCCTCCCCACCCCAACGCCCAGCAGCAGCAACAGCAGCAGCAGCCTCCTCAGCAGCAGCCCCCATACCAGCAGGCCTATCCCCAGGGCCCCGGCCCCGTCGTGTCCAACGGCATGGGCCCTCAGCCGCCGCAGAGCACCGCGTCGCCCGGCCCAGGTCGCCGAGCCATCAACCGCCCGCCGAACGCCGTCGGGCCTGCGACCCCCCAGATCAACACCCCCGTGCCGTATCCCGGCAATGCTCAGTCTCCGCAAGTGAGCCACCCGACGCCTGACCACGCTCGCATGGGTCCCCGCGCCCCTCCCCCTCCCATCAGCAACGCGCTGGGTGATCTCGAAGTCGACGCCGTTGCGCCTCACAACAAGAAGACGGGCAACGACTGGTATGCCATCTTCAACCCGCAGGTGCAGCGCGTCCTGGATGTCGACCTGGTCCACTCTCTCACCCACGAGAGCGTCGTCTGCTGCGTTCGCTTCAGCCACGACGGCAAGTATGTCGCCACCGGCTGCAACAAGTCGGCCCAGATTTTCGATGTCCAGACTGGCGAGAAGGTGTGCGTCTTGGAGGACCACAGCGCTACCGACATGGCTGCCGATCTCTACATTCGAAGCGTTTGCTTCAGCCCTGACGGCCGCTACCTGGCTACCGGTGCCGAGGACAAGCTGATCCGAGTAAGTTGAACAATGATCTCATCTTATGGCGTCGCCGTCATTCTCCCAATTCGCAAGCTAACCGTGGCACTACAGGTGTGGGATATTGCTACCCGAACCATCCGCAACCACTTCTCGGGTCACGAACAGGACATTTACTCGCTCGACTTTGCGCGCGACGGCCGCACCATTGCCTCTGGCAGTGGCGACAGAACGGTCCGTCTCTGGGATATTGAGCAGGGCACCAACACTCTCACCCTCACTATTGAAGACGGTGTCACCACTGTTGCCATTTCCCCCGACACTCAGTTTGTTGCGGCCGGCTCTCTGGACAAGAGCGTTCGCGTCTGGGATATTATGACTGGCTACCTGGTCGAGCGCTTGGAGGGACCTGATGGTCACAAGGATTCGGTGTATTCCGTCGCATTCTCGCCCAACGGCAAAGACCTGGTCAGCGGCAGTCTGGACCGAACAATCAAGATGTGGGAGCTTAGCTCGCCTCGCGGCCCGCAGAACTCTGGCGCCAAGGGCAAATGTGTCAAGACATTTGAAGGTCACCGAGATTTTGTCCTGTCCGTCGCCCTGACTCCGGACGCCAACTGGGTCTTGTCCGGATCCAAGGACCGCGGCGTCCAGTTCTGGGACCCACGGACGGGAACTACTCAGCTGATGCTTCAGGGTCATAAGAACTCTGTCATCTCAGTTGCTCCCAGCCCTCAGGGCGGCTACTTTGCCACTGGCTCAGGAGACATGAAGGCCCGAATCTGGTCGTATCGTCCGTACTAGAAAGAGGAAGTCGGCCCCGATGTGAAGTGGCACAGATTCTTGGATTCAGACACTAGCGACAGATCCAAAGGAGTGCGGGGAGCTCGAGGCAAGGAAATTAAAGAAGAGAATATTAAGTGTCGGTTAAGGAAGCCTTCAAAGAGTCCGACGAAAAAAGCCTATGGAGACCCCTGAATCAAAAAGTCGTATGGCCGAGGCCGAGAAAGCAAAACGGCTTCAGTGGAGAAGCTCGGGACATGGAAGCGAAAGAAGATGGGGTTTTGGAGAGGGAAAACGTAGGAAACAAATATTATATTCCCCCGACCCAAGTCCAGTTCTTCCTTTTTTTGTTATTACTACAAGTTTGGAATATGTGTTTATGAGGGAAGATTATGCTTGAGAGTGGTTCTTTTTATCTTTACCTTTTAAAGAGGGCTGGCGCATAGGCGGGAAAGCACAGCCTTTTTAAAACAATTGTATGGTATGAAGGCGGGGAGGGCTAAGGAGATGGGTTTTATTTACTTGTTAATTCGGCCTTGCTTTGCACTTGATCTTTTATGTATTTTCCTTTTTTGGTATGAAAACTCCCCAAATAATTGCACTGCCAAGTTGGGAACCCGGTAATAAGTGATTTTGAAAATTGGTAATGGTAGTTCTATGCTATGGGTATGAAGCGGATGCTGTAAATGAATAGGGTATAATATGATTGATTGAATTGATTGCTGTTTCATGCCAGTGAGCCAAAGAGGCTGGATAGTGCATCTCCTTTGCCTTTTTTCTTTTTCTTCTTGTCCTTTGATATTGACGATGATGACGGGGATGCTTCTTTTACTTTGCTCTTGGGCGGCTTTATGTCTTCGCGGTCGATTTTACTGCCTTGTTGCTGCTGGTCGTTTGAATCTGAGAGATGCTGTGTGGCTGATGAAGGGGAGTTTTTGGACAAAGGCAGTTCCTGGCGAGCTATTGCTACGCCCTTGTCCTGGTTTGCGAGATCATTGGAGCGATTGGTCTTGGGTTGCGACTTGGTGATTGGAGTATCAGTTGAGGAGAGAGGGGAGAGGGCGGTGTGAATGCGGGCGAGGATGGCGAGGAGGAGGAGGCCGAGGGGGGCGTGTTGGTTGTCTGCGGCGAGTTGGGAGAATGCCCTGTTTTATATGAGACTTGGTAAGTTTCTTTATGTTCGCATTGAGAACCAAGATGGGAAGCAAGTAAGCGTACACGTATGCCCTGGGGATAAAGTGCTTGTGTAGCCAGACGGCACGAGGAGGAATAGCTTCGCGACGAGGTCCCGGCCGCGAGGAGAGCGATGCGGAAGGCGAGAGATCGTCGATGAGGTTGCGGATTGTGCGGCGCAGAGAGCGGAAGACGGGCCACCAGTGGGCGAGGCGGTGCTGGTTGTGGTGGCGGTGGTTGAAGGCGTTGAGGATGGGGAGGAGGGGGGTGAAGGGGGCTGCGGTGAGTGGTGACGATGACGATGATGAGCTCATGGTGGTGGTTGATGGAGTTTGGTTGGATGCATGGATTGTTTTTTTGACAAGGCTGCTTGTGGTGTGATAAGAGGCGTTATCTGGTGGTGGATTAAGTGCCGTAATGGGTGAGCTAGTGTGGACTGCGATTATCAGCGCTAGGAAGTTGGAGTCTTGGATAGGAAGATGAGGAGGAGTTCGATGGGGGAAGAATGTTTGTAGAGTTTATGGGATTGTATGTTATGGTACATGTATGTATAATTCTGTAGGTAGTAAAATGGTATATATATAAAATGAATTGAATGCTTTGTTACTCGGATCAAGCCTCAAGATACTGGCACTGGCTGATCTCCCTTGCAGGTCAGTTGATGTTAGTGCCAGGGCCGGCGCAGTGCACTGCAGCGTAGTGGAGTTGTCGCACCTCGTACCATGGAGCAGCCTCTCAGGTAGCTCTACAGAGACTGTCCAGCTGCCACCCATACAGAATGACGTACTCTCTACTCACCCCCACACTCGCCTCTACCAGCCATCGAGACCAAGAGATAAGCTGTGCCCTTTTCCCTCTCAGCGCCCTCGGCATCGCGTCACTATCATGCAGCTGCTGCTTGTTAGCCTCGTCTCTCCAACTTGCCTGGTTCTGGTTCCGCATGGACCAAGTCCACCTGACTCGGACAGCGGTGTTTTCTGTGTCCTGTTTGCTTGTTTTTTTTTCTCTGCCCATGTTGTTTTGTCCTACCTTGGCTGGGAGACCCTGCTGTTTAGCGGAATGGCTTTTCTTTTTTTGCTATTAGCGTCGTAGATATGATGTTGCGCAGCGCAGAGACGGAGGGGGTTGGCGCCACCCCTCACGCTCACGGGCCATTCTTGTTTTTGACGCTACAGATATACTCTTGGCTTGCTGCGATCTGCGCTCCTGGGAATATCTTCCTTTTTTCTCCTTCTTTTTCTTGTTGTCTGGCTGCTGGTGCTGCTTTTTTGCGAGGAATAGCCCATTACTTCTCTTCTCTTCTCATTTACTAGAGAGCTATCCATACGAGGGAGCGCGTTGTCTGCTGGACTTTCACGTGCTATTCAGCACATCGCCACCGCCGTAATTTTATCAACTGCCGCGTCTCAACCATCACCGCTCGGTTACTCGCGGGCATCGAGAGTCGCTGTACGGCAGCCAAATGGCCCCGTCTTCGCGGAATCCGACAACATGGGACGAGTACGACGGCGTGGCTTCGCCCACGGGCAGCGTTTCTTCAAATCCCTTTGACGAGGAGCAGGAGTTGCTTGATGACGATGCTGGCGCACATGCTACTGGTCGAAACATTGAGCGCAGACGGTAAGCTGATAAAATAGCTAAAGATTTCTTGAAATTACAGGGGAAATAGCTTTGCTAATATGTCGATTGCTTCCTACAGGTCTTCTGTCACCGACCGTCTGGCCGCCATGGCTGACGTTGGCGGCGTCAACAGCTTCCGCTCTTTTGCCCGTAGTTGGCAGCGCGCTGCTGCTTTCCCAGAAGTCATTCCTCGTCGCCCGAGCTTCATCTTGGCTACGGACCAATTGGCCGGCGACGCAGGCGAAGAAGCCGAGTATTCGCGGAGCTCTGATAGCCTTGACGCCCGCGCTTCGAGCGGACTTGGACGACATTCGGATGGGTCGCCGCGGCTGGGCAGTTCGTTTGCTGGCTCGAGCAGTAACATTGCGGGCTCGCATTACAGAGACCGGGAGAGCAAGCCGCTGGACGAAGAAATGGCGAGCGGTGCGCTACCTGCTTCGTTTTCGAACCATTCCAGCGTCTTTGGGTCGTCTCCCTACTTGGCTACGGAGTCTATTATCGGTAGCTATGGCTCATATCGCAGCGGATATGGTACAATGGGCGGGCCGTCCCTCATTCGACATCGACCGTCTATTATCCGAATCAGCGGCCAAGGAGAGGACGAAAGCGGTGATGAGGATACTGCTGCCTTTGGCGAGGAGCAGCCGATCTTGGTGAAGGAAGTCAAGCAGGGAAACAAGGTCGTTTTGACGGTTGACGGCCAGAGCACATTGCCTCAGTCCGTTTTCAACTCTATCAATGCGATTATTGGCGTTGGGCTGCTAAGTTTGCCGCTGGCTTTCAAGATGAGCGGCTGGATTTTCGGTCTCATCATACTGACTTTGACGGCTGGCGTCACGGCGCATACGGCCAAGTTGCTGGCCAAGTGCATGGAATATGACGCTAGTCTCATCACATATTCCGACCTGGCGTATGTTTCGTTTGGCACTAGAGCTCGCGTCATTGTGTCGTTTTTGTTTACGATAGAGCTCATTGCTGCGTGCGTTGCTCTTGTCATTTTGTTTTCCGATTCTCTTGCGCTTTTGCTTCCTGGTGTTGCGGGCGTCAATTTTTGGAAGTGTGTTTGTGCTGTTGTCACTCTTGTTCTCAATGCCTTGCCATTGAGGTGGTTGAGCTATACCAGCGTGATTGGCATTTTCTCTACGTTTTGCAGTAAGTTCTCGCGCTTTTGTCTATCAGGCTTTAAGCTGTTCCTATGCTAACAGTCTGTTCTTTTCTGCTAGTCGTCTGCGTTGTCATTGCCGATGGTCTCATCAAAACGGATGCTCCCGGCTCGTTGTGGCAGCCTGCCACTACACATTTGTTCCCTAAGAACTGGCTGGCGCTGCCTCTTGCGTATGGCTTGATGGCCAGTCCTTGGGGAGCTCACTCCGTTTTTCCTTCAGTAAGTATATATACAATGGGTTTATCTGGGTTCTAGGAATGTGAAAGTTTGTTTCTTACATGCAAAATAGATTTACCGCGACATGCGTCATCCTCACAAGTGGGGACGGGGTGTTGCCATTACCTTTTCGTTTTCTGTACGTATTGCCTCTGCAAATCTCCTGAAGAGTTGAATGCTAATGATACATAGTACGTCTTGGACACCTGCCTCGCCGTCATTGGCATCCTCATGTTCGGCGACGGCATCAAAGAGGCCATCACTTCCAACATCATCAGGAGCTCTGGTTTTCCCCAGGGCCTAACCATCTTCATGTGTATCTGCGTCACCATCATTCCGCTCACCAAGCTACCGCTCAACGCTCGTCCCCTCATCACGACCGCCGACGTTCTCTGCGGCCTTCACCAGTCTCATCATCACCACCACCACTCCGCGCCTAACCCTGCAGATCGGCAATCTGATTTTATCAGATCATGTCTCAGGGGATTAGTCCGTGTTGTCGTCGTCCTCATCCTGCTTTGCATCTCCATTGTATTCCCGGCGTTTGACTCTGTCTGTGCATTTCTCGGCGCTGCGCTCTGCTCTCTCATCTCCATCATCCTGCCTATTCTCTTTTATCTCAAGCTCTATGGAAAGGACGTTTCGGTCAGGGAGCGTATTGTGTTGCTGTGCTTATTGGCGGTGTTTTCGGTGCTGGGGCTTGTTGGTACTGTGTGGACGTTTTTGCCCAAGGATCTTATTGGCGTTTAGGGGGAGGATATGAGAAGCATTTCTGCATTTGGCATTAGCATGTGGCGTATAATATGAAGATCAATATACTCTTGTACGAGTTCAAATGTTAGCAGATTGTCGAAGACTAATGCTACCTTACTGCTACCGCTGCTACTACTGCTACCACTGCTGCTACTGCTACTGCTACTGCTATTGATTATAATGTCCCGTTATATTATCTGAAACAAATATCCAATGTCATTATGCTAGATGTTTGCGTTGACTCCTCTATTCGCTCATGCTGGCTGTTTTACAACTTTGTGCCTTGGATAAGGAAGAAGAACGTAGAGAGAAGCTCATAGAGGCCTTTCTTTAAAGCTAAAATATAGGTTGTTAAAGTACCTAGGTATGTCCCATTCAACTTACATGTATAGTGGCTTATAATTGTTACTTACACCATTCTAAAGCTTTCAATTGCGTGTACAGGTAGAGCTCCATACACAGCCACGTACATAAAATCTCTCATTCTCAGAAAACTTTAAATCTCCAAACCACCTATATATAGGTGCCACCCATCCTTAAGAAGCTCCGATTATGCTCAACTTGAACTCGACAACCTCTATCAGAATACTTTCTTATTGTCTCGTCTTACGTTATTATAAAAGCATGGATATCTGGAAACAGACGCCTGGGTTTCTCCGACCAACCCAGTCTTCTTCTCCTCAGCCGGATCCTCCCAGTCAACCAATCTATCCTCACTTGGGCTGGCTTCAGATTCCCACAGAAATCATCTTGATGATTACAAACCATTTGGACAAGCCTTCACTCCTATGCTTTGCGTTGACCTGTCAGACGCTCAAACGCTACTGTTTCCCCAACTCTCTCGACCTGTCTCCGTCGGACCAAAGCGAGTTCCTGCTTCTCTTGGAAAAAGATGCAGCCAAATATTACTTTTGCCATTTCTGCGTCAAACTTCATCCATGGCATGAGCGCTGGTTTGATGATCATCAGAGTATCAATCGAGATTTCTACTCCAAAGGTGTATCCCACTGCGGAATGATGAACTGGTTCAACCATCCTTCGCGCAGCCTTCCTTATCCCGTTGCCCGAGTTGTCATGAATCGGCATTTTCATGGCGCAGCCCACGGCCCCTCTGTTGATAAACTAGCGTATCGTGGCGAATTCACAGTACAAAGCTGCGGCTTGACAGTCTCGAGAGAATGGAGAGCTCGAATTATCGATGATCAGCTGATGTTATCATCAATCATTACTTTGGGTCCTTTGGGTCCTTTCGGAGATTATGAGAGGCTGCAAGTTGCTATCGATGCAGATGTAGCTCCTGTGTGTCGCCATATAAGAACCAAAGAATTGTTCCCTCTACCTCCGACTCCCATGGATGTTCTACTCGGCTATCTGCTAGATCGCGCCGCCCAACGTCCTCAATCCGTCAATTCCTGCCCCGAATGCATGACAGACTATTTCATGGACATTAATTGGCGGAGAAGAGGTTGGATGATCGAGATTACCACCTATCATATGCTGGGAGACATCCGATCGCCGTGGGATTGGGCCTGGGTCGCCATGGTTTGTGAGCCTGACAAGGCCGTCAAAGTATCCCGATTCGGACGGTCGTCAGGAAATCAGCCTGGAATTGTGAAGCATATGTGGAGCAAATTGGATGATAGCATATTTCATCCCAGGGGAGAATGGTCAAGAGTACATGTAGCTTGGAATCCTCCGCGGGTACGTTTTCAGGCTGGTGGTGAGAGAGCAGGTCACATGCGGCCTGAAATCCCTGGATGGTGAAACTGCGCCAAGGCATGTCTGGCATATATAGAGTAAATTGAATGATCATATATTTCGTCCCAGGGGAGATTAATTTGTGATTTGCTGGACGACGCGTCAAGTCAAACAAGTGACATGGCGAAATGCACTTAATACTTTCTCTCATACCTCGAATTAAGAATGAACAATTTCCTATTGTGAATTTCATTGCCTTTAGTACGTTGAACTGATTAGACATAGATCTTGGAGTTATCTTTGTAAGCTTCCAGGTATCTCATGATAAAATTATGCCTCAAGCTAATACATTTAGTAATATAAAACACGGGGACTTTGTAATTTTTGCAGTCAGGGATCAGCAGAATAAACCACTACCTGCTCACAGCCTTGTTACTGCTGACACCGAGTCCATAAGTCACTGTTATTAGCTGGAGATAAGATCACGTATGTATACTAGTGGTGTTGCCAGGCTTTACCTTCCTAGTGACTATTTGGATCCATACATTTGCATCATACATATCTCCGCTTAGGGTGAATTTATACTAGTAGCAGTAACAGCAGTAACAGCAGTAACAGCAGTAACAGCAGTAACAGCAGTAGCAGTAGTAGCAGTAGTAGCAGTAGTAGCAGTAGTAGCAGCAGTAGTAGCAGTAGTAGAAATTTTAATATATCTATAATTATATTATATATTCTTGCTATTAAAGTAATCGCCATGGAAACCTGGGATAGCTGGGTCCGGCTTATAAAAGCTATTTTCATAGGCAAGTGCGATTATATCCTTGTATTTCACATGTAGACCACCTGTATTCTTTCATTAATTTTTTTTTTCTGCTCCTTTTTTTTTTTTCGACCGCGCCGTACTCCGAGTTTACCTGAACGACCCCGTCAGTTTTTTTTTTTTTTTTTTTGAATCATACTCACTTTGATTCATCTTTGCGTCTTTTCACCAGGGCTAAGGCATATTCGGTTTCGTTTCCAATCATTTAGTCGATGATTGCGATATTTTTTGGTGCTGCCTCTTTTGTTCTGGCGTACCTCGCAGTCATGAAGCCACGATAATTTGCTGCTACAAAAACTAAAGAGAATCTTGGCAAAATCGAAAAAGAACCTGAAAAGATTGAAGAGAACACGAAACATGTGGATTTCAGCGCCAACGAGTGGCTTTCCAAATCTCAAACATCTTCTTGCCGGCCTCAGTCTCAATCAGGCCAAGGCTTTCGTGGAAGAGACCTGGGGCTTCTAACTCGCCGATGCTGTTTGACTCTTCAGTAGGGTCATAGGATGGGTGCCAGAGATTTTCCAGGCCAGCGAAAAGATTCCCCAGTCAATGATGCCAACCTTGGTTTTTCGCCACATCAACAAAGTTGGGTTCAATATGTCTCGGAGGCCAGAAATCAAAGGAGTTCCAGTCACCCAAATGAGTGTACGCCTATCAAGCAGCCGAAACAATGGATGTGATTATACCTAGACACCATTCATTTTACGGGCCATATGTGCCTCGTCGATGTTCAAAAACTGCCACTTGATGTTGGCTAGCTCGGCACTCTGCTTGTAGCCGTACTCGATCAGATTACCGTCAGGTTCTCTTTGCTCCCTTTGCCTAGATGAGTGCTACAACAACACCAACATCTACTACTACTATAATATAGAATGTGAAAATTATTACAAGTCGCATTGTAGTTGCACTTGGCATAAAGATTCTAAGACCATTTTATTACACTGACGTTTACAATTAATGATCTATAGGTGTGTCTCAGCCTAATAACTCAACAAGCTAGCATCAACTGCCACAATTCTAGCCGAAGTGGTCGGATCTGATATATTCCTTCCCGTGGAGACGTAGAACGTATTGGTATCAAAAGCGCCTCGTCCAAAGGCTAAACATGTCGAATCAGGCATTAACGGATCGGACGGCCCTCCAATTATACGCTTGCTTTTCCCGGTCTTAACATCGACATGAACGATTGCGTTTTCAGGGCTGTTGGTAGCAAGAAGAATATTGCCCTGCGGATCAAATATAAAGTCATCGAGCCCAGGTGCCACAGATGAAATGTTTGCAACCAGAGAGGGCTGAGCTCCCTTGACAAGATATCCCTTGGAATCAACCTTGACCTTGTAGATTGACTGAGTAGACGGATTTCCATAGTACAGATACGACCCTTTCATCCGCATTGCGCTTACACCAATTGGTAGCTTTGCGCCCTCGGGCACAGTCATGTCGTCAAACGCAAAAGCCCTGGGGTCGTAGTGGCCAGTTGAGAGATCCAAGCGGCCAATGGCTCCAACAAACGAATCGGCGACAAGCACAGACCCAGGGGCCTGCGGAATAGCAGCGACGCCATTAGGAAACGCCGAAATTGGTGCGAGATCACTAACTTTCTGAACAATGGGGTTGCCATGTGGAGGAAAGGTGAGTTTAAAGCCTTTGAAAGAGCCAGTAATTGTAGTGAAAGTGGTCAGACTCGTGAAGTTGCCGCCAACAGAGAAAAAGGCCTCTTCGCCATATGATCCGGGCAACTCGGTTATGCCGAGGAGACTGTTGACTTCTGGAACTGAGGCGAGGATTCTGGCCGTGTTATGAGCGTGTAAAGATGGTTGCGTTACTGTGAAAATATTTGACGAGTAGAAGAGGCTCGTGGCAAGAATATCACCATTACGGCGTACGGCAATGCTCTCCAACCAGGTTTTCTCAGGAAGTTGAGTTAGCACTCGTGCCGCGGAAGACCCAAATGGATGAATAGGGCTGCCTATTGCCGAGCCAATGGCTATCATGAAAGCGAGAAATTCGAGAAACATGGTTCAGTCTTTAGTAGCTGTGTTGAGATGAGAAGTGGTTCACCAAAGAATGGCACAAGAATGTTGATGAGGTATATGAACCATGATGAAAGAACTATGATGCTCTTATACTACAATCCTCTTGCGTCAGATGTTTGACCAGCTCTACTGATGGCATTCACGTATATGACAAACTGACTTGTAATGCTGATGAATTATTACAGAGCAGCCGTGATGCCTAATAATGAAATTAACGCCAGGCTTCATTATGGGGCAGTAGCGTCGGCTCTGATATCTAACGGCAAGTATTATACCAAGTCTTTGTTTCGACAAGGATCATCTACATGTGGCCGACGGCGGCCGCAATCGGCCGCTCCTTGCACTGGACTAAGAATAGCTGCCGGGCGATTCATAAGCAAAGATGGAGCGAATATCTATATCTTCTCACGCAAGGGCCTCATGGAAATCTGAGATGAAACAACTTTATCAGCGAATTTAACATGGCCAAGGCGGGCTCCTAGTGTACTGAAAAGACTCTTGGATCTCGCCTGCCAGCGCCTGAGACTGCCACTAAGGGGATCTACACTAACGCCAAGGATAATACCCTGTGTCGGTATAGATAGAAGGATCTCTCTATATCTCTGCCGTACATAGGGGTGGCGGCGCGCTGATCCCTCGTCCGAGCCGAAGCGCCGAACTTTCTCCAGCCAGATCGTTATCGCGCCTGGCATCATATCGTGTAGGCAGTGCACCACGTGAATGGCAAGGATCTCCATGGCTCCCAGCCTCGTCCCCTGGCAGTTGATGTGTCCAAGGCTGTTGGGGCTCGGCGGCTGCTGTTTCATTGCAGGCGAGTGTGTGTGCCCCGCTGGCTTCGGATTGGCTCGTAATGGCGCCCGTGATATGAGGCTCAACCAACAGCCGTTATAGCGAGTTTGTTCATTCTGTGCATCGTGAGAGCCTCTTCTCGCCCTATGCATCGCGAAATCTATTGCAACTTACATGTACACTGCATCGGTCCGTCCGCTTGACAATGGCCTCTTTTGGGTGGCTCCCATGGGCTTCAGCCAGCAATCAACCCCATTTAAGAAGAGAACGGCCGCCTCAACCAAAGAAAGAGCCGACATATCGCGTACGACGCGTGCCAAATGACTGGGATAAAGACAAGCTGGAGTCATTTTTGGCGGAAAGAGATAGCCGTGCTGCACCGGTGATACAATCCTTAGCCAGGGAGGTTCATGGGCGCTCTCAGACAGCCACAGTCTTTTTTCAAACCTTCCAGCTCCCATTGAAGATCTCTCTGCCTGAACCTTCCGGCCAATTTGGTGAGCTTCGTAACCTGACGCTTGACCATGCCTTTCTCGGTATTACCACGCTCTTCGCTCCCCCGCAGGAGGATCACAAAGTCGAGTAAGGAAACCGCCAGTCTACTTCTATATGAATGCCAGCACTGACAATCTCAAGCATCATCGCCGTCTGTGGCCTTGGCGGGCACGCTTTTGGGTCATTTAAGGAGCGGAGTGGAGAGCACATGTGGCTAAGAGACGCACTCCCACATGGCATCACTGAAAGTGGCCAGCGTATTGCACGCATTATGGTGTACGGCTATGAGTCAAGTCTTCCGGACAGTGATAGCTTCCAGAATCTGGAGGATCTTGGGACAGCTCTCCATTCCGACCTTCGAACCCTCGTATTTGATGGTTCGTTCAAGCCCATCGTATTCATCGCCCACAGTCTGGGCGGATTAGTCGTCAAACAGGTACGCCGACTCACAGCATCCGTTTGGGGACATTAGCATTCTGACACTTTAGCAGTTCCTTATATCTTTGTCTCAGTCAAATGATGAAGTGGACCAGAGATTAAACCGCGCGGTTTACGGTCTTTCTTTTTTTGGCGTCCCACATGACGGCATGGACATTCGTTCGCTCATCCCCATGGCTGGTGATGGGCCAAATAGATTTCTGCTGGAATCTATTGGATCCAACAACTCGCAGGTCCTCAGCAACCAGTATCGTGAGTTTTCGAAGGCTCTAGGGGGCCAGGGCCAGTCTGAGATTGTTTCTTTTTACGAAACCCGCTTGTCGCCAACCGCATTAAAAGTGTGACTTCATCCATTACTTGGGACGACCTGTGCTAATATGTAGCAGGATGAAATGGGTAGATGGAAAATGTCAGGAGAGCTTGCCGTTCTAGTAACAAAGGCATCCGCCACGCATTGCCGGGACTGGGAGAGCGGGCCAGAACATATCTGCGCCATCAACCGCACACACTCAGAAATGGTCAAGTTTGCTGAGGGAGACCCCGAGTACGACAAAGTCCTCGGGCGAATAAAAACACTCGCTCAACGTGCGATTACAGTACGCAGGGGTATGTGACCAAATTAATCACCGGCCAATCGAGTTAGGAAGGGTTATTAAATCTTTCTCAGGCCCGTTGCAGCGAATTCTGTCGCAGGATGAACAGAACTGCCTACAATCACTGGCCTTTGAGCACATGCAGGACCGTGGTAACGACATTGAACATGCCATCCAAGGGACATGCGAGTGGCTGCTCAACCACGAAACGTACTTGGATTGGGCCACATCCCATGAATGTTTACTTTGGATCAAAGGAAAACCAGGCGCAGGGAAATCTACGTTGCTCAAATACGCCGTTAGTAAGCAACGAGATATATCCAGTGCAAAGGACGATGATATCGTCCTGTCCTTCTTTTTCCATGGCCGTGGTGATGCACTTCAAAAAACTCCTCTTGGCTTCATAAGATCTATACTTCATCAAGCCCTTGAGAAGGCCCCTGAAGCTTTCCCAGCTCTCGTCGATGCCTATCAGCAGAAATGCAGGGTGATGGGCAATCCCCAGTGGCATCCGGAAGAACTTTGGCGCTTCTTTGAGTCATCTCTTCCAAAGATCTTGGCGAATCGCTCAATATGGTTGTTTGTCGATGCGCTAGATGAATGTGGTGAAGATGTTGCAAGAAATCTTGTCGGGAGGTTCAAGGCTTTGCTCAAGGGAATATCGCAGCTTCCATCTCGGATCCATTTCCATGTTTGCTTCAGCTGTCGTCACTATCCGATACTAAGCTCTCGGGATCTGCTTGAGGTGTGTTGTGAGACAGAGAACGAACACGACATTTCTACTTACGTGAAATCCACACTCGAGCTAATATCCTTCGAGGAGCCGACACGATCGACAATTCAAGATCTGGTAATATCCCGTGCTTCAGGTGTTTTCTTGTGGGCACAACTAGTAGTGAAAAAAGTTCAGGGTCTGGAGCTGGAAGGTGATGGGCCAAATAAAATCGAGGCGACTATTCGTTCTACTCCCGAAGGCCTTTATGAGCTGTATAAAGAGCTTATAAAGGGCATGCCGCTATCCTCTTTGAGACTGATCCAATGGGTGTGCTTCGCACAGCGGCGTTTGACCACGGAAGAGCTGCGATGGGCGATGATCACTGACATTGGACGTCCATCGTTGCAAGAGTGCCAAAAGGCATATGACTACATACCTGACAGCAAACGAATGGGCCAGCAAGTTATCAAGCTCAGTCGAGGACTCGCTGAACTTACTCCTGGAACTAACGATAATAATCAGCTTGTCCAGTTCATTCACCAGTCTGTTAAAGACTTCTTCATGGAAGAGGGCCTGGTAGCCCTAGACAACAGCTCAACATCGACCGATGAGGCAACCGGAATGGCACAGTTCCAACTTTTGAGGACTTGCATACTTTACTTGAAGATGGAGGAAATTAGCCAATCAACAAGCCGTGGAAGGGAACTAGGTGATGAATTTCCATTTTTGGACTATGTCGTGACTCTATGGGTTTCACATTTGCAAGAATGCGATGCTATTAACTTTTCTCCGAGGAATATTCTGGAATTACTTTTATGGCCCTCAAACGTCATCATCGACCTGTGGGTGCGTTTTCACATGCAACTCGAGCGTCCTTCCCTTCCTTTTCCAATGCCAAACGCCACTCTTATACACATTGCGGCGGAGTATTGCGTGGTAGGAGTGTTGACAGCCATTCTGGAAAATAACCACCAAATTTGTATAAACATCGATTCAAAAGATGAAAGTGGCAGGACGCCGCTGTCGTTGGCCGCGCAGAGGGGGAACATGGCAGTGATTAAGATGTTGCTTGACACAGGCCAGGTCGAGATCGATTCGATAGATTATGAAGGTTGGACACCGCTGTTATGGGCTGCGGACCACGGACAAGAAGCTGTGGTTAAGCTACTGCTTAATATGGGAGCTGAGGTCGATCGAAAAGGTCAAGATAGCTGGACGCCGCCGTTATTATCTGCTGCGAAGGAAGGGCATGCGGCTGTGGTTATTACCTTGCTTAGCCTAGGTCAGGCTAAGGTTGATTCAAGTGATCGACACGGCCGGACACCGCTCTCATGGGCTGCAAAGGGAGGGCATGAGGCTGTGGTCACTGCCTTGCTTAGCCTGGGTCAGGCTACAGTTGATTCAAGAGATGAATATAACTGTACGCCGTTATTTTGGGCTGCGAAGGAAGCGCGTGAGGCTACGGCCAAGCTGCTGCTTGATTCGGGAGCTCAAGTCGATTCAAGAAATCATTATAACCAGACGCCGTTGATGTGGGCTGCAAGAGAAGGACATGACGCTGTGGTCCAGCTGTTGCTTGATAGAGGAGCTGAGGTCGATTCGAAAAATGTTGATTGCCAGACGCCACTGTTGTGGGCTGCGCAGTATGGGCGTGCAACTGTGGCTACTATTTTGCTTAATGCAGGAGCTGATATTGATTCAAAAGATCAAACTAACCGCACGCCATTATCATGGGCTGCGGAAGTTAATGATGAGATTATGGTCAAGCTACTGCTCAATGCAGGAGCCGAGGTAGATTTAAAAGATCGAAATGGTCGGACGCCGCTGTCGTGGGCTACGGAGCGGTGGGAGGCAGAGGCCGTAGTACTACTATTGCTTGATATGGGAGCCGACGTAAACTCAAGAGACGGAAATGGCCGGACGCCGCTGTGGTGGACTGTGGGGAGCGAAAAGATGGCCAAGCTATTGTTGGATAGAGGGGCTGAGGTTGATATGAGTGATGATAACGGCCAGACACTGCTCTCGTGGGCTGCGGAATACGGGAGAGAAGCTGTTGTCGGGCTATTCGAAGCTCGCGTCCCATCTCCGCTTCAGCCAACATCTGAATGAGGCCGCAGAAAAGAGTGGCAGGTTTAGTTGCTGATTGCTACTTGTGCAGTGCATTTGCGTGACATGTACTAGTTGCGCCATGCCTCAGACTGTCAGCATCGAGCCATAACGGGGAAAGTGTGAGCACCTGCTGGCTGGGGATCTAATAGGGAGGTTGCCGAAGAAATAGCTGTTTGTCGCTGAACGCCCGATATAAGTGAGATGCCTATATCACTTTAACGTTGGCATCCAGAATAGGCATGAAATCTATAAGAGTACGGAGCGAGTGATTGGTGGATTTGTAAGGGTGGCCAAAGTTGACGTTAATCTGGACTGGAAAAGAGAAGAGCGTAAAGATAGGCCGTGAGTATCTAAAGCACATATAAGATGGCACGAATGACTCTGTTGGGCAACCCAGGGCGGTTGTCGTTGCAGTGAAGATCTGTTTGCGAGATTAGGGGGCTTGAGTATGGCAAGGACGAACTAGAATATAAGTATGTTCTTTCGAAACGGAACGCCGCGAATGATAGACCCACAGATGGCGATTTGGGTCGATCTTACTTGCGAAATACCGTCTTATGAACACCAAATGCATTGAATGTACAATGTTTTACTTGCTGATGAAAATGGGGGCTCGTCCATAGCTGTTCCACGTCAGACCACGCAAATCGTACAGCGACTGAGCTATACTGCGTCATTCGGGTGCAGTGCGAAGATTGTGGCTTTTATTTAGAAATACAGGGGCCTCTTAAATTCCGCAAGCCCAATAGAAGTGAGACACACTGGTAGTTCTGGAAGAATATTGGTCTCGAAGAGAACATTGGCGACCATCGGCTGTTGTATGCCCGTGTGTGGCTTCTTGATTGTTGTCTATATAAGAGGACTCAGCATCAAATCAAGCACATACGACCATAGGTAGTGGAGAATTCGGGGTCCCGTCTGCTCCCCCATAGACAAGCCACTAACCGGCAGAATAGTAGTTGAGTGGGTGACCATCAGCGAACACCGGCTGTTGTATGTTTTTATTTTTTTCCCCTCTGGAATCATATTCTTCTCTTTTGCGCAGTTGAAGACGAGATAGGCGTGATGGGTTGGTTTGCTGACGGCTTATATGTAGAGTCCATTTTAGTAAGAGTGTGCCTGAATACCCCTGTCGGCTGATGCGTACTGTGAAAAATACTGTGACAAGTTGAGCAAAGGACTGTAAGAGAATTACTAGTCAGTTGTAACGCAACAACAATGATAGACAGTAGGGATGCTATACTCTGCTGTGGCTTTGTCGGTTTATTCTCAAAGCTATAAAAGTGGCTTATGTCCTATGCCTGTTTCTGATATCTGAGCAAATCTTGCGACGTCCGCCTGGCCTTCTACTGCACTCGCATCACAATATAAATCAAGCGCAACCTGCCAAGTATGTTTTGCACTATAGCAAACTGCCCTGTGGGACTTGTCAATTTGACTTAATTGAAACTCCAATGCTATATCCGCATCCAATAAACAAAAGGGTATCATCCTGCTAAATGTATAAGATAGACAATAATTCCATGACGCCGACGCTGTCCCAGGCGTATCCGTAAACCAAGACCGAAACAATACACATCTTAAGGGAATCTTATTCTTGAGCCCTCCAAAGACTACGCCGCTGCATCCAGCCCTGCCAGAATAACGACCATGTCCTCAGAACTAGCCCTGTCCTGGATCCAACTTCTGCGGTCAACTCTCAAACTGCGCCGCTGCCTCCGACCCTGTCAGATTAACGACCATGTTTGAATAGAAGATGCAGATGTTGCATCGTGGAGTGCTAGCTGGTAGTCGGCGTATACTGCAGGAAAAAGCTGCCCGCTGCCCCCAGCCCTGCCGGGTTAACGGGTATGCCTCCTCAGTCCGACTGATGCTCAAGTTCTAAAATTTCCCTAAAATATGTGAGTATGACTTTCACCTTGAAGATGATGCCACTAAGCAAGCTTTGCCGTTGTCGCCCAAAAACCACATTTGAGAGCCCGTAGCTCTCCTGGATGATCGTCGAGACTGAACGGGCTCTGCAAGTGTCGACGTAGTCTTCGAATTCCGACCACGAGGCTGGCGCTTGTCGCCTTTATCTGCACTCCCTTTCTCCAGCTTCTTTTTGTTCTTTTTGCGTGTTTGGCGCTGTGAGATTGGCTTCTCAGCACTTCGCTTCATGTTACTACGTTGACGTGACACTTTAGCTTTGGTGGTTGCAGATGAAGAGGCAGGCGAAGTGGCCGGTGAAATAGTAGAGGAAACATTTGGTGTTTCCGATATGATGGAAGCTGGAGAATCTGACAAGGTCGATGACGCTTCAGAAGCGCCGTTGGGCGCTATTTCGAGTTGACCACCCTCGGTTGCATCGGCCTCTTCATCATCGGAAAGCTCTGGGCTTAGTATCGGCTCTTGGCTTCCACTTCGGTACGTCGAGCTGGCATCTTGCTGGAGCTGTTCTCCAGCTACCTCTTTTAGTTCTGGCTCCATCCCCGGATGGTGCCAGCATTTTCGGCCAACGACTTGGTGATACTTTCCGCATGGGCAAAGCAAGTAGCCGTGCATCGCTAATGTGGCTTGTTTCCGGAATTCCCGCGCCTTCGCGGTTAGCTCCTTTGTGTAATATTCATCTTCGTAATAAATATGTGCTTCTGACTGTGGGTCGTCGAAAGCGCTCGGCCAAGGTACAAAATCTGGATCATCTCGCCAGTCATACGATTCGGCGCCCAAATTGCGTGAATGCCTCGTTTCGCTGGCTGGGCTCTGTGTCCTGGCTCGTTTGGCGCTGGTTCCAGGATCTGACTCTTCTAATGAACCATCCGTAGAAACACTGTCTGTTCTCTTGCGTTTTTCGCGTCGTGAGGGGCTTGGGGGTGACGATATAGATGTTGATGCTGATGATAAAGATGCTCTGTCGTCACTGGATATCTCAAGGCTCGGGGTATCGGTCGGCAGGTCTAGCCTGGCCTTCTTGCGCGGCGAAGAAGGACTCGTGGTGGATCTTCGTTTGGCCATATTTTCAACAGCCAAAGTGGCGGAATAGCGCGATCAAAGCTCTGTGGCTCTGTTGCGACTGAGAAATGAGAGATGTCATCCATGATACTAGAGCTGGGTGGAATGAGGCTGTTCGAAATCACGTGATGTCGCGTCAGCAACGAGATGCGGCTCAAGTGGTGACGCGACAAGAAAGACGCCCGTGACCGCGATAACTTCCAAGGCTGCTTTATCATCAGTAATTTACCGAATTGCTGCGCATCTCAAAAAAGCGCCATGGCGGCTGCTTCCAGTCCTCTGCCGCGTGACATTCCTTTTGCCACCTTCACTGCTGCAAACGACGCAGCCGTTCTGCTACTCGAGCTCATCCAGGCTAAAGCGTCACCGCCAACTCTTATTAGCAGCGGAAACACCATCGGCTATCACATATCGCTACCTCTATCGTCTGATACCTCTAGTTCAGATGAAAATGGCTCCGGTTCAACCTCAGACTCCCAAGCTAGCTCACATTCTTTTAAACTGGCGCGGTGGGAAATTGGCGCTGGTGCACCTCCAAGCTTGGTTGATAAAGGCTTGGGTTACACCAACCCAGACATTCTTCTTTGCATTCCGGGCGACACACCGGCTTCTCACAGAATTCGCAACCACATCAAAGATTTTCACGCCTACATTACCTTCCATCCAACTTCGGGCGTACTTAGGCTTATGACAGTCTGCGACCGACCAGTCATCTACGAGCAAGGCGATATGCACGATAATGACCTGACCCTCCGCCTAGATGAGTGGGGTAAAGCAACGACATGCGTGCTACGAAGAGAACGAAATTATCTTCGTTTTGGCCCCTATCGGTTTCTTTTTAATTTTGCCACACAGACCCGAAACAACTTTGATAGATTTACTGCTCATATGAACGAGGTTATCAAGAGCGACTTCCATGGACTGAATCCCTCACGCCTATTCAACTTTATCCCACTGCCAAGTCCATATCACGAGATTTCGTGGAATGTTTGGTTTCATCACAAGGTCCCCACTACAAACGTCATCGCTGGTGTCGATATTCATACAGGGCAGCCGGTCGCTGTCAAGAAGCTGCTGAACAAAGAGGCGTCCAAGACACGCCGGTATGTTGTTAAACGGCTGAAAATGGCCCTTCAGAGCAGAGATGCACAGGACAGTGGGATTCTAAACGTTATTGATATCTGGTGTTCTCATCAAACCTCCCCTCCATGCCTATTCGATGCGCCCAACACCGAGATGCTTGATGAGTGCCGATACACTTTCTATTCAATGCCACTGGCCGGATATAGTTTTCTGAATCTTCCGTGGACCAAATTGGAACACGATACGCGCCTTGAGTACTTTCATCAGACATTACTGGGTCTTTCTGCGCTGCATGAACAAGGCATTATTCACGGGAATATTCGTCCTAGTTCACTGCTTGTAGTGGCCAACCCAACACATAAATTGTATACGACTACCACGGCTCTTTCAAATAAAAAGGCCGTCTTGTCACTCTCTATGAGTCAAACGGAGAGAAAGCCGTATGATGCAACCAGTATATGCATCGCGCCTGAGGCTTGGGAGAAGATAAATGGTAGATCAACAACAGATCTGGATGAAGTCAAACTCGACATCTGGGCGCTGGCTACTTCATGGCTTTATACTTTTATGCGACCGCCGGACAATTTCAAGACTGTAACAAAGCACGACTATCTACAGATGCGAAGACAAGTACAGTATCGGGTTGAACGACTTTCCTCGTTAGAACCTTTTGCTCCTCTTTTGAACCAAATGCTTGCCTGGGAACCAGACCAGCGGCCAAGTGCAGCCGAAGCTCTCAAGAGCACCGCCTGGCAACCCGTATGGGATGAGAAGCGAAGGAGAGAAGATAAGTTGAAGCAGAAGCGGAAGGCCAAGGCACAATCTGATGGAACCAAAAGAGTCAGAGTGCTCTCACCTGGTACGGAAGATTACAAGACCATTGAGTCAGACTCAAAAGAGGATTGAATAGGCCACAAGAAAGCGAAACAACCATCGAAGGGAATGATGAAGTCATGGGAAATCTCGCCAAATTGATCCATCCAAAGCCTTAGCAATGATGACGAAGAAGAAAAGTTGAACTCAGAAGAGTTAAGCGGCTCTAATGGATCCATCTCTGATCAAAATGAGTCGAAATCAACGCCAATATGCACCGTCGCACTACCACTATGGTATACTACCAAACCATTCCAAATCATTCTGGCTGCCATCCGGGACGGATAAGGAAGGGGTTTTCGATCTCTTGCTGTAAGCTTTCGCTTAACATTATTAGCAACCCAAGACCGTGATCGGTGATGTGCTGTCTTTGGTAGTCTCTCACTGTCCGCGTACCAAATTCTCTTCTGTCGTGCGGCAGGCTTTGCTACTCATCTACGTCTCCTATCTTGAGAGATATTTGGACAAGCGAAATGTGGGCGTAGTTATGAAAGTGTTGTTCCACACCGCAATCCATGCTTTCATGGAAGTATGTCTTTTCAAGGGGACTGGCTTTGCGGTGCCTTGTTGCCAAGGTCCTAATGTGTTCATTCACCGACTCTGGACCAAACAGAGCGTTGAATCGTTTACTCATATTCCAGGTAGCTACTTTTTCTGTGATCAACGAAGAGGCAGTTGTACAGGGCATGACTTAACATATATTGGTAGTTAAGCCAGCCCCCGTCCCTGGAGGAATCGGGACCGGGGGTGAGTGGTTCCGAGCTGTCTGCTCCGGCGAAAAGCAGCAGCAACACCAAAACAATCATCATCATCATCATCATCTTCGTCTTCGTCGTCATCATCTTTGTCGTCGTCGACTTCTTCGTTGCTGGTGCTGCTGTCGGTGATCTAGATGATGTAAAAGAATGTCTGGGAGGGCTGTACATAAATCAAGGTAGGTCCTGGCGAACTCTTGTCCGTAACATCCCTTTTCATCATGATTATGGGGTCGTCAGCCTGTGCAACCCACCATTGGATCAAAAAATTGAGCTAATGATCAGGGACTTGTGATTTGGCAGTGTAGTCTTGTGAAGTGGCATCCGGTTCTTCAATTTTCTTGAGTGCATCGAAAATGCCTGCCAGCTCGGCCTTGAGGTTCTGGCATGTGGCGGTGGGTCATGCTTCGGCGATCTGGACTTTAATGTCTTGTTGTCTCTACAGCTAGCATTGATGCAAGATCAACCTTGATCGTACAAGACTGCAGAGTTTACCAGTATATCAATTTGTACAGGCTAGTGGTTTGAGATATTTTGGCTGCACTAGTCGTCGTTTACTTGTACAGCGTTTCCCGGTGAATGAGCCGGTTGGAGTCCAAGCCAAACTAAAAGTTAATTACGTGACCTTTTTCGCCGGCAAAAGAATAGCGAACGAGACGGCAAGAGCTGCATGCGGCGGGTCTAATAGTAGAGTAGGTAGGGAGAAGTGAGACACAATCTATGCATTGGGGCGGGAGAAGGGCGGCACGGCAAGGCACGGCACGGCACGTTTAAGGGGCAATGAGAAACGCGGTGAGAAAATTGAGACGTTGGAACGATCCCAGCTTCACGTGGGTGCTAGAATACAGGTCATGTTATCCATTAGTTGGTATCATATCCATCTTTAATTGTTTGTGTATTGAAATGACCTGATTTTATAATTGCTGCTAATATCACTTTGCTTGGATAGCAACTTGTTCTCTTTCGCCCTGCATAGAAGATACAGCTTATCATTTATATACGGTGACGGTGGCCTTTATTATTTAAAACGACTTAAACGCCAGTTAACAGAGTCAAAAGCGCCACATGATTTATGCTATAGTTCGTTTATAAGTGCGCATAACTGCCGTCAAACGGCTTCTGTGCGTACGTAACATGGCTATTATAGGTCGCTGTCAGCCATATTCAACAGGCGCTTGAGCCACAAGAAACATCAGCAGACTTACAGTGGAAAGGTAGCGCGGATGTGTGGATTGTGAATATCTCTCTTTACACGCTTCTTCAAGTCCTCGGCCTCTACGTTGGACAGCCCCGCCAGAGTTAGGAATTTGGCAAGACTCTCAACCAATTGCAGGAGATTGTGTTTGTATATGGCGCCAACTCTCTTGAGGTTGGGATTCTCTGGCCATTCATTGATTGGCAGCTGGAACTTGGCGTCTTGGACATTGACGAAACCCGTTTCGTTGAGCCATGTCTCATAGTGAGCTGACTTCAGCAAATCTCGCCCAACGATTCTGCCACCTTTAACAGTCAATTCAAGCCATTTTTCAAGAGCAGTGCCTTTGACAGAATCGTCATTAGCAATAGTTCGCACTTCAGGATCGTGAAGCTCAATCCAGCCACC
This sequence comes from Trichoderma koningiopsis, assembly GCA_022985005.1. Taxonomy (NCBI): domain Eukaryota; kingdom Fungi; phylum Ascomycota; class Sordariomycetes; order Hypocreales; family Hypocreaceae; genus Trichoderma; species Trichoderma koningiopsis. The sequence goes on along the minus strand of JAJPEM010000006.1, from coordinate 2,290,452 downwards.
GGGTTGCATGTGGTCAAATGCGTTCTTCATTACGGCTTTAGTGTCGTCAAAGCAAGTGATCACATGTCCAAAGTGGATGTAGTCAAATTGAGTTGGCGGCCACTCGCCATTCTCGGCATCGAGCTGCTGAAACTGGCAGTTGTCTGGAAGTAGCCCCTGCGGTTTCGTGATACTTAGATCAACGCCGAGCACTGTTGACTCGGGATGCTGCTCAGCTATTCTCCATATTAGCCCAAGGAGAAGATATAGAAGTAGACGAAAAGTGGTAAAGCACGCACCGTACTGTATGGCCCATATTCCTGTCCCGGTGGCCACATCCAAAACCTGAGCTTGGGAGTTAACTGGAGCTTGTCCTAGCCGGCCGCCAAGAATGTGTAACATCATGTTGTGCTGGTAGTCTGATCCAGAATCAGCCGCACAACGTCTATGTCAGTAAATGTAGAGATGGGAATTGTACTTAGTCGATCTTTCTCTGTCTGGGTAGTATGTAAGTATGTTTTTCTTTTCAACCAGCGTGTGCTTACCTACTTGTTGAGAAGTCTCGGGTAAGAAGTAAGTCATTGTTTCGACGTTGTGTCACAAAGATGAAAAGATGATCTCAGGTATTTCAGCTAAGGAGTGGATATGCTTTCTATTGCTGAAATTGGTAATATTTGTAGCCACAATATAAGCCGTAGCACATATAGCCCGGGGAGGGTACTCTGTATTATAGACTGTACTCAGCTGAATTGATGTAAAGGTCATCGAATATTTTACCTGGTATCCAATGTGTCAAAGCTATGGCCAAGAGGCAATCACGCGCCGTGCCGGTTCTACACCTCCAGAAGCGGCTCGCCAACCAATTGACTTCCTGAGACACACTGCAAGTCTCAGCTGAGCTCTCGACTGCATTTGGGTCTCACTTAATGCAAGGGTGCGTTACACCGTTTTGCCGACTACCTGGTGGCGACAATTCTAGACCAAGTACTCGACTAGGGATACTTTGATAGAAGAGTTACTACTAGGTAATATTTTGCCAATCGCTGCCCTCCTTGCCTTTGTTAGTGCGTTCAAAAGTTCCGTGCACATGCCATAGCAGCCCCTATTTCACCCTGCCGTGAAGAAAGGGCTGGCCATTATAAGACTGACTAATCTCTTCTAATTCGGCATTGCATCCGTATGCTTCGTAGCCCATTGTAGTAAGAGTAAATGTTAGCCCATTGTGAATTGATCCAGCCGTCATACTCATATTCTACTTTATACAGGTCTGGTTTCTTCCAGGGACAAAATTTGGAAATTTCTGAATACAAAGTCATTCACACGCCAAAGCGTTCTTCAATATATGAACATCTCTTGGCCACTATACTTGCTGAGCCATGGATACATGTACATTGGAAGCAGGGCAGCTGGCGCCTGTTCCCAAATTTTACATATTGTTGCAGACTATAGGCGAATCACATCCCCAAACATGTTACTCTCAGTTGTATGAAATCATGAGCAACCTTGGACAAGCAATGCAGCTAGGACAGCATCGCTATCTAATTGATTCCTTGGACAAGATGCTGAGTATCGAACCTTTAGTTGCTATGACATCGGCATCCTGCAGCAACGCCGAAGTATGCGCAGCGTTCAGCGTGTATTTAACGACACTAGAACAGGCCTACCACTGGCCGAGAGATGACGCTCGTTCTACCCCCAAGATGCTTGGGAACCACAAGCTTGTGATTCAAGTGCTACATCAGCCACCACTGCGCCAAAAACTACAAAGTATCCTGCAGTCCGAGTTTCAGGGTCAGCGAGAAGATACCATCTCACCTGTAACAATTGCCCAAACTTCATTGTCCATGGCTAGAGCCATACTGGCAGAGGCACAGCTTTGCCATCAAAGTAAGGTGACTCTGCCCAGAGACTCGCGAAGAAAAGATTCTCATATATCGAGCAGGCAGGCAGGCTGAGGATCTATTCTTGTCCGTGCATAATGATTGCGAGGGAATCAAGTTTCTGCTAGAGTGCATGCTAATCGGTCAACTTGCGCCGTCTGAAGAAAAGTTTCTGGTCTGGGAAGAGCGATTAGATCAGATTGCTGGGATGCAAAATGACCTCACGAATCACAGCCGATTTGAGAAACTGCCATCCGATTCGGATATCGAGCTCTGTGAAGTGCCTCCGTCAGAAGTGATATATGCTTCGGTGCAGTGTTTGTGCAAGACATGGCCATTGTTTCTCGAAGAATGTGGCATACATGAGTCCTATCGGAAGAATATTCAACTAACAGAAGCCTGTGTTAAAGCCAGACTTGACGCCTACCAATCTTCAGTATATAAAAAGTTTTTTAAAGATAAAAACCAATGCAGAAATGCCCTGAATCACATTTTCGAAGCTCATAGATATACAGCTGTTAAGATTCACGCCGTGTTGGATAATGCAAAGAGCTACATTGCAACTCAAATTGCAAACGACCAAGTTCCAAGCATTCTGGTATTACGTACTTGCACAGACCAGATAATACAGGCGCTCGATAACCTTGCACAGAGTTTGAATGATGGTATATAACCGGAACTGACCTTCTCAGCACTGCTGAGCTGACTTCTTAACTACATGTACCTACACAGCATTGATTTGAAGACTGTAGTTGGAATTTGCTAGATTTACACAAAGATAGATATGATAAAGACACTTAGACTACTGTTGAATATGGAACAGTGTAGATGCTCTTTCCAGTTATCTCAGTTCTGACACTGCCTAATTATTCGTGTCTATACCACAATAGTCGTAGACTCTCACAACTATGAAGCTCCTCCGCAAACACCAGAGTAGCAGTCATTGTAACCGTTGAATCCGCCATTCCAAGTATACTGAAGTGCCCCCGTCCACGCATAGTCGCCGCTCTCCTGATCGCACAGGCAGGTTCGCCACCACTGACTATTCTGCGTATCGCTAGACAGCTCACTGGCGAGATGCCATGCGCCGTTGCTGTCCGGATACTGGCCCCCAACGTCGGCGTCATACTCTTCCCACTGAGACTCTGTGCCGTAGAAATCCATGCCGTAGTACACACCCGTGATGCCATCTTCCGAGGTCGTGCCATCTCCTCCGCATACGGCCGTGTTGTCGGTGTAGATGTTGCCGCTGTCGTTGCCGAATCCATCGCAGTCTCCGTCATCACGCTTAGCTAGTTTCTCTGTGACCGTTCCAAAGGCATGATGAGACGCGAGACCTGCTGTGCTTCCGGTGCCATTGACGAAAAACATTGAGACAGGGGCACCGAGTAAGGTTCCGTTGATGGAACGCTGGATCAAGAGAGGTTTTGAAGCTGTGCTGTTGAGCACGTGGGCCATGGTGATGATGGAATAGTTACGGCCGACATCGTGCAAGATGCTGCCTTGTCCAGAGCGGGCATTGCTGATGGTCCTGTTTGCCAGATGAGGATGGAGGACGGACCAGTCATAGTAGCCAGCCTCATTGCCGCGCTTTACACTTGGTAATCCTCGACCAACATTGTCGACGACGTTGCCATAGTCGTTGTAGAAGGGCAGCAGCTGCAGGCTCTCCAAGTTACCCTGATACGATCCCTCATTTTTCCAGTCGTTCCATGCAGTGGCGAGATCTGCACGCCCATCCCAGACTGAGAACATGGCGGAGATGATGCCAAATGAATTGCAAGTATACGACACCCAAGAGGGAGCACTATTCCACCACCCAAGGGCTTGACACGCCAAATTAGCGAGCGTAATGCCAGACGTCCAGGACATTGGGTTGATGAAGACTTTGGTGGCTGCCCAGACAAACGACCACAGTCCTCGACGTTCAAGACTCTCATGATCTTCTTCCGGTGCAAGCTGGGCATCAGAGCTTCCGCTGTATGTTCCCAGCACGATGGCCTCTCCATCGCGGCCATGCACCGGGAGATGGCTGTGCAGCTGGACATGAAGTTCCTGAGGCAAGCCAAATTCACCACTCGAGACCGCCTTGATCGGCTGATCTAGTGGCTGAATAGACTGTGCGTAAACTCCATTGTAGTTGGAGGATGACAGCCACAAGGTCAGCAATGCCAACGGCGTAGCACGCATTTTGGATGCTGCCTTTGGATGCTTTTGCTCGATCAAATAGAAGAGCGACGGTAATAAAGTTTATGAGAAAGGCAAGGAGATGTAGAAGGACGTTAAGATTCTTGAGATATGCCAATATTTTGAGCTTCACTGGCATCAATGGCCTTGGCGTTGTAGGATGATAGTTGTGGCCAGGTTTAAGCCTTAGCTTTTGCAAAAGGAATGGTTCAAAGACTCGGATGAGTCTGAAGTACTGTTTCTCTCGCATAAAACTATTGTTCAAAATGAATGGCAAACCAGATATGCTTTATATGCTCTAAGCTTATATGATGTCGAGCACCCAGAAGTCGAACATCCACATAGTCGCGTATCCATGAAGTCAAGCATCCATGAAGTCTATCCATGACTTCGACCATCAATATTGCCGTGTATCCGATTAAGCGATATGCGAGCAGGAAAGCAAACTCCAATAGGTGGAATTCAGTTCTATGAAGCCATAACACAAGTCAGATGCAACTTTTTTTCTGCTTGATCAAGCATAGTTTCTGAGTTCCCCTCATGTCGTTCAGGCTATTTGCAGGATTGCCTTAGGGCTTACCACCATTCTTGCCTCATTGTCGAATCGAAGTGTGTTTGCGACGTAGGAATGCGAGGAGTGGGTGCAACCCAAAGAGCACACTCGGAGAAGGGACGGAGATATAGAGTGGTTGCATTTGCATTGATTGACCAATAAGCATTTGTGTTTCCACTTCATGATATAGGCATCACGGAAGTACAAAAAAAGGTGAACCAAAGCTTTGCATGCATGCATGGTTGCAAAGCGTCTTTCTGTTATCGCATGGTAAATAGCTCGAATTATCTCTCAACATTTCAACTTCCCTCGATAGAATATCTCAACGGAGCAGTCGGCAGTCTAAAAGAGTATGAAGTTGCGAGGCATCCCACCACAGCGTTGCTTATCGCGGTTATGCAAGCATGCAATAATAAGCCGTCTCGAACAGTCCATGTTAAGAATATGAGGGGCAAAGAAGTAAGATGGTGTCGCTATTTAGACCCAGTTGCGCTTCAACGCAGCCCTATCGAAAGCACGATATATGAAATACTGCAGTATGGGCCAATCAGTCAGCCTTTATAAGCTGCGGGCGCTACTTATCAATGCAAAGCAGTGGGGGTTCTCATAAACAGCCATATGCAGCGGGTTGCAACTAGTTATTAATCCTTGTCAGGAAGTGAGAACTTAAGCTAGCCAAATAAAAGAATCTAGCTTTTTTGAGGAAAAAAAGTAGCATTGTTTTGCCTGTTTGAAAGCTTCGATAACCTTCTACATTAAAGTTGAGCGCAAGTATACTGTAAAATATCTAGTCAGTTTCTACCACGTAGGTAATTAGTATATCATAGGTAGTAACTAAAGCACGAAAACTTACGTACTATCAAAGTAGCGAATGATTGGTATCTCATTAGGTATGGTTAGACTGAAGAAATCATATCACTCACTGCTTATGGAATTCTTCAAAATCTGACACGGCCTAAAGTTGACTGCGTCCTACTGTGCGTACCGAACCGAGGTAGCCGACAAGGCTATGGAGAAGATGATTTACAAACCAGCACATGTATCTATCTCTTGTCTTATTAAACTTTTCGTTTTTGTTGCAATCTTAGTAGTAAGCCATGTCCTCCATAGACAAAACTAAACCCGAGCTCATAAGCATCGCCGTCCACCTCAATGCCCATCGGGCGACTGCCAACAGCACGCACTTCATGCTCTACCTATTATTACTGCGCCAGCTTTGGGTAGTACAAGCATGCATTCATCTCACTTGCATTTCATGCGCTCCAATCAGCTTTTTCTTTGCAAGACACAGAGAATCATCTTGGAGCGACACATCATGATGGCGTCGCTACCACTCAATCAGTTCGCTCCGCTCACGTCCTTGGCCGGTGTATATAATATGCGCTCGCTTTTGGCCTGCTTCCATGTGAACGGCAACGGTTGTAATACGCTGAGAAGCGGGTATGTCGCTTGGCTGTTGGATTGGTTGACTTGCTTCTTCCAGCTCCACAAGTCGTTCAGCAACTCTGCTCGTTAGATCGCTGCTCCATATCCCTTCCTGCACATACTGGGTTTTGAGTAAACCCAGAGCTTGCCTTCGAATAACAGGATCTCGACAATGGGCTATGACAGAGAACAAAATAGGGACAACACCAAGCTCTAGGTGAAAGAGAGGACTATCCTCGGTAGTCTTTCCCACAATTGCTAGCGGCGCGATCTGAACTAGTTCTCGAAACCTTTCAACGCTTTTGTCCTGGATGAGAAAACTTTCTTCAAATGTTTCGCCGCCGGTCGTGTCAAGAATCAAGAGCAAATATTTGGCGTGCAACTCAAGCAAAGCAGGACCTTCCCTAGCGCCTTTATGCCGTTGACTATCGATATACTCGTGAAATGACTCAAGCCAATTCTTTACAGAATTTCTTGCGTATTGTCTCCTTTCAGAATTTCCCATTATCGACTGCATACTGTAAAGAATTAGCTTGGTTAAAGTGTACCGAGCGTCAGAAAGTGAGTTGATGGGTCTTTTTGTTGATGAGGGTTTGCTGCCCATGCTGCCTTGAAAAGTCATCGAAAGCTCTGGAGAGACATCGCCAATGAGCTACAAAGAGATTAGCAACTCGGCAAGCCATATCAGATTCTTGAGCATTACCAATTCCACTTGAATGGCTAGTCTATTGAATGATGTCTCCAAATACCGCAGAGAGGCACCGATATCAGATTCGTATACAGAAGCCCGACGTGCTCTTTGCTCTTGCAATTCCCGAAGCATCTTGCAGCCGTGCTTGAAGAAGCGGATCGCGGCTTCGTGGTTCCCTTGTAGGATCTGAAGAGCCTGTTAGCAGACTGGGAGGCTTTCAGGTTCAACAAGCGTACTTCAATGCATATGAATATGAAACATGTCATTGGGTGTAAATGCGTCAGTGACCGTTGATTTGAATGTAGAAGCTCCCGTATGGCAATGTTTTGTTGTCGCGTGGCAGATTGAAGCTCGATTCCAGATTGCTTGCAGATGAACTTCTCATGATGCATGGATAATGCAACAAGGGCATGTCTTATAGAGACTTCGGCGTATGCAAGCTGCAGGATTTGCGTGTTCCACCATTCATCTTGGAAAAGGGCCGCGAATTGCGTTCTAGACTTCTCAATAAAGAATTCAATCGAGCGAATCTCGATAGAACTGGCCTGGCTCTTCAAGGGTTGTGTAACCGGGGGAGTTTGCACTGTCTGGCTGGCAGTTGCTTCAAATCCGTCGCAGATGCGGCCAGTGGAAGTGCCTGCGGGTGACTTTAGCATGCCTCGCCTAGACTCTATTTCAAGCTGAATTTATTGGCGTAAATTATTGCTTGGGATACTTACATCGATTGCACGCTGGCCGGCTTTCGTCACATTTGACCTTGCGAACTAGAACTCAATTCAGTTTCTGATAACAGTTGATAAGATGTCGACTTTTAGAAGGGGGTGTCAAACTCCTGGATACAATTAGATTAGCAGCCGCCAACACAATTTATCTTTCGGTAGAGTTATGGGGCAGCACATACTTGCATGTCAAACAACCTGTCCGGACTTTTGGCGCTCTCGTTCTTTTTCGTTCTCCGGGTTTAATGCGCGTCATTGTAGCTGAAACCAACGATTCCGCAAAGGATTATGACGGCTGCTCTAAGTTTGGTAGAAAAAGTGTCCATACGAGGAATATATAAGTGTCATGGAAGGCTCCGCAGCCCTTTTTACGTGCGAAATGCCCAATATCGCCCTTAGCGAGGCGAAGTGCGCATTGACTAGTGTATGAAGGAATCATATTGAGCACACTTGAAACTATCTATAGGTGCGCAATACCCTATCTTCCTTGGAGCAGTGCCTTTACCCCACCTCCTATTTACTATAAAGAGCAATTTGTGGAGTACGGCGACGGGGCTAAATGGTAACGAAGGCTGAGTCTGTGGAGATGCCCGTACGAGCCGACCAATCGCGAGTAATCCTATAGACATTAGTCTGGAAGGATGGCTTTTACTTTGAAAGAAGCCTGGCATGTATTGAACTATGGTCTGAGGGAAGAAGGAGGTCGTCTGTATATAAATACCAAGCACCGCAGGCTTCCGGACTGGAAATTAATATTTCTTCCTCAACAGTTTCCCAATTCTCGCTAGCATCTTTGTTCTTCAAAAGTTTTCTGGTCCCTGGTCTCCGTATTAATTTGAGTATTCTCCAACTGACTGACTGGATCCTTCGAGCCATATCTTTTCAACATGGACATATGCAAAGCGACAACAACTCCCCACACCATGTGGTCATTTTGCCCTTCAATCGCACCTTCAATTCTCTTCATTGTCTTATTTGCCTTGACGTTGGTCACCCACATTGGGCAGGCCGTCTACTACCGAAAGCCGTACTGTTGGATCATCATCATGTCCGCTCTATGGCAGACGTTGACCTATATCTTTCGCACTCTAAGTATTCAAAACCCTGCAAGCTATGGCAACTACGCCGCTTGGTTTGTTTTGATCTTGGTAGCACCTCTTTGGACCAACGCTTTTGCTTACACACTCTTTGGGCGAATTGTCTGGGCCTACACGGCCACTCATAAGCTGTGGCGGATCAAAGCTTGGCAATTTGGGTTCATCTTTATTCTTTTGGATATTGTCGCATTTGTTGTTCAAGTGGTAGGCGCAGTCCAAGCAACCGGCTCGAATACAACCGACCAGCAAGTCTTGAACGGCCTGCATATATACATGGGCGGAGTTGGTCTCCAACTCGGTTTCATTCTTATTTTCTGCATATATGCATCACGGTTCTTCTTCGAAACCCGGCAAAGCCCAGATGCAAGACAAGCTCTCACCCTATTATATGCTCAATTTTTGGCCCTCGCTATGATTGTCGTATGTACTCAACTTCCGTACTAGAGTTTACAAAGACTGACCCAATGGCTCTCATAGCTCCGCATTATTTTTCGTATATGCGAATACTCTCAGGGCCTGGACAGCAAAATCCCCAACCACGAGGCATACCAATACTGTCTTGACTCGCTACCTATGTTGATTGCACTCGTGATCTACAACGCAGTGCATCCAGGTCGCATTATGCGAGAAAAATCTAAAGATATGCCTTCGGTCTGGGAGTTACGAAAGCAGAAAAAGAAAGGCCTATGTTTGGCGGATACTCCTCTAGCGATACAAGCTGATTCTGGCCTCAAGGTATAGTTAGGCGTCTAAACAAGTCTATTTAGTCGGATTCTAGTATCTAATGGATTTATCAACCACACAGTGGCTTTTTATACGCTAAATTTAAGAAGCGTCTCTGCATTCTTAAAAGCAATTTTGGCGTATTCCTCTTCTGTGACCAGTCCACTTTCTCGAAGCTCCCTCATAAATGCTTCGCCCTGTTCTGTGTTTGCGTATGGATAATCAACACTATACATTATCCTGTCGATGCTCGTGCATTTCAGCAAACACGCCATCGGTGGCATCGTAAACATTCCACTCGTGGTTACCCAGATATTCTTCGCCCAAACTTCTTTAAAACTCAGTTCTGCCTTTTGCCATACTTGTCCCATCACTTGATCTATGCGGTCCAGCATATATGGCAACATTTCGCCCATATGTCCTACTACCACTTTGAGATTTGGGTACTTCCAGAAGATACCCGCACCGTACATTCTCAACAAGGAGAGTGCTGTATCGCAATGCCAGCCCCAGCCTGCGATTCATAGTATAGCGCCAACTTCTGGGTCATAATTTCCGTCATAAAGGGCCGCCTGAACATCTTCAAGAGGCGTGGTGGGATGTATATAAATTGGAACATCGAGCTCTTGAGCCTTGGCAAAAATATCTAGAGCAACTTTATCGTCGTAGTATCGCCCGTCTTCAAGATGGCTGTCAATGAGTGCGCCAACCATTCCCAGCTTCTTGATACATCGCTCAAGTTCTGCTGCAGCAGCTTTACCATGCTTCATGGGAAGAGCTGCAAAGCCTTTGAAGCGTGGCTGGGCCTGGATTGCGTTGTACAATTCATCATTAGCGGCCGCTGCAACCTCTGGAGCCAATGAGGTGATGCCAAAACTGTTGGAAACGACTTGGACATTAACACGTCCGCTGTCCATGGCGTTAATGCGGACGCCATTCGGTGTAATATCGGTAAGCTTTTCAAGCCAATCAGGACTTAATTTGGTATAGAACTGGCTTTGGGAAGTTGGCAAAGCTGCAATGGCATTGCTTGAGAGGAAGTGCTCTTCAAGAGTGATAAATGGAGATGACATGATGGCTTAAATTCGGATAGCGGCGCGGAAGAATTATAGTATCAGTTGCTAAGTAAAATAAAGACGGGAGGTCATTTTGATGTAGACTTGAACCAGTATTATATATCTTTTGAACTAGGACATGGTTATTTATTTGATTTGTGCGGGTGTATGTGGGATAAGAGTTAAGCTCGCGTGCATGTGGGATAAGAGTTAAGCCCGGTTACCGCAGGCATGTGCTATATCCGCGGAATCAAGAGACGCTCCAGTAAATCGTATGAAATAGAATACGCGTATTAGACCTATTTCTATTTGGCCATTTCTATCAAATAGTGAAGGTGCCAGATTATAGCGAGCATATTTTGAGAAACTTATAGTCCGGGCAGAGGCCAAGGCGGGCTGCTGATTCAGTTTGGTTGTGGATGTGGTCAGGCATCGCGTGAAAAGATTTAGATGCTCTTGATTACGGGTAAGCATAGTACATACACGTTACAAGCAAAATTGCGCTGCCATTAGCTATAAAAGCCGCGAACCGTGAACACTTCACGTATTTGGTTGGACTTAGCTGCCGAGTAACTTCCCAGACCTTGAGTTTCGAATGCCTGCAAACGACAGCAAAAGTTGAATAATATCGTGTCAAATAATACATGTAATTTACGATACATCAAGTATGAGAAAATTATACGTGTTTAATCAAACATTCTGGCAGGTAGCCCAGCACTTGCATGCTCCGGAATCCGAACGCAATATTTGACTGCAGGATTTGACTGCTAGATCCAATCCAACTCTCAATCCCATTCATGGTCCGCCGTTGTAAATTCCAAAGCTCAGCCAATCTCCGTTGATGCAACCATCTGGATCGTAGAACCTCGTCGCAGCGCCACTTTGAGAGCCGCCTAGATAAAGGACGACGTGTTTTCCATTGCGAATAAAGTTGACTCGAACGCTGCGCTGGTTGGGCCAGAATTGACCTTTTCCCCCTACATTGCCCACGAAGGACGTGCCGCCACCATTGCTGCAGTCTGGAAAATGAAAGTATTAGCATTTTGAGCTCTAATAATGCGAAAACCACCATTAAAATCCATACCGGGGTTTGGATACACTGTGAAATCTGCATCATAGCTTAGCGCAGTGCCAACAAAGGCAGACAGCAGAGCTGCGTAAATAGTCGGAAAATGCATTTTGCGGTCTTTATATCTCTTGGTGTGACAACAATAAAAAGATTTGGTGTTGACTGCCATGAAAGAAACAAGATTCAAGAAACCTCTTTATACTGTTGACACTCGGAACAGATACGTAATTGTACCACCGCCTTATGCTAACATCTGCTGATATACTGCGGTAGGAGGCTGCATTACAGAAGGATTACTGGCTGTGGGGTGGTTTCATGCACGTATAAGTGGAGGAGTCGGAAGTGTTAGCTCATCATGTGTTACTGGTAATCGGAAATTCTAGATGCTCTCCGTCCGTCAATAGAGTGTTTAGAATTTTTTCTGAAGCGTTTCAAAGTGTAATTTTGTTCGATAGACTGATCGCTGCGGGAGAGATACTCCCAGAGGTATGGAGGGCTGCCGCGGATGGTGCCTCTTTTTAGTAGCTGAGACATGACTGAGGCAGCTACAGTTGTCGAGTCAGTATCTTTTTGGCTTTTACAGAAGGAGAATGCAGGTCGCGCCCAAAATGAACTGTACATCTGCTTGATCAGTTGCGCTATGTGCAACTTTATTACATTCTTTATCGAGTCTGGGCGTTCTGAGGGCCACAAAAGGTGGTGTTCGTGACTTTGGAGCTAATTTATGTACTCTGGGCGATCTAATATGGCTCCATTGCTTTAATTCAATTCTGATAAGTCATTTTGAAAACCAATTTCTGCAGTGGCACTATGTTACTATCACCGACACGTTGAAAACGCCCTGTATCTAGATGTTGTTGTTAGCTAAGCGCTAGATGCTCTGCTATAGACGAATGTATCCATCACCTATTTCGTTTATCAATGGCACGATGCTTCCTATTACAAGGAACGTTATCCTTCTGGGGGACCATCGCGAGGTCTTTGTCCACGGCCTTGATGACATGTGGTAGCGCATAAGTCTTTCTGATGCCTCCACATCGCTGCAGAACTGACATTCATGATTGGGAATAGACCGATGTATACTGATCAAACCTCGTAGAAGTTGATCATGTGATTGCCAAATCAGGCGACGCAGAGACTTGTTTTCCAAGGATTTGGGATCAACAACTGCAAGAAGTGCTCCATTTGCGCCTTGCTTAAGTTGACGTCACTTCTGCTTGGACACAACGCAGAAATACATCTCCAAGAATCGGCCGCTTGGTACGCAGCTACGTATTATGTAGTCAGTCGAGGTGACAGCACTGATTTACTCCCGACTTCAACTTGCCAATAGTATGGATGTTCGCTGCATGCTTAGAGACTATGGTGCGTCCTGTATTCTTTTATGACAGTACAAGATATAGACATATTTTGGTTTGAAGGCATTGTAGACACTCAAATGCTACTATTAGTCGCTGTGCTGCGGTATTGGTCTATGTTGAATGTTAAAGGTAAAAAAGCCAACTTCTGAAGAAGCAGTCAAGAATTTGGGTCCATTGAGGCTCAAACTGCGGAGAGATAAACTGCTCGATAGCACTTTGTCTTGCATAATCTCATGTAAGGTTCCATTGTTTTATCAACCACCTACATGCAGTGTTGTAAATCCAAGACGTATACTCCACTACGAGGGACGAATTTGGTACTCCACTACGAAAGTACCAAATTTTTAGTACCTACCTAGGTACGAATTGACAGCCCTGCCTAAGGTAGGTACATGTAGTTAAGGCATGCCAAATACCACCCCAAACGGACTTTACAACCGGCATTTTCAGCTGATAGTCACAAGTAAAAACCCCGAGCTGGCCATCATAAGTGGAGCCAAGCGGCGATTTCAACTAAAAAACTTGCATACTTAAGCTGTAGACGCGAATTACTAAGCCAAGCACGCCAAGTACACCGGCATCTCTGCGGGATGCTAAGGTGGTATATCGTATCGCTCTTAGCTGTGCCCGAAAAAGGTCCTAAATCCGGGCTCCATTAACCATTATGGTGACCAGAATGCCTAATAGAATTCCAAATTTAACTGAATCCTACCTGTTGAATTAATTTCTAAGGTATCAGCGTAGTATTCAATCACTACGCTGGGTATAGTGCCGATGGGACAACCCACGAATTCTAATGTAGCGTTGCCAACTCGGTTAGCCAAAACCCACAGCTCTCATGGTTGCCCTGCGTTGGTAAGTTGCGAAATACGATGGTATAAGATTGCGTATGGATTACTACATTAGGATAGCTCACATAGAAGGCAGATAAATAGGAATGTCAAATATAAATATTCCGTACAATAGAAACTGAGCGCTGTTTATATGAAGCTTCTATCAACTATTTTCTGCGAATTCACCAGGCGCTATTCATCGAGTTGTTGAAGCGAAGTGCTTTATCAATAAGTCGGTACCTCCCGTTGTCATGGCAGGACTTAATACCACTACACATGTTTACAAAACCGTCAACGGGCTGGAGCTCACAATCGATGTGTCTATTCCTGCCACAGCACAAGACAACAATGTTGCCCTTATTCATTTTCATGGAGGGTTCTTGGTAAGCTGGTTACATTGCTACATGCAGTTATGACAAAGTAGAAACTAACAAGCACCAAATTTAGCTGTTTGGAGAGAAGTCTTCGTGGCCGCCTTACTGGTTAATTAACGCGTGCAAAAAGAGAGGTTGGGCATATGCGACTGCTTCATACCGACTGCTACCAGAAGCGGGTGGACACGATATGCTCGAAGATTCTTTGGACGCTGTTCGCTGGGTATATAACAACGTCTCGCGTCGAATCATCATAGCCGGCTCCAGCGCAGGAGGTCATGTGGCATTCACAACAGCAGCTAGTCCTTTGTGCCCGAAGCCTCTCGCACTGTTATGCGTTTACGGCATGGTTGACTTTTTGAACCCTCGATATGTTCATCCTGGCCAGCGTCTACTGGGAGGTATTCCCAACGAAGACGAGGTATTGAAAGAGATTGACACAGCTGTAAAAAGTGCTAAAGCAATTGATGGGTACCCCGTCCCACCTGACTTGGAGAAAAATCAACGATACAAATGGGCTTCTACGATGCATCAGACGGCGCGATATATTGATGTGCTCACCCGTTCTCCTGGGCTGGCGGAAAAAGTTGCAAAGGAAGATGTTCAAGTAATACCCGAGGAGCATCGGCCACTATTTCCAGCAACATTCGGATTGAATGCAGACTTTCCCCCAGCAATTTTTATTCACGGAGATGCGGATGCTTTTGTTGACTTTGAGATAAGTTTTTCAGCTGTTACAAAGTTCCAAAACGCCGGACTTGATGTTCACTTCAAAAGAGTCGCCGGTCAAGCCCATGGCTTTGATGTCGCTGAGAATATCGACTTGGACGCTGAAGACATTGTGGAAGACCAGGATGGAAAGCGGGAAAGTCTCAAATGGGCTGTTGAGCTACTTGAACGCTACTCTAAGAAGAGCTGAATTGTAACTAGAGATGGCAACTGTGTAGTAAATGAGAGATCGCTTGTCGTTGCGGTATTCATGGGGTATTTGACGTCCTAATGCAAAACTCTCTCACTAGTGAAAGCAAAAGTGAGAACGAAAATGGACCAAATTCTTTTGGGAGATGGCGTCTGACAGGAACTGCCACGTGAGCTGGTTCACGATGGTGGCGTCGCTTATCCCGCGGTCCTACATTAGCCACCGACGTAAAGCTTCGATTCCATCACGATCTAGGCCTCTCAAGTCTCATTTATCATCAGCAGTGACCACCTGAAATAGACAATCTAGAGTAGAGATATGCTCATTCCCGGGAAGCATTTCCGGCGAACTCGTAAGAAGTGGCGCTAGTATAGACGTTGAATTTAGTTCACAAGCGTGGAGTAAGCTTGTAACTGAATCGGGACACCTTCGGGAGAAAATCTGGGGAGAGTTTCAATCGGAAGATGAACCGAAGCTGAAAAGCGTGGAGTACACATGCGGAGAAGACGCCTGCCGGGGGAGAATCCGGGGGAGTCCGGGGAGAGTTTCGCTAGCTTCATTATCCTAGATAGCAAGCTGAGAGCATCGACATCGACTAATAGAGAGCCAAAGGTGTAGATCGTATAGCTCCCCGGGAAATAGATGGCTCTCAGAGTAAAGCATCGCGGCTATAAATGGTTATGGTTTTCTCAACTATTATATGATGCCCTCCAAATGCGCATTCACGAATAGTGATAGGATGCTTCGACAGAGTAATTGTAATAAGTCAAGATGTATTGTCATAAGTCAACAATCTTGGGTTCTTTAGTGCTATTTTGCATGAGCAGCCTGTCTCCAGCCAGTGCTTCAGCCGTTCATCGCCCAAGCGCGCCCTCGGCTCACACCGTCAACGGGACTTACACCGGCCTCACTCTCAGCACTTTCAACCAAGAGGCCTTTTACGGCATTCCCTTTGCAACTCCTCCACTAGGAGACCTGAGACTCCGTTATCCTGTATCATACAACCAGTCATGGACAGGTACTCGTAATGCTACCGTGCGCTCAGATTCGTGTCCCGGCTTCGACAAGCCCTTTGCCCAGGGTTTCGCCGATGGCTTAACCATGGGCGAGGATTGCTTGACACTCGATATTGTTAGACCTGCCAATGTTAAACCTGGAGACAATCTCCCCGTCTTCTTCTGGATATATGGCGGTGGCTTCAAAGCCGGTGGTTCGGCCGACCCGCGCTACAACACGTCCTTCATGGTGCGCAACTCGATGCAAATGAAGAAGCCAATCATCGCCGTAGTGCCCAACTACCGCACATCTGCGTTTGGCTTACTGGCTTCAAAAGAAGTTGCGGCGGCTGGCGTAGGCAACATCGCCCTCTTTGATCAGCGACTGGCAATGAAATGGGTTTCTGAGAACATTCGCGCGTTTGGCGGCGACCCAAGCAAGGTCACAATCGCGGGTGAGAGCGCAGGAGGCTCCTCGGCGGGATATCAGTTGGTGGCATTTGAAGGGCAGAATGACGGTCTGTTCAGGAGTGCCATCTTGGAGAGCTCGAGCTTGCTTGGTGCTTCGAGTAAGTTTTGTCTTTAGTATTTGTAGCGGAGAGCTGGTTTGTTGCTGACTGCTCATAACAGTGAATACGGTTGAGACGCTGAATGTGACTTACCAAGGCTGGTATGACAACATTACGGCAACAGTTGGCTGCAACACCGCGGCAGACTCTTTGGCCTGTCTGCGAACTGTTCCCTACCAGAAGCTCTTCAGCGCCGTGAACGGCTTCCAGTTTAAACCCTATATAGACGGCAAATTCATCTCTCAGCCTCCCTCCGTCTCGATCGCAAAGGGCCAGATCGCTGATGTTGCTCTTATTATGGGATCCAACACAGACGAAGGCACTGCCGAGTTCTTTACGCCTCGAGGAACACTGAACAACGATAGCGACATTTCATCTCTCGTTGCCCATCTTGGCGGTGGGCTCAACGCCTCAGTAGTGGCCAACATCCTCCGTCTTTATCCTGATGATCCCATACAAGGCTGTCCCTTTGGCACCGGACCTGAGACATTTGCAGACCAGGGCGTCCAGTATAAGCGAGGCGCTGCCATCACTGGCGATGTGAATATTCATGCTGGTCGTCGCGCTTTTGCCATCAACCACAGCCAGCGCAGTAAACACCCGATCTATACGTACCGCTTCAACCAAGCGCCATGGAACATGCAAGAGGTCGACGTCACTACCACTGCGCCTGTGTTTGTCACACATTTCACTGAGATTGTCCATGTTTTCGATAACCCGGATAAGAACGTCAACTGGATTGGGCCATATCCGATTATCTCAGAGTTAGCCACATTCGTATCCCGGTCTTGGGTATCTTTTATTCATGATCAGAATCCTAATAACCACGGTCTTGACGGAAAGCCAGTGTGGCCCAGATATAATACTTCTAACCCACAGAATATTGTTTTCAGGGCTGGCGCAAGCTGGGTGGAGAAGGATGATTGGAGACAGGAACAGTTGGCGTACTGGAGCACGCTTTGGTCGGAGATAATGACATGAGTAGTCATATACGTTGATATTGCCTTAAATATTTTCACTGGAGTTGAACAGTTTCTGGCAAATGTAATTATTGAATTGAGTAGTAACCGGAGTCGACCGAGTTATCGGCTGTATTACAGCCTATTGCGGTGCAATTACTCTGCTACGGGACAGTCAAATGGCGTAAACTTGCTGATGCTTCTTTTTTTGGATCTTGCATATTAAGCTATACGAGCAATTGCAATACTTGATAACAAAAATACTATGTGCATCACATCAAAAAGTTATCAACGTGTAATGAAAATAAGCGTCTCTCACGTCTGCAATTCCGCCCAGATAGTGGGCCAAAACGCCAGCTTCTTTTTGCGGTAATCGTCCTTCTCAACAAAGCTCCCTCCTTCGCGGAAAACAATGTTTTGAGGGTGGCTGGAGTTATAATTTGGCCATTTCGGAAGATTTGGGTCTTGTAGTCCATGGTTATTGGGGTCTAAGTCATGGATGAATGACACCCAGGATCGCGACACAAAGGACTGCAACCTTGCATAGCCTGGGTACGGCCCGATGAAGTTACTGTTATTATTCGGGTTGTCAAACACATACACAATCTGCAGTTGATCATTAGCAAAGAGATATGGAGATTGCGATAGTAGAAAAAGTACCTCAGAGTAATGTGTGACGTAGACTGGTGGTATAATCATAATGGAGGGCTCCCTCATATTCCAAGGCGCCTGATCAAATCTATATGTATAGATTGGCTTTTGGCTCCGAGTGCTGTGCGAGTTCGCGTAAAACCTTCGTCCCGAATGTATAAAATAGTCTCCAGCAATAGCAGCACCGCGTTTGTACTGAAATCCCTGATCTGCAAACCGCTCGGGTCCAGTCCCAAAAGGGCAGCCCCAAGTAGGGTTATCCGGATACAGATTCATAACTGTCTCTACTGTTTTATTATCCAGGCCGCTCCCAAGAGCCTGAATATACTTGTGTACATCCTGATCGGTATTCAACGGACTCGCACGGGGCCCTAAGAAAACTGCGGTTCCTTCGTCAGTATTACTACCCATAATAATGGAAACATCGGCTATTTCTCCTTTTTGAATAGACTGTGATGGCAACTGTGAGATGAATTCGCCATCCATGATTGGTGTTTGGCGGAATCCAATACACGCTTGGTGCAGAGTTTCATAAGGGACAGTTCGTAGGCAGGCCAGGCTATCGGTCGAGTTGTTGCAGCCCACGGTTGTTGTAATGTTATCGTACATGCCTTGATAGCTTCTTTGTAGCTGCTCAGGGTTATTTACTATAAAGTCAGCCGGATTGTCTTTTTTTTGTCTAAAGTCTTTCGGGCGTACTTGGAGCTCCTAGCAGACTTGCACTCTCCATTATTGCTCCGCGGAATAGTCCTTCATTATTGCCTTTGAAGCCAATCAAGTGGTAACCCGTGCTTGAGCCACCTGCACTTTCTCCGGCGATTGTCACCTAGTGCATGTTAGTAAATGTTAACGGTTATAGAGGGTATTTACCTTGTCAGGATCACCGCCAAAGCTTCCAATATTCTCTTGGATCCATTTGAGACCCCTTCTCTGGTCAAAGAGTCCGAGATTACTAACGTTGGCATTGAGAACTTCTTTAGATGCCAAAAAGCCGAAGCACATTGTTCGGTAGTTAATAATGGTACCAATTATGGGCTTATTCATGTCCATCGAGTTTCGTACGATGTACGACAAATTGTATTTGGGATCAGCGGATCCCCCGGCAATGAAACCTACATTGAATCAACTTCGTTGTTTAGTACAAGGCTAAAATCAGTGAGTTGTTTTACCTCCACCGTAAAACCAGGTGAAGACGGGCAATTTGTCGGAAGGATTAGTGTTGGCTGGCCGGACAATATCAATGGTCAAGCAGTCCTCTCCCAAGGTAAGTCCGTCGATAAGGCTCCCACCAACAAGGGCAAGCGGGAATCCATTATAACCCGGGCACGAGTCAGATCGAACTGTTGCATTTCTTACGCCAGACCAAGACTGGTTGTATGGCAGAGACCGTCGGAGACGAAGGTCTCCAACCGGCGCTTGTGCATATGGAATGCCATAGAATGCTTCTTGGTTGAAAGACGATATGGTCAATCCTGAGTATGTACCATTAACAGTATGGGCCGTAGGTGAAGACGCAGCAAGAACTGCCAAAGCATGCCCCACGAGGCTGAAGAAGTAGTAAGCCGTGAACAGCATGGTAAGATATTGTCCCGGGCGGGATGGGGCCACAATTGCTTGGCAACGGTTGAAGTCCAGCAGTCTTTTGACATTTTATACCTACGGCTACGAATTATTCCTACGTATTATTATCTTTACTCTTCAAGTTGTCATATGAACAAAGATTTAGTCTGGCGTTTTCCTTAGCTCTCTGCGCCGGATTGAGTTCCCGACGAGAGACTAGTTCCCCGCATCTCCCCGTCGTGTCGCTTCTCCCCGTTGTTTAATAAACAAATGCCCTAAACTTAACTGAGGGCTGTTTTAGCTACCATAAATGGTTGAATAAAGCCGGCGTGAGTTGACTTATGGAGAATGCTGTGCGCGACATGTAGAGGGCTTGAGCATTCTCGTTGGTCGATTGGGCGGACGGATTGAATTGATGTTAGCTTTAGTGAAGACAGCCTAACGCACTGGCTACATGTAAGTATGTAGCCACAATCTGCCTTATTCTGCTATTTGAATGAACGATGCCGCGCGAAATGTATCTGAGTTTCAGTTATTTCAACCTCGCTTCCTAATAAGCAGTTCAACTTTGAATGCCATGATGGCCTTTTCCCGTAGCGAGGCAAAAAAGAAGGCATTACCAAGCGTTTCCCAGTCGCCCTGCTAGGGGAGAATTGGCGGCCACTGGCTCGGCTCGATCTTTTGTACTTGACAGAATGCTTCGAATATTTTTGCATTATCTCATAGGTTTAGAGATAGAAAGATTGGTGAAAGACCTTCAATTTATATTGCCCAGAATCTGGCAGCGCAGCCGTCGATAGTTGTTGTTTTGAGTGTTTTCAAGTCGGTTCTCAGTGCCGCATGCCCCGGCACTAAAAATTGAGTCAGCCTCTGCTATACTATTTTCTCCGCCCAAAACATATTTCTTGGGTGTTAAACTACCGCTGCCTGGTATAACAGTCAAATTGCATAGTACTGAGTATTGCAAGTGCAACCACTCCAACGCCGACAGCCATGACATGTACCTGTGCTAGATAGTACTGATGTGTTACATTCAAGGGAAACCGGGCGCACATGACAGTGCTACTTCGTTGGTCGGTTGTTGAAGACAAATTGGCTCCTCAGATTGTTAGCGCTAGAAAAACCTTGAGAGCATGTGATAAGCTTCTGCATAATGACATTCAAGATGAAGAGGCAGATTTGGAGAAACCTTAGAATTGAATAGAAGGCCCATTTATTGAAAAACATGTTGACTGCGTTCTACGGGATTCATGCTAATTCTGAAAATATTTGTGTAATTCGTAACTGCCGTCTGTTTCTCGGCTAGTGGGCTGCGGCCGCCGGGTTGAATATCTCATGCTATGTGATACGTGACATATAGTAATCCCAAGGCCATAGTCGCTCGTCAGAGTAGCCACAGAGTCAAAGTTCGCCTTGGAGGATTCCGCGGAACCTCTAGACTGGGCTGCTCATGTAACAAGCATAGAGAACGCTGTCTTTCTTATCGGAATTACGACATTACTGTATCGTTAGCTTGAACAATTCCTTCCAGCGCTAGAGCTTTGTTTAGCTAGCCGGGATTCTAGCGTAGCGTTTATGCAAGCCGTTTGCTCAATCAGGCAATTTCGCTGCTTTGGCTTGATCCACTGGGCGCTCATCCCTCACAGTACTGCATATGTCAGCGTTCAAATACATGAATGTTAATGCCCTTTGACTTGAAGAATATTATTCAAAGGGATCCTGACAAATGTGATGGAAGACTAATTGCACTGCGGATGGAATCATTTTACTTAATCTTCATAGCTGATTAATTTGAAGAAGTTGGATTCTCTTTTGGTGGCATTTCAAATCATCCTGTAGCGATGAAAGATGCGTGTAAATGGAAAATCGATAAATACTTGGGCATGCACCTACCATGAAGAGAAGAAAAACCACTCATCACACGCATCGTCTTCAAATCTCTTCAACTACAACACCCTTCGAACAATATAAAAGAACTACTTTTCATCTTTCTTAACCATTTACCACAACAAAAATGGCTGCTAGCAATCTTCTTGTCCTCACGGGAGCCACTGGCTTCCTGGGCTTCAAAGTCTTGACCATTGCTCTTGCCGCCGGATACAATGTCCGACTGGTAGTCCGATCCGCCGCCAAGGCCAACAAAGTTCTCAACTCGCCGTCTATCAAGGCTTTGAACCTCAGCCAAGAGAAACTCTCGTTTGTCGTCGTTGAGAATATGGAACTTGAAGGTGCCTTTGACGAGGCTATCAAGGGAGCAACTTATGTAATTCACTGTGCTTCTCCGATTCCCACCTTTGGCGGCGAAGCTGCTCCTACTCCTGAGCAATATGACGAGTTCTTTGTTCAGGCTGCTCTCCGATCAACCATGGCACTCCTTGAAAGTAGCCGCAAGGCCGGTACTGTTAAGCGTGTCGTTATTACTAGCTCCATGGTTGCCATTACTCCTTTCCATTACTATCTCGGCCAAGGAGACGACAAGGTATTCGACGCCGAGTTCCGAATTCCTCTCGACAAAGGTCCTTATGGTTTCGAATTCCAAGCCTACAGCGCCAGTAAGGTTGCTGCCTTGAATGAATCCGAGGCTTGGGTTAAGAAGACCAAGCCCAGTTTCGACTTGATTAGCATCCTGCCTGGATGGATCTTTGGCGCCGATGAACTTGCTACCAAGGTCCAAGACTTTGAGACCGAATCTACCAACTCGGTTCTTTTGGGTTTGCTCCGGGGCTCCCAAACAGATGTTCCGTCAAACAGCAATTCGGTTCTGATTGATGACGCTGCCCGTCTTCATGTGTTGGCTCTCGATCCCAAGATCCCCGGCAATCAGGCTTATGTGGCTTCAGCAGACGGGGTTAATGGTATGAAGTGGGAAGACAGCATCAAAGTCCTCGAAGAGAACTTTCCGGAGGCAATTGCAAAGGGACTTGTCAAGACAACTGGAAAGCAGCCAACTCTTACTATCCCCGTTGATACTAAGAAGACCGAGGAGACTTTTGGTATCAAGTTCGCTGGATTTGATGAGCAGGTTAAGAGTTTGGTGAACCAGTGGATTCAGGTTTCAACGGCTGCCTAGATTACTTGTTTCAAACTAGATACGCAGTTTAACTCATCATATTAGAATTTACTTGAATTTGAACTCTCAAGAACTCATTTTGTGCCTCGCAGGATGTCTAAGTGTAGATATGAAAAGGATAATAAGCATTTATGAGCGATGCAGCCACTATCCTGTAAACAGCTCTTTTAAGTGGGTGATTTATGGAGCATAGAGTATAAATTTCTTGACCGAGTCCATAGATGATTGAGTAGTCGGCTAAAAGTACCAAACTGTCATTTAATCCTTCCCTCCTCATTAGCTATGTAAACATCTGACAGTTTCTACGCGTCTGTTTCGTGGATCGACTTATTGCTCGTGCGGATTGCTTGGAAAAGTATCTCATCTCTACCATTCCTGCCAGAATACCATCTATTTCTTTAAATTACGGGGCTTCTACACAGGCAAAGTATCGAGAAAGGATAAACCTCAATCATGTATATTTATTCAAGCAATGTTGTTCATATTAATTAGCATCAAGGCAATAGTAAATGCTGAAGCAAGCATAAGCAGGAGTTGATCTCCAAAGCTGCCTGTCATTGTCCCTGAAGCAAACAAACTGTCGCTGTTGGTTGTTGCCAGTTCCTGCATACTGTTGGAAGCTGAAGCTTCCAGCTTCAATGTGGGTCGTAAAAGTGTTTCCAGTTGCGAAGCTTGCTGTGAAAGAATTACCCTCCCAAGTAACTAGACTTGGTGGGTTGGTAGCAAAGGCTATATTTTGAGAAGCCGGTGCCTGGTTTGACTGCGAGTCATCTGGGTAGTAGGCAATGACACTGGTTTCCGCCGAGTTAACATCAGGGCCACAGTTGGCAAGGTGCACGCCCCTGTAGATAAATAGCACTATTAGCCATACAGTCAGATCATTTAGTGGCAGTTGAAACACACTCGCCAGCTAGAGCGCTGGGAATAAGAAGGGCGGTTGCCGCTAGTAGAACAGCGATGGGTCGGAACATTGTGGAGGATCGATGGGAAAACGAGATTGAACTGCTACTTCACGAAGTTATGACAGCGGGGTTTCGATAGACTTTATATATGTTGCTGCGCTCTCTAATGCATTTGTAACTATTAGTATATTTAGAACCGCTTGAATTACAGCTAAACGATAAACGAGAGTGATTCCATGGAGTCTTGTGAGCGGGTGCTCCTAGTCCTCTTTCAGTGCATAAGTTTCATGGCCGTTGCGTACGCCGCATAAACAAACAAAGTGAGCACAGAGACCTAAGACTATATGATGAGTACTCCTATAGGATAGAGACGGGCCCAAGAGACGGGAAGCTAAAATAGCGGCAGGCAAGTCCACCAATTGTTGATGAACCTGAGACAGGCGAAAATATGACACGCAAATCCACCAATTGCGAATGTGTGTTATGCTTCTTCTTTAAGCCTTTTGCGGGCGTGCGAAAGGAAATAATAATCAAGTTGAGAACAAAGAGAGATTCCACATGTTTGGATAATTGCCAAAGACTTTAGAGTTCCGTAAGTCATCTCTCTTATGTTAATGTTGTTCAAAATAAATAAAATCTTTAGCTTTCAACGGATAACTTAAGTTATTGCTACCTTCTTCTGTTTTTTTCGCGCAAGCCAAAAGCGTTATTATATGCGCTTTATTCTTTGAGACCGGCAAACTCGGTCTACTCCTCTATTTCTTAACTATAGTGCGCATAGTCAATAACACAGCCTCCTGCACATAAGCAAATATTACTGTTTTTAATCAACTGGCTGGGTCTTCTCACCATGCAGAGATTACTGAGCCTTTTAAAGTGGGACGCTTGTCTTATTAGTGGAATACTAGGCCTATTGCCGCTACCTGGTGTTGCTGGTCTATTGGCAGTGGACTCTCAAACAGCCGTATCTAATTTCCTTAACGCCGGTATGTCCTGGCCAAAGGCAAATTCACTCTCATTTTGGCATATCATGACCTGAGACATCTCAATGACTATGTTTTATTGCTTCCAATTGTATGGCCTTACGATTATTGGCTATCTTTTGTTACTCCGGATTTTGTTTATGAGCTAAGTGCAATGGTCTTCCCAAGCCCTGGTTGTCAAACCTGCCGAAAACGCAGAGTCAAGGTAATCAATTAGCTGAAGTCATTTTTGCGGTTTTAAATTAAGCATTGGTAACTTATGATATAAATAATAGTGTGACTGTACGAGACCTCTGTGCCGAAGATGTCGCACCGGCAGCAGGAAATGCACCTGGGACTCGGACGAGCAGACAGGTTTGCACTTTAGAAGCGAAAACGCGTTTGCTATGGGTCGTCGTCGGCGTCCACCCAAGACAAATAGCAGTCCACCTATGAATTCAGGCGGGCTCGCACCAATAGAAAACAGCAACACAATCCAGCCAGCGCTGTCACTACCGCTGGAGATGCACGCACTCTATTATTATGCAGAAAGTATTTCCATGGAAAAGGAAAAGTTAGGAGATGCTTGCTATGAATATAGTTCGCACGTGTTGCATTACTGGGACTTGGCTAGGCCGGGTTCTTGTCTTCGTCTCGCGCTGACGGCTTATTCGCACGCCGTAATTGGGCGGAACAGGGGTGTAAGACAAGCTCTTAGCCTTGCCCAACGAGTATATGCAAACGCGGTGGAAGAGATCCAGAAGGAGATGAGTAGAATATCGAACGATACTATACACCAGGTGATGCTAGCCATTATGCTAATGGGCAGTTATGAGAATGTCATGTACTTCTCGAGGCAGTCTACCACACGACTACCTCCTGACGCTGTTGGCTCCCGTTTCTGGAAGAATATTT
The DNA here is from genome assembly GCA_022985005.1 of Trichoderma koningiopsis. NCBI lineage: Eukaryota > Fungi > Ascomycota > Sordariomycetes > Hypocreales > Hypocreaceae > Trichoderma > Trichoderma koningiopsis. The sequence goes on along the minus strand of JAJPEM010000006.1, from coordinate 2,265,004 downwards.
GTCATGAGAAAGGCGCAGGCAGCCTTCTCATTGTGCGTCGTGAGAGAGGCTTTACAGCGAATGTCGAGCTAGAGAAGGCAATTCGACAGAAATGCGTAAGTGGAGCTGACCATTAACCCCACGATTGCAGGCTGGGAGCTGTACGCTGACACTCGATTCATAAAGCTCCGTATCATCATCCTTCGTGGAGCAGCTTCGGCAGCCTGGTTTGAGGACGGCCGGAGCTGGAGTGAAGAGGGACATGAGTTGGAACTGGACTCGCTCATGATTCGCGTCTTGGTTTTGAGGAATAAGTCAGTATCCTTCGTGAAAGCTATGGATACATCGGATCTAGGGACCTCTGATGAAGCTAAGTCAATTGCTATGGAATCATATACCCTCGATTACGACCTCGCTTTATGGGCTCTCCGACTTCCACAAGACTGGAAGTACCACGCTAGTTGGACTCTTTCGCAGCCGAGTTCAAACGTGACTGATGCCCGCGTGGATATTCCCTCGCATACTTACCCTTCAGTCGGCCATGCGTCAACATGGAATCGGTACCGTGCTCTTCGCATAATCACGAATAGTATACAGAAACGATCCCTCTGCGCACTCCAGTCGCTCTTCAATGATGCCTTCTTGGATACGGGTATACAGAGATGCCAGGACAACATTGACAAGCTTACCATGGACCTTTGCTGTGGCGTCGAGTTTTCGATCATTAGCCAAAATACTGCCAGAAGCTCTGAGGCTTCCACGCCATTCAATGGGCCTCACCCAAGTGTAGCTGAATTACTCGCATGGCCATTGACTGTGGCCGTGAGCGTTGATGCCGTCCGGCTTCCTGAGAAGACTTGGCTGAAAGGTGTCTTGAAAGCCGTTGCCCGCTCTTTGGGACACACGCAGCTTGAATCTGTCAGTGATGAAGGGGAATACAATATCTGATCTTACTGTCGCTTTATGATGGAAATGCGGCGCATTGAACTTGTGATCGATCAACAGTTGTACTAACGGTGATTATGAAGGCATCAAAGTACCTACAGATCAATCTACGGGCGCAATCTTTGGCATTATAACTAGACTTAACTATTATATACAATCACGGAAGATAAACTCGATATAAAATACTCAAAATTCTTGGCATAACTATCTACTGCGTACTCGATATATAAGGTATATTGACAAGGCTCATCAATGAGATTATCAATCCTGGTCTCCCAAGAGCTCCTTACTGGAAGTGTCACGATTCGTAATTGTGCTCTGAGCTACGGAGACGACGGGAGTATCGGGCTTAAGCTGAAGCCATGTACGAGTTCTTATTTTCGTGCGCCTAAAAACCCCTATGAAAGAAGAGAGAAATTATGGATTTATGACATTGTTTCGCAAGGCGCCTGAAGTAGCCGAACTGCAGGGTATCTTCACGGACTGGGAGGGCATTAGTGCGATCTACTCGACTCTTCTGAGAAATTCACTAAGCATGTCCTTGTATCGGAGCTACACCCTTTTTAGATAAACCCGCGAGGTATCCATATTTCTCTGTTTGTCAGCTCAGCGATCAGGAGCACCAATCGAGTAGTAGAAATCTTATAATGGCAGAATGAAGAAGGATTGGAAGCGGTGATGGAGTTTGTTCATCTAACTCCATTCATGAATACCTTTAATACATGTAAAATGTCGAAAATATAGCGACGGACTTAACGGATGTTAAGTCTCAAGGCTTCAGAGAGTGTTTGGCTGGACCGTGTAAGAGAGTAGACTGAACAGTTGTTGCCATGACTTCTACATAAATAACAACGATTCCACTACGATAGGGATATCTTCTCAAATTCCTTTCTAGACATCAAGAATTCAATTGTTTCACCAACCAAACTCAGCAAGATCTCTCGTACACCGCAGACTCAATGGCTCACTCACTACCTCCAGCGCTCCAGAAGAGCCTCGATGAAAGTCGAGTCGAATATGCGAGGCTCGGCACATCAGGTCTTCGCGTCTCTGTGCCAATCCTCGGAGCCATGTCCCTTGGGTCGTCTCAGTGGATGCCATGGGTGCTCGACGAAGATGCTTCGATTGAGATGCTCAAGGCTGCCTATGACCGAGGTTTAAACACATGGGACACTGCAGACATGTACTCGAATGGCATTAGCGAAGAAATTATTGGAAAAGCGCTCAAGAAGCACAATATTCCACGTGAGAAGGTTGTCATCATGACCAAATGCTTCATCGCCGTACCTGATCAACCAGACATTTTTGCCGCTCCGTGGCAGCTACAGATGTCGCAGATGAAGGACTTTGTCAATCGAGCAGGCATGTTGCTAATAACTGTGCCTACCTACAATTGGGTGACCTAGAGACTTGAAGCTAATTATACTTGGAGCAGGTCTCTCTCGAGCAGCCATATTCAAGGCCGTTGATGCATCCCTCAAGCGCCTGGGCACTGATTACATCGATCTATTCATGGTGCACCGATTTGACCCCTCTACCCCAATCGAAGAAACGATGCGAGCCCTAGATGATTTAGTTGTGTCTGGCAAGATAAGATACATTGGAGCCTCCTCAATGTGGGCAACGCAATTTGCGCGCATGCAATCCGTGGCTGAGAAGAACGGCTGGACCAAGTTTATCAGCATGCAGAACTATTACAACTTGTGTTACCGCGAGGAAGAGCGGGAGATGATTCGGTACTGCAATGATACTGGGGTAGGAATTATGCCATGGTCGCCGAACTTTGGTGGCAAACTGGCAAAGCCACTCGGAGACGCGACGTCAACGAGAGCGCAAATGCCTTCACCAACAGGCGGCCTTACCAAGGAAGACGAGGAGATCATCCGTCGGGTGGAGAAATTGGCCACTGAGAAAGATTGGAAGATGAGCCATGTCTCTCTCTCGTGGCTTCGCAGCAAGGGTGCGGTGCCGGTTGTTGGGTTGAACTCGTTGCTTAGACTTGAGGAGGCTTGTGATCTGCGCGGCAAGGAGTTGACAGCCGACGAGATCAAGTTCTTGGAAGAGCCTTATGTTCCCAAGAATATTGTTGGCCATGTCTAATGCCTCAAAATAACGGTTTGTGTCAGGCGCTTGAGCCACCTCTAGACTGTTGCTGGTGGAGCCGGAGCGCTGGTTAGAGTTGGGTGTGGAGCGAGGAGATGTCAGCAACAAGACAAGAGATTGGGAACTTGAAGCAACTGTTTGCAACGAGGTAGTTAACATGAATAAAACTTATCCAGTCGGTGTCTTCACGAAGTAAATCATCGTTGAGATCGTTTGCGAGTTATGATATAAGCACATACGACCATAGGTAGTGGAGAATTCGGGGTTCCAATTTAGGCAATCAGCGCTCCTATTTAGGCAGCTGCCATCGTGAAATATGTAGCGTTAGACGTCTCCCCCCAACAAAGAAAGCTAGCATAATAATAGTTGAGCCGGATATCCGCTCAAGTAGATACAGTCATGGATGTAATATCTAAAGAAAAGGCATGCAAAGAGAGACAATTTGGTTACTGAACAATGTTGTTGCTAACAGAAATCCATGCCGGGAGGCATCATCGGCTTCGTCCGCAGTCAGACACAGTGGTCAGTGTCCTCGAGATAATTATTGAGACTTAGCATATATATATATATATATATGTACTAGATTCTCCCAATTCTAACTCTCAATATATTCAACCAGTATGAATAATTGTGTCTAAGATATATACCATCAGGGCCCCAATCATGCGTTTTCAGCCTCAGATTACAGCTCTTGTCTTCGGGACGGTGGTAACATCTATCCCTGTGACTCCAAGCGTTGGGTGCAATATCAGCCAATACATCGATGTGCCTACAACTAGCGGTTTTATTATCGGACATGTGCCATCAAATTCGGACTGTGTTGTCGAATTCTTGGGCATCCCTTATGCACAACCACCAGTCGGTCAATTACGATTCGAAGCTCCTGTCAAGCTCAACGCCAGTTCAAAGCCTTTCGTAGCTTCAAAGTATGCGGCAGACTGTCCTCATCAAAGAAACATAAACCTTTCCGGCTACCCTGGTTTCACTCCACAGGGCCCGAAGTGTGTTGCTGATTTCTTGGTCGACGGCACCACCTCTCAGAGCGAAGATTGCCTGTATTTGAATGTCTGGACCAAAGCAGCTAATGTGGCAGATGCTTCCAAGCCTGTCTTGGTTTTCTTCTTTGGAGGAGGTGAGGATTGATTCGTTGACGATCCATAAGGGGAATATGAGGTGTAGTGCTAACTGGAGGTAGGATTCAATTTTGGAGGCAACGACACTCCATTTTACAACGGCAAGTATTTTGCAGGCGCGCAGGATGTTGTTGTTGTTACGGTTAACTACCGAATCGACGTCTTCGGCTTCCCTGGAGCTCCAGGCCAACCTGCCAACCTTGGTCTTCGCGATCAGCGAGTTGGCGTTGAATGGGTCCGCGATAACATTGCTGCGTTTGGAGGTAATCCTGAAAAGATTACCATATTTGGACAGTCTGTTGGGGGCGAGGCAGTTGACTTTTGGGCCTACGCTTATGAGCAAGATCCCATTGTCAGCGGCATCATCGCCCACTCTGGCAACACTTTCAGTTTCCCTTTTAACACTGCCACTACCATTGAAAAGAATTGGAATACCATTGTATCAGGAGTGAATTGTACGAATGACGAGGATCAGTTAGCTTGTGTCCGACAAGTTGACTGGCAAGATATCCTCGCAATTTCGGAAACGATTAGACCTCTTCCAAGCGACAACTTTTTGAGGACTATCTCCCATTTCGCTCCCTTCCCCGATGATGAGGTGGTCTTCTCTGACTATATCAACCGGACCACTGCCGGTCGCTTCGCCAAGGTACCGATCATGCTTGGAAATACGGACAACGAAGACGGCTTCTATCGTCTTGCTCCATTTGCCCAAACAGGCCTTCTACCAACATCTCAAGATGTGACGCAGTTTCTTCTCGAGTCCTTCACGTGCCCAGTTATCTTTCAAGCTAGCTCTCGTCGCAGCCACGGCGTTCCAGCATGGACCTTTCGATATATGGCCGACTGGGATAACACTCGTCTATACAGCTCGAACGGCAGCACAAGCGGCGCTTACCACATGGTCGATTTACACATGATTTTCGGGGCTTCGGAGGATGTTACCGGACTTCCAACGACAGCAGACCAAAGAAATTTGACAAATATCATGCAAAAAGCCTGGAGCTCCTTCGCTAAGGATCCTGTTGACGGTCTTGCCGGACTGGGATGGCCACAATTTGATCAGAGTGAAAACTCATACATCTTGCTTGGCAAGAATAATATCCCTTCAGCCGAATTTGTGGCCCCCTCGGAATGGAACTCCCCGTGTTCCACTGTTACCTTTGGTATTTTCGGAACGTCTACGCCAACGCCTTCCGCTTAACCGTTTGTTTAGAGACGTTAGAAGTGACGTACCGCATGATTGTTCCCGGCTTATAGTGCTTTAGTTTTTTATTCGATACTTCACGATTGAACCTGCACTCGATAAAATAGCTAGAGTAGTAACTTGGGCTCATAATGGAAAAGGGAACTTGACCAATTTAATAGAACATGAAACTTGTATTTAGTCTTGAGACTTTGTTAACAACTGGCTAACTACAGTATATTGAAGAGCGTTTTAAGTCAAACTTTTATATCACGATGTTCTTGGGATATCGTTCGACCTTGTATACTAGTACCTGTGAGGATGAAGCTATTCTCACGATTCTTGCAGTACGCACTGGCGTGAGACTCTGAGAGGCTGATTCTCATCGGCTGCCTTATTCGTACTATTTCTGGGTACGTACCTTCTACATTGGGCCAGGCCGTAATAACACAAAGCTCAGAGAACGCAATACAGAGTATTACTTCATAATGAGATTGTATATTTGCCCAAAAACACGCTATATATACCTAGTCTGTTATATACCCACTTTGCTTTTCTTCGTACGATATACTATAATCATTTAGAAGGCTGCTAAATGAAAGTAGGACAATTAGGTCTAAAAGTATCCGGGAGAAATTTGGGAGGGATTGCGATATTTATAAATTAGACATATATATCAGTTCATGCTCGTTTGTCACCACATACGACCATAGGTAGTGGAGAATTCGGGGTCCCGTCTGCTCCCCCATAGACAAGCCACTAACCGGCAGATTAGTAGTTGAGTGGGTGACCATCAGCGAACACCGGCTGTTGTATGTTTTTTTGTCTTTTTGTGCTATTTTCTTGTTGTTGGTGTTGTGGTTGTGGCGAGTGTCTGTCAGGATGACATCGGCCTTCGGATACCCCACGGCGTTATTAGCTTCTATGCCGCGGGTACCCATTTCAAGATCCAATGAGTCTTGGCCCTGTGATAAAACTAGTTTTTACCGAGAGGAACTAATCTTGTTAAATTGCGGACGAAATGGTCATGTACATACTTAGATCGCTCAGAGCGCGGGCTTGCGTAATCTTTTTACAGTGGAGTGGTATTGGATATAGCGGCAAGAATTTTAATGAGAGAAAAAAGATTTTGAATGTTTCAATGCTGCCGCTATCTGGGCGCGGATAAAACTGGCTTAGTCAGGCAATTGTACATACAAACGACTGCCGTTGCCGAATTTGTTGACATGTTTCCCTAACTTTGTACCCATAACTGATGGCTTGTTCATCTAAACTGAAATCTACCCAGGATAATAGCGAATTGCATTTGATATTTAGTTATTAGCCAAGAACCTTTTAATCTTGTGTCTTTTAGTTAACAAAATTACATTACTGGCCTCAAAACCTAATTTTGAACACTGTTGGTGGTGCTTCATAACTCGGCTCTCTATTTTACATACCTAGCATACAGAAGAGCAACATCTCCTTCAATTTTTTTTTCTCCCAAAAAAGTAACATTCTATAACTACAATCACTAGTTTAATTTTGACTAAGTCCATCAAAAAGTAAAGTCTTATGGCCGCCACGGCCGTGGTATTTTCGAAAATCTTTGTGATGGGGCACTTCTGAGAACATGGGGTGGAGTGGCTTGCGCTCGAGAAGATGGTCGAGAATTCGGCTGAGAAGGTCCAAAATCCACTTCCGAAGGTTCTCTGCTACTTGGGATTGTTTGAAGAGGCTGTCTGCTTTGACTAGGAGTTATGCTGTGTCGTCTCTCAGACGGGAGCACGAGACTCGGCTCTGGATTACAGCAAGTTCTCTTATATCCCAAGCTACGGTCGCTATCTTTCGTGGCCAGTTGACGTACTGGCGGCGCGCTCCTGGTTTTAAGGGGAGGAGGCCGCTGACTTGGCATAGGAGTAGCGCTTCGTGATTCTTTGCCAGCACTAATTGGACTTGGCTCTGACAGTTGAGCCCGTCTGTGCCCTAACACAGCATCATTGTTTCTCGCGCCTGCGTTGTATGCTGACGTATTCTTAACCATGGGTGCAGGTTGTCGATCTTGGTTGCGAGTGATAGTAGTCTGCCTCTCGCTGGGACTGATAGCGCTTGGTTCTGCATAGTAGGATCCATACTTGTATCCGAAGAAGCGATCCTCTTCAGGGCCATTGTCATATGCTGGTTGATTCATACTGTAGTTTGTCACCGGTTCGCTAACCCTTCTCAGATTGTGATCCTGGGTAATATTTGCTCGAAATGTCGGTGATTGCGGAGGCGACCATGGGTAATTATTTGCGCCATTTCCGGAAGCGTCATACCCGCTGTTTGGATACTTTGTAGATATGTGCAGACCTGAGGGCGCTGGCGCATGGCGATAAGGTTCATCATAGCTATAATCATGAGGCTGCTCAGCAATCGCAGCCCTGTACCCACTTTGATAAGGCGATGGCGATCGGGGAGAATATGCAGTAGGCATCTGCAAACCTTGGGGTGCTTGATAACTAAGACCATCATTACTGTAGGCTTGGTTCCGTTCATTGTTGCTGACCCTATAATCTGGCTGGAAAGGTGAGGGAGTTCGAGGAGGATATGGCGCCGTATTGGAGTTCCATCCAACATTGCCGTAGGGATACCTCTGCTCAGAGGCATAGCCCTTGTACTCTTCCTGAAAGGGCGCAGAGTCTTTGGATGGGGTATCGCCCCAGCTTTTGCTCCGCTCAGGTGGTGATGCCGACACAGAGCTACCAGTTCCGGCTTCAAGGCTGCGACTGGTATCTTGACGACTGTTATTCCCGCAAGTGGTATAGCCTTGACCTGCGGTTCCTGGGTCTTGAGGAGGCATCATTTCGCTAAGGCCCATGCAGATACGCCTCACTGCATCCTCCACATTTCCTTGTTTTAGCAACGTCGCCAGAGATTCTGGTGCTTCCCGTAGCCACTTTTCAACTGTCTGAGGTTGGGAAACGTTGTTAGGTTTTGTTTGCGCTGACACCTCAGTAGGATCTGCCTGTATCGATGCGTCGGCAGCAATTATTTGTGTTGGCATCTCGGAGGCGCCAGCGTCTCTCGACTTTTCTTGAGGACTCGTGTCTCTCGATCTGGCCATATCAACCGACGTTGAGCCTGTGAGCGGCACATCGGTTTGGCCTTTTATGTCTTTTTGCGAAGCTATTGCCGCTTTAAAGCGTTAATAGAAGATCTGATGGATAGCGCACTCTATAAGCAATTACACACCTGATGGATTGGGGACATCCTTCTTTTCGCCTAGCCAGTATGATGTTGATAGATATCTCTTTGCACCCTCCACGAGACCAGGAGATATCGTCACTAGTTCAATTATTAGTCCGATAATGCTTTATTTCTGACGAGATCTAGACTCACATTGCACTCGTTGAAGCTTATCAACCTCGCTGGAGGGCAATACCTTGAGCAATGCCTTTGCACAAGCTGCGGCTGTTGCGGCTGCGTAGCCTTGCCATTGGTCATTTTTGTGCGAGTCTGCATAATCGCAAATCCCTCGGATGACAACACAAGGAAAGTCATTCATCAGGCCTGCAGCTTCCATTTCAATGCATAGGATGTTGTTGTCGAATTGCTTGTAGAGCTTGTCGCGAAGAATAGCATCCTTGATTACCTTGCTGCCAGATGCAATCAAGCCGCAGTGGATCATCGTGTCATCTTCTCTTGGACCTCTTTGGACTACCCTATTCTTGTCACAATGACGGCAATCGTCTCCATCCTGGTGGTTATAACTTGACTCGTACAAGACATCCTGGAGAGAGTCCGACTTGAGGAAGCTTTTTGGAATGTTGGGTATACTCTCCAGGCTCTTCAGGTAGCTGAGCATATTTGTTCGTGTTGTGATCTGATCCGCTTCGAACTTTGTTAATGCTGTGAGCAAAGCCGTTGGTGGAGGAGCCAGAGACCCTGTTCGTTCAAACTTGCCATTGGCCCCAGCCTTTCCCATATCCCACTGGATAACGCCCGGCTCTGCTCCGCTGGGGCAGCTGATGACAACATCTCCAAGCCTGGTCTTTTGTGGAATGCCTCCACCTATTCCTACCATGAGGCCAACTCGTATGTTGGGGAAAGTTGAGACCATTCGGGTTGCCGCTGTTGCCGCGCTGTGAATGCCGATTCTGCCTTTGGGTAGGCCAGCAATAACAACTTTGTGTTTGCCAATGCTGCCGAGCGTGTATGCATTGTGGTCGCCGGATGGATTGGGAAGATCCTCATGTCTCTCCTCAAGCATGAATATCGCGGCCGATTGTTCCTTTGGCAGCGCGCAGACCCATCCAATGGTGTAGTCCTCATGGGTATATGGCAAATGCAAATCGTCCATGGCTGCTGATGTCTGCGCTCGATGATAACAACGCTTGTTGCAAGAAAGTCTTGAGCATACAGGATACAACCAAACTTCATACAGATTCTGGCCGGCTTTATAAGTGGTAGAGAGCGGATCATGCATGCAAGTGCAAGATATATGGCATATCCAGTGAGTGACGCAGACATCTCGATGTGACGATAAAAGGAGCCGCACTGCACAAAGTCACACGCTCATTATTTGCTAGATCCAAGCTGAAATGGCGGCTAATGTCAGTAAGCACATATTGGGCACGATGCAGACGCAAGGTCCGTATCAAGATACCGAACGACCATCACGTTCACAGCATCATTGGCGCCAAATTACACAGAGGCTGAAATACGAGTTCTTCGGTTCCCATCGTCTGCATGCCAATATTATGCCTGGCTACCCAACTCGTTGTGAAGAGGGCGTCGTCTTCATACGTGGATCAAATAAGAATAAAATCACTTTTAGTTTGGGAGCCTCAATGTCTCGATTGTGGGGTGGTGCCCGATATCATCGGGATATGCAGAGATGTGACGGCATCATACATGAGGCTGGACAAGTAACAAATTTGTCCATTGACTGCAGCGCGTCGGTGATGCGTTGGACATGTCCCACATTTTCCCAGAATGTCACGCGCCAGAAGACGGCAAATGTGTTCGTGGCTGCTATTGCTGACAGCAATCTAGATCCCCATAACGGGCTTCCATGCATGTTGACACTTCAGCCAGAGGTTTGTAGTCAATGGGGCTTATGGCGGCATTTTTGTTCTCTTTGCAAAAATTGCAAAGCGGCTATATTTTGCAATAAGCGAAAACTCTCTTCATCTTTTTATTTTGGATAGCAGTTGTTTGGACTGGACTGAGCTCCCTAATTGGGAATTTAACCGTATCGGTCCATTCCGTTTTCAGTTCAAGCTGACAGTCATTTAGACTCTACTTACGTAGGTAGGTAGGTTAGAAAACATTCCTGCGGGAGGGTTCCATTAGGTCAATTGGAAAGATCCCTACCTAGTTCCTCTCTTTCTTTTACTCAAGTACCACAGGATAATAGCTGGCTCACTAATGTGGGGCGTGAGCTGTATAATATTCACCATGTTATAGAAGTAAGAACAAAAACTAAGTACAGATGTACTCCATTTTGTAGAGTGATATTAGCATGCTTATTCCACTGTTAGACAGCATCATACGCCTGGGATGCTCAAGAACATTTTTAAAATCGACTATGACTTATATTTGAGCAACAGCCATTGGGTCTATATGCAATATCTTTGTGCGCAGACCATAGTGGTGGAATGTTCAATGCTTCCCGGAACAACTGCCAGTCGTTGCCGATAAAACCATCGTTGCCAGCGACAGAAGTATTTGTGAGGAACTACTGGGGCCCGAAATCAATGCTATATTGCAATTATATCCCACTCGATTACTCATAGAATATGTTGATTATTGTGAAGAGTCGCGAGTCGCTGTTGCCGTTGTATCTATAATGGCGAACGCTACGATTACCAGGTATATATATATATATATTTTTTTTGGCTCTTATCGCCATAGTAGCGAAAGCGTCTCCCTAGCTGGAGACTCAATTTCTCGCGTCCTATATTTCACAGAGGAACTAAAGAGAGGTTATATACATATGTTTATACCTTGATAATATTGTATGATAATATTTGGCCTGTTGCGAAGGTATATGTCAAGCTATGAACCATTACAGCTGCCTTCTAGCCAGACACCTCTTGAATTGGCTGTAATTTCGAGCTCGAAGCTATTTTGGCTTATAACCTTGTAAGAGGTCAGGTAGTACATGATGCAGATTACATCACGATGAGCTTACTCGCCACAGTGCACCATTTTCTATGCGTTAGTTGGACCATAGCAAAAATTTACTCAACGATCAATCGGACTGGATTTAATCGCGTTGTTCGGCTGGAAAGGAACGTCTTGGGTGTTTGGTAAGGCTCAGATCTTTAACAGAATTTTCCGAAGTCTATAAAAAGGTAACTGTATTCTCACCATAAAAATCAGTTTAGCAGAGTTGGAAATAGTAAAGGTTATATATAACAGTGTTCTGTCTGATTGCCATGTAACTGATGTAAAAGTCTCAAGAGTGGCAAAGCTTATGTGTACTAAGCCTGAGACAATGGTTAAAGGTATCTACGTGGTATTGTAGCCCTGTAAACCCCATCTTGGCTAGCAAACCCTACCTAGTCACAAGGCTGTCGAATAAGGCAGCAAATAATAACAGTCAACGCAGCGTGACGTAGCGCTATAACACAGCAATGAACCACCATCACCACATCGAGAACAGTCTACAACGCCAAGGCTTGCGCTCGCCCAGCCACACCTGAATTAACGGCTTTGACCGATGCAACTTTGACCTATGCAAACCCATTGCCTCTAGTATGTCAAACATGCCGCGCAATTAGCTATCCATACCACCATAAGGCGCTTGAACCAAGCTCAAGTCCGTCGAGGGATTTATCTCCATACATTCTCGTGACAACCACGTACCTTTGACTGATACTAGGGGCATTAAATGTCCTAAGGACATAGGTACATATAATTGACGAAGATGAACCATCCCAAGACGTATTTCATTCTCCCCACGACCGTCTACAAACCAGACGACTACATCCAGCTCGGTCAGGTCATCACCGACCCCAGAAAGCCTTTCGAACGACTTGCCAAGCCTCTTCCCCTCGAAGGCGCCATCAGACCGCGCATCTCATCAGACCGCGAGTGGAGTGCCACCAATACGAAGACGGATGAAGCATCAGTTGGCATTTTTGCCCATGCCGTTAACTTAATGAATGCCGAAGTATCAGGCAGTCAGTCACAGCATGAGGCCCTATCGTGGGGGGCGGCCCTCTTAGAGACGCAATTCTTCGAAATCAGCGAGGACCCAGCGTATATTGAGCGGACCGTTAAGGTGGCGGCGGTGGAGGAGTGGCTTAAGAAGCACCGCCGCTTTGGGAAAACGGTTTATATGATCACAGGATTGAAGATTGCTAAGAATCCGGGCAAGATCACCTACGACGGAGCCGACGCTTCAAATTTCGGTGCTAAGCTTGAGGCGACAATTGATCCTGAAAGTCTCCTCCAGGTTGGTGGCGCGGCTAGCGATCGGAGGTCGGACACGACAACCTACGAAGCAAGAGCCAAGGGAGCTTACATATTCGCGTACCGCTTGCGAAAGCTCAAGGTAACATGGGGACACAAGCTTAAGTTGGGTGACTACAAGGCGGGTGCTGACCTATATGGAGCCGGGCGGAGATTCAATGCCCAAGAGAGTGGGGACCAAGAAGATAGCGATTCTGCATTTGAGATCGAGAGCATCTCATTTGAGCAAAGTGATTTCGGAGCCTCGTTGCCTGCGAAAGATAAGAAATTCGAGGCGGTTGATGAAGAGGATAGTAGGCTTTGCTTAGCCATCCCAGTTGCGACTAAAAATCTTAGTGGATGATGTGTCCGCCTAAATGTCCATGTGGATTCGAGTTTGGTAACTTTAGGCTATCGATCACTTAAGGTGATGCCTGTAGCTAAGCCATTTCATCGCCCTTGCGAATAATTCAAAGATTGTCCAATATAGGCACATGTGTATTTATTGACTTAATACTCTAGAATCCACAATGAACTCATCTGATTTTATACCTCCGCTAAGTCTAGAATTCGGAAAGCTTGTCTGAGAAGAATTCGATTCGCGTTTTATTAGAGATGTTTCTTGCGTGATTATTTAGACGAAAGCGGAAATAATTGTCCCTCCCTAATTCTGGTTCAAGAACATTGTATCCTGCGTCAGATTTACTCATTTTAGTGAGGATGGCACGCATTGCTTTTTGAGTCTTGAACTTGTTCGTACTGCCCTCTCTGAGATTGATAAGCTCGCTATTCTCGTCGTAGAATTGATAGATGGTAGCCACTAGAGCTGCTGCAATCGGCGTGGCGAATGATGTTCCGGACATGACAGTCCACATATCATCACATCCATCCTCCGAGTGTTCATGATCGGCCCCGGTGTTACGACAGATTATGTGGAGTCCGTCGGCCTCAGCTTCCTTCCGTAGGCTTAGTGGCCAGGTCGAGGCCACCCCGTCGCCTAGCGTAAAGTAGCTGTACTTCGGATCACTGTCGCTGGGCAGAGGGCTGAAGTCGGCCGCGTATCCGAACGTATCGACCGCGAAGATCTTGAAGACGCCGTCTTCGCTTGCGGGATACGGAATGCATTTGCGATTGCCCGAATTGCCAGCGGCTGCTAGAAAGATGACATCTCGCTTATTTGCTTCATTGATGGCGTTGCGAATTTCGTGTGACATGTAGTCACTACCGAAAGACATGGAAATTATATCGGTGTGCCAGGTATTGATGGCGTGTTCAATGGCCTGAGTACCCAAGGAAAAGTAAGAATCAAAATTTCAATGGTAGTCTCGAATCAGATGATGAACTCTTACCTGTCCAATCTTGGCGCCGACTTGAGCATCATCCCGTATTGAACTTTGGGTTACGCCAATTCTTGCAATCGATAACTCGATGTCCGGCACCATTTGAAGAAGAAGACCTGCTATAAACGTACCGTGTCCATCCGCATCAAGAGGCTTGTGCTTATCGCTGCCCGGATTTGACTCGACAAAATCACAAAAGAGCGGCTCTGGGGCGACTGCGTCTCTACTTTTCCAACCTTTTGACTTGATATAAGGGTGGGAATCGTCGATGCCAGTGTCGATGACCGTAACCCTGACCCGCTGTTGGGTTTCTAAATCTACAGGTAGCGGAAGGATCTGCTTTCGAAACGACTTGAAGTCATCGCACCAGGCCTCCCAATCATATAAAACTCTGTTTCGCCCTATTGTCAGCCAAAAAAAACTAAATAAAAAAAAAAAAAAAAAACTGTTTCGCTTGGAAAATAAACAGGGCCTACTCTTTGTCTTCTGCGTATTTTCCGTATTTTCTTGCATCAGAGAGCATTGCTACAGGGCTGGATGTCTTGCCATGCCGCCACTCTGAAGAAGTTATCTCAGCCGCTGAATTGAACTTTTTAGTAATTGTCGGTCGATATGGTTGTGATGATATCGCTATACACTTACCCGATCCTCTTGCCCGCGACTCATCTAACCATCTAACTCTTTTCATGCTAAGGCAATATCAGCTCATCATCTTCGCAAGATTCAGCTCATAGGTAGCTTTCCTTGGCTCTACGTACCGACGTATATTGTCGTCTTCTTTCTTTCTTTTGCCGAGAACATTTTCGGGTTGTCTGGAATAGGCGTTACGCGACGGAGGCTCGAGACCGATTGGCAGGCTTCGCACATTGCTGCCGTTATGGTTATATTGTCGATTATAGGCCTCTTCAGGTAATACAAGACCACACTTCTCTGCCGCTCCTTTGTCGAAGTCATCAAGGTCCATGTCCTCCTTGAAGTTCTTCATCAATTCCTCCTCAAGTGGTCGAACAACGTTCTCGAATAGTACGGACCGCTGTTGTTGAATGTCGCTCTCCACCATACTAAAGGTAGCTGGTGATAAACATGCCTCAATTGCATTGCGATATGAAAGTGAGAAAATCCGTAGTTTATGCTTTTGGTATACTTCCCAAGCACTCCAATAGAAGTCGTTGTGGCTCGTAATTTCTCGGTCATCTTGGAAGAAGAATTGGAGCTTCTTTCCCATTTCAATTTCCAAAAGAATGATACCTAACTCGAGAATCTCTGGATGTCTGTGAAATCTAACCGAATTATCCACTGCTTTCTCACATTGTGAGGGCTGGGATGTCCTGAGTAGTGGTCGCAATGAAATATGATTACTATTGCTGAAAAAAAAGATGTTTTCCCTTTTCCACCGCTCCCTTATAGAAGGCGACGTATATAAATGAAGAAGACTATATGCAAGCATGACGGCAAGTGTCCATTTGGAATGATCATTCCATGTTTTATCCTCAAATGAAAGTAGCCTCTTTAGGTCGATCTGTTCACACAGAGATTCTGACTCGAAGATGCCTTGATTAGGAGGGAATTCAGATGGATGTAGGATATGATCACGGAGTTCAATGTCCAACCGGAAAAAGAGTCTGGTATGTTGCTCCAAATAACTGCATATACATGAAATTAAGGTGGAAGCATCCGGATGGTGGCACCTGTTGCTGGGTTCGGTTTCAGTCTCCGCTGACGTAGTATTTTGCCTGCATAGTTGGATTAGAGGGGCCCGATCTATGAAAGATGATTCTTGTAAACGTACAGGCCCTTCGGTTGGTCATGAATCATTAGCTCATGCCACTTCAGAAATGGCTCGTCTTGAGCAGCCAAGATACGCAAGCACTCGGGTATATGCCTCAGTCTCTTCCTCTTATATGTTCCGATTAATAACATGATCTCACGCTCGGATTTCTTATGGCATCTGCAAAGAACCGCATTGAGAGCCCGATTAATGAAATTATAGGTCTCTTTATTTGGCTCTTGTGGCGCCTGTGGGGAATTAGACTCTTCAGCCTCGCCTATATCATCTCCGTATGGTTGCAGCTTATCGGTGAGACGCTTCAAATTGGCGAGGAGTTTGTTCCAGGAAGCTGCATCCTCCAAAGTTGGGGTGTCAAAAAATTTTCCCAAGTTTGACTGCCGAATGTTTAAATATGGAGCGATTTCCACGATTGCGTGGAGTCGAGGGTGCTCGAATACCTACACTACCTGTCAGCAGCAAACAGCGAAACCCGTCAGCTACTCAATTTGTCGCAACACATACGTTCAGCCCAGAAATGTCAATTGTTCCCGTGCTAAAAATCCCTTCTAAGCAGTCGGCTAGTTGGCTTAGCACAGGCTCGAATAACTCAATCTTATTATCCTGTTCTATTGCTTCGATGGGCTTCTCAAGGAGACAGGCCGCGCTTCGGATATTGATCAAGTGGCCGCGTCGCTCATCGTCTCTGTCCGTCTCGTCGGCCAGCCTATCGCTCAGCTCACGAATTATCGGAAGGACGGAAGTTATTAATTTTGGTAGTTTCAAGTTGTAACCTGCCTCTGCGCCACCTCTGGCCTCTCTACTGAGTAGGTGTCCCATCAGGGCAATCGGTCAGACTGTAGGGCAGATGGCTGCTCCCGACACAACTTGGTCTACTATGTGGAGTTGATCTTTTTCTATAATGCGGGGGAAGGTCGCGGATTAATCTGGCTTAGGTACCTAGATTTCATAGAGGCGGGTATACAGTGCGGGAAAGGTGTTAGAAGTATCCAGCATAATACATAAGGTAGGTAACAAACCTTCCAACCACTACATGTACTTAACTTACTCCTCAATTTACCCGAATTAAGTATATAGGCAGGTACTAATTGGAACTAACTGATAGTTTCAACTAACCTGCCAGCCTTGGCTACCTGTTAATTTTATTATAATTACTTAATCAACCTTTTTAACATATTTCAGGATTTTTTTTTTTTTTTTTTTTTTTGGAAGGCTTTATAGTTTAATCCAGAAATGCATTATACCTTAGGTAGGTAGGCAAACATGCTATGGCACATGGTAGAAAGTAATTGCTGTTAGTGCGGCATTTGGCCCCTCTCTTTGTAAGAGAGGTACTCGTACACCACCCTGATTGGGTACTACTAGTAGGTACCTGTATATCTCAAGCCGCCCCCTCTCGTAACTACTCCCAACACTAGCAGTATCAACCTACATTGAGACTTTAGCTCGAAATTCGAACACAACTTTCAATTGTAGGCCATCATATCTCTAGTCCTATTACTTTAAGATACTGCAGGCCTCCCTGGTGTTTGTAGGCGCTTCGAAGCCTCTGGCAATTTCCATGGCGGCCCATCTATCAAGCACCATTGGCGAACGCTCAAAGCGATGTCTCGACCTCTTCTCGAAAAGTGTTGGCGTGGTTCAGCATCTAGAGCACGGCGATGCTAGTCGAGTTAAGAACAGCTTCCAAGACGAGTTCACGCGCTTCAAGCTTTGGGCCTCCAATATCGGCGTATTCGCAGACGTTCATGCATCTTTAGACTTCCGAATCCGAGAACTTGACGATGTTAAAGAGCTATTTCTAGCACAATTGGACATAATGGAGCGTAGACTCGATCAGCGTACGTTAACCACATGAGTTCGATCACTTCTGTATACATTTAGAGCTAACAAGCCTTTTCTCTTTGGAGTTCATGATGATTTTGCCACAAGACGACTCCGAGAAGATCAAGACGTTAGCGACAAAGCACACACTATAGGGCTAGCCGACACTATAGCGGAATCTCCCGCAGCAAACATGGACTTCAAAAATTGGGACTCGGTTAAGCTGCTTCGATCAATTCATGAGAGCATCGATTGGTTACATAGACTATCAAACATGGTCAGAAAAGCTAGTTTTGTTAATCAGAATCGGCGAGCCAAGGACTTCCAATTGCGAGATTCCGAAGGTAAAGAGTCAAGAATTTTAACTGAGGCAATGGTAAAGGGACTGAAAAAGCTGTTCGAGCACATTGTAAAACGAAATACCGAGGGTCTCGAAGATTATTTGGTTAGCCGACTTGTTGAAACTATGACCATACGGCACATGAGAATCTTGTATAGGCGGTCACGCCAAGAGAAGTGGGCTATAACGCAAGTCCACTGTACAGCCAAGCGAGTGGACTCAAAATCTCAGACGCTGCACCTACCAAAACTGAAACCGAGCATACAAGAGTCAAAAGGACCGAGTGTAGAAACCAATGTACAGCTCCAGCGGAGAGCGACACAACCACGAGATACGGCGACCACAGTAAACGTGGACTCCTACCGCAGGGCACCTACACCGTCGCGATTATCTAGGGCGAGTTCCGCTCCCTTGAAACAACAGGACCAGATGCTTATTCCCCCGCTCAGAGTAGCTACTGGGAGTAAGGAGTTTGTGTGTCCATATTGCTGCTTAATTCTTTCGACCAGCGCAATGTGTAATCATGCGACCTGGGCGTAAGTTTTCGAGCTTGATTGCTGGATTTACTACTGGTCATGTAATACAATATACATATCTAACTCTTTAATAGGAAACATGTCAGACAAGACCTTGAAGCGTATATCTGCTTATTTGAAGGATGCGACAATCCGTTCGAGATCTACTCATCTAGCAAACATTGGCTGTCCCATCTAAGCACTCGACATCGAATGAGATGGCAGTGCCATGCAACAGATCACGACTTATTACTATTCGACAAGCCTCAAGAATTTGAAGATCATATGAGAAATTGCCATTCCGGCAGCTTCAAAGAAGATCAGCTTCCTTTCATTGTCGACAGCAGCGCGCATCCAATCACTCCTATCCTTGAACATTGTCCATTTTGTCCGGAGACAGCGGAGAATCTTGAAGAGCATGTTGGTCAGCATCTGCGAGAGTTTGCTTTGCATTCGTTGCCCTGGCCTGACCATGCAGAAGATAAATCCCAGGATGGAAGCCAGGCGCAAAGTAATGACACGACCACGAAGAATGCTAGTCGAGAGACATTAGAGGAATCCCGAGACTGGTTGCCTCCTCTGATTTTTGATGATGTTATGGAGATTAAAGAAATACAGGTTGCTGAGCCTTATGGAGAAGGTAGTGAAATGGAGGATGTCACAGAAAGTTCAGAGAGTACAGAAATGCAGATTGCTGAGCCTAGCGATCGGTTAGGGTTATATGGACATATTCCTGATATTGCCGATCAGCATGGACCACTCATCTTCGGTCACCTCAAGGATAAAATTCTTGGAAATTTTGCCTGTACTAGGTATCAAGTGGAGAGCGTGAAGGATTTGGAGCGACTCCTGACTGGATCCCAAGAGTGGCTGCCATTTCCGCCCGCCAGCCGTAACGAGTTTGAGGTGGCTCTCGTCTGTTCACTACCTTTCGAATACGATGCCGTTTCGCTACTCTTTGACCAATTCTGGGATGAAGATGGTGATCCATACGGCAGAGTTATTGGAGACTGTAATCATTACACCACTGGCCGCATTGGAAAGTTTGATGCTGTCCTAGTGCTGCTACCAAATACGGGGAAAGCCAGTACGGCTAGCGCCACGGCAAGCCTCCGGTCGAGCTATCCAGGGCTAAGGCTCGTAATCTTGACGGGGATCTGCGGGGCCGTGCCTAGCTCTGACGCTGGCGATGAGATTCTTCTTGGTGATGTGATTATCAGCAACACTGTGATAGAATATGATCATAGCCAGCAATACCCTCAGAACTTTGTGGCAAAGGACACGACAGAAGACAACTTGGGGAGGCCAGACAAGAATATCCGCAATTTGGTCGCGGTCCTTGAAACAGCCCGAGAACGAGAGCGAATCGAGCAACGGGCCGCAATACTTCTCAGTCAAATTCAAGATCTTGCTGCTAAACGAATTCGCCGCAAAGAAGATATTTATCAATATCCCGGAACCGCTAGCGATAGGCTATTCGAGCCAAATTATCGCCATAAGCATCGCACTTCACGACAATGTCTCTGCGAGCAGTGTCACGAATACTCGGACCCTGTATGCGAAGAATCTCGGCATCTAGCTTGTGATGTACTCGGATGCGAAGACGATTATGTTATACAGCGACAGCGTCTTGAAATAAAGCACCAGCTAGAACAACAAGGGCGGAGTAAAGAGGCTCAAAGTCCATCTGTCTTCCTTGGTCGTTTTGGTTCGAGTGATAAACTGTTTAAGTCCGGCGAGCATCGCGATTGGATCGCCAAGCGCTATGGCGTGTTGGCCTTTCAGACGGAGGGCGCTGGCATATGGGATGAGATTCCATGTATCATTATCAAAGGGGTCTGTGATTATGCGGACAGCCACACGAACACTCGTTGGCACAATTTTGCGGCTGCGACTGCTGCATCTGTCGCCAAAAGCCTTGTGGAAAGGTATACAAACACGGACAAGTCGGCCATGATTCAATTTCAGAAACAGCTGGAGGAGATGAAGGAAAACAAAGAAAGCAGCGAGTGTCTTAAGGACCTGCTCCAGACAGATCCTCGCGACGATAAGACGCGCATACAACGTACCAAAGGTAATTTGCTGAAAGACTCATATCGCTGGGTCCTTGACCACAAAGACTTCAAGCAATGGCGCGACAATCCACAATACAGGCTGCTTTGGATTAAAGGAGACCCCGGAAAAGGCAAGACGATGCTTCTATGCGGTATCATCGACGAGATAGAAAGTTCAACTACTACACATTGCCTATCCTACTTTTTCTGCCAAGCTACTGAGGTACGACTGAGGAATGCAACGGCAGTGCTGCGAGGTCTCATATATATGATAATAATCCAACGGCCGTTACTCATCTCGCACGTTCGAGAGAGGTATGATAGTTTAGGAAAGAAACTTTTCAGCGATGCCAATGCTTGGGAGGCACTTTCTCAGATTCTTATGGCTATTTTGAAAGACGCAAGATTGACTGATGCAATTCTGATCGTTGATGCTCTCGATGAGTGCGTTGAAGGACTACCACTTCTCCTTAACTTTCTTTCCCAAGTGTCCAGTTCATCACAAGCTAAATGGATTGTATCAAGCCGTAACTGGCCTCTCATTGAGGAGAATCTCGATACAGCTATACAAGGCGTTAGGCTATCCCTTGAGCTGAATGACAGTCCAATTTCGAGCGCTGTTAATGCCTACATTAAACATGAAGTACGAGAGTTAACTGAGGAAAAGGGCTATGATGTCGCAACGCAACACGCTGTTGAGCAGCATTTGATGGCAAACTCAAATGGTACATTTCTTTGGGTAGCTTTGGTCTGCCAAGAACTTGGTGATCCCAAGGTCAAAAAGCGACATATTCTGCACAAATTGAAGACATCATACCCACCAGGACTAAACCCTCTATACCAGCGAATGATGGAGAATATACGCAACTCAATTGATGCAGAAATTTGCCGGCAGATTTTGGCTATTATTTCAGTCGTTTACCGTCCAATCACGTTAGCAGAACTAGTTGAACTTCTCGATTCTCGTCATGATGTTGAAAACGATGATCTACCAGATATCATTGGATCCTGTGGTTCATTTTTGACTATCCGAGACGATGTGGTTTATTTCATCCATGAGTCAGCAAAAGATTTTGTGCTTAATGAAGCATCCGATCAAATCCTAGCTTCTGGAATAGGATACCAGCACCATATTTTATTTTCAAGGTCGTTACAAAATTTGACCAAGACACTACAAAAAGACATATACGGCCTGTGCTTCCCGGGCTTCCCAATCCAACAAGTGTCTCGACCTCATCCTGATCCACTGGCACCTGCTGTCTATTCATGCATCTATTGGGTCGATCACTTTAGCGAATCAAGATGCCTACAGACACTGAGTCTTGAGGACAGACGCCAGGGCGAAGAAGCTATCAGCAAATTCTTTCAACTTTATTATTTATACTGGCTAGAAGCTCTTAGTTTGTTGCGTGGTATGCCAGATGGATTACTCGCGATTCAGAAGCTACAAGTGAGTTAAAATGTTCTCTGTAAGTGCATACATATTAAACAGTGTCCTAAATTGCGAAAGGAAAACGTTCAAACGCCACAACTTGCCGAACTGCTCGAAGATGCTTATCATTTTTTTCT
This sequence comes from Trichoderma koningiopsis, assembly GCA_022985005.1. NCBI lineage: Eukaryota > Fungi > Ascomycota > Sordariomycetes > Hypocreales > Hypocreaceae > Trichoderma > Trichoderma koningiopsis. Next base: position 2,242,808 of record JAJPEM010000006.1, on the reverse strand, counting down.
TTCAAACAAACGAGTCATAGAGTCTGCTCCACTACAAGTTTATGCAGCCGCACTCGTATTTAGTCCATCGCAAAGTATAGTGAGAAAACTTTTTACAGCCGAAATGCCATCTTGGATTATCACCAAACCGCATGTGGATACGCACTGGCCTACTTCGCTAAACATATTTGAGGGCCATACCAAAGACATCACGGTGATCGTCTTTTCCTATGATTCATCACTTATAGCATCTGGCTCATGGGACACAACAATTCGTCTCTGGAGAGCCAGTACAGGCGACTGCATGCATGAGCTTAAAGGCCATAGAGACGGCATTGGGTCTATTGCCTTCTCGCACGACACGGCACTCTTAGCGTCCGGCTCAGACGATAGAACGGTCCGGCTCTGGCGTGTTGATACAGGCGACTGGCTACATATCCTTGAAGGTCATACAGACGTAGTGAATCTAGTCACTTTTTCTTTTGATTCGGTCTTCATAGCATCAGCCTCACATGATGGAACTATCCGACTTTGGCACGTTGATTCAGGCAACTGTATGCAGATATTATATGTTGGAAGTGACGATGAGATTATTGCGATCAACTTTTCGCAGGATACATTGTCGTTAGCAACAGCTTCCAGACACGCTGTTACTCGACTCTGGCGCGTTGAGACGGGCGAACGTGTACATCAACATCGAATTGATGTGCTTGATTTCCATTCAGCTACACTTTCTCACGACTTGGCTCTCTTAGCATCAGTGCCTGCCTCAGACGATCATCTCATCCAAGTCTGGCACATGTATTCAGGAAAGTGCGTGCGAACGCTTGAATGCCCTGCTACCAGGCTCATTGCTTTTTCTCATAACTCGGATGTTATTGCATCAGCCTCACTTGACGGGATGATACGGCTGTGGCGTCTCGACACAGGAGACTGTGTGCGAGTGCTGAAAATTAATGGCGAAGTTGATGGTAGTGCCTTCTCAAGAGACCTAAGACTTATAGCGGCCTCATGGACCCAGGCGGCCATTCGTGTCTGGCCCACTGATGAAAATAGCAATGTACAAGAGGTTGATGTACAACTTGATATGCAAGAGCAAGGAAACTCCGGGCCTACCTCGATTCTGTTTTCGCAAGATACAGCACTCGTGGCATCGGTTTCAGGTAGTGATGGGATAGTTTCGCTCTGGGGCGCTGAAACAGGGATACGAGAACTGGAATTGCGAGGAAGTGCAAAAGAAATTATATCCATCGCTTTCTCACATGACTCTTTGCTCCTGGCATCAGCTTCTAGAGATGAAATCGGAACTGTCCAGATCTGGCGCACCGCTACGGGCGAGTGTTTGCAGACGCTACAACACGGAGACAGTGTCTGTGCAGTTACCTTCTCGCATAACTCTCTTCTTATAGCATCAATCTCTCGGAATAAAATTGTGCTCTGGAGCACCCACACAGGCGAGTGCGTACAAGTGCTGGATAAAGAATTTGGGCCTAGTAGAACAGCGTCAGTTGCTTTTTCACGCAATTCAGCACTTATAGCATCAAGTGCATCAAATATGACGATTGAGGTACTGGATGTCGCTACGGGCGCTCAGGTACAGACATTACGAGGTCATAAGGACGCCGTTACGTCAATGGCGTTCTCGCAAGACTCAACACTCGTGGCAGCAGCCGCGCAAGGTGGCGCCGTCCGACTCTGGCGCATCGACACAGGTGACTGCCTGCAAACTATTCAACTCGGTGCCGTGTCAAACAATCTATCAATTACAAGCGATAATTCGAGAATCCTTACAGATTTTGGCTATATTACTACTGATACCACCGCTGTGGCTGACGAGCATAATTCAGCTCACTTTTCAGGCATTGGCGTCAGACATGACTACAGCTGGATTACGTGGAACAATAACAATATACTCAGGATACCGTTGGAACTCGGGGCGTGCCTTTCGACCATTTCAGGATCTACTATTGCAATTGGCTGCGCATTCGGACAGGTTGTTTTCATCCGTTTATCGACTGAAATGCTATCAAATCTTTACGATGGCGCCGATTGCAACTGAATAGCCTGATGTTGATTAATCGTACTACCATAAGTCCGATCACAGCGACGCAACTAAAAAAGCCTGGTACTTTGGACGGCTCTTCTTCACTGTTGATACTTTGTATAGAAACATTCAAGAGCCACTATGGAATCGCTAGACATCGCTGGTGACCAAAACCTTTAACAAACTAAGGAAACTTTATGGCTTCTCTTCTTTCTATCCAGAGTTTTTCTTCCGGCAACTAATCACTCGAGCAGAACGAAAGAGAGAACGAACCAAAGCGAAATAATCAGCAGCGTTGCTTGAGTCTCAAACCTAGGATCCTGTGATCAAACGCTGATGCGGCTTGATATGGTCTGGTCAGGGACATGAGTGTATACCCATTAGTCTACCATTGTATGTCTAGCGGAGAAGTATAGTATAAAGGACACGTCTTAGACACTCAGGAGTTCTGAACAAAGTTGTCTCTTTAAGTCCAAGAAGAGAAGAGGTGAAGTCTACAGATCAACCACAGCGCTCAAAGAATATCACCTTAAGGAGAAAAGTAAAACCACTAATGGCTTGTCCTGCCATCTACAACCGCGGCAGTCCCGTCGAGACAGCCCATCTCGGCCCGTCGTACATAGTCTATCTACTTGGACACCGCATGCGCACACAATAGCGTAAGGCTTCAACGTCTCTCGCGAGTCATACAAGGGTATGACATCTCTTTTCCAGGCTCGCTCATGCAGTGTGGCAACAACTACATCGTCTTTCTATATATGAGTTGCCATATTTATAGGACTTTGTCAATTGCGATGACAACGGCTCTCTGAATGGTGATTGTAGTCCCAGTGTCGATGGTGCGGGTGGTTATGCTGCAACCGCTTCCGCGATTGGGAAGCTGGATGGGAATGCCCTATCCAGACGGCTGGGAGTAATGATCCAGTTACCCAAACTTTTCCCGTCGTTCAGATTCTCGGAAGCTGCAAATAGGATACTCATACTGCTACGACTACTCCGACTGCATAAAATCGCCCAATCCGAAAGGCGCGGCCAACAAGCACTTCGGTTATGGACTTGGATGGCAACTAACACTTGATCTTGTCGTCTTTGACTCGACTGTGCTGGTCCTCTGAGAATTTTTACACGCCGTAAGTTCTACACACTCGACGGAATCTTATGTCTACTAATCATCTCCGGGGGTATACGGGATCTCTCGCTTTTCATGTGTTTAACTACTTTCTCTCAGTGTTTGGCTATTCATTTGAGTATACCAATTTGCCCAAATAAAGAGACATAACATATCAAGGCTTGTTGTATTGTAGTTACATCACGCTCCCTAAAGTTGCTCGGAATTTTCGACTCCTTCTACTTCTTTGTTCCGCGCTGTAATGTCTACGGCGAGAAGGCGGCGTTTACCAACTGTGATCAATAAGACTATTTAGGTATTTGTCTACTATGAGATGAGAAGCACTTGTCTTGTGTTCTCATGATAGGGTCGCCTAGTATTAACCTATGACGTGGCTGGTGGAGCATGCGGCTCTCGCGCGTCCTCCGATCCGACCATCACAGCTCTATGTGCTTTTCGTAGCCGTTTACATGCAATCTTCTCATCAACATCATAGTACGTCGGGAAGCATTTCGATAGTCTTCCAGTTGATCTTTCTCGCGCTGCTTGCTGCTATCGTGGTTTTATTCAACCCATCGCTCTTGGCAGTTTCCTGATTTATCGACTTATTCCATTCCCGCAGAATCAGGCAGGGTGGGCCGTACATATTCTCTCTGCCGAAATGTCTCCAGTCACGCCCGACTGACACACTAATTGAAGTCATCCTTTGTCAAAAAGAATGATACACGCCGTAACGTGCTTTAGAGTTCTCATATAGTGGTCATGACGGTTAAATCTCACTGGGAGAATATATGAGGCAGACTTAGCCAAGGGCAATCACTGGGCCCGCGTTGATTCTGTGACGCGAAATGTTCTTGCTCTACTATGATGGTATCATATCTGGTACTGCGTCCAGGCTTTTGACGCTCGCCACTGTGTGGTTCTAGCCGGCAGATGGTGCTCCAAGTCTCCGCAATCGAACAGCCAGTTATTAGATGACATTGCTCCGACACTAGTTTTTTTCTCCCCCTTCATCACAAGGAGCCGGAAAATTGCTCTCGGTCAAGTGGCATGCCACAATTCAAGAACTGGGGCGAGTCGTGGAAACAAGGCTAGTCTGGATATAGGAAACTACAGTCATTTTAAGGGTTTTCTCCTTCCTTATTGGCGATCCCTTAACCCTCATCCTCTTCTACCCTTAGCTTAGTAGTACTTACCGCTTCTCTTTGAGATTTTTTTTTTGAATGGCTACGTTCTTAAAGCGGTTGGCTAAAGAGACAATGAGAGCGAAGTACAAGGAGGCCCATTTTTGAACAATCAGCACATATTTCTCAACCCTGCACACCATGATAACACTAGAGTGATCCAGCACCTGCTACTGCTATTACTACTACCTACTTAATTATTCATGTATGTCTAGGTCTGGTGTTAGATAATAGAACTAGAGTGGTAGATGACTTTCCTTGAACACAAAACTATTTATGTACTAAACCTGTCTGTTCATCTTTATTTTACAGTTTCTGCTTTCTTCGCACCCCTCGTGAGAGACCATGCTGTTATGAGGCAAAAATACATTGAAGGTTGAGATGTCTTTATCCGTTGTTTACTATAGTCTAGCATATACGAGCAGAGATAGCGAAAGAAACCTGTTCCCTTTTCTTTCTTTCTTTCTTTCTTTCTTTCTTTCTTTTTTTTTAATCCCCCTGTCCCGAGTTCATGTTTTTTATCGACGCCTACCGTCTACCTTGTTTTGGGAGGTTTGGGATCAATTCTGCGTTTTCATGCCCGCCGTAGTCCATTTAAATAGTCCCTTAGCTATCAAATTGCTAAAACACTGGGTATAGATTAGCTCTTCCCTGAAAGAGTGACGTGCTGGTTTCCTGAAAAATTGTTTGTGAAATTCGTTTACTCGATACAATGTGTTAATACATCCGCGATCGCAGTATTTGGTGCATAGCATGATTTCAATTCCAGGCTAATCCCAAGTCCCATTCTGTAGATGAATATGCACACAATATCGAAATCATAATAGCAACGATTTTTAAACCTATTATCAACCAGGGATGACAGACTAATGCTTCGTCTTTTTACGGGGCCGAAATTCGGTTGAATATGATTTGAAAAACTCATTGGGTTCAGTGGGATGAGCTCCTGTAACGTCATGGAAGGCAGTTGTGGCAATGTAATTCGTCTTTCCCTCGCGAACCAGACTGTAATACTCCAAAATGTATTCTTTTTCCGATTCGTCGCTTTCGCTTTGAGAGCCAATCACTCTTTTGGCTTCGTTTCTTCTCTGTGTGTCAGCGGAAGCTGGTAGCATAGGCACATAATAACAATCGACTTACTCGGAAATATTCTCAAACTCAATCTTCGCTGCCAGTGCCTTGCTAGCTGCTTCGGCTAATTCTTTTCCGGCACATAAAAGCGGCCCTGTTTGTGGTTAGCGAGTTACCCATGGTCTTCTGTTGGGTGGCGTCCGATAGACAAGGGCATGTTACCTGTAACAATCATCATTTGGCCTCGATGCCGGTCATCAAAGCCATGCTTGCCTTTCCCGGCAAGAACATGGGCAGCCACATGTGCGACATCCTGATGACACTATTAGCACTTTGATTCGAAAGGTGGGATAGCTAACACTTACGCCCAACGCAACAGGGGCAAATTTATGGCTCTCTCCTATTGGCAGAGGGAGCACACCATCAGCTTTAGCCTGCTCTGAATAGAGCAACAAGTTCTCTGCATAAAATCCAGCACTAGAAGTAGTCAATACCTGTTTACTTGAACCGGCTGCAGGGATGATTAACGCACCGGATCACGCAGGGCGAATGGCCAAGTGGAGTTTCAGAATCTCCTTTAGACGCGAGAACCGCGCTTTCTATGTCGATAAACTCCCTCAAACGAGGCTGCTTCTCGGGGTCGGCATAATCACAGCCGGCAGAGCTGATGAGAAGAACATTGGATACACCTGCTTTCTTGGCAGCATTCGCAAGCTCCATCGTTATGTCATATTTGTCGCGATGAGCGGGAGGGACCAGACAGATGGTGTCGCATCCAATGTCCTTGAGCGCCTTCACCATCAGGCGTTCGCGGCCCGGCTGATGGTGAACGACCTTTCCACCAAGTTCCGTGAGTTCCTGGGCTCGCGCGGCAGACGGATCCAGTGCCAAGCCAGTGAGACTGCTGATCTGTCGGGAGAATTTACCCTCCTTCAAGAGCAGCTCGGCTATGAGGAAGCCAGTCTGACCTTCGACGGCCGTAATGCAGATATTTCGAGACATTTCAATACGAGATAATTTCAATCAGATGTATTTGGCATTCACTCTTAGGAGTGTGAAATCGAAACACGCAGATGTAGTTTTGCGGCACACTTATTTATATAGACTACTATCGTTAGGTTTTCGCGTCACTGTAATCTCGATAAGAATTTAGAGCAATATGCACAGAAATCTAATGCTCATTGATTTTTCATTGACTTTTCATTGATATCATTGTTCGCAAATGCCTGCGAGGTTTCGGCGAACACTTTCCTTCGCATGCTCTCACGATGACCCGTTCCGTGCACATGTCCGAAACTAGCTCGCATCTTATTTCGGTGGCGTAGCTCATCTGAGCCGATGATTTGCTGATGAAGAGAGGAAAAAAGCCACAACTTCCCTTTGTGCTAAAAGATGAGAAAAAAGAGGAAAGGCTAGCAACCAGTAGTGTGCTGCTTTATCAGTACGTCGCCCCCTATATAATTCAAGCCTACCTGCAAGTAGCCTTCCACATAAAGTAAACCAGAAGTTGCGAATAGAGGCGATTCACATCCCGCTGAATTGATAATGAATTATTTTAATTATTTGAACGTTCTATGGTTCCATCAAAAGTCGGTGCTGATAGGTAACGCAATCATTACAGTGATGATACATACTGATGTCAACAAAGTAGGCCTAGCTCCTCTGGTCCCTTGTACCCCAGTAATTGATCCAAAATCACTTGAAGGCAACCAAATGCATCACTAAAGTACACCAGGCGGCCCAAAAATTGTCGTCATCAGTTGTGCCGTGCGAGACAGCTTCAGGGGGCGAGTATAGACTCTGAGGCCCCGCATAGAAAGTCTGTGCACCTTCTGATTGGTTGTGGCTGAGGACGTTTTCTGCATTTCCGGCATGCTTCTTTTAATAGGTAAAGACAGTAAAGGTTTCATTGCTCCTTTGGCTCATGCAATCCACAGCTTTTATGCTGATCTGGAGCTTTTGGTCCGGAGGATGTAGGCCTATCTGGTATATGCCCCGGCAGCAGAGTCTCTTGGAGCTGAGGGGGTTGGTCAACATCGCGAACTGTCTTTTTCTTTGAATTTGGGAATCTTGATAATTCCAAGTCTTAGTCGTCATTCTTGCAATCATGAAATTAGCTCTCCATGGTATCCAATGAGCTCTCATGGCGCATGAAGCTTCGACGCCTGGTCATGGCGGGCAACCGCTGCGTCGACTACTTCCCGCTCCGACAGAACGCGCTCAGACCGGATTGGCTTCCTTTCAGACTTCTTCAGAAGAAGGCGAATCGAGTCTCAGGAAGAGAGCCGCAATCAGGGCGGCTTGTAATGCCTGTCGCTCGCGAAAATCGAAGGCTAGAAATATTGGATTGGACCATTACGTGATTCCATCATCTGGCTAACCGTGCGATACATTTACAGTGTAGTGCTGAGCGACCAAAATGCGCTGCTTGCATCTCCCAAAAGACTCATTGCGAGTATGAAACTGCTGACACGGACGAAACGCACTCTCACGCTCTTAAACGAAAGTACGACGAGCTCACGCGACGAAAGACAAAATACGAAGAGCTATATGAACTGCTTCAAACGTGTTCTCCAGAGGAAGCCGGTGAAGTTTACAAACGCATTAGAGCTGGCGCCGATGCAGATTCTCTCCTCAGGCATATACAAGAAGGAAGTCTTCTTTTACAGATGAGAATGGTGCCTGAGAGTCGCTATCGCTACCGATTCCCATATATAGACGAGATGCCGGCATTCTTGCTGCATCCGCAGAATCCGTACCTCGATTCATTGCTATATGAATGTACTTTTAGGGACAGATTATCTCCCGATTCGCAAGCAATGGCACCGGCATCATCTTCGGCACCAGGTGGAGATGAGCATCAAGGCGCCTACCTCAAGCCATTCCATGCAGCGGAAGTTGTGGACTCGAAATTGGAGCTGATCAAGCCATCTGCTTGGACTTCGGTTTGCTTTGATGATCGATCGATGCGCAAACTGTTTAATATCTACTTTCTACAAGAATATCACGCTGCTCCATTCTTCCACAAGGACTATTTTCTAGAAGACATGATTGCCAAAAGACATGAATTCTGTTCTTCCCTATTGGTTAACGCTATATTGACCATGGCTTGCGTTAGTTCTCTTGTGGCTGGGTAATCAGTCGGCAATCTGCTAAATATGACTTAGCATTCCGATCATTCAAATCCGAACCGTGCAGAGTTCTGGAACCCAAATAACAGAGCTTATCGATTTCTTGCCGAAACTCGTCGCTTATGGGAACTGGAGGCGAGAGAACCGAATCTCATGACAATTCAGGCCACCCTTATCCTCCATATTATCTACAACATGAATGGGACAGATGAGCTTGGTTATCATTACCTCGAACAGGCAGTAGAGATGGCTAATAGTCTCGATCTGTTCAAGTCTTCCGCCGTAACGAACAGAAAGGAGCGCAACGCTCGAGAATTGACTGCTTGGGTCTTGTACGGCTGGCAAGGGTATATCTGACTTTGCTCTTATTACCTGCTCGATGTTCTCTAATCTATATATTAATCCTTAGTGTTATGGCTTATATGCATCAGCGCTTACCGTTATGCCAGAATGCGCCTGAATCGTCCCTACCAGATCCGTTCGAGCATCCCCAGTGGTATGGAGAGATTAGGTTCAAGTTTCCTTCTGCTCCAACCATATTCAGCACGCACCTCAGTCAATTCACCTGGGCGAAAATAAAATTGTGGTGCATAGCACGAGAAATGGCATCTCAGATCGAGGAGTTAAAAGTCAGGCACTCTGAGCGTTTGGCCAACCAAGTTTTAGCCTTTTGTTCTAAACTGGTACACTGGTACAGGAATTTGCCGCGATGTATGAGGCCGGATCGAATCGTTACTCCGTATCAGCTCCAGCTTCAGTAAGTATAACAGAGCCTACGTCTGCGTGGCTTCTCGCTACTAAGTATTTCGTAGCATGCAATTCCACAATTACATAATCAATCTCCTCGAAGAACCAATGGCTACCAGACTGGACAATCCGCAATTCATAGATATTTTTTCCCAGTCCCTTGGTCAAAAGCCTCGAGAGCTTCTCTCTAGTTCGAAACGCTCATTCGAAACAATAATTCGCTTATACTACCTCCGCCACGGTTTCGAAGCATTGGACTACTTCATGGTCCAATATCTCAGCATGCTTGCCTTCATGGCTCACGGTACTATTCATGCAAACATGCAAAGGACGACGCTACAGACACTACAGTCGACTATTATACTCGCCGCCATGGGTCTCCGCGATCAAAGTGCCTCCTTCTATACAGGCCGGATGGTGTTCAAAGCAGTCCGTAGTGGAATGAGGCCAGAGGAAATTGAGCTGATTGATCGATTTACAGCGCAAGGCCGACCTATAGAGAATCAGCCACCGCCAGGCTGGCGAGCTATGTCTTCGTGGGGATTGGATTTTGGCAGCATCTCTGCTGATCGCGCGGCCTCTAATCTCGGTAAGCTCTTTGAAGAAGCTAGAGTCAGCGAACTAGCTGAGCACGATGACCAGGAATGACATGATCTCGCTGGAAGTACGCTCTTAGTGTGTTATAGAGATTTCATGCAGCGCTCTGTATTTCTTTCACATATAGCGACATGCGTATCTAACTCATGATAAAGTATCTACTCTAAGCAATAACGAATAAGAAATGGGATATCTTGGTCCGCTTTCTCTGTGGTATGTCTTGGGTATATCTGGTGATGAAATATGCCTTCAGTAATACTAAGGCGCGGTTCTTCACGGCACGAGTCCCATGTGAAGAGATGAAGTTTGGACTGTCAAACCTACAACGGCAATTCTGTCATAAAAATGATACTTAACATTGTCAATGACAATAGCCGTCATGGAGTGCTCGGGATGCAATTGCCATGCCAAGGATGCACACAATGATGCAACACGAGACAGCATCAATAGCCGGCTGTCAGCTCATGGCCGCCGGCTAAGAAAACTGATAGTTCACGCCATCATGCAGCCCGCCCTCAAAAGTGGCTTCATAGGATTTGCCCTGATCCTAGCTCCCATCTTCCCCGCGACTCATGTCTCATGCTTATTTTCTAGGGCAAAACGAGAAAATGGCGGAGGTGGCGACCTCGCCCCCGGAATGCCCACCGAGCTATTCCAGCTTTGTCCCCATCCCGGCTATTGAAACTCAGCTCATCTTTAGCTCATCGGCAAATGAAAAAATGGAAAAGGCCAAGGAGTCAATGGAAAGTGTCGGCTTTTGCTTTCCCCAGACTGGTGACGAAAAAAAGAACAAAAACGGTTGAGCTATTGGCGCAAGGATTGACTCGAGTTCCTCACGCCATGTGGGACCGACTCAACCAACTATCGTCCAACTTTCTCGTTCAAAAACAACTCCTCCACGTTGTATAAAAAGGATCCATCACCTCCGCACATTCGATCTGATCTGAATCCGGGGAATGTCAGATCAAGTTCATCACACGTGCGGTGTTTTGGTCTTGTCTCCATCTCTATCCTAACCACATTCTTTCTCTTATACAGAGAGAGACTGTAGCCCTCACAGTCACAATGGCTCTCGCAGACTCCAAGCCAAACTCCACCCACGAGGAACATAAAGGAGGCAGCATGGACATTGGCGGCGGCAAAACGGAAGTCAAGCACGGAGATCGGGCTTTGGCTCTCATCGGCAACGAGCAAGTCGAGCTCACCGAGGAGGACAGTCGCCGCATCTGCCGCAAGACGGACCGAGTCATCCTCGCCATCTTGGTCTGGGTCTACTTTTTGCAGATTCTCGATAAATCCGTCCTCGGCTACGGCGCTACATACGGGCTGAAGACCGACACAAATTTGACCGGCAATGAGTATTCACTTGTTGGTTCAATTGCTCCCATTGCACAGCTGGCCTGGCAGCCCTTCTCATCCTACCTCATTGTCAAAGTCCCGCACCGTATCCTGATGCCGTCTCTTATTCTTGGCTGGGGTATTGCACAAGCCTCAATGGCCGCTTGCCACAACTTTAGCAGCTTGATGGCTGCTCGGTTTTTCCTTGGACTTTTCGAGGCCGGCTGCTTGCCGCTATTCAGTCTCATCACGAGCCAGTGGTACAGACGCGCTGAGCAGCCGATTCGGGTTGCGGCGTGGTATGGCACCAACGGAGCTGCTACTATTGTTGCGGCCGCTCTCTCCTACGGCTTGGGACATATTCAATCCGATGTTCTCAAGGAGTGGCAAATGTATGTACCCCTACAACTTCATCCCCTGTTTCTATGCTCTACTCATAAAAGCAACATACTTACATGATACACTATAGCATCTTCCTCTTTGTCGGTCTCGTCACCATCGTCTCCTCCCCCTTCGTCTACTGGAAACTCGAAAATGACATCCCTTCCGCCCGATTCCTCACAGAACAAGAAAAGGCACAAGCCATCGAGAGACTCCGCGCCAACCAAACAGGAACCGGAAGCCGAGAATTCAAGTGGCGACAGCTCATCGAGGCCGCCCTGGAACCAAAGACATACCTATGGATCGGTATGGCTATGCTACTCAACGTCGGCGCCAGCGTCACCAACACCTTCGGGCCGCTCATCCTCAATGGCCTTGTTACAGACAAGTACATGACCAGCCTGCTAAACATGCCTTTTGGTGCTCTGCAGATCATTGTCATCTTGCTAGCCAGTTACCTCGCCCAAAAAGCACGCGTCAAGGGCGCCATCCTCATGTTCTTCATGATCCCCGTCGTCGCCGGCCTCGCCGTCCTCTACTCCGTGCCTCGTGACAACTCTGCCAAAGCAGCTCTCCTCGTGGGCTATTACCTTCTGGCCTTCCTCTTCGGTGGTAACCCCCTAATTGTCACCTGGATCGTCGGCAACACCGCTGGCACTACCAAGAAATCCGCCATCATGAGCGTCTACAACGCTGCCAGTGCGGCCGGCAACATTGTCGGGCCTTTGCTCTTCAACGCTAATGACGCGCCAGCCTACAAGCCCGGTCTGCGCGCCTGCTTGGCCATTTTTGTGGCGCTCGTGGCCGTAGTGGCCATCCAGTGGGCCAACCTCATTGTACTGAACAAGCTTCAGTCGAAGAAGCGTGTGCGCAACGGAAAGAAGGCGGTCGTTGTCGATCACTCCATGGATGCGACTTATCGTGCCATGGATGAGAATAACGATGAAGAGATTGTCATTGCAGATGGAAATGCAGCCGGAGCTGTAGAGCATGCGGGAGATGCGAGACTCGGAGAGCAAGCGTTTTTGGATCTCACAGATCGTGAGAATGACGAGTTTGTGTATATTTATTAAGCGATGAGCGAGGCTGAAGATCAGATCACGTCTTAAGATTATTCTATTTTTTTTTAAACTGCAAACTTTTGCATACTTAGATACCCGAATTAAAACACTTAAAAATTGTATATACATTTTGTTATGCATTTGACTTGATTGGCAAGGAACCCATGAAATCACTATATCCAGCACTCCCCTCTTCATTCATTTCGTATACACAGATAAGAATTATTGCACTATATTTACGTCCAATTTACCCAAAAAAAAGCTCAGAAAATGATATCGTGCCCAACCCACCTCGTGTCAAACTGCGGCTGTACAACAAGATCGTCCAGCCCGCCGGAGCTGTGCTCCCAGTCAAATTCTCCACCAGCGAGCATCCCGTCTGTCATAGACATTGTTGAATTGCCAGCAATAAACTGTCCGAGTGAGTCCAAATCTCTCCACGAAAATCCGCTCAATGGATCCATGTCCATCGCCGCTTTGCCAGTGTGAAGTAGAGGAATGCCTTCCTGCGCTCGCATGTCGTCCATTGTCGGCGTTGGTGGCTCAGTCAAGGGGTCACGGCGAGCAGTAGCAGATTTATTTGTCTGCTTTGTGCTGGATTTCCTCCAAAGAAGGCGGAGCGACGTTGCATACCGCCTTCCAAGACTTTGTGGGTTGTCTGAAGTTTTTTGAAGCTGTGTAATAGTGCCATGAATAGCACGGCGGACTCCGCGATCGCCACCCTCGCTGCTTATGGCACCCGCCATTCTTGCCTGAGTCATTCATAAGCATCTTTTCTAACAAACATGCACACGGATCGTCAAAGCAGCTTACCTTGAACAAAAATACGGCGGCATAAATCACATAGAGACAGTATTTAAGTGGCATGCACTTTAGACCAGCCACAGGGTCGATGAAGCTGTTCAAAATGCTGAGAAGCGAGTTTGCCGCGTCGATTGACTCATATATGAATCGGGCATCTGGCTTTCCAGCGACATTAGAAAAGAGCGGTCCACTAGCTTTACCAGGACCTGCTTGCGCATTCCGAGCGGCAGCCCGATTCAGGTTGGCTTGAAAGGCGAAAGCGTTGATATATAGTCTTAGGAACTCGAAAGAGAGCACCAAAGAGGCTTTCACCGGAGGCGTGACTGAGGCATGTTAGCTGGCTCTGTTACAATGTATTAAATAAAAAGATACAGGGGAACACACAGCTATGATTTGCCCATGAAAGCTTCCATTTCCGCACCATGGAAGCAAAGTCATCCTACAAAAGCCGTTAGCAAATCGCCGACTGGCTGATATAGCTGCTTGGTACCTACAATGTATCGAACATACTCCCCACCAATGTATAGCTGCTGTCGGTGGCTCGTTGACGAATATAGAATGTCGTGAGCATTGCTGATCAGCTGTGTAAGTTCAAGGTGGGCTTGAAACAACAGGCCCATGTTGTCTGGGCCAAGCGCCTGCTCTTGCAACGTTGGAAAGTCTGCAGCCCGTAGATGCAGAGCTGGACCAGGCCCGCGTGACCAAAAGCCTTTTCCAAGTCGGATTGAGACTTGTCGATCGCACATATAACACGCTGTGACGTTGTTAATGCCCAACAGCTCCAGCTTTTTTCTCCTTTCAACCTCACATACCTGCCCAAACAACCCGTTTCCTACTCATTTCCGCAGAAAGCTTTCCTTCGTCCGGCAACAGCGCAGACTGCTCAAGCCTTTGCAAATATCCTAGCCTCACGGCCAAGCCAACCAGCATCCAGGCACCGTGGTCTTCTTGGCCACAGCCTATGGAAGAGTTCTCTTGCGGACGTTGTGGCGCCCATTCCGCAAGAATGAGAAGCGCTTCTACAGAGCCAACAGAATTGGATCCGGCATATATAAAATTCGACAAGAAGGTTTCAATGTGACGAGAGCATGCGTCGTACACTCTAAACCAGGTTGGGTCGTCTTTGGAAGCAACGGTAAGGATCGCTGTCAAAAGATGGGGCTCTTTGGCTGCCCATTCGGATATTGAGCCGGTAAATATGGCGCTATGGGCAACTGGGAAGAAGGGATGAAAGTTTTCATGATATCTAGGTGGAAGCGATTAGATTCGGTACGTATGCAGTTGGAAGTTTGCGCTGGATTACCTTTTGACAAGATACGATGCCTCTGATGGCGTTATTATGCCATCATCCAGCGGAGGATAGTAGCTCGCAGCCGATCTACCGACGATTTGCGGCATGCCGTCCACTGCAAGTCTACTATTAGAGCCGGCTTGGCCCGCCAGCGCATTACGCTGCCTATCAGGATCCAGGTCGGCAACTTGGGCGAGAAGGTCGAGGGCATCCGAGGGGTTCAAAAGATCGGTGTTGGCAATGTGGCCTTCCAATCCGTCCGAACTTGTTCTCGATTCTGCAATCTCACGAGTGGAACCCCCCTCGTCAGGCCAGTTGCCGGTCTGCTGCGACGACGAAAGCCATGCTCGCATATCGTCCGCGCCGCTTGGATGCTGGTCGGGGCGAGCATGACTTGCATGTTGGCCGCTATAGTTTTCGTTATCATCGTCATCGTCTTCGTCGTCGTCGTCATCGTCATTGCGCGTGGTGTTCGCCGTATCATGGCCTTCGCTGTTACGGCTGGGTGTCTGAATCATGGAATTGCGAACGCCCTTGATGCGGCGCCCACCACGCCTCGACTTTGTCAAGACGCATTCCAGCTGGTGTTCGACGCATCGACGACATGGCGGCACACCCGACACTCCCGCGGAATCACTGTTCCCCAATAAGCGTCAGTAAGCGAGGGTATTCTGGGGTCTGTTTCTCTGCTCACAGATCACATCTCGTCTTGCGCGTGCGACACGACAGACACGCGCGAGAGACCCGCCGGGCCTTTGATCGAGCCATGGCAGCGGTCGGCGTCTGTTCTGGGTGCATCTCCATCGGCTATAGGCGAGATTTGGCAATTAAAAGCGATTGCATGAACTGGAATCTGGTGCAAGATTGAGAGCAAACGCCGCAGCTCGAGTTTGCGGGGGTGGAGCTGGGGACAGTAGCCGGATAATCTGGGGCCGATGCGGCTAATGGGCAATTGCCGCGGCAAATGATCAACCCCCACCCTTCGTCACTGGGACGAAAAGTGTCACGTCACCCCTCGGTTTGCTCTTTGCTACTTCCTCATTCTTTGCACTTTTGTGAATCTGAGTGTGAAACTCGATACTCTGTCTTTTGATCAGCACTGACATTTACTCGTCAAAATCACCAATCCTCATACAATGGCTGGATCCGCTTCACAAAAGCCTGGCGTGTTGATGCTCGGCATCGTCCACCACGCCAAGGCAGAGTTTGAGAAGCTCTCCGAAGTCGCAGATGTGATTGTATGTTTATGCTGCCCTCTTCCAAGTCATCTTTGAGGAATGCCTTTTCACTAACATAGCTGGGCCTTAACAGCAAGTTACAACTGGAACTCGTGACGAGTTTATCCGCGACTGTGACAATGGCAAATACGACAATATCGTCGCCATTTCAAGGACCTACGATTCCGTCAAGGCATGATTGCTTCTCCAGCCGAAAATTCTCCAATCAAGTCGCTAACTGAGAATTGTAGATCACTGGAAGATTCGACGCCGAGCTTGTCTCTCACCTCCCTTCTTCAATCAAGTACATCTCTCACAATGGAGCGGGATATGACCAGATCGACATTCAGCCCTGCACAGATAAGAGTATGATCACTTAGCATCTTTTTCAAATTTGATTCGCTAACGTTCGCATTCTTCACCCGCTCAGAAATCTCCGTATCAAACACCCCCAAGGCAGTCGACGCTGCCACTGCAAACACCGCCATCTTCCTCATCCTGGGCGCACTGCGCCGCGCCTGGATTCCCCAGCTCGCCCTTCGAGAAGGCAAGTGGAGAGGCGAGAGCCCTCTTGGTCGCGATCCCCATACCCTGACTCTTGGTGTCCTGGGCATGGGCGGCATTGGAACCGCGACAGCCAAGCGCGCCGCTGCTCTTGGCTTCAAACTGCAGTACCACAACAGAAAGCCCGTGGACGGCTTGGACAAGCAGTTTGCTTCAAATGAGGTTCCCAAATACGTTGGCTTTGAAGAGCTCCTCCAGAGCAGCGATGTCATCTCAGTTCATCTGCCCTTGGGTCCAGCCACCCAGGGCTTGATCGGCAAGAAGGAGCTCGGCTCAATGAAGGATGGCGTAATCATTGTCAACACAGCCAGAGGTGCCATCATTGATGAAGAGGCGCTAGCTGAGAGCCTTGAGTCCGGCAAGGTTTGGAGCGTCGGCCTGGACGTTTTCGAACAAGAGCCCAAGATCAACCCCAAGCTGATTAGCCACCCCGGCGCTGTCTTGCTGCCTCACATTGGTACTGCGACCATTGATACTCAGGTATGTAGCCATTTATTGTTGGGCCCTCATCTTAAAGTCTGATGCTAATAATCTTTCTTCTCGGAACTACAGAAAGAAATGGAGATTCTAGTAATTGACAACGTCAAGAGCGCTATCACACAAGGCAAATTCTTGACACTGGTACCCGAACAGAAGCCTCTGTTGGCAAAAGTATAAAGAAAAAGAAACGAACAAGCTTGTAAAAACTGCATATATACATATCGATAGAAAAGAAAAACATTAGATTAGACAAAATGTTATATTTTGTATCGTTTACAATTGGTATCTAAGCGACGATAGTGCTAACATTCACATGGTGTAAGATGATACATAAACTACCAATGCTAAGAAACGGCTGAACAGCACTAAGAAAATTGATGCTCTATTTTAAACCCCCAGCCAACAAGACATCTTGCCCCGTCATATATCCAGTCTTTGCAAACCTATAATCTCTGAATTAGCTCTTTGTTCAAGTACTCTCTTGGCGTTATCAAGATCGGAAAATGCTTACATCACTACCACGTTGGCTACCTCTTCTGGGACCCCAAGCCTGTGAACCGGCACGCTGCTGGCAATTGCAAGTCCCGGATCAGACTCCTTTATCGCCTCCATGTCATCCTTAGACGTCCACGTCCTGCATCTGCGCATTAGCACTGCAAAGTATATTCATTGCTGCTGCAACTTACCTCTGCTTTGGAGTGGGAATCATTCCCGTAGCTCCAATCATAGCCGGTGAAACCTAGAATCGTCAGCATATTATGAGCACAATATCAGAACGAAGCTGGACTTACAATGTTGACTGTGATACCCTCTGGGGCCAGAACTGTGGCCATGTTCAGGCCCATTGAACTGCCACATATTAGTAATTACCACACACAGGCTTCTCGAAGTAGAAACTCACGCCAAAGCACCTTTCGAAGCTGCATAATGGCATCCATTCAAACCACCTCCTCGACTCGAAATACTACCCACGAGAATGACTCGTCCCCAGCCTTGCGCACGCATTCCCTCCACAGCGGCCTTGGTAATGACAAACTGACTTCGAGCATTGACTTCCATAATCTCATCCCAGTCTTGTTCCTCAATATCCTTGACATGTCGAATGCGACGGCCAATGCCAGCGTTTGCAACCAGCACAGATATCGCCTTGTGTTTCTCGGCGACGGCAGGAGTGCTCAGTACGGTTGCGACAAAGTTGCGCGTGGATTCTCGGTTGGTAAGATCGGCTTGAGCAGTGACGAATAACTGGTCCGGATAGCTTTGTCGAAGTTCGGAGGCTAATGAGTCTGCTTTTTCCTTTGAAGGTTGAGCTTTTCAAGCCTAAGGACTCAAGGATGGGATTAATGTACTAACCTTGCTAGAAGCGTAATGAAGAACAACATCGCATCCTTCAGCAGCCAATGACTTCGCACATCCCGAGCCAATTCCACCGCTTGGATATTAACGTCAGTCTGCGGCTTTTGCTACGTGCTTGGACTCTTTATACAAACCTGGCTCCCGTCACCAAAGCAAGGCGGCCTGACAACTCATTGTCCACTGATTGAAGATGGTACGTGGTAGCCATTGTGTGCTGGGTAGTAGCTGAGGTCTGTAATTCGCGACAGGTAAAGAAGCAAGCAAGCTTCAACTCAAAGCCAAGACGCAAGGTATTATGATATCGGCAATTGACGGACAATTCACATGTGAGTTTGAAACTCAAAACCAAAGTAAAGAGTAGAAACTAATCGGCTATATCAATTACGTTAAGACCACACCATGTTGGAGTTGTATACAATAAATGCCCCGCTTTCGTGAGCGTTACTTTATGTGCCGCAGCTGGCGGCAATTGATGCGGCTTTTGATCCCCAAAGAATCCAAGAAAGGGTCGCCGCTAAGCTGCTAGCACGTGGCTTCCATGCTACCAGAAACTTTGAATGCGGCGCGGGGTGTTTACCCCGGGAAAATACTCTTCTTAATGTACAGCTTTTGGGATCAATATGCGTTGATGCAGTAGTGTGGTACTTGCGGCATGCAGACATAAGCAGGGGATGGTTTGAGTTTCAGCCGGGTCTCTTTGTCAAAAACCAAGCTGCTTGTGCATAGTTTTTGAGATTGTGGATTTTGAGTGACCTGTCAACTTGAGGCTCGAAATTGTAAAGGCGAGAGGTCTTGCGAGCTATCAGACTTATGATGTCTTAAATCTTCTATATCACTATGTCCTGATGGAATTTGCGAGTTCGCTTCCAAACTCAACAAATCGCTTGATACACTTGATCTTCTCCTCCGAGCTCGACCCGTCTCTCCTCAACGTCTCAAGCGTCTCGCTAATTCCATCAAACTTCTCCCAGACCTGGATGAACTTGTTTGGCGTGACGTTGCCCAAGCGAGCAAACGCCCTTTTCATGGCATCTGGGGCAGCAACAAGGTTTGCATCATTATCGCCAATTGCACTACCCACAATTGGATCTTTATTCTGATTCATTATCTTCATGTTCATTATGCTAGTCTTTATGCAATAGATGACCATTGCAGCAAGGCCAGCCGCCAGTGCTGTCGCGACGCTTGAGCCAGTCTCATACTTGAAGTCTTCTACGCGTTTTGTAAATCTTGCTGCCGAGAGCACGTCGAAGGAGCTGCTGCTGACTTGGTCTCTGATGACTTCAACGCCGGGCAAGACATACGTGATGCCGTCTTCGGGTGTCCATTGGAAGACAGTGCCGTCAGCACGCGCGGCGCCAATGCGGAAGAAGTCTTCGCGCCATGGCCCACTTGGATAATCGAGCTTGGTGAACTTGCCTTCGTCGGGTGCAGAACAGAACATGAGGGCTTTGCTATCAACGGCCTTTTTCAGGGCTTCGTGCACTGATGAAAGTGCATTTAAGCGTTAGCATGATTTGATTTGAGTTTCGGGGACTTTCCAGAAGATTGTCTCTAAAAGATGGAGGCAATTCGTGGAGACGTACATCGGTTCTTCGAGCCACTCTTGTCTCTTGACATTGGCAGTGTCCACGACATTGAAATAATGTCAGCTTTCTTGTTAAGAGCAGCTAAAATAGCCTTGAGATTGAAAGTTGTATTGTTAGCTGAATCTTCGAGTAATTAAGGCGAAACATACCTGCGCTGCGTATTCGGCATCGATATTGTTCTTGCCGTTGGCATTTGGATACGTCTTGAGCCGAATCGGATACACTTTGGCCATAGGGCAAGTCCGTAGTATCATGCTAGCCATGACAGTGCCATGTCCTTCTGCCGACGAAAACGATGGCCTGACCTTTCCGTCGTGGAAGTCGAAGCTCTTACCTTCGAGAACCCTGTCGGAAAGAGCCGGATCAAACATGTCTACGCCATCATCTATCAAGGCGACAACAACATCCCTCTCTAATCTTTCTGTAGTGCCTAGGTTGTGTTTTGAAGAAAGGAACTCTTGAACCGTTTTCTGCCAAAAATACGTCATTTCGCCCGCAAATCTAGTAGTTGAATCCAACCACAGATGTGAGTTGACACCTTTGGTGATGGCTGATGTTGTAAAGTGAGACATGTCGCGAGATCTAGCTGTGCGCTCTACTTCCTTGTCTGAGTCGATGACGTCGACTTTGACGTCGCCAAATGTTCCATCATCATCTAAAACATCGGTTTGATCTGAAAAGGCTGTGGCTTCTCGATCTCGGATAGCTTTTCTATTAGCATTGAGCCTGATTTGGAACTTTTTAACGTTTGTACTAATCCATTGAGGACTGTCATACTCCTATGGTCTAATTAGCCAGCAGATAGCAAAAGATCTTAGTAGACTTCTATGAAACTATACCTGATCAGAAGACGGCTTATATATATGTATTCTTTGAAGGCGGGGTAATAATGGCAAGCCTTCCGGCTCACTCCAAGCTCGAAGCACGGAATTACTACCACTCCATTTTAGAGAAAGTTGTCTGAGCTGTTGAGGAATCGGCTGCATGTTCTTTTCGCTGTCAGCTATAGAAGCTCCCTTGTCGATCTTGCTGCCGATATGTAATATTGTTTCTGGATCCAAGTCGGTCTTCCTCCAGTCGAGACGCTCGATGGTGAACCTTTCGAGAGACTCCTGAATAATTTGGTCGCTGTGGACTTTCTCTCCAGAATCACTAGAGTCTTCCACAGACAAGGTAATGATGTGACGCACGCCTTTGTTATACAGCCAGTCAAAGAAGTACTTCATATCTTTGCGACCAAAGGCTCCAAATTGGCGCATTCCAGATTGTTCCTCGGCCTCGCGCTCTCGATCGGCTTGACGACCCTTGTTAAATACCTGGACCTTTGGAAAAGTCACGTACTGTAGCACAGTATCGAATCTGAGGCGGTCAGAAGAAGCATCGGCGCCAAAGCGTTTGAGGAACTCGTTCCATAGTATTTTTCGAGGCAGACTATCATAGTCAAAACTAACTTGTACATCTTGAGATGCGCGTATCAGTGACTGTTTGATGCTCATAGCTTTGCTTTAAGGCACTCACCTTGCATATTGCTCCCATACAAGAAAGAGATGACCATCTCAGTACTCCTAGTTCTCATGTAGTGTAGCTTCAGGCGCTTTAAAATATCATCCGAATTCCTAGTTAAGACGGCCATGACCTCGGAAGAATCGCGCTTTTTCTGTTGAGCTTTCGCTGCGGGTTTCTCTTCCTCATGGTCTGGATCACCGTCCACACGCGCTGTGCCCCTCCGTTTTATGGATATATTGGACACTGTTTCTAGCTGTCCATTGGTATTTGCCGTTCGACTTGCTTTCAACTGCGCTTTACTTTCATCTGGCTCACCGAGTCTGGTCGACCGAGTCTGGCTTGCATCACGGCTGGCAACCTCTCGGTCTTTAATTCGGTCAGTCTTTGTAAATAGTTCAGAGTTCTTGAAGTTCTCGGCTTCTTCGGCTTTCTTCCTTTGGCGCTGTTGTTCACGCTCATCAACTTTCTCCTTAGGGTTATCGTGGCTCAAGCGATCTCTTTGGTCACCGGCCAAGTTATTCGAGGTCAACTTGGATGGCCCTGTAATAGTTTGTGGCCTGGGCTCTCGCTCTCCAAGTACAGGTTTGTCCGCAAGTTTTGAAGCTCGGGGTACGTTCTGTGAGTTGCGCTCAAGAGACTGGCGTCTTTTCGCGAGCCACTCTTCATAAATTTTGATGCCTGATATTCTAGTCGTAGAGTGCTGCCAATAGACTGAGGCGCCAGCATTGTCGGACAGATCGAGAAAGGTTTTGGGAGGTCTTAGCGTGTTCTTTGTTGCTATCATGTCCCGCTCAATGAATAAGTTGATGAGTTCTGCGCCTTCATCTGTACAGCGCTTGAAGAACACGGCATAATGCATAGGCGTTTTCCCAACATCGTCTTGGACAGCCAGCGCCTCGTCACTGGCATTTTCGATCAATATCCTCTTGGTCTTTGTATCAAGTTCTGTCGCCATCATTGCAACATGAAGACACGTTTTGCCATCTTTCATCTTCTTCTTCAGTGAATCGTTAAGTGACTGGTCATGCAAGGTTTTTCCCCTCATCGCAGCACATGTAGTGATCATACAGTCTACGAGTTGATTATGCGACGCTTTAATGGCCATGTAAACGGGGTTGTACTTCTCCTCGTTTTCATATTTGAGCAGGTCTGGAAATTCCTTCACCAAGCGTTTGATAAGAAGCTTAATGTCCTCTGGCTGAATACCGTTGTGCGTAACCACGTCGACAAGTGTATGTAGAAGATTACCCGCAGGCTTATTCAAGGACTTTCCCACGATGTCGCCATATTTCTTGAAGAAATGGTCAACATCGTTGTTGTCTGCAAATCTCTTCGTTCTCTTTATGTCCTCTTTTGCTTCAACGAAACGTTCTTTGTAGCTTTCCTCTCGCTCAAGGTGGATAGATTCGGGATCATCTTCCAAAGAAAAATCGCGAAAGTCTTGCTCCAAGTCTGAATCCATGTCTGGAGATAAAATTGTTCGCTCTCATTGGGACAAAAGAAAAGAAGAAACAGTGAAATGGAAAAAGGTATGGGGACCTACCATAGCACAGAGGGTCGACTATTCTAGCTTCTGGATACTAATCATCACCCCTCATGGCCGAATGGAAGATCATGCACACAGTGCGAAGTGTAACCCCAGTAGCCTCGCAGGGGTGTCGGGCTATCTTTCGGACGATGTATACATACAAGTGCGGACGTGAATTGAGGCTCTGTCAGAAATAAAGTGCTTTGCAGCGCGTTTAAATCAACCATTACCATACGAAATTAAGAAGTGGCGATTTTCCTTCAAGAGGTGAACTAACAGCAACTTCTCATCTTGACCACCGATCCGAAACCGTTCCATAAGATAGAAATGTCCGACCTTGATGGCGGTTTCTATTCTGGCGACGAAGATGACGGGAAGATACAAGTTGAAATGCATGAGACTGGGGGTGAGGAAGGCAGCGGCTTTCATGTCTTCAACGTCGCGGTAAACCAATACCATCGAGCAGAAGTTCTTCAAAGAACAGGCGCTATTGACATTACTTGCAGCCTGGAGAAGGTCGTGCATGGAGCCATTTCCGCCGACAGCGACCGCTATGCGAGTCTCATAGTCATGCAATGGTTCTTCCAACCCAAGGGCTCGCGTCGAATCTCTGAGGCTACAATAGAGCTTTTGTTTGAGTCTAATGACGACATCGAGGTTGAGAAGATTTCGTTCCTTGGCACATACGACTTGATGCCAACCAAACAGGACGAATCAGTCACCAGGGGCGTTGATGCTACTATCGGCGTCCAGCAATTTGCAAATCTCAGCTTGGGTGGTAAATGGGAGAAAACCACTGCGACAACGGTTTCGGATGCAGTCAGGCTGAGCGGCGGAATGCGACTTGTCAACAACAGGCCTCCAAACCGTATTACAACATGGACTATCTCTGAGAATCACTCGCAGCCCAAGGGTATCCCCTCCTCGTTAAAAGTCGCTGTGCTCGTATCTAGAGAAGATCAGGAGAAGTTTCTCTGCAGAATCGCCCTTGCTTGTCAAACGGACCGCAAGACAGCCGCCGAAAGCCTATTTAAGAAGATCCCCAAAGATGACCCCATCATCTTCCAGCCAAATCCTCTAGACAAAGGCAAGCGTCCAAACAAGAATGTAGCATATGGCGATGAGGAGTTGGGAAGTGTCGATCTTGATGAACTCGGAAAGGTTACGTTTAATACGCTTATTCCTTGAACAGGCGGGGAATTTGGAACTAATGCTTCATGAAATGTACCCTCATTCGATCTTTTGTATCGGGAGGAAAACAGCAAGTTTATGTCAGTTATATACCAATTACATGCGGCTGGCATCTCGATTACTTTTCCATTAGATGGTGCGCCTTTCTGAGGCTGGCATTTTGATCACGTTTTTGAGGCTCTTACAAGTACTCTGTACATCTATCAGCCGTAAATGGATTTTATTCGCGCACAGTGCTATTGGAAAAAAAGTGATTCGAAGGATTGGGCGCGCATAACATCTCACCAAGGCCACCAATAAGAAGACTTGAAACTCTCTGCGGTGTCACACGGTTGCCTATTTCGATATTGGAGCGGGGAGATTTTTGTCGTGTCACAACTACTATAGAGAGCCAAGTGGGAGCAAATAGCGGCTTCATTGTTAGATAGCAGCCACCCTTCCTCTTCTATTAGGCGAGACTCTTGGCTCTTTTTGCAATCAAGGCATTCTTACGTGGGAATAGCATTCTAGCTAGATGCGCCAGAGCTCTTTGTCACCTGACATCTGGTTGCGTGAAATGCGTTGTGCATTTTAGCATCGACGCAATTATCCATTTTTAGCATGCCGCGACTTCTTATTGTCCAGCTTCAGCAGCGCTTTTGATCCGAGTTCCTCAGACAAGATGGGAGACGCTAACTTGAATCCACTGTCGAATTCTGAGGAGGGTGCGACAACTGAACGAGCAGGTAGTCCAGAGACGCAAACAGAAGATCTCTTTTCGGACGACGAAGATGGCCCGCCATCAGCCTCAGATGAACGCCGATTAGGACTCAGCATCACTCGTCCTTGGGGCTGGTCGGGCTCATCCTATAGTGACTATGAGTAAGGCGGTAATTAATGTACTGCGAGAGTGTCTAGCTTACGTTATTTATAGCGTGATTACTGTTCACGGTATACGCGACGACTATGAAACAGCCTGGACAACAGACTCTGGCACTTGGTGGGTGGTAAACAACTTATTCGAAGATTTATCCATCAGAGAAGTGGATTACTCCTACGAGATCGATGAGGAAGCCACTATATTCCAGGTGGATGGTATTAAGTTGCATGCTGAAAGTCTCCTTACGGCCTACGCCAAAGAGCGGGCAAACCTTCAAGAAGTAGGTTCTTACATATGCATTTTTAAAGAAAATGACTTACAGCTGGCATTGCAGACTGAGGTAGATCGCCCCATCATATGGATTTGCCATGACATTGGAGGGACTATCGTGAAAGAGGTAATGAGGACTTTTCTCATTGTTTGCTGCTCCTCTCTTCTAAGTCAAGACATATTGACGAAACAAGGCCCTCTGTCGAGCCATAAACAATAGTAAAAGATATGGCAAAATAGCAATATTAACAACGGCAATTGTAAGTGGAACGATATGAATCTTCACGTGAGCGTTTATTAACTAAAGTTATAGATATTCCTAGGAACTCCCCACAGATTTCAATCCACACAAGATGTCGAAGATCAAATCCATAACCTCCTTCTACTTCCAGGTCCTGACATCAGGCGCGCATTCTTGAGCAAAGTCCGAAACGTTGCCTTCCAAGTCAACAAAACCAACGAAGATTTTCTAGCGACAAAGCTCTTAGATCGTGCCGCTATTATTAATGTTTTTTCTCAAAACTGGCGCGATAGTATGAGACAGAGGCGTGCTGCAGGCGATTACAGCATCCCAGAAGACCATGAACCTGATGATATGCCCGATCCTGTCACTCCATTCTTACGATATACTCATTTTATTGGACATTCGTTTGAAGCCTCTGGAAGACGTCGAGTCGATTGGCCAGATCATGCTGATCTCATTCGCGGCGATTTTTGGTCAGATCGCTGGATCAAACGCATATCTAACAAGCTCAATAGACCCGGCTGCAGTAAGTATTGATCTGTAAATCAAAAGAACAATTCTGATTCTAAATAAAACACTAGTGATCAGGGTAAATTATCAGTTGCTACAATTTCAAGCTCACCTTCTCTCCCAAGCTCCTCCAACCAGGAGTTTGGATACAAACTTTGACCCTTTGCTGCCACTTCCACCAATTCTGGGCTGGATTTACAAACAGGATCCATACATTGCACTGTCTAAACCAGGTATAGGACCACGGCTTATGCACCTCTATACCAATGGAGAATCTTTGGTAGACATTAAAGAGGCTTCCCGTCTTCTTTACGTGGACTATGATGGAGACCATGGTCATAAAAACGCAGAAAAATCCGTTATCTATTTCGAGTTTGACCAGTGGGACTCCCGATATAATAACATATCCTCGATGCTTTTTTATTTTATCAACACTCTCATGTGGCGTTTCTGGAACAAATTTCATCAGGAGCACATTCTTCAAGAACTAAATTTCCTAAATGATACGCGCATCTGGTCATTGGAGGATCTATATCACCTATATTCTATACTGAGACATCGAACCTCCCATCAGCTCACTTTTTTTCTCTGCGGGTTTGACCAGTGTCCTGAGGAGCAGCGGCGATGGTTTTTAGAGCGCGTTTTAGAAGAGCAAGCATACAGTGAAGCAGAATATCGCTTAATTCTTTCTACCTCTACGCGCGATAGCTTGGCTGTCGAGAACATTCCTGACGCTGTGCGAATCAATATGGATTATTGTCCGGTAACTGCCAATTTGGATGATGAATTCGCCAAAGAACTTGAAACAAAACTGGCGGGCCTACTTAACACGCGCCCGATATACGAAGAATCTCGACAAGAGCTCGAGTTGCTGCTCAGAACGTGTGGAAATAAACCATACCTCGGACGGATCATTTTGACTTGGCTTGAAAATTACCCTCGTGGCAGGCCAAAATCTAAGGTTGCGGCCAAGGTTAATGAGCTATGGCCTCCTACAGCGGAGAATATCGTTCACGTCATAATATCCTCTCTACCGCCTGAGCTTCGAGAAAGAGCTAAGAATGTCTTCAATTGGGTTAAATATGTGTTAGAACCGTGGTCTGCAGAGTCTCTAGCAGAAGCTCTTGCTGTCTTTTATGCCTCTGATCAAGAACCTTGTTTCAGTGACCTTCATTCAAAAGAGATCATAAAAGAGATGGCAGCCTCTCTTTGTGGAATCATTATTGTCAAGGACAACGATGTCAAGTTCAGTCACCCGTCGTTTTATCTTGTTCCCGCATTTGGGGTGAACGGGAATGATGAAGAGCGCGCTGCCACAGTGAACAGCACCATGGCAGAAATATGCCTACGATATCTTCAATATGAAAATGTACAGGACGCAGTTTCAGAGTCTTGTTCGGAGATTATTGAAGGGAATGAATGGAAAACGCCGCTTGATGCAGTCGTGATCTCTCATTCCAGAACAAGTATGGCCGGATACGCAGTTCGATTTTGGCCAGGTCACTATAAAGCAAGCGGGCCTTTCAAACCCAGGCAGCTTGTATCTAACTTATTTGCCAACAAAAAGGCTCGTGGCTGCTGGGAGACGTACTTGTGGCTTCTTTCCAATCCGTTCACTCGGCCTGAACGAGGCTATATCTCAACTCTTCCAACATTTGCAAGATTTGGTTTGGACGATTTGATTGATGACAACATCAAATCTGAAACTATCCAGTCTTATTTTAACAAGGATTGCTGGTTTGCTGTTACGGAAGCTGCTCGAAAGGGTCGTAACCACACAGTTCGCACGCTATTGCAACATGTCTCAATGGATGAAGATGAACTTCGAAATGCACTAGTTGCAGCGGCCGGGCAATGTGATGCAGATACAATGAGTCTTCTTCTAGAGAAGATACCGAAGTTGGAAACGTTCCAATGGCCCAAGCATCTATTTCATCGAGCTAGTGCTACTGGTCTTGGGAGCCTCCTCACAGTAATGCTGCAATCTGGTTACGACATCAATGAACTCGGCAGCTTTTATAATTCATCACCAGCAATTATTGCGGCATGGCGAAATTCTGTGTCTTCATTAGAAGTTTTGTTGGACCCAAAATACAAGGCTGATTTATCCATTCAAGACACATCTGATGATACATTGTTCACATCGGCAGTCTATCGAGGAGATCCACGAGTTGTCGAAATGGTTTTAAAAGCTGGTGCAAGTTTAACAGATACAAATGGTCCAGATGGCTCAGAACAGACACTGACCCAAATAGCTGTCTTCAACTATAGACACAAGGCAGCAGATATCCTCGTCAAGGCTAAGGCTGACTTCAACAGCAACGAAAAAGATGACATTCACAGAACAGCCCTGAAACCGCCACTGATTATCGCGGCCAGGCTAGGCGCACTGGAGTGTGCTCGGATCCTACTTACTCACGGAGCTGATCCGCTCGTCACATTTGCTGATGAGACAGCATTATACGCGGCTGTTGCAAATAATAGAACAGAAATTGTACGGCTGTTATTGGAGCAGGAGCAAAAGCCAGACCTGGATGCGCACCCTCCGGATGCGAAGATGCTTTTGATGCTCGCGATTGAGACGAAAAACACCGATCTCGTATCAATGCTAGTTGACTACGGCGCTGAGATTGAATTTGTTGATCCGAACGGGGGCGCCTACAGTACACCTCTGGCACGCGCTTGCAACGGAGGAAACTTGGACATTGTGAAGTATCTTGTGGAGAAGAATGCCGATATAAATTACACGGGAGGCGTGTCAGAGTCGCCACTGTTTGCTGCAACTTTCGCCGACAATGACGAAATAGTAGCATACTTGCTCCAAGACGAAAAGATTGACGTTCATTGGGCCAGAAAGGATGGTGTGAACGCGCTTACGGCAGCATACACGAGCCCAGAGACAGTTCGACAACTACTGAAAAGAGGTGTGTCTATAGACCACTACAGTAGCTGGGGGACTATACTACACTTGGCAGCACCACACTGGCCCAAAACACTTAAAATACTTCTTGACCACGACCCCAAGCCTGATTTAGAACGTGTTTGTGGCGACGACATGGAGGTCGAATCGGATATTGGATGTACACCTCTACAGATTGCATGCCAAGATCAGACGCCTGAGTGCGTTGAGCTCCTCCTGAACGCCGGCGCCAATGCAAAATTCAGGAATATCAAGGGCTTGGATGCCGTTGACATCTTGCTCCAGTCAAACAAGTACTCGAAGGATACCGAGCAGTGTCTGAGGCTGATCTTGTCTGAACCTGGCCAGTTCGATGCAGAGTATGTTGACCCGAAAGGCCAAACTCGGCTGCATGCGATCAAGAAGAGGACGCCTCTGGCTATAGTCCAGCTTCTTATTAAAGCAAAAGTGCCTCTAAATAAGCCAGACAATGACGGCTACACTCCTCTAGCTATCGCTATTAAAGAAGACAACATTCATGCTGCCATATATCTCGTCGACCAGGGTGCCAATATCAATGTATTTGGTCCCAGCTTTGGTAGTATTCTTCACCTTGCTGTGGCTAAAGGCGTCATTGGCCCTGTCAAGCTTCTAATCGACTCTGGTGCGGATCGTGAAGCGGTCGATCCCAAGTACGGTGCGTCGTTGCTATATACAGCACTGGGAATAGACAACACCTCAGATCTTCAGAAAATGGTAAAATATCTGGTTGATGAAGCCAAGGTGCCAATTAACAAGCTTGGTGGTGAACTCAGTTATCCTATCATAAGAGCAGCAGACATGACCAGGATCTTCGACAGGAGGACGACTGGCGTCAAGATGCTGAAATTTCTTATCCGACGCAAGGCTCAGTTGAATGTTACAGATAGGCAAGGCCGCCGCGCCGTGCATTTTGCATGCGCTTCACGATATGCTGACGGCATCAAAACGCTAGCGGAGGCTGGCGCTGAGATTGATGCAAAGGATAAATTTGGCCGCATGCCCATTCACTTTGCGGCATCAGCAGTATTAAATAGCAGCTTTAAGTACCTCTTGGAAACTCAGAAGCACATGAATATTGATGCGGCGGATCACGACGGCTGGACGCCACTTTTATGGGCAGCGCGATCTGGGGATGCTGACACCGTTTCGAGGCTGATTGCAGAGAATGCAGATGTATGGGTTCGAGGTCGCGCGTATGGCGCGGGAGGCGAGTGGTCAGCACTGAAGTTGTTGAACTTTTCGGATCGGAATACAGATCTGAGAGAAGAGCTGAAGCCAAAAGAACGGTTCAGAATCAACAAAGAGGGAGAAAGGGAGGAGTGGAACGACTATTTGCATGATTGCAGAGTTGGAGACAAGAAGTATGTCAGCTGCAAGAGTTGCCTCGTGGTTAGTAAACCTCACCAATAACGGACGCATGGAATTCTAACAGATTTTGCAACACACAGGGCATCATAGGCTTAGAATGGAAATGCGTAGAATGCACTGACAACTTCTCGCTTTGCTTCAAATGCTACAGTCACCGATCCGACATTCACGACTCGGAACATACCTTTCAAGAGATTGAGCCGTTGTTTGATCCAGGATCGGCATCACCGTCTCGAAAGAGTACGCCTAGCCCCGATGGGGAGAAAGAAAATTTAGGCGATGGCGAGGTAAACGGTGCGCCGGATGCTGATGGTGACAAAAATGAGGACGTGGATCCTCCTGAAAGTGTCTTTGACCTCGACGATCTTGATCTAGATGCGGATGGCTAGACTATAATGCTTGAGCGAGAGAGAACGATGTTCAGGAAATCTGCTCTAAAGAGATTTACAAGAAAAAAATGAACTTTTTGGGAGCCAGCGCTATTAGGAAATAAACTTTGAGCATAGACATCTGTACGAGATGAATTGTTTACATATGTAGCATATATATGCATGGCTGCTTTCATTTGTAAACTTATTATGTTATATGACTTGCCGCTTGTGGAGATCCTTAATGATCAAAGGACAGATTAAGAGTGTAGCAAATTCATAAGACATGATAAACAGAGACAGTGAATTCGGTATCTCTCGGTGAGTAAATTGTAGCCAAATAAGTGTAATATGCAGCTCAAGGTGGTAGAGCACTAATTCCAGTAGACCTCAGGTTTCTATAAGCATATATAGGCAGCTTGTATAAGCAGCTTGTATACCTACCTAAGCAGCTTGTCCTTTACAAACTAGTAGCACAGCGCTGTTCAATAGAACAAGTCACAAAAGATGCCCTTAACAAGTATTACCCCCCTTCTTTCACCATAGTGGAGTTAATTGGGCTGGAATTAATGCTTAGATTCAAAGTTAAAATGGCTCAGCATTTGCAGTTATGACTACCTTAACCTTATTAGCAGACTTAAATTAGGGCCTCACAAGCGATTTTATAATACTTGTTTGCAGTGGCTTTGTTAGCTACCGGCCCGCTTATTTGGCTTATTTAGATGCAGTCTACCTAGATACATTTTGAGGGAAACCGAATACATCCTCACAATAAATGCGTCGCGCTCAATCTCCCAAATACCCTGCGACCCCGATGTCGCTTCACAAACCAAACTAAAGTTAAACTCAACAGAGTCATCTCTCCCTACTGAATCTCCCAGCCCGGTTCTTTTGGCTGTGATTCTATGTTCAACAGACTACTTCAGGTTAGATGCTCTGGGAAATAGTACGTCGCTCGGTATTCACAGTTCCAGGAGTATAAAGAGAGTAGCATATTAACTAACTATTTATTTTTATAGTATCATTTATTGTAAGGTAATAAGACAATTTGATGGAACGAGTATCAATTTCGAAACTAAAAATTATACCTCTTTACTCTAAGTGGGCTGTATATTTATGTATGGAAAGCGCGCTGTACAAGAAGAATACTCTTGCAAAAATAGAATGAAGAAAAAAAATTGTTCGCAAACAACATGTTTCCCCTTCTATAGAGAGGCCTTGAGAGTACTATTGCGGCTTTTATTCTGAAGTGGCTTCGTGGCGTTGAACATTTGTATAGTGTTGAGTTGCGAATTGGTTGGAATTAGCGAGGATAGTAGCGTTCAACTGCGCCACAAGTTTGGCTTTTTTCTTATCCGTATCCCTCTTACACTCCTCTTCCATCTTGCGCTTTCCATCTTGGGTAGCAATATCTGAACACAATGAAACAATTTTTTCCCAAGGTCCGCTTTGAAGGACTTGTTGCAATTGCTCTGCATCTGCGCTGGATTTTTCTTTTGAGGCTTTGATGTTTTCTTCAGCAGCCTCTCCTTTTGCTTTCAACTCTTCAAGCTCAAGGAGTATTGTTGTTGGTGGTCCATCCTGGAGAGCCTGGAAATATCGTTCCTTAATGCTTGATGTGCTGCCATCTTTCGGGTCCAGATTCGGAGGTGAAGGCTGTTCGGGGCTTGTATCATGTCTTCTTGCCTCTTGTTCAACTTGGATTGTCATATTTGGTGTACTCGCTTCGTCTAGACCTTCCACGTCGTCGTAAATTAAGTTGTGCGAATCAGGTACGTTGAGGCGGGTAGAATTGTCGTCGAGGCAGCATGTCTCCTCTGAGTTCTGGTCGCCGATCACATGAGTATCTTGCCCAAATGTATAGCCAATTGTGTGGTCAAGATCGGGATTTGGGGGAGAAAAGACGACAGGCTCCGATTCGCCGTCAGTATCCTCTCCATTGATTACATCGTCTTCCTCGTCATCTGAGCTATCAATAATCTCAATGTCGCTCTCGGATTCGCTATTGTCTTCAATATCAGTGCTTTCTTTGCCTATGGCGGTCATTAGTGTAATTCAAGCAGATAAAATATAAAAAGATCACTAACAGCATGCTCTGAAATCAGCTGGCAGAAATGCGCTTTTGATAGTCGTTCTACCTTGAACTCGGGAAGAACGATGATGGCGAACTTCTTTATATAGTCGCTTGAATTTGAAAGGTTCGCGAGCTTTCATAACGTCATTTACTGCTCGTGCTCTTCCTTGCTCAATATAATTGAAGAAAAGAATGAACTTCCATGGATCGGCTTTAAAAAAATCGGGAGCAGAGGGCGCATAAGTTTTGAGCATTCCGATGTCCTCAGGATATATTAAGCGTATCACCTTCTCTATATGGCTGGGCTTAAACTGTTTGAGAACCCAAAAGGGAAAGGGTTGGTATTCTTGAGATTCGCCAGCAGTAGCCTCATACGCTTGGCGTAGTTTTTGCCAAGCTGCTTGAATATAATATGTGGATTGGATGAAGAGATCTGGCGAGTCGATGTTGTTTTTTGCTTCGATTATTCTATCATTGGTAGTAAGATTTTGTGAAGAAGTCATATCAGTCTGCGTCTGCCGTCGTTGACGGGTATTTCGAGACATGATGGCAATACCTGACAGAGAAATGAGATAGATCAATAAAGGAATGTTTAGAACGCAAGTTACAGTATACAGTAGAAAATCTTTTGGGGGCGATCAACAGATATTTAATACCGGAGGGAGGCCGCCGTGAATGTATGTTAAGTAGTACATGTATACACACTGATAATTCTAAGGCGTGGGAAGTACCAAGGGCACGGGACTACAGAGGATTAGGCAAATGTGACTCATAATTTATTAAAAACTGTTCATCTAACATGCCTTCTCTCATAGGTGGACAGAGACGCACTGGGACACAGGCATATTGACAAAGTGAGCCTAGGCCTGGTGCGCGGGCAAAACCTGAGCTGACCAACAGCATAAAGTGTGGGGTAGTTAATATGCCTACCTATGTAGCATGCATGTACTTAATTGTTTTATTCATGAGCTCATTCTATTGTATGTATTGGCTCTATATGTGGCCTAAGGAGGCTTTTGGTGTATGGTGGATGAATAAAGAGTGCAATATCCTCTTAAAACATCATCAACGTGTCGCGCTGGTTTTCCGCTTATTCTTTGCTCACATATTCCGTAAAGCCTGTTTCGCTAGCCAGTTAGCCAGTGGATAGAGACAGCGGGATCTCATCAGCCCATTCATACACGCCGCGGGTACTGAACAAGCCTGTTCAAGTATTTTATCATAATAGTTGTTCTTAAACATGAAAAAGCTAGAGCAGAAACTAAAAAGAGCACAGATACCTCTATCTAAATTACTTCCCGAGGAAGTTTGAGAAAGCCCATAGCGGCGTGTTCTCGCTTAAACGAAAGAGTTACAGAGAAGCATTTTTGTAATACGCCTGATTTTCGAGGTCCGCTGCAGCCTTTTTTCTCTTCTCATCTTGATCCTCCCAAAATTTCCTTTTTTTATTAGTGTTTCCCAATTTGAAACTTATACGATCCATTATGGGTTGCAAATCTTCATAAAACGCATCCGGGTTTAGCAAAATTTTGTTCGCTTCCCCCACATGTGCAGAGCTCTCTTCTTTCAGCTGTTTAATACAAATTTCTGTCGATTTTTTAACCGTGGTCAACGAAGCCTTTAGTCTTTCGTAATCGAGAAAGACTGCACGTGTATCTTGAAACAGTTGTTCTTCAATACTACTGAAGATGCCTTCGCCAGAAAGGGGATCTGAAGGCGAAGATTGCTCACGGCTCAATCCTCGTCTAATTGCCATATTTGGGGCGTGGGGCGTCGGGGGATTTGGAGTCGCAGCTTCACTGTCTCCGCCTCTCTCATCTGCTTTATCTCGAGTCATGATGGGCAGGCTTGATACTCTCGGGTGACTTGAATGACGAGCTGCGTTTTGCAGGATATCGCTAAGTGGTTCAAGATCGTCTTCTTGATCATCTTGAACAATTATGCAGTCACTTTCATAGCTGTTGGGACGAACGTTATTGAAGGGAGCTGGATGGCCATTCTCAGGGCTGCCGTTATGATTGCCCTCTTCATATTCAGCCTGGTTCTGTTCCCTCTCATGACAGTGCTCAGCGTTGTTGCCATCTTCATTGTTGCTTTCTTTCACTGTTCCCATCATTAATATACGTCAACCAGGTAATGGATACCATGGGGAATACGAACTGCAGGCTTCAAAATCGCCCGGCAAGAATTCATAACTTGGATTCTTTTGATGTTTAATCCGATTTAAAAGGTTCTTCTGGACCTCGTCGTATAGTTGGGTAAATGTGAGATTTGGGCGCTTAGTTGCAATCTCCTTTATAACTTGTGCCTTTTCCGGCTCAACACAGTCAAAGTTCAGGATGAACTCCCACGGATCGACTTTGAAATGTTGGGAGATAGAGGGTGCACGCTTTTCGGGGGGAAGTAGATCATTGACATAGCTCACTCTTAAGAGATGTTCGAGGTAGCCCTTTGACAAGAGATTTTCCAAGTTCCCTGGTTCAAATTGACTGCGCGCCCAGATGGGAAAGGGGCGGTGGGTATCGGAATTAGAATTGTTGTTCACAGTATCCTCGTAAGCTTGGCGAAATTTTTGCCAAGCTTGTCGAATACGCTCCGGGTCACTGGAATAGCTCAGTGAGCTGAAGGCTTCTTTTGCTTTCTCGACTCCGTTGTCGTCTTTAGTATTAGGCCGGGGGGTCGGGCGTCCTTTGCGCTTTTGAGAAGACATAGTTCGTAGTGTACGAGGGCCTATACAGTATGTATCTGATAGATAAAGTGGAAAAGGATCAAACCTTGTGTTGTACAGTAGGATAATTCCTGAAAGGCGGCAAGCAGATATTTAATATCATGCTAGGGCACCGTGAATGCTTGTTAGATAGTACGTGGAGGTACATGTACGCGTGAGGGGAATAGGAAATATTGAGGCATGGCAGCGCAGAGACCTGTTCAATCGTGGTATGCAATTTAAATGGCCGTCTATCTTCCATGCCTATTCGCCAACATTTCGTAGATGGAGACACTAGGGCGAGGCAGACTGGCAAAGTGAGCCTAGGCTTGGTACGCAAACAGAACTTGAGCTGACCAACAGCATAAAGTATGGGGCAATTAATATATGCTGCATACGACAATGTAACCTCCACACACCAACAGTAGAAAACTCGGTGTATAGCTAGGCAGAATCTGTATTTGTGCCCAACATCGTTACATCATGGAATTATACTGTACAATCCACGAATAATGTCATGCAACGCGATACTGCTACTCATCTTCTCGAGCGGCTACTGGTCGCGTGTGCATCTTAGCTGCGTTTGCTGTGCCTTGCTATAGTTGCTTGACTCATGCCCTTCCAAAAAGAGTATGGTTGGAAAATTCTCCTTCGTTTTAATGAGTGTTGGACTACTTGATGCCAGAAATCACGAGACACTTCTGTCTATTCAAGGAGGCGACGAAAGTGAAATTTCAGGATCGGCGAAACGGTTTCACTTGGCTCACTTCGATTCTACAGTTACCAAGGTGAGGAATCCACTTACCTATTCAAGGTTCAATGTTCCCAATTTAGCTAAAATCCAAGCCTATCTCCATCAGCTCTTAGCCAGAGTCAACCTACAGTAGACTCTTTAACTACCAATGGCTAGATCATGGCTAGATCATGACGGGATGCCGACTACATGTAGTCAAAACTACCGCTCCATTGAACGGCGTCGAATAGTTGTGCTACTATTCCGGAGAGACACATCACAGAAAAGCAATTACAGGTGAGATATCATTTCTGAGAACTTTTTTTTAAAATTTCTGTCTTGCCGATGGCACCTCATTGCAATGATGTTGTGCTCTCGGACACGCTCTGCGAAACCGTCGTCAACTTCTCGTAAGACGGCGCCTTGACTTGTGCCAATATGCAAGCACTAGATGGGAGCCGACTCATCATCTCCACTCGGCCAACCCAAAGCTTCATATCATCGGCCAACTGTTTGGCAGTGGCTCAGCGCCGCTTATATCGGTCAGAGCTATGAGCCGACTTAGCTCTGCATTTTGTTGTGTGCGTAAAGCGGTGAGAATGATTTGCCATAGGACTGCGAGACCTGGTTTGTGCAAAAAGGTCCGATAGCAGCAATCACCAGTATTGCGACTATGCCGGTTCCGTACGCAAAACACAGATTGCGAGGACTGTACACACCATTGTGTATGGTGTTTCATACAGTAGCATTGCCTATGTTCGGCGCACACTCGTTATTGCTATTTAATGCATGATGCTTGGTGAATGCACCCACAGGAAGTATCGACTTGAGAAAAGACTAACTATCACGTTTGCGACGAAAGGTTCCATATTTTATACCGCAGCTATATTGTTGGCAGATTGGATGGATCTGTAGCAATGTTGCCTCATGAAGAAAGCGACTTTAGCTGCATTTCACGAACCTACATAATAGCAGAAGACATGACCTTAGAGGTAGAGTACAACACCTTCGTTTCCGCAAATAATTCCCAGCACAACATTATTCAAGTGACGCATGATTAATATTACAGCGAACTGGTAGTATATATGCTGAAAAAAGCTATGCCTGCCGCTTTTCTTTGGGGCTTGATTAAACTATCACTGCTGGTAACAGCCTTCCCCTTAAAAGCCAGTAACCGAACTTATAAAACGAATTATAAAACGCTCAATTTCATGAAACTAATTGCTGTAGTCTCAATATGTACAAAAAACACCTAAGCGTCCCCATCTCCCGGACGACTCCGCAACATACTGTTCACGTCCACAACGCTTGCAAACAGCGGTCTGTTCGTTCCAGGGGGGTCCACGCCGGGATAACTGCTTGCACCAAGGATCATCAAGTGATCGGGATACTTCTTGAAGATATGGAGAGCACGGCTATAGGCTTTTGGCTGGGGAGTATTGTGCTCTTCCCATTTATCCGGCTGTCCGTTTGCTCGATTGGTAAACACGCTTTGATGATCGGCATCTGACACGATAATGGTGCCGTTGATACCGCCCTCTGGTGTCCACACGACATATGGACTGCTGCTGGGCTGCACGCCGTTAACAACAATCGGATAGCCATAGGCATATCGGAAGTCAAAGGGACTGTCAGAAAGCCTGTAGTAAACGGGGTATCCAGCACCAGACCACGAGTCACCACCTGGAAATTCGTGAACAAAAATCCACTTCTTCAGAGGCGGGACGTAGTCAATAACGGTCATTCCAGGACGATCAGTGTAGAGCGGGTAGGCGACATCATTAATAACATCGCCCCAATGCTCAAGATCCGTTGACTCTTGGTGAGAAAGCTTCTGGCCATGCAAGGGATCTCTCTGGTCAGAATAGAATACGCCTACTGTGTTATTGAAGGGGCTAAACTGGACGTCAGCTCTAACATTTCCCCTGGTACCATGAGTGAGACAACACTTACAGGATAAAAGGTTCCCAGATGCAAGGGTTTCCGTTTTGCGTGCTCGGAGCGCTTCCTCTAGCTACATTGCTGACAAACTTCCATGTCTTGGCCTTGTCAAAGCTGGCGTACAAGTCAATATTTGTCCCATTGGCGCCAGCGCTGTTCCCGCTCGCGAGCACAGTTCCAGCTTTGAAGCGCCCAAGGTCAAAAGTAAGCTCAGCTATAGCAGGCTGGGACCCAAGGCCCAAGCCATTGACTTGGTCTGTCAAATTGCTTCGCCATTCCCACGTCGCACCACCATTCTCACTCGCAAATATAGGAAAGAATGGAGGGTGGTCTCCAGAATATGCTGATGTTGCAAGAATTGTGCCGTCAGAGAGCTCGGCTAATCTTGGATAGATGACAGAGTGGCTGCTATCTGGCTGGAATATGGTTTTTTGAGAATAAGTACTCCATGGCCTGATGCTCGGTGCAGGCGAGCCTCTGACTGGAAGAGAAAGAAGGAGAAAAAGCGTTTTGTAAAACATTCTATTCGAGTCAGCTTGGAGCTGAAGGGAGAACAGAAGCCTGGCGAACAACAATTTCTCGTGATGCTTCTCATTGCTTTAATAACAATTTTCTGATACTACCCCCTTTGATGTTCCACAGTCTCCATGTACACAGCAGCAACTGCCGGAACAGACTCTTGGCACTACTCGGTATCCAATCAGCGGCTGCGGGGAGATGAATTTATCCTTCAAATGCTCGGGGCGACTTGCTTTTAGCCGGCTCGGAACGCTCCGAGATCTTGATTGGAGAGCAAGCCCAGTCATTGTGGAATACTTCACGTATTGCATTCGGGCTAGACAGGACTCCCTATTCCAAAATCGTGAGTTTGCGGAGTGCATTTGCGGGGAAGTCCAGGTTCAGATGGGCAGATGCGTCACTTGACTTGTTTAGCCGTCAACGTCTGCTGATTTTCTTGGGGATAGCATATATTACTTCGTAACTTGATAGCTTCAGACACGAAAAGTCCAGGATTCTCATGGCTAAATTTCCGGGATAAATTAGTAATGCATTTGAATCAATTTGTGGACTATAGATAAATCTCAGATTCATTGTTCGGCACGTAATTCGGCTTTCGTTGTTGTAACGGGATGGCAACTTTGTCCGTCTGTCAATATAGTAGTGATTACTATCCAATTGCCAAAGCGGATCTCGACGCCAGCTTGATCTTCTCGCCAATTCGTCCATGTTTCCAAATCTATCAACCCAGAATATAACTCATGAATTGTTCAAAGTTTTGCATCTCATCAATTATCTCCCCCATAGCCTCTCTTTCATTATTCCCAGCAGTTGTCCAATTGCCTCCCAACCTCCACTGGACGATTCCCACTTTTCCAAGACTCTTTTAGAATCCTGTGTAAATGGATGATCTGGGCCCAAGACATCATCTCTCCCTCTCACACACTCTTGCATCAAAGCAAGAGCATCTTTCCAACGACCACGACTGCGCAATGCAACGGCTAGATTACGCTTTGACTGAAGGGTATAAGGATGTTCCCCTCCCAGTATCTTTTCCTCAAGCTTCAAAGCTTTCCTCGCAAGCTCTTCTGCCAGTTTATATTCGCCCAGATCGTGATATATCGCTCCGAGCTGAGTTATGCTCCGAAGCGTGTCCGGATGATTCTCACCAAGCGTCTCGCAACGAAGATCCAGAGTTTGTTGGTATAGATCTTTAGCTTCTTTGTACTGACCCAGGCCCTGGCATGTTGCTGCAAGCGACCCTATTTGCCAAAGCGTCGATGGGTGCTTCTCGCCATGTACCTCTCGTTGAAGAGCCACAGTCTGTATCTTGATAGGCTTGGCTTTGGCATAAAAGCCCTGATAGTGATATACCGCTGCAGTTGAACACAAGCTATGAATCGTATCTGGGTGCTTCTCTCCAAGCACTTCGCTCTGCAATGCTAGAGTTATCTTATATATAGCCTCAGCCTTCTTATACTGCCCGTGGCTTTGATAGAGGTTCCCAAGTAAGGCCATGGCCCGGAGGGTATGTGGATGTTTCTCGCCAAGTGTCTGTCGTCGAAGTTCCAAGGCTTCTTCGTAACGAGCTTTGGCTTTCTCATGCTGGCCCTGGTAGTGGTGTGCCGCTGCAAGTGAAACTATACTATCAAGCGTCTGTGGATGTTGCTCTCCGAGAGCTTTTTGTCTTAGTTCAAGCGTTCTCAGGTCCACGAGTTCCTTCTCTCTCCATCGTCCCCGGTCATATAAATATCCAGACGCTTTGTTCAACAGTTCAGATGCGTCAACCTCTCTCTCACATTTTTCTGCCCAGTGGCCTATTTCTATAGCATGAGCCAAATACCTCTCGCATCGTCCCCACGACTCTGGCTCCGAAGCTGGAAAGAGCTCAGATAGCGCCTGTAGGGCAATTCTCGTGTAATACACTTCGTCGCTTGCTTCCATTTGCATCAAAGTTCCTTGCTTAGGGACTTCCTGAAGGCCTCGCGTAGTTGTTCTGTATCTTGCTGCCTCTTGCACAAGCTTATGCATCTCATAGCTTGTATCGCCATCCTCAACATGACGCATCTTGAGGAATGAAAATTCTTGCAGTCGCCTGATTGCACGCATCACTTCCAGCTCTTCTGGCTGTCTTGTCGTATCTTCATTGCTGCACTAGCTGATTTTAATGAGCAACTCGCGCGGGAGATTTTGGTTGTCTAAATAAGCGATAATATGGAGGACTTGGTATGCTATTATGTTCTCACTTTGGATTCGTTCCATTGAGACAGTCCACGTGTCGAGTACGCTGTTGGGCATTTCGGGCCTCCGATGCCGATCGAACTCTCTGGTCTTGAGAATATCCCATCGACGTTTGCTTTCTCGTAACAAAGACAGGTACTGGGAAGCAGTCATTTGCATTCCATTCATGTATGCACCAGCTTGAGAGATGGCCAGTGGGAACCACTCCAGTTCTCTGAGTAGTGTTTCGACATCTTCAAGTTCTTCGGCAGCTTGATCATTTCTCATTGCTTCAAGAAGTTTGATAGCTTCGTCACGTTTCATAGATGTAACCTCAATTCCCCTTTTTGCGCCAACCAGCGTGCCTGCAATATGGGCATCGCGAGTTGTCCACAGTACCGTCCCCGCAGGGCCGTTCGGGATATAATCGTATATACTATTCGAAACTTCATCGATCGATATCCCAACGCCGAATAGTTCGAGATTATCAGCGTTGTCAAGGATGAGTACCCACGATGGGCATGCCTCGATACCGTTACGCACAGATCTAAGCAGAGCATTTCCATCGGCAGCGGCAGTTTGTTCAATGCCAAGTTTACTTGCGATGGTCTTATAATCGTGCATAAATGTCGCTTTGCTATCGGCGTGCACCCAGAATACGCTGCATTTTTCGTCTTCGCATCGTTGGTACGCGTAGTCGAGGGCGATCTGGGTTTTTCTTAGTCATTTAGTTAACAAACGTCACTGTACCATTTTGCTTGAACGAGAACTTACCCTGATCCGCCCAGTCCCCAAAGAGCAGCACTGTGGAACTTTGACTCCCGTGGAAGAAGTTGGTCCAGTTGCTTTACCAAGTCTTGGCGCTGGATCACATCTTCGTTGCGAGGATATGGAATAACATGAGTCTTCAGAGGACCGCGTGGCAGATGATAATGAATATCACCCTGGCTAATGACAACGTAGTTTCCAAAACTGCTATTAAGAATAGAGCGCTTGTGAGACGTTGAGTGTTCCATTGCTTATAATAGAGTGACAACAACCCACGCAACTTAATAGTAGACATCTTGAGTCGATTTTTGTAAACAGCTGTTCCTATAATATATAAAGGCAGCCAGTGGTATGTAGCAGCTTTGGGTGACATTGGGGGGCGAAGCTGAGAATGACGCTGCGAGGAAGACTTTGCCAAAGGATGGAAACATCCAATAAGCCACCTCTATATCAGCACGTGTGTTTATGTGTCGAGCTGAAATAAGCCTTAATCTACGTAGAAGACGGAAAACCGGTTTTATAGAAGCTGAAAAATTATAACATGGGTATTCCTCGAAAGCTGGGTGTGGCCTGACGAATGTGTTGGTAAGGATATTTGAAGGCCAGCTGTGCGCTTTCTCCGTTGGGTGTTAAAGAGAATGAGGGTAAAATTATTGTAATAAATGTATTAATGATGCCTTCTTCATGACTATCTAGAGTGCAGAATATCCAAATCTCATTTGGTAGCTGCTCGTTGGATGACCGACTCTCGTCAATCTGACACTAAGCTGATTGTTGACGGAGCAAAATGATTCCAAATCTCTAGATTAACAGTTTAAACAAGTAACTCGGCAGATATTTTTACTGGTCTGCAGTAGCATTCAGGTCCCAAAACTACTAATAGTTGAAAATATGAAACCTCGTCAAATTCATCCTATTGTTCAATCACTCTCTTGCTAACTGCCTTTTCCCTAAAATTTTCCGACGCCCAAACTCAAATCGTGATCTCTCTTACACGCTGTATCTAAAATGAATGTTCTGCCGATCTGTCATATCGGACTCACCATTAATTTTGCCTTGTTGTGCTGATTCTTCCAGCGTCATCCCCAGCTCTTTCACTATCTTAGCTCGTCGCTTGTTCTCCATGACATCTGGTTGCATTATTAGTCTGGAAAGGTCTTGGTAAATTCAAATCGTAGCTAGGGAACTCACAGTAAAATCGCCATGCGATGAACAAAGCGCATACTACTCCGTACATGATTCCGCATAGAATGATAGCAGGAATGTATCTGGGCGCCCACTCAGCTCGAAAAGTCTGAACGCCAATGGCACCTCCTACGCAGTACGCAATAAACATAACAGAGCCGATGACAGACTTTTTGGTTCGTCCAGCTACATTAGACGGCAACAAAGTCCACAGCAGCAATCCGGTTAGGCGGCTGGTTGCCGTCATCATGTAAAGACTCCATCGAGTCCACAGCATGCCTTCTTTGGGTAAGAGGCCCAAGGCCAGCATGCCAACAAAGCCCGGAATGGTTGAGATGATCATGAAGAAAACTAAAGCAATTAGAGTTAGCATCAAATGAACAATTAACTGAGATGCTGTGTACTTACATCTAGTATTAGACCATTTTAATGTCAATGTTCCAATAACCAAGTACCACGCTATGCTCACGAGGTCCAGCGGAATGATGCA
Organism: Trichoderma koningiopsis; assembly: GCA_022985005.1. Taxonomy (NCBI): domain Eukaryota; kingdom Fungi; phylum Ascomycota; class Sordariomycetes; order Hypocreales; family Hypocreaceae; genus Trichoderma; species Trichoderma koningiopsis. The sequence goes on along the minus strand of JAJPEM010000006.1, from coordinate 2,199,465 downwards.
CTTGACTATGGTCTCCAAGTTGGTAAAGCCAAAAGAGACAAAAACGAGGTTGCCAAATGCTGCCGTCCCACTATTTGGCAGAGAGTTTGCAATGTATGCAAAGAAGAAGAAGTAGAGTTGCGGATCCCGAAACGCATCTCGAACCTGGTCCCAGTTCCATTCATACTTCTGATCTCTATCAGAACCAGTCTGGCTGCTGGCAACTCTGGCCGCCGTAATGCGCTTCTCTTCTGCCGATAGCCATCGAACTTCACTGGGCGTTCCCAGAAACATTAGGGCAAAAAACGAGGCAACTATCGTCCATGACCCCAGGAAAACACTTATCCATCGCCATGCGCCAAAACTGCTTGCATGTTTCTGAGCAGCACTGCCAATGCCGTACATGATGAGCTGCGTAATGGCATCCAAGGCGCTATTTGAAGTGCTCCATATCATGGATCTCATGGGATGTTCCCGACTGATGTAGAAAGAGCCTGTGAGGAGGACCAGGGCAGGGGCAATAGTGCACTCGAGCACAGCCTGCAGGCAGCGTAAGGCTACGAGCTGGGCAAAATTCTCAGCAAATGCCATAAAGAGGACGAAAATCCCCCAAAAGAACAAAGCGATAAACAATGGCTTGTTCACTCCAAAGCATTGCATGATATAGTTCAAGGGAGCTTCGCCGACGAGATAGGAAAGATAAAATGCAGTGGTCAGCCCTGTAAAGCAAAGTTGTCAGCTTTTGTATGCAAATACTCCAAAGCATCATATGTTATTCCAAGGTGGAATCTGTGGTGGGCGTTTCTTACACGAAAATTGCTGGCCAACAAGATGGGTGTCCTTCAGCAGGCCAAAGGTCGCTTGCGTAGAGATAGACGCCTTGTCAGCTGATTGGATGCCGCAACAGAGCCACATGAAGGGCAACAAAAAGCGATCAGCCTTTCGCAGAACGCGTTTGTAGTCAGCTTCAGTATACTCAGCGTTGACGGTATCAAAGACAACATCTTGAGCCTCAGCAGCAACGGTTGCGTCAATGACTTCTGCCGACTTGGCATAGCTGCTCGTCTTCTCGGAAACCATTTCCTTGGTATCTTCTGGCTGTATCATAACGCGGGGTTGTGGAAAAATAAATGTTACGTCAAATATGGAAAGATTTTAAGCAGAAACTTATTTCTTTACGGCCAGGCGCTCGTTCAAATACTTTCTGCTGTCGTGATATGAACGTCTCTCTTTCTCTCTTTCTCTTCTTTGGGGGGCCTATTCCGCTTGTCTGGCTTTTACAGACAACGGATGCCGCCATAGCCTCTATCACTGGCCAATCTCTACCTAAATGAAAATTTTTCATGATAACTCATCTCAATAATTCGCTTAACAAGACTGGCTGAAGCCCATGCCTCAATAGTCCATGCAGGTGAGATTGGGCCAGCCAAATGAAGTACTATTGCCACTCCAAAGCCCGTATCACAGATCAAATATTAGGCTCACGATGTAATCACTGTAGTGTTTCTCTTTTTTACACAACCATGACGATGAGCGGACGGGTATGGCGCGTGCGTTTGTTTACTCTCCCCCCCCCCCCCCCCCCCCGCTATGGAGAAATTGGGGACTGCGCGAGACGAACGAGCGAAAGACGGCTGAGAGAAACGTAGTTGAGAGCCTGACTTGAGTCAGTTGATGTTACCTTCGGCGCCTTATGCACGGGCCAGATGAGAGTCGGGCCAGTTTACACAGACGACTGTCCATTCAGATGTCCATTCCCATCACACTCTGCACATGTAAGCGGCGCTTACACACCACGTCCAGTGTTCAGCTTCAGCTTTCAGCTTGCATTGTTCGTATCGTTACCAACGGCAGCTCCCGTTTACCATTCCGCCATCATATGATGCGCCAATCATAGAGGCAATAATCCATCCTTTGGAAGCGCCTAGACTCAGGTTTCCGTCAGTTGACCAGTGGTTGCAGGGTCCGGGGTGTCAACTTGCATCGACAGTGACGTCGCCTCTACCCTCAGCCTGATGCAGCCTATAAATGAAACAGGTCGGAGATGCCCATTGGCCACACGTTGAGACGCCCACAGGGGCCTTCACCAATTAGAATATGCTATTTATCGCCCTACGGTAGCCCCCACGCCAGGCATAGTGGTGAAGCAGGCATTTGATAACAGCCCGGGAGCCTGATGACATAGCTGCCAGGCTGAAGCACCAGGGTCATTTTACAGCGTGTAGAGAGAAGTTATTGCCATTGGAGAGACTAAGAGTCCCCAAATTTTCAGCAGAGCTCTATAAGAATTTTCTTCTCAAACGCCGGATTTACATGCGACCATATGCAGTGATGATAGGGCTCCAGTAGCTGGAGAGCGGGTGTTGTACTACAGTAACTATAGATCAGATAGCCACTGACATGAAATTTTAGATTTATCATTGATTTGCTTGTTTAGCTCCATTTTATTCGACCGCTAATCGTCTGCTTGAAACCTTGATACCAGCAGCCGTTTGTAAGCCGGCTTGTGCAGCTGTGGTGTTTTGGGCGTGTTGTCCAAAATCTAACTGAATGTCCATGAGGTGAAACAGCCCGATGGGGCAAATGCCATCGTATCTTTGGATTTGCCGCGGCACGATTTAGGACAAGCTTAAATGCTTCTGTTAAATATCCCTCTTCTTCTTTTTGTAGCGCACTTACCATTGCGAAACGACACAAAGCTGCGCAAGTGACTTTGTATGTACTGGGAGTATATGCCCAGTCGTAGCACGCAATTAGCTCAAGATAGCATACATGAACTTCATTGGAGCTAAATCCAGTTAAATAGTATCATACTACCATACATAAGGGCGTTCTATCAAGTAGTTTTCATGCTGCCAGCAGCCTAGCGTTGAAAGACCGACGTTCTTCAGTTTATCGTTTATGGCTTATGCTACTGTTCAGTGTCTACTGCAAGAGACTGCCAATTGATTTTACCTTCTGGCTGTCTAATTTCACTTTTGCGCAACTCATCTCGTTTAAAATATTTCGTGTCCGAAACAAAAATGTCTGTATTGCTTTAGCCACTAGCAAAGTATAACCAGCAACAGAAATTTGCAATCCCGTCTATACAATACATTATAGTTTTCTACATCGAAGATTGATTTTTATCTCTTACATTGTACTTTTTTGCTATCAATTAGAAAACTAAAACATAGCACTTCGTTTGAATGAGTCGCTATGGCGCAACAGTCCTCATGTGCTACGAATATGTTTGGGCGATACTGTGGCGGAATTCCAACCTTAGGCTCCTTTTTCCATAGAATCCAGGCTTTATCATAGCTCATAGTAAGCGCAGATGGCTTGTTGCTGCGGACCAATTCTTCCTTTCGAGAAAAATAATCGGAAAGCTGAGCAAATAACTCCGCAGATCTGCTTATCTTGGAATATTCGGCACCTTGAGGTTCCATAATCCAGTCAGCGACGATACTGAAACCACGCAGGTTGGTGTCCACGAGGATTTGGAGGCGCTCGCCTGTTGATGCATTCCAAACAATAGCAGTACCATTGTTCAATATAGACCCTAGCTGTGTGTTGTCTGGAGAGAGAATCGACCTTACTATACGGGTAAAGGAAGTCGTCCAGTCACTTAGAGTAACCGCCTGGAGACATTTTCCCATCGCCAGGTCCCAAGTCCTCAGGATGTAGCCAGAAGTAATATTCATCGGATCTCTAAAAACAGGTTCCACTGATGCTAGCGTACTGCCATTTGCGTAAAAGACGATTGAATCAATGGGCACTCTTGGGCTGTTCTTGCAAGTCAAGGTCTGATAACATGCGCCTGTCGCCGCGTCGTAGACGTGTATCGTGCCTTTGGCATCACCTGCTGCTAGCCACGCGCTATCCTCCATTGAAAATGAAAGGGTTTTAAGATTATATGATGCCATCCATGTCCTTATGCACTCGCCTGTAGTCGGGTCCCAAAGTTCGATACTGTTGGCAGAGCACGAAGCCAGCCATTTGCCACGGGGCGAAAACACCATTTCCACGATTGCATCTGGGCGGCCCTGGAGAGGATTGCCAGCGGTCATATCCAAGACCTTGATCGCCTCGTTTTCCGTTGCTAGGGCGAGCCGCGAACCATCAGGCGAAAAGGCCATTGCGACCGTATGCTCTACATGGCCGGTAGATGTCCACCGACGTTCACCACTGACAACGTCCCACACGTAAATGTCTCCATCGTTTGCCAATGCTAGCCACATGCGGCAACGTGAGAATGCCGCTATAGTCAACATTTTATTCGGAAGCTCAAGTGTCTGCCAGAGGCCAGTGGCAAGTTCCCAGACACGGGTCATTGGGCGGCGCGTTTGACGGCCGTGGCGCATAGCATATTGAAATCCCAAGGTATCAGATATAAGATAAAGTACAACCAATCGCATACCATCCGATGTCAGAAAGAAAACCCATTTGCCAAATTTCTCTCTACGTTCCATCGTCGTTTGCATGTATTCTCCGGCGACAGGATCCACAACTTTGAGGAGGAGCTCTGATGTTCCCTGCTCACAAGTCACAACCAACCGTGCGCCGAATATTTTGTTTGTGAAAAATGGCACCAGCATCCAGTTATCCGGAGACCAGGCTTTCACACTACAGCCAGTACCACTAAGTGCTCGTTGTACGAAATTAGATGAAAGAAGTAAGTCTTGAAATTGTTCTCCCGGTTGAGTGAAATAGGTGTGAAGCACCACGTTTTGGGTTACATCGCGAATCTCCAAAAAATCGAAGCCCCGCATGGACAAGTGTGCGTCTCCAGTAATAAAGGTCACCGATCTAATGCCACTGCGATAAATCTTGTTGAGGAGAGAACCGCTAACAAGATCCCATATCTCAACACTGTGAAAGAAAGGAATCGCCAATGTATTCCCATTTGATGAAAAAGCTACATTGGTCGCTCCCATTATGGGATGAAATTCTTGCAAAAGTGCTCCCGTTATCAAGTCCCAAACTTTGATGTACCAGAAGTCGATCCACGCCAGCTTACTATTGTCTGGTGAAATCGTTACAAAACGTATCTGCCGGCTGGACTCGATGGTCTGTAGGCAAGGACCCCAATCTTTTGGCATTACAGGCTTGGTAGCCAGCCATTTCGGTGATTCTGTCTTTTCATATGTCGTCCTTAGTCTAGTTTCCAACGGGCTGAAAACAAGGGCTGAGACATATATCTGCGAAGGAAAGCTTTCGATTATGGCCCTGTTCTGGGACAATGTTCGATAGAGATCTCTCGTAAGTTCAGATATTTGGAGATCTCTCGTAAGTTCTGCTGTTTGATTCGTCTCTTGCTTTTCCTATCCATATATCAGGCTCCCGTCTAGTTTTATGGATTGCATTTCGTCGAGTTCACCTACCAAACCATCAAAGCCCAATACAAGCCCCGTTATTGTTGATATCCAGCTGAATAACCGCGTCATGCTGCTTCTAGTCGATACGGGCAACACGCATCCTTGAACTGTTTCAGGAGCGAGAGTAAAATAACTCGTAATCAAAGCGTAGAGCTTATGAAGAGCTTCCACTGCCTGAGTAGTCAGTTTTAGCCTAATCATGGTTTCTAGCCAGTATAAATATTTTTCATTAATAAAAATATGAAGATTCTCGTTCATATTCAGGCACTCTCGAAGCCGATTTTGTTGACATTCGCAACCTTCCACTAGATGTTCGACCCAAAACGCACAGCAATATTCTATTGACGTGTAAGGACAAGGACCTAATGGAACAACCGGATATACATGTCCCATTTCCAATTTTGCCATGGAATCTTCGTTGCGTTTGAGCGTCTTGTTCATTTTGGAGATCGAGATTTCAAACATTGTAAAATGTTGGTCGGCAATACCAGAAGGGAAGACTGCCTTATTTGTTTCCTGAAACATGTAATCCTTGACGGATTGATGAATAAAATAGATGTTATCATTAGTGTTGGATATAAAGGACCCACAGGCTTCCACGAAGCCCTTGACGCTGTGAATGTTGTATTTGCCCTTAGAATGGCTTAACGTTGGGTGAATAAACATGTATAACTCTTCCATCGAAAGAGGCCGTTTGGCAGCTGTGACTATCGCAAGAGTAGCCAGGCAAGCGTGTTCATCCGTCTTCCAGCGCTTCTTCGATCGCCGCATAATTTCGTCGTAAAGCTCTTTTAAATCCACAGGCATGCTTTGCAGCACAGCTTCGACGTGAGGGTGACTCGTATTGTGTAGCTCTTTAACAACGACCGCTACCCACAAAAAGGTACCATTTGCTTTTATGTTGAGTAACTCTGCCGTTTTATGCTGTAGTTCTGTATCATCTTTCAGTGCATGGATATCCCGGATACAATGGCTGATGTATGTTTTGACCGCATTGGAAACATGCTCTGAGTTTTCTTTGAGCTCCAGGGTTAGTCTTTGGTGCTCTTTTACCGCACTGAGACCCCGTTCTATCCATACTTCATTTCGACTAGATAGTAGCCACTTAATGCGACTACTTGTATCTACAATTAGACTGAAAAGAGGTTGTAGAGGCTCTTCATGTTGACATTCATCGATGGCGTCAATAATACAAATCGGATCTGCAATGCAGGGGTCTTTTATAACACTTTTGAAGATCCTGCACAAGGCAAATGGTTCGTTATCTCCTGTCAGAAAGCCTTCCGGTTCGTTCTTGTTTTCTTCTTGGATACGCGAAAGAAGCTTGGGATATTGACGAAGAAATAGATAAATTAAGCCTCTGATAATAGCCGTAGATGTATTGGTCTTATTATCGGTACCTTGGCAAAAGAAGTAGGCCAATCTCTCTTGTGTTGTTGGATCTTTTTCAAATTCTCTTATGATTCCGCAAAGGAGCATTGTTTTGCCCTTTCCGGGATCTCCCTTGATCCATAAGACGCCACTTCTTTCGGTGTTACACCACTTCGTAAACTGCTCATGTTGTAGGATCCAGCGATATGAGCCGTCCAGGAGGCCACCTTTAGATTCCAAAATTCGATCTTTGTTATCAATAGGATTTGTTTTGCTAAATTTTCGAAGAAATGCTCTATCGGCGCCAGCATTGCCTCCATAATTGGTCAGCATGGTCAACGTTGCAAGGGACAGCCGGAGCCTTACCGGAATTGAAATTATTCGTTACAGCAACGTTTCCCTGAAATACATTGTTGTGATCGCGGAGATCATTACCCGAGAATGCGCGCGATTCTACCCGCGACTCCGGCATTTTGATCAATATCGTCTGCTTTCTGTCGAGATTTCGAACTCAGCGTATTGTGAAAGGAGTTTTGTCTAGATGTAGGAAGAGTGTTGATTTCGGCCCAGCAGCCTGGCGGTGATTAAAACTTCCCCTCACAGACACAGACCAATAGCATCTGGACACGCTGCGAGCCAATAGCATCCAATAACAATGCATATATGGAGTTTCAATCAAGTAGCATCAATAACGGGATTTGATTCGCTTATATCTTTCCATGCAGCGCCTTTCTGGGCCTCGCCGACTTTTGGCTACCCACTGGAAATGGACCCATCTTTGGAGCAAAACACCAGTGCAATGTCAACACATTCACAACAATTCTCTTTACTATACTGCTTGAAGTTAACAAACAATCCAAACACTCCTGGCCTTTAACCTCCTCTACGTAAGGATTGCCTAGGTACATCAAGCAATTACTAGCCTATATCCCATCAATACTAAAAATTGACTTCTGTATCTGCTATAATAAGTAAACCCCATAGACGTTCTACACATACCACTATAGGTAGTGGAAAATTTGAAGTCCCGTCAAGTTCTATACCTCGGCTCAATGTCTTCAATTTCCAGCTTCCTTGGCTTCCAAAACCTGAATTAGATAGCTCCTATTTCCAATACAACTGAACCAACAGTTTATATGTGTGCCTATTGTAGCATTACATGACTATTTTCTAACAGTTTTTGAAAATTCGATGTAGTTGACCATAAACCAAGGAACCTCATTATTCGCTCTCCCTCCAATACCCTTGATGCATCCGCCTCCCCTTCAGGCTACGTGCCACCTCTGTAAGAGTCAATTCTGTCTGTAAAAAGTTATACAGTTTCCCTCTTTAGTGTGTACATAAGAGTTTTTTTGTCAATCCCTTAAAAAATCCACCTGAACTATCACACTATTGTGGGATGCACATAACAAGTAACCACCAGCATGTCAAACCCAGTTGATATGATGGATAAAGCTTCAAGCTGACGGCTAGAACGTCTTTTCAGCCTGGGAAATGACAAAAACATGAATTATGCACAGGAAATCGGGTATTCCCGCTGCGTCTGTGGCACTCGCCCAGGCAAGATTTGCCTGCCTACATGAGAGTCATCCTGTGAGCAGACGCATTGGCAAGAGACTCCCCACTAGGATCCTCTTGACTAGAGGTATGTTGCAATTACAGCAGCCCTTGTCGGCAAGACTCTGAAATATTTGCTCTTTGCAACCCAGTAAACGCTCAAGTTGCTACAGGTGATTGACCAGGGGCTTTAAGGCAATAAAATTGGTTACAACACACACTACCGCTGATTCGGATATAAAGAAAGTACTGCCCTTCTCACATCATTCTGCTGTGGTTGATAGCATCTTTAAAGTTACTCTTGCTTTCTTTCAAGGGGGTTTATATAGGCCTTAAAAAGTTTGCTGATTAAAAAAATCGCTAAAAAAAATTAAAATACAGTAATGTTCATGGCGCTCGCTGATGCTGTGTAATTTCCGTAGATCGTGTTATCATAATTTTTCCCTCTGGCGCAACTTCTGCTTCACCGTCAATCTCGCCGCTCGAATCCACATGCGTTGATGTTGTCCCCTTATCAGATTTCATCACGCCCAACTCCCAATTCAAATGTTCCTCACTCTCCGTGATTCTCTGAAACTTCTTATTCTTTCCAGGTGAAAGTATCGAGCGGTTATGCATGCCGTTTTGTAGGCTTGCATTTGCAGATTTGTTGGTCTGAGAGCCACCCACCGGGGCAGAGCCACCAAAAGGCGACTGTCGTGAGCTTCTTGCGATAGAGAGGGACAACCAGCGACCGACAGTACGGTCTAATACAGGGCGGAGGAGAGGTGCAGTTGCAACTACAATAGCGACGCAGAGCTGGACAACGCCAGTAATCATGACTGTAACTCCGGAGTAGGTGAGATCTGTTACGTTGAGGTTGAAGTAAGTGGGAAGGCGGATAGCTGTGCAAATGACAGTCCTATTCGCGGGTCAGCAGTTGAGCCTTAGATCGGGCTGATCAGGACTTACACAAGGCCAAAGGCAAAGACGCCTACCAGGGCAATCTTGTATACCTTCTCCATCTGCAGACGCGCAAGCCATCGAAGGGGTAGGATAATAATAGCCACATCCGTGATGATATCGAAGATGCTGAATAACGAATAGGCAACCTTTCCATTGCCACAGTGGCCTTGTACCGTTATATCCCAGTTCATATTGACGGGTCGACAGACTAGAAAGGGAGTCAGGAAGGCTTGAAGCATCCAGACAACATTGAGCCCCATAATAGTATTGGGAATATATGCATAGGAGTGGGTAAAGAAGATGCGCTTAAGCATAGCCACGATGCTATTCTTAGCAGAACCCAAGGAGACGGCATAAAGTAACTGAGATGCGAAACTAGCTTTGAAGTATCGTGCGGCCGTTACGAGTTGGAGTTGGCGCATATGATGTCCGGCACCCCCAAGAATAACCACTGAGAAGCATCCATTAGCATCAATACTTTTACCACGAGTGGGCGTAAAGCCTACTTACTGCAGATATAGCTGACGCTCACGCCCCAAAATGTCACCTATTGTCAAGGCCCCGGTCAATCGCCAATCCAAAGGCCCAAGGATCCATTATTTTGTACTCACCACGCTTATATAGATGAGAATATCCTCCAAGAAAAGAATTGAAATCCCTCTCAAGCGTCGGGTCCATATTCTCAATCCTGTCCATGCTGTTGCAAACAGAGGCAGCACCACACTGAGGATAATAATGTCCACGCCGGCACTTGTGAGGGGTGGGAGGTCAGGTTCAAGCACCGGTAATGAGGTTGGTTGCGCTGCGTCGGCCTCCTCGCTGCTAAACCATGGGCCCCGGTCGCCTGACATGATTGCAGTACCTGTGAGGTCTTTCGCAGAGCTTGGATCTACAACCAAGTAGTCGGATAGGACAAAGGAAAGGGGCTGGTTGAGATACGTGAGGGTGGACCCAATCCCACTTCACATACAAGTACATTTTTTATTGAGAAGGGGGAAAAAACAAAGTGCGTGTTTATGGCTATTATAATGCTACATGAAGAGCCACTACCGATCTCCATGAATCCTCCCGGCGGACTAGGTCGGCCCAGCCGATACGAATAAAATGACTGGCGTAGATTTTCGAGGCTAATCAACAAGTTTACGGGGGAGGCCTGCACGAGTATTAAACTGGCCCCTGGTGGTGGCTGCGGCCTGGATCGCTTCAGAACAGCGGCGAGCGTATAGTGAGAGCCAAGCGAAGAAATAGTCGTAGCACTTTTCTACTATCTTCTCTTAGAACTTGCACTTTGCGAAGAACTGAGGCGTCTACGAGGGGAGTGACTGGGCTTTAGATCCTGGCAACACGTCAAGGTGAGCACAAAAAAAAGTCCCGACGTCGAAGGACTACTAACCTATCCAGATATAGCAACCTTGGCGAATGAGATGGGCGCATAGCCCCCCCTTGGGCTTACAGCTAAAGAGCAATAGGTGCAGGTATAAGGATGTAGAGCAGCGCAGACCGCTTCATGATTTGCAAGGACAGCACAGCGTCGCACGAAGTCACCATCTATCCCTGTCGACATGTGGGGATCCCTTTTCTTCAACCAGATCTAGATAGTGCGGGCTGAAGCCACCCCGGAAAAGGCGCTGCTGGGCTGATGATGCGGTTGGGGATCCGTGTCCCCGGGGCAGAGTCTGAGCGGTGGTGTATCTTGTCAACTCAATATCTCAACGGCTCTGCAAAGAATGGGCGAATCTGAGCAGTACCGGGTACCGTTACAACATCTAAAATCTGCAGAAGAAGCGTCTGCCATGCTTTGGGATTTAGTACATCATCATCAGCAGCAGTGATCGTCGTGTCTAACCTGCCTCTACCACTTGCACTCTTCTGTACAGTACCAGACTGTATTCAAGCTGGAGACAACGCTAACGCATCCCGACCATCGCCTTCTCCAATTCCAACGACTTCATTGGCGCGAGTGCGGCTAGAGGGACCGGAACGATTTCCTGGTCGCCGGATTGATCTGCCGTGTGGGGAACTCTTTGCGGGCGGCATGTCGTCAACTCAGGTGAAACTCGCCATACTGTATGAGATTCGCGTCCTCTAGTTGCATAGCACTATAACTGCTCGCACAGGACGCTATAGTTGGAATGTCTTACAGCATGGACTAGCACGGATCAACAGGCCAGTGGCCAGCTTGACCTTTGAGTCGAGACCGCTGGCGGCGGTCGCTAGAGCTATGCTAGTCTCTTCCCCTACATGAAGCTGACTGAAGATGCCCCTGTCAACAGCCCCAAGCAGTATGGCTCCGACAGTCTTATGCATATCCAGGGCATTGTTTGACCCACCGAGAATTCCCTCAATGCGCAACGAGAAATTTTCAGCGTGGCAGAAAGCACGGAGTTAGGGTAAAGCTGATGCCTAGCATTGGCAGCAATGCTAGCAACCCTGTGGTGTTAGTAACCTCTTTCAGTATCGAGGCCAGGGTCGCCGTGAGATTGCTGATAATGGCTTCCCTTGAGATGTATCGCCATTGTTACCACACCTTGGTTGTCAAGGTATGTTGTCTTGCCGCCCCCTTATTATCAATAGCTGCAAGCCACCAGTGTTCAGCTCGAAAACAACACAACAACACAAGGTCCATGGCGAGGAGACTATTCTTGCGGCTGGCACTATTCGAACTCTCCAATTTTTCACGCTCTCTAAAATTAGATCTTCTGATGAATTGAGGGAATTTGTCACCCCCTTATTGTTCATCAGTCTGAGGTAAATCCCTTGTAGACCACGGGCACTTCGATGTGCAATAGAGTCTGAAGAGTCCTTCGATAGCTCGAAGAAGCCCTTACAAGGACCCGCAGACTGTCTCAGAAGTCTATGGATATAATGCAGAAAGTTGTGTCAAGGAGGCATTTAATCGAATCTTGAAAAAAGGATAAGACGCAATTAATACGAAGGCTAGCGTTTGCTATTCTATGAAAATAGATATACAAGTCTGATGCCTGCTGGAAGCGTTCATAGGGGCAAGCAAAGTTATTTACCCTCTTTGATCGAAGCCGCCTTGTTTGATCGTTATCAGCCGATTTGATCAAGACTGACAGAACTGTTTGACTTTGTGTTGTTTGATTGAAGCCGCTTAGGTAGGTATATCGCGGCTCATGTGCACAAGGCGAGAGCTCGAAGCTGGCCCGCAACACAGTCCTCACGATCAATACGTAGGGATGGTTCATGAGATCGCAAAAGCTTGTCTTTTGGTATAATACAGGGTGTGCTGCTATTATATAGCTCGAGAGATCTCTTCCCCTTTCCTTCCCTGGAGATATCAGGGCAAGCGCTCCTTAACAAGGTAGGAAGGAAGACTTTGTATCTCTGTTGTAATTAAATGAACTACATTATGTAGTGGGAGCTAATAAGTATTAGCTCTAATATTCAAAGCCCTAAAGCCGCTACATCTCTCTGTATCAAGAGAATTTTATTTAGGTAGAGCCTTTCAGTAGAGATTGTTGTTTATTTCATGATCCGCGGTATTGATCACCTTGGCACTGCAAATGCAACATCGCGAGACTTGCGTTTAAATAACAGCGAATAAAGTCTCAGCTACTTTTGAAAACGACGTGCTTAGGCAAAAAGGACTAATTGCCAGTTAAAGGTGATCTAGACTTCCCTAGCCTTGATTTTTTTTTTCTCCTATAGAAAAAGCATAGCTAAAAGCTAACAATTAACTCTAGTGGTACCTCTGTAAAAGCAGCTTGGCAGCTTGGCATGATAACATAGTCTGAAAATAAAGCGCTAAACAAAAGCAGGCGGGGCTATAATGATATATATATATGGTTTACACATGTTAAAATTATTTATTGTTATACTTACATCTGCCTATATGTTGATATTTCATGATCCGATTCCCTACTTGCAAAATCAATGCAACTTTTTATCTAACCAACAAAACACCCAGCTAAACAATAATAATCTCTTTCATATCTCTGAGGCAGCTAAAGATGTATACATTAATGACTTTGTCTCCCATAGTGCACTTTTTTCATGAAGTTGGTCTAATTCGAGACTTCAGTGCTGTGCATGTTTGATGCTTATAAGCTGTTACTATAGAAAGTCTAGCACATACGACCATAGGTAGTGGAGAACTCGGGGTCCCGTCTGCTCCCCCATAGATAAGCCACTAACCGGCAGATTAGTAGTTGAGTGGGTGACCATCAGCGAACACCGGCTGTTGTATGTTTTTGCCTTTTTTTGTGTTGAAGTTTGCTCTTTTTTTGCTCTGTTTTGCTTGTTCTAGAGACGTTGATGTTGCTGTTATGCGGCTATTGAAATGGTGTGCGCTAAGGGACATGCATGATGGCGGGGTTCTCAGGTACACACAGCTACTCAAAGTTGGTAACAGCATTAAACCAGTGTAAGTCAACTTTAAAAAGATCAAGTATGTATAAAGCCTTGCAGCAGTTCTTACAATCAACTAGATACTTGAGGCATACGAAGATTTATTATTATTTGTCAAGTATGCCTAGGTGCAATTTGCTGAATATATCAAAAAACGTTGCAATTCAAGCGTGCTCCCGCCATTGTCCATCTACAGCTGTGCTACCACAACAACAAGCCCCCTCAGCAAGGCGCGATGTAAGTTCATGGTGATAGCGTCAATAAAGTATAAAGACTTGGCAGATCAGCCATCTCCAACAAGTATCTACTGCTGGATGCCCCATATTGAATAAAACCAAGCAGCCCATTCAGCAACCCATTCAGCCAACCATTGCTGCAGCAAATCAGCATCCTGTTACGACAAGGCCGCATGCAATCCCGCCTAGTACCGGCGCTTACTGTAACAAAGGATTCAAGCCCATAGCCGCCTCCTTTTTTGCCGCCAGCCTCGTCTTTGAGCAGTGTCAGAATTATCAATATGCGATACGAGGCTCTGTATCAGCGGCCTCTAGATAGTCATGGTTACACGTACCCTTTGGCTGTCTTGCCACCAACATCTCCCATCGCCAAAAGGACGGCTGAAGCACAATGTCACGCCTGCCCGACCTCGTTCATGACACGCGCCTCAACACTTCATTCACAGACAACATCACTATCCACCACTACGACGAGTCAGACGACGAAAATGACGCCCGGTCAACGCTACGCTCAGAGCGCTGGGAGCAAACGAGCCACCTCGGCCGCGGTGGCTACGGCGACGTCTGGCTGCAGCGGTGCGCGAGCGGCAAGCGAGGCTACGAAAGTCGCGCCGTCAAAATCATTCCCCGTTCTCGCTTCAAGAATAAGAAAGACAGCTACATGGCCGAGTTGGAGGCCATTGCAAAATTCTCGCAAAGACGTGTAAGCTCAGAGCCTTACATGTATGCTGTGGATGTACCCTATGCTAAGTTGTATGCTCTCAGTACTCCAAATGCTTTGTCAAACTGCTTGGGTGGTATGACACAGATTCCTCTCTATATATTGCCATGGAATATGTTCCACTTGGCGATTTAGAGAAATACATGTCCGGCAATGGCCCCATGCAAGAGGTAGATGCGCAACAGGTATCCTTCCAGATACTTGAAGGCCTGTCGTATATGCATCGCGAGGGATTTGCCCATCGAGATATTAAGCCCGGTGTGAGTCCTCCGTCATTCAATCGCTAGGAAGATGGCATACTTACCATTCATTACCTTTCAAGAATGTGCTCATCAAATCTCAGCCACCAAAGAGCAAATGGTGGGTCAAGATCAGCGACTTTGGCATAAGCAAGCGCGTTGAACGGTCCAAGAGACAGTCAACCATCAGAGGCACAATCCAGTACATGGCACCAGAGCTCGTTTGGCACGAGGCGGGAAATCCCATCAACTACATGGCCGCCGATATGTGGGCGCTTGGCACAATGGTCTATCGGATGCTCACTCTCAAGCCCGTCTTTGCTACCCCGGGCGCGTACAACTACTATATGGTAAACGTCAATTCATTCCCCTCAGAACAACTCAAGAAACAAGAGGCTAGCTCGGATGCCATCTTGTTCATTCGTTCTCTAATGGGACCTCGCCCTGAAGAGCGCCTTTCGTCAGACAAGGCCATGGAGCATGCTTGGGTTGCATCTTTTAAAAGCCCTCAAACACAGATCCCTACATCGCCGGAACCGCCACCATCGTAAGTCTTTCTTATATCTCTTGTTGTAAAAGTGCAAAGTTTCTGATTCTATTGAGAAATAGATATTCCGCAAACAGACAGTCTCCCCCAACTTCTGTCCTCAACTCTTGGGCCACAGTGTCAACCAGCAGTGCAGACATCCGCATTGAGGCTCAACAGCCGAGGAAAATTTCTATCACATCAGCGCTTCCAACTTCTGCTCCGCAGATCTCAACCACCATTGCTTCACAACTCGAGCGAAACCGTGAGCTTCAGCATGAAATGGAGCTGCGCAGGACGGACGACGAAGACGACATGAGCCAACCTCCCGCTGTCCCTACTCCCCCACCTGCCCCCAACCAAGCATCCGTCTTTCCTGTCTCAGAGGAACATGATGCTCGCCGTCACAACGAAGACGACATGGCTGCTCAACGTAGAGGCCGAAGCCGGCCAAGGAAACTCGACAGAGAAGAGCGGTCATTAACGGAATCTCTTAAATCAACATCAGAAGAAGCAAGTCCTGTGTCCTTGTCCAGCCGCTTTGGTGGGCCGGCCCAGACCGAGGTGACAGACCCCGATGCTCAAGCTATTCCTCCCACCGAATACCCCTACCGAGCAAAAGCCATCTACTGCTACGGATCAGCTCGAGGCGACGAGATTTCTTTCGAACGAGACGAGATTCTTGAGGTGTTTGATGTTAGCGAGGAATGGTGGCCAGCGCGAAATAAACAAGGACAGGAGGGTATTGCGCCCAGCAACTATCTCGAATTGCTGTAAGTCATGACGAACTCCGCAAGCAGAAATTCCTTTCTTGCCGAACGGGGATTCCTCCATGTTAGCTGTTATCATTCACGCCCTGAATTGACGATTTCCTCTATTGAACTCCTTAGTAGCAGCCAGCTTCCCGCTCATGTAATGCTCAAGCAACGGCTCCACGACGCCTTTACGCGCACAGGCTCATATGACAGTGACACAGACGCATATAGCAAATATATCAATGAAAGCCAGGCCAGCAGCCGAGCAGATTCGAGGGGCCATGGTGAAGAACTGCAAGATCCCTTGCCAAACACCTCATCCACTACAAAGCCAATAAGAACCACCGTTTTGGTCGACTTCCTCGGCCCCCGCCCCGAAGTAACTTCGTCTAAAGTCAGTGACTACTTTAGCGTCTGGTATGTCTCTTTCCTGCTCTATGGAAAACCTCTGTAAACTTAAGCTAATATATACATACCTATATGTAGCGGCAAAATTATCAATATTTCAATGGTCTTTGACGGGGCAATAGTAACTTTTGAAACAGAATATGCCGCAAGAACAGCTTGTCTCTTGAACGACACAAAACTAGGTTCCAGTCCCCATAACATCTTAGTCTACCTGAAACCAACAAGTGAATGGGATCAATTCAAAACAAGCTTGAGAATAGTGTTTAATCGGCCTAGAAAGACCTTAGGATGGAGCAAGCCGAAGATAGAGGCCATGAGGAGGGCGGGCCGAATCTAGGAGAACCCTTTCCTATTGATCAAATGTACACATGCATTTTACGTAGTCATCACATAATTCCTCATTTTATTCTTATAGTTGTATATATATGTATCTATACACAAATATAAAGAGAGAGAGAAAGTCCTCTAACAGCCATTAGTAGTCTTAATTTCGAACCACGCTGCACAATAATGACAAATAGTAGCAATTGCTTATTATAACACTAATTGAAAGAAAAAAAAAAATATTCTCTGCTGCTGTCCATCTCCGCTCTGTTTATCGAGCATAGAGAATGAGATTACTACTTCTCCATTTCACCCGGATAAGTCCGCCTCTGTCTCGACGCAATTACAAACATCCTACCAACGCTACTTCTAAACACAGAAAGACCATCATACCGCTTAAGTAGGTTGACGAGACGGAACATATTGATCGAACATATTAGTCGCTTGATGGAGATATAAGCTTTAGTGTTACCAAGTCAATTCATCACGACATCACACGCAGACACATATAATTGAGTGGGTAACCTCTGGTATATTGTATATGTTAAATAACTAATACGCAGAAAGCGAGTCAAAGCCATTCCTTTTCACCCATCCATCCCGGCACAAAAAGCCCAATGCCCTCTCTCAAAGCTGCTCTATAAACCAAAAAAAGAGTAACAGTACAACCATCACAAGATCCAAATTCTTCAAAATAATTCCCGTCTACAATGCAGAACCCTCAATAGTAAAAAGGAGGCTCGATGCAGAGACAGCGAATCAACAAAAAGATGAGGCTCTCGTGGTTCTTTTGGCCTAAAAAGTGCTTCCAAAAAGTGAGCACACGAATTCTTTTCCGTCTTTCTAGCCAGCAAAGACAAAACATAAAAAGGATATGGCTTATAACCACGATTGGCGGTTGAGTATCCCCAAACAAAAAGCCTCCCTTTTTGTTTTCTTACCAACCACCAACCCACTCAACGTCTCCAAGATCGGTGCGCCTGTCCTTGCGCCAGTTCCAATCTTTCGCCTTTGTCCACGAATTCTCCTTGAGGCGATCCTTGCTCCACCCCTTGCCATAATGGCTGCCATTGTTGCTGTGTTGATTGTGTAAAATATTGTTGTTGTGAGAAGAAGAAAAATGATGATCCCAAACGCCCGCTTCATAATATTTGTTGTTATTGTATCCGTTGTTACTGTATCCAAACCCAAATTGACGACGCTGCTTCCAACCGGGAGACTTTTCGGGCTCCGCCTGAATGTTTTGGCCTCTGCGACGCTCACCAAGCGCAGCCCACTTGTCGACGTTGCCGCGCTTCGACGGGGGCGAATAGCGCGGCGTGATAGTAAAGGCGTGCTTGGTGGGAGGAGAGGCCTCGTGAAAAAAGAAACCATCCGCAACCAAATCATCGTCCACATCCCCTTTGATGACGTGAGCCACAGGGATGGGCTCAGTCTTTTGCACAGAGTGCTCGTTGGTGCTCTCGTGGCTCCAAGTGCGCGAGTTGAGCTCCTTGAGAGCGCTGACTCTCTGCTGCTCCTGCTCCTGCTCCTCTTCTTCCTCCTCGTCCTCGTCCCACATGTCGCTCCAGCTCTTGGAAACCGTGTCCTTCTGGCGGCCGCCAAAGACGGAGGCCATGGAGGGGAACGGCTTGCCCATAGCGATGGGCAGAGATCCAGCAGCGGGAGAAACCTTGGCAAGAGGCTTGGGGACGGGCGGGCGAGAAATGTTGAAAGCCCGCAGACGAGCTTCAATGATGCGCGAATCCAGCATGGAAGAGGACGGGGTCTGGACTCCGGTAGAGTACCAGTCGGTCGTCTCGCCAGACTTGGAGAAGAGATCCTCGCTGTAGCTCTCATCGTCGGGAATGATACTAAGTTGGCGACGATGGGCAGCAGGAGTCTCGTTGAGCGCCTTGGTCCAAGGGAATGCGCCTCCATCGATCTGTGGGGTCTGGATGGACGGAGTGCGGAGAGGCTCACGATGGGCAGATGCCACGGTAGGGTTCTCGGCACCGCAAAAGTCATCGAGAGACTCATCCTCCGTGGTAAAGCACACAGCGCGAAGGAGGGCATCGCGAGCGCCCTCGAGAGAACGCTTCTTAGGATCCAAGTTCATGCACTGCACGATGACCTCGTACGTGTCCTGCGACATGCTGGGAAAGACATCAAAGAGGCTCTGCTTGTCACGAGAGAAGTCGAGGAAGAGAGGATCAGACTCTGTGGGAGTGGTGAAGGGGTTGCGAGAGAACAGAATGTTGAGGAGACAAATGCCAATGGCCCAGATATCAGCCTCGGCGGGTGAGTATCCAGCACCGGCAGAGTCGAATTGCTCGGGAGCCATGTACCTGTCGCTGCCGACGGTGGTCTCGAACGACCACTTGTCGGTAGTGGCAAGGCCAAAGTCGCCGAGTTTCATCGCGCCATCTTGAGTGAGGAAGATGTTTTCTGGCTTGATATCGCGATGGTAGACACCCTTGGAGTGGATGAAGGCAACCGCGTCGACAAGCTCAAGCATGAACTGGCGAACGTGCTCAGTCTCGAGAGGTCCGTGGCCGTTGCGAATGGCCTCGTAGAGGTCACCCTGGCCGCAAAACTCCATGACCAAGTAGACGTGAGCCTCGGTCTCAAAGGTATCGAGCAAGTTGACGATGTTGGGGTGCGACCCAAGGCCGTTATGCAGAGCGTACTCCTCAGATCGTTCGTCGACTGCAAACTCGGGGTTGACCTCACAAGGCGCTGACCTCTTGGTGAGACACTTGATGGCGACGACCTGGTTGGAAGCGAGGTCCTGAGCCATAAAGACCATGCCGAATGAGCCGTGGTTGAGTGGTGAAATGGTCTGGTAGCGACCTCCATCAAGGAGGAGGCCACCAGTGAACTTGTTCCTCATGCATTCCATGCTTGCGAAAGTGGAGTGTGTAAAAGTATAAAAAGTATAAAAAAAAGGTAAAGCTGACGAAGTTGAAAAGCCAGAAAAAGCTAAAACAGAAAATGAAGAGATGAAAAACAGATGTGTGATAAAAATAAAAAAGATAATTTATACAGGCGGAGTTTGGTGTTCAAAATATGTAAAAGTGATATATGCCTTTCGTCTCTAGCCGTTGATCAATCGCGCACCCTGATGGTATGAACCGTTCGACGTTTCTATACGCAAGGTTGCAATCAAGCAAAAACAGGAAGAGAGATGAAAGACGTGAACGAAAACTGCGCAAAACCGGCAGTTGAAGAATCGAAGAACAGATGACCGGAATGTACAAGCCGTGAGGGACAAAGGAAACAGGAAAACGACAGGTTGTAGCCACGTATGATTGTTTGTTGGTTGATAGTGTTGCTTGGGCGGATAGTATGATTTTATAAAATAATCATTTGTTGAGAGATTTCAGAAAAGAGTAAAAAACAAAAGAGATGCGGATTAACGAAACCGTGGCCAAGATGCCGAAAGGCGGCTTGCGTATAGAGAGAAAGGTGGAAATTGTTTTGTTCGTTATAATGACATCGAGGTCGCGTTAAGAGGCTGAAATGTATAATGAATGACTGGTGTAGATTATTGTTTTTTGTATTGGTTGAGAGTGGTGGTGAGGCTTGAAGACGGCGAGGGTCGGATCCGTCAAGAGGTCAACAAGGTAGGCGAGTTGAGTATTGAAGATGGTGTTGAGGTGGTGAGGAGAGAAAGAGAAGATTCAGAGAGAGTAAAGCAACGTGGCGGACCAACCAAGGTGGCGGCCGTGAGCGGAGCGTAGCTCTCGCTGGAAAGGGGTGACTCAATCAAGGCGAAAAGATGGAGATGTCCAGTCGCGAGCGAGGTTGAGCCGAATAACTTTTGGGTGAAAGGAAAAAGCCGCCGAGGAGAAGAGACTTGTGACTATCGCCCGGTGACTCGATCGAGGTTGCTGATAGATAGCTTATCGAATGGCGGCCGAGACCGGGACGGTGTGACGAAGACGGCGGAGGGCACTAAGCCGAGGCTCTATAGATAGGTACGGGTTTTTGCGGCGAAGCAGTGACAAGTAAAAGTAACACGCTGGCGGGAGATGTCTATGGCAGGCCGAAGACGAAGCTGTCGAACAGGCTGAGGCGGACCGCTGCAGATATTCTGGCAAGGCAAAGGAGGACCCTTCTTTCTCTCGTCGACTGTTGGGGGGAAATCGGTTGCGTCGGTTGCCGATGAGGTTCGGATGGCGGCAGGCTTGCGAGGGCTTATCGTCGAGGTGGCGAATCTGGGAATTGACTTGGCGAATTGGCGAGAACCGAACGCGACAAGGAGTCGAGAGTGTCGAAGAATCGATTCAAAGAGGAATGACGAGACGCAAGCTTCGAGGAGAAAGAAGGCCTTTGGCTGGGGGGGAGTTGGGGATGGGGGGGCGCGGGAAGGAGGAAGAGGGAGACGATGAAGTAGAAGTAGGAAGTCGGTGGATGCAGGAGGATGAAGGCGAGCAGACGCCAGAGGCCGGATGAAAAGGGAACGCGGGATGAGTAAATGGGCCGTGGAAGAGAGTGGAAGTGCACAGGGGGGTGGGGCGCCGTGAAGGCACGAGAACCTGCCAGCAGCGGCACTGGGGGTGGTGGGGCGCGCCCACTGCGTCCGCTAGACAGCGTCCCATCCAGCGACTAGCACAGGGCACTACAGGGCAGCAACACCACCGTGGCTCGCTAGCGCCAGTGCTATGCGTGGTAGTCGCACGCTACGAGCTGTAGGTACAGACACGGCGAGCCAGAGGTACAGAGTACCCGCGGAGAGGGCAGTGCAGCGCTGAGTTGAGCGCAGAGAGCTGTTACGAACACGGAGTAGCTGGTACCGCTATCCAGCGCCGGACCCCAGATCAGAACACTCACGCCTTGCAGTGCCAGTTTCGACATGCCAGTGCCTCTACCCGAAGCGCACGCACGTTGCCACGACGCCGTTGGGCTTGGTGCTTTGTACACGGTGTTTGGGACCCCTGCGCAGCGCATGCACTGTCCCAAGTACAGACACCTCTCGCCGTCCACGCCCGCCCTCGTACACCGTGGCGCATACCGAGCACGGCGGCCTTGGGCACCGCGCACACGCCAGCCCAGCCTGCCCCAACAAAAGAAGTTGCCATCAAATGGGTTCGTTCGCAGCGCTGGCAGACTAGAGAGCATAAAGAGTCACGCGTGGGCGCCCGTTTTGCGGAGCACAGTGCAGGCAGCGCTTTAGGCATCCCGCAGGTTCCCGCACACCCTGCAGAACGCTTCTGGCACAAGCGCGGCGCTGGCTGGCTCGCCGAGGGGGAGTACCGGGTACGGGCTGCACGGGGTGCTGTGCTGGGCAGGAATAGGGGCCCAAGCCGGGCATGCGGGTACCTGTACAACTGGCAGAGGGTCTACCTGGCAACGGCCGGAGTACGCCGTAGTGGTAGCAGAGAGTACGGACGAAGGATTGTGTAAGTGTTGATGTGTCAGTCAGGCCACGCAGGTAGCAGCATTGTTGGTGCAAGTCAGAAATCTGCATGTCCTGTATCAATAGACGTCCTGCTATGCGTGTAATCTACATGTGTCTCTGCCGTATTCGCGGCGACGACTCTCCGGAGTACCTCGAGTGGCACCACGCAGCGTGGCTATTCTTTGTCACTCTGACTCTGACTGCCGCTTCCGCGTGCCAGCTGATGCAATGCAAGCCAATGTATGGGGTAAGATGGATACCAATTGTAAATGACGCTCGCGTGCTAGCAATTATAGTCCGTTATTCAACAATAAGCAGCTATCTACAACTTACTCGTGCTTCGTTGCCTCGTCAATGCTGCGAACTCGGATGGGATGACACGCAAACCAATCGCTCAAGGCCAATTCAGCAAAAGTCGCAGCTGTTAGCATTTAGCCGGAATGGCGACCTGCGCCGCTAACAGCGCTGACAAACCGGGCCCCCCCGGCGCTGCCAATTACTGCGCAGAATCTCTTTAGCAGCTCAACTGGTCCAGCAAAAGCAGTCACGCCAGGTGGCGCCCCACACGACGACGACATGACGAGAGTCTGCGTGACAGCACCGTGCCGAGACCGCTATAGAATTCACTGTGCAGTACCGGTCGCACAGCACAGTACCCAGCGCACTTGGTCTTGTTTTAGCGTCCGGGAGCGTCCAATGCTTGGCTTTTGGCTGTTCCAGATCCAGCCCAGGCCCAGAGTGAGTAACAGCCAAGTCCAGATGGCCTGAACGATTGGGTGGCAGCGCAGCAGCAGCAGTTCGCTTCGGCGGAAGACGCACGGCCACGGCATGGTGCGTGCGCGGGTACCGGTACGTGGTGGATGCTGCGTGGACAGCACGTTTTGCGAGTATCTTTATGCGCTGTCCACGTTGCTGCATCGATCGCCAGCCGTCCACGTCGCAACAAAGGAAAATGGCCGACATGAGTAAATACTAAGGATACTAAAAATGAAACAAGATATATCTAAATCAGAAAACAATAATCATCATCTTGATGTTGACAGCGTGGCACCAATCGTGAGATGCGCTGCTCCTCTGTTTCTGCCTTAGCCTGCGTCGAAACACACAATCAGGGTCCGGAGCACACGACCAGCAGAGGCGAATCAAATTGCTCAATGGCCAGTGAATGGAATCTGCTGTGTACCGCTACGCACGCAATCTACGACCTACGCTGTGCACCGGTCGATGCATTGATGCCTCTACTGTGCACCACTTTTTGGGAGAGGCAGAGCATAGCATAGCCCCGTCCCAATTTGTCTTGACTCTCGTCTTCCTATTGAACCTCTCGCTCTTAATACGGAGTACATCGGGTCGCCATACACTTCTGCGCGCCCGTGCTCGTACCGCGCAAGGGTCAGGCCGGGCTCATTAGACTTTCTGCTAGGGGAATTGCGTCGTTTTGGTTGACGAGCCGGAAAATGACGAGATTTGCAAGAGGGTCTCGTTTCTCACCCTCAGTGCCAAATCCGCGTATCCAGAACTCAGTACCTCGAGCTGCTGTACCGATCACAAGTGCGCTCGTGGGCGATCCCGTCTCGGCTGGGACTGATAAGCGGGCAGACAAGCACAGATACGATGCGCTCTACGCTCTTCACAGCAGGTCGCTACAGCCACAGCTACAGCTCATCCATAGCGTCCACAGGTACCTACCGCATTCTGCATGGACTGTCCAGCGACCCTGGACTCTTCCCACGGCTGTTTCATGTGTACACGTACAAGTGCAGTTATGGCCCATTGCCGATCCTGATTGGACCGAGACACGCACGTTGGGGGCATCGAGTATAGAAGTACCTATCAAGGTACAAGCCGTGCATCAGTGTAAATGCGAGATGCTGTACGGACTGCATATACACTCCGTAGTCTACATGCACAAGCGGTAACACGAGATGGACAGTGGATGGGATGGTGAAGATATGGGCGAGGAGCGCATGTACTCCGTGTAAGTTGGTGGTTGCTGTCTCACTCACACAAACGCCCCGTCCAACCACTGCGCCGGATCTGGTGCACCGTTCGACCTCTGAAGCGCTGAAACACCGCAATTGAGTTCATGTATGTACTTTTACAGACGTGCTCGTCCCGTACTGGGAGTGCCCATACTGTGCTATTCGTCTTCCCCCCTTTGCTTGGGAGCCCCGAAGCGTTTCATCCGGGTGCCATGCCCAGGAGACGATCGAGCCACTTTTCCCCGGCGATGGTGGTCTGGATCCTCAAGCCCAGATAAGGGAGACGACTGTTTTTGTCTTGTCGACGATGTCTTTTCTGGGTGGCTACGCAAGGGAAACACTTTTTAACTTTAAGACATTCTACGCAATTGGATTGAACCCTGCATGCCGCAGTCTGCTACAGTATGTGGCGAAAAAAAGAAGAGAGAAAAGGGACCGAGACAGAACAAAAAGAGAATCAAGGGACGGGCTGGAATGCAGCTCTGCGATGACGTTTCTCGAGAGACGAGAGACAAGACCAACAATAGGCTGCCTGGTTGACACCTTTGCATCGTGCCATTGCATGCGATCCCGCGCGGCGCTTTATTTTCTATGTAGGGGCGTTTACGGCTAAAAGTAAATAAGACTGCCTGCTCAATTGGTTGCCTCGGGTTGCATGAAGGAATGGTCGCATCCATCAGCACTGCTAGCTAACAGTACTGTATACTATACCACTGCCCCCTTTTTCTTGTTTGATGGACTGGTTGAGATACATCACTTTGCCAACGCCCAATTTCTGATAATAGAAACGTGCATTTCGGAATACGGCCTCGGGGTCCCTCGATGTTCCTATGGGTCTGCCGGAAACATGCGCCGTCCAGGTACACCGAGGCGCCACCAGCACTGGACGCAAGCAGATGTACTCGAGGTACCGAGTGCATGGATGGAGCTCATTTAATGTCAATGCTACCTATTACGTTTACCCACCGCAATTATACGAAACAAGGCACAAGTAAAACAAAAATAACATCCAGCAACGTGTCCTGAACGAAATAGAAAATCTGTTGAGTCAAATGATGGCCTAGACAAAGAAGAAGAAAGACCCTTTTTCGCATCACGAGATGTGTCAATGCCGCAATCGCCCCGGCGGTGGCGATCAGATGCCGCTACAAGCAAGTCGTATCTAACACACAGCACTAAGCTGATAAAACCACCACTTACTACCGCCCATCACTCAGATTGATGCGGCAAATGATGGTCGCGAAGCTGCTCGAAATAGAACACCAGGCCCCTTGTGGATTGCGTCTTGTTTGATTGACAGCTACTATCTATCAGTCCATCACAGTAAATGCACGCACGATGGGTCCCGCTAAGAAATGAAGCTCCATCATTCCTATCCATCAAATCCGAGCAAACATGATATCAACCTATTGCGCTTCTGCTGTGTATCCTTTTGAATAGACGCCCACCTGCAGTGTCCCCATCGTCATCGGCACAGTCTCCCTCTTCCCTTAAAATTCTCCTTTCGCCAAAAGCGAATACGCAAGAGCTCAAAAAAAGGTGGTGTGATCATCAGGATGCTCTCCCACTCGTCAAAAACCCTCAAGTCACTGCTCAGCTCTCCGTAATGGCCCCGTATATTCCGATCCATATCCACAAGCATCTACATCATAGGCATTTACATAATAAACAAAATACTCAAACTACGTAATCCCTCTTCATCATCGGCTTCTCCCCCATTCCCCACGCTTCTCTCTCTGCTCAAAGCATCCAGAGCGCGAGCATCAGCCTGAACAGAATTTTTCTTTCCAAACCCCTGACCGCCTTCCAAAGAGGCCACTAGCCCCGTATCAAACTATCAACATGGGCGTCGCCCGTCCTGCACGCTGACGCACAACAATGCGCCTCTAATGCAGCCTTGATGCGGGCTACCCCGAATAATAATCGCAGGTCCTTTGATTCTGCAAAGCGCGGTGGATGCCAGTGGATGCGATGCCATCAGTAGCAAAAGCGGCACGCTGCTTGATGGAGCAAATCCAGGCACTAGCGTCCAGCTCTAGGGTAGCAGTAATAAGGGACCAAAAAGCGCTGTAATCTAGCCAGCGTAGTATTGCGTAGGTAGCAAAGCGCAGAGAGGGGAAAAAGGGCTCCATCTCTGTCCTAGGAAAATTTTCCCTTCTGCTGGGACCTTGTCCTTGTCCTTTCAGCTCTACAGCTTATTCGCTTATTCCCAGCCAGCTCTATTGCAACTACACTTGGCCCAACCTTGCCGACCTCGCTTATAGCTTTTACTTCCTTTTATGTAAAATAGAACATTCCACAGCCTCCTCTTCCCTCACCGCCTGCGACTCTGAGAGAAGCAAAGCGCCCTACCTAGCTTTCTTATTGCCCTTACATACTAACGATCTAGGTAAAACTAGCAGTGTAGCTCGCTCTAGACAACAAAGAGGAGAAAAAGCCGAGACAGACGCAAAACAAAAATGGCTGAACAGCCCGACTTTGGTCGGTTCGACGTTCTTCTGCTCGACATCGGTACGGCGCCCCCTCCCCCACTTACCCCGGGCTGATCACCGTCGACGCGGCCGAAAAAGGTGCGCGTATTCGAATCACGAGTGGTCATTTGCCTGCCATCCCTCTCAACCCTTCGTTGCTCGTCTCCCAGCTGATGCTTATCGCGCAACCTTTACGCGCCACGCAGAGGGCACTGTCTGTCCCATCTCCTTTGTCAAGGATGTCTTGGTGAGCCCAGCCCGCCTGTTTGTCTGCTTGCTTGCTTGCTTCTTCCCCCTTCTCTCTCATTCGCTCGCTCGCTCGCTGCGGCTGGCTTCGTTCGGACTCGCTTGTCGCTTTAATCGCCGTCCGACCATCCCTGCCCATCAGCCAATCGAGCTGCGATGTGCAAGACTAGACACCCTTGCTTTACCCCAACACGACTCCTAGCTTCCCGCTCTACCACGTTATGCACGCATATTCTGTACCAATTAGATAGTGCTGCCCGCTTGTTCAACTCCTCGCTTTCTTCGTCTCTCTCTCTTCGCCGTCCAACGCAAGAAAAAAAGTGGCTGACTTTGATGGGTCCTCTTTGGTGCAGTTCCCCTATGCACTCAATGTCCTGCCCGAGTTCTTAGCGGAGCAGTGGGACGAGCCGAGCTTTGCTGGCTACCGCAATGCGTTCCCCGACGACTATCGCAATGACCGCATCGCCTTCGAGGCTCACGTCCGGGACTTGGTCGCCCGAGATGTCAAGGCGCCGTATCTCAAGGCCCTCCAGGGCTATCTCTGGACAAAGGGCTATGAATCGGGGGTCCTCAAGGCTCCACTCTTCCCTGATGTGCCACCCTTCATCACCAACGCCCATGCGGCCGGCAAGAAAATCATGATATACTCGTCCGGATCGGTGCCGGCCCAGAAGCTGCTCTTCGCTCACACGACCGCCCAGCCCCCCGACATGAGCGTTGTGATTTCTGACTGGTTCGACACCGTCAATGCGGGGCCCAAGACCGACGTGGCTAGCTACACCACTATCCTGTCTCATCATCCAGACATCAGCCCCGCACGTTGGATCTTCCTGAGCGACAACCTCAGCGAGGTCGACGCCGCTCGTCAGTCAGGCATGCATAGCATCCCAGCCGTCAGGCCGGGCAACGCACCTTTGCCTTCCCATCACCCGCTGTCCGAGTTTGCAGTCTCCGAGTTCACCCCGACCTCCATTGCACAGGCTGCAGCTGCCATTGCTGCGAAAACATCGGCCTAAACGTATCTTTCTCGTTATTCAAAAGGGGGTGCCGTCGAAACCCCCACGATCAGTCGATGGCGGGGAGAGTCCGGTAGTCAGCTGTTCAACATGACATATTTTAGAATGACAGCAGCTTTCCCAGCTGTGTTGATGTGTCGATAATTTCCGTTCCCGAGCAACTAAATCAAGAGCTATTCGGCTGGTTCGCTGTAAAATCGGCCATGCGTTTGCATGCGGGGAGACTAGTTGACCGCCATCTCGACGCGAGGTGCTGCACCAAATGTAACAAGTAGTCTATAGACCTGCTACTCGAGGTGTGTGGAGGGGCGGTAGGGAGGATTCCTAGGCGGTCAGCGAGTGGCTGTCTCCAAATCTCCAAAAGCAACCAAAAGAAGAAATCCGTCCAAAGCGACATGACCCTCCGCATCCAAACTTTGTTGGGCCCTAGTGCATGAAGCTTGTCCTTTTCGTCGCTGCATTCCGGTGCAAGGTCGAGGGTGTTGCGTAATCCGACGTCGACTCTCGCCAATCGAGATCATTCACGTCTGTTGCTCTTTGAGTGTCTAGACATAGTTTCGCCAATCGAGATCAGTCCTCCCTGTTGCCCTTTGCTTGTCATGATAGAGCTTATCTCTCGCCAATCGGGATCAATCACGTTTGTTGCTCTTCAAGTGTCGTGCTGAATTCCTTTCTCGCCAATCGAGATCCATCATGTCTGTTGCCCTTTGAGTGTCATGACAAAGTTGTTTCTCGTCTTTCCCGGGTTAACCTCTTTCTTCGTAAAGGTTAGCCCGGCCTTTGCAGCTCCCCCTGTCCTCCTCCACAGGCTGTAGGCTAGCTTTTGTGTCTTCTTGCTTCTCACTCGCGTGTAGTTGAGCAAAGTCATTAGCTCATCAAGCCGCTCGTCCGTAAAGTATCGCGAGTTGTCGACGCAGCTTCGTGGCAAGACAACGAAGAGACAAGGAAAGAGGGGTTCGGTAGTAGATGTGCTGTCGACGTCCTTGAGAAACGAGAGCGTTCGTAGGAGCATGGCGCCGCGGCCGTGAGCATCGGGCACAAAGTTGAGCACCAAGCTCAGCGAGATGATGTCGAATCTTTCTTCGTCATTCTTGGGCAATGGCCTCTCCATGAAATCTTGCTGAAGGATGCCTGGCTCCTGGCTGTTGAGATCAATGTGCCGGACGCTAAAGATGTTGCTGGTTGAACACGCATTCCGAGTGCTGAGTGCTCCAACTTCGAGCATCTGAAGTGGCTGAATCTGCTTCTTTAGCTCGTCCAGTGGGAGCCATTCCATGAGAACCTTTGACGTGTCCCCCCCTCTGTCGATACTCTGTCCCTGCAGACTGGCCTTTTGATAGTGATCCAATCCTCCCAAGCTCTCGATTTCGGCGGCCACCTTTGCTTCTGTTTCCTTGTCTCCGCTCCTGATGGCCCTTGCTCGCGTCTTTTCCAGGTGGTGATGCTTGTTGATCAGTGTTCGGCTTGCCTTTCGGGTCATGGTCCGAGACGGCTTCGCAAGCGGCGGGCGCCCTTGGGTAAGAGACAGCGTCTTCTTCTTGGGGGCCATCTTGTGTTTGCTTCCGAGGTGATGCCTAGATGTATATGTAGCCAAGTGATGAAGAGATCCGTTCGATATGGGATTGCAGAGCCCTTGGTGAGAAAAGAGCCTTGCGTCTTGACGCCGATATCAGTCCTGAATGCCGTTGATGGCTGCCTATGCTGGTGGTGAGAGAACGCTGTCGAGTATCATGGCCGACGCAGAGTCCTCTTCTCAGCGTTGATGCTGCATCGTGTGAGTCGCCCTAGAGCTGTAGTCGTTTTCACAAAGTGTAGTCGCCAAGTCTCCGACGCCTCGGCGCAGACAAAGATCCATCTGGCCAAATAATGACATGGCCATATTGATCGCACATTTTACTTATAAATACCCTTCCCAAAGCGGCTAGCGCGATTGCAAAACCTCGCAAATGCTGCTCGTGGAAAATATCACATGACTGTAGCGCAGCACCGGCCAATCACAGCTCGCACTTGCTGGAGCCCTAAATTTTTTTGCAATTTCGCCCACACTGACAGAATTAAGTCCCAAGCTGGAGACTTTTCTTTTTTCTCTTCCCTCTTCATTCCGATAAGTCGACAAATCCTCAACCGCACCACCATTCCCAGTGCAAACTCGACCAATACAATGGCTCCCGCTAACAAGAAAGGTACGACTTGAAATACGAGAGACGAGTTTTGTTGTCGTCGTTTTCGAAGACGCCGAAGCAAATCGATCATCCATTTTCTGCGAAGCGACTCTCGATACGATCCGACACAAAATAACATGCTCTCTTGACATCTCCCGCGCAGCATCATGCAGCAGCAGATTTTGCGAGTTCTGAATAAGAGCGATTGCTGATGCGTATGATTATGTAGCTGCCGCCAAGGGCTCCAAGCAGGCCAACGCCGCTGCCAAGGCCGCCCTCAAGGGTGTAAGTACTTGAACTCGAATAACCGCAACCACCTCAGGCTCAGATCTAACACGCCGCAGACTCACTCCTCCAAGACCCGCAAGGTCCGCCAGACCACCTCTTTCCACCGCCCCAAGACTCTGGTCCTGTCCCGCGCTCCTCGCTACCCCCGCAAGGCCATCAACCACCTGCCCCGTCTCGATGAGCACAAGATCATCATCCACCCTCTCAACACCGAGAGCGCCATGAAGAAGATGGAGGAGAACAACACCCTCGTCTTCATCGTCGACGTCAAGGCCAACAAGGCCCAGATCAAGCTGGCCCTCAAGAAGCTCTACGACATTGACACCGTCAAGATCAACACCCTGATCCGGTATGTGCTCTCGCAGAATCAACAACTACTCGCGTGTGCTAACTCTCTTCAGCCCTGACGGCTCCAAGAAGGCCTACGCCCGCCTGACCCCCGATGTCGATGCCCTCGACATTGCTGCCAACAAGCTCTCTCTGGTTTAAGCTGGATATTTAGTTTTAAAAATAAAAAGGGATTTATTGGCTTCATCATTTCTTCTACTTTCTCTCTCGGGCGCGGAAATTGGTCTTTTACGTCTCAAATGCATGCACATATACCATGGGCATTGAGGAACACAACACTTTTTGGGAGGAGTTGAGCTTTTTTGTCATTTTTAAGGATCGGAACAAATCATGATACAAACTATGCAAAACTAAAAGACAAGAGCCGGTCCGTCCACGTACCGATTATGAAAGGGAAACAAGAAATACATAAAATGGAGAGGTGATGAGACGCATTGTGCTCTAAATGTTGTGACATGACTATCCATACCACGTAAATGAATGCTCATTCAATATGAATGATGAATTTTGCGTTGAAACCGCATTGCTTTTTCTTTACGCTTCAATGCCTTTTTACAGGACTTGGTCCTTTATTTATTCATTTCTTGGTATTTATCAGAGAGAAGAACAGTTCCGTATCCCATCCATAGTCTATCATACCCATCACATGCCTAATATCATACATCGCACACCCTCTTCAAATTCTCAAAAACTAAAACAAAACGATTGACTCTATGACCGCATGTTGTTGAGATGCTTCATCGTCAAAAAGTTGATATCCAAAAATCGGTCCACGCAGTTGGCCAAGCACCCTTCCTCGCCCTTGTCCAGCTTCGATCCCTTGATGTTTCCGGTGACGCACTTTTTCCAGCAAATCTGGGTCAGGTTGTGTGTTTCTACAAACAAAAAAGATTAGCATTCTTCTTTCTATTCCCCCCTCTATGCTCTTGTAGAACAAGCAGATACTGCCACAAAGCCTCGAAATTGGCCAGAGAAAGAAAAGAGCAGCACATACGAGCCTGAATCTGCGATCGCTGCTGCTCATTGGCAAGAAACTGGCGCAGTTCCGTCTTATCCTTGTCGTTGAGCTTCTCGAGGTCGAGGTTCTCGATTCCAGTCTGGGCGGCGTTCATCTTGGGCAAAGAATTTCAAATCGACTTGTATATATAGAGGTTAAAGTCGTGTAATTGCGTCGTTTAAGAGAGTGAGGCTTCGTCGTAAGGAGAGTCTTGGATATTATTTGCAGGTTTTTGCTGCAGAGATGATGATATCGAGCGGTGGTTGATAATATTTTTCCATGGGCTTTTCCTGACCAATAGCAGTCCATTATCGAGGCTAATCCTGACGAATGAGAGAGGAGCACTCGTCTCCACATTCAGACCTGAGATCTTCAAAGTTCTTGAAAAACGGGTTTTACAGAAAAGATGCTAATCTACCAGATACTCCTCTCTAAATTGCCAAATCCAATAATCATGACAATGCAACTACCTGTCAAAGGCGATGCACACTGCTCAGACATGGCATATACAACAAAGCAGACTATATGATTACTCAAGCAAGGCTATAAACATGACTCCACGCCTCAAGAATGCTTCCCGAGTCTAAGATGCCAAATGTACCCAAATAAACAAGAGAAAAAAAAGTTCCAAAACTAATACACAATAAAATCAATACAACAAAAAGACAAACCATCTATATACTGTAAACCCCAGAAAAACTTGTGACTCTTCACGCCATATTTTTTTATATCCACCGCTTCAACCTCGCCACAGTTACCATAAGGGCACACATGAGAGCCATGAAGCCGACAATCCCGAAAAAGGGCCCCAGGTTGGTGACTTCCTCAAGCGGCAGACGCACATTCATACCAAACAGACCGCAGACAAGATTCAGCGGCACAAGGATCGATCCCAGCATGGTGATTTTACTCAGCACGCGGTTCATGTCGGTGCCCTGCGAGATGTTGTTGATGGACAGCGTGGCCAGGTAATTGCTGTGGGCGCGAGACAGAATCTTCTCAAAGTGGCCCAAGTTGGTCGCCATGGTCACGACGTGGTCCTGGATGTCACCGAGATACATGCCAATGTCCATGTGCGGCGTCACCTGGAAGTTTTCGTTGCAGCGCTTGGTGAAGCCCCTGAGGACGTCTGCCTTGCCGCCCAGCAGCCGCAGGAGCGCCATGCAGTTCTTCCGCACCCGGCCAATGGATCGCAAGAAGGTGTTTGAGTCGTCAAACCGCATGACAAAGACCTCGTCTTCAATGGCATCGGCCTCAAGCTCAATCTGGTTAATGACGGGCGCAAAGCTGTCGACAATGTTGTCACTAGAGTCACATGTTAGATGACACATCAGAGCCATCGTCCAGATAAGCGAAACTTACATCAAGGCATAGCAGATCCAGTCGCTGCTAAGAGAAACATAATCCTTGAGAGACGTGATTCTCTTGCGCACATCGGCGGCGTGTGAGTTAGGCGTAAAGCTAAAGCTGAGCGTGCCCTCTCGGAAGACAATGACATAGATGTTGAAAGGCTCGTATTCTTTCCCATCGGGCTCTTCCACCACGTTAAATGACCGGAAGCAGGCAAAGTAGTACGACGGGAAGAGCTCAATCTTTTCTCGAGCCTCCTGGGTGAAAATGTCCTCCATGGTCAAGGGGTGAAGACCAAACGCCTTGCCCATGCCGTACACCTCGTCCTTTGTGGGGTTGTTGACATTGAGCCACCAGACACCGCCGTTTTCGTTTTCGGGCAGTTCAAAAAGTCCCCGAAGGTCCTCTCCCGGGAGCACAAGATCACCCATCTCGGGGGCATGAATCGTTGACTCCCATGCCGTAGAGAAAAAGCTGAAGCGAGTGTTGTCAACAGGCTGGACCTTGGGAGGAGGCGGGCCCTCGTAAGAAGTCTTCTCGTTGGCCACCGAGTCGTCAGATGGCGCTTCGAGAATGTCGCCATCGATGGTGACGAGCTGCGGGGGCTTCGTCAGGGTAGAGGTCTGTCGCAGGTCCTTGAAGCTCTCGGTGGGCAATTCTGCTTGGGCAGCTCGCAGCTCCCGCTCTTCCTGCTGATCCCTGATGAGATCTTCGAGATACTCAAAGTCAATTCGGCCGCTGTGCTGCTTGGGGTGCTTCTCCTGGAGAGGGTAGCAGACGTCCTCTTCAACGGTCTTGTTGGACAGGAAGCTTCTGGCGTCCGCATCTTGGTTATAGGATCTCTTGCTCCGGTGGCTTGCAATGGACATTGTTCGGCCAAGGGGCTCCTCGCCTTCGTCTTTGGCCTCGGAAAAGGACATTTCGCGCTCTCTGCGCCGAGCTTCGGCAAAGGCCTTGACCGAATTGGGGGGCGAGATGGATCTACCATCTGACGACGACTCGACTGTTGGACGACGGTTGCGGCGTGGCATGGGTTGTGCGTTGTCACCATCCTCGTCAATGATGGCTTCCTCGAAATCGCGGACGCGGATTTCCATCTCAGGGTCGAGATGGCGAGCGCCGTACAAGCTATCAAAGGTTCCTCGGCGCGGGCGCTCAACTCTCTGGGTAGATGAACGGTGTCGGTGGTCGTCAAGCTCGGGAACGGGGGTGTCGTACCCCGTGTCGGGGAAGGTCTCGTCGTGCTCAGACATGATGGGTAACTGGGTTGAAATCGAAGATCTTGCGGGTTTGCGGTCTTGTATCAAATCGGAAGAAAGCACCGCGCAACAACTCGGACGAAGCCTGCTGGCAACTTAAGGGTTCTGGAACATGCTTTGGCAATGGGCTTTTGCAACTCTCTAGGCCTGGGACAGGCTGTCAAGTGCCCTCTCGGCGCGGCAGCAGCGCGCCGAGTAGTTGGTTTGGAACAAAACGAAGACCCTGGGGTCGCTTCTGGTAGCAGCTGGAGCTACGGGAAGAAGAAGAGGCGCGAGTAGTGGATAGTTGAAAAGCGTAGCGATAAGGCTCCTGTCAATAAAGCCAAATTATGGAGGTTCCTTGTTGACTCCGCTGTAGACCCAGCACCCGGGCCCGAGGAGCGAAGGGAAGATGACGACCGGGAGGGCGAGTTGAGCCAACTTGAAGGTATTCGGCGGCAAGTCTGCGATGGCGCAGGAAAAGGGTTTTGGATGCTGCGAGTAGCGACGGCTATCAGAAGCCTATCGACTATCGATTAAATGATGAAATGATGAGACGAGTCTTTTCGTTGTCGAATTGGATCGTTGTTGGGTCGAGGTGAGGTCGAGGTCAGAAAAGGAGATGCTTCTATCTCTTTTCGTTTGCGGCGAACGGCAGAAAGGGCTGATGTGTGCGCCGCAAGGAGAAAAGCGACGGGGTTTATAACGCTATCACTTTAGCGAAAAGAAAAAAGGGTCTATTGGACAAGCCCAAACATATGCCGAGGGCTGAGTATTCAGTAAATTAGGGAGAAAGTCATTTAAAAAAAGGACTCTCGTCGACCGTGGGTGAAAAAAAGGAAGAGGGAAAAAAGAAGAAAAGAAGTGGTTGCTGCTTGAAAGAAAACAAAAAGCCAGCGGCGATTGGGGGCTCCAGCGCTGCACGATGAAATTTTCCCTCTGGCGGTACCCGCCGCCACGAAAATCAGCTGGTGGTCACTAAACTGGTTTGGCCTGACCGACGCTGGGATCTGGCTTTGGGGGCAAGAAACCTGCTGCGAGAAATTTCTGGCTACCACCGGAGCTCGAGGTGCCGGGTACTAGGCGAGCCACTAAAAGCTACGATTGGTACCTGGAGCCTGCTGGGCTGCCGCTGCTAATCCCTCCAAACTCAATCCCGACGGCGGTATTCTCTTACTCATCGCTTTCCCTCTGAGGTACTCGGTACCGCGTCCATGCTCAGCAGGCGTCGCTTAGCTCGCCGTCAGGGCAGCGAGTACGGCACGTTTTGGCCGCCGGGCCCCCAGAGAGACAGTGAAAGAAGCAAATAATAGGGCAATGGAAGGATCTGAATCATTGGGCATGACACTAGAAAACTGCAAGTAGCACAAGATGCTGCAGACCAGACAGCAGGTCAACGATGCTAATGTCTGCAGGGCGGGTGTTACAGCAATCAGCTATGCTGTAGATATTCGAGCTGCCTCGTTTGCCAAGCATGTGAAAGCTGGACTAAGACAAGCCTCTGCAAGCGGTGAGCGGCCGTCACTATGAGGGACTGTCTATGAAAGTAATACGTATTCGGCTGTATTATCGAAGCAAAACGCAGAATATGCCTCAATAAGAGCCATTTCTCAAGAGTCATTTGATGCGGCGTGCACTTTTGCTCGCCATATGCGGTATACGAAATACGTCAGGGCCGGCTTTAGGAGGTTTTGACGGTTGTGATTCGCCACCGACTCTCGAGTGCAGCCAATGCCGGCATGGTGTCTGCCGTTCTATTCCTGGAGCGATTACGGCACTCGGCACCCCTGCCATCATGCGCCGTAGCCGCACAGGATATAATGAGCATTGGGCCTGCGGTCGTGGTAGACAGAATGTTGTGCATATGTTAACTTGCTGTTTTTAGTATTCTGTTTCGTTGTGTTGGTTTTGTCGTATTGACTCTTCGGCGGTAAAGGTTTTGGTAGCTAGAGTTTAGTGGGTGCTAAGCTTCATGAATCATATAAATCTTCTTTATGCATTGTTGACTTAGAAGAACCATCCATATAAAGTATCAACATCTCAAGCTTGTAAAATCAACTCTTCGTCCCAATTAATAAAAACACAGCTTGTAATATACATACCCCTATATACGA
This sequence comes from Trichoderma koningiopsis, assembly GCA_022985005.1. Classification (NCBI taxonomy): domain Eukaryota; kingdom Fungi; phylum Ascomycota; class Sordariomycetes; order Hypocreales; family Hypocreaceae; genus Trichoderma; species Trichoderma koningiopsis. Next base: position 2,163,081 of record JAJPEM010000006.1, on the reverse strand, counting down.
AAATCTAATACGACGCATCGAATTCTTGCCAGAGCTTCATTTCTCAGCATTCCAGGTTAGCCGCTGCCTCTGAGTAGCAGCAATCTCTCCGCACCGCCACATTTCCCCAGCCTAGACCCACCTACGCCCGGATCAGGCATTTGCGCCACAGATCACTCCAAAGACGTGTCTACTACAGCCAGTGCAATGCTGCATGCTCGTGCCAGGCCAAACAACTTCCACTTGCTCTCGACCATTTCTCAGACCACGGCGATTTTTGAGGCTAAAGATCAGATATCCAAAAGAGTAACAAGAGATATTTAGGGAATCAACAAAAGAGCGAGGCGACTCAACATGGCAGAGGAATTGCTGGATAAAGTGCGGGACGTGGTGGAAGGCCAGATAGTGAGGCGACCAGATCCATCCACGAGGCTGAATATCAACTAACGGGCCATTGCAACCAGGACTTCGAGGGCCAGCGACGTGCCGAGGGCTACGCAACCCTCCTACTTTCTCTCACAGGCGTATGAATCACTCCCCATAGCTCCGAACTGATCTCGCCGAATGCTTACACTTCACAAGCTCATCGCCTTCAACGTCGGATACCTTTTGCAAGACATTGTCAAGTGCGTCTATGTTGGATTGGGCGGTACGCTATTGACGTTTCTCATTATCATTCCTCCCTGGCCGTTCTATAACAAGAATCCGGTCAAGTGGCTACCTATCGGATCTGCATTCAACACCGGCGGGACATGATGGCCAGACGATGGCTGCCACCCTGAGCAAGACCCCGGCGTTATGATATCCTCCAAAACAGCATGTAGCTTAAATCCTCTCGAAATGATATACCGCATTCCTTCTTTGTCCTTGTACGATGTAATGTGTCGTCTTCGTTCGTCTCGCGTGTCCGTGTCTGTGCTTCCATCTCGCTTCGTCTACCGGCCGTACTTTTGGAACTCCCAGTCTCTATTGTCTAGGGGACACACCGATCTGGCCTTGAGCCATCGTGAAATGCAGTGGAAGTGGAAGGCGTGCTAGCGAAATGTTAGCCTCGTGGACGTCGATAAAAGGTTTGGATAGACGGAGCGGGGCCCCTTACGTTGCAGATGCCCCAAGCAACGGTACACTCTTCGCTAGTAGCCGATGCTTGGTTTGCCTGGCACTCGATACCTGGTGGGCGTAAGTCAACTTATTTCGACCAAAAAGCAGTAGGGAAGGGTAAAGGCGTACAGAGGTCCATGATGTGATTACGGCAGATGGCGCAGTTGTCGACGACGATGTCCCAGGCCCAGAGTGCAACGGCGTTCCACTGTTTCTGTCAGTCCTTGTGATACTCCGCGATATTGAGCCCGTAGAAAAAAACAAACCTTCTTGACCTCAAACTTCTTCTTATCGCCTCCCTTGGCAACGACGCCGTCGGCCTTCTTGGCCACTGGGGCATCGCTCATCTCGACGTCGGCCATGCTTAGAGAGCTCGTGATTTGCGGGGTAAAGCTTGAGAAGAAATGACGGCTGTGTGAACGTGTGATGCTCAAGATGGCGGCGAAAGAGGAGGTGAAGCAAGAAGTAAAGGCCGAAGATTTACTGTGCGATGGAGGTTGATTGATGGCTGTTGTGCGGCTCGTTAACCATCAAGGGACTGTATGATTTGAGGTATGGAGTCGCAGCCTAAATCCCACTAAGCGTTTGGAGGTACTTTACTATGGGACCTTACCTCATCAAGGCCAGTGAAGTGCTGTGAACCACTGACAAATCTACGACATGCAGGCTTCCAAGCTCTGAGTAAAAAAAATGTTAGTTACAAGATTATTGAGAGCTGCGAATCGAACTGCTGAATTAGTTTGAATGCAGCTGCAGCAAATAATTAACAGCAGCTTAGAGACAAAACACAACGTGCTGCATTGAAGCTGGACCATCAAACTGTAGCTGTAATCGCAATCGCCGCAGAGGGGCACGATTGCTGTGCAGGGGCCTTGCGCTGTACTCCTGGCTGCTTGGATTTGGCGGCAGTTACTGCAGAGCGGCTCCAGAAGTTGCGCGCAAGTACCGCTGGCAGCGGCCCTGGCCTGATCGCACCATCTCGGTACCTTGCGGGCACAAATTGGGCTTAGGCAGCGCTTTCTCCGCCCGATTGCTCCGGCCCGATGACGACAGGCTGAAAGCCCAAGGCAGAGCGCCTTTGTTGGTTGCCCGTGGAACGAGGCGATTGTTTGCTTTGAGCGCAGTTTGGCGCAAAACAAAGGCAGTATTATGCTTTGGCAGCAGTATTTATTGCTAGAGGCAGAGCAAAGCCTGGTCTAAATTAACGCTTTGATTCTCTACCAAGAATAAATATAACGTGTATTTATATTGCCCTCAGCCCCCAAGAACAAGGCAAGACTTCTTTCATCTGCCGCCGCGACGCTCCCTGCGCATGGCGAAACAAAAAGCAGCGGCTGCAGCATGTACTTACGCGGTAGCAGTACCACTCCAACGCCGCAATTCCAGCCCCGAGCCATAGTCGCGCTACCTGCCGCTACCCGCGCTCGCCATCCTGTCTGCTGTTTTTTCAGCTGGCTGTAAATGCATGCGGGGCCCCGGCCAGGTCAGGCATCGTCTGCGATTCTCAACTCTCAACCTTGCAGCAGCTGAGCTCCAGCGCCCGTCTTTGTTGCCTCCAGCTCATTCCACTGCGGCCCATCCGACCAACCGAAATGTACTGTCGGTGCCCAGCGCTGTCCTAGTTCCTGAACTTATAAGACTCGCCCGTCCCCTCCACCGGCCGCCTTTCGCTGCCGCCGCATTCGGAAATCGCCTAAGATACACGTGATTGTCGCTCCTCAGACCACTCAGCGCCGACAACCTCCTCTTCGGCTGCCGCTCTCGCCAGTCCACCTCCCACCTCTTCTTCTGCATCTTTACCCACGATCCTCTACACAACTCTCCTCTCACAGCCCCAATGGAGGCCCAACCATCACCGATCAAGGCCACGCCAGGCCGTCGCCGTCAACCCCGAGGCGGCAAGCCAGCGGCCCTCAAGGCCTATGCGTCAGAGAACGATGCCGCATCCTACGCAGCCTCATCACAGCACCATCACCACCACAGGGCACCGCAGACCCCCAAGAAGATCCTCTCCGCCTCTCCTGCGCCGGCAGAGCGCCAGAACAACCAGTCCAGCTCCAAGCCGCGCAACAATCGCAACAACAAGCCCAAGGGCAAAAACGACGCTTCGCCCAACTACCATCTCAGCAACAACCACAACCAGTCTCCCTCTCGCACATCTCCACCAAAGGAGATTGCCTTTGCCGGCGCTACTTTCCACGCCTCGCCCGCCCCTGCGGATCTCCCAATCCCTAGCTTTCTCAAGTCAGTAAGCGACTCGCCAGCGGTCCGCCAGCCAAGGGGCTTCATCTCCCAGCCCTCTCCTCCGGCTACGGACTCGGAGCTGCCTACGCCACAAAGGCCGGTTTCTGCCTCTCAGCACCGCGAATCGCCGCTCGACTTCATGTTCCGGGCTCATCGAGAGGAAAAGGCCCGCCAGGAACTCGACGGAACGCCCCTTGCCGCACCGCCCCTGGTTGGCGCCATGTCTCCCCCGCGCCACTTGGATGCTCCCCTCACGCCGACAGCGTCTGACCTTGCGCACAACCGTCGCATGTACAACCGACAGACGTACAACGGCAACGAAATCTATGAGCTGGATGGCACTGGAGGCCAGCCGTTGGGCCCGCCATTCTCGACTCATTACCAAGATCGGACCCAATCTTCGCGCAACCATGCCTCCAACCCGCCTCCTGCTTTCGGGAACCCTCTACCCACTCCAGTTAGCAACGCCCCTGGCCAAGACCCGACTGAAGCTCTCAAGAGATTTCTCTTTACTCCCCAGTCGGCTGCGTCAACGGCTCCGTCGTCTGTCGCCAACAACTCGCTGCCTCCTCGCCACGCCCAAGCCTATTCCAACAACCAGACAGATGGCCCTGGATACGAAAGCGCAGGCAGCATCCAAGCCATGGAAAACGATCTTCGACGAATCTTGAAGCTGGATCTGGCGGTCGACCGCCCGCCCACGGAACGCAGGCTCTTTACTCACTAGTTTCCGACGACATCTTTACCTTGTTCTTTTTACATTACATATATCTTTCAGCAATGTTGCTCCATTTTCAATTTTTTGAAATGTGGCTTTGTGGCTCAACTGGGAAGCGGGATACAATATGTCATCTTTTTTTCTTTTGCTATGTTTTTTCGCATCATCCTAGAGCGGGAATATGGGAACGGTTACAGGGCCTTGGGAACATACACTTGAACATACACTTGTGTGTATTTTTCTTTTTTTTCTTTTCGTTTTTCGTTTTCGTTTATTATCTGTTTACTATCGAGCTTTTCACTTTTGTCTTATCCCTCTTTCTCTTTTCTCCACCTGGAGCTGCGAATGCTCTATACACAGTTATATGGTTTTACTTGAGCCTTGATCCTCACAGCCTCCCATAAACTCAACGAATAGCGCTGTTTTGGGTTGTTTATTCAACGGCCAGGAGAGAAAGTCCATCATTCACGAGGCATTGGAGGCGCTACCGGAGAGATGGATCTGCGCATAAGCTATTGTTTTAACGGCACACTTGGTGGTATTCGACTCTGGAATGTTACAGAGAATCATGTAACTTTTGGCATCAGGACGAAAGATTTGCTTTGGGACTTGAGTATGTTATGGTTTTCAGCGATACCCGAGGAGTCATGGTAGATACCGGGCGGAAGATTGATCAAGGCTTAGCTGATGCTACCAAACAACCAATCTTTGGCATGGTAGCGACTCTGGAGTTTTCTTGCTCTCTTTGCATCACTCTTTCACACCCGGTTATGGAGTCTATTTTTCCATGGTACGCATGGGATTTTTCCTTTTCTCATCTTGACGGACGGTTTCACTGGAATGGGATGCGAAATGTACATGGCGGGTTCTGCCATTTACTTTTGAAAGTATCAGCTACTTTTTGTTTTATTTGTTCTTTAGTTTACCTCTTTCTCTTCTTCTCTTTTCTTTTCTGTCTCTCGTTTTAGAATTGATGACGGCTTGTATACTTAGACTCAACAGTCTTTTTGCATGACGTTGCCAGCTTTGTTTTTCTTTATCTGAGTTCCCGAGACTCATTTTCATGTTGCATGGCAGGATGGATTTGAGTTGGAATGATTCCCTTATTTTCAATGTTGCACGGCAGGAAGGATTCGAGTGGAAATGGTTCTCTCAATCTTATGTTGCTCGACACGTGGAATCGAGTTGGAACTGGAGCGGACAAGTCATTCTTTTAATACCATCACTGGGAAAAGCTCTGTTTTCCCACTTGTTGTTTTCTTTTTTGTCCAAAGAAGGTACTCATGAGCGGTGATTTATTTACTAGCGGTTATAGCGACCTTTCTTTCCCACCTTCTTTTCAATTTTAAACTGTCTTTCCTTTTTTCCTCTTCTTTTCCTCTCGCGAAAAGAACTTGCCGTGAGAAAGCAGTAGGTACTTTGCGAAGAAGTCTTGGGCAAAGTCGTCGAATTTGACGTAGTCTGCGCCGAGGCGGTAGGCGGCTGCGATGCCGCTGATGCAGGCGACTTCGTGCATGTTCTGTTTGAGGTGAGTGTCAGTAGACGAGAAAGATTCTCAGTTGCTCTTGTGATGTGTATGCAGAGGGAAGCAGTTGAAGAGATATAGAAGAGGGAGAGAAGGAGGAGAGTAAAGAACAAGAAAAGGAGACAAAGGGGAATAGATGACAGCATACCACCAATGTCCATGATCCGGCGAAAAAGGTATTGTTACGTCCTTGCAGAAACATCATACACGGCACGACTTGCAGATAATGCTGCCAGCGGTGGCCCAGCTGATGCCACCAGTTGCGCTTGATGATCTTGTTCTCGTCAATGCCGTCGACTGTCCACAGGTCGCTCTTTCGCTTATCGAGAAAGATTGTCTGGTAGACGGGCTCGGGCTGTGTTTCCGGCGAACTGCGAGACTTTTTGAACTGGTGCTGGTAGTTGCTGCAGTTGAAGGACATTTCTATTAGTCGCGGGTCGTGCTGATACGTGTAAGTGTAGTACATGGGATTGAACTGCTCAGAGCTATTTGAAGGCTCTGACGACGACGAAGAGATTGATTCTCCCTTGGCGGTGGCAATCTGGTGGCACTGTTCTTCGGACTTTGGCTCTGCGCAGAGCTCGGATTTGAAACGTGTTTCGTATTGCCGATTGAAGTAGGCCGAGTCGGAGTGCGTGACGGTGAGGTCGTCGTAAAAGGCTGCGCTGCCGAGGACACGCTTCTCGCGGCCGGTTGCTGTGTCTGCGAGGATCTTGAGGGCGTCGTCTGCGAGAACACACATGACGAGGTGGTCGAAATGCTCGTTTGTGATGTCGTCGGCGTTGTTGTTCCTGATGGCCAAGTCGACGCCCTTGCTGGACCGGGAGAGCACGCGATGAACCTCGGTGTCTGTCCTGATGTCAACGCCCTTTGCAACGAGACTGTCCTTCCATTTCCCATAAAAGTCGTGCAGACAGTCAAAAGAGTACATGGTCGGCTGATTCGGAAGCAGCGTCTCCTTGTCATAATCCCACAGCTTCATGTTCGGATCGTTAAACAGCCGCTCGACAATCGCCGCGGGCACATTCGCCGTCTGGTTGCCCGTGCCGAGAAACAGCGCAATGAGCGGATACACCATCTTGTCGCCAAAGTCCCTGCTGAAGAAGAAGAGGCGCAGCATGACGGAGATGGGGAACAGGCCGAGGACGGGCATGGTCCATTTGATGACCTTGAGGAAGAGGCCGAAGCGCTTGATGTCGGAGGAGTGCGCGGCGACGAGCTTGCTGGGGAAGCAGTTTGTCCAGAAGCCGGAGGGGCCTTTGCCGAAGGAGACTTGGAGGTTGAGGGGGCGGGCGGGGGAGGAGTGGGCGTTGAAGAAGTTGAAGGTGTGTTTGAAGATCTGATGTAACTGTGAGTTTTCATGATGATACAAGGTGTATACAAACATGGGTTTGTATGGAGAAGTTGGGACTACCTGTGATCCTCCCTGAACGCCATTATTCATCCATGATGCGCCAAACTTGCCCTCGTCGAGGGGGATGGACGTTGCCTGGCCTCCTACGACGCTGTTCTTTTCGAGGAGCGTGACTTTGAATTTCTCGGGGTGATTTGCCAACGTTGCAGCACAGGACTATTTGGATGATACAGTTAGAACAAGCTCAACTGAGAGAAGGAGTACAGATGGAACGAGAGGGGATTCATGATTATTCAGAACTATTAGCACATACCATGCCTGCTGCGCCACCCCCAACAATGACAATGTGCTGCTGACGATTCTGCGGCCCGTTTTGGCCATTTGGAGATGAAGCCATGGTTGCAACTAGCGATGCGGAGTATTTGTTTACGACGTATTAATGAACCATGCTTTGTAGAGAAAGAGTAGTGAAAGAAAAAGCATGCCAACAGCCATTTATATGAAAACGATGATTTGTCTTCATGCACGTCATTGCTCGATGCGCGCGCCGTCTTAGTGCCGCCATGATCGGAAACTCTGTCCAAGGGATGAACAGCATAACTAAGAGTACATTGTCACTAATGATTTACTCCGCGATATTCACGACTCATAAAGCCTAGACATTATAAATAGAACTTTGCCAAACATGGTTTATTTTTCGCTAGTCGCAGCGTCATCGAGAGCTGAGCTGACAAGCAAGCTATATATAGATCATCTGATGGATCCGTTCCGTGTAAGTCGCCGTTCACATATAAAGACCGCAGCCTCCGCATTTCAGCCAGCGTCCATTCTTTCCCAAAAAAAGCCACGCAACTAATCCATGCGTCATTGAACATGCACAGCATCGAGTGAAAAACGCAAAATGCTTCGAATGTCAATTTTCATGCGGCACGTGGGATTCACCTCTTGTCAGCCCCACGTGACAGCGCGCCGAGCCGATTCACGAAACGTCACGTCCGGGGCCCGATTCACGCATCTGCGGCCCCCAACTTGCTGACCACTTAATCGAATCAACGACACGCCGTAAACAGCACAATTGCACAGTTTCTGTTGTTTTATCTCGAGAGCGGATTGATTGCAACAGATTCAGGCCATGTCTGGACCAGACGATCCCGCGGTCCGCGACATCATTGAGGGCATCATTGAAGACGATATCGCCGAGGAAGAAGCTCTGAGGCTCGCCATCGCCCTGTCTTTGCAGAGTCATGCATCCCCCACGCAACAAGCGATTGATATTTCCGACGACGACGACGACGGATCTTCCACTGCAAGCGCAAGCTCTGAAGATGCAACTCAGCAAACGGCACCGACACCGATGCAATCCCAGGCTCGGTCACAGTCTTCATCGCAGCCACAGTCCCAGTTTGGCTCTATGATGCTCGACCGCAGAGCCATGGAACAGGAGCGATTGAGCCGATTAGCAAAGCGCCAGCGACCTGCTACCGATCATGACGACGACGACGTGGTGGAGGTGCCTCCTCCGAAGAAACAAGCTACGAGAGCTCCCGCTGGAGGCAATATCAAGACACTTGGAGCATCAACATCAGCATCAGCATCAGCTTCAACAACTAGAGCTGGACAAAGCAGCAGTAGCAGCAACAGCAACGTAACATACCCGAATCCCACCGTCAAACGAACCTGGCTCCGCGGCACCACCCGAAGAGGCGACGAAATCACCATCGAAGAGGTCTTCCAAAAGGACAAGCTCGAGCTCGCCGTGCTCTCATCTTTCCAATGGGACGAAGAATGGATGCTGTCAAAGCTGGATTACACGAGGACCAAGATTTTGCTGCTGACGTTTGCCAGAGACGAGGCTCAGGTACTGAAATTCATACACGTTTCCCCTCGCTCTCCCCGTCTCTGCGCCATCTCAGTCCGGAGATGTATTACACACAAGACTACTGCACGCAGAGCAAAAGAGAAATTACTGACAAATATTTTCCCCAAAACAGAAAACCCTCATGCAAGGCAATGTCCCCGCCAACATCAAGTTCTGCTTCCCTCCCATGCACGGCGTCGGCGCCATGCACTCCAAGCTGCAGCTGCTCAAGTATCCGAGCCATCTCCGCGTCGTCATCCCAACGGGCAACCTCATGCCCTACGACTGGGGAGAGACTGGGGTCATGGAGAATGTGAGTAGTACGGTCATCTAGTGATCTTCCACTTGCCATGATTAAAAAGCCAGGGGATGATGATTTACACTTTTGCTTCTTTCACCATCACCGTTGTTTATACCCATTTTGGCATTCTCTGCGCCAGTGTTATTTCCCTTCCCCCCCACGAACTGAACAACAAAGACAGCAAGGGGCTGCAATATCTGTATCGCTAACACGTTTATTGCCACTATTAGATGGTATTTCTAATCGATCTCCCAAGGCTGGACCATCCCGCCTCAACCCATGCCAGCGCCGCCCGTAGCCATGCGCCGACCAGGTTCTACACGGAACTAGTCTATTTCTTGCAGGCAGCGGGCGTAGGCGAGAAAATGGTGACCAGTCTCGCAAACTACGATTTCTCCAGGACGGCGGATATCGCCTTTGTCCATACAATGTATGTAATTGCTTCGCTTCGCCATGTCTTTCTCTTTTGGGAGATTTTCTGTCGGACCTCTTCGCCTTGCTGGATATAGACTGGAAACTAACTGAGCCGACCGCTTCCTCATCTTTTAGACCCGGAAGTCACTCGGCAAAGAGCGCAGAGCGCACAGGCATGTCATATTCTCTAGCCCAATCCAAGACTGGCCCGAACTCGAGCGAGGCTATGCCTGCAACCCGGGGAGATAGAGACGCTCATCTCATCGCTGACACTCTGCTTAGGATACGTTGGCCTCGCAGCTAGCGTAGCTGACCTTGGCCTAGCCTCCCCCGACCCTGTCGACGTCGACCTTGTGGCACGTTGCCCGTTGATTGTTGATCGACGCTGGAATGGAGAGCTAACGACTCGTTTTCTAGTGCGCGTCGCTGGGAGCGTTGAACCAGCAGATGGTACGGGCCATCTACAACGCCTGTCGAGGTAGGTAACTAAAGACCAACGTTTTTTCCCTTGTTTCAATCTCTCTTTTGCCGGCTTATTCCCCTCTGCGGGGAAAAAACGGTTCCCTCATCATTCCCTCACTCGCTCACTCACTCACTACCGTTTTTAGGTGATGACGGCACCGATGAATACCAGAAACCAGCCAGCACTAGCTCCAGGTCGTCTGCCAGAAAGCCGACTACGACAACGACGACTACGGTGACATCTCAGGAGCAGCTCCTGCGAGAACGATTCCGCATCTACTTCCCTACCGACCGTACAGTGTCGCAAAGCAGAGGCGGGCGCAATGTGAGTTGTGACCCCCGAGTCATTCACACGGCTCGGCCAACCAATCCCGATGTCATCTCCAATCACATCTCTCTTTTTTGTTACTCCAATCACCACTGGTTGTTGACAGGACGAAAAATGACACGTACTCGTACACATAGGCGGGAGGCACGATATGCGTGCAGGCAAAGTGGTGGCGGTCGCCCAATTTCCCCAGAGAGCTCGTGCGAGATGTGATATCCCGTGACCGCGCGCTCATGCACAGCAAGATGATATTCGTGCGTCGCCGGGCCGGAGATAGTGGCCAAGCGCAAGCGGTACGGCAGGCTCCAGGCTGGGCTTATGTAGGCAGTGCTAATCTTTCAGAGAGCGCCTGGTGAGTCTAGCAAGTTTTTTTTGTTTTCCCACCCACCATCAAATCCATCCGTCCACACACACACACGCCCCCCGTTTTGAACGGTTCATCTCTCTCTCTGTCCTGACTTAACGCCGGTTCAAAAATGATGAAATGGATTTTTTAGAGGCTGACTGTGTCCCCCGCCGCCGCCGTCGTTCACTGACGGCCGCTTGAGGGGTCTGATTTTCCATCTAGGGGCCGCATGTCTAAAGACAAGTCCGCCGGAGGCTTCAAACTCACCTGTCGCAACTGGGAGTGCGGAGTGATCATCCCGGTGCCTGAGTCACAGCCAGTTGACAAGACGACTCTGCCTACTAGCGCCGACGACGACATGTCCATGTTTGCGGGGACAGTTCCTGTCCCTATGCAAGTTCCCGGGCCTGTGTACAAGTCAAGTGACCAGCCCTGGTTATATATGGGAGCATGAGGGTTGTATTGAGCGAATTTGATAAGCGGCCACATGCAGCGTTTGCAATCGACGCACCGAAAAGAGGGAGAATATTGAAGATTACCAGGGGTATTACACGAGATGTTACTTTTTTGTTTTTTTTTTGCCTTGACACCAGATGGGCAAACAGATCCCTGGACCGAAGAAAACCACATGTCGTCAAGGACAAGGGGACCGCACAACATGGTTGCTTGCAGATAGCGTGCGGCCTGCATGAGTGGGGTTTTAGAGCAAAGCAAAAAAGAAAGTAAAAACAGACCTTGTGGAGATGAGCCGCTGATAGGCTGTTGCTTCCTCCCATCCCATGGTTGATCTGGATAATATGATACGATGATGTGGGATGGGGCAAAAAATTGGCAAGGATGTTTTGGTTTGGAATTATGGAGGCTTCTGGTCCCCACCGCGGCAACTGGTGCAAGGCTCAACGGCTGAGCAGAATGGGGGATCCCGGCCTTTGGAAAAAAAAGGTGGTTCTCGAGCAAATACCGCATTTATCCATGTCTATCGCATTCGGCTGTTGTTTTATCGTTGCTGTTGTTGCTGTTGTGACATGCGTACCTAGGATTGTATGAGAGAGAGCGCGCGCAGGCAACTTTAAACAGGGCATCTGGGTAGCAGCAATACTACTATGCCGGTGCGGTAATAAATGGAAGAAGCACGTGTAGCAGCAACCTGCTAATGCAGCTCTGCAGAAACAATCACATACGTGACGACATTTTGTATATCAGAAATCGAGTTTTCTCAGTTTCTGTTATCTTCTGGTCGAATATGAGTGTAGTTCGTACAAAATCCTGTGGGCTGAAGCACCGGCACAGCTGACTTAATGAATTTTGGACACAAGCGGTTAGCATGGCAGCTTGGCTTTGCAGCTTGGCAGCTATTGAACAGCCCATTCTCCAGGCGAAGGAGTTGGTTTCCAAATGGCGCGCCAGGGCCAATCAAGAGCCAAGCCTCAAGCAGCTGCAGCTTATTACTAGTAGAAAGTAGTAGCAGTAGCAGTAGTGATAGTGATAGTGATAGTGGTAGCAACAGTAGTTGTTACCAAAAGTTGGATGCGCCAACCACACCTTGCGAGAGACGGCCTCTCAGCCAAGACGCAGCTTGCTCAAAGCAGCATTCATTCAAAAGAAAATCATATACATCATATACATCAGACACATCAGAAAAAATTAAACCCCAGCAGCACCTCGCTTGGAGAGCCCGAGGAAAACTACGGCAGCTAGCGTTATAGTGTATGACAGGACCTCGGCGGTTGAGTCAGACTTGGATGGCGGCGCGAGGAGAGGAGCGATGAGATGGCTGATGGCAGCAATTCCCGACGAAACCCCTCCAAGTCCCCTCTTTGTGACGGAGGTAATGGCCCATTAAGGAACGCTGTCGTTGGTAAGATCGATATATGGCAGAATATGATCTGTAACGTCAGCACTGAAAGATGGAGGGGAGGGGAAAGCGTCAAAGACAACGTGCTAACATGCTTAAGTCATCACTGATACGCCTAGTTAGAATGGTTCGATTAGCAGCAGCGCAGCGCTCCCATTCGTCGCTTGGCATCGGGGCTTTCGGCTGGGAGGGGGGAATTGAATTGACCAAGGGGCACTCGATTTATTCTGGGGCCCGCAGAGAGGGAGGGGTGTCTTGGGTGTGTGGGCAGCATGTCGTCGCTTGCAGCTTCTGGCAACCGCGGCCATTCTCACCAGCCAACGGCCGTCCAAGCCGCCATGGTGTTTGCTCGACGGACAGGTTCTTGTCTCGTTTCTTTCCTTGTTGAGAGATTGCACTGCATGTGTCGCGCAACTTTTAGAGGGGACTAATTTCCGTTGATGATGGCTATCAACCGCCATGGCTTCTGTCAAATTCGACACGCTGCTGGCTCATGATTTGTAATTAATGGCGAGAGAGAGGTATGAGGATGTGAGTGGTGATGAAGTATAGCGTGTGTGATGTGATGCTGATATGATGCCTATGATATTAGATGAGAAAACGATCTGGGTGCTAGCTGGTATGGAGAGGCGATGCGACGACATCATTGGAAGAAAATCAAGAGAAAACAAAAATCGTCCCCTCACTTTCCCAAGCAATCAGCGCAGCTCCAGATTCGATTCTGACGTAGCTGCCCGCAGGGGACGAACGTGAGGGGCAGGCAGACAGCGATGCGGCTCAGGGCTCCGAAGCAGAATTGAGTTGCGGTACTGGCTGGCTCAAAGGAGCAGCTGAAGAAAACGTGAAACCGGAGGGCGCCGATGGAACAGGGGAGCGAAGGGCAGGGAAAAGAGACCAAGTAGCAGAGGGAGGAGTTAGCCGCGAATGGTACCCCGTATAGCGTACCGTATAGCGGACCGTCAAAACAAAAAGTGATAGGTAGGATAACGAGCCGTCAGGAAGTGAGGAGGGCGAGATGGTGGCAGAAGAGGCTGCTACGGAGTTGAAAACGCCATCTTAGCTAAGGCGGTGGGTGCCTCAGGAGCCGACAGCCTCGCTTTCTGATTGGCCGGTCTGGGCTCATGCAGCTTCTCCGATTGGCTGCTGGCCCGTGCGTCAGCAGCAAGGGGCGTTTCTGGGGCTTTTCGTCCTCCAAGCCACCGCTTGCAGACAATGTTGCGCCGAGTCAGCCGCGTTAGAGAGCTGCGAGCAATTCGAGCCGCGGGCCTTAGCTGCGTGTACGTCGGGGTACCTGGCCGTGGGCGGGCTCTGGGAGCTGATGGCGATGCGATGAGGGAATGCTCTCAGCCGAGATTTGCGTCTGGCGCACACCCTCCATTTCCATCTCTCTTCAGCGCCATCGCCATCGCCCACGCCCCCAAAGCAGCCAGTGGACCTTGCAGCAGCAAAGAGCGCCAAACCCTGGCGATCCGCCTTTTGCGCTAGTGCAGCGAGCGATCGGGGCGCTCCACCACCCCCGAAATCGAGCTGTGCTGCGATGGAATGGCTCTTCCATTGATTGAATGCTGGATGGATGATGGAGGGGCTGCTGCTGTTTTGCCTTTGGTGAAAAATCAGTCCCAAGTGCCGCTGGCTGGCTGAGCGCCTTTGCGGTGCGGCGCCCGCCATGCAGGCCATTTTCTGGATCCCCTCTCAGAACGGAACCCACGGGTGGGTTTCTGCGCGATTACAGCAGTACCTGCGTAGACGCAATGCAAGGGATGGTTAAGCGAGCAGCATCATACTTGGGCAGCCACGCGGCCAAGAGCAGCATGTGATGCAGAATGCAAATGCAAGCGACTTGCGATAAGTGAGATGGCACCCCAAGCTCTGTTTCTCGGTTTGTTGACCGGTGATTGACGCGCACCCTTGATGCAGGTACGGGAGCACTGCTTCAAAGTCAAATGACACGCGCAGCAGGGTCTTTGGGTAAATGTAACTTTGGACTCTATTTTGCTCCCTCCTGCGGCGGTGGTAGAGTGGCTGGGCATGCAAAGGCACACAGGCAAAAACTGACTTTGCACCCAGGCACGGCACGTTAGACAGACAACGAGCAGGGGAGGGAGGGGATCAAGCTTTGGACGTGCCTGAAATCCTAATGAGACAGCCGGACTGCTTGTTTCCACCCACACGCAGCAAAGGAGGGTGGCACAGAATCTGGACCAAATGCATAGAAGCGAGTTGAATCGGAGTAGAAGACGACTTGCGGACAAATTGCGGCATGTTGAGAAGAGGAGAAGAGGCGCTCGTCACGGGACTTGGACGATTACAGTATGACGATAACCGGCTGGGGCGAAGCAAGCCGTGCCCCGATCGACGGACCTCCGATTGCACCACAGCAAAGCGGGTTCCGTCGCGCCTCCTCTCGAGAAGAGCCTGGCTGCAGAGGCTCCAGCAGTTCCGTGTACCTGTTCGCGCTAGAGGCTTATTCCAGCCCTATCCCAACAGCTAGCGCCATGGGGCTCATTGAGAGGAGACCGGCGGCTGGAGGTTGGAGCATGGTGGCGAAAGGAAACCGGCGGCGGCAGGGAACTTGGGCGTCGGATCGCCAAACTCGAGGAATGTCGCTTTCATCAGACGGAGGACTATAGGGCTCTCGGCGCTGCGCAAGCGATTTGTCAACTTGGCGAAAAAACAAGACGAAATCCTACGGCGTCCCGGCCTGGGCGCAGTAGCAGGTGTAATCCACAATGACGACGGCGGAGGACCCAAATGACACCGGAGAGATCTCTTGAAAAGGCATCCTATCTAGACAGAGCCGGGGTTGAAGAAGCAAAATAAAGAAAAAAAGAGGGGTCAAAGAGAGAAGAGGGGCATCTAACTCAAGATCACAGACGCGCTTGCCCTGCCCTGTACGATTTGACAGCCCTAGCAATACGAAGTACGAGCCCGTTGCGTGCGGCGCCCGCGAATGCGCAGGTACCTGGTACGTACCCGCCATCTTGCATATCGTCCTTTTTCTGCAGCAGTTTGCGACACAGCAAAAAGTACAGGAGTACATGGACAGACAGCGTCGCATCGGCGAGGCTGCCCCCCTGCGGCTCTCGTGCAGCAATAGATTAATTTAATTAATTTAGATTTCAATCTGCTTCTCCGTCCCTGTAGAATGAGCGCTGCACTTAAGTAATCAATTAAGTAATCAAGGCTGGGAAAACCCACCCCCCGGGGGGCTGCCTTAGAATAGAAACTTGCCGCTATTTCCAGATTCCTGGCATCAAATTTTACCAGGGACTTGAACTTTGGGAGCAATGCTACGCATGTACCTGGCATCGTCACAAACCTTGAAAAAGGGCCCTGTAAAATTACACAACACATAATTTGGGTAACCGAGCGAAGACGAGAAAAAAAAACATGGAGGGCACGCCATATCGTAAAGGGTACTCTATTTTGAGTGGTGGTGGCTCTAAGAGGGGAAAAAAAGCATAAACCTGCCCACCAATGCATAGCTGAAAGGAACCTATCACTTTGTGCCCTTCTTTTTTTTTTTCTTCTGTCTCTTTTTTTTGTTCTTTTTCCGTTCAATCTATCCGACAGACTCCATTTCTGTTGAAGAGGACCGGCAAAACGCCAACACTAAAGGCGGAGTTGTGATATGGAGTCAATAAGCCGCATATTGTAGAGAAAAGGGCTTACGTATTTTGGTCCTCGGAAGCTGTTCGGGAACACTCCTCGGTTTTTCTTTTATTCTCTCAAGTTTGCCTGTCAGGCAGCGCTATAAGATGGGAGAGGCGAGAAGGTTGAGGATCTGACAACTCCATAGGGCTTGGAGGGTCTAGAGGAGCCTGAGCAGCCAATGGGAGGCGAAGTAAGCCACCACTTATACGATCACTTGCTGTACTTGTAAGTTGGTATCGATGATTCACGTAGCATCAAGTCGAGAAGAAAATCCAAATGTCGATTCATGCGGTACAGCAAAACCTACGCATGTAGCTGCGTAGATCAACAGCCGTATCATATTCATGATATGCACCCCATACTAGCATGCAAGCCATATTTTCCCCTATGCAAGCCATCATATGCAAGCGATGGGCCGTATCAATTTCCTTTTCCCGCCATCCCAGCTTTCCCTCATCACCGCCAGTTCACCACTGCCATCATCCTCAATAGCTTGCAAATGAGCGGAATTCCCTCTCAAATGCTCCCTCTTGGAACGGCCGCAAGCCCCCCTCCCGGGGAAACGGCTGGTTGCGGGAAGCAGCAAGTTCGGTGCCTCACCTTTTTTTAGGGCCGCTCCACTGCAGTTTTGTGCTGGATCCGCCAAGGGTAGGCTGCGTATTTTAGCGGCAAATAGAGGATCGGAAAGGTTGAAGCGAGGGGACTGTTGAAGAAGAATACAGAAATTAAGGGAATTGTAGTATGAAGAGAGAAATAATTAACTCCGTGGAAGCGGACGGTTTATGCCGGGCTACTTACCCAGTGCGTGCAAGTCGAGATCGGAGTGGGCGTGTTTCATATCGATCTGCGGAGCTTGATGAGTAAAGAAGGCGAGGACAAGGGCAATCTTAGCTTCATGTGCTGTAATCAGGAAGAAATTGGACATATGCCATGTGTGTTCTATGCCTGCTTGCCCATGATTCTACGTGTCTAACCTGTCAATTCTGTGTTGTTGGTCTACAAGCTGTATCGATTTCGATAAGACGCAAGGGTTGAATCGGCCGCTTGCGTTGGTATAATTGAAAAAGGAAAGAAAAAAAAAAGAAGCGAGGAAAAAAAAAAGAAAATATCTCATCTTCAGCTTCTTTTCTCCCTCCTCTCCCCCCTCCCCCTCCCTTCCTTCGTTCAGCTCCATTGCCATCGAGATTCGACACGGGCTCGGAGACCCGGACGCGGCGAATCACTTGCGGCTATGGCTTTCGAAGCCGGAAGCAAAAAAAACAACGCGCCAATGCCTTGCCAAGCCATGGAGAGCGCCAGAGCCCAAGCCCAGCCAGCCCACTCCACTGGTAGTGCCGCAGTAGCAGCATTGAGCACTGCGAGAGTGCTGGAGCAGCAGTGCTAGGGCAGCAGTAGCAGCAGCAGTAGCAGCGCGGCAGCATCAACTCGCATCCAGGGCTCGCAAGTCGCAGCCTTAGCAGCCTTAGCACCGCCTGGCTAGGACGAAAGCAGCGTAGCGATGCTCTGCCGTTAGCACCAACATCCAACTAGACGGTTCCACCCCCTCCTTTTGCTGTGGCCCTCTGTGGTTCTCGCTGGTCCCCACCGGCCGCCCGCCGGACTGGCAGTAGCAGCAGCAGCAGAGAGACAAGAGGAGACAAGACGAGAGACAGCCAGTCAAATGTCTTGCACGGCACTGACGGCCGGCGAGGAGATGCAAAGTACACGCTTTACATCCTGGCCACCACCCTCTTTCTTTTTATTTGGTGATTTTAATATTAAAAAAGTGGCTCGATGCAGGTGAGTGTGAGCGAGTGTGTGTGCGAGATGGCGAGCAGATCTCTTACGGCAGGACGTCTGATACAGGTACGAGAGGGACGTATCAGAACGGCACTTGGGCGTGGAGGGAGGGAGGGACGTGCGCAGCGGTGCCCTGTCGCTCGTTGCCTATTCCTGCGACGGGTTGCAAGGTGCGCATCTGGAGGAAAAAGAAGGGAACGGAAACAAGATAACAGAATGATAATAATAATAATACGAACAATGGCGAAAAAGCAGCAAGCGTATAGGACAAGTGCTGCCAGTACAGTATTGCCTGGAATCTACTACGAGCGGGACTTGGTGCTGCCGCTTTGGTAGTAGCTACAGTAACACCGGCTAGTATAGCAAGGCGATTTGATATAATGCAACGCCCAGTGTAATGTATATCCTTCTTCTCCGAGTCCGAATTCGATGCGAATCTATTCCCTCAGCCAAATTCGATGATTCACATGATTTCTCCAATCCACAAACGCCATCGTGAATATTCGAGAAACAAGAAAAAAGCAAGGCGAGGGACCAAAGAGGCACAGAGAAAAGAGGCGGAGGGGAGCAGGGCCAAGGCGAAGGAAGAGGAGCACGAACCACCAAGCCCGGCTAATAGCCAGATTGCTGGGAAAAAGGCCCCCCTTGACCCTGGCCTGTCGGCAGTTGCGGGACATGGGCCACAGCACTGGACCCAAGCAGCACCAAGCGCAACCCCCCTGCCCGCAGCGCTAGCGCCCACCACACGCACCTCGCACACCCACTGAAGCTATGGAGTGCCCTCTATCTTAGTTCTCTGCCCGCTAGAGCAGCAGCACCGGTAGCGCGCGCAGAGGCTCCTGGTCGAGGGTAGCTCGAGGGTACATGTCATTGAGCGCTCTGGCTGTCGCTCTGCCTGACTCTGCTTACAGGCATCAAATCGCCAAATTGCCGGCCGACTCGTACTATCGCGGTGGAGCTCGCTGCATTGCCCTGTGCGGAGGTGGTGCCGTGCAGCTGCTCGCGGCCTCTGGGTACATGCGCACTTGTATGTACATGCGCATGTACATGCAATGCAGCTTCTAAACTGACGCAGCATAACGTGCCAAGTCGTGCCGTCTCTCCAACCCTCATCCATCGTGTCGCCGCATTTGGCTAGGGACGCTTCATTGTCGAATGCGAATGCCCTTCGCTGCTCCCCTTCTGCATTTTGTCCTTGTTTTTTTATTGTGGTGCTGCGTGTGGCTGGTCTCGTCTTCTTTCGTCTCGGACCTTTTTTCTTCACGATGACTCTTGTTGACGCCTCTACTTAAATAAGCAGCAGCTCCTCGTGGCCTCAGCCTCACGCTCATCGGACATACATCGTGACCGGGCCTCGCTTATCTCGACGTCGCCTCTGCTTCGTCGCATCCCCACTGCCAGTTACTGCCGCCGCCACGGCGAAAGAAGCCCCAGTGCAGCCCGCGCAAGCCCTTCCCTCATCCTCGTCCCCGTTTTCCTGCTTGTTTCGTCCCGATTGTCGCTGGCGGTGCTAAGCAAACGGCCGTCTGACTAGACTGCCAGCAGTACCGCGGCGAGTCTCGTCGCTAATGCCACCAGGTATCCGCCGCTGGCCCCGGTACCTGGCTCGCCATACACCCCCCGCTGGCCCCGGCGTGGACAGCCCGTACACCACCTCGGCGCCTGTACCTGCCTGCCATCCCCAGCGCCGCCCCAGGATACCTGCCTGCTACCGGGAGCCGTCGCGGTGGAGACCTGCAGCATCCACCCAGGCTGCCCAAAGCCATTGATCTGGGCCAGGCCCATCTTCCGTCTTAGCACCAACGCCTTGCTGCCACCGCTTGTACTACACCCGCTGCTTCTATCTCTACAGCGCCTCCAGCCATAACAGGCTGGGCTGCTTTCTCACATGCGTTGGCCCCTCTCTGCTCGTCTATAACATCGACGCCTTCCCCCCCTTCAGCACGAGCTGCTTTGGAGATTCCTCTGCACCTGCAATTGAGAAGCTGCTCGCCCGCAGGGAGCTGCTTCGTCGACCTGATCCTGACTTGCTTTGCTCTGCTCTGCTTGCTTCGCTCTCGTCGATACTCCTGGCCGGCTTCCTTCTGGCTGCAGGCCACTCACACTGACTCTCTCTCTCTCGAACGCCCTTCCCGCTGCTGTCCATCTTCCCGCCTACTCTTCCCCTAATACACCACCTCCACCCCCCTTCGCTTTGATCTTGCCTGACAACAACAAGAACAACGCCAACCGTCTTCGCCCAGCTTGCTCTCCTACCCTTACACTTTCGAGAAATCGAACAACAAAACCCAAAAAAGACAAAAAAAATACCATCAGAAACCCAAAACCCAACACACCCCCAAAACAAGGTTCCGACTTACATGGACGAAATCACCATGTCTGGATCCATAGCACCTCTCGCGCCTACCTTCAATGGCCATATAGCCACCACCATGGATGCGGCCATCCTCTTTGAGGCCTGTCTGCAGGGCCGCATCCCTCACGTTCCGCGCCGCCCCCATGACCGCGAACGCCAGGACCTCATTGCCAGCGGAAACGTCTTCATCTACGAGGAGCACGCCTCTGGCATCAAGCGCTGGACCGACGGCGTCTCCTGGAGCCCCAGCCGCATCCTCGGCAACTTCCTCATCTACCGCGAGCTGGAGAAGCCGTTCCCCCCCGGAGAAAAGAAGCGGGCTCTCAAGAAGAAGAAGCAGAGCAATGGCGGCATCAACAGGCCCGACCGCGCCAACAGCCAGAGCCACAACCACCAGAGCGCGGCCTTTGCGGCAGTCAGCAGCGTCATGGGCTCTGCTCAAGCCACAGACCCGGAGCGATCGCTGGTCGGCTCGCTGATTGACTCGTATCCCTTCAAGGAGAATGGCTTGATCAAGAAGACAATCAGCATCCACTTCCAGGGCGTCCCCCACCATCTGGTTAGTTACTACAGCCTTGAAGAGGCCCTCAGCGGAACCATGAACACGCCATCCACCGACGTCAACTTCTCCGGCATCCGCCCTCGCACGGAGCTGCTCATGAACCAGAACTTCCGTAACCCCCTCGATGAGACGGCCATCTTTTCCACCGATGAACGTGGCCTCATTTCGATCCCGGTGGGTGGCTACTACTCCATTCCGCCTGCTATTCAGGATCTCAGCCCTCAGGCCATGGTCATGAGCCAGCCCATGGCCGTTGCGAGCGTGCCTAGCCAGCCGCCCATGCATGCTGCCTATCCTGGTGCGCTCGAGTACGACTTCTTCACGGCCCAGCAACAGGCTCAGCATCCTCACCAGGCGCTGCCGCATCTTCCTGAGCCGCATCACCATCACCATGACGCTCACCAGGCACAGCAGCAGCAGCTGTTGCAGCACCACTACCAATACGAGGCGCAGCAACCGCAGCATCACCATCACCACCACCACCTGCAGCACCAACTGCAGCAGCAGCAGGTCCATCACCACGAGGACCACCAGCGCGGGGAGTACCAGCGCCACTATTCCGTCGCAGAGATGCAGCCAATGCAGCAGCATCCATCGCCGGAGCAGCACGAGCCTCAGCAACCGCAACAAGGTCAGCAGCAGCCGCCCTCTGGATATGCGCCTCAGGGCGGTCCATGGTCCTATGATCCCAGCGACTACTACCTTCAATAGCTAGGCGCTACCACCTACCCTGGGCAACAAACAGCCTCGATGTCTCTATTCTTTAGTAGACTTTCGATGCTATTCTTGACATTCCTATTCTTCTCCTCTTGTTTTATTATCACTACAATTACAATTACAACCGCTAAACTATAAATGCTTCAACTGCATTCATATGCGTCTGGCAACCGGAGCCCCGGGATGGGGTCATCCGCAGACCTGGCGCTGGGGTTTTACTGGTGGCTTACTGATTCTTTCAACTTTCCGTCTCTTGTCTTTTCTTTTTTTTTCTTTCCTGCCACTGAGATTATAGTACGGATACACATCTTGGCATGGCTGGGCGTTCGGCTGTTTGACCTTTTCGCTTTTCGCTTCTTCTGCTCCTATTTCCTACTGCCTTTACTTTTACTTTTTCCTTCTTCGCTGTATTAATTCTCTTTTTGCATGGCTCGTCCATATGGGTGCTATACGGAGTATACGGAGTATGCGGGGTGTTGAGCCTGCGGCCTTGGCTTGATCTGGGGGCACGATTCCACGGCTATGGACTTGGCTGCAGGCACGATGCTACAAACGTCACCCTGTTGGGGTTTTGATTTTGGGTTTTGATTTTGATTTTGGGATTGGGCTTGTCTCCTTCAAGGCGCCGTCACAACAAAAAAAGTACGTGGGAACGACTTTCTGTGGGCTTGGTATGAGCCTTTGTTATAGTTAGTAGACACATTTCGGTGTTCTAATTCGTTATTAATGCAATGGATATTTGCTATATGTCTGCCTGCCTTTTTGTGATGCACGTGATCGCTGTGATTGTTGTGATTATTCCGATGACAAGTGACGTTGGTTCAAGATTCAAGCCTGGCCTTGGAGAGTTTTAGCCTGGAGAGGGGCCGCCGATCAGCAGATCCGATGCCTGCTCGTGATGCAATCCTACATGGATGTACCCTTTTGCTGCGCTGCGCACACTAAAGCTACCTGCTGATCCGGCAGGGGGAGCTGAAAATAAGATGAATGATTGCGTCACACGTGGCCAGTCTCTAAACAGGCGATTTCGTCTTATTGCCTTGCATGCTCTTTTTGTGTAAATCGATTTCCCAGGGCCAATGAACGAGTCCCGTGGTTTTTAGCAGTGCGCATGTGGTTCCTTGTTTTGGTTGCAAAGTTTTACTGTAGGCAGCCAACGGCTTTTTTAAATGCTTGATTACCCCCTTTGATGCAGAGTTTTTTGGTTTTTCTTCTCTTTTTTTCTCCTGTATTTGACTCTTACAGCTTTCTATTGGTTTATCTGAAGCTGCTTGCGGGTGAAGCTTTGGAAACGAACGATTTTACCTTTGATGGCTATTGACTTTTCCTTCAAGGTCCCTGGAATGGAAATATAAAGACTGGCCTTTGTTCTCGATTTGTTCAATTTGATTCTTTTTTCTTTTTCTTTTTGATCTCCGGCTTTTGCTGTCTTTTTTGGAGGTTTTTGGGGGGATGGCGACCTGCTCTGACTAGCGGCAAAAGTACCCCTCCAAAGAGCTAGGGTGGATTTTCCTCAACAACTCCATCTTTTTTTTCCAACTTCACTTCTTCATTGTTACTTGTTTGCACCATCGGATTCGGGCAGTTTCCACTCCACTGCACGATGCTGCTATTTCTTCACCGGCGTGAGTTGCCTCATTTATCCTGTTTGCGTTTGGCTATTCGCCTTGTTTTTTTCTATTCTTGCTGACGCGAGTGTAGCTTTCGAGGCGCTGGCGACGAAGCTTGCGGCTTCTCCTGACGAACGTGAGTCGAACCGAGCGATACACCGAGTACTTGCAGCCTCTTCTAACTGAATTTGCGCCTTCAGTCAAATTGACGTTTTCGTTCCTGCTCTCGTATCCGCTGGCCGGGGTCCTCAAGCGCCTGCCGGACTCGAAGCCTCTTCTGAAGAACATCTTCATCATCTTGTAAATTGCGCCGCCACGAGAGAAGCTTTTATCGTTGACTGACTCATGTGCTCGAAACCTTGTTAAAGTGTATCGCTCTTCTACCTTGTCGGCCTGTTCGATTTGTGGGATGGCATCGTCACGCTCCTCATCAGCGCGGGCGGCACCTACGCCATTGCCAAATACCTCCGCGCCAGCCCGTACATGCCTTGGATAGGCTTCGTCTTCGTCATGGGTCACATGTCCGTCAGCCACATCTACCGCCAGATAAACAACGACCCGTCCGTTGTCGACATCACGGGCGCCCAGATGGTTCTCGTGATGAAGCTTTCGGCCTTTTGCTGGAACGTGGCGGACGGCCAGCTTCCCGCCGACCAACTGACCGAGTCCCAGCAGAGTCGGGCCTTGAAGGAGCTGCCCCCGCTGGTCGATTACGCGGCCTACGTGCTGTTTTTTCCCTCGCTGTTTGCAGGCCCGGCTTTCGATTACGCCGAGTATCACCGATGGATTGATACGAGCATGTTTGACGTCCCCGCCCAGGTCGACCCAGCGAAGAAGCCCCCTGTGCGTAAGAAGCGCAAGATTCCTCGTAGCGGCACTCCAGCCACCATCAAGGCTGTGACTGGACTTGTCTGGATCGGGTTGTTCGTTGCGCTCTCGGGCAGATACAGCCCTACGCTTGTTCCCACTGAGGCTTTCACCGAGAAATCGTTTTTGCAGCGGATCTGGTACATTCACATGGCTAGCATGGTGACCCGCTTCAAGTTTTACGGCGTATGGGCGTTGACCGAAGGGGCGTGTATCTTGACTGGCCTGGGGTACAACGGCGTCGACCCCGTCACCGGCAAGGTTTCGTGGAACCGGCTCCAGAACGTAGATCCTTGGAGCGTTGAGTTTGCGCAGAATCCGCGCGCGTATCTCGCTGGGTGGAACATGAATACGAACAACTGGCTGCGCAACTACATCTACCTGCGGGTTACGCCTCGGGGCAAGAAGCCTGGATTCCGGGCGAGCATGACGACCTTTGTGACGAGCGCTTTCTGGCATGGCTTTTACCCGGGCTACTATCTTAGCTTTGTGCTGGCTAGTCTAATTCAGACATCCGCCAAGAGTAGGAATCCCAATTTTGCGCCCCTTTCTTTTGTTGGGGGTATGTTACCTGCGGGATACGAGTTTGCTAATCATCTACAGATTTCCGTCGCCACGTCCGCCCCTTCTTCCTCGATCCCATCACCGGCGGTCCGACTCCCAAGAAGAAGTACTACGATTTTGCCACCTACCTCGTCACCCAGCTCACCTTTACCTTTACGACGCTTCCCTTCCTGATTCTCGGCTTCAGCGACTCTTTCCGCGCGTGGGCCAATGTAAACTTTTATGCTTTTATCTGGACGCTTGCCGCCATGGCCTTTTTCGCGTCGCCCGGAAAGGTGGTGCTGAAGAAGAAGCTCGAGGCCCGCTCGGGCAAAGCTAGTGCCCGCCTGAAGCGGTCCATCAGCAGCGAGAGTCTGTCTGGCAAGGAGCCCATTTTGGGTATTGCCAAGGAGCCGGATGAGGATCTGGCAGAGGCTGTGAGCGAGTTTAGGGCGGAGATTGCGGCGCTGCAGAAGAGGAAGACGCGTTAAATGGAGGAAGAATCTGATGATATTTTTGGATACTGTGCGGTAATTGAATGAGTTATGAATTATAGACGGTGGGTTGGATGGGTAGATGGAGCTGGTATGGTTTTTTATCATTGCTGTTTTGGATGATGGCATGATAGTATTTGGTCATTAATGGCATTTTCCTATGTAACGGATTATTATATTGATCATTCATGGCATATTCCTGTATGAATGGACTACAGCGTATTTGGAGAATTTACTAGCTTATTCACTTGCTTTTCTGAAACCAGCATATGTTTCTCAATGGCAGGGAATATAGGAGTTACATTTCATATCTAAAAACTCGAGCGATAGCCAGTCCATATATAAACATACATGACTGCCAGTAGCATCAAGAAGAGTAGTAGGAGCGATAGTAGCAGTAATGTGGGGCAGCAGTTCAAGCTATAACTGGAGTGAAAGATGATAAAGTTGAGTGCCTCTAACTTGTCCCTTTCAAAAAAAAAAAAAAAATTCTTGTAGGAGCGTATTCAGAATCCGTGTACTCGGTTTATGGATGGAATAATTTTATATCAGCATAACGGATAGTATACCAAATTAACCAGTGATGACATTGCGTATTTAGTAAGTCGATTGATCTATTTCATCTGCTCTTTTCGAAAATATAAACCTTGCCAACTTAAAGACTACCCGAACCTCGGCTTCTTCATCATCCATCAAGATTCACTTCCAAATGACGTTGCAATGGACTTGACAAGAGCATTGGTTTGTTTCATCTGCTTCTTTTGACAATCCGAATGTTTCAAACACAAGTTACCACTTATCAATCACCAACATGTGCGTCAATGGGTTTTATAAAATATGTGACAAGTATATTTGACAAGTGTATTGGTTTATTTCATCTGCTTTTGAAAAATCTACATCTTTCCAACACTTCTACCATCATCCAAACATGTGCCTTTCAACATGAATCAAAAATCCATTCACGTCCCAAGAATGCTACTCTGCCACGCCATCTCCAACTGAAAAATATCAAATACATGATAAGTTTGTATGTTGCATCATAACATAGTCTGGCATCTGAAACCAACGTTCCTCGCATCAGGTATATATCTCATGCTCCATGAATAAGTAATAAAAGTTAAAAAATAAAAAATATCCATCTGAATGAAAATTGTTGTATAATAATATTGAGTTTTTTGAGAAAAAAGAGAAACGTCAAGATAAAGCTTCTTTTCTTTCCTTTTGCGTTACGCATAAGTCGTCTGTATGTGTGTATATGCTATTTCAAAAATCAAGAATCGTAATCTCGTGAGAGTTGGTAGAATGAAGAAGAAAAGTTTTAAAAAAGGATTCCCCAGAAATTGGCGCCGGAAGAGCAAAAGAAAGTCGTCATCCCGTCAAAATAAGTAAATGCTGAAAATGCTCCCGAAAAGAATAATGTCGCTTTTTCCCCCAAGTCAAGTTTCATAAATGTCCAAAACTTGACATTGAAACTCCAGTCAAAAAGTAGCAAACGCCCGTGTCCGTTTCTATGAATGCCATTGCTGCTTGACGCCGACGACGATGAGCACGATGCACAGGCAGAGGATGAGGGCTCCGATAATGGACATGCGCCGGTTGACGCTTCTCCACCACTTGACCCTGTCGTGGAGGCGCTCCGCATTGATGTACTGCACCTGGGTGCGTGCCTCAGACCGAAGATCGATGTTGCCGTCGCTGAATCGTCGCTCCGTCATCTCTCGCTCAGGCCGTGCAGGGAGTGGCAAGACAGCACCAACCATCCAAACTGATTTTCACATGTTAGCAGATGAGCAGACCTAGTTCAGATAGCATTGTGCTACTCACCAAGTGGACAAAGAAACCCAAAGACAAACAGCACCAGCTGCAGGTTTCGTTGCCAAGCAGTAAACTCGGCAGAGTCAGCCAGGGATGGCGGTGACCAAAGGCTGTATCGGCTGGCTCGTCTGTCCTGTCGCAAATGCGGCGACCAGATGCTGGATGTCTGCTTCTTGATGCTGCGAGCAACAGCGGCAAAAGGGTGCGGCCTGATTTCCATCGAGTCGGATTCGCTCCTTCGTCGCTTGGGTTCATGGGGGCGGCGACGGGGGTTGTTGATGTCCGTCGTGTACTGCTCGTAGCTGGGAGAGCGGCTGTGAGATCCATCACGATGCAGGCTGCTGGTGAATTGCGAAAACATGGACTCGTTGGATGGCTTTGGTGCCAGCCAGCGTCGTTCTCCGCTACCGTAATAGACCCTGTTTCTTATGTTAGCATACTTGATATTCATTGATTGTGCCCTGATGCTTACCTTGCCCATGCCGGAATGGCAGCCGTGTAGCTGACGCTGTTGCCACCAGAGCTACTCGTTGAGCGGCTGGAACGGTGACCCTTTTCACCAGAATTGTTGGAGAGAAAGCTCAGACCTCGAGCGCGGGAGGGAAGACGGTTCATGCTCTCTAGATCCGCAAGACCATCACCATCTTCATCATGGTCACGGACCAAGCGAGCATTGGGAAATTGCGTATCTCTGCCGTAGACTGGCTGAGGTCGGTCCACGGATCCGTTGCGAGAGTGAGAGGCCATGGCCAGAGCCTCCTCCATACCCAGGGTGGAGAAGCTTCCTGTCTGTCTCAGCTGGTTCAGCGTAAAGACGCTGCTGCGAGCATTGCCAGACATCCGGGAGTGGGAACGAGTGGAGGGGTCAGTCCGCTCGCTCTCAGACATTACTGTGGACAAGGCAGTGCCCCATGGCTGTGTTCTCGATCCGGCTCGGCGATGGACGGCTTGGCCAGAACCCGAGGGAGTCGCCGCGTGCCGCCCATCGAGGTCAATCTGTGTAGACACTCCCACTGATGCATTGCGCTCAGCATCCTGGTTGCCTCTAACGGGAGAGGTGGAAATTGAGTTTAGAGATCCGGTCCTCAGGTGCTCCAGCGATCTAGAGCTCATGACTGTCGAGCTGGAGTGGAGGCGATGTGATCTTACGGGCCTCAAAGGAGCCACCACCATGCTATCTCTCGAGTATTCGGACTGTGCGTGAGAGACGTCTGTACCGTCAGACATGGTGCGTCGATGTCCATGGACTACATAGTTGGGGTTTCTCTGCTGCTCCGAATCCGAGTGGGAGTTGGAGTTGGAGTTGGAATGAGTGTGAGAGTGGCCTCGAGATTGACCAGACGTTGACGCGCCATCGTAGACGACGTAGTTGGGACCACCAGGGAAAAGCGAAGCGTTGTCAAAGTCCGATGTCACGGAATTGCGAACAGTGTCCGGGCCAGAAGAGCTTTGTGCATAGGTCTTGTAGTTTGTGCGATCTGACATTGTATTACCAGTCTTGTTGGACTGAAAGGAGGCCTTGTTCGTGAGAGTAAAGGCAGAAATGGGCTCCTGTGGCGCTATAGCTTTTGGAGAAGAGGGCTCTTCTTCAAGAAATGCGGGTAACCGGGTTGGCGTAGGGAGATCACTCGATTCGCTCACGTCTCTCTGGACCTTGCGCAGCCCACCTACCAATTTGTAGTTCCATGGCGAGGCGGCAGTAAAGTCCTCTTCGGGAATGGATGGAGTGAACGAGGCAGTCGCAGATGTGCTATCATCCTCGGCCAGGGTCGTCAAAGGCGAGCTGGGACGGTCCTCGCTAAAGATGCTCGACGTTTGTTGCGCATAGGAGCCGCTGGAAGCGACAGAGTAATGGGGCGTTTGGTCAGTCTGGGTGGATACAACAGAGTTTTGCGTTGTGGTATCGGTGTGAGTAGAAATGACAGAGTGATGCGTTGTCGTGTCGGTACGAGCAGAAACAACAGAGTCGGTGCGAGGTCTGACGGGCTTCAGGGGAACGAGGGAAAAGGTCTTGTTGTCAGAATTCAAGTTGATGTCGACGAATCGCTTGGTGCGACGCTGAGCAGGGGCTGTGGGCTGGATTTCAGGAGACGGCGGAGCTGTCAAGGTCCTCAACGACTGCGACACCACAGACTGAGATCGAAATCTGCCACGCTGCGGCACGGTAGGAGACGATTCGGATATTTCGCTGGGAGAGGCGATAGGAGAGACATCGCTTAACTCGACGCTGGTATTCCGGCGCCTGGGTGAGGGACGAGACGGGCCGGCGATGGTCGAACCCGAGGACGGCGGGCTTGTCGCTACCGGCGATTCATCTGCGGAGTGGATTTCAACATTGTCGCGAGCGGACTCGGCGAGGGCTGAAAGATTCAGGCTGGATCCGCCGCTGATTCGGGTCGGCGTGTATGGCACAAGGCGAATCTGAAGCCTGTCGCCCTGGGAGGATCGCTCGGAGTCGGGCGAATCGGGCATCCTCTGCTCACTCAGCAGGAGAGCTGCCTCATAACATTTGCCCAACTAATCAATTCGAAAAGTGACGACGGGAGATTTTGGTTGTCCAAGACGCGAGCCGCTCCAGTCTATACGAGCGTATTAGTCGTCTGGTGCGGAGGTGGCAATTCGTAAATTTGCTGAGCGAGTGGTATTATTTCCGAGAATTTCGATTCGTCGTAGCGGCCATGCCAATCCGGTCCTCACACACAGCAGAAACAAGAATTGAATGGTCAAAATAAGAAGAGGGGAAGAAGAATCAGAAAAATGATTGGTCGCGCAAGTATCGGCGGCTAGAATTTTCGTGAAAAAGGGCAGATGAAATAAAACCAATAGAATCGAAGTCGAAGGTTGGTAACCAAAAAAATTTAGCAGCGCGCTGGGAGTCGCAAAGAGTCGCAGACGGGCCGCCGAACGAGTATTTAAAGAATGGAAGAATTAAATATTAAAAATAGACGTTATAATCGAGGGCAATTAAGATTCGATTCGTCAAGCCTCTAGACGTTAACCGCGAGAGCAGAGTCAGCCGCGAGATGCAAGCCAAGCGCGCGTGCGTAGTCCGAGGATGGGCAAGGCAAAAAAAGAGCGTACGGGTCGGCGATTCGAGAAGGACAGACAAAAAGAGTGTGTGGAGGTGGAGGAAGCGAAAGAGAAGAGCCTTTGCCCGGCTGTGCGATGCGGCCCGGGGGGAGGCCCATGAAAAGGGGAGCGGCCGTGACGGTGGTGCTTTTGGCGTGGCCTGGCTGCAGCGCCGGGGTGCTTTCCTGGGCTCCGTAAATGGATGCTGGCCCGCAGAGTGCGCTAAGAGGCGGTGATACATTCATGCAAGGCGGCCGGTGTCACGACGAGACAATGGCGAAGGGAGCATGAAGAAGTCTGGAGGTTAAGTTGAGTTGAAGTTGGTGATGGGGATTGATACAGGTAAAGCAAAGGCGGTATGGAGTAGATTGGCGCGACTGCCTCTTTCATGCAATGACGGGCAGAATTAAGGCGATACCTCTGCTCCGGCACCAGCAGCAGGCAAAGTCAAGTACCGCAGTAATTGAGCAACGATCGAGTGACTTTTGACCGCCTACGAATTCTACGAAATGGGCTCTCCATCACCATCAGTCTTCTCTTCTGTCTCTATCCCTTGCAGACAGCCAAGCTTTGGGTAAACCACAACAACAACAGCAACAACAACAATAATCCGACGATAACTGAAGACTGAAAAACGGAAGAAAGCTCCTGGTGGAACCAGCGGTTCAATGCCCCGGTTACTAGCTGCAGGGGGGTTGTTTACGTCCACTGAATAGAGCGCGCAGAACCACCCAAGCAGACAAGCGCCGCTAAGCTGCTGCAGGGCGCTGCAGGTCCCAGGTCCGGCTGACGATGCGATGCAAATGCGAAGACGAGATGCTTCAGCGAGAGACAAAACAAGCAGAAAAACAAGAGGCCGGATGGTCGAGGTGAGGCCTTCGCCGTGGACGCGGTCAAAGAACGGGCTGGCGGGTTAACCAGATCTGTCTCTAGCATCGCCTAGCATTGAACTTTCCGGCAAGCTACGACATGTAAGATTTCAGGCACCAAAGTGGCTCCGGCTCGATGGCCTCTAGCGGAACTGTGCCTGGGATATCCGTGCCAGACTAGCAAACTTACAGCATTGCCTACGGGCTTGCTTTGATTGAGCTTATGGAGCTGGAGTCCTGGCGACGAGGCAATCTCGAGCCCGATCCTCAGAAGCTGGGACAGCTCGAGCTCGGATCAATCGCGATTCCAAGATTTGGCCCTGTTCCGTCTCGTTGCGGTATTAATTTGCGGAGCTGCAGGTCCGTTGCGTTGCGCTGGGTGATTGAGCAAGCGAGTGGCGCAGGCGCTTTGCCCTTGCATATGCTGAAATTACGGACGTCCGTTTCTGGCTGCTGATATGATGTGCGCCTGCAAAGGCGAGCCCTGGTGCATATGCACAGATAGATATGCACAGATGCAAACAAGTCGAGCTTCAGGACGCTCTGCTCGCTGCTCTGCTCTGCGCTGCTTGGTCCTGTCGTGCCGGACCCCTTGCAGAGGCGCCCGCTTCGATGGAAGCGCTCAGTCCAACAGCGTGGCTCCATAGATAGCATGCAGGAGATGATACAGCTCGCTGCATATGCTTGGAATTTTTTCGAGGCAGAACAAATGAGCGAGTGGACGGTGCGCAGCCGATTGGCAAATATTGGATGGAAAAAAGCGCGGGCCCTATGCACGAACACATGGACGCCTCAGATTGGATGCTCGCGGTGACGCTAGCCGGAGAACATCTGCCAGCTTCGGCAGGATGCGACGATGAAACGACATCCATCACGGTGGTGGTGGTGTAGCAATTCCTATTCTTGGGAACCATGTGCACGCACGGCGATTCCTCCACCTGAAGCAATCCGGAGCATGCGGAGCGATAGGGCATGGAGGGCTGCGGCTCCATTGGTAGCGTCGATTACGGTTCTTTTCTTCTTCGCGTCATTGCAAGCCCCAAGTCAATCGGGCTGCTCGTATCATACCGAGCTGACCAAACACCCCTGGCTCATATAAACGCTGATTGAAACGGAGCATCTCTTACGGAGAACCCGAGCCCGCTCGGTGCCCACCGCAGGACTGACTAATAGACAGAGAGCGCGTGCCAGGACCAGGGCGGAAGGCTTGGGGAAAACTCTCTCAGCCTGGTGCAAACAAGAGACGAACCAATTGGCGAATGGCAGCAGAGCCGGATTAGACTTTGGCTGCCAAAAAAAGACACCATGACAGACGGGCGTTTGGGATCGATGGCCGTCGAGCTTAGCACATGGCACTCGCATTGAGTTCAATTAGAGCCGCAGTAGGGCATGAACAGCGTCGAGGAGGTTGCATGATATGGAGCAGGTACCTTTTACTAGAGTCCAGCCTGGGCTAGGACAATCCGATCGCGTTGTTAGTGGCATCTCACTTGGATTGAATGCTTCCATTGTCTTTTAGCTTACGACTCCAGAATGCCATTATCTCATGGCAGAATGTCTATTTTTTCTATTCGTTTCTTCACTGCTACATCCATTAGACTCTTGCGCGTTAATTTTCGCAATGCTCGCCGTAAATAAGTAGCTGGCGCTGCTATCGTAGTTCTCCTCCCGCTTACATAGGGTAGCTAGATTTTCAATTCCCCTCTTTTTTTGCATGCAGCTTCATTCGCTCCCAAGCTCTCCCTCTTTGGCGACTGGCGCGCGGCTGTTTTGGTTAACCGCTCCTGCTGCTGTGGCCTGTATATCGTCGCATATTCTTTGATACTCTGCGTTTCACCTTGTTAGAGGCTGCAGTTGTGGCTGTCTGCTGCTTCATACCGCATCCCGCATAGTGCTACCACATTTGCGGTGACGCCCACAACCCAACCAACATCACCATCATCCTCGTAAGATGGATCCTCCTCTCACCGAGGCCCAGGCCTTTGGTCTCCTGGTAAGCCTCAATAGTCTGAAACTCTGTTTCTTGTTTCTATCAACATGATACATCAGTAAACGAAACAAAAAACACCGCTGATCAATCTATTTATGCTTTTTTTCCCGTTTAACAGACGGCGTACACCTTTGTCTACGTCCTCCCGCTGTACGCCTCCTCCAAGACGAGGGCCTCGCCAGGCCGCTCGCGAGACGCCCCCGAGGCCATCCGCGCCCGGATCGTCGCCGTTTCACTTTCCACTACTGCATGCTCGCTCGCCACCTTGTTCCTCCTGCGCCATGTCTGCTCGGACGCGGCCTGCAGCCCGCTGCGGCTGATGGGCTACTGGCCGCTGGGCGTGATGGAGACGCTGAGGACATGCTTTCTGACGGGCGTGCTGTTTGCTGCGCCGCTGTACGAGTGCCTGGTTGTTGATGGGGTTTGGAGAGAGTGGGTGGATGGGTTGAGGCCTTTGAGGGAGGTTTGGGCTGAGTGGCCCGCTTGGCGAAACTTCGTTGTTGTGAGTGTCTTTCTCTCATCTCATCTCATATTGTAGTCATATCCCTTGCAACCGACGATGATCTCAGTTCCACCCATCCCCTTTGTTTTCATACATGCTCACTGGTTTGTTTAGGGCCCCATTACCGAAGAGTGTCTCTTCCGGGCTGCCGCCGTCCCGCTGCTGCTCAAGGCCGGCTCCAGCCTCAACAGAGTCATCTTCCTGTCCCCCGTCGTCTTTGGCCTTGCCCATCTCCATCACTTTTACGAGTTCCGCGTCACGCACCCGGAAACGGCCCTCGTGGCCGCCATTGCGCGCTCCGTCTTCCAGTTTGCGTACACGTCCCTGTTTGGCGCCCTGGCCAATTTTCTGTTCCTGCGGACGGGGTCGTTGCTGGCTGTTGTGCTTGTCCATGCGTTTTGCAATTCTATGGGATTGCCTCGTGTTTGGGGGGCTGTTGAGCCGTATTGGTTGTCACAGGCGGATGCTTCGAGGTCGCGGCAGATGGTTTTGTGGTCGGGGATTTATTATGTGCTGCTGTTTGGTGGGGCGTATGCTTGGTGGAGGAATCTTTATACGTTGACTGAGTCGCCGCTTGCTCTGGCGGCGTTTTGAAGTACATATTTGCTCACTTTTATACATACTATAGAGATATATGCCTTGGTCCAACCTATCTTATGCATGAGCTGGTCAACCCCAGCTTGGAAAACAAAAACAAAGTATCAACATGACCCCCATGGGCATTCCCGCTGTAAACCATCTGATAACTCCCAGTCGAAGCCTCGTATTGCATTATCGTGAGATTTGATACTGCTCTTCCATGCCTTGCGAAAATCGTGCTTATTCAGCTTGCAAAATAATACATTTTCTGCGTTGTCCACCCCAAAACGAGGCTCTAGATCCTCGTATCCCTGCTAAGGCTGCGAAGTGAGCCCTCTATAGAATACTCATCGTCCCCCATTGGTCGGCGGTGTCGTAGAGTGCTCTGATCCCCGACCGAAGAGTCCCTCTCCTTTCCCTTGGAGCCTGTGCTTCCTTCTGCCATGGCATCGTCTGGGCCTCTGGTGTTCTTTTTCCTGGGCCATAGACTGGGTAGTGCAATCTGCTGGAACCGGGGCTCTACGGCACGCTCGTCAAACCATCTGTGCAGTCGTGACTCGATAAGCTGTGCGATTTTGGGCACGTCTTGTAATCGTGAGCGGCTTCCGAGCAGACTCCTGATGGAAAAGTCGAGCCTGTAGTCATCTAAAAAGTTAAAGGCCATCATAGTCGGTGTTGACTGAGAAGGGTTGCTCGGAAGGAATGATATGGACAATGTTCCGCTGAATCGCACCACAGAGACAGACAAGGCTACTGGAAGAACCGCAGACAGCTTTTTGGGGTA
This sequence comes from Trichoderma koningiopsis, assembly GCA_022985005.1. Classification (NCBI taxonomy): domain Eukaryota; kingdom Fungi; phylum Ascomycota; class Sordariomycetes; order Hypocreales; family Hypocreaceae; genus Trichoderma; species Trichoderma koningiopsis. Next base: position 2,128,406 of record JAJPEM010000006.1, on the reverse strand, counting down.
GTTGAGAAGAAGTTTCGTCTCAACCGCCATGGTGAGCATGTCGCTGAGATCCACGTCCATGCGAGCCTGGAGGCGCGTGCCATCCCGAGCTGCGGTAGCGGGATCGAATTTCACGTGGCTGCCCAAGCTGATGCCGTCTTCGTCTACAGGGATGATGCGGCAGTTGCTCAGGATGGGAAACTCCTCGCCCAGGCTGAGCTCCGTGACGCGAATCTCATCCACAAAGTCGGGCCTGGAGGTGCCGTTGAGCGTCTTTGTGAGTGAGTTGAGAATGGCATCGTCGTGCTGGGCGTCGCTGCGGAACTGGGCGATTGTCTGGGCGATCAGCACGTTAAACCAGTCGAGGCTTTCCGGCTGGTGGCTGTCGACGTTGTAGTACGTCTTGCTGAGGATGGATCCGATGGTCAGCGTCGGTGGGCTCCGGAGGACGGTGGATTTCTTCCGGTTGAGTGACTGGCCGTGACGCTGGCTGGGAGAGCGCAGTCTGAGGAGAGATTGTTTGTGTGCCAGAGTCCTGGATCTGCGTTCTGTGGCCCGCAGTGATGCGGCTACATCAGGCGATGGGGCATCGCCAAAGATGAAAAATTTGATGAAGACGGCTAGGATGAGGACGACGGAGAGTTGGCCGAGGATGAGGCCGTGTGTGAAGGAGAATCTATTTTCCCCTCGGTAAGTGAGTTTGAATCAAGTGGTTACTCTTCAAAGCAAAAGTGAAGTGAGATATCGTAGGATGTGCTTGATGAGAAGGACAGCTTACGTTGGTTCATGCCGCGCCGGGCAAGTCTCTGTCGACATTATCGGGATAGTTGGCAGTTCATTCGCCTTAGTGAAGGAGAGTGATCAATTAGGCGCTGCGGTAGCCACCCATTGGTCCGAGTGATGGATGGATTGCAGCCGTTGAGACTGAGTTTGATGCTGATTTGTGGTGTAAATCGATACGTTGGGTTGGATTTGGAGAGCTTTGACAGCCGATGGGCCAATCAGATGCGGCAGCCTGCCCACTCTCTTGGGATTTTAGCGGGTACTATGCCGGATAAGCCTGTATGGCCGAGACCCGAGTCTTTTTGATGAAACAAAAGATATGACAATATTGTATATATGAAGATTGTAAAGAGGGAATCACACTTTGGTCCAGGTAATCATCTCAAATCTCGACATTTATAATTTTGCTTTAATGTTTTATTTATACAGGGATGCCTATCAAGTCCCCATGTTGGTAAAACTTGCTACAGAGCATATTTTAGCTTACAAGCTTCAAGGGTATGAACATGCTTGTTTAAGAATAAATTGTCCCTCCAAGATAGCCTTCATTTAAATCTTTTCTTTTTCGATATATTCTCTCCTATCGCTCTCATGTACGTTTCTGACTTCTTCAATATCAACATCTGCTCAGCTGCGTTCGGAATAGGCATCAGCAAGCTGTCCGCACTAGTCTTGTTTGGGCACTAGTTTCGCAGCTCCCTCTTACCTGTTCTTCCGGTGAGGTCACTCCTCCAGATCCCGTAACACGTCTCCAGCCTGGCTCCAGCTTGTCGATAGGCCATCTTAGCTAAACACGCGCAGATCGGATATCCTCACAACAGCTTCTGGATTACAGGCAGCCTCTTGGTCGCCGAGAGTGAGCTCGGATTGTGTGCGGCGTGATATGATGTAGCCGGCGACCCAGCGATATATTCGTCATCATGGATGTCTCTCAGGCCGTCTCGGGCTACATCTCCAAGATGATGCTGGCCTCGGGCGATTCTTCATCTTCGAAAATGAAGGTCTTATTGCTGGACAAAGAGACCATTTCCATCGTATCCACATCCATCACTCAGTCCGCATTGCTGGACTATGAGATCTATCTCATCGACCGCCTGGACAATGCCGCACGTGAGAAGATGCGCCATCTTCGGTGTATTTGCCTGGTGCGACCCTCATCGGAGACCATTCAGCTGCTCATAGACGAGCTCCGGGATCCAAAGTACGGAGAGTATTACTTATTCTTCACCAACGTAGCGAAAAAGTCTGCGCTCGAGCGGCTTGCCGAGGCGGATGATCATGAAGTCGTCAAGGTCGTGCAGGAACATTTTGCCGATTACATTGTCATCAACCCGGATTTATTCAGCTTCAACATGTCTCTCCCGCAGCAAAGGATATGGGCCGGCAGCCCCGATAAATGGAACCCTGATTCGCTACAACGCTGCTCCGAAGGTCTCATTGCTGTTCTACTCTCACTCAAAAAGAAGCCGTTGATTCGCTACGAAAAGAGCAGCTCTCTTGCTACAAAACTGGCTTCTGAAGTGCGCTACTTGATGACAAAAGAAGACCGGCTATTTGATTTCCGCAAAGTCGATACACCTCCGCTGCTGCTCATCCTGGATCGAAGAGAGGATCCGATAACGCCCCTACTTACCCAGTGGACCTACCAAGCCATGGTTCATGGTCTTCTTGGCATTAAAAATGGCCGAGTCGACCTCAGTGATGTTCCAGACATTCGGCCTGAACTGAAGGAGATTGTTCTATCTCAAGATCAGGACCCCTTTTTCAAGAAGAACATGTTTCTAAACTTTGGTGACTTGGGCGGAACCATCAAAGAATACGTCGAGCAGTACCAGTCGAAAACAAAGAATAATGCCAATATCGAGTCGATATCCGACATGAAGCGGTTTATCGAGGAGTATCCAGAGTTTCGGAAGCTCTCTGGCAATGTTAGCAAGCACGTTACTCTTGTCTCTGAGCTCAGTCGGAGAGTTGCCGCGGAGAGCCTGCTGGAAGTTAGTGAGCTCGAGCAGAGCTTGGCTTGCAACGACAATCACGCCTCTGACCTCAAGGTAAGCCTCAGTCTCGGTACCTGATTATGATGAAGCATTTGCTGACCATTCGCGTAGGCCATACAAAAAGTTATTCAAAATCCCAATGTGCCAGCGGGGAGCAAAGTCGGGGTAGTAGCTCTATACGCTCTGCGCTACCAGAAGCACCCTTCAAGCGCACTCCCCATGCTCATGGATCTTCTTGTTGCGGCTGGCAACGTATCCCCAAGACAGTCGGATTTAGTCAAAAAGGTCTTGGCCTATCACTCCTCATTACATACGTCAGAGGCTCGAGGCGGCATCTCAGACATCTTTGACTCGGCTGGCATATTTTCCGGCACGGCAAACCGCTTCAAAGGCCTGAAGGGCGTGGAAAACGTCTATACACAACACAGCTCGCTGTTGGAAGGCACCCTACAGAATCTCATCAAGGGTCGATTAAGAGACCAGCAGTATCCATTCGTCGAGGACAGCGTCCCTACTAGGGATAAGCCGCAAGACATTATTGTTTTCATGGTGGGAGGCGTTACGTATGAAGAGGCCAAAATGATTGCTGGAGTGAACGCTACTATGCCTGGCGTGCGTGTGGTTCTTGGTGGTACAACGGTTCATAACACGACTACGTTTTTGGAAGAGGTTGAGGACGCGGTGTCCTCTTGGTCTTGAGCTTTATAGAAGATATGAGACGCCATGTGGCTATGAATACTATAGTAGATGATAATAATCTCAATATTCTCAATGGTGGAAGTGAGACATGGCTGCGATTAGCAGCATTGAAACATTTGGAGGGCTGAAGCAGAAAAGTACGTCATATGCAACTATCGAATATATGCATGTATGGGGAGCTATCGATAAAAATTATTGCGACACTGCCTCTAGCAATTACAAGATGCACTGCAACGCATCATGATTACTACTGGGGAGTGTATGATTTAGGTGATTGACGATATCAATGTGAAATGAGTGCTTTATTGCGTCCACGATCATTTCACTGGCGACCAGTTCTCAGGCATCGTCGGTTTGCCACAGTCACAGATAACCACAGGTGCGAGTCCCTCAATTTCGAGACACACAGATTGGAAAATGCGTTACTAAACGTCTTTTTTACAGAGCCTTCGATGTTGTCGTTATAGGAGGTGGCCATGCCGGCGCCGAGGCATGCGCTGCTGCTGCGAGAGCCGGTGCGCGAACGGCTCTGGTTACGCCCAAGCTCGATAATCTAGGAACATGCTCCTGCAATCCGAGCTTTGGAGGAATTGGCAAAGGGACGATCATTCGAGAGATTGATGCCCTCGACGGCTTGGCTGGGAGGATTATCGACAAGGCTGGTGTCCAGTTTCATCTGCTGAATCGCAGAAAAGGACCGGCTGTGTGGGTATGAAGTCTTTACTTTACCACATGAAAAGTACGCCTTGTTGGAGCCCCATGTTAACGTGTTTGCTGCTTTAGGGTCCGCGAGCGCAGATTGACCGAGATTTATACAAAAAATACATGAGAAGCGAGCTCGAATCATATCCAAACTTATCGATTGTCCTCGAAAGCGTGTCGGATATCGTCTTATCGGAGAACAAAGACTCTACTGAGGGATCAAAAGGCGCCATTGCTGGCGTGCGGTTAGAAAATGGTGAAATCCTACAAACCGGAAGAGTAGTCATCACTACGGGTACATTTCTGGGAGGAGAAATACATATTGGGCTGGAGGCATATCCGGCAGGCCGTATTGGAGAGGCGGCGACAACGGGCTTGAGCAAGTCACTGCGGGATGCTGGTTTTCAGCTGGGGCGGCTGAAGACGGGAACTCCACCGCGACTTGATAAATCATCCATCAACTTTGATATACTTCAGCGACAGTTTGGCGACGATCCCCCAGCTCCATTCAGCTACCTGAATACAGAGGTGGCCGTCCGAGACCAACTCACCTGCAGCATCACATTCACAAATGATGCTTCACACAAGATCGTCCAAGACAATCTCGAAAAATCCATTCACATTCGCGAAACCGTCAAGGGTCCGAGATATTGCCCGTCGCTAGAGTCAAAAGTCATTCGATTTGCGGACAAGGAACGCCACATCGTATGGCTTGAGCCAGAAGGCTTCGATAACCCAATCATATACCCCAATGGACTATCCATGACAATACCCGCTGAAGCGCAAGAGCAAGTCCTGCGCTCAATACGAGGCTTGGAAGAAGTCAAGATGTTGCAGCCTGGCTACGGAGTAGAATACGACTATGTTGATCCTCGAGGCCTCAAGTCTACCCTTGAAACAAAGGCGATTGAGGGACTCTATCTAGCCGGGCAGATTAACGGCACCACAGGCTACGAAGAGGCTGCCGGTCAGGGAATCATTGCCGGTATGAATGCAGGGCGATCTGCTCTGGGCTTACCCGGCGCCTCACTATCCAGATCTGATGGCTACATCGGAATCATGATTGACGATTTAATCACCAAAGGCGTTACAGAGCCTTACCGCATATTTACATCCAGGAGCGAGTTTCGGATGGCAGCTAGAGCGGATAATGCTGACCTTCGACTGACACAAAAGGGACGCGAGTGGGGCGTCGTCTCTGACCACAGATGGAGCGTCTTCTCAGACGAGAAGCAGCAGATTCTCGATCTCACCAAGTCTCTGGGTGCCGTGTCTCTGGCACCAGAGGAATGGAACCAAGCAGGATTCCAGGTGAAGAGGAGCTCTCAGCGCCGCACCGGCATCGACATGCTGAGGCTCTCCAACACTGGAGAGCGCATCCAGCTGGACCAGCTCAGCGCAGTCGTGCCCGAGATCCTCAACTACCCGCCGCGCATTCGAGAGAGAGTTGTCATCGAAGCGGCTTACGCCCCTTATATCAAGATGCAGGCAGCCGAGCGCGGACAGTTTGTGAATGACGAAAACATCCGGCTGCCGCTGGACCTGGACTACGATGGCATCCCGGGCCTGGCCCTGTCGGAAAAGGAAGTTCTGAGGCGGACGCGGCCCGAGACTCTTGCGCAGGCTCGTCGTGCAGAGGGTGTGACTCCTTCTGGATGCATTCGATTGCTTGCTTACATTCGGCGCCAAGGGTCGTCTACAGGGGCGGCGCTTGTTGGATCGGAGAGAAGCCCATTGGAGGCTCAATTGCCATGATGAACTAACCTGGGTTGTGTTTTCTAAGTTCCTTGTCTTTGGGCTATGCTTGTTATGGCGGAGTAATTGATAAGGCATGACTGTAAATATTGAGGCATATGCAACTCTTGTTTATACGGCAGCTCGAGCGCTAGATGGACTCATCATGGGCACAAACTCATCTTCTGTACACTAAAATATGATATCGAACAATGCACCAATCGGCGTTTTACTCTCGCTTAACCTTTTACACACGTGCATCCCGTCATCCACTGTCAGACGTGATGTTGCATTGCATCCGGGCGTCAGCCTTGAAGGTAATTGTCGTTGCTCTCTCATTCTGAGTTGAATCCTGCGTAAGCAACTGGGCTCGGACAGGCTCGGGAGCTCGGGATCTCAGCAATGGTCACTTTGTGAATTGAATCTTTTAGGCATTGATGACGGATTTTCCATTGAATTCTATGCATTTAAGACGGCGTTTCTAGGCATTCATATACATATTAATTAGTAGGATGCTGCAGGTATTACAATCGAGTAGCGAAATAAAGAGTGCAGAAACCAATCTACTACCTAAATTTAGCATATTTGCCGATATCGGGTGTGACTCGATGAGCTGCATAACGCCTAGACTAACCTAAAGCTCACCCCACCAAGATTTTCAACGCCTGGCTGGAGTGACGAGAAAATTGAAAACGCCAGCAACGCCATTGCTTCTCTCCATCTCTGCGGCGGCTTTGCAGAGCCACAACTCGGAATTCGACCTCATCCAATTCCACCACAGGCTCTGGAGGCGGAATCGCGCCTCGAGCAATCCCAACCATGGCGGACGCAAAAGCCCCGCACACGATTTCCATCCTGGGCGAGCCCAACATCGTCGTCGACCATGCGCTGTGGCCCAACTACATCGTCCAGGACCTGACGCAGAACCTGGCCTCGTCGACGTATGTGCTCATCACCGACACGAACCTCTTCGACACGTACGTCCCGGCGTTCCAGCAGCGGTTCGAGGCCGCAAAGGCCAACAAGAATGCGCGGCTGCTCACCTACAAGATCCCGCCCGGCGAGGCGTCCAAGAGCCGCGAGACAAAGGCCGAGATCGAGGACTGGCTGCTGTCGCAGCAGTGCACGCGCGACACGGTCATCATTGCCGTGGGCGGCGGCGTCATTGGCGACATGATTGGCTACGTGGCGGCCACGTTTATGCGCGGCGTGCGCTTCGTCCAGGTGCCGACGACGCTGCTGGCCATGGTGGACTCGTCGATTGGAGGAAAGACTGCGATTGATACGCCGATGGGGAAGAACCTCGTCGGAGCGTTCTGGCAGCCGCGGAGGATTTTCATCGATCTTGCGTTTCTGGAGACGCTGCCCGTGCGCGAGTTTATCAATGGCATGGCCGAGGTTATCAAGACTGCGGCCATTTGGAACGAGAAAGAGTTTACTGTTCTGGAGGAGTCGGCGGCGACTATTCTGTCGAGTGTTCGCTCCAAGGGCCAGGGCCGTCTGCAGCCCATCAAGGATGTGCTGAGACGCATCGTCATTGGCTCGGCTGGAGTCAAGGCTGAGGTTGTTTCTTCGGATGAGCGAGAGGGTGGCCTGCGAAACTTGCTGAATTTTGGTCACTCTATTGGCCACGCTATTGAGGCGCTGCTTACTCCCCAGCTGCTTCATGGAGAGGCCGTGGCTATTGGTATGGTGAAGGAGGCAGAGCTGGCTCGATTCCTGGGCGTGCTGCGACCTGAGGCTGTTGCTCGACTTGAAAAGTGCATTGCTTCCTATGGACTGCCCACGTCTGTCAAGGACAAGCGAGTCGTTAACCTGACTGCTGGCAAGAAGTGCCCTGTGGATGTGCTGCTTAAGAAGATGGGCGTGGATAAGAAGAATGACGGCGCGCAGAAGAAGATTGTGCTGCTGTCGGCGATTGGCAAGACCCATGAGGCAAAGGCCAGCTCTGTGGAGGACCGGGATATCAGAATTGTTCTCTCTGACTCTACTGAGGTAACACCCGGCATTCCTGGTGATCTTAAACTTACTGTCACGCCCCCCGGATCCAAGAGTATCTCCAACCGAGCTCTGATTCTCGCTGCTCTTGGAACTGGTTCTTGCCGAGTCAGGAACCTGCTTCACTCAGACGACACAGAGTTTATGCTGTCTGCCATTTCCACCCTCGGAGGCACTTCCTATTCGTGGGAAGAGGGCGGCCAGCTCTTGGTTGTTGAAGGCAATGGCGGTAAGCTGAAGGCTTCTGACGAGCCTTTGTACATTGGTAACGCGGGAACTGCATCGCGTTTCTTGACCACTGTCGCCGCTCTCTGTGCTCCTACTAGCACTGCTACGACTACTGTGCTGACCGGCAATGCGCGAATGAAGACACGACCTATTGGCCCCCTTGTCGACGCCCTACGCAGCAACGGCGTTGCCATCGACTACCTTGAGCGGGAGAAGAGTCTTCCCCTGCGAATCAACGCCTCAGCTGGCCTTGAGGGAGGAGAGATTAATCTTGCGGCCACTGTTTCCTCGCAATACGTGTCTTCCATTCTTATGGCTGCTCCTTATGCCAAGAAGGCCGTTACTCTGCGACTGGTTGGAGGCAAGCCCATTTCTCAGCCATATATTGACATGACCATCTCCATGATGAAGTCTTTTGGCATTGAAGTCACTCCTTCTGCAGATGAGCCGGACACCTACCACATTCCCCAGGGCGTCTACAAGAACCCCGCCGAGTACATTGTCGAGAGTGATGCCAGCTCTGCTACTTACCCGCTCGCTGTGGCTGCCATCTCCGGAACCACTTGCACTATTCCCAACATTGGATCCAAGTCCCTTCAGGGAGACGCCCAGTTTGCTGTCAAGATCCTCAAGCCGATGGGATGCGAAGTTCACCAGGACGACTACTCTACTACCGTTACGGGCCCCAAGGATGGCGCTCTCAAGGCCCTGCCGAGTGTCGACATGACGACCATGACGGACGCTTTCCTTACGGCTACTGTCTTGGCGGCTGTGGCTACGGGAACGACTGAGATTATTGGAATTGCCAACCAGCGAGTCAAGGAGTGCAACCGTATTCTGGCCATGAAGGACCAGCTGGCCAAGTTTGGCGTGCTTTGCAATGAGCTTGAGGACGGCATTCAGATTATCGGCAAATCCAGGGATAGCCTGGTTACACCCACCGAGAGCATTCACTGCTACGACGACCACCGTGTTGCCATGAGCTTCAGTGTCTTGTCTCTTGCGGCTCCCGGCCCTGTCTTGGTCACTGAGCGAGAGTGTGTTGGCAAGACTTGGCCTGGCTGGTGGGATGTCTTGGCTCAGTCCTTCAAGGCGACTCTGGCGGGTGTTGACACCGAGAGCAGCCGCGAGACTAAGCCCAAGACTTCTGCCAATGTTCAGCGCTCCATCTTTGTTGTTGGTATGAGGGGAGCCGGAAAGACTACTGCTGGCAAGTGGGTTGCAAAGACTCTCGGCTGGAAGTTTATCGATCTGGACCACGAGCTGGAACGACGAAGCGGCACGACCATTCCGGAGATTATTCAAGGCCCTCGAGGCTGGGAGGGATTCCGTGAGGATGAGCTGGCACTTTTGCGTAATGTTATCGAGGCCCATCCGAATGGATACGTCTTTTCATGCGGAGGTGGCATTGTCGAGACTCCGGCTGCTCGCGAAGTTCTCAAGTCGTACGGTGCTAATGGCGGTCTTGTGCTGCTGGTCCACCGTGATACTGATCAGGTTGTCAACTACCTGCTTCAGGATAAGACGAGACCAGCTTACACGTCTGAGATCCGAGAGGTCTACGAGCGCAGGAAGCCCTGGTACAGGGAATGCAGCAACATGCTCTACTACAGCCCGCACTCACAGGATGCCACTACGTCTGAGATTCCTGACGACTTTTCACAGTTTATCTCGGTGATTTCAGGTAGATCTCGGACTCTTGAGGCTGTCTCCAAGAAGAAACATAGCTTCTTTGTTTCTTTGACGTTGCCTGATCTCAGCGCTGCGGTGGATATACTACCTCGCGTCACTGCTGATAGCGATGCCGTGGAGCTTCGTGTGGATCTATTGAAAGATGTGCAGCCCGAGGCCGTCATGAAGCAGGTGTCGTTGCTCAGACATGTGACTGGAAAGCCCATCATTTTCACAGTCCGAAGCGAGTCTCAGGGCGGAAAGTTCCCCGATAACGACAATGAGCTGCGTCTGGAGCTTTACCGTTTGGCTCTTCGCATGGGCGTGGAGTACATTGACCTTGAGGTAACTTCGACTGATGAGATTATGCAGGAGGTTAGGGATAACCGAGGAAGCTCTGTCATCATCACGTCCCACCACGATCCTGCTGGTGAGCTGTCGTGGAAGAACGCGTCTTGGATTGCGGCTTACAACAGGGCACTACAATATGGCGATGTGATTAAGCTGGTTGGCACAGCCCGAAGCGTCGACGACAACTTTGACTTGATCCGATTCAAGTCCAGGATGCTGGCGGCTCAGCCTACGCCCATTATTGCTCTCAACATGGGCTCTGCCGGCAAGCTCAGCCGTGTGCTGAACGGCTTCCTCACTCCCGTCTCGCACCCTGCTCTTCCCTTCAAGGCTGCCCCCGGACAGCTGTCCGCCGCTGAGATCCGCCAGGGCCTGTCCCTGCTGGGAGAAATTGAGCCACGCAACTTTTACTTGTTCGGCAAGCCGATTTCCAAGTCGCGATCGCCGGCGCTGCACAACACCCTCTTCAGCCAGACTGGCCTGCCGCATCATTACCAGCGTCTGGAGACGGACAAGGTTGAGGATGTTGTGGAGGTGCTCCGCGCTGCGGACTTTGGCGGCGCGTCGGTTACGATCCCGCTGAAGCAGGATATCATGGCTCATTTGGATGAGTTGACGGATGCGGCCAAGGTTATTGGCGCTGTCAACACTGTTGTTCCTGTGGCTGATGAGTCTTTGGGTCGCCAGCGATTGATTGGCGATAACACTGACTGGAAGGGCATGGTTCACGTGCTTCGCAAGGCGGGTGTCCAGACGCAGGCTGGTGACGCCAGTGCTGCTGTCATTGGCACTGGAGGAACTAGCCGAGCTGCCATCTTTGCTTTGAACGCCTTGGGCTTCAAGCCTATCTACGTTGTGGGTAGAGATGCCCAAAAGATTCAGGCTCTTGCGTCGAGCTTCCCGGCTGAATACGACATTCAGAGTGTGGCCAGCGTTGCTGATGCCGAGAAGCTTGCGAGCAAGCCTGTTGTGAGCATTAGCACTGTTCCTGCGGATAGGCCCATTGACACCGGCGTGGGGGAGATTCTCGGCGCTCTGTTGAAGCCTGCTGCTGCTTCTGGAGAGGGGCAGAGCAGGGTTTTGCTGGAGATGGCATATCATCCGCCGCAGACGCCTGTGATTCAGATTGCGGACAAGGTCGGTGGGTGGAAGACGATTCTGGGGCTGGAGGTTCTTGCTGCGCAGGGATGGTACCAGGTATGATCACTTGATTGCTTTTTGTTTTTCGAACGAGTTGCTAATGTGTTTTTGTGCAGTTTGAGACTTGGAATGGTATTAAGCCGCTGTTTAGCGATGCTTTGGATGCTGTTGTTGGAAAAGAGACGGCTTAGTGGGATTTGAACGCTGCTGCTGTGAAGTAGAAAAGCAGTATAAACTAAAAGTTTATATATATTTCGTTTCTTTTTAGATGAGGGCTGAGGAGACGTTTGGTCTCTATTCCTTCCTTTTTTCTATATAGGACATTTATCAACATGAGAATGTTTGTTGTGCTTTTGTGCCCCATGATTTGTGTGTTGGAGACGTGGTGGATCTGTCTAATATCCAGGTAAGTCAAGTATAACTTCTACTGCTACTCTGCTTCTACTGCTCCTATTGCACCCTCAAGGTCGAGTATTGGTGAGATTCTGGCTCCTTCGTCTCGACTTCTGCCTACAGTCGCATGAGGCGGTCTGTGCCAAGCTTGATTCACTGCACATCAGCCTTGAATTTTAAGCACGGCAACGCGCGGGTTTTGGGGGAGCATTAGCAGGATTTATGTCAAATCTAATTCACTATAATGTTCAACGCCAAGTGAATCTGCTGCTTGTTTGCATTCACTTGTGCTTAGGTAAGGGTGCTGCGTTTATCTGTCCGTATCTGAATTTCCTCCTCTCATTATATCACCCAACCGCCCACATCACCACATTGGCATCATCAAATATTCAACTATTCATCCTCTGTTCGCTCCACAATACATGTGATCATCTTAATTACTTGGTACGACTCCGTGTCTCTCGTTCTTCAACACACGCGCGCTTGTCCTGATGACAGCTGGTTACAAGAAGCATCCAGGGCGGCTCGAGCCACGAATCCTGAGCATTCGATACGACACTTCTCGCATCATCTGCGATATGCGTCCTCCACAACTCTTGGGCATCGCAGCGAAGACAACACAGTTCCTCGGTTACCGCCTGTATCAAGTCGCTCAACCTTGGTCTGCATACCTCTGATCCAACGCTCGATGCCTGCGTCCATCGCAGTACGCCTCAGGATGATTATGACGGTAAGCAGCAACCCCATATGTGCTGTGTGCAAATTTGGCCACGTCTGAACTTTGTTACTGACTCAGGCATTCTGTACAAGACTGAAGCCAACATCATACTCAAGCAAGGCGTCAACTACTCTTCCCAGTGCAATACATCATTTTTGGCATCTCTCGATGAGATATACAGGCGCTGTTGGTATTCGCTGATCGAAAGGATATCGATGGTGGCGACTACACGACACAAGTGGCTGTGAGCTTTCTCAAGTTGGCTGCACATCACCAAGACACGTGCCAGAAAAGAAGAGTTAGAAAGCTGATGTTTTGGTTTCAGCCACCACTCCAAGGCTTACGACACACCGTTTGTCGCCTTTTTCGACATGCGGACACTCGTTTTGCTGGTGTCGGTCAGTCGTGAGGAAAGCTATGCTTGGATTCTTGAGCGCAGCCGCAGCCCACAAAGGTATGACCGAGTATGCTTGGAAAGCGAGAGTGTTGTCAACGGAACGGCGCAGGTGGTTCTCGTCCATCGGGGCGACATGGCTTTCCAACCCACGACGGTCAGACCGAATTGCTGCGCAGGGGACACGAGAAGCATCTGATGACGATTGCATGAAGGCTTCTACTATGTACATTTATTATTGCTACTGCTGCTACTGCTTCTACTGCTGCTACTACTGCTACTACTACTACTACTGCCACTACTGCTATTAACGGCTTTTCCAACTCAATACTACTCTGAACTACTTCTACTGCTCGTATGGCAATATGCAGTATATAATCCATTGTGGTGTTTCATTTGCGCTGCATACATCTGAAATGTCCGTACCTGTAGTTTTCTCCTATCGATGGCACAGTTTCCCAAAGCAACAATTGCTGCATGAGCATGAGTTCCCGCTCTGAGATGACGATGTTGCGAGCTCGGATTCACAGCCTGTTCACATTGTTCTTCGACGCCGATCCTCGGAAGCTGAGCACCCGCACGCAGTAACACCACCTTGAGCGTGAATCTTTCGATAAGCACACCGACATTTTCTGCCAATTCAAGGCTTGCTTGCCTCTGGTTTGAGCTCATCGGCTTTCAATCAGGGCCATCGCACAAGCGGCGGCCTCAGGCAGACCGCTGTTAACATGCCGTGTTCCGCCAGCCGACATTTGCAATAGTCGAGAGGCCGCCCGCTATAGATTGGCAGATGCCATCAAGGTTCTCACCGAATTTGTCACACAGACGGTGCATGCACGGAAGAAGATCAAGCTCACCGTCGCCATGTTCACCCAAACCGGGTGCTTATCTTCGGCTTCGTATCATTTCAATGCGGCCGGATGCTTGCCTCGGCGCTTCATTTAATGAAGCCTGGAAGCCTGCCTAATCAACGTCGGCTCCCGGTCAAAACAGAAGATTCCTGAGTCACAAGACATTTACAACGGATATGATGTCGTGATAGCCTCCCTACATTCTTGAAGCAAAGTCAACGCATCCTAGCAATGCTCTCTCTGAGCTCCTCAAGGTGGGTGTCTACATGCATAGATCCGCACATCCATGGCCAACGCGGGAATTATCGTGTCCAAGTGACGGCATCATCGGGCTGATTTGCAGCAAAGTTTCCGAGAAAAAGACGGTCAGAGACATTGAATACACCGTACTTTGTTTTTCTTGCAAGTCTTCGGGAAAAAGAAAAAGGGATGGTACTACTTGAGAGTAACTAACTGGGAACGAGTTTTCAGATTGGTGAGCTGGAGTTGACACGGCCTTTCAAGGCTCTCTAGATGCCCAGATAGCACGGATGTCATACACTAGGAAATGTAACCTCTCGATATGGAATTGTATTGCCATTGTCTCTGTGGCATTTTGGCAGTTGCCTTCTCGCTCGGCATTGTACTTGTTCACTCGTGTCTCAGGTTCAAACCGCGGACGTGATCGCGACAGCTGGATTTTCTCGACACATCTTTAGATTTTTTTTTTGTTCTCTCAAGGCTCGGTAAGACGTTTGGGAAGAAGAGATTTCATGGAATTGTCAAGTATCTATTTATCATGCTGTTAGAGACAATATAAAACAATATAGAAAAGAGCCGCTCTGGACAGCAAGTATCATGGGTGTAAAATGCAGACTGGCCTGCCCTACTTGGTCTCTGACGCCAAAGGTGTCTCTAGGATTCGCTTGTATATCATAATGATTCAACAGTGGTGCAGCATGTTCTTCTCGCGGATTCGCATGCATAGGTGAGCAAGTTTCATGGCAAGTGGCAGCACTTAACGTTTAGTAAATCGTCAATTCAATCTCGCGTGTATAGATCCTAGTGTTACGACCCGATCCTTATAGTCGCAACAATAGGCCTACAGGGTAGGACAAACTAGATTAACTATAGGCCGGTAAGCTAATTAGAAGGAGCTTAATACACTCAACTAATAAGCTAGAAGAGCCATAGCTTAATAAGCTTACTTAATAATCTAGATAAGCTTATAACTTAATAAGCTTATTTAATAAGCTATATAAGCCATTATATTTCTAGATAGATTAACTAAATATATAAGTATACTTCTCTATGCTTATTTAAATAACTTAAATAGCTAGTTATTAATATAAAATTAAGATTATAATATACTTTATACTACTTATACTCTAGTAATATTTATCTTATAATTTATATTGCCTATAAGTCCCTTAACTGCTTTATTAATATAAACTATAAGATTAAGTTTATCCTTTAAGAAGCTTATAAGCTACTAACTATCTAGAATATTAATAACTAGGTTATTATATATTAATAACTCTTATTTAGATAGTTACTAGATTTATAGGTAATAACTAAAAATAGCTAATAATAGTATAATGGATTAAGATCTCTTAGTAGACCTTATTAGCCTACCTTAAGGAAAAAATAATATTATAGTTAAACTTAAGGTCTTAAAAGATTTAGTAAACTAGCTTATAATAAACTAAACTTAAGACTAGTAAACTATTAGCAATCTCTAATAATAATAAAATATAACCTAAACTACTATTAATTAATAAGCTAATATTATAGCTAATCTTTAAGGATAACTATAGGGAATGTAAGGTAATTAAAATAACCTAATAGTATAACCCTAAGTATAACCTATTATATAATAAAAGGATCTAAGGGAAATTATTAAACTAATACTACTAGTACTCTTTAAAGGAAACTTAAAGAAAATCTAAGCATTCTTTATAAATATAAAAGCTTACTTTAAGTACTTTTTAACTACTATAGTAAATAATAAAATAAAGGTTTATATTATAAGAGGAAGACTTAAAGAAGCTACTAAAGATTAATTTAAACCTTACCTTAAAGATTTTAAAAGAAATAATAACTTATTATATAAACTATTTATTAATGCTTTATTTAAAAACTATAGTAAGTTAAAAATATAACTTAAATAACTCTTTAAAGAAGAAGATAAGAAAAAAGAAGTAAAAAATGCTTTTTTTAAACTTTATTAAAAAGATATATACTTTAAGTATATTATTAAATTTATATAGCTTAGTATTAAAATTAATTTAAAAGAAGTATTTATAAAAATGCTATATTACTAAGGATTAAAGTTTAAAGTTAAAGATAACTTAGCTAGGGAAGACTTTCTTATTATATTTAAGGCACTTTTTTAGAAAGCTACTTATATTAATAATTACTAATATAAATAATATATAAAATAATAATAAGAAAAGAAAGGAGACCTTAAAGCCCTTTAAAAAATACTAAACTATATAAACTAAGAAAAAAAATAAAATAATTATATTACTAAGGATAATAAAACTAAACTAAGAAAGATAAATATTAATACTATTAACTATAAGAAGTTCTAAGAAACCTATAATACTTATAGTAAAAAGGGCTATAAGGAAGTAAACTACTACTTAAAGTTAATTTATAAATTTTATAATAAAAAGGGATATAATAAAGCCTATTACTATACTAAGAAGAATAAGAAATTTAAAATAATTAAGGATATAGTTTAAATAGATGCTATTATAGAAGTACTATATAATTACCTTAGCTAAATAGCTTATTATAATAATTTATATTCTATATATATAAGTAGTAAGGATAAATTAAGATATTACCTAAGGAAACTATAAACTAAGAAAACTTATAAAAAAGTAATAATTAATACCTTTAATTTCTAAGACTAAGCCCTAAAGGAAAAGGAACTAAACTAGGATAAGGCTTATAAATACTATAGAAACTATATACTATAATACTATTATATATATCTAAGATATAAAGGATATTATAAGTATTTACTTTATAACTTAACTAATAAGGAGTATAATTATATTAATAAAGACTTATATATTATAAACTAAGGGTAAGATTATACCTTTAGTATATTTAATAAATTAAATAGTAAATATAGTTAATATAGAATTATTAATAAATAATACTCTTTAATATATTAAAGATATATATATAAAGATAAATATACTTAATGCTATATAATAACCTTTAATAATAATTAATAAGAATATAAATATTATTAACTAAGAATATAATAACTATATAATAATAAGAATATATATATATATTAATAATACTACTTAAAGGGTTTATTTTATAAAAACCCTTATTTACTATATAACTACTATTACTTAAAATATAAACTATTAAGGGTAAAATATAGCTAATATTAAATTATTTTATATAATATAAATAATATATTTATAGTATTTAAGGGATTGCTAGAAAAATTTATAAATAACTTTAAAAATAAGGATATAAATAATTAATATAACTTTATAAATAATAGGATTATAAAAGAATACCTATTAAGTAAAGCTATTTATAAAGTACTTAATAAAGATTATAAGAAAAGTAATTAAATAATATATAATAGTATATATTACTAAATATATATTTTTAATAAGTTAAAAGATTAGTATAACTAATAGGCTAAAGATTAATTATTTAAGGGAGAATATATAAAAGAATACTTCTTAGATTATAAAGATTTATAATACTTAAAATATATTATAATTAAATATTAATTTTAACTCCTTATTAAGGCCTTAATTAAAAAAGAATATAATATAATTACCTATATATATAAGGGGCAAGGAGCTAAAGGTCTTATTAAAAAATTTTATTTAATAATTAAAGATAGAATTTATAATATTAAATATAAATAGTATTATAAATACTAAGGAAGAATATAGTAAGAAAGCTATCTTAGGAGAATTATAATTAATTTAATTAAAAGTATAAAAATAAAATTATTAGTTAAAGGGTATATTAATTAATATTTAGTAATAATATATATAAATAGTAGTATGGATTATAATCTTATTATCCCTTAAATAGTAAACTTACTTAAATTACTATATACTAAGAAAAAATAACCTATATATATATTAAGTATTATTATACTTAATGCTAAGGTAATAATTAACTATAAGATTAATTATCTTTTAATTATAATTACTAATTATACTAAGACTATTAAGTTTAATATTATGCCTCTTAGTATTTATAATATTTTACTTAGATATTTATAGTTAAAATAAAGTAATTTATTAATTAACTAGAAAATAAAGGAAATACTTTAAGATAAAGATATTATCTAAGAGCTATAATTAGGCTATAGAGAGGGTAAGGAAGGTAAAGATATACCCTTAGACCTAAAAATAAAATCTCCTATATAATAAAAATAAGAAAATTTAAAAAAAATAAAGATAAAACTTAAGAAAAAGGTTAAATTTAATATAAAAAAATTACTAATATTACTATAATATAACTATAAAAGAGTTAAAGGAAAATAAATATATATTAATAAAATTATTATATAAATAAAAATAAAATTATAAGCTTTAAATAAAGTATTATTAAAAGCTAAGAAAAAAGAAAAACTTAAAGAATTAAAAAAAACTCTTCTAAAAGTACCTTAATAATATTAAAGAAAGTATAAAAAACTATTTAGCTTAATATTAAAAATAATATAATTACTTTACTTATAATAAGATTATTATATAAATTTTATAAATAAAAAAATAATAAAGTTTTTTTTAATTTATAATCTTAGTAAAGTTAAACTTAAAATACTTTAAGAATAAATATAAAAATAACTAAAAAAGGAATATATTAAATTATTTATATTACTAGCTAAATACCTTATTATATTTATACCTAAGAAAAATAAAAAACTTTAATTAGTTATTAACTATTAATAATTAAATAAGATTATTATTAAGGATTAAATCTTATTATTACTTATTATAGAAATTTAAAACTACTTAATTAATATAAATTAATTTACTACCTTAAACCTTAAGGGAGTATATAACTTAATTTATATTTATAAAGGAAATAAATAAAAAATAATATTTAAAATATATTATAAATTATTTAAATACTTAGTAATATTATTTAAGCTTATTAATATATTAATAATATTTTAATAAATAATTAATTATATATTATAAGTATATATTAATAACTTTATAATTATTTACCTTAATAATATTTTAATCTTCTTAAAAACTCTTAAAGAATATAAGGAATATATTTATAAGGTATTATAAATATTATAGGATATTAACCTACTAGTAGAATTAGAAAAATATTATTTTTATATATAAGAAGTTAAGTTCTTAGGATACTTAATTTTACTAGGATAAATTTATATAAATTTAAATAAGCTTAAAGTAATATAAAATTAAAAGCTACTTAATATAAGAAAAGGAATATAAAGCTTCTTAGGCTTAGTAAACTACTATTAATAGTTTATTAAAAACTATAGTAAAATTATTAAGCTATTTATTAATATTACTTAGCTTAAAGAAAATAAAAAGGGTAAGAAAAAATTAAAAGATAAGAAATTTATATATAAATTAAAAATAAAAGAAGTATTTAAATAACTTAAAAATATACTTCTTAATAAACTTATACTTATTATATATAATCTTAATAAACTATTAAAAATTAAAATTAACTTATTAAATTTTATTATTAAAGGAGTATTAATTTAAAAAGATAAAAATAAGAAAAACTATTTAATAGTATACTTCTTATAAAAACTATATAAATTAAAATTAAAATATCTTATTTATAATAAGGAATTTATAGTAATTCTTAAAGCATTTAAAGAATAAAGATATTATTACTTAGAAAGTAAGTATAAGGTTAAGGTTTATATAGACTATTATAATATTATATACTTTATTAAAACTTAAAAGCTTTTTATATAATAAATATAATACTTTAAGATATTATTAGACTTTAACTATAAACTTATTTACTATAAAGGCATTACTAATAAATAAGTAAATACCTTAAGTAAAAAAGAAGAATACTTTAAAGAAATTCTAGAAATTAAAGCTTAAATCCTATAAAAAAACTATAAAGGAAATTATAAGTAAGTATAAATTAATACCCTATTTATAGTAAAAGAAAGCTACTTTATTCTTAATAAACTTAAAGAATAATTTAAAGGGTTATAACTAAATAACCTATTACTATATAACTTCCTAGAAGATATTATTATTAAAAACTATTTACCTATATAAGAAGATAAAGTCTAGGTATTAAAAGACCTATAAGATAAAGTAATAAAAGATATATATTAGAAAATAACTATTATAGCCTACTAAGGAATTAAAATTATTTATAAACTCTATAGATATTATTATTAATTTATTAGGCTTAAAAATAAAGTTATTAATATTATCTTAAAATATAATATTTATTAATAAGTAAAGAATTCTAGGTATAAACTATATAAATAGCTATAACTATTACCTATACTATAATAACTATAAGAATTAATCTTATTTAACTTAATAATAAAACTATTACTATTAAGGGAACTTATAATAAAGGTATTATATAATAATATCTTTATAATAGTTAATTAACTTATAAAAATAGCTTACTTTATATTCTTTAAAGAAGTAAGTAATATTAAAGAACTTACTTATATAATTATAAAATATATAGTTAGTAGCTATAGCTTACTAGTAGATATAATTTTTAATAAAGGAAATATATTTATATTTAAATTTTAGAAAGTACTTATAGCTAGATTAAGAATAAATTATAAGGCTAGTATAGCCTACTACCTATAAATAAATAAATAAATAAAAATTATTAACTAAGTCCTTAAAATATATTTTTACTATTATATTAACTTTAAATAAAATAATTAAGTAAAACTCCTTTTAGTCTTATAGTTTACTTATAATAATATACCTTTAGAATTTATAGGCTAATTACTATTTTTCCTAAACTATAAATTTAAATTAAAGGCCTATAAAATACTAAGATAAGGAGAAAATATAAAAAAAGCTATTATTATAGTAGAAAATATAATTAAAGTATATAATATAGCCTAGTAATAGCTATACTTTACTTAGAAATAAATAACTATATATACTAATAAGTATTAAATTAAAGGATTAACCCTTTAAGAGGGAGATATAGTTTAGCTATTATATTATATATAAGGTTATAAATAAGTAAATATTAAAATAAACTAACTAAGTAATAAGCTTAACTTTAAGAAAGTTAGCTTATATAAAATCCTTAAGAAAATTAAAAAAGTTAACTATAAGTTAAAACTCCTAGAGAAATAAGAAAAATATAGAAAATTAATATATTTAGTCTTTTATATTTTACTCTTAGAGAAAGTATAAATTAATAAAAATACTAAAAGAATTATTTAAGATAAAATTATTCTTAAAGGAAAAGAAGAAAAATATAAAATTAAAAGCATTAATGCTATAAAAATAGGAAATAATAGTAAATAATATTATAAGGTATAATAAGAAAAAGGAAATAAAAAAGAAAAAATATAAAAACTTATTAAGTATTTTAAGAATTTAATAGCTTTTATAGAAAAACTCTACTAGAACCTAGGAATTCTACTAGCTTAGGGTCTGCCTTTAATATTACTAAATAATCCACTAATACTAAGAAAGTAAGGTTAACCTTAGAAGAATTTAAGTTAAGCTATAATATTCCTACCTAATTAATAGCCTTTGCCTCTTTCTATTTAATATAATTTAACTCCTTTAAATTAATAATTCCTTATATAACTATATATATTTTTTAATACTATAACTTCTTTTACTTATAAAGATATTTAACCTTTATACTAGCCTAATGGAGATGCTTTAGCTTATATTAATATTCCTTCTTAGCTACTTTAATTTCCTTTTTAAGCTTAATATATTAAGCTACTACCTTATAAAACTAAGTAGTAAAAAGCTATTATATATTATAAAGGGATTTTTAATTAATAATGCACTAAGAATAATATATTAAATTACTAATAGAAATAAAATATTTAGAATCTTTATCCTTATAGTAAGTATACTTCTTTATTTTAAAAAGATAAGTAAAAATAAATAAAAATAAATTACTATATTACTTTTATTTTTTAAAATATATTTTATATATATAGTTAATTATAATAGTTATTAAAAATAATAAAGAAAGAAAAGAATCTATTAATATAAGGAAGAAAGGGGAATAGTTAAGTATATTAAAATAATTAAGTCTTAAGGGCAAGACTAATAGGAGGGGAGTATTATATTATAACCTAATCCTTATAGTTATAATAATAGGCCTATAGGGTAGGATAAACTAGATTAACTATAGGCTAGTAAGCTAATTAAAAGGAGCTTAATATACTTAACTAATAAGCTAAAAAAGCTATAGCTTAATAAGCTTACTTAATAATCTAGATAAGCTTATAACTTAATAAGCTTATTTAATAAGCTATATAAGCTATTATATTTCTAAATAAACTAACTAAATATATAAGTATACTTCTTTATATTTATTTAAATAACTTAAATAGCTAGTTATTAATATAAAATTAAGATTATAATATACTCTACACTGCTTATACTCTAGTAACATTTATCTTATAATTCACATTGCCTATAAGTCCCCTAACCGCTCCGCTAATATAAACTATAAGACTAGGTTTATCCCTTGGGAAGCTTATAAGCTACTAACTATCTAGAATATTAGTGACCGGGTCGTTACACCTAGCCTATGGTTATGAAGATGAAAACTATTATTGTCGCGTGTAGCTGCATCCAATCTACCACCCATCACATAATCCTTCATCTGTCTGAGACCCCGGCCCGTCAAGGCATCATTATCTCCTCATTTGATTCTCCTTTTCTAAAGCTTTCAGCAAGTTCGGTTGAACCTGCTTCAACCACCAAACGCCGAGGGGCCGAAACTCGCTGGAAGTTTTCCAGACGCTCATAAACCAGTCGTATCGCGCCCTGACGGTGCGATATTCTTTGGGCACCCATAATTCAATCTCATCACCCCACTCACATCCAAAAGTCTCGATGGGAGACATGGGAAGACTCGGTTGAGGTTTATCGCGGTAAGTGAACCACTCGGAGTTGTACTTATCTCGGATCTTTGCAATGCTGAAATCCAAAAGAACAACGCGACCATGACCTGGGTCTACCATGATATTGCGCGCCGCGAAATCATTTTGGTCGATGCCGTAGTGCTCGAGCCAGCAGACTATTTGAAAGACCCTCGCTAACAGGCCCATTCTAGCGCTGGGTGGTATAGTCTCAACTTTTTTCTTTTTGATGGTGGCCCACATGCTAGGGAAGGGAATGTACTCCATGAGAATCAGGCGGACGTCTCGACCTTGACCGTTCAGTAGTTGCGTTTTCCAGGTATAGCTCCCATAATATTGCGGCAATGAGTCTTTTAGATGCTCTCGAACTTGAGGGTAACCAACGCTATTGGGTTTGTGCATATCTCGCAGCGTCATGTACACCGTAGCTTCGGTTGTGAAGTGCTCATCTGCTTCGTGGGTAGGGTCAAGCATATTGCCCCACGGGTAGTATAGCGGATCGTAGATTTTGGCGACGAGAGGTGTGTTGATGTCTTCGAAATGGCACTTGACAAGCTGAGCGCCACGGCCATCGCCACACGCAAGCTTGCTGTCGATGATGATGGTCATCAATCTTGGGTTGGCAACGGGTTGGCCCTTGAGAGGTGGGTTCTGAATGCAAAACTTGCTTGCTGTTTCACAGTTCGTTGCGGGATTCCAATGGTACTTGCGGGAGGTTTCATCCCGAAAGGACATCCCAAACGGGGGATGGGGCTGGAATGCTTGGATTTCCAACTTTGCGCCGGCAACGTATGGCAGGTCTGGCTTGAGATCGTCTTCGACCGGCGAACCTGGCGGAGGGAGATCCATGCTTGTCTTGTCTGCTCAACGATTTGCAAGAAATGGCGAGGTTTCAGAAATGAGCTGGGATGGCGGCGATGATTTGATAGATTTGCCAGGAAGAAGCGAAATGAATAGAGAGAGAAAAGAAAGTAGAAAAGAGGAGAGCGAGAGGAGGCGCGCGAGAATGGGGGAGTGGAGAAGTAGGATATGGACATGGCTTGGATGATTCACTGCCGTGCACATAGGCCTCAAACCTTATCTCGCGGCAACACGGCTGCGTGGGGCGGGCAACGGTAGCACTGCTAGGCAGCGCAGCAGTCGAGGCGGCCAGACGTCATCCCGCGCTATGGGGCCCAAAGACTACAATGGCGATTGTGTAGCCGCCTCATTGTAGCCATGCTGAGGATCCTAGGCATGCCAAGTGGTAGGCACGACAATGGCCAAGACAATGAGCCTGAAAACAAGACGCGTGTATGAAGACCTTTCTGAGATACTTATGAATGAGAGCAACTTTAATGTTGAGATTGGTGGATATCAAATGGGCAAACGCAGCACTACCTTACTGTGAGTAGAGCCCACTACATGTACATGTATCTACTTACATGCAGCCAGCACCCAGCAATCAGTTGATACGTGGAACTGATATCCGCCACGTATACTGGAAACGTAGGTACGTAGATACCTATAGAAGCAGTCGACTAACAGTGTCTGTAAACTCGTGACAATCCTGCGGCTGGATTGTTGGGCAATGGAACTGAGGCGTGCGAAATAGCATTTCCTATTATTGTCACTACATGTATTCAACAAAAGTGATTGGGCATCTCTGTCGTATTATACAACAACCTAGTAACAACTAGTCTGTATATAATATTTAATTGTTCATTACCTGTACTTTAAGAAGCAGTAGCAGCAACAGCAGTAGCAGCAGCAATAGCAGCAATAGCAGCAATAGCAGTAGTAGCAATAATAGCAGTAGTAGCAGCAATAACAGAAATAGAAGTAGTAGCAGCAATAGCAGCAATAGCAGCAATAGCAGCAATAGCAGCAGTAAGCGAGTGAGGAATATGAATGCATCACCACTCTGTATGTAGCCGTTACGCACTGCAATGCGAGGACTATATCTATGCCTCACTCGCCCCCCTGAATTACTACTCCTTTCTTTCCCTCCTCTTGTCCTTCAGCCTTTTTCTCTCTTTCTCAAGCTCTCTCAAGCTTTCTTCATCCTTGTCCCTGCCTCATACCGCCGTTCATATCTATCTCTCGCCCTGGCTAGCCATCCTTTCGTAATGGCGTCAACAATATTCGATTCTTTCGGCATGCCAATCTATCAACCCGACTACAGACCTGGAACACATGCAGCTCACAAGTCTGGTGCCGGGACCAAGGCTGCCCAGCCGCCGCGATTTCTTCTAGAAATCAACATGGCCAAGTGGGAGCAGAAGGCAATGCCCATTCTCCGTCAATACGAAGAAGATCTACGCTCGATATACCTTCCTTCGAGAGAGGTAGGAGCGTTGCACAGCACTGAGGGCGATATAGTTGCCCAATTGGGACTATACCTATGCCATCCTGTTCAACAGGCGCTTCACTGCGCTCGCCGGGAAACCACACATGGGAGCGAAGTCAGCTTCACTCCAGCTGCCTCGGCTCCGAAAGATCATCCTGCTCGGGCCGACAGGGTGTATCTGGGCGTGTATAGGGGAATTAAAATGCCATTTGCCGTCCTAGAGTTCAAAAACTCATCAGTCATAAATCGAAGCGAGTTTCAAAACGCAATGGTGAAGGATAAGGAAGTTTTCGAGTTCGCCATGGAGAACGCCACGAAAGTAAACCAATTCAAGGTTGAAAATAACGCTGCGATCCTATTGAAACAAGCGACAAGCTATTCCAAGGCTTTCAATACGCCGTATGTTGCAATAGCTGATATGTGCACCCTTGTTTTGCTCGTCTTCCCCCTCCGGAAGGGTGCACAGGCCGGAGACTTCGCTTTGGCGACCGTGGTAGAGAATCCCCAACTTATGCGAATGGCTCTGCTCGGGTTTCTCCTGATGGGTGATCAAGACAAACAAACTCCGGGTCAAATAAAGCAACTAGTGGTGTCGGATGAAGTGCGCCGCTGGATCGATGGGCATTATTCTCGGGTTGCTGGTCTTAGTGGAAGCCCCGTTCCCGGTCCTGGAGAGCGACGATCTGGCCGGACCATTGGCCAGGCCATGTAGCGAGCGATGGATGGAGGGTTTTTTTCTCTCTAGTGATAGCAGTTATAGCTATGATAGTAATAAAAGCAGTGGGTGGTAATATCTAGTACTAGACTTTAATAACGGTAATAGCAGTATAGCAGTGATAGCAGTGATAGCAGTGATAGCAGTAATAGCAGTGATAGCAGTGATAGCAGTGATAGCAGTAATAATAGTGGTAGCAGTAGTAGCAGTAGCAGTAGTAGCGGTATGTACCTATATCTGGTATTATAGAGTCCAGACATTAACACCGTACCTAACACCGTACCTAACACAGCCGTCACGCACTGTAATGCATGGACCAAGCGTCTCTACCTTGCCTTGCGCTTCTCTTCCTCCTGACTTTACTTCTTCCTCTTTTATTTTATTTTCTTCTTTCCCTTCCTCAGCCTCTCCCTCCCTCTCAAGCCCTCTCTCTGTGTTTGTTTTTCTTCGTACACGATTCATATCCGCCTCTCGTCCTGGCTGGCTGTCTTTGTGTGTTTTCCCATTGAATCAACGAATCATCATGGCGCAACTTATTTACGAATCGTCCAGTCTGCCGATCGGCCGCCCATGTGTCTGATACATCGACCCAAGCGGCCAGTCCCCTCGTTTCCTTCTGGACATCAGGCACTTCAAAAAGCGTCCCCAACAGCCAGACACGAGAGCGAACTTTACTCTTCTCCACCAACAGGACGCGCCGACAAGATCTATTTTCGGCAAAGTCAGCTCCAAACACCCATTTGCTGTCTTGGAGTTTAAGAAAATCTCGGTTATAGACGGAGACAAATTTAAAGAGGGAATAGTAAGGGATGAGACATCCTTTAATATCAATATGGAGGACGCTGATCTACAATCCTTTGGTTCATTGTCCAACGCCCCCAACGCCCCCAACGCCCCCAATGCCTATACTTTGCTGAGTCAAGCCGTCCACTACTCTCATGCGTTTAACACGCGGTTTGTCGCACTATTCGACATGCGCACGCTTGTTCTGCTAGTTTCAATATTTCATCAAGCGTCAAAGATTGAAGGCGGGTGACTACGCCCTGGTAACAGTGGTGGAAGACCCCCAGCGGATGCGGGGAGCGCTGCTTGGATTTTTGTCGATGGCTTTTCGGCATCTGGACATGGCCATGAAGCAATGGGAAAATGAAATAATGTCGGATGAAATGCGCAGGTGGATAGATATTCACGCTGCTCGGGTTGCTTTGTGGCGCAAACTATTTACGAATCGTTCAGTCTACCGATCTACCGACCTGATCTCATCTCTCCGTCGCCTCAGGCACATGTGCCTGGTGCATCGACTCAAGCCGCCACACCTCCTCGTTTTCTCATGGAAATCGACATTTGCAAGTGGGAAAGAATAGCAGCCCAAGTCGTCGATGAACACAAATCATTTTTAAGCAGCGTATATCTCCCCGCCAGAGAAGAAGGAGCCTTACACACAACAGAGGGCGGCGTTGTCGCTGAAGCGCCACTCGGTGAATCAGGCACTACGAAGGTGGATCGATTCTCACGCTGATCGAGATGTAGCTCGCCTTGGAGGCCCTGCTGGTGTTGGAGAACGACAATCGGACAGGATCGCCGCCCCAGGCATTTAGCGAGTGATGGAAAGAGACTTTTCAGAGATGGCATCGATAGCATCGATAGCCATGATAGCGATAATAGCAATAATAGCAGCGATTAATAACCTTAATAGCAGGAGTAGCAGCAGTAGCAATGGTAGCAATGGTAGCAATGGTAGCAATGGTAGCAATGGTAGCAGTAATAGCAATGGTAGCAGTGACAGCAGTAGAAGGTGAAGCAAGTAGTTAGGAGAGCGACAAGGCCTACCTCTACCTACCTGGGTATAATAAGACACAACCAGAGAACAATGGACGAATGGGTAGATGCCTAGTATGTTGTTAGACGAAACTATACTTGTTTAAAACCATTCCGTGTTAAGCATAAAGTTTACTAGAAACTGTTTGTATCGTCGCTGCTAATCCGTAGTGAAAAGTTCCGGGGACTGGCAACATTTTCGTCAAGGCGCTGTCTGGCATCTGACATGGGACGTTTCTCTTTTTGAGGCTCCCATATGCGGCGCTAAAGCGGCTAAAGGATGCCGGTTGCTCGTCCCTTGCATGAAATGATGTGAAGCTGCTGCTAATATCTATAGGGTCTAGTCTCAGCCAGGCAGCCATCGATCCAATACGCCATGTAAGCCGAGGCAGGTAGATCACCAGGTAGGATGCATGTACAAGTGGGCTGACCTAGCTATCTAAAGACATATTATTGTTGTATAGTGCCTGTCTCTTATCATGGATGCTACAGATGGATGAGCATATCGGAAAGGGTAGCTTGATGTGGATGGTCTTGACTCGAGTACATGTATATACTAGCTGAGTCTTGGAGTGAAGAGAAAGGCTTGTACTCAACAACACAGCCATTGACTTTTGACAGCCATGACACCAAGTAGCAAGTACATGTAGTTATACACAAATGACGCAGTTTATGCCCGTCAAGAGACAAGCATCTGAGTCAGGCAAGGCGGGGAATAATGGGGTTCACTCCCTGACAGGATCATCCCAGCAAGCTGCTCATCCTCGGCGCCGGAAGGACATTGCGATGTGACAGGCGCTGCGACGCTGCAGTAAACCGGGGCCATTGCTGGGTAGCATTCGACTGCCGCGATGCATGCACCCCAGCCTTGCCCCTGCATCGATCTCAATCACCGCTGCGCCCTACGCTGCGTTGGGCAATTGTCCCTAGTGAGGCTGACTCCGTTCCCCGCCATCGGCGCCGATGCCGAAGGTCGCTATCGTCGGTCGAGGATTAATTCGGCAGTTGGAGGAGCTGGAATCGGCCCTTGTGCCTTTATATTAACTAAGCATCCTCGCGCTTCTGTCTAGAAACGCTCAATCTTGATTGGGCCGCTTGGAGATGCTTGGCAAGTTGCACAAAAGTGCTCATTCCGGAGCACATTCACATATACCAGTCTGTCTTGGTCTTGGTCTTGCTAGATTCACCAGATTGTGATTAATGCTTCGTTGCTGTGATTTATGCGGGCGTAAATCGAGGCGTAGTTTAGGTGCTTTCGTTGGCCTCTTTGCTGAGCTTTCGGTCCTCTTGCTAGTAGTCATTTCCTGGTTCATATTCCTGTTCAGATGATAGATACATCAGCTGGGATCCGCAGGTTTAGAGTCACGAATGCAGTATTTATAATCTGCCAGATGTGGCAGAAGAGTCGTGAATAGGCGTGTTGCTAGGCATAGTCGGCTGACATACAGTAAAACCGACTATATTGTTCAGGCTATTTGCTTGATGAACCATGAGACTCCCAGGTGCTTCTTCGGGCTAGAGCCATCTTATGCGTGATCCCCTGGCCAGGCCCGAAACGGTAGCTTACCACGAGCCCCAAAATGTGAGCCATGTGCTTCGAGCGAGCTAGAGCCAATGGGGACTATACGATGCCAAAAGGAATCTAACCTTGCCGCTCAAGTGGGCCAGCTGCAATCATACGCTCTCCAATACGCATAGCGGTGCTTAATACGCTTCGGTATCGTTCAGTGTCAGAGGATCAACTCGCGGCCGTAAGATAATCATGAGATTGAAGGATTTCAGGCCAGGGTCGGTTCAAGCATTAGAGCCAAGAAATGTGCTAAAGCTTATAAAGATATACATGGCTGCCCCTGATGGCACGCCCTCTTGGACTGGGCGTAACTTGGGCAATAAGTCCATGTAAACACTCACAAAGTGCTTAATTAACCTGTTATGTCGAGAACAGGCTAGCAGACGGAGTTGTTGTCGGCCTTATCAGTCGTCTTAAGAGCGCGATGTAACATGTGTAGCATCATTCTTTGTTATCAGCATCTATATGTAGCTTAGCAGACGTAACAAGGATGAGGAATCGCGGCTTTGAACGACTCCTAAAGACAAGTCTGGATTGTATACTCGGTCTAGGAATCCATTAATGAGCAATGACCTTCTCTTTCAGGATAACGGGCCTTGTCCCATGACGTCTCTGCGATGAACAAGTATCAAACTACTAATATAAAAGACAGTGCCAGCTTCACAAGACTGACTTTTGGCTGGAATTCCTCAGCAACAAAGGCAGTTCCCAGCCAGGCCCAAGCAAAGATGAAGACCTTTACTGTGCGCGTCTTTGGCGCCGCCGTCATTGTCTTCTCGGGAACTTCTGAGGCCACCAATTTCCTGAACCACAACCAGCTCGTTTCTGGGTTCGAAGATCCCAACTGGTTCCTGCAGAACATCCCGTTCCTTAATGTTCCCAGCCAGCAGATCCAAGATGTCTACTACTACCGGTGGCAGACTTACAAAGAGCACATCACGTACACCAGCCCTCAGTACGGCTACTTGCTCAGCGAGTTTCTGCTTCCAACCACCTATGGTGCGCCGTACGGAGGTATTGTAGCCGCCGCGGGCCACCACATCATCGAAGGACGATGGATTCGAGATCAAAAGTACGGCAGGGATGAGGTGAACTACTGGCTTGCTGGTCCTGGGCAGTTTGCCAAGCCGCAAACCGACAACTACAACTTGGACACCTCGGATTGGGCGCACGAGTACAGCTTCTGGGCAGCCAATGCCGTGTGGCGCCAGTATCTCGTAACTGGAGACGCAGACTTCGCCCTCAGCCAACTGGACAATCTCGTCACACAATATAATGGCTGGGATAACCATTTCAACTCAGACCTCGGACTCTACTGGCAAGTCCCCGTCTGGGATGCCTCCGAGTGCACAGCCGCCTCCTACTCGTCGGGCAATCCCTACCACGGCGGCGCTGGATATCGGCCTACCATTAACGGATATCAGTATGGAGATGCTCGGGCCATCGCAAACTTGGCTACGTTGAAGGGAGACTCAGCCACGGCGTCCGAGTTTACGAGCAAGGCCAACGCCCTGCAGACTGCCATGCAGACCCATCTCTGGGACAGCTCGCGCCAGTTCTTTATGCACATGCAGCGAGACAACAACTCTGCACAGGCCTTGTTCACCACCCGTGAAATCATGGGCTACTTCCCGTGGCAGTTTGACATGCCGGGGTCTTCCAACATTGCCGCCTTCTCCCAGCTCAAGGACTCGCAGGGCTTTGCGGCCACCTACGGCCCTACGACTGCTGAGCGACGAAGCCCGTATTACATGGACATGAACGCGTCTTGCCTTCAGTGGGATGGCCCTTCATGGCCGTATGCCACGTCACAGGTCTTGACGGCTGTGGAGAACGTGCTCAACGACTACCCGTCGCAGTCCTACATTACTTCGACAGACTACTACAACCTTCTTTCTGCCTACGCCGCCACCCAGTACAGGAACGGCGTGCCTTATGTGGCTGAGGCTCACAACCCCGACTCCAACTCGTGGATGTACGACACTTACAACCACAGCGAGGACTACAACCACTCCACCTATATCGACAACGTCATTGCTGGTCTGCTTGGTCTACGTGCCCAGTCCAACAACACTCTGACGATCAACCCGCTTATCCCAGACTCGTGGAACTACTTTATGCTGGAGAACGTCGCATACCATGGACACAACGTCACAGTTCTGTGGGACAAGACTGGCCAGCAGTACAACCAGGGCTCAGGTCTGAGAGTCTATGTGGACGACGTCCTCGCGGCCAACAGCGCCAACATCGGATTCCTCATTGTCAACATCGGCAGCGCCAATACCCAGACCTTTGACTCAAAGGTCAACATTGCTGTCAACAGCCAGCGATTCTCGCAGTACACGCAGCCATTCGCGTCCTACACCTCCCAGTACGACGACCCGTGGAGGGCCATTGACGGCATCGTCTACCGCAACGCCGTTCCCCAGAACACTCGCTGGACGTCGTACCAGAGCCCCAACGCTCAGGACTACTTTGGCGTGAATCTCCAACAGCCATCGGCAATCACCAACGTCAAGCTGTTCTTCTACACCGACGGCGGCGGCGTGAAGCTGCCCTCCAGCTACGATCTGCAGTATCTGTCTGGCAGCAACTGGGTCACCGTCCCCAACCAGCAGCGCAGTGTGTCCTCCACCGCGTCAAACTCGCCGACTACAATTACCTTCCCGCAAATCACCACCTCGCAGCTGCGAGTCGTGGCCCCCAACCCCGGCAGCGGAAACGGCTGGGGTCTCTCCGAGTTTGAGGTCTGGGCTCCGGCCATCTACAAGATCCAGAACAAGAACAGCGGCAAGCTCATGGCCGTTCAAAACGCCTCGACGTCCAACAGCGCCAATGTCCAGCAGTTCGACGACAACGGCACGCGCGATCATCTGTGGCAGCTTGTCAAGGCGCCTGGCGGCTGGTACAAGATCCAGAACGTCAACAGCGGGCTCCTTTTGGCTGTCCAGGGGGCGTCGACGGCCGACAGCGCGCAGCTGCAGCAGTTCGCGGACACTGGAACGGATGACCATCTTTGGCGAGTAAAGGCAGACTCGAATGGGTACTTTATGATTCAGAATAAGAACAGTGGGCTGTTTGCTGGAGTGAGTGGTGAATCGACGGCGAATAGCGCCAATGTTGTCCAGTTCCACGATAATGGGACGCCGGACCATCTGTGGAGCTTGCTCCCAGCTGTTCCTTCTAGTTAAGATTTGATGTAAATAGTGTTCGATTGAAGGAATGAGTGTATATAGCTTGTAAGCTAGAGTGTATAACGAACATATGTATATAACTGCAGTGGCAGAACTGAGCGTCCTCTCTAGAAAAGTGAATTTGAAGTCTAGCAAACGTTCAGAAATTCCATCCTCAATTGCTACCTTTATATGATTTGAATCAAGAGACAAAGGGCCTTGGAAGCGGCGAATTATGTGTTATATATGTACCTGTCTATGCATACCTGGACTAAGCGCTAGACAAGCAAACAGGATCATGCATTAAAGCCCGTGTAAGTGGTGGAAAATTGGGGGTCGGCGTTTCCCACTTTTATAGCATCGTGATGTTTGCAAGGATAGGCTGTTGGTGCATGAAACGCCACAACCTTTCTATAGCTTTGCCTATCGTTGTTTTATCATTGTTTCTAAGCCGTTATATTGATGGTCTCTGATGATCGCACGCAATGATTCCTCCTCCCTACACCTGATCTGTTTTTACATACGCAATCTCTAAAGTCACGGCTATCTGAAAATGTGCTCTCCATCAACGCAAGATATGCCGTATATTAATTAAATAATGTCCGATAAATTCCCCGAAAATAAAGCTTACATGTTTCCAGCAGATTTCCACCAACCGCTTGGCGATCTTCCGAGCCGCCAGGGTCCTTCCGAATATGTTAAGAAGAACAAAACGAAATAGTAATCATATCGCCACAAGGCCACAACCACCATTATTGTAAATGCTGCGATTCAAATTAAGTTTCACAACTATCATTGCCCATACAATTACGATTGCGTTTGATGATGCTTTTTATCCATTGAGTATCCAGACTGACTTTTAGTACCATAAACACAAAATAACAAGACTCTTCTATAGCTTTGAGGCCTATTTTTCTGTACCCCTGCCTCATTGTTCAGATACGAGCTCCGCTTTTTCAACTGCGCCCGCTGACTATGCTTCAAGCCTAGCTTAAAGTAAGCATCAGCAATTCATCAATTTCCCATCATTGGTCTACTCGACTTTTGTAGAGTCCCATTCTGCTGACCTGACAGCTGAGATCTACACAGCTAGTTACTTACCTACTGAAATCGGAACGGCCAACACGATACCTTCCTCTCTGCTGCAAGTTAATATCTGCAGCCTGTTATTGTGTTTCCCTATATGGCAGTCCAGAAGGTTTAGGGGACGTCAGCCTTGCTGGAGGCACTCTTGGCTCCGCAACTTCAAAAAGACTTATAGTATCTCGATAGAATATGAAGAGTATAAAGAGGCTTCAACTCGCCGTGTAAACTGCAATATTGTAGAAGACACCACCATTCAAAACAACCTCAACAAACCCATCCATCCAATAGCCCAACTACAAGTTCACCATGCTCTTCTCACGAGACTTTATCCCTACCGTCCTGGCCATGGCCATGTCTGTGATGCACGCTGAAGCTGCCATTGCGATTGGAACCGCCGCAGGCTTCAACGGTACGTTCCATCTTCATCTAGTTTTACCGCCTAACTATACCTTTAATCGCTTGCAAAAACTAACACTACATGATTATTAGTCATGTGGGTTGACGGCGATGACCCTTGCCGCTGGGACCGAATCAACGACCAGGGCGAGAACCCGTGCAATGTCCAGCTTGCCAATCCGCTCGACAACGGATTCAGCTACACGCTGCAGGGCTGCGGCGGCAACCTTTGGCTGGACAACTCGGATGGTTCATTCAACAGCAACTGTTTCTCGGCGGTGGCTGACCTCAGCTGCAATGTGCACCGCACCTACATCTGCTCTTAGATGTCTTGACCTGGTGGGCAGGTACTCTAGGAAACGTTTTCAATACTTGCTGGAGTTTAAAGGAGAGATGCATTGATAGAAGGAGCGAGATATCTGAATTATCAAACAATTGTTTACGAGAGACATGGAAGATAAATGAACGATAGAAATGTTAATAACAAAGAGACTTAGAGAAAGGAATTTCTCTGCTTCTGTTGATATTTTTATGAAACCCCCAGTCCCAGAACATACTCTACCTCAACTTCATATTAAATTTCTAATCACTAAGTTTTCACAGTTATACAGGGCATCTTCTCCTGGTTACCTGCGCAACCAAGGCTCTGTACACCCACCAAGTATCAATAAGGCACCTGACTGATCGATGGAACTTTGGTATATTAAGGCGCAACGAGCATCTCAGTTGCCAAAATAGAATGTCATGGGAATTAGTCTACTATTCTTTAACTAACATCGGCTTGAAGACCGCGTGATATATATTGAACTGGTCTCCTCCCTTCTTAGCTTACTCTATCATTTACACACTGACACTTGCTCATCTAATAGTAATACATGAATACCACGTTAAAAGTGTAAACAGGCTATACACCTCTCACATTAAAAGGCTTGGCAGCTTGGGCACCACTGGCGATGTCACCTCCTTGCATCGCCGGTAACATTCTTGACTCATGCTTGTAGCGATCGACTCCCTGCGAAAGAGCAACATTAACGACATGGTTCCATGGATATGGCGCTAGAGAAATTCTCCATTGAGAACAACAGGCATGGGGATATTTACCTTTAGCAGAGCGTACAAGTATGGGACATGGACCACCGCGCTGGCGCCAATAGCTTCTTTTTCGTTGCTCTGGCCACCAGATCCTTGACCAGCAGATGTAGAGCCGGTAGGGTTGCCCTTCTTGGCTGGGGACTTGACCCAAACATTGCCGAGAACGAGACAAGCAAGAATACTGAGTCCGAGAATTGGCAAAATGGAGATAAAGGCCCACCCAACTGCGCCGCGACCTGCTGTCCTTACTGTGGCCTGCAACGCGCTGGGTAGTTTTCCAATGGCGTCCAACGATTGAATGTCCTGAGCACTGATTCCGCCACTATTGCCGCCACCAATTGACACAGCAAGAGAGGAAGTGGCTGAAGTGAACCTGGAGTTGAAAACGGCGTTCATGATGGTCAGCGCGAGGGTGCCTCCAAAGGGCATTGCAAAGCGCATCAGCGACATGGCCGGTGCCAATCGCTCAGGCCACACTCCGGCAACATGCAGTGACGCAGGCATGAAGCGTGAGCCAGTTCCCGCACCGGTCACGACCATCATGCCAGAGACGATTTTGGGCTGGCTCGCCAGAACGGCCCAGGTCAAGATGCCGAGGCCGACTGCTTCCTCGACGGAGCCCAGGAGCAGCGGCCAAAATGTCTGGCCGGGGAATCGGTTGCACATGAACATTGCTGAGTAAACACCAACTGGTTATTGGAAAACATTGTGGCCTCTAGTTAGTTACACTACGGTGTCTTGGAGGTAAATCATGGGAAGAACTGACTTGAGATTCCTGGGATGTAGTATAACAATTGGATGCCTGCTTGTGAGGCGGGATTGCCCTCGACTAACGTGAAATATATGCCCACGAAATAAAACACAGCGTACATAGCTAGAATGACGAATGTTAGTTTAAGTTGGTAAAATGTCAGAGTCAAGGCAACAAGACGATTAATGGGAGAGAAAGAGAAGTAGAAGAAAAGCCAGGGAGACTGAAAGGGAACTTGGTAGAGCAATGGCAGAAGGCGGGTCGATTTACTTACCGGCTCCGGCAGAGAACTGAATCACGGCTATGACAAGTGTGTCCTTTCTGGAGAAGAGATCCAAAGGCAGCATAGGTGACTGCTGTGGAAAGAGCCGCGCCACTATTCTGCCATCTGACAACAGAAATTCGTATAGGAAGAACACCGGAAGCAGAATGCCACCGACGATGATGGGGACCAGGACCTGCACGGAGTCCCACGGGAAAGCGCTCCCTCCCCAGGAAGTACCGAGAATGATGAGACCAACAGCAACAATGAATAAAACGACGCCACCTATGTCAAGAGTTGCCAAGGCCGGGAAAATGGCAGACCATGTAGAGCCTTTGTGGAAGTGGGTGCCTTCTAGCAGCTCGTTGCGCAGAATGACGAAGAGAAGGATGTGTGATACCACAGCGATCTGAGAAGTCAGTCGTGTTGAGCTCATGGAGATAAACTAGCCCTCAGTGCGTTTGACTACTTACTGGAATGGAAATTACAAAAACATATCTCCAATTTGCCTAGAGAGTGATAATTAGCGCTAGTCATCAGGCCTGGGGTTTGACATTAAAGCACCAGTGTGTTTCATACATCTGTCAAATATCTGCGAATGAGAAGATGTCAGCTTAGGATTGGGACATGTATGGCGGACAATGAGCAAAGAACCAGGGGCAGTCACTTACCCGCCAATAAGCGGACCAATGGCATATGTGCTACCGGATACGATTGTGAAGAGAGTATTGTTCTTGGCGTTTTCTTCCAAGCTGACTTTATCGGCCAAGACGACAAGAATGATGCTGCTCAGTCCGGCTGATGACAAGCCTTGCAATGCACGGCCCAGCAGCAGCATGCTCCATGATTGTGCAGCGGCGCAAAGAACACTGCCAATTACGGTAAAGAACAGAGCCACTTGCAACGAGATGTGGCGGCCAAAGACGTCTGCGAACTGGCCGTAGAAGGGGATGAAGGCTGTCGAAGTGAGCGTGTAGGCAGTGACTATCCAGTTGAGCTGGTCGAATTTGTCTGTAAAATACGTATGATTCAGTCAGAGACAATAAATAGTGGCGATAGCAATGACGAAAACAGCATGATAACGATGCTACCGGCGATGCGGGCTGGGAATTCTACCTACTGAAATGAGACGCGATAAAGGGCAAAGCCGTCGCGACGGAAGTCAGATCCAGCGAGGCCAGGAAATACGGCAGCACCAAGCCTGCAATCAGCTTGATTCGGTACTTTTTGCTGCTACGCTCGGGCTTCTTTGCGCAAGTGCAGACCTGAGCATTCTCTCCCTCTAGGGGCTCCATCATGAATGAGCCGGTCAGGCCAGTAGCGTCTATCTCAGAGACATCATGTCGGGGACACCATTTGACTTCGTTGTCTGTAAAAGGCTGAAGAGAATGGTTCCTTGATCCCGGAGGTGATAATTGACTGTAAGCATGGTCCCCGCCATGAGCCTGCTCGTGGTAGTAGTCGTATTGATGTGTTGGCAGCAATTCTTCTGTAGCAGTCATCGTCGAGCGAAGTTTGGCAATTCGTTCAGCTGTATTCTCTGTCTGTGGTAGCTCGTAAAACGCTGCAGATGAAGACCAAGTTCTGGATAATTGTAGTTCTGAATGTAGTGTAAGATACAGGTATAGGTTAGAGCGGCACTTGTATATATAGAGAAGTCGACCATGGCCTTAGCCGTAGGCCTGGTTGACATCTTAACTAAAAAGACATCCATGAATGGTTGCCGTAGAACTTGAGAGATACTACTTGGCGACTTTGACAGCAGCACTCGTCTCGGAATGGAGATATGTTTAGAAATGCTGAGCGCATCTCCAGTCCATACCATGGAAAAAAGTAAGCACTGCCGTAATGAATGTTGAGGCGTAGTCTGCCTCGTGAAACAAAAGGAGAGAAGGCAGTTCAATTTCAATGACTGAATTATTAGCATCGCCCAATTGAAGACTCGGCGAGGATCTTTTTCCAAGTTTAGAACTCACACAGCTCTCGCAATGCTTCTGTTTTAGGCGAGGCGCGAGTCTCGATTACTATCATGCATTGATAGTGGGGCGAAGATCCCGATGGTTCTAATCTCTTTACATACAAGCGCACAAGTTGATATAGCCGAGCTCTCAGAATGCTTCCGTTTTAGGTCTGGTAGATCTAGAATAGACAGATGCAATAAGGAGTAAGCCTTGAGACCTTTCGAGCTTTGCTCTAGAGTTCGCTTACGAGAACTAGGTCTGTCATCAGCTATGTTGGCGTGGATTAATCTCGCTATTAGGTACCCAGAAAGGAGCTTTGTCATACGGGTTAGTCTGCTGGATAGATGCTGAGCCACTCCTGTGTATCAAAGCCTGCTTGCTTTTAGCAAGTCTTGTTTTGTCAGTAGTTGTGGAAGAGATATAAATTCCCGCTGGTACCCTTCCATATTTAGCAGGTGTTGATCGGTATATACATTAGACGTTGTCAATACGCTGCCTCCGAGGAACAACCTCAACGCAATCTCAGCAACGCCCATCATGCCTCTCGCAAAGCTTGGTTTCATGTTACAACTGTTGGCGCTAATGGGAGCCGATGCCAGACAGCCAGCTCCCCATCCTCCGCCCGCTCCAACGCTGAATTTCCTCTATCACCTTAATAGTACTCTTGGACAGCCAGTCTCTTTTGGCCCAGGCCCAAGCGGTACCAAATTATCGATCCCTATTCTGGGAGGGACTGTTGAGGGCCCTAATATCTGTGGTATGTGCTGTGATGTCGAGTTCTGGGCCCTGGCTATGAAACATACTGATTGACATTATCATTAGGCGAAATAATGAACGTCGGCGCAGATTGGGGGACAATTGACGCGAACGGTACTTTTCGAGCCGATGCAAGATATCAGCTGCGAACCAACGATAGCGCGGACATCTTTATACATGTCACCGGCCCAACACAGCCAAATGGACAGGTCTTGAACCATATCACGTTTGAGACCGGCAGCGACAAGTACTTTTGGTTGAACAACATCGTTGCCGTAGGCATCTCCACATTGGGGCAGACTACAGTCGCAGTTGATGTTTGGGAGATGATCCATAAATCTTGATCAGGAAATCGGAACTGGGGTTAGATCCACAAGAGTAGAATTCGGTTATTGGCAACCTTTCTTTATAGAGAAAGGAACCGTGGTTTTAGTAGTTGTAATTACTTGTTATGTTGAAGCCCTGTACGTCTCCCATATGCCGCATTATCCTCTGTATCCAAGCTGATACCAATTCATGGTATTTAGACTCGGAAAAGCTCTCTTTCTCCGTCTCTGATGCGCCCTGTAAGACCCCTGGTCTCCGTGATTGTGTAGCCTCCTGGGTATTAAGATGACTGATATGGCTATTCAAGTCAACACCAGCATTGATGTCCGACCAGATATCGAGAGGGTAGTCTGCAGCCTGATTCCCATGCAGCTCCTTCGATGTGCCATCCGTTTCGGCGCCCAAGAGGAGTGGAAGGTTCCTATTGAGACGAGGATCGTCGTCAGGTACCGAACGGAGAAGTTCGTGGTAAACTTGAGCGATGCGAAGTGGAAAGATGAAGAAGTAAGCCCCAGCTGGTCCATGCTTCGACTGCAATAGGAAGTCGGCGGTGCGAAGTATATCAAGCGTAGCGTAGTGATCCGAATGTGCCTCATACGGAAAGACGAGTGCATCATTAGTCTTGAAAGAGAACGGTGGAGGCAACGTGAATGACACTCCTACAGAGTGGAGCAATATCAGTTCGTGCATGATACCCAGATCTCTGGCGAAGCTGTGGAGAAGCAACAAGCAGCTGTGGTAGAAGTTTATCTCAATAGCCTGCATTATACTGTTAAAAAACAGCACGGTGTCGAATATCGGCCTTCCCGTCGTCTCATCTACAGACAAAACGGGGCCATCTTGCTGCACCGGTATCTCGTAACAACAATTGAGATGCTGCAATTCCCATCGCCATCGCACCTCGAGAAGTTTTGTATAGAGATGTATGACTCTTTCTCGCATGGAATTTTGCAACTCTAGTTTTGCTTTCTTTGCACCCTGCTGTCCATTCTGGGCGCACGTATCAGCAGCCGTGGTGTTTGTGGAGACTCGCTCCAACTCCCGTAGCCTTCTATCATCTTCTAGAAGACCAGGGATGCAACAAATAATGTCTATGTAGTGGCCTCGGAAAGATTTGCTGCCGGGGTAGTCACTCCAGGGCACTTGCTGCCAGCATGGCTCTTCTAGAAATGTCCTTTGCGACTCATCCATGTGTAGGACCATCTAAGCGGGCGACGATTTAGTCAAAGCACACCCAGATGCAAAACAATCATATAGTCAATGGAAAGCTTGTTGTGCTTACAATGTGTGCCCTCGCTTGCTCAAAAGCTTGTCTCATGGGCTCATGACGAAATGCCCCTGGGCCGCATAATTGGATTAAAGTGGCCAAACCGCGAACGTGTTGCTTCCATGCATCTCTAGTTGAGCCTGCAACCCACTACCCCTGTTTGTTAGCACGCGCAACAAGCAAACAGATAGCGATCTAATCTGAGCGGATCGAGACATCGCTCTTGGGTACACAACGAACCTCAAACAGAGTCATATTCATGATTGCCACAAGCAATGATGCATCAACTGCCATCTTCGACTCCCCTATACCGTACCCACGGGCTAGCTGAGTCCGAAGCTGCTGTAGCGCCGTGCCAAACAGCTTTGTCGCTTGGTATACACTCAGAGCATGCTGGGTAAGGCGTCCATGCAGGATCAGCGCAGCAGCTTCGATGGAAATCTCCAGAACTGGAGGACGCTCATCAGATTTGCAGTGGCTAGTTTGATTGAGATGTTGCCCGAAGCCCTGCGCCGTAAGGAGCTGATGGATGAAGCGGCGAGCGTGTTCGGAGATGAGTGTCTGACTGGTGCCGGCAGCGAGGCCGGTGGTGCTAGTCGATGAAGAAG
The DNA here is from genome assembly GCA_022985005.1 of Trichoderma koningiopsis. Taxonomy (NCBI): domain Eukaryota; kingdom Fungi; phylum Ascomycota; class Sordariomycetes; order Hypocreales; family Hypocreaceae; genus Trichoderma; species Trichoderma koningiopsis. The sequence continues at coordinate 2,087,563 of JAJPEM010000006.1, read as the reverse complement.
AGATTCTAGGGGAAGCAGACTGTCCTGAAGGATTGGCAGGAAATGCACTCTTCACTTCTGACGACGATGAATGGCTCTCGGGTCTGGCATTTAGAAGTCTGATTGGGTCGTTGCTCTCCGGACTCGAGGACATGACAAGCCTTCGGTGCGCCACGCTAGGCATTGCATTGATGAATATAATGGGACGCTCATAGCCTTGGCATGTAAAGCCGCCTCTCTCACAGCGGCTGCAGGACGGGCGGCGCTCATCTGGAGTTGTGTCCAGTCAACTAGAATGCTTTTGAGGATTGACAGAGTTTACAGAGGGCACGCACCGCAGCGGACATGGCGAGACTTGCAAGTGCCACAAGCCTTGCTGCGCCCTCCGACGCCAACCATTGCGAATCGATCTCCAGAAACGATCTCCAGAGCGCTTATTATAGATTTAAAGACTTGATATTTTGCAGCCGTTCTCTGAAAAGTATTTCTGGGCCGATCGTGAGTTGTTTGTAATGAGCGAGAGTTGACCCCCCTTTGAAGAGCCGGGCAGAAGTCCCACACTTACCAGCATGTAAGCAGAGCGAATGCCCGCCGCCTTACGCTATCTCTAAACCGTTGTTTTCCCGGTTGTCAAGTCATATTATCCTTCCCTTTCTCATATTAGCCTTTCCAAGTCGCAGTGATTCCTGTGTCGGCTTACCCTCTTCATCTCTGCCCTTGTTCTGGCTTCACTGTTAACACTATGGGGGATTCAACTCGAGTAAGAGTTGTGAAAAACGGGCCCCACTAACAAAGGTATATATAGGTAGGTAGGTAGTGGTATGAAAAGCTATCGCGCATGAAGTGGTAGAAAAGAGGTCTTTTTCTTTAACTTAATATTGCGCACTGCTTCAAGTATTTACTTACACAAAGGACTATGCTATCACACTAATATATATTACCTTACCCGCTCGAGTATTGAGGAGTCAACTGTAGCGGGCCAAGTCTGGATTATAGGGATAACCATACTGGTTTTAATTATATGCAGGCGTATGAAAGAGAGTTTCCGCTCGCATTGGGCTCTTGCACAGAATAAGATTGCATCAAGGAATCAAGACCAGAAGAGAGATAAAGAGGTGGTGTTCTTTTGAGATAACCAATACTGCGAACCACATCTACTATTTACACAAAAGACCATGCCATCACTCTGACCTATTCTATACCACCCGCTCGAGTATCTCAACTATCTTGCCATATCCTCTCCGCTTTGCCATATCAATTGCTCTAAATCCTCTCACGTCCATAGGGCGCGGATCCGCACCAGCTTCCATTAAAATAGCCACAATTCGCTCATAACCACAAAAAGATGGCCAAAAGAGAGGCGATCTCCCAGACCTTGACAACGAATTGACATTTACATCTGGCTTTTGCGCTAAAATCTCAACAACTGCCTCATGCCCATTGGTTGCAGCAATCCATAAAGGTGTTACTCCTCTGATATTCTTTATATCTGGATTTATTCCGTCATGTATTAGCTGTTTAATACAATGGCTGTCTCCAGTCCTTGCTGCGTTGTAGAATTTTGAGATGCAGCGCCATTTATCCCAATTAGAGATAATAAGATTATCTTGCTGGGATAAAAGGCTTAGAACTGCGTTCTGACCACATGTTGCCGCAGCCTTGATGACCTCCTCTGTAATGGCAATCTGACGGTCTCCGCGTCGGTCAAGGAGTAATGTCATAATTTTTTCGCCAACAATTTCATTTCCCGCTGCAGCTTTAATGATTTCTTCTGTAATGATCATCTGGTCTCCTCGCCAGTCAAGGAGTAATGTCATAATTTTTTCGCTAATAGCTGCATTTCCCGCTGCAGCTTTAATGACTTCTTCTGTAATGATCATCTGGTCTCCGCGTCGGTCAAGGAGTAATGTTATAATTTTATCGCCAACAATTTCATTTCTCGCTGCAGCTTTAATGACTTCTTCTGTAATGATCATCTGGTCTCCGCGTCGGTCAAAGAGTAATGTCATGATTCTTTCGCCGATAGCTTCATTTCTCGCTGCAGCTTTAATGACTTCTTCTGTAATGATCATCTGGTCTCCTCGCCGGTTAAAGAGCAATGTCATTATGCCCACTCCGCGTTTTTCATTTCCTGCTGCAGCTTTAACAACTTCTTCTGTAATGATTATCTGGTCTCCTCGCCGGTTAAAGAGCAATGTCATTATGCCCCCTCCACGTTCATTTCCTGCTGCAGCTTTAACAACTTCTTCTGTAATGATTATCTGGTCTCCTCGCCGGTTAAGGAGCAATTTCATTATGCCTAAACCACGTTTTTCATTTCCTGCTGCAGCTTTAACGACTTCTTCTGTAATGATTATCTGGTCCCCTCGCCGGTTAAAGAGCAGTGTCATTATGTCCACTCCAACTTTGGTATTTTCTGCAGCAGCTTTAACGACTTCTTCTGTAATGTTGATCTGGTCTCCTTGATGATTAAGAAGCAATGCGATTATTTTTTCGCCTTTTCTTATATTTCTTGCTGCACACTTAAGAACTTCTTCTGTAATTATCATCTGGTCTCCTTGCCGATCAAGAAGCGATGCAATTATTTTCTCACCATTTGCTGTATTTCTTGCTGCAGACTTTAGAATTTCGTCTGTAATGATCAAATGGTCTCCCCCGCGGTCAAGAAGCAATGCCATCGCTTCATTGCTATTCGTGTTTCTTGCCGCAGCTTTAATAACATCCTCTGTAATAGTAACTTGGTCTCCCTGTCGGTCAAGGAGCAATGATATAACTTCATTGCCTGCCCATCCATTTTCTGCTGCAGTCTTAATAATGTCTTCTGTAATAGCAATTTCGTCCCCTCGCCTGTCAAGGAGCAATGCCATCACTTCATTCCCAACAAAGCTTCCTGCCGCGGCTTCAATGACATCCTCTGTAATAGTAACTTGGTCTCCTCGTCGGTCAAGGAGCAATTCCATTATCTTGCCGTTTTCATTTTCTGCCGCAACCTTAACAATGTCCTCTGTGATAATAATTTGCTCGCCTCGCTGATCAAGGAGCAGTTCCATCATCTCCTTGCCATTACGTGGATTTTTTGCTGTAAGTATCACTACGCGTTCATTTACTTTTGCTCCCAAGCAAAGTAATTTAGTGACAACGCTTATATGCCCCCATTCAATGGCATGTTCTATAGGCGTTTTATTATTTTCATCAACGCAGTCAAAGTTAATGACTGACGTTGACTTCTTAGAGTCGGGTTGTTGATAGCTCTGATTAGCAATGTAATCTACTAAAGAAACGATGCCCCACCGCCCAGCAACATGTAAAATAGAAAATTGTTGTGGAATTTGGAGGTAATATCGAGTGTCAATTGCTCGTAGTGTCTTTATCCAGTGCTCCCGACTCGGCGAATTGACTCTAAAGAACTCAGCTTCTGAGTCTCTCACTTCAAACCTTGACTGAGCCATACGCGCGTGATTAACCCATTCTTCAGTTGCGTAAGACAAGAACTGGGTATTAGACTGTTCCTTGGTATGGAATTGTTCGATAAGGAGATTGACACAACGATAGGCAACACTGGCATGAGCATCGAGTTCACTTATGAAATGACTGGAGTCGGCTCCAACTAAATAGTCTTTAACGGACTGATGCAGTAAGAGCACTTTTTCATCCTGGATAATGATCAAGAGACGGCAGGATGCAATTTGATCTCGTGTAAACTGGATTCGGGTACTTATATCCCCTTCTTCTTGGTATATTTGGCAAGCTTCAGATAGCTCCAACACGCTCAGTGGCCGCGTACAAACGGCAGCCAAGCTGAGGACGCGTCGGACTATGCCGGCTCCAGACTCCTCCTGTTCGAGACTTTTGTCAAGGAGTCTCTTATAGAGCGAATGGAGCCCTTTAGGTATTTTTTGTAAAAGTTGGATAGCGTTCTTTGAAGGGACACCTTCCAGCTCCTCGCATGCTAAACCAACCCAGAGAAAAGTGCCCTCGGCTTTGTCTCTAAGGATATCGCTGACTTCATTTTTAACCTTATCTGTGTATCTCTTCTTCTTGGCAAGACCTGCTACTCTTTCCTTGATACACCGATCAATGTCTTGCTTTGCTTGAGGAAAGGATGCTAAGTCCTTATTCGAGAATTCTTCCAAGTATTCGTAAATCTCAGAATATGGCCGACTGGTGACTAGAAACCGAATGTTTGATGGGAATTCTTGACTCTGAAAGGCTTCTTGAAACTGGTGTAATAGAACCTTTTGTGACTCTGAATCGCATTCATCCAGCGCGTCAATAATGCAATATTTTTGACCTGTATCCTGATCCGCAGCTGCGGCTATGAATATTGTCCAGAGAGCATCAAACGATTTGAACAGCTCCGCCCCACGCTCAATATACTTTGGCAAGAGATAGCCAAGAAGCTGTGGGTGCTGCTGGATAAGCTGGTAGAGAAGACCTCTAAGAATTGATGTTTCTGTCTTCCGTTGTTCGAAGCTAGAGTCGCAGAAAAAGTATAGAAGCGTTTCCCCATTCTCCGCAAAAAAATTTTTTGGCAGCTCTTCGGTGAGAAATATGGCCATGGTAGATTTCCCGGTTCCGGGATTTCCATGAAGCCATAGGATATTGCTCGCCTGGCCCTCACCCGTCGTCTGTTCCCGGCCAAGCCAAGCAGTAAACTCCTCTGTCTCGAGTAACCATTCACAGGTACCGCTGGCGCGATCTCCCTTTTTGCGCTTCAGTGCCTTTCTATCTTCGGCTGGATCAGTCAGGAAAAGTTTGCGTCGACAATCTTGGGCTGAGGCCTTAAGGGAGCTGTTGTCAGCGTTATAGATGACATTTCCCTGATGAATGCGGGCGCCAGGTCCAAAAGTGTTATCTTTAATCGAGCTTTGATTGTGAATAGTCTTGTTAACAGCAATCTTTTGCTGTTTCGCCGGGCCAGAGAAAGAACAGTCGACGCTGTCTTCGCTCCAAGCTCTCTTTCTGTTGCTCAAGGGTATCCCCGAAAGGGTCCTATTATGCCCATTGGACGATGGCTCCCGAGAGGATGACATTTGATGCTTATGTTATAATGGGCTTGAATGGTGATGAAAGAAACGTAATTATAAGAAATCGGCAAATTTTGGTTTGGGGTAGCTCATCTCGACAAAAGCAACTCGCTGAATGAACTGCTCATAGTTTAGGAGTCAATGGCACATATTGCGGGGTAATAGGCCATGATAAGCGCCTGTGGTCTGTTGGAGTTTCAGCAAGCGCTTGGTCTTGTGCGAGGCGACCAGGTGTTCTATTAGTGCGGCTCATTGGTAGGGGAAACAGGAATACAAAGAACTATTTAGATTGTCAGTCCTGCAAGTCGATATAAATAGCTTTTACTTATGCTAGAATCTCTTAGCGATAAATGCTTTGGGCAAAGGAACCAGAAAAAAACATTCACGAAGGCTTCGTTGAGTAACATCAGAAATATTGGATAGAAATTAGTTAGTCAGCTAAACCAAGTACCAACTGCTGTGCGGGGGTTGGATAATATCACCTGGGCAGTTTCTGGTTATTACATGTACCAGCACTTCTGCGATCGCTGGAGCTATTATCCTTTTGGCAATTAGCCGCTCAAGACCCTTGCCGACGCATGAGAGGAGAGCGATTGGTTGCTACACTTTAGGCGAAGTATAGCCTTTTGTAGACGTGCTTTAGGATAGTAACAGCTACATCTGCGATTCGGAGAATATAGGTAGGCAGGTGGTATAGAGCGGTGACTACTGCCTCCTCTAGCACGCTTGTTAGTCATGGGAGCCTGGGATGTCTTGGCCTGAGAGGTTGGAGGGGGAGTCAGCCTCGATGCCTTGGCGATGGAGTATAAGGAATTCTGTAATAGGCTTGCCCTTTCAACTGCCCTGGCTGTTCCTTTTTCTCGGTCAAGCAGAGCATTTTAGAGAGTTTGGCTCATGTGATCCATAGCAGTTGATGTATCCACCATTGCTAAACACGCTCCGTACTCTTTACCACATGTTGTGCAGCGAACTGATTCATTTGATTCATTAGGCGAGTTAGACTCAAGGCGGGGTTAAGGGACGGGCCGTCTGTTAGCGCTTTATTATAGTTGAATCGGCCTCTCGCCGCCGTCTAGACTTCCACAGATAATTAAGGCGGAGCTAACATTTGTCAATCCGATGTGTCTAAGAGGACGGAAACAATTGAGACTTATCCAATGAGCATTAAGCTTGCCAAATTTCGAGATACCAATGCCTTGATATTAATTTTCTAACTACCTCTATCTTCACCTCCCCGCCCTGCTATTGTATTAAACTGGCTGCTGAGTGAGCCACTTTACATACCCCCTCGAAGACAATAATCTTCACTGAATCTCCTCTGAGCGAACAAAGATTGCGGGCCACACAAGGGTTAACACTATAACTTCTACCTAGATTAGCACGACAGTCGGACTTATATGCCTGAATCGTCCTCGATGACGCTGTTGCTTGAAGTATATGACTTCCAGGCGGCGCATGTCGAGTTCAGCGTATCATAATCAAGGAGGTCAGCAATCTCTGACTCGCGCACTACCCATTGGAGACCGAAACCCTCGCTCGTGTGCCAACCGATATGGCAGTGCATGAGCCAGGCTCCCGGATTGTCCGTCTCAAATGCAAGCACAAGGTAGCCCGACGCTGGCAGCATGGCGACGTCGCGGCGCGGGGGATTGTCCGTGTTGAGGGTCACGCTGTCACTATAAGTACCTGTACCCTGAGCCAAGACGTAGAAATCGAAGCCATGCAAGTGTACTGGGTGTGGCACCGAAATCGCCGTGCTTATGACAACATAAACCCACTCATTGGCGCTGGGCAGCGAGATAACGGCGTTGGACGTGTTGAAGGTGGTAGCATTATTGTACACTTGCAGTAAGGTCGGATCCTCCCAGTCAACTACCATAGTTGTACTATTCAAGTACCATTTGAATAGATTATTGCTGTTCTTGCCCAAAGTCACTGCCTCGCCAACGGTTGTTGTCTGGCTCGACACTGTTTTGGAGACATATGGTACTAGATCAGACGCATCCTCGTCATCACAGCTATCGGTATACGAATAGCCCGTTGTCGTAGGTGTGCCTGCGCTGCTGCCATAGTAGACGATGCCCCTGATGTCATCCAAGTTGCCGTTAGACGAACAGGCGCTCTGGGGAATAGCCCGCATCCAGAAATTATCGGCGACAGAAGACTGGTTGGCTGTGATTATGACATCGTAACGTTGTCCTAGGGGGTAACTGCATGTTAGTAGAGTTTCTTCACATGAAAATTTGAAGTTGAGAATAAATACCAATTCCAATGTTTAAGACGGTTGTATTGAAAGGGTTAATAGGAACGAGGTCGTTGGAAATCACTTGCATGGTGTGATTGTCAATAGAAAACTTGAAGTGCGTGTCGATAGCACCATTGACTAGACGCAGTCTATACGATTTCCCTTCCGTAAATGACGTGTTAAACCGGTGGCCGGCATCATCAAAGACGTTAGTGCCGTTGATGAGGCCCGTCGTCAGTGTAGGAGGGCCGTTTGTCTCCGCTGATGCGTACAGCTCGTCAGCGGTCTGGTGACTCCAGTCATTTAGGAATAGAACGCCTAAATCCTCGTCATAGTTGGCAGTAGCCGGACCGTTGATAAGTATGCCTCCAAAGACACCTTCCCATGCTTGCAATCCAAAGTGAGAGTGGTACCACGTGGTTCCATATTGAGTGGCCTTCCAGGTATAGTTAATGCTGCTACCAGGAGGAGTAGGGCATTGAGTAATGCTGACAACGCCGTCATTTTGGTTTGTATAATTTTGACGGATGCCATGAAAGTGGAGGCTGGTGCCATTGGTACTCGTCGAGAGTGCATTGTTGACATGGACCACCACAGTATCACCCCAATCGGCAATGAGTGTAGGACCGGGAATACTGCCATTAAGTGCCTGCGCGTAGCGTGAGACGCCATCTGGAGCTACTGTAAGATCTGTAAGCTCGAGCCAATATTCTCGAGTTACGCCAGTATCAGGAGCCTCATTGTAGTAGTCTGTCGAGATATCATAATCACACCACTCATTCCGAGTGGTAGCAGTATTGCCTGAGCACGAAGATCGAGGGTAGAGATCGGGAGCCGCAGTTCTATCAAGCGAAGAAAACGCATACACAGCTCCAGAAAGGAGTGACGCCACAAGAAGAGGAGGCCACATCATGCTGAATAGGCCTATTAATAAATGAATGAAATTGTGATAAGCTTGGAGCTGTGGCAATAGGGAATGACTTGAAACGATTTGTAACTGAGATTGATGAATGAAAGTGAAAGTTTTTGGTTTTTGATCAGATTGAATCAAGGCATGGCGCGCTTGTTATACTTCCTTGGCCTTGTTAAGCTTGTATACCATATAGTTCTTGTTGTTATATAGCTTAGAAGTATCTCCTATAACTTCTAAACACCATAATGTCTATGCAGTTAATTGTTTAGCTATCCACTGTCTACATTTCGCATAGCCCAGTACCCCACGGTAGCTAAGAGAAGCCTACGCAACTGTTTTCTAAATCAGGATCTACCAGGGATATCGAAACTCCGTTATCAAGAACCCCACGATGGCAAGGCAGACTTGTCCATACCCAAGTCAATTATTTTGGCTGTAGAAATTATCTATAGTATCAATGCATTCATACAAAAGTCGTCTTGAGAGGTTTGCAGTTGCGTAATTGGTTGCGTAATCGACTATCCGCTGTAAACAGAGTGGGTATAGTTACGAGATTCTTGTGGTTACAATTATGGTTCGGAGTAGCTTCTAATCTACGGTTTTCGTTAAAAGTCGGGTAGTTTATGTGCGTGGTAGTAGCGCGGCACGGCACAGCACAGCACAGCCTCGATATAAAGCTGCTATTACTCAATTCGGTAGACTGAAACTGAACAATAGGGAGTAGCTTTCGAACTAGTGATGACGTGGCTTTGAACACTCATCTTTTTGGTTGGAGATCTCCTGATTTACAAGAATGGATAACTCTATCTATACATGCCAGCTACTAGGTTGTTCGGTATGTGGGGGATGCATACACGCGCTATAGTATCCAGTTTTCCCCTTTCCGCGTAATCCCCTCCACCGACTGTATGCACGGTCGAATAGAGTTAATAGCATGCATCCTGAAACATTATGCCACAGTGAAAATATTACACGAGTGTATTGAATCCGAAAGGTTGGCTGTAGCTTTGGGACTCAAAAGGAAAGTTGACTCTACAAATCTAAGTTTATAGCCCATTGCAATAATATGTTTTTGGGGATATAGGATGTAGAATATGTATCTACCACAAAATGGCCAAGCTAATTCTTCGAGAAATCTGTGATCTTTTTGATTGAGAGAGACATGCAGTTGCATAATTCAGGTTTCTTTATATCGTAAGACTTTCTACGGGTCATGATAAATGTCTCCTATGCTATTTTTTGTTGAAACTCCTTACCTTGCAATTGGGATAAGAATTTATCCTCTTTATGCCTAGAGCATCCCTTGATCGTGCAATGACGCGTGGCCCATAACACATAATATTGCATAAAATGAAATGTAAATATCTAATTTTTCAGACGCGTTATCTGTTTAGCCATAGATAAAAGAGAAGAGAGCCACTTGGAAATGTTAGATCTCTCTTTTTTACAAATAAAACTGATGTCTACTGGCACTATTGATGTTACTCCTGCTGTTGTTATTGTCATTCTCATTGGCTGCCATATATTGATTCCGAAGTTTACTACCCCCGTTATGAGCTTGCCCACTTCCTTGTCTAGGCGCCCGCCCCATGTGCATCAATGAAGCAAATGAACATTGGGAGATCTCTCAGTGTTAAGTATAAGACACATCGCGCAAATCTCATCGGAATGCTTTGTAAACGCATCTATAACGAGTAATTGGCGTGTTATAGGAATTTCATCACGAAGACAAGTCGCATAGCATCTCGATAATGTTACAGTATTGTCGCAGTTTGCTAATAGCTCAAGAGTATGAAACTACGTTATTTAAATGCCAATGCATATTGTAAGCAAGTTGTCTGAATGATTATTGTGGCTAGCACAGACTCTAGTAGTGGCAACATCTAAGGGCAATGGAATAGACTGGGATACGCCCTAAGCTCAAGATCGGAATACATATTGGTTCAGCTTAGCTTTGCACTGGGACATAACCTGCAGATATGTAATAAATGGAAAATCCTCATCAGTTCTCTTAAACTGCTGTATATATTATCTCTATGACTGTCATCAGGCCAAATGATGACTACAATAATGAAGTATAAGCCCAACGCCGCTATATAGCTTGTAACTTGGCCAAAGACACTTATCCAATTTTCGACTTTGAGAAAATGAAATAGGTATCTAAAATTGTGTCTAGATTATTTCTGGTAGTTTATGAAATTTTTACTTATTCCCCTTCTTTTAACCTATAAAGAGTTAGGCTTCAACATTAAAGCATGTTGAAAGACTTGGCTAGATCCAGTCTGCAGAGAGAGATGATTCAACATCGCAAATCTGACTATTGGCAGGGCGGAGTAGCTGAAGATGTCCCCACTACATCACCCATATGGGCTAGATTTAGTAGAGCGCTAAAGCCAAAACAACAAAGTGTTAGAATCTCCCCGCGAGTTCTCAGGCGATAAATCTACAAGTAACAACATTGCGGAGTTAGGTAGTGGTACACAATCTAATTGAGTATCGACTTTTTGGTGTTGCGAAAGATGAGTACTTCTAGCCCATCAGCAGATGCCTCCTCTGGACAATCGGCAATTGGAGCCGTAAAGCGATCCTGCGACCAATGCAAGTTTCGCAAAATTAGGGCAAGTTTGACAATGCGACTCAGCTATTCCGCTGTTTGGTTGGCAGCCAATAGCTGACTCCAGGCACAGTGCGACTTCTTGCAGCCATGCAAGGTGTGTCTCGCTCGTGGGTTTGAATGCACATATTTAAAACCCCAGAAGAAGCGTGGCCCTGCTGGCAAGTAGGTTCTCGGGCCATAATCCTGACTCTTTGGCGTTTTCTGACATGTCCGCTAGGCGTCTTGCGCAAATTCACCAGGAACAAGGCCGTTTGCAAGGCAAGGAAAACTCGGAACAATATATTGAGATGATGGCAGCTCAGACATCGGAGTCAATTGGAGCAGTCAGCAATGATACGACTTCGACTCCATCTCTGCCGATAGCAAGATCCGAATGGTCGTCTCGAGATTTTGATGGACATCTTGCCGCGACAGATCACGAATCGCAACCTGTACCTAACATCGCGAACTCTAGTTTTGCAAATGACCTGCCAATATCCAATGCAGGTGACGTCGGCATCTTCAGCCATACTCAAGATACAGAGTACTGGCCACCAGATAGGGCGACGTCTCAGATACCGCCATCTGGTTTCCCCTGGGGAGGCTCATTTATAGACTTTGCAGCACTCCCACCGATAATTGATATGAACTTTCAAGAGAACAATACAGATCCGACAAGCGCGCGTCCGTATGATCTGGCAGCTCCTCAAGAGCAGTTCAGAGATACCGCCCCTCATTGGCCGAGTTACATCAGCGAAGCTAGCTTGATTCCATGGATGGATGTCTATTTTGATAGACTTCACCCGACAATGCCAGTCTTCAACCGATCTACACTGTTCACCAAGATCTATCTCCAAGAGCATCGCAATAACCCTTTATTCGGGTCTATGATCTTGGCTCTTTGTGCATTCGCCATCACCCAGCCCATTTTCATCAGCGAACGGCCTACATCTTCCTCGCGGGAGCGCCAGGCCAAGCTGTTGATGAACGAAGCCATGAAGATGCGTAGCTCTTTTGACTTTGGCGAAAGGCCAACATTGGAAGCGGTCATGACAAGCTTCTTCCTGTTTGGCTCCCTCTTTGGCACCAACCAGCATAATGCCGCTTGGCTTCGCTTGCGGGAAACTATCGACTTGGCTCAGACAATGGGATTGGATGACTCGAATGCGTACCAGGGAGCACTTGGCGAAGAGACGGGTCAGAATCTACGCGCATACATGGTCTTGTTTATTACGGAGAGGGCATATTCTATTCAGAAACGGCATCCTATCACCTTGAAACAAATGCGTGACTCGGTGCCGTGCATCTCAGATGATCTCTTGAGCAGCTCTTCACACGGCCTTCTCTCGGGAATGATTGTGTTTAACGAGAAAGACGCCGCCGCGTTGATGGGGCTGTCGGCGCTCATGCAGCTCTTTAGCGTTATCCAAGATGAATCTATCAATTGCTGGAACGCTACGTGCGCAGCTACTCGAGGAGGCTGCTCCAAGTCTAATGAGGAGACAGTTTTGTTAGTGTTTGAGAAGCTTGAGCACGCCCAGGACCGACATCTGTATAGCCACTACGACCGTCTCGTCCTGGATGACCAATTACCAGATAACATGGCTGGGGATGTGCTTACTGGACAGACTATTGTCACTCAGCATGCTGACATACTTGTAACGCAAAAATGGCTTCAGAACCGACTTTGGTATCTCTGCTTGGCACACAGTCTGCTAAAGCCACAATCACCCCACCCTGAGCTACAGTTCGACTATGCTATCCACTTGGCGGAATCTACGTTGGCTCTGTGTCAGAAGCTGCCTTTGAGTTTTATGGAGGCCCACGGCGTAGGACTGGTAAGGAGCCATATTTGGATTTCTTCATATATCATGCACCCTGCTGATAAATGATGATAGATTGAGAAGCTCTACGACATTTCCGCGACAGCTATTACTGTTCTAGGTAATCCAGCCTTCCCGGTGGAGCGGCTTTCACCGATCGCAATCCCTTTACAGCCTTCCGTCTCCCTACATCATGGGAAGCAAGGCGTCGAAACTTCCCATCATAAGCTCGTCCATCAATACTTTAAGGTGTTTAGCATTCTTCGAGGCGGCAACCACCCGTATCTGGCCAAGTACGTGGCTCATCTTCACTCTCTTGGATTCGACCCACCACATCTGGAAGCACACTGAGCTACTTATACATGACCATTCATACACTTGATACTACTTTAATGCACTTTTACACGTGTTGGGGGCGCGCAGTTGCGAAATTTTTCTCCAGAATGGGCCTAACTAGGTCTCTCAGCAGAGTTACTCGATCTGTAATACAACCATTATTCAATATATTGTCTTTATTTTCTATCGACCTCTCGTTCTTCTATCAAAATTTCTGGCTGTCGAGTCATTTCTAGAGTTTTTAATAGACAGCTCTAGATGAGTGATAATCTACATGTATGTATTGCTAAACCATATTCATTGTATAATATTGGCCTCAGCTGGCCTGATTCTATGTCTCATAAAATATTGATGGTCTCAGCTCCCACCCTACGCAATGAGATACTATTGCCTCATTTCCTCCTGTTGAACCATCATAGTACTTCACGAATGGCTGCAAACCGTAGCATTGGCCAGTCTCGGGATAGATACGGGTTGTTATAACAACCCGTTCGCTGACAAAAATCTCGAGTACACTGACGTCAAAGAAAATACGAATATCCAACGTCTCTTGGTCTTTGTTGCCGGTAATGGGGTTTCGTGTAGTGAAAAGAGTGTGTGGTGCAAATTCAGGGCTGTCATTTATACCGCTTGTCTCATTGTGTCCTGAGTTGACACAATGCCGCTCCACCACTATATACTCTTCATGTGGTTGAAAGAAGATGGTTGTCTTACTTACAAGATCTTATAGTAGTTAGCCAACACGGTAATTGATTACATTTTCCCAGGGGTCTTACCATCAGAGTGATACAATATGATACCAATTTGCTCTGCAGCTGGTGGAACGGACAAGGAGACTTCTGCCTCAAAATGACGTGCTTTGAGAGCCAGGAAGTCAAATGTATTCCGAGTCTGTGAGTAGCTGCAGCCATTGAATGTATGTGCAGAGGAGAGGGCTAACTCTTTCTGGCGTAAAACTGACAAACGGGGATCGGGAACAGAAGTAAGCGTGGTAACGCTATAAGAGCCATCAAGATTAGGGGTGCAATGAAGCCAATCTAGACACTTCAGATCTGAACGGCTAGTAGCAACCACATTCTTGATCTGCTTCATCTTGAGAATTCGAGATAAAGATAACATACCGCTCCACCCTTGCTTCTTTGCTAAGTGAGCTGGTAAATCTTCTTCAAGAATCCAGCCATGAACTAATCGACTGTCTGTTACTGTGTCGTAGAATGAATTTGCAGCATAGTACAGTCCATAGTCAAGGCGACCACCAAACCTAAACTCAAAGTCCAGTACTTGACTCTTAGAAGTCTCTGTGGGTGCTTGCTCCGTTAACTTTGGCCGGCCACAAAGCCAGTTCTGTATCTTGTTTGTCCTTTGTGCGTTGTTGGCCTTGTTGACTTGGTCTTTGGTATCTAGAAACGAAGGTGTCTCGGGTTCGTGGGCTCCCTCTACACTCATCAATAGAATGTCGTAGGAGTCACCATCGTTATCTCGAAGTGTCATGAAGTTGGTGACCTCAAAGTTGGTGCCAAAATCTGTCAGCTTCTTTGAAGGTTTGAAGTTCTGCCCTGGAGTGAATAACGTGCAAACAAAGCTCCACTGAGTAAGGTCTCGTGCATCGATGGAGTATAGAAAGACTGCGGGTGACTGATGGCGGATTCCTCCCGCAACAACTCCATACAAGTACTCTCCGCTGCTACGGTCGAGACATTGATCAATAGAGTCCCACGTTCCGATGAAGGGGTCTCGCCACCCTATCACGTCCAATCCTTTCGGAGGCCCTGGAACAATAGAAGATGGGTGACGTTCCCACGTTCGCCCATGGTCCCTGGAAGTTGCCATGCGGATGAGCTCGCTGCCCTTCTCGTAAGGCAATGTCCAATGTATTGGTGAATGTTGGGCTGAAGTATAGAAGGTCGTTATGGTGCCATCGTCTTGACCGTTGGGGTTAGTTGGCCAAGTACAACCAGTGAATACGCCGCAAGGATCATCACTTTCAGAAGGCTGCATCGAAGGCTCCTTAGAAACGACCCAATGTACCTGATCTTGAGATATTGCATGTCCCCAGGACATATTTCCCCATTCGCATCCAGATGGATTCCATTGGAAAGACATCTGATAGCATCGCCCTGACGGACTGTAACCTGGACCGCATGGATCATTGACCCAGTAACGGGGCGGCATCAAGTGATACCTTGGTCTCCACCGATTGAAGCTTCCCTGATCCGAGGTAGGTTCGATGCTCTTACTGCTAGAGTGTGCAAAGGAGTTTGAGACATGAGTGCGGCCCTTGGCGTTGGAACTCAACGCAGGTGTAGTGCGGAGAGTGGCCACTAGAAGAGACATTTTATAACAGAGAACTTTACGTGAATCTTTGAACAGATCTAGTAATATGTGACGTCTTGTAGAGTTATGGATGTTGCAGACAGAGGTCGGTGAAGGGAGGCAATGCCAAAAGAATCGTTGAGTTGTAGAAGAGTCGTAACTTCTCAATCAGTCTATAACAGGGCAAGAAAGGAACAAGAGTCCAGATTCTAGTAGTGACGCCAAATGAATAGCGCTCTTATGTGACGTCTCCATCTTTAACTCGCATGAGACCCTGGGTTCTCTGCTCGAGCGGGCAATTTTCGGCGAAAAGTAAGCTTTTCAAGGCCGTCAGTATGGGGCCGAGTAAATAGCTTGTTTAGGTTTATTGTGTGGTTTAGTTTCAATGTCCACTACCAAGGTAAGCTAGCTACAGAAATCCACATCTTGGCAATAGTACAGTAAGAAGCACTGCTCTAGATATTGAGTTTAAATAGACATAGAGAAACTTCCGGGGTTGTCAGTCTTTTTTGGGGGTAGTTATGTTGGGGACCAATGCTCTCCGCTTGCTTCGAAAGGGGCTTCATAAATACCCGCGTAGGAGATCTTTCTGTGGAACACCAAAGACAAAGGGTTTAACTATGCACTCCGGCTATCGATTGCTTCAGGCATGTGTGAGCTGAAGAACTCATGTATACAAGGCGCAACTATGAATGATTATGAATATTATGCCCGCAAGATTTACGCGACCCAGGCATGTGCTCGTAAAAATGCGTGCTATGCTAATTGCTGCAACGCCACTAATGGCTGACATTCTAGTAGTGATCGCCGAATCAGGTCTACGATATTGATGGTGTCTGGTGGAAGATGTCTATTTGCTTAGCACATTAATTACGTACTCTAAGGGGGGTTCCAATTATGTCTCGGTGAAACTCATGTACGGAGGAGGCGAGACAGTCCAGTGCGGCGAATTTTCGGCGAAACTGAACAGCCAATCCAGATTCTGATCTTGGATCCCCGCGTCTCCGCCATATGTACCCCAGAGAAAATTCCACATCTGGGGTCGCAGGTTCCAGTTGTGGCCTCTTGATAGTCTGGAGTACATGTATGTGGTCCGGGCCAGGTGAGGCTCCTGGACATATATATACCAGTAAGGAATCTACACAGCTCGTTCGAGATGCTCATTACAAACTCCAACCATCGCTTTGGGTTTGCTTACCTTGAATCCAAAAGCGTCTAGTTCATCTCTTTGTCAATAGCTGGCAAATTGTTTCTTGCGGCTGGAAGCCTTTAAGAAGAGTTTTCAAGTAGGAAACACAATGGCTACCAACGAGAACCATCAGGCGACTGCCGAGCCCAAGCTCGAGGTCTGTAACGTGGAGGAGATAGCAGCTGCCGAAGCCTTGACTCCTGGCGTGCGACCAGACAAGGGGGCGATCAATTTGATGCTAGTCTTGTCATGTCTTGCTTTCGGCGCCTCATCTTTTTTATTCGGCTACGATGATAGAGTCATCTCACCTGTTGCCGCAACGCCAGCCTTTGTAAGTTCCTTGCCATTTCCCAATAAAACTCAAAGTTCAAAGCCGCTGACTGTTTCTTTAGGTGAGGCTACTTCAAGGCTATGCCGGTCCTGGTAACGATAACCTTTCCTTGACAGCACGCAATCAGGATCTGGTTTTCTCTGTCCCTCTCGTTGGATCAGTCATTGGTGGGCTGGCCACGACGCCCTTGACCAATCGCTTTGGCCGTAAGTGGACACTCATTGGATCCTACGTGTTTTCATTATTGGGAGCCTTCTTGCAAGTATTCGCGCCAAACTTGGCCGCTTTCGTCATCGGACGTTTCTGCAGTGGCTTTGTCATTGGAATAGCGCACACCATCGCACCGCTATATCTTTGCGAAGTTGTGCCTACATCAATGAGAGGCCGGAGTGTGCAGATCTACAATATTCTCAATATCTTCTCAGGCGTGATTGCCACGATTGTCTCAAACGCCACCCACGCTATTGATGGACCAAAGGCCTATCAAATTCCCTTGTCTATCGAAGCTGGCCTTCCTGCGCTGCTGTTCATCCTGACTCTTGGCATTCCTGAGAGCCCTCAATGGCTCGTATCCAAGGGTCGTATGGAGGAGGCTAAGAAGAACCTACGACGCCTGCGCGGCTTTTCCGACGCTCAGTTAGAGGATGAGTTTCGCGTTATCGTTCTTTGCGAGGAAAACGAACGCGAGCTAGCATCAAACGTGCATTTCTGGGACCTTTTCAATCGAGAGAACTTCAAGAGGACCATCACCGCTGGGTCGTTCTATTCGCTTAATCAGGTCTCAGGCGTGATCCTGTCGACGACATATACCACCGTCTTTCTCAGCCAGTTAGGCGTAGGTAATGCTTTTGTTCTTACGATCATAGCCTCCCTTTGTAATCTGGCTGGAGCTATCGTTGCGCCCATGGTTCTCGATCTTTACGGCCGCCGCCCGACAGCATTGTGGGGGATGGTGCTTCTCTTCTGCCTCGACACCGTAGCTGGAGCATTGGCTTTCTTCCCCGACAACAGGAACGCCCTATTGGCAATCGCCGCGTTAGGATTCATCTTCAACTTTTTCTGGGCACTATCCTTCCTCTCTGTCTCAGTGCTGCTCCCGCCTGAGATCTCAACACCGAAGCTGCGGTCCCACACCATGGCTTATACCGTGGCATGTTGCCAGATCACAGCCGTCATCACGACTTTTGCCGTGCCTCAGCTTACATCAGCCGATGCAGCCAACCTTGGTGCCAAGACCTATCTTGTCTTTGCTGGCTGTATGGCCTGTGTGATTGTCTGGAGTTACTTGCTTATGCCTGAGACCAAAGGCCGGACCTATGCCGAGATCGATGAAATGTACGACAAGAAGATTCCTATGCGAAATTGGAGTAAATATGAGACCTCAACTGAAGCAAAACAAGGCAGCCTAATGGCTGGAAATACTATTAGAAAGCGGGTGAATTCTGAGGTATAAGCGTATTATTGTATAAAAATTGTATTAGAAGCTATAGCAGCAGAGATAGGGTTCAATTACTTAAACATGATTTTATTTACATGTACTACTTGAAAAATGCTGTGTCCAAATCGAGCTGTAATAGCAGCTGTGCTAATCTGGCGCTGGTATGGTCAGCACCTCCTCGCAATGGATGAAGATGTATGACCAATATGCTCCAAGTTCTATAGTAGGCATACGACGAATGAACGTACTAAGTTAGCTTGCAAAAATGGCTACATCGCAACCAATACACAAAGCAGAAAGCAGTGTAGCCCCAAAAAGACAGAGAGCTGGGCGAGAATCGAAGGACTTTCGAATTTGCTGCACAAGCTTGGCTAGGACTCTAGGCAGCCGTGAAGGATTCTAACTACGGCCCTCTACCTACAGACTATGCCATTGAAATGTCTGAATCTTCATTAGGTACCCCCTTTGTAATATATATTTGGTCAGGTGCTATCTATATGGACATGGGTTGAACCAACACTTGGTATCATTGCTGGCCGTTTTGATGCTTAGCGTGGTATTTCAGCGGTTGGGGGCCGTACCATATTCGGAATTGCACCGGGTACCGTATTATAAAAGGCAAAGAATAAATGAATTCCACTTCAGTTATGGCGTCGAAGCAGGATATTTGATGCGCTACATGCGGAAATGGTATGCATAGGTACATGTATGTTATGAACGTGGTGGAGGCTGCTTCGTCGACATCGGTATCTGAAAGATGTTACTTCAATAAACGAAAGGTTATAAAATTGGGAGAAAAGTACCCGAAATGATATACACTTATAGAGATAAGATAAGACATGGAAGAAGTTTAGGAACATAATAATGTAATTACGTGTGATAATGGAGCAGTACTTGCGGCAAGATTGCGATGCCAGCAACCAATAACGGACAGGCCGTCGCGATCAACGCGGAGGTTCCGTATTGCCAAGATACTGAGAATGGTTTACCTTGTTTCTATTTTTGATATGAGCTGCCTATTTTTGATTAGTTATTCGGATTTCCTATATTCCGAGGTGGTTCAACCTATCACCAGCCGCAGTTCCATCCTTCACTGCAGGGGACCTACGAACACGGTGCGGAACTGCGCGAGCTAGCAACCAACGTGCATATCAACAGCCAGTATGTATTCAACTCCTTGGCTACCGGATACAGCTCACAACCTCTCTCATCATATATAGACAACCGATAACCCCTCACATTCTGTCTTCCAGAAAACGAGTTACATTCACAGTTTGTAGCTTATCTCATTTCAACATGGCAGTCGTAACCGACTCACCAGTTTTTAGAGAACTTGCAAAAATACTTGAACACATTGATCCTTTCCCACATCCCAGTGAATCAAACTTCGAAAGATGCCGAGGATTTAAGAAGGACAACGTGGGCCGCTGCAGAATTCCCCTGACCCAAAAGCAGGATCGAATTGATAGCCTTTTGTCTCAGTTTCGGAGTATGACAAAATGGGTCGACACCAAAAGTCTGCATGATCAAATGCGAACATTCATTACTCTGACACACTGCAAAACATATCACCGCGATGAAGCTCTTGAAGCTTTTAATAAATGGAAAAGACAACGGAAAGCAGCTACCTCAAATACACGGCCCCTAACTCCACCGAGGAGTGTGACATCACACGATGATTCTTTCGAATTTGACTCTGATACCAACAGCATGTCATTCTCAAGTCTTGAGAGAGGCATTCCAGATTATGACAAGTGTACATTGGATTCTGATATTGAAGACAAAATGCAAAGTTTGAAAATCGCTACATCGACGTGCCACGCTAGCACACAGACAGGGGGCAATAGCGTTGACCAAAGCGGAAGAGAAAAGTTTGAGGCGCTCGGTGATGTCTATTGCCCTAAAGAAAGGAAAGACTACAACCACGGAAAAATATTACAAGCAATAACAGGACGTTTGAGTGAGAAGTCACAGGCTGGCATTCTCTATATCCTTAAGCATACTCAGATACCTGACTTATTCAAGATTGGACGGTCAACGTTGCCTGAATCTGTGAGACACAGCCAAAATTGCTACAACGCTGAGACGGACATTTTTTATGCGACTGATAAACCGTTCTTCGGACATGCGCGGGCGGAAAAAATTGCTCATGCAATCCTATCGCACAAGAAGCTCTCTATCATGGAATGTGTTCATTGCACCAAGTCTCATAGGGAGTGGTTTCTGGCAAGCGAAAAAGACGTCCTCGATGTTGTTGAGCTGGCAGAACGATTTCTAAAGATGCCCGCATACGAAGTACGAGATGGGGTATACAAACTGACTCCAAAAGCAGACGATATACAAAAACAGATGTTTCGCTTCTCAATGGATAAGATGAATGAACTCTTGGATAAAGTTTACGGATCCAACGATACTTATGCATCGCCTGTTGCTACATCAGCAGCTACTGCTCGAGAATCAGGCGCTTCTGCTAAGAGAGCTTCTGAAAGAGCTGCTCAAAAAGCTGCCGAAGAAGCAGTCCCGAGACTATTGGTTGATGAGATTCCTGATATAACAACTCCCCCGAGATATAAAACGCGGGCCAAATCTCCCGCGGTAAGAACTGGAGTCAAAGGAGAAAGTCCTTTATTGGAGACAAAAGAAACATTTGCAATGCATCAGAGACGGTCGAGAGAGACGACGCCTGATGGTGACGGTAATTATAAATTAGTGACGGAGGTTGAGATTACGAGAACTATCCACACAAAAGTCTCGATATCGGAGCTTAACCAGGGCAGTGGATTTTGTGACTTTCTGAAGCCTGTTGTCTTTGAATCCAATGGAGAGAAAGTCAGGCATACGGAAGTCAAAGTCGAGGAAGTTCAAAAAGTCTAGACTGGAACACGATGTGAATAAAGCAAGCATAGGTAGTTCAGGGAATAAATCTCTGTGAATTAAATTAATTTCCCATACCTTACGGAGCATAAGCTGCCAACCTTGTAGCGCGGAGAGGCATGACTACAAAAACAGTTACATTAACATTCATGCTTATTTAAGAGAACAGGGTTTCTTCCAATTGCTATCCTTTGCTTCAGCTTACGCGCCTGGCTCGGGCTTAGGCAAGAGTTGGATTTTCGCGCATGGGCGTCCCGCTGCGCTTTGGCTGAGGTGTAAGAAGGCCGCTAGCTCAATCTAGAGGTGAGAAGGCAATAAAGAGAGGGCTCAAAGGCTCTCGCAGCACGCATGTGGCATATACTAGTACAGCAAATGTTGATACAGTATGTGGACTGGGAGAGAAATCCGAGATATTTAGCTAGGTAGGTAGTCGGAGTAAAGTGGTGTAGTATACATGTATTATGGATTCCTGAAAATTAAATATAATCCGATCCCCGGCTTTGGCATTCTGACCAGTGCGCGCTGGGTCGCCGAGTGCTAGTCCAGGCACTAGCTTAGAGGCTGACTTGGATGAGCTTAGCGGTAATCCATAGCGGTCTGGGAACATACATGTAACATATTGCAGGCAGCCCCAGCAGTGCAACATCGAAAATAGCCACATTAGCCAATGGTATTATACAACTAGCATCTGCTTATAGGCTTGAGCTACCTGATAACAGACAATGCATACATATATACAGTAGTAGCAGTAGTAGCAGTAATAGCAGTAGTAGCAGTAGTAGCAGTAGTAGCAGTAGTAGCAGTAGTAGCAGTAGTAGCAGTAGTAGCAGTAGTAGCAGTAGTAGCAGTAGTAGCAGTAGTAGCAGTAATAGCAGTAATAGCAGTAATAGCAGTAGTAGCGGTAGCAGTAGCAGTAATAGTAGTGACAAATAAATCCAGGTGTTAGAAGGCCCAGCGCATTTCTCATTCGAGTAGCATCCCAGCAAGGCATAATTTCAGCACAGCCTGCGGCGGCAAAACAACGAATCACAATGTCCAAATCACCAGCGAAATCAGGCTCCAGCCGCCATTCATTCCCTCTCCCTTTGCTACCTCTTTTGCTGCACCAGTCGCAACTCTTCGGTATTATACTCCATCAAAGCTCGTTTGAGACCCCAGAAGCGCATACCCCACGAACCGAGACCTGATTCACCCTCGCCTGATGGAAGCGGCAGATCATGGAGGCTCTCGAGAGCAGAAAGAGACGAAGCGACGATGATGCACTGTCGATCCGCTCAAAGCGACATCAAGCAGACAATGGACGTCAAGCAGACAATGGCGACAGGCAAAGCCTCCGCCACTGCGACTACACCGTCGGCTGGGTTTGCGCTCTCCCCATCGAGATGGCTGCGGCAATAGCTGTACTAGACAGCATTCACGACCCCTTGCCCCGCAAGGAAGGCGATATCAATACCTACACCTTTGGCCGCGTTGCTGGTCATAATGTCGTTATCGCATGCCTTCCAGCGAGCCAATATGGCACAAACAACGCCGCTACGGTGGCCAGCAACATGAGTCGAAGCTTCGCCTCAATCACCATTCGATTGATGGTTGGAATTGGTGGTGGAGTGCCTGATGGCGGGATCGACATACGATTAGGAGATGTTGTCGTCGGGAATGAAGTGGTGCAGTACGACTTGGGCAAAGTCTTGCCCGACAGCCAGTTTCAGCGAACAGGCCGCACCACCATGCCCCCTCACATGATCATGACGGCTGTGTCCAAGCTACAAGCAGATTATGAGAACGCGCCCAGCAGAATTCCCAGTATCCTCTTGGACATGCTTAAACAAAATGAGCAAATGATCTCATACGCCCGACCCAGCTTGCCAGATCGGCTATTCCGTCACACGTACAAGCATGCGCAAGAGATGGACAGCTGCGAGCGCTGTAATCTATCGGAGATACTTGAACGACCTCATCGAGAAACCACGACACCTAGAGTCCACTATGGCAAAATTGCATCAGGAAACCAGGTCGTCAAGGACGGTGAAGCTCGTGCTAAGATAGCGGAAGAACTTGGAATCATCTGCTTTGAGATGGAGGCTGCAGGGTTGCAAGATTTTCCTTGTCTTGCTATTCGGGGCATTTGCGACTACTCAGATTCTCACAAGAACAAGGCCTGGCAGAAATATTCCGCTGCTGTCGCTGCGGCCTACGCCAAGGAACTCCTGTCCGTCATACCTTCACAACAACGAAGGGATACTGAAGCGACATCTTCTACAACAGGTACGTGCTGAAACTTCGAATGTTGCATTCTTGGCTGATCCGCTCACAGACCTAGCATTGCTCCAGAGTCGAATGGAGGCAGTGTTGGACTCGTTAACGTTTGAGCAAATCGACTCGCGCCATGCAACAATCAAGACTCAACATTCCAAAACTTGCCAGTGGTTGCTTGGGCACCCAAAGTACGTCGAGTGGCTTGAACCAACCCATTTTGCCAGTCATCATGGATTCATGTGGATCAATGGAAAGCCTGGCGCTGGGAAGTCAACATTGATGAAGTTTGCCTACACCTACGCGAAGAACAAGTGGAAAGCAGCAACCGACGCAGCCGTCATCTCTTTTTTCTTCAACGCCCGAGGCGATCACCTGGAAAAGTCAACAGAGGGAATGTATCGGTCCTTGCTTCTTCAAGTCATTCAAAAATTCCCGGACGTCTTATACGATTCAGACCACATCTTCCAAGCCAGGCACAATCAGGCTGCGTGGGATATCGAAACGCTCCAGGCCCTTTTCATCCATGCGGTTACTAAACTTAACCAGCGGCAGATTACCTGCTTCATCGATGCCCTGGATGAATGTGATATACCTGAGGTTGAGAATATGGTCGAGTATTTCGAAGAGCTTGGAGATCAAGCTGCCGAAAGTCAAACGAAAATTTACATCTGTTTTTCCAGTCGCCACTATCCGCATATCGAGATACGCAACGGATTGAAGCTCACCCTAGAGGATCAGCAGGGTCATGGCGAAGACCTTGAGAAATATGTCCGAAGCAAACTACGAGCCGGCAACAGCAAGGCGTCTCAGGAGGTCTCTGCCGAAATCCTAGCGAGAGCATCAGGAGTTTTTCTGTGGGTGGTACTCGTTGTTGACATACTGAACAGAGAGTTCCGTAATGGTCGCATCTTCGCAGTAAAGCAGCGACTAAGGGAGCTGCCCGATGGGCTTAGTAACCTTTTCAAGGATATACTTTGCCGTGACAATCATAATATGGACGATCTGTTACTTTGCATCCAGTGGATCTTATATGCAGCAAGGCCCTTGACGTGCGAGGAGTACTACTTTGCCCTCGTATCAGGACTGGACCCAAGCACTGAGAACTTGGTTAGGTGCGATCGTGAATCTATTACTGCTACAGACATGGAGCTGTATCTTCTGAGCTCTTCGAAAGGCCTTGCCGAGCTTGTCAAGTCCAAGAAGCGGACTGTGCAGTTCATTCATGAATCGGTACGGGATTTTCTCATCAAGGACAACGGGATTCGCCAGTTGTGGCCCAATCTCGCAGTCAACATTGAAAGCTACAGCCACGATCGATTGAAACAATGCTGTGATAATTACTGCAACATTGCTTCCGAAAGAGTATCCCAGGGCAAATTTCTGCATACTGCATCGTCAGAGTGGACAAAAGAGCAGCGTACTCAAATCTCGGCAGAGTTCCCATTTCTTGACTATGCGACACAACATGTTCTTCATCATGCCAATTCTGCCGAAGACAATATTCCTCAGATTACATTCTTGGGCAAATTCGCATTGAAGCCCTGGCTTCATTTATGTAACTTGCTTCAACAGTATAAAGTTCGTCTTTATACAAACGAGGCTTCTTTAGTTTACATCCTGGCTGAGCAAAACCTACCGTCTCTTGTCCGATCTGCAGTTGACAACGGATTTGATGCTCATACGAAAGGAGGGAGATACATATACCCTCTTTTGGCTGCTTTGAAGTATGGCCATGAAGAGGTGTACAAGGCACTCTGGCCTCATTGCAACGCCTTGAACAAGGTCATTGACCAAAATGATTACCAAAAAGTGTTCTCAGTTCCAAAGACTACGACGGTGCTCCATTACGCTGCGCAGAAGGGCAATTTATTACTCTTAACACACTTACTCGAGTTTATGTCACCAACAATTGACGCGCAAGATAGAGAGCGTGGCTTTACTCCTTTGAGTTATGCAGCGTGGAATGGCCATGAAGCCTGTTTACAAGCGCTGCTCTCCTGCGGTGCCCACATCGAGGCGGGAGACAAGAGAGGCCGGACGCCGCTGTCGTATGCCGCCAGCCCGAGCGGGAATGAGGTTGTTGTGCGGCTGCTGCTCGACCAGGGCGCGCAGAGTGAGGCAGCCGACGAGGACGGCAGGACGCCGTTGTCACATGCCGTGGAGTACGGGCACGGGATCAAGTGGGAAGCCGCTGTACGGTTGCTGCTTGACCGGGGCGCGCAGATTGAGGCCGCCGATAAAGATGGCCGGACGCCGTTGTCACATGCCGTGGAGTACTGGCATGGGAGCGAGGCTGTTGTACAGCTGCTGCTTGACCGGGACACGCAGGTTCAAGCGGCTGATAAGGATGGCCAGACACCGCTTTCATATGCCGCAAGGTTCGGGAATGAGGTTGTTGTACGGCTGTTGCTTAACCGGGGAGCGCAGATTGAGGCAACTGATAAGGATGGCCGGACACCGCTTTCATATGCCGCAAGGTATGGGAATGAGCCTATTGTGCGGTTATTGCTTGATAGTGGCGCGCAAATTGAGGCGGCTGACAAGAACGGCCGGACGCCGCTATCGCATGCCGCGGAGACCTGGAACCAAGACAGGAGTAAGGCCATTTCGTATATCGCGGGGCGCTGGGATGAGATTGAGAGCGGGGACGACAACGAAGCTGTTGTGCGGCTGCTGCTTGATCGGGGCGCGCAGATTGAGGCCGCTGATAAAGATGGCCGGACGCCGCTATCATATGCTGTGTGGAACTGGCATGGGAGCGAGGCTGTTGTACAGCTGCTGCTCAACCGGGGCGCGCAAATTGAGGCGGCTGACAAACACGGCGGGACGCCGCTATCGCATGCCGTGACATGGTATAATAACGAAGCTGTTGTACAGCTGCTGCTTGACCAAGGCGCACTGACTGAGGCGGTTGATAAAGATGGCCAGACACCACTTTCTGTAACAGGAAGATCAGGCTCTCCAGGCTCGAGCGCGTGACCACCGGAGCGGCGCTCCTCTGATTGGCCAGGACGGAAAGATAATCCTTTTCCTCTTCCAAGCTTGAGTTTTAAGAGTAGCAGCAGTGGCAGCAGTAGCAGCAGCAGTCTGATAGCAGCAGTAGCACCAGACCTGATATTCCATTGTCTACGTGTATGGATGCTATAGCTAAAGGCTGTGCTGGATAATAGAATTGGGGTGCTGTTAAAACTTCCTGCCGGTTCTTGTCTCCTTCTGTGGGAGCGTCTTCGTCTCCTAAACGTAAAAGACTACTTAGTTTCGATGGATTTCTTTGGGTGAAGTTCATTTCACTTTATGCGGTTTCAATCTACTATTGCGCTGGGACAGTAAGTCTGATTTCCATCTCAGGAGAAAATTCAGTGAAGAGGCTGCATATCTGACAAAGTCCGCTACGATCTTTTAGCCAAGCTCTGCCCCTTGTCTTCCATAGCCTTTCCGTACTTCTTGAGCCGGATTGCGTTAACACTAACGAACCCAGTCGTGTCCTTTGGCGAGAAATCACCAATCTCGTCCATGGAGCTCTCGCTTGCATCATACAGCTTGGCGGTATCAGACCAACGGCCAAGAACGCTAATGGAGCCCTTGTACGCCCGGCATCTCACCGAGCCATTCACATCCTCTTGTGAAGTAATGATACTCTTGGACAGAAATGCGCGCTCGGGCGAGAAGTAGAGGCCATTATACAACAGCTTTGCGTAGTTGAAGGTGACAAACTGGTCACGAAGAGCGCGAACTTCGCGATCTAGCACCAGACCTTCTAAGTCGACGTGCGCGGCCCGCAACATGGTCAGACCAGGTGTCTCGTAGCAGCCACGAGACTTCAGTCCGATGAAGCGATTCTCAACAATGTCAAGACGGCCGACACCATTTCTACGTGCGATAGTGTTGGCCGTCAAGAAAAGGTCAACAGAATCTGTGGCGACTTTTTTTCCGCCCTCATACTCGAGCTTGACCGGAAGCCCTTTCTCAAAGGTGACAGTGAAGTCTTCAGGCTGGTCAGGGGCTTCTCTCGGATCGATAGTCAATTGCCACATGTTGTCTGGAGGGCTGGTATTTGGGTCTTCCAGGATGCCAGCTTCATAGCTGTAGTGGGCGAGATTCTCGTCCATGCTCCATGGCTTGCTCTTGGTGCTCCTGACAGGAATGTCCATTGCCTTGGCGTAGTCGAGCAAGTCGTTGCGGCCCTTGAACTTGTCGTAAAACACGGGGTCACGCCATGGTGCAATGACGGTGATGGAGGGCTGGAGAGCGTAGAAGGCGAGCTCGAATCGAATCTGATCGTTGCCCTTGCCTGTACATCCATGGGATACGGCGAAGCAGCCCTCCTTTTGCGCAATGGCAATCTGTGCCCGAGCCGTCACGGGACGAGCAAGCGAAGTACCAAGCAGGTAGACATTCTCGTAGATGGCGTTGCATTGGATTGCAGGGAAACACTGCTCTTCGATGAACTACGTGAGGGCGTCAGTCATGACTCTTGATGTGGACAGAGACCTGCTCGCGGCTGAATACATACCTCTCTGCGAAGATCCTCAATGTAGACCTTGCTGGCGCCAATCTTCAGCGCCTTCTCTCTGACAGCGTCGAAATCCTCTTCCTGGCCAATATTGGCCGTAAAGGTGATGACTTCATATCCTTCTTCCTAGACAACGTCTCAGCGCACGGACGAAACACAAAAGCCGTGGGAACAACTCACCAACAAATACTTCAAGATGCAGCTCGTGTCTAAACCGCCAGAGTAGGCGAGGCAGACCTTTTGTTTCGCCATCTCGTTCAAAGATTCGTAGTGCTCGTAACGTGAAAGATGGTGGTGGTGCTTGTGAGAATGAACGACTCCGAGAAACGGCACGAGTGAGGGGAATGAGAGTGCACGGTTGATCAGGAACTTCTTGAGCAAACGAATTGAAAACGAGGCGGGGCTCGCTATTCTCATGACGTATCATCGTCTATTGTCTGTTGGTTGCACACCGATCTTGTTAATTCGCCAGTTGGTTGCCACCTGCATATGCGTGTACCTTGGAGCAAGCGGCATAACCAAAAGCTGAGTGGTGAATTGTTGGAATGCGGGCCTTGTTCAAGCCGGCTTACGCTACAGTAAATGGAATACTCCGTAGGATTGCACAAGCTGCGATGATCCGTCGTGTCGTTACGCGAAACACGGCAGCGTATTCGGCTAATAATGGAAATTTTCAGTGGCAATCATGTAACAAACAAATTTTATAATCAGGGATCGCTGTATGAAAAAATGGTTGTAGCACATGTGTAACCACAAAGTCTATGAAAGCGGTATGCTTAGATCATTTGTAGAAACAAGTTTAGGGTTAAGCCAATCGAGAATTTCTATGATGATTTAAATTTAGCCTATTTTAACCTCTATTCAAAAAGACTCAATCATTAATCACGATTCTGGTAAGAACCTCACGGCGCCAGTCTACATGCATCACGCGGGAAAAGAACAGTCTCGCGAATATCGATCAAACCCAGATATCCCTGAACAAGACGATTCAATCCAACTGTAAGATTTATCAGTACTGAAAATTATACAATATGAAACATGTTGTAAATGACAACTTACGTCCAAACCCGCCCCATGGCGGCATCCCAATCTCGTGAGCTTCGGTATATGGCCGCCAGCCGGGACAATCTGGATCAATGGGATGCACGCGATTTGTAAAGGCAGATCTCACTTCTTTGTACGAGTGAAGCAATTGACATCCCGTGACAATTTCCTGTCCGTGCAGTATGATGTCGAAAGAATTTGTCGTTGCGTCATCCTGGCCTAGTGAAGAGACATTGCATGGACGAAGGTGCTTTGGAAAGTAAGTTATTATGAACACATCGGTAGGTGAGTCCAGAGGTGACTGGTCGCTGGCAAAAATTTCCCCTAGCAATGACTCTTCCTCTCTCCTAAAAGATTCTTAGCAATAATGTTTGACTTGAGTAAGGTTATTGGATGGGTACCTACGTAAGGTCTTCTTCGACGTGAGCTACCTTGCCGAGCTGATCACGGAGAATAGCTTTAGCTTCATCAAATCGCACGCGCGGCAGCTTCCCGTTCTTGTCCAAGCCCAACTTGAAACTTCCAGCAGCAGGATACAGTCTTTGTGCAGCTGTTGTGAGTTTGGCGTACTTGTCGTCTTCTTGCAAAGATCGCAAAAGGAACACCAAGAGACTGTCAGCAAGCTCAAGAATCTCGGTCCAATCATTTTTAAGCGCAAACACGAGTTCAAGCATTGTAAACTGGAAAGTATATAAGCATCATCCTGAGTATATCGTGTACATTCGGAATCATAGGGAAGGGCATTATACCTCTGTCAGGTGTCTTCCATCACTCTTTGGTTCTCGACGGAACACGGTATGGATATCGTACACACGTTCAAGATCTGCAGCGAGCGCCATTCCTAGATGCACTTCGCCGGTTGGTGCTAGCATTGCTTGCCTGCCGAGATAATCGAGATAGAAGTGGTCTTCCTCCTCGGCGGGAAACTCATAGCCCACGAATGCCGGTGTCGGAATATAATGAAAGTCGTGGATTGCCAAATACTTGACGGCCAATTGATGCACTGCTGAGAAGAGCTTGAAGATTGCGGCAGTGGATGCAACTCGAGCGTCCAAAAGTCTATGGTCGAGCCTTGTGTCTAAAAGACGAATCCGCTCATCCAGCGAAGGCAGAGTCTCTCCAGGAGCTCCATGCAGCTTTAGGTCAGTTGGAAGATTGGCCGTTGCTTCGGACAATATATCTAGTGCAGATATCTGCGTAATATTAAAGGTCTTTGAACTTGTGTTATCGGGCGCGAGTATCACACACGAGATGCGAACAAGCGATTCAGGAGTCAGGCGTTGAGCTGTGGCAAAGATGGCAGGGTCCGCGCAATCTGTACACTTCAATTCGGCTTCGAAGAATTGGCCATTTTTCCTCAGGAGAAGGGCAATCGAGCCGCTGTTCTCATCAAGAGAGATGCTGTGGACACGACTAGTAAAGTTGATGCCTTCACTGCCCGACGTCGGAAGGTTATTTACTGGTAGTTCGTCTGCACCCATATCCGATTATGAACACAGTCACTCTTCCAATTTGGCTGATCAAAGACTAAGATTGTTTTCCCCAACAGACCTCGTTCTCTAGACTTTTGAGTTAAAAAGAGAGGTTGCTTGGCGCTGGAATGGACTTTTGAAGAAAAGGATGTCATGTACAGTTTTGCCTTGATGAGTTTAGAGGTAAGAATCCTTCAAGATATTCGATGTAATAATCCCCTGCTTTTTGCTAGCAGAAAGACGCGGTGGCATAAGTAAGACACTACAAATCAATAATTGTTTTATTTTGTCTGAGTGCTTTTATTATGTAAAGTACTGAAATCCTACTAAATACGCTGTAATGTCCTGTTAATAAAAGCTATTATTCAATGTTCGACGGCTTGTAGCGCCGAAGGATTATGATAATAAAGGTACATGTGGCAATGGTCTGCTGAGACAATGAAGGATTCGGAGGATCAAAAAAGTCTGCCGTGTAAATGAGCAAGCTGAGCCAAGATCAACGGCCCCCGCCACCCGCATTCCCGCGATCCTCCAAACCATGTCTTACATGCATGTACTTTAAAGTAGCAGTACATGAACAAGGTAGGCACGAAGTTCTATGATGTCTTCCTCCGTGCATGCAGCATAAGGGTTTCTGTCATCCCCAGTTTTTGTAAGCCCTTTCTTGTTCTTGAAGAGCCATCTCATGGTCCAGAATCTTTGAACAGTCTTCATAATTTCGATTATTTTTTAAGCGTGATCAACAGAAAAATGGCATACATGGCTCTAGAAGTTATCGACTATCAGCGCTTGCTGGAACGAGACGACAACGAGATCAAGAGGCTAGTCAGTGTCTGTTCTAATGCCGGACTATTCTTTTTAGATCTGCGAGGACAGGAGAGCAACTCCCTGCTGGCAGATCTGCAACCCATCATTGACGCTCAGCGCAACTTTTTCGGGCAGAAGCTTGAGATGAAAATGCCTTACGCTAGCCCTCTCGACGGACGAGGGTAAGACTCCCCCTTCATGATTATCGCAAAGCCATAAAATTGACTATTGCATACAGATACGACAGTTTTGATGAGATTTTTGTGCAGAGACTCAAGGTTTGTTTTCAATTTGGACGTACATCTTGAGTAGAAGCTTCCCACACGTATACAGTGATCTAACTGCAAGTATCCCACAGTTATCGCGCGAAGAGCAGATCCAGGGCTGTCTTGCTCTGCCTCAAGACCTGCAAGCAGTTGAAACCAAAGTCAGCAATGTGTCCTCCAAAATTGATGCCATTCTTCGCGACATCTCCATGCTCCTATGCCAGAACTTGGACCCTCCTATTGCGACCAAAGTCGTGGACAATCCTAGCAGTACCGGTCTGAGCAACTTGTGTCTGGGTATATCAGCTGCAAAAGCTGGGACCCCAGTCATGGGTGAGCATTTGGACGAGGACCTCCTGACACTTACGTTCTACGATGAACCGTTTTTGGAGGTACTGGATAGACAGGAACAAACGTGGAAACTCGTTGACGTGCTGGAACATTTGCCGATTGTGAATGTTGGCGATAGATTTCAGAATTTTTCTGATGGCAGGCTACATGCACCTCTGCATCGCGTTAAGCAGACACCGAACCAGATAGAT
The DNA here is from genome assembly GCA_022985005.1 of Trichoderma koningiopsis. Lineage (NCBI taxonomy): Eukaryota > Fungi > Ascomycota > Sordariomycetes > Hypocreales > Hypocreaceae > Trichoderma > Trichoderma koningiopsis. The sequence continues at coordinate 2,055,599 of JAJPEM010000006.1, read as the reverse complement.
CTCATTATGTATGATTTGGATGCAAGTATACAGCAGGTGTGCTGATTTGGTACAAAGGGATTCTGTAGTTGGATAGTATTAGGTACTAGACTCAAGAGGTTTTCCTGAGAACGTCTTCGTGCTGAAGCAATCTCAATCAATGGAAAGCCGTAAGCACGAGGAAGAAATAGTTTTTTTTTTTTATAACAAAGAAACATATTACGTGTACTGGACATTTGCGCACTCGCTCTCTTACTTCATCATCAAATAAAGGCGCAGTAGCTCTAAAGAATATCGGTCATTGCTTTTGTAAACTCTACATACTCTGAAGCTCTACTTTAATGATAACTATTCACGCCAATATCTTCTCAATCTCTGCTCGTCCATACTCATAACCACCAACAAATTCACAAGACTTGGCGGGGTCCGAGCTGAGCTCCTCCAAACAGGCCTCAAATCCTGCCCTCTTCCGCTCGATGACTTGCCACAAGTAATTTCTGCCTTCTTTAGCCAGCAACGACTCGTCTGTGGCTACCCAAATCTCCATGTCAAGAAAAGCGCGAGCCAGACCCAGTAGGAATGCCCCATTCTTCTGCGGTCGCATGGACCAGTTGAGCAAGGAGTGTGCGAACTTTGTGACTGCAGATGAATTCCCTCTCAACGGCTCGATGATATCGCCCAGGCACGTCGGCTCAGGAAAGTCATTTCTGCGAGCCATTTCGCATCCAAGGGCGATGAGATCAGGGCGGTATCCACGGCGTAATTGCTCATCCATGCCCGCCATGCCTGTATTTTCGGGGCTGTAGCCCATCTCAGCACGGATAATTTGAAGGATTTTGGACGTCAAGGTTTCGGCTGTTTGATACGGGGATGCTACTATGTTTTCCAACACGCAAGGATGAACGAACCATAGCGGAAGGATGGCGTCAAGGCTGATCTGGGAGACCTGCAAAGCGGGTAACGGAACGAAGTCGGGTGAGGCACTAGAAGGGCAGACATCTGGAGGAGAAAAGACTGGATGAGTAACAGCCACATCGTGCCGTGGGGGTAGAAATGAGTTTTCCAAGAGGGAGTGCCCTCCAACCGTTTTCCAGTACGCGTCTCCCGGACGAGCATTCTTCTCCTGAAGAGAATCAATCCAGGTGCGCATGAGCTCGACCTCGCTATCGGTGAATGCGCCAAACATCCTACCCGTCCACGACAGTTCTTTCATAAGTAGGCTCTTGCTGCTATTGCCTCTGTACACCCATGGCCGCGAGTCAGCTAAGGCGTGGAGAAAGCCGTATTTCCACTCGTCTCCCTTCTCATTGGCAGAAAAGGGTGACGAGAACCATTCTGATAAGCTTTTTCCGCCGATGCGGGCTCGACTGGTGCAGTGAATTTTGCGTGCGAGATTCGCCTTGCGATGAAGGATCTGGATCAATCTCTCTTCAAACACATCTGGCGTCTCGCTGTCGTCAAGGGCTTGCGAGAGCAAATATCCAGCCTGAATACGCTTCCACGCCTGGTCGCAGTCCATCATGCCGGTTTTGCTCATGAGATCCATGAAAGCGACAATGTTGGCTAGTGCCATGCCCGAGTGTCCCGAATCAGCATTATCGATTGAGACATGCAGAGCGAAGTAGTACGCCGATATGCCAACTTCAGGAAACTCTTTGGTTGCTCTCAAGCCAGTAGGTGCCAATGCTTCAAAGTGCAAGTTTAGACCCAAGATTTCAGGTAGAAACTCGTTAGGGAAGAGGGAAATGAGCAGTTGCCCAATCGAATTTCTCCAAACTTGCTCATCGTTTAGCCCGTGGTGCTCTCGGATGAACTCAATCGAGTCGCATGCAGGAAGATCAACGCCATGTTTTCTCAGCAAATCTCTATAAATCAAGACGTGGTTTTTCTCAACATCTCCATCGCCTAGTTCCTCGGAAAATACTTGCCAGGCATTCTTGGTGATGTCTCTAAGCACAAATGGCGTCGTGATTTTGTGAACACGGCATAGCCACGCTCCATCAATGAGGTTCAAAGGGGCAAGACGCTTAAGCCATTGGACCGCATCTTCTTTGGTATTGAATAGCTCTCGAGGGGACCCAGCCGCTCTTCGCCTGACATAGGATTCGAATCCATCAGAGACTTCTTGACGTTCGGCCTCAAGAAACTTGTCCAGAGTTGCTGGGTCGTATTCTTTCAGGTCTAGAATACTGCGAGTTGGCGGCTTGTATTTCGCCATGGTAAACCCGCCTTCCAAAAGTTCTAGAAGCATCTCTTTTGCTGCCGGTAGAATTTCAGGAAACTCTTCGGGATTCTGTACTTTATAATACAGCTCTTTGTATAGCGTGACTCGCTCTGCGAGTTTGGCCTCGAGCCTTGATCTCTGATTTGAATCCAAGGCAATGGCGCTTTTGGCCTGACGACCGAATAATGCACGCCATCTCCGAACAAAGAGAATGGCAATAAAAAGCGAAGAAAATACGATAATCTCCGTAAAAGGCATGATGAGATAGTCCTAGAAGGTGACAATATGAAAGACCGGCCGTACCTCTGACTTGGAATGGGAGTGAAAGTATGGCAAAGATATATGCCTGCTTTAGATGAACAACAGCTAAATACTACGCGAGATTTTTGTAAAGTGACGAGTATGTATGCGTGTCTATGAAATCGTGATATTGGATACAGCTTATGTATTTTCAATTGCGCCAATAGGATGGCGGGCATGAGGACGTGCAACGCGTCAGAGGCTCGAGAGTACAGGTACATGTACGTCTCCTTGCCGCTGAAGGATGAAAAAATCGCCCTTCACAATGTGTAACAAAGCCCGTGCTTATTCTTACGCCAATCCCTCGTCGCCAATGCCTAATTACACGTGCATGTCTCGGTCAAATATGACGGCGGTGCAAGAATTAACGCCTTCAGGATTGCTTCCTGGTCACATACGAGCCATTTTGTTGAGATGTGTAACCAATAAGCCGCTGTTGAGTCTTGGAAGACGGAAACAGACATAATTCGCTGAGTGATGTTGCCTCATTTCCCAGATGTATCTACCAGACCGTCTCTTTAAGTTCTCTCCCAGGGTGCCGGGTACGGGACAGCGAGGTAATCGCCGCTGAAAGTTGATGCAACCTGCTGATGTTTGACACAATCCTTTAAAGAGTCGTTCAAGTTTCACCTATCAAATATCATGTCCAATGCTTCCATTATCGATATATCATGCCTTCTGAGAGAGTTAACCTTGATGATAGGCTTCAGCAAATCTGTAGCAAATGAAAAAGTTTTCTTCTGTAAACTTTCCTTTCTGCTTGATGGTAATGGATTCTCGGAAGACAGTGCCATTCTGAGCAGCCGTCATCAGTCCTCATTCGCGTACCGCCGAGGCAGAATTTGAGCTCTCCAGTTCCCGTTCCAGCTGACTACTACATATTACATATGCATCCCTTCTTGGAGAGGGTGTCGGTGAGACTGCTGCCAATTGCTTTCCACAGGTGCTTAAAGGATCGAGAGATGTGTCATGGAAACTGGTGATACGTCAGCTTCAACCTAGAAATCTTATGGCATTCCACTCGTGGTATGCATGCTTCGAACGAGCTGCTGAAGTCTCGTATACAAGCAATAACGCCGTGCGAAATAACTGTCGTGGCGACAACAAAGTGGATTATGAGCACCTGTGGAGGTTACAATTGCAACCCGCGCGGATCCGCCACCATTCCGTGGACCAAGCGGAACATCTTGATGCAGCAAAGGATTCGTGTTCTAGATCCTTGCGGTTGATCCTTGGCGGCCAGAGTTGAATAAGTGGTGCAAAGAGAGAGTTCAGATCAGGGGGCGGGTATCGGGGATCAACAGAGGGGCCGTCGCAAATAGTGGAGAGCGGGAAGTTTAGGGTGCTTACAGGGCTGAGCAGAAGCTTAGCGGCCGGGGATAGTGGGCATGAATTAGGCTGAAATAATCCAAGCTTTTAAAACTTTTATCTGATTTCAGTATCAACCGTAAGCAAAGGATTAACTTCATATACGACATGTTTTATATCGTAGAATCATAAGTTTTCTAAGAATTTAGTTTTGAAAGTTATGTGTAACTATGAGTAGAGTAGTTACCATAACCATAACCGTAAGCAAACAAATTCTCCTAGACAAGTGGATTCACCTCAGCCAACATGAGAAGTGGGTACGTGACCTCATGTTAATCAAAGTTCAAGTACATGCCCTCGCAGTTCTCAGACTCACACACATGTACTGTATTGTTGGGTGTGCATAAGACAAGCTCTAACCAACCCCGGCTAAATGCTGCCCCCCAGCAGCACTCCAGAACTGTCAACTCACATTTCACTGCCACGGCATTCAAACAAATCGCATCACGTTTGTTGCACATACCTTGCAGAATGGCCACCAAAGTACTGACGGAGCCGCAATCAGTCGAGCTCCAGCCTGCCAAAGCCAATGGCAGCCCTGACTCAGCGTCGGCTGAAGCACTCTCAGATCCGTCCAGCGGCTCTTCGCCCGCTTCTCCAGCAGAGGACGCCAAAGTCATCGTCCACTCCAGAGTGAAAGCCACGCTCATTGTTGCGCAGCTGCTGGGCTTGAATCTCTTTAGCAGCTTCTGCAATGGCGTCGTCGTTGTTGGTTTGCCAGCAATGGCGACCTCATTGCACATTGACGAGGGACTACTTGTGTGGCCTACTTCAGTCTTCTATCTGACTGCAGGTTCATGTCTGTTGCTGGCCGGCTCCATCGCTGATGTGGTCGGCACAAAGACGATGAGCCTGGTAGGGGCCTTCACTGCTGCCGTCTCCGCCATGGCCTGCGGTCTGGCCCAAAGCAGCGGCCAATTGATTGCTTTTCGCGCGCTGCAGGGCGTCACAAACGCCATTATTGTTCCCTCGTCCGTCTCCATCATCTCGACCGGCCTGGAGGAGGGACGCCCGCGCAATCTGGGCTTTGCGTGTTTGGGTTTTGCTGGTCCGATTGGATTCTCGCTTGGTTTGGTTCTGGGCGGTGTCTTTGCTGACAGCACTGGCTGGAGGGCCGCTTTTTACCTTGCAGCAGCCACTACTTTTGCTTTATTCTTGGCTGGGATTTGGGTGCTGCCAAAGAATGCTGTCCGTCCTAGAAAATCTATTTGGTCCCGGATTCTGACGGAAATTGACATCACTGGGGCAATTATTGGGACTGCAAGTTTGGTGATGCTGTCATATGTTCTCGCGTAAGGCCCCTCGTCGATCTACCATTCCTTCATATAACTAACATGGGCCTTAGAGTCTTGTCCGCCGATATTCACAGTATCCACAAAGCATCTACCATAGCTCTGCTAGTCATCAGTGTCGTCTTGATCCCTGTGTTCATAGGATGGATGCAGTATCAGGAAAAGCACCAGCGCAACGCACTTATCCCCAATTCGCTATGGAAAAACTGGGTGTTTACTAGTTGTTGCCTGATGGTACTCTTCACCACGGCTGTGTGCAATTGCATGGAGCTGTATAGCAGTCTGTTGTAAGTCTTCGGTCACTGGCAGCCTTGTTGTTCATGGATTGAGTTAATGATGGACCATTTCTCCAGCTTCCAGCAAGTACAGCGTCATTCCGCGCTGCATGCTTCACTACAGATCCTCCCATCGCTTATATCTGGAGCATTAACCAATATTTCGACCGGTATCTTTGTAAACCGTATGCCAGTCATGTGGTCTGTACTCATCTCCTCCACCATCAGCGCTGTAGCGCCGCTTCTCATGGCCATCATCCATCCCGAATGGCCTTACTGGTATGATGCGTTTTTCGCCCAGGTGAGTGATACGTAATACCCAGTCCCTCGCTACAATCCTCTCGTAATTTCAACTCGTCTCTAACTATATATAGATTCTGACCCCATTGAGCTGCGACATCCTCTTCACAGTTGGCCTCCTCGTCGTGTCAGACGTTTTCCCCACACACATGCAGGCCTTGAGCGGAGCCGTCTTCAACACTTGCGCACAGCTAGGTACAGCCATTGGTCTAACCGTGACTTCGCTCATTGCTACCTCTGTGACTAATGCATCTTCCGATGCTGATAAAGAATCACCCAGCGCGCTTATGGATGGGTATCGCGCCGTCTTCTGGACCATGTTCGCTGCGATGGCGTTGACTTGTGTGCTCAGTGTTCTTGGACTACGGACAGTGAAACAATTGGGAGTCAAGCGAGATTAAGTGGTTGCAGTAAGGCCTCATTGGCTTGGGAGCTACATTAATGCAGCTTGCTCGCCATATTTCCACATCCAACGTCAGGATAATCTACATAGAATATTCTCAAGAGGTTGAAAAGAGATAAAAACATATATACAAGGAAGCCAGTGGGCTAAGCTACCTACGCTTCAGTACAAAGTACCTAAGTCTTAAATACGAAAAGTTGCCCACACTAAAGTTGCTGTACTGTGGTGTGTGCATATCCTGATTCTTTCATTGGCCACCTGCTTGCGAGCTCTGCCTAGGTACAAGTTTAATCTTTGAACCACTGAGCATCGTCCAGAATTGAGGCGGATAATTATCAAATCCTCCCTCGGGCACTTTAACCTCAATGTCAAAGTTTCTGAAAAGTCGTGGCACAATCAAGCCAATAAGGAGCCTTGCCAGGTTTTGTCCAGGACAGCTCCGGCTTTGACCGCCAAATAGAAGATTGTATCTTTCCAACGTCCTCAAGTGATCCTCATCGCCGCTTAGCCACCTCTCAGGATTGAACTCCGCTGCATCTGGCCCAAATACATCCTTGTTTCTTGCGAATGAGGTCGGGTTAATACCGACAATTGTCCCCTCAGGGAAGAAATAACCGTGGAGATGAAGGCCATTTCGCGGTGCCAATCTAGACAAGCTAATGTTTGTAACATGCTGAAGGCGCATCGCCTCTCTTACACATGCAGAGGTGATTGTGCTGGGCCTGTCTTCGTATGCTAGTGGCATTCGTTCGCCTCTGCACTCTTGCTCAACGCGCCTTTGGAGGTCTGGGTCCGTGCATATTCTGCATAAGATGGATACGAGACTGGCGCCTGTGGTGTCATGTCCAGCAGCTACAGATGATCCAGCCAGACCTCTTGCGTAACCTACCTCGAATGTTGGTTTTTTGGTATGAACTGCCAGTAACTGCTCTATGAGATCTTGGCCATTTTCAAAACTGGGATTTTCCATAGAAGTGCTTCTGTGTACAAGCTGTCCGATTAAAGTCTAGAAGACGTGTCAATGACTAAATTTTGAGACGAAAGCTATCTCACTCACCGGTGCAATATGGGCTGGAAGACCAATTCCGTCTTGCGAATGCTTGGTAGGGAGACCGAGAATCCAGAATGCGTATTTCTTTAGCTTAGGAAAAAGGTCGAGCAAGACGCGCAGAGTTGGCAAATGACCCAAAACGGTCGACCGACGCCAGAAAGCCACGTTAAGCTCGAGATCTCCCCAATCATGTCCTTGTTCAAGAATATTACCTGGCGATCCAGACCAACTTATGCTTGTTAAACATTCTGAATAGTGAGTATGACGTGATATTTAGCCATCTTGGAATTGAGGACAATCCTACCTAAAACAGTGATGTGCATCCATTCGCTCGTGTCAACTTCCTCTCCTTCCAGTCTATTGAGCCTCTCGCAGACCCTCTTCATGGCTTCCACTACTTTGGGCTCATATCTCTTCAGATTGCTAGCCGTGAATACTGGTCCGCCGCTTCTTCTTATCAACTGGTACTTTGCCATATCTGTTTCCGCTAGAAGGTGGCAGCCGTCTATATGATGGCGCCTAATGAACAAATCCAGAACGCCGGATGACATTCTGGTCCCATCTATATGCAATAATTAGCGCTGTTTCAATAGACTGACGAGAAAAGAGCGATTCTAGCTCACATCACGTACCGTACCATGGGCCCTTATCAAGAGCTGTACTAGACTCTGCATGCGAATCAGCTGGGCTCAATCTCACCAGGAACGAAATTTCATACTATATATCGCGTCAAAAGCCTCCTTGCTATTGCATACTACTTCATTGGGAGCGGTCCTGACAACTGGACCATATTTGTCGTGCAATGCGAGCTCGTAAGGCTTCGCACCAACGATCTTTTTAATCTGCCACCAAGGTGAGATAGCTGCGAGCTTAGGGCCAGGTAGTGCAGCCAGAGGGTGGAATAGCAGCCTATATACTGCCACGAGGATGGCAGATAAGGCGCATGTGGTGAAGATGGCAATCCATTGCGTAAATGCTGCTTGAAGTATAAGTGCCATTTTATCACACTTTACACCGTAAGCTTTCAAAGGTAAAGCAGAGATGATTTTTATATATTGGTCTAGCAAGTCTATATAAGAAAGATGAATAGTTATTTAGATTCCACATCAAGTATTTGCACTAGTATCCCTAGCGTTTGGGGAAATCAGCAATAACCGCAACCGTCACTAGTAAGAATTAAGGGCGGAAGAACTTTAGCGATGGGGGGGCCAGCTCCTCTTATAGCTCGCGTTGATCACGCCCCTCTTCTTATCTTCGAAAGAGAAAGAGAGAGCTTGATCTTACAGCTATACTTTTTGAGTAACTGCCGTTAACCGAGGTTGTATGTTGGCCAATGAGAGCATTCGTCATTTTAAGGGCGCGCCGATTGAAGCCGCTTTGCTAAGCCGAACATGACAAAGCGATTCTCACGAGTTGAGTTGATAACTTACATTATATCTTGTTGATAGGCGTAATCGGACTGAGATGGGGAATCGGACCCAAATCGGAGGAAGAGTATTTTATACTATTTTATACTTTATATATCAAAGACTTTTTTCTTGTTTATTACTCCTTTTCTTTGTGTTGTGTCGTATTGTGAAAACTCTTTCCAGCTCGATATAGTTTGTTACAATGCATCATCAAATAGTCGCACTGGATGCGTGGCATGTGCCTATCCCGATAGATCTTTTGCAACTACCAGCGCCGCACTCCTACGATTTGAAACTCTGCGAGACTAAATCAGCCTCGAGTAAAGAGATGCAAGATCGCGTCAAAGATGCTACTATCATTGCCGTCACAATCACTCCGCTTGATGCTTCGATTCTCTCAGAAGCCGTGACGCCAAACCTTCGTTTGATAGCGGTCATCGCATCCGGCACTGATGGCATTGATAAAGAGCAATGCAAGAGGCGGGGCATCAGGGTGCTGAACTCACCCAATGCAAATACAGAGAGCGTTGCGAACCATGCGATGGCAATGTATTTCGCGAGCCGTCGCCGCTTGTTGACTATGCACCACACCATGTTCAGAACAGACGATTGGAAGCAGCAAGGAACTGTTACAAAGTTACTTACTAGAGATCATGGCTTACCATTATCCTGTCAAGAGGAGGTAGTGGGGATCATTGGATATGGAGCAATAGGTATGTACCCACGATCAGAGACAAGTCGATTGTTACAAACATGGGTATAACAGGGAAACGTATTGCTCAACAATGCCGCGGCCTTGGAATGAGTGTCTTGATTGCTTCTCGGAAAGCTGCAGCGTTGAACGCTGCTGAGCCGACATCGATTGAAACAGAAATTCCCCACGGCAGAACCCCGTTTACGGAGGTTCTGCGACGATCATCGGTGATTGTACTTTGCTTGCCTCGGAATCCAGAGACCATCAACATGTTATCTGATGACGAGTTCCGGATAATGTCTCGAAAGGCTATCCTGGTAAACGTGACTCGTGGAGGTATTGTAGATGAGCATGCCCTACTCAGAGCTCTAAGAGGCGGGCTGATAGATGGATGCGCTACGGACGTGTTTCTAAAAGAGCCTTCTGGAGCAGGTGATCATTGGCAAGACGGCGATAGCCCGATTCTTAACTTGAGTGAAGCAGAAGCGGACGAAATGAATTTGTTGGTTACGCCTCATGTGGCGTGGTACGCAAGCATGACCATAGACAACTACTTGCAATCTTTTAAGCAAAATGTCGAAAATTGGTGTGCTGGAAAGCTGACAAACGTTGTGGTCTAGCAAGGGCTGGGGAGAGACTATAGCTCTTGGTTCATAGAATAGTGTACTATAGACTTGCTAATCGCTTGGGACAATAGGCATTTGTTTGGCACTCGCAGCGAAATTGATAGGCGTGATCTGAGTCAAATGGCGCCCGCACTATTTGTCCCTGGAGTTCCACATTACGCCGCTCCGAGAATAGTAATCACTGCTTATCCAGGAAAGGATAATGCTGTAGGGTATTTAGGTCTGAGCAAGGCAACTAAGATGCGCCACAATTTCGATGAGAATTTAGATAGTCCAAATAATGCTTGGACAGTATAGTAGAATCACCCTATCTTCATCTCAGATTTCATAATATGGCATGTGGAAGGGCAAAAATAGTCGTTTATATACTTACAGCAATCCAAAAGCAGCTTGATCAGGCTACTAATTTGAGAGACTTATTTGGAATTTCCAAATAGAGGCGCAGTTAGAACAGTATTTACGACCATTCCAGCAACCAGTCGTTGGTCGTCTTATTGTAATGTTACCTAAAAAAAACTATTTCTCCTGCAATCTCTCTTCGAAGTCCACAGACTAGAAATAAACCATTAGAAACCTAGCATTTCCAACATCGACCAATTGTTTTACATTTTACATGCTGTGCGATTAGCCAGAGCCATGTGACTTTAGAAGCGGGCGTTCAAAGCGGGGGTCGGTCCTGTCTTAGACTATTTTATTTCATTTTGTGACACAGAATCGCTCGGACTCTATGATGCACACTGTTGATACCATCCATGAAGCTTCTATCAGCGGTCGCAGCTTACAACTACTTTGGGGATGGTAGTCAGAGTATGTGTAGTTTCATAGAATAAAATCTTCCACCAATAAAGTGAGTTCTTGATTATCTTCAGAAATTCTCAGGTAAATACTACGGCGCCGATCACGCAGTTCAGTCGCGCCCTAAACTTGTCTATGCTGAGACCTATAGGTGATAGTACCTACAGATACGGGCTTTTGCGTTATGCATCTCGGCAGATACATTTTGAAGACGAAAATGACTAGTTAGCGTAATATGCGTTCAAAGACGCTGTAAGCTAGAATCATGATCGTTTATGAATCATATTGGTGATTGCAATGTCGATCAACGGGAAAACCCTGGATGAAACACGATGACGAAACACGATCGGGACGTTCTTGAGATTGGCAAGCATCAGAGTCTTATCGGCCGCAAGTATAACGAAGTTACTCGATAGCGGGCACTATAACGGGAGCGCCTCAGTTCGTCTATCAGCCCATCATCAATGCGCATGGCGAGTGCCTTACCGCTGTCGCCAGCCTGAGCTTGCCCGATGACGTTCTACCTACGGCTTTTTGCTCGTCTACTACCCAGGCTCACTAGATACACTATACGAGGCGATTGGTATATTATTACTGGGCCGAAGCTCCATTGCAGGGCGGCTAGCAAGTTAGAGGAGTGATTCACAGGTCATAGTAATTCTATATGATGGAGTCTTGCTAGGTACGCATACACTTCAAGCCATAATGGTCGACGATGTAATCACTCTCTAGAGTTGAATGCCACGGACGAAGTCTAATATCTTTCTTGTTATACCAACGACGTGACTTGTCTTGATGCGTGGAGTTACCCGCTCCATTTCGTTGCTGATGCCAAGCGCATTTCAGCATACGTGAATCGGATGAATGGAGGAAACACGGTCTTCACCTATGGCACCGACAAGTTGACGCAGCTCACGCAGGCTGTGAACACCAAGGCAAGATGTGGAGTGCTCAGTAGATCTCACTGGAATCTTTGCTACACAAACCTCCCTTGGGCTTTTTGTCACACGCAACAATAATAAATCTCCTCAGCGGCGATAGCCAGCCCGTGTCAGACAACAAGCTCTCTATCTAGGTTGAAGCACACACGTCTGTCTAAATCAGCAACATCTGCCATGTGATCTGATTTGAGGAGACCCAAGAGCCTACCAATGCATTCGGTGCCTTCGCTGTGACCGAAGCCACAAAAGATATGAACGCCACCATCCTCAGCATTTCTCTACTTGCTGATACCTTGACCATCACCATCGGTTCCATGGCCAACGGTTTAACAAAGCTTCGCGTTGAACATTTCAAGCTCATTTCACGGAGCAACTCTTGCCGCAGAAAAGGCGGCAGAAGGCGGGTTTGTGGCGCGAAAAGGAGACCAGACGGCGTAAAGAGCTCCTTCGCTGCCAGCGGTTAAGATCCTCCCAAGGGGCACGACGGATCTTCGCTATATTTGCCAATCACTACCGTGATCAGGCCAATAAGCTTGAGATCACAAGTGTCCTGCCAAACAACTGCCCCGCTGGAGCTACAGATCTTATTCAAGTCTTCTTAGACGCCACTTCCAATCAAAGGTAGGTCCTCTCACAAATTTTTCGACGGCTTTCAAGAACTTCTATAGAAGGAGGCCAGGCTGAGTGTTACTGAGATTCTCAAAAGCATTGCTGGTATCATAGGCTGCGCGGCGTTATCTTCGGCCAAAGTGGTCGTCTATGCCTTATTCCGTGTTTTGGTTGGCCTTGCAGACTCAAAGATTAGTCTTTTGTATGCTAAACCCCACATCCCCGTCATTTCGGACGTCCTTAACGCGATTGGCGTCCCTGATGTTTCCTTCGTAGACTTCTTCCACTGGATCGCCACCGTTGGCTACACTGTCCTCTACAAGTTCGCTTGAAACAAGGCGCCGTTCCCAGACACCAACGTCGTCAAGGCCAGGATTGCGGCCAAATCCTGGCCAGAGCTACAATCCGTCTTCTCTAAGAAATCGGCGACCATCGCGGACGGTCTCCTCGACAGTCTCTCGGGCATTGAACAGCTAATACACGTTACCGGACGCAGTGTCCCAGGCTTCTTCTTATTCGCAACGTATTTCCTCTCCGGGCTCGAAGCCGCCTTGCCTCCAGAACACAATCCGTTCGCCTCGCCTTAAGGCATCGTGGGCCTAATTGTCTTTGCAACTGAAGCCGTGGCCACAAACGTGGCGCCCCGGTATCTCGTTGAGAATTCGGCCGTGTGAGGCGTGGCATGGGCTACATCCAGCGCCGCGTTGGCGAATCAGCTCCTGTTTGGTGCCTCAAATCTCCTAGACAGGCTCAAGGCCCCCAGCAGCAAACTTGCGTGGCTGAAAGTCAACGACGAGAAGGCGGCTAGCGCCATCGTCGACTTGATTCTCACTATAATATTTGTTGCGTTGGCTACCATTTTTACGAGCTGAGCAATAACACTGCTGCCCAGGAGCGCTCGGCGGCTATTATCGGCGAGGTTTTAATATTGCATCGGGTACGGCGACCATTTCGTATGCGGTGGCGGTGAATGAAGGACCCTGTTACAAAGTCGATATTGACCTATTGTCGTCATAGCTGTTGCTAATGTGACTGGTGCCGGGCTGCAAACAGCTAGAGCCTTTTGCACGAATTAGTTTCGGAGTAGCAGGAATGGTAAAGTCTTTGTGCGCAACGCTATCTTTCTGAGACTGTCGACTTGCAACTGAGTTGGCTGCTCACATACATAGTTAAGGCTGATCACTTCAAGTACTTCAATATCGAAAATAAGTGAGTAAAGCGAGGAGGATTTATTCAAGGTAGGAGAAGGCTGAAGGCTGAAGCTATTCTCTCGACTAACGTAGATACTTTTCATTCATCTGTCTGTCATCGGGGCCCAAGAAGAGGTTCGAACAGGGATGGAAAATGTTAAAATGTGATATAAGCCTAGTTATAAGTATGTCTTAATGAATACTTACATGAACATATTAAAGGGCCTAACATTTAATGCTGCTGACAGCAAGAGTCCTCCACAACGAATCATGTATGCATTTAAGCGGTCTCTAATATCGGTCGCATCCTTCAATAACGTAGGAATAGTCGTGGTCACCCAAGCGATTCATTCGTACTGGAATGGCTCACAAGACAAGTGCCGGTCCAGAATCCGGACAACGGTTGTTTGAGTTCCGGAGCCACGTACATTGATCTAGCCCCGTTTTTAGCCTTTTCAGGAAATCCCATTCGAGACTGCCGGGATGCCCTAGTCATCGTATCCACCAAATACCACGTCATGAACTAGTGTGCAGAATAAGCCAATGTGCTACTAAAATGAGCCAACAGCTTCTGCTTCTACTTCTTGCTGCCGCTACATCGAGTTATATTAGGAACCATCCATCCGTTGTATCTGTTGCAACAGCTAAGTGTATATGTTTATCTTCTCACTACTACTAGCAGGGCTAGCACTATCCATATGTCTTCTCTATCTGGCCATTGTCCACGCCATCCTTGTCCAGTCAACCCCTTCTAAAAGTCTCCGGTCAATCACGAACTTTCATCATCTGCTAGGCCCCCTTCCTCAATCCCAACATATTTTCCATTAACGTCGACGTTGTTGTTGACCTTGCTGTAATCACCAGTTGTCAGCCCACCAAGCATGTCTCGTGGTTACTTCCTCGGATGAATATATGAATGTAAACCAACCTGACTTGTACCTTGGGACTTCTGGGTCATATAACTAGGCTGGCTATTCGTATTGAAGGCAGACTGCCCAGACTGCTCAGTCCTTTCGCGTGCCGCTCTATCCTTTTCTTGCTTGCTTCTGTACTTCTTCACAGCGGCGTAAATGAACATTGTGAATCTTGTTTTGTCTTGGGGAATAAGATGAAAAAAATAGTTTCAACAGAGGAAAGATAACACTATCCAGCTGAACAGAACGTCTGAGAGAATTAATTAAGACAACATTCAATTTGAAGCTGATTTATAGGCAGGGCAGACACTACTTATAGCCAATTTTCCGGAGACAACGGCATTCGCGGCAATGGTACACCGAAGCAGCCATTAATCGTGTATTGGTAATAAATGCATGTAAGCGAGGCTTCTACGTACGAGCGCCATCAACACAGCCTTGAAACGCTCTCCCAGCTTCTCCACTTTATGTCAGTCTGCTGGACATTCTGATTAGTGGTAAAAGGAGCCGGGCATTAGAACAATAGATAAGGCGTCTCTAGAAGATGAGAGTGGATCTCTTGGGCTTCTTGTCGGAAAATCGGCGCTTGTCTTACCTATTAATAGGAACATGAACCTATGTACACGTAAAGGGTAGGTCCTGGCACGCAATCCCTCACCTCGTAATATCAACTACGAGGCAAGATCTCTAGCCCCTGAATATTATTTCTAACATTATTGCAATATTAGAGTTGTTGGTAAGTAAATACACTCTTCTGCCTCTTAACACCGCCACCATCTACAGGCTCAAACAAAGAAAGATAAGGCGCATTCTTTCAGAAATTCTCATTGCACGGCACGTCTTCATTGTCTTCGACGGCGGGGAGCCGCCTGCGGAAGGTGATGGTGCTCTGGATTGCTTCAAGACGCTTCTCATCGGCGGCATACTCCGGATGTTTCTCGATGGTGTCCACCTCGTTGACAATTTTGACCATTTGGAACCGGCAAGCACGGCGGGCGGACTCAAGCCCCTCAATGGTCGCTTCAAAAGGGCGTTCGTCAGTGTTGCGAGAGAAGGTACCAGCTTTGGCAGAATTTTCCGCTTCAGTAGGCCAGCCTACAAACCTCTTGGTACCAGCTTCGATGTCGAAAAGATGAGTTCCAAGAGTACGGTATATCTACATTTACTCAAATGAGCCAAATTTATGTAAGATGTCTTAGGAAGCGATGGGAAGACGTACATTCTTGTAGTCCATGTAGGCGTCTAGCAGCGAGTTAGTGTAGACGGCTGCGTTTTCGTAATACACTGGCTTCAGGTCCGGGGGCTTCAAGGCCATGTAACTCTGAAGCGACTCATACTTTGTGAGAATAGCACTGGAGACATTTAGCCAATACTTTTGGTCATGGGACAAAAGAGTGCTGGGAGACTCACCAAGTACGCTGAGGATGCTTGGCGACGAGATCAGGGAATCTAGCAATGGTCTCCATCAAAGTTTGAATGTCCCAAATTTGATCCACTGCACCCAGTTAGAATACCGTCCAGAAAAAGGTAATGATGACAATGTTTACCTGGCTTGATGTCGCCCCCGCCCAACCAGCCAACCTGGACGGTGGTCTCCGTTTGCGATGAAAGGTCAGATTTGGCAATGTCAACATCGGCGGGGGCTTTCATTTCCGCAGCTCCAACGTTCAAAGCAATTTCTGCTCTGTCCGATAATTGGTCAGCCGTGCGACAAACAAGAAGGAGGGGGCTTATTCACTCGGCCTTGACAGTCGTAAGCTTGTCCTTGTTCAGAACTTTTATGCTAACAAAGGCGTTCAATTCGCCGCCTTCTAAGAAGCCAGATATGAAGCAGTCTCCAAAGACGGTGCGGAACATTTCGGAGTTGACCGTAGAAAGACCCTGAAAAACGAGAGCATCTTCGACGCTGATGCTCTGATTGATGACTTTGACGGAGATGAAGAAGTTGAGATCGCTCTCCGTGAACTGGTCTAAGTTGATAAAAGAGCCAGAGCCACCAATGGCGCCATACTTGATTGAATGAGCACCGGAGATGTTCATATCACCAGCTATTTCGCTAAAAGAAATAGTATTAGTTTTCACTGAAAGTGCATTCGGAACGAAAAAAAAAAGAAAAAAAAAAAAACTAAAGCAGTCATCAAATACCTAATCTTGTTCACAGCCCGTGAACTATACGAGACAATTTGCTTCGGGCCACGCTTAAGTAATTCTCGCGTAGCCCCACGAGATTTTTTACTCTCAAACTCGTTCCCTCCCTCTTCCTCTTCCTCATAATTGTCTTCGTACTCATCCTCGGCAGCGCGGGCGGTTTTGGTATGCGCACTATTGCCGTAGCAAAGCTCTTGCATGGTAAAGTCATTGTTGGTGGCTGCATTTTTGATGCGCTCGGGATCAATTACAACAGCGTCGTCAATGCAAGTTTGCTGCATGTACGAATTGAAGCTAAAGACTGTTAGGTACGCCGCCTTGTAACAAGGGTTCGGTTGCAGATCTCACCCTTGGCCTGCTTCTCGTCAGTAATCTGTATCCAGGTAAAGAAAGCCTTTTACGATGCGCGAGCAACGTACCAAGGCGCATGGCACTGTTGTAAGGCGCGAGTAGCAGAGACATGATGATATCGGACAACACCAACCCGGGCGACCTAAAAGAACAAAGCAGTTCTTTAAATCTTTAATCAGATGTAATCTGACAGGCAACTGGACATGATAAACTGGAAAAATGAAGCTCAATATTTGCAACAGGTTTTCTAGTCGCCTTGCTGGGCTAGATGGGCCCATTTTGCCGTTTCCGCATTTTCAGCTGAGATGGAGCATGCCACTATTGCTCTTTGACAGGGGTAATATGAGAACATGCAGCGGGCTAGATTCAATAGCGCGCCATTCAAGAAGGCTGTAATGCAGAATATATTGTTCCTACTCCATTTTTCAGGCACTACTGTAACTGGCATCAGCAAATAACGACGCGTCTGCGAAAGCTGAATTTCTATTCCCCACAAGCCGCCACTTTCTTTCCGCGGGCTTCAGATATTGCCACATACTTCGGGTAATCCCGACGCTTGAGCAGTCTTTAAACTCTAATCTGCCATGGCAAGAAAGATGGGCATCGTCAGGTATCGATGTGTTTTATGCTATGTGCAGTGATTACTATGTCGGCGGTTACCGAATTGGAGGCGACATCTCTGTCCTCTTCAGCACAGATGCAAGCTCTCGCAGCGGGTCGGAAACAAAGAGGATCAATGTCGACGTGGAATCGGATTTCGGCAACTGCCATGAACAGCCTACAGCGACGTCTTCGAGTACGGAACACTCAGCTGTGGTGTGTGTAAGTGCCTACTCGACGATTGAGCAAGCTCTCGTCTTAGAGGCCATACAGACGGGTGCGCCTGAGTTCCAAGAGGCAATCAGCAGATGGCAAGGCATCTACCAACATGCATGAGGACTAGATGACTCTATTGCTAAGATTTTAAAGGAAATTGGGGTAAGAAAAAGCAAGCTAGTGGCTCGAGAGCAATGCGCGCAATTATGTGAGTGTGCGGTAGTTGTCGAGCTTTTGCTGGTGGAAAGCTTGCGCCAGGGACGATATTGGACTATTGCGCTGTAAAGGCTGTATATATTTAGTGATAATGAACTGAGTCTGTCTATAAGTTGAGGTGAAGTGAGCTATTGCCTTTGTCTGGAGACTACTGGTCTTGATGATTTCTTTGAGTACATGTAGATATGCTACACGGCCACCATCATTAGCACCAATCGCTCACTGGATTCTTACTTAAGACAAAGCCATCGCATTTATTAAAACGAGCAATAAAGAGGTCTCTTCTAGCCTGCATCAATGTATTTGTCCGTTTTCCAAGAGGTGAACCTATATACAACATGTATAAGAGCACCTCTTCTATTACAACTAACACTATAATACACGCGTTCTACAGAATTCGTCAGACTCTTCAATTAATAGCAACCAATGTATTAAGTGCGTCTAAAGACTTTGCAAAGAACTATATGCGCTGTCTATCATTCTAATATGAAAAAGATGTAACTTAGTCTAGACTAGTAAAACCAAGCCCCAGAGAGCTGCAAGCCTTCTTACTGACTATTGCCGTCACGGCTGCGATAGTCTTTCAAGACTGATGCAAAGCTACCATCGTAGCCAGTCCTTTCCATCCATTCTTTCACAGTCTTCACTCTTGTCGGCAAGATCTCATCAAGCAGCTTATAATCCCGCTTCGTCAAATTATCCTTCCAAGTATTCCAAAATCCCGAAAAGTTCTCACGATAAGTGAAGAGGGTTGGCTCATCGGGATTGGCAGCATGGCCCACCTTGGCGTCTGGTTCAGGGAAAATACCCAGTTTGAAGTATTCATCCAAAGTTACGTCTTTGTAAACCGCCTTCTTGCCGGTGACTGCCGTAAAGGCTGCTGCGAGATCCTTCCATGCGATGTCTTCCGTAGCGACATGCAACTCGAGTCCATTGCTTCGAGAGGGGTTGTCGAACAGCCAGCGGGCGTAGGCACCGTAATCCTCAAGATAGATGAGAGGACATTCCCCTTCACCAAGAGGGACCGCGAAGACCATGGTACTGGGATCCTCGGGATCTGGGAATGGTCGAAGGATCTCTGTGAGACCTTCGATGTACAAACACGAGGTTAGGACGGACCACGCCATCGGAGTCGTAGGTTGAGCAGCGATGTAATCAACGACTTTGCCTTTGCCGTCGAGATGACCTGTTCGATACTTGGGATCATAGTTGCCCAGCTTGGAGGCATATTCAAGGCCGGCAAAGACAAAATGTTCGATGCCAAATTCCCTAGCCAGTTCATACAGTCGAATGCCCCAATAAATCTCAGCCATTTCACCAGTGGCAAAACCATTAGTATTGGCAAAAACGTACGAAACGCCCTTGAACGCTTCACGCAGGGTAGGCTCGTGGTAGGAATCGCCTTCGAAAATTGTCACTCCTGGCAGTTTGGCCAATTCTTGGGCTTCCGCGGAGGATGCGCTTCTGGTGATAACGCGAACGGCATATTTAGAATCAGATGCCAATGCTTTTTCATCATTGTCAGCAGTGATTGGTGCTATAGAGAAGATTGAACTGACCTTTCACAACGGGCACTCCTTGAGCTCCTGTGCCACCAATGACCAAGACAGTTTTTGTGGTGTTTGACATTATGCAAGATCGAGTCTGGAAGTGATTTGAAAAAGTGTTTGATAGAATAGATGAGTTGAACTTGTTTGAATTGATAAAAAAATTTGTTCAGTGCAGAGCAGGCAGACCGTTCTTTATATCTCCAATAACCAGGTGCCGCATTCAGCAATAAAGACAATGGCGTAACATTGAAGCCTTGATTATAGATTACATCGCATCCCGTGAGCAAACATTCTGGTAGAAGGTTCCAATGACAAATTCCCGTTTTGAGTTTGTGTTGGTTGTGATAGAGTTTCGCTACGTCATTTTTCATTGAGATAGGCCACCTCGGCGACTATGCTGTCGGCTATACAGTATCAAGAGAACCAGTATGCCCGACTTGGCGTTGCGCGTTAGGCGAAGGATCGATTACTGATCAAGCGACAACTGCGAAGCATAGTGGTCGCCGTTTAAGGCTGAAGTCACGTTAAGCGCATTGCCGATTACTGATCATGCAGCGACTAACGGACGCCGTTCAATGCTGAAGCACTGACTAAGCTGATTATCGATTACTGATCAAGCATTGACTATGAAGCGTAGCAGATGTCGTTGCAGGCCGAGGCTATGACTAAGTTAGAAGTCAGGATTAATCTCCGGCAAAGTCCAGAATTTCTATACAGTACACACCACGTTTGTGCCTCATCAAATATGCTTGGCTATTAAGGTTAGCTACAGTGGGGCAAAATCGTCACTATTTTCTATCAAGCGAACTGCCGAACTCGCCTGGCCGGATTAGGGCTTTAGATGGATGCAACTTTAATAACCAGACAAATCAGACAAGCCAGGAATGCTAGACATACAAGACTCGGATTCCTTCCTGATGGATAGAGCGGCATCATCGAAGTTTCTAATCAACACCTTTGGTTAAGCCACGAGCTACCTGACTTGACTGGTGCAAGTCGTTTTTGCCTCCCATATGTAAGCGTAGTTGCGTAGACTTGCATGCAACAAGTCATTTCGACCAATCAGCGACTTAATCTGAAGCTCGGTAAAATCGTATTGCTTATATCTGCAAGTAACAGTTTGCCTGAATAATTTGTCACTCAGAGCTACTCGATTATCTTGGCGCCCTAGCATGGGTTTTGAACTTTCGTACACTCCATTCAGCCTCGCCCGATACAATACAACACAATTGATCTGCCGATATCTTGCTGTCTTTGTAATAGGTTCTTTCTAAAAGGATGCTTCTGAAGGCAAGATTATGTAACGTGGCATCAGACATATAGATATATACACCAATGTGCTGGATTGGCTTATATATATATATATTAGTGATCAGGCATGTACATACTACAGCTGGTTGGCGTATTGTGTGGTATTGCGTTTGATCAATCTTCAAGGCTAGAAGGTATTGATTTAAAGATAAAAGGCAATCAAGACACCGAAATCCAGTCCATCTCTCCTTTCTATTATCCTCATCAGTTCTATTTCATCCCAAGTTCTCTCTTCAACTACATCACATAGCAATCACGCCAAACACTTGCCAAAATGGTAACCGGACCAGTAGTCGAAATGTTGGCGCGCAACAGGTACTGCTATGGCAATCAAAGATGGAGTCAGGGAAGCCACTGACAGCTTATAGCAAATTTATCAATCACTATAAAGCCTCGCCCGCGCTGATGCAGATGGTGAAAGGGATGCGGGCCTCGAGAGCTGGGGTCGTCGTCTTGTCTTGTTCGGACCCACGACTGAACCCATATCAAATTTTAGGCATCGACGAAACGCTGAGTACGTCCTGATTCCTGATCATCATTTTGCCACCCTCATGAATGAGATGTTTATTGCCAAGAAAGCGGCTGCTGTTTATTTGCTTACGTGGGAAAAACTGTAAATAGAGGCCACCATGGTGCGAAATGCCGGAGGCAGAGCATTTGACGCAATCCGAACGTTGTCAGTACTCCAGACTATTGGTGCCCCGGGGACAATTGTTGTAATGCATCACACGGGTAAGTTTTTCACAAGCGGAGTCTGAGACTATGTTAACAGAACTGATACGAGATAGACTGCGGCATGACCCATTTTCACGACGCCGACATTAAGAAAGCGCTTGTGGAAATCGCGCCAAGCGAGAAAACTTCAATCGAAGCCAGTAAATTCGGAGAAATTATAAATAGGTAAGCTGCATGCAGTATTTGTAGCACGCCATTCTAACAATTGTCACAGTATCGAAGAGAGTATCAGGGAGGACGTTGCACTCCTCAAAGCTTCGCCTCTGATCAAGGACGACACGCAGATAATTGGTCTCGCGTATGACACTGCTACAGGTGCTCTCACAGAAGTGGAAGAAACGAAAAGCACATTGTAGGTTTATAGAATAACTGATCGATATATGCAAATATAGCCAATCTTTATATCAATAATAGTATTTGAGTTGTTATGTAGAAATCTGTCTAATAAATGAAGCTACTGTTGTAAAACGATTGATAGGAGAGCGCAGTCTTTCTAATTGCCTAAACGACACTATAATTAGTTTATTTAGAGCGGGGTTGACGAGTATGGATTTATTCTGACTTACAATAAGAATCGATGGTATTCTATCAATCCCTAACCTTAAAAGTACAAAATTATTCGCAGGTACCTATCTTTATACGCTCTTTCTGTAATTCTGTGTTCAGTTTTGGCAAGGCATTTGCGGCAATACACACCACAACCATACCTTCTTCGGTTCACATCATAACTCATATTGCCTACTTGAAGGTACCGAGTATAGACGAATTACAGCAACAAATTTCTTTATCTGGAGCAAAGGCTACCTTGTGTTGTTTTAGAGAAAAAGATGTCATATAGAAGCGTCATAATTACTACCCCGCAGCCACTCAAAACTTCGGACCACTCGTGCCATGCAGGCGACTTCCCCTGGTGTAAAGATGGAATAGCCACAATCAAACTGCGAGTTCCGCAAACTTACACGCGGAAAATCTATTCATGATACATCGATGATAAAAACCTTGCACCCCTTTTCTTCGCCACCGAGGCACGCATACCACGCACTTTGCTCAGGCTGCTACGCCGAGGTGGCAATCTGCAGGAATTGGGCGTATTACTGGTGCCCGCGAAACTTCAGAAATGCTAGCGTATTCCATTACACTTACCCACTCAGGATACGACTGCGTATTCGCTTACAGAATGGCAGGTTTCGCAATTAAGCATACCTTATGCTGCGTATTAAGTAATGAAGGTCTGATATTCCGAGATATACTTGCATTACCCCTCACTCTGATGAGGTTGTCTATAACTAGCTGTAAGACTCAGAGGCTGCTTCCTGCATATAACCAAAGAATGTGTATCCTCCTGTGTCGCTAGCTTGGCAAGAAGAAGTCTGCAAGGATAAAGCATGGCGATTCTTGCGTATGATTTGGCTCCTTTAGTGCCGTTAAAGTCTGTTGTGGCTCTGCCGTTGTTGGCAATTGCATTGGTAAGACCCGGGCTATAACCACTTTTCATGGCTTTCGTCGGTCGCCGGCTAATCATGAAACTAGGGATTGCTTTACGGAGCTTACATTGTGGTTTACAACTTGTGTTTTCATCCCCTTAGAAAGTTCCCTGGTCCAAAACTCTGGGCTATTCATTATGGGTTTTACGCTTGCCTGGAATTATCTGGCGACGGCCATCGAAGGATGGTAGAGGTACATCAGAAATATGGCCCAGTTGTCAGAGTTGCTCCCGACCATCTGGCCTTTTGTCACCCAGATGCAATACACGACCTTTCGGGCCACCGCAAATCCGGCCAACTTGAAAACCCAAAAGAAACTGTTCGTTACATATCGAACAGCGGCTCAATCTTCGCAGCGAGCCGAGAAGACCATACCCGCATGCGAAAAAGTATAGCCAATGGATTTTCACAACAAGCGATGCTCAATCAACAGCCTCTAATTACAACATACATTAATATGCTTTTTGACAGACTCCGCGGATTTTGTGCCAGCCAAGAAACGTTTGACATATCATCCTGGTTCAACTATACAACCTTTGACATTGTGGGCGATCTGGCCTTTGGAGAGCCCTTTGGTTGTCTTGAGGAAGCTACTTATCACCCTTGGGTAGCATTCATCTTTAGTTGTATTAAGAATATTGCGGTTGACTCATCGTTTAGACGCATGAGATTCCTTTATAAGCTTCTTGTTTTACTGACTCCAAAGTCTTTCCTAATGAAGTATAAAGAGCATAGCGAATTATCTAAGCATAAAGTTCACAAAAGGCTCAGCGTCAACACAGACCGAAAGGATTTTATGGCAACTATGCTAGCCAGGAGTGGAGAGGATGTAAGCAGAGAAACAAACTCCTAGACAGCGCTCAAAATACAGAGCGACTGGGGTTACCAAATTACTAACGTATGAGTATAGGCATTGACCTTTGATGAACTATGTGCTAATGCTACCACCTTGATTCTGGCCGGCTCAGAGACAACGGCAACAGCGCTTTGTGCAGCTACATATTACCTTGCTGCAAACCCGGAGCCACGGAAGAGATTAAGTGACGAAGTACGCTCTGCTTTCAAAACAGAAGATGAAATTGATATTTTAAGCGTCAGCCGCTTAGAATACTTGTCCGCTGTGCTTAATGAAGCATTGAGACTGCACCCACCAGCCGCTGGGACAGTGCCTCGAACTATTCATGAGAACGGCGATATAATCGCAGGCCACTTTATTCCTCCTGGGGTAAGTACAGCTCACATCCTGTGAAAGATTCTTTCTAACTTATACATCTATTGTTACAGACGCATATTGAAATCTGGTTTTGGACTGCGTTCCATTTCCCTGAGTACTGGACTCGGCCTGATGAGTTTATTCCAGAGCGATGGCTGGGAGATCCAGAATTTGAGAATGACAGAAGAGAGATTTGCACTCCATTTTCTGTTGGCCCAAGAGCTTGTATCGCCCAAAAGTGAGTTCCTTCTAAGGCGATATAACTTGACATCTCCGCTAATGCAGCAAATCCTTATTTAGTCTTGCTCTCACTGAAATGCGCCTCATCATGGCTAGAATGGTCTGGAATTATGATATTGAGCTTGCCGAAGAAAGTGTTGGCTGGGATAAGAGTTGCAAGTGCTATATTGTGTTCGAAAAACCTCCTTTACACATCCGTCTAAAACCAAGAGAATAAGAAGAAGACAGGATAGGACAGGACAGATTTGCGTTCGTTTATCTGGATTTGGTGGCATTCACCTTCCTGGGAGTGTCTTTTTTCTCTTTTTCTTTCTTTCCTTTTTTTTCCAGGGTTGTTGGGGAATGTCGCTGCTGAGACAAGTACTCACAAGGGAGATGTGATGGGAATTAGTACGATGGATTTAGGAGTGACTGAAGCTTAACCAGCGAGTTCCATCTCACTATTTTGAGAAATGAGATTGTTCTCGGGTGATTTTACATAGACTCAAGGCTAATTGAACTCTTCGCTCTTTGACTTGGCCGTCCATTGCTCTGTAAATTCCAAGATATTCTTTTCAAGCTCTTTTCCATGCGTGAAGCTCAGAAAATGGACGCCTCCCTCCATCGTGACCAATTTTGCCTCGGGCGCATTAGTAAACATTTTAATTTCCTTCTCTGCGTTGGCCGCACTGAACACAACATCGTTTGTTCCCTAATGCCTGTCAGATCTCTAGAAGAATACAAACACAGTTAATTCAAGGATGAAATACCTGCGCCCAGAGCACTGGACATCGAATATGAGGTAGACGGGCATACAATCCGTCTCGGGAAGCTAGACAAACAGCAGCCATGCAAATCAATTTCTTCCCGACATCTCCCGAATAAATTTTCTGGATAGAGTTGGTCCATTTTTGCCTCAAATCTGCAGTCACATTTTCTCCGTAGCCGATTGCCATTAAAAAGTCAACATACCCACTGCCGGGCTCGAAGTCATCGTGGGGCGTAAAGTCAGCGCTCTTTGCGACCAGGGCGGAGGTGGCCTGCGGGCCGTCCCAGCAACCTAATTCCCGACTTTCTGGGGACTCAGAGTCCATGGAAGAGCCAATGAGAATAAGGCCATTAAGCTTTTGAATGCAATTAATATGAGCGGAAGAGATCATGGCTTAGATATGGTAGACTAACTTTCTGAGGTGAAAGAAGTGCTATTCGCGCAGCTATCCATCCTCCTTGGGACGTGCCGGCTACAAAGGCCTTCTTGATGCCAAGGACATCCAGAAGCTGTATAGTCATAATTGCTGAGTCCCAGTATGTAAATGTTTCGCTCTTTGTTCGTGTAGCGCCATGACCCAGAGGTTCAACGGCAAGAAGGTTGAACTTGCTAGTCAGTTGCTCACTTTCAAACTCCGGCTGGTAGTAATCCGAGGTTGTGGTAAACGGATTAATTAATACCAGAGTTGGAAGGGATAAACTGGCAACAGAATGTCTATACCCAACATTAATGCCTCCTAGATGAGGAACAATTTTGGTCTTTACGTGTTCTGCCATTGCCAAGTAGTGCAATCCAGCAGGGAGTGGCAATCAACAAAACTGAGGAAACGGCTCAAAGGGATTAATAAGTATGGAAACAGGCAATGAAGAGAGACAATGGGATTTCGGTCATCTGTTCATACTATTGCCGGAGTTGTTCGGTATTTCTATTGGTGTTGTAAAATTGATCATGTTTCCTAACTCCCCGACGGGCCGACGGGCCGACGTCTGAAACTCGGCATCTCTCATTGTATAATGGCAAAGGAAAATGATAAATACAGTCCAAAGAATCCATGATTGACATTCGTTTTCGGACATCATTCTCTGTTTTACTCTTCTTGACTCTACCTTTTTTCGAGTTTGGCATCATTCATATACAATCTTATACAAGATGGTGAGTATGAACTCGGTGTTTATGCGATGAGCAGTATGGCTTACTTGTTGCGTTAGACTGTCCAAAAGTTTCACGTGGGAATTATTGGAGCCGGAATCGGTGGCCTTGCGGCTGCGATTGCCCTTCGTCGAGCCGGTGTTGAAGTTAGCCTGCTAGAAGGCGCTGCAAAATTGGGAGAAGTACGCATCCCCATCGTTCTTTTGACATCACATAGCTGACTGAGTGCTACCAGATTGGTGCTGGAATCCAAATGACCCCCAATGTATCTGTCTTGCTTCAAAGATGGGGAGTCGACAAAGTGATTGGAGACAACTTGGTTCAGATCGAAGAACTAAACATGCGTCGCAAAGACGGTACTAAAGTCGGATATACCGACATCCCTGTTCTGGAAAAGACCTTGGGAAGGCCCTGGTGGCTTGTCCATCGCGCTCACCTCCATGAAGGACTGGTGGAAGTAGCGGAGCAGCTGGGAGCAGTGATCCACATTGACTCTCGTGTGGTTGAGATTGAGTATGACTCTGAGGACAGAGTAACAGCAAAGACAGCCAAGGGCGATACACACAGATTCGACTTGTGCATCGGCGCTGATGGCGTCAACAGTGTTGTTCGCCAAGCACTTTTCCCTGAAGTCATTCCGGAGTGCCCAACCACCAACTGTGCATACAGGGCAATTGTGCCGTACGATCTCATTCGCCAAGATCCAATTGCAAAGGAGATTGTCGATAAACTGACTATGGAGGTCTGGATGGGTCCGAATGCATACGTTATTTCATATCCAATCAGCGGTGGCGACGTCTTCAATATGGTTCTCTCGCATCACCCGCCTGAGAAGCTTCAGGTAACTCAACACGACGTTCCGATCCAGGAGTTGCAATCTGAGTACAAAGACTTTGATCCCAGAATCAAGAGGATCATTGATATGGTTCCACAGACAGTGAGTAGTCCCAAAGATCTTTGGCTTATATATCAACTCTTTGCTAATCACAATTTTGCTAGTCTCGTTGGCCTTTGCTAGTGGCTGGGCCCCTGGAATCATGGTCATCGCCCAAGAAGAATGTGGTTCTGATGGGTGACGCCGCCCATGCAATGGTCAACCACATGGCACAGGGTGCTGCCACAGCCATGGAAGACGGAGCCTTTTTGGGCAAATGCATTGGTGCTGTTGTGCAAGGCAAGCTCGCCTTGGCAGATGCCATCAAGCTTTACGAGGCCGAGCGTATGCCAAAGGCGTACATGAAGCAGCAGGTTTCATTCATCAATGGCGCGATTTGGCATTTGCCAGATGGCCCGCAAAGCCGACAGCGTGACGCCGCCATGGCTACTGAGATGGAGGGCAAGTACTTTATTCGGAGCAGCAATCTTTATGGAGACCCGCAGACTGTCTTGGAGGTTTACGGATATGACGCCGAAGGCCATGCTGAGGAGGCACTCGGTCGAGCGATGAACGGAGGAAAAGATGCTGCTGATCCTGAGACTGGCGTTCAGCGCATCACGGAGAATAAGTATATGGGATGGTTTACGAATGAAGCTCCGAAACAGAAGCAAGCGGCGCTCTAACAGCATGCGCATGATGAATTTCTCAGACTGTTTGTACAAGTATTTTATCTTATTTTGTAGTTTAACCAATTTTAGGTTTCGATAAACTGAACAGACCTGACTTCAATATCTCAAAAATAATATGCCATGATACACGACGATCTCCACCTTGAATCATGTCACCATTTGATTTATCAAGCAAAGCTATACTTTTGCTAAAGCAGAGATTAACCTTTTTTTTCCTTCTGTTTCCTATGCGCTATACCTGAAACATTTCATTGCGGCATGCTCTATCTCAAAAACGACCCATATTGTGCTGGTATGCGTGGAGTAAGTTCCCCATACCCATCGTGAACCACTTTGGGGTAAGTAACCATCCCCCGCAGATCCAAAACTTGGGGTCTAGCTCAGCAACTAGCTCAACGCCACTCTATGAGGCGTCTTGGAGTTTCGGCAGAGCACTTCCGACGGCGGCACAATGCCGGCTCAGCTCTCCATACATATATTCCCCAGCGGCACGGGGAACGCATCCGCTTTCACAAAGCAGCTGCGTCTTTACTATGGCTTCCCCGGTACTTCCCCCAAGTAAACGGCGACGAGTCACCCTTGCGTGCAGTTTATGCCGACGCCGGAAATCCCGCGTAAGTATTAGATCAGCGATTTGCAATAAGCATCAAGTTGCTAATGTACATTTCGTTTCTGCGCCATTCCACAGTGCAGCGGTGACCACCCTTGCACATTATGCCAAGAGCTGGGCGCAGAGTGTCAATACCCAGATAACTCTACTCCTTCTAATTTGACCGTAGGGCGAAGGTGAGAATGCCTAGCCTGCACATATTACCTTTTGTCCCGCCTATTGACAGGAACAGCTACATCTCTCAGCTTGAGCAGAGGTTACAAGACATTGAAAGCTCCCTCCAACAACTGCATGGTGCTCAGAATGAAGGGCGAGCTACAATGTCGAGCCGCGGAGATCACGATACTCCTGCCAACGAGTCGGTCTCAGTCGTCGAGGAGCATCGATCTGTACTACTCCCATCAGCCCTGGAAAGCCATGACGCTACTGAGCTGGGAGAGGTTGACATCTCGGAAAATTCCATAGATGGCATGGGCGCCATGAAATTCACAAACGAAGAAGACTGCGGGTTTTTCGGTACGCCACAAGCGCCAATTCCTCTGAAAGGAGGGTGGGAGAAAAGATCCCGGCAACTAACTCATTCAGGTCCTTCATCAAACATTGCGTTTATGCGCTACATATCTCGAGCTATATTACAAGCTAAATCAGGAGATGAATTAGCTGATGTTATAACGCCAACAGATCAGAGACACAGAGGAATTGTCAATGTCTCCAAATCCAGGCCCCCATCCCCCGAGCCAACTCCAGTTAAGACTAACAACCTGATGAGAAACGCGGGAGTGAATATATATGCATTGCCTTCAGAAGAGCGGACATGGAGTCTCATTCAGCAATACTTTCATAAGACCGGGCAGCTCTTACCTTTTATCCATGAGCCGTCTTTCTGTAAAACCTATCTCCAGATGAAAAACGAGCGTTTTCGCGCCGTCCGGCGAACATGGCTCGGCCTGCTTAATATCATTCTTGCCATTGCAGCAAGTTTGTCAGCAAAAGATGACATACCTGTTGATAAGAGGATACAAGAGTCCGACATCTACTACCAAAGAGCAAACGGACTGTGTGATCGAGACTCTAAAAGAAATGCAAGTCTAGAAATGGGTATGTATAGACAGTATGGGATGATAGCTTTATGTTTCTTCTCACTTCAGAATTCTAACTTGCTTTTCTCTCTTATAGTGCAATATCTGTTAATCTTGGGCCAATATCTTCAGGGAACTCAAAAGTCCGTTCAGGCTTGGACCACACATGGGCTGGCTATTTCGGCGGCTTATCAACTAGGCTTGCATTCACCGGATGCGAATCGGGGATTTTCGCCTTTAGAACGTGAGATTCGTAAGCGAACCTGGTACGGATGTATCCTTCTTGATCGGTACGTTTCTCAGCATCCTTTATGATGAAGCGTGTGCTAATAAACTGCACCGTCTAGTACTCTTAGTATGACATTCGGTCGCCCATGTACCATTCCCGAGTCATACATAAAGCTTGACATGCCACTTAACGACATGCAAATGCTTGGCACTTATTTGGAGGTGGAGCCATGCCCTCAGCTCGATGGAGCCTTCTTTACGGCTGCCATGTAAGCGCTCAAACTCTTTCTCGCGAATCTCTGCACTTTTGTTAACGGCAGCTAGAAAACTTTATGCCATCCTCTACAACGTTTTGGATACGTGCTACGGACAAAACCTCGGCTTTGAAGACCCCGCATCTGTTTCTAATGCCATCTCTCGGGTGTTTGAGGGACAACACCAACTCGACCTTTGGCGGCTTCAACTAGTCCCATCCTTGGGCTTTCGTATCTGGGATACGCCAATGAGCTCCGAGGATGTTGAGAAGATGGACAAAGACTTGATCATCTGCCATAGGTTTAGCATTGTTCTCTCAGTGCGCTATAATAACCTCCGAATTTTGCTTCACCGTCGACATTTAGAAAGCCTTCTGAAATCCCTTGGGACTTCAGAAGAAGAATCAAGCGCCGATAAGAGGCTTCTGCGGCAGATGAGTCTTAATAGCGTCGAATCCTGCGTCGAATCCGCCATTTCCATCATCTCAATAGTTCATTGTATAACGCTGTCCAGTAGCTGGCGACGCGAGTTGCTAGGCGCGTGGAACTATTCTCTTTACTACAGTAAGCAATACCCACGTCGTATTCTGCAGCGAATTGAATGACATCAAACTCACCGCTTAATAGCATTCAATGCCGCGCTAGTTATTTTTGCATCACTCATGGTAGTATCCACAGCAAAAGAGGCCCTCAATGATACGTCCATCGGGATAAAGGTGAATCAGTCACGTCCCTATATAGAAAACGCAATTGAAGCACTACGTCGCCTTGATTCCGGAAACCGAGTCATTGAGCGCTGTGCAGAGTACCTTGCTCAACTTTCTCTAATCTTGAGTGCTATGGGTAAGTGACATGCCACGAAATACCATTCTCATGCCTTTCTCTCTCTCGAGAAACTATAAGGCCTCATTTGCAGTACCAAGCTCTACCAGCCAATAGCTAACTAGGTTCAAAACGACAGATCGAAATGATTCAGACACAAGCAGTAGTGGGATGCGGAAGTTTCCGATTGAGCATCCTTCAGATGTTTTCCCAGCCACTGGCCTTGAGTCTTATATGGACCTTGGAGAATTCATGGTTGATGGGGATTTTGACTTTTTAGCAGACTTTTTAGTCACGCAGAATGGAAGGCAACAATCCTGAACCTACATGCAGATAGCCAAGAGACACAATAGATCTCTGTGCTAAACATGTATGATGCTATGATCAGAAACACTATTGGCGACGCTAATGGAACTAATGTTATTGTACACGTATAATAAATGATAATGGCTTCTGTTTGATAGGACAGCGAATAATGAACCTTGTCTACAGAGGCCTCACTTTCTACCGATTCATACAGCTTGAAGAACACCGCATTCCCTGTGCAGTAAAGCATGATGGATGTTGTTCAAGAGCCGAGATCATTAAGACAGATGTAGTTAAACATAGTGGGCTCTTTCCAAGGAATGAGACAGCCCCTTGGGGAAACATATCCACTTCCTAGGTCTTGCACCACATAATTGCCCACTCAGAATTGGAGTTCGGAAGCTAGCGGAAGCTCCTTGGCGATCTGGAGCAGTCGAAGCCATAGGGCAACGCCAGGTGGCTTTCTCATGAGTCGTGGAAGAGATAAGGCAAGAAGCATAGAAGAGACACTAAAACCACGGCAGTGGACTCGGGAGGGCCGAAAAAAAGATAGTACCACGTATGTAGGAACAGAAGTGACAGCAACACCGCAATAGCCGCAATGAAAGCCGTAGACTAATGTCCGCCTAGTGTTAGCGAGGTGGCTGGTGCAATTTCCTTATCGCTGGGCCAACTCTATATCCCCATTCTTACGAGGGATTGGTCGAGCTGAGCGTGGGGTTTGGCGCCACGAGGATCGGCTTCACATTCCGAACCCGAAAAGACGTCGTAGTCTGGGGACCCCGCGTTTTCCACTGTCTCCGTTCTCCCCCGCCAGTTCCCCGGATTCTCTAGACAAGCTTAAGTGAGCTTTGGCATGTATTATTTGGTAAGACAGATAATAATAGAAGCTATGAGCTCTGACTCAAGGTAGCTATGTAGAGGCTTGACTTGATGATCTATTTAAGGGGAGATGGAGCCCACCGTAATTTTCTTTTCCAAGCAAACAGAATAAGAACTTTGTTTGCTCTTAATCAATACACAATATCATCAACAATCTCTTGAAAATGTCCAGCCAAGGCCGAAAGTGCGAATATGAAGAAAGGGAGAGGCCTCAGTCTGTGAGCTCAAATGATCAGGACCTTGAAAGACTTCGAACCAGAGGAGGCCATATTGACAATCGTGATCAACCTTCACTGCCTGTTGTTCATCGAAGTTTCGCAAATCCTGCACCCTTAGGCCTTCTAGCATTTGCTACGTGTGTCTTTCTACTCTCAACGCTTGGTGTGCACGCACGCGGCGTTGTGGAGAAGAATGTCTTGGTGGGAGTGTTTGTGTTTTTCGGTGGGATATGCCAGTTTATTTCTGGAATCATGGAATTTATTGCCGGAAACACGGTATGGTCTCTTTCACAAGTAAAGAGAACCTTCAAAAGGTCTAATATTTTCATTCTTAGTTTGGAGCTACAGTTTTCCCAGCATATGCGGCCTTGAGCCTGAGTTTCGCACTCAGTAAGAATTTCCTCAACTATTCACTTACCGACCTGTGTATCAATGGATAAAGCTAACAACAATGTTTCACCGATAGTCTTCATTCCAGGATCGGGTATTATTGATGGTATTTTCCTCCTATTAACGCTTGATATGAAGCACACTTGGAACAGTTTTCTAACGGTATGAACAGCGTACAGCGATGCTGAGGGACATCCCCTTCCCGAGTTCAATCAAGCGCTTTCCTTGTATCTTTTGAGCTGGCTTATACTTAACGCGATATTTACCGTCGCCTCCACCAGAAGCTCTTGGCCCTTATTCATGGCCCTTTTTCTCTTTAATGCCGAATTGATACTCCTTGCCGCTGGCTATATGGTTGGCAATGCGAGTTTGTTGGTGGCTGGAAATGCTATTGGTTTCCCGGTGGCATTGTGCGCCTGTAAGTATACTTCATCTAATACGGCAATCTGTACTCTGGCTTACGATGATATCGAATATAGATTGGTCCGGATGTGCAGGATTGTGGTCAGGAGGCATGACTGCAATTACACTCCCGACTTTCCCCATGTACACAGATGTGTAAGGCGTTGCGCGGGAATGGTCAACAATCTGGTTGGTGGTGGAAGGCCGCAGACATTACTAGTTAAATCAGCCTTTAGATTCATACATGTCTCTAATGAACAAATGTTAACATGAGAAAACAAATTGACGCGGTGGTGGTGAACGTGTTCTGATCAGTGATATATTGCTCCACAAAGGGACTCATCAAGAGAGCTCCCACCCACCGATGCATCTCTGCGATTTAATCAAGATAGATTGTATTGTGATCCACATCGTGACTACCTGCACGTAAACTTTTCCCTTGTTCTAATTACGGATGATCTCTCTTCCATCCAACCAGTCCATGAACCACGCATAACACATCAAAATTCTCCTCCGCCATGATCGAGTCCAAAAGAAGTTGCCAGATCTCCAACTCAGCCACGCTCCATAACCCGTGTAATCATGTTTCCCCTGAATTACGCCGTCCCCTCTTCCAGTGTAAGTGACTAGAGAGCGCTGCTTGTATTCAAATGGAGACGTATTGTTCTTGTTCAACACATTGATGATGTAGTCTGCTTTTTGAATCGCAACTTCGGCGGTTGTTGGTAGATTTCCACCCTCGATATCTGCCGCATCTCCCAATGCAAATACGTCCCGCATGGCATTGCCATCGGGCGCGAAAGCATTGAGACGGTCGTCCGTCAAAATTCGCACCAGCCCCTTCTCCGTCTTACGGAGGTTCAATTTGTCGACCAGAGGCACTGATTTGTTCCCAGTGGCCCAGATGAGCATGCCATAGCCGGTAGCACCGTCTTCCTGAGTTTCAATCGTATTCGAAGTAACTTTAAGGATATGCGTATTCGTTTTAATGTTGACTTTATCCGTCTTTAGGGCACTAGTCGCATAGTCTGCCAGTTTTTGATCGAACGGTGCCAAAATATGAGGAGCCACGTCGTACACTGAAACAGACGCCTTTCCCTTCAAGTGCGGAAACAACACATTGACGTCTCCATTAAATAAATCCGTCAGCTCAGCCGCCATCTCGATGCCAGTGGGACCGCCGCCAACAATGGCCACATGCAACAGTTGGTTCTGACGGTCCTCTGAAGTTCCTGGCAGCGATGCCATCTCGAGAATGTCGTTCAATCGGCTTCGAACGGCATTCGCATTGGCAACGTTCTTCACAAAGATGGCATTTTCCGCAACGCCAGGGATATCGAAGGTGTTGCTACGGCATCCTGGGACAAGAATAACCTTGTCGTAGTCGACATGGAAACGCTCATCCTTCAGCTCATCGAATGCTGGTTGGCAGATGAGAGTCTTTGCGTCGAAATCGATATCGACAACCAGTGCCTTGATATACTTTGCGTGGAAATCCCTCCGTCGAAGAGGATCATGTGCCAATCGAGCGTCAAACACTCCGCAAGCAGCGCTGGCCAATAAAGGAGTTACTGCGGAAGTATTCTCAGGCGAGATTAATGTGACATCATACTTGTTGTGGTCGATACCATAGCCCAGACGATAGCCACCCCAGCCACTTCCAATAATAACGACTTTCTCTTTCTGCGTAGCCATGGTTGGTGTGTAGGCAATTGAAGAGTGTTTTATTAAGCAGAATAAAACACCTGGGCGTATGATCCTCACAAGGACGAGTCCAACTGATATACTCGAAGCGGAGAGACAAACAATGACGACTAAATGGGGTCAAGCAGCTAAGCATCGAGTATCGGCAGAACTACTGACGTCACAAAAAGCATTTATGTTTCCTAAAGAGGAAAATTTAATTGAAAGGCTCATATAACAATAAGACGTAACCTGGAAATAATTAGGGCCAAGATTCAATTATCGATGATGCGCAACGCTTCTAGGCGCAGTAACATGCACTATTTCGATGTTCTCGGGGTTTTATAACGCTGATGAACATGCCGAAAGCCGAGAAAGGAAGAAAAGAGTGGTCCAGGCAATACATAGTGGGGGAGGAAATTCCCGAGACTTCCAGAGTGGGTGCGTAGTGCTCCAACAGCAAGTTAGAAACTGACTTCACAACTCTAGCTCGAAATTCCGACAAGTCTATTAATTAGTCTAAGGAGACCGAGGTCGACCTCTATCTAAAGACGATAGACTCAATGCGTTTGCTAGGACTTGATGAAGGTAACTGCTATAATACAAAACTGACTTGTTCAGGAAGCAAGACCACATGTAATTACTCAGCCCAGATTAAATTGGTAGCGAATTACGTACTTGACGGGTAACGCAATGAGACTTTGTTGTGTCGAAGATAACGTCTTACCTTGTCGAGTATTCCGTGACAATTACAGGTACTAGACTAACACATAGATTGGATAATCAGTTCCGAGACACCTACGATCTATCTGTTAGCTCAAGAGAGGCCACGCTGGCTCTGTGCATCATCAATCCATAGAGTAATGGAAGCTAATGCTAGCTCTTGTAGCCCAAAGAGCAATTTAGTAATTCTCTGCGATTCCTTTATTTCCTACTCGGGTCTTATGCAGCGGAGCCCATACAAGCATTCAGAGATATACTAGTACAGTTCCGTCGCGCCGCGCGGGCTTCCATAAAGAGTCCAAGTTTGTTGGACCATTCCTCATTCAGTTTTGCGCGCGGTCATCCCAATTCAGGATAGCGCCAAGCAGATCATCCTCGTCGGCTACCTCCTTGTAGGATCTATGGGCATATTCGAGACTCCGGAGATACTAGATAATTATCAATATGATATGGAGAAGGGGATTATATGGTTACAAATCGTGATTCATTCGTAATTCAAGGGAGTCGGAGGCGGGTGGGAGCGTTGAGAAGAAACAAGTATATAAAGCATCGCATTATCCCCCGTTTACAGAATACAACCAGCAGCCAACTCTTCAACGCAATTGTTCGTCTCAAACTACAAATTCTCTCATTTCAGTGAAAAGAGCGCGATTCTTATACAAATAGAAACATTCCTACCTCTCAGCATCATGTCTACCACAATTGCAATCGCTGGCGGAACTGGCAACATTGGCAGAACCATCAGCGATGCCCTAGTCGCCGCCGCAAAGTACAAAGTCATTGTGCTTGCTCGTGAGGTAAAGACAGATTATCATCCATCAAATAATCTATTCGTACCAAGGCTTTTTCTAACATGTTATGTATTTCAAGGCCCCCAAAAATTGGTCTCCGAGTGCTCCCCCACTTATCAGCGTCGACTACAACGATATCAATGCCGTGACCAATGTATTGGAGAAATATAATGTCGATACGGTCATTTCCACTATCAGCGTCATAACACCTGAATCTGGAGCATCTGAACGCAGTCTCATCAAGGCAGCTGCAAAGGCAACGCCCACGAAACGCTTCATTCAAAATGATTGGGGTGTACCCGCACCTTTGGAGAGGTAAATGTGCACCGACCACCCCTTTTCTATTATTTCTTCACTTGGTTACACTTTCTCGATCAATTCCGAGTTTAATAGATACAAGTACTAACATATCTGAAATATGCATAGCAACCTTCGTTTACCGCAACATGAAGTCCGCCTTGCCTCATTGGAGCTGCTCCGCCAAACAGATCTCGAATGGACGCGATTCCACGTTGGCTATTTCCTTGACTACTATGGCATGCCGCACATAGAGACTTATGTTCCGGCGCCGTTCGCTTTTGTTTTAGATATCCCCAACAAAGTGGCAGCCATTCCAGGCAGCGGCAACGATGTATTCTCGCTTACGTATACGCGAGACATAGCCAAATTCGTTGTCAAGGCACTTGATTTGCCTAAATGGGAAGAAGAAACGTTTTGCTACGGCGATAAGGTGACGTGGAATCAGGTTTTGAAGCTTGCTGAAGAAGCTACCGGTAGGCATCCACGCTTTCTGGCTGTAGCTTGACGATCACTTTTTTAAACATGCTAACACATCTTTCTTTCTCTTTCCCGAAAACAGGATCCAAGTTCAATGTTACCTATGATGACGTTGAGAAGCTTAAGAGGGGAGAGGTTACTGAACTACCATCCCATGCCATGGCCTACGATTATTTCCCAAAGCCGCTTCTGCAAAACTATTTCTCCAAGTTCAGCTTGTACATTATCGGCGGTTCGTTCGATATGCCAGCAGACAAATCTCTCAATAAGATGTTCCCAGAGGTAAAGACAACCACCGTGAAGGAAGTGCTGGATCTCTGGAAGGGGAAATAGATAATTAGGCCGCATGCTTCATTTGATGTCGCGCGGCCCCGTTTATATCGTCACCGGGTATAATTTCCGCTAGGCATCATGGCTCAAGCAACGCTATATTAGCTACATACTCTGGAATATACACAATTCTACTCGTCTTACGAGTCTTTGTTGCATCTAGAGCTCTTCTAAACCAGTAAAGCTGGTGTGCCGAGAATGTTCAAGCATGCTTGTATATCCCATACTTCGCTGTTGATGAACCCTCGGACCTTCCACACACGTTCCAGGACGCGCAGTGCTTCGTCCAACGTCCCAATCAGCGCTGGCTTATCCAATCCAGCGAAAATATCTCGAAAGGCTTGTTCCTGTGATTGCTCAGCCATACAGCCAATGACGCAGAGCGGCCAGGCCAGCGCGCGCAACTGAGAGGAGCCAGCCATTGTGTGTAGCAATCGAAGTGCATGCGCTACGTTGGATCGCACCTCTGGCAACAATGGCAGCCAACCGTAGATGACGACGTTGAGGTAGATGCTCGCCGCGCAGCTCCAAATTGTCGTAGAGTTTGCTAGAAACAGGTCAGATAACGCGATTTAAATACAACCAATGGACTGATCTTTACCTGTAAGAGCCGTACTATCACCGTCTATTCGTGAATTGACGTCCTCAAGCATTCGACTAATGTGGCTGGCGCGATCAATTAACTCTGCCTTGTAGTCGACGCCCTCTCTAATGTTCTCCTTTTTCCAAGCATCTAATGCTGATATTTCTGCAACTACACGCATGGTCCAATTTCGACAGCCGATAAGGTTCGATAGTCGAATAGTAGCCTCACCCTTGCCATAAGTTCCATCATCTCCATCGTAAAGAAGCTGTGAATGATATTTGAGTAGTTGTGGTGGTCGCTCAAGGGAGGTGCTCGCCACAACGTCAATGAAGAGAAGAAGGCCAGTAAAAAACCGAAAGCATTCCTGTCGGTTGTCCCAGACATAATAGCCTTCTTGAATGGCATATAGCGAGCGTTGTTTAATCTTG
This sequence comes from Trichoderma koningiopsis, assembly GCA_022985005.1. NCBI lineage: Eukaryota > Fungi > Ascomycota > Sordariomycetes > Hypocreales > Hypocreaceae > Trichoderma > Trichoderma koningiopsis. The sequence continues at coordinate 2,017,193 of JAJPEM010000006.1, read as the reverse complement.
TTCAAAATGTCGAATAGCATCGACGTAGAGCTTCCATCGGTGTGGTTATGCAGTATGTCTAGGAAGAGAGCAATGGTAGGCGATAGATGGTTGATCCAGTTCGTCGATCTACCTAGCGCTACCTCAAAAGTAAGAAACTGAACAATGCTCTCCATGACTCGGATTCTATCCACCAGCTTTGCCTGTTCGCCCTGGTCATTCAGCTCCTGTATATCCTGTTGCAGCATATCGAAGCACATGTCTGCCTGCCGTACGAGACGAGACCAGACTACCGCCTTGCACAGTTTATTCTCCTCTCCAGAGTACGCTTCGCTTAACGCGACAGAAAAAAAGTAAGAGCTGATGCCCATGACTGAATGGAAAGCGACTTTGCTCTGCGAGAGAAACGAAAAGATCCAGCCTCGCCCAGGGCCAAGCAGAGGAGTTTGGTAGAATGGAAAGATCAGTGGAAATACATTATCCAGGTATTTCATGAGAAAGACATCGTCATAGTCTTCTCCGAAAAACATCACATCGGGCTCAGGTCCGGGCCGATCAAATTTGTTTGCGAGGCTGAATTCGGGTGCAGCATCGCGTACCTTGTTGCGTTTGCTCGAATCCCCTGCGGCATCTTGACGAGTCACCCCATTCATTGCATCAAAGTGGGAGTTCAATCCCCCGCCAGCAAAGTCGTCTTTCGGGACAAGGTTGATGAAATTGAGATCCTCTCTGGCTTGTGCTGGTTTTGCAAAATTCTCGACTCCTGCCGAAGCCTGGTGCCTCTCTCGACGATAGCCAGCTTGCTGCTTGATCTGGGATTTGATGCGCGCAGCCATAGCCTCTTGCTTCCTACCCCCATCAAACCACTTGGGTTTCCGCGTTCCATAGTGACAGGTAATTTGCAATCCACTGCAATTGGCGCATTCAGGCCGTGTTTCGTCGCACTTTTTGCGGCGGAGCCGACACGTCCAGCAACCATCGCTCTTTTTTTCTACTCGGGCCATGAGATGGGAGTCGAGGCAAGAAGATGATGATGCGAGTAGATTCACTGGGCCGGAAGCGTGCGATGTCTGGAGACAATGGAAAGAATACGGCAGGAATCCGTAAAACTAGAAGATGATGAAGAGAATCGGTAAGCAATCAGTAAGCCACTGTCATCTATCTGTCAAGTTCTGATATGCGGCCAGGCTGGAAGATGAACAGGCGATACATTGATGTAAACAGCTATAATCGCAGCATTCTATCAGTTGCGAGCTCTATAGCCTATTGCCCTGTATTTATAGGCAACTTAGGCGCGTAGGTCCACTGTGGTCAGCAATTGTACGCGGCTCTGCTGGGCTTGTGACCAGCACCTTGCTACTTCGTCAATCCGCCTGATTCATTATTTGCAGAGCTGGTGCAGCGTTTTTTGCGACGAGCGCAATATCAGATCGATCGACAATAAACATTTGTCCATCACTACATCAGCTAGAAACATACTCAGTAGTGATGTTCTCTTGTATACCGCAACTATTTCATGGAAGGCTGGTTTCACGAGTCTCTAGTGCTTATAAGCTAGCGCAACAGTGTTTCAGGCACATACGACCATAGGTAGTGGAAAACTCGGGGTCCCGTCTGCTCCCCCATAGATAAGCCACTAACCGGCAGATTAGTAGTTGAGTGGGTGACCATCAGCGAACACCGGCTGTTGTATGTTTTTGCCTTTTTTTTGCTCTTATAGCTCTGTGATTCGTCGTTCCTATAACTTGACTCTACACCAGAGCAAGCACATACAACCATAGGGTCTGCCTTTTTTTTTTTTTTTTATCCCTTGGAATCTCGAGATTCCGTATGTCGAGGCAGATGGTTCCGTTGTCTGAAGCAAGCTGAACCAAATAGTTCAGATACATACATACCTATTGTAGATCATATGGCTGCCTCGTTTTTAACGGTGTCAGTTCGACTACCGTTTCTTTTGGACAGTTTTTAAGAATCCGACATGGTTAACCATAAGATAAAGAACTTTGCTATCCACACTCCCTCTAAGATACTCCTGTTACATCCGCCTGCCCTTCAGGCTACGTGTCACCTCTTGAAGCGTCAACTATGTCCCCTTATTACGTGCACGCTAGCCCATTGAAGCCATTCGCTTGTGGTTCAATATGAGATCAAGCGTCACTGCGCCAAAGGCCAATTGTATTTTATTTGATCAGGGTAGGTCTGATATATCGGTGGCTGCAAAGGCACATACGGACCAAGCTATGTAGCTGTAGCATTGCGCGACATCCACACTGCTCCATTATCCGAAATGACATTGACTTCAAAAATTAGGCCTGGCAGAGAGAGGATGGGTCGTTTGAGATAATACCACGCTCTAACTGCAGCCGAGAAGACCAACTTACAGTGAGACCGGAAGTCCTCAGGCCTTGCATGATGCTGCATTTCCATCATGCTTAGTTATGCTGATACAATAGCGTTTGTTATACAGCTGAAGGGAGGCGGAGGCCTGAACTATGCCTAGTCCACAAAAGTCTTGAGGCCTACGCGATGCGAGCCACGCCGAAGTGAAATGAATGCGACTTTATCAACACCGAAAATTCCCAGACAGTCCTCCAGCATCCGTATTTCCAATTAAGACAAGCTTATGGCCTCATACAGCCGCGGAACTGCGAGAGCTGAATTAGACAAACTGCCGGTGATCATGCAGAGTCATGGATGGCGGGAGTACAAGATCAGAGCTGCCATAAGATCATTATCAGACCAGTTTTATCAGGTCAACCGGTCAATTCAATCCGGATAGTCCCTTTTCGAGAGACGAGTCAATCTAAATCTGCATCCTCGCGGTATATGCTCCCAGAGTCCCCTCACTTGTTCTATAATCGGGTCCCCTGACTAGAGTACTGAATGCCACACTTAAGCTTGTTTGCTCTCGACTAGTGCCAACATGCCCGCCCCCGCGGCTGACTAGACAATAGGGCTTACAAACATAGAGATTTGATGTTTCCATTTGTTCTTGTTGTGTTGACATGGTAATGGCTTCTTCGGTACCGACTTCAAATCTAGAGAGGATTTTGCTAAAGGCTTGGCGAGTATTTCACAAGCGCTCCAGTGGAATGAATGCCTTCGTGTCAATTTTAACGTATACTAACGGGCTCCGTTTCAATGTCAGACTAAGCCAATAAGAATGATTGTTATAGGTCGTGTTGTTTAACTTTGCATAGTTCATGCATATCGGCGGTTTAGTAGTCTTCAGCGTGTTGTTGCAGCTGAACAACCACACAGTGAATTAACAGGCGTACATTTCTCTCAACTGGCAAACACTCATAATACTTAATACCCCGCATAGTCTAAATCGAACTTTTATACTATATACTCCAAGCCTTGAGGAATGACATTTTTATTATTGACAGCCAGCGCAAGCCACACATGGTTATACAAGTGTATCTGATTACATGCTGAAGCTTGTCTACTACGTCATGTTCTGCAGCATTCGTTTATATTATATAATGTGACAGTGTGGTCCTAACACGTAACTGTTCAAGGCATAAGTATCTGGTAACCGTCAAATCGCTGAGAAAAGTGGAAAAATAGGGTTCAGACCATCAGCGTTACTTGCTTTGCACTGTAAATTACAATAACAAGTTTTCAGATTAGCCTTTTTATGCTTCAAACATAAGGTCATTATTTTTAATAATTATCGGGATACCGAAAGAGGATTGTTTCTAGTGACTTCGCTTTATGTTATAGAATTGAACACATTCGTCTCTTTTATAATTCTCTTTTCAAGTAAGTACCTGCTTAAACTTCTTACAATAGATACTTATTGGAACTGGACGATAGAGAATATACGGCGAAAAATTCAAGGTGTTTTACAGAAACACTCAAGGCCTGTAAAACGCCGCAAGACACGCCTCGTTCTAAGGTCCTTTTAGGCAAAGCTTAATGTATATATACTGCCACACCACATAAACTCAATCTATCCTCCACCATGGCCCCATTCCTGTTAGCCTACCGACGATCCGAAGGGCGTCACATTAACTGCATTTGGTAGTGGCTGGCCTGCTTTGATATAGGACGTGTGCGCTGCTCAGTGGTAATGCATATAGATACCAATGGTTGTTAATATAAACAATGACGACAACAATATTATTCTGGGTCTTGGTATAAATAAGATTTCGAATTGAAAAGAAGAGAAAACATACACTTTACCAATATTGTTATGGTTTGTGCTTTTCGAACATGGCAATCCAACCCAGCAAAATATCCAACCATTATCTACTGTGGCTTGCTACGATGTTAATAATACTGTATGAAGATCATTAGAGGAGGGTTAGGGAGGGGAGAAGGTGTGGGGATAAGAAAAGCCGCCTTATTATAGTAAATGAGATACACTGTCCTGTCTTTGGCCACGCCACAGCTGGAATTAGGGGTCCTACTGGAATGTTGATATGCTAAAAATGATGAAATACAAATGCTCCATAGGAAAGCCCAGATAACGTTGTATGTTCCTGCCCATCTCGTTGGTCTATGATCAAGTGCCATTCATGGCATATTGCTTCCCAGATGCTGTCTGCCTCTAGTTGTTATCCAATTATTCCCATCGATCACAAGTCCTGTTCTATTAGATAAGCTTCAACTTGATGTATAAATTAAGGCGCATGTCCCTGACGCCCTTTTTCTTCAAACCCCATCATTCCCTGCAATCAACAGCACTGCTCCAGACATAGCCTAGGTCTGCACACAACTATAAGAATCGCTCATCCACTACAGCCACAGCTGAATCAGCACGCTGCCAAAATGATCAACCGTCTCGTCGGGTCTGCCATCGTGACTGCCACCGTGGCCCTCGCGGCCTGCACCGGAACTCCTCAGTGCAAGACCAATGGCGACTGCACCCCTGGATTCATCTGCGGCCCCAGCGACACCATGGATTCCTCCTCCACTTGCAATGTGTGCGTCAAGACGGGAACCTGCACCAACAAGCCTGATCCTCAATTCCCTCAAGATGGACCAAAGTGCGGCGACTCGATTTTCTGCAACGTCGGAGGCTACTGCGGCGAAGGATATTACAAGTTGAACGGCGAGACATTCCTTGCTCAAGTCTGTGTTAACGCTGCCACTGGCCGTAAATGCGCTGAAAAGACTTAATGTCACAGGAAAATACTTGGAGGCCTGGCAATATAACTCCCGGGCTGGTGTAGTGCCAATTAGTCCCGTGGTTTAAGGATTGCCTAATATAAAGAATTCTTATGGGATAAACCCAAAGTTTAGTTCTAGGTTTATATTTAATAAATGAGTTCACGGAAGTAATATATCTTATACTGAGGGGTGGTTTGTCTTCTAACTTCAACTTCGCAAATGACTGTAAGCATTTGTAATTGAATGCTATCTCCCAGGCATATAAACTAGAAGAATGTTGTTTCCATAAGTGCGGCGAATTGAGGCGGAAAAGCCTTGAATCGCTCTGAATCGCCTTCCACAACCACCCTATCAAGCGTTGTCTTTTGGTAGCCTGCAACGTCCCAAATATCACTACCTACAAGTTCCAAGTGTGTGCCACTCGCCCAAGGTAAGCGATATGCAAGGGCTATCGCAGAAAAATCATTTTTTTGCAAACGAGCGTCGATTTCTTTAGTAACCCGCTCGACGCTCGGCCGAAAGATCTGGGGAGGCGTTCCATGCTTGCGTTCCAGCGCAGCAGCGACCTCAGACCCAGTAACGACGAACTCTGAGAGCCCAATGCTCCGGTTCTGAAGCTGGGATATCGGAGTTTTTGCAAAGATTGCAGCGTAAGCTGCGGCAATATACTTTCTCGAGCTGAAGTCTGTTAGAAGTGCGCTCTCGACAAAGCCTGGCATAACGAGAGACTCACCAGACATTCATTTTCTGGTGTTCGCTGTCGCCGGTATAAACAATTCGATTGCCGCCAATGTCAATCCCAAGAAGACTGTGGGTTATCCGGATTAGCCTTGAAGTTCATCGGATTCTACCGGGATACACACAGAGAGTCAAACGTCGATTCAGCCAGGTTGCCCGGCAGAACCACTGTAGTAGGTATGCCAGCGTCTTTGGAGGCCTTTTCTACCTCAGCTTTGGCCTTAAGAACAGGTATAGTTGCCATCTGCTCATCAACGCGATAGCCAAGGTCAGATGGCACAAAGAGCTTGACATTTGTCTTTGGAATAGCTCGTATAAAGCTATACTGCTTTATAACACCTTCATGGCCAACCAAGGAGCTACGATCTGTGTCAAAAGTCAAGCCATAGTAGGACATCCACAATGACAGCTCACATGAGGATATCGATATCTTGCAGGGCGCCAATAAGGGCTTTTTCATCATCCAGATCGACTGCAACTTTAGGTAAGTTATCCGGAAGACGACTGACATCCGAGCCAGGGCGGTAGAGCACTTTCAGTGGCGCACCGGACGCGATGAGTGCGTCCACAATAGCTGAGCTCGCCCAACCCCGATGTCCGTAGACCGCAATCCGATTGAATGATGGCATGATAAAATGGTAAGTGGGCTTTATTTCTAGCTTCAGAGCGCCAAGGACAGTAGGCCTAACGACAGAAGTGATCGTTGTTGTGAGTTAGTAGCCGATTGTCATTGTTCCTAGATGAAGCGAAGTTTCTAATATATGTACGCATAGACATAGCTTAAGCAGGAGGCAGGGACCTCCAGGAAAATAGGCCGTTTCACGAGGCTAGATACGAGGCTCCGACTCAAATCCAGCTATCCACGAAAACAATGTACAAGTAAGGTATTAGAGCAGCTGCAAAATTCCCGTGTACCCGGAGGATTGGACAGGTACCACGATTAATTACCGATTTTGATGGGAGGTTTGGAATCATTTCATTTCTCCATAGCCCGAGGAGTCATCGGTCAAGAAGTCGTCGGCGTTAGGAAACTTAACATTGCTAAATCCTCCTCGCTCCTCGTTGCGATTACTTAGCCTGGAATCGCGGCCCGACCAGCGCGAAGGATCTCATTGTAGCAATGTCTAAGCGGGGCGGGATTGTGGATACTACGGAATATATTGAGTCAGTGTGCTGCTATTTTACTCGAGAACGGCTAAGTTCATTCCTGTTGCAGGCGTATTTGTTAACTGGCAGTCGTATAGCAGCATGAACTAACTCCGGTCCTTTTTAACGAGCGCGACACCTCCATAATAATCCTTTCCTTCATGTCTCTGTATCAACTAAAGCTCTACTCGGTGATCACCTGGTGTTCCATACAATAATTTTTTTGTATATTGGGAGTAGGGTTTATAGATAAGTTGTGATGGGAAATGAACCAGTGCTAATTCATCTCAGAAAAGCATTCGCTTACAAGCCTGTTAACAATTCTCCTGCATGAATCCTCAGGCACTGAAGCTTTCAAGCTCTTTGCTCTGTCGTACGTAGTGCTCACCCTTCGCACCTCACCACTAGCACATATTGCAGAGTCTTGCCACATGCCACTACATGTCCATACTGCGCGTGTTTGCCGCAGTTTCTTGCAGCGCCGCCTTCGCATTTGAACTTTCTATGGATCGCTGCCCGCTCGATAAAGACATGTGGTCCCCAGGTGGGCGATGTTGATTCTTATCTGTTGCGCACTTTGACACTTGTACAATTACAGCAGTAGCTTCGAGCTTTACCTTCTGAACCACCTTTACAATCGAACTGAGAAAGATGACCGACCATGGCAGTTAAATGCGCCTATATATATGTACTCCATTACGTAAAGCCCGCTCTAGTCGTATCTTGCTCATTCCATTTGTACACATATGTTCAAGTTGCCGTTGATTTAAAATTTTGCCAGCCCTCTCCTCAACTCCAGCCTCATAACCCGTATTACATTATCCCGATATTCTTTTGAGCTTGCCCCGTATGCCATTTCCTCGTCTTTCTTTTCTTACATGCCATAGTAGCATGCAAAAGAATTGGCTCCATCAACTTGGACACAGTTGCCTTCTCCAAAGGCTTGCTGGAACAGCTGTCCGCCGCCACAGTTGGATCCTTGGTAAAAGTCGCATACGCAGCCACCAGCCCAGCAATTGGCAATGTTTGCATAGGCGCCGTAGTGATAGTTGTAGCAGTTCGGGGGTCCGGCGTATAGGTTGGTGGCCCAGGTCACTTCGACTGCACCAAGATAGCTGCTGCACTGGTCGCTGTAGTAGTTGACCTGCATTTGCTGTGCGGACGCAATGGATGCAGTGAGAACTGCGAGAAACGAGGTAGTTGAAAAGTGCATTGTAGCTAGATACTTTGACTAATAAGGGCTGTGAAGAGTTGTGATGGTTTCCCAATGCCAGACGGCTGACGGCGCATGGTCAATTTATATCTGCGAGAAAGGGGTAAAGAGTCTGGACTATATTGTATGCACTTGATACCCAGCTTACAGTGATATTAATCTATGCCTACTATAAGATACACATGAGCTCTTGAACTGACGCCGATATCCCGATGCCTGCAACAAGGTGGCAATTAGTCTGTAGCCGAGATGCCAAATAACTAATCGTCGGCATAAGTAGTCTCCTCTAACTATATTCTTATAGTCTGAGATAGGAATAACGGGTACTGACTAGTTATTCTATAGCCTTTTGTATACATATAGTTCCACTATGCGTGTGGGACATATTGTGTTGCCAGAACGATATACTCATCTAGTGGGCACAACTTGGTTTGCACCTACGCCTTGGGGAATAGCAGCGATTACTCTAGTAATCGTTAATGTTTTTATTGCCAGGGTTGAAAGTGGGCATGTGGAACGCCGTGCAGTAGAGCTTATCTAAGTAAATCTACAAGGCAGTAAAAGTAATGACGGGCACGCCAATCGATCAATGACAGTGAATAAGCGAAAACGCATCGCGCTTTTACATCCGCTGCCATCCGTGAGCCTGTCTAACCTAGCACCGAGAACCGCGGGCTGCAAGCTGAATTTCACTCCGACGATATTCATAGTACCAATCGATAGTTCAGTAAACATCAAATAGAGGCCTATAACGCTACGGATATAGTAGAGATTATCTCTCCTAGTGCCGGTACTAAATGCATGCAAATCAATTCGCTAGGTAATCCGTGTCTTGTGGCCGCGCTTACTCTCAGGTGAGTTGTCTCACAGTTGGCTTGCAGGGATTGTGCTAAGCAGCGGTGAAGTAAACAATGATGTTTGACCTCTGTATCCCAAGTCCAGATTTGATTGCCTCTATGGCTCAAAGCGAAGAAAAATTTGTTTACTTGTGAAGAAACACGCTGGTAAAAGAAACACTTTGTGAAATATTAAGATTCGTTCAATTCGAGATGGTCGAATCCAATTCAATCACCCTTTTTAAGTGAATTGGCGCCTCCAATCCGTCTCTATCTACATGGGGATAATTGAGACAAATTGTCGGATAGAATATCTTATGAGGCGGAAACCAGTGACGCTGGATCTCGGCCCATGCATCGTACGTCTATTTATGCCTATTTTAGAACCGGCCTATAAACGACTCGGGTTACGGGAACCAATACTAGGGCTGCGCAAAATTACCCGAATGGCATGCGATAGCAATTTTAGCTTAGTCGGCTTACAGGTCTCTCAGTTAGTTTGCAATGGTCCAGAATCAAAATGACATCAACAGGCCAGTACGGATACCTTGTAATACGCGTTTTGCATTGCAAGAGCATTTCAAGCAATTTTTTCGTATGACATAGAATAGAGAGTTCGAGGTCATGACTCAATGGCTTCCAGTTTATGCATCCCTAGAGTCGGAGGTTTCAGAGCCGCCTAGACCAGCGCTACACTGGCTTTTGACAGCTGAGCAATTCAGCATAGGTACCTACCTAATGATAATGTAACAGCACGTGGTGTCGGTAGCTTATCATTCGCCTACCAGCGGGAGCTTAGAGCTTGAAAGAATTCCGGACAGCCAAAAATTCACCTGCTCAGGGAAAGATTTTGATCCCTCTCTGCTTCCACGGTGATTGACAAGGGCCTGTGTCAAGTAGCAAAGCTGAACGGTGACAAAATTTACATGGCGTCAGACATGTCTCAAAAAAGAGCTCCATATTTCAGCTCAAATGTTCTAGAGAAGGCTATTCAATTCATTTACTGTTGGATAATATTCAGACTGCTTAACTGCAGGCGGTGTGCAATGCAGGTGTTTTCTCCTCTCTTCTCGAAAACCCTGTCTGTTTGCTCTACGTAACTAAACTGGTTTAGATCTCATATGCCACTTGGTTCCGTCCACAGCGTGTTCCCGATCAGAATCTATGACAACATCAACTAGATCTGGGAAGCACGTAAATATGCCTCATGTATCGAAGTGCATATGAGTAATTTTGAGCGCATATGAGTAAGTTATAAGGGCAAATTAACAAGTTTTATCTATAGCCGAGCCGGATTGACAACTCCAACTCGAATGTCACGTTCAGCATCCGAAAGTCTGCAGGGATCAATACGATCTTTGAAGCTCGGCAACCTTGAAAAGGTTAGCTTGTTCTATTACCTTTGAGAGTTACGGTACGACCCGCGCACTCGATAGGTATTAAAATCTCGCTTTCCCATTGACGTTAATTCAAGCTGTAAAGCACAAGTACTTCAGCATTCTGTGCGTAGCATGAGCACGTAATTTCATTGACTCTTTTCTCTAAAATCTCTCCTTCAGAAGCTCAACCCTTTTTAAAGGCGCATATCAATATGGCGCCTATTGTTATTGGCTCTCTCTGCTACCACTATTTGGCCGTCGATGTCATTGCTCCATTTGACTTAATCTTCGGCGGTACGAAGCAGTTCATGGAGAACATGAAAATATACACGCCAACTATTACCGACTCGATAGTCGCAAAGGCGCCAGAATTTGTCTTCCAGCACATTGGCCTTTCTCGCGAGCCTGTCGATCTAACGGCCAACCTTACTCTGAAGCCCACGTGTACTGTCGATGACTGCCCTGAGCTGGACATCCTCTTCCTTGGAGGCCCCAATCCCGGCCCATTCTCTCTCGATCCGAGATACGCTGAGTTCATCCGCAATCACGTTGCTTCAGGAAAGCCTCTATTTACCAACTGCACCGGCTCCTTCGTTGCCGCCATGACGGGTGTATTAGACGGCAAGAATGCTACAGGCAACCACGTCGAATATGAATGGGTGAAGCACAGGTATCCCAAGGTGAACTGGACAAAGGCTAAGAAGTGGGTTGTCGATGGAAATATTTGGACGGCTTCAGGCCCTATGGCGGGCATGGACATGATTCTTCACTGGTTGCGTGATAACCATGGAGAGGAGGTGTTTACTTGGGCGGCTAAGAATCTCGACTACGAGCCTCGAGATGTTGATGGAGTGAATGTGATTCCTTTCCGCTATGATGAGAATGGAAAGCGGTTGTTTACTCATGTTCATCAGTATCATGACTCTTACTAAGTGTGCAGGTAAGTAGAGGACGATCAGTTTAGCTAGTGTGAAATATATAGCTTATCTTGTGATTAGCTATTATTACCTCTACTCATTGATAGACGATTACTCAATGTAGTCAAAGATCTCAGCGCTGGCATCTTTAGATCTCCTTCGTCTCCCCCTCAAGTTTTTTCCATTCTTGTTTCCAAAATCTCTGTCCCTGCTCAAACGTTGGCCGCTTATTTGGATCCACGCTCATGCATCGAGACATAAAATCCTTCCATGCTCCTGGCACGCCGTCGCTTTCGCGAGTCCACTCGACTTCCGTTGCCTTCGGACACTTTCTATCATAAACCCAATCCTCATATCTCTGCTCAAAGATGACCCATAGACTTTTTCCTACGCTGTAAACCTCAGCAGCCTCCAGCGCTCTTGGACATTCGCGCTGCCACAATTGGAATACATTCCGCCTTGGCCACGTCCCACAGTTATCAGGCAACGGGCCTATGAACTTTCGATATGCCATTGTAGATTTTGCCTCCTGCACCCCGTCTGTTTCTGAGTTTGCGACGACCTCGACGTCCCATAGGCCGCTCCCTTCTGGTGCGAGGAAGAACGGAGACGCACCACATTGCTCCCAATCAATCACAACCACGTCATTCTCATTGTTCAGAAGTATATTACTCGGTTTCAAGTCCATGTGGTACTGTCCTGATGAGTGCACGGCCGCCATTGCCGATGCTATTTGGAACGCCCATTTCGCTTTTGTCACCAGAGGGAGACTTGTGTGACTCTCATTGCTCTGGTTGATCGCTTCTTGCAACGACTGCCGCTCAAAAAACGGATACAGCGTTCCGCAAAGTTCAAGGCCTTCTTTTTCCACATGAGGTGGCCCAGTGGTAACTAGGAAGGACGGAGTATGCTGGAGGTTGAGATGGCTGGGAAGGGAGTAGATTGCCTTGAGTTCGCGATGGAACGTCTCTCGCTCAGATTCATAGTTTGTCTCGCCTTCCAAAAATAGGCGGAAGCTGAGTCCCTTGTAGACATATGCCTGACCATCTCTCTGGTCTTTGAAACGAGTAATCGTCGTCCCTCCGCGTCCCCCAAGCTTGTGGGAAAATTGAAGGGATTCAAGCGATGCATATCGCGGTCCCGTCATACTAGGTTTTCGGATAACAGCATCCTCAGCTGAAACAACAGGTAGTAGACTCGCTAGATATCTGCGAAAGACGCGCTCGTGGGAAACTGTACACGCCGTTTCGCCGCAATCGTCCTCATGAATGTGTATAACAACGTCCGGACGGCGGATTGAAGGATCTGGTGCGCAAATAGGCCTAGCGTGTGAGATCAGATCGTAGACTGCTTGCCGCATGGATTCTCTGTCTACAAACGTCTTTTTCTCGTCGTCAACTCCAACCTCGTGAAAGCAGGTGACTATGCGGCTGTGGGTGCTGAGGGGCTGAGAGACGTCGAGATCGAATTTAAAAATTAATGACAAATCGCCACAGAAGGCCTCTGCAAACACCGCAGTCTCATTGTCATTTCCAGATATCAGCGTTGTAGTGATCTCCATGGTTAGCTAGTAAGATTGATTAGTACGAGTCTCCCGCAGATTCATTGAGTATTGAGTTATAACAAGGAAAGAAAGGCAGATAACAGTCCAGCTACGCAAGGGCCCAAAAGCACAGACAGTGACTACATGTAACGCGTCGCACCCAACGTTTGATCTAACAACAGTTCAGACTTGAGCACCTCGCTCTCCTACCTATCTTAAAGCTGAGAGAGCCTCCTCTTGTGCCTCCCCTCTGCGTGCAACGTCCCTGTCTATCCTTTTGAAGCTCTGTCCCCACGAGGTACTCTACCTCGATTAAGATAGATATGTTGGCAAGTGAAATTCTACCCAATGTATTCCCCGGAGCCAGGGAGCGATGTACTGCATTTCTCGGTAGTTCAGACTGCTACTTTCATCTAATCTGCCTATTTGTGGTGACGATGGAATATAAGATGGTCTATTGACTTTCTGTGCTAACCCTGATGCCAGTAACATAATACGGTCTACATGCCCTTGGACGCAGCCCACGAAGCTTGTCCAAGCCAGAGGGGGAGGCCGATGGTGGTTGAACTCACACATTGTCGGGCGGATCAAGAGAATCTTGCCATCAAGACAGATTACTCTACAATTTTAGTTAACATTGCGATGGTTGGCTTAAAGTCCCATGTCAAGTAGTATGCGATGGTATGATTTATCTTCAAGACATCGGGCCAGTATCTCAATACAATGCAGGTAGAGATCGGGCTCAAGAAAATGGACATTGCAAGAATATCCCAATATCTCTAATTAGTATAGAGAAGTTTCAGGTTAGTTGTTTTAAGCCTACTGTAGAGGAGAGAACGGGGCATATGGGGATAGAAAACACGATGGGAGAAGAATATGGCGATCCAACGAGAAGTCGTGCACCAGCAGCCTTGGCTTGGTAAATGGATTCAATAATGCGATCCGAATTCTCCTAATACGCGCTAGTCATGTTTCACCCCCATCCATCCGTTGAGTAAAGCGGTATCTCAAAATTGAGGGCCCATTGCCTGAGCGAGCAGGCTGCGATGGTCGCGAGTCGGCCCACGATTCCCTTCCGCCTTGCTGAGTGTTGTTTCAGACCTCCACCTGGTGAGATATGGGTAACAGGTATGAAGTAAAGTACTCAACTAAACTTTGGTCTAGACATTATGTCCGATTACATGATTCCATACATGATGCCCTAACATCATCAGCTAGGCAAGATGTGGAACATTGGACGCCCAGGTAGAAATATATGAACCAGGGGGGAGAAAACAAAGTGTTCGAAACATCTCCACAATAATATACAACCTTGCAATAGCGTATAGAATCGGGGGAATGGAGATGAGAAGAAATCCAAGGATCTCATGCTCGGAATGCATGCCTGCGAGGAACATGCTTAGCACGAAGAAGGGCGGGCTTGCAGCTGTGTAGATGCTTGCACATTTCCAAAGGACTAGTTCAGTCCTCGATGTGAAAGCGAAGTTCCACGCAACAACATGAATTCCACCAAAAAGTGCCGCACTAGCAGTTGCGACAGCTGCAACAATCATTTTGTCACGATCTGGAAGGCCTTTCTTCTTAGATGGAGAATTTTGAGAATTTGAAGGAATCCCAGAACTTCCAGGGTTTTCAGAATTTCCAGAATTTCCAGAATTTCCAGAATTTCCAGAATTTCCAGAATTTCAAAAGTTTTCAGAGTTTTCAGACTTGGTCCAAAAAAACTCGAGCGTTTTATCAAACAGACGCTTCAAATTTCTACGCGTGTGCTTTTCTTTTAGTTTGATGTCAGTGATTAGCGGACTGTTAGGGGACATCCCCAAGGGTTCAAGAAAGGAGTCACTCACTTGGCCTGTCTGTATTAGTAGCAGCGCCTCTCATATCTTGATTCGCAGCATTCAGGCTGCAAATCTGACAGTCGCGATCGTGATTCAGCTGGATAGTTTGAGCGATATTAACTCGCTGCGGCTTATCCCAGTGGAGACCATATATAAGGATAGCGCAGATAGCAAATGCCACAACAGCCACCTCAAGAGGCGCAACAGGAAGCTTTCTCACTGCCCGTGCAATAATTTGAACCATAGTCCACGTAATCTAGCCCAGTGTAACCAATTTGCCAAACATATCGCTTTTAGACTTGTCCTTAATATCAGGCTCTGTAATATTTGGCAATTTTGTAATACATCCACTTTTTCGAAATTCGAGAATCGTTTGACCAGTAAGACGTCTTAGATCATGATCGAAAATTTGTTCATCAGTAGGATGGTCTGGATCATGGCCAGTCTCTTTGTTTGCCGAAGGCTTTCGTACAACAATGCCCCCCATATTTGCAAAATAGCTGTGAGCTACACTCCAGGGAACTCCATCTTTTTCAGCATACTCCTGCATAATCTTGTTGTTCTTCCGCGCCTCTATCCGTTCTCTACAAGCTGTGCCAATAATTGCTTCAGGAGCAATAATTGTTAATAACATCCGCAGCAAGCTTCTGTAGAAAGTTATCAATGCCCATTTGACATTTAATCGTTGAGCTTTTATCCATTCCCGACATCTCTCCTTTTTTGTATCATGGATAACTCGTTGTTCCGGAACATTAGGGTGCTGGACGCTCCAAGTGCAAGCAAAGATTGTAAAGAGGGAGCTCCATAGTATATCAAGAGTCCCACGAGTGTTGGGAGATGATACATAATTTGATAGAGTAATCGGGGCAGAGCAGTTTGTTTCAAATACTCTATAGGCTTGAACAAGTGATATAAGGCAGAGGATAGTAAATTGGTATGGTATGGCCATCATAGTAATGCTTTTTATAGTAAAAGGATTCTTTAGAAACAAGAATTATGGAAATAGAGATGACTGTTCGCGCTTTTTTTGTAAAGATGTGTGCTCTGGTGATGGAGAGGAAAAAGGGAAGAGAGTAAAGCGTACTGGTATTTAAATGCTAGGATATTATTTTGGGCATGCATTGCGTTAAATCTGATTTCTAATGATCAGAGTTCTAATGACCAGGGAAATTATTTCATATGATTGCCTCATTGGTCTGCCTTGTTGCTTCGGTGAGGCAGTGGGGAAGCGTGGTTGCAACCATGCAAAAATAACAACCTCTCTGTGAATCAATTGGCTCTATTTAAGCGAGCTGAGGTCGCTAATCCCAGCAAACGGCCAGCTCATCACACTTAGGTGTATATCTTGGAACTATAGTTCATGATAACCGCCTCATTGGTCAGCCTTGTTACTTCTGCGAGGCAGTGGGGAAGTGTGGTTGCAACCATGCAAAAAAAAGCAACCTCTCTATGAATCAATTGGATCGATTTAAGCGAGCTGAGTTCTCTAATCCCAGTAGATGTCCAGCTCAACACGCTCAAATTTTATCTCTTGCTTGCTTGAACTATGCCATACAAAAATTA
The DNA here is from genome assembly GCA_022985005.1 of Trichoderma koningiopsis. Classification (NCBI taxonomy): domain Eukaryota; kingdom Fungi; phylum Ascomycota; class Sordariomycetes; order Hypocreales; family Hypocreaceae; genus Trichoderma; species Trichoderma koningiopsis. The sequence goes on along the minus strand of JAJPEM010000006.1, from coordinate 2,000,923 downwards.
TTGCCCAGATATTATCGAATATATAGGTAGTTTTATAATTTCTATACACTGTCTTTATACAGCCAAATGCCACCATGTTTAGTATATCATTCTTCAAAGCACTACCCAAGGGCACAAGGAGTAACAAAATATAGTAGTTATAAAAGATAACGGTTCAAATAGTGCGGCTGGATGTCGAATGATCTAAGCTGGTACGAGCAAGTATAATGCAACAGGACCGATTAGGATACAATGTAAATAAAGCGAGCTTTTATCCTGACCTTCTCATGGTAAGCGAGAGCCAAATTAGGCTAGACATCTTTAGAAAATGCGACACTGCTTGATCCACTAGAAACAATTACTTACTCATATTACTTACCTACCTAGGTAGTCAAAATAGCTACTTGTAAATACAAGTCCTCGGACATTCATCCCCCTACACAGGGTGTCGGTTCATAACACAACTACTTTAATTATCGTCTTCAAAACTCACTGGCCATATCTCATTGCTCTGGCTCTCGTTTTTTAGCCGTCTTTGCATTCGCTTCTCGTCATCCATCGCTTGTAACTCTTTGATCTGGCAAATGAATTCAATAATGCAATTCTTTAGAAGCGAGTCTAGAGGAAAGTCAGGCTGAGAATGTCTACTAAAAGCAGCCAAGGTAAAATTGTAGAAGATTTGTGGCTGGCTATTGGCGGCAACTAACGTTCTGCCATTCTCGATTATCTGAGACATCAACGCAAAAGTTTCATTCCCTCATCTATATAAGTCATTCGGAATCAAAATCTAGCACATACGACCATAGGTAGTGGAGAACTCGGGGTCCCGTCTGCTCCCCCATAGATAAGCCACTAACCGGCAGATTAGTAGTTGAGTGGGTGACCATCAGCGAACACCGGCTGTTGTATGTTTTTCTTTTTGGTTTTTTACAATATTCTTCTCGCAGCGCTGAAATCTCTTGCAGCGCTGTGTAAAATGCAAAAATGCGTGATGCTTGTTCAAGCGAAACTACCCACGTGAGTAAGCACTAACTATCTACCTATCCCAAAGCCACCTGGTTTTGGCTCTTGGCGCCTTTTGTTGACCAGTCGTAGAAAACGGGGTACCCACTACGAATTGCTTTCATCTTTCGTAGCCCCACTACGAAAGTAGTAGTATTTTCGTACTTTCGTATTTCGTATATGAAAAACGAAAAATTTCATACTTTTGAATGAAAGACGAAAAATATCGTCTTTCGAACTACGAATTGACAATCCTGTTTGCAAAGCCGCGAAGCAGACTTAGAACCTAAATCTTCCACCCCTTATTCCGTTGCTAGGCGGGCACATCGTAGCCAGAGATGTCAATTCGTAGGTATGAAAATTTTCGTACTTTCGTACTACGAAAAAATTCATATTTCGTATATGAATTACGAAAAAATTCGTACTTTTCATACTTGCTGACTACACATTCTTTATACCGCCTTCCCATTTAGGCTAAAATGCCAGAGAATCGCTATACCGCCTTCTTAATTAGGCAGGTCTTAATAAAAAGTACGCATCTTCGTACTTTTCGTACCTTTCGTGGTACGAAATTTTTTGTATTTCGTAGACGAATTACGAACGAAATTCGTAGCGGAGTACGAAATTTCGTAGTGGAGTACGAAATTCGTCTTCCGTACCCCGCCAACCCGTGTACTACGAATTTACAACCTTCGTCGTAGCCATGGCGAGTAAAAATTAAAAATCACTTAATTATAAAAAAGCTAGAATAAAAGAACTTGCTATTCCCATGCCAAAGCATCTAAGGCAGTATGGAAGATCACGATCGTGTCAACAGGGCTGATCTGCAGAGAGATTGACATCATAGGGAATGACAGCAACACGTCTATGGGCTTTCTTGGTGTAAATAAAAGCTTCAGGGTTCGCCAAGTTGTACTGCATCGCCATCTTGGGGAGAGCCATTACTTGTATTTGGAGAGCCAAGATGGCTATCTACATATACAAGTCCTCAGACATCCATCAGTCTGCACAATGTGTCGTCTCATATAACTTAAACTTTTGTTAATCGTCTTCTTCAAAACTCAATGGCCACATCTCATCGCTCTGGCTGTCATTTTTAAGCCGTCTTTGCTTTTCGCTTCTCGTCATCCATCGCTTGTAACTCTTCCTTTCGATGCAGTTCCAGCTCTTCCCAGTCCCGAGCAGGTATTACCGTAGGATCATATTCCGAGATAACCTCCCATACATTTCCATCTTTAGCGTCCCACCTATGTATAGAACGTACGAACTTGTCCAAAGTATCCAAGTCGGGTAAACACAACCATCCATATCGCATTCCATTGCTTATTCCAGCAGCAGTTGGTCTATACTCTGAGAAGAGGATGAACAAACTTCGTCCGTCGAAATTTTTAAATCCCGCCGTCCGATATGCTCTTGTGGTGAACGGGTAGAATTCTTTCGGTCTGGGTCGCGAGCCTTTCCAATTACTCTTTTGTTCCGGGGTTGCAGGAGCATTTGAGCGCCGTCTGGCAAACTGCTGTCTCTTGTGAGATGATGGGCTAATATCAAGCTTCCTTCCATCATTAGGAAGCGCCAAAAACCGAATGAGCAGCACCGCTATCCGTACGGTATCCGTAGCAGCATTGTGCAGGAATGTGGCGGTCTGGGGATTATGCCAATACCTGTGGCCTTCAAAACTACACGCTTCAAGAGTGTCTCGCAGACTAAGTCTGGTAATACCATCAACCACACCGCTTGCCACTTCCTGGAGATCAACCCAGTATGTGAAATACTTCAATATGTTTGGGTAGAGGTTTGACAGCACCTGTAACTCGAAAACGACTGCAAATCCCGTTAGAATAAGAGGTGTGCCTCCCGGTATCTGGGCATGGAATGACTCTATGATGCCTTTAACTGTCTCCTCTGCTTTGTTGCCCAATACATGCTGTTGTGACCCGTATCGATGTTCTTCACGACCCTTCTCTCGCCTTTCTCTGTCGACGAAGCGTATCCAGTAGGTTTCTAATCCCGTCAAGTTACTGGCCCCATCTAATGTTTTGGGAAGTTCAAAATTCCTATGGATTGGTGAGAGAAAAGAAAAGCCAATCTCGGCCGGCTCCGAGTCATCTCTGCCCCATGGCTCGGAATCAACGACGACAAAGGCAGCGCCATTCGCGCATTCTTGAGGGATTTTACATCCGAGATACGCGATTCGTAGAGCTGCCGCCAGTGTTTTGTCTTGAAAGGTGGTCGCTGCTTGTAATACATGTCGGAACGCAGAGTTGGACTTCGGAGTGTGCAGTTGAGCTGAAAAGGGGGAAAGAAAATGTGCGCAATCACGAGAGAGCTTGAGTCCATTTAACGCTGAAGGAGGCGGCGCCACCAAGTAAGGAAGAATTGTTTTCAAAAAAGAATTGGATTCTAGAATTCTCGCTTAAAAGCTAAACAATCTGTGATATCTTTAAAGAGCGCATCAACTTCAAATTCGCGCCAGTTCCATGAATGTTAAAGTATATCTAGCCTGCTCGCTGATACAAAAACAAAGTCGCTATAACGCCAAATACATATTTCCCTCAAATACACAGCCTGTGGAAAATCAAGAAATGTAAGAAAACTGTTGCATGTCAAGCTAATTGGCCTGCTTCAGCGAAGTTTTGACAGTGCAATTCGTCATCTTGGGTGGGCATATTGTAGATCGTACAAGGTCTTTAAATACAGGCCCATTTGGCCCATCCTGAAAGTACGCCAGCTGAGGGATATTGAGAATCGCAAACTGTCGAATGTCCGTCAGAGGGTATTCTTGGTCTCCCCATTGGCCAAAGTATGTCAGCCAGCTAGTTGGTGGTTTGGCGTTGTTTTTGGTCGCCAGTGGAGTGAACTGGTTGTTTTCTTCTGCTGAGCGTTTTGGGTTAAAGTCAAAGGTGTAGTTATAAGCAAAGGCATTCTTGGTCGGATCCCAGAGAGCGCCCCGTGATGTTTTATCTTGGAGCAAGTTTTTAGGTAGAATAGCCTCCAGAATAGTAGAGAGATTCAGATGGCTCAGAGCGCCAGCAGGCAGGCCTGGTATGTTTACTGAGCTCAAGTTGACCGCGGGCAGCGGAGGCAGTGTAAATGGGATATCGTGAGTTCCATTTGTGGCATAGTTAGCATGGCCGCCGAATGCTGAGAAAATGAGTGCCCTTTTCCCAATTTTCTGAAGCGCGTCGTATTCGAAAGCCTCGCCTTGCTCATGCTGGGTCAAGAATATTTGAGTTGGCTTGCCGTTTACGAAGCGGACCACTGAATTTTCCCAGTCACCGACATGAAAGTCTTCAGGAACCCCAAGCACATGTCCACCGTCATTGAAAGCATAGAAATAAAAGTAAAAGGCGTCGACGATGGAAGAATTGCCAGGGTGGGTTCGAAGCACGATGGCACAGGAGACGGCGCCTTTGGTCTCGCCTTGGGCATTTGGCTTGACACCATGTATCCAAGACGGCTCCCTCGCAAGATCTGTTGCGTCTTGTTTGGCTGTCAGAAAGACTGATGTATTACCAAACTTGTTGAGTTGGTTCAAGTTGTCGAGTGTCAGTGGAGGCAACTTTTTGCCGACTTTGGTGAAGTTGACCTCGGGAAAGGTGTTGAGTAGCTGCTTGCCAATATCCGAGGGGAAGAACAATTCGTTCTTATCGAGTGCGACAATCGGAGCTGTTGGACGTTAACAGATTAACAAGGCTGTATCTTAACAGAAGGCTCAAAAAGCCTGTGCTACGCTTACCAAAGTCAATGACAAAGTCTGGCACTTTTGGTGCTGCGGCGGCTGCACTGGCGGCCAGTGACGCCCCGATCAAGGCAGCGATGATGGTTCTCATATTTACCAATTCAGCAAGGAGCATTCACGGCTCTCACACAATAAAGGACATTATAGTAGAGTGAGACATTCGTGCAGATGGCATCTACATATATACTACATACGCAGATGATTACTTATGAAGCGTACGTCATGTAAGCTACGAGCTGCCATTGCGTCAACTACCGAGGCACAGCTTCAAGTCATGAGTGAGACTAGAAATAGAAAAGTGTAAGCCCGCTGTAAGCATCAGTGGGCTCACTCAAAGCCTCTTTTTCCTCGCTTATATCGCTAATACGATACAATCGGAGATCAGCCAAATCTTTTTATCCCAACTGCAGTTAGCCAGCACTGTAATCTCAAAGTCTAGTGCCATGCTATTCACCACATGCCGTGCTTCCAGGTCCCGACAAGATCAATCAAGATTCCATCTTATAGCAGTGAATTCATTATCAAGCTATGCCTATTAATAGCAATAGTGCAAGAATTCAGTAGGCATCTAGCAAGGGGCGGACCAATCATCTACATGCACTAAGTGAATATCGTAGCAATCTTTCGTATTAGTGGCCTCAGCTTAATATTTAGCACACAAGGCAAGACAATAGCATCAATACATGTAGTTGGCAAGCAGCAAAAAGCGGAAATTAAAGACACACAACAGCCGGTATTCGCCAGTGGTCGCCCACCTGACTCCTTATCTGCCGGTCGGTATCTTGTCTACCTATGGGAACAGACGGGAATCCGATTCACCAGCTGAATCTGGCCTGGGGTTTTATCATTTCTCGTCCTGCGCACCGTCAAGCATATGCCCGTCTCCCGCTTTTTTTACTCTACTATAATATTCCGTTTTCTTTTCTTGCTAAGACTATTCAGCTGCACTTCTATCCAAACTTGATGGTGTATTCGATAGCACCCTGATCTCACACTTGTTTGTTAAATCGTCTTGAATCGCAACACGAATCACAGCATCTCCAAGGCCAAGCTGACTAGGTTGCCTGGGGACGGCGTGAGGAGACCTCTAATATAGGCTCATGGCGAACCGCACAGAATGGCGGCTGCATTTGGCGCCTTACCTACGGCAAACAATCGCGCGCCTCTAAAACAAACAATTCCTGCTGTTCCTCAGAGCCATACCGACAACAATAATAGCAGCACCAGAACTACGATTCCAGGAAGAGGCCAGCCTGAGCTGCATCCCGCGACGAGGTACGTACTGGAGCAGCGAATCGGTTTGCTTGTCGTCGTGGATAGTCTAGAGAGGACAACGCTGCATTGCTACGCGTCTGAGGCAAACGTTGAACTTGTTCTCGCCCAAGGCAGAAGATATCCGTACCACTTCAAAGTCAACCATCATATATGTCAATTGTGGGGTAATGCATACTAAAAACTTAATCGGGAATTTAGTTGGGAATATTTGCCTTCCTTTCGCACAAGACGCAGCAAGCGCTTACTATAGTTGCCCGTCCAGAGGATCAGCAGCCAAGCTGACTCGGAAATGGAAATAGGTCTACCATGACGCTCTCTAGGCGGTTTTCAATTGCCGTTAATCGGCTTTTTTTAAAGAATAAATAAAGAGATTGGTTGCGTTATATGCTTGAGATACCAAGCAGCATTTGTATAAATCCCTTGTAGCTTACTAGTTCAATGCATTTTGTATGACAATCATGACTATCGCGAGCTCTCTGGCAGGGTTATGTCTGGCAGCCATACTTTCTGCATTTGTTTTCCGATATGCTTCATCTTATTTATTTTCTGGCGTGCGCATTCCTCCCGGTTCGAGGTTGCCCAGCGGCCCTAATGGTAACATTTTCATGACTACTCAAACATACAAGCACTCATACTGACGCGAGAGTTTCAGGCGTTCCAATTCTGGGAAACCTGCCTCAGGTGCCTCTTACACATTCATGGCTAAAGTTCAAGGAAAGGGCAGATCAGTATGGCCCGCTCTACAGCCTTTCTCTTGCAGGGAACCGTCACGTCGTTGTGTCTACAGAGACAATCGCCAACGATCTGCTCCGGGGACGAGGCAACATCTATTCCAGCCGGCCATATTTGCCCATGAGCTCCGAGCTCCTCAGCCACAACTTGCGCCCTGTTTTGCTCCCGTACAATGATCTCTGGCGCAAGGGACGAAAATTGATGCATAGCCTTGCGTCGGAAACCGTTGCGCCGACATACGAGCCTGTCCAGCTCCGCGAATCTTTTCGGTTGCTGAAAGACCTCTTGGTGGAGCCAAACAATTACGAGACGTGGTTTGAACGCTTTTCGGCCGGTATTGTTCTTCGGCTGGCGTATGGCAAAACGGTTGAGACTGGCGACGAGCCAATCGTGAGAGACATTCTGGAGGTAGTGCATACTCTCGAGCGAGTCATCTCTCCAGGCGCATACCTGGTTGACACATTTCCCATCCTGATGTGGCTTCCAAAATGGTTGGCCCCATTCAAGCGCGAAGGAGACCGATTGCACCAACGAGAGTTGAATCTATTTCGCAAGAATATCGACGACGTTCGGGCTGAGATTGCCAACGGGGATCAGACGCCCTCTTTCTGCAGGAGCTGGTTGGAAAAGGAGCACGCTTTCGGCTTGAATACGGACGAGGCAGCATACGTGATTGGCACAATGTTTGAAGCTGGTTCAGGCACTACAGCTGCTGCTCTGATGTCCTTTATGCTGGCCATGGTGCATCATCCAGAATGGCAGCGGCGTCTCCAGCAGGAAATCGATGCCGTGGTTGGAAACTCACGTCTTCCTAACTTTGACGATATACCTCGCCTCCCAACGGTACGAGCGATTATCAAGGAAACCTTGCGATGGAGACCAGTCACTGCCGGCGGTGTGCCGCATCAGCTCATCAAAGACGACGTCTATGAAAGCGTTTTTCTCCCGGCGGGAACAAGCATTCACGCAAACCAGTGGGCGATCCATCGAGATCCCGCTCTCTACCCAGATCCAGAGAATTTTCGCCCGGAGCGCTGGCTGGAGCCTTCATGGCCGACATACCGCGAGCCTTTGACTCAGTTTCCGAATCTCCAAAACTTCAGCGCCTTTGGATTCGGCAGACGTATTTGTCCGGGTCAAGCCATTGCAGAACGAAGCTTGAACATTGCAGTTGCTCGTGTCGCCTGGGGTTGTACGGTTTCGAAAATGGAGGGCGTTGAGGTTCCGTTGTACGACTATACGGCTGGCCTAAATGTGCAGCCCAAGAAGTTCCTTTTTGACCTAGAAGCGAGGGGAGCTCACGTTATGAGGCTGCTAAGAGAGACGCTATAGAGGCAGCAAGTGTGCTCATCATATTTGGTCAATAGAGTTGAAAAATTGGATGCAAGTCTCTCGCCATCGTCTAAAAGCCTTACAGTATTGCAGCCACATGTATTTGTTAGCCCCAAATGTCGCCAACTGAGAAGCGTCAAACGATGGTGATCGACAGTCCAACTAATTACTTCAGTGTTTAGTACGACTTTTCTTTTAGACCTGGAACGCATTTAAGATCGCCATCTGCACATTGACCTTGGCTAGAAGAAACTTGTTCCCATGAGCGGAGAGCACTGCATCCGAGACAATAGCCCCCAAGCACATGAAAACAATTATGCTGGCCTATCGACAGAATGCTAACTGCAACTGGAAGCTTGAAAATGCTGAATGCATCACGAGCATGCTAAGATTCAGCTGGCGCTTGAGGGAGCCGCTTTCGCTATTGCTAGCATTAGACCACAGATCTACTATTGGCCACTATCGCGACTAGCAGCTGGTACTATCAATTTTACTGTCAGCCACTACCACTGCTAGCAGCTACTATATCGATTTGCCACTGCGGCTGTTAGCCTCTGCCGCCATTTACTTATTGATATCTATTATTCTTGAAATAGGTTCAGTGTCGGTCAAGCATGCTGCATGCCAACACTTCGCGCTATGGATGACCATGGCTAAATTTGCCTATGGTGAGGAATCTATAAAAGCTTGTTTACACTGCCTTCATCTATTTAAATCGGAATTTTTAATTTGTTCAAACATGACGACTTTAATAAAACCGGCGTTATAGCTTGCTCATAGTCACAACCAACGCTCCGTCAAATCACACGTTAGAGGCATATATAACAGACAACTCAACGCTCAGCCCAGCTCCCGTCACATTCTTACTTCTCCTCCGCAGAGTCAGATTTCAACATGGCTTCCCCCGTCATCCACAACCGCGGCGGACCCGTCCAGACTGCTCATCCCGGAGTCTTCACCTGCTCGCAGTCCATCTGCTCAGACGCCGGCTGCGTGGACAACAGCCTACAGTTTGAATGCATCTCACAAGTCAAAGAAGGCTATGACATCTCCTTTCTCGGTTTGACCATGGAATGTGATGGAGACACGAGCGGATATCCGTACTTGGCCTGCACTTGCGTCGAGGATTTTGTCAACTGCGATGATAACGGCGCACTTCAAGGCCAAGGCAGCCCCAGCGTCGTGGGCGCAAACGGCTACGCTTCGGCCACCACGGTGATTGGAAAGAAAGCAGGGAGTGCGGTGAATACACAGGCTGCACAGAGTCAGCCAAGTTCGAAGAGTGCCGCCAATAGGCTTGGATGGCAGGTCAGGTTTGGGCTTGTCACTTTTATAACGGCCGCGTTGGTCTTTTGATATTTTCTAGCAATACTATATACCCAAGGAATATACATAAGGCTGCTTATACTATACCCTACTATCAACTTATTGTAAATAGCAATTGAACTTGACATTAGTAACTAAAACATATACAAGACCTGAAACTACTGGAAGTCATACTTGCCCTTTTAAAAGCACGTATAAGTAGAATCTTTTCAAATCAATATAGTCTATTCTTTCACTCCTATTGCTACCGCTCTAAACTCTATCATTGTCTATCTATATCCCCTATACTCTGCCAGTCACAGACAGTTCATACCGCCTCTACTGCCTGGATAAAATGTATCAAATATTTAGCCTTTAGGCAGAGTCAAGACCTAGTCACATGGTCAGAATATCTCACAGAAATCGTCGAGAGTTACCAAACTTACCGAGTGCCTTAGCAATGGCGATACCAACACCCAGGGCAGAGTTGGGGTTCTGGCCGGTGATGACTCGTCCATCAACCACGACGTGCTCCTTCCAAAGGGCATCTGCCTTCTCATAAGTGCCGCCCACGCGCTTGATTTCATCCTCGAGCAGAGCTGGCATGAACTCGGACAGCTTGATGGCATCCTCTTCGGCGTTGCTGAAGCCAGTGGCCCTGCGACCGCTGAGGAGCGGCTTTCCGTTCACAACAGCGTTCACGAAAACGATGGGGCCGTGGCAGACAGCTGCAACAACCTTGCCGGCATTGTAAAATTCCTCAATCAGCTTGATGGAGTCCTGGTCGTTGACGAGATCGAACATGGGCCCGTGGCCACCGGGGTAGAAAATGGCATCAAACTCGGATGCCTTTCCATGGAAGTCCTTGAGGGTGGCGGTCTGCTCCCAAAGGTGCTTCTTGGTTTCGTAGAACTTGACCGAGGCATCGTCCTTGAAGTTCTTGACGGACACTTCGTCAATAGGAGCAAGGCCGCCAGCAGGGGAAGCAACGACGACTTCGGCTCTGGGCTTTGCCTCATCACCAATCAGGTGGAAGTAAGGACGAGCAAACTCAGGCTGAGGATTTGACGTGTAAGTAACCTTTTCCAATGAAGCTCAAGGGAAGCGATTGAGAGAATACTAACCAAGTACCACCCAGTGGGTGCACCATTGTTCATCGCAGCTCGGCTGGTAAGAACGAAGAGGATTCTGGGAGACATTTTGAATGGTTGTAAATGAAGTGAAATGCTTCAAATAAAGTTGTAATAGAGTTGTAATTGAGTGGTAGTAGTGTTGTAGTAGATGAGATACTTGGAATGTTTGATGATGAATGTTTCGATGGATGCACGGCTCCTGCTTGCCTTTTATATTTCATGTTGATCTATTATCCAAGGAGCAATAGAGCAAGTCTTTGCATAAGTTTACTGGTAACATGAGTGCAGGCATCGACGTCACGGAGCAAGCCATTCTACAGCCATCGCAACTCTTTCAAGATGGTTTGCTCAATAAGCACAATCCGCTAAATGGAATCATTGAAAATGGAATCACTGAAGATGAAGTTCCACAGTATACGTATACACGTATTTTGAGCTCTATAGCTATAGTAAATCATCGTTGCCAGTTGACCTTTCAATTGGTGTTGTCTGCTTTCTAAGCGCCCTTGGTGGCTTGGTGGGGCAGAGTCCAAACGTCGGAAGTTGCCGCGCGAGTCACGGAACTATCCCGACTTGTGAACATAGAGTTGCGTTGGTCGTATTTCCAACACCAGAGACAGAAATGTATGAAATCTGTGCATTAGTTCCCTGCCAACTTTTCGACTGCGGTTTTTTCCGTCTCTGGAGACTGCCGTATTGGCTGCATGTGGAACAACAGTGTTGGCTTCAATCTCCAGAGACAGCAATCAGCATAACTGTTTTGTATGCTTAGGCTGCAAAAGATGTCGTCAACGGTTTTCGCTTTTCATTTTGTTACTAGAAATTCATTTAGTTTTATTCGCTAAAACCCAATTTTTTCAGTTTTCTCCAGCGTATGGACAAGCGAAATTATTTTCATTTTGTTTCCTGTAAGGCACTGAAGATACGAAAATTGAGAGTAGTACTCCGTACTGAAAAACAAAATTAGTTTTGTTACTAAGACATTTGGTAATAGTCTAGTATGGTACAAGTGTATGTTCTAACTATAGTGGGATAGAGAATGGCGTAAACACTACTCCTTGTAGGTCTTTGGATTGTTGCATTAGCTAAATTCGAAAGGTCGTAATATTGATGTTTTATTTGTAAGAGTCGTAATCTAGGGCTGTGTTTATTAAGCTAGTGAAGAGGAAGATTTCATAGCGTATAAACCGATGCAGGTGTGCTTTATTCCACTGTACGTCATAAACGCGTTCGGCTGGCTGTCCTTAGAAAAGAAGAAGAGAACTCCAAGACTAGGTACCTGTCGCCCTGAATGGCAGACAAGAACTCTATATAAGATCTTAACGTGACCTAAGTTCTTCACTACCTATGGTCATATATACCTATGTGTTACGACGACTGACTATATAGATATCTTTCTTTATTAAGCTATGCAAAGGTAGCACTGAGAATACTGAAACGAAGTCCTGCCCATAACGTGCTGTAGCATATACTGGGCTTACTGCATTTACTTAGGTCTTGCCAACAGAGAAATAGCACCCCTTACATAGGTACATACACGATAGCTCTCGAATTCCAGAAAAAGTATAAACATTTAGGGGACATAGATGCCTTTGGATCATGGCCACTGAGGTTATTGTCATGTTTGCCCGTGATTTTTTCCATCGAATATTTCTCTAATGCAACAATTAATTGAGTCTGTCAAGGAGTGTGACGAAAAAAGAGAATTTTCACACAATCAGCACACATATTTACATATTTCAGCGTTACACATCACAATACCCCCATGTAGAGTTATCCAGTATTTGCTACTGCTGCTACTGCTGCTACTGCTGCTACTGCTGCTACTGCTGCTACTGCTGCTACTACTGCTATTAGGTAACAGAACTGAGGTGCTGGATAACTTCATTCATTGCAATGGTATTATGTTGTAAGCTTGTGTGTGTATTTCTATGTGGTCTCCTCGCACCCGTTGTCTGTGTATTGATGCAATGCGCCATCCCCTTCAAACATCGTCATAATGAGCACCGCCAAAAGTATCAAGCAAAAAGAAGATATTGACTTTTACGTCGGGCCGATTCCTCTGGATATATATACCAAACGCACACATAAAGCAAATTTCATCAAAGCCAGCTTCTTGATAGGCAAGAATCATCAACTATGGCTGCAGAATCATCAACGACGCTCGCAGCCAAACCCCGCTGCACGCACTATATCCCCTGCCATTGCCCCTCGATCCCCGAGTACGCTTGTCCGCCGCTAGGAGATGAATCGTCTCCATTGCGGCTGCAAAGAGCTCATGAAGACGAAGACTGGAACAAATTCTTGGTTGAGAGAATGGAAAGGCAACGTTGGCGGCGGATAGTCACTGCCTTGCACGATACATAGGCATTCAAGATTGGTCGCCCGTTAACACTACTCAAAGCACCCCTATTCCGATGGCTGATATCGTCTGACCATGTTCCCCGGGGTTACGAAGATGGACAGGCGCCATGGCGCATGCTTATACGGGCTTTTCTAGCGGACTTACCCGGGCATTTGACTGATGGACGCAATGAACAGTCTATATTCTCATGGCGAAAATATCCGAGTCATATGGGCAAAGTGCATCATCGCACAAAACTCGACGATGCGCCCCCTAAGATAACGTGCGGAGCCGAGCTGTCTTCTCTCAACATAGAAAGATTTCAACCGAAGCTTGGCTGGAGATTAGCTTGTTATTGTCTACGTTTGGGCTACTGACAGCGCGTGGCTGGAGAAGGCCGATGTTGCAGACTTGGTCTCCCGTGATAGTGTGACTAGGTCAGTGATTGGAGCTTATACCATACAAATCATCTTGAAACGTCACTTACATGTTGCATGTTATTTCTCTAGTATTCGCGCTTGGGAAACTGCTGATGCAGTTGACGCTCCCACCAAGACTCCACACCTGTTCTATACGTGTCAGACAAGGCAGTCTCCAGAGCAGGACGCGTTATACGCTGGACACCCGTATTCGCAGTACAATTCTGTTCCAATGAAGCGCGGAGACCTTGTGCCGGCCAGACTTGCTGGACTGAGACGTTTAATGAACGAGCGGGCAAGACATTTGTATTGTGCGGCATACGAGTACGAAACGTGTACATGTGACAGGTTCAGCCATGCACAGGTTTAAAGAATGAGTGATGCCTTTTGTTATATTTAAAACGTTACTACATAATGTATGCAAACGAGCAACTTGCTGAGTACGATGCAAAGGAGCAAAGTTCTGGCTCAAATGAAATAATGGCGGATAGAAAAAGCCTTTTCTCGGTGCTGTCATTGACCAAGAAGCTGTCGGTCCGTCGATTGGCTTATGTTTATAGCCCCCCTTCCGAATACTATTGTATAGCCATAAGGTGATTGAGAGCAACGTCCACCAGACGAACGGATGAGAATGCGAGAAATGATGTAGAAGGAATATAATTAAATGCGGAGGAAAACTGTCAAAAGAATATCGGTGGGCCCTTTCAATTGTTCCGACCCAGCTTGGTTCTCCAGCTTCTCACGATCGATGCCTTCTTCTTCTGATATTGCCACAGAAAATACCCGCATCAGCGGCTGCCACATAGCAATCCTCGCCCTCAAACCAGGTTTGCAGCTCAACAGTGTCAACCTTCTTGTACACATGAGTGGCTGACTGAGACGGAACGCCACATGTGTCTCTGACTGTTCTGCGCTTAGTGGTCTCCGTGGTAGTGAATTTCTTCATTGTCCTCAATCTCTCAATCTCGTGCGAGAATCCAAAGTCGGTGAAGCTCATGCTGGTATTGATAGCGTTGAAGACTTCCTCTGCAGATTCGGTTCTGAAAGCTTCCTCCATAGCTGCCTCATGGACAACCATAGCGTCCCTATTATTGATCCTGCCGAGGTGCAGCAACGATTCATAGTTGAGAGAATTCATATTGGTTATTTCCATGAGGCTTTCCATTCTAGTAGGTATGTTGAACTGGCCAGCCCATGCATCTGTTGGATCATTTGTGCGGTGGTTTTGGCATTCGCATTCGCTTCTTCGCGCAACTGAGTCGTTATTGGCTCGATCTGGACTGCGGTATGAAGAAAGGGGGACACGGTTGCTTGAGGGCTGAGGAGAGTAAACACCGCCGTCTGATAAAGGCATATCAGGCCAGTGGACGTGACGATTGTTTGACATTTGGAGGAATTTGAAGAGCCGTAAGCTGTGTTGTTGTTCTAAGAAACAAGTTGCTTGACGGATGGGATGAGTTTGGAGATGGAAGACTGTGTGTAAAGGACGCGTTACTCTATATATGCCCGAGTACAGCTCTATACCGGCGGCCATGTCTTCTCCCCTAACTTCCTTGTGACTCGAAAGGCCTTTCTCCACAGATTGCCGTTGTGAAAATACATCTGCAGGAAGTTGCATATACGAGGTCGAATGTTTTGTGACGCGATGTGCAAAGCCAATCATGAGTTACTTTTTGTGCGTGCGTACGGCAACGGGCAGTGAACACGTCGCTCAACGTCTTGTATCACAATATACGGAAATCGATTGGTCGATAATTTTACACATACGTAGGATAGAAGGAAACGATGTTATCGCTACACTTCTGATAAGCAGCCTTGGAGGGGGTTTCCCGTCACACGTTACGCATAGAGTAGCATGAATAGATTAGGTATGGAACCGTAATTGACCTTGACTGGCTACCCTCATTCATACTTGGCCCTCGAACACGTGTACGAACTCTTCTGGTCTGTAACGTGAATAATGTATGCAACAGGGCGGGGTTGGGTACAACGCATTCGCATAGTTGATGCTTAGGGTCGAGTCGCGAACCGCCAGCTTCACAATTCAAGTGTTTGGTTCAACCAGGCTTTGAACTTTGTGTTGTTCTCAATTGCTTAAAGGTACTAAACCTCTTGCCAACATGCCAAATCTGGGCTTGGACACGGGCAAGGGGCTCACCATCTTTAATCTTCCTTGCACCGCATTTTTCGATGTGGATAGATTGGATGGCGATGAAGCTTGATGTGTCTTGGGGCGTCCAATTCATTTTTAGCGCGTGCATGCTGCTTTCATCGACAGAGTAGAGGTTGGAAATCTCCCTGAAACGTCCAACGACGTACGCGCACCCCTTGTAGGCGACGAGCTTCACCTTGCTCTCGATTTGACATTGTGAGAACTTGATGGAATGCTCAACAAAATCCCGCTCAGGGCTAAGGTACATGCCTAGTTGAAGAGTCGGGATGTTCAATTCAACTAGACGCAAGCGTGGACAGAGAGGACTAACCGTTGTAGATGGCGGCTGACCAGTCTCGAGAAAGACGGTCGCGGATGGAGCGCACCTTGAAGTCCATGACGAGCCCTTCAACATCCAGATGAGCCTGTCGAAGGACTATTAGGCCGAGAGTATTTGTGGACGCGTCAGAAATTGTACGGTCAGTGAACTAGATCTGGCTGCGTACCGTAACAGCCTCACCATTGGCCCGGCCAACCTCGCTTGCCTCTTCAAAAATCTCCAGTGAGCCGGTAACGACCTTGTTGCCAACCTCAAGCTTGACGGGAACGCCTTCTTCAAAACGATGGCGAAGGGTGTCGCCTCATCAGGAGCATTAATCAGACCAACAGATGAATGTCTGCGTCCACTCAACCTGGGTTGTAATGGCAGAAGTTCCTTACCAATAGTGCGCTTCCACATATCCTTGGGGGCACCATTTCTGTTTCCTCGGGATCCCAGCCTCATAGCTACAGCGGATGATGTTGTCGTCCATGGACCAGGGAGCCTTGGGCGTAGAGCTGAGGAGATCGTTTCCGGGGCTGCGAACATGAGTAGATCCGCACGTCCTCTGTGCACTGGTCAGCTTGGCTACGAGAAAGCAAGGCCAGTGATGACAAACGCGAACCGGTTGCAGAATTCTAGCAGACGCCAGGGAGCCAGAACCTTGAAGGTGGGATGGCAGCCTTCCATGCCAGCTCGAAGCGAACTTCATCCTTACCGATACCTGAATAAAGGACACCTGTTTAGCGAATTGTCGATACAAGAGGCAGGAGGCCGCTTACATCCGTGGCACAGGATCGTATAGTTGTGCTCCTTTGTGACATTGACCATTGCCCGGGCGGAAAATAGCCGGCAAAACTCGTCCCAAGCAGGTCGTCTCGATGTTAGCTAGGATGTTGACAAAGGTTCAAACTGAGTATCTTACATCGATCCTCATAGTTTGCGTTGTCTACAGATTTCAGGTATCAGCAGACTCGTAGAGTTTTACTCCAAGACGCTGAGCGGTGACGCACATTAGGTAGCAAGCCAGACCAGCTCGCCAATAAGCTCCTGTCAGACATCTTGGATGATCATGCGCTCGCCCCAAGCTTGACGGTATTGGCCCGCAGCGTTAAAGTCCTCCTCCTAGCCGCAAGCGGCAAGAAAACACACAACCTCATGCATTGTTGAGGCTTCTTGTTTGAACAACGGTAACTACAAAACAAAACAAAAAAGCAAAAAATAAAAACATACAACAGCCAGTGTTCGGTGATGGTCACCCACTCTATTACTAGTCTGCCGGTTGGCGGCTTCAATATCTATGGGGGAGCAGACGGGGTCCGTCCCCCTTGATTCTTGGTCTCTGGGTCAACCAGCAGCTGAACAATCTCCTGATGCTCCTTCCTTTCCGCCCACCATAGCGGCGTCCGTCCACCCTCATCCTTAGCGTCTGGGTCGACCTTGCCGCTATCAACCAGCAGCTGAACAATCGCTAGATGCCCCTTCTCTGCCGCCAGTGATAGCGGCGTCTGTCCATCCTTATCCCTGGCGTCCAGGTCGACCTGGCCGCTTTCAACTAGCAGCTGAATAATTCCCTGATGCCCGTTCGCTGCCGCCCGTGAAAGCGGCGTCTGTCCCCAAGAATTCCTAGCGTCTAGGTCGACCTGGCCGCTATTAACTAGCAGTTGAACAATCGCTAGATGCCCGTTCTCTGCTGCTAGTAATAGCGGCGTCTGTCTCTTCCTATCCCTGGCGTCCAGGTCGATCTTGCCGCTATTAACCAGCAGCTCAACAGTTGCCTGGTGCCCGTTCGCTGCCGCCACTAATAGCGGCGTCCGTCCCCATTGATCCTTATCGTTTGGGTCAACACGTTGATCGCCTAATAATATCTTAGCCGCAAGGGTGCTTCCCGTCTCCGATGCATATGAAAGAGGTGTTCGGTGGTATCTGTCTGCTGGGTTTGGTAACGCCCCCCAATCTAGCAATTCCTTCATGGTGTCGATGCTCCCATTTCGCGCGGCTATGGATAGTGCTGTTCTGAGATCTTTGTCTGAGTCTTTAAAGTCCGGTTCTGCGCCTAATTCAAGCAATGCAAGGACCACCTCAGTCCAGCCGTGCTCCGCCGCTAAATAGAGGGCCTTTCCCTTTTCTCCATTTGTCATTGACGTCGATTGAGTGAGATAGAGTAATGCTGTAGCCAAATCCCAATTCCTTGATTCATTTGACATCGAGCGGAAGTAGCGTGATATTTTGGTCCAGTCATCTGCAATTGCAAAGAGAAATTCACTGCCGCTGATGATATTTCCCATTTCAAGCCGGTTTGCAATGTTATTGTAACGATCCAGAATCTCGCCAACAGCGGTGACCGGTTTTTCGAAGTCATTTTGTCGATCTGAAAGCCATTCAATCCCACGAAAGCCGAACTTTTTCGTCTCATTACCTCGCAATGCCCATCGGTATAACTCGCCTAAAGCGATTGCTGCTTTTTGGGGTAATTCGTCTGCGAGAATCAGTCTGCCATTCTGGCAGTCATCCCCTCCTGTGTGATGCTGGGGCTTGCTGCAAATGCACCATGCCCATCGTAGCACTGTCTCTGCCTGCGTCCACTCATCACGCCTTCGATGATAGTTTGCATTTTTCCTCGCTGCTACCAAGGCGCTTTCTCTGGAGGGCAGCCCCAGTCGATGTATCACCGGTGGTAAGACACACAATAGCGCGTCTTCGTTTGAGCCTAACTGCCTTTCAGTGAACACTTTTACAATTTTAGACGTCAAGCTATTGTCCAGACGGAAATGCGGAGTTCTTTGGACTTTAGTATCTCCAGTATCATCGACAATATCAAGAATGCTCGCAACAAATGATCCAAACACCTCCTGAGCACACAAGGATAACAGAGAACTATTGGTAGAAGCGGACCAGACTTTTAATAAGGCAGGATTATGGCTATGTGACAGCTCTGTTGCATGCCAACCAAAGAACCGAATCTTATTCCCTGTTGGACCCCATATAGTACTTGGGTCGCCGCGTTGGGTGGAGCTAAGAGAAAGCTCATTTTCCTCAAAACTGGGGGCCTCGTTGCCGAGCCATACCTTTAAATCATTTTCTGCGATATTTTGATTGGTTGAAATGATACGCCGCGTTGGAATTTCGGTAGCATGAGATATTGTGAGCCTACTCCGTAAGTCTAATTCTTCAACCGTAGGATCAGACTTTAGTGACCAAACCCATAGCCCTAGAAGCCCCTCCAGCTCTAATTTATTTTGTAATGTCCAAGAGGTTTTTGAGTTCTCGCGGCTCAGTTGCAAGTATAGGGTATGTTGGTTGAGTGGAGGGTTGTGTTGCTCAGTGCAGGCGACGTTGGGTAGTTCAATGGAGGCGACGTCGCAGTTAAAACTCCAGGACATGAACACAGCATATTTCCACTCTTCTTTCATTTTAAAGTCCTTTGAGAACAATGTGTTGACTATAGACTCAATAGCCAAAGCAAGGCGCTGCGCAGTCTCTCGGACCTCAACCATCCCAACATTGAAATGATCCACAGAGGTTGCGGCCTTTATCTGAGTGGTCTGAGGCTGGGTAAGCTGCGCGAGGCGAGTACGGTAGGCTAACAATTTGCCAGCGACATTTGACTCATTAGGAGTGAGTGGAGGCCCGCGTATGAGTCTCTGTTGGTTGTCGGGCGTGCCACAGAATCTCCAAAGTTGGCGACAACGTGAAGGATATGGCAGACCAGATAATGCTCCAGATGATGGAGCCGGTGATGTACGATTTAAATCGCGTTGAATCTCTTCTCTGTCGATATGTAACGCAAGCCAGTCAAGCTCGTGTCCGACAACCTCGTCTGGGCACTCAGCAAGGAAGTTGTCCTCCGGTTTCAAGCGCTGCATGCGGAGCGCGGCCCGAGCAGCACTCATCAGCATAATGGCTCCAAGCTGGGCCACAGAGATCGCAGAATGAATGCCACGTAGGCCGACAAATTGCATCACAAAGCCAGTGACGGTGGTACCGATAGCAGCCCAAACCACAAGTTCTGAAAGTTTTTTCTGGTTCTTCCACGATGTAATGTATTGCTGCAGAGGCTCGTCGTGATCGCTGCAGCAGAAGGCGTCAAAGACTTGGTCTCCCAGTACTTGTCCTCCAGGCTGTACCCAATATATGGACGACTTCTTGGATCTGTCTCCTTGGCTCCTGTTAAACACTTGTTCATTTGTGCTCTGTCCCACCAGAAATGCGCAGAGAAAGATGCCGCCGCACTCAAGAAGAGTACCAGCAATAGTCAATGGGCAGGCATACGATGCTGGACGACTGCCCCCTTTCTCCCATCGCAGGTAGTATGTTACAATGATTGCAAAGACTAGAACGCCGGCCTGTAACGCCAGGCCACCCATGGCGACTGCCCAGAAAACAGCAGGGGGCTGTCTCTTGATCCCGACGTTGAGAGAGAGGTTTGGAGCAAAGACGTCGGTGGCGGACTCGTCGTCGTCTGAGAGCCCACTCCATTCCGTTGGATTTTTCTTGACGAATTCTCGAAATTTGTATATCCCCGCTGTTCCATCGGTAAATTTTTCCTTGGCTGTCGGGTCATAAACAACCTCGAGAATCTTTGGACGCCCAAAAACGCGCGCAATGCCGCCGTTGTTGTAGAGCTCACACACATCCCGGCTCGTAGAGGAGCACAACTCTGCCTCAGCGTTCCCTCCTCCTTCTTGCGCTCTGCCGATAAAGGCCCGCAGCGACGGGCTCCCGCACACGCGGATTGCAGAGACAACCGCGGTCAGAATACCCATTGGTGCCATTGCGAATATGAAATAATCAAGCATAGTAATGCTTTCGCTGAGATATTGCTTCGTAATCTGCTCACCGAAAAGAGATAGAAATGGTGCCAGATCCGTTGCGAGATTATTCGAAAAGTCATCCCAGCCATCCGCACGGACAGGTGGGAGGCTGAGAAGGCCGCAGAGGCAAGCTGCAAAGAATGTCTTCATGGCTGCCTTGAGCAGTTCGGGCTGTTACTGTCTAGAGCGCCGAATGTGTAGGCTTGGATAGGATATAAATAACCTCCAACCTTGGTTGGTGGTGCTTCCATGCTTCGTGCCCAACGATAGCCCAACATGAAAGGCAAGATATCGGCCTCATGCGCCACCCAATCCATATTAATTTGACGAGGCGTGTGTCGCGAATCAGAGGCGCCCAAAGCTGCAAGAAGCCAATCGGGGAGAGTCGTAGATGTTTTCAATACCACCCACTGATGTAGCATCGATGCAGCATCGACCTATTACCAACCAAAGAGAGACAAACACGGTTGCGAGGCGCTCCATATATCAGCGCTCCTTGCATCAGCGCGTAATTTTTTCCGCTGAAATACAGGGGAGAAGCACACATCGGTTTGAATACTCGCGCTGATGGAGGGGGAAATGATTGAGCAGTGATATATTGGCGAATGAGTGCAAGCCACGGATTTGGCAAAAGACGGTTGTTCGCTCCATAACAGCAGATTGCGTTACGCGACGCTGAGCGTTACGAGAATTCACCCGCACGGATAGCTTGGGGTTAAAATGTGACTCCCGATTCGATGGCAACTATCGCGGGTCTCAGTTGGCCCGAACATGATAAAATTTGGCGAGATGTTCAGCTATGCTGCAGCAATAGGTACCGTGCAAGTCCCAATATTGTAAGTAAAAGATGGTATGGTATTATTGCTGTCCCAAGTGTCCTTATAACCTATTACTATAGGGAGCCTAGCACATACGACCATAGGTAGTGGAGAACTCGGGGTCCCGTCTGCTCCCCCATAGATAAGCCACTAACCGGCAGATTAGTAGTTGAGTGGGTGACCATCAGCGAACACCGGCTGTTGTATGTTATTATTTTTTTTCTTTTTCTGTTTCTATTTTGTAGCCTCTACAGCGTTGTTTAAACAGGAGGCCTCATATAAGCATAGATAGGTAATGGGAAACTCGAGGTCATGTATGGTTGACTTATGATTTCGCATCGCCTAAATGACTAGTGTTCACGTCACTTTGCAAAAGTCGACTTACTGAAAGGCTTGTAACCTTGCTCAAGAGGTGATTTTTGATGTGAAACTATTAGTGCGAGAATGTTCTGTCTTATTGCCATCCATGAGCAATTGTATATCTGCTGCAAAAGTCTTAATTGTCATTCTATAGATAATATAATTATCACACATCAAGCAGTTTAAATCACTAGTCTTTCATAGTTTGCTTTTGCTGAAACTGCTCGGCAAATGTAATCTCTTCCTTCCGAGTTTCATATGCCCATCTGGTCAACATGCATGACGGTAAAGAAGAAAGCTGGCCATCCAAGATGTGTTTGCTTGATTGGTAATGCAAATTGTCTGCCGACAGTTTCGAAGGTCCGTTTAGAACGGTAGTAGCTGTGGGGTATGTGGTGTTTCTATGCACACGTCAAAAGAAGGCTCTGATGAATCCATTGCAGACAGGAAGCAAAAATACCCATTCTCTGCTGTCACTGATGATCGAACAGGAGGTTTCACCACATTAGAGGGGGCTGACTGAGGCATTATAGTAATTGCTTGATTGCTTCAACTTGGTGTTGAGAAATTAAGTAGCTTAGAGTAATAGCTATCTTGTTGCGCTGTCGAACTTCTGTTTTGCATTATGAGAGAGCATGGTGGGAGCATGACGGTTATATACTTGTCATGCTTGTAGGATCTTATCGGACTTTCTGTCTAGCTTTGTACCTATGCAGTGAACTTTTGGACATCTGCAGCGCGATTCATCTGTTGGAGGTGATTTTGGTTCTGCGGGCTGGACTTGTATTGACGCAACGCAGGGTGTAATGTCGGCAAGTTCACTATGGGGTATACCTAATGACATACAGCTCCCCCCGGCCAGGGGTTTGTACCTGATTTGGTGGGCGAATCCCGGACCCAAAAGTTTCCTTACGCCTCCAGTGAGGAGAGCGGCAGTAAAACAATATCAGCTTGAGTATGGGCAAACACAAAGGCACGTACCGAGCCATCTTAGTCCAAAGGTGCATGTAGTGCGCGGCCCATGGCCCCCAACCGTCCACGCCCCTACCCTGGGCATCGATCGAATCATTCTTGGGTTGGCCGAAAACCCCGGAGAGGAACCAGCTGCAAGGCCTCATGCAGCGCGTTCCCAAAGGCGATGCGGTCAGGCGTGAGCTTTTAAAAGCTGATAGTTGAGCAAATGAAACGCCAAGAGTATGTGCAAGGGTCCCTTGGCGGATTATTGCTTGTGGGCGAGAGGACAGTTCCTAACATGGGCGACGCTTGCTATTGGATACTACCAAAAGATCACGGCATATTGCGGGTCTGTCCTTATGGCGACGCGGTGACCTTTTGGCAGAGTGCAATCATTGGCTCACAGCTCCAAGGCGCTTCCCGAATAGGTTGCCTTCATATTGCTTGCCTTACAGCCTGCCTCAAAAGCCCTCTGCCGTCGACACAACTCCCGCAGGTCCCAAATCGTTCTGTGACAAACATACTGCCAATCCATCGAAATCGCCCCGAAAATGTCGAACAAGTTTGAGCCCAATATTAACTGGGATCCCTACGTTCAGGATATCATCTCTGTTTATATCACACAGAATAAGACCGCTGAGGAGACGATTCGGTATTTGCGCGAAAACCATGGTTTACATGTCACGTTAGTTGAATAGGCTTCCCCACAGCTTTATCTCACGGGCACTAAAGTAGATCGTAGTCTAAGGCAATTCAAGCACAAATTCGGCGGGCAAAAGAACATTACGGAGAAAGAGTGGACGACCGGCATCATTCCAGCAATTAAGAAGCGCGCTCTGGAAAACAAGGACAGCGATGTCTATATTCATGGATACAAGGTTGGCCCGAAACGTCTCAAGAGAGGCATCGACCGATACATCGCTTCGGTGAGCCGAGATTACATAAATCTCGATACCTCCACAGGTATTTGAGCCGAGATATTTCATGTACGCTGGATCGTTGACTGACTGTGTTTCAAGTGATTGGGGAAACTCTCTGCGATCGGCTCTGCATTGCAACTCCTCCGTGTCATTCAGCATCGCCACCTACCAACCCTGATCCCGAAATACAACTTCAGCCTGATACATCCGCCGCTCCTTATATAGAGCATGTACCCGAAGCGTATATGCAAGAGTCTATAGACAACACGTTTGCGTTGATGACCACTGACGGATTATCTGGGTCATTTGGATTGGATACTATTTTGGACGTGTCACAGCTCACCCTTATGCGAAATCTGCCCTATTTCCAATTAAAGTATCATATCCTGCAAGGCCGTAAGTGGCGCAGCCCTGTTTGTTGATACACCATAGTATTTAACATAAGACTGACTATATGGCAGCCAGCAGCCCTGGGATTGTTGAAAACTTCTATTCTGGTCTTTCCCTCAGTGGCCCATTAGCCAATGGATCATTCGATATACCAGCGACTACCGACCAACCTTTAAATGACTTTTCATC
This sequence comes from Trichoderma koningiopsis, assembly GCA_022985005.1. NCBI lineage: Eukaryota > Fungi > Ascomycota > Sordariomycetes > Hypocreales > Hypocreaceae > Trichoderma > Trichoderma koningiopsis. The sequence continues at coordinate 1,976,747 of JAJPEM010000006.1, read as the reverse complement.
CATGCTCGCAAAGGTCATTGGTTTCCCCTATAATGGCCAGATTGCGGATATTATCCCTTCTGCTGTTACTAGGCTCAAGGCTCTGATACCAGAACGATACCCTGGGGAGCTTAACGCCCAAATTCAAGCGCTCTCCGATCCCTCACAAAAGCCACCCATTTCTCAACTTTTCGAAGTTGTCGCCTACTTTGCCTCCAATAATATGCTGGAAGAAACCCAAGTAGCGGTATTTATCGACTGGGTAATTGAGCACAAGTATTTGAAGCCTCTTACGCTCTTTTTGCGACAGCGACTGCACATGCTTACTGTGAAAGCATTCCTTGCCAGCCTTGTCGAGGCGGGCGCTCTTATACGACACAAAGAATTTCTAAGGCAACTCTACGCAATTGGTGCTAAATTCGACCATGTTGCGGTACAACTCGTGAATATCAATGACCCAGAGTTTCAGGCCTTCGTGCTGTCCACCCTGGATCCAGAATTGCTCAAAGGAGAGCCTGGAGGTCGTCTTCTTCGATCGGTGGCGCGTACAAAAAACGTCGAATTGGCAGAAGCATTAATTCAAGCCGGGGCCAAAGTCAACATTAGTCTATCAGAGGAGGTGCCGACACCTCCTCTTTGGGAAGCAATTAAATACGCTGGATTTGAGATGGTGAAATGTCTAGTCAGAGCTGGAGCAGACGTGAACGAACGTTCTTTTGTGGGTCATACTAGCGATGCAGCTGAGACTTTGTCTCTCGCGGTGTGGAAAGAGGATAAAAGAGTCGTTGAATATCTACTAGATCAGAATGTGGTGATAAAAGGTTCCGTGTGCGGAACGCCACTTCTTCAGTACGCGGCCGATCGCGTTCCAGATGTGTACGAACTTCTGCTGAAGAAATTGGGGCGCGTGCCTGTGGATACTGTTGGCCAGTTAGTAAGAGCCGCAGATTCAGAAACTCGACTTTTGGAATATCTTTCCCAACATCCCCAAGTCTCCGAAAGAATGCTTGAGAAAGCCATGGTCGTGGCAATAGAGAAGGAAAACACCCGGGCAGTGGTCAATTTCCTACAGCACGGAGTTGACCCCAATGGTTCTCATTTACCAGACTCTGTAGACCGCCCTTTGTTCGTCGCGACTACACTAGAATCTCCGTCATTGAGCCTCCTATATACAGCCCTCTTAGTTCACGCCAAAGCAGACGTCAACATCGATGGCCTTTTGGATGACATTATCTGGCTGGGATTTGACCCGGAGGAGGAATATACTGTTGTCGTCAGTATATTGATTAACGCAGGACTTGATCTCACAAGACATGGTCCTACTGCAGTTGAGATGGCCATACTCAGTAAAAATACGGATATTCTAGTCCTCTTAATTGATAGGGGCGTGTCTGTTAATAGTTACGGACACAGAGCTACCCCTTTCCAAGCAGCTGCCCGCAATCATAATCTTGAGCTCCTGCAATCTTTTTTCAATAAAGGGGCCGAAGTTAACAAGCCAGCTTTTCCTATACAAGGGTACACGGCCTTACAAGCTGCAGCTAATGCTTGTTCAATAGAGAAGATACAATTCCTCCTCAGCGTGGGCGCCCATATAAATGCCCCTCCAGCCGTAACGGGTGGGGTAACGGCCCTTGAAGCTACGGTCCGGCCATGGAAGGCGTACTTCGATGACATCGGCGAGGATGAAGAGGATAGTGAGGGACGGCATCGTTGGGAACGATATGAGATGGAAAGCCACCATGCGGAGACTTTCATTTTCCTCCTTAGTAAGGGCGCAGCAGCGAATCGTCCAGACGGGTCAAGTAGCCCGTTACTACACGATATTGTTGAACGTAGAGACACTCACCTCCTTAAGCTGGCCCTTGAAGCGAGAGCAAATACAGCTCATCTATGGCGAACACTCTCCTCATCGTGGTGCGAAAGAACGCCGCTTCAGCTTGCAGCAGAAATGGGTCAGGTGGAGGCTGTGAAGCTTCTTCTTGATTACCAGGCAGATCCGAATGCCCTGCCAGCACATCGCCATGGGATGACAGCTCTCCAAGCCGCAGCATCGTCGAAAACAGCTTGCATGGAAACGGTAGAATTGCTTTTGGCTGCAGATGCCGAAATCAACGCAGACCCCGGAGCTTTTGGGGGCATCACTGCCCTGCAGGGCGCCGCAATCAAGGGGCATTTCCAGATAGCGATGTTGCTGATCGAAAAGGGAGCAAATGTAAATGCCCCTCCTGCGATGAAAGACGGACGTACGGCAATTGAAGGAGCTGCAGAGCATGGGCGATTGGACATGGTACAGATGCTGCTCAACGCAGGTGCAATTGGAGATGGAAAGACCGGCCTCATGAAAGCAATCAGTTTAGCGAGAGAGAATCGCCATTTTGCTGTTGTCGAGTTACTCGAGTCTCAAGGAGGAGGCATAAGTTCCTTCCTTTGATGCGATCTTGGCTTACATTCTTTTTTTTTTTTTTTTTTTTTTTTGGCTCTATTTAATGGATCATGCGGTGTCCCAGTCTTGTTAAACGTACTATAAGAGTTAGCAATTAACCCAATTCTCAATCACCATTACAATTCACCTTGGTCCGAGTATGGCAGTAGCTCATTTGGTTTAATTCTGTGAGACCGCCATTGCCCCGGGAGTGAGCCCGCAATACCATACAAGTCCCAATATTGCACGTAAAAGAGGGCGAGATCTGTTTAGCTTACCTAGTTATGGGTCATGGATGGCCGACTCACGACCTCGCATCACTTGAATAGCCAGTGTTCACGTCATTTGCAATTAAAAGTAGACTTACCAAAAGGCTTGCAACCTCGCTCAAGAGCTACTGTAGTCTTTGGTCTATTTGGAGAATTGGATTATAACGAGTAGGTAGATGGGAGTGTAAATAATGGGCGGAAATTAATATTGGTTTAGTTGATTTGTTGAGTTGTACGTGGTGATTTGTTCTTAGCTAACTTTGACTATCATGTTATAAGTTAATGTGTGGGAAATTCAAGCACATACGACCATAGGTAGTGGAAAACTCGGGGTCCCGTCTGCTCCCCCATAGATAAGCCACTAACCGGCAGATTAGTAGTTGAGTGGGTGACCATCAGCGAACACCGGCTGTTGTATGTTTTTATTTTTTGCTTTTTCTATCTTATAGCTTCTATAGCGTTGTTCAAACGCAGGCAGGCTGTCTAAACCACAGCCACCACATACAACTGAACGTACCAATTAAACCAATACTCTCATCCATTCTTCAAATCCAATTCTCCAAATAGACCAGCCTAAACCGCAATAAACTTCCCATTCAAGCACCACATCCCAAACCCTGACTCATACCAAAAAAATTAGTCAGACTCAAAACCAGCCATCAAAAAGTCCCTCCGCAAAAAAACCCCAACACAAAACTAATTCATGCCTCATCAGCCCCAAAAAGGAAGACAAAAAACACAAATAACATTACTCAAAGCAAAGTTCCTTTTTAATTAATTCAACACCATCAACATCTCTTTTTTCACACGCCCCCCTAAAAAAACAGTCGCATTCCTTCTCAATTACAAACTCTGAGCCATTCAACCGCCCATTCCGAAATCCCAATGCATTGATAATCAGCCTACATAGTACACAACATACATGGAAGAACAAACAGCCGCAGCATCCTAAAACAAACCTAAAAAACTCCCAGGGTCATCGCATCACAATCCCAAGGAGGCTAAATGATTGCAACGCGAACGCCGTTGATTACTAAAACCAGCGCTCCCTTTTCTGCTGACCTATTTTCGATTCCACATTACGTTGGCAGAGAAGGTACATGCGGCCAAGTACCTTAGGGCTTAGTCTCAGCAGTGGAGATAAAGCGAAAAAAACGCCTTCGATGCAACGCCTCAGCCTTAGCGCAAGGGTCCAGCAACGTGGCAACGTGGCTGGTGCTCGCACCAAGTATCTCTCGTACCCTGCAACAGAGCAGAAAGACAAAGGCAAAGGGGCCCCGAGATCTATGTCAGGCTGGATCTATTGTGGCAATTGAATGCAAAGCATCACGTTGGGTTAATTTTAGAAACAAGTCACCAATGATGTGAGAAGTGAGACTTAAAAGATGATGTATGCGGCTTCTCATTTTAACAGCCATATTGAAGAAATAAACACTAAGACTACTATACATATTTTCTTTTCTATCCAAGCCAAGAGTAATTTTCACAAACTGTAACAAAAGGAAAAATAGAAATAATAAGAAAGATGCATCAGAAACCATCTGCTCTGAAATTCCATGTATTGTTTTAATCCATTGTGTATGCGCCCATGTCCTCATGTAAATATCATCCCGTTTCTCCGGGAGTCTTGAATGCATTTTTTTTGGTCCCAAAGTGATCCAGTCTGGTGGACCTTTTTCATCTTTAATAATACAATTCTCCCCAAGCAAGCTAGGTATTTCGGAGAAATAAGAAGAAAGAAAAAGGAAAAAGCTGAATCAGGTCAAGCGCTGCAAAGCGTAAAACACACACAAGTGTTTGGTCTATCCGAAATAATCCCTTCCAAATGTAAAAGCCCCGCTTCCCAGTCGCTGCAACAAAATGAAGTAATGGAAAAAGTTGAAAAAACAAGTCGACAATAGCAGATAGTAGTACAAGTACAGTAATGACGAAAAAAAAAGCCAAGGGATAGACGTCAAGGAGAAAGCGACAACAAGAATGATTCAATTCAGCCGCAGCGCAAGTGACAACAAGAGTAATTGGTGGTGTGCATCATGATCGCGTAGCATTCGTAGAAGCAGAAACGGTAAATCAGTCGCAAGAACGAGAGGGGGTGAGTGTAGACTCTCGCCGTCAGTGAGACGCCAGAAGCGGCATGGTGCGGCATCATCGCGAGGAGATGCTGCGACGGTTTCGTCTGGCTCGAGGATCGCAGCATCATTGCGAGCAACGCATGGCCCGCGGCTGTCGTCATTGCGGCCACTGCTGCCCAGCAATAGCCAAGCTGGGACGACAATGGGTGACGAGAAATCAGGGCACGAGCAGGCGTGGGTGATGTCAGCGGTGGAGGAGGCATGAGGTAGCGTGACGTCAGCGCCGCGAATTCACCAACCAGGACCCTGCAGCTGCAGTAGGACCCTGAGACCCACCCGGCGACCTGCTGGGTCCGGATAGCTAGGGAGCAGAACGCCAGAGAAGACACTAGCATCTTCTCATTGGCTGTGGGCTGCCGCCTGAAGTCGAGCAGCGCACCACTCCCCCGCAAGGGAAGCTGGAGTGCGCCAAGATCGCCCAATCTTCGATTTGCTGCCCCTCCTCAGTGCGCCATAGTGTCATTGACGCTGCTGATGCTGTTTCCTCGCTCGATTCAGCCAGTGAAAAAACGTCATACAATGGTGATTTTCATTGCATTTTTCTAGATTTCGTTTTTTTGGTGTTGAATCAGGGATGAACAAGGGTATGAGCCAATCTAAGCTCCACCGCGTCGTCGGTGCTTGCCAGGGAGCTCGACATCGGGATGGCACACCCGGTAGTGTCTCGTGAGCGCATCAGCACGGCTGAATGTCTTCTCCTCCGTGCACAGGTTGCAGTGCACCTTTTGCTTCTTGGCGTTGTGGATCGTGTCCTCATGCCGGGTCAAGTCGTACGGTCGCGAGAAGATGGTGTTGCAGGGCTTGCCGGTGCTGGGGTTGATGCGATCACATCGGTGAGGTCCGGCCTGGCTGTTGAGCAGGCTTGAAGTCATGCCGACGTGCTCGTGGTGCTGCTGTTGGCGAGCACCGCCCAGTGCGTGCGACTGCCTGTGGCCCTCGCGCTTGTGCTTCTGGAGTAGACTAGGTGTCTCGAATCGTAGCGTGCATCCGTGATATGTGCAGGTATAGGTGCCTCCATCAGCGTTGGCGCCGGCGGGGCGACTCTGCGGCACGGGAGTGTTGTAAGCGGCCGATCCGGATGTATTGGAGTCAGCCGAGCTCAACTGGGAAGCTGATGCGTCGCCGGTTGCTGGCGGATAAGCAATAAACGGATATCGCTGTGGCAGCTGCGCAATGCCCGCGTGCTGCGATGGTACGTGGTGCATGTTATGGTGGTTGTCCCCCTGGCCGTAACCTGAAGCCGCAGCCCCGTTATCGGGAAGAATCCGGCCCATGTGGTCCATTCCAAAGTTGATGGGCTGGTGAGAAAACAGAGGCATGTTGGGCTCCTCTGATGACTCATTGAACTCGAGAACGGCATCCTTGGGAGAGATGGTCTGGGGCGTCGCGGGCTGAGTTGTCTTGGCCATCTGCTGCTGGAAGAACTGGGTGTCGTGGTGGGCGCGGTCCTGGCTGGGCATGTGAGGCTGGGCATTCATGGCCACGCCGCCGTGAGAGGCAGCCCAGTCGTGCAGTGGCGAAGGGGCAAGTGGAGAGCCGTGGCGGAAGGGGGAGATGTCTCGAGAGATGCTCGAGGTGGGCGAGTGGTGCTGGTGGACAGTGTTGAGGTGCTGGCTATTGGCGGCATTGATGCGCTGGTTGAAGACGTCGTTGGGCGCGGCAGTGACCTGGCTCTGCTGCGGCGAGGAGGTGATGGTGAAGTTTGGGTTGTACAGCTCGTCGCCGTAGACGTCGGTCATGGTGCGGCCCAGCTTGGGGACGGTGCCGTTTGCGTGGCCTGCTGTGAAGAGTGAGTCTTGCTGCTCTTCCTGATCGTCGACAGGGTCTTGTTTACCTTGCTGCCTTCTTCTATCAGACAGATCCATGTCTCCAGTGATGGGCGTGGCGGGTGAGTCTCCCGCTATTGAGCTTGCCACGGAAGCGGGATGTGATCGGGTGAGGCTGTTGGCAAAGTCGGGCGCTGGGAGCAGGTTGCGGTCCTGGCGCATCTTGTGGTGGCCGGCGCCCTGGATGACGGGATATGCCATCTCGACGGGCGAGTGCTCCATGTGGTGGAAGTTTGAGTAGGGCGCCATGGTCTTTGCCAGCTGGTAGTAGCTGGGGCTGGCGGAGCTCAGGCTGATATCGCTGGAGTGAAGGTCCATGAAGCCGTCACCATTGGCGTCGGTGACTGCAATCTGGGGGTTCGCAATGTGCGAATTGAAGGGCGACGCCGGCCCCGTCGATCCCAACGACGACAGCGAGGACTCGCGCTGGTGGGCTAGGCGGCCAAACTTGGGAGTTGAGAACCTTGCGGCGGCTTCCCAGGAGTCGGGCCGCATCGAGTCGGGCGAGAAGGCGTTGACGATGGCGGCGTCCAGGGTCTCGAGGTTGGACGGGGAGAGCTCGACAGACGGGAAGATGGGTGACGAGAAGGTGAAGTCGGAGCTGTGGTTGCTGCTGTTGTCCTGGCCAAAGGTGAAGTCTGGCTGAGACTGATGTGAGTAGCCGTTGCTGTACTGCTGCTGTTGCTGCTGTCGCTGGTACTGCTCGTATGATGATGGTCTGTTGTGGTCCACAGATAGCATGGTGGTTAAAAAGATGTTGTAGATTTGCGGTTTGGAGAGTTCGATCTGACGGCGATGTGGTGGCAAAACGCTTTGCTTTATATCATCCCAGACGCCCAGGCCGGCCCTACCGGTTTCGTCAACGTCGATGCTTGGAGGGCTGGAGACAGTTCGGAGGGAGGGAGGGGGAGGGGTGCGGATGTGCTGGTGCGCTGCCGAGGTGGAGGGGGCGTGCGGCGCAGAGTGGGCAGCCCCGATGCACTAGCGCGATGCAATACGTATTCGCGACCCAAAGAGAAGAGACCAGAATCAGACCCAGAATCGGGCCCGGCTTGACGCAGACGCAGGCTCAGCCAGACCAGGGCAGCGCAGCAGCTTGCTCTGCCCTGCGAGACTGCCGATGGAGCATCCGGGGAGCCGCGGCTGCTGGCGCCAGTGCAGTCCAGACTGGTACCTACAGTACGAAGACGCAGAGGACAGAGCAGAGCAGAGCAGAGCAGCAGAGCAGGCTTGCTTTGGTAATCCAGCGCTGGCCTGTCCATGATTACACACGCACCAAGTGCACAGAAATTGCCTATCCGGGGAGCATCTCTGCGCTCCAAACGGGCAATGCCCTCCGCGCAGACGCTGCCAGCGCAAAACCTTCGGACTGGCAGTTCCGAGCGTTCCCTCGCAGCGACTGACTGCATAGTATGACTAAGTGCGCTTGAGTCGGGGACGCCCAGTCAGTCATTTGTCATGCAGTACAAATGAAAATCAAATCAAATCACTGTCCAGAAGTCAATATGGGCAATTCGTCTCCCGATCCTTGCATGGCTGCGTTAACCTCGGTATGGAGTACGTATGTGCGTCGATGAGTCGTAACAGAAGTGCGTGAACAAGTGAGGATGCAGGTATATCATCTGCCGTGCGCGCTGCTGCACTCGCGCCGCACCTACTGGCTTAGGCAAGCAAACATACGAAAGCCGCATACGAGGCAGCGGAGCCAATCGTAATCGGCCATTCGAGGGACCGCTTCCTTCGCTCTCCTCGTCCAGCTCGTCTCGTGGCGTGTACTGTACACATCTTGTACGCGGCCTTGGCTCGGGACTTGTCTGGCGTACTGCACGGCGCTGCACCAAAAGTGTACCCCTACCCTTACAATTCCAGGCACAACACAGCCACAACAAGTTTGGCTGCATTAGTGGCTTTTCCTTGTGGCTTTCGCCTAAGTTCCGAGCGAATACCGCTTCTCCGGCGCCGCGAATAGGCGTTTCCCCCTTTGCCTGTCCCAGCAAATTTTTTTTTTCCTGACAGGTCAAGCCACACTTACTTTGCGTGCAACTTTGTTTTCTGCTGGTACAGTACAGTAGGTGGTAGTCACTTCTAGAATTTCCCCGGCTGATGTACGATATGGCTTTTTTAGAGAGTCACACAGCCCTGCAACGCTTTAGAGTTTATTTGACATTTCGAGCTTATTTTCACAGAATCTTTCTCCTTTCGGCGTTCAGGGTCCTTTGCATTGTTCCTTTTCGCCGAAATGGGCGCTCCTAGCAACGTGCACCCTCACGGAGAAAGTCACAAAACGAGAAGCGAGCAGCAAGACCAAGTAGCTGCTAGTAACCAACCAACCACAAGTAAAACAGTGAAAATCCTGAATGTGACTTGTAAACTTGGCGCAGGGCCCCGATCGCCAGATCCCTGCCCAGCGGAGGCCGGACGGGTAACAGCAAACTTGCAGCAGCAAGTAAAAGCAAGATTTCTATTGGACCCTAAGCCACGGCTCAAGACAATTTACCCTCACTGATGGGCAAGATTTTCTCTCTCTCTCTCTCTCTCTTATTTTTTTTTAGAAACTCTGCTCCCTGTTGTTACTTTTGCTGCGGTTCTTGCCTTGTGAGGTACATCGCTACGTATGTGGCATGCAGGTCACATGACCCGCCTCCTACGTTACTGGCTTTGCGGCAGATGGGCAATGCTTGCTGAGTCAAAGCGAACTCTGATCGGATTTTGAATCCCTCGCCAATTAAGGGAAATGCAGTCCGGAATTACTAATTGGGGGGTGTTTTATTGCTAGCAAGTCACTACGGACGGCACTTGTAGTTTCTTACCACTGCCGTTCTAAGCACCGGTGAATTAAATTTCGACCAAGAAAATCTTGTTGCTCACTTGATCGAACCTTGCCAGAATAACTAACAAATGATAGCAGAATGGCAAGATGCGCACCTGTTCTTCTCGTGCCATCGACCTGATGTGTAATCGCATGATTTGGCGTTAGCATGTGTATCATTGCGTGACTTTTCACTGTGTGGTGTGCAACGGAACGCTGCTGCACCTGCGATGCGCTGCACTGCACCCGATCCCCAAGCAAAAACCAAGTTGAGGTTACCTACATGCATCTCTCTTATCGTCCTGCTTCTCAACAAAAAAAAGGAAGAGAAGAGAAAGAAACTAGCACATGTCGCATCATGCAGGACGGTGCGCCAAGCCAAAAGGAAGAACACCGAACACACCCCCAAACACCAAAAATAGGGGGAATCACAGAGCGAAAGCGAGGCCGGAAAAATAAAAAAAGAAGAAAAATTTTCATTCTCGAACCCTTCCCGTTTTACGCTTCTCCTGCATGTAGCAGTCGAGACTAGATGCCGGTGCAACGTGTGTGCAAGCTTGGCTGGTGGTGGTGTCGCTTCCGCTGTAGCGCACAGTAGTCTGCTGTAGCAAAAGCTGCAGTTGTGTCGGGCAGGCCGAAGGGCAGCAAAAAAAAAATCGAACCGCTGGTGCCAAAAGGGCTGGTGCAGCGTCTCGTCTCGGAGACGGCCGGGCCTCGTTTGCGCTCAAACTCAGCCACACCCTCTTTTTCCCGCCAGATCTGTCCCCCCTAGGCCTTGTGCTTGCATGCATCGTGCTCGTCTGCCGGCACTAAGGCCGAAAGCTGAGAAATAAGATTCTTCTCGGCCTGATCGACGGATTTTTTTAGATGCCTAGACGGGGGGTGAAGTTTTTTCCAACTCTCAGTATCCTTCTGTTTTAGGACTTGCTTTTGCTGCAGGGCTGGATACTATCGGGCTTTCTTTTTTTGTTCCAACACACAGATACCACTTTGCAGTACAGCACATGCTTCCAAGACCTTGCTCGGCTGAGCTTGCGCCGGCGGCAGATGGAGACTGTGCCGTAGGGCTCCATTATGGGGGTGAGGCGACGGCTGCGCTGCGATGCTGGATGGGGGTCCATTAAAGCCACACCATAACCGGACCCTTGGAATCGGTATCGCATCGGCCTGAGAGGGACTCGATAAGTCCGAAAAAAAAGCAGTCATCCAGCACTGCTAGCCCAGAGGCGTGTAATACACAAAATTCAATAAAAGGACAAGTCTACTGGATACAGCTCAACAGTCACAGGCACAGTCACAGCAACAAACGCCGAACAAGTCTCGTGACGCTGCCAAATCGGCCAACTCGGGCCCCGGTCGGGGTCTGGGCACCGCCATCCCCGGAATCGCGGGTCCGGATCGCCCATCGCCCATTTCTCGCACTTCGCTCCAATTCGCTCCAAAACCAAGATTCCCATCGCTTCCACTGCATCTGCCGCCGCAAGGGGAGAGGGGATTTGGGGGGGGGCCCTCCCGTGCCGCGCCGCGGATATCGGGGTGAGAGGCGAATTTTTTCTTCTCTTTGCTTTTCTGGGGGGAGTTTGGTTTCGTTTACTCCTCGGCGTGGCATTCTCGGGATATGCCGCCAGGCTGCGGAACCGCGGGTTCGTGCTTGCGAGTGAGTTGCCCGGTTGCTGAGGATGTGGTTCATTTGACAACGTCACTGCTGCCGTCATCTCAGATTACGGCGCTGTTTAATCTCCTCGGCGTTTATTTGATGAGAATAAACGTAATGAGGTCTAATTCTACTGCTGACTCGCCTCGGTCAGAGTAAAGGAAAATATGGGGTCCTTGCGATAAGTCGACAAGTACAAAAAGACTGCACCGAGCAACTGAGGAACTGTAGGACGATGAATGGCCCAATAGTGTGATTCACGACGCTATGGATCCGCGACAGCCAATATAATGGCAATACATGCCATGCCAGATGCGACGCATCACATCAGCCCAGGCGTGTATTGGAATCTCAGATCAGCCGCATCAGACATGGTGCCAGGCATTGAACGAACAGAGTCCATGCCATGCCTGGCAAGGTAACACGTGCATGCCGCTAGTAGCACTGTCAAATATCGATAGATTCAGTCACTTTCTGCTTGCCCACCGATATCGCGCCGCAACAGCAGACCAACGTCCGTTTTTGCTCAGCTGCCCGTCCATCCACGCATTCACCCAATGCTAAACTCCAGCCAATGCAAGTCTCAGCCCAGCTTGGCATATACACACAGCCCGTAAACCCACAACATCTTCTCCTAACTCTGCTCTCATATACACATAAACAGCAAAACTTACCCCTCGTACAGCCTCTGGAGCCTCTCCTCCGGTCTAGATCTGTCCCAGTGTGGCTCATTCTCACCACGCCTTGCCCCACCCTCTCGGATCGCCTTTACCCGCCGATGCAGATCCGTTCTAGGCCTTGCAGGTAAAACCAGCAATCCGTGACCCCCCTGCCACGTGGATCCCATCCATCCCATCTGCTGTATCTCGCACTCGTTAATAGGCACGCAGCTTGTCCTCCGAATGCGGTGCTGCAACAGTCAACTCTCTCTCTCTCTTGTAAATATAATAAAAAAAAATTGAAAACAAAAATAAAAACAAAACTAAAACACCTTGACAGCCCGCATCGGCACTTCCGTTGGTCAGATAAAAACCCAATACCCTGTCCAGCTGCAACATGCCTTGCAGCAACTCGCATGCACCAGTCCCGTCCCCTACATAAAAGCACACGTACCTTACGGCTCCATTACGGGCTATCAAATTCTTTCCGCGGCCAGTACAGCGAAGCCAAGCGCAGCTATCCACTACTCAAAGCAAAAAATTGCTAGCTGCAGCCAGCTGTATGTCTTGGTGGTCTGTCTAGCTGGCTGCTGCTATTTTAATCCGGCAGCCTTCGGTCTCGCTGTTCCGCTCTGCAGGGATTCCCACAGGGCGTTTGGCTAGTAAAAAGAAAAATAGTACGGAGTAAAAGACTTCCCATCCACCCATCCTCGTGGTCAACTTCGTGCTGAGTCCCTCCGGACCAGAACCCCGGGTCTCAGCCAACGATTGGACGAAAGAAGCCAGCCAGCCTTGCTGATGCCAAGTATGTGCTACCACCTTACTATACAGAAGCATCACAACCTATCGCCTAGCATCGGGTTAATATTTTCATCACTTCCTCTCCTTTTTTTCTCTTCCTCCCAGGCATCAAGCATAGGCGTCTCTTTGCTTTTTCTGATAGGCAAACACTTGCCTGGCAAATAGTCAGTCATAGCGCCGGTAAGAGCCTAAAGACCCTGCATAGCGCATAACTGTCCAACCACATGACTCCTCGAACCACTCAGCGAGATGCACGTCTGTCGGGCTGTTGCTTCAGATAACCCTGCTGTTTACAAAAATCCCCAATATTTCCTTTCTTTTTCTAAGGCTTGTGCACTAGTGAGTCACGAAATTTGATATGGCTATCGTACGTATATTGGCACCCAAGTACAGTATGCATGACTGCAGCCGAATATATTGCCAATAGGCCCCATGGCCGCATGCACGGCTGAGTCTTCCCCTCATCTTTAATTCGGGCTTGCGCAGCCATACCCAAAACTACACCAGCACCATCAAAATAGTATTTCGAGTCATGAAGCTCCCACACTCGCCTATTTACTTGCACTATCTCTCTCAGGCTCCATATCCGGCATGTTGATTCGTATTGATTCGTATGCCATGTCCAGTCAACATTGACGCGTCACGCGTCACGGGATCAACAACAGTCTCTCCACTCGCCTCTCTGCTCAGCCAGCCAGATACGCTGAGCTTGTGAGTCATCATTCACGTTGGATCTGTTGGGCAATCACGATAGTATAGGACACATATTCACAGAGGCACGTTTACTTGATTTAGAGTGAATCGTGATGCTGTATTTCAAGGTCACCACTTTGTAGTTTCAATTACCCCCGTTCAGAGGCCAACCCATTTCCCAGTACGTTTGGTTGTACAGTACAAAAACTCAGAAAAAGCAATGACCCGCGCCCATAGTGAAGAAAAAGCCCAAATCGTAACAAACAACGCGAATAACACATTATGTCGACCCGACTCAGCGGCAATGCGCTTAGCCACCGAAACCGTACAGGGTGCGGCCCTGTCGTTTCAGGGCATAGACAACGTCTAGTGATGTGACGGTCTTTCGCTTGGCGTGCTCAGTGTATGTGACGGCATCACGGATGACACCCTCGAGGAAGGACTTGAGAACACCACGGGTCTCCTCGTAGATCACTGCAACATGTTAGACACTGGATGTCTTGACACACAAAGTCGAAGAACAAAACTTACTGGCAGAGATACGCTTGACACCACCACGACGAGCGAGACGTCGGATAGCGGGCTTGGTAATACCCTGGATGTTGTCACGAAGAATCTTACGGTGACGCTTGGCACCGCCCTTGCCGAGGCCCTTGCCGCCCTTGCCGCCTGTGAGGTGAGAATGTCAGTCACTGATGCTGCCTATGTGTGTAGAGTATGGTGGCGATGGATGATGGTTCAAGACGCGTCAAGTCCCGAGGCTGCGACAAGGCTGAGGCCCTGGGTAGCAACTACCGGGCAGCCGGGACCAAAGATGCGTCTCGATCCATCGATCGATGCAGATGGAGATGGTGTTGAGGTAGGCGCAGATGGTACTTACGTCCAGTCATGATGATAGAAAGTGGGTTGGTTTAAAGTTGATGTAAAATTCCGCGAAAAGTTACGCGAAATGGAAACAAGATGGAGATGTAGAAACGGTCGTATCGAAAAAGAGGGGAGGGAAAGGCTGCTGAGCTTGTGGCAACACGCCAGCTTAAGTAGCAGCGGTCCCAAATCACTGATCGATTTCCGGAGGGCCAAAAAAAAAACGGGGAGCCCCCCCTCAGAGGCGCCTGTGGAGCCGCGCGCAGCTGCTGTGGGTTCCGCGTTACTGATCTGAAGAATCACCGCTGATTTTTGGCGTGGCAGCAGAAAAAAAATGCGACGCAGAGGTACGTACCCGCTCCCTTTTTTTTTCTTTTTTTCTGGTTGGCGTGCCTTATTTTCTGAATAGTGGGGGCGGCACGTCTTTTTTTGTCTTGGATAAACACGATCAAGTCACGTCCAATCTGAGCACAGCATTTCGCTTTGTGGCTTTTTTTCCGTGCAGCACGAGTTTATTTCTTGGTACCCATGTCGGTATGGAGAATGAGGCACGAGACACGAGACACGCTATTGCGGCTGTCCACCTTGTAGGCAGACTACAGGAGAATCGTGCTAGTGATGCTGTGAAGCTGTGCCCTTGGAGGAGATGCAGCTGGGTTTACGGATACACGTACCTTGTTTGATCCCAACGGCTGCGTAGTGGCAACGGGGCTCGCTCTACTGCTGCCGGCAATGCTGCGGGAGTGGCTCCTGGCAGTTGGATCTGGGGCTGGAGATTCCACACTGGGTTGGTGATGTAGTTGTAGTTTGATGTATCGTGACTATGTATGGAGTATTGATGATAGGAGTGTTGGTATTGTATGTACTAGTCATGATGATACATGTTCAACTACGGTAATCTACTCTGGCAAACATACATGAATCTCTCCATGGCCATTATGTACATGTATCAGACTATGATCAAGTATCTTTAGCAGTATCCATTGACTTTTGGTCTACCCATCTTCACATGTAATACACAATATTGCAATCAGATTACATTTTCAGCTTAGATTCTATGTGAAGTTTCATGACAGTTGTGTGTACTTTACAACCAAAACAGTGGCACGTTTAAATGATCGATACAGCTATCACCAAATATTGAAACAGAGTAAACACAATGCCTCAACGCCAATAAGAGCTCGATTAAAAAATCATTTCACATCCCAACATTAATATACGTCATACACAAGCAATACAATCTACAAAATTACTCTGCAAAAGGCATCTCGTCTTGCATCTCAGATCTCGCTCCCATGTAGGGTAAGCCGAGATGCCACCGCAGATGGATGGATACATGCACAGGTACGTACCTGAGGCTAGCAGCCAGCTGTAAATCGAATCTTGCCTGCGATCGAAAAAAGCAACGCGGGCGAATAAAATAAAAAAAAAACAAACCACCCCAATCAGCCAATCAGAAAAAAGGACGCGCTCGTCCCTTTTTTCGCTTCTCTGCATCAGCACACGCTTCCAGATTCGTCTCTAGCGCATGTGGGGGGGCTGTGTTTCCACCTTTTCAGCCAAATGAGACCATTTCCAGCGCTTGCGGCCTCCCTTTTTTTTCTCGTGTGTTCCAAGTTTCCCAAAGACGCGCGAGTGCACGGCCCACTTTCCCTGTTAAAAAAAAAAAATAACTGCGCGCGCGCCACTAAAAAGGCTCCCCCCCGATATCAAACCACAGGCCTGCGCTGCCCAGATCAGCCGCCACCGCTAGGCTCAACTATTAAAGCACCTCCCCCGCCTGCCGCTTCTCCGAATCTTTCCCTTCTGCACTACACTTCCTTCTGCCCCACCAAGCATCATCGTTTTCTGTTATTTCATCAAACAACAAAACACCACAACAGTCATCATGGCTCGTACCAAGCAGACTGCCCGTAAGTCCACCGGTGGCAAGGCTCCCCGCAAGCAGCTCGCCTCCAAGGCCGCCCGCAAGAGCGCCCCCTCCACCGGAGGTGTCAAGAAGCCTCACCGTTATAAGCCTGGTACCGTCGCTCTCCGTGAGATTCGTCGCTACCAGAAGAGCACTGAGCTGCTGATCCGCAAGCTCCCCTTCCAGCGTCTGGTATGTCTTGAGCTCTCATCATCATCGCCATCATCACATCATCGCTAACAATCCATCTACAGGTCCGTGAAATCGCCCAGGACTTCAAGAGCGATCTCCGCTTCCAGTCTTCCGCCATCGGTGCCCTTCAGGAGTCCGTCGAGTCTTACCTCGTCTCCCTCTTCGAGGACACCAACCTGTGCGCCATCCACGCCAAGCGTGTCACCATCCAGAGCAAGGACATCCAGCTCGCCCGCCGTCTCCGCGGTGAGCGCAACTAGAAAGTTTTCATAGAAGGACTTTTTCTTTTGCGTTGATTTGAGAGATGGATACCAATTTGGTGGACGACATGACTTCTGCTTTTAACACGAGTGTTTTACGGGGGCAAGGGATAGGCGTTTTACAATGAGACTTTCTGCTTTTTACTATTCCCATTCCATGGTTCGGGATGTATATTACATGCGCAGTCTGGGAAAAAGAACTGCCGCAAATGCAATCGGGGCTCAATGCCTCACGGTTTAACGAATCATAATACTTTGCAAGCCTCACTTGTCGTTTCCACACCGTGACTGTCCGTCGTAGTCTGCTCAATCTCGTGATGATTTCTGTATGCGCGCTACCAGTAAATTAGGCAGCAATGACCATGGCCGATGCAGTGTTGACACGGCGATCCTTGAGTTGCGCGCCGTGATTCAGATTAGCGGCGGCGCGCGTCAGCCCAGCCGTGGTGGAGGCCGGCAACAAATAACGCGTAGCAGCTACAAGCATACGGAAGAAGAGCACAGCCATATCGTCTGTTTGCGCGTAACAGGGAACGATATTCTACGAAGCGGGAGATTCTGTACGTGTTGCTGGCAGACGCTCACTGGTGCTATCTCTCCAACGAAGCAATGTCGATTGCACAGGCCAACGAAGAAGCAAGAGAAGCAGTACAAGCAGCAGCAATAGGAATGGCAAGAGAAGCGATGATCGCGGTCTAAACCTCAGAAACAGTACAATTCGGCTCAAGTACAGGACTCTTGCAGGAGGCTACGGATATCAGACATGTGCAGGCAGTTAGTTACGCTCCATCACCATGCGGTGAACCCTCAAGTATTGTCAACTTCTCTCGTAGCCCTTTTATTTTTGATAGCCTAGTCTAACCAAATAGCAATACATTAAGTACATCCCTCAAATATTCGCAACGCGTCGCCCAATCCATTCATATTCTCTTACATCTATGCCAGCGAGTTGACATAATACGTCGGCAGCTGCGTCAGCACGTCGAAGCCGCCCGTGCCTACTCGCCCCAGCTTGCCCATCACCAGCCGGCTACTCGGCGTCGTCAGGTCGTCCCAGTCGCCGTCCATCAGCGCGTCCTTGAGGAAGCCCAGCGTCGTCTCGAAGCTCATCTTGGTAAAGGGGCTCACGTTGCCGCGCAGGCCCATGCGGCTAAAGGCCGTGAAGTCGCCGTTGCGCGTCATGTGGTCGGCAATCAGGTTGAGGTGGCGGTTGTCCACCTTGATGCCGTGGCCGCCAAAGACGCCGGACAGCTCCTGCACAATGTTGCTGCGGCACGCCTCCACGCCGTACACCTCCAGCACGGCCGCGATGTCGTTGGTCTGGATGCGGTGCGGGTCGATAAAGTCGCTGTAGCGGTGCATCGCGCGCAGGTTGACGCCCGTGGTGTTGATGGCCGTGACGCCCTTCTCCTGGGCAACCAGGCACGACTCGATGCCCGCCACCTGCTGCACCACCGTCTGGCGCACCGCGTCCTCGACAATGTTGAGCATCAGCACCTTGGGGATGTTGACGTCAAACTCGAGCGTCACATTGCACCACTCGCCGCGCTTGTCGTCGCACTGGAAATCCGTAGCCTCCACGTAGTTCTTGAGTACGCGCTCCTTTCGCGCCCTCGACGACCACAGCGTGCCGTCCTCGTCGCTGTCCTCGTCGCCAAGCTCCTTATCCAGGCCGTTTGAGCCAGCGGCATTGTCGGCACCTTCGTCGTCTGAATCGTCCTCTGCCCCTCTTGACATGTCCTTCTGGATAGCGTCATCGTCGTCGTCATTGGGTCCATAGGAGACGGCTTGGCCTCGGTTGGCTCGTCGCTTGGCCCCGGCAGCGTCGTTGTCGTCGTCGTCATCATCGTCGTCGTCGTCCTCGCCTGCAGCACCATCCGGCACTACTTCAGCTCGGGCGGTCTCGACAGTTCCCACCTTGACGCCGATTTCGGGAGTTCCCGTTGTTGTCTGGGTCTGGCGCTTCTTGACCTCCCTCTTCATGATTGCCAGGATGTTGCGCAGCAGCTTCTTCTCCACTGTGGTCATGATGTCTGAGACGCTGACTGCGTAGGTTGCTTCGTACTCTGTTGCCGGGAAGAACTTGAGATTGATCTTGTAAATCTTGGCGAGGCCGCGGAGCTTGCCCTTGCCGACCTCTTCCTCAACTACGACTCCGTCCAGCACTTGGCTCAGACGCAGCACACTGATAGATTTGGAGAAGACTTCGATATCCTGTTCTGACAGCTCGGCAATGGGGTATAGTGTCATTGCCGGCGTCGAAATCGTCTTACTGGCAGTCATCAAGATTTCTCTCAGACGAGGGATACCCAGCGTCACGTTCTTGGCTGAGTGGCCGGCCAAATGGAAAGTGTTCAGTGTCATTTGTGTAGATGGCTCACCAATAGACTGACCGGCAACAATGCCGACAGCCTCTCCAGGCTCGACCAACGACCGCAGATACTTCATGGCGAAAAGCATCTCTGCATTCTTCTTGTTCAGCGTCACCTGGTTGGGATTGGAGGTGGCCTTGTCTTGGCCCTTCTTTTCGCGCACCAGCCCATCGGGATTTTCGTTTAGATAACCTGTCATGGCCTCGTAGAATGTTTCTGA
Organism: Trichoderma koningiopsis; assembly: GCA_022985005.1. Taxonomy (NCBI): domain Eukaryota; kingdom Fungi; phylum Ascomycota; class Sordariomycetes; order Hypocreales; family Hypocreaceae; genus Trichoderma; species Trichoderma koningiopsis. The sequence goes on along the minus strand of JAJPEM010000006.1, from coordinate 1,957,683 downwards.
AGTGGCAAATGCATTGGTCGCCGGATCGACGCTGGCTGTCAGAGGGTCCTTTCCATTGGGATCCTTGGCCTTGGCGTGCTTCACGGCGCTCTTCATGTATTTTTGGAACGCTTGGCGGTTGGCACCAAGCCGCTCGCCCAGCTTGGGGTCGTACTTGAGCTGTGCCGCCTCCGAAGTCACGTTCTGCAGGATAAACTTGAAGTCTTTTAGGTAGTTTTGTTTTGTAATGTCCAATCCATCTTCACCATACAGGAACTGGATCAGTGAGCCATCCGCATCTCTCACTGATGTGTCGTAAGAGACTGTAAGACCCTCCATTCCCTTGATGATACAACGCTGCAGATAACCTGAGCGCGATGTCTTGACGGCTGTGTCAATTAAACCCTCACGTCCTGCCATGTGGTGAAAGTAGTACTCTTGCGGCCGGATTCCAGTCAAGAATCGATTCACAATGTAACCACCCGCTCGGATGTTTGTCTCAAAGGGTCGGAAGCAAGGCAGCGACTTTCCGCTCACCATCAGCGGTACACGTCTACCTTCCAAGACCTGCTGTCCCAGGTTGCAGGAAATGAGGGAAGCGTTGACACGAGATCCCTTAGCACCGGAAGTAGTCATGGCCTGCATCTGGTTTTTGGGGAAAGCCTTCTCGAGACCGTTGGGAATCAGCGCCTTTTGCACGGCATCTGTAATGTCCTTTGTTCCCTGGTTCATCAAGAGATCGAGACCCTCCTGTTTGCTGTCGTCGCGCGTAACCTCCTCCAGGCGCTCCAACAGGAGCGGATTCAGCGGATCTTGCTGGTTCTCTAGAGAGACGTATTTGGCGGCAATGCTCAGTCCTAGATGGTCGGCCGCAACAAGCTCCCGTCGTCGTGCCGCCTCTCCCTCTGCCGTTAGCCTCAAGTCGTCCATTCCGCATGAAAAGGCTCTCATGCCGAGGTATCTTGTGAGCAGACGACCCAAGCTGCTAAGTAGTTTGCCGGCAGCCGACGGTCCATACACCTCATGCACGGCGTGTATCAAACCGCTCGAGCTGGGTCCGATCTGAGACTTGTCGAGGATTCCCGTTATGAATTCGCCGTCTTGGATAAGCACAACTCCTTCCTCTGAGTTCTTGCCCCACTGCTCCGCCTTGAGTTGGGTGTTTTCACTCATGGTCAGTCCGCCGCAGTTGGGTGGCCGTATGTTTGCCAGAATTGTGCTGATGACTTGCTTTCCTGTCCATCTTGGCACCGGCTTGATGACGGCGGGTGGTACAAGCTGGAGTCGCTCGCCCAGGATGTGGCCGCTTTCTGGACGAAGGGCGCTGTACACCAGCTGCTGGTAGTCGCTGCGGGTGAAGAAAGTGTCTCGGTTGCAGAGTGAGACGGAAACTGAAATGTGATCTTGAATCAGACCTCTCAGTGGCTTTCCCGCAGTGCCTGACAAGTACTGGTGGTCGGTATCGGCAATTTGCAGTGCTTCTACACGGGCCACCTCGTTTTGTGGGAAATGCATGTTCATTTCGTCTCCGTCGAAATCGGCATTGTACGTGTTGCAGTTGGCGTAGTGCATTCGAATCGTCTTTTCGCCCGGCAGGACGCGGACTCGGTGTCCCATGATGGACGGCTTGTGTAGCGTAGGTTGGCGGTTCATCAGGACAACGTCACCATTGGTAAGATGACGGTGGACTTTCTTGTTCTTCATGCGGGCTGCGCTGCTGTTCGTCGGCGCCAGGAGCTGGTTGGCGAGAGAAATACGATCGTCCACTGACTTGTTGCGAAGGTTCACAATCTGACCGTTTTCATTCTCAATAGCAAAAGCACCAGGCCACTTGTCCACGCCATTGATGACAGCTTGTTGCATGTCCTTGAAGTTGTGGCTCGTTACGGGCTCGGGATAGGTCAGCTTCTTGGCAAATACGGGAGGAACACCGATTTCGTTCGTTTCGATGTTGGGATCTGGTGAAATAACACTTCGGGCGGCGTAGTTGACTCGCTTTCCCATCATGTTCTTACGGAACAGACCCTCCTTCTTCTCAAGCAGCTGCTTGATTCCTTCCTCGTTCCGCGCCGCAGCTGCTCCCTGCACAGGATTCTTGTTCTTGTCGATCAATGAGTTGACTGCATCTTGAAGCTCAGTCCAAGCTTGATGCATGTTTGTGATATCTGACCGTTTCTCTTCAAGCGCCTTGTACACGTGAGCCATCCTTGAGCAGCAGGCGAGGATGTTTTTATAGAGTCCGTTTTGCTGAGCTTCAGAGATTTGTGAATCTCCCGTTCGAGCCTCTGGTCGGAAGCGATTCGGCGGCACCAGGATGACTTTGATAAAGAACATGTCAGGAGTAACTTTGGATGAGCTCTGTGTAGGAGGCTTGGCGTTGTATACGAGTGATAGCAAGTCTTGCTCCTTGTTGAATAATTCCTCCAATCGTGCCTTTACCTCCATTGAGCTGATATATCTTTGCGAATCTTCTCCAGCACCGGCATCGTCGTCATCTGCGTCTGCCATTTCGATATCCTGGCTCTCAGGAGGGGGTGAAACCTCTGAGCCATTGATCTGAACAACACCGTTCTTGTCGCCCTTGGATTTTTTAGATGCCGGGCGATTGTGAACTCTGCTCATGGCATCGCCGAATTTAAGGGCCTTTTGCGCCATCTTTGCCTTTTCTTTCGCGGAGAGAGCCTTTTCGAAAACTTTGACAAATCGGTCCTTTCGGTATGTCGGGGAAATTCCACCACAGCTAGAGCACACTCTCTTCTTGATAATCTCGGCAAGGAATTCCTTGATGACTTCGCGGCGCATTTCGTAAGCGCCTTCATGCTTGCCGCGCTTGGCCTCGCCCCTCTTCAGCTTGATGCCCTGAAGACACTTGCGGACGAATTTTTCTCTTTGTCGGGTAACGTTATCGATGCTGGATTCCTCCTCCTCAGCCTCGCTGGGGCCCTCCCCCAACGCCTCCTGGATTTCCACTGCTAGCTCGTTCTCTCCAATCGTAGCCACCATGTGTGCTTCGCGGATGAGGCCATGGTGAAGCAGGCGCAACTGGCAGGTGTATTTGTGTAGATCCTTGGGAGGCAGACGGAAGCCTTTGCAGTAAACGCAAGTTGCACGGAGCAATCGATAGGCCTGGTCCATAAAGACTGGGTGGTAGACAGGGACTGGGAGTTGAATGTGGCCTGGATGTCCCGGACAATTGGACTGATTCAGGTTGCAAGTGGCACATCTAGCAGGTAATTAGAAGCTTTGATTATGGTGACAACCAAAGAAGACAAAAGAAAAGATTCTCACTTACGGTGCATCGCCCCATGATCCCAAAGCCGGATCGTACAGACCTCCGGGCACTGGATTCAAGAGGTTGTCGAAGGTGCTTTCATTCTCGATGCGCTTGACCGAGATGGCCTGGATCTCTTTGGCGGAGAGGAAGGTAAACTCCACGCTCTCCACCTCCGAGGCGACGGGCTGCGCAATATTCATGGCGAGTTGAGGATCTTGGCTGAGCAACGGGCTGATCCTGGCGAGCTTGCTGAAGCCATGCCAATCTTTTTGCAGTCAATTGGTGAGAGTTGCCGGTACCACTAGAATTTTTTGGCGGTGGAACCGGGCAAAATTTTTAGTGTGGGTGGTGGGTAGGAAGTTGGATGGATGGAATCCCCACAGCGAGGCTACGGGACTAATGCAGCGTCAGCGCCTTACTGCGAGAGCTACAGGCAAGATACTGGACCTGGCACCAGCAAATAAATCTCTGTCCGCCTTTCGCAGCGTCACATTCACATTTTATTTGCCTGCAAAGCCTCGTCTGCCATTTTCCGTCGACATCACCTACGGAGTACGATTTATGAATTTACGATAGAGAAAAGCGCCGCTGTTCTTGTTCGAAACCATCACTATCAAGAGTCCTGCTGCGCGCAGGAGCAGCTCCCACTCTCAATGAGTCAACATTCACAGTCAGGAGGCCTTGGTCCTCAGCACGATGGCGCCTCCAGAATACAGAAGACAGAGTCTGCGGCAGACAGAATGGCGGCGCTCAAGGCGCGCGTCGCAGCCGCCATTGGCACGAGCAAAGCGAAAGGAGGATTGAATGTCGGGCTGCATCCCGCGTTGGAAGATCTGGGGTCTTGGAAGCCGGCCGGCAAAGCAGACACGAACGGCCAATCTCAGTCATTACGAGGCAGTCCGCGGCCCGGCGCATACGATAAGAGAGGCTCACCGGACTCGTTTGGACAGAGGAATCAGGCGAACCCATATTTTGACGACAAGTCTGCTACACAGGAGCCGAGCGGAAGACAGCGCGTGCCTCGTCAGCTGGTGTTTAATCAGAAGGGAAAATATATCCAACAGGGAAATGCCTTGCGTCGGCAGGCAGCCTTGGAGGCCATGAAGAAGCGTATTGCGGAGCAGACTCGAAAAGCCGGCATTGACGAAGATCTTGACGTGGAGAAGAATTTTGTCGTGGACGCTCCTCCGAATCTGGAGTGGTGGGACGAAGGCTTGGTCAATGGATCGACTTACGACGATATCGACGACCCTTCGAAGCTGAAGATTCATGCGGACGATAGTATTGTCACGGAATACATCCAACATCCAGTTGCACTCGAGCCCTATCAGGACCGACTTGGCGCACCGGCGAAGCCCATGTATCTGACGTCGAAAGAGCAAGCGAAGATACGGCGACAAAGGAGAATGGCAGAACTCAAGGAGATGCAGGCGAAAATCCGTCTCGGACTGGTGCCGGCACCGCCTCCCAAAGTCAAGAAGGGAAATCTCATGCGCGTGTTGGGTGATGGTATGTTTAACGCTATCCCCGTTGCTCTGAAATTGTACAATTATACTGACCATGTCCTTCACAGCTGCTGTCAAAGATCCCACTGCCGTCGAGGCACGGGTGAACCGGGAGATTGCCGATCGATACGAGAAGCACATTGAAGCTAACGAGAGCCGCAAATTAACAAAGGAGCAACAGCATGAGAAGAATGCTGCAAACCAACAGAAGGATGCCAACAAGGGCATCCACGTTCTTGTATTCAAAGTCACGACCCTTGCGAATGGCCAGCACCGCTACAAGATATGGCGCAACGCTGAACAGCTGGCGCTCTCGGGGACATGCATCATGCATCCAAAGTTCAGCCTTGTGATTGTCGAAGGAGGACCGTATAGCATAAACAAGTACAAGAAGCTGATGCTGAACCGCATCAAGTGGACGGAAAACGTGCAAGCAAGAGACCCCGAGAGGAACAACAGGGGCGGGCAAGAGTGGCTGTCGCCCGAGGACTCCAACGGAGATTTGAAGGACATGTCTCTGAACGAGTGTAAACTGATATTTGAGGGAGAGCAAAAGGCGAGGAATTTCAAGAAATGGGGCAGCAAGATTTGCGAAACGGATGCGGAGGCGAGAGAGGTCTTGGCCCGCGCCAAAATGGACAGTTTCTGGTCTTTGGCCAAGGGATTCTCATGATGGGGGCTGAGGATATTGCGCGTGTTAATATGGGATACCAGAAATAAATATAAATCTAGGCCTGAAGCTGTATACACGGCCATCGTCACCCACTCAGTATATGACCATGTGCTCTATTACCTGTTGCATTTAGTATCTACTGTAGTTAAACGGTATAAGCAACAAACTGATACAGACAGACGCCTGATAATATTTATGGTTTATTATTCCTTTACATGTTTATAGGCCATCTCAGAGCTCCAGCTGCTAGCGCTTCCACTGACATGTGATGGATGACATACACACAGACGTCAGTCATCAGCCAGCCACCCGGGCAAAACCTCGGCGGGGCGCACGCCTCCGTCTTCGTCCAGCCTCTTGATCCTGTGACTTCCAACGCCCGTATGACAGAGCATTCCAGATGCGCTCACTATAGGCTAAGCTAGGCATACTGCTACTGTAATCTACTGCACTCTATGCTACGGGATCAACTCACTCGCTACATTTTCCAAACAGGCCTCATTGCTAGGCACCAGCCGGCTGCCTTGATCCTCCCAAACTAACCCCACACGCCCGCCAAAGCCGCCGCCCGATCACTGAGAGCAGAGAGAGGGAGAGTGACATTCTGACTTTCTACAAAATCTCCAAAAGCCCCTTCTCCAGAATCGCGCGCGACCAGCAAATCACGTCGTCCCTCAGTTTGTGCGGGAATCGGTGCAGTTTGTAGAGAGAGAAACACTCGCTTGTTTTTGTCCTTTGGAGCTCAGCAGCGATGGGCCTGGCTTACAATACATATCTCACCAGCAACAAGATCTATGGTTGCAAGACATGCAAGGCTCACCTAGCTAACCACGAGGATATAATCTCTCGGGTGCGTACCCACGTATATGCCGTCTTCCCTCTTCCCAGAGCTAACTGGGCCGTCAGAACTTCCGCGGCCAGCATGGCAAAGCGTACCTGTTCCATCGAGTCGTCAACATCGACACCGGCGATCCCAATGAGCGAAACATGACTACTGGTCGACACATTGTCCGTGATATCGCTTGCCACCAGTGCAAGGAGACGGTGGGTTGGAAATATGACAAGGCATTCGAGACGTCTGAAAAGTACAAGGAGGGCAAGTTCATCCTCGAAGCCGAACTGCTATGTAATGTCGCTTAACTGGGTCTGCTTTTTTTTTTTGTTTTACTGTCCGTGAATGCACTGGGAACTTGGGAATTTGCTTTTGAGGCGTTAGGTAATAGCTACTTTCAGAGAGAAGCATTTTGTTTTCTGTCCTTTTCATAGCTGGCGTGATGGTTCTACGGGTCAAATTTAGATGAAACATAAATTTCTACTTGCACTCCCATATTAAATTGCCTACATGTAATGTGTATTGTTGTATGTGACGAATGAAAGTTATCCCAAGCTAGCCAGGCACCCGCCAGTACGCCCAAATCCCATCAATCTCAACCAAAGACAAAAGATTTACCAAAAATCAAACAGAGATCAGCCTTGGTTAGTGTGGGATATGCAAAAGTCGCTAGAAGCGCGTCTAGCAATTTACTGGTGTTCGATGGGCTCCTCGGGGAGAAGTTCCTCGGTCTCTCCATCAATTCGCAAGAACTCAAAAGGTGGCTGGACGATGCCGTTGAACAAAAATGTTGAGTATACTAACAGCGCGAATCCAAGAATCTGTAGCCACTTAAATGACTCCCATCTCAGACCAAGCGAGACTACCCAGATGAAGAGTGTCCTGCAAGTGTCAATGGTAGACCGAGAGGTCGCGCTGACGGTGCGAGTGACGGATAGTCCGAAAAAGTTGAAGCCACTGGAAAGATAAAGATGGTTAATTACACCGGAAGACTTTCTCAATAGACGAAATAACTTACCCAATGCTAATCATGATAATGACGCTGGAGATGAGCAATGCCTTGTCATTGCACATTTGACGGAGTCCCTCAGCGGCATCAAAATAGCCTAAACGACCAGCCTCAGTGCGGCCAATGGCCAAGTGCAGAACAAGCATAACCACGACCGTGACGACGAAGCCAAAGATGCCCTCCCAGCCAACGACCCTGAGGGGATCGATGGGAGAGCGTTCGAGTAAATACTCCTCCAAGACAAATTGAGTGGCAGTGAAGATTTGGGCGCCCGCAATCAGCGTAACGCCAATGACGGCCTTGGCGACATCGGATAGTCCATCTGGGGAATCCGTGATGGCAGACAAGCCTCTGGAGACGACGTGTGCCTTGACGTCCGGCCAGATGGCACCTGCAAGTCCAACGACGGCCACGCCCAGGACCACACCCACTAAAGAGATCCACTGGAATAGATGCAGCGTCCTCCGCAGGAACACGACGCTAAATAGACCCACGAAGAGAACTAGCGCGCCTCGGGTCATCTGGTAGATGGACGCCGCAACAAGAAGCAGACCAATGTTCATCAGGGTAGTGCCGCAGATGTCGCAGATGGCAGGCAGGGCCAGGAGCAAGACTCGATAGCCGCGTAGCACGGATGGCTGGTCATCTTCAGGAGCATCGTCGTCAGCGCTGTTGGGCTGGCCGGAGCCGACGGTCTGGTAGCCATTCTCGGCGGGAGATCGTTTTGATGCGAAGCGGCGATACGCTGCCGTGAGGGCAACGACCAGCCAGCAGCCCATCTCGCCGACAAACATCTGCGCGGTCTGAATCACGGGTTGGTTGAAGTACATTCGACGGGTCGGATCCTCGTCATCGCAATTGCGAACGCATTGCTTGTCCTGTAACGGCTGTTAGGTCATGCAAGAAGAAAAAATAGACAGCAACAAAGGCAGCAGCAAACAAAGACAGATGGACAGTGATGAAGACTGGATTATGTCCCTTAATCCACCATATGCTGGTTTCCCAACGCACCTGGTATTTGGTGACCAGCGTATTGCAAACGCCAGTCAGCAGCATCATGGCCACGAGAAATGGCACGGTGCCTCGGGAAACCGCCATCTTGGCTGCTGATGAGGTTTCTCGAGAGATGAATGTTTCGTCGCAAGGGCCCGGGATCGTTCGGATAGATTGGAATCGAAAAAGAGCGATTTTGAGATGTAGGAGACGGAGAATGGATGGTGCGACGAGAAGGGAGCGAGTCGCAGAGGTAGCTGTGCCGTGCTGTGCCCCGGATTATTGGCACACGACAAGGCGCCCCTGCTTATCATGCACCGTGTGTCACTTGACTGCAGCGCCGGCCGCCGGTGAGATCCCGGAGGGCTGCTAGTGCCGATGTTAGTGCTGCAACCCTGGATGACATAAGCTATTGAGCAGCTGCGCTGCACCGACAATACCTACATGGTAGGTTCAGCAATATCTCACAAACAAAGTAAATGTCTCGAAAAAGACTTGATTTGGTTAAATATAATGTTAGAAGCTCGAATAGGTATGAAAATCATGTTATATATTAAGTAGGGAGCGCTGCAGGCAGCCATCTCGGTACCACAACCAAGTGAATAGTTGAAGCTGCCTACTGTACGGCCCTATCCGCAACAAGCCGCGGCCTATCTAGCGGGTACAGCAGCCTAGCCACCCGTAGCAACCCACTGTAGCTGTAGGGAGCCGCTGTGCTCCCACTGCTGCCGCCTGCATAATCAGCCACGTCATAGCGGCCACTCAGCCAGCTCCTTTTGGCCCATGTGCTCGCCGCGGCGCTAACATCGTCATGCCCCTTCAACGTGCCTCGAGGCTGCACCAAGCAGCAGCAGCCTTGCATCGATCCAGCTCCTCCATGGCACCGCGGCCGAGCATCGCAGGCGAGTGCCGGCCTCTTTCACTCCTCCACACTCGTGCCTCTTGATCCTTCTGTTGCTGCTCCGCACGCTCATCGCCGCATCCACGCATCCATGGAGCACACTCTAGGCGCTGCCTGTCGCCTCCGTCCCACGCCAGACGCCGACAAGGACGACGGAGCCCCCTGCATCAATGCGCAGTTCTTCTACACGTCCCTGTTCCCCATCGACGATCCGCTGTCGAGCACCGCTCCTGCTGGCGGCGCAGAGTCGAAATCGAAGGCGCCGCTCCGCCCGTTCTCCCATGATGACAACGATGTACTTCAGCAGGCCTGGTTAGGCCTCATGTCGGAGAGCCATCGAATCCAGCATGACGCCATCAGAAACGGCCGAGAGCCTGGCCCGGCTGCGGCCAAGTCTGACCTAGAACGACGCGATCAAATCATCCGAGAACTGGCCTCGAAGCATATCCGCATCCACGAGGTTGACCGTCAGACGCGAACTTCTACGACACAAGCCGCCGAGACGCTTCCAGAAACATTGCTTTCAGCCTGCTGCCCCATTCTCACCGCCGACATCCTAGAAAAGCTTGATACACAATTTTGTACGTTAGTGAGAAAGACGAATCAACTGTTTACTGTCGATGAGATTGTAAAGGATGTCATTGCCGCCATAAACCAGCACCGCGAGCTTAGAACCGCCGCTGGCAGCATCCGGAATATCCCTATACGCCACCATCTGTTGACTCGTGATAGAGGCACCAGCATCTCTACCGGACGCGCCTCTCCTTCTGACAGTGCTATCTCATCGTCCTATGGAGAGCACATGAACTTGAAACCTCGTAGTGACTCTTACAAACAAGCATCGTCTTTTCCCCAGGAGCGTATCTTGCCTGATGCGTCTCGCGCGGCTCAAATCTCACAGAATCGACTGTCTCGAGAGTTCAAAGTTTCTGGACTAGCTCCTGCACCCGATGATGGCATCTCTGGGAGACCATTTGTGAGGGCATTGGAGCCTGAAGAGCAACCACAGCAGATTGCAGAAGCAAAGCAACAACGTAGTGATGTTTCAACTTTAGAACCGCCCCAGACCAGCGACAAATTGGCCGAGGAGAACGATCAAGTAGCAGCAGAGCCGTTGACTCGAATAGAGGACATCACTCCGAATCCTGACGAGGAAAACAAGGATGTCGTAGTTGGACTTGCTAGATTGCACAAGGTATCATTGCACACGTTGCAGATGGAGCCCATATACTGGTCGCCAGTTAACGACATTGCCGTTGTAACGAGAGGCACATGGTTCTACAAGTTTGTCCCCTGGCCTTCTTTCCTTGGTTATAGATTGCTAACCCGCTCCACAGAGATACAATGCTACCAGTTCCACCAGCAGTTGCTAATCAGCTAGAAGCCGGATACCAGGAACTGCGTCCCTGGGCAGAAACTTGGCGTGACGAAGTACGGTGTGCTATTGAAGTTGGGGCCTCGGGAGAGGAAAAGGTATCTCATCGACTGTGGCCGGTCGAAGGCGATGGACAGCATCGAAACTCCTCTCTACCAGCCGAGCCTGCTATTTCCACGCATCCGTTTTGTGCTTCACACTGCTTCCAAGGCGAAGCTGCGACAGAAGGCTCCCTCGGGCCTCAACAAATCGACGACGAAGCTTCCGAGAATGCACCGCAACGCCCCTACTCTAGCTACAGTGTCCTGTACAAGGATCAAACAAGTGCCTTTTTATTGAAGCCGAGTTTACAGCCATCTGCGTATTATGGTAGGCGGCCTCTTCAGAAGATCATGAGAGGAGGAACTGTGGGCATTCCGGTGGTCCGAGGATTTGACAGACTGAGTTGGGAACGTATGCACCGTGGGAAGCAGGTACAGCATGCTAAACCAGCATTTCGTGGCACCTCTGATGGCAGTGCAGAGGAAATCTGCCCTGCTTGTGAAGCGGATAAAGACCGCAGTAAAGTGACAGATTTAGTGCTGGTGGCTCACGGAATTGGCCAAAAGATCGCCGAGAGGGTTGAAAGCTATCACTTTACGCACGCTGTCAATAGCTTCCGTCGAATGGTTGACAGCGAGTTTCAGAACCCGGCGGTGCAAGAAGTTCTGGACAACAGCCAGAGCAGACTCATGGTCCTGCCTCTGAACTGGAGAATCGGCTTGTCCTTTGAAGACGGTGGCACTCTCCAGACAGGAATGGAGACAAATGACTCGGCCGCAGCACAGGCTTTTGGCCTAAAGGACATTGAGCCCAGCACCATTCCGGCCATAAGGAGCATGATATCGGATGTCATGTTCGATATCCCCTTTTACATGTCTCACCACAAGGGAAAGATGATTGCATCTCTTGTCAAGGAGGCGAACCGGGTCTACCGTCTTTGGTGCAGAAACAATCCCGGCTTTGCAGAAAATGGACGTGTCCATCTTGTTGCGCACTCTCTTGGCAGCGTCATGGCGGTGGAAGTCTTGTCACGGCAGCCAACAGATCTGCCACCGCTTGATCTAGTACGACTGGAGCCGGAAACCAAATATTTTGAGTTCGATACGCGGAACCTATTCCTTATGGGAAGTCCCACTGGGTTCTTCTTATTGCTTGAGAGAGGAGCTCTTACACCGCGACGTGGACGCGTCAAGCCTGGCATGGATGAGAACGAAGTCAAGGCCGAAAATATCGGGGGTGACACTGGCATGTTTGGATGCTTGGCCGTCGACAACATCTACAATATTCTTGCCAAGGAGGATCCCATTGCCTACTTGCTCAACGGGACGGTAGATCCGGGGTATGCGGCCAGCCTCAAAACAGCATATGTGCCTACTTCCTCGGCTTCGTTTTTCAAATCTGTTGGCGATGCTATGCGTAACGCTGTCATGGGCAAGAGTGGCAATACGGCCACGTCCACGACTGGCGATGGCCGTCCGTCGACAGTCCGCCTGCCCTCTCAGCTGGAACTCGAAGTTCATGACTTCACCAGAGAGGAAATTGCGGAGAAAAAGGCCTTTCTTCTTAATGACAACGGCCAGATTGACTGGTTTATCCGATCTGGCGGCGGTCCGCTGGAGATTCAGTATCTGAACATGCTGAGCGCTCATAGCAGCTACTGGAGCAATGTGGATTTCATCCGGATGCTGTGCATTGAGATTGGCAGGAAACCCGGCAGGGCAAACACGCTGCCTGCTATGAGGGCTGTCAAGGCTTCGAAGCGCATTATACCTACCACGAGATGATTCAAGTAGGTTGCCACGTAAACTTGTCTTTTTGATACCCCCTCCTCCACTCTGGCTCTCTGTTTATTCTGCGTTGTCATTGCTGTTTTATTTACATCTACCATTTGTGGGACTTCAGTGGTTTAGAATGGAAAAAGCCGTTATGGATTTAGAGACCTTTTGGTACACGATATATGATAGATTGGGTTCAAGTATTGAATAATTAGCGAATGATTAATGTATAGACTTATCATGATCAAGATTCCAAGAAGGAAATATAGAAGAGGCATTTGGGTAGCCAGAAATTAGACAACGGTGTTTGAGCTTTAACCACTCGGCATGTTCCAAATGCTTAAAAGCCTTCCAATTCCATCATATCCTGATCTATATCTTCATAATCAGACTCATACGTCGTAGTCCTGTTGTCATTAGCTGCCCGTGCATTTGCCGGAGGCGGAGGAAGCTCATCCCCCCTCTCTTCTTCCATCTTTCTCTGGTGTTGCATTAGGTCTTCGTATCCCCAAGTACTGATGCCCTCTTGGTCTTTGCTCCGGAATGGTTGCGCCATTGTCTTTAAGAATCGTCGGGCACTGCTGACGGCCATGTCGGTACTCAGATTCGTATCGGCGTCCGATAAGCCCTGGTTGATCCATTTCGGTAGCTGGGTTCTCTTCTTCTGGAAACGTCGATCGGCCAGCACCATGACTCCATAGTCGTCCTTGCCTCGCAAGACCCGACCTAGACATTGGGCGGCGTGGCGCATGGCGTCAAAGGATAAAAAGTCATTTTCTTTGATGCGGTATGTTTCCCGCAAAAATTCTAGCCTTGCTTTTAGGATTCGTGATTCTGTGTATTGGAACGGAACGCCGATACACAGCACACTTCGGCCGTATTGGTGGTCGAAATCGATGCCTTCAGATACCTTGCCTCGAGCGACGCAAAGCAAGATTGCTCCTCTTCCGTTGCAGCACGCAGTTCGGTAGGTTTCCAGGGCCAGCGATGTTTCTTGCGCGTCAGGAGTTTCTACCAAGATCAATTTATACTTCCAGACCTCGTCGAGGATGCCCATGCCCTGCCACATGCTAATGATGGATTCCATGTATAGATATGACGGAAAGAAGACAACCAAGCCGTCAGGGGTAATCTTGGCAAACTCCGTCAAGAGATTACCGTAGTTTCGAACGACACTGGGCTCATTTCGAACTTGAAAGCTAGAGGAGACCGAAGCTTGGTCGCTTCCACGAGTAACAATCATTGGAAGGAAAGATCTTCGCGCGAGAGTCATACTATAGGACTCCTGTATCACTGTAGCGAAATCCAGCATTTTGGGATACATTTCGAGGGGAGAGATGGTACCCGAGGTTATGATGACCGAGTAGAACCTTTCAAATACGGGTCGGATGGCAATAGCGGCGTCGAGGCAAGTAAAATGGAGAGTTGGATTGGGAACTTCGGCGGTATCGGATTCGTATGGTTCTAGAATTAGCAAGAAGCCCTTCTCATACGTCGCAACAAGAGTGGCGAATGTTGCTACTTCTTGGAGTGCCTGGTAGTCTTCGATATTCATGAGCTCAAGAGTCCTGACGAGCGATGTTAGCCGCTCAGCGCAAAATCGCAGCGGCTTTCTCTCGATAAAAGTATGTTCTTTCAAGTGAGCCAAAAATGATAGTGGCGTTTCCGAGATGACTTGGCGGACTTTCATTCTCGTCTGAGGTTGAAACATCAGTGAGGAGAGCAGACAGAGTTAATTAAGGAGCGGAACTGACCTTGAGATATTCCAGGAATCTTTTCAAAAAGGCCACAAAATGCTCGGCTCGCCTGATGTTTCCAGGAACAGCCTCTTTCAAAAGGTCATCGGGCAAAGCTATGATTTGTGTTAGTTATATATTTATGATCCATCGTCCAAGGTGGGACCGTCGTAAATTTACCTGGATTGGCCATAAAGGCATCTTCCTGCCTTGACTCATCCGCTTCACGAAGCCCCTGAACAAGCTTTTCGTACTCATTCTGAAGCTGCTCTTGGTCAGTCTCTCGCATCTCCGCAATTCTTCGCTCTAGGTGTTGAGCGCTGCGAGTGGCTTTGCGTATTGAGTCTTCGGTGATGTCGGTGCTGAGCGACTCAATGCAGACGTTGTCAATGTTGTGGGCTTCATCAAAGACTACGATGCAATCTTTGGAAAAATCTTTTGTGACACGCTCGGCAATCTTTGGATCGAGGAGGTAGTGATATGAGAAAATGACGACATTGCAATATTGCATCTTTTTGTCGATGTCAGCAACAATTCAATCAGAGTTTTCATCAACCAAAGTAATACATACCATGCGCCGTGCAGTAAAATATGGACATTGCTTGTGCTCTTCTCCATATTTCAGGAGCGCATCAAATGACCAAACGCCGTTGGGTATCAAGTTATGTGGTTCAAGGAGATCAAGATTCTAAACCACGTTAGTTTGGGTGAATCGACTCAGCATGCTAACGAAAGCGACGGGCATACATCGTGATAGACGCAGACATCCACATTTTCACCTCGATCTTTCTTTTCTTTGACAAAGCCCGCAGTCAAACTTCTGCAACGGGCATCAACGACTGAGCCACTCTTTTCCCTTTTGACAGAGGGATGCAGGCACAAGTTCTTTCGACTTGTTAGACCAAGGCCGCGGAACTCTTCTTCGTAGCCCAACTGCTCGGCGCGATACTTCATCAGAGACTGCAGCTCGACCAAAGCCTTTTCAATCTCCGACATTGTTCCTGCAGGCCTGGTCAGCATTCCTCCATCAATGATCGGTGAGACGCCGTGAGGGACACTCACGAGAGCAGTAGATCAATTTTCGCTTCTCCGGCATATGCTGCTGGTACGCAACAATGAGAGACAGCAGAGACACGGTCTTGCCGGTTCCTGACGGCATCTCCAAGACACAATGGCCACCCGCATCGAGGGTTTCTATGAGTTTGTAAGTGGCTGGTCACGTATGCAGAAATTCGGGCCATACTTTTCAGATCACACATGTAGCTGATGGCGTTTCCCAATGGTCAGCCGGTATGAAGAAGAAGAATCTGCACGAATCAACTCACGCATATTGTTCAATGGGGATGTTAGCTTCACAGCAAATGGCGTGCATGGGAGCGACGGGAACATACCTGGATAGATCCTTGGATAAGGAAATAACACAGGCAAATCACTAATCACACATGAGCTTCCATATACGCATCGTGCACTGGAAAAGCGTACTCTATTTTAAATCTCATTTTGCACCAGCGCTCTGCGTGAAGCCTCGCAGCAGTCGAGTGAAGAAATGCAGGTGAAGATGGATGGCAGCTTTCACGCTATTTTGTGCCCAATTAGTAAAGCTTGTAGAGTTTGGAGTCGATTAACGAGTTAGAAGCACGCGCGCGCAGGCATGAAGTAGCTTAGCAGACGTTAAAAGTGGAATTAAATAGACCCGCCAACCGCGAAGGTGCTGACACGTGATAGGTAGCTCTATCAGATAATGACAAACAAATCCATATCACTGAAGGAATTCGATTGTATTATTTCTCTTTTTCATGTAATTTTCCCATTTTTATTCATATATGATTTAGTTTGTTTTACAATATTACGGCTTTGCCTGCTAAATGTATAGATACACGCATTTACACAACTCAAGGCTTGTTTAGGATCTTGATGGCATCCTTTGAGAAAATATAGCTCGCTCCACTCCAAATGGTGGTAGTAGCCACGATATATCTGCATTTACTCGTGAGCAAAAAAACAACACTCTAATAACAACATGATTGCCCAGGACTTACTGCAAGATTGTGAGCGTCTGCGCCAAGTCAACGCTCAAAATCGGCGCTGCGGTTGTCAGACCAACCAAGGCCAATTGGAGAAAAGTGTTGTATTTGCTGATTGTGGTGGGTCGAACTTCAGCTGATGGCAGTGAGAAATCCCAGTACCGAGAAAACGTTTTGGGCGGCGGCAATGAAACCCAGCGCCAGTAAATGGCTGAGATAGCCAGGCCAACATCCCTGCCAAGGATAATAGTAGCAACCCACACTGGTAAAAGAGGCGTCAATCAATTAGTATTTCATGGCCTCAGAAGTCGCTTTCCACGTACCTGGCAATGCTCCCTTGACGGCCAGGCACACCGTCAATATGGTCATGAGAATTTTATCCGCCATTGGATCGATGATCGTCCCTACAACTGTTCTGCGGTTCCATCTCCTCGCTATCCACCCGTCGACTAAGTCTGATAAGCCAGCATATGCCAGCAAGCCTACCGCCCAGGTATTCGCATCTTGTAGTATGAGGTATCCGATGACGGGGCTCGCAGCTATTCGTGTCACGGTAAGGAAGTTTGGTATCGTGTATATGTCCTCATGGACGGCCGGAGTGGGCTTTTGTGTCTCTGCCACTTCTTTATCGGTGTTGCTGCCTGGCTGGTGGTTGAGGCGCTTGAGAATGAGAGAATTATACGGTACAGTCGGGCTACGAGAAATAATTCAGCAAATGCAGATAGCAGAGAAGTGAGTATACAATTGAAGACATGGTTCTTCTGTTTGGAATTTCTTACTTGTCTCTTCTCAGCAGATGGCTTCTAGAGCTCGCTGGTGCTGCTGACCAGATGCATCGCCTGCATAAGACAATTGGCCGTGCCGCAAGCCTCGAGGGAAGCTGTATAGGCCTCAACGCGCGAGAAAGTAGCATTATAATGAAAAGCGCTGATGCATGTGCTTGCTGATTGCACCACAATGAAATTGTTGCGTATAGCCTGATTGCTGAAGAGCGCCGATATCGATAAGAAGCACCCCATAGTACGCTAGGCTCTTGATGCTAGTGCATTTCTGGATGCTATCTTGAGATTTGACACGAGACCCATCTCCATAAAAATCTGTTGTGCTTTGAGAAGTTATAGAGATAAAGATAATGGGCAATGCTCTCTTTTTGCCGAGTTCCAATTTAAATGCACCGCATCACGGGTGTAAATGTGAAATGTTGTCATGTTAGTCAGATGGTTCACGCGAGCTTAGTTTTTTGTGACAGGTAAGCTAGTCAGAGAACCCAGTACGTTCGGCCATAAGTTCAAGTACGTAGTGGACATCACTGTTCGATCTTCGATTCAGAATCAAACTGGAGCCAGAACTACCTTTTTCATTTCTATAAAATGTGCACACGCTGTAGTGCGAGTCACAGTCATAGTTCCGGCATCGGTGACGAGCTCCCTCCAGTCATGTGCTTGGGCACGTTACGGACCCCTCCCCCACCACTATCGCCAGCATTCGGCACTAGCTATCAGCTAAAGCAATCACTGACGCCGATCGGAAATATAAGCCTCGTCAATCTTTCAACGTCCATCTCGTCAACCTCTGCGCCCACCACCGACTCAATTGGGTTCCAGCAGCCCCCGAAATCATGCTCACTGCACCGTGGCGCAGGCTGGCACTCCGAGCCAAGCCAGTCTCAATTGCCGTGCCCAAGACGTCCCCAATTCTCCTCAATCGCAGCCTCAATAAGCTGTCGAACGCTACGGCCTGTCGATACTCGTCTACCTCTAGCAATGTCACCAGAGAAATTGTGAGCCAGGCTTTGCGCTCTATTGGATCTGTAGGTTTTCTCTTCAATTGCTCCCCTCCTTGAGAGCAAAGGGCTCCGCCAATTGCCATGGGCGCGCCATAACATCGACCACTAACACTTGCCAGAAAAGGGAATCCCAGCAATGGCTTAAGCTTTTCAGCTCGGCCCAGACGTTTTGTGTGCTGAAAGTAGGGGGTGCTATCATCCAAGAGAATCTTGAAGATCTTTGCCGCAGCTTGAAATTCCTGAGCGAGCTGGGACTCATTCCGGTGCTGGTACATGGTGCGGGCCCGCAGCTGAACCGCTTGCTGGAGGAGGCCGGCGTCGAGCCCCAATTCGCAGAGGGCATCCGCATCACCGACGCCAAGACCCTTGGTGTTGCCCGGAAGCTGTTTCTTGAGGAGAACCTCAAGCTTACGGATAAACTCGACCAGCTTGGTGTTGCTACTAGGTCCCTCAGCGGTGTCTTCATGGCTGATTACCTCGATAAGGAGAAATGGGGTTACGTTGGCAAGGTCACAAAAGTCAATTCCGACCCAATCAGTTGAGTCTCCCCCAAGTTATGTTCCGCCAGCATTCACTAACTTGTCAACAGCACATGCCCTTAAAGCCGGCTATTTACCTATAATGACGTCCCTGGCAGAGTCCGAGGATGGAAGACTACTCAACGTCAACGCTGATGTCGCTGCTGCTGAACTCGCCCGCGCCCTTGAACCCCTCAAGGTAGTTTATCTGTCTGAAAAGGGAGGTCTATTTAACGGCAATGGCAACAAAATATCTCAGATCAACCTTGATGAGGAGTACGACGATCTCATGTCTCAGCCATGGTGCAGATATGGAACTCGTCTAAAGATTAAGGAGAGTAAGGAACTCCTCGATACTCTTCCACAAAGCTCCAGCGTCACTATCATTCACCCTAGTGATCTCTTAAAAGAGCTGTTTACCAACTCTGGAGCTGGTACCTTGATTCGACGCGGCGACAAGATTCAAAAGGTGTCCTCACTGGATGGATTTCAAGATCTTGACAGAATTAAAGAGGTCCTTCTTGGAGAATATAAAGATCCCAATACCAAGGATACAGTTGATCGCTTTATTGAGCTTCTTTCAGCGAACCCCTTCACGGCTTACTATGATGATAGTATGTCGTGTCTTGCCATCGTCCTTCCGCCTTCTGCAAACAGGCCTATAGCTACTCTGGCCACCCTTAATGTTACGAAGTCCGGATGGCTTAGCAACGTGGTTGAGAACGTCTTTTCGGCCATCAGAAAGGATCACCCTTCTCTATACTGGATAGTTTCAGAAGCAGATGAGAATCTTACTTGGTTCTTTGAGAAGTCTGATGGCAGCTTCAACAGCAATGGTAGCGTCTTCTTCTACTACGGATGCGAAATGAACTCGAACGATCTGGTTTCCATCTTTCAGGACTTTGTTTCTCACGGACATGCTGGAATCGGAGACTCTAACATTGAATCTCAACTTCGCCGCGTTGCGTAGGCTGCGAGTCAAATCTTGAAACCGCCAGAGCGCCCAGCAGGCACGCGGCTACTTGACCATAGCTCGCATGTAGAAGTCAATCGGTCAGCAACGACAGGGCCACGCCATTACAACGAATTCTAACCCGCAACTTGATAAGAACGCCTTAGACGATACCGCCTCTCGCGTTTTTTTTTTTTCTTTAATCGGCGACCAAGAAATATTAATCATATCACGGAACATTTGACCAATCACAGGATGAACAAGTAAAGAAAAGGCTAAATACCCGATTCAGGAAAGCATAGTCTATGACAGCGGAGATCACCTGGCAAACCAGGTTGAATTAATCTGCTCAACAACTACGCATACATAACGGAGAATCCGATTCTCGCGCTTGTTTATGCAAAGTTTGAGGCCATTTCTGCCATGTAAGAGCGACAGCCAGATTGGACGGTTGTGTTCTTAAAAACATCATAGGTAATTGGTTCTATTTTAGGGCCTTTGCATAGAAGAGCTCTCATTTATACATACCTCACGGTCTATCAATACATATTCGTATCTAGAAAGAGTTCATTTTCGTCGTTTGCCTCCGTGCTTTCGCTGCTCGCGCGCATTTGATCCCGGACGTCTAAATGATGAAAATAGAAGAGCCAGCGCATCCCCGGTCCCAGATCCCTCGACACGACGTGGCTAGTCGTCTTCCGTAGCTATAACAGCGTCGTTTCACTCCATAAACCATGCTCGCATTTGATTTTTGCGGGAATTCCTAAGAATCATTCCTGCTAGGAATTCTTCACTACGTTGCATTGTTCATATCCTTATTAAAAACTATCTCGAGAGAAAATATCTTCGATGGCAACATTTTCATCGGACTCTTCAAGATTCTCAGGAGAGTTGTCTCCATTCTCAGAGGCAGGCCCTTAAGACCTCTTGCGCTTCCGGTTCGTGGCTCGAATGGCCAGAGGGAAAAGGTCTGTTTCTGTTTCGCCACAATATAGGCAAAATTGTCGCCACTGTGAAAATAGCTCAGCAATACCGTTGAAAGGGTCGTCTAGCTTTGAGTAGAAGTCAAGCTTCTTGGCCCAGTCGATATTCCCATCGTAGCTGCCAAACCCATGTGGTCGAGGCGTGATGTCTTTCGTCACTTTTAGAGAGTCAGCTCGAATGGTTCGCAGCCTTGTTTTGAATTCCTCTTCGGAAAGATCTTTTAACGGAAGCGGCGGTAATCCACGGACAGCGTTTTTCAACCACTCATACTGGTTCTCATCTGCCAAAAACACTTGACAAGCCATACAAGGGTCTTGTTCTCCTAGCGCTGCGCACAAGCGACAGCAAGATATACCGCTTTTTTCCCGCTCTCCGGCGAGACCCTTCCAGAAGAGTATCTCGTTATTGAAAAGCTTATACAGCATAAACATTCGTGATTGACTTTTGGCATAACCGTGACGTCGATGCATCCATGGAGACATGTTTCGCTGGTAGAGTTGCGATCCACATGCGTCGGGTGATCGTGAGGTCCCAATGACGGCAGGCATTTCAGAACCAAGCACTCTCAGCCAAGTAGGAAAACCAAAATCACGACTGTATACCCCGTACAGTCCTCGTATATTCCAGAGACCGTTGCTTGATTTCTTTTGTCGGCTCAACGTCGTGAAAGTTGTGCTTCTGGTGGAAGTTCTCGTTGTGTGGTAGACGTCGCGGGTTTCGATTGCCTTCTTCAAAATGGCAGCTAGATCTTTGATACCTGTGACAACAGGGCTGCCCTCGGTCAAATAGGCGCACAAGCTAGCTCTCCGCCTCCCTGCCGAATCCTTTTCCTCACATGTTGCTGTGATCAAGACGCAGCCCTCATCCGAAGCGTGTAGATGATGTCTACTAGACAATGGAAACGGTTGATCTTGGTTTTCTTGTGAGTGCTGTTGTTGAAAATTTTTAGATGATCTCAGGAACGACTCGTCGGGCTCTAAAGCGCCCCCTCTCTTAAGCCAGGCGTAAATAAAGTATACAACGTCTCGTAGAGAGCCACTGTCAAATTCAACTCTGGGAGAATGGGAATTTGCAGTACCCGCCACAATCTTACAAGCGGTCCTCATTATCGCGGCATGAAGAGTCTGCCGAGGAGATCCAGCCTTTAGTTTCATCAATATTCGGAGAAACCTACTCTTACTATAATAATCGCATGAGGAAGGTTTCTTCAATTTTCTCTTAAATCTTGACGCGTGCTCAATATATTTCCAGGCACCTCTTGCGATAGCAATGACAGAAAGCTCTCGTACTTGGTGCCACTCAGTAGATAGATAGGTTGTGAACGCCATGACCACATGGAACCGCTCCTTGGCTTGCAGGCGATATGAAGACGTTGATGATCGAGAAGTCCCAGTCCACTCCTCCTCGATTGCGTCCAAAGTATCCGAGTTGGCCAAAACTGACTGAGACATATGCCCAAGGATCAGCCGGCAAAGAGGCTGAACTCTGGTCTGTGGTGCAGATTGCAGGAACGTCTTTACGTTGTCCGTAGTGATATAGAGACAGTAGTATCTCGATTCCACGAAAGTAGCATGACGAAACACTCCTGCGCGCGAATCCAGTGCTAGGAAGGGTGCCTGTGCTGAAATGTAGCTGCTCAGGTTGCCATCATCTTCGGTAACTTGCGTAGATTGGTGAATTCTGTCTAGCGGGACAGTTGAAAAGATGTTCGTGTCTGGGTAAATTGCACTGGCGGCATCGCTTTCACCGCGGGCCACCGTCCTCAGAGCGCCAATGATGTCCTCCCGATACTTATCCCTCGCCCAGTCAAAGAGGTAGTCGACAAGCAGGAGCAACTGCAAGGCTCCATCACGAGATGTGATGCAGCCGTGCCACACATCGATAACCCGCTTTGCAATATTAGCTGCGAGCCCTGAAAATACGAATGAGGCACACTTACATAGACAGTGGTACCGACATAGTCCCGTTCAGCGGGAGCGACTTCCGTGTATGCTGCACAAAGACGCTAATTTTCTCTCTTGTTGGAGAAGAACCATATCATAGGACTTGCTTTACAATCAGACGCCAGTGCGCCGGCTGCAGAATAAAGCTGTTGCTGAGAATCAAGAAACGTTCTGATCGAGAAAGCCGTTTGCATATTGATTGCATGCCACTCATCTGAAGAGCCCGTCTTGGCCTCGAGGACTAGAAATGGAAATAATTAGTGGTCTCCCTTTGCATCCATAGGCTGATTCATGAATCGTAATGCTGATGGCTGGCCTGTTTGGTCTAGGGCTGTGTTGACCTCAGGGTCGGGTCTCTGGGCAGCTATGTCATAGAGGAGAAGCTCAATATTCCTCGTTTTTCGGAGCCCATATACTCTATCAGGCCGCTCTTTTTTGCCTAATTCTTTGCTGACTTCTGGATCGTGGCGCACTTCTTCATCCGCTCGAAAATTGAATATTTGGTTCAACCCCACTGCCTCAAGCCTACGTGAATGTTAAGAGCTCGATGATTGGACACGGTTGGTGCGTCGAGACGAACTTACTGATCAAGAGACCGTCTCGCTCTTGGACAACGACAATGTTGACGAGCTTCTTGTCGATTTCTCAGAGCGCTTGCAGCAGCGCCGTCGCTGTTCCGGGTTACTTCAATCTCCGAACGCCAGAGTCGTTTCCGACAGTCAGGGCGAGAAGGGGTTTAGCGGCACCGACACGAAGCAAAAGGCATATGGGGTCTGCTTCATACCAACAAACTTCAGATGACAGCCTCTTAAATATAAACGATTCACAGGCGTGTCTCCAGGTACTCTCGTTACGGCCGCGAGAGCGATCGGCACTCTTGACCAGAATCATCGCATGACTCTTCCTCTCCATCTTCCAGGGATCAGTTCCCAAATGGGCTGGATTGGTTGCGTAGGCATCGTATCTCATGCTGGCTACATCTCTTACACCATTGAGCGTGTCCTTGTGCCACTTTGGCCAATTGGATGAGTCTATCTCGCCAAGAAACTCGATGCGAAACTTCCGGCAGAGCTCCTGCCGATGGACTAACTGCTCGGGGGTCAATGTCGGCATTTTGGAGAATGAGAATATAAGTGGTTGTCCTACTTGAAAGTGAAAAGACACAATTGTTTGTGCCGGACTCACTGCGGTTACCTGATACCTTTAAATCATTTCGTTGAGGCTGTTAGCGACCCACTCTTGATACCACCCTCTGTTGGTGATGTTGGTTGCAGCCTCGCTGCGCCACACCATCTAGTCAACCCGGCCGTCGCAGCACGCGCTCGTCTTTCTAGAGCGACTGGTTGGATGCAGGGCTAAGTGCCGGAAGATGCCTCAAGGGTATGGAGAAAAGCAGGTTAGAGAGTGGTTTGGAATCATAGGTTGTGATATTATAGCAATATGTTGTTCTTCCAGCCTGACCAAGAGCCCAAATACTACTACTATAGTAGTATGTCCGGGACTGCTTCTTCGCTGCGTAGGTAGGGTTGACTTATCACCTTGGGAATTTACCCTATGCCTTGCATTAGGAACTACTACGGAGTAGGATGTCACAAATTGTAAAGATGAGCATGTGATATTTTTAGTATATACTGAGGAATTCCGCCTAAGAGGGAAAGATGCGGAGCGGGCCGCCAAGCTAACAACCTATTAAGCTACACTATTGAAGTTATAAACTAGCGCAATTGCAGGTACATACGACTATAAGTAGTGGAAAGCTTGGGGTCTCGTCAAGTACTTCTCTTGATTGCGGTGTCTTCCTTTTTTTGCCTCCCGAAACTACAGATTGGGAACATATGATTCCGTTTTTGAAGGACAGTAACCTTCCCGCTAAGAAAAGTAAAGCTGTATAATGTATACCTTGTGTATAGTCTACATGAGACACCCACTTACAGCGTAACACAACACACTCTATCATCATAAGATTGAGACTTGTATTATTTAAGTATTCCTTTTATACTTAAACATTTATTAATATTAAGATGGGGCCAGGCGCAGGGCAGCCATAACACATGACATGTACGCAAAAGCACTAATCTAAAAATTCCTGTGTCCCGTCAATTCCAAAGTACTGCTTTTTAACCGTAGTCTTTTCCTGTAGAACAAATGAAGTTGCGTATTGGATCACGGAGGGCTATCTATTTTCGGGGGTTTTCATTTCGTTTGCATAGAGTCAGAGATAAATCTTGGCATGAATCCAAGTAAAATATTTACCTTCGCTCTAGACGGCACAGAAGAAGGGAATGTAAGCCGGATCCAGAGTTCTGTAAATGAAAGGCATATTCTGACTCAAACCCTGGCTGTCGAACGCACGGCTGCGGATCTGCTGGCTGAGCGTTTGCATACTGTTCAGCAAGACCTTGGAAGCACTTTTTGTGTCCTGGTTCAAAAGCTGCACAGTAGTGGCATTAAAAGCATCCTCAAGTGTTCGTCCGTCGCTGCCATAGAATGGGCGATTAAATGAAGCCATAAATCCGAGGTATTCAACAGCGGTGGCAGGGTCCGGCAGATACGGCATGAGGTCTTTGACGCCCTTCTCTGTCGGGATAGCAGTGTAGATGGCGGGAATGTGGAATGGCAGGGTACCGGCGGCGATTGGAGCGCCCCCGTTGACGCTGTGGTGCGAGACTGAGGTAGCATAGGCGAAGTGGGTGAGGACATCGATGAGAACGTCCTTGTTTAGATCCTTCTCCTGAGGAAAGTCCTGAGCCTTGGCGTTTGTGCTGGCCTCGTTGAACCAGTTGTGAACCTCAAAGTCGCCAGAGAGGTCGTTCTCGCTCTGATAGTACGAGTTGACAAAAGATGTGAAGAAGGTGTGGTAGTTGTCACGGATGCGCTTGGCGTCCTCGTAGAAGGGGAACGAGTTGAAGACGGAGTTCCCATCAGCATCAATCAGACCACGGGCTTTCAAGTTGTTTTCCAGGTATCCGCTCTGGTACCGACCGTCAACAGGCCAGCTGTCAGTAACAAATTGACGGCAGCCAAACTGATTGAAAACCATGAGCTGATCCCAGTGGCCGCCAGGGTTGAAGCAAAGCTCTTCTCCCACGATACGGGAAGAATAGGCTTGCACCATGAGGCGCTCGAGAAGAATCATTATGGGGTGGTTCTCACTGAGAGCGTGAAGAGCAGCTTGGTGAACAGATTCGGTGACGTCGTGCGACACAACAAGGTGCAGCATTTGCGCGTGGAACATGTCATTGGCGTTGAACATCATCTTTGCTAGTAACCAGTCATTGGCGGAGTCGAGAGGCGTATAAGTCAGATTGGCGTCAACATTGGTGCGAATGGCCAAGGGCAAAAAGTTGCCAGACTTTGGGTCGATGTAGAAGTAGGCGCTGCAGGCGACGGGGAAGCGCTTGACGACCGTAGGGACGCCGTACTTGGCCTGATAGGAGTGGTCGACAATGAAAAGGCGGTTGCTGGCCTGAAGAGACTCAAGCGTATTTCCAGAGCCGACAATCTGACTCGTTGTGGCATCGTCCAGGGGAAAAGGAAGGGGCTCGTCGGGCATGATGCGACGGACAGCATGGGGATGCTCGCTCAGGCGTTCCATGGAGAAAAGGAGATCTTGGGTCGCATTGGCAATGATACCGGGAGCGGGACCTCGAGGGTTTGTATTATTGAGCTGGCCATCGTAGAGGACCTTCTCATAGTCTTGCCAACTGTTGAGGCCGCCATTCTGCAATGTGAAGTTAGTAACTTGATTCCATCTTCCAGTGTGATGAAAGTGTGGCCGTTACGCTTTGAATAGCTCCTTGGAGAGACTGGACGTCGAGAGCAATCAGATTATCAATGACAGTACGGTCCTGGCTCCATGTATCGTAGTCGGCCTTGGTACGAGCATTGCCAAGTGTGCCATTGGGGAAGGGGGCGGCCTCGCCGGTGAGGGACGGGCCGTAGATGAAGCCATCACGACGAACAGCGACAGCAGAGGCACGAGCTTCGGGGTTGGGATCAAGCTGAGGGATGCAAACTGGGCTGCTGGCTGTGGGAGCAGCCAGGGTAGAGCCGCAAAGGACCACAGCAGCAGCGACGTAATTGGCAGATCGCATGTTGAAAGTGAAACCGAAGATGGTAATTGATAAGCTTTATGACGGTCGTGCTTTCAATAGCCAAATCTGTAGCGACGAGGCTCTTTTATAGAGAAACGATACCATCGCCATAGATCTGCAGAAGCCGGCGCTCCGCTCCATCGTATGAAATTGCCCTCCTGCATTCAGCAGTATGCTTAAAATGCTACAGTACAACGTTGATGCCTGCCAACCAAGGATCATGTTAGCAACCTTCCAAAAAAGGGAATTGAGGCGGAAAATTTATTTCAAGCCAAGGTTTCTCGATACTATCGGCTTGCCCAGCCTCGGCATTTCTATGATTGTCGGCATTTCTTAGGGCCTAGGAAGCGATCTCCTAGCGAGCATCTAAAACTATGTTCTCACGTCAGCTATACACGGTCCCTACCCCTATATTGCCCTGCTCTGTGACCAACTGCCATGTTGAGCCGGCCCACCATATTGGACCTGTCTTGGTCGCAACTCATTTCTTAAAAACCCAGTCAGTATTCAAGGTTACATTTAGAGAGGAGAGTCTGAGGGTCTGCCTGACAAGGAGCTCACATCGGTGTCAATTTTTTTTTTTGGGAAGATTCAACGCCATTGTGTCCGTGAGCATGGCGATGGATGAATAATCATTCTGTTGCAGCAACACCGAAAACATGTTCGGGAAGTGTTTGCGCCTTCACATGAATAGGATGACCAGGCCAATAACAACGCCGACAGAATTGCAGTTTTTGCATGGCAGAGTGGGCACAGAGCTACGCAGCGAGGCCTGACCGCCGGACTTGACGGCGTTTTTCCTCTTCTCCGCGTCTATGAACGGGCATCCACTCGTTGGCATGAGTTAATAAGTCAGGCGAGCAAGATGGTGTCACAGCCGAAAGATATGATATATGTTATAGCAGCGACACAAACATTCCTGAGATGTTGCTGCTGTGGCAGCTACGATATTGAGGTTATAAGCTAGCGCAACGGACTGTTTGGTACATACGACCATAGGTAGTGGAGAACTCGGGGTCCCGTCTGCTCCCCCATAGATAAGCCACTAACCGGCAGATTAGTAGTTGAGTGGGTGACCATCAGCGAACACCGGCTGTTGTATGTTTTTAATTTTTTTTTTTGTTTTTATTCTTTAGTTGCTGGGCTGGTGTTGCCGCGATCTTGATGTAAGTGCATCTAGCAGTCAACACCGTCACATTTGACCATACTCTTTAGGTTTTGAGAATGTTACCGATGTCGGCCTGTGCCTGCGAGTAATGTTTTTTGCACGGAGGTTCGTTAACCACTGGGAAACGAATTTATCAGACTTCAAATGAAGGCTTTAAGGATATTAGAGCTGTTAATATTTAGAGGGTATTCTTGAAATTCACGGGATACAATCGAGCTCGCTTCTTGAAATGAATGGTTTCCACTGTGGTTTGATAGAAAAATTTGGCATGGCGGGCACGTGGATCTCCCGTTCTGCGGATCGGAGGTGATGAAATTTGTTGGCGGGGCTTTGCACCAGCTGCGGTGCGATAAGATAAGCCCCACCACGTCGAAGAAAGCTGCAGTGACTCAAATGGCCGCTTTAGCACATGCGTCAAATCTACTTGCATCTTGCAAACCAGCGAAATCTGCAAACAGATCCCGAACCAGCCATGGCCACGATCATTGTAAGCTGCTGAAACTTGGTATACTATACGGAATGCACATTGACATCAGACTCTCCAAAGCTGGGCGCCCAATGGGGTTCGTACCTCTTCTCTTGTGTCCCCGAGTAACCGACATCGTATTGTGTTAGTTGACATGAATGCGACTCTACAGGCGACGAAGGCGTACGACCACCCGCAAATTCCTACGATTTCTATGCGACTGTAGCTAACGATCGCGACTCGACAGAAAGGAAAATTAACTGACATCCTTGCCCCCGAGGCGCAACTTTGCGCGCGAGCTGCTGTGAGCTTTGTCCTAAGTCGACTTATATAAGACGTCTATAACAAGAATACAAGCTGAGACGAAATTTAGGGCGGTCATAATGCTGGCCGTAAGTTATTCTTTGCCAAGTTGAATGTTATAACTAAATCAACTAATATTTAAAAAGATTCCATTGTGTGAGCTGAAGCTATTCTTTGTATTTTATTTGATCTTGGTTGCTGACCACAGCTTCAACAGTGCCAATGGCGTGTCGTACAGGTATGCGCAAACAGCAGACATTTCGTCACGGCGTAGATACTTATTACGGCTTCTAGCTTCCACCTGCTTCCTTCCGGCTTGGTCAATCCCAATTGGTATGTTTTCACAACTGCGCGATTTGCAGCGTATAAGATATGCTAACCATGCTTCTTAAAGCCGAAACCTCATTGGTTCTGCCGTCGTGGCTCACATTGTTCGTCCCCAACAACACTCGATACACAATCAAGCATATGGCTAATGCATCGAATAGCCGCAATTCTTCTCCGAGCTCGAAGAATTAGAGAGTAAAGGGCTTGAAAAGTATTTCTTGCCTTACCTTTTTCTCGATTGTCAGAGGTTATGCTTACCATATAACAGCGTCCACGATCGAATCTTCATCAGCGACCGAGTCCACATTGATCTGGACCTCCACGTCGCCGTCGACGGCTTGGAAGAAGTGGAACTTGGAGGTGATTAGCCATGTCATTAGTACGGGCCAGTTATATATGCTTACTCCTATCACTTAGACCGCAAGGTTGGAACGACAGGCCGCGGAATTGGTCCCGCTTACAGCACGAAAGCAGCAGTAAGGACTCAGTTCGAATGATATGGTTGGATGGGGCAACTTTACTGAACCGGATACAGCGAAGCGGTATCAGACTCGCCGAGGTCTTCAACAAGGAACTTTTCGATTCGAAGCTTCGACGACTTGCATCAGGCTACCAGAAGCGATACGGCGATCTGCTCAAGTACGATGTTGAGGATGAAATCGCCCGATTCAACGAGTATCGACCCAAGCTTCGCAAATACACTGTCGACGCCATTGCCTTCATGAGGGAGGCCCAGGCAAAGAACACCAAGATCCTTTGCGAAGGAGCAAATGGTAGGCTAGATTCCTTATACCATTATTCTTATTCAGATGTGCTGACCTTAGTTAGCTCTCATGCTGGATCTTGATTGGGGCTCTGTAAGTCAAGCTTATCGGAGTGGCCCAACTCTTGCCGCTTTTGATGACAAGATTGCGACTTTGGGCGGGTATTTATTGACTTTGTCTAGTACCCATATGTGACCAGCAGTTCTACCGGGTTCGTACCATTCAAGAGGAGGCAGACGCCCCTCGCCTACCGCAATAGCGAATGGATTTAGTACTTACTTGGCATAGCATCGGTGGCATGGTGACTGGACTTGCTCTTGACATCACCAAGATTGGTGAGGTTGTTGGCGTGGTCAAGGCCTACACCACTCGTGTGGGCTTTGGAGCGTTCAAGACTGAGGATCTCGGAGAGTACGTTTTACTCAATCTTTAGCATGAGAAGAGAGCTAACTATTTCTATAGGATCGGCAAGAAGCTCCAGGAACGGGGCCGAGAATGGGTAAAGCTTAATGTCTCCCACCTAGTTGACATGGACCTGGCTGACTGACCTTAGGGCACTTCAACTGGCCGAACACGGCGCTGCGGCTGGTAAGCATTCATCTGTTTAGGAACTTGTGATGAAAGACTTGACTAACTGAAACAGGCTCGGTATGTGTTCTATCAATTTAAATCTCAGAATACCCAGAACCTATTATTGACTTGAGTCTTGTAGATCTCGTCGTCGTCAAATACACCACGGTATATATGATTTATTATTCGTGCGAAAGATCTACTGCGGATATCTAACGTATACTAGGATGTCAACCACTACACGGCGCTGAACCTCACAAAAGTAACACATTGCAGTTCTTGATTCAACTTTAGGAGCATATACTGACTCAATCATCAGCTTGATGTCCTAGACACTTTCCCCACAATCAAGATCGCCGTTGCGTACAAAGACCCCGAGACCGGCGAGGTGAGATTCTAAGCTCATGGCGGACATTGAAACGGCATGCTAAGCCTTTGTAGAAGCTCGACTCGTATCCCGCATCATTGGATGTTCTCGACCGTGCCGAGGTCATCTACCACGAGATGCCTGGCTGGAACCAGTCGACTACTAACGTGAAGACCTTTGAAGAACTTCCCAAGGAGGCTCAAGACTACATCTTGGTAAGAAACGTCATTTTCACCTGAAATTATTGACCTCGCTAATTTGTTTGACTAGTTCATTGAGGAATTTGTTGGAGTCAAGGTATGTTTTTGGTTATCATCAAGACGAATTGACCGATGCAGATGTGAATTGACAATGCGTAGATCAAGTGGGTTGGTACCGGCCCGGACCGTGAGGCTATGATCACTCGATTTTAAAAGGCTACATTAAGTAGCACATATTTGGTCAGTGTAAAAAGCAGGGGTGTATGCGAAGGCGTCGCCTGAAAAATATAATGTAGGTAAGCAGAGCTAGAAGGGCATTCATATATGCCGGTTTTACAAGATATATCAATAAAATGGTTTGCAATTAGACCCGTACGATCTATTTTTGTGCAGGGGAGATGTAAATGGTCGTTGTGGTATCGCGGTTGTTATCCAGCCATTAATATGTGGCGGGATTTGGCATTTAGTCTTGAGAATGGAGTTGAGCTCGATTAGGCTTGTGCAAGCTGTGACTATGCGTTCCTGGCATACTTGTTATTATATTGTGATTTTATATTAGATGATCTTTCAAGGGATCTGTCTGATGGCAAAGTTCCATCATTCATACTCTCAGGATGACATGGTGGTAATGTAAATCCGCTAAGCATTTTTCGTAGTCTGGTATAAAATCAAAACTGGAATCTTTTCATTTTGTTATATACAATAAATGAAGTGCGGTAATAAATATAGACACCAGATATATATACTTTCAATGTTGTATATACATGGTCTACCAACTTCTCTGATGGGAAACAGTGAGGTCAGTGGGGTGAGGGGCAGCTAGTGACCGCCTACCGTAAAAAAAAGTGCCCCTCCCCGAAGATCGGGATGCGGCAGAATTCTTCAGAGCTTCGAGCTCATAATTATTGTTTTATCTTTAACAATTAGACATTGATAACTTATTTCAGGATATTAGCTTGGAGTACGCTTTAAGGAAACATTTGCTACAAGGCGCCTTTCCACTCAGTATAAATCTTGCTATACTGCTAGGCCGCCATGGGCCTTCCCGATCCCACCGTCGACCTCGACTGGAGCGGCTACGTCGGCGCCATCCACGAGATATTCCACAAGAATGCTTTGAAGAATCCTGAGGCGCCATGCGTCACGGAAACGGCCTCCTCCACCACGCCTGAGAGGAGATTCAGCTACAAGCAGATTTACGAGGCGTCCAACATCTTGGCCAACCAGCTTCATGAAGCTGGCATCACCAATGGCGATGTCGTCATGATCTATGCCTACCGTTCGGTCGAACTCGTCATTGCCTTCATGGGAACTCTTGCTGCTGGCGCCACGATTACCGTCCTAGACCCCGCGTATCCCCCGGCGAGACAACAGATCTATCTTGAAGTCTCACAACCAAAGGGCTTGATCACAATTGGCAGAGCCAGGGACGAGAATGGTACTTTCGCGCCGCGTGTTCAGAAGTACATTGACGAAGAATTGAGTATCAAGATACGAGTACCCGAGCTACGGATGAGCGATGATGGCCACCTTACCGGTGGTGAAGTTGACGGAAAGGAAGTCTTTACCAACACTGAAAGCAAAGCATCAGCGCCTCCAAATGTCTTAGTGGGACCGGACTCAACGAGTATCCTCAGCTTTACCAGTGGCACGACATCCACACCAAAGTACGAAATCAAGCAATTCTCAAAGTTTAGACACTAGCTGATCCTTTCCAGGGGCGTGTTAGGCAGACATTACAGCTTGGCCAAGTACTTCCCGTGGATGGCCAAGACTTTCAACTGGACCAAGGACACAAAATTCGCTTGTCTAAGGTAAACCCTATCAAAGATGATATCCGTCATAGCTGCTAAACAAATGATAGTGGCATAAGCCATGATCCTATCCAGCGGGACATTTTCAGTCCGTTATTCATGGGAGGAGAGCTAATTTGCCCTGCTCGCGAGAACATTGCTCACGAAAGGCTGGCTGAGTGGTTCCGCGACCAAAAACCCAACGCGGTCCATTTAACGCCCGCGATGGGCCAAATCCTGGTTGGTGGTGCCAAGGCGGAGTTCCCTTCATTGAAGTGGGTTCTTTACGTTGGCGATATTCTCACCAAGAAGGATTGTGCTGCGCTCCGCAAGCTGGCGCCCAACGCTGAGATTTGCGCAGCGTACGGTACCACTGAGACGAGCCGCAGCGTATCATACTACCACATCAAGAGTCAAGCCGAAGATCCCAATGCGTTGGATCAATTTGGCGATATTGTTCCTGCCGGAAGGGGCATTGAGAACGTCCAGCTCCTCGTAGTCAACCGAGAAGACCCAACCAAGCTGTGCAGCGTCGGTGAGGTCGGTGAGATATACCTGAGAGCAGCAGGGTTAGCCGAGATAGGTCTCCCCTTTGTCTTTCTGATAGATCCCTGCTAATTGTCAACTTTACGGATATCTAAACGACCTGGAGAAAACCAAGGAAAAGTTCGTCGACAACTGGTTCGTCGACAACCAGAAATGGGTCGAAGCTGATGATAAAGTTGCCGATCACGCCAACCAGCCTTGGCGAAAGTATTACAAAGGCCCACGAGATAGAATATACAGAAGCGGCGACCTGGGCTATTATCTGGACGATTCTGGTAATTGCGCAATTACGGGCAGAGCTGATGATCAAGTCAAAGTCCGTGGCTTCCGCATCGAGCTCAACGAGATCGATAGCAATTTGAGAGGGCACCATTTAGTCCGCGAGTGTAAGACGCTGCTTCGAAGAGACCGTAACGAGGAGCCAACCCTGGTCAGCTACATTGTGCCTGAACACCAAGAGTGGCTCAAGTGGCTAGCAGAGCACGGCCTGGAAGACACTGAGGAGCTGGGTACCGAGATCGGACCCGTCACCGTGTACTCTAAGCGCTATCGACCAATGCAAATGGAGCTTCGGGACCATCTCAAATCTCGATTGCCAGTTCACGCTGTGCCAACTTATCTCATCTTCCTGAAGAAGATGCCTTTGAACCCCAACGGCAAAGTTGACAGCCCAAACCTGCCGTTCCCAGA
Organism: Trichoderma koningiopsis; assembly: GCA_022985005.1. Lineage (NCBI taxonomy): Eukaryota > Fungi > Ascomycota > Sordariomycetes > Hypocreales > Hypocreaceae > Trichoderma > Trichoderma koningiopsis. Next base: position 1,924,094 of record JAJPEM010000006.1, on the reverse strand, counting down.
TGCGGCTTTGATCTCGGAAGAGGCTTCAGAGGAGGATCTGAAGAGATGGGAAACGCTCAGCAGCACCGAAAAGGAGCTGGCGGAGCAGTGGGCAACGCTCATCAATGGTGTAAATGCCAAGACTCTGCAGCCCGAGTCTGATTTCTTTGAAACTGGTGGGCACAGTCTGCTAGCCCAGCAGCTTCTTCTCAATATTCGCATGAATATGGGGACCAACATGACCATCAGCTCATTGTACACGAATTCATCTCTCAGGGCTCTCAGTGCACAGATTGACCGCCAGCGTGAGGGCAAGGGTGATTCGGGCGCGACAGAGGACGGCGAGGCTGCATATGCCCAGTCACTTGACAAGCTGCTCGGCAGCCTCGATGCCAAGTATCAGACGGCAGACCCTGCGTCACTCTCACCGGCAGGCAAGACGACCGTCTTTGTGACTGGCGCCACGGGTTATTTGGGCTCTTACATCGTCAAGGACCTGCTCGAGCGCGAGAATGTACACGTCATTGCCCATATCCGTGGCACAACGGGCGTCTCGGCCGCCCTCGAGCGGCTCCAGAAGTCACTCCGCGGATACAGCGTATGGCAGGATTCTTGGGCCACTAGGCTCAGCGCAGTCCTCGGTGACTTGGCACAGCCGCGTCTTGGACTTGATGATGACACATGGAAGATGCTTGGCGACACTGTCGATGTGGTTATCCACAACGGCGCCCTCGTCCACTGGGTAAAGCAGTATAGGCATCTCGAGCGTAGCAATGTTCTATCAACAGTCGATGCCCTGCGGCTGTGTAACCAGGGCAAGCCTAAGCTTTTCTCATTTGTTAGCTCAACAAGCGTTCTAGACACGGATTATTATATTAATCTGTCCCAAGAGCAGACCAGCACTGGACAAGGCGCTGTCATGGAAGCAGATGATCTGATGGGCAGTCGCAGCGGTCTCGGCACCGGATATGGCCAGACCAAATGGGTAAGTAGCTTCTACAGACGTCCTTTTGCATCGAGTAACATCCACATGCTGACGTACCACAGGTATCTGAACAACTCGTCCGCGAGGCTGGCAGACGCGGCCTCCTCGGATCTGTCGTCCGACCTGGCTATATCCTTGGAGACGCTGCCACTGGCGTGTGCAACAACGACGATTTTCTCATCCGCATGCTCAAGGGCTGTATCCAGCTGTCCAGCCGCCCGCACATTATCAACACAGTCAATGCCGTGCCTGTTGGTCACGTCTCTACTGTTGTCGTCGCAGCCAGCTTGAACCCCGTCCCAGCCCAAGCTGCAAACAGCAACAGCGGTAGCGGCGACGCTGGTGTCCACGTTATCCATGTTACCGCTCATCCTCGCCTGCGCATGAACGAATATCTCTCCATCCTGAGCTATTACGGCTACGATGTTCCCGAGGTGGAATACGAGCACTGGAAGACCCAGCTCGAGACCTTTGTCTCGGCAGGCCCTGTCCAGAAAGATGAGGAACAGAACGCTCTAATGCCTCTGTTCCACATGGTGACGAACAATCTCCCCACAAACACCCGCGCGCCGGAACTCGATGATCGTAATGCTGTTGCTGTCCTCAAGGCTGATGCAGACCGGTGGACAGGTGTCGATGAGAGTTCTGGAGAGGGCATCAGCAGGGAAACTGTTGGCCGCTTCTTGAGGTACCTTGCTGAAACTAATTTCCTCGCGTGGCCAACCAAGCGAGGTAGGGAGCTGCCGGCTATTACTGCTGATGTTATTGAGGCGCAGGCAAAATGGGGTGTTGGAGGGCGTGGTGGTACAGCATAAGAAGAGGGAAAAGGCATAAACCTTCCGGTCTAAGTACTGATTCAGAAACCTATTCGCATATAGTAGTCTAGGCAGATATCCCAGAAAAAAAGTAAAAGAAGCTAAATATAACAATAGTAGAGTAAACGAAAGCTTTGTTTGTTTCCTGACAGAAAAAAGTAACTGGCCTCGGTACTAGTAGATAATGAAAAGCCCAGTAAGTCAAGTACTATGTTTTTTTGTCAAGCAATATTTTCAAGCAAAATAATTTTTCATATTCAGCTAAATAGGCGCTGTAATGGTTCTCTTTCCTATCATACATATGCGATGCGGATAACAAATTCTCAGTCGCTTGTCGAGATTGTATGAACTTCCGCAGGCCAACTTTTATGGGTATTTCTATTTTATTTTATTTTTCCTTCTCTCTTCCTATGATATCTCATGGATAGGAAAGTTGTCATCAGCGGATTTCTTTACCCGCCGAGCACTCAGAATATCGGCCACCTTTTCAGCCGCGCCAATACTTTTTACTTGCCCAAGATGAGCCCACGGAGCGTCCTGCCCTGCCTCAATCTCCTTGAGAGACTTGGACATCTCTGTCGGACCAAACTCCCACACGTTTGCCTTCATACCAATACCATAAAACTGATGTTTGCGCAGATACGCAAGCCAAAGCTGAACCGTTTCGGGATCGCCGTCCTTGATCTGAATCAAGCGCCTCAGAGTCACACGTTCAAAGTTCTCCTGCGACTTCTTGAAGATGAAGTGACTCCTAGGAACGGTCCATCGCTCTGTGATTCGTGGTAGTGTTACTGGGCCCGAGGCGGGAAGGCCCAGGTAGTATGCGGCTCGCAGCGCAAAGTCGGAGAAGAATTGGAGGGGTTGTAAACTGAATGATCGCAGCTGGAGATCGCACGAGGGGACGCCGTATTGGGGCTCGCGCTTGAGCGGCTTGAGGTGGATAGCCTGGAGAGAGCGTGGGTGTCGCAGCTTGGGCTCACTATCGCGGGCTTCCTTTTTTGTTTGGACGGAGGAGTAGTTTCTTGACAGAGGTTCGCTAACCAAGCACCTGAGGCTGTCAGTATTGCTGCAGCATACTACACACATGAATATCATATCGAATAGACGTCTACTTACCCCAATGCCGGGGTCTTTCTAGCAGCCCATGGCACAGCGGCCTGCAATTCCAGAGTTAGCGGCTGCTAGCGTCTCTTTCACGGCGCCAATGGGTGTTTCTGTACCTGGAGATGTGATAACAGCTGCGGGCTCTGGCGCAACATATTTGCTCTGTTGTCGGCTGTCCAAATCGCAAGGCTGACGATAGCGGATGCTGCCGAAAAAGAATCTGCCGCTGAGGTCCAATTGGAGTGGGGCCGGCCTCAGCAGCGGAAGACATCAGAGCATTCTAGCGGCGGGCTTGGCTACAAACGGCAATCTGGAGCTGCTGAGCTAACGGCCTTGCGACTTGATATGAATTCTAGGTGTAAAGCAGAATATTTTCCATGTGATGACATGATGCTAGCTGAGATTATTCATAAATGAAAAAGAGCAAATTTCCATTAATCGACGTAAATTAAAATGCTCGGCCAAGTGTGTGTCGAAATCAATTTGTATAGGTGCCTACCCGATTCATCAAGGTACTCGTGGGTGGCCGTGGTTTTTAGCTGGTACCATTAAACTTCAACTTCGGATGGAATTCTTCCTCGCTGGTCCATCCTCCATCATCGCTGCTATCAACATGATAAATCTCAACACTCAATGACCATGACGTCCAATCTGGGCATGGATGACCCAACCGCCTTGTAAGTGTATCAGTGTGCTCTTGCGAGCGTTGCAAATGGCAAAATCATCAGGCTCTAGCTCTATGACTGACGGCTGTAGTGGCAATGCATCCGATTCCGATTCGGACTATGAGGAGCTTCAAGGCGATATTGCCAAGTTTGACCAGTCTGTAAGAGAATTCCTGGATTCTCATCAAGGTCGCTCAGAAGCGCCCCTTCCGACGCGTGGAGTCTTCAGAGGGCGCGGAGCTCGAGGCCCTCGGAAAGCTGCCAAGCCTCGCGGAGACATCACCGCTCGATTGGCCAAGGTAAACCAGGCATTTCTCGGTGGAGATTATGCAAAAGCATTGGATCTGGTCTCTGAAGTTATCCGAATCAACGCCGAAACTCATCAAGCATGGACAGCGCTGTCTTCCATCTTTCGCGAGCAGGGCGAGAATGCCCGGGCGCTGTCTGCCATGGTGTATGCTGCTCATCTTCGGCCCAAGAATGTTGCTGCATGGCTTGAGTGCGCGTCCGTTGCACTAGATTTGTTACATGAAGATGAGGCGGGCAACCTTCACACTGCGCGGCTCTGCTATTCTGCTGCTCTCAGGGCAGATCCCACGAACCTGGACGCCAGACTAGGCAAAGCCTCTGTATGCCATCGACAGGGCCATCTAGCAGCCGCAATCGCCGAGTATAATATTGTCCTCAAACATCATCCGTATGACCTCGACATCGTGCGGAAGCTGGCGGAAGCCTGCATTGACAACAAAAATGCTGAATCTGCTGTTCCTGCCGCCATCATGGCATATCGGCGCTACTTTGACTATGAGATGGGCAATTCGCCAATGTACGGACCGGATGCCCCATGGCACGATATTGGAATCTATGTTGAGCTCATCGCCTCAACTAGCGCATTTGCCGAAGCTATTCACGAGCTCAAGGCGTTATCAAGATGGCTCGTAGGCCGTGTCCAAGAGCAATACTGGGACCAGTGGCAGGTGGACGACTGTGAGTGGGACGACGATGACGATCGTAGATGTCATGTACCCCATTTTCAGGGCTCTCTGTTTGATCCAGAACTCTATGGTCATGCTCTTCCTTTGGACCTCAGGGTTCGGCTGGCAATATATAGATTAAGGCTGGGAGAAGAAGATGAGGCTTTTGTAAGCAACTGCTTCCCTGAAAACATGCGTTTTAAACGTAGTATACATGCTCTAACCAGTAAAACCGACAGAGACACTTGACCTGGTTGGATCCAGATCACCCTCGCACCGTTGACTTTTTAGCAGAATTCCCTTTCGTCTCGTATGATCTCGCGAGTGAACTCGCCAAGTATGACCAACCACAAAGAGCTATTAGATATCTCGAGCTGCTTCGGGCTTCTACCGAGGAGCCTGACGCCGTCCTTTTGGTTCTACTAGGCCGCTGCTATCTGGCCACTGGACTGCAATCCACTGCGGAAGAGTGTTTCCACGCGGCGATCGATACTGAAGAGTACAATATCGACGCTCGTATCGAACTGGCCAACATGTATGAGAAAGCTAGAGAAGACGAAGAAGCCCTCATTCTTGCTGCGGAAGCAATGGCGCTGAAAGAAGCTCAAGGAGAGCCAGCTCTCCACGGGCCCCTTACTAAAGAGCAGCTTCGTAAGTTCTCATTGAAGACGGATCGTCGTTTGCGGGATGCGGGAACTTCTCGAACACGGGCAGAGCCTCGACAGCCGAAACCAAAATCTGGCCAAACAGCTCGTATCTTGCCCAGGAGATACCGCGCAAAGCGGTTTGCAAACCCGGATAAGCGCCGTCAAGACGAGCGATCACGCGCAATCAAATTGTCTCAGCAATATGAACTTGTCCGCGGCCTGAAACAGCAAATCAAGTCTGGTTCTAGCGACCTCATACCGGTCTGGATGGAATCTTGCAGGGAGCTTGTCGACGATTTTCGATCGCTCAAGAGATTCTATACATGGGACAAGTATCTCCATTTCCTTGGCAAGAAGCAATTGCTGGAACAGGCCGCGAGCGAAGAAGCAAATACCGAGCTGTCGCAGATGTTTGAACGTCTCCAACGATGTACGTACCGTGGTCCTCCTCTGCCCACTTCACTGTGCTTTTGACTAAAATGATCTTTACAGCTCTTGCGCCTCAAGGAGACTCTATACCTGGACCGGCTTTCGATAACCATCAAGGAATATCATTTGATGACTGGCTTGATTTGTTTCTTGATTACGCCATTGGCTTATCCCTCGTACACCGCCGCGAAGAAGCATATCAAGTGTGCGAGTCCGCAAGAGACTCGACTGTGTTCCAGTCGCCTCAACACAATTTTGTCATCCACATGGCGTGGAGCGGTATGTATACAACGTCTCTCTTATCATATCTGAGTGTACAAAGACCGTACTAACTGAAGTAGTTTGTGCAATAAATACAAATGACGAAGAAAAGTGTATTACAATAGCTCGTCATTTGATGAGAGATGGCGGAATATCCGACTCTTCTCGGATGTTTGCATTGCTCTCCAAGTTATGCCAATCTCCTGTTTCCTGGTATACCTCTGGACCAGCCCAAAAATTCATATTGAGGCAGATCAAAGCCATAGATGTGAGCTACGAAGCCACGACGAAGAGTGCCGCGGGGAAGCCTGATTTCGATCAAAGCATAACAGCCGCTGCAAAGCTGAACATGGATATATGCCTTTTGATGCTCTACGGCCACATTCTATTCACATCTACGAGCTACACGTACGCGATAGGATACTTTTTGCGTGCTTGGTCACTGGACCATGACAATCCCATGGTCAATTTGAGCCTGGGCCTCGCATACGTTCATTATGGCCTGAAACGGCAGTCAACCAACCGGCAGTATTTGCTCTTGCAGGGCCAAGCATTCATCAGCAACTACGTGCAATCTGGAGGAGGTGAGCCACAACGGCAAGCGGAGAGATATTATAACGTGGGCAGACTCTTTCAACTGCTCGGAATTGGATATTTGAGCTTGCAGTACTACACGCAAGCCTTGGAAGCAAACAAGGCGGCGGGCGGCAAGAAGCTGTTGAAGGATATCATCATGACGAATCAGATCATATCCTTGCTATCTACGAACCACAAGGCCTTGGCACATCAACTTCTAGTAAAGAACATGAAGCTTTAGTTGCTATAGCTAGCAAAACAAATTATTATGAGATTCACGTTTCTCGTTTCTCCTGTCCAGCTTTCCATAATGTTTACAGGAATAGACAGAAATAGAAATTGACCGCATTTGTCGGTAGTAGCTCTTGAGATTTTCATTAGAGGCCATTTACACAAAAGTCATCACTGGTTGCTTGGACATCGGGCGTCGACCCCCGCAAGAGTGCACGTAGCTTTGCAGCATTCAAGACAGCCGATTCGTCTATCCGGTGCTCATATTAAGAGGAAACTCAAATCGATATTTCAGCATATGGTGATGCATTTCCTATTAGCCGATGAGGCATTCAAATTCCTGCGCCAATCGCGTCTAATAATGGGCCATTGGCCCTGAAACTTTGCAAAGAATCCCCTTTTTATGTTCGTTCAACCAATTTGCTAATCGGAATACACTCATGCCGTCTCGCGCTTGCCCTCCTTGAGCTCCTTCTGTTGAAGTGGTTAGTTTTCGCTGTGTTCGGATTTTTTGTCCCAGAGACCATTGGGGGAGAAATGTCGTACCAGAGCCTTCATGGTGCCGTGGAGAGCATGTCTGTGGTTTCGTCGGAACTTGGGGTCGGTTCCCTTGAGGGAAGGGTATCTGGAAGTCTTGGGCTTCTTGATACTGCATGGGGGAGTAAGCAAACGGAACTATTTGTGAATCTTTAAAATTTCAAGACCAACCCGTTACGGTGAGCCTTGCGGCTCTGGTTGTGCTGGGACGAGTTCTTTGACTCTATCAAATTATTAGCATTCCGCCGTGCGAAAAAATCATATCGATCGGGTTCGGGGCCGTGGCGGGCAAAAACTCACTGGCCATTGCTGCTGTGGTTGACGATGCTGGTCCGGTGTGATTTTGCAAGTCGAGATTCAAGATCGTGCGGAAAAGTAAAGAGTGGTCCAGCCCTAGTGTGTGCGAGGAGGGGAATTTACGTGGGTAAGCGAGGGAGGTACCTTTTGTTAGGCCGGGGGCTTAGTGTGGGAGCGAGTTTTCTCATATTGGCACTAGGACGAGGTACAACGCCATGGCCCCAGTGTTTCTGTTTCAGCTTTGGATGTTTTATTTCAACAAGGTAAGAAACAAATACAGAGATGGGATGCATCGAGCATTGAGTAACACTTCAAGACTGTGACTATTTGAAATTCATATATCTGCCATATTACATCCTCTTTTCTAATGTTACTCATTTAGCAAATGCATTAGCTATTCCAATAGACAGTGCCCCCATGCTTAAATCTGCAGCACGTGTATTCTTGCTGCGGCTAGTAACTCTTCATACTGGTACTGCCCAATGAGGTAAGTACAACTAATAGTACTACCGCTTTCACCAGCCTAGCAGCACCCAATAGCAGCGCCGCTCGCCCTTAGCCATACATGCTACGGCGTAATAGGTAGGCAGGCATACCGGTAGGCACTTTAACCAGGCCTGGGCCGATGCAAATCCGTGATTGAATCCCCTACTCTCGGCATCCTTAGTCCGTGCTTTCTCTTCTGCGCGATCCTTCTTCCTCACGGGTCTCATCCCCTTACGATCTCTCCCAGACAGCTGATCGGTCGCTGGATTTGATTTGACTTGATTTGATTGACTCGAATTGCGTTGCCTGCCTGGACGCAGACATCTCATTTTGGTTAACGACTCTTTACTTGCCTGTGCGTATCTCTCTGCGTCTTCCTACAAAGCCTCCTGACTGAGCGCCCAGCTGCGGACTTTACTCGAGGCCCGAATGCTAACGCGCGACATTTGCCAGAGGATCATGTTTTAACTCGTCGTCATCATTGCATTTGCCTCGTCTGCGGTTTGCCAAACCGTCTCTGCTCAGCTGGATACTGCAGAAAATAAATTCGCCAACTGTTCTCCCGTCTTTAGCCCCTCTTCTCTCTCTCTTTTTTTTCTCTTCAACTGCCTACTCTGCTCTTCACCCCGTCTTGACCCGGCCGAAGAAGCATGCTCAATATGTCTGGGAGCCACGTCGCCGGAAACCGCAACAGCACCCCTGAAGTCAATGCCACTCCTTCTCTAAGACCGCCGTCTTCTCGGGCAGTTGGCTCTGGCAGCTCGCTGCGCGCATCTGCCGACATGGCGGCCATATCAGGGACCTCGTCGGCCAACCGCATCAGGCCGTCGTCCGACTTCTACGGCCAGCCACAGCAGGGCGGCCTTGGCCCTGCCGGCCTGGATATCGACTCGCAGGACAAGATCGCCCAGCAGTGGATTGCGGACATCGACCAGTATGAGACGACGCTGGAGGAGATGGCTGCCGCCACGCTCGACCAGGACTTCAAGGACGAGCTCAGCGCCATTGAGCAGTGGTTTCGGGTGTTGAGCGAGGCTGAGCGCACGGCCGCTCTGTATGCCTTGCTGCAGCAGACCACTCAGGTCCAGATCCGCTTCTTCATCCAGGTCCTCCAGCAGATGGGCAAGAACCATCCCATGTCTGGCGTCTTGTCCCCCGCGACCTTTGATAAAGGTATATCATTCTCGCAGAATCAACTCACGAACCTTCCATGCTAACGTTTCCGCAAGATCCGATGTCTAGTCGGCTCAGCGACGCTATGAACAAGCTGAATGTCGACTCGGCCCGAAACTCGTTCGCTCGCAACTCAGCCGTATCGTCGACTAAGCGACACTCTGGTCTTGACGCTTCCACGATCAACGCCATGTTCCCCGACGCCGCTGCCGCCATTGCTACCGAAAAGGCAAAGTTCACTCAGCAAACCGGGAACCCACCTTCGTCGAACCGTAACAGCTTGGCCCTCGATCCGCGAACCGCAATGGCTGGACCTAATATTGCAGCCGCCCCTCAGGAATCTAGGGAAGGCAATGCTGCCTCAGCGGCGTCACCGTGGGCCAGCGGCGGGGATGCAGCGGCGTCTGCCAAAGCAGGCTCGTCACAGACTCCCATGGGCCAATTTGTCCAGCCCCCAGCATCTGCAGGGCTACGTTCGCCGCGGCCGCCGCAGCTGACCAGCAATTCCACTCTTCAAACGACCACCTTGACGGCTCGGGACAAGACTCCTGCTGAGCTGCCTCTCCTATCCCCGTATGCGAATGGAGGTGGCAGCTGGGCTTCCATGGTTAATACTCCAATGGCGCCAACGTTCAACACTGGAAACTCCACTGGCCAGGCTGATATGATTGCCAACGCGACTGCAATGAAGCTGGCTGCGCTTTCTACAGTCAACAATCGTTTCGCTCTCGATGACGTTCGCAAATATAGAAGGGCTAGATCCAACGATGCTCCGGGCAATGCACACAGCCAAATGCCACCTACGCCCTCGCAAATCAACATTCCCAGCGCCAACGTCGTGATGATTAACGAGCACGGGCAAGTCATGACTCGTGACCAACTGATGGCGCTCCAGGCTCAGCAGGGTCTCAGCTTTGGAGGCCAGCGATCTCGCCCCAGCTCTCCGGGTCTGCCTTTGCAGCCTGGGATGGGCCCCATGTCGCATTTCACTTCGCCCCAGCATAACGGCTTTCTCAGCGCATACGATGGTTCTGGATTGATGTCTGGCGGCATACCACCCGTCGGCTTGGGACAGTTGGGAATCAACACTCACGAAGGCTACCTCTCAGATCACTCTGACATGGCCCGAGGCCGTTCACCAAGAGGAAGACGGGGAAGCTCTAAGCCACCTGAAGATCCCACTGATCCCACCCTTCTCCAAGATATTCCTAGCTGGCTCCGTAGTCTGCGACTACACAAGTACACGGATAATCTTAAGGACATGAAATGGACGGATCTTGTCGAGTTGGATGACAAGGCTTTGGAAGACCGAGGTGTAAATGCTCTGGGAGCGCGACGCAAAATGCTCAAGGTCTTTGAACAAGTCAAAGGTGAGTGATTATCAACTTAATATTTACCCTAAACATATACTCCCAAATACCTTTATGTGATTCTAACAAATGCGATACTATAGAAGCCAAAGCAGATGGTAGACTGCAATAAAACCGAGTTGGTACAACGCAGAATGACGGCATGAGTGCTGGCTACTTACTACTAGGGTTTGTATTAAGGAGTTATAATTACGAATTATACACTACGAAATGGTATGACGAGAAGAAGAATATGCTATCATCACATGATTTTAATATAAACATTACATATAAATTGCGTTATAACAAAAGTTTTTACACTCTGGGATGGAGGCTCAGAAATAGCATTATAATGTTTTATTCATTTTTTTGCTCTATTTTTAACCATAAAATAATTGGTCAACCAGATGAAAACTCCATTATTGTCCGGGTATCATGTCAAGATTTAGGTCTTGTGGCCTTTGTTCCTCTAATTCCTCTGTCGTCGCTTGGAAACTACTGATTTGTAGAATGCCTTGCGTCCTGACCTCTTCTTCTCCTGTATGTCGGAGTATTTGCCGGCAAGCTTGTTGTCATTATGTGCAACCATGACGGTCTCTAGTAGTGTCTGCTTTCTCTCCTTACGGCCAAGTCTCGCGCTGGATGGGTCCATCGGACTAGCAATGATCTTGCCCACCTGTGAATATACGGGAGCGCTGGCTCGCAGGTTTTTTCTCTGGTGTTTAGGGTCCAGGACATTTCGCATGCGCAAGAGTTGCCAGTCTCTCTTGAATTCTGGCGTCATGTTGGTTTTGGGAAGATCAAACCAGTCAGCCCCTGCTGTGTTCTGTTTTTATACGTTAGCGATGGAAAGTACTCGTACCAGTTGCGTAGAGAGGTAATGAGTGCAAAAGGGGACTTGAGTCGCTGGGTATTCAGAGTAACTATGATGATAAAAAAAAATCAGGAGCCACGGGACGATAGCCCAAGACGGACGTTATCCCGTGTCATTGTGCCTTGCGGCTAACTTTCATCTTTATACCGGCAAATCTCTTATGAAGGGGAGTCGGGAGGAGTTTTGTTTCTTCTGCTTACCTTACCCTTCCGCTGTGCATCCAACTTGGGCTGAGGCACGCGAACTTGAGCCAATTCTGGCGTGGGAGCTGCTACAGCCTTGACATCCTCGTCTCCCACGGGCTTGGCCGCCGTCGAAGCTGTTGAAGCTTCTTTGGCGACTATGCGGCCACCGCTGAGGCGCTGCTCGGCTTGCTGTAGGAGCTCCTGGATGTCATTGTCGGCAAAATCAGCCATAATATGACTCTGACTCCGCGACAAAGGAGATCAATTGCCTGGTTTTGGTGAGCAAAAAGCGCTGGAGGGAAAATTTTCGTGAGAAAATGGCCCTGGTTTTTGTTAAGAGAAAATAAATGCTGGTGATTTTTTTGGTTTATGCAAAGAAGTGGATTAGCCTCACTACAAGAATTTTTTTTCCTCTACCTGCTCCCCACCATCACCGGAAGCGAATTATGTAATGCGGAGGACTACGGCAGGGGTGGGCAGTTTCTATGCAGCTATCCAGCAAGTGAGGCAAGAGGCCGCCCTAACTAGTTCCAGTTAGCGATGGCTGCCCAGCGAATAAGCTGCTCCAGTCGTGAAGCTGCTCTGACAACATCATCCAAGGTCGAGCCCAAAATCAACAACGCGATTTGCCTGTTACACCGATAACGCGCGCCTGCTACACCTGTTGAGATTCCTTGCTGATGCAGTTGACCTGAGTCTCGCCGGAAAACAGATTCGCCTTTGCGTATGTATATCTTGCTTGTGATGCGTTATCGATGCCAGCCTCTGATGCAATTGAGTAGTAGGTAGTAGCTTGCCTTGCTGCACCACCACCAACCTCGCTGCTTCGTCTACACAGCGTTCAACAATGGAGTCGCAAAACCAGTCTGCGCCCACCCACCCATCACATAACCGGCCGGCACCCGTCTACGATCCCACACAAGGAGGACACTATGGTTAGTAGCTCTTCTCTCTCGCTGAGCGTCTGCTGCTGAAATGCTAATGCGCCCCGCATAGGTGCCTGTGCTGCCGTTCGTATACTTGCTTCCGTGGTCTGCTTGGCCATGCCATCCTTGCTTGCTAATAACAGCTACAGCTTGCCTCGCAAGGCTTTGCGCCGGCCGAGCTATACACCGGCCCCTGGGCGAATGTTTGTTTCCCTTCTTGCGCTTCGGCTCTGCGGCTCTGATGGCTGACTGCTGCGCGGCTTCTAGGTTCACCAAGGACTCACAGGACAGTACAAGGACATCTTAACAACCTACTGGCAGCAGACAATCAGCCACCTGGAAAGCGACACTCACGACTACAAGATCCATCAGCTGCCCCTTGCGCGTATCAAGAAGGTCATGAAGGCCGACCCAGAAGTCAAGATGATTTCCGCCGAAGCACCTATTCTTTTCGCCAAGGGCTGTGACATCTTCATTACGGAACTCACTATGCGCGCATGGATCCATGCAGAGGAGAACAAGCGCCGCACCCTGCAGCGGTCCGACATTGCCTCGGCACTTGCTAAATCCGACATGTTTGATTTCCTCATCGACATTGTCCCTAGAGAAGAAGCTACAGCACACGCCAAAAGAACCACCACCCAGCCCTCCGCCGCGCAGCCAGTGCCCGGCGGCGCCCAAGCACCAATGGCCGGGCACCCAGGCATGGCTCAGGCGCCTGGCCATCCGTCTGGCCACCCAATGGCTACCGCAGATTACATGGGCGCGCATGCGCTCGGCTCTGAGCAGGACTACAGACAGCCCCCCAACATGTATCCTGGCCAGGTTCCCCAGGGCCCTCCCGCTGCCGCCTATGGACAGGCCCAGCCACAAACAGCCATTTATGGCGAAATGGAGGGCATGTATCCATATTCAACAATGCAACCGCAACAGGTAAGTCAACTTCCTGCCACAACATAACATGTCTCTGCTAATGGTTGTTAGGCACCAATGCAGTCTGAAGAATTCGAATAGAACTCGCTTCAGTTTGAACCGGCAGTCGACGAAAAGCCACCAGCATGGTACCCGTGACGTAACAAAGTTCGCTGGATCAAGTCATTTTCTGCCTACCACCTCTCTGGTAATGAGAGGAGTCCCCATATGGGCAAGATATCAGGCATATCTTGCGATCTGGAGACGCTTCTAAACAACAGTTTGCTTCATTTCATGATGGCGAAGCGAGACAGATTGGAAAGCGGCGCAGTTCTCGCCGAAGGTTGTGCGGTAGGAGTAAGCCTACATTATATGTTAGCTCTTTTTTGTTTTGGGTATATCTTGTTTTGCTTTCAATTGTATGGGTCAATACGTACTTCTCGAGTAGCATCGGCCCGTTGAGGGGATCAACTCGGCCATATTTCTTGTTGCGGATTGAAATGTCATAGAACTCGTCATGATTATCGGACTGCATCAGGTTCACAGTCTGCTGAAGCTCATCGAGATTTTCACGTAGCATTTGTCCGTTTTCTAAGCTACCAACAAAGTCGGTAAGGTAGTTGACGTCTTGTGCCAAAGCTGAGACTCCATGACCGTTGATGTGTCGAACTTCCGATGAAAGAGGCAGGGCCTGTTTTGGTCAGTCAAGGTAAAACAAATAATGATATGTGCTTCAAGAAAGAAAAAAGGGAAAGAAAAAAATTCATTAGGCAGCTTACCAATATTTTCTCGGCTGCGTGGCTTAGAGCATCAAAATAAATCAATTCTTTGATCTCCCTAGGCAGCCCCAAAAGCGTAGAGTTCATAATGTTGGATAGATATCGAGTAAGAGTTTGCATGTAATTGCTGGGCTCTGTCTGCACTGCGTTTGCCAACCTATGTAATTGGCTTGATTAGCTCCTATGAACAATTCCATAAGCAAATGTCTTCTTACCAGTCGTATTCTGCCGTATCCACAAGATCATCGATCTTTGAGTTGACCAACTCGAATATTCTTTTTTCGGCAGTCTTCTTGTTGTTGCGAAATTCCTCAGTCGCATTCAGTCTCAAAGGACCGCCCGCTGAAGTGGTAGACCTTGCTCTGATCAAGAGCTGTTCCAACTCGCGGCATGCTATCTCAAAGTGCTCTAAATTGATGAGAATCTGCACAATCTGTCCCAAATATTGAGAGCTCAGGCGCTCGACAAGAGACTTGCAAACTTTCTCACTAAGAAGCTCATCCAAAGACTGTTTTATTGATCAGCGGTCCATTCCACTAAGCCCGAACATAAAGAGAAGAGTGTTATACCTTTCGGAGCGTTTCATCAATAATATCCGAGTGCTGGAAGTGGTCATCGAGAAAGAAGTAGAATTGGTTCAGAAAGTTTCGGATATCAATGCAACAGAGGGGGTACATCTGAGAAAATGGTAAAACACATGGGAATCTACATATCGTCATCAGCACCTGCACATCTTAGAGAAATAGGACAAACTCACGTAAGTTCCTCCGTAGGTCGATCTGGTGTGAACCAGCTGACATTGATCACTTTCTCGTAGTCGCTTAGCGAGTTGATTGCCATTGGCATGTAGTCGTCGGTGGAAACAATCTATCAAGTTTGTGATGTTGGAAAAATGAATATTCACTTTGGAATAGCAACCATACTGACCTCCTGAAAGTCTTCACTGAACCGACGCTTCAGCAGCTGGGCATATTTATCGAAGAGCTGTAAGAGGAAATTATCAAGAGTAGAGACGGAGTATCCCCAGCCCTAAACGCAGTCAGTGATTGTCAAATTAACACAGTTAGTTCTCCTTTCTCCTTTTTTCCTTTCGGGTCCTTCTTTTCTTCAATAATGTTTTACACGGGTACATGCTTACTTCCATAGTCTGAATGAACATAGCAATAAAGCCTTTTATCTTCAGTAGCACTTCAGCATTATCGATACCTGTCAGGGCTTTCGTTGTGATGGCTATAGCTGCAGTGCACATAGAGTCCCATAGTTCTTCTACCTGTGTTTTTATGTTAGAACAATGCTAGGCGCTTCGAAATTGTAGGCGCGGATAGACTTACATCGACCACGGAGCGCAGATAAGGCACGCGCGCCATTGTTGCTTTTTCTATAATCGCGAACCCGGCTATTCCCTCCAGTAAGCTGCTAAGAGATGATTCATCCTCAGCTAGCAGATCAATCGAGGTCGGGATGAGAAGATCTTTTTGCTGGCGCCTAGTGGAGGCATATTCCGATCGAAACCGGTCGCTATGTCCAAGTGCATCGTGGATATGGAGAGCTTCAAACAGTGGTGTAAAATCTACTTGCAATTCTTCATTGTCGAGCACGTCAAATTCTTCATTCTCATCCGAAATAAGCTCAATTGAGGAGTTTAGCTTGAAATTCTCCAAGAATTTTTCATTCTCGATTCGCGCCCTCTGCCGCGACCTCCGCATCTCGGTATGATAAAATGCGACTTCTCCCAAAAATTGCGAGGTTTCACGGATCCGAAAAAGCCAGGTATTCAAATCGGACATGACCGCTTCAGAAATTGCCCTCCGCGAGGCTGGGAGGGACTTCTGGATAACATCCGCCAAACGATGCTGGGTCGCATACCGGTTCTGAAGGATAGAGACGAGATGTTCGTTCTGCAAGTCTTCCAGCGACTTCAAGGCAGAGTAGTACTTCTTTCGGCGTACAAGTTCGTGGGAGTGGTTGACGGCATGCAGCACTGTAAGAGACTCGCGGAGGGCATCTGCCGCGTCAGCAATGTTCTGGCGCACAGCCTTGGTGTTGACGAGGGCGCCTTTTTGCTCGGCAAGTTTCTCAGTGCTGGCTTGGATCGACTGGTTGAGCTTGAGAATCTCGGTCGTGAGGGTGACAGTCCCCTCGCGTACTTCCTGCAACCTGTGGACCGAGTCCAGAAACTCTTCGTGCTTCGTCAATCCGATTCGCTCGATGTCTGCCTCGCGGTCTTCGGAATAGCGAGACAGGGACTGCAGCAGAGCTGGCGTCCGCCGCGAGTTCGTAGCATCTTTGAGCACAGGTATGAGGTGATCGAGGTAGTCGGAATCAGAGGTAGACAGGATGATCTTGGCACTTTGTTAGGCTAGGCAGCTGGAGAGCAGTGTAGGTATGATAGAACCACGAACGTGAGGAACAGCAGACGTGTAGTCGTCTAAAGCACCGTGCCTACGAGGAGGCATTGTTGCATAGTGGCTCTGGAGACACGCCTCTGTAGTATTCCGGTATGTCTGGAAATAGGTAGTCGGACAGGCAGAAGTGGACAAAATCAACGAAAAGCCAAGGGCGAAGATACTGGTGTTGATGCAGATGCTCTACCGCAGTGACAGACAAGCTACGGAGCTTCGGCGCTAGCAGTCTAAGGTGGGTTAAGATGGCCTCGGGTGCCCCTGGCTGGACTGCATTCCCCTTCCAAAATGCATCCCCAGATGTGCTTCGGTTTAGTTGACGCCGATTTAGGAGAATATCATGCTAGCAGTATTCGATTGATCTCAGACGTGCCATATGTTTGCTAAAATTAAACATCTTCCAGCATGATCGAGGACTTTCCCATTGCAGTCCCTATTCAGGGTCCGTATCAATTGCTTCGTTGTGCTCAGAGCTGTGCTGCCGCTATTAGCGCTTGATTAGCTGCAATACAGCGCCAGGGATCCCACATCTTAGGGGGCCGCGCCGTGCTATCTGTACATACTAGAAGGTACCCCGCGCTCTGCCTCCGGTCCCTAATTCGACCATGGCCTCATCTCGTCCACGTCCAACCAGCTCGCCCGTTCCGAAATCTCCAGGTCGCCGCCATGTCTGGAGATTCAAGCCTGGTGGGCTGCTTGGTTGAACGGCTCTCTAGCAGGGTGAGCACTAGACGTCCAGCCCGTGGAAACTCTAACGTTGCGAATGCCGGCTAATCTAGATCTATACGCTCTTGCGCTACGCATAGCTACCGCACGTCACCGGAACGAGCAGCCCAAATCCCCTGGAGGATGAAGTGCTGCATATCACGAGGTCGACCCTCGTTGACCTCAGCCAGGCGTCCATCGACACGGTCCTCGAGTCCCTGGTGGCATTGCTCGAAGATCTCGCGCGTCCCTACCATGTCGTCTCGGAGCACCCAAGCCTGGTCTTGTCGTCGGAGCTCTTTGTTCTGAGCCTTGCGGCAGACTGCTGCTCTGCCCATTGGGCCGCACAGCCCAATTCTCGCAACAGCGGCACAGCTTTGCCGTCTGCTACTCTGGGCGAGAGGCTTGTTGTTCGAATCTTTGACGCGCTCAAGGATCTGCTGGAACCGATATCCGAAAATTATATGCTCTCGGCGCAAGCTCTCCTGGATCAAAGCCCTGAACCCGGTGCCAGTGTGGCTTTCTCGGCCAGTGGAACGCTACAAGATACCCTTTACGATGTCGCCGACACCAAAAACTCCCTTGCTTCCTACTTGAAAGACGTCGAAGCTCATGTCAAAGTGCTCGTGGGATATGTCACAGCGTCCAGCTGGTCCCATTCATTTAGCTACCTTAAAAGTGTTATATACAATGTCCGCGTTGCTGCGGCGGCAGATATAGGCCCAGAATCAGGGAGCAATCAAGAGTCGGAGAGAGGTTCGCTCATCATTGTGCAGCTTGTTTCCTCTTTCTGGGTTGATAGTGCCAGGCTTGGCTCCATCATTCAGGAGTTTTGTTCGAGCTATCTTCACTTTCGAAAATCATATCAAAATGCTGTCGCTGCTGCTATACCATTATTAATATCCCGATGGATTGATCGGTATCCGCAAGAATTCACACACCTGCACCGCCTCCATAGGCGGCTTGATGGAGGCGCAGACACTCTTTTTGATATGACACAAACCGTGACTGACGCTAGACGCAAAATGCTTCTCTTTCCTCTTCAGACAACTCTCCTTTTCCTTATGCCTGATGTTTTCGAGGTTGCCAGTAACATGAGAGAGGTCAGGGGGGGCAACATCATGAAGAAAGTGTCGTTTCTTGATGGATTGCGTAAAGCTATGAAGAACGGGAATGAGCAAGCGGGATACTGCGTCATCTCTTTGCTCCGTGCTGCTCGCCATTTCAATGCAGAGAGCGACTCTGCCCTTGTCAGTTATGCAATGGATGTGCAGGATGAAGTACGGGATGCTGTCTTTCGCCATTCTGCTGCCAACTCGCTCTCAGCCCAGTTTGACCACAATATGATCACTGCTGCTTTCATTACTTTGGCACATCTAAACTTGGAAGTGTGCATAGACACTGTCCTCGATACGTGTATCTCGCCTTCATCGCCATATAGGTTCAAAGTTGCAGTCATACAAGCATGTTGTCATCTTGCGAATCAACCAGACTCTTCCAAGTACAATGAACTATTCAACGATGCACTTCCCTTCATTCAGTCACAGCTAAAGGTCTGCCACCTCCTTTATCTCCCGCTGTGATGGTACTGACTGCTATTAGGCTTGCGTTGCTGCTCAGTGGGACTCGGCAGCTGTTCTCAGTACTGAGGTCATAACTATAGCACGCAGCATTCTCAAGTTCCTGGGCGCTCTGCCTACACCGTTGCTAAATGAGTTGACTCGCCAATCGCCGACAATTGATACTCTAGGCCCGTTTATATTCACTGTAATATCATCCAACAAGACCATCTGCCAGACAGCAACCGAGGTCGCTGAGCGCCTCTTCGCAGACCACCCAGATGCTGTCAAGGCATTTAATGAGCACAGCCATGGCGAAATAGTTGAACTACGAGAAACGTTTTGGACTCGAAGGTAAAATCAAGCGCACGTCTTGCTCAACATAAGCTGATACCCCTTTAGCTCCAAGGTCATATTAGAATTATGTGAACGGATGGTTCACCCTAGGCTCTCTGAACTGACGATACTGCATGATTACCTGAAAGCTCGTCTTGCCATATTGAAGAATATACCGGTAAGACTTCTTCATTCTGTGCTCCGTAATACTCTAAATTAATAACCATTTCCGTAGGAGCTGACTCGACTCCCTGACGAACTCCCTGATATGGTAGCCGCATCGTCAAAATTAGAGACTGTTCTCTTAGTATCTCTTTGCTCCGCAGATATTGACGTTTGTCAGCTTGTGACTTCCTGCATAGGCCTATTTCTCGCAGAGTGTACTTGTATCAGTGAATTCACTGAGTCTGTCAAGTCGTCAGCTTCTGTTCTTCGTAACGGCGACATTTTCCGTGAGATCGCTTCTCCAGCTTTCCGTTTTACAGGATTGGTCGCTTTCCAAAAGCGTATTCGCAATCTCCTGCGCCGCATACAGCTTCCGACGTTGGGCATATTAAACGCTTGGGAAATGGCCTTCGATCGTTGGATTTTTCTAGTCCAGAAAGTCTCTACGCTCCATCCCAACTCTGTTGATGATCGGCTTCTGTCCGAGTGGCGAAATTTCTCAGGATTTCTTGCGTCTCTTGGAGGGGCTTGTACTGCAGCCCAGGCCAATGCCGCAGAGGACCCTTCACTCCAAAACCTGGCATGGATCGATCGATCTCCAGCTGAGCAGTCTGAAGAGTCCTCTCTTAAACGCTATCTCAAGCTAGCTATTCAGCTCCTAGCGTGTGCAAACGTCAGGGTTCGTGAAGCTATGCGAGAGATTCTATCCAGCGAAGTATCTCCTATACTCTACCCTGCTTTGTTCAAAGCTCTTGAGTCAGAACTGGAGGTGCTATTTGCTGGCGTTCTCGCTCCGGCAGATACAGCTCAGGAAACCGACATCATATTTGCAGAGCAGGCTGCTTCCTTATTAAAGACTTTGGTCGAAAGACTAGAAATCCCTGCAGATTTAGCTGCTGCTTCGTCTGTTCACTTGGGCCTTATAACACTGAATTTCGCCAAGTTCATTGATGGAATTGCAGACACTGCAAATACCCTACGTGTTGAGATAAGGGTTTGCCAGTTATGCGAAACTGTGACAAAGAGGAAAGAGCACTTGAACCTTCGTGATGACGTACATATTCGAAATCAGGTGCTTGAGTACATCATAGGTTGGATAGACCGACCACGATCACCGCTTGTTGATCAGACCGGGTCGATTGTGAGGCAAGATGATTTGAGCAGAGTTCAAAAGGACCTTGACAAAGCTTGTCTAAGAGCTCTCGCAAACCTCACTTTCCGCCTCCCGCTACAGCCCGCTGACAGCCAATCGGACGTAGGGATGAGCGAGATGAAGTCTCAGATGTTCCATACCTACTTCAATCGATTTCTTTCGCTTTTAAATCATGAATCAGCCGAAGTGAGCAGATCGGATCTTGCCACAACACTTCCTGGCCGAGACGAAGCCGTCTCTAACTCAGACTTGGCCATTACCATCCTTTCTAACCTGCTGAGCGCGAATATCGACGTTGGTTTAAAGCATTCCATTAATATCGGATACCATGATAACGTTGAGATTCGAACCGCATTTGTCAAAGTTCTATTCAATATCCTCGTCCAGGGAACTGAATTCAGTAATTTGACAGACTCGGCTGTGAGCAAGAAATACGAGGAAGTTCTAGAGGTTTGTTTTCTCAGGTCTGATCTAGGTCTATCATGCTGCTAACCTTTTGGATGAAGTTGATTACAAAAGATTTATCGTTTTCTACGTCAATGAGCGCCATCTGCCCAAGTACAGAAGTTGATGAACTCACAATCTCCCTTTTAACCGTATTCGAGCAGAGAGGTCTTATTTTCGATCTGTTTGAGGCATTGATTAGAGCTGAAATAGAGCAAACCGGTGAGTAACATTAGTCTTTGCACTCATCAGTATTTGGCCAAGCATGGACTAACTTTCATCTTAGAAAATGAGGCAGAAATTCTGCGGCGGAACTGTGTAGCAACCAAGATGCTGTCTGTCTATGCTAGATGGAAAGGCTTTGCTTATTTACAGGGAACCCTTCACAAAGTTCTTGAACGACTCATGCTCACCTCACAAGATTTAGATCTGGAGCTTGATCCCACCAGGGTTGGCACTCAAGAAGAATTGGAGAAGAACGCCCTTCAGCTTCAGATTGTTGCCAAAGTATTCATGGACGATATTTGTGCTTCTGCTTCCAATATACCCCCATCGTTCAGAAAAATATGCAGCATAGTGAGTCTAGCCAAAGCTTGGTCATTACTGGTTATTAGCTCTCACACCATCGATAGATTTCTGATGCAGTTTTGCACCGTTTCCCTAACGCCAAATACACTGCCGTTGGCGCTTTCATCTTCCTCCGGTTCTTCTGTCCTGCAATTGTTGCTCCGGAGGTAGAAGGACTTGTCTCTACGCCGCCGTCCAAGGAAATGCGCCGAGGACTGCTTCTTATCGCCAAGATAATCCAAAACTTGGCCAACAATGTCCTATTCGGGACAAAGGAGCCCTATATGTTTCCACTTAATCTCTTCTTGGTCCAAAACATTCATGTTGTGATAGGATTTCTACGTGAAATATCGGTAAGCAATTTGCAAACTGCTTTCTTATGTAGGTAAATAAACTGACAGCAGAAAAGATTCCGCCAAGTCAAATGGAAATAACTGTCAACAAAAAGGCCATCGACTTCGGATCTTGTGTGGCTCTACATCGATTCCTCTATGATCACTGGGATCATCTTCGACAAATTCTTGTCTCTAGAGATAGTAGAGAGCTTGTAAGGTCGCCTGGAGAGCATGCTCATGGTCGGTCACCAGCCATAGAGCCACTTCGCAATCTGATTTCAAATCTTGGCCCACCGCCTTTGGCCATATCATGGAACCGTCCTCAAATCTCAACCAATAGCCCGCCTCTGTATTCGCGATTTCAGAATTTCATGCTTCGTAACGCTTTTCGAGGTACGGAGTCTTATTTGACATCTCGTGCCGTGTATGATGGTGGTGAGAGTAAAGTAAGTTGAACAGAATACTTTTTTTTGCACGACATTCTCCTCTTGCGAATGTAGGAACATGTGTTAATGCATTTATAGGATGGACTATCGATTATCTGTATTATATTGCGCCATATTGAAGCAGACAACATTGATTACGACACTATGCTTTATTGCTTTCTAAAGGTTAGACCCCTGTTCTCTCTATGGTACTTTATAGATGCTTAACCTACCGATACAATACTACGACGGCGCTATGTTGGGGCCGCAATACGATTATTAACGATCAAGCCTTTCTGAGAAGAAAAATACTAACTGGTCGATAGATTGCGAGCAGGCTGTGGCATGAACCTTTCGGCATCTTCATAGACGCCACTTCCTACAATGGACGGAACGATCCCCAGGACGAATTTTTCAAAATGCTAGACCTTCTTACTCCCTCAGAACTCGCACTTAATCTGACAAGAATCTATGTTTACAACATGAACAGCGCTTTCAGGTAAGTTACAAGTGCTTCTTCAGCTTTCGTGTTGCTGCTGACGGACTTATATAGGAGATGTTTCCGACACCTTTTGCGAGTATCCACCAGAACGGATAGCAGTGCTTTCCACCCGAGAAACGTAGAGTATCATCTAATCGGCAGCCTTCAAGATCTTCAGGCCCATTTTCATCTCAGTCAACTCCATCTTCCAAAGGAAACGATCAGCGTTGTAACAGATACACGCTACATGTTTCAACCCATCACAAGACTTTCTAAATCAAAAGGAAAGGTGGAGGTCGTCATTAAGGTGGGAAGCCAGTTTGTTCAGGTAGCAACAACCAAGAAACAGGAGGTTTTGTCTGGCTTCCGCCTCAGTACGACTGTCAATGACATATTCCGGCTCGGCGATGTAGAAGAGGCAGCAACATCACTGCAGTCAGAAGACGACTCTTCCTTCGGACTTCGAGCAGATGGAGGGAAAATTGTGATGTACTTCACCAGCCCAAAGAAAGCGGACGTGCTTCAGACCATCCGCAGCGCCAAGAACAAGCATGGAAAGGAGAATCGCACCTATAAGCCGTTTGAGAGACTGATGCGTCCTCAAGACGTGCCCGGTACACTACTCAACCTGGCTTTTACTAACTTATTAAGCTCTGATCGCTCTCTGAGACTGGCATCTTATAATCTGCTTGGAGCATTGTGCAGAGCCTTTAAATTTAGCGCAGATGCCAGGTTGTCTTGCGCAAAGGGTGAGTACTAAGCACATTCTTGTGCGATTCACTTGCAGAGGCGATTCTCTGATGCTAATTATGTGAACCAGATATCTCTGTTCCCATTGACCCCACGAAATTTGTAGCTGAAATAAGCGGCATTTTAGCAGCTGAACAGCCGCAGCTCACATCCGACTTCTTGACCGAGTTCTTCGTCGGATGGGAGAGTTTTCCCGACGAACAAAAGCCGCTCAGCTTGGCATATATGTCACCGTGGCTTGCCGGTCTTCGAACAAATGTTTTAACTAGTGAACAAGACAGTGAAAAAGGAAGGGAAAAGGTCGCTACACTACTGAGAAAGCTCATCGACCTCATTGTTCTGGATCAACACCTTTCGTATGCTCTGCAACACTTTGTGCTGCCATCAATTACAAACGACGAGCTACTGCTGGACATATTTCTCGATGAGCTCATAAAAACCGCTTTAAGCTATGGAGCTCATGAAGACTCATTAGATATCATCTCACCTGTCATTGTTGGGATTGGCACTGCCTCCATCCGAGGAAGGATATTCTCTCGGCTTCGCAAAACCCTCAACCGTTCGTCTTTGAGGCCAACAAGGTATCTACAAGACAGCCCAGTATGGGCAGAGATTTGCGTCCTTTTGCAATTTTGCGTTGCACTATCCTTTGATAGCGGTGTTCAGTCACGACTATTCTTACCTGAGATTTTCCACATTGTAACCATGCTGGCAAATACAGGCGATAATAACGTTCGCTCACTTGTATATAAGCTACTGGTCAACTCTATCCATTCAGTGTGTACGGCTTTTAACCTAGACGAGGCCAAACTTACAAAACTAAAGGCGGACCTTGACCTTCTCAGCGAGCCTCGGGGAGAAGCATTTTCTTTGACATCTGCGACCATGCGAGACGGTGCATCTGTCTCAACGGCACACGATTCGAATGCGACTTTAGCAGCGACGGAAAGTCTAACCGTCGTCTTGTTCGATATATGCGCGACTGCGGCGCCTTCGGTTGATTTAGCCAATAGCTGGAGGTCACGATGGATGAGCCTTGTTGCAAGCACAGCTTTTCAAATCAATCCAGCCGTACAGCCCAGGGCCTTTGCAGTAATGGGATACTTGGCCCGTGAAGAGGTAGATGACGACTTACTCTACCAAGTTCTTGTCGCTCTACGCAACAGCATTGGCCAGTTTGGTGAAGATGGGAATAGCGAAATGCTGGTTTCCATCGTTACCTCGCTATCCAAAATGATGATAAAACTACCCTCTTCATCTCGCTACGGCCTTCAGCTGTTCTGGTTGGCCGTTTCTCTTGTTAGACTTGTGCCTATTGGCCTCTTCAACTGCACAGCGCAGTTTCTGGAAGCTGTCTTGACCAATATCGGTGCTATGAACGGTGCTACGGGTGAAAAAATAGTGTCACTTCTACTACAAAGCCGCGCTCAGCTTGAGGAGGCAGCGTTACCGCTTGACGATGCATATGGAATCCACTTCGATTTCGAGAACTTTCATTTTGCGGTTTGTGCTTGCCTTGTCCGCGGACTCACCGACACGTCAACACGCCCGGCAGCAATGCGCGTCCTTTCTTCGTTCTTTGAAATTGTCAATTCCACACCAACCCCCCGAGCATCCAGGGACGATCCTACAACAGATTCCCTGCCTTATCTTGCCCTTATTTCGGCAAGGGGCGTGCTGCATGAGGATTATAGAGACGGTCTCTGGATAGCTGGGATCAACACAGAAGGTGTCGGTGACACTACTGCCTTTAACAGCCGCCTGAAGATGGAGAGCGTAAGAGATAAAGATTTGTTGCTCATTTCTGCTATTGAATTAGTTGACTTCCAGTATCTGGAGGAGCGGGTTCAAGTCCGGAGCCTGCAGTGGCTTAACGATATAGCTTCGCAGCGACCTTTGGTGTTTGAGCAATTGTAAGTGCCCATTCTATGGTTTATTAAAGCCAAGCTGTGTACTTTGACTGACTTTATGTAGATGTGGTGCACTACCACCGTTGATTGAGGATGTCCTATTGCATAGCCAGGATAGTAGTGCTCTTAAGGCTGCGAATACTTTACTGCGAACAATATCATCCAACATTAGTTTCCAGGATAAGATGGCCTCCACAGATATACTTATAGATAAACTGCATAACATGGGATTTGCAGGATTATCACGATTCTCCTCACAGGATCTAAGGGAAGATATTCGACAAGCATGTTTTAATTTAACCGAGAGGTTAATTGAGGTAAGATGATTTTACCCTAGAATTTATATTTACTAGTATACTAATATTTATAGTTAATTATTATATAATTAAATATACCTATATACTTATAATTAATAGAAAATATTAAATTATATAATTAAATTATAAAAAGGTTTAATAATAAAAGGTATATAAAAGTATTTTATTTTATTTTTATTTTTTAAATTATTAATTTCTAAAATATTTTAATTTATATTATTATCTTTAAATATAAAATATTTTTTAAATTTATTAATTAAAATATTAATTTATATTAATAAAAAATAATATATAAAATTTAAATAATTATATATAAAAATTTATTTTTTAATTTTTAAATTATTATAATAAAATATTAAAAAATTTTAAATATATATATATATATATATATATATATTAATAAATAAAATAAAATATTTAATTATTAAATATATTATAAAAATATATAATTATATAATAATATATAATTTATATTTTATAATAATTTTTTAAAAATTTTTAAATTATTATTAAAGATTTTTTTTAAAAATATAAATATTTATTTATATATTATAACTTAAAATATTTTCTTTTAAATATAAAAAAATAAAATTACTTATTATTATAACTTATTATTAAAAAAATTTTTAAAAATAATTTTTTTTAATTTTTTTAACTTTTTTATATTATATATTTAAAATTAAATTAAATTAAATAAATTAATAACTTTATTAATTACTTTTTTAACTTTTTTAAATAATTAAAATATTTTTTTATTTTTTTTTATTTTTATATTTATTATATTATTTTCTTATTTAATTTATTATTATAATTAATTTAATTTTTTAATAATTATTATTAGCTTATTATTACCCTTAGTTATAATAATTTATTATAATTAATTATAAAGTTATTTTTTATTATAAGGTTATTTTATTATATTAAAAAATATATATAAAGCTTTTCTTTTTAATATTAAGATTTTATATATTATAATAAGGCTTTATAAATTAATTATATCTTATAATTAAATTCCTTTTATTTTTTAAAAAACTATTAATAATTTTTATAATTATAACTTAAGGTAAGTTTTTATTTAAGTAATTTTATTAATACTTTAATATTATATTAAGTTATTAATAAAAACTTTATTTTAATAGAAAAATCTTATTTTAAATCTTATATATAATTTTAATAATTTAATATTTTTAATATATTTTTATATTATTAATATTATTAATATTATTAAACTTAATAAAATTAAATAAAGTATTTTTTTTAATAATTTTATTTATTTAATTATTAAATTAAAGATTAAATATAATTTTCTTTTATATTAACTTTTATAAGTTTTCTTAAATTTATATAATTATATTAAAAATAAATTTTAATAATAAACTTTTATTTTTTATTAATAAGCTTATTAAAATATATATTTTATTTATAAGAATTCTAAAGATATTACTTAAAGTTATTAAGCTTAACCTTTTTTAATTAAATTCTTTTATAATAATATTTTTATTTTTATTAAGAATATTTTAAAAAGTTATTTTAAAATTAATAAAAGATTTTACTTTATTAATTATTTTTATTATTATTTAATTATTAAATATAATATTTATTTAATTTCTTTTAAATATAAAAAAATAAAGTTATTTATTATTATAATTTATTATAAAATCTTTTTTTTTTAAATTTTCTTAGTTTTTTTAGCCTTTTTATATTATATATTTATAGCCTTATTAATTACTTCTTTAACTTCCTTAAATAACTAAAAATACTTTTTTATTATTTTTTTTATTTTTATACTTATTATATTATTTCTTTTCTTTATTAAATTTATTAATTTTAGTTTAATTATTAATTTATTATTATAATTAACTTAATTTAATAATAATTACTATTAGCTTATTATTACCCTTAGCTATAATAATTTATATATATAAAATTATAATTAATTATAAGGTTATTTTAAGCTATTATAAGGTTACTTTATTAATAAGTTAAGAATATACCTTTAAATATACTTATATATATATAAATATAATATTAAAAACCCTATTTATTAAACTATTATTTAAATTATAATAAAAATAAATTATAAAATTATTTAATTTAGCTTATTAAGCTTTATTTTTATTAAAATAAAATTATAATAATAACTAAAGGTAATTTTATATAATAAACTTATATTATTTTTTCTTATTTAATAAAAAGTACTTTATTTCTTTATATTTTATTTTATTAAGCTAAGGCTTAATATAACTAATAGTTTAAAATTCCCTTTTAATTAAAGGTAGGCTATAAAGCTTTATTAAAAGCCTTTTTTTTTAAGATTATAAGTAATTATAGTTATTTCTTTTATTAATTTTAAAAATTAACTCTAAGAATTATTTAATTTAGTCTCTTACCCTTTTATTTCAAATTATTCTTAGTAAAATAAAGTAATATAAAATATAAATAAATACTATTATTTTTTATACTTAATCCTTTATAATAAAACCTTTTTATACTTCCCTTAATTTAAATTATTAATTTTATTATTTAATTCCTTTATTACTATTAAGATTCCCTTTATATAGCTTTTTTAGCCTTACTTATTATTTATTAAAGAATATTTTTATATATTATAATATTATAAATATATTTTTAAGTATTTTTATTTATTAATTTTAATAAAATAAAAGTTATATAGCTATTTAACTTTAAGATATATTTAATTAGGTAATATTATAATTAAATAGCTTATAGTTATTTATTAAAAGAGGTAATTAACTTTTTTACTTTTTTTATTATTATAAAGTTCTTATTATTAACTTTATCTTAATTCTCTTTATTAATTATAAGCTTTATAATTTAATTATTAAAATAAGGCTAGTTATTTTTTATAGTTTTTATTATAGCTTTAGCTTAAATATAATATATTATTTTTTAAAAGTTTAAGTATAAGCTAACTATAGTTATTAATATATTTAAGAAAGGTAATATTTTTAAGAATACTTTAAATAAAGTATATTATAATTAATTAATTTCTTACTTAAGCTTAATTATATAAGGCTAATAGTTAAGTTTAAGCTTATTATAAGGAGCTTATATAATTAAAGTATTACTTATTAGGTTTTTTATTTATATATTTAAATATTAATTAAAGGCTTAGCTTTTTATAAAAAGTTTATTTTTTAACTTTATTATACTTAATTAAATAATAGCCTTAATAATTTTTATTATTACTTAATTACTTTACTTAAAAGCTAGGCTTTAAAGTAATAATAAGTTTTTTACTTTAGCTTTTACTTTTTAATTAATTATAATAAGTAAAATTAATAGTTTATTTAGCTTTAAAGGTATATAATTATTTAATTTAAGTACTTTAAATATTTTTAATAACTTAGCTAAGTTAAAATATTATAATTTTAATATATAATAAATAATTATTCTCTTAAATAAGTATAGTTATTACCTTTTCTTAGTATTATATTACTTTATCTTATAGCTTATATAAAGCTTATTAAATTTTATTTAAATATTTAATATTTTAATTTAATTATATAGCTTTTTAATTTAATTAAGCTTAATTTATTTATAATAAGGGATTTAAGTATAATTTATATAAAAGTAAAAAGCTTTTTTATATTATTAAAGTTATTAAGTATATAGCTTAGTCTTTTATAAGAAAATTAATTAATCTTTTTAGGTTTTCCTTAATAAGTAAAGTCTTAAAAAATATTTTATTATTTCTAGGAATTTAGTTTTTTTAGTTAATTTTAATTAGCTTTTTTATTATTAATATAATTTAATAAAGTAATAAATATTTATATTTAAAGGTATTTAACTATATTATATATAATATAATATAAAAATTAAATAATTCTTTATAATTATAAAGGATTATTATTTTTTATTATATTACTAAAATTTATTATATTTTTAATTTATAACCTTATTTTAATAAATTAAAAAAATAAAGTATTTTTAATACTTTATTTTAAATTATTATAATTTAATAATATAAAAAGTAAATAAGGCTTATAAAAAAATACCTTTTATATATTCTTTTTTTAAAGGTAATAATTCCTTTATAAAATTTATAGTTTTTATTTATATAGCCTTTATAATTATTAATTATAATATTTATATCTTTAATAATAATAATATATTTAATCCCTTTAATAATTATTTTAAGTATTAATTATAAATTTTAATTACTTACTTAATAACTTTATTATACTTTTATAAGGAAGTTATAAATATTAATTATATAATTATATTAAGCTTTTTTTAAAATATTTTTTATTAAAGAAAGTTCCTTAAAGAAATATTTTATTATTTCTTAATTAATTAATTTATATAAAAATAAGTTTATAAACTCTTAAGTTAGTTAATATAGCCTTAAGTAAGCTTAAATAAGTTATTTTTTATATAAATTAATTATACTTTAAAATATATTAAATTATTTTCCTTATTTATAAAAAAAATAATTTTATTTATTATTATTAATTATTATAAATTTATAAAATCCTTATAATAATTATTTATTACCTTTTAATAATTAAAAAAAGGTCTTAAATTTATATATAAGCTTTATTTTTAATTAAGGCTATTTTTTTTATTTTTAATTAAATAATTCCTTTTATTATAAAAGGAAATAAAGAAAAAAATAAATAAAATTTTTAAGAAAAAAGGAAAGAGAAAAAATAAAATTATATTACTTTAAAAAAAGCTAAATAGTAATTATTTATTTTTATATATAAAGGCTATTTAAGGCTTTATAATTATATAAATAACTTTATTAATTACTTTTTATTTATATTTTTTTTTTTTTTTTTATTATTTTTTTTCTTCTTATAGCCTTTATTAATTATTTAATTATAAATTAACTTACTTTTTTACTTTATTTATAGCTTTTAAATATTATTAATATTATTAATACTTTTATTTTTATAGCTAAGACTTTTTATAAATATTATTTTAGTTAAAGTAATTAAATTAAATTTATTTTTATTATTAACCTTAGCTTTTATAATAAGTCTTTAGTTAATTTACTTAACTATAATTATTTAATTTTATATTAATTAATTTATTATTAAATTTAAAAGTACTTTAAAGTATAAATTATTAAAGGAATTAATATTAATTATTTTAAGATTTTAATATATTTTAAGATTACTTTTCTTAATTAATTTAGTTTTAAATCTTAATTAATTACTTTTACTTAAAGTT
This sequence comes from Trichoderma koningiopsis, assembly GCA_022985005.1. NCBI lineage: Eukaryota > Fungi > Ascomycota > Sordariomycetes > Hypocreales > Hypocreaceae > Trichoderma > Trichoderma koningiopsis. The sequence goes on along the minus strand of JAJPEM010000006.1, from coordinate 1,893,162 downwards.
TAACTATTAAGAATTATTTTTAATATAATACTTTTTAATTTAGTTTTAATTAATAACTTATTTTTATTATATAATAAAAAATATATAAAAAGATTATTTATATTTTTATTAAAATTTTATATATTTATAAGTAATTCTTTAATATTATTATTTTTTATTTTAAGTAAATAAAAGTCTTTTTTATTACTTTTTATAAAGTTTATAATCCTTACTTTTATAGTTATTATATTAAATTATATACTTTTATAGTTATAAGTATTTATAAATATATTTTTTTTCTTTTTTTAATTATATTTTTATTTTAAGTCTTTAATATAAAGATTATATAAATTATTTATAATTAGTTAATATAAGCTATAAGTAAAGGTTTTTTTATAGTTATTAATTTAAAGTATTTAATTTTTAGTATTTAAATTCTTTTTTTAAAAAAAGAATTGATTATTTTTAATTTTAAATATTAAAAAGGATTTATATTTAAGTTACTAAATAGCTTCTTAAATTATTAACTTTACTTTTTATATAAGGGATTTAAATTCTTAAGATTACTCTTTTAGCTTTTAAAATTAACTTACTCCTTAAGTATAATCTTAAATTAAATAATTTTTTTTTATAATAGCTAATAAATTTTACTTTTTATAATAGTTTTTTTCCTTTTAATAAAAAGTCTTTATTATAATTTTTTTTATTAATATTTTTTTAAGTAAAACTTATTTTCCTTTCTTAAAATATACTTTAAGAGTATATTAAATTATTTAATTTATTTACTTTCTTTAAGTATTATATACTTTTAAGTAGTTTTCCCTTAAGATTATAGCTTTCTTAAATAATCTTTTTTAAACTTCTTTTTTAATAATATTTTAATAGCTTTTATTTATTAAGCCTAATAATATAAGTAAAAAATAACTATTTAATTTATTTATATAAAGGTTTAATTAGAAAAGTTATATATTATTTTTAACTTCTCTTTAAGTATTATTATTATAATATAATTAATATTCTTTAGCTTATTAAAGCTTTTTTTATTTTCTTTTAAAAAGTCTAGGCCCTTAGCTTTTTATAATTTAATAATATTAAGAAGTATTATTTAAATTATTATCTTTAATATTTTTACTTTTATAAAGAAAGTCTTTATAATAAGCTTATTTATTTAAATATTATTATTATTATTATTAAGTAAAGGTAGTTTTACTTTTTTTAATTTAATATTATTATTTAATTTATTATTTTACTTCCTTTTATATATAATTTTAAGGTTAAGTAAAGGCTTTTAAGAAATATAAGAAAGGTAAATATATTATTATTTTATATTTACTTAATATATAATTTCCCTTATTTAAGGAATTTATATTTTAATATTTATTTAATTATTAAATACTATAAGTAAAATCCCTTAGTAATTTTAAATATAATTAAGCTAAGAAAGTAATTTAAGAGTTATAAATAATTATTTTCCTTAATAAATATAATTTCTTTTCTTAGTTATTTTTATATTTATTAGCTATTTATATACTTAATTAAATAATAATATATACTTTAAGAAAGAATAAGTTATTTATAGTCTTATAAAAATGCCTTTAAGTAATATATATTAATTTTATTTCTTATTATTATTTATAAGAATATTATTATTTTATCTCTTAAAAGTATAAGATTTTTATATAACCTTTTAAAGGAATATTAATCTCTTAACAAAAGTATAAATTATTATTTAAGATATTAATTAATAAGATTTATTTTAATTATAATTCTAGGGATTTTTAAAGCTTTAATATTAATTATTATTAAGCTTATAAGTTCTTAAAGTATAATAGTAATTTAAAATAAATAAAAGTAATTATACTCTTAGGTTTTTAGCTATTTAATATAAGGGATTAAGTAAATATTAAATAATCCTTAAAGCCCTTATTAACTTAAAAATATAAATTATATTATAATTAATTTTCTTACCCTAGGTATTTATTTTACTTATTAAATATTAAATATATATAAAGCTTCTTTAATTTAATTAAATATAAAGATAATTTAATAGTTCTTATAATAAGTTAATAATATATAAAATCTTATACCTTAAATATATATTTAAAATTATTAAATAGAAATCTTAAATTAAAGTTTAATTATTTAATTTTTTTATTTTCCTTTTAAGGGAATTATATTTAACCCTTAAAGTATAATAATTTTAAATATAATTATTTTATTAAAGCTATATATAGCTACTCTTATTATATTAAGAAAATTAAAGCTAATTACTTATTTATAATTTCTTAATTTATTTAGGAAGTTATAAGTAATAATTAATTAATTTTTTTATTTTTTATATATAAGGTTTAGAAAATAAGGAATATCTTTATAAAAGTATATTATATTATTTATAGTAATAAAATTAAAAAAACTTATATTTTATAAAGGTAAGTTAGTTTAATTAATTTTAAGGTATTAAAAATAATTATTTCCTATAAATATTTTTAAGATTTTAGTTAACTTAATATATTTTATTAAAGTTATAAAAGAGATTATATTTATTATTACTTAATATTATTATTTATTTATTTAGTATATATTAAGATTTATATAATATTTAAAAGAAAATAAATTCTTAATTTATTATAATTAAATAATTCCTTATTTCTAAGTATTTATTTATATAGGTTTTTTATAGGATTTTAAAAAGGAAAATAAGTAAGATTTATTCTTTTTATTTTTATAATAGATTTTTATATTTCTTTTAGTTATAAAAAGCTTTATTTTTTTTATTTATATAAGAAGTAAATACTTATTTTTCTTTTATTTTTTAAACTTTAATAATTATTTAATTATAAATTATATTTATTAAACTTTATATAGTTCTTTTCTTAATATTTAGAATCTTATTAATATTCTTATTATAATAATAAAAATATTTTATAAGTATTAATTAAGCTAAAATAATTATATAAATTATTATATACTTATTATTTTTATAATTAAACCTTAATTAGTAATATTATTATTTTTTTTTAATTATTTAATTTAACTTTATTAATTATTATTAATTAAGTTACTAAGTACCTTAATATTTAGTTCCTTAAGAATATTAACTTTAACTATTAATTTATACTTCTTTATATTAAAATATACTTTAAGAAAGAATTTATTAATTATTAATATATTCTTTTCTTTTAAAAAAAGAAAACTCTTAAAGTATTCTTTTAATAAATTATTTTTAAATTCCCTTAAAATTAAGCTATTATTATTACTTTTTATAAGCTAAAAAATACTTTTATTTATATTTTTATTAAAGTTAGGTATTTATAAGGTTAGCTTTTATAGGTTATTACTTAGTAGCCTAAGTACTTAAAGGCTTTTTTTATTATAATATATAATATTATTAACTTATATCTTTATTTATATTATATTTAATTATATAATTTTATTATAAATTTTATTTATAATTATATTTTTTTCCTTTTTTATAATTATATTAACCTTTTAGGATAGTAAAATAATAATTATATTAATTATTTATAATTTAATTATATAAATTATAAATAATATTTCTTTTTTAAGTATTAAGCTTTAAATTTAATAAAAGTAAAAGATTATAAAGGCTTTTTAGAATAGAATTAAAAGGGTAATTATTTTAATAATTATATATTTATTTAAATTAATTAAGTAATTACTTTTTATTTAATTTATATTTTTTACTTTCTTAGTAATTAAAGTAAAGTTAATATAAAAGTTAAGAAAGTTAAAGTTATTTTTAAGAATAAAAAGATAACTTATTATTAAATTAAATAATTTAAATTATTTATTTAATTTTTTTATTTTTTAAAAATTTAAAAAATATTAAAAATAAATTTCTTTTTTTATTATAATAAATTTTTCTTTTCTTCCCTTTTATAAAAATCTTAAGTTAATTATTTTATAAAATTAAAGTTTTAATAAACTTTTATAATATTATTTTTAGCTTTTTAAAAGTATTAAAATAATAACTTTAAAGTATTAATATAATTAAGAATTTAATTAAAGTATATTTTTAAAATTATTTTTATTATTAATATTTATTTTATTACTTTTATTATTATTAAAATTAAATTCTAGTAATTTTTTTATTAAGTTTAATTAATTTTTACTACCTTATATAATTTATAATCCTACTAGGTATTAAAAGCCTTAAGCTTTATTCTTAAGGTTTATATTTTTATTTTAAGCTTAAAAGATTATATTTTATATAGCTTCTTAGTTATTTATAAGAATTAATAGCTTATTTAATAAGAAACTATTTATATTCTTTTATTAATTTCTTATTATTAATTAATCTTAATTATATAAATTACTTTTTTAAAGTCTTAAATACTTAAATTCCTTTTTAAGTTTTTATAATTAATATAAGATTTTTTATTTAAAAAAATTAAATTATTTTTAAATTACTATTATCTTAAATAAATTTCTTAATATAATTAGCTATAATTATACTTTTAATTTTTATTTTATTTAATATTTAAATTTTATAAGCTTTTAAGTTTTTATTTTAAAATATAACTTTATATAAGCCTTATTAATATATTTAAAGTTTTAAGACTTAAGATTTATTATTTTATTATTATATATTATATAAAAGTATAAAGTCTTTAAGATTTTAATTATACTTTATTTTTTAAAGTAAATTAATTTCTTTTATTTATTCTTTTTATAAGTAATTTATAAAAGGCCTTAACTTTATTTTTTATTTTTTTTATATTTTTTTTTTTTAGGATTTAAATTTTAGCTTTTAATTAATCTTAAGAATTAATAACTTTACTTTAATTAATAAGCCTATAAATAAGAATTTTAACTTTAATTAATAATATAAATTTTTAATTATAAATAAAATAAAATATAAATTCTTTAGTTAAAGCTTTAATAGCTACTTAGTTAGCTAAAATAATTAAATTAAGGATTTTTAATTATTTTTTTTATTTTATTATTATTTTTATAATAGTTAATATTAAGTTAAAGTAACTAGCTTTTATTAATATATTAACTTATAGGTAATATATTAAAATTTAAACTTTCTTTACTTTTAAATTAAATAATATTATTAATAGTATATTTTTTATTTTTAATTCTTTATTTATAATAATATAAATTATTAAGTTAAAGTAATATATTTAATTAAAAATAAATTTTAATATTATCTTTATACTTAATTTTTAAATAAATATAACCTTTATTTATTTTATTAAATTATAATACCTTTTTAATAAATATTAATAATTACTATTAAAAGGTATATATTAAGTATTAAAGTAAATTTATTTTATTAATTAACTAAGAATTAAAAATTTAGCTTTTTTATAATAATAATAAAAATTAAATTCTTAATAAATATAATAAGTTATTATAGCTTTTATTATATTATTTTAAAGTATTAACTATTAATATTTTTATTTAATTAATTAATAAATTACTTCTTTTTCTTTATAGTTATTTAAGCTATAAAATTTATAAATAATTTATTTTTACTTAAAAGAATTATTAATAATTAAGGTTAATATAAATTATTTTTTAATAAAATTTAACTATAGTTTTTAATTCTTAATTATATAATTTTTTATTTTTATTTAAAATTTTTAAAAAGTAATAACTTTAAAATTAAATAATTACTTAAAGGTAATTAAGTATAATATTAACTTTTATAAATCTTTTAAGTATTTTATTCTTAAAGGTTAAAAAGTAATATTTAATAAATATATATTTATAAAGTCTTTTAAGTTTTCTTTTAGCTTATTTTTCCTTAAATTAAATAATTTTATAGGTTTTTTTAATAATATATTTACTATAAGGTTTTCTTTCCTTAAAATATACCTTATTATAAAGTTAAATAATATAATATAATTAATTTATTAAGTAATATAAGTACTTAAAATATTTTTAATTACTTTATTTATTTAATTAACTAAGACTTAAATATTTATTTTTAATATAAAAGCTATATTATAAATTTAACTTTATAATTTTTTTAAGATATAAAAAATCCCTTTATATTTTAGCTTAATAATATTATATTTCTTTTTTAAAGGAAGTTAATAATTACTTTTATAATATATAGGATATTATTAATTATTAATTACTTATATTAAAATAACTCTTTATTTTATAATACTTATATTTATTATAAAAATAATTTCTTTATAATTTTTACTTAAATTTAATAATATTAATAAAGAAGTAATTATAATAAAAGCTTTTAATTAATTTATTACTTTTTATATTTTTTTATTTTATTTTTATTTAATATTTTTCTTTAATAATTAAGTTAATAAAGTAATAATTTAAGTAAATTCCTTAATTTAAACTTAATAGTATTTTATAAGCTTAAAAAATAAGTATATATTATATATATTATAATAAAGCTTTTATTTTTAAATTTTTATAACTTTTATAATTATTAATTAATATTTTTATATTTTATATAAGTATTTTATTAAATTAATTAATTCTTAGTAAAAAATAAATTTAAGAGTAAAAATTATATATTTTAAAAGCTTTATATTAATAAAAACTTTATTTAAGTTTTAAAAGTATTTAAAAATATATTATTTAACTTTTAGTATTACCTCTTTATTATTATATATAAATTTAACCTTATATATTATTATATTATTTAAGAAAGGTTAATATATAATTAAAATAAAATTAAATAATATTTAAGTTATAATTCTTTAAAATTAAGCTATAAAGTTTATAATACTTATAAGAAAAATATAATACCTTAATAATTTTATTAAAGTTATAAATATTATAAAGTTATAATTAATTTTTATTAAAAATATTTAATTATAATTAAAAAAGAAGTTTAATAATAATAATAAAATATATTTTATAAAGTCTTTATTAAATTTCCTAATATTAAGAGAAATAAAAGTATTTTTAATAATAACTTTATTAAGTTTTATTATTAAGTTAATAAGTCTTAAATTTTTATTTTTTTTTAAATTAAGAAAAAAGAATTTTTATATAAGCTATACCTTTCTTTTAGGATTTCTTTTTTTATTTATATTTATAAGAAATTAATTACTTTAATTATTATAGCTTTTAAAATTAAAATTAATTTAGCTTATTTTATATTATATAATATAACTTTTATTTTTTATAAAAATATAATATTAAGATTTAGCTTTTTACTTTTTATAAATTTTTATATAAAAATAGTTTTATAATTAAATAGAATTTTTATAAATATTTTAGCTTTCTTAAATTAAAGACTTTTTATTATCTTTAATATTTTTTTTAAGTATTTAAGAGTTAATTAAGATTTATAATTAATTAATTTAAATTTAAGTATAATAAACTTTATAAATAATATACTTTAATTAAGTATTAACTTAATTTTTCTTTAAAGCTTTTTTTTAATTAATACTTTTAGTTAAAGTTAAGCTATTAAAGGAAGTATTATTAATAAGGTAAATTTTTATATTTTTATATTTAAATATTATATTTACTTTAAAGGTAATTAATTTTTTTACTTTAATTACTTTTTTAATTAATTTTTTAATTACTTTCTTAAAGCCTTTTTTAAAGTCTTTTTATAATATATTTATTTTTTATTAAAGATTTATTTTAGTTTTTTAAAATACTTTTAATTAATTTTTTATTATTTATTTAATAACTTTTATTATAATATCTTTATTTAAATACTTAAAGATTTTTATTATTAAAATATCTTCTTTCTTAAGTATTAATATTTTTAAGTTATTATTATTATTAACCTTTAACTTAAAAATAAAGTTAATATTTATTTTAAAGGTAAAAAAATATATTTTAATATATTATACTTTTATTATATTATATTAATTATTAATATAATTATTTATATATTTTTAATTTAATATTTAATATAAAGATTTTTATTCTTTAAGTTATAATTAAATAATACTTAAATAACTTAAAAAAATAATATACTTAAAATAAACTTTTTAAAAATATTTATTTTAATAATATAAATATAAATTAATATTTATATATTATTAATATAAATTAAGGTTATTACTTTTTTTATAATCTTAACTTTTTTTTATTATAAGTATATATAACTTTATTATATAATATTATTTTAAGTTTTAATTCCCTTATAAATAATAAAAATATAATATTACTTTAAGACTTAAAATTAAAAAGTACTTTAATTAATTACCCTTTAGGTTTATTAAGTTTTAATTATATTATTAATAATTCTTAGACTTATTTAATAAGTTTCTTTATCTTAATAATATTAACTTTAAAGGGTTTTTTCTTAAAGTTACTTTTTTAATTAAATAATTTTATATTTTTATTTTTATTATTAAAGTTTTTAAACTTAATTAAGTAAGCTTATACTTTCTTCCTTATATTTTTATTTAATAAAATTTAAATATTTAAATTAGCTAATATAAGCTTTATTATATTACTTAATTATTTAAGTACTTTTTCTTTAATAAAGTATATTTATTTAAATATTATAACTTTATTTATAATAATTCTTTTAATTAAGAATATATTACTTTTTTATAAAAGTATTTTTTTTATAAATTTAATTTTAATAATTCCCTAGGAGAATATAATTAATTAATTCCTTAATTTTTTTATTAATTTTAATATTATATTAAGTAAAATACTTATTTTTACTTTTAAAGTATTTTTTAATATTATATTTAAAAGAATACTTTTAGTTTATATAATTATTACTTTAATACTTTAATTCTTTTATATTATAGTATTTTTATTACTTAATAGTTAAAGAAAATAATTAATTTTATTAAATTCCTTTTTTTATTTATTTTATAATTATATTTTAAGAACTATAGCTTATTAATTATTTATTTTATTACTTTTTTTTATTTTTAGCCTTTTTTATTAATTAAATTTAATAGCTATTATAATAATTAATTAATTAAAATTTTATATTACTTTATTTTTACTTTTTTATTATAATAAAATATTATTTTTAATAATTATAACTCTAGGTTTTATAATTTTTTTAATATACTTAAAATAATTCTTTATTTCAATTAATTTTAATTAAGTTATATTAGTTAATTATTTAATTATTATTATAAAAGTATATTAAATTTATTAATAAAATAATTTCTTTTAGTTTTTTTATAATAAAAGAAAATAAAAATATAATTTCTTTTTATAGTTTATATATATTTATATTTAGTAATTACTTTATAATTTAAATAATTTTAAGCTTTTTTAAGATAACTTCTTAGCTAAATCCCTTAAAAGCCTTTATTTTTACTTTTATTATTATTATTTATATATTTTTATTTACTTTAAAAGTCTTAGCTTATAGTATTATTATTTTCTTAATATAAAATTTAATTCTTAAGATATTATTTATAATTTAAAAAGGGAAAGTAACTTAATAAAGGCTTAATTAATTAAGGCCTTTTATTAAGTCTTATATAAGAAATTTAATATATTTATTATATATTTAAATCTTATAATTAATAAAAAAGTATTTAATTAATAAATAATATTAATAAGTAAGGTTTTTATATATAATATTAATAGCTATATATTTTTCCTTTAATTTTAAAATACTTTAATTAAATAAATTCTTATTATAATAAAGGATTTAAGTAATTATATTAATATTAAAGTATATTTATTAAAAGTAATTTCCTTTTTCTTTAATTTTCTTTAGCTTACTTATTTTTTATATTTTAATTAATTAAGTTATAAATATAATTAACTTACTTAGTTAATTAACTAAAGTATTATAATATAAATTTTTTATTTAGGCTTTTTTAGCTTAAGTAAGTTTAATAGCCTTAATTAATTTACTTTTTATAAAGTTATTTAAATTATTAAACTCTTAATAAAATTATTTAATTAAATAATTATTATTTAATTTTTATAGTAGTTTTTAATTTTATTATATATTTTAATTAATTATAATTTAAATTATAAAGGTATTTTATACTTTTTTATAACTAAGAGCTATAAACTTTTATAAGCTTTTAAGTTTCTTTAATTTTATAATTTTCTTAACTTTCTTTTTAAGTATTAAATTAATAAGGTTTTTTATATAATTTTTAATTCCTTTTATTTTTTAAAATTAACCTCTTAATAAGTACTTTTATATTTAATTATTTAATTATAAAATTCTTATACTTAAATAATTTATTATTATTTAAATATTTTAATTTTTCTTTAAGTATAATATTTTTATTTAAGTTAAGAAGTTTAAAGTAATCTTTAAGTTTTTTTTAATTATTCTTTAATTTTTATTTTAAGTTAAAATTCTTACTTTTAGCTAGGTTTTATTTTTTATATACTTTTAAAAATAATTAATTTTATCTTTTTTAATAGCTTAAAGCTTTTTAGTCTTTAAATTATAATATTTAATAAATATAAAAATATTCCTTTTATTAAATAATTTAAATTTATAATTTAAACTTATTAAGTTAAATAGCTTATATTATTATTAAATATTAATAAAATTTACTTAGCTAAATATATTTAAATAAAGTTTTTTTCTTTAAGTTAAGCTTATAAGTTTACTTTAATTAAGTTATAATTTAAGCTTTATTTAAATTTTAAAGATAAAGAGTTAAAATAAAGATTTTTAAATTATTAAAAAATAATTTAATTAAGAATTTTTAGTCTCTTTTAATTAAATAATTTTATAAGATTTTATAATAATAAAAATTAATTCTTTAATAAATTAAAGAATTATAATAATTATTATTAATAGTTTTATATAAAACTTAATATAGTAATATTAAGTTAATTAAGTAATTATTAAGAAGTTCTTTTAAGTAATTAAACCTTTTTTTAATACTTAATAATTAATTAATTAATTATTATAAAGTTAAGTTATTTTAACTATTTAAAGAAAAAGTACTTCTTAAGTTTATATTAAGAGAATTTTAATTAAAAAAGGTTTACTTACTTAAATCTTAAGCTTTTTTTTATAATAAATATCTTATTATTTTAATATAAATATTATTTTTTAAGTAAAAACCCTTTTTACTTTATAGTTAAGTATTATTACTTTATATCTTAATAAAATAAATAATTATATATAATAATTTTCTTTTTAAGCTAATAATAATAAGTTTTTTTATATAATAATATCCTTTATTAAGTAATTAAATAATTACTTATTATTATTTTATATATAATTAAAGTAATATATAATAAAAGAATTTTTTAAATTAATAAACCTTCTTAAAATAAAACTCTTTTTTTCTTATAATATTATTATTTTTACTTAATATTATTTTTATTAAAATTACTTTATATACTTTATAATTATTAAAAAAAAAAAAAAAATAATTTTTAATATTATACTTTTTTAATTAATAATTTAAAATATTTTTAATTAATTTTAATAGTTATATTAATAATTTTATATTTTAAGAGTTACTTATATTACTTATTAACTTTTATTAAGTAATTAAGGTCTTTCTAAATATTTTAATTAAATAATTAAAAAAAGCTTTAAATTATTTTTTTTTATTTTCCCTTTTTTTTAAAAAAGTAAAAATAAAAGTTTAATTTATAATTTAAATAATAGTTTTTATAAATATTTTAAGTATAAGTTTTTAATATAATTAAGAAGTACTTTTATTATTTTTTATAATTTTTTCCTTTATTAAATAATTAATTAATCCCTTTTTTTTATTTAATATTATTTTTATTTATATTTAGTAAGGATTTTATTATAAGCTTTATACTTTAATATTATAAACTTTTCCCTTATACTTAAATATTTTTATTTATAATATAAATTTTAATTAATAAATTTCTCTTAATATATTTAAATAAAAAGAAATTTATTAATAATTAACCTTAAATTTATAAATTAAATAATTAAGAATAATAAAAAGAACTTCTTATTTTAATTATTAATTTTATTAATAAGTTAAGAATATACCTTTAAATATATTTATATATATATAAATATAATATTAAAAACCTTACTTATTAAATTATTATTTAAATTATATAATAAAAATAAGTTATAAAATTATTTAATTTAGCTTATTAAGTCTTATTTTTATTAAAATAAAATTATAATAATAGCTAAGGGTAATTTTATATAGTAAACTTATATTATTTTATTTTATTTAATAAAAAATACTTTATTTCTTTATATTTTATTTTATTAGGCTAAGGCTTAGTATAACTAATAGTTTAGAATTCCCTTTATAACTAAAGGTAGGCTATAAAGCTTTATTAAATTACCTTATTATATTAAATAATAGTTTTATATATTATAATAAGGCCTTATAAATTAATTATACTTTATAATTAAATTCCTTTTATTTTCTAAGGGATTATTAATAGTTTTTATAATTATAAGCCTTTATTTAATTAGCCTTATTATTATTATAGCCTTATATTATTAAGTTATTAATAAAAACTTTATTTTAATATAAAAACCTTATTTTAAATTTTAATATATAATTTTAATAATTTAATATTTTTAATATTTTTTTATATTATTAATATTATTAATATTATTAAATTTAATAAAGCTAAATAAGGAATTTTTTTTTTAATAGCTTTATTTATTTAGTTATTAAACTAAAAGTTAAATATAATTCTTTTTTATATTAACTTTTATAATTTTTTTAAATTTATATAATTATATTAAAAATAAATTTTAATAATATTTATTTAAATAAAAATTATTAATATATAATAATTTATTTTTTAAATTTTAAATTATTATTATAAAATAAAAAAAATTTTTAAAATAAATATATATATTTATATTAATAAATAAAATAAAATATTAAATATTAAATATATTATATAAATTATATAATTAATAAATATATTTTAATTTATATTTAATATTATTATTATATTAATAATTAATTATTTAAGTTATTTAATAAATATATATTATTTAATTTATATAATAAATTATTTTATAAAAAGTATTATTACTTATTACTTTTTATAAATTATATAATATTAATATATATTATTTTTATATAAAAAGTACTTTTAAATATTATTTCTTTTATTATTAATTACTTATTTTATTATTTTTTTAAAGTATATATTATTATATTAAAACTTTTAAAAAGTTAAATTATAATATTTTACTTTTAAATTTTAATAAAAATTAATAATAAAATTTAAAACTTATTATAAATTAAATATAATATATTATTTATAAATAAAGAAATAAATAAAATAAATAAATTAAGTTATTAAATAATATTTATAATATTATATTAATTTTTAATAAAATAATTAAATTAAAAAAACTTTTAAAAAAAAACTTTTAAAAAAACTTAATTAAATTTAAATTTACTTTTAAAAATAAATATAAAATTTTATAATTTTTTAAAGTTTTTTTATTTATATAAATTAAAATTTTTATTTAAATAAATATTAATTTATATATTATATTAAGTAATTTATATATTATAAATTTTTAAAATTATATATAATTTTAATTAAAAGTAAAAATTTTTAAAATTTTTAAAATAAATATATTAAAATTATATTTATATTAAAATTAAATAAATTATTATAATTTTTTTAAAAATTTTATTTTAAATTATTATAAAAAAATAAAAACTTAATTAAATTTAAAATATTATTATTTAATTTAAATTTAATATTATATAAATATATTTAAAGTTTTTATATAATTTATATAAATAAAATTTTAAATTTAAAAAAAAATTAAATTTTTTTTTATATAAGTTTTTAATATTTAAGTTTTAAACTTTAAAAATAAGTTTTTTAATTTAAATAAATAAAAATAATATATAATTTATATATTTTTTTTAAATATAAAAAATTTTAATTATTTATTATTATAATTTATTATTAAATTTTTTTAAAAAGTTTTTTAATTTTTTTAATTTTTTTTAATTTTTTAATTTTTTTATATTATATATTTATATTTTATAATTTATAAAATATATTATTTATTATAATTATTTTCTTTATTAATTTATTAAAAAATTATTAAATTTTTTTTTTTAGTTTTTTTAATTATATAAATTTTTTATTATTTTTTTTTATTTAAAAATTTTTTAAAAATTTTTATTTTATTTTTTTTAATTTATAACTTTTTTATAATTTACTTTTAATTAATTTAATTATAATTATTATTAATTTATTATTATTTTTAATTATAATAATTTATATATAAAAATTATAATTAATTATAAAATTATTTTAAATTATTATAAAATTACTTTATTATATTTTTTTTAAAATTAAAGTTTATATATTATAATAAAGCCTTATAAATTAATTATATTTAATAACTAAATTTTTTTTTATTTTTTTAAAAATTTTTTTAATAATTTTTATTATAATTTAATATAAATTCTTATTTAAATAATTTTTTATTATATTATATTAAGTTATTAATAAAAACTTCAATTTAATATAAAAACTTTAATTTAAATTTAATATATAATTTTAATAATTTAATATTTTTTATATTTTTTAATATTATTAATATTATTAAACTTAATAAAATTAAATAATATATATTTTTTTAAAATAACTTTATTTATTTAATTATTAAATTAAAAATAAAATATAATTTTTTTTTATTTTAATTTTTATAAATTTTTTTAAATTTATATAATTATATTAAAAATAAATTTTAATATAAATTATATTTATAATTTAAGATTTTTATTTTTAAAAATACTTTTATTAATTTTTAAATTTTATTTAATTACTTTAATTTATATAATTATTAAAATATAATTTATATTATTAATAAATTTTAAAAATAAATAAGCTTTAATATAATTAAATAAAACTTAATTATTATAAAATAAATAAATATATAAGAAAATAAAAGTTTTTTATTTTAAAAAAAAAAATAATAATAAATATAATTATTTTTAAAATTTTAATTATAACTTAATAATAAAGTTATTATAAACTTACTTAATTTTTTTTATAATTAAATATTAATAATTTTATTTTTTTAAAAAAATTTTTATTAAAAATTAAAATAAAACTTTTAAGTAAATTTATTATTAAAATTATATAATTTATTAACTTAAAATTAATACTTTAAGAAATTATAATTTAAAAATATATTATATTTAATATTTAAAGTAATTTAATTTTTAATAAACTTTTATTTAATATAATTATTAATAAAGAAAAAGTTAAGTTATAATATTTTTTAAAAATAAAAGTTATTTAATTAAGAAAATATAAATTAAAAATAATAAAAAAGTATATATAATAAAAAAAAACTTTTAATTTTTTATATTTAAGAAAATATTATAATTTTTATTTTAAAAAAATAAATTATTTATAAAATAATAAAAGTTTTATTATTAAAATCTTTTTATAATTTATTATTATTTTAATTTAAAAAAAAAATAATTAATAACTTAAAATAATATTTTATTTAAATTTTAAAATATATTTTAATAATAAAAAAGTTTAATATATTAATAATAAATTTATTAAAATTATATAATTATATTATAATAATAATTAAGTAATTTTTATTAAATTTAATATAATATATTTTAAATTTATAAAATAATATACTTTTTATATTAATAAAAAAAATTAAATTAATAATAATATTCTTAAAGTTAAAATATTTTATATAAAGCTTAATTAAAAAATTTATTTTTTTTATAAATAAATTTAATATTATTTTTATAAAAAAAATTTTTTTTTTTTTAATTATATTAAAATTAAGTAATTTTATTTAAAGTATATATTAAAAATAAAAAAAAATTTATTACTTAAGAAAATATTATAATTTAAATAAGATTATATAATAAAAAAGTTAAAGTTAAAATTTAAAATTAAAATAATATTAAGAAAATTAAATTTAATTATTATTATTAGGGCTATTATATATTATAAAACTTTATTAAATTAAGAAAATTAAAAAATAATAAAAAGCTTTTTATTATTTTATAATAAAAAAAATATAATAAAAAAATCTATTAATTTATTAAAAATATAAAAGAAAATATATTTAATTTTATTATAAAATAATAAATTATATATTATATAATAATATTAAATATATTATAAAAAAATATTATAATTTAATAAATTAAATAATTAAATTAAATAAATTATTAAATTAAATTAAAATAATTTATAAATATATAATAAATATATTATAATTAAAAAAAAATTTAAAAGTAATAAAAAATTAATTAATTTACTTTTTTATTATTAATATAATTAATAATATAATACTTAAAAAATTATAATTTAAAATACTTAACTTTATTATTTTATAAAAGTTAATTTATTAATATTACTTAATAATATAAAATATTTTTTAAATAATATAAAGTAAATAATAAATTAAAAATTAAAGTTAATAAATAAAAATTTAAATTATATTTAATATATTAAATTACTTAATAATAAACTTTAATATAATAAATAAATTAAAATAAAATATTATTTAAATTAATTATAAAAAAAACTTATTTAACTTTTAAACTTTTATAAAACTTATAATAAAGTTTTTTTTTAAAATAAATTAATTACTTTTAATAAATTATTATATTTAATTAATTTAGAAATAAATTAAGCTTTTTTATAAGAATTTATTTTTATATTAATAAAAATTAAATTATAAAAATATAAAAAATATATATAAATAATATTAACTTAAAATTAAATTAAAAAATTATAAAGTCTTTATAAAATTTTATCTATTATTTATTTTTAAAATAAAAAGTAAGTTTTAACTTTATATTAAATATTATATTTTTAATAAAATAATATATAAGTATTAAATATTATAATTATTTATATATAAAATATTAAATTAATTAAAAAAGATTATTATTTATATAAAATTATATTTAAAAAATATATATTATTAAATATATATTTATAAAAAAAATAATTATAAAATAACTTAATATTATAAATATAATTATTATAAATCTTAAGTTTTATTATTTAAATTTATAAATATATTTATTACTTTTTTAAAATTATATAAATTTAATACTTTAAGAATTTATTAATATTATTTATATTATTTATTTAATTCCTTTTAAATATAATAAAATAAAATTATTTATTATTATAATTTATTATTAAACCTTTTTTTTTTTAAATTTTCTTAGTTTTTTTTAAGCCTTTTTATATTATATATTTATTTAAGTTAAGTTTTTAAATTAATAGTTTTATTAATTATTTTTTTAAACTTCTTAAATAACTTAAAAGCTTTAATATTACTTTTTTTATTTTTATATTTATTATATTACTTTATTCTTTCTTTAAGTATATTAACTTTAATTTATTTATTAATTTACCTTTATATTTTATAAAGCTTATTAATAATTATTATTAATTTATTATTTCCCTTAGCTATAGTTATTTATATATAAAAAATTATAATTAATTATAATTTTATTTTTTATTATAAGATTACTTTATTATATTAAAAAAAAAATTTTAATATTAAGAACTTATATATTATAACAAGGTCTTATAAATTAATTATATTTTATAATTAAATTCTTTTTACTTTTTAAGAAATTATTAATAGTTTTTTATAATTATAAAGCTTAAAGTAAGCTTTTATTTAAGTAATTTTATTATTATATTATATTAAGTTATTAATAAAATTTTTATTTTAATATAAAAATTTTATTTTAAATTTTATATATAATTTTAATAATTTAATATTTTAAATATTTTTTTATATTATTAATATTATTAAATTTAATAAAGCTAAATAAAGTATTTTTTTAAATAATTTTATTTATTTAATTATTAAATTAAAAGCTAAGTATAATTTTTTTTATATTAACTTTTATAAGTCTTTTTAAATTTATATAGTTATATTAAAAATAAATCTTAATATTATTTATTTAAATAATATTTTAATATATAATAATAATTTAAAAAAATATTAATAATATATTATTATAATTTTTAAAAAGTTATAAAAATAAAAACTTTATATTAATTTATAAAAATATTAATTTTATATAATATTAATTTTTTATTTAAAATTTATTATATAACTTAATAATATTTATATAAAAAATTATATTAAAAATATTATTAATTAATTAAAATTTTATATTATTAATAAAATATTATTATTTTTTAAAATTTATAAATTTTTATTAAAGATTTATTAAACTTTTATTAAAGATTTATTAAAAATTATAATAAAATTATAATATTATTTATAAATTAAATTAAAAATAAACTTTTAATTATTATTATATTAATATTTAAAAATAAATATTAATTTTTAAATATTAAAATAAAACTTTAAAAAAATTAATTTTAATTTATTTTAATTTTAAAATATAAATTAAAATTAAAATAAATACTTTAAATATAATATTAATATAATTTTTACTTAATTATAATAAAGTATATAATATTTAATAATTTATTTATTAAAAAAGATTTAAAAATATAAAATTAATTATTTAATTTTTAATATTAATATATTAATTATTATTAATATTTTTATAACTTAAAATATTATTTATTATATATAAATAAAATTTATATATTAATAAATTACTTAAATTTAATTATTTAATTAAAAAATTTAAATTAATTTTAAAATAAATTTATATATTTTAATATTTAATATTATTTAATTTTTAAATAAATAATAATTAAAAAAGTTAAATTTATTAAATAAGCTATTAAAAAAAGTTAATTTATTTAATAAAAAGAATTAAAAAAAATAATTTTTAATTATTTATTAATTTTTTTATAATAATTTATAAATAAAAAAAATTAATTAATTAAAATAAATATTAAAATAAAAGTTTAAGGTATTTATATATTAATAAATATTAATTACTTAAATATTAAATTATTATTAATATTAACTTTTTTTATTAAAAGAACTTTAATTATATTTAAGTAAATAATTTTTTTTAACTTTATTTATTAAAAGTTATAAATAATAATTAAACTTAATTCTTAAAAAAAGTTATAATATTATAAGAATTTAATTAAATATTTTTATAACTTTTATATTAAAAGTAAAAAAAAATATTTAAATTATAAAATTTATAAAAATAAAAGTAAATAACTTAAATTTTATAAATAAGTTATATAAATAATATTAATATATAAATATAAATAAATTATTATATTTTTATAATAAAATATTTATTTTTTTTAAGTTAAAAATAAAAATTTTAATATTATTTTATAATAATTTAATTATTAATTATTAAAAAGTTTTTAAAATACTTAAAAGAATATATAAAATATTTTTCTTAAATAATATAAAAATTAATATAAAAAAATATATTAATATATATATAATTTATTTAATAATTAAATTAAAATATTATTTAATTTATAAAAAGTTAATATTTTTATTATAATTAAATTTTAATAAACTTTATTATAAATTTTTTTTTAAATATAATATAAAAAATAAATATATAATTTAATATTAATAATTATTAATAAATTTATTAAATATATTTTATATATTTTTTATATAAAAAATAATTAATAATTAATTTATTAATAATTTTTTATTATTATATATATATTATATTTAAATATTATAAAAAATTATTATAAATTAAAAATTTATATTTATTAATATCTTTTAATAAAGCTTTTATTATTTTTTAAAAAGTAAATAAAAATTTATTATAACTTTTTATTTATAAATAAATAATTAAATAAAAAAGTAAAATTATAATTTAAAATATTATTTATAAGCTTTTTATAATAAAAATTAACTTAATTAAATAAAAATATTTTATTTATTTAATTTACTTATAATATAACTTATTATTTAATTTATAATTATTTTTTAATATTTTTATTATTAAAATATAAACTTAATTTATTATTTTTTTAATTATTAATATTATTTTATTTAAATTAAGAAATTATTAAAAAAAATTAAATTTATATAAAATATTATTATTTAATAATAAAAATATTATAAAAATTTAATTAATTTTATAAAAAAATAATATAAAAATAATTATTTAAATAAAATATTTAAAATTAAAAATTAAGTTTTTATTTTTATAAAGTATTTAAACTTATAAAAATTTATTTATAAATTAATAAAAAAGTTTATTAAGTTATATTAAATAAAAAAAATAATTAATATAAATAATTTTATATATAAGTTATTATTTTTATTTTTAATTAAAACTTATAATATTTTTAATATTATTAATTTTAAATTATATAATAATAAAAAATTAAAATTAAATTTATTAAAAAATAATTCTTTTATAATTAAAAAAACTTATTTAATTAAAAAAATTATTAATTATAAATATAATAATAAAAAGTATTTTTATTATAAAAAATAAAAAAATTATTTAAATAAAAAAAATACTTAAATTAAAAATTTAATTTTATTAATAATATAATTTATAATTTATTTATTATATATATATTTTTTTTTATTTTTATTTTAAAAATAATAAAAATAATAAAAATAATAATTAAATATATAAATTTATAAATAAATAAATAAATTAATAAAATAATAAAAAATTAATAAATTTTTAATTAATTTTTAATTAATTATTAAAGAAATATAAAGTTATTTTTAAAATAATAATAAATTAAATATTATATTTTTAATTTTTAAGTTATTAATATAAATTAAATACTTACTTTATATAAAATATTAATAAAATTAAATCTATATAATATTAAAAATAAAAATTATAAAATTAAATAAATAAATTAAAATTAATATTAAACTTTTAAAAAATTAATAAAAAATTTTATATAAATTAAATATTTATTTTTTAAAAATTTTTAAAGCTTTTTTAATTTTTATTTTTAATTATATTATTACTTTAATAAAATTATTATTATTATTATAAAAATAAAAATTTATTTATTTATTATTTATTAAAATTTATTTTTAATATAATTATATAAATTTTAAAAAACTTATAAAAGCTAATATAAAAAAAATTATATTTAGCTTTTAATTTAATAATTAAATAAATAAAGCTATTTAAAAAAAAAATTTATTTAACTTTATTAAGTTTAATAATATTAATAATATTAATAATATAAAAAAATATTAAAAATATTAAATTATTAAAATTATATATAAAGCTTAAATAAAGTTTTTATATTAAAATAAAAATTTCTTTAATAATTTAATATAATATTAAAGCTAAATAATTATAAGATTACTTAAATAAAAACTTACCTTAAGCTTTATTTATTTATTAGCTTATAATCTTATATTTATAAAATAATAAAACTTACTTATAGTTATAAAAACTATTAGTAATTTCTTAAAAAATAAAAGAAATTTAATTATAAAATATAATTAATTTATAAGGCCTTATTATAATATATAAGTTCTTAATATTAAAATTATTTCCTTTTAAAAAAGTAAATATATTACTAAAAGTATTAAAGTTAATATTATTTATAATATAATAATATAATTTTATAATAATTTAAAATAACTTTATAATTAATTATAATTTTTTATATATAAATAATTATAATTAAGGGTAATAATAAATTAATAATAATTATTTTTAAGCTTTATAAATATAAAAATAAATTAATATATAAGTTAAAGTTAATATATTTAAAGAAAAAATAAAATAATATAATAAATATAAAAATAAAAAAAGTAATATTAAAGTATTTAAGTTACTTAAAGGACTTAAAAAAGTAATTAATAAGACTTTAATAAGTTAATAAAGTAAATAATTATAATAAGTAATATAATTATATTAAATATATAATATAAAAAGGCTAAAAAAATTAAGAAAAATTAAAAGATATAATAATAAGTTATAATAATAAGTAATTTTATTTTTTTATATTTAAAAGAAATTATTTATTATTTATATAAATATTTTTTATATTAATTAATAATTAATTTTAAATAAAATTTTAATAAATTAATATTAATATAATTAATTAAAGTTTTAATAATAATAAATAATAAAATAATAATATTAATTTTAACTTTAATTAAAGTATTTATATAAATATTAAAAATTTATTTATATTTAATAATTAATTTATTTATAATTATTTATATTATACTTTATTTATATTTTATAATTTAAGTATATTTATAATTAAAAAGTTATATTTTTTAAAAAAGTTTTTATATTAATTAATAATAAATTTATTATTAACTTAAATTAAATTATTTATTAAATAGTTAATATTTATAATTAAACTTTAAAGTTATTAAATTATATAAATAATATAATATTTATTAAAATATTAAGTTTTATTTAATTATTTATAATAAATATAATTTAATAACTTTAAAGTTTAATTATAAATATAAAGTATATATTAATTTATAAAAAATTTAAAAGTAAAATTATAATAAATTAATAATAAAACTTATAAAATAAAAATACTTTTAAAATAATTTTTATAAAAAATATAATTTTATTAAATATTTTAAAATTATTATAAATAAATTAATAATTAAACCTTAATAAATTATAATTAAAATAAAAATAAAATAAAAATAAAATAAAAATAAAAATAAAATAAAAATAAAAATAAAATAAAAATAAAATAAAAATAAAATAAAAATAAAATAAAAATAAAATAAAAATAAAATAAAAATAAAATAAAAATAAAATAAAAATAAAATAAAAATAAAATAAAAATAAAATAAAAATAAAATAATAAATTATAAAATTTATAAACTTAAGAAAAAATCTTTTTTTATAAATAAATTAAATTATTTATAATAAAATAAATTATTTATTAATTAATAATTAAGTAATTAAAATATTATTAATTAAGTTAATTAAAAAATAATAATAAAGTAAATTTTATTTAATTAATTATAGCTTAATTTCTAAATTAATAAAAATAATAAAATACTTAATTAAAGTTATTATATTAAAGTATTATATAAAATATATATATATATAATAAATAATATTTCTTTTTAAATATAAAAAAATAAAGTTATTTATTATTATAACTTATTATTAAATCTTTTTTTTAAAAAAAATTTCTTAGTTTTTTTAGCCTTTTTATATTATATATTTAATATATTAAATCTAGGCCTTAAGTATTTATAATAATAATATTTTTAATTAATAAATTAAAATAATAACTTTTTATATAATTTCTTTAGGTAAAGTACTTTTTATTACCTTTTATTTTATTTAAAGTATTTTTAAAGGCCTTAAGCTTATTTTTATTAGCCTATAAGTTTTTTATTACTTACTTTTTAGCTATTATAATTATTATTATTATTAGCTTATTATTACCCTTAATTATAGTAATTTATATATAAAAAATTATAATTAATTATAAGGTTATTTTTTATTATAAAGTTACTTTATTATATTATAAATAATATTAACTTTAATACTTTTAATAATATATTTACTTTTTTTAAAAAAAATAATAACTTTTTTTCTTAATATTAAGGTCTTATATATTATAATAAGGCCTTATAAATTAATTATATCTTATAATTATTTTATAAAAAAAGATTCTTTTTATTTTCTAAGGAATTACTAATAGTTTTTTTAATTATAAAGCTTAAAGTAAGCTTTTTTTTTTTTAAGTAACTTTATTATTACTTTATATTATTAAGTTATTAATAAGAACTTTATTTTAATAAGTTTATTATTATTTTAAATTTTATATATAATTTTAATAATTTAATATTTTTAATATTTTTTTATATTATTAATATTATTAATATTATTAAACTTAATAAAGTTAAATAAGGTTATTTTTTTAATAACCTTATTTATTTAATTATTAAACTAAAAGCTAAATATAATCTTTTTTTATATTAATTTTTATAAGTTTTTTTCAATTTATATAATTATATTAAAAATAAATCTTAATAATAAATAATATTATATTATTATTATTATTATTATTATTATTATTATTATTATTATTATTATTATTATTATTATTATTATTATTATTATTATTATTATTATTATTATTATTATTATTATTATTATTATTATTATTATTATTATTATTATTATTATTATTATTATTATTATTATTATTATTATTATTATTGTTATTATTATTATTATTATTATTATTATTATTATTATTATTATTATTAGATATTTACTAATTATTTTTTTTATATATAGAATCTAAAGTTATTCCTTTAATATAGGATTCCTTATTTAATTTAAATCTTTAAAATAAAAAAATAAAAGTTATAATAGATAGATTTAATAAAGATAAAGTATTAAATAAGATATTAGTATTTCTTATTAAAAATAATATCTTTTTTAATGCTATTTCTTTAAATTTATTTAATAATTTATTATCTTATTATAATAAGTAAGTTATTTTATTTATTTTATTTTATATATTTTATTTATTATATTTTATATGCTTTTTTTATTTAATAAAATAACTAATATTAATTTTATAGTAATTATACTATAATTAATTAAATTAATATTCTTAAAATATTAAAAGATAATTATAATAAGGCTTTATTAAATTTAAATTTATATATTAAAGCTAATTTAAAGATTAATAGCTCTTTTTCTATAACCTTTAATATTTAAACTATAAATAATTAGAATTCCTATTTAAGAATAGTCCTTATATTTATTATTTAAATTTTAAATTAAAATATAAGCTAATAGGAATATATATAATTTTTTTCTTTATTTAATAGCTTTATTTTATTTAAAATAAAAAAACTAACTTTAAAATAGGATTTAAAGAGCTATTAGAAAGCTATATAAGAATATATATTTATAAATAATTTAATAAAACGCTTAAACCTTATTTATTAAATATAAATAATATATTTAGGTATTTATTTATTAGCATTCTTTATTAAATAGTAACTAATTTAATTATTTATTTAGTATTATATAAGATAATGCTATAAATAATAATATATTTATAGAATCCTTTAAAAAAGCTTATAAAAATACTACTAAAAAGGAATTTATAAATAATATTAAATATATAGTATATATTATTAGTTTAATTATATAAGATATATTAAAAGATTATATATCTTTATTTTCTTTTAATATATTATTATTAAATTATATAAATTTTAATTTATATAATAATAATAATAATTATATAGAAGAGGAAGAAGAAGATAATAAGTTTTTTAATAGTAAGTTATTTATTTATTTATTATTAAGCTATTTTATTTTATTTATTAATAATTTAATTTATATAATTTATTAATTTATTTAATAGATTTAATTTATTAACTAAGGCGAATTATTTCCTTAGTTAAATATACTTAAGAGCTTAATAGTTTATTAAGCGAAGGAATATTAAAAGTAAAAAGGGATAAAAAAAATCCCTATTTCTTATAATAAAGAAAGAATTCCTTTAGGTATTTATTTATTTATTATTTATTTATTTATTTATTTATTTATTTATTTAATTTATTTATTTATTTATTTATTTATTTATTTATTTATTTATTTATTTATTTATTTATTTATTTATTTATTTATTTATTTATTTATTTATTTATTTATTTATTTATTTATTTATTTATTTATTTATTTATTTATTTATTTATTTATTTATTTATTTATTTATTTATTTATTTATTTATTTATTTATTTATTTATTTATTTATTTATTTATTTATTTATTTATTTATTTATTTATTTATTTATTTATTTATTTATTTATTTATTTATTTATTTATTTATTTATTTATTTATTTATTTATTTATTTATTTATTTATTTATTTATTTATTTATTTATTTATTTATATATTTATTATATTTATATATTTATTATATTTATCTTATTTATCTTATAAAGCTAATAACTTATTAAAATAGATAATGCAACCTATTGGAATTTAACTTATTATATGCTTAAAATCTCTATTAATTTAAAAGAAGCCTTATTATATTATTATAATAACACTTCTAATGGAGAATTTAAAAAGGTATATTATTTATTTATTTATTTATTTATTTATTTATTAAAGCTATTTATTTTATTTATTAATTAATTATAATAGTTATATTTTAATTCCCTTAAATAGGAGGCTTTAAAGGAATTAAGAGATATATTTCTTATTTTTTTAAAGCCTTCTATTAAATTATAAGGCTAGCTTTATATAATAATTCTAATTGCTTTATTATATATTTATAAAATATATAATAAGCTTAAATTATTATATTTAAAATATAATAATAAAGCTAAAAAATTAAAATTAGTAAGTTTATTTAATTTATATATTATTATTTTTCATTAATTAATTAATTAACTTATTTTATTAGGTATCTTATTATAAGATTTATACTAAATCTATTTAATTTAATATAAATAAATTAGAAAAATATTTTCCTAAAAGGATTACTACTTTTAATTTAATTAATTATAAGCCTTTTTTTTTAGTTTATTTTTAGATTCTTAATTTAAAAATATTTATTTTAAAGAAAAAGGTTTATTATATTTTTTTATAAATATTAATTCTATTATTTTAGATCTAATTAAAATAAATTATAAAAGGTTAGTTTTTTATATATTTATTATTAATTTATTATATTAATTTTAATAGGCTATATAAGGAAGTTAATGGATTTATTATAATTAATAATAATTTAATTAATTTATTATTTAATGAATTAGCTAATAATCTTAATTATATTAGTAAAATTAAAGAACTTAATAATAATTTAAATAATTATTCTTTAGATTTTAATAAAGACCTTTATTTAGGTACTAATACTATTATTAAAGATAAAATATCTTTATATTTAAAAGAAGGGCCTATTAAAGAAGATATAAGTTATTTATTTTATTAATTCTTTATTTATTATTTATTATTTATTATTTATTATTTATTATTTATTATTTATTATTTATTATTTATTATTTATTATTTATTATTTATTATTTATTATTTATTATTTATTATTTATTATTTATTATTTATTATTTATTATTTATTATTTATTAATTTAATTAAATAGTATTAACCTTTAAATTAGTAGAAATTTAATAATTATAGATTTCTTATTTTATTTATTTTAGTAAGGTATTATTTAGCTATTCCTATTACTTTTACTTTTATAAAAAGTTAATTTTCTATTAGTAATAATATTATTATAAAAATAAGAAATAGGCTAAGCCTTAATTTAGTTACTAAAATAATATTATTAAAAAGCTAGTTAAAGGATTTTAAAGACTTAAAAAATAAATATTTAAAGGAAAACAACTTAGAATAAATTATATATAAATTATATAGTTATTTTCCATTAAAATATAAGTTATTTTATATTAATTACCTTATAATTAATTAATAAGTATTTTCTTTATAAAAATATAGCTTATTTTAAGTTAAGAGCTTTAAAATCTTAAAATAAGAGAGATAATAAGCTTTAAAAATTAAGAAATTAAATATCTTTTTATAAAAGCTAGTTAAAATTAAATAAAAATATTATTTATAAAATATATTTTATTATTATTATTATTTACTTTACTAGCTTATTTTAGCTAGCTTATAAATCAAGATATATCATTTATTATCTTTTAAGGCTTATTATCTCTCTTATTTATAGCTTTTAAAGCTTTTAACTTAAAATAAGCTATATCTTTTTATATAAGCTAGCTAAAATAAGTTAATAAAGTAAATAATAATATTAATATAGAATATTATATAAATAAGATATTTATTTAATTTTAGCTAGCTTATATAAAAAATATTTAATTTCTTAATTTTTAAGGCTTATTATTTATTTTATTTTAAGATTTTAAAGCTCTTAACTTAAAATAAGCTATATTTTCTTAATTAAGCTTAGTAAAATTATATAAGAAAATAAAACTTAATAATAATAAGATATATTTATTAAATATAGTTATTTTTTTAATTTTATTTTCTTAATAAAGAAGATAATTAATTTTATAACTTTTTAAGCTTATTATTATTTTTAAAGCTATTATTTTATTATTTATTTTGTTAATGAATTATTATTTGTTATTAGTTAATTAATAATGAATTTATTTTTATTTTGTTAGGGCCTTGAAGAAAACTAATGAAATTTGTTATTAGTTAATGAAAAACGAAGAATAATTTGTTAATGAAACGAATAACGAATAACGAAGAACGAATATAGCAACCCTGTTTAAAGGTATAGAAATATTAAGTTATAAAAAAGTTTAAAGAATTAAATTATAAAGATATATATATAATTTAAAATAATAATAAGTCTTATTATATTTATACTTTATTTATAAATTTACTATATAAATATAATAGTTTAATAAAGTTAATATTATTATTTAAATTAAATAAAAGATAACTTATAAATATGACTTATAATAACTATATATATTAAAAATATATAGTAATATTCTTTAATTAAGTACTTTTAATAATATATATATTTATAAATAATTATAAAGCTTAATAAATTAAAAAATAAAGGTAAATTAAATAAATTAAATAAAGGAATTAAATAATAATTTAATTTTCTAGGACTATTAAGTAATTAAAATATATTTTATTAAAAATATTAAATTATTATAAAGATATATATATACTAAGATAAAGTTAAAATTTATAATTAATAAACTAAAAATAATAATAATAATTAATAATAGCTACTTAAATATTTTAGTAAATAAAAATTAAATTAAGAAGTACTTACTAAATATAATATTCTTTTAACTTAATAAGCCTAATTAAAAGATAGCTATAAATAAACTTATTTTATTTTATAAAAAGTAAAAAGTTAATATAATTAAAAATTATAATAAAGATAAATATTTAATTATTATAAATATATAAGTATTAATATTATTATAAAGTAGAATTAATTTTTATAACTTAATAAATAAAAATATAAATTTTATTTAAATACTATTTAGCTTAATTAATAATTAAATTAAAAAAGTATAAGAAAATACCTTAATTATTTTATTAAATAAGTAAAAAGTAATTAAGAAATTAATAAATATCTTAAAATAAATATTAAATAATAAAATTTATATATATATTAAAAAGGTAAAAGAAGCTAAGGTAATTAAATAAATTATATAGTAATATAATATTTAAAGGGACTAAGGTAATATTTTAATATTAAAGAAAGAAAAAATAAAATATATTTAGTTAATAATTAATAAAACTAAAAGATATTTAAAAGATTATATTTATTAAGTATTAAAGATTAAAAAGTATTTAATAATATAATAAATAAATTATATATTTAAAAATAAACTAAATAAATAAAATAATTATATTTATTTAATAGCCTTATTTTTATTATATAGTATATATTTAATTAGGGTTACTAAATTCATTCTTTATTATTTATTTTCATCTTTATTAATAAATTATAATTTATTTTTTATTAACTAATAATAAATTTTAGTTATTTTCTTTAAGGCACTAATAAAACAAAAATAAATCTATTAATAAAAATAAATAATAAAGGATTTTTTTATTATTTATTAGAAATAAAATATAATTAAATAAATTATATAAATTATATAGAAAAATAGCTATAAAAAGCTAGTTTTTAAATATAAAGTTATTTTATTTTTATTATTATTAGTTAATAAGTAATTAATATATTCATTATTTACTAATAATTCATTAATAAATAATAAAGGTCTTTATTTTATTTTCTTTAACCTATTAAGGAAATAAATTATTACTAATTAGCAACCTTATATTTAATAAAATAAGAAAAAGCTAAATAGTAAATAATTTAAGGGCTCTTAATAAAATTATAATACTAAATATATATTTAATTTTATTATAAGAAAATATAATAGTATTTATTAAAGGAAAAAAGTATATTACTATATTAAATATATTAACTTTTTTTTATTAGCTTTTAGTATATAGTAAATATAAGAATTAAATAATTACTATTAATTTATAAGAATTAAAAATATTATATATTATTTTTATAAGCTTTTAAAATTTATTACTATATATATAAAAATTTATAAATTAAAGGCTTTACT
Organism: Trichoderma koningiopsis; assembly: GCA_022985005.1. Lineage (NCBI taxonomy): Eukaryota > Fungi > Ascomycota > Sordariomycetes > Hypocreales > Hypocreaceae > Trichoderma > Trichoderma koningiopsis. Next base: position 1,863,257 of record JAJPEM010000006.1, on the reverse strand, counting down.
ACCTTTAATATTTTATATAAGCTTATATTAATAATATAATAATATTTAATAATAACTTTAAGGATTATTATTAATACCTTTATAAGGTTTTTACTTTATTTAAAAAGCTTTAATTAATAATAAATTTAAAAGAATTATTTTATATTTATTTATTAATTTAATTACTTAATTTTTAAGTAAATATATTAAGACTATTAATAATAAATAAAAGACTTAATACTATAAAAAAAATTAAGATACTAATAAACTTAATAAACCTAAAGATTTATTTAAGAATAATAATATTCTTTTATTAATTTATATTTAAGTTTTAAATAAAGATAGCTTTATGAAAAAAGTAAAAAATAAAACTTTTAGTAATACTAAGAAAAGAAAAGAAAAAAATAAAAAAAATAAATAAAAAAGTTAAGTAATTTAAATTATAAAAAATAATATGTAAATTAATAAAGTTAAAAAGGAAATTCTTTACTTTATTATAAAATTAAATAATAAAATAAATATAATTATATTATTATAATTTAATAAAATTAATATTCTTTAAATTAAATATAAGTAAATAAGGAATAAAATTATTTATATTTTATATTAAGAATAATAAATAAGATTTACTAAATATATTAATTTAAAAATTATAATTAATTATATTCTTAAGTAATTATTATTTAAGGCTAAGAAAAGATATAAGCTTATAAAATTAAAAATAATATACTTTATTAAAGTATATTATAAACTTAAAATAATAATTTAATTTTATATTATATTAATTATAATTTTTATAAATTATATAGTAATAAAAGGTATAGTAAATTATATAATAATATTTATATTTAATTTAATAAAAGTAAATTAATAATTTATAATAGCTTTTATATATCTTAGCTAATTTAAATTAAATATTTATTATATTCTTAGTAAAATAAATTTAGTTTTAAATATATTATTATAATTACTTATAATAAAAATATAAAATACTTAATTAATAAATAATAAATTAAATAATATATAAAAATAAAATATATAATATATTATAACCTCCTTAAATATAAATAAAGAATTTTAAAAGAAATTAAAAAAAGGATATAAAATTAATTAATATTATATTAAAATACTTATTATTATAAACTTAAATAAATAAAAAAAGAAAAATAAACTAATAAATAAGTTTAAATAAATTATAATATTATTATATAATTAAGTGGGCCTAATATTTTATTAAGATATAAATAATTAATTATATTTATATATTTTTATAAATTATATTATAAATATAATATAAAAAGTATATAATAATTAATTTTATTTAAGAATTAAAAAAATATTAATAATATTAAATAAACTTAATATAATATAAATAATAAAATAAGTTTAATAATATATAGCTTATTATTTAAAGTATGTTAAGAATAAAATAAATAAATAAAAACCTATTAAAGAGATATAATTAATTTAAAATTAAGTATAATTATATTATATTATAGCTATAGATTTTATTATTAAATTACTTAAAGAAAAGCTAAGATTATTTTAAAAATTAAATAATTATAAATATTTATTTAATACTATATAGTAATAATTACTTATAAATAATTTAAAAAGATTATATTAATTTTAAAATTAATTTACTATATAATAGCCTAATAGGCTATAATTTACCTTTAATTATAAATATTATATAATTAGGAATTATTAAAAATTATAATTAATAATTAAAATAAAATAAAAAATTTATATTAAACTTTTAAACCTTACTTTTTAAAGTATTAAATATAAAATTAATAATTAATATAAATTACTATTTATAAAAAAATAATAGCTTAAAGTAAAAAAATTAAATTATTAAAATAGCTATTTAATATTATGTAGTAATATTTAATATTCCTTAAATAAAGATTATTTTAGCCTTATAATTTTACCTTAATAATAATTATAATATATTAATTAAATAAAGCCTTAATAAATTAATATTAAGTTTTAAATTAATTAAATAAATAAAAGTACTTAAACTTAATATAAAATTTAATTAAGATATATTAAATTAGGGTTGTAAAATTAATCTTTAGTTTTTTGTTTTTAGTTTTATACTAAGATTAATAATAGTTTTTAGTTATTAAAAATAAATTATAATTAGTTTTCATTAAATAAAAACTAATTATTATTATTATTTTTATTACTAATATTAGTAACTAAAAAAACTAATATTAGTTTTTAATATATAATAAATTAATAATAAAATAAAATTCATTTTTTATATATAATAAATTAATAATAAAATAAAATTCATTTTTTATATATAATAAATTAATAATAAAATGAAATTTATTTTTTATATATAATAAATTAGTAATAAAATAAAATTTATTTATTATATATAAAAAAAAAATATATTATTTTAAATGCCTGCAAATTTAATTAAATTAGCTATTTATAATTAATTTATAAGCAGCTAATTTAATTCATAAGCAGCTAATTTAATTTATAAGTACCTAATTTAATTTATAAGCAATTAATTTAACTAAAAATATATATATCTTTATTTTTCCTAGTTTTTTTTTATTTTTTTTTTAGTTTTTATTATTATTACTACCATTTTTTATTATTATAAAAATAAATTTAAATTATTCTAATAATTCTAAGGCTTTTAAAGCTATAAAAGCTATTTCCCTTATAAAAATACCTATAAATACTAAAATAAGCTCTATTAATAATTCCTTATTTATAATAAATAACGCTAATATTAGCACTATTAATTCTATTTATAATAAAGAGGATTATAAATTAAAAGCTAATAAGGATTCTAGAATTTATATTTTTTAATAGAATTTATTTACTAGAACCTTATTACCTATTAATTTAAATAAGGAGTGTAAAATTAAATTATAATACACTATATAAGTTAAAAATCCTTATTTTTTAATTTAAAAAGCTAATAAATTATATTATTTATTATAAATAATATATTCATAAAGCATATTAAAAATGCTTTATAATAATATTTTTTATTTACTAATAGCTTTTTTTTTTAATATTTTTAAGTATACTTATAAGTTAATAGCTTAACTAAGGAATTTTAAATTATTTAATTTTACTTAACATTATTAAGCTTTATACCTACAAATAGCTTATAATAAAAGCTCTAAAAAGCTTAAAAAATACAGTAAGTTATTATTTTATTATTAATTATAAGTATTTTTTATTATTTATTATAAGTTATTTTTTATTATTTATAAGTATTTTTTTACTAATATATTAATTAAAAGCTAAAATTATCCCTTTAATGCCTAATAACTTATTAAATTTAAATTCTTAATATAAAAAAAGTAAAAATAATATTATTATTTAATAATAATAAAGTAATAAAATTAATATTATCTTTTTTAATAAAAAATAATATTTCTTTTAATATAATTACTTTAAATTTATTTAATAAATTATTATTTTATTATAATAAGTAAGTTATTTCTTTTATTTTATTTTATTTATCTTATTTATCTTATTTATTTTAATTAAACTAATTTTTATTAAGGATTATAAAAAAGTTAATAGGATTATTATTAAAAAAGCCTCAAAAAAGACCTATAAAAAGGCTTTATTAAATTTAAATTTACTTTTAGAAGTAAATATAAAATCTTATAGTTCTTTTTCTATAACCTTTAATATTTAAACTTTAAATAATTAAAATTCCTATTTAAGGATTATTTTAATTTATAAAATTTTAAATTTTAAATTAAAATATAACTTAATAGATATTTTATTTATATTATACTTTTAATTATTTAATTATTAATTTTATTATAGATTTTTCTAAACTTATTAAAATTTATATTAGAATATATATATTTTAATAGTTTAATAAAGCTTTAAAAGCTTATCCTTATTTATTAAATTATAATAATTTAATAAGGTATATTTTTTTTTATTTATAATTAATTTATAATAACTTTATTATTAATAGCTTTTTTTATTTAGTATTATAAGAGATAATACTATAAATAATAATATATTTATAAAGTCTTTTAAAGAAGCTTATAAAAAAACTTATAAAAAGGACTTTATAAATAATATTAAATATATAGCATATATTATTAATTTAATTACTTAAGATATATTAAAAGATTATATATTTAATTTAGCTTTTAATTTATTATTATTAAATTATATATATAATAATTTATATAATAATAATAAATTAAAAGATAATAAAAATAAAAATACTATATTTAATAATAAGTTAATTAATTTATTTAATTTATATAATAACTAATAATAAAAATAGGTATTATAAATTAAATAAGGTAGCTTATTTCCCTTATAAAATATATATAAAAATTAAGTTCTTTATTATTAAAAGGAATTTTAAAGGCTAAAAAAGAAAATAAAATCCCTTTTAATTATAATAAAAAAAATCCCTTTAAGTATATTATTTATTTAATTATAGCTTTTTTTATTATTTATATTTATTAATTATAAAATAAATAATATAACCTATTAGAATTTAACTTATTATATACTTAATGCTTTTATTAATTTAAAAGAAGCCTTATATTTTTATTATAAATTTATTAATAATAGTAAATTTAAAAAGGTATATTATATAATTTATTTATATAAGGTTTTTTTTTTAAGCTAATATTTATATTATTTAATTATATTTAAATAAAGTTAAATAGCTAGCTTTAAAAGAGCTAAGAAATATATTTCTTATTTTTTTAAAGCTTTCTATTAAATTATAAGGCTAATTTTATATAATAATTTTAATTATATTATTATATATTTATAAAATATATAATAAATTAAATCTATTATATAAAAAATATATATTTAATCTCTATAATAAAGAATTAATAAGTTATTTATCTTATTTTATTTTATTTTATAATTACTAATTATTTAATAGATTCCTTATTATAAGTTATTTTAACTACTATAAAATTAGGAATTATTAAATTAAAGAAGTATTTTCCTACTTAATTTAAAAATATTTATTTTAAAGAAAATAGCTTATATTTTTATTTTAATTTAAATAATAATATAATTAACCTTATTAAAAATAAATATAATAAGTAAGTTATTTTATTCCTTTAATTCCCTTTTCTTATTAGTTTTATTATATTAACTATAAAAATAAGCTAAATAAGGAAATAAATAACCTTATTATAACTAATAACTTAATTAATTTATCTTTTAATAAATTAGCTAAGGATTTTAATTATAATAATAATAATAATAATAATAATAATAATAATAATAATAATAATAATAATAATAATAATAATAATAATAATAATAATAATAATAATAATAATAATAATAATAATAATAATAATAAAAATCCTAATAATAATTTAAATTTATTACCTTTTAATAAAGGATTGTATTTAGGGGCTAATAATAATAATAATAATAAAAATAAAGTATTATTATATTTAAAAGGAAGCCTTTTAGAAGAAAATATAAGTATTTTTTTATTTCTTTATTTATATCCTTTTTTATACCCTTTATTATTTATTTATTAATTTATTTAATAGGAAAACCCCTTAGATTATTAGAAATTAAATAAAACTTAATTTCCTATTTTATTTATTTTAGTAAGGTATTATTTAGCTATTCCTACTACCTCTGCTATAATAAAAAGCATTTTTTCTATTTTTAATAATATTATAACTAAATTTAAAAATAGGCTTAAGCCAGGGTTGTAAATTCATTACTAAATTCATTACTAAAAACGAATTTATTAGTAACGAAACTAGTTTTTGTTTTTAAAGGTTAATAATAAAATAAATTTCATTTTATTTATTTTAGTTTAAATGAATTTTATTTTTTATTAGTTATAAAATAAATAAATATAAAAAACTATAAAAAAAAATAAAACTAGTAATTTTTATATACTATTATTATATAATTATTATTTAACCTTGCTTAATAATTATTATTATAATTCCTTTAATTTTATTTTATAAGCCTTAATTTTTATTAGTTACTAAAAATTATTATATTAGTTTTTTATTTACTAATAAAAAACTAATTTAGTTACTAATTTAGTAACTAAAAACTACTATTAATCTTAGTAACGAAACGAAAAACGAAAAACTAAAGATTAATTTTACAACCCTGGCTTAAGCCTAGTTTAGTTAAGGAAATAATATTATTAAAAAGCTAGATTAAGGATTTTAAAAAGCTAAAAAATAAGTATTTAGATAATAATAATATAAAAGAAATAAAATAAAAGCTATTACTTTTATTTTATTTTATTAGTTAATTAATTTATTAGCTATTATTTATTTTATTAGTTATTTATTTTATTAGTTAATTAATTTATTAGCTATTATTTATTTTATTAGTTATTTATTTTATTAGTTATTTATTTTATTAGTTATTTATTTTATTATTAATTATTTTATTATTAATTATTTATTTTATTATTAGTTATTTATTTTATTCTTAGATATTTTTTTTATTATTAATTATTTAGTTTTTTAATTACTAAATTAGTAACTAAATTAGTTACTAAATTAATTTTAGTTTTAGTTATTAATTTATATATTAAAAACTAATACTAATAAAAAACTAATTTTTATTATTTTATTAGTAACTAAATTAGTTACTAAATTAATTTTAGTTTTAGTTATTAATTTATATATTAAAAACTAATACTAATAAAAAACTAATTTTTATTATTTTATTAGTTACTAAATTAGTAATAAAACTAATTTTGTTTTTAGTTAATAATTTATATATTAAAAACAAATACTAATTAAAAACTAAAAACTAAAAATGAAATTAGTTTTATTATTAATTTTAATAAATAAAATTAGTTTTATTATTAATAAATTTATTATTAGTAATGAAATTAGTAATGAGTTTACAACCCTATATTAAATACCCTTAAAAGATTATATATTAAGGAGGTAAAATACTTAATAAATAAAGTAAGAATATTAATAAGATTTATATATAATAAAAAATATAAATTAATTAAATTTTAATTAAGTAATAAGGTTTACTTATATTTATATAAAGGATATTATTTATTAAATATATTACTTAAAAAATAATTTAAGTAAAAAGTAAAATTATTTAAAGTAATTTAAAAAGTTAATTTATTAGCTTATAAACTTAAATTATTAATAATATAAAGAATTTATAATATAATATTAATTATATACTTATTTTTAATATTAAAAATTAATAATTATAATATTAAATTAATTAAGGTATTAAATAAGATTATAATTAAGGGAAAAAACTACTAAGAAATTAAAAAGTTAATAAATAAATAAATAAGTATAAGGAATAAGAATTTATAAGTTAAATATTTAATTAAATAAAAGGAATATAAATATAAAAAAATTAATAAATAAAAAGAAAATAATTTATTTAAATAATGAAGGAATTAATTTATAAATATAAATAAATATACTTAATAAATAATCTTTTCTTAAATATATTAAAAATAAAAGAAATATAATATATTCTTAAAATAAATATTTAAATTTAGCTATTAGCTTAATTAATTATAAAGGCTTATCTTCTTATAATTAAAAGTATAATAAATATTTAATATTATATTAAGTAATAAAATAATAATAAGTAAAATAATAATAAGTATAAATATAATTATTAATTATAAAAAATTTTAAATTTTACATACTTATATAATTCTTTTATAATATATATTATTACTTTCTTTTAAAAGTAAATTACTTTATTATTTTTAATTTATAATACTATTAAAATATATTATTAGTTAAGATAATTAATATTAAGATTATATTACTATTATTAATACTTATAAAGAATAATTAAATATAAAATATAAAAGTTATTAAATAATAATTATTAATAATATAGCTTAAATGTAAATTTATAATTATTTTTAAAATAAATTTAATTATAAAGGCTAATATAAAGATAATAAATAAAAAAAAATTAAGATAAATAGTAAAATTAATTTAAACTATATTTATTATAGTAAATAAAAAGTAAAAAGAATATAAAATTTACTTTAAAGCCTATCTTAACAAATATAAAACTATTAAAGTATTTAATACTAAGAATTAATTAATTTAAGGAGGTAAAAAAATTTTTAAGTAATAAACTAATAAATATTAATATTATATTTAAGTAAGAAAATAAATTATATATTTTATTAGTATTATTATTAATTATAGTTATTATTATAATAAATTCTAAAAGGAATTTTTAATAAAAAGAGTAATAATATCCTTATTTAACTAAATAATCTTAAATAATTAAATTACCTTAATATAATTATTAATAGTTATAAACTTAACTTAGCCTTTATCTTAATAAATATTAAATATTAATAAAATTTAATAGTATTATAACTTAAATTTATAAAATTATAAAAATTTAAATAATTATAAGTAAAGGTAAAATTAAATAAATTAAAGAAGAAACTTTAAAAGTAAAAAAAAGAAAGCTAAAGGATAAATAAATAAAGATATTATAATAAAGAGTATTTATATTAATTAAAGATAAAGATAAATTTAAGGACTAAGATAAAACTAATTATTAATCTTTAAAAGAAAATAATAAAAATAATTAACCTTATTATAAAAAATTAAGATAAATAAAAGAATATAATATAAATTTATTAAGAATAGTAAATTACTAAGATAATTAGTTAATAAAATCTATTAAATAATAACCTACTATAAGATATAATAAATTAATTCTTAGAGAACTATAATAATAACTTTATATTTAATATACTAGAAAGACTAAAGTTAAAGAAAGAAGCTAAATTTTAAATTAATATTAATAACTTATTTAATATAAAGAGTATAATAGACTTATATAGCGTATTAGATAATAAGAAGAATTTAAAGAAACTTTATTTGATAATAAAGATACTAGAAATTAGGGTTGCTATATTCGTTCTTTATTATTCGTTTTTGTTTTTGTTAATGAATTATTCTTTGTTTTTCATTAATTAATAATGAATTTCATTAGTTTTCTTTAAGGCCCTAATAAAATAAATAAATTTATTATTAATTAATTAATAATAAATAACGATTTATTAATAAAATGAATAATAAATCTTCTTTTATTAATGAAATTAATAATAAAATAAAACTTTAAAAATTAAATATCTTCTTTATTAAGAAAATGAAATTAAAAAAATAACTATATTTAATAAATATATTTTATTATTATTAAGTTTAATTTTTTTTATATAATATACTAAGCTAAATAAAGAATATTTAGCTTATTTTAACTTAAAAGCTTTAAAATCTTAAAATAAGAGAGATAATGAGCCTTAAAAATAATAAATAATGTATCTTTTCTTATAAGCTAGCTAAAATAAGCTAGTAAAGTAAATAATAATAATAATATAATACTTTTTATAAATAAAATTTTTATTTAATTTTAACTAGCTTATTTAAAAAGATATTTAATATCTTAATTTTTAAGGCTTATTATCTCTCTTATTTTAAGATTTTAAAGCTTTTAACTTAAAACAAGCTATATCTTTTTAGATAAGCTAGCTAAAATAAGTTTTCAAAATAAATAATAATAATATTATGGTATAATATATAAATAAAATTTTTATTTAATTTTAACTAATTTATTAAAAAAGATATTTAAATTATTAAATATATAAGCTTATTTTTTTTTTAATTTAAAGCTTTTAAAGCTTTTAACTTAAAATAAGCTATATTTTTATAAAGAAAATACTTAAAAAATAGTTATAAGGTAGTTAATATAAAATAACTTATATTTTAATATAAAATAACTTATAATTTAATATAAAATAACTTATATTTTAATATAAAATAGCTATATAGTTTATATATAATTTATTTTAAGTTATTTTTCTTTAAATATTTATTTTTTTAACTCTTTAAAATCCTTTAACTAGCTTTTTAATAATATTATTTTAGTAATTAAATTAGGGCTTAGCTTATTTTTTATTTTTATAATAATATTATTACTAATAGAAAATTAACTTTTTATAGAAGTAGAAGTAATAGGAATAGCTAAATAATGCCTTATTAAAATAAGTAAAATAAGAAATTTATAACTATTAAATTTCTACTAATTTAAAAGTAAATACTATTAAATTAAATTAGTAAATAATATATAATAAATAATAAATAAGGAATTAATAAAATAAATAACTTATATCTTTTTTAATAGGCCTTTCTTTTAAATATAAAGATATTTTATCTTTAATAATAGTATTAATACCTAAATAAAGGTCTTTATTAGAATTTAAAGAATAATTATTTAAATTATTATTAGGTTCTTTAATTTTACTAATATAATTAGAATTTTTAGCTAATTTATTAAATAATAAATTAATTAAATTATTATTAATTATAATAAATCCATTAACTTCTTTATATAGCCTATTAAAATTAATGTAATAAATTAATAATAAATATATAAAAAACTAACCTTTTATAATTTATTTTAATTAAATTTAAAATAGTAGAATTAATATTTATAAAAAAATATAATAAACCTTTTTTTAAAATAAATATTTTTAAATTAAGGATTTAAAAACAAACTAAAAAAAGGGCTTATAATTAATTAAACTAGAAGTAGTAATCCTTTTAAGGAAATATTTTTTTAATTTATTTATACTAGATTAAATAGATTTAATATAAATCTTATAATAAGCTACCTAATAAAATATGTTAATTAATTAAAAAATAAAATAATAAAATAATAAAATAATAAAATAATAAAATAATAAAATAATAAAATAATAAAATAATAAAATAATAAAATAATAAAATAATAAAATAATAAAATAATAAAATAATAAAATAATAAAATAATAAAATAATAAAATAATAAAATAATAAAATAATAAAATAATAAAATAATAAAATAATAAAATAATAAAATAATAAAATAATAAAATAATAAAATAATAAAATAATAAAATAATAAAATAATAAAATAATAAAATAATTATAATTAAATTAATTAAACTTATTAATTTTAATTTTTTAGCTTTATTATTATATTTTAAATATAATAATTTAAGCCTATTATATATTTTATAAATATATAATAAAGCAATTAGAATTGTTATATAAAGCTAGCCTTGTAATTTAATAGAAGCCTTTAAGAAAATAAGAAATATATCTCTTAATTCTTTTAAAGCCCCCTATTTAAGGGAATTAAAATATAACTATTATAATTAATTAATAAATAAAATAAATAGCTTTTATAAATAAATAAATAAAATAAATAGCTTAAATAAATAAATAAGTAAATAAATAAATAAATAAATAAATAAATAAATAAATAAATAAATAAATAAATAAATAAATAAATAAATAATAAATAATAACTTACTTCTTTTTTTAATTTACTTAAATTACTTATTATAAGCTATTAGAGGGTACTTTATTTAATAGTAGTAAGCTAAATTAAATAATTTAAAGCCTTTTAATTAATATTTAGCTTTAAAATTATAACTATAAAATTAATTAATTAATTAATAAGCTAATAATAAAATAATTAATAATATAATAATAAAATAACTAACCTTATATATTTAATATTTATTTGGCATTCTTTTAAGCTTTAATAGGTAATAATTCACTAGTAAATAAATGATATTAAAAAATATAAGTTTTTAAATCTTTATTTTCTTTTAATTTATAATTTAGATTATTAAAAATAGAAAAACTAGTAATACTAGCTTTTTTATCTTTAATAATAGATAAATTTAAATTATAGTTAGAAGAAATAGGGTTATTAACCCTGGTTAGGGTTAAATTAAGAATAGTAGCTTTATAAGCTTTTTCTTCTTTATATTTATAGTTAAAATCCATAATAAAAAAAATATAATTAATAATAGTTATTTATATAAAAAATAAATAGTTAATAAAAAATAAGAAAATAAAAAATAAGAAGCTATATATATATATAATTTTCTTTATTTAATTTATAAGCTTTATTTAATTTATAAGCCTTATTTAATTTATAAGCTTTATTTAATTTATAAGCTATATTTATTCTCTATGCATTATTTAATTTATTTAATTTATTAAATATAATAATAAAATTAAATTAAGTTAGCTAGGTAAATATTAATAATTATATAATACATTTATTATATAGTATTTTTATATAATTATAGCTAGCTTAATTAAGGAATTATAGCTTATTTTAAGTTAAGAGCTTTAAAATCTTAAAATAAGAAGAATAATATACCTTAAAGATTAAGAAATTAAATATCTTTTTAAATAAGCTAGCTAAAATTAAATAAAAATTTTATTTATAAAAAGTATTATATTATTATCATTATTTACTTTACTAGCTTATTTTAGCTAGCTTATAAGAAAATATATATTATTTATTTTTTTTAAGGCTTATTATCTCCCTTATTTATAGCTTTTAAAGCTTTTAACTTAAAATAAACTATATCTTTTAAAATAAGCTAGCTAAAATAAATTAGTAAAGTAAATAATAATAATAATATAGTATATTATATAAATAAGATTTTTATTTAATATTAATTAGCTTATTAAAAAAGATATTTAGTTTCTTAATTTTTAAAATATATTATTTTTCTTATTTTAAGATTTTAAAGCTCTTAACTTAAAATAAACTATAATTTCTTAATTAAGCTAGCTATAATTATATAAAAATTCTATATAATAAATATATTATATAATTATTAATATTTTAAATCTTAATATTCTTTATTTATTTTATTTAAGAAATTAATTAGACTTTTAGTTATTTATAATAAATAAAATTAGTAATAATTTATTATTAATTTTATTATTTATTTTTCTTTAGAAATTTATTAATAAATAATAAATAATATTTATTTTCTTTAATTTATTAATAAAATAAAGTTTAATTAATAAATAATAAATTAAATTTACTTTATTTTCTTTAATATAATAATAAAATAAATTATTACTACTTAGTAACCTTAATAATAGTAAAGTTAAAAAGGTATATTATGTATTTTAATTATATAAGGTTTTTTTATACTAATTTTAATTTATTTAATTATATTTAAATAAAGTTAAATAATTAGCTTTAAAAGAGCTAAGAAATATTTTTTTTATTTTTTTAAAGCCTTTTATTAAATTATAAGGCTAATTTTATATAATAATTTTAATTATATTATTATATATATATAAAATATATAATAAATTAAATTTATTATATAAAAAATATATATTTAATTCCTTTAATAAGAAATTAATAAGTTATTTATTTATATTTATTATATTTAATTATTTATTAATATTATAATAAATTCCTTATTATAAGTTATTTATAAATACTATAAAATTAAGATTAATTAGATTAAAGAAGTATTTTCCTAGAAAAATAATAACTTTTAATTTAATTAATTATAAAGTATTTTATTTAGCTTATTTTTAAATTCTTAATTTAAAAATATTTATTTTAAAGAAAAAGGCTTATTATATTTTTATTTTAACTTAAATAATAATATAATTAATTTTATTAAAATTAAATATAATAAGTAAGTTATTTTTTTCTTTTTATTTTATTTTTATTTTATTAATAATAAAAATAAGTTAAATAAAGAAATAAATAACCTTATTATAATTAATAACTTAATTAATTTATTTTTTAATAAATTAGCTAAGGACTTTAATTATAATAATAATAATAATATTAATAATAAAAACCTTAATAATAATTTAAATTTATTAAATTTTAATAAAAAATTTTAAAAGGCTAATAATAATAATAATAATAATAATAATAATAATAATAATAATAATAATAATAATAATAATAATAATAATAATAATAATAATAATAATAATAATAATAATAATAATAATAATAATAATAATAATAAAATAATATTATATTTAAAAGAATGCCTTTTAAAAGAAAATATAAGTATTTTTTTTATTTATTTATTTATATTCTTTTTTATATTCTTTTTTATATTCTTTTTTTATTTTTTTTAGTAATATTTTTTATTTATTTATTAATTTTTTATAAGAAAATCCCTTAAATTATTAGAAATTAAATAAAACTTAAGTTCTTATTTTATTTATCCTAATAAAGTATTATTTAGCTATTTTTATTACTTTTATTATAATAAAAAATAATTTTTTTTATTTTTAATAATATTATAATTAAATTTAAAAATAAGCTTAAGCTTAGTTTAATTAAGAAAATAATATTATTAAAAAACTAAATTAAGGATTTTAAAAAGCTAGAAAATAAGTATTTAAATAATAGTAGGGTTATAAATTTATTATTAATTTTATTATTAATAATAAATTTATTAGTAGTAAAATTAATTTTATTTATTTAAATTAATAATAAAATTAATTTTATCTTTTATTTTTTATTTTTTATTTTTAATTAATATTTATTTTTTATATATAAATTATTAACTAAAAATAAAATTAATTTTATTATAAATTTAATAATTAATAAAATAATTAATTAATAACTAATAAAATAACTAATTATTAAAATAAAAGTAATAGCTTTTTTTTTTTTTATATATTATTATTATTTAAATATTTATTTTTTAGCTTTTTAAAATCCTTAATTTAGCTTTTTAATAATATTATTTCCTTAATTAAACTAAGCTTAAGCCTATTTTTAGATTTAATTATAATATTATTAAAAATAAAAAAAATACTTTTTATTATAATAAAAGTAATAAAAATAACTAAATAATATATTATTAAAATAAATAAAATAAGAAATTAAGTTTTATTTAATTTCTTATAATTTTAAGGGTTTTTTTATTAAATAAATTAATAAATAAATAAAAAAGGGTATAAAAAAGAATATAAATAAATAAATAAAAAAATACTTATATTTTCTTTTAAAAGGCTTCCTTTTAAATATAATAATATTTTATTTTTATTTTTATTATTATTATTAGCCCCTAAGTAAAATTCTTTATTAAAATCTAATAAATTAAAATTATTATTAAGATTATTATTATTATTATTATAATTAAAATTCTTAGTTAATTTATTAAAAGATAAATTAATTAAGTTATTAATTATAATAAAGCTATTTATTATCTTAATTTATTTATATTATTAATAAAATAAAATTAATAAAGAAATAAAATAAAAAGAAAAAATAATTTATTTATTATATTTAATTTTAATAAGGCTAATTATATCATTATTTAAATTAAAATAAAAATATAATAAGTTTTTTTCTTTAAAATAAATATTTTTAAATTAAAAATTTAAAAATAAGCTAAATAAAAATACTTATAATTAATTAAATTAAAAGCTATTATTTTCCTAGGAAATACTTCTTTAATTTAGTTAATTTTAATTTTATAATATTTATAAATAACTTATAATAAAAAATTATTATAATATTAATAAATAAATAAATAAAATAAATATAAATAAATAACTTATTAATTTCTTATTAAAGGAATTAAATATATATTTTTTATATAATAAATTTAATTTATAATATATTTTATAAATATATAATAATATAATTAAAATTATTATATAAAATTAACTTTATAATTTAATAAAAGGCTTTAAAAAAATAAAAAATATATTTCTTAGCTTTTTTAAAACTAATTATTTAACTTTATTTAAATATAATTAAATAAAATAAATAATAACTTAAAAAAACCTTATTAAGATTTATTTTTAATATAATTATATAAGTTTAAAAAGACTTATAAAGGCTAATATAAAAGAGAACTATACTTAACCCTTAGTTTAATAATTAAATAAATAAGGCTATTAAAAAAAATACCTTATTTAGCTTTATTAAGTTTAATAATATTAATAATATTAATAAAATAAAAAAATATAAAAAATATTAAATTATTAAGATTATATATTAAGGTTTAAAATAAGGTTTTTATATTAAAATAAAGTTCTTATTAATAACTTAATAATATAAGGTAATAATAAAGCTACTTAAATAAAGGCCTGCCTTAAGCTTTATAATTATAAAAACTATTAATAATCCCTTAGAAAATAAAAGGAATTCTTTTTTATAAAGTAATTATAAGGTATAATTAATTTATAAAGCCTTATTATAATATATAAAACCTTAATATTAAAATTATTTCTTTTTTAATATAATAAGGCAGCCTTATAATAGCTTAAAATAACCTTATAATTAATTATAATCTCTTATATATAAATTATTATAGCTAAGAGTAATAATAAGCTAATAATAATTACTATTAAATTAAGCTAATTATAATAGTAAATTAATAATTAAGCTAAATTTAATAAATTTAATAAAGGAAAGGAGTAATATAATAAGTATAAAGGTAAGAAGAATAATAAGAGGGCGCCTTAGTTACTTAGGGAGGTTAAAGAAGTAATTAATAAAGTTATTAATTTAAAGACTTAACTTAGTTTTTTTTAATAAGTTAGTAAAGTAAATAATTATAATAAGTAGTATAGTTTATTTACTATAAAGTATATATTAAATATATAATATAAGAAGGCTAAAAAAACTAAGAAAATTTTAAAAAAAAAAAAGTTTAATAATAGGTTATAGTAATAGGTAGCTTTATCTTTTTATATCTAGGAGGAATTAAAAAAACTTTATATTAATAAAATAAATAATATATCTTTTTAAATTTTTTATTATTAGTAAATTTATAATAAAAATATAAGGCTTTTTTTAAATTAATAAAAGTATTTAATATATAATAAGTTAAGTTTTAATAGGTTATATTATTTATTTTATAATTAATATATAAAAATAATAAAAAAAAGCTATAATTAAATAAATAATATACTTAAAGGGATTTTTTCTTTATTATAATTAAAAGGGATTTTATTTTCTTTTTTAGCTTTTAAAATTCCTTTTAATAATAAAGAACTTATTTTTATATATATTTTTTATATATATTTTATAAGGGAAATAAATTACTTTATTTAATTTATAATACTTATTTTTATTATTAGTTATTAAAATTATATAAAATAAATAAAATAATTAACTTATTATTAAATATAATATTTTTATTTTTATTATTTTTAAGTTATTATTATTATATAAATTATTATTTATATAATTTAATAATAATAAATTAAAAGTTAAATTAAATATATAATCTTTTAATATATCTTTAGTAATTAAATTATTAATATATATTATATATTTAATATTATTTATAAAGTTTATTTTATAAGTTTTTTTATAAGCTTTTTTAAAAGACTTTATAAATATATTATTATTTATAATATTATTTTTTATAATATTAAATAAAAAAAGCTATTAATAATAAAAGTATTATAAATTAATTATAAATAAAAAAAATATTTTATTAAATTATTATAATTAAATAAATAAAAATAAGCTCTTAAAGCTTTATTAAATTATTAAAAAATATATATATTAATATAATTTTTAATAAGTTTAAAAAAACTTATAATAAATTTAATTATTAAATAATTAAAAATATAATATAAATAATATACTTATTAATTTATATTTTAATTTTAATTTTAAATTAATATAAATTAAAATAATTCTTAAATAAAAATTTTAATTATTTAAAGTTTAAATATTAAAGGTTATAAAAAAAACTATAAGGTTTTATATTTACTTTTAAAAGTAAATTTAAATTTAATAAAACTTTTTTATAAGTCTTTTTTAAAGCTTTTTTTAATATTAATTCTATTAACTTTCTTATAATTTTTCATAAAAATTTATATATTAAAATAAATAAAATAAAATAAATAAAAATAAATAGCTTACTTATTATAATAAAATAAAAATTTATTAAATAAATTTAAAGTAATTATATTAAAAGAAATATTATCTTTTATTAAAAAAGATAATATTAATTTTATTAATTTATTATTTTTAAATAATAATATTATTTTTACTTTTTTATATTAAGAATTTAAATATAATAAATTATTAAGTATTAAAGAAATAATATTAGCTTTTAATTAATTTATTAGTAAAAAAATACTTATAATAAATAATAAAAAATAACTTATAATAAATAATTAAATAATAATTAATTATTTTTTTTTAGGCTATTTAAAGCTTTTATTATAAATTATTTATAAGTATAAAGCTTAATAATATTAAGTAAAATTAATAATTTAAAATTCCTTAGTTAAGTTATTATTTTATAAGGTAAAGAAATTAAAATAGCTATAATTTAAGTAAATAACTTAATTAACTTATATAAAGATTTATAAGTATAACTTAAATTAATATATAAATAAATAAAATAAAATATTAATTAAATAAAGCTTAAGGATTTAATTCTTTAAAAGGAAAATATATTTTATTTTTATTATATATAAAGGGAATTAAATAAGTTAATATTAAGATAAATTAATTAAGTAATAAATTAAATTATAAAGAAATAAAATTATATAAAATTATAAAGAAAATTAAAGAAGTAAATTATAAACTTAATATTTTTAATATTAAAGGAAAATAAAAAGTAAAAATTTACTTAATTTTTTATATTTTACTATTAAAAAAAGCTTTAATAAATAAAAATATAAGTAAAATTATTTATAATAAAATTTTAATTAAAAGAAAAAAAATATAAAATTAAAAAATCCTTAAAATAAAATTTAATTAAAATAAGCTATATAAATATTTAATAAAATAAAAAAATTATAATAATAATATAAATAGCTAAGAATTTATTAAAAACTTAAAGAATATATAAGTAATAATAAATAAAATTTATTAAAATTTAAGAGTTTAAATAATATTAAATTAATTATATTAAGATTAACTTACTTAAAAAAAGTTAAGTTATTAAAAATAAAGCTAAGCCTTGAATATAAATTAATAACTTATTTAAAAAAATTATTTAGTAGTTATTATTATATTCTTTTTAATTATTTTATAATAAAATAATTCTTTACTTTACTTTTTTATTTTTTTTTATATTTTATAAATATATAATAAATTATTTATTATTTTAATTAATTTAAATTAAAATATTAATAATTAAGTATTTAAAATATTAAAATATTTATTTACTTTCTTCTTTTTATACTTTAATATATTTTCTTATATAAATACTTTTTTAATTAAAAAATATTAATTAATTATTTTTATAAATAAAAATAAAAACTTATAAGAACTTATAATTAAAATATTATTATAAAACTTCTTAGTCTTTATATAATTTTTATAATAAAAAAATAACTTTAATATTATATAAATAAGCTTATAATAATAATAATAAATATATAATATATTAGTTATAAGACTTATAATTTAAATATACTTAGCTAAGAAAATATTTTTATAATATGTTTTAATAAAAGCTATAAAATTAATTATATTATATATATAAAAAAGAAAATTACTTATTAAGAAAAAAAATATTATATAATATATAATAAGTTTTAAAAATAAAATCTTTAAAAAGAAAGTATTATATTATAACTTAATTTCTTAAAGCCTTAATAAATAATATATACCTTAAAAAAACTATAAAATAAGTAATTAATAATATAAAAAGTAATATTTAAGAGTATTTTTTATATAAAAGTAATATATATTAATACTTTATAATTTATAAGGAGTAATAAGTAATAATATTCCTTATAAAATAATTTACTATATAAATTAAATAATATATACTTATTAAATAGCTTAAATAATTAGTTATTAATATAATAATAAAATTAAATATAAGTTAAATTATATTTATTAACTATATAACTTATATAATATATTTATTATTAAATATTTTATTTTATTTATTAATATATATATATATATATATATTTATCCCTTAGAAATCTCTTTACCCTATAATAATAATCTAAGATCTAAGGAATAAATTATTATATTACTTAAGTAAACTCTTATTATCTTTTTAAATCTAAGAATTTTACTTATTTAATATACTTATAATTAAGTTAAAGAGTTAATTAATATTTAGGGTTACTAAATTTATTCTTTATTATTTATTTTTATCCTTATTAATAAATTATAATTTATTTTTTATTAACTAATAAGGAATTTTAATTATTTTCTCTAAGGTATTAATAAAATAAAAATAAATTTATTAATAAAAATAAATAATAAAGGATTTTTTTATTATTTATTAAAAATAAAATATAAATAAATAGATTATATAAATTATATAGAAAAATAATTATAAAAAGTTAGTTTTTAAATATAAAGTTATTTTATTTTTATTATTATTAGTTAATTAGTAATTAATAAATTTATTATTTATTAATAATTTATTAATAAATAATAAAGGTCTTTATTTTATTTTCTTTAACTTATTAAAGAAATAAATTATTATTAATTAGTAACTTTATTAATATTATATTATTATTTTATATACTCTTTTAAGTTATTTTTTAAGCTTTTTTTTAGGCTTTCTTCTAGGCTTTTTTTTAAGCTCTCTTAATAAATATTAACTATTATAATAGCTAATATAAATAAATTTTTTATTTAATAAAATTAATTTTAAAAGCTAGCTTTTTATAAATTTTAAAATAATAAAAGATTTTAAGTTTAATAAAAATAATATAATTATTATTATAATTACTTAGCTAAGCTAAAAATAGCCTTTTTATTATAAATATAAACTTATATATTATATAATATTATTTATTAATAAATTTAAGCCCTTTTAATAATATTATAATTAGTAATTAATTAAAATATTTATTAATAAACCCTAAGTATTTATAATTAATTAAAATTTAATTTTATTTATATATATTCTTAAAATTATACTTTTAATTATATATTATATTTTATTTAAAAAATAACTTTTTATATTATTATTATTTATTTTAATACTAAAAGTTATATAAATATTAAAATTATAATAATAATAAATAAAGTAATATATTTATTAAGCTTTAATTAATTAATAAGTATTATATAAATAATTTAAAATTATTTATTAATTATTTAACTTTATATAAAAATTCTTTTATATTTATTTATAAATTTCCTTTATTTTATTATAAAGTATATACTTTTATATTAATAAACTTCCTTAATAAATATAAAAAATCTTTTTATTAATTAAAATATTAATAAGTTATTTATTAATAGTATTAAGTTTTATTTATAATTATAAAAAAATATTTTTATTTTTATTATTACTTAAATTATTATTATTTTTTTATACTTTTATTTATTTTTACTTAAACTTAAATATAATATTTAAAAAAATATATTATATATAAAGTTACTATTATATATTAAAAAATTAATTATTAAAAGTAGCCTTTATCAAATTATTAAAATTAATAATATTAATTTCAAGCTTTTTAATAAAATATTAATTAAAAAGTTAATATATACTTTTAGTAAAAAATTAAAATTTTTTTCTTTTTATTATTAATTAAATCTTATATAATATTATATATTAAGCTAAGGTAAATTTAATTAATAACTTAAAATAAAAAAAGCTTAAAATAATTAATATTATAAGTATTATTAAAGCTTAAAACTTTTAAAAATTACTTTTATATTTATAAATAATATAAAAATATTTAAATAAAATTAAGTAATTAATTTAACTTATTATTAACTTATTTAATAAAATATAAAATTTTATTTTTATTAAAAAGCTTAATTAATATTATAATAAATATATAACTATTAAGCTTTTTATAATTAATTAATATTTAAGTATTATAAATATTTTTTTATATAAATATAATATAAAAAGTATATAAATATAATTATATTATATTTATAATTATATTAATTATAATTTAAATTTTTATAATACTTTAAAACTTATTTACTTTTTTTTAAGGCTTTAATAATTATTATTTATTTATAATTGTACTTTTGTAATTTTTATACTTAAATATTAATATTTTATATAAACTAAAATTATTTAAATTATATTTTATTTATTATCTTTTATAAAAATATATATTTTATTAAATAATTTTAATTTTTTTTTATAAAGGTATTAATTATATTAAAAAAGCTTTAATTAAAAATATTAAGTTATTAAAAATAAATAAGTTTAAAATTATTTTAAAACTTAAAAATATAAACTATTAAGTAAATAATAAATTAATACTTATTAATATTAATAATATTTAAGATAATTATATAAATAATAAATAAAATAATAAATATAATAAAGAAAAATTATATATATTTAAGCTTAAAGGTAATTAATTTTATTTTTCTTATTATATTTATATATATTAATATAATTAAGTAAAATTTATAACTAACTTTTAGCTTTTATTAATAACCTTTTATATAATACTTATAATAGTTTTAAACTTAACCTTTATTTTTATTAATAGCTAATTAAAAAAGGGTTATACTTTAAGCTTAAAAGAAAAAAATAAATATATTATATTTTAAGCTTAATATAAATACTTTAATTTATTACTTTTATAATTATTTATAAGAAAAGCTATTATAAATATATATATTATAATTATTATATTTATAATATTAGTTAATACTTAAAAATAAATTATTAATTAAAATTAATTATATTTAAAAAAATTATAATAATATAACTTTATAATTTTAATATTATTATTTTTAGGGTTTATTTTAATAACTTAATCTTATAATTTATTATAATATTTTTTTAATATTAATATTTTAAAAAAAGCTTTATATTTTTATTTCCTTTAATAATTAATTACTAAGACTTAAGCTTTAATATTACTTAGCTTATTTAAAGCTTATATTTTAAGAAAAAATATTATAAATTAAATAAAAATATAAAGAATATTAAAAAAAAAAATTATAAGTTATTTTAATTTATAAATTAAAAAAGTAAGAGTATATTTTTAATTTATAAATAAAAAAACTTAATATATTATATATATTTTTTTAATTTATAAATTAAAATAATAATAAATAATAAAGTAATAATACTTTAAGTAAAAATAATAAAATTTTATTTAAATTAATATTTTTTTTAGCTAATAAAAATATATAAAAAGTTATATTAATATAAGATTATATTTATATAATAAAAGTATTATATTAATATATTAATTACCTTAATTTATTTAAATTAATTTAAATTTAATATTTATTCCTTATTAGTTTTACTTTTAAAAATTAACTATTTAGCTTTACTTTATAATTAGGCCTAAAATCCTTAGAATGCCTTAAAAAGTAATATATACTTTTATTAATTTTAATTATTACTTATTTTATATATAAATAAAAATAATAATATATAATAAATACTAAAAATAATATTAAAATAAATAAATAAGCTTTTTATAGCCTTTAAGACTATTATTATAATTTTTATAAAATAAAATTAATTTTAACTTTATAATTAAAAACCTCTTTTTATATATAATATTACTACTAAATATAATATAAGCCCTTTAGTTATTTAATATATAATTTCCTTACTTTAAGCTTTTAATTTTATATTTTAATAACTAAGGTAATTATAATTACTTTTAAATAAAGAAAATAAGGCCCTTATAGCCTTTATAATATAGCTTTAATAAAAAGGCTTTTTAGCTATAAAGTTATAGCTTATAAGTATTATAAATAACCTTTATTATTATTATAACCTTAAAATTATTAATTTAAGAAAAATATAGTATTTTAAGTAACTTTTAAATTATTTTAAAAATTAAAAAATATATATATTAAGGCTATAAAGAAGTTTAAGAAGTTATTTAAGGCTTTAAATATTAAAAACTTAATAGTATTCTTTAATAATCTTAAAGTAATTATTAATAATTATTAAATTAATACCTTTAAGTATTAAAATAAAAATAAATATAATATTTAACTTAATTATTTTTATAAATATATTTAAGTTCTTATTATATATATAATATATTTTTAATAACTTAAAGTATTTAATTTAAGTAATAAAAAGTTAATTACTTTTATAAGCTTTATTAATATTATTAGTAAATTTATTCTTTCTTAGTTTATTTTTAAGACCTTTTTAATTAAGTCCTAGGCTAAAATTAATATTAATAATTTAATTTATTTTACTTAATTAAAGATTAGGTTTTTAAACTCTTAAATAACCTTAAAATAATTTTATTACTTTAATTTATAATCTTAAAGAAAGTAAATATAAGCTTAATAATTAAGGAAAGCTTTTAAGGAATAATTTAGTTATAATATTTAGCTATAAAACTTAATAAGGCCTTAAGTATTACCCTTTAACTTATTATTAATTTGAAAACCTTAAGAAAAGAAAATATATTAACTTTTTATTATTAATAGCTTTATAAATTATATAACTTTTAATTTTATTAAATATTATATTAAATTTAATATTATTATTATAATATTTCCTTTATATTTAATTTATATTCTTTAATTACTTAATATTAATATATTTTAGCTATTAAAAAATTCTTATTTAAAAATATTATAAAAATTACTTTTTAAAAGTAATTTAAGCTTTTTATAAATAAATTTTATTATTTCTTTTTAAGCTATTTATAATAAAAGCTTTATAAGGTATAATATTATTTTAAGCTTTAAAAAAATTAATATTTTCCCTTTTAATATATAGTTAATAGTTATAAGAGTTTTTTTTAAGAAATAAAAGTAAAAGAAAGCTCTTAACTTAATATTTTTATTATTATTATTAAAAGAAATATACTTTTATTAAGCTTTAACTTTTATTTATTAAGTTTATAAGAAATATAATACTCTTATAAGCTTCTTAACTTATAAAGGCCTTTAGTAAGCTAGCCTTATAATTATAAAAGCTTATATATTAAAAAAGTATATTAATTATTTTATAATTAATTAAAATTATTATATTAAGAAACTAAGAAATTACTAAAAGTAAAGTAGCTTTATTTAACTCTTAAGAGAGTTTTATATTACTATTAACTTTAATTTAATATAATAATAAAATAAGAAATTAAAAAAGCTAATAAAGCTAAAATAATAAAAGTATAACTTTAAAAGGGCTATTAGGTTATTTAATTTAAAATAAAATACTTAAAAAAGCTATAATAAAATAATTATATTAAAAAAATAACTTTATAATAAAAATAATTAAGATTTAAGATATAACTTTAATATATAAAGAAAGAAAATAAGTTTCTTTTCCTTAAACTTTAAAATAAAAAATTTATTAACTTCCTAGGCTATAATAATAATACCTTTTTTATTAATATAATTACTTAGTATTTTTAATATATTAAGGAAGTTATATAATATACTTTAATAAAGTTATATATCTTTAAGTAAATATTTAAGTACTTTTAAGATATTAAAATAAATAGCTCAATAAATATTATAATAAAATCTTTTAATAATAAAAATAATAAGTTTTTTTTACTTTATTACCTTTATTATTAATATTATTATTATTAATAATACCTTTAAAGCCCTTAAAAGGCTATTAAAAAGATATTTTAAAAATACTTAATAATTTTAAAGAAATATATACTTTATAAAAATAATTTAAATATAATTTTATTATAATTAAAAAAATACTTAATAAATTAAATATAAAGAAAGTAATTTTTATTTAATTATAATTCCCTTATAAAACTAAATATTTTAATTATTAAGGTATTCTAAGAATTTTAAGTTTAATTATAAGATAAAGCTAAATAATTAATCTCTAAAAGTAAAATTAATAAATATACTTAAGAATAAATAAATTTTATTTTAAATATATTATTTAAATTATTAATTATAAAAATTTAAAATAATTAATTAAAAATAAATAAATAAAATAATATTTAAAAAATTAATATATAATATATAATAATATTTATAATAATAAATAAAAATCTTAAATAAAAAATATAATAAAAATATAAAAATAATAAATATAATATAAAAATAATAATACTTAATATAAATAATTAAAGACTAAATAATTTAATAAATAAAATAAAGTAAATAAATATATTATTTTATTAATAAAATAAATTAATATATTATAAAAATATTAATAATAAATTATATTTATATATATTAATTAATTTTATAATAAATAATTTTATATTAATATTAAGAAATTATTAATTATATTAAATAAATTAAGTATTTTATAATTTATAAAATAAGTTTATTAATATATAACTTATTATTAAAAGTATTTAAAAAATAAAATAAATAAATAAAAAATAATTAAAAAAATATATTATATTTAAAATAATATTTAATTATATTATATAATAATAATAAATTTATTATTAATTTATTTAAATAAAATTATAATTAATTTAAAAATTAAATAAATATAATTATAAACTTAATATAATAAATATAATAATTTATAAATAATTAAGGAAAATAATATTAATTTTAAGTTTAATTTAATATAAAGGTTATTATTAAAAGTTTTATTTAATTACTTTTAAAGTAAAATAATATATAAATTATAACTTTTAATATATTTAATAAAATTTAATTATTAAGTTTTAATAGCTATATTTATTAAGTTTATTATAAAAATTACTTATAATAATATTAAGTAATAATTTATTAACTAAGGTTTTTATAATTATAAAGTAATAAATATATAAAAATAATAATAAAAGTTTAATAAATTCTTATTTAATTTAAAAATAATTAAATAAAACTTTTAGTAATAACTTTTATATATAATATAATAATAAATATAAATTTATTTAAAATTATTAATATTATATAATTAAAATTTATTAAAAATAATTATTAATAATAAAAATAAAAAATTTATATTAAAATTTTAAAAAAATTTATTTAAATTTATTTAAATTAAGTTAATAATAAATATTAATTATTATTTATAAATAAATAAAAATTTAATATAAAAAAATTAAATAATAAAAATTATTATTTATTATTATATAATAATATTAAATTTATTATAAATAAAAATTATTTTAACTTTTTAATTTTACTTAAATAATAATTATAATATATTAATTAAATAAAGTTTAAATAAATTAATATTAAAATTTAAATAAATTAATATATTTAAGTTAAATATATAAATAAATAAAAATATATTAAATATATTATAATAATTATATATTAAAAAAATTAAATACTTAATAAATAAAATAAAAATAAAAATAAAATTAATATAAATAAAAAGTATAATTTAATAAATTTTTAATTAAAAAATAAAATATATTTATAATTATATAAAAAATATTATTTATTAAAAAAATTTTTAAAAAAATAAATAAAATAAAAAATTAAATTATTTAAGTTTATTAAAGAAATTAAATTATTAATATATAATTAAAATTCTTAATAATATAAAAAATTTATAATATTATATTAATAATTTATTTTATTTTAATTTTTAAAAATATTATATAATAATATAAAAGAGTATATTATTAAGTTAATAATTAAGAAAATTAATAATATTAATAACTTATATTAATATTCCTTTTATAATAGCTTATAAGAATATTTTATTTATAAGCTTTATAAGTTTTATTATAATTATTTTTCCCTTTTTTAAGCTTTAGCTTAAAGCCTTAAGAAATATAAAGTATTTTACTTAAGGCTTATTAACTTATAATATTAAAAGAAATAAATATTATTATTAATTCTTAAAATATTTAACTTTCTTTTAAGCCTAATATAAAGAAGTTTAGTAAAATATTTAGCTTAATTAAATAAGCTTTTTTTATTTAAACCTTAAGTTAAATTTAAACTTATAACTTTTTAAAAGATTTATAAGTTATTAATATAATTATAATAATATAAAAAAGTATATTACTAAGTTAATAATTAAAAAGATTAATAATATTAATAACTTATATTAATATTCTTTTTATAATAGCTTATAAAGGTATTTTATTTATAAGACTTATAAGTTTTATTATAATATAATAATAATTTAAAATATTATAAGTATAATTAATAAATAATAAAGGAATTATAAAATTTATTTTAATATATATTTATAAAAATATAAAAAAATAAAAGTTTTAAATATTAAAATTTACTTTTAATAAAAAAAATATAAATTTTAATAATAAAATTAAAATAATTAATAAAATCTTAAAATATTAAAGAAAATTATATATATTCTTAGCTTTATTATTTATTATTAAGTTAATTATATTTAAAATTAAAAGTATTTAAGATTTTAAAAATAAAAAATATAAAAATATATTTAATTAATTTATATTAAATAAATTATTTAAAAATAATTTTAAATAATTATAAACTTAATTTAATTTATATTTTAATAAATATATTATATTAATAAAATATATATATAAAATAATAATTTAAAATTATATTATTATAAAAAAATATTAATATAAAAATAATTTTATAAATATAATAAAAAAAAATAATATAATAAATATAAAATAAAAAAAAATAAAAAAAGTATTTTAATTATTTAAAAAAGCTAATAAAGTAATTAATAAGGCTTTAATAAGTTAATAAAATAAATAATTATAATAAATAATATAATTTATTTATTATAAAGTATATATTAAATATATAATATAAGAAAATTATAAAACTTAAGAAAATTTTTTTAAAAAAATTTAAAATTTTAAAAATAAATTATAATAATAAATAATTTTATTTTTTTATATTTAAAAAGAAATTTAATTTTAATATAATTATAAAAATATATTTAATTATTTTTTAAAAATTAATAAAAATAATAAAAATAACTTAAATATTATAATTAAAAAACTTAAAGTTACTTAAAACTTATAATTTTATTTTATTAAAGAAAATTATTAATATTTTTATTTATAAAAAATTTTTATATTAATTAAATTAATTTTATTATAATTATTAAAATTTATATAAAAATTAAAAACTTTTAATTTTTTAATATTATAAATATTTAAAAATTATTTTATTATTTTAATTAAAATTAATTTAATTATAATATAAATATTTAATATAAATATTTTTTTTTTTAATTTTTATAAGTATTTATTAATATAATATTTAAAGTTATTATAATTAAAATATTAATTTTTTTAATTATTTTCTTAAATAATTTTTTTATATAAAAATATAATTAAAATTTAAACTTTTATTATAAAGAAAATATAAAAAAAAATAACTTTTAACTTTAAGTTTTTTTTTTAATTAATATTTTTTTAAGTTTTTATTTTTTTATTTTATTTAAAAAAGTAAATAAATTAAAATAAAGTTTTAATATATTAAATTTTAAAAAGAAATTATTATATTATTATTTAATAATATTTTAATTATTTTTATTTTTTTTTAAAAAAATTAATATTTTATTTATTAAATTAATATTTTTATTTTATATAAATATTATTATTTATATAATTAAAAATAAAAAAAAAATATTTTTAATTTTTTCTTAATATAATATATAAAAGTTTTTTAAAAATATATTATAAATTATTAAATTATTTATTTTATATAAAAAAATTAATATAAATAATTATTTTATAAATATTTTTAATTTTAATTTTATTAAAGAAATTATTTTATATATATATATATATTAAAAATTAAATATAATAAAATTTATTTTAAAGCTTATTTTTTTTTATTTATAACTTTATTAATTATTATAAGTTTATAATTTTTTTTAAATTTACTTATTATAAAAAAAAAAAAATATTAAATTTTTTTTAAGTATTTTTTAATAAAATAAAATATTAATAATATTTATAATAAAAAAAACTTTTATTTTATAAGTTTTTTATAATTATTATATATAATAAAACTTAAATTAATATTATTATAATTACTTAAATTATTATAAATAAAAGCTTTAAAATATAATAATTAATAATTAAGTAAATAATTAATAATATTATATTTAAATTAAAAATTAAAAAAATATATTTTAAATAATATAACTTAAAGAAAATATTAATAATTTAAAGTTAAAACTTTAAGCTTTTTTATTAAAAATTTAATTTTAATATTATTATTTTTATAATACTTTCTTAAAGTTATATAATTTAAATTTAAATATAATTTTTTTATTATATTATTATTTTTAATTATTATTATTTATATATTAAAAATTATAATTAATTATAAAATTATTTTAAGTTATTATAAATTATTTATTATATTAAAAAATATAAAGCTTTTTTTATAATTTAATATTAAAGTTTTATATATTATAATATAACTTTTATAAATTAATTATATTTTATAATTATTTTATAAAAAAAAACTTTTTTTATTTTTTAAAAAAATACTAATAATTTTTATAATTATAATTTAAAATAAGTTTTTATTTAAGTAATTTTATTATTATATTATATTAAGTTATTAATAAAAATATTATTTTAATATAAAAACTTTATTTTAAATTTTATATATAATTATAATAATTTAATATTTTTTATAATATTAATATTATTAATTTTAATAAAGTTAAATATAATAATTTTTTTTAAATAACTTTATTTATTTAATTATTAAATTAAATTCTTTTTAAATATAAAAAAATAAAATAATTTTTTATTATAATTTATTATTAAACTTTTTTTTTTAATTTCTCTTTAATTTTCTTAATTTTCTTATATTATATTTTTAATTATTATATTTTTTTTTAATTCTTAAGGTATATAAACTTTTTATTATTTTTTTTTATTAAAAGAATTTTTAATAGCTTTTATTTTATTTTTTTTTACTTATAATTTTTTAATAATATATTTTTTAATTAATTTAATTATAATTATTATTAATTTATTATTACTTTTAATTATAATTATTAATATATAATTATAATTAATTATAAAATTATTTTAAGTTATTATAAAGTTATTTTATTATATATTAAATAATAATTTTATATATTATAATAAAATCTTATAAATTAATTATATTTTATAATTAAATTTCTTTTATTATTTAAAAAAAAATTATTAATAATTTTTATAATTATAAATAAGCTTTTATTTAAATAACTTTATTATTATATTATATTAATTTATTAAAAAAAACTTTATTTTAATATAAAACTTTTATTTTAAATTTTATATATAATTTTAATAATTTAATATTTTTAATATTTTTTTATTATTAATATTATTAAATTTAATAAAGTTAAATAAAATTCTTTTTTTTTAATAATTAATATAATTTAAGTTTTTAAAATATATAATATAATATATATTTTAAATAATTTTAAAATACTTATTTAAAAAAAATTAATAATTAAATAATAATTTTATATATTAAATTAATAATATATAAATAATTTATAAATTAATTAATTAATAAATTATATTAACTTTTATAAAATAACTTATTATATAAATTAAATAATATATATTTATTAAATAACTTAAATAATTAATTATTAATATAATAATAATATAAAATATAAATTAAATTATATTTATTAATTATATAACTTATATAATATATTTAATATTAAATATTTTATTTTATTTATTAATAAAATATATATATATATATATATTAAAAAAATTTTATTTTAAAATAATAATTTAAAACTTAAAAAATAAATTATTATATATTAATAAATTTTATTTAAATATATATTATATTTAAATAATTAAATAATAATAAAAATAATTAATAAAATAAAACTTTTTATAAATTTTAAAATAATTTTTTAAAATATTTTTAATAAAAATAAAAATATTATTATAAAAAAACTTAATTTAAAAAAAACTTAAGCTTAATAATATTAAAAAATATTTTTAAAATTTTTATTAATAAAATATATATTTTAATAAATTTATAAATAAAAATTAAAAATTTATTATTTTTAAAAAAATAAAAAAAAATAAAAAATAAATAAAAAAATTAAAACTTTTTTATTAAAAATTTAAAAAGTTTTACTTTTTTATTATAAATAATATTATTTAAATTATTTTTTTAAAATCTTTTAAAAAAACTTATAATTTATAAAATTATAATATATTATTTAATATTTAAAAATAATTTTATATATTTAATTATTATATTTTCTTTTTTAAAAAATTAAAAATTTTAAAATTATTTTAAGAAATTATAAAAATAATAAATTAAAAAGTATTAAAAATAATAATATTATTAAAATATATTTAAGTTATATATATATTAAAAAAAAAACTTATAAAAATATTTATAAACTTAAAAAAATAATATAATTTAAAAAAAATTAATTAAATTTAAATAATAAAAAAAATATTTTATTTATATTATTAAATTTAATAAATTAATTATTTAATTTAAATAAAATAATAAATTTCTTAAATAAATTTTTAATAATACTTAAATATAAAATTAAAATTTTTTTTATAAATTATAAAAAAAAAATATTTTAATATAATTTTAATAAAAGATTATTAATATAAATAATTTATTATATAAACTTTACTTAAAAAAAGTTATTAAAAGTAATTATAAAATATAAAAATAATATAATAAAAATTATTAAATAAATTAAAAGAAAGTATATTAAAATTATTATATTTAATATAAAAATATTATTATTATAAAATTAAGTATTTAATTATAATAAATAAAGTAATTATAATTTAAAGAATTTTTTTAAATTATAATAATTATATAAAAAAATTTATTAATTATAATTTAATATATTAAATTATTTATTATAATAATTAATATTATATATATAAAAATAATAAAAATAATAAATATTATTTTAAATATAAAAAAACTATATTAATTATTATTAAAAAATAAAAAAATAAAATTAATAAAGTTATTAATTAAAACTTTATTATATTAAAAGTTATAATATAAATTTATAAAATTTATTAAATATTTAATAATTTAATTATATAACTTAATTTTTTTAAAGAGAATAATAATAATATAATTATTAATAAAATTATAATATTTATTTTATTAAAAATACTTAAATTTATTATATATATATTAAGATACCTTATATAATTTATATATTTTAATAATAATAAAATAATAAAATAATATTATTATAATTTTAAAATAATTAAAGAATAATTTTTAAAATAAAAAAAAATAATTTTTAATATAAATAAAATTAATTATTATTATAATATAAATAAATAAACTTTATATTATATTATAAAAAGTAATATATAATTTATTATAAATAATAATAATTACTTTATAAAATTATTTATTATTTTAATATTTAAAAGTATAACTTTAAAATATATATTAAAAAATATAATAAAAATTAAAAAAAAAATTAAAAATATATTAAAATATATTATAAACTTAAAAAGTATTATTAAAATATAAAATATAATTAATGAATTAATAAAAAAATATAAATTTAATTATATTTTAATTAAATTATATTTAAAATAATAAATATAAAAAATAAAATAAAATTTATATTTTATATATAAATTATAAAAACTTATATAATACTTTAAGTAAATATTAAAATTATTATAAATTATATTTTATTAAGTTTTATATATTTTATATAAACTTTATATAAAATAAAAATTAAATTTATTAAATTATATAATATTTAAAAAAATTCTTTATTAATAATAATATTATTAATAAAAAAATTAATTACTTTAAAAATATTAAAAAAATAAATAACTTATATTATTATAATTTAACTTTTTTTTACTTAATAAATATAATATTAATTTAAAACTTATATAACTTATAAAATATAATTTTAATATTAATTAATAAATAAATTAATTAAATTAAAGTTATAACTTAAGTTTATTATTAAAAATAAAATTATAATTTAAATAAAAAAAGTTATATAAAAAGTAATTATTATTAATTAAATTAAAAGCTTTTATATTATTATTAAAAAATAAAAAATAATAATAAAAAATACTTTTAATAAAAATAATTAAATATAATAATATACTTTTAGTAATTATTTTATAATATTATAATAAATAAAATAATTAAATATTATATAAATTTAAAAGAAAGTTATTAATATATAATAAAAACTTATTTTTATTATTATTAAACTTATTAAAATATAAATAAAAATATAAAACTTAAATAATAATAAAAAAACTTTAAGTAATAACTTAAATTAATTTTATAAAAGTTTTAATAATAAAAAAAATTATATATTAAAATAATATAAACTAAATAAAATTATATTATTAAATTTTTAAAAAAGAATTATTTAATTTTATAAAATTTATAATTTTAATAAAATTAAGTTTATTATTTTATAAAAATAATTAAAAAAATAATTATAATTTATATATATATATATATATATATTATTATTTATAAAATTATAAATTATTAATAGCTTAATAAAATTATAAAATTATTATATATTATTATTTTTAATTTTTAAAATAAAAATTAAATTTATAAAAGTAAATTAATTTATATTTTTTAATTTAAAAAAGCTTATAACTTTATATAAATTAAAAGAAAATAATAAATAAAAAATTATATTTTAAATATAATATAAATTATTTAAATACTTAATTATATTTTTAAATTTATTAATATATTAATTATATTTTAAAAAATAATTAATTTTATACTTAAAAAATATATTAATTAATTTATTAAGATTTATTTTTAATATAATTATATAAATTTAAAAAAACTTATAAAAGTTAATATAAAGAAAATTATACTTAGCCCTTAGTTTAATAATTAAATAAATAAAGTTATTTAAAAAAAATATTTTATTTAATTTTATTAAGTTTAATAATATTAATAATATTAATAATATAAAAAAATATTAAAAATATTAATAATATAAAAAAATATTAAAAATATTAATAATATAAAAAAATATTAAAAATATTAAATTATTAAGATTATATATAAAGTTTAAAAGAAAGTTTTTAAATAAAATTCTTATTAATAATTTAATAATATAAAAATATAATTAAATAATAATAAAATTACTTAAATAAAGGCTTATAATTATAAAAATTATTAGTAATTTTTTCTTAAAAAATAAAAAAATTTAATTTTAAAATATAATTAATTTATAAGGTTTTATTATAATATATAAATTCTTAATATTAAAATTATTTAATATAATAAAGTAATTTTATAAAAAAAAATTTTTTTATAATTAATTATAATAAATTATTATAATTAAAAGTAATAATAAGCTAATAATAATAATAATTATAATAACTAAAAAAATAATAATAAAAAACTTATAAATTAATAAAAATAAACTTAAAGCTTTTAAAAATATTTTAAATAAAATAAAAAATAATAAAAAGTTATTTTACTTAAAGAAATTATATAAAAAGTTATTATCTTAGGTTATTACTTTAATAAATTAATAAAGAAAATAATTATAATAAGTAATATAATTAAATATATAATATAAAAAGGCTAAAAAAACTAAGAAATTTTTTTTTTAAAAAAAAGAAAGTTTTATAATAAATTATAATAATAAATAACTTTATTTTTTTATATTTAAAAAGAAATATTAATTAATTTATTATTATTTATTTAAATATTATTTTATTTTTTTTAAAATTTTTTAAAAAATATAAAAAATATATTTATAAAATATTATTAATATTTAAAGAATATTAAAAAATATTAATTTTTTTATAAAATTTAAAAAAAAAATTAATTTTAAATATAATAAATAATATTTTTAAAGTATATTATAATACTTAAAAATATATAAATAAACTTTATTAAAATTAATATAATTTAAAATTAAAAAAACTTTAAAAATATTAAAAAAATATAAAGTTTTTTTAAATTTATAAATTATTATAATAAATTTATTAAAAACTTTATTAAAAAAGCTATATTATTTATTAATTTTATAAAAAAAATTTAAATAAAAGAATTAAAAATTATTTTATTTTAATAACTTAAAGATATTATTATAAATAAATTAATTTTAATTATATTTAATAAAATTAAACTTATTAAAATAAAAATAAATATTTTAAATTATTAAAATTTATTTTTAATATAATTATATAAATTTAAAAAAACTTATAAAAGCTAATATAAAAAAGAATTATACTTAGCTCTTAGTTTAATAATTAAATAAATAAAGCTATTAAAAAAAATACTTTATTTAGCTTTATTAAGTTTAATAATATTAATAATATTAATAATATAAAAAAATATTAAAAATATTAAATTATTAAAATTATATATTAAAATTTAAAATAAGGTTTTTATATTAAAATAAAGTTTTTATTAATAACTTAATAATATAAAGCTATAGTAATAATAAGGTTACTTAAATAAAGGCCTGCTTAAAGCTTTATAATTATAAAAACTATAATAATCTTTTTTTAAAAAATAAAAGGAATTTAATTATAAGAAAATAATTAATTTATAAGGCCTTATTATAATATATAAAACTTTAATATTAAGATTTTTTTTTTTAATATAATAAAATAGCCTTATAATAAAAAATAATTTTATAATTAATTATAATTTCTTATATATAAATTATTATAGCTAAGGGTAATAATAAGCTAATAGTAATTATTATTAAATTAAGCTAATTATAATAATAAATTAATAATTAAATTAAAATTAATAAGTTTAATAAAAAAAGAAATAATATAATAAATATAAAAATAAAAATAATAATAAAAAGATATTTTAATTACTTAAAAAGGTTTAAAAAAGTAATTAATAAAGTAAATATATAATATAAAAAGGCTAAAAAAACTAAGAAAATTTAAAAAAAAAGATTTAATAATAAATTATAATAATAAATAACTTTATTTTCTTATATTTAAGAGAAAAATATTATATTAATTAATAATAAAATAATTAAACTAAGAAATTACTTATTACTTAACTTTCTTTTAATAATATATTATTACTTTTATTTAAATTATAATTATAAATTAAATATTTATAAAATATTATATAAAAATAAAAAAATTAAAATAATTATAATTAAAGTAAATTATTAATAAATTTATATAAAAATTTATAAATATAATTTAAGTTAATATATAAATAAATAAAATAAAATATTAATTATATAAAATTTAAAGATTTAATTTTTTAAAAGAAAAATATAATTTACTTTTATTATTATATATAGAAAATTAAATAAATTTATATTAAAATAAATTAATTAAATAGTAAATTAAATTATAAAAAAATAATATTATATAAAATTATAAAAAATATTAAAAATATAAATTATAAACTTAATATTTTTAATATTAAAAAAATATAAAAAAATAAAAATTTACTTAATTTTTTATATTTTATTATTAAAAAAGTTTTTTAAAGTAAAACTTAATTAAAATAAATTATATAAATATATAATAAAATAAAAAAATTATAATAATAATATAAATAATTAAGAATTTATTAAAAACTTAAAGAATATATAAATATTAATAAATAAAATTTATTAAAATTTAAAAGCTTAAATAATATTAAATTAATTATATTAAAATTAATTTATTTAAAGGAAATTAAGTTATTAAAATTAATTTATTTAAAAGAAATTAAGTTATTAAAATTAATTTATTTAAAAGAAATTAAGTTATTAAACTAATATTAAATCTTAAATATAAATTAATAATTTATATAAAAAATTATTTAAAAATTATTATTATATTTATATTCTTTTTAATTATTTTATAAAATAATTTTTTATTTTACTTTTTTACTTTTTTTATATTTTATATATATATAATAAATAATTTAACTTTTTTATAAATTTAAATTATAACTTTAATATTTATATATTAAAAAACTTTATATATTTATTAATTTTTTTTTATATTTTAATATACTTTTTTAAATAAATACTTTATTATTAAAAAAAATTTAATTATTATTAATAAAAATAATTAAAAAACTTAAAAAACTTATAAAACTTTATTATAATAATTTTATTTTATAATTTCTTTAATTATATATAATTAATATAATAATTAAATATATTAAATATAATAAAAATTAAATTTTAATAATAATAATAAATATATATTATATTTATTAAAATATTTATATTTAAAATATATTTAATTAAATAAAAAACTTTATAATATTTTTTAAATAAAGTTATAAAAAATAATAAATAAAAATATAAAAAAAAAAATACTTAATAATAAAAATATATTATTATAAAATATAATAATATATATTATATAATAAGCCTTAAGAATAAAATCTTTAAGAAAAAAGTATTATATTATAATTTAATTTCTTAAGAAATATAATATAATATATATTTTAAAATGATTTTAAAATATTTTTTTAATAAAAAAAAATTAATAATTAAATAATAATTTTATATATTAATAATAATATATAAATAATTTATATAATAATAAATTAATAAATTATATTAATTTTTATAAAATAACTTATTATATAAATTAAATAATATATAATTATTAAATAAATTAAATAATTAATTATTAATATAATAATAATATTAAATATAAATTAAATTATATTTATTAATTATATAATTTATATAATATATTTAATATTAAATAATTTATTTTATTTATTAATATAAATATATATATTTATTTTTTAAGAATTTTTTTACTTTATAATAATAACTTAAAACTTAAAAAATAAATTATTATAATAACCTTATTTATTTAATTATTAAATTAAAAGCTAAGTATAATTTTCTTTTATATTAACTTTTATAAGTTTTTAAGTTTATATAATTATATTAAAAATAAATTTTAATAAATATAATAATTAAATAAAATAAATAAAAATTAAATTTATAACTTTTATAATATAAAAATTTTAATTAATATATTATAATTATTATATTATTTTATTTTATATAAATAATATAATAAACTTATATAATATTAAAAAAAAATTAAAAAAAATTATATTTAATAATAAAAATTAATAAAAATTTATTTAATTATAAAAATTATATTAAAAATAATAATTAAAATATAAAGTAAATTATTAATAATAAATTTAAAAATTAAAAAAATAAAATTATATAAATTAAAAAATTTATATATTTAATTAAATTTAATAAAACTTTAAGTTAAATTAATAAATATTATAAAGTTATAAAGTTATAAAGTTATAAAGTTATAAAGTTATAAAGTTATAAAGTTATAAAGTTATAAAGTTATAAAGTTATAAAGTTATAAAGTTATAAAGTTATAAAGTTATAAAGTTATTAAAATTTATTTTTAATATAATTATATAAATTTAAAAAGATTTATAAAGACTAATATAATAAAAAATTATACTTAGCTTTTAGTTTAATAATTAAATAAATAAAGCTATTTAAAAAAAAAATTTTATTTAACTTTATTAAGTTTAATAATATTAATAATATTAATAATATAAAAAAATATTAAAAATATTAAATTATTAAAATTATATATAAAATTTAAAATAAGGTTTTTATATTAAAATAAAGTTTTTATTAATAATTTAATATAATATAATAATAAAACTATTTAAATAAAAGCTTATTTTAAGTTATAATTATAAAAACTATTAATAATTCCTTAAAAAATAAAAAAAATTTCTTTATAAAGTAATTATAAAGTATAATTAATTTATAAAGCCTTATTATAATATATAAGTCCTTAATATTAAGTTATATTATTTTATTTATAATATAATAAAGTAATTTTATAATATCTCTTAAAATAACCTTATAATTAAATTATAATCTTTTATATATAAATAATTATAACTAAAAGTAATAATAAATTAATAATAATTATTAATAAGCTTTATAAAATATAAAAATAAATTTATAAATAAATTAAAATTAATATACTTAAAAAGAAAATAAAGTAATATAATAAATATAAAAGTAAAAAAAGTAATATTAAAGTATTTATATTATTTAAAAGATTTAAAAAAGTAATTAATAAAATAAATAAATAATATAAAAAAGTTAAAAAAATTAAGAAAATTTTTTTAAAAAAAAAAGTTTTAATAATAAGTTATAATAATAAATAATTTTATTTTTTTATATTTAAAAGAAAATTATAAAGTTATAAATTTAAATTTTATTTATTTTATATAATTATTTTTAAAAAATTAATTATAAATTTTTTAATAATTATATAATAAATTATATTTAATAATTATTTAAGTAACTTTTTTATTATTTAATTTATTAAAATTTAAAAATATTTATTATTATTTCTTTTATATTTTATATTTAAATTATTTAATTTATTAATAATAATTTTACTAAGTAATTTTTTTTAATTTAAAAATTAAAAGTTTTTTTTTTTTTAAAAGTACTTAAAATTAATTTAAAATACTAATAATTAATTAATTATTAATAAAAGTAAAAATAACTTTTTTTTAATTTAATTAACTATAATTTATTTATATATTTTTTTTTATATAATTCTTTATATATTTTTTTAAATTTATATAATTATATTATTATATTAAAAATAAATTTTAATAAATAATTATTTTTTATATTTTAAAAAATTTACTTTATATTTTAATATTAAAATTTTATATATTATAATAATATTTTATAAATTAATATTATTTTATAATTAATTTTTTTTTATTTTATTTTCTTAATTATTAAACTAAAAGCTATATATAATTATTATTTACTTAAATTTTTAAAAATCTTTTTAAATTTATATAATTATATTAAAAATAAATCTTAATAACCTAAGATTTAAAAAATAAATTATTATAGTATTTAATTGAAATTATAGCTTACTTAGCTATAAGGCCTAGGTTTTTTAAAGGGTAAATACTCTAGGATAGTATCTTAATAATACCTCCCTATATTTAGCTACCTACCTACCTAGTATAATATCTCTTCCTTCTTTAGGCAATGCGGGGGAAATGGGGCAGGCGGGGTTAGAGGCGGCTATAACAGGCACTATTCTGCCCCTCTCACGTGCTGCCTATTGAATGTAGGTAGAAATTCCATGAAGATGGAGTTATATTAACCTGCTGCCGTAGTAAGAGAAAAGCTCATCATTCAATGTATAGAGGCATATTAGCAACTGTCCCAAATTTAGCCTGCAAACTCCCACGGACACTGCCCTCGACATTCATCCGCCGCCTCTCATCTGAAACTATGGCTAAAACAAGCACAACCCATAGGCTCTCCCAGCTGAGAGCTCTGATGAAAGAGCACAACGTTCAGATTTATGGTAAGGGTTTGCGGTACATTTAGCCTCAGTATCCGCCAGCCTGGCCAGTAGGAATATGTTATCGCTCACATCGCATCTTTTCCAGTCGTACCATCAGAAGATAGCCATAGTTCCGAGTACATTGCCTCTTGTGACGCTCGGCGCGAGTTCATCAGCGGGTTCACAGGCTCTGCTGGGTGCGCAGTAATTACAGAGACCGCCGCAGCTCTTGCGACCGATGGACGATACTTCAACCAGGCTACCCAACAGTTGGATGAAAATTGGACACTGTTAAAGCAGGGGCTCCAAGATGTTCCCACCTGGCAAGAGTGGGCAGCCGAGCAGTCTGCTGGAGGAAAGACTGTTGCCGTAGACTCGACTCTCGTGACGGGTTCTGCAGCAAAGAAGCTCGCAGAGAAGATCCGTAAAAGCGGCGGCTCTGACTTGGTCCCCTTAGACGTCAACTTGGTGGATAAGGTCTGGGCCGATAGCAGACCAGCCAGGCCCCAGCAGGGCATCAGGGTTCTGTCTGAGAAGTTTGCCGGCAAATCAGTTCAGAGCAAGCTAGCGGACCTCCAAGCGGAGCTCGAGAAGAAGCGATCTCCCGGTGTATTTATCTCGATGCTTGACGAGGTAGCGTGGCTATTCAACTTGCGTGGTAACGACATCCCCTACAACCCGGTCTTCTTCTCGTATGCCGTGATCACGCCAAAAGGAGCAGCCCTGTACGTGGACGAATCCAAGTTAGACGAAGAATGCCGGGCGCATTTGGCCAAATATGCTGTTGCCGTCAAGCCGTACGAGACTTTCTTCCGTGATGCGGAAGAGCTCCACCAGCAATTTGTCGCCTCTTCTGCAAAGGAAGGCGGCGTCCCTGCAGGTAGCTTTCTAATGTCTAATAAAGGATCCTGGGCCTTGAAGAGAGCACTGGGTGGAGATTCCGCTGTGGAGGAGATTCGAAGCCCCGTTGGGGATGCAAAGGCTGTCAAGAACGAAACCGAAATGGAAGGAATGCGGGCTTGCCATATCAGAGACGGTGCCGCTCTCATCCAGTACTTTGCGTGGCTCGAGGATCAGCTTATAAACCAAAAAGTTGTGCTGGACGAAGTACAGGCTGCTGATAAGCTAGAAGAACTGCGATCGCAAAAGGAGCACTTTGTCGGATTATCATTCCCGACAATCTCATCGACTGGCGCGAAGTGAGTTTATACCCTCTTTTCTTATATATCTTTGTCACAATGTTGTGCTGACAATGCTTATAGCGCGGCTGTGATTCACTATGGACCTGAACGTGGAAATTGCGCCACTATTGATCCCAACGCCATTTATCTATGTGATTCAGGGGCTCAGTATCTGGATGGCACAACCGATACTACACGGACGCTACACTTTGGGCAGCCCTCGGAGGCTGAACGAGAAGCTTATACGCTCGTTCTGAAAGGAAACATAGCCTTGGATGTAGCTATTTTCCCCAAGGGGACGACGGGATTTGCTCTTGACTCTCTGGCCAGACAACACCTCTGGGTAAGTCTGAATATATCTGCAGCTATGCGATGTCTCTTATGCTAACGTGCAACAGAAAGCGGGGTTGGATTATCGACATGGCACTGGTCATGGCGTGGGCTCATTCCTGAATGTCCACGAAGGTCCAATTGGTATTGGTACTCGCATACAGTATACCGAAGTGCCATTGGCCCCTGGCAACGTCATTTCGAATGAGCCAGGATACTATGAAGATGGCAATTTTGGAATCCGAATCGAGAATATTGTTATGGTCAAAGAGGTTGAGACGAAACATACCTTTGGGGATAAGCCATTCCTTGGTTTCGAACACGTTACCATGGTTCCCTATTGTAGGAGCCTGATCAAGGAGAGTATGCTCACGGAGGATGAGAAGGCCTGGTTGAATGCATCCAACGCAGAAATTTTGGAGAAGACTAAGGGATACTTTGAGGGAGATGCCATCACGACGGCCTGGGTAGAGCGAGAAACACGGCGCATTGAGTAGGAGTAATTCACTATAGAGACAAACAAGCGAAGGTAAAAAAAAAAAAAAAAAAAACGGAAAATTAAAAGAGATTTTAATCTTAGAGGCTTACAAACGCCGATAGGACAAAAGTCAAAATGAACGAAGCAACAAACCACCCATTCCTTGTGTTATGGCCAAAAAGGGGAATTTTCTCTGCAATATACTTGGGCAAATTAAGAAACTTGGGCAAAGGCAGCCCGTATGAGGAGGCGACCTTGGTTTAGTCAAACATGTCAGGAGGGACAGCTTAGGAGGTTAGAAGATTGGTGAGTGCACTTACATGATAGCACGCTGTAAGCACTCCGCCAAGCAGCACAAGAGTGCGAGAAAAGACGGAAACTACAAGGCCGGTGGCAAAGCCTATGGGTGGGAGGTAATCAATGTTATTTTGGATGTTCTCCATGGGGTAATGCAAATTACATGCAATGGCAATCATTTGCTACTAACCAACAACGCTGCCGGAAGAGATCTGGCGGATGATTTCAGGAGAAGGC
This sequence comes from Trichoderma koningiopsis, assembly GCA_022985005.1. NCBI lineage: Eukaryota > Fungi > Ascomycota > Sordariomycetes > Hypocreales > Hypocreaceae > Trichoderma > Trichoderma koningiopsis. The sequence continues at coordinate 1,819,821 of JAJPEM010000006.1, read as the reverse complement.
AGCGGTTCCGCAGGTTTCGCGGCATACTGAGTTGGAGGTGCTGCAGATTGCTTTCGCCGAGAGTCCAACCGCACAGATGAGTTTGCCGCAAAGGCCCCGTAGCAGACGCCTGTACCAATGCCTCCAAAGAGAAGTCTTTGGGAGTAGCGAAGGGCGGAGAATTGCTTGAGTGCTCGACTCATTATGGTAACAGTGGAAGGTTGAGAGGATGATGTTTAGTACACAGACTTGGTGCTCAAGGGTAAGACACGTAGTTCAAAGGCACCTATGACGTAGTAGAATCTATCTAAAGGTCTATAAGCAAATCGCATGAGTTGTCAACTAGACAGCTCAAAAAAAAAATAATCAAAAACATACAACAGCCGGTGTTCGCCAGTGGTCACCCACCTGACTACTAATCTGCCGGTTAGTGGCTTATCTATGGGGGAGCAGACGGGACCCCGAGTTCTCCACTACCTATGGTCGTATGTGCTTGTAACACCGATACAGTCATTTATAACAGGATGCTTGAGTTATCTGCGGCATCCATCCTAATCTTGAATGATTAAGAGTAACAGACAGACAGAGGGTTACCTATTGAATTCTACGTCATGAGCACTGTTCCTACTCTTAGACGTGTCATGACCTGAATTCATATTCATGTACGCGAATCGTAAAATAATTGCGCATCATTTGTCACTTCAAATTTGACTCGAGATGTTTTCATGATTTGTGTTTCCAGCGTCTCCATAACGTATTCGTGAAAGATAGTACTCAGTTGTTTCACTCAACAGTTGGCGCTTATTTCTCAACGTACTGTACCGCAAACGCCTAGGGCTTATTCGGCCTCTGGCACGCCGCTCTAAAGCTCTCTTTGACCATTCTTGCAGATCAAAGAGGCATGCGTGTGCCTGAGTCGCCAATGCCTGCGCACCCATAAAAAGCAAGTCATTAATAAGTGACCATAAGCATTTAGCTTTGTTGTTTACATGATGACCCAGTGAATGATTACTATTTTCTGGCATGCTTTTGATGATTTTAGTCTCAAGAGACCAAATCGGTACGCAATGGGCCATTTTCAGCGAGTGGGGCAATCGCCATTCATGAGTCTCACTGGGTTTTAAATATTCGTCATTTGACGCTCTCTCTCAAACCCAACGTCTTGAAAACCCCTCTCTCATAGCATAGCAACACAAAAAGCAGCTCAAAATGAAAGCATACATGTACGATAACGTGCCAGTAAGCCCCATCCACACAAAGATCGGCGATACCGACGAGTGAGAGATCCTGACACGGCATGATTTTGCACAAAAGGGCGACCAGCGTCTGCCTCATGACTCTGGCCGTGAGGTGACGGCCAGCGACTTGGCCACCATCGGCGTGCACTACCGTCGCCTTGCCGAAACCAGCGAGGTGGACGTGCTGGCGGCCGAGCGCGGATACAAGAACCGCGATGAGATTGTGGTGTCGCCCGAGAAGATGGGCGACGTCTATGAAGACAAGGTCAAGATGTTCTTCCACGAACACTTACACGAGGACGAGGAGATTCGGTACATCCGAGGCGGCCAGGGCTACTTCGACGTGCGGAACAAGGGCGATGAGTGGGTGCGCATCCAGCTGGAGAAGGACGACCTCATCATCCTGCCCGCCGGCATCTTTCACCGCTTCACCACGGACGAGTCTAATGTGAGTTTTTCTGCATTGATATGTCATTGCCATTGTCAATTTTACGAGCACGCACGTCATAAGACAAGTGTCACTAACCTTTTCTCCCCTCTCCCCCTCTTCTAGTACGTCCACGCCATGAGGCTCTTCAAGGATGAGCCAAAGTGGACTCCCCTGAACCGGGCTCCAGAGCTGGACAGCAACGACTTCCGTAAGGAGTATGTCAGCCAGTATCTCAGCTGAAATAGCCGGCGACCGAGGGAGAAAAAAAATTGAAGTCGAAAATTATGGCGACTGTCTTGGCCGGACATTTCGGGAGGTAGTAAGTAATAATTGTAGTTAGCAGCTTAGAGACGGACAATTACAAAGTCGAATGGAAAGAAGTCGAAGACCCCGGAACCTATTGTATCCTAATCAATTGACGTCAAATCATCATCGTGTGATTCCAACTCTCCTCACCGCCAACAATAAAACCCTTCACCATCGCCGCCGCATCGCGATCGAAGCATCTTGTGGCGATGCGTCTGAGTAATGGTAGGCTTGTGGAGGAGGTGAACAGACACCCGGACCTCTTACTTTTAAGCAGCATTCATGCGACGGTTCGTTTAAAGCCCTCTTCATCAGCTCAGCTGCGCAACTGCCGACGGCCAAGTCTCTAGCTCTATTTTTTTTCTCCAACTCGCGACGCCTCATAAGTCACACAGTATCGCCTGACGTTTATGCCTTACTCTGTGAGACACGGCTGCACTGTCTCTGTTCGCAGGAGGCGTAGACTCAAACCGCCCTTTCCTTTCGCCTGCCCGCCTGCCGTCGCCAAACGAGTTCTCTAGACAATGGAGGCTCGCACAGAAGTCAGCGAATCGAGCGACGGGCCGGCGAGGCCCAAGCTGCAGCTGCCAGCGAGCTGCGATCCGCCGCCGCCGATGGGGTCAACGAAGAAGCTGGTTTGGATTGTGCGTTGTTCGCGCCTCCCCGTTGCCTCGTCTCACTGCGTTCCCTCAAACCGCCTCATCTCACTGCGAACCCTCAGGTCGTCTCACTGCTGACAGCTGCCCTCTCCAGATCTTCGGCGGCACCGGCCACATGGGCCGCTCGCTGGTCAAGAGCGCCTTGTCGCACGGCGACCTGGTGTGCTCGGTAGGGAGAGTCTTTGAGACGCCGCAGGAGGACATGGACGCCATCCATGAAAACTGCCTGGGCCTGCTGTGCGACGTGCGCTCGCGAGAATCCGTCAATCGCGTCTTCCGGCACGTCATGGACAAGCTCGGGCGCGTCGACGTGGTCGCAAATTGCTCGGGCTACGGCGTCATCGGCTCGTGCGAGGACCAGGACGAGCACGACCTGCGCAACCAGTTCGAGACCAACTTCATGGGCACGCTGCACATCATCCACGCCACGCTGCCTTACTTCCGGCGCCAGCAGGCCGGCCGCTACCTCATCTTCAGCTCCACGTCCGGCGCTCTGGGCGTGCCCGGCCTGGGGCCCTACTGCGCCAGCAAGTACGCCGTCGAGGGCCTCATCGAGGCCATGCTGTATGAAACGGATGCCTTCCACGTCAAGGCCACGCTCATCGAGCCCGGGCTGGTGCGGCGCGACGAGCCTGACTCGGGCAACAGTCCCTTGCCTACTTGGGGCCACTTTTTCATCAAGCCGCCCAGTGAGCATTATTCAACCGCAACGTCGCCCGCGCTTCACGCAAAGCGCATGGTGCAGTGGCTGGGCGATCGCCAGCCCACGAGCGCCGTCAAATGCGCCGAACTCGTCTGGCAGCTGGGCCACTGCTCGTATCCGCCGCTGAGGCTACTACTGGGCAGCTACGCCATCGAGAGTATCCGCGACAGAATGCGCTCCGTCACCGAGGAGCTGGAGGATTGGAAGCATCTCAACTTTGCCATAGTGCCAGATTCCGACAAAGAGGGGGCCGAGGAGATGGGAGGCGAAGCGAGTGCAGACTTTGTTGCTGCATGAAAGGGAAAAAAATGAGTACGTGCAGGCCACAACGTAACAGTTTCTTGTTTCTTGTTTATCTCTTTTGCTTTCCAGCGCACCTTCCTTTTTCTACACATATTTGATATTCCATGTGATATAGTATATTGTTTTTGCCGCTAGCGAAGAACATGATTCAGGGAATGGGATGTAAAATATACAGTATCCATGCTGGTGAATACAAACACTGCATGGTGCACACTTGTATTTTCTATTTATAGCACTCCAAGTCTATACTCAACAAAGCGAGTGCATTTGATTGTATGGCCGTCCCTCTACTCAGGTGGCCTTGATCTTCGTAGTTATATGGAGCTGCCTTGCTCAATAACTTCATCTGGCCGAACAAAAGGTCGTGGTTAATCATATGAAAAATGTCCACGAAAAAAGAAATCTATCATCAAAGAACTAGCCAGCCTCTCTAGCGTGTGCAATAATATTGGTTTTTTTTTTTTTTTTTTTTTTTTTTAAATTATAAGCGCATCTTACCTCTCTTATATGAAGTCCAGTATCTCCTATGTGTGAGCATCAATCAAAGTGCAACTATAATGAATGGCACAACGTGAAACCGACTCAGTTAGAACTATTTAGCTATGAATATAGCTCTAAACTTACTAGCGCCAATTCGTAGATTCTGCTCCCAAGTCGAACGATTCAACTCACTCACTCGCCTACGGCTCTTTTTCCTTGTCTTTTCTTTCGCTCTTCTCACTTGCAGCCAACTGACAAATACATGCATGGAGAGAGAGCAAAAACAAGTATAAAAATTAAGCCTTCAATCGCCATTAATGTCACCTCTCGCAGGGGCAAAACAAATTTTACGGCCTCGCGTCGTCTTTTCCGGCATCCAGCCCACTGGCGTGCCGCATTTGGGAAACTATGTCGGTGCGCTGAGGCAATGGGTAAATCTACAACGCGAGGAAAAGCCCTCTACTAAGCTGATATACTCAATTGTCGATTTGCATGCCATCACTGTGCCGCAGAAGCCAGATGTGCTGAAACAGCGCAAGAGGGAAGTCTTGGCCGCTCTCCTTGCCATTGGTCTAGATCCTGAGAGATGCACCATCTTCTACCAGTCGTCTGTTCGTTGCCTAACTCCAGCCCAAAGCCTCCAATCGTCATATAGCTCACCACTGGATGTAGGTGCCGGCTCACTCTGAGCTGATGTGGATACTTGCATGTACCGCGTCTGTAGGCTATCTCTCAAGAATGACACAATGGAAGGTAGATGAATTTGCCACAACTGTCATGCATAATCGTTCCCCTATTGACCAGTTCTCAGAGTAAACTTAGCTTAGATTCGTCTTCAACCCTGGACGAAGGCCCCGTTGGTTCCCGATTGAAGCTGGGCCTATTCTCCTACCCAGTCCTCCAGGCCGCTGACATTCTTGTTCATCGGTAAGGCCAGCAGTGTCTTTCCATATACGCCCCTTTGGCGCCCCTGCCCCTGTAGATCGTATCGAACGGTCAACTGATATTTTCTTGTAGAGCTACCCATGTGCCCGTTGGGCATGACCAGCAACAGCATTTGGAGTTTGCGCGTGAATGTGTCACAAACTTCAACCATGCTTATGGAAATCATCTTGTCCCACCTTCAACCATAATCTGTACGCTTGTTGCCTTTGCTTCCCTTTCCTCCCTCCCGCTTGCACAAATGCTCATTCAGTGACAGCTCCCGCTCAGCGCATCATGTCCCTAACAGACCCGACAAGTAAAATGTCGAAATCTCACAAGGCGCAGCGTTCAAGGATTCTTATTACTGATACCCCCGAAGAGATTCGGTCCAAGATTGGCTCAGCCCTGACTGATTCGACTCCTGGCGTCTCTTACGATCCCGCCACTCGCCCTGGCTTTTCCAACTTATTGGAAATATACTCTGTTTTTGATATAGAAAAGCGTAGTCCGGAACAGCTGGCCCAAGTATACGCCAGCTCATCACCCAAGGTGTTCAAGGAAGCAGTCTCAGATGCGCTGATTGCTGGGTTACACGGCATTCGAGATCGATATCTTGATCTATCTGCAAACGAATCGTATCTTGAAATGATAGAGAAGGAGGGCGCACGGAAAGCCCAGGAAAGTGCGCAGGAGACGATGGATATCGTCAAGTCTGCAGTTGGATTGTAACGGATATTTGGCGTCAATTAGCATTTTTGGCCCTTTCATGTATTATTACCTCGCCCCTCGCGTTTGGAATTGCCGTACAGGTATGTGTATGATAGTTGGCATTGTTGGCCAACCAAGTCAATAAAGATAACGTAACGTGGATATCATGTGGCGGTACATCTATGTTACTACGTGTACTATTCTCATCCATTGAATGGCGCATTTAGGTGAGCGTCGATCGACTTGTAAGCCTCGGGTAGGCTGGCCATATTAGGATGCGTAGGCAAAGTTAGCACCTCTGGCAGTCAGCCAGAAATCTCTGACAACCTGGTTTGTTGCCCGAGTGCCTCGAAGACTAGCCCAAGTTAGCAAAGGGGTATGCATCAGCAACAATTATTAAAACTATACCTGATGACTTTCTTCACAAAGAGCGATTTCTGCTCTGGAGTTACCCGATCGCTTGGAAATGATGAATGATTCAGACCGGATTGCAGCCACTCTCGCGACATCGGGTAGTTGACGACAAGTTTCCTCAAAGGTTCACTCAGTCGATCCAACTCGCTGCGCAGGGCATTGCCGCCGATATTTCTTGCAAGTGATTGAGTTAACAGGGGGCCAAGCGTATCCATGGCTCTCTTGAAAGTTTCCTGAAGCCCTGTATCATCTCCCCGAGTGCCGACAAATGCAGTCTATTTATTTGCGTGTTAGATCGCCGTTGCATGCAATTATGATAGGAGACGCAGAGACAAAAGATATAGTACATACCCAGAACTCCGCCGCAGCAGCTTTAGGTAGTGGCTCTTTTCCATCCATGACTTGCAGCGTGAACAGGAAAAAGAATTCGATTGCGTCTGATGGTTCCAGGCTGATGAAAGCGCTGGGGCTTCTGGTCAACAGTCGGCTAACAAGATCAATGCCATTTTGTACGAGCTCAGGCTCTGACCCAGGCTCTATTTTCAGTCGTCAACTTGATTGGCTCATCTACAGCAAACAATAGAGGAATTCTCTTACCAGGAAGCTGTTTCAAGAGTCCAATTACCCAAGTAAGCACATCCGAGAGTATCTTTCGATACTGCCCGAGCATTTGAGGAGGCAGGGAGCTAATGAAAGAGCACGCCATACTAACAACAATGCCAATTCTGGGCGTGTCTTTTGAATGCCCAACGAGAAAGCGCACTATATCCTCAGGGGTAAGGACGAATGGTCCCGGCTCACTTTCGGAGAAACCGCTGCGAAGCACGCTGCATATCAGCTCTGTGACCTCTGAACTCCCGCTGTACACATTTTGGACCTCGACAATGATGCGTATTATTTGCTCCTGAATTTGGATTAATTTAGGTGTTTTGGCTTTCTGGTTAGACTCGGCCTCAAGATCAATCGAGAAGTCTGGAGGAGATTGCAAGCCCTTGCCCATGCTGGCCAGACATCTCAGGGCCCTGAGAGCAACATGTAAGCCAATGTGTTCCTCAGGCAGGACGTCTGAGCAGGGGAGTTGCATTTGCTGGGGTAGCAGTTCATCATTGGTTACATTCACTAGCTTCATTGATTGTTGGACATCGCTTTGTATGATGTCTAGCAACCCAGAACAAGCAGTATACCTGGTCTCATCCTCTGGAATAGCTTGGGCAATAGACGCGAGGGCGCCTACAATTTTCTCACGAGAAATGCAATCAAGTGATGCTGTGGCAACTAGATTGCGATACTCAGCCAGTAGGCCGTCCATTTGGGGATGCAGATGTGAACGGCAAGACGAGCAAAGCCGGTATATGGACTTTGAGGCTGGTATAGCCATGGAATGTTCTGAAACTTCGTTGAACAGAAGGCTGAGGGCGGTAGGAAGAAGGTGGGTATTTCTTTCAAAGTATTCGGTGTACTGTTCAATCAGCGTAAGGCAAGTTTGTCTCACTCGGGTTGGTATGGTTTTCTGGGCACTTCTAAGCACTGAAAACAGAGGTGATGAGAAGACTGCGGCAAGGAAGTCGTCACAGCGCGGATCTTCTCGACTGCAGTCCGCTAAACCACCCAGGCAGAATATAGCTGACTCCAATTCTAGCCAGGAAGAACTTTCCAATGTGGATAGTATCAACGAAGAAAAAGTTTCCACAAGCCTGGGCCCGATCAAGGCATAGACAGCCTGCAAAAGATCCACTACGTCTTTCCTAGCATCGTGGAAGCCCGCACGATCATGCGAGTCCCATGAATGAAATTCATCTGCTGGAGGGTATATAATCTTTTTCCATGCGTGCGATGTCGCCTGGAAGATGTATGGGATAGAGATTGCGGTTACCGAGCTTGCAGAAGTGGACTCTGGATCCATATCTGAGACCGATTCGGTCAATGTCGACCAAAATTCGATGGCAGGGACAAAAATCCTATTTTCCGCAACTGGATAGCCATCCGCCGCAAGAAGACCGCAGAGTTGGGACAGTATATTCTTGTTTTGCTCATGATCATTCAGAATAAGGTCTTCTACTCGGGCTTCACCAAAGGCTAGAAGTACATATCCGAGCTGTGTCGACTCAAAGTCGACATCCCCCTGGATGAGTTGGTCATATCGGTGGTGGAACCATGGCGTATCAAACATATTCGCAAGCATCGTATAGTGTTGCTCGGTGAGTAGAGAAGGCCAGTTGAAGAGCACGTCAACAAGTAGTTCTGCAGCCGCAGTGTACAGATCCTCTACCATCAATGCGTTGATAGACCCTCCAATAAGGGGCCGTAGAGAATCCGCAATGTAGCTGTTTCGTGCTGATGTCTTCTGAGCAAATGAAACCCACGACTGAAGCGAATCCAATTAGCCTCTCCTGATTTGCTCTCAAAAGGCATAGGGTCACCTACCTGAAGACATCTCAGCGCATCTTGCTTGACCTCTGGAGAAACATCGTCTCGGCTCATGCACATCGCTATGAGCGTCACCGAGTCTGAGGTGTTTGCAAGAACCGAGTCGTACAGGCCAACGCTTTGTCCGTGTTAGCGATGCTATCATATGCTAATAAAGCGAGTAGTGGCTCTCATACTTGCTTGCTGCGTTAAGATCGATGCGAGTAACATCCTCAAGAATATTGCTAATCACCAAAACAGCCGCATGTAGGTGCACTCCCGTAAGGCTTTCTGATATGGCGTTGAAATCGACCGACTCGTCGATAGTGCCTGGCTGCCAAGCTCGATTTGACGCCAAGCTGACAAGGAGATGAAAGATGTAGTGGTTGCATAGTCTGTGGAAATATATGAAATAGGTGGCCAGCGCAGATGCCAGCTTTCGTACAACAAGCAGCCCAGTCTTGTGCTGTAAAGCCCCGATGTACCATTCCAACAGCGAGACTAGGAGCTCCACGGCATCACTGTCGCTGAGAGACGCACTGATCGATGTCAACCGGAGAGCTTTGTGGATAGCGTACTGGACGGCGAACGTACTTTTCGGTATTCAACTTAACGATGATTGTGAGCGCACCGAAAAACTTGACTTTCTCATCCGGACGCCCAAGCAGGTGGTGAGCGAGCGACCATGCTTGTGGTGAACTTTGCAGCCGCGATAAAGTCGATTGTGTTTTGGAAATTGTGCTGGGAGAAGCTGGTTCGTACAAGGAAAGAATCAGCTTTGTCACCATTAGCAGTGGTGTCTTATAAACATTAGATTTTAGAAGAAGAGGAAAAGACTAACCGATTCAACCTGATCGATCTCGGAGGGGAGAAGCTCATCTTGCATCGTGACGGGTCCTGCGGGCAAATGCTGTGGAAATTGGTTCCACACGGGTTACCAGGCCGTTACTGGGAGCTTTAGTAGCACAGGGCTATCATATCAACAAGTGATTTCGCGCAAAATGCATGAAGAGGATTTCGCAAATGGACTGCAGCTTGACTGTCGCATAGCAGAGCTAGCAGCTCGTCGTCTTTCAAGCTGTATTAGCAAATGCCATGTACTACTCCGGATGCGGCTAGCTCGTAAGATTGCCATCCTTGTAGCCCATACGCAGGAAGCACTAATCTCATTGCAGTGGCTAGTAACATTCTCTTTGATATAAAAGATACCTATGGTCATTCGATTTGGGCATGGCAGCTATATCTAATTCGTAAGCCAATTGCGAGAATAGTTGTATCAGAAACTCGTATTTTTCGCGGCTTCTTACGTGAGCCTTGCATCCTGCACACCATGTAAACAGCCAGGGCAGGAAATACAGATCCGAAGGGTAATCGAGCATTGAGACTGAGATCAGAACACAACAGCAAACCGTGCAAATAGAGTGGCCTGTATTACTAAGAAAGATATACATCATGCATCCGTAGTTCTTGCCTCTTGTTGGCTTTTAGTATTCATTCATTCTATGTACTCATTTGGCCTCTAGCCTTTCGCATAGGCGTTTATTTCGTTATGTTAGTATTTACCAAGTCATCTTCATTTCTTATTCTACCGGGCTGTCTTCTGCGGCTTAGGACGGGTAGGACTCGCATTCCTGTTGGTTATCGCACATTGACGGCAGCGACGTCTCTACCAGCCGCGCCCATAATATCATTAATATCCGTGGCGGTGTCGTCTGTTGGGCGACCCTCAAATAGCCGCCTCCACCAGCTTGGGGGATCAAACGGCCTGGAGCCGTTGTGCAGCGGCGGGTATACATCGTTGAAGAAGTACCAAACGTGGCCAATGACGACTCCCATGATCTCGTCTCTCGGTACGGTTCCATGCATAAACAGGCTAAAGGCCATCAACACCCACGGCAGATATGGAGCGGTAAAAACAAGCAGACCCAGGAAGCTCAGTCTAGTGTCGGGGTTGCGCCGGGACCAAATATAGACGAGGGTAGATGAGAGCGGGTGTCCGAGGAATGGCATGGAAACAAGCGGCGACAGAGCGATCAGACTCGCCATGGCATAGAGGAGAAGCCAGGAGAAATACGCAGCCGACCGTCCCGACGACTCTTCCAGCAGCCGCGCATATCGCTGGAGGAAGTATATGTGAAAGAGTAGGTCAAGCGAAAACGGACCGAAGTAGAGAAACGTCGTCAACAGGCGCCAGTACTGTATTGCATCATATCAGTAAGTACATGCGAGGGCGCAGCGGATAGGGATCGGCCAACCTGAGACTTAATGAAAACAGCTCGGAAACTATAGAAGAGTTGGAATGGCGTCACCATATGGCACTGGACGAGGGCGCTGGTCAAGACAGTGGCGGCTGTCCACCATCGCGTGCATGTCGGCATCTCCCAGAACCATGTTTCCAGCGGAAGGCGATCGCCGCCCATTACTTGATCCATTTGGAGAGATGGGAAATCGTAACAACCATGTGCTAATCAAAGGCTGACTGGAGTCGACATGAAAGATGCGTCGGCGATGCGACTGTCGGGACGCAGGTCAATGCAATAGATGGTGAGGTGGCCTTTTACAGGCGAGAAGATATAAGCCTGGAGAAGGTAAGTAAAGTAAATCGGAGCTGGGCTGCCGGCGTTGCGCATTGATCTGTTACACCATTGCCACTCTGGCAGTTACGCAATTAGTAATGTAGACGGTACTTGGCGACCAGCCTCTGAGTATCTGTTTTATCAACGAGGCTTTTGTCGCAAACATTCATTCGGTTGCTAAACTGCGAGTTTGAAAATGCAGAAATGATAGTAATCTATAGGATATTTAGAAATTTATTTGTTGAAGCTGCCCATTCATTGATTCTATCTCTTCCAAGGGCACTTATACATCCACGCAGGAGATCGTTGAAGCATGGGTTAGCCACCAAAGTCCATTTATAGATGGTGCTAGTAGACGCTACTTGCCCAAAATCGCCTAGGACGCTAATTAACATCTGCGTCAGTGTCGCTTTGCGGAGAGTAGCGCTCGGCAAGCACGTTGCGGCACTACCGCTACAGCGCTTCACAGACGCCGTTGCTTGTACCTTTGTACGAGTAGCATTCTAAGCCTCTCTTTGCTGCTCGGCTTTGAGCGCCGCCGGGGACGCATCCATCAATGACTTGCCACACAACCTACCATGAAACTCCTCTCGTGTGCTTGGCACGGTGGCTTCATTCTTGCGCTCCTGTCGAGCGGCCTTGCGAGGGCCAACGACCAGGGCCGCCCAGCTGAGAAGGCTTCGCCAACTACAAGCACACCTGGCCAATGCGAAGTCCGAACCATCAACTACATCACACACACGCTGCCGTCGCTTTGCTTCAAGAGCTCATGGACAGACTCGTTGCCGACTCCAACCAAGTTGCCTGCCACAGGCGACTCTGACAACACCACCCAGCATGTCACGCGACCGCCTGTAGAGGAGCAGGCTCCTCCATCCGCCACCGAGCAAACGGACACGTTCACCAACAACTCTGCGGGCGATACCTTTGCGACGCCTTTCATGTCGTTTGAAGACTGGAAGAAGATGATGTTGGAGCAGACCGGACAGGACCCTCAGAACTTGCACCTGCGAAATTCAAGTGGGCGCCAGAAAGCCGATAGATCATCTCCCGATTTGGATGATGTAGGATTGGGCGAGGAAGGGGAAATATCCCTAGTTTTTGATAACTACGGAGAAGGAGAAGGCCCCAAGCCTGGGCCTCCCACGGAATTAGCAAACGCAAACAGCGGCGATGATGTCGACGACACTTCAACGTCCAAAGATGGCAAGGCGCCTATTCACCGAAGCAAAGACGCTGGGAAAACCTGCAAGGAGCGCTTCTCGTATTCTTCATTCGACGCGGGTGCCACCATATTGAAGGCAGGGCCCCAGGCAAAAAACGCGAAGGCCATTCTAGTGGAAAACAAGGACTCTTACATGCTACTCGAATGCGCTGCGCAAAACAAATATGTCATTGTCGAGCTTAGCGACGATATCCTCATCGACACCATCGTCATCGCCAATTTCGAATTCTTTTCCAGCATGGTTCGTCATTTCCGAGTCAGTGTAAGCGATCGGTACCCCGTGAAAATGGATAAATGGAGGACCCTTGGGATTTTTGAAGCCGCAAACTCGCGAGATATCCAGGCATTCCTTGTGGAGAACCCAGAAAACCCCCAGATCTGGGGCAAATATGTTCGGCTGGAGTTTTTGACACACTACGGGAATGAGTACTATTGTCCCGTCTCTTTGCTCCGTGTACATGGCTCGACGATGCTCGATTCTTGGAGAGATAGCGAGACAAGACCAGAAGATGATATTCACGAAGAGGATGAAGAAGATCTCCCTGTTCCCACTATTGCTACGCAACCAGTAGCAGCTGGACCCAGTCCCAGCCCACAAGCCGGAGGCAAGAATGAGACTCTCCCTGAGCTTGCAAGTACTTGTCTACCTCGTGTTGATGAAGCCCCCTTCCAACCTATGACGGAAACGTGTGCTGCATCCTCTACTATCGTTGTAGGCGATGCAAAACCAGGAGACCAAAGCTCTGGACAGACTGGCGAAGGAACAAAACGAACAGCTAAAGATGGTGTTGTGGAGTCGGACTCTGCCACGCAAGACGCTCCCAAATCAGACGCCTCTCAGGCTCGGGACGCATCTTCAGCACCAGTAGTAAAGCAGACAGATCCTTCCAAACCTACCACGGATAATAATGCGCAGCCTCCGGCAGAGTCTTCAGATGCCGCCGGCTCGAGCTCCGGGACCACCAAAAGCCGGACCACAAGTGCCTCCAGCGCCTCCCCAACCGTCCAAGGTAGCTTTTACAACTCCATCACCAAGCGCTTGCAGCAAGTAGAGGCGAATCTCACGCTATCGCTCAAATACGTCGAAGACCAGTCGCGAATCATGCAGGACGCATTGCGGCGGACCGAACAGCAGCAGGTTACTAAACTCAACCGCTTCCTGGGAGACCTCAACCACACCGTCCTCGCAGAGATGCGCAACGTGCGCGAGCAGTACGAGCAGATATGGCAGTCTACTGTCCTCGCCCTCGAAAGCCAGCGGGAGCAGTCTGAGCGCGATATCGTAGCCCTGAGCAGTAGACTCAACCTGCTAGCCGACGAAGTTGTTTTCCAGAAGCGAATGGCCATTGTGCAGGCAATCCTCCTGCTTTCCTGCTTGTTCTTGGTCATCTTCTCGAGAGGAGTTCCCATTCCCTACCTTGCGGCCCTGCAGGAACAAGCCGGCGGCATCGTATACTCATCATCGTCGCCGTATCCCGGCCAGAGACCCCATACTGATATCTATAAATCCGATCCTGGAATTCCACCAGACGCACAGACACTGCCAGATAACGTCCCGGTGGTTAGTGTTTCTTCGTTCGAAGCAGCTCCCAACGTGCCGAGTAAACGAATACCTCATTCTTTGTCTGAAACGACAGAGCCCCATGAGCCAATCTGTGAAGACGGCGAAGAAGAGTATCCGCGGCGGCATCCCTTACCAAGTCCGCCGGCTGAAGACAAGTACCAGTATATACACTACCTAGACCAAGAGCCAAGGTTCCATTCGCTACATCATTCATCTCCAGCCCTCCTGAACTCGCCGCGGAAACCCCTTCCTTCTCTTCCGGAACATTTGGCATCAAGCCAGGACTCCCCGTAAAGATGAAATGCTTTTCAGCATCGTTTTGCTTCTTATTTGAGCATTCTGTTGGTGTAATTCATGTGGATTATTAGATCACAGCCCCATGGCAACGGCACAAACCATGGCGAATTTTCATTGAACGCATGTATATATATTAAATCACAGACTGATTCTGCTGTCTGTGTCGCTACGTATCCTCATTTTTCCTTGTGAAATTCATGGCTTATCAAACGGTATATAGCAAAGTGAGTAGGTCCGTCCGAAGTAAGTGCAAACGATCATCGCAGATAGAATCAGTAAACTTCAACAATGTCCACAAGGTAACAGTGGCCTTTCCCGGCCAAAGGTAGTTCTCTTTGAACTTCACTCACTAAGTCGTACTGCCGTAGAGATGCTGTATGGCGGTCTCATAGTCGTACTCTTCGAGAGCTGCAAGACGAGTTCCTCGATCATATTGAGATCGCCGACGCCGCTGTTCGTCGCGGAAGTGCTGCCCTGCATTCGGTGTGAAGAGGCCTAACAATTGTAAGCTAGAGTATAGCCAGCAAGCCGAAACGCTATGTGTATTACTTACCGACATGCTCAGCGTTCTCACAGCTTCGCTTCATCTTGGATTGATTGTCAGGCTCCGGGAATGGCTCTTCTTGTCCAGCGAGATCGGGCATTGGACCGTTCGATGTATAGTAAAGCTTTGATTCGTTAGTTGCTCCGTTATGATTCATCATACCAAAGGAGATCTGATGCAGAATGCTTACCTTGGGACGATAGTGCGAGGCCTCCAGCATTACTGAACTGTTTCGAAATTTCTGTACCAAACAATCTTTACCCTGAATGGCTGTATATAGTCAGAATTGGGAAACATAAACATCCACTGAAACAGACTTACTGGCGTATGAGATTTCTGCTACCTTGTCACTCTTGAAGCAGTTCCTATACCAAAAAGTGATTAGAATACCTAGAGGAAAATTTGCATAAAAGAAGGTGCATACCAGCGTTGATTTCCGCGGGCGTTGACGAACTTAAGTTGCTATGTCAGCCTAAGCTCCTTCATGAGGGAGTGAGAAATCATATGTACTGACATCAATAATATCTAGAGGCTGTAAATCGACATTAGTCAAAGCTGTAATGCATCACAAAAGGGGGGATATCCTTACATCTACAAAGTTGATGAACGCATATCCGACACTGTTTATAGCGGTCAGTAATTTGAATAGAACAAGACACGGATAATAGGGCAAATAAATACTCACTTGCAATCGTTGGCAAAGTCGATACGAAGGTACATGAAATCGTACTTTCCCCAACTCGACTCGTCAATAATTCTTTTCAGCATTGCTTGGTCCACTTTGTTCGGGATATTCCGAAGCATTATCTGCAAAGCAGTCAGTGAGGAGTCGCAGTTACATGGCTAGTAATCTTACTGTGGTGCGAACATCAATTCCATCGCGAATGCGAATGATGTCAACGTGGTTATGATGAGTCGCTGTGCTGTGATAAGTAGACCTGCTGACTCTCATGGCATTCTGACGGCGGGCATCTGCTCTGTCAGCCCCCGAAAAGCTCCTGGATGGACTATAGCTGTTCTGAGCTGTCAGAGCTGGAGAAGGCGGCGTTTGATACAAAGTTCCAAGGACAGGATACTGTGGCGTAAATGGTGTCAAAGGGTTGCCCGAGTTTGCCTGCACGGTGGGAAGGAATGAATCCAGCATATATGGCATGGCCGGTGTGAATGGCGCTTGGAACATGAGGGGATACATGGCTACGGGAGCATTGTAATGAGCGTCCCCTTGCCCAGCATGAGAGGAGTTTGAGTTTGAGTTGGGAGTAACAGGGCTCAGCCGTTGCTGACCTGGCTCATCTGTTCTTTTTCCAATGGTCATCTCTTCCATTGCGTCGGTGATCCCTGAAACAGACGAAGCAGCATGGTGGTAAAATGATGCATATAGCTGAATTCCCTGGATCATCATACATGTTAGTTTGAATATTATTTGAAGTAGAAGAGATTGACATACCTCCAGGGAGATGCCACCGCTGCAAGCTTGTATGACGGGAAAGGCTGTGGCGGTGTCACAGAACTCGGCAACAGCTCTGAAAGAACCATTCGGAAAACTACTTAGCCGAAAAAAGGCAAACAGGCGGCCGTGTGATTGCAAGAATCGATGAGCCACTCTCATGACGTGCGTCGGGTCCATGACAATTCCGGGCGGGACAACAACAAAGACTTGAACTTGTCCAGTATGAGAGAGGCCTACCGCATAGCCGGAAAGTTTATCCAATTCAGCTCGAGAATCAGAATCTAAACTGCCTGCGACCTGCCCCGCGTCCAGACGAGCGCCTTGAGACTGGACAGCGCTTGTGGGATTTGCAAAGGCAGCTTTCCAGCCCTTGTCCACTTGATGAAGCCTTGCCTGCACTGCACAGGCGTCTCTGATATCGGTGAAGTAGACAAACACCTCACCACTGTGAGCCTTGAGATTTCTTGTTCCGTAAGTGTTGCTGCCATCTTTTTCAATGTCCTGTACACATAGCAAGTAGCATAGGTCAGTACTGATTCTCTGAAACTCCATAGGTATACTTACGGCCAAAACAGCCTCCACCTCGCGCGTGGAAATTTGGGTGGGCGATGATATAACAAGAATTCTCGACAATCCAATGTCGGTACTGAGAGCGCCAGAAATAGGACCTTCCCCGTCTGGCAACCGGACGTAAGTATTGCCAACGAAAGGGCTGAATGTTGAGGCTGTTGGTGACAATCTCGTGCCAACGCCATGCATGGAAGTGATGAAGGGGTCCTTGTCCATGTAAGAAACCACGCTGCGAAAGCTGCCGGCCGGAAGTCGAGCGGGAGACGCGGTGGTAGCTGAGCGGGCAAAACTCTTGAGAAGGCTGGATGATTTTGGATCATCTTCTGGGCTCATTGCGGTCAACCGAGTGTCAGGTGTGCCTTTGAAAGAGTCGGCGCCTCCGCTCGACGATCGAGGAGACGACGGATTGTCATTTTGGTGCGCCATTGCAGAGCGGACCGTAGCCTAGTGATGTTGAGATCGATATATGGTTCTGAAAGTGAGGTAGACCTTTGTGCTCTTTGTCACAGATCAAAACGAGCAGCAGTAACGATTCTACTACTCGCTAGTGTGTAGAAGAAGAGAACAAGATGCAATGTGCTCGCTGCATGGAAGAGGTTACATGTTCACAGGAGAAGGGGGGAGAAGAGGCAGGCCGTGAGAGGTGCTTGGAGGGAGCTTGAGTCAAAGGACAGATCGGGGAGCAGCTGCCAATTTCTGCCTGGAGGAAAAGTGATACGCTGTTGCTCCTGCCTTGCTTGCATCGTGGAAAACTTGCTCTTCCCCCCTTTTTCCTCCCCTTGGCATTGGGCAAAGAGGCGGGTCAACAAGGCAGGTGCCATCTTGCCATCTGCTAGCACTGCCGCATTTCCTTCTCCTGCTTCTGTTTTTTAGTACCTAGGTAGCAAGCAGCAGGAGTTACGTATTCGTCGTCTGATTCACGCGCTCAGCCGATTATGAGCTGCGACAAGAGCAATACAACAGCGTAACAGAGCAAGGCGCTGTTGCAAATAGCATAGCTGCTGCAAATTAGGTATTATTGCGTGATCCACTTGTATTACTTAAGAGACATCAGATTGAAGCAATTGTTGATGAATGAGAAGAGATTGCTCTGCAGTATCTACAGGTGAAACATTGATACGTAAATGGCTGCTCGAGTTTGGTAGCTGTTTCTGCTGATGTGAATTGAGCAAGATCAATAGTAAGCGATAGGGAGTCATTTCTCTTCAGCGAGTGAGTTTGAGGGCCTTGGATTTGAGGAAACATGACAGCTGAGAAGGACTCCAGAAGACAACGAGAAACTTGCAATATCTGCTCTGCTGTGTCATTCATAAATCGTTCGTAATTAATGTAATATTACCCCCCCCTGGACACCTACAACATTTTCGTAAATACTACAAGACTCCTTGCTGGCTTTCCGTTACCCAGACTATAAACATGTTTCCAGTTCGTTTCCCGTAATGCGCCGATGGTTTCTCAATATAATAAATAGCTCGCTGTATCGACAGTAGTAACAGGCTGTTAGTGAAAATAAATAAAAAAGGTATGTCAGTTGGGCGCTGATAGTTTTTTTCCCCCCAGGCAAAAAATCAAGAAGCAAAATTGCAATTCATGTGAGATTCCTCAAGTCCTGTAGTTCAGGGCTGCGGTCCTCTTCTTCGTCGACCACGATTTGGGCCGTCTGGACGCTGTGCTAAAACATCCCTCAGCTGAGGGTCGTCTTTATTCTTATCAACATGATGTACGCGAACGTGTCTGTCGAGTATCAGATGTCAAAACGCTATCCTGGAAACTCATCTGTGCGATATGAAGGGCCATGTATGATACAAATAGAAATCATGCATTGAGGCCGAGGGCGAGACATACCTCTGCAAATTGTCTGGCCTTGGATACTTGTGTTCTCTATCTGCACAAAAGGGACAGACATATCCAGGCGAGTCATGCACCAAGCCGTGCCGTATCATCTCATTCTTGCGCTTGAAGCCTTTCCCACCTTCGGCGCGGGGACAGCCCTTGACGGGGCAGTAGTGTGGGCGGGCTGAAGAATGCACATTAGCGTGGGAATTGAGAAGATATTGAGTTTGGAACGGCGCAGCAGTACACCCGTCAAACGTGCACTTGTAGCCTCCAACCTGAGGATTAGTAATTCCGTCGATGCTCATACGATCCGCTACAGACGCAATGGCAGCCGGGGGCGAAAGAGAATAGTTGGGCTGGAGGCTCTTATTGGAGGCGTTGCTTAGATGGTACTCGGCGGGAGAGCGATGCGAGGATCCGCTGGAAGCATGGCCATACGGACTGGAGGCGAGGGAGCTGGGAGACGGGAAGCTGCGCTGATATCCTTCACTGGGAGAGGACATTGGGGGTGACACACGACCACCGGCAGGCATTGGCTGGACAGGCATTGACTGGAGGCGTGAGACACCTACGTTGCTGGAGGATCGAGCAAACGCTCGCGCGTCGCCGGGCGGGCGCATTGACAGGTCCCGGTCGCCGGAAGGCGGAGGCATCTCTGTCGCGAATTGACTCTCAATATTCAATTCACGAATTGACGGCAGGCTCATGTTCTGGCCGCTATTACTATCGGTCTTTGACGAGGCTATCTGCAAGGGGGCCAGCTCGCCGGACTCGGGCGATAATAAAGACTGCGCTCCATTCTCCGTCGCGCTGTGACGTCCGCTTAGCCTGTGTGGTGAAGGGCCGTTGAAGTGCTTGGGGCCGTCGTCACGGATTGAGAGTTGGCCGGTTGAGGCCGTCAGATCCCGTTCATGGCCGTGGTAAGGCGAAGGCGAATCGAGCGCTAACGCTCCGGCAGCGAAAGCTTGGAGACGATGTGTGCCATCGCTTCTGGCGGTCTGCGGTCGCTGGAAACAGTCGGCGTCGTTCAAGCGCTTGTCGTCTTGAGGGACACTCTTCTGGGAGTCGTCGTCGTCTTCGGTGGTTTCAAGGTCATCTCCGCCGGGCAGCGCTTGGTGGCTCGCGGTATGTGCTATCTCGGGATTACCACCGTTGGCAAGATAGGAGATGAGGACAGTATCACCAGACACGGGTTGGAGCTTTAGGCGATTAGACTTGGCATTTCCGTCGATGGGAGGAAGACTGACTGAAGCGATTGGAATGTCCGGGGGAGGGCTCTCGGTGGGTTCGAGCCTGGGATGCACGGCTTTCATCTGAGGAGAGCCTGGGTCCCCGTACGAATCTATCGGATCATAGTCGTGGTACTGTCCTGGCGGCGGCTGTGGCGATCGCGGTGACTGCATCAAGCGTTCCTGGCATTGATCTTGGGGCTGGCTTTGTCGGGCTATCAGTTGCGGAACCGTCGTCATGGTTCAGTTGTCCAGGAGGCCACCGGTCAACTCTCCATGGCACCCTGGGGCATGCGGGGGCTGTAACGCTGTGGTGCAGACAGGAGGTACTTTATCTGCCTTGGAACTTGGAAGCTGACGAGGATGGATGGACCACGCGAATCCAGCAGCTCTTTTTGTCCTGTTTCCTGCTTCCTTCTCGTACCCCCTCTTCTGTCTTTATTCTGCTGTTTATCCTGCTGTTGTTTCTGTTTCAAAGAGCCGCTGGCAATGCGAGTCGAGAGCTGAGCAGCTGGGAAGGGGGACCGTTGAGGCCCTCTATGATTCTCTACGGATTCGTTGATCTCCTAGAGTCGTTCCCAGCCTTTCCTCCTGCGTTGGGAACTTCACAGGATCAGCCCCCGCGCAGCTTATGCGCGCGTTTGTGAGTGTGTGTTGCCTTTTTTTTTCTGCGCAAACGGCACGTGAACGTGATTGAACCTCGTCGGGTATCTTTATATAGTAGACACCAGGCCCCGTCTGTAGGAGCCGTATTCAGAGCTACCTAAGGTAAGGACAGAGAGAGTGTAGGTATGGCCGGCCAGAAAAATACGAGAATCTGAGGCCAGAGGACGCCGAAACGGCGGAGGAGGGACAATGCGACGCAAAAAAGCAGGACCAGGCAGCCTAGGCTCGAAGGGACTAAAATGACATGCGATAACTCGACGCTCGAGATTGGATCGACCGCAGAACAGCAAGCAGTTCAGACGCTGATGCTACTCGTACTGTAGATGGGTCGAATGGCGGGGGAATGGACAATTAGGCGGCGGCAAAGTGGTCTAGCGCATAGTCAGAGCAGATGCTGTGCTGTGCTGTCGCATTCCGTGGACGACGCCCGGCGGTTCTGCGCGAGTGGTTGTGCACGCTAGCAGCCCGAGAGTGTGTCAGTCTTGTCAGATATTGGATTGAGATGTATTGCTGTAAATAGCACGGAGACGAGAGTGCGTGAGAACGAGGGAGAGAGGAGAGAAGGCTCGCATCTCGTGGAGCGTCCTGGAGGCCGTGAAACAGCGCCAGCCATTGGTGGTACTACTACTAAACTGCACATACATGCCATTGCGCCTCGTCCTATTACCTTAGTAGACGGTAGGTCGAAATGCGGATCCGCCAGCAGAGTCGAGAAGGTCTCAAGCTGGATGTCAGCAGCTTCTCATGCAAGAATGCGCAGCCGTGATGGGGATTGGGTGCTGGCAGTGCTGGGTGCCTGGCCTAATTGGCTCTAGGCAGAAGGATAGGAGCCTTAGACGCAGCAGATAGCGGATAGCAGGTGCTAATGCTGCGATACATATGCAGCATGCAGGGAGGCAAGTCATGAAGGTACTTGTGCTGGAGGTAGCAGTGCTAGTGCTGGTGTTTGGCGAGTGGCTGAGGACGACGGAAGGAAAAGCATGTGGGAACATGCGAATCAATGGAAGCAGAGCGGAAAAGCAGCGCTGAGGAATACATGCAGAATTTGATCATTACACGAGCAAATGGCCCTCTGACTGGATCCAGCCAGTGCTAGCACATCTGCTCCGGGTAGGTGGGAGGGCAAGTGTAGTCCACCGACAACGAAATAGGTCCAGCAATAGTATTAATACTGCAACGCCGCCCGTCTTGGCATCAACGCATCCAAACGAACCGTTTCTTTCGGGCGGGAGGGTTACGGAGGGTTCCGCCTGTCTCTCAGCCATGGCATTTCCACGGCACCCTTATCGACCTGGCATCTGCCGCCGTGACCTCGGTTAACGGCCGCGACCCACGCCGCCAAAGCGTCCGGTGTGGCACCGGTCTCGAATAGCTCCAGCCGAGGTCAATTCTAGCAGCAATTCAACGCGCTTCCCCGGATCGGAGTGACATAACCAGACAAAAGTAGCCGACCAGCTCTCAAAGTCGAACTTCCAATTCCACGAAAAGACGTGAACAATTCCTGCCGCGGTCGAGCCCACTGCGTATCTCCAATAGGCTTTCTTTGCATCTGAATACCTTGACCGTGCTTTGTATGCGTAGGTAGCAAGCACATGCTCCAGATCTAGTCGCAGCTTTTCTTTTTTTCTTTCTTTCTTTCTTGTCGCAAACCACAATGGCTCAGTCCAAGCCTGCCATTTCGCCCTGGGGCGGTGCTGTCGCCGGCGCAACCGGAGCCGTCATAGCAAATGCCTTGGTGTATCCCCTGGATATGTAAGTTCCTTCTTAAAATTGTGTTGTTTTGTTGTGCGGCTGTTCGGTGCTTTTTTCACTACTCCCGCTAACTTACATGCTTGCGATAGCGTCAAAACTCGGCTGCAGGTGCAGGTGAAGCCTTCTGGCGCAAAAAGCGACGACTCTTCCGATGAAGTACACTACACGTCGACCTGGAACGCCATCTCGCGGATCGTGGCGGAAGAGGGCCTCCAGGGCCTATACGCCGGCATGAACGGCTCACTGGTCGGTGTGGCCTCGACCAACTTCGCATACTTCTACTGGTACACCGTTGCCAGAGCGCTATACACAAAATCCGCGGGCCCTTCTGCAGGCGCGCCTTCTACAGCGATAGAGCTCTCTTTGGGCGCAGTGGCTGGTGCCCTTGCGCAGCTCTTCACGATCCCCGTTGCCGTTGTCACGACTCGCCAGCAGACCGCGGCCAAGGCCGATAGAAAGGGACTCTTTGCAACAGCCCAGGAGGTCATCGAGGGCCCGGATGGTGTCAGCGGCCTTTGGAGGGGCCTCAAGGCTAGCCTTGTCCTGGTCGTCAACCCGGCCATCACATACGGCGCCTACGAGCGGCTGAAGGACGTCTTTTTCCACGGCAAGACCAAGCTACAGCCGTGGGAGGCATTCGGTAAGTCTCCAATACCGAGGTTAATGCTTTTCTCCATATAACGTATCCTAACAACCTTAGCTCTGGGTGCCATGTCCAAAGCTCTGGCAACGATCGTCACTCAGCCCCTCATTGTCGCCAAGGTGGGCTTACAGTCAAAGCCGCCTCCTGCGAGAAAAGGAAAGCCCTTTGGCAGCTTCATAGAGGTGATGCGCTTCATAATCGAGCATGAAGGCGTTCTCGGACTCTTTAAGGGCATGGGTCCTCAGATTTTAAAAGGCCTCCTTGTCCAAGGCATTCTGATGATGACAAAAGAAAAGTACGTAAATTTTGTTGGAGGGCATCTATTAAACGTAATTTCAAGGTACAATGCTAACAATTCTTTCAATAGGGTTGAATTGCTTTATGTTCTATTTATGCGATACCTCGCCAAGACACTCAGCGCCTCGAGAGCCCGGGGAGCTATCGCGGCTTCATCAGCTGCGGGTTTGGCAAAGAACGCCACACTGGTAGCACCCTTAGTAAAAAGCTGATATCGTATTTTTTGCTCCTAGTTGATTAATGTTTTGTATGATAGACGCTATCTCTACAGCTATATAGTACTATACGGACCTGCACACGCTTAGTAGCCTTGTAATCTTAGGCATACGAATCTGACGCTTTTAAGCAGTATTATTTGATGACCATAAAGCTTTATCTGATATTGAAGTTTTGTCCCAATCATCTATAATGTTTTTTCTAGCTTGCCACTTCTCTAGTCAATTTTGGTGCCAAGGAGTACCGTCTATACTCAAAAGGCCTCCCAATTACCAATTTGGATGGGAGAATCGCTAAATATATCGCCGCAAAGCTCTTGAGCCGCCCGGTGATCCCACAAGCTCTCAACTACCAGATACATGCGCCCATAGCTCGCATTAGATGACTCAATGTCGAATTCAGGTGTTCGAATAACTGCTCCAGAGTCTTCCACGCCGCCCTTTGATTCTACCAGAATTCGCGCCTGTGCTTCTGGGCCGCCAACGATCGAGATTCGGACCATCAAAGCTGGCAGTGAGCGGGTATCATAATGCAAAGATTCCGACAAAGGTATCGGGCTTTGGAAAGAGGCAATGGCTCGAGTTACCCACGTCGCATCAATGGATGCCCTCCAGCGCTGCCCCTCTCCTCTCAGAGTGAATGGTGGTAAAGGCGTTCGTAGTTTTCCTGCAGTATCAGCCGGTATGGACTCTATAGTGACTGGCGTCATGGAGCCAATTCGTAATGTAAAATCAGCAGTCTGCTGTGCTTCAAAAGTCGAACAAACCAGAGTATAGTCGCCCGCTTCAAGCATCTCAAGCTCAGCAGAGGCGCAACCGCGGCGATATTCCCCTGATGAGATCACCAAGTCCTTCCTCCTGACTGTATTTGCTCGCTTCCCTCGCGCCCAAATCAGGTCAATATGTACGTGAATGTCTTTATTGCTCGTGGCCAGCAGAGCAGATATAGGGGTGGCGCGAGAGACCGACAGTTTATACTGGGGGTTTAAAAAATAAGTAGTACAGCCCGAGTTTCCTCCAGCGTTTCGTCTATTCCAGGCGCCTTGTTGTTCTGTAAAGTATCTCATCTTCTCTTGGGCTTCTTCAACATCAACGGGTCCGTTGGAAAAGACAGATAGCGTAAAGGTGTAGCTGGCCAAAGCCAAGTCCTGTTGATCGATAACAACGGTATATGCTTTACCAGCCCTGCTCTCAATTCGCGCGAGTGTCTGCGGAGAATCAACTAATGGCCCAGAGTAGGTTGGCCCATCGCTGAGCTGGACTTTGTATCCTTGTCTGTCAAAGACTAGAATGCTCATAAAGCCAAGTTGGCTAGCCACAGCTGCTAGAGAGCCAGATTTATTGCGAGCAATCTCAAGCTCGGCATCTGCAAAATGGCGGCTCAGTAAGATCCAGACCACTCCGCCAGTCTGCGAAGTGATTGAGAATTGCGGATTCCGCACCAAAGATGCCGCAAAACTTTTAGTCGGAATGTCCCAAGCAAAATGGCGGTCTTGACGATGGGTAAATAGGGCCGGATTCCAATTGAGATACATGGACTCGAAATGCTGAGCGATATCTTCAATAGACAGCCAAAAGGTACCCGCCGACGGTGATCCTGTATTGACACCATCTTTTTCAGATGAGGAGGGTGTATCAAACCTGGGCCTCCAAGGGTTTTTTACTAGAAATCTGCGACTCGACGAATCAATATCTTGTACAGCATAGTCGTGCTCCCCTATGAGACCCATGATGTCTCCTTCTTCGGCAGAGATGTGTCCAGTGCCAAGAGTAATGATGACATTCTCCAATTCATAAGCCGTCTTGATTCTGTCCCACGTCTCGTCTATATCAAAGGCTTCCCTAACAATGAGTCAGTCAGCAGGCTGTCTACCTCAACTTGATGCAAGTGCAATCTCGTACCTCTGAAGAAATAACTGTTCTGGTATCCAGCCGGTGAGAACCCAGAGATCAGTTCCCGAATTGCTACCTGGAAAGTCATAGCCACCTCTTACTTTGAGATAGGCCTTCTCGAGCAGCGCCGGCCATAGCAGACAAGGATTGTGTCGATTGATAACAAAGAGGGCCCTATCTGTACCCGAAGCCGGCAGCCGATCATCTATGGTCACTCGACGAGCACAGCCGTTGAAATTCAGTCGGAAGATGTATTTCCCAGAGGGAGACAGCTTGGGCTGCCTCCTTTCGTGGTCAAATGGATGCATGATCGTAGAGAGTACCTAGATGCAGCATGTTAATTGAGCTGGCAACATGTAACATACACCTACTTACTGCATGTTTCCCGGTCCAGATCTTTGCGGCGGCAGAAAGGCTGGCGACGACTGAGCAATCAGTAGTAATGTCCTGCACCAAGTCGAGCCGCGTGCTCTGGGTCATAAGACTATCATCTTGATCGGCAGAGAAAGGACCAAATAGCTCATGCGGCCTATGCCACGCTGAAAAATTGGCCGCTTGGTCTTCAGAAAGCGGAAAGACGGTACCATCACTGGATATCTGTCAGAAGCAAGATCTATGAAAGCTGGGCACTGTCTACGTCTTCATAATACAATGAAGATGTATAGATTGAGGGGGACCTCACATAAACGGTTCCAGGTCAGGCCCGAGTTGAAACTCAGCACCTAGAGGGTCTACACTCCAAGGCGGGTAAAAGTTGCCGTGAAGCCGTGAAGCGCTCTGCAAGAGACCCAGGTCATTCTTCACCGGTGATGGCGAAGAGGCCGGTACCTGAGCTTTGAGCTGTTCGGCGAGCTTGATGAGTTGCTGACATCTGCGGCGAAACCGGGCTGCATCCTCTTTGCTGATTCCCTTCTCAGCGGCTGCTCGCATATACAGCTCGGCCGCCTGGATAGCATAGTCTAAAGCTTTCTGACCGGTTGATGTTGCGAGCAGAGACTCTACGTCCTAGACAGAAAAACTCATTGTCAGTGAACACGAAGATCCGCGCAAATGATATGTTGGGATATTGAAAATGAGGCCCTACTTTTGCTCTCTTCTCCATGCCTCAGGTAGGTGGCATTATAGCTTCACGGAGCTCATTCTATATAGCGATAGCAGACAAGGGAGATGGCACTCAAAGTGGGTTTAAGAACAACATGCAGCTAACGGGACCCTTACATCATGGGTAGCACCTTGCAGAGGCGACAGAAGCCCGTAATAAGGCCGGTGGTCAATTCGCTGCTCCCAAAGACAGCTGCTATTGGACCGCTTTGGCCATTACTAATGCCGATGCTACTAGTGAGATTGGCGGCGATATAACGATGCTATTGAAGGTAGAGAAACAAGCCGATGCTTTTTCCATATTAAAAGCCTGTTTATAATTCGCAATGAAATTTTATTGATGGGTATATAATCCTGGTATCTCATAATTCTAAACTAGCTCGTCTAATTCGTCCAATTCGTCCCTAAAATTTCTATGCAGCTGAGATAAGACATAAAACGGCTTCACAGCCTTTGGCCTCCGTATCGGGGTCTTAACATCCTTACACCCAAATGTGGTCTCGCATCCATCCTCATCGCTGTTTGTTTTCCAACGTCTCTGAAAGTTTGATATCGTCTTCTTTTCCAAGAGGACCGAGTCTGTTTGCCGTCTTCTGCGATAAGTAACGACTCGACGAGAACTTCTTCTGTGAGGGCCCTCAAAATGCATCTCCTCTTCGCTGTCCTCTGAGTAAGGCTCGTTCTCAACATCGCTGAGACTTGTGGCCTTGGCAGGCATGGGGCCTCTATTGGTTATTCGTTGAGGACTAGTAGGCAACACCCATTCGCTAATCCCTTCTTCCCACCGCCAGCCGGAGAAGATTGTGCTGAATTTTGGATCAGCAGGAGTGGTCATGGACAGTTTCTCTGCAAAGTTTAGATCGCGAATATCTTCAGTCTTTTGAGCTAGCATAAAGGCAAGATCTTTTCGAAGCCCGTGTCCAAACCAGCTGGGCAGCTTCTCATGACTCAGTTTTGAATAGAGACTAGCTAATATTTCTTGGCTGGAGGCTGAGCTGCTGCGCCGGCGACACTGGATGATGGTACATAGAAGGATGATCGTCTGTTGATATTGTTTACCGTGATTTCCTTCGATATCGATCTTGTGGGCCATGTTTTCAAAATGCTCAGCGGCTCGTCTTTTAAATGCGGCATTTGCCAGCTCTGAGTTGGCGACCGCAATATAGCGGGCAAAAACGAGCAGGAATGAGGCATTGTCCTGGTGGCTTTTTCGACTTTTGTATCGTGCAATGAGTGAAATGCTACGATCAAGTACATAAACGAGTCGTCTCCAGGCTGATGCTCTCTGTTCCTGCTCTCCAGGTATAATTTGTGATTCCAAAGTGAGCGCCGCGACTGCTAAACCTGCCGCAACGCGGATCAGAGCCTGCTCTATGGCGTTGCATTCTGCGGTATTGGGCCTGTGGCCTCGAGCAAGGGTCCATAAAGCTGAGCACGTAAATTCGACAATATGCGGTTTCGCGTTTCCAGAAGTTAGCCCTTCGAGGCTCGATATCCAGAAACCAGAGAATGCTCGCGAAGAAAGCGCAGATGGCGAGAGACGCCCCCTATTAACCAAAGCAGACACACACTCAAAAATAGGACCGGCTATTTTCTTCCCTTTCAACGAATTTAGAAATACCCAAAGCGAGGAGAGGTCTTTGCTCTCGCCAAAGTGAGATGGCCTGGCCTGCAGCAAGGAGACCTGCCGTTTATATATGGACGCAACCAGCTTACTAGCCTCTTCATTACCGTTCAAATGAACACATAAGCGTACTAGGAGATTGCAGAATTCAGGTCGAAGGAGCCCATCAGCAATGGCATTTGATATGAGGTGTATAGCTTGAGAACGAACCACTAGCCTTAGTGGTCGCCATCCAGAACGGTCTGCTCCTAGGGTTTCAACCTGGTCAAATATATCCGAAGCGGCATCAGATATCTTCCATATTGATTCTTCTCCGCTATCCTTTATCTGCTGTCGATCATACGCATCTATATTGGCGATGCAGTCCGGAATCCTGCGCAAACACATAGCAAGTAGCGATTTACCACGAGGATGTTTTCCCTGAGGTGTAGTTGAATGTAGTAGTCGGTGCAGCCAGTGAAATATTGCTTCATAGATGCGATATGGCTCGCTGGGCACGTGTCGTCGAACCGCATTTAGCTCCTCAATCATGTCGGATGGAAGCGAATTTAATAAATCGTGCTCGAAATCGATATTCTTCATCGGCGTGTCAATTTGGTCTCGGATCTTTCGCCACACTGGAGTGAGAAAGTCGACTGATTCTGACGTTGGGGATACGTTTCCCGGCTTCATAGCTCCTAGAGTACGGACTGTTCGTGGCGGCGTCGTAACAGTTTTGTCGGATACAGACGGCGCCGCTCTCTTGTTCCTTTGGCCGTACGTCGAGCGAACGCGCTTCGATGATGGATCTTGGCCATTGTCTGAAGTTCGTTTGGATCCGGCCAACGGCGCTGAAGGTTTCTCGGATACCAGCTTTCGGAGACTATTTAAGCGCGACTGAAGCTGGCGCAGCAGTCGTTGGCACCGTGCGGCAGTCCATTGCTGAGAGCCGTCCAAATCCGAAGCTCTGGAGCCGGCATTGAGTCGCGATCTCGAGCTAGAGCGTTGCGACGGTACAGCTCTCGCTGCCACCGCCGACGAATCCATAAAAAGAAAGAATGTACCAAAATAAAAAGCAACCAAAGCTAATAATAGCTACAAGATAAAAGTAGAGGAAATACGAGGCATTTGCCTAGCCCAGCATCGTTAATGTGTCGTGTATCAACCTTGCTTTGCAAAACAGTGATGAAGCACTGGCATGGTTGCTGCTTGTGGTAGTGAGGCACAAGCCTCTGTTTACTTTGTTCCGTTTCCGCACTAGATCGGAGCGCAGACCCTTCTAGGGGCTTTCCTGTTTCGCAGAAAGTCCAGCACCCGCGGGGTACTAACGGCTCGCCTGCAAACACTGAGCCGAGCCAGGTACTGCCCATGTACCCCGCCGCTCCGAATTGCCGGACCGTAGACCAAATTTTTTTCTTTTTCTGCCGGAGCCGATTCCTTTGGTGCGTGACTGACTCTTTTCAACCCAATTCTTCAAGACGTCCCAGTCATTTCCGACCAATATTTAAATGACTGGTCTCTTTCTTTGTTCTAGGATATCTCGTCGTTAATCGTCCCGCTTTCTTCATCCCCTTCGCGAATGACAATGGCGGCCGAAGCACAAGTAGCTGCGAATTCCCCTCCAGGTAAAGAAGCCCCAAGTATACAGGGCTTTGTCGACAATCCGGCTGACCACACTGGCACATCCCTGTAGCTAATGCTGTCGATGACAACGCCATGTCTGCTCCCGAGAAAGTTGTGGTTGAAGGGGAGGCGGAGGCAGAGGCGGAGGTTGACCCTGCGGCCGAAGGTATTTGCTCTGCGCCGCCAATTGCAGCTTCAAGATCTAACGGCATCGTGCTTGATATAGCTATTATAAACCTCACAATTGTCCTTCCCGATCCCGAGGCTGAGCGAATGCAAATTATGGTGGGCCTTGGAACAAGCCGTGACCCAATCATTGACACTGTATTAATACAATTATAGGTATCAACGCAAGAGCAGGTCCACGAGATTCGACAGTCCATCATCGACTCGCCTGCGGCATTCCAGTACACATGCTTCCACCTCGAGTTCCAGGGCCAAAAGGTCAATGACTTCATTCCCTTGGCCGAGATCCCGGACCTTGGCACCGAGCCGGAATTTCGCCTGGTGCCGGACCCATACACCGAGAAGGAGGCTCGCATCCATCTGGTGAGGATTCGAGAGCTCATTGGCGCCGCTGGCAACCGCTCGGATGCCTCCCAGGGTATCCTCCCCGGCCTGTCTCTGTACGAGTCTGTGACCAAGAAGCTGTCGGCCGAGGCCGAGGCCAGCGAAGAGCAGTCTCTTACAAAGGACTATGACTTCCAGGCCATTCCTTCAATCACCAGCCTCATCCCCGAGCCCATTGACCCGGCGCCCAAGACCGTCAAGATGGTGGCTCTCTCATCGTGGAACCCCCCACCTTGCCATCTGCAACAGCGGGGTCATTTGCTCTACATCGTTGTCACCACCAACGAAGGCGAACAGTTCCAAGTGACTGCGCACGTGTCTGGCTTTTTCGTCAACAAATCCTCCAACGCCAAATTCGACCCCTTCCCGCGCCCCGCGCCCAAGGGCCAGTCCGCCCACTCTCTCCTGAAGCTGATTGAATTGCTGTCGCCTTCCTTTTCCGACGTTTTCAAGAACCTCCAGGAGTACAACAGCCAGCGAGACCCCCTGGCCACCTTCCAGATCACCAACGCTATCCCCAACTCGCCTTGGGCTGTGCCATCTCCCAGCTCGGCTCTTTGCACACACTCTCCCGATGTCACGAGACCTCAGGAAACATATCTGCTCGCTGGCGTCGACAATACCGATACATTGCGCGACTGGAATGAAGAATTCCAATCCGCAAAGGAGCTCCCCAAGGAGACTGTCCAGGACCGAGTGTTTCGCGAGCGCCTGACGTCCAAGCTTTTCGCAGACTACAACGACGCTGCCGTAAAGGGCGCTGTACTGATTGCGCACGGAGACATTGCGCCGCTGAATCCTACAGAGACCAAGGATGCGCAGATTTTCGTTTACAACAACATCTTCTACTCATTTGGAGCTGACGGCGTCGGCACCTTTACCTCGGAGGGCGGCGATGAGGCTGCACGCGTCGCTACAGGTAAGGATGTAGCTGGTGTGCAGATGGTGAACCAGCTGGACATTGACGGCCTGTTCACCCCGGCCACCGTGGTTGTTGACTACCTCGGAAAGCGTATTGTTGGCCAGAGCATCGTCCCTGGCATCTTCAAGCAGCGCGAACCCGGCGAGCACCAAATCGACTACGGTGCGGTGGACGGAAAGGACGTTGTTGCCATCAATGACCAGTTCACCACTCCTTTCGCCCAACTCTCCAAGGCCCTCAAGGTTAAGCAGCACCCCGTCTGGGACAAGGACGGCAAGCGATTTGATCTCGAGGCGAGCGTGGAAACCAAGGGTTTGGTGGGTACGGATGGTCGTAAATATGTTCTCGACCTCTACCGAATCACTCCTTTCGACATTGCTTGGCGAGAGGAGACTTCCACCGCGGAAGGCCAGACAGAACCTTCAGAGTACCCTCACCGTATGACGGTTCTGCGACCTGAGTTGGTGGATTCGTTCGGCCGCTACCGCATGAAGCAGTGGCTCGATACCGAATTGGCTCGTCGTGTCAAGCCCAAGGCAGAAGACGCTTCAGCTGAAGCTACGGGTGAGGCCAAGGAGGAAGAGACAAAGGAGGAGGCCACCGAGGAGGCCACCGAGGAGACCAAGGACGATGAGGCCAAAGAAGAAAAGGACGAAGTTGCAAAGACGGAGTCCAACGAGGCCGAACAGAACCAGCCCAACCTGGCGGACTTCAAGTTTGGCCTCAACCCCGACGCTTTCAGCGGCCAGGTTCCTCGCACTGAGGAGGAGAAGGCTGAGCTCGAGGCCGACGAGCAAGAAGTCAGGGCGGCAGGAGAGTACCTCCGCGACCGAGTCATCCCTGAATTCTTGCGCGAGCTCACTGATTCCGACATCAGCTTCCCTATGGATGGCCAGTCACTTGGCCGTATCCTGCACAAGCGAGGTATCAACATTAGATACCTTGGAAAGATCACTTCGCTCGCTGTCAACGACAGACTCCGCTGCCTGCGTGAAATCTGTATCCAGGATATGGTTTCCCGTGCCTTCAAGCACGTTTCTGCCATCTACCTGCGCTCACTTCCCGTTGTCTTGGCGCCCTCTTGCATGTCTCATCTCCTGAACTGCTTGCTCGGCCATCAGCTTAACGCAAAGCCTGTCGCAGACGTTGACCAGACTTTCCGCGAACTGTACCCTGAGGCTGACTTCTCGTTTGAGACTGTGACACCTGAGTCACTTCGGAAAGAGATTGAACAGCAGGTCTCTAACCGCTTCCGCTACGAACTGGGAGCCAACTGGTTCAACGAAGTCCGCCCCGTACAGCTGCTTCGTGATATCTGCATCAGAGCGGGTGTCCAGGTTCTAGCAAAGGACTACGTATTCGACAGCGCCGCTGCCGGAGCCGCTGTTAGCCCTGCCCAGCCTGAGCAAGCCAACGGCGAGACCAAGGCCGAGCCCAAGACGGAGACCAAGAGCAGCAAGAAGAAGAAGAAGACCAGAGAGAGCTCACCCACATTTGCTGCTGCCCCCGAAATCGTCTCCACTTTCACTCCTGACGACATCCAGAAGGTTGTGCCGGTTGTGAAGCACTCCTGCCCTCGAAGCTCGCTCGCTGAGGAGGCCCTCGAGGCCGGACGCATCTCCATCCTTCAGAACCAGAAGAAGCTTGGACAGGAGCTGTTGCTGGAGTCCTTGTCGCTCCACGAGCAGATTTACGGTATTCTCCACCCCGAAGTTGCGCGAGTCTACAACAGCCTTTCTATGCTCTACTACCAGCTCGACGATAAGGAGGTCGCTGTTGAGTTGGCCAGGAAAGCCATTATTGTTTCCGAGCGCACTGGTGGCGTTGATTCTGCCGAGACGCTTCTCAACTACCTGAACCTTAGTCTCTTCTTGCACCAGGTTGGAGACAGCAAATCGGCGCTGGCCTATTCCATCCATGCGCTGAAGCTGTGGAAGATCATCTACGGACCTGGCCACCCAGACTCCATCACCACGATCAACAACGCGGCCGTGATGCTGCAGGGCGTCAAAGCTTACCACGAGTCTCGACTGTGGTTTGAAGAGTCGCTGCGTGTGTGCGATTCCGTCTTCACCAGACAGTCCATCAACTCCGCCACTCTGCTGTTCCAGCTTGCTCAAGCCCTCGCGCTTGACCACGACTCAAAGGCGGCTGTTAGCCGGATGCGTGAATCTTACAACATCTTCCTCGCCGAACTGGGCCCAGAGGATAAGAACACCAAGGAGGCCGAAAGCTGGCTGGAACAGCTGACCCAGAACGCCGTGTCGATTGCTAAGCACGCCAAGGACGTACAGGCCAGACGTATTCGTTCCGGACTCCGGTTCCCAGCGCAGACAGCCCAGGCCGTGGGCGCGGCACCGCCACGAGGAGCCCCCCAGATGGACTCTCGCAGCATTGATGAACTCATGAAATTCATCGAGGGCGCAGACTCATCCAAGACCAGCAAGAAGCGACCTGGACGTGGAAACCCCAAGCGACGAGGAGCGGCCCAATAAAAAAAAAGAAATAAAAGACAAAAAAAAAAGCCTATGAGCATACCACTTTGTAGTAGCAGGCATGATTTTACCGCTAACTTCTCGAATATTGACCATGTGTGAACGAGAGATGCTATAAGTTTCATGAATGGGTATGGGAAAAGGGGTGTTCATTTTAGGATGGCGGTTTCGTGGAAAAAATTTCCTTGCATGTGCTGTTCATGAATGTATTATATAGTGTACAGGAGCATAACAGAAGGAGGAAAAGCAAAAAAGGATTTTATATGTATATCTAACGTATTATATATAGCAAGGGCGGGCTTCTGACATGACATTTAGAAGCAGGCCTCTGGACAAAAGATAACCTCACTCATCACCGACATATGATCACAATCTATCTATCTCTTCAAATGGTAACTGCATAATATGTAAACCAAATAGTTTGATTTACGAAACGTTGGCTCTTAAAACTATACTGTCTCTTTTCTTTTTCTTTTCTGTTTTCTTTCTCTTTCTCTTTAACAAAACAAAAACTAGACGTAACAGGCATTTCTGCTTAGCAGACTCAATTCATACAATAGGTAGCCACCTTTCGTTAACCAGGTATCACACTCCTTCCTTACCAACCCATAAAACACCGGGGAAAAACAAAGAGAAAAAAATCAGATCGTAGAGGCAAAAGTGTCTCGTCCTCATAATGAGCACTGCCCCCAACTCGTGCGCCTCCCTTCCCCAGATTTCCATTTTTACCCTTTAACCATTCCGTATAAAAGTACAGACCAAAGATATAAAATAAAAGAAGAAATCAAAACATACAAAAACAAGAAAACACAAAAACACCAAAGCATACAAGAAAACAAAGACTGTTTCCTATTTTTCCTTATCCCCTCAGTAAAAAGTCAAAAAACACCGTTATTACGAACCGCCTTTTAGAGCAGCGCCAATTGAAACGCCTCTACCTACCGGGGCGTGATATGCGCCTATACTTTGAAATCCCCTAAACAGAAAAGAGAAATCGGTTAATATCGAAGGAAAACCTGAGGATAAAATGAAAAACAACGGGCTGAATTCGATTTGAACCTACCTCATCAAGTCAAATCCTTGCTCATCTTCACGCTCATCGCCACCATCTACAGACCCTTGTTGGCCCGATTTCTGTGGTCGAGACGGACTGCTAGGCGGCGACTTGCCGCCAACCGTGGGAGGGCTGCTGCTCCGTGTGGGAGCCTCGTGAGATGCCCTTGAAGGACTGACTTCGTACGGCGCCATGGGCTTCAGCGGCGTGCTGCCAATGTCGGCGTACTTCCAAAACGGCGCCGGCGAGCTTGTCGGCATATGCTGGCTGGGCCGCTGCGCGGTGCTCGGAGGCGCAAGCTTGGGGTGCACTCTGGGCGGCGCAGGGGTGACGAATGACGGGTTGTCGTCCTGCAGATACGACGAGGTCAAAGTCGGCGACTGCGGGTGGAATCCGGGCAGCGGCGAGTCGGTCGTCGTTGACTTTCTGGCCCGGGGCAGCGGACTGCCGTCGGCCGTCAAGGCGGAGCTGAGGCCGGTGTGGCGATCGTATGCGCGATCCGGCGTGGACTGTAGGGCGCGGCGCGACGATTGGGGAGGCGGCGATTTCAGCGGCGATCCTCGCCGCTTCTGCGCGGACGGAAGATCCCTGGCTAGCATGTCCTTAGGGCCATGTGTAATGTAATTCAGCTGGCTCGGCGATGACGGCACCGACGACCCTCTGTGCCCGCCGCGGCCAATCTTGTACGCATTTCGCACCATTTCGTCGCGCGCCTCGGGCACAATATGCCATTTCATGCCCTTACCGGGCTCGTCGGTGGTTCGGGCGACCTTGTCGAAGGATTTGTTCAGCGACAGATTGTGCCGGATAGAGTTCTACATTTGCACGGATCAGCGTTTGGGCACTACTAACCAACAACACAACATGTCGATGCGACTGCATTACTCACCTGCCAACCAGCCGCGTGTTGGTGGCGATAATAGGAATAACTACTCATGATGAAATTATAGATGCCGTTGAGGTTGAGCTTGCCATCCGGCGCATTGAGGATGGCCTGCGTGATCATCTGCGCATAGCTATACTGGGGCTTCATGTGCTGATTATCGTCAAGGCTAAGGTCTACGCCGCTGGCTCCCAGTATTCCTCCCGGAGTGCTCGCTGCGACCGGGGATTTTGTAATCGCTGCGGCGTTGCGGTCGTGAGACGAGGTTGGCGTGCCCGGTCGCTTCTGGTCTATCTTGGCGGGCGTGTCCAAGCCATAGCGGCGAATCTGCGCGTTGGCAGCCTTTGGTGTCCCGAGGACCCGTCCGCATCGTTGGAGGAAGGTCGGGTGAATGTGAAGTGCGCTCAGCTCCGACGGGAGCACAAACATCATCTCGACATTACCGATTTCAATCACTTCACCACTGGTCAGCGCATGTGATGTCTGGGCCTTGACGGGCTGGCCATCGACCTTTGCCCCGTTGCGGCCCTTGACGTAGAGCATCCACTTCTCGTCCTTGGAGTTGAACGAGATGGAGGCGTGCTCGCGCGACACCATCTTGCTGGGGCCGAGGTCGATGTGCACCGCTTCATGGGTGGCATCAGCACCGCCGCCTGCCCCGCCATGCGACGCCTCCGGTGCGCGTCCGATGTGGACGCTGAGCTTGGTGATGTAGTATGTCCAGTCCTGCGCGGCCACCTTGGCATACGCCTTGACGCCGTCGCCGTTGGCCTCGTGGATGGCGTTGGAGTGGTCTTTGCTGGCCTGCACCGGCTGTGTCTTGAGCTGCTGCGTCACCTGCGCCACCAGCTGGTCGTCTTCGGCTCTGGACGGCGGCTCGGGCTCGGGAGCCTGCGATGCGGATGCGCCGTGGGCGGTGCTGGTGCTGCTGTTGTTGGTGTTGCTGATATCGGATTGGTCTGGCGACCGGGCCCTCTTGCGACGCTTTGCGGGACGGCTGGGGGACGAGCTTTCGACGTCGGCAGCGGCGATTTCCTTGTCCTTGCTGCGCACATCGCGCCGGCCGCGCTGGCTTCTCTTGGCCGACGCCGGCATAATAAATGACTCGATTTCTGTATTGTATGTGTAAGTAATAATATGATGCTTGTCGAGGTTGGGTCGCCCGATGCGTTTTCGTGGGTGGAGGGCCGTTATAAAAAAACGATGACGATGGCGGCGAGCGAAAAGTTGCGAAGCTTTGAAGCTGCGGAGATTCTCTCTAAGCGGATGGGAATTATATTTTTCTCTCTTTGACCCAGTCTGCAAAAAAAAGCTAAAAGACTGTTGAAAGAAGGCAAAAGTCGACGGTCCCGAGGTGGCGCATGCGAGGCCACAAAGCCTGGCGATCAAGTTTGTGCGCCCCAGGCTGGCATTTAAAAATGCTTTTTTTCTGGCTTTGGCAAACAGACAATGAATCAATCCAGAAGTGCCCGCCCAGGTATTTTTCAGGTGGCCTTGACGACAGAATCGCGTTCGCGTCTGACGACCCACCACTTAAGAACGGGTGGAACTTTAAAGTGGTGAAGGTTCCTGGGTACTTGCGAGCGCTGGTACCTTTGTTAAGTCTTCCCGTATATGCAGGCTTGCGCGCTATCGGCGGTACTTACGAGGACGTTGCGGCAAAAGTCTCTGCGGTCGCCCAGCTACCAGCTCCAGTGCCAGTTCCCCATACGGAGCCGCGGAGAGCCAAACAAGCCAAGTCGGGCTGGAATTTGATACTGGCAGCAAGTCTTGAATTTATCGAGGCCGCCGCTCCGGGCAAGATGCAGGGGCAGCTGCGCAGGAGGCGCTGAGATGGATCTGTCTTTGATCCCTTTATCCCTTGGTATCCCTTTGAAGATTTGTGCTATCCCTTGGAGCAATACGTGTAGCAGTAGGTGCTCGTAGCGTTTACTGCAGGCCACAAGGGCAGGGCCTCTGATGGAGGGGCAACGCAGCTTGTAACTATAAGGCGTCACAGGCACCGTTATTGCCGGGTACCTTAGTGCTCCGTGTAAGAGTTCTGAAGATCTACGGTACCGGGAACTGAGCACGAGACACTGTAGAATTACCGGACCCTTGCCACTGTTTGCTCCTACAGCGCGCCTCAACCCTGCCTAATGCTAATGCCTCGTCCCGTTGACGAAACAGCAGCGCATGGCAACGGCGCACATGCCCAGGGCACTGACCAGGTTGGTGAGACCTGGACCTTGACCTTACCTTAGCTGCTTAGCTGTGCAAAGGCCTGATATGCACATCATCCTTGCTGCTCTAGCGCCGAACAGGCCTCCGATGCGCGGAAAATCGATTTTGCGGCTGCGCGCACTGCTGCGAAGTCCCGATCCTTGGTGCAGCGCCGGCTAGCATCGATTCGTTCATGCTACAGAGTGAGCTAAGTTGGTTCATCTTTAAATTTTGGGCGTGTTTTCAAACGGGCGACGCCGGCAGATTGTCCACCTGGCGCAAATCTGTATTTTGCATACAACATCGCTGTGGAAAGAAGCCCCCATCGTTTGCTTTTGGCCCTCGAATAGACTTTGCAGGAGCCCGTCGCCTCTTGCTGAATCCGAAATTCCGACTCTCGACGAT
This sequence comes from Trichoderma koningiopsis, assembly GCA_022985005.1. Taxonomy (NCBI): domain Eukaryota; kingdom Fungi; phylum Ascomycota; class Sordariomycetes; order Hypocreales; family Hypocreaceae; genus Trichoderma; species Trichoderma koningiopsis. The sequence continues at coordinate 1,781,656 of JAJPEM010000006.1, read as the reverse complement.
GCGATAGGGCTGCCCAGCCTCAACCGCGACACACCATGGCTAGCGAGCAGGTTTACGGCGTCACGCCGCCAATCTCCGTCAACCTCCCGACCGAGGCCGAAAAGCGCGCAAGCGATGCGCTCAAAGACGAGCTTCGGCGCCAAAAGACATTCGAGAGTCCGTCAGAAACCGCCAAAAGGCACGTCCAAAGCTCAGCTCGTCGCAACCGCTCTGCTGGTCCTTTTCCCCCCTTTGGCTGACTAGTTGAGCCATCCAGGCACAAGGTTCTCGAGTCACTGCAGCAGATTTGCAACGAGTTCGTGAGAAAAGTAGCGACGGAGAAAGAGCCCAAGAACGAAATCCTCATTAAAAACGCCAGGGGCAAGGTGTTCACATACGGCAGTTTCCGCCTGGGAGTCTTTGGCCCTGGCTCGGATATCGACACGCTCATCGTCGCGCCCAAATATGTTACTCGCGAGGACTATTTCAAGTACTTCCCGGACCTGTTGGTCTCGATGGCGCCCGCAGGCGCCATAACTGACCTAACGGTTGTCACGGATGCCTTTGTGCCAATCATCAAATTTGAGTATTCCGATATCAGCATAGATCTAATCTTTTCCAGAATCATCCAGAAGCAAATCTCCCCGGATTTCGCCGACCTCAAAGATTCCAGCTTATTGCGTGGCTTGGATGAAGCTGAATTGCGATCTTTGAACGGCACAAGAGTTACAGATGAGATTCTTGCCCTTGTTCCCGAGGAGGCCACATTCAAGCTTGCCCTACGAGCCATCAAACTATGGGCTCAGCGTCGAGCCGTCTACGCAAACATTATGGGTTTTCCGGGTGGCGTCGCCTGGGCAATGTTGGTGGCTCGTGTTTGCCAGCTGTATCCCAAGGCCGAGACATCAGTCATTGTCAACAAGTTCTTTTTGGTAATTGGCCAGTGGCGATGGCCGCAGCCTGTATTGCTTAAGCCCATAGGCAGCGGCCCTCTCCCAGTCCGCGTCTGGAACCCAAAGGTATGCATTGGAAAGGCTGCTCCTCGGCCCGCCCATGGGACATACTGACACGATTGGCTGCTAGGTTTACAAGGGCGATTCATTCCACCTCATGCCCGTCATTACCCCAGCGTATCCTTCAATGTGTGCGACATTCAACATTACCCGATCCTCGATGACCATTATTCAGCGCGAGCTGCGACGCGGGCTAGAAATCTCCGAGGAAATCATGGTTGGCAAGAGACCGTGGAGCGACTTGTTTGTCAAGCATACGTTTTTCACGCAAGGCTACAGATACTACATCTCCGTCGTCTCTGCGAGCAAGAACAAGGAAGCGCACAAGGTGTGGTCGGGCTACGTAGAGTCCAAGGTCCGAATGCTGGTACAAAAGCTGGAACAGCATTCGTCCATTGCGCTCGCACATCCGTTCAACAAGGGATACGACCGGCGACACCTTTGTAAGAACGATGCCGAGATCGAGCAAGTACAAGAAGGAAGCCTTGAATTTGTTATCAAAGATGAGGCCAAAGGTGAACCGAGCGAAGAAAAGAACCCCAAGGTCGAGGAGAACCAAGATTCTGCTGCTTCCACCTCCCCAGTCGAGGTCTACACCACCACTCATTACATTGGTATTGAGCTGGAAGAGGGTATGGCCCTTTCATCCCACACCTCTACACTATATTGCTGTTTCTTGTCACACTTGGAGATGTCATGTCTTGTGATGCTGATTTTGCAGGCGCCAAATCTCTGGATCTATCATATCAAGTCGATGAGTTCAAGGTCCTATGTACCAGTTGGAAGAAGTACGAAGATGAACTGCGGCCATTAGTGTCTCTGGGTGTACAGCACGTTCGAAAGTAAGCCACGCTGCCTCCGCTTTTTATTGGTCGAAGAATATTGGTTGATAGTTGGCAAAGTTTCAATCTCCCAGACGACGTCTTTGAGCCCGGAGAAACGAAGCCTCAAAAGAAGAGCGCTAAAAGCCTGGCAAACAAGAAGCGAGGCCCGACAGAGGTAATACGATCGCATCGACTTTTCCCTCCGCGCTGTGGGATGCGATACCCTCCATCCAGTCTCCTAACCAGGGAGAGAGCGTACTGACGGATTGATAGGACAACACCCCGCCGGCGAAGAGACAGCAAGCTTCAGCTGTAGCTGCGTAACGAGAAACGCATAGTAGTGCTCGCGGTTCAATACTCCATTTCCGTTTGGACAATTACATTCCTGAAAACTCAAGCTGACGTTAAGGAAGTGGATGATTTTCTTTTTCTTCTCTCCGTCGTAATTCCCGCTAGTATTATCTGGAAAACTCAGCGTACACGACCGGCCTAATAGCTTTCCAACCTCCCCTTGTTTTGCTTTCTATATCTTTGACTTTTTACTCTTTTTCTTTTTTTGCATTGTCCTTGTCTTATTTCGTACCCGTCCATTTCTGAGGCGGGCACACGAAGTACATAATAAAACGGCGCCTAATCTGATATTAGCAGGGCGATGATAGCGGGCAGCTGCGGCATCACCACCTTATACCGCATATTCTACGATTCCGTAGCGCTTTGGTCGTATTTACTCTGACCCAGGGGTCTTCTGGGGTGAAACCACCCTTGTTCTTTTTTTTTTTTTTTTTGGGTTCAGATTTGCATTTAAGCCCGTAGCAGGGAGACTAAATTTAGATAGGTAGATTTGGTTGCCATGAATGCAATTACTTTAAGACATTGGAAACTGGCCGTGAATCCGTAGAGTGTGTGAGACATCAATCCATGTTAAGCCTACTCTTTAGTCGGCAAGGGAGTGTCCACTATTGAGCTTTTAGAGTACCCAGTCCCCCTTCTTTCAAGTAAAGCCAAAGACTGCGACATTGCAAGCCAGGCTTTCTTCATATATTGTCACTATGTATTATCGTCATAGATCGTCATCATCCAAATCGCTGCCGCTGGACCAGTCATCCTCATAGGCGGCTCCCAGCTCAGCCAAGCCATTCGCCAGATTCTCTCTGTCCTCTAGCGGGATGCTCAACGCCACCCGTGATCGTAGATCCTTCATCTTGTACACAATCGAGCCATCCGATGCAAGAGACGTGTGCACAGCAATGTTGTTTGGATCTTCCACATCGTAGTTGTATATTGAAGGGAAGCTGTCAAGTAGCGGGTAAAGGAGAGAAGTTTCGTAGCTGTGTTTTTCAGTTAACGGTTAGCATTCATTTTCTTTTTTTCCAAGTCACACTCATCTCATGATGTAGTAATAAGACTCACTTTCGGACAACGGTGTTTCCAATAATGGGCCGTTTGTTTGCCGCATACTCATCATTCTCGTTGCTTGTTGAGCCATCAGGTCTCCGCATACCTGACAATCTTCCAAAGGCTCGACTGCTGCTGCTCCCAATCTTAGGACCATCTTTCAAGCTTCCAAGCTGCGACAGATCCATATCCGGGAGCTCATCCGACTCCAACGCCGCAGGTCCCACAGACATGCGCATATTCGCAAGTGTCTGCCGCCCAGACACATTCAGGCACTCCGCCATATCCGCCAAACTCACAGGCTGAGTTTTCCCGTCCAGCCGTCGCCGAGATGGCAATGAAGCGCTTTCCGCAGCCGTAGACAGAAGCGCAGAGACATTCCAGGCTGAGCCGTAGTCCATCCCAACGCCGTTCGGGAGACGTCCCTCGGGCACAGCAAGCGGCACCACCATACTCGCCTGAGCACAAATTTCATTCAGACTCAACGCCGTATTCGCCAGCCTCAGCCTCCTCTTCTCCCTCACAACCGTCGACACGGGACTCTGCAGCCCCCAGACCCAAATACTCGTCTTCGGATGCTCATCTCTCAACGCCTCCAGATACGAGCTCGCAAATCCTCCCCAGGCATCGTCCAGCGTGGTATATATTTGTATACCCTGCATCTGGTCGCACTCCTCCACAAACGGCCTCCAGTCCCGGTCGACAATCTCATCCTCCTTCTCCAGCGAGGCAAACAGCTCCGTGCCCATGGAGTACCGCTCAAAGGGCATGATGCTCGAGTGCAGCTCAAAGTCGTAGAGCTGCACGAGCGACTTGGGATGGTAGTAGACGCGCGAGAAGTCAGACCAGTAGCGCACGTCGGAGGCGGCGAGCTTGGAGGCTGGCTGGATGCCGGCGTCGAGGGCCTTTTGGTAGTCGATGGCTGAGACGGCGGTTTCCTTGTGGACTGCTGGCTTGCCGTGCCTGGATGAGACTGATAAGAAACAAGGAACAAAATAATGAGTTTTATATAAAGAATACTCACCATAGAGACGCCACGGCTACATCATCGCTCGGCGCATCATACATGGGATTCATCTTCCGCAGCGATCCAAAGCCGCCCTTCAAATCATACACCACCGTCCGCGGCAGAAACGTATCCGAGCCATCCTCGCCTAATCCAGCTCTCCAGTGGATGTTGTGGTCGACATAGCTCTTTTCGTCTTCTGAATAGGTGAAATACGACTCTTGTGTGTTCCAGAAGTGGGTGGCGACGTAGTTGCTGAGACTGCCCAGCTGTAGCGTCACAATCTCACGCATGGCTGCTGTCTATATGAGGCGTTGATGCTTTAACAATGAAAGAAGATGAGAAATGGTGAGTCAATGGGTCATTTTGGCTGGCAAACCTTTTTTTGTAAATTGAATTCCAATATTGGACTGAATTTTTGGAGCTCTTGTGATAGCTACAGGGTACGTTGATGAGTGCTGACTAATAACCATCGTCGCCTTTTGGTGCCACAGCTCGATCAAGTATTGTCTCCATCATACTATTCCTGAGTCTTAGTGGTTTATGAATAGTTATATATGGACTTTTAAGCTACAGGGATGCTATCAGCCAAGCTGAGCTGTGGTTACTGCTGTCGACCATACCGGACTGTGTTATGAGAGAGGGGCACGAAAACAACGAAGAGCGCACATATAGACGCTGTTTGTGAAAAGAGTAGATTATTATATATATATAGGAGTCGTCCGCCTCATAACATGCTTACACAATCACCGAGGCCTGATTTACAGCCTTCATAGTACACAAGTTTCTCCAAAGGAAACCGCAACACTCGAATGGGTCGGGACGGGAAATGGGTTAAACAAAAAACAAGACAAATGACAGAAAGGAACAAGAAATGAGAAGAATTTTTGGTTGCGCACGCCGACCATATCATCATACAAGTCATTCACTTCAACATTTCGACGCCAAACCATCCGGACGAGCAAGCCATGATGTGACAAACCCAATGACACCAATGCTGCTGACGAGCTCAAACGTTAGCCTGCTGTTACACTTGATCTGGCCGGCTAGCCCCAAAAGCCCGAGTGGATCCTGGTGATGGGGCACTACTTCGTCGCGCTTTGGCTTTTTGCTTTTCTGGCGTCTCAGTTTCTGGTTGACTCTTGCCAGCGGCATGTTGTTGTTCATCGTCATGCCAGGCCCGAGCATCGGAACTGGCAGCTCTCCAAGGCGCTCTGCTTCAAGGCTCTGCCGCAAGCTCTCTGCCCAACTCGCCATCTCCAGCGGCCGGTCGTACTGTTCCGGCGAGTATGATCGTCCCCATGACGAAGGGGAATAGGAGTACAAGCTCATGGGCTGTCGACAGATGAGAGCTGTCTGCGCCGAGGAGGTGATTGCCGTCTGCCTCCGCCATCGGACGCATTTGAGGGAGGCGGCATGCCGTAGTCTTGCGCTTCCATCATGCGACATGAGCTGCTCCACAAGCCTACTGAGATCGGTAGACACGAGTGGGCGCACATATTCTGAATTCATGAGCACGCTGGCGTCCATTACGTCGTCATCAGATTCGGATATACTCGACACGGCATAGATGTCAGAGGTTTCGGAAGACACTCCAGGAGCACGAAACGAGAAGTACTCCACGTCCTTTTCACGCAGGCCGTCATCGATATACTGCTTGCAAGCCATTGCCTGGTCATTGTTAATCTCATCGGCACGAGCCAGTAGTGGGATGACGTTGGTCGTGTTCTGCAGAAGCCTGATAGTTTCTACATCTGAGGGTTCAGGTCCTGTAGCGTGGTCAGATTCAGGTGGTCTCGAGCAGTCATGACAAATAGAAAAGGAGCATTACCTGTGTGAGGCAACATATACAAAACTGCATCTACAATAGGCTCGGTCCCGCTGCTCAAGAGGTTCCAGAGGTCACCATCACTGATTGGCCGGTTTAATAGGGGGAGAAGCTGCGATTCAACGTAGCGGATTGCTGGGTGGGTGGCTTCGGATGTTTGCGGCGGACAGTCTACAAAGCAGAGGTTGCGGTCAAGCATCTCGTCCATGGCCGAGCTTCTTCGTCTCGATGCAGTAGACTGATCCAGTTCCGCTTTCCACCACGGGTAAGGGCGGGTGCTCGCATATACTTCTGATACCTCGCCTTTATTGTGATTCGATACGGGGTCAACATGAACAATATGCTCGCTGGACTGCGCAATAGCTGTAATCAGAGTCGACTTTCCAATACCTTTGCAATATTCCAGTTAGCTGACAAATTCCGGCGTGAACTATGCCACAGGCGGAGGACATACCATCTGGACCCGTCACCAGTACCTTGAGCTTTCCCAGCGATTTTCCCGTGGTTGAAAAGGGTCGCCGCCGCGGAACCGTCAGGCTGGGCATGATAAGTTGCGGCGTATGACTTCCTGCGAGATCCCCCATGGTATGCGAATAAAGGCCGATGTCGCCCTGGTGAGGGCTGATTAGACTTAGAGACGAGCTGATTCGGCTGGCGGACATGGAGTGGACCGGTGAACTCAGTGGCGACGAAGCCGAGCTGATGACAGACTCAGGACCTGTATGTCCCAGATTCACCGGCGTCATGGGCCGCGAGAGATCGTGCGGAGTCTCGCCGCCCGGCTGGGACGACAGGGACGGTGAGGGCCATGATATGGAGGTTGATGCCGACATGTTGGACCGGTGGCCACTCTTGCCGGCCCGCTGGCTGGATTCATAGTCGCTCTTGTAGGGGAACCGCTGCGTGTGGAAGCTCATCTCGCCCAGGTCGCTGATCGAATCCTCCGTGCCGACCATGAACGTCATGGCAGGAATCGTCGCATTTGGCGTCAAGCTGTCCGGTCGCCCACGATGGGCTGATGCGCTGCCGCTCGCCGGAACCGGTCGCATGATGGAAGCTGGGCTGGCCGCTGGCGATGGCCCTGTTCGCTGCGTAGATATCGGAGAAAGTGAAAGGTGCGGCCTGGAGAGAAGGGCTTTATATGTCAACACCCAGCACCGTGAATATCTATAACAGCAGCAAGCGACTTTGAGGACGGCTGACGTGTGATTTAGCCTCTGGGGAGACTCTTGGTCGGTGTTTTAACGCGACAGTGCAGCTTCGAGCAGAGGTATGGAGTACCGTCTCACCGAGTACTTGGCATGTACCCGGGTAAAATGCTGGGGTGGAGATTCGCGACGCCGGCGAGCGGGGAACGACATACGGCTACATTCCGCGGCGTACTCCGTACTTGCCATTTGTTGGGGGCACCGCTGGCCATCACTTCAAGGTGCCTGTCACTGCTGTCACTGCTGCTGTCACGTCACTGCTGCTGCTAGATGCTACAGGCACCTCTGCTATAAGGCAGCTGTAGTGCACTACAAGGTCCAGTGTTTGCTCTATCGTGTAAATGACCCCAGCCGAGGGCACCTCTTGCCCCCAATCTCATCCGCAACACCAGGTCCGCGCCAGTAATACGACTTGCGCAAAGTACTGATGACACCATAAAAGCTCCGTGTCTCTGCATGATGCATCTGAGGTCTGCCAGCTCGCACCCCGTATTAGGAATACCCTCCTTTAGACCCTCTGGAATGCAGGCACCGCACTCTAGATAGACTCGCCGTTATCTAAGTGCATATCGCAGATCCACCATAGCGGGGCAGCCTGGTCCCGTCTCGTCTATTCCTGTTTAGTGCTGCCAGCTCGCCAGCCTCTTTGGGGGACCAAGACAAGGGCTGCTCGTCGTTGTATTGACTCATCTGCATCCAAGCAGAAGAGCTGTTCGGTAGCAGCCAGAAACACCACCGTCACGATGGACGGCAAACGACACCCCAGTTCGTTCCAGCAGCTGGAGAAGCTCGGAGAGGGCACATATGCGACTGTGAGTTGTTCTTCGTCCCTCTTCTCCCATTCTGTCTCCCATTCTACCTCCCACCACCGAATCGCTTCCCGAGCGCCATCCTGCGATTAAACGCGATGAACATTGGCTAATCTCCATTTCTATGCGTCCATGCTGCTAGGTGTTCAAAGGCAGAAATCGCCAGACTGGCGAGCTTGTTGCGTTGAAGGAGATTCACCTTGACTCCGAAGAGGGAACGCCATCAACCGCCATCCGAGAAATCTCTCTTATGAAGGAGCTCAAGCACGAGAATATCGTTGGACTTCACGATGTTATTCACACCGAGAACAAGTTGATGCTCGTCTTTGAGTACATGGATGGCGATCTGAAGAGATATATGGACACCCACGGCGAACGAGGCGCGCTGAAGCCAACAACGATCAAATCTTTCATGTACCAGCTTCTCAAAGGAATCGATTTTTGCCATCAGAATCGGGTGCTGCACCGAGATCTCAAGCCGCAAAATTTGCTCATTAACAGCAAGGGCTGTTTGAAGCTGGGTGATTTCGGTCTTGCTCGCGCCTTTGGCATCCCCGTCAATACCTTCTCCAACGAAGTCGTCACCTTGTGGTACCGTGCGCCGGATGTCTTGCTCGGCAGCAGGACATATAACACGAGCATCGACATTTGGTCAGCTGGATGCATCATGGCTGAAATGTACACGGGACGGCCATTATTCCCTGGTACGACAAACGAAGACCAGATTGTCAGGATATTCCGCATCATGGGCACTCCCACGGAGCGTACGTGGCCGGGAATTACACAGCTGCCAGAGTACAAGCCCACGTTCCACATGTACGCTACTCAAGATTTGCGGAGCATTCTTCACGCCATTGATCCCACCGGCATCGATTTGATTCAGCGCATGCTCCAGGTTCGGCCGGAGCTTCGCATCAGCGCTCACGATGCTCTGCAGCACCCGTGGTTCAACGACATTGTCCTTCAACAGCAGCAGCAACAGCAGCAAGCTGCTCTCCAAGCGCAGGCGCGGAGCTTCCAGCAGGCGGTGCCATCCCAGGGCTTCGACAACAATTATTAGCAAAAATAGATGGCTGCGCGCCCTGCGCGGCTGGACACCATGAGCAGGCATCACACACGGCCGAGCTTTGGCCAATCTGTTTTGATTTGGATCGTTTCATTGCCTCTTTCCTGGCTGGCGTTGAATACAGCATATTTATTTATACACTGAAAAATGATGGCTTGCGCTGTACCCAGAAGACGGAATGGCATAGCACACTCGGGCTACACTGGATGATAATACCAATAGCGGCAGCATCAGCACAAAAATTAGATCGAGGCGGGGCAAAATATTCCATCTTTATAATAAGAAGCAAGATATTTTGAACTTGAGACTCCATGACAGAAGCGGCGAGTTCTTTGAGTGTTTAACAATTTATTTGTAGCGCTTGGATTCAGTGCCTATTGACAAGACTACCATCTACGGGGCTCTTGAATTTACGTTTGTTTGGCTCCTTGGACCACGTATCCGCGAGGGCGGCCGTTTCGTCCTCGTCGAGAGCGAAGCCCATGCTCAGCCTGAGCTTCTGAATTTCATCACGAACAGCCTTTGCAACATCAATCCTGAGCTGCACCGCCTCGGGATCATGCTTGAGGAGATCCGGGTCGCCGCTTTTCTCAACCAATCGCTTCCAGGCTGTGCGATAGTGGCCAAACAGACTTTCTGAATCGGCTGGTTTTCCAATCATTACCCGTATTCGCTGGCCAATGCGCGGCAGGAAACGTGGAAACCCTCTATCCTCGGGCATAATGTCCTGCGTGCCGTGAATGAACATGGGGACGAATTCGGGGGCTGGCTCGCTTTCGAGAATCAGGCGGGACACGCCCCATTTGAAATAGCGCAGGGTGTTTTCGGGATTCTGGTGACAGCAGGCCTCGGGGAAGATGTGAACCCAGGCGTGGCGGTTGGCTGCGTATATGGAGGGCGAGACGAAGGAGTCAGAGCCGTTTGTAGAGAAGGTCATGTCGGATGGTTTGATGACGGACGAGGGGCTGGAGAGAAGCTTGATTGCTTGGGCTATCGTGGGCTGGTACAGGCCTCCTTGCGGCGAGTGCCACAGTCGATGCGTCGGCAGCACCTGGCCATAGCTGAAGAAGGTAGAAAAGAAGCGATTCTTGAAGCAGATATCGTGGGCACCAAGGCCCCATCGCAGGTTCTCGACGTCGACGGCGTAGCGCAGCGGGAGAATCCCCCATATTAACGGATCATCGAGCCTAAGCAGCCAGCGAATTGTTAGAAGGGGTAATTGTAATTCACACTGAGACGCCATACACGGAGACGTGGTTGCAAACAGTCAAGAGGCCGCGATCGCGCTGGCCATTTCGGCGCCGGTCCAGCACGCCCAGCAGGTTGTCCAGGCCAGTGACCTCGACCTTGTTGAAGCAGTAGAGAAAGGCCCGCGATGCAGCCCCAACGCTGCTCATCACCGCCACCGAGGCCAGCCGCGAGGGCCAGCCCGGCCGTGATGTGGGAGTTGGGGACGACGACATCTCCGGCTACGAAGTGATGCTGCTGCTTCGACCTTTGACTTTTAGCCCGGGATCCAAGTTTCCATGACGGGCCATTGTTGGCGAGTAGCACCTTATGGAGCTTTTTTTTTTCCTGGTCGTCCCTAATTTTTTTTTTAGTTGAGGCTTTGCCCCGCTACCGGGCCAGGCTGGAGGTATTTCGGCAGCGGCCGTGTCTTTCTGGCCTATCCAGTGCCCTGTTCGTCCACTAAAGACGCCGTGTCCAGGGGTCTGCTGCCAGCGCTGGAATAGCGCCCAATGCCTCAAGCACAGGCACTCCATAGGGAGGGTGATTGGGGCATTGGCCGGACAGCAGAGAACTGGAGCTAGTGACGCCAGCAGTCAATCTCTAATCTAGTCCTAGATGGGTAGTATCGCTACAGTACTTTCGCGGCATCTTGATTTCTTTGATAGTACTATTGCCTTTTTGCTCCAACATCTGTAATACTTTATCGCCGGCGTTTCTTAACTTCTAGGTCTCTTGTTGTGCTAAAGATTCGCAACAAGAGTCTTTTCCGTAGCTACAATGTCACATAGTACGTCGTTTTACTCTTACACTTTGAATGCCACAGCTACTAGAGCTTCCATGCCTTCAAATTCCACCGAATGCTTCCGCAGCTAACCATGAACACGTCCGTCTCCAGGCAAAAGAAACACCACCCGCCCCGTCTTCACATCATACGAAAGAGAACAGGCCAAATCAAACTGGACCGCAACCTCCGCCCAGCTCAATCGAGATTCCTTCCTGCCCTTTGGCTACTGCAGCCTCTGCCTTGAAAACGCCCGAGAACCGGTCTCGTGTCCGCGAGGGGACATTTTCTGTCGCGAATGCGCCCTGGCGAACCTCCTGGCGCAGAAGAAGGAGCTCAAACGGGGAGAAAAAGCACGCCAACATGCCGAGAAGGAGGCTGCCAGGATCCAGGCCATTGGCGACGAGGAAGAGCGGGAGCGGGCGATTCGCGACTTTGAGATGACACAGGCTGGGTTGACGAATAGCGCTGGAAAGAAGAATGCTACAACAATAGCTTCAACGACAGCTACAGCTACAGCTACAGCTACGGCCGCGATTGAAGATGGAAACGAAGGCGCCGTTGTTCGCGCCGGGTCCAAGAGGAAGTTTGCCCTTGATGCAGATGAGCTTGGCCGGATAGCAGAAGACGATAAGGCAAGGGCAAGAAGAGCCATTGAAGATGAAAAGGTGCAGTAAACATGCAGAATACATGTTATCATCTCGACGTTGACTAATAAGAACAGGCCGCCAAGCCAACACTTCCTTCATTCTGGACACCCTCACTCACACCAGACGTACGAAACAGCGACCTTCCGCCAGTTACAAAAAAGGCCAAAACAACGCCCACGTGCCCGGCCTCTTCAGAACACCACCCCCATTCCCTCTCTCTACAGAAACTGTTGACGATACAATTCAACGAAACAACGGACGACTCCACAAAAGAGACTCACAGAACCTGTCCCTCATGCCTCAAGACCCTCTCCAACGCCCTGAGCCCCGTCATGGCCGAGAAGTGCGGCCACGTACTGTGTCTAAACTGCGTCAAGAAGTTTCTCCTTCCATCAGGGAAACAGCAGGCCAAAGAGGAGGATGAGCCTCCAATTGCCTGCTTTGTCTGCAGCACACCCGTCGCCGTCATGACCAAGCATGGCAAATCCTCGAGCTCAAAGGACGCGCTGCCGACGGGGTTGATCAAGTTGAAGTCGGAGGGAACAGGCTTCTCTGCTCGTGGATCGCGAACAGTGGAGAAATCGAGTGTTGCTTTCCAATGCTGATCGCCATGACGAAAAAGTCTCAGATGCAATTTATTTCTAGTTTAGGCATCATCATCTAGAGAAGCAATCGCTGGAAATGCTAAAATTGCTTCCTAGCTCTTTTTATAGAGCTAAACGAGCTTCTATAAGAACAGCACTTGCAATATCTTGCTGGCATCAGTCTAGCGGATATCGAGAGCTCTCATCCAAGAAAAACTCCGATAAAGAATCCTCGTATGGAGGTCGAGAGACGTCAGTGCATTTCGCCGTCCAAGAGCTGCGTCTATTTATACTGCCATGTGCTCGATAACGCACTCAATACGGCTTAAAACTGGTGGCTCTAAAGTCTTGGATGTCTTTGGCGTTTACGTGACGTTTCCCTCGCGTTTCCATAGCTCCATTCACGGCGTACACAACGGGCATATATCATTTAATGTCACTTAATCAAGTGAAAGGAAGCGGATAGATCGTTTGAAAGGATAATACTCACCACTGGCCACTATCTATGTAATACCAACTGTACTCATTCAAACTACCTCTCGCAGCTACACGACCATAAGAGGGACGATAATAAGTAGATCAAGGCTACCGATGCGCGATTTGGACGTAGTTGGCGGACCAGTCCTACATGAACTGTAGGATGATATTCCTTTTTTTTTAAATACAATTATCAGATTTGCTGGCCATCTTCATGAATCAGAGCTATTGCTTGTTACAGACTAACATTCACTATGTTTGATACGGTTCCAGCATTGTGAAAATTTATTTATCAAGTGTGTACTGTATTCAGTCTAACACTTTGCCGAGAGTACCGCAAATATCGGGTCCTTCTCTTCTGGTATATCATGCGCATCAGCCCACTGGCGACGTGTAAAAAGAGCAACCATCTATCCAAAAGGTTGGTGTATACAGTAAAAGGTCCGTAAAACAAAAGACCGTGCCATATAGGAGGCTTAAGCTATGTTCCGATATGCGCGTCTGGATAACAAATAGCAAGAAGAGGGGGAAAAACAAAATAAAACGAAAGGGAAATCCCGGGATTATCGTTACAGTCATAAAGAAAAGAACATATTTCCTAGCCCTAAAACCATTCCTTGAAATGGTATATTACCCAAAAGCAAAAAAGACAGTGGCGTTATGGAGAAAGAAGTATTGAAAAGGGGATGCAGAAAAGACGCCTTACGCCTTAACCATGCTCATGTGCTATTTGAAAATCGCAAATGGAAAGGAGGAAGAATAAAGACAGCATCTTCATCCACGGCTTGCCACCGAGGCCTGCCTCTGTGGTGGCGCAGGCATACCAAAACTGGGCTGCCTTGCTGATCCCGGGATGGAGATGGTCTCTAGGTCTTCGCCAGGAGCGTCTTCATTCTCCACCAAGGCAGATTGGCTCCCAGGCATTCGCTGTGCGCCAAAACCTGTGACCTTGAAAATGTTTGTACGGCCTCCATTGGTGGCCATTTGAAGCTGCTCATGAAGTCTTGCCAGCTGGTACTGGCGCCTGATGGGGTTGAAGACGGGTTGGGGGATCAGGGGTTGAGGGTTCCAGTGAGCCAAAGCATTCATTACAGCGCCGGTTTCCTCGTCAGAGTCCACCGGGCCGTTGTTGGCATCATCCTCATCCTCAAGAGGTGCGTTTGCATCCAATGCAGCTTCTGTAATACCGGTGTTTGATTAGTCTCTGTGCGCAGCCTGGCAAGGTTCATGGTTGAAGAAAGGCATACTCTGCTGCTTAGCTTGATTCTTCTTCTGGTAGGCGGCCAGAAGCATATCATAGGGTAGGGATCTGCCTGCGACGGCACGCTTTGCTCCCATGGAGTGGCTCTTGCATGTCAACGAACGGGCACAAGGCTGTCCGTTGGGCAGGATAACACCACATTGTCGCTCCACATCAACAGGTCCTGCCATAAGAAGAGAAAAGGGGTTAGCAAAAGTCAATCAAGAATGCCGACAGCGCTGAAGATTTGTCCCAAATAAACGTACCCTTTGGCTTTGGAAGCTTGGCTTTTGGCTCATCCTTCTTTTTCTTCGATTTGGGCGCCTTCTCCGCCTCAGTATCTGCTTTGCGCTTCTTGCTGACCTTGTCATCACCTGGCTTTTTGCTCGCGGCCTTTTTGCCGGCCTTCTTGTCATCTTCGTCACTATCTTCATCTTTGTCGTCATCGTCGTTCTTCTTGGCTTCTTCTTCCCGCGCTGCCTCTTTAGCTCGCTCTCGCGCCTCGCGGGCCTCCTTCTTCCGCTGCGCCTTTTCCTTCTTCACCTTGAGGCACGCTGCAACGTGCGCCTTGGCGGCTGTCTTGAGTATGCTCTTCTTGCAGTGCTTGCATTGCTGCAGCTCAGGAGGGTCTTCCAGGGGCCGTCCGGTGGCAAAGGTCTCGCGTGCCGAGTCTTCTAGCTGGTTGACAACTGGACCAGGGGACACCGCAGCCGAAGCAGGTGGATTGCTGCCTTTCTTCTTGTCTTCTTGCGCTACGTTAGTATACCGACTTGAACTTTGCTGGGGAGAAAGAATGCGTCTCCTACCCTCGACTATGCTGCCATCCATCCAATTCCCCGGCTTGTTGTGCTTTGGCGCCGACTTCTTGAGCTTGATGGTTCCATTTTTGGAGTCCTTCTTGGATGCCACTTTGATGGTTTGATCTGCGCCAAAAGGTATCAGATACAGGGGTTAAGAATAACTGCCAAAGGGCATCATCTCCAACAGCCAGGGCTGCCCACCTTTGCGCGATTCTGCCTCCGGCGCCATGATGTAAGCGGCACTTTGACGAGTCGCTGCGGGCTCGGGAACTTTGGTGGGATGCGCAGCTTTCGCCCACACAATGAGATGAGGAGACAGATGGATCGGAACGACTTGAGTTGATGCGTTTGATGATGGTTGGACGTTGGGAACTGACAGTGACGCCGCAGCTGATCGCGAGGCTGATATCCAAGGCGCACCCAATTTCACGTGTTGGGCAAGGCGGGAAGTGTAAGAATAATATTCCGGCGATCCAGGAGTGCATGCAGGTACGTACTAGCATCTGGCGCTAGGCCGGCTGACAGGTACAGGGAGCTTCAGCTGGAACTGCTTGCTCATTGTTTCCATAATAATAGTATTGGCGAGTAATATTGTGACAAAATTACGTATTCTTATTATGATTAAGGCGATGTTTTTATTATTTATTCTATAAACACGAAGAACACGCAGCTGCTCTACAACAGTCATGCCACCAAGCTTTGGTGCTGCTACTGCTAGCTCTTTCAGCTTCACTATGGAGCCCCCCCCGTGGGGAACAACCCGTAGACTCCTCCACAGGGCTGCGTGCATCTAACGCAGCATAATGCCCCCGGCAGTGTTAAATAAGACGGCAAATCAGAAGGGTATATAACAATCTAAGTAGAAGCACAGGCAGCCAGATTTATACAAGTAAAGCTGCCAGATTAAAGAAAAACGAATCTTTCAAAGCGCGGCTGTTAAGAAGAACGCTTTTAATGCAAGGGGACGTAGAAATTTTCACGCCATGCTTTGTATATCCGATCTCGCATAGCCAGGTGACCAAGAGTGCGCTGTGATACAAAGTCAGTGATGCTCGATTTAAGCCCAAGGATGGTAAAGATGAAGAATACGCACCGGATGAAACGTCTTGCCGTAATATGTGGGCACATACCACATGGAATTCTGGGCTGTAACCTCTCCATCCGCCGTTCGCAACATGGGGTTTTTATCGGCAGCCATGGCCATCATGCATAATGCCATTTCTCCCCAATCTCCAGACTTCTGCGCAGGCCCGAGACAGTTTTGAGCATCGATTAGCGGAGAATCAGCAGGCAAAAGGGCATCCAGAGGCCCAGGTGCACCATGCCCAGGATCCCCCAGTTGCGGCGGAGCATTGTCCAGACCACCAACTAGGAAAAACCAAGTTTCGTTTCTCGCATAATCCGGCTCTACAACGTTTGGTTCACAAAACCGATGCCCCTCAAAGGCATCGTCGTAATCGACAAAGAGGACCCTCGGCTCCACGAAGGCCGCGTTGATGGCATCGACAGATTTTCGGATTTTGGCGTTGACGGCGAGAACCATGTCATTCATGCGCTGCCGAAGCTCGCGCTTCAGCCTCGGGCCTCGCCACCACATGCCAAAGGAGTAGTCGTCGCACTCGTCCGTGTCGGCGTTGAAGAAGCGGGCGTAGCCGGTCACGGTGATGGTGAACCACGGCCTCTTCTCCCACCGCACGCGGTCAAGGATTTCCATGATGACGAGGCGGAGACGGTCCTCGAACTGGGTGCTGGCCATCTGCTCGTCGGCTCGCTGGAGGGCGGACTCGCAGGTGCCAGAGTAGAAGCTGTAGAAGCGAAAGATGCAGCTGTTCATGATATCGAAGAAGCCCAGGTCGTTGCCGCCAATGGACAGAAGCGCGAAATCGGCAGTGGCGGTGGTGTTGAATTCATCAATCTGGCTGTGCTCGGCGCCGGCAAGCATGTCATTGACGGTGGAACCCGTGCACGAGAGGAACTGAAAGGTTGGCCTATCGCCGCCATGGATGCGGTTTAGGTCGCCTTGCACCAGCATTGGGTAGGCGTTGTAGCCATGGCGACAGTCATCTTCGGTGCCGTTGAAGAAGCCTGTGCCTATGCCCGCGGAGTAGGAGTCTCCAAGCGCAATGAAGCCCGCTGGATGATTGCCTGGCCGGCGTGGAAACGGCGGCGCATACGGAGCTTGGAGGTCAGACTTGGTGGATGGAGCTGCAGCGAGGAGTGTGATTTGGGTTAGCAATACTGTAAGTTTTGACTTTGTCGCTGCATATGCACGCTCTGCCGAGATCTCACCTAGAGGGTGCTTCCCTAAAGGCAGCTGTCTATGTCCGTTTTCTAGCTGGTGCTGATATGGCTGAATGGCCAGGGAGAAGCCGGGGAGAGGCGCCAGCAGCAAGACCAGCCAGGTTGCGAGATCCGGATGCCGCATGCTTTGAATACTAAGAGAAGAAGAGTTCCGGCCACAGCATCAGAGAAACCAGCATTTGGCGACGATATTTAAGAGCTCTGGGCGAGAGCCATGCAAGGAGGCCGGTTTGTTGGACCTCGCCTCGCCTCGCCTCAGCGTTGGGGAGCCAGGGTGCGCCACTCGTTGGGGCCAGCAGGCAGACGAAGGATGAGACGGAGGAGGTTTAGAGAGCCTTCTGCGGGCTACGCGTATTGATGCCTGGCTGCCCACGCATATATACCTATAAGGTATGCATGCTTGATAAGATAGAATCAGCGATAGAATCAGCCTGCCACGTCTTGCAGGTCAGCGCTGAAGGCATCCCGACTTGACGACAGAATCCAGGCTCGTGTCTCTGCCATGTGCTGCAGCGGCGAGCTCCTACTTGCTGCAGCGAGCCGCGCCGCGCTCCCATAGGCCTGGCCGTTGCACTAAGGCAGTGCCTACAGATGGGTGTTGTAGGGACCTGTAAGCTGATAGCACCGTGATGGCCTGGAGAGGGCCCGGCCATGTGCTCACGAGACGAGATGCGCGCATTTTGGGTGCCAGATGGGTATCCGCAGCTGGATGAGCGTCTTCTTCTGACATTCTTATCTCAACTGTTGCTGTTAAAGCGGTATTTTGGGCGAGCAAGAAGCATCAAAGTACATGTAGCCAGTCAATCGTGCACTGGCGGGACTGCACGTCAAAGACAGCACGAACCTGGGGATGAATCAGTGTCTTAGTGGTGCAAGACCGTTTAGGCCTACATCCTGTCCCTTGAGACTTCTACCAACATCTAACCTGTCCTTGCATTTCCATCTGCTGAAACATCGCCGCTAATCTGCACAAGCTCACTGCTTCCGAACCCGCTGGTCCCCTGTTTCGTCCATCGTGTCCCTGACATCCAATCCAGCACAACACAAATGAATACTGTCAAGTCCCAGAATAGCAACACCCACACCCACATCCGCATCCACAGAACCCATCGCGACTCCATCGGCACTTGCGCAATCGCATCCACTCCCCTTCTCATGCTCACAAAGGATGGATCCGACGTCATTCACGTGTTCCCGCATCCGACACGCGTAAAACAAGGCTAGGTCCACGTCCCCACCCAGATGATCTCGATATCGACCAGCCTTTGCGTCATCGCCTTGATCCGGCTCTCAGCTGAGCTCTGCACCAGCTTCTTCCACCGCAGAACGCAGTACTAATTAATCAGTCAAAAACATGGCAAACAAGATCCCGCCCAAACAACCTGGCCAAACCCGCAGCTGGACTGTGCAACCCCAGCTTCACTCCCTTAGCACAAATCCATAGATGTAGACGTTTGTGGTGTCATCGCCGTCATAAGTGTCCAGACCCCAGGCCAACAGGCGAGAATCCCGGAAAGGCTGCCAATCCCTTTCCCGCTCCATCTTTTAAGCTTGTTCTTGCACTTCCCGAATGCTACGTACCAAGAGGAGCTTGGATTTTCGGGGTCGACGTCAGAGGCTCATAATGAGGCGGTGCTTTTTCTTAAAAAGGCCTCTCTAATCCCCTCTTTCGACTGTAGCTTGAATTGACTTCCTCCATACATTGATTGCTTTCTATCTGTGGAACTGTGAAGCAACAATACTTAAATACTATTCATCCTACTGCGTTTCCAACCCTCCAGCTACAGCAATGGCATCTGTACTAGAAACCGTCAACAATCTCGCCTCGTCTGCCGCAAAGGCCGTCTGGGGCGAAAGCAACGACGCCGAAACCCACAAAGAGCCCATCTCGGGCGCCACCGGCGACGTCTCCAAGGGCGAGCCATACGACGCCGGCAACTTGGGTATATATCCATATACTATACATAACTAGCAAATATGTAGCTAACGAACATTCAGATCCCGAAGCCCAGAGCAAGGTTGAATCCGACCTCAGAGGCGAAGAAGCAACGCCCTCAGATCTCGCCGACGACCAGAACTACACCCTCTCTTCCTCCAAAAAGGACACGGGCGTCCTCTCTGCCGCCGCCACCTCCACCGCCAATGAGGGCGTAAACGAGCCCCGAAGCACCCCGACAACTGGCACCATCAACCCTGAGGAAGGCAAGCCTCTCGACCAAGTCGCCAGCAAGGGCCCCCGGCCAGTTGAGGAGCTGGCAAAGGAAAACAACGGCAATGCTGCTGCTGCCATCCCTGTTACCGAAACCAATTCTTCCACTGCAGTCTCTGCGACCGCGCCAGAGGAAAAGACGCCCGCGCTCGCAGGCAACGAGCAGAAGAGCAACAAGCACGAAGCTACTGAAGACGAATACGTCAAGTCGTCGGGCCTCGCAGCCGACGGAGGCGATTTCGACGTTACCAAACCCGGCGCCGGCCTGGAAGCTGACCGTAAGTTTTTCACCCCAGACAATAAGGCATACCTTAACTGACCATTTCTTCAGGCCTAATGGAACAAAAAGGCATCAAAATCGACGACGCAGACCCCAAAGACAAAATCAGCAGCAGCGGCAGCAGCAACGGCCGCAAGAGCTCCGACTCCAGCCGCAAGGATAAGCCCAAGCTGAAAGAGCGAATCAAGAACAAGCTGCACATACACTAATCAAAAGTGACTTTTTGTTCTGCTTCTCGTTATATACCTAAATGTTTTGTTTGTCTGGATTTGTTTTTCTCAAAGGGTGTAATTATGGAGTAACCTACCTAGCTTATGTTCTCATGGCAATATAAATGGTTGAAATGATAACCAGCTTGCCCAGCAACAACATAAACATGTTTAGAAAGGGAGGGAACCCCGTATGAGACTGATGACAATTATCAAGCTACTCACAATGTCGCTTGAAACGCTTCGTAGATGCACAATGCAAAAGTCTCGTAAATTCGGGTCCTAGACTGATATATAATAATGCCCAGCATCGAAAAAGAACTAGGAAAGAAAAGAAAAGAAAAACCCATATAATAAATATACCATCATAAATACCCGCGCAAACAATATACGGTATGATAATCTAGGTGATTTTTTGTTCCTTATTTCCTTTTTTTTCTTTGCCCATTTGACATATCATCTCAAGGAAATCCCTCTTCCTTCCATTCTTCCATCCAACTCTTAAGATCAAAAATACCCTTGATCCAAAAAAATCCTCCCAAAAAGCTTCTCCATATCTCTCAACATAATGGTAGGTAGATAGCCAGTTCCCTTTTTTTGTGTGCGTATGTGTGTATATATGATAGATATATGAATGATATGATGTATGATATGATATGACATGACCAAAAAATATGTTTGTCAAGAATAAAAAAAGATATAGAATTCCTTAAACCAAAAGCCATGCCAAGAGCCAAACAGACAAAACCCATCAAAGGCGCCAAACAACAAAGCGTTTGCCAATCATAACACACAAGTCATCATAGGTAGCAACTTCGACACCGAAAAAAAAAAAATAAATGGAGAAAAGGAATGGATCCAGGTATATATATATAGATGGATGCCATGTCGAAATCAAGAAAATGAAGGCGCCCTCGTGCTATCCGTGCTGCATTACCCTGGGCCGGCCGGCATACCATGTTTTTGTTGTTGCGGTTGATGCTATTTATTGTTTTGCTTCCCCCTCCTTTTTCCTATTATTCCTCCTCTTTATAGCTTCATTAGTCCCTGCGGAAAAAAAAAAAGCTGTCATGAGAATGCCAGATCTTTGCGATATGACATGACCTCCCTTGGGGCTACCACAACCCCCCTATTCTAGATCCTTTGGTATCATTTTTCTTTTTGTTGGCTGTTTATTGCATCCGGGATACTTTCAGTTTTCGCTGCTTCATTATACAATGCATCAGGCATGTTTATATAGTTTCGGCCCACATTATTGACTGAAAAAAAGTGTCGTCACGAAATTCGGGGGCTCATATGCTCAGGAATGAGCATCTCACAAGAAGCCAGATTCAGCAAGCACCCTAGATTGCGCAATTTGTTAGCCAAAACAAGATCCTAAACCCCCCGAGAAGAGCAAGCGGAGACACCAATCTTCATCTTCGCATGTATACATACCTCACAATCTTCTCATCTTCCCGCTCACGCGGTTCAATCTGCAGACTCTTGTCGTACATTTCGTGTACATCCCCAGCAGCTTGCATATTGCTCACAATGTAGTCGTGTAACTCGGGCACTGGCTGCAGAGAGTACCCAACGTTCTGGTATTGCTGAATATCACGGATGACTTCAGCAGTCTTTGCTCGCTTAGCAAAGTTGATGAGGTTCGTCTTCTTAATCACCGAGGGAATACCATCCTCAATAAAGGTAAGATCGGTCAAATAAACACCTGCATCTTCGCGTTAGACTTGCCTCTTCGCCAGCCATCACGAAATTAATCAGATCGAGAAACTTACCGAAGAAGGGAATACAAGGCGGGTTAGCGACGTGAAGAGCCTCGCGATATTCGCCGAAATTCTTGGTGCTAGCCATAAGCCGACGCATCGTTTCGAGAACGGCGAGGGTTCGCTGGGGAACTTGATCCCAGGTCCGCTTCAAACGAGCGATCGGGGCTGTGCCCAGCGCAGAGATGATGGATGTAAGCGTGGAGAAGTTGTTTAGGCCTCGGCATTTCTATTAGATTACGTTAGTATTCAAGTGTCTCGGTAGGACGAGTTGTTTTATTTGACTTACGTCGGCAACAGAAACAAAGTGTTTAATGACTACGACTCGCTTCTTGACATCTTGCTGATTCAAAATCATTTCCGCAACCCAGTTGGTCATCTGGTTAGAGTGGAGAATGAGGGCCTTGACGTTGGGAGCCGCGTCGGGCTCGCTGTCGCCGACCTTCTTTTGCCACGTCTTATTCAAGCACTCGGTCGCCTTGATCTTGCCGTACAGTCGGGATTCGATAATCGTCAACTGGCGGGCAAACTCTGTTACGTCAATGTCCAGGAACTTGAGCTTCTTCATGTTCTTCGGAACGATGGGTGTGGGTGTGCTCTGGTTCAAGGTCTGGACCATGCGTCGAGCACCGGCCTCTTTGCCGCCGAGTCTCTGCTCCAGAATGGCCATCAGCGGCGCGGAGCCTGGGGTCTCGGTCGACTTGACCGTGTCTCTTGCAAAGGTGTACACGTCGCGGATCAGCTGCTTAGACTCATCGTTGAATTCCTCCATCCAGAAGGCGTCAAACCAATTCTTGAGGATATTGACCACACGGAATCTGATGAGTTTCTGTTTGCGGTCCCGCCACATCTCATAGTCTGGCTGCGAGAGGCCTTCTGGAGGTTGGATGCTGAACCGCTGCACTAGCATCTCGAAGAGCTCACGCGCAGAAGTAAAAGATCGATAAGTCAAAAGGAAGGTGTTATTAAAACTCGAATCGAGCTTATCGTGACGCGTGAGCTGTTCAACGAGGGCCAAGAGGGATCCCCCCTTGACAGTCGGCGTGGTTGCCTTGGCATCCCAAGACAGGTCGTTTTCGTAGTCGAGGTGTAAGAACTCGGGCAAGTCTTCATCTGGCTGCAACTGTGGCGACGGGTCTTCTCCAAAGATCTTCTTGACCTTGGAATAGTCGCCCTTTCTGGAGAAGCCAGCAGGGGCGTCGCCCTCGCTGTACGACTGCGCGCTGATCAGCGGTGGTCGAACGGGTGCTGTCCTCGAGTCTGAACGTTGATGTGGCCTGTCGTATGGCATCGTCTCTCCCCGCTGGAGTTGGCCTCTCGGCATCGGGCGAGAATTCTTGGCCAGCTGTTGCTGCATGTTGATCAGAACCTGTTCCGACAGCAGCTGCAACGAGAATCCAGTATGTGATGAGTTTGTCTCGAGCGCTCGAGCGCAGGTGCGGACGTAGTCGAGCCGGCTTTCCAGTGGCTCTCCTCGCACCTCTGACCATTCGTCCGCCAAAGGCCCAGCAACAGCTTGGCAGCTCAGGACGAGATCCGCAATGTTGTCGTACAAGGACTGCTTGTTGATGCTGAAGTCCTCCAACTGCGGCGTCTGGAAGGTATTTCCCAGCGACGAGAGGTCGACAGACTCAATCATGGCAATCCACGGCTTAAACGTCTCCACAACCTTGCCTCCGGCGAAGCAGATGTTGTTGGCGAGAAGCTCGTGTCGATGCGGGCTGATAATCTTCTCTGGGGCCACGAGGTTCTTTTCCAGCTCGCGAATGCTGGACACGAGGATTCGCTTGTGCTCGTCCAATCTCTCGAGCATGTTTCCGTCAAGAACAGCAGTGGGCTCAATCATGCCCTCTTCGTCGTCGAGGAAATTGGGGGACATCAAGTCGTGCTGGTCAAGTCCGTTACTCTGCCAGCTTCCGCCAGAGGTACTACCTATAACGAAACCAGGGAAGAGTCGGGGGATGTCCTCTCCCCTCTGCTGTCTTGCAACCTCGACATAGCTGAAAACGCCGAGCAAGACGCCGTCGGCTTCCTGCAGGCACTTTTGGACCGACTCAGCGTTGGGCCAGTCGGCTGCTGCAATATGCGAGGAAATGACCAATTTCGAGAATTTAGACATCATGTCGCGGAAATGAGGATAAAGCGCCTTGTTGGTGGAGATGATGGAGGGTTGGCCGGAGTGGTTATCTGTTGTCCCAGAGCCGGCGGCGAGAAGTAGCCTGAGATGGTCGGAGATGTCTTCGGCCCTAGCGACGTATTCGGAGCGGGCGTTGTTGGTGATTGCTTCGCGATATCGGTCGATGGCGCGCTTCATGTTGGTGACGAGCAGGCTCCAGGTCAGGGGTGGTGTCGATCCATCGTCAAAGAAAGATTTGGGCACGCTGGTGGTGGCCGGGACGTTGTATGTGGTGCTGGTAAAGGATGTCGCAGAGGCAATGTTGGGAGCGTGCGCACCGTTGGCGTATCCAAGCGCATATGCATCACTTCTCTTCCGTCGGCCTGGGGAAGTGCCATTCATTGAGTCCATGGACGTCGAGGGGGATAAAACGGCGCTAAAAGAACCACGGTTGTTGCGAGGCTTGAAAGAAACAAGGGGGGAGATAAAAGTTAGTTATCGTACGAGAAAAGTCATGCGCGTATACAGCATGTAGTACGTGGTAATAGTAGTAGTTGTGTCTTACCATGGATCCTCTAGATGCGAGCATCAAAGACTCGCCTTCCGCCTCTGAGGCTGAAGTTGCCGAATCATCATCTTCATCTTGGGTTAGTCCGCGAGCCATCATCTCTGGCGGTGGTCGCGTCTTTTCCGGCATGGCAACATTCATACGATCCCTGGGGCCTGTCTCGGCGGCTGAGATGGGAGATTCGAGCGGTAACTCCATACTACGGTCGCCAGTCATCATGTTGTAGTAGAATAGTCGGCCATCCGGCGTGGCTTGCGGGATCCAGAAGTCGGCGCGCGACTTGTCGCCCATGTCGGCGCCCTCGAGCGGCAAGCTGCCAAAGCCCTCGCCCTCGGAATCCTCATCCGGATCAGGGCCGTCATCGTAAATGTCGTTGTCCTCCACCTCCTCTTCGATGTGGTGGTGGATAACCTGTTGGCCGTTCTGGCCAACGTCGGGAAACTCGTCGGGCTGGGTGATGGCCTGGCAGTAGTTGCTGGGGAACCAGCCGCGCACGCCGTTGATGACTCCGTCCCACCAGCCGCTCTCGAGCTGGGTGATGACCTGGATGATATCGCCCTCGTGGAAGCTGAGGCTGGTCCTGTCGTCGGCCTCGTAGTCGTAGAGGGCACGCACATACATGCTGCCGGGCGGCGCATTTCCCACGACGCCGTCCATGGTTTTCCTTTTAAGGCCTCCTTCTGGCGCAACGCGCGTGGGGGGGAAGAGGGGGGGGGGGGGATAGGAGAGAAGAAAGATGGAGAGCTGAGATGGAGAAGGAGGGGATTTAGGGAGAAGATTTCGAGATGGTCCCCGTCAGACGCGAACGGCCGGGATGGTGCACCAGGGCGAATCGGTCGAGACAGCGAGCTGCGCTGGGAATGGCGGGGAGGATCTGAGCCAGCAGAGCGGTTGAGATGGTATCACGACAACGAGAAGGCGACAAAATCACCGCAGGACATGGTTCACGAGTCAGCCTTGTTCCAAGCCGATGGCGGCGCAGGCTGCGAGACCAATGAGCATGCCACCACGGGACGAAGTAGCAGAGGAAGATGGCGAGCAGAGATGGAGGAGCAGCGTCAGAGTCGGACGACGGAAAGGGGAGGTCCGAGATGCAGCGCGCGCAGGGCTCGACGTATCGTCGAGAGTGTTTCGTGTGGCGGCGATTGGGGCCTCGCTGTCGTTTCTGCAGCGCTGGAGCTTCTTGCAGAAAGGGCACACGCCGTTGCCAGCTGCTAAGCCCTTCTGGGCGCTGGGGCGGCGTTAGGCGAGACACAGCACGCTGCAACGTGCTAGCGGCGCCCACTTCTCCAGTGGTTGTGCGTGTCGCTCCCTGAGCCGGCGGCCTACAGGCGCTTTAAGCTGCTGCAGTTTTAGCGATTCGATCAATGGCGGCAGCCTTTGTTCTCAATAGTCCCCCACGCGATACAGCCAATATACCAAGTCTGGCACGGCGAATTGAAACCAAAGAAAACAACGGTCTAGGTCAAGTGTCTTTTACTTGATGCTTGTTGCAAAACAGTGTGTGCGTGTTGCCGATCTCTGCTTTTCTCTCCTTTGATCAGACAATCAGGCATCTAAATAAGAAGAAAAAAGGAAAAAAAGAAAAAAATTCGAGGGGATTTGCTAGCCATGAGCACAGGCTCAAAATGTGACCAGAAAGCCCCCCGTTCCCCGATTGCTGAGTCGCAGCTTTGTTTTAGCGCCATGCATGCAGCCACGGATATGTACTCGCTACGCTTCGCACGCAACCACTGGATGGCCAGCTGCGAACCGACGACCTGTACCCTGTACATTGGATCCAATGGGTCCCCTTGATAACGCCTCCTGAGCTCGAAGGGCCTCTCTTTGGCTCTGACATCTCGCCCGTGCGCGTGTGAGCGCGCCGACACTTGCACGTTATTGGAGCTGCAACGAGAGAATGGCATCAATCGAGTTAGATCGCGTCAAGGGGTCTCTGCGCCAGGGCAGAGACAGCCGTGGATTGGAGATGCTTGGCTCCAGGCAAGATTGGCAAACGGGCGCCCCAGCGACAATCTCTCGAACTTGAATGGAACGGCTGGGGAAGCGAGGCAGGCCTATGAATGCCTAGAAAGCAAACAGATAACCAGTAGCTGGGGTGAAGAGCGAAGAGCTTGCAGAAGGGCATCCATCCACTACAAAGCCATGTCCTGCTTTCGTAGTTGCTTGCCAGGTACAGCGTAGCAGGGCATGGGAGGATGGACGATAGCTTGATTGCTTTTCTTGGTCGTGTTTCAGCTCCCAGCGTTTGTCATCAGGCAAGCTCCAAAAAGGAGAAAGGATACGCTCGGTTACAGACGTCAAATGATTTTACCAAAGCCGTCTAATCTAGTTTCTATACAGCAATCCGCTAATTTCTACCAGATGCTGGTTGCTGGCTGGATGTAGAAAAGTGCAGTCGTCTCTTCTCTCCATATTGATGGAGTGATATATGACATACATGAATGTATCTACGCATATCTCAGGTGTGTAAAGGGGAAGATCTACCATGTCCCCAATGACTCCATAGGTGCTTTGGATATGTATAGCAGTGCAGCTTTGGCCCTTGACTGGTAGCGATATCTGTCACTTAAAGCAATGAGAGAACCCCAGCTTATCATTTTCATCCTTACGTATTACTTTACCGACTCACTTGGCGAATCTTTGCTAGATATCTCGCCAAGCACAAACAAATGTCACTTATTCGTCGTCTAATCTCGCAACCGACAGCAAATGTGACCAAAACATGGTCCCTTATGTGAGTAATACCACATGTAGTATGTGTAATAAGATCTCCTCCTGCATGCTACTCCGGCCAAAACTATCAGGCAGAAAGAAGAGCTTGGAGGATTCATGTTGTCTAGCTGCGCCTTTGTTTGCCGTGCTGAAAACTCAGGCCGAATATCACCACTAACTGCCCAAGCCCATCCACATGTCCTCAATCTATTACCAATGGAAGTAGACTACAAGCCATCGAGTTACGTACATGTACAGCATCATCATCATACCTCAGGTACTTTACCTTTACCGCCTCTTTGGCCATCTTTAGAGACCGCCTCTCCCTCTCTCCAGCATAAACGAACACTCGGACGCTAAAGCCCTAAAAAGAGAGCCACCGGCCAGCGCATCAACAGCTCGGTAAATTTGACATCATACGAGTTAAAACACGAAGCCGCGGAGGAGTCCGCCGAGAGGGACTTGAATCGCAGCTCAACTCTGTTTTAGCAAATTTGCTGTGCCAGGATGGGGCCGCCTGTTCCAGATAAAATGGCTTTCGATAATGAGCCCTCCCGCCGCTAGTTTGGCAATAGCACGCGAAAGTAACAAACAGCTGGTAGGAAAAAAGCGGAAAGCTGCGTGAGGGCGTTCCAGAAGGAAGTCAGCCCTTCCAAATGACTGGAGCTTCTGGCAAGTGGAGGCCATCTCGAAAGGCACATGTGCCGGTTTGAGATTCGATGCTCAAAGGGCCTGTCCAAGCAAGGTACCGACACCTATCATCTTTGCTGCTGGAACTGCATGTAGATACCTACATGTCTTTTGTGATATCCCACTTGCACTTTTCGCGTTTGCCAATCCGCGCCTCTGCGTACCTGAATGGTGGCGTCGGCGCAAATCAAATCCCACTCACGACCCAAGCTAGAAAATCCCACGGCATGCTACACTCGTAATGCCTACAAGCATAACCATGGCAACCGCGCCGGCGTCCACTTGGCGAAGCATTTTGCGGATTTTCTAGAAAGTGGATTTTTTTTTTTTTTTCGCTCAATATAATTCCAGGGGGAAGAAGCCAAACCCAGAATGCCAGTAGAGGGAGCGCCATCCTCGCCCTTCAAGACGCAAACTCCGTAAGGTCCACGTGGGGCCAGCCCAGCTTTTTAGCAGCTAGTAGCTCCTAGGCCACGGAAGCATCCCCCGGACCCGCTGGCGAGCCAGGCCCTACAGGTGCTAGTCCGAGTACCGCTAGCTTTGGGATTGATGAGCGTGTGCTGTACTCGTACGGAGCGCTGTACAGTATGAGTCAATGATTCTGCGCGCTCTGGCTGGCGGGTTTCCGAGCCTACCACTGTGCGAATATCCGCGGCAGGGCAAACGTTAGGTGCTTGCAATTTTACCATGGGTATGCGCACTAGCGCTGTCCGTACCTCTGCGTCCAGCACATGTACCCAACTTCGTGCCGCTGGCCGCAGCGACCAAAACGGTACCGGGGCCGACTCCAAACGGTGGCTGGGAGAGGAGAGGCGAGACGGCAGACGCTCTTTGGGCACAGCTCATTTCGCGTGTGCCGTCTCCAAAAGGTACTTTGCTCCAGAGAGGGGCGTGTCGATTCCGCGTCCGTCCCCCTGGCCAGCACCTCGCGCGTTCACTTTCGTACTGTGCCGCCAGAGAACGCGTTGGCAGTGTGTACGCGGGCGACAGAGATTCTATTCGACAGGTACAAGCTCTCTTCGACCTATGGGACGTGAAAAACGGAGATTTGGATCTTGCGTCTCTCTTCCTTTTCTTACCTCTGCACGCAAAGGCTATCAGTCGCCCTCTATTCTGCATATATGGCTACACATTCTTTGACATTTGTGTCGCTTATGGGAGTTGCTGTCTCCAATATTAGAAGCCACATGTACCTACTAGTATTTGGAGAGGAAAATACCTAGCCTTCTAGTCCGTATATGTAGGTACATAGGCATTGGAGGGCAGGACAGCAGTAAATCATGCAGCGCAACAAAATTGATCGCACGCTGCCAATAGGTCTATCTCTCCATCTCTATACCTGTTTACTGTGCGGTGCCCATTTGCTCCATACAGATACAAATTGAAGTATAGTAAAACCGAGCCCTAAAAAACGGAGCGCAGATGCAAACATGGGGTAGACGCTCCGTGGTATCGCATCACGTCCGGGACCCCTCAGGAAAGGCTCATACTGTAGTCATAGAACATTATGTGCCTTTTTCCAACTTACCCGGTGTCCGTGGAGCAACGTCACAATCTACCGAGGCAGCGGTTCCGTTGCTTTTTTTAGGGTGGCGTTGCTCACATGTCATGCCAAAAGGGAACAGCCCGGACTGACTAATACGTTTTGAAGGTCCGGTGCCTTATAGTAAGCCAAACGGCTCAGCCACAGTAACGGTACTGGCAATTTCATCTGGTCTGGGCGGGGAGCAGACAGGAAACAAAGAGATGGCAATTTCCCATCTTGCATCTTATCTTTTCGGCCGGGACAGCGGGAACAAAGCAGTGCGTCGTGCATCAGCCTTTGTCAGCTACTCCGTATCTGCTGTCTCCCCAAGGTCGCACTGCTACGACGACTTATATGCACCCCACGCTCCATCACAGAGCTGACTAGAGCCGCTGTGGGAAGCGGCGCGGGAGAGGTGCAGCATTGAGAGGGAGCGAAGACGACAGATCAGTAATGCTAACAGCAGGCAATACTCCGAACTCTTTACATATAGGTGGCATGCAGCCTAAAATATCAGCCATATGAACGGCCGATTACTTGCCAGCCAACAGAACCAACATCGTGCTGGGAAATACTGCACACGAGGCCGTTAAGGATGCCCGCATTCAAGGTACCTACTCATCTTCGCACCAGTATCACAGGTCTCAAAACCGGGAATGCGCCCAAGGGATTGGCGAATGGTAGGTTTGGGCATCTGGAATGGTTTCTCGCCCTGTCTAAGACAGTACAAGAAAGGCAATGGAGTGGCGGTCTACCTACACCTCACCACGTACCAGGACAGGGGCCAGCACGCATTGGGTTCCCCATCACCGCCAGTCTGCCTGGCTGATCCCACCGTAGGGACTCCTTGATGGAAAACGTGTAGGTATACAATGCCCAATAGCCAAACGGCGACGAACAACGGGACATGCGCGCACCTGCATGTTCCCCTGCCCGGTTTCTTAGCTGACTGTCCTGTACGTGTACGGGATAAGCGCGCCCCTGTCTCCTTTATGCAAGAGTGCGCACTCGTCTGCAATGGAGTTTGTCGTAGCTTGTACGTGGACAATCGGACGTGCAGGCATGCGTCGTCATTGACGAGACAAGTACATCTTGGGGCAGTAGACACCGACTGTTTGACGGTACCTGTTGGGCAGGATTGCATGTCATGCCCTCGCCAGCAGCAGATGCGTTGTACTCGACGCCAGCAACCTCACACTTGAGCCCCAGGTATTTATCGGGTAGCCATGGCGGCAAGCCCCTGTAATGCGCGATGCCAGTACCTCGTACAGATACCTGCATGAGAGTTGAGGCTTTGCAGGCATGCCGTATGTATGTATGCACCCGCGTGCTTGCCCCAACTGGGCGCTTCCAGAAGGCGACTTGTGAGGGCTTCTATGCCCTTTTTCTTTGGCCGCGAGTCAGCAGCACCGCACTCTAGAAGAAGAGACTGTCGTCTTTATTTGAAAAGACAGCCAGCAGGAGATGAGTCCGTATTGGAATTGGCATGGAAAGGCCACGCAAGGCGGCCAGCAGTCGTACTG
Source organism: Trichoderma koningiopsis (assembly GCA_022985005.1). Lineage (NCBI taxonomy): Eukaryota > Fungi > Ascomycota > Sordariomycetes > Hypocreales > Hypocreaceae > Trichoderma > Trichoderma koningiopsis. Next base: position 1,750,867 of record JAJPEM010000006.1, on the reverse strand, counting down.
TAGTAACTGCCGCTGAAGTGTGTCCAATAGGCGGTGTGCGGCCGCTAATACAGTGCAATATATCGAGGACAACCAAGATGGAAGTTAGCTATGCTCCAGGCGCGTGCTTGTAACCTGGCAGTCCGTATTCAGCTCCTAAGTTCGGACATGGCGTCCGTGGTGGGTTGGTGTGGATCTCCGTCGATGCAGGGCGACTGGCCCCTCGTGTTAGAGTGAGCACCTCGCTCCAATCCTCTGGAAGTGGGATCACGGAGACCAGGTGCTCATTGTGACAAGAGTGGTGGCGCTTCCCATCTACTTTGGTTGTCGCCGCGGATGGGCCATGACGTGCACCGGATCTTGATGAATCTCCAGATGTGCCAGGAGTAGTATCGTGAACAGCAGCTCCGAGTGGCACTTATAAAGGACTGAAGCCACAGCGCAGGGGCCAAATAAGGAACAAAGAGTGCCCTCTCTTCTTGAGAAAGACACTAGAAGAAGTGGGCAGTCGGCCTTGATCCACCGCGCAAAGTGCAAGCTTGCAAGCGTAGCAGATGGTTTCAAGCCATATTTGGCATTCTTCGAGACCTGGGTCGCCGTCCCGGCGGCAGTGACCGATCCCTAGAATGCCCGATCCAGCTTACTTGCACAGGCGATAAGCATAGGGTAGCATTGGCGGCGACATTCCCTGGGATGCCAGCAGCCTTCTGCGAGCAAGACGGACACGCAGGTATCCCCGCCATGGACAGATGGCGTTTTCAACGATACTGGATCTGAGCGAGCAGACGAAGCGGCAGCTGGACTGGGAGCGAGGGTTGAAAGCGGGGAGCCCTGATTCGTGGCGGACGACCGGCGAAGCGCCCCTGGCCAAGCAAAAGGACTGAAGACTTACAATGGCTGTTCCCGTGATGCATTCACGTAGCACGGCGCAATAAAGGACCAGACAGCACATGGTGCCCAATACCGCTGGAGAGTGCAGCGCAGGCGAATGCTGACCGACTGTCGTTAAAGACCCGATGGTGGGGTGGGCTGCTAAGGTGTACTAAGCCAGCAGGCCTGCTAGAATTAGAACGTCCAGGTACCAGCGTGTAAGCATGAAATGGCCGATCATGATCATGAGGGGGAGTGGGAGAGAAACAGAAAAGGTGGGAGGGGAAGTGTGCGGTGTTGAGTGAATCTGAATCGATGATGTGCTCCATAAAGTCGAAATAGTTAAGTGTTAAGAAAAGAAAGAAAAGAAAAAAAATATAAAAAGATAAAAGGAATGAAAAGACATTTCAAAATAGATCAAGCTGGGAAAGTCAATGTGCAAAAAGAAAAGTTGGAGGGGCAGCAGCCACTGCGATCCGATTGTAGGTACATGCCCCTCGTACAGTACATCAATGCGTACATTTTCGACAAAAAGGCATGGCGCCGGGTGTGCCTGACGCTCCTCCCTTGCTAATCCCGCGCGACTCAGGCGTGCTTATTAGCAGGCAATTTTCCCTTCTCTTTCCTGTTCCTTTTGCGCACGGGGACCATCCGGGCCAGGGCGTTGCAGTGCCGCTTTAGAGTCGTGGCGCCACGGCAGCGTCTCTTTGTCTTCAAGATTTCACCTTTCTCTCTTTTTGTTTTCATTATTCTCGCCTAATACCTTGTAACTCGCACCTTGCTGACCTGACCCGTGACCTGATCGCGGCCAAGTGCCGCAGGATGTTCCGCCAACTTAGTAATGCGATGGATGATACTTGTACAGAGCTGGGTGTAATTAATGGACGGCAAGTCAGCCTGCGGCCAGGCAAACGATGATCCAACGGTCGTCGTATCAGGGCGGGCTTAGCAGACACTCCCCTAATTCCAGCAGCCCGTCCAGTAGTGCCGGCACAGGTACTCATCCGCTGCGCTGCCACATTAGGCACTGCCAGGTAGATGTCGACGGAGGCATTGCACCTAGCAGCAGCAGGTTTCGCGTTTGCAGGCTCGGACAGCGAAGTCAGTCGCTCCCGGCATCGAATCGAGTCGAGTCGCTAGCCCGGCTGGTGTGTCTGCTGCGTGCTAGTGCTTGGAGCTATCGTGGCCACGGCCAAGCGTGTGACTCCGGCAACCAGAGCCTTGAGCCGCGACAGCTGCGAGCCACGCCGGGCCAATGGCGGGGCGAGGCTTGCCAGCACCCGGCCAGCGGTGCCCGCCAGCAGGTACCGGTACCTGGGCCAGGCCTGCACCGCGCCGCTGGATGCGTACCGCGAGGTACCGCCCTTGCGCCCCTCCCCCTACAGCTCCAGCGCCAGCGCCACTGCCAGCACCAGTGTCAGTTGTTGGAGGGGCCGAGCTTGGGCCCCTCTTCCGCTGACGGGACCCCCGCTGGAGGCACTTGGTAGCGTCGGTGGCCAGCACAGCGCTGTGTCGCGTTTGCGAGGAGGGTGGGCTGGCTATGCTGCTCGCTGGTACCGCCGCGGCGCGCGTGGCCGGCGAGGTACATGGCGACGAGAGCCCGACGCCCTGGAGGTCGCTGTGCAAGTCGCTGTACAAGGCCCCGTCCGCTGCCCCGTCCAGCGCCTGTACTGCGCCGTACCGCAGCGCTGGCGGGTGCGCATGATGAGACACCTCTGCCTCCCCCTCTTGGCCCTCTGAGGTCCTCCCCCTCCATCGATCCCTCCGTCCCACCGTCGCTCAGCGGCCTCTGCCCTCTGTTTTTTTTCTTTTCGCTTCCCCCCTCCTTCTGCGCACCCACCCCTCTCGAAATTCTTACCCCCCAGAGTGGCTGCTGTCCGCCGCCCCCGAATTGAAATCTTTCCCCTCCCCCCCTCCCGCCCGTCTTCCTTCATTTACTGCGGCTTCTCCCTCTCCAAGCCCGTTTTCTCCCCTCCTCCATCTGCCACCACAAGTCGTCGTTTTGCGCCCACGCACGCTTCACAACTTCCACCGCTTCTGCCGCGAGGCCGTCCATCGAGCCTCAGTCCTTGACCATCCCACCCATCTCCAGAACCATTCCATGACCAGTATACCATATTTTCCAATGACCAGCATCAACATCAACGCCACCGCAGTCACACTTTAAACCCCACGGGCGCGCGTGCGAGCGAGGAGCTAGGAGTCGAGAGCGAGAGCGAGAGAATTCGCAACACCACCCAGAGTACGATATTCAACCATCGTAACGTCCGCACCAGCCGGCTGAGCCGCCAGCGTCGCGTCCGCGTCAGCGCCGTCAGACCCCCATCGCCATCACCAACCAAACCACTTCACAAACCACACACGCGACTCGGCAACCAAGATGCCCGGCGCAAGCGTCGCAGTTCTCCCGCCCCCAGCGGCCTCGACACCGTCCTCGCGCAAGGCGACTCTCGCGCCAGAACGCAAATACAAGTGCCAGTTCTGCAACAGAGCCTTCAGTCGAAGCGAGCACCGAAGCCGACACGAGCGATCCCGTATGTGAAAATTTCCTCCCTTGGGAAGCAACCCAAAAAATTTCATCCATCCCTCTCTTGCTCGCCACGAACCATGCTAACTCTATTATTTCTTTTTAGACACAAAGGAGCGTCCTTTCAAATGCATGAAGTGCAGAAGCACCTTTGTGCGCCGTGATCTTCTTCTCAGGCATGATCGCACAGTCCACGCCAAGGACGGCGGTGTCCCCCTTCACAGCGACGGCAAGCGTCGTTCTGGTCCCAAGACTCGAGCCATCGGCGGGCCCGCAAAGTCCTCAATCGCCTTGGATCCCTCCACGCTGGAGCAGATGGAAGCCGGCGGCGACGGCATTTTTGATGTCGAAGCCGCTGCCATGCTGGTTGCCGACCTGCACCACAAGGCCACTGCTGCTATGCGCGGAGATGAATCCTACGATGATGGTGCATCCATGGCGTTTTCGCCCAGAAGCTCTGGTGCCATGGAGCCTGCCGTCACATACCCGTCCGGCGCCATTGCTCTTCCGCAAGTCCAGTGGGACAACTTCATGGCGGACCCGAAGCCACACTCCATCACTTCCAGCGCCTCTGGTTCTTACGAATCATCACAGCCCTTTGCTGGCGGAAATAGGCTTCAGCACCAACTGCCGCCCTTTGGCAACCGAAATGTCAACGGTCTTGTGCCCGCTCTTCAGTCCATGATCAGCTCTCTTCCTGCCTCTGGCCCGGAGATTCCGGCTCCTCAGAGCCCTTCTGGAATCGACTCGCTGCAGGCCGGATTCAGAGCTCCCCAGGTGTCTGGTGACGACGAGCGAAACGCCATCCTGGACAACATCCGCAGCGCTGACCGAGAGCACGCCATTCCAGACAGCTTTCGCCTGCCCGGCTTGGGTTCTCTGAACCGCTACCTGTCCACCTACTTTGGGCTGTTCCACCACCATCTGCCGTTCTTGCACCCGGCCTCGTTCATCCCGTCTCAGGTGTCGCCACCGCTACTCTTGGCTGTGCTGAGCATTGGTGCCCTCTATGCCTTTGACCAGGACCAGGCCTACATGCTTCACATTGGCTCAAAGGTTCTCGTCAACCAGTTCTTGCAGAACAAGGAGAACTTCAGTTCCCGCAAGTGCCCCCTGTGGACCATGCAAAGCTCGCTTCTCAATATGATCTTTGCCAGCTGGAGCGGCGACCCCAAGGGCTTGGAGTGGGCTTGTTCCATCAAGAGTCTGCTTGCCAACATGGTGGCAGGTAACCGCTACGAGCTCAAGCTTCGCCAGGAGGCCAGAGGCACGGCCAAGCCTACTCGTGCTGAGTGGGTAGAGGATGAAGGCTGCCGCCGCACTTATTACGCAGTGTACATCTTCTTTGGCCTGCTTACATTGACGTTCAACCACACGCCGGCCATTGGCTTCAATGAGTTTGAAGACCTGCAGCTCCCTTCCACGGAAGCCATGTGGAACATGCAGGTCGCCGACGAGGCTGCGTGGGCCGAGCAACTCGAGCAGTCGCCTGCCGTCATCTTCATGGAAGCCCATGACAATCTCTTCCAGGGTGAAGCTACCAAGTACAGCGCCTTTTCCACCCGTGTCATGATCAATGCCCTGTTCCTCGAAGTATGGTACCACAAACGTAGCCCCGAGGCCTTGCAAGATGTCGTGACCGAGTACAAACTTAGACTTGCGCTCGAGACTTGGGAAAAGTCCCTGGACTTGTGCGAGCCGGAATCTGCCGCGGTGCCTCTCAGTGCCCCCCACAAGGGCCACCCCCTCATCTTCAATGCCCGCGCCATGTACCGTAACGCGCGTGCCCGCCTCGAGGTCGATCTCAAGACCGTGCAGGAAGCCCTGCGATACCATGAGCCCTACGAGGTGGCCGCTGCCATGTCCCACGCTCGGGACCGTGTCAAGCGTTCAAGCGAGATGATTAAAGTGATTGAAGAGTGCTACAACTGCCTCGAGACGGCTGTCGTCCAGGGCGTCCGCTGGGTGGCACGCACCTCGTCGACCAACTGGAGCGTCGAGCACCCGCTCTGCGGCCTGGATCTCATCATCATCCTCACGTTGTGGCTGTACCGTCTGGAACATGACGAGGAGCCCGCGACGCAGGAGGAGGTGGCCATGTATTACAAGGTCCGCCAGCTGTTCGTCAAGGACTTTGATGAGAACATCATTGCCAACCTGAGCTCCGTGGTTGCGCGCCTCTGGGGATCAATGCTGGACGAGGTTGTTGTGTGGGGAATTACGCGTCTCATGGGCGAATCCTGCAAACTGCATTCAGAAGCCCTGATCGGCTATGTGGGCGACGAAGCTTCCTCTAATGTCTCGACCCCTTCGATGACCTCTCAGGGAGCGGACGAGGACAGCGTGTATTAATTACATTTGCGATGACGAAACGACTTTTTTTTTTTTCGACAACTTTTTCCTTGTTTCATCTCTATCAAGGGAGCGCTTAAACACGCGCCGGTTTTTATTTCCTAACGCACAACTCGATTATTATGGCTCGTCTTCTTTACTTCTTATTTATATCTACGCAGGTTCATTAACCTCTGATTTCAACTTGGCGCGGTGCGGTTTTGGACGGAGTCAGGCTTAATGCTGGGAAAGTACTATTTCCTTTACCGTTTATTTCTTTTTTTTTTTCTTTTTTACGGATTCTCATGTTATTTCCTTGACGACTCCTGAGACAGAGCAGGTGATCGTGTGTCTTGTTTGTGTTTTTATGGCTTTCCTGGCCTTTAACTTGGTTGCTTTTTATTTGCATCTGCTCGTTTATTCAGCATGGGTTGATTGAAAGGATTACTTGGGAAATAATCCCTTTTTTATATGGAGAGACGCAGGGACTCTCGGCGGTATAAAGGGATCGGACGTTTCGCATGATTTCAGGACCCGAAAAGGGATATTTTGGATCTATGGATCTCGACACAGCGCCAGCGCAAGCTAATGAACTGCGAGGGCAGGTTGATTGGCTGGTCCATGATGGTGATGCCGCCTTTTTCGCATTTTCCTTTTTTTTTCCCTTTCTTCTTCTTTTTAATGGCCTTTTGCTGCCTTTTTCTCGATTTATCTTGGTAATTCTTTATTTTTGATTTGCAGCGGCTGTTTATTTCTCTTTCTCTTTTCTGCTTTCTGTCTTGTGTTTTCTGCTCTCGAATTTTAACTGTTTGCTGCCGCTTCTCGTGGGCATTGCAAGTCTGATTCATCATTGGCCTTTCCGAATTCTCCAGATACCTTGTTCGATATACAGATTGCTATTCTTCATTGAACCTCTTTACTTATTCTTCTCTTATACTTTTTTCTTTCTCTTTTATCTCTTCTTTCCTTGAAAACTTGTGTGTGCTTGTGTCTTGTGTGCTGTTTTCCTTAAGCTGTCATGCGTTTTTCCTCTCTCCTCTATTTTGTCTTGGATATGCTATGAAGGGATGTTACGGCATCAGAGCAACTCGCTTGCAAGCATTGGAGTCCCAATACGGGGCTGCCTTGCCTGAATGAGAGAAGCCTGTTCCACTTCTGTGTGTATAGATATTCTAGTACTACAATTCGAATAATTATGTGTCTCTGTCAAAGAATGGAACCGCATGTGCTGTGCCTTTGTAAGAGGTTTATTTATTGGTGATTGATGTTGCCACGTAAGCGGGCGAGTTAATATGCACGACGGATGGCGAGCGATGTCGGATAGAGGCCTGCTGCCATGCATGTACGTAAATGATGCTTAGAAGTAGCATCTGGAGATTACACTAACATGCCGCGTCTGTCTTAAGAAGCTCAATGGGACTGGCTGAGAAGGAGTGAAGTGCTGGTTTCACAGGAGCGGGCCGTGCATATTAGGGACTTGTTTTCTTTTTCTGCAGGGAGAATAATTTGCAGTAGAACTAGAATTTAGCCACGAAACATGTTACTCACCCGATATAAGTGTATGCTCGCTCATTTTGGTAGGTAACATCCGGTGAGGAGAAATACCCAGGCTGCGGAGAAAAAGAGGGAAAAGGAGGGTGGTATTTGGAGTATTGGAGTGATACTAGTGATACCAACGCCTTTATTTGCATGTTCCTCTTTTGTACTGGGTATTTTTGGAGGTGGGCGAAAGTATTTAGGCTGGGGTTTGGTGGGATTTTATGTTGCTGCGTAGATGTATGTAGGCTGAATGCGTTTGTTTTTGTTGTTGTAGCTACATGTACTCTTCTCTCTCTCTTTTATTATCTTTACTAGGCTTCAGTTGTATCAGGTGCATTAGCAATTAACATTATCATTAAGATTAACATATAGTTATGAGTAGTAGAGGTAAAACCGGCCTGTATCTCAGCTACGCCTCATGCCTTGCTTGCAACTCCACTGCAGGCACCTCATTCGCAGGTACTTCCTTCGCAGGCGCCTCGTTTGCTGGCATCTCGCCTCGTATTGGAACCGAGTCCAGCTCATGAATGACGTTTGTGTCGGACTCTAGTTGCGCCTTTCCGTAGGTCGAATCATGATCGTAGTCGGTCTGCTTCTTTGTCCGTTTATGGCGTTTCCATAGATAGAATGAGAGGAGGATGATGGCGATGATGGCGAGGGGGCCGATGACGGCGCCGGCTACCCAGGCGTGGTTTGGAGAGGATGCTGTTTGGGGCGATAGAGATTGAGATGGTGTTGCTGAGGATGTCGAAGTGTGTGAACTTGAAGTTACACTCTGGCTGCTAGAAGACGTCAAAGCATGTGAACTTGAAGTCACACTCTGGCTGCTGGAAGATGTAGACGACATAGCTCGGCTGGAGCTGGACTGGCCCGTAGGCGTTACATCGGCCGCAGCAGCATCAGTCGGCAATAAAAAGGTCACAGTTGACGTCTTGCCATTTGTCTCTGGCACATTCTTCACGGTGTATCCCAGCATGTGACAGTCTTGGAGATAGGGGAGTAAAGATGGGATAGGTGTCGCGCCATAGGGAGAAGTGTCGATTGTCTCTTTGATGCATCTTATGCACTGGTCCACGAAGAAGAGGAAGTTCTTGGAGGTGCAGAGGGTGCTTTGGGGGCTTTGTTGGCCTGCTGTGGCGGCTTCGTCTATACATGATGTCGTGTTAGTGGTAGCACATAGCCAAGTTCATGCAACTAGACATTGTAGAGCAGTTTTAATATGGAGTTATCTCGTTACGGTTGGACGTACTGCAGGCCTCCACACACAACGCAGGTACAAGACTGTCGCCGTTTTGGCGGACAAGGATACCGCCGTTATTGCGCCAAGTCATTGCAGCTGAACAAGTAACGGGGCCGTATACGTGTATGTAGGCACATGTATATATCCCTGGACACTACTGAATCTAACCTTTCACAGGAGATTGAGTGAGACGGTCATTGAGATAGACGAAGATTGAAGATTGGCCATGGTACTGAGCCTGGCATTATATACTGCCATGCGCTGTGATGTCAGTTTCGCGGTGTTGGAGTTGCATTCGGCCCCGCATAAGGGGGATATGAGGAAATCCTTCCGGGTAAACGGTTTATGGCGATGTTGTTGTTGGAGAGTTGGCGAATTTCGGCTGTTGCACGCTTCTGCCTTGTGATAAATTCGGGTAACTTGCATATATAAGGCAGTTTACCACGAGAATTGAGCACATACGACCATATCCATTGGAGAATACGGGATCCCGTCTGCTCTCCCAGAGTCAAGCCAATGAGAGGCAGATTAGTAGTTGAGTGGGTGACCATCAGCGAACACCGGCTGTTGTATGTTTTTATTTTTTCCCATCTGAGTCTCACAGTGCTCTGTCAATATAAGTAGATTCAGCCTTGACTCAAGCACATACGACCATAGGTAATGGAAAATTCGGGGTCCCGTCTGCTCCCCCATAGACAAGCCATTAACCGGCAGATTAGTAGTTGAGTGGGTGACCATCAGCGAACACCGGCTGTTGTATGTTTTTGTTTTTTTGCTCTTATAGTTCTGTGACTTGTTTTATAATTTGACTCGTTAGGGTAACAATCACATACGACCATAGGTAGCTAATGGGAAGTCTGCTTCTAAAGGCTTAATATGCTGCTCTATGTTTTTCGTTTCTGTACAACTTCTTCAGCACTCTCTATATAAATAGCGCCAATGCCAAATCAAGCACATACAGCCATAGGTAATGGAAAATTGGGGTCAAGCGCTTCTCTTGAGTGTAGTGTCTTGTATTTATGCATTCCAAGGCTCCCAGTCTGGAGTTACATGATGCTCTTTTGGTGTTGACCAACCCCGCGCTAAAATGCTCGTCAACGCTTAGCCCATATGTAGTGTGGCATCCTGCTGACTGTCGCGTGTGCTATGGCTTTAATTTACAGACTTTAAAGCGATGGATTAGTGGTGATGATGGTTTATAGTTCTGCTGCTGTGTTATTGAATAGGATAGTTGAATCTAGGTGTTTGTTGAACTGTTATTCATTGGAAACTACTAGTAATAAGAACGAGTGGCAGCCCTGTATATATTAAAGCCCCATTTACATGTATATTAAGCCTTATAGGGCGATTAGCGGCCCGTACCTCCCTTTGCTGCCGCTGACCACCATCTTTTCCTCTTTTCGTCTTGGAGATGCAACAAGAGAGCTCATAGGCTAATAGGCAGCAGTAATGGAATTTCAGCTGCTGCAGCGACAACCGAAAATTATCAATCAGATGCAAGGAGCAGCAAAAAGGTGGTGGCGGGGCATATCGTGGAGAGCTGAGACAGGGGTCTGGCAGGAAGCGATTGGAAGAGAGCGCAGCTGAACGCAACAAGAGGGCTCTAGATTCATCGGTAGTGGTGGTAAGCTGCAGCCGCATGTCTATTGATCGAATGCAGAAGAGCAGTAGGAGTATGATTGGAAGCGATTGGCAGAGAACCTAGCTGAATTGGCTCTTTGGGCACATCTGCCACCGAAATGACAGCAAGCTCAGCTGCTTTCCGAGCGCCTCTTCGGGTTTCGCCTGCAGGCTCCGCCTCCAAAAGGCTGCCAATGGCTTTGCGAACCATTCGTGGAAGGGTCGCCCTCCAGAGGTGGTCAAACTATTCAGACGGCTGTAGCCGAATCAGTTCATGATCATGAGTTGTAGGCTGTGTGTCCATGACTGGAAACTGTGATATAAAGTGTCCGTAGTTCTCCCTCTCACAGTCACCTGCGTTGTTCTCTTACGACTCAGCAGACAATCATATTCAAAGAAACGATTGTACTCTAAAGAAATCTATTGACCTTGGTACTATTGCAGCACTCTCTCATTCACCATGTTGCTCCAAGACCCTAGATCTCACAATGGAGTTGGCCAAGAACCTCTCGACCCTGCTCCAAAGTCAAAGCTGACTGCCACTGGGGGATTCCCTGTTCCTGGTGAACAGAATCCATCTGCTACATCTGTCATGGTTCAGGACTACTTTGTCACGTAATCATCACTCTGGCCGTGTGTTCGGTTCGCTGATACTAACGCGACTCTAGGAACAACACCTGGGAAAACATACGTTCCCATGGCAAGTTTGACTACATTGTGATTGGATCCGGTTTCACCGCACTTGCCTTCATTGATGAGGTGTTGAAGCATGATAAGAAGAAGCGAATCTTGTGCATTGAAAGAGGTGGTATGTGTTGCTAAATGCGGCTTGAAAGTTGTTGTTATGTACTGACTGCCAATAGACTTTTGGCTTCCAACCCACTTTCAAAATCTCCCTCTGCCTTTCAAGACGGTGATCGGAGGCTCATCGGAAACCTATCCCTGGACACTTTCTACAGAGACGTTCAAGACCAAGGAGCTTGGCTTCCTCCATGGATCATGCCCATTCTTTGGCGGGAGGAGCACCTTTTGGTCTGCTTACACCCCACAGCCTACTCCAGACTTGATGAGAGACTTTCCCAAGTCCATGATTGATGCGTCCAAGGAGGACGGTTTCTGGCCTGCTGCTGAGAAGCTGCTTAACGTGATCACAACTGACAAAATAAAGGACGGCATTTACAGTGAAATGCAAAAGGCAATTGATGACCTTCTCGGGAAGAGTCTGGGTCATATTCGCACTGCTGATTCTGTCAAGCCAGCTCCCATGGCTGTTGGCCCCAAGTCGCAAACATCCACCATGCGCTTCAATAAGTTTTCCGTTCCTGGCCCACTAATTGCGCTGCATGAAAGACAGCGCAAACTTGCTGAGACGGGTGAAGGACAGCCATTGGAGCTAATGATCAATTGTACCGTCTCCGGACTTAAGAAGGATGACGAGGGAGTCGTCCGAGCAATCGAAACCAGCCGAGGTGTGCTCTCATGGACTGATGACGATACAAAGATAGTTCTATGCGCTGGAGTAAGTTGCTTGGGAACCGCCCCCCATTATAGCCGTAAAAAAAGCATTGAAAATATTAACATCCACCATAGGCCGTTCCCAATGCCACGTTACTTCTCAACTCATTCGAGGAGTGTCGCCCCTCAAATGGCAATGTTGGCAAACGCCTGACAGGCCATGTCCGGTCAAACATTGCAGCACGTATTCCACGTGAAGCCATCCATTGGAATGGAGAAAACTCACTCCAGCTTGCTTGCACATATATTGCCGGAAAAGATTTGAATACACATCGCCAGTACCATATTGGAGTTTCCGCAATTCATAGCCCCAATCCAGCGGATGACGCCGACGATGCAGGGCGGGAATGTCCTGACTATGCCGCAGCCGCCACGGATGAGCAGATCAAGGGCTCTGAGAAGCATATTGTGTTTGGTAAGCACAGATAGTTAACCTGCAATTTCCTTGGTGGCCATGCTAATATGAGATGACAGTCTTGTCGGGAATGTGTGAGCTGGATGAAAATAATAAGAAGAATTGGGTCAAGCTGAACAACACGCCTGATCCTACATCCAACGTCACCGTGCAATATACATTGAACCAAAAAGATAAGAAAGTGTGGGACACTATGGACGAGGCAATCTACCAAACAATCGAGGCCCTTTCTGGTAACCAGCCGAAACTCATTGAATACTGGGACGACAAAGCCAACAAATGGGTCGATAAGAAGCCCAGCTGGGGATCGATTCGTGCGCCCGGAGTGGTACATGAGGCAAGCACAGCTTTTGTTGGACGCAAGTTTCAAGGTGGCTCGTGTGACAGCTTATACCGACCACATGGGATTGCCAATGTCGTGAGTACAAGTACACCCTTTAGATCTCGTTTACAAGCCTCAGCTAACAATGTACGTGTAGCACGTTACGGGTGGAGCGCTTTTCCCTACGACGGGAAGTTGGAATCCGACAATGACAATGTGCGCGTATGCTCAGGACCTTGCAAGGAAGCTTGTAGGTCGTTCGGGCTTGATTCCACCCTCTCTGGATTATGAGGAACCGGATGCGAGTGAATAGATTTGGTCTATATCAGTTGTCGAGGACGGATTTTCTCTGGCGCTTGTTGAAAGCATCGAGAAAGACGAATAAAACTAGCTTAGACTTTAGAGCTTTTATGTCAGAATTTCTACGTCTCAGTCAACTTCATCTATCTTGCTACAAAGATCGTTATTCACACTGTCCTTGACACTTAGTTTAGGACTGATTATCAAACAAACACTGGCACTAAACCTCTGTTGTATACCAGATTTATATTCATTAATGAGATGATGTTCATTATTTTGCTGTACATTTGCGCATATAACATTCCACAGGTCTCGGATTACAATTAAACTATCAAGTATAAAGTCAAGCCTATCGTTGTCAATTGAAGTCTCCAAGGTTCTTCCAAGCTGTTTAGCTTGTAGGTCTGTCATATCAAGTATTAGATTATAGGGTCGTGGCGAAACCGATTTACATTTTTCAAACTACACTGGCTTCTTCTATAATATTGACTCAACCTCTGGTTAATAGCTCGTATCACCACAGCTCATACGCTCTCAAAAGGTCCATCTTTTAGTAAGAAAAAGAAAGGCATCAGGCATCTTGTAATTCGTATACCGAATATTATATAATAGAGGCTGCCAATCACCTCTGTTGAACGTAGAAGCGGACAATCCAGCCATCAAAAGAGTGCCAGCTGTCCCATCGACCGTTGCTATACCCACGCTCATCATCAGAAGTCCACGTAAAAGATCCAGAATACGCCTGGCCATCCCGGTAGCTGTAATACGCAGTGCAGAAGATCCCTGGGCCTGGAGCACCACCCATATGAATGTAAGACACATCCCCCTTCCCAAGAGAGTCTGCTACCCTGTCTGACTCAAACCATCCATGTCTGACATCCCATCCTCCGTCATTATAAAGGCGGCTTGAGTCTAGGTTGTGAATTTCAACCCACAGCTGGTAGTAACCAGCAGCCTTGGACGTGATTTTAGACTCTTGATGGGATTTCTGCCTTAGGGCGTTTATCTTGGCTCGCAGTTCTTTTGCAGACTCGTGATCCCCGTCTTGAACTGCCTTATTGAGAGCAGTAGCAAGCTCTTCAAGCTCAGCATTAATCTGCTGTTGAGATTCAGGTATATCTTGCGGAACTATAAAGTGTTATTAAAACTCCTGTAAATGACTTCGTAATGCCCGAAATTATATGTGTTTGCTTCGATCTTGTGACGTACCATCTTTTGGCGATGCAGGGATGTTGTTGCCACCAGATCCAATGAAGCCACCTGTTTTGGCATCTTCTGGAGCATTCTCGAACAAGTGCTTCAGTTTAGCCTTGAGTTCTGTTGCCAGCTCAGTGTTGTCAGCTTTGATTGCCGCCTCGGCGGCCTCAGCGGTCTTGTGAATCTCATCAAGGTGCGACTGGATATGTTCTGGCACTTGTGGCCTCTCTAGATGTTGTTAGGACATGGCTATCATGGTAGGGAATGGGGATTTTGAGAAGTACCGTTCGGCTGAGCAACGAGCATCTTGTAAAGCCCTTTTTGTAATATTTTAATTCCAAAGATGTTTAGCAAATGAGCTCAATCCAGGTTGTGCGAGAAATGTTGTTTGATCTATCATGTTGAAGGAGGGGAACCCTATATCGTTAAATTCTATCGCATGGTAATGTATACAAATGCTCTTCAATGGCATTTGTCTAACCATATGTTAGTGAAGCTTCCATTTTCTTTTTAGCGCACATGTTGTGGCTGGCTGAAACGACAAAGTCTCGGGCTTGAGATCTCAACTCCTGCAAGCGTGGTTGGCTCAACGAAGCTGAAAATGAGACAGATTTCTGACGTGGCACCATACACTACATGTATCTCGGAGACATTTTGCCGGGTAGTAGCGCAGCACGATTTTCGTCGTACCGCAGCTCAGTGACAAAGAAGAAAACTACATGTAGAGTGGCATCTCCGGCGGAATTAGATCACCCCCCAATTTTGGGAGGATTCGATTCTTAATTGATATTCGTCAGTCAATGCGTAGATCATTGCTATGGGCTATTTTGACAAGCCTCGTGATCTATAGGTAGCTACGCAGCTAGGATTGGTAGCAAAGCCGAGTGGTCTAGCTATTCTCAAGTAAAAGGGAACCTCGGAGATGCTTCATCCATGCCAGTGGTTTCGTTCCACGGGAATTGGTGCAGAACTGGCCCTTCTGCTGCCAGAACAAATGAGTTCCCGGTATTGTTTTCGTCTCATGGCCCAAATAACAATTGAATCATCTACTCTGAATCTCTGTCGTCGCCTTTCTTTTGGCGTTAACATCTATTAAGCCATAACAAACTCCACTAACCATATCTCTCGACCAAATCTCTCATAACATCAAAGACCCTGTTAAGCTCATTAGCCGCCAAACTAGATAGTAGGCTGAGAATGGCCTCACTGTGTGCGAAGTGTCTCGTTATCAACAAAAAGGGCTGATACATGTGTGTCAAACCTCCTAGCTTGATATCAGCTACTAGATCAGGAAAAGGAAAAGCATTTCTTAGTGTCTCACAGCCTATAGAGGTCTAGGCGGCCTTCAAAATCCTCTTCCGGCGGCGAGATCTGGGTGAATGTGTTGTAGGCAGCAACGTATTCATCCCCAAACCTATTGCAAGCCGGTCGCCACTGGCCAAACTCATCTTCAAATTCAAGTTATTTAGCATGAGTAACCGCAAGTATTTCATAGGAAAACGTACATTCGTTGTGCGCAAAGAAACAGCACGCATCAAAGACAAGTGGCTGGTCGCTGTCGACATCAATTCCTGCATTTGCGTACCAAAGGTCTCCATGAACCAGTGAAGGTTTCACTGTTCGACCGTCACTCTCGAGAGGCCTCAGGAGCCTCGGGATGACCTTTTCGAACAGAGCACGGGAGAGGACATCAAGCTCCTCACTAGGACCTTTCCTTTCAATCTCCAGGTCAAGCGCCTGTCTCATGGTCTTGGCGAAGAATACCTCCCAGCTATCTTCCCATGCCACATACTGAGGTAGGTTCCCTGCGTAGGTGGTGGTGTGGAATCCGAACTTGCCAGTAGGCGATACGCTTTTCTGGTGCAGCGTTGACAGAAGAGCGGCAAACTTGCGAGGGTCAGGCATATCGTCAGTCATTTCTCGAAATTCGCAGAGGAAGAAGTGGGTGTCTGCTATCGTGCTGTAGGTGCCGCAAGCGATGGGCTTTGGGACAAATTCCGGCAGCACGCTGTGCATCGCGCTCATTGAGTGGAATTCACTCCTAGTCATGTTCATGCCTAATTCTTTCGACATGACCTTGACGAAGAAGGACTGCGGCGTACCATCGCGGAGCTGAACATCGATGCGACCTGTCTGCGCCCAGAAGCTTACGCCATGGTTCTCCGTAGACGTGACTTTGCATCCTTCTGGCAGTTCTTGAGAGGAAGTCAATACATGCATGAAGACAATCTTGCAAGTGCCTCAGGGTAGGGCTTATTTATAGCTTACCCCTCAACAAGGCTGGATCTATCTTGGTATTGCCCGCCCCGAATTCAAGGCCATCTGCGACGTTGTAGTTCATTCCTGTGTCAAATGTACCAAATCGATTCAGCGTCCCACTAGTTGGAGATCATCAGGTTCTCGAAGACGCGGGGCTTATTATTAGCGGCGTTTCTGGATGCCCCTCCCCCACGATCAAGGTCGAGTAGCCAGTTGCAGGCGAGCTCTCCCTCTGGGCGGCACGAGTCCTGCCGAATGTCACGGAACGACGTATAGACGTCGATTCTCGCGGCCAACGGCACACGCTACCCGGCTGCCACAAATCTTGTTTCATTTCCAAGTTTCTATTTTGTTAGACAGTGGTGAGAAGCGTCTTAGGCGGTATTATATGATTGATAATAATTATCTAAGGAGCCAGAGGCTTTTGAGAGATGTACCGAGGCTACAGCTCGTTGTGCGACACATTTATGTATTTATGCCAACTTCATCCCTAAATAACAATAAGGGACTGGAGTCAAAATAAACTAGAGCCGGGTGGCTGGACGGGCCGTCTGGGTATTTTCGCAGCCTCATTCTTGTTCTCAGTCTTTAGTGCCCATTCATTGAGACCTTGGTGATTCTGTCACGCCAATGTTCAACAGGGAACACGACCTCGACACCGTTTGCCTGCAGCCTTTCCTGCCCGTCATTGTGCGCGATAAATGTCCCCGGCTCTTTCATTCCCACGTAGACAGTCTTGATGGCGCTCTTGAGCCTCAGGATCCTGGTCGCGCAAGTCATGTTGCCGCTAAGTCTCTCGTTGCATGGCTCCATGGTCGTGTACAGCGCCGTGTCGGCCGGAAGGACCTCATGGATGCGTTCCTCAGGGAGGTTGTGTTCGTCGGCGATCTTGATAAAGCAACACTGCTCTGCATGTGTGGTCCCTGGATCTCCCTTGTAGTCTCGCGGATATTCAAGCGAGTATCCTGTCGATAGGACCTTTCCCGTAGCGGCGTCGACAAGCACAGCTCCGACGCAGAATTTGTTGGCAGCTGGCGGTGACTTTTGTGCCTGTACAAGAGCAAACTCCATGAAAGCCTCATGGTCCCCAACCGTAAAGGTTGGATTCGTCTCCGAACTCATAGTAAATAGCTCCCTCAAATAATACACAATGCTTGGGCAATCCCTCTCATAGGCTAAATCAACACAGCATCACTAAGAAATGGCAAAGAAGGTACAGGTCAATGGGGGTGTTCTTGGAATCTTGGGTGCGTGATTTTCTAAGGTACATGTAGATGGGATACATGCAGTTGTGTTTCCTAAGCCTATAGGTGACACCAACAGGCGGTTAAAGCACGAGGCGCCCAGTGCACTGTCAGGGAATCTGAAGCTCTGTCGCGGGAGTCCCTGAGCGATGATAGCAGCGGGGCTACTTCCACTACCGTGGTCGAGACGGTTTCCATGGAAGCCAAAGCGAGGATCACTGCCATTGAGGTCAAAGTTCCTCGTAAGCGCAAGAAGGCTCTCCTGCTCTCTCATAGTCAAGGAGACGCCGATTAGCGGTCAAGTGGACAACTACTATCAGATACCGGCTGTTGTAAGTGACAAGTTGTAAAGACAGCTGTTTGCAACAAGTGGAAAATGAAGCTATCGAAAAGAGGGAAGAGAAGTATTATGCCCTGAACAAGGACGAACAGATAGCAAATAAGCGAGAGGGCTGACTATTTTACAGATATAAGTCAAAATGCCAGACATACGAGCACATACGACCATAGGTAATGGAAAATTCGGGGTCCCGTCTGCTCCCCCATAGACAAGCCATTAACCGGCAGATTAGTAGTCAAGTGGGTGACCATTGGCGAACACCGGCTGTTGTATGTTTTTTGTGCTTCTTTTTTTTTTTTTTTTTTTTTTTTAATTTCTTTCTTTTTTAATGGCCATATCTACATGTAGTTTATATACTTTTGGCCAGTATGCTGAAGCTCGATGGCTCATCGTTTGGACTGTTGTGTAGATGAGAACATGGCTCATAGTGTATGGGCACTGCAACGTCAAGATTGACATTCAAGTTTGGTAAATGTATAGGCGAATCACGAAAATCAGGCATATGAAAGTCTTGAGCTGCAATATTGGACATTTTCAGATGGGAGATCGGAATGACAGTGGCCAACAGCGCACTGTAACTCAGATCTGGGTACATGAATGGAGCAGTGCTGGACAGATTGGGTGTGCTCTCTATGTTTTTTTTTTGTGGGTAAGGCTCTTTTTGGGTAGCCTCAAGAAGAAAGGGTGTGAGTGCCGCAAAATTAAATGCACAGCTGTTTGTAGAGTATGTTAATGCATTATACCCGCTACTAACAGTCAATGTTTAAACATAACGCAGGGTAGGTCGATCCCAGAATGATGTTTACCTCGGTCGTAGATGCGCTCTAGCTGTCATGCTCTTTACTATCAATATTTACCTCTCTCATATAGTATCTTCTGTCAACCATGCACATCTAAGGGAAAATTAACAGTCATTTTTGGCTTGCACATCAAATCTTTGGTGTGTATATTGAATAGAACCCCGGACAAAAGAGACGACCAAATTGGCTGTAGTACATAACATCTAGCGCATCTGACTGAGTTACTCACATCTGGGCTATAGCTTGTCCGCGGGGCTTGTACTTGGTCACAACCTCTGCTGGATGCCTGAAGTTGGATTTGGACATCGTCTGCCTAGCATACAGAACAATACATGCGCCAGTGTCTTGTAGTTTCAGGTCTTCATCTAAGCGAGAACAAGAGCCACTTTTGCCCGATCAGGAATCTCTACGGAGTACTGCGGGTTGAGTAACTATTGCTGACTACCTGGGTATGCGGCACTCGATATACGAACGTGTGGACAGCGTATAGGCGCAATCACTAGAACAATACGGGCTGGAGAGTAATACTACTGCAGCGGTGGCTATGCAGTAACTGGAAGCTGCGCTGTTTGTGGCCCAGTCCGTTTACCAGTTGATGGTCTTGATCCGCTACAGTGCCGCATCTCGTCTGCAGAACGTGGCAAAACAAGCTGCTGGGATGGAGAAGCCCAGGATGAATGTGGAAGGTCGGGGCTTTATACGGAAGTCCAAGTGCCGGAGCTAGCCTCAAGCAAGAGAGAGAGTGCAACACGCATCCAATAATAGAAGCCAATGGCTCTAGTGTACACATGGTGCTACTCAGCCCACAAGTAAGCATGCCGGGGTTGGAAGAGAAAGAGAGAAACAGAGAGAGAGAGGCACACTATCTTTTAGTGAGGTTGGGCTTTGGAGAGGCACATCGACGATACAGCAAATGCAAGGGAGAAGACAAGAATTGATCACCAGCCAACATGAAGCTTCCAGCCAACCGGACCTGGGGTAGGACCGTGCGTAACAGAAGCTGCCGTGCCCTTGAACTCTAAACGCGAAGGACAGACGAACGCAAAATCAGCGTTTCACTCGCGCATTCACTTTTCTTGTTGCAGCCAAAACGTGTCTCGTGCCTGACTTCGTATCTGCATCTGCATCTGCATCTGCACTGCCGGGATGCGCCAAACGGCCGCTCTTGCTAGTTTTTAGCTGCTGCCCAGTCTATCCCACCCACCACTGCCGTAGCTTGGATTCTTGTTTATTTTGATCGTGTTTTCTTTTCTTTTCTCTTTTCTTTGTTTGTGTCCTTCTCTTCTTTTTCTTCTCTTCCAACTCTGTCTGTAATTTCTCTTTGCTTTGCTTTGCTTATCATCATATTTTGCTTCACTTTACTCCGCCTTGCTTTGCTCCAAGCCACTTCAAAAAAGAGAAAATTCAAAAACACCAACGATGACCCCCCCTCGCGGCCTCGGCCAGCTGCTGGGCGTCTTGCTTCTAGCGCTTGTGCCGCATCTGGTCGCAGCAGACTGTGAATGCGGCTTTGTCGCGCACTCGCCGTTGACCAAGAAACAGGCCCAAGAAAATCCAGGGCCCGACGAGTTGTTCTTCACCAATATGCTGGAGAGCAGGTTTTATGACATCAAAAACGTTTCTCGGGACGGCGACTGGAAGCGGCAGCAGTACAACGTATCGGCTCGAGATGGGCGAGGCGAGTACGGCAAGACATTTGCTACTCAGAACGTCTATAGCCTTCCTGCAACCGCTTCTTCCAAGAATCCTCAGCAAGGCGCCGGATATTCGGATTCTACAAACGGTGGGATTGCGCTGGTTGTTGGCAGCACCCTTACCAACGATTCTGTCCCGACGGCGGAGCTGGACTCGTCTCGAATTGACATGTCTTTTGGCTCGTACCGTGCCGGTATCAAGCTGAGTCCTGTGAATGGCACCTGCGCAGCTTTCTTCTGGGTATGCTTGATCTTTACTCTGACTCTATTGACATGAGAAGAACCTTGCTGACAAACAGACAGTACTTCAATGACACCCAGGAGATTGACATGGAGTTTTTATCTCGAGAGTTTGACGTAGCAAAACAAGTCTTTCCCGTCAACCTCGTGATCCAGTCGGAGGCATCGCTGCAGGCTGGCTTTGATGCATCCAAGACGGGCACCTTCAAGGTGGTGAACCTTGCCTTTGACCCCACCCTTGGTTTCCACGAGTATCGCTTCGACTTCTTGCAAGATCGCGTCCGCTTCTACGCCGACAGCCGGCTGTTGGCCGAGATGAATGGAACGTCGGTGCCCACTAGTGGCGGCCATCTCATTCTGCAGCACTGGAGCAACGGGAACCCCTTGTGGTCTGGAGGCCCTCCGGAGGAAGATGCTACCATGACTGTTAGCTACGTCAAGGCCTATTTCAACTCATCTGACGCAGATACCCAATCGAGCTGGGATAGTGGCTGCAAAAAGGCGACTTCAAAGGGCGGTAACGACACGGTGTGTGATATTCCCAATGTGACGGCAGCAAATTCAAGCACCGGAGGCACATTTTTTAACACCAGTGATCCGAATGCTGAAGGTAACGGCGCAGTTCGCCCGGGCAGCACGTGGGCGACGACGGTGAGTGCACTGCTGCTGGTGCTGGTATTGACCTGCCTATAAAGGGGGAGAGCGAGGATGAAGCGTGTTTTTTTTTTGTTTCATGATGTACCGTGTAATGCTATAATGAGTCCATGACGTGTTTGTTTTTTGGAGTTGAGGAAAGAGGTTGCTTTTGTTTGGCACCTGAGTGGGAGAGAGGGAGCATGTGTATATAGAGCAGTCGAAGCTTGCGACTCTGCTGAATAAGATGCTCTTGTTAGAGATGAGAATGATAGTGATTATATGACGATGACGATGGCCAAGGCTGTGGTGAATTTCGTTATAACCTTCTCATGGCATGTAGATGCAGACATCAGACGTTGTCAAGTGAGTGATGGCTGGTGTTGGTCGGCGCATCACCTGATGCACGATGCGGTCATTTGCCCCGCAAGACACCGGGCAGCTGGATCGGATGGGGCTTCAGGGCTCAGGACGATGCTGCTTTGGGGAGGTGCCGAGGTGCGGATATGATGTGTACGATTTGATGCATAACATGATTTGAGGAGATGCAAGTAACGGTATCGATATTACTCGATGCTATTCAATTTGCCATCTGATGCACTGGTGGTGGGTGTCTGTTTCAGGGCTGGAATGCAACTGCACCTTTGCTGAGGAACATTTATAAGGCGGCGACGGTCCCGTGTAGCACATCAGCCAAAGAAAGCATGGGGGAGAGACAAAAAAATGACTACATGTTTTAGAATTTCATCATGGGGAAGACGGAAGGCGAGTAAGGGATTGGTTGGCCTTCAGCTTCTGTCAGCGAATCGTGCGTAGCTGGACGTAATGATATGATCATTGAGGATTCTCATGGTGGTGGGCAGTGCAGGATGGATAGGTTGACGGGGCAGATAAAAGGGACCGGCGTTGCTCGTCCTTGATGATGAAAGCTGCTACTATTCGCTTGTACATGTTTAATATTGACAATTCAAATTACATATCTACTTCACAGCATTCAATTACCTTTCTTGTACTTATCAGCTCTGCATCATTCATTCATCCGCCATGACGCCCAGCACGCTCAGCATCGTGGTCAAGAACAACACGTCGGCGCCGCAGCTCTACGCCTTTGTCACCGGCACGGCGGCGCAGGGCATCTTCTTCCTGCGCTCCGACGGCGTCACGCCCTACTACCCGGCATCGCCCTCGTCGACGCTGCAGCCGCTGTCGCAGAACTGCGCCGTGGCGGTCGGCGGGCCGGGCCAGAGCCGCACGTTGACGGTGCCGCAGCTGGCCGGCGCGCGCATCTGGTTCAGCCAGGCCAAGCCGCTGACGTTTCTGCTGAACCCGGGGCCGGCCGTCGTCGAGCCGTCGAGCACAAACGTCGCGGACCCGAACTACAACGTGCAGTGGGCGTTTTGCGAGTTTACGCTCAACACGTCGGAGCTGTACGTCAACGTGTCGTACGTCGACTTCTTCAGCATCCCCGTGTCGCTGCAGCTGCAGAATGGCAGCGGGAAAGTGACGAGCGTGCCCGGGATGCCAAAGGGGGCGCTGGACTCGATCTGCTCGCAGCTGAAGGCGCAGGCGGCCAAGGACGGCGCCGGATGGGACAAGCTGGTGGTTCAGAACGGCGGCAGCAACCTGCGCGCGCTGAGTCCGAACTCGGGCAGCGTCATGTTCCCGGGCCTGTTCAATGGCTACTACCAGCCGTACGTGGACGCCGTGTGGAAGAAGTACCAGACAACCAACCTCACGGTCAACACGCAGTTCCAGAACTGGGGCAACGTCGTCGGGCGCGTGGACTCGTCAGGACAGCACCTGGTCTTTCCCTCTGGCTACGGCAGCTTCGCGAAGCCCGCCGCCGTGGACATCTTCTCGTGCGACACGGGGCCCTTTGCGGGCGGCGCCGGCGTGACGGCGCAGCAGCTGAATGTCGGGGCGAGGCTGGCGGCGGCGCTGAACCGGTCGACGCTGCTGAATGGCGGGCAGCAGCCCGAGGGGGAGGACGTGAGCATGTATTACACGGAGAAGGTGACGAACCATTATTCGCGGATCTGCCATGCGGTGAGCGTGGGCGGGAGGGGGTATGCGTTTCCGTATGATGATGTTGGCAAGACGGGGGGAGTGGACCAGAGCGGGTTTTTGAGTGATGGGGATCCGAAGGTGTTGACGATTGGCGTTGGGGGGCCTTTGTGATGGTGTTGATGTTGGTGGTGTTATTGATGTTTGGGTGTGTATATATGCGATTTATTTGCTGTACATGGTATTTTGATGTTAGTTGTATATATGTAATTGATTGTATTTTGTGTACAATGCTGAGTTATATCCTACTTGTTAAAGTATAAAGTGTGTGATAGAGACTGTCATTGCTGTTAGGCTATAAGATTGCAACTCTCCAGTTACAGGGATTCGTAATTTATGTTTCCACTTTTGGTTGTGTTATTGATGGCCTATCTTGTTGGCGTAAAGTGCATCTTTCTATTCACGTACATGCGTGGTGGCATTGCTGTACTTGGCATATCATTTGTTATGCAGGCAAACGGCCAATTACGCCGAAACCACTCCTATCAAAGAGGCAGTTGTACAAGTAATACAATACAAGACAAGGCAAGCATCATGTTCCTTGGGTGAGACGGACCTGGCCAATTCATCCTTCATCCCATGCATGATGCATCTCGCCCAATTAGCCGGCCCCGAAAGTCTCTCCTGTGCCACTCGCTGGATGTAACCCTGCTTATCAGCGCTGCAGGCTTCGGGCAATGTGCTGCCGACTGCCCTGTGAAACAGTTGACCGTTTAAAAAAAGGGAAATACCAACAAGAAACGAGAAAACAATAGCCCAACGGTCTCACATGCACGACATGCCGACCAGGCCCCGACATCTCCCTGAGAGCAATAGTGGAGGTCCACCAGCCTAAACAAGCGCCGGGGAACTCTCGTCTTCCCCTCTTGTTTGCACCGCTAGCACGGATTCCTCTTTTCCCCTGGCTGGCGATGAAATGAGATGACAAGGAGCGGAGATGGGATGGGATGGCCGGGACGGACTGACAGATTGGGCTGTTGCTGGTGTCCATTGTTTCCATTATAGATTCCACGCCTGGTTCTAGTGTCGTGGCTATTTTGAGTCGGTACTAGTGTACGAGCCCATCTTCAATGTGTTGACCGAGGCTCACATGTAACAGATACTGTACTATTGTACTGTATTGCCGCAGATGCATGCGGCACAGCGTGTCGTGTTCGATACCCATTGATTGACGCAAAATAGCCCATGCCGTGCTTGAACATTGCCAATTATGCATACTGCTAGGTGGCTTGTTGTCCTCGTACAGACAGCGGTGCGCCGTTGCGTCTGATGCTACGCTGGCGCCCTCTATGGGGCAGTGGCCGATGCTTGTCATGCATATCGAGTCCTACAGACTCCGTAAAATAGATTGCTTCCTAAGTGCACCGTATATTTCCGCCCACCTTTTCCCTTGCCGCCCCTTCATGTGCCTATTCGAGTAATGTCTAGCATCTTGGAAGATTCCGTAATCCCATCAATTACAGTACTAGTCCCCCGTATCGGTGCCTGGCAGCTGCTAAGACGGTACCCGCGCCTTGCCCGCGGCTTCTGCAGCGCTGCTCGGTACCTGCTAAAACGGCCGCCGGCGTGCCTGGCTGCCCCACCGCGTCGTTTCTGCGGCTCAAACTGGAAATTAGAAACAGACTGATGGCGAATCCATCTCTCCAGCCAAACCACATTCATGAACAATCCGCCCTCCCCCACTTTGCAGAAACGCCTTCTGCTGCCATCCAACTGCCGCAGACGTGGCTAAAAGACCAGTGCAGCGGCATCCGGCGACTTGCAGCAGCGATTGTACAAGCACTGCTAGGCCCGGCATCCTACAGCTCTTGCATGTGCTACTTCGGCTCCTCCAGCCACTCCGATCCAATCGCCCAGTGCCGCAACCCCCACCTTGTGTCCCCATCGCGACGTTTTCGCATCGTCTGTGCATGAACAACTCAGAGAGGGGCGAGCAGCGGACGAGGGGCCTTAAGTTTGGGCGTCCCGGCTCTGGTCCCGATCCTGGCCCCGGTCTTGGTTCTGATCCCGGCAATAAAGCAGCCTCGATTTATCAGACAACGGGCTAGACAGGGCCTACTACAGCGTCTGATCTGGAGCATTTCATCTGCAGCAGCTGCTTTTTCTCTTCTTCCTTCATCTTGACTTGGCAAACACTGGTTTCTACGGTCGTTGTTGGTGCCTTCTACCCATGGTGGCATTCTTCAAGTAACGTCAGGAGAGGCGAAAAATCAAGACTCTGAAAACCACTGCCGTCGCCATGGTCTACTGCGGCAAGCCCTCCAAGGGCTGCTCTCACTGCAGAGAGCGCAAGATCCGAGTAGGTTTGCTTCACTCTGTCTGAGCCTCCATCCATCATCTTGTTTTCTGTCGAGTTCCGTCTTCTCTCGCACAAGACACTGTGGCTGTTGCTTACTTACGTCTCCTCGCTTTCCGCCCGCCCGCAGTGCGATCAGAAAGAACCGCGATGCGGCCAGTGCATCAAGCGCCACATAGAATGCCCCGGCTACCGCAACATGGTGGACCTCATGTTCCGCGACGAGAGCAACGATGTCATCAAAAAGGCCACCTCGGCCAAGCCGCGCATCAAGAAGCTGAAACATGGCGGACGGGCCGCTCCGAAGCTAACCACGGCGCCTCAAATCGCGCCACCACGCCCGCCGTCGCCATCGTCGGGGGCTCTCGTCATCCGCGACAGCCCTCGGCCGTCGTCTACGGCCTTGGGCCCTTTGAAGCGGCGCCCTAAGAAGTCGCCTCTGCTGTCCGTCCTGCTGGCCGGCCCGTACGGCGGCAAAGATGGCTTTGACGAGGATGACTGGGTCACCCATACCTATCCCTACGAGTATGAACGCATTGTTCGTCGCGGCCGTGGCCACGATGACTATGATTATGACGACGACGACGACTACTACGACGACTTCGACTTGGACGCTCCTGCTGGCGACGCTCTGGTCCATATCCCCTATGCACCATCCATCTCTCTCCAAGAGCGTGGCACGGCCTTCTTCTTCTCTCGCTATGTGGCCACGGACCTTGGCTGCTATCAAAACTACGACTTCATTTACGACATCTGGAAGCCCCCCACCATGAGCCGGCCTCGCAGGTTCGAGATTCCCCCTCAGGCTCCCTCGTTCAAGAGATCAGATGCCCTCATCTCTGCCGGTATGACGGCGGTTGGCTTGGTCGGCCTCTCCAAAATCACGGGTGACAGGGAGACCATGTTGCGCGCCCAGCAGAGCTACGGCGCCGCTCTCCAGCTGGCCAACGCCGCCCTCCGAGACCCAAAGGAAGCTGTAGAGGACAGCACCATGCTGGGCGTTCTTATCCTCGGCACATATGAGTTCATCTCCGGACGCACCCCGCAAACGCTCCACGCTTGGCAGGAACACATCAACGGTGCCGCTACGCTCGCCACCCTGAGAGGCCAAGACCAGTTCCACACAAAGGCCGGCGTCCGAATGTTCACCATGCTGTGCCACTCTGTGCTCATCAGCTGCATCCAGAGCGGCCTGCCCATGCCAAAAGCCATTGTGGACCTGCGGAACGAATTGCGAAATGTTGCGGACAGCAAGCTGCCGGCGTGGCGTGTCATTGACCCCTTGTACAAGGCCCTTCAGATTCGACACGACATCAAGCATAGGCGCATCACCGGCATGGACGACATTATTGGCAGCCTTGTCGAAATCGAGGACGAGTTTGAAAAGCTCATTGGGGGACTGCCGCCGTCTTGGCGGTACCAGAATGTCAGCCTCACCAAATCCAACCCTGCCATCATGGGCCCGTCGTGCCACGTCTATCCAGGCCTCACCCAGGCCACTTCCTGGAACGCAGTGCGAACCATGAGGATACTGGTCCAGGAGACAATCCTGGAGCAGCTGTGCTACAGCGTAGAAGATCCCACGACACTTCCAATGCATCATCAACTGCACCTGGTCAAGGCAATGAAGATGCTGCGCAAGCTCGGCGAGGCTGTCGTCGGCAGCGTCCCTCAGCACTTTGGCATCGTCAGCTCCAGGGACGTCAAGTACAACAAGAATAAAGGGGCAACTCGACCTACCGTTACCGCGCAGAACCAGCCCTCGACCATTGTGTCAGCGCCTCTCTTGCCGCCGGCTCCGGGGAGAGATGATAGTAAATCTCCCGTCCCTGCCTGGCAGCGAGAGAGTGTAGCGAGGCGACCGACATTGCTGGATCCGACGCAGTCAGAGCTGGGCAACGGCCGAAGCGACTCGGAACGGTTTCTGACCCTCGCCACGGCTAGCAACACCATCATCTGGCCTCTGTATACGCTTGGCCTATCGTCGTCTTGTACCCACGAGACGAGTGCGTACATTGTCGATAGGCTCATGTCAATCTATCGCGAGACGGGCTTGGAGCAGGCTCGAGTTGTCGCGGGCATGATGCAGAACAGGCAGGAGTCGCTGACCTGGGCCAGCATCCCAACAACTCGTCTGCCGTCCTTGCCCGACGATGCATTGCCTCTTGTTGTGTAGACTCCCTTTTCTCATTTTTAACGCTTTCTCTTGATGTGCCACCTGTTCCATTACACGTATTTAGACCCTAATTAACAAAAGCACTCTGTCCTGAAAAGCAAGGAGGCACGACGATATATGGGCCTTTCTTTGGATTGAAATTCCTCTCTTCTTTCTCTTTTTTCTGCTCCTTTCTTCTTTTTTTTTTTTCCCTCTCTTTTTTACTGTTGATTTCCACATTGTCTTTAGCGATGGATATAATGGGCTTCTCCTTTTCTAACGTCATGATCTATTTCACATCTTATGCTGACAGATTAATTCTTGAATATTAGCTCTAGATTATTACATTATATACTCGTTACCACTTATATACCTGATAGTTTGAAACCTCGCTGTCGCTGTTATACTGACGCTCCACCCTGACTAGCTGTCCACCTCACCAGCCATCAAAATTTCCAAAACCACCACCCGACTTCATCTTTTTCCGCGGCTGATTCTCCCACGTGTCCACACTGTCTGCGTCGCCATCATCTCTTTCCCTTCTTGTACTGCTATTCACCGCTTGCCCTTGTCCCTGTCCCATGGCCTCCTTATCCAGATACTTGCCCACGCTCTGCTTCGCATCAGCCTTATCAAACGTGCCATCACCCCTGAGCCGTTTGCCCGTCCACGTCGTCTTGTCGTCCTCTGTGCCGCCCTGCCGTCGGATTTCTTCCTGTCGACGATCAAGACGCTCCTTTTCGCTCTTTTGCGCCTGGAACTCCTCAAAGGGGTCGACGAAGACGACAATGTCCTTGATGAGAATCTTATTGAGGGGCCGGCTGGAGCCGTCGGTGGGGACGTCTTCCATTTTGGAGAGGACGTCGAGGCCGGATTCGATGCGGCCGAAGATTGTGTGCTTGCGGTCGAGGTGGGGAGTTGGTTTGTAGGTGATGAAGAATTGGGAGGAGTTTGTGTTTTTGCCTTTGTTGGCCATGGAGACTGAAATTTGTGAGCAAGTAGGTTTATTGAAAGTATGGGTGAAATGTGAACTTACCTATGCCGCGCGCATTGTGTGTCAATGGCCCGTCGAATTCGTCGTTGAAATTCTTGCCCCAGATACTTTGGCCTCCTTTTCCAGTGCCCGTGGGATCGCCGCCTTGAATCATGAAGTTGGGGATGTTTCGGTGGAACGCGACGCCCCTGTAGTAGCCCGTCTGCGCGAGCCTGATAAAATTCCATACCGCCTTGGGTGCCGTCTCGGTCTGCAGCTCGATGGTGAGGTTGCCTAGGTTGGTCTCTATCCTGGCGTAGCCCTTTGCCTTGACGCGCTTGGGCTTGAGCATGAATTCTTCGTCGGTGAGGAGCGCCCTCTCGCCGCTTGTTTCCGGGGTGAGGCCGGTGCTGGTGAAGCTGGCTGCGGCTTTGCCCGTGGTGTATGCCGCGGCGTTGGCTGCAATCTTCTTGTCCTGTATGGCGGGCTGCCGTGCGACGGCGGAAGCAGCTGCGCTTTTCGACTTTTCCAACGCTCCGGAGCTCTTGTTGACGTCGCCGCCCGCTTCTCTCGCCTTGCGCGCCTTTTCGACGGCGGCCTTTGCCTTGAGCACCTTGTCGCCCATGCTGCCCAGCGCGCCGGCGTTGATGTTGCCCGCCTGGCGCTCCTCTTGCTGCTCCCGCGTCAATTGCGCCTGCTCGCCGTCTTGCAGGTACTTGAACTGGTCGAGATTGCGGCTCGCCATGTTCTGGGGATCCTGCAGGGTGATGATGTCGGCGCGCGTAAAGGGCTGGTCGTCGAGCAGGTCCTGCCACATCTTGGCCTTGACGTTCATGCGCTCGACCGTGTCCCACGCGAAGACGTTGGCGTAGCTGCCGTGGCGGATGGCGACGATGTGCGTGTTGTCGGTGAAGACCTTGTAGGTGACGGGGTCGACGAGGTCGCCCTTACCATCGCTGAGGCCGGCGCCGAGCGAGTCTGATTCCGCATTGCGCGCGAAGACGAGGCGGATGAGGTCCATTTTCTGCAGGGGCTGGGAGGTGACGGGGTTCTGGTTCGGGTGCTTGTCGAGCCAGGCGGAAATTACTTCGACGTCGAAGATGTTGCCGTCGGGGTCGCAGACGGGGTTCTTGAAGGGCTGGAGGGAGGCGGCGCAGAAGTTGAAGGGGAGGCGGCGGAAGGGGATCTGGGTGGTTGAGCGGTTGGCGCCGGAGCTGGCGGAGAAGGCGTCTGCGGAGGACCATTCGGAGTGGGTGATCTGGAGGATGTCAGTTGTCGTGGACTGGAGGATGGCGTTGAGATGGGAGAGAGCTTACATAGAGTTTATCGGTACCTTTTCCCATGGTTGCCGATTGCTATAATACAAATAAACTATGCAGGAAAGATGGAAGCAAGGAATTAAAAGACTATGCAGCGTGCATGTATGCAATCGGTGGAATGGCGGATTCAATGCTGTTTGTAGTATGAAAGTTGAAGATGAGCATAGCATGTGAATGACGATGCGCTGCTCCAGAAACAATTCGTTCCTTATCATTATCAGTGACCGCTAGGCCGTCCTCCAGGCACTAGCACGCCTGCTGTGCAACAGTACATTGCCGGTACCGCGCTCCCGAGCTACCCCGGCCGCAAACTGAGCTCCCTCCAGCGGCTGCGTAATTCCCTCTTACGTACCTCCCGGCAAGCTCGCATTGCAGGTACTCCGTGCGCGCGCCAATCCCGAGAAGCTCAAAGTGGCCCTTCCTGGACTCCGTTCGACTGTGCCACCTCGTAATAACTTGGCAACGCTGAGGAGGGACGTAGCTTGACTTTTTTTACAACACTCAGTAGTCTTTTGACAAACTCTGCGAATCGCCTCGGGAGGATACGGCAGACTTATCGACAACCTAATCAGTACTTCTTTACACTGTGACCGTGCGGGAAACGGTCGCCAAAGAGCTGCTGCACCTTTTATCTTGGCTGCCGCGCAATTCGCATCGCTGATAAACCACAGCCGCCAAGGCCTTCCACGATCCCCTTTCAGACCCCGACGAGCCACTTTGCTTCCTCTACAGCAGCTTCCAGCCTCTGCCAGCGCTCAATTGCCGCATCGCCTGCGCTGCCGCCGCCATGAGGCCTCTTCTCGGGCTTCTCGCCCTGGGCATGTCCCTCTGGACCGCTCAGGCGCTGGAGGTTCCAATGGTAATGAACGGATGCGCGCCAAGCCTTGGGCACTGCATTGGCTAACGGTGTTTTTTCTCTCCAGAACGAAAAGGAAGGCTCTCGCCAGTACTGTACCGGTATGTCTCCGTAATGCAAAGCAACTGTTCTCGCGGTGCAAGCAGAGGTGCTGACGAGTTTGAATAGGAATGTATAGTCGCAAGTCTTGGGGCGGTCCGGTCGATCCCTTTATCCTCGTCAAGTTCCTCAACGATACTGCGCCCGAAGGAGACGACCCCGTAGCCAGTCTGGTCATATTCGAGTGGAGAGATGGCAATCTGGTGGGAATCCCGGATCCAGATCTCCAAGCCCAGGTAAGGCGGCCCATGGCGATACACATACACACGGCCTTGTCATTTACTGACGGTGCCTTCTAGCGACTTGCGCTCTGCGACGATGGTGCCATTAAGAACGGATACTGCAACTCAACCGACAAGGGACAATTTGTGCTGGCCAAGAATGCTACCGACTTATCCAACCAGGTCATCTTGACCAAGGCCGTCCACCTGAACAACCCGGCGCCCATCAACTACCCGATTAAGAAGACCGGATACTACTGTGTCCTCACCGAAGGATTCAACATTCAGAAATACAGCGCCGTGGTTGAGTTCAGAAATGCCTACGGAGAGCTGCCGGCTACCCAGATCCCGAAGCTCCCCTTTTACGGCGGAATGTCCATTTTATACGCCTTGGTAGCCGTCTTTTGGGGCTTTCTTTACTTTCAGCACCGACATGATATCCGTGAGTGCCACTCAACTGACTTGGACTTTATGCTTGCTGACGACGCCCAATTGCAGTTGCTGTGCAAAACTACATTACAGCCATTCTCATCTTTTTGACAGTTGAAATGATTCTGACATGGGGATTCTATGGTAAGGAATCATATCACATCTGTGAGTATATCCAATGCTAACTGCTATGTTTAGATTTCCAAAATCATAATGGAACTGCTGGTGTGGGCAGCAAAGTCTATCTTATTGTGATTGCAGTCTTGAATGCCGCTCGAAACTCCTTCTCATTCTTCCTGCTTCTCATCGTCTGCATGGGCTATGGTGTCGTCAAGCCCACTCTTGGGCGCACAATGATTTACATCAGATGGCTTGCTGCTGCGCATTTCATTTTCGGCATTGTCTACGCAGTAACGAGTTTACTTGTGTCTCCCGAAAGTGCTGGTAAGTTGGATATCTATGTCATTCACTTTGTGTAGTGCTAAGCATTTACCCCTAGGCCCCTTTGTCCTTCTCATTGTCCTCCCATTGGCTGGAACTTTGACGGCTTTCTACGTTTGGACGCTTAACGCGCTCAACTATACCCTCAAGGACCTGCGAGAGAGAAAACAGCATGTCAAGGAAACCATGTACAAGAAGCTGTGGTGGGCTATTCTCATCAGCGTCTTGGTCATTTTTGGCTTCTTCTTCTTTAACAGCTTTACCTTTGCGTCGGCTAGAGACCCCGATTTCGTCCCTTTTCACTGGAAGACCAGATGGTTCATCTTGGATGGCTGGCTCAACATTGTGTATTTTGCAGACGTTGCCTGGGTGGCATACGTCTGGCGACCTACAGTCAACAATCGTCGCTTCGCTATGAGTGACGAGATTGCTCAAGACGACGATGGAAACTTTGAAATTGGAGACATCGGCATGCCTGACGACTCGGACGATGAGGAGGCACAAATCGGCAAGCCCTTTAACCCTGGACAAGACAGCGGTGTTATGGGCGCTGGGCCGGCGCAAGCTAGCAGCAGCAGAGCTGCACCGGGCGCGCAATCACAATCAACAGCCCGTGCTATCCCACGAGAGTCTATTGACGGAGAGACAATATTTGCAGTCGGTGATGAAGACGGTGACAAGGCATCAGACAGCGAGGGCGACAGCGATGATGAGGATGCTAAGCTTGTACACAAGAAAATGTAAAGATGGTGATAAGGCATCATACAGCGAGGCGACAGCGACGATGTTGAGGATGCCAAGCGTGCACACAGACTATGGCGAGGAGACGTGTTGAATTTTTTCTTGGAAACGCGTTGGGTGTAGAATGGAATAGGAACGGAACTGGTTTCTCAGGAGTTACAAATAGGGGTTTACGTACCAACATTGCTTTGTTGTTTTCGGTGTAGAATAGAAAAATTGATCTAATATGACTTGATTGGGGATGGATCTTGCGTGAACTGAGCCAAATTTACGGAGGCTGATGATGACCTACAAAAATATTGACTTGTCTTTGCAGAAACTTGTTTACATGCTTTTTGTAAGGGGCCACAGCAGACGTATATTCAAAGCCTCCACATGATATATAAGGACATTACTAGATACTGTTGAGTATGCTTTATTTATACCGATGATGCCCGTACTGGG
This sequence comes from Trichoderma koningiopsis, assembly GCA_022985005.1. Lineage (NCBI taxonomy): Eukaryota > Fungi > Ascomycota > Sordariomycetes > Hypocreales > Hypocreaceae > Trichoderma > Trichoderma koningiopsis. Next base: position 1,717,764 of record JAJPEM010000006.1, on the reverse strand, counting down.
AAGCTCTAAGCTGCTACATCGCCTCCAAAGCCAACTGGTCGACGACGGCCATCATTCTCAGGCAAGATGGCCAGCGCCTTGTACACCTTGCCCATGCCACTCGGTCCTCGATCAACCAGTCGTTTCCACGCCCTTTCGATATCACTAGCCGCCGACGGAGTAATGCCAGGTATTTTGCTCAAAGCCTCTGCGCGTTCCCGAATGCCCATGAGCTCCAAGAAATCAGCCTGCGAGATGGGCCCGTGGACCTCGATCCCATCGCTGGCCATGGTGGCCGCCTCGGCGATGGCGTGGAAGTCGACGTCGGCGCTGAGGTCGACGAGGCCCGGCGCGGCAAAGGGGCTGACGAGGCGGTGCTGGCGGATGCCGCGGAGGGAGTTTACGGGGACGGTGTCGGCAGTGCCGTAGTCGAGGATGAGGGCGGCGCCGGAGGGGGTTTGCTTGGGGTGCTTCGGGGAGCCGCCGATGCGGGAGGCGAAGTCGGCGGCGTAGAGGGATGCGTCGGGGCAGATTTCGATGAGGGCGCCGGGGGTGTGCTTGAGGGCGCGGTAGCGGGGGGAGGATTCGGGGAGGAGGCGGGAGTGGCGGGTTGTGGAGGAGGAGAGGACGAGTTGGAACTCGGGAGGGGGGTCGGTTGAAGGTGAGGATGAGGTTGAGGCGGGGGGAGCGATGGAGACCATCATTTCGCGCCATTCCATGGTTGGGGTGAGTGTTGATGCGGTGGTGTCTGGCTGGGAGGATGGCGATGATGAGGGCGGTGATGGCGAGGATGGTGTAGCTTTTGAAGCTGCTGGTGCTGGAGCCGGGGCTGATTGGAAGGTATGGATGGGGAGAGCGTCGAAGAATTCATGGGCCACGATGAAGGGGGTCTTGTCTGACTCTGTTGAAGGTTGAAGAGAGTTAGTTTACATGATTTTGATTCCGGTGGGTGGACTGATGGACAAACCTATGGGGATGGACTTTATCGTCTCGGTCCAGACAATGGGCGTTGAGCCATACTTGCTGGGACTGTGACAGCCCGCGTTGGACTCGGTAGAGGGAGCGTCGGGGCCGCAGAGGCGCATCTTTTGGGTCTCGCGGAGCTCGCGGCTGGCCTCGACCATGAAGACGCTCTCGATGCTGGCGGCCATGGCTGGGAAGCGCTGAATGGTCTAGACGTACGTGTTAGTGATGTACACATGGCAGATTTAAGGAGCACTTACACGAAGCATATCGTCCATGAGGGTGCCCCGGCCGGGCCCAACCTCAATCAGCTGGACGCCCTTGCTGGGCCGGCCCTGGCTGATCCACTCGGCGATGAACCAGATGCCGAGGAGCTCGCCAAAGATTTGGGAGATCTCGGGGGAGGTGACGAAGTCGCCCTTTGCGCCGAATTGGTCGCGGTCTTGGCCAACGGCGCCGGTGTAGTAGCCGCCTAGATCGCCGGTGAGGCACATGCGCATGTAGCTGGCGAGGGGGACGGAGCCGGTGGTCTGGGATATAGTTAGCAGAGTGCTTTTATGAGTCGGATACTGATTTATGAAGATATGTATTGGAGCTTCATACGGATATAGCTTCATAGAGCTGCTTGGCCAGCGGGGTGGACCATTGTCTCTCTTCTGAGAGGCGGGCGCTGGTTAATGAGAAGCAGCGAGAAGAAGATGTTGATATTGATGGGATGGCGGCTGATTTTCTGGAGAAACGGAGTGGTGTTTGGAGGAGAGAGCTTGCCAGCCGTTGTCTCTCGAGGGAGACGGCTCTGGAGAGAGACGCCGTGGCGGCGACGAGGGGCCTCATTGCGGCGAGAGCCTGTGAGATGACTTTTACTGCAGCACTTATTTGCTCATAAGGCTATGAATAAATTGAATGAATGGCCCCCGAATTGAGTTGTGAATGGTGAATGAGTGTATGGGCTACTGGCAGCTCTGAGCAGCTCGAAGCTTGAAGCTTGGATGTCGTCGGCTTGACCAAATAAAACCGGAGCTTTTTCTTTTTTTCTGCCGAGTGCGCCGTGGGTACTTGCGGATGGCGTGTGCTGGGCGCGTAGTGCGAGGTACCTCGATTTAGTTGGCTTTTTGCCGCCATTTTCGAGCTCTGAAAGCCATCGCTAGAGCTGCGACAGCTTCAACTACGGCTACGCCTGAGCTGGTTAGAGGTAGTCAGTGATAAGATAACATGAAAGGTTTTAGCTGTGATGGCGCTCATGTAAGTTGGATATTACATGCATTTTAGGTAGTTGACAACTAATGCTGCTTCTGGATGTGTGGTCTAACACTTTGCTGTCATTCTCTTCGACTTGTTGCAATTTTTAATTCAACTCTTGCGGTGGCTGTTCAAGGTCCTCTCTGGCCAATAAGAGGTTACAGCTAATGCAGTGTAAGCCAAATGCTGGAGGCTGTGAAGAGACACTAAGCTATCCGAATGACCTGAGAATCGTCCAGTGCAAAGAATCATGAACTTGTCAACCGGCGTCTGGCCTGCTGCATCTACAAATACATCTTAGATAAGCCTGCTTACTGCATGCACTCTCTCTGATGCCTTGTCTAAGCCAGCGTGGAAAGGGAGCGGCTTGGGCGCATCAGCAGATGCACGATGCAAGGGATGCAGCCAATTCCAGCAGCACCAAAAACTAAAAAGTCAATGGGTTGATCTGACGCGGTGGGGCTGAGACGCGCCGCCATTGTTGATGCTTCTGCTGTAGCCGGTATGAGAGCAAATTAATAGAGTGAAAGATGAATGACTTGCAGGTTCTGTTCTGTCTGTCAGCCATGCAACGGCAATAGGGGACCCCGAGCACCAAATACGAACTCCTGCCACTGCTGGATGCGCAGCGATCCACCGCATCGCCACCAGGACGGGTTTTTCTCGTAATGGGGGGCGGATACACGATGCGCGCAGGTATCTTCTGTTATGGCTCTAGCAGCAAGCTATACAGTCGCTCATAACAGAGGATACTGGGCGGAGACCACAGCATAAAGAGGGGGCACGGGTTTGGCATGCACGCCATAATAGCGGAGGGAATACGAAGCGTCGATGGATGGAAACAAAAAACACGAGCTCGGCGGCTCACATGGTAAAAATAGGAACAGCCCATGAGCCAGTGCAGTGCAGCCACGATGGTTGCCATTCTGGAGCAATGCACGTATGTTTATGAGCTTGATCACTTTATTTCATCCTATTTCTTTTATTTCCATTCTTCAATTCTGTCCGCCTCCATTTGTTTGTCCTTCTTTGTCTTTTCTGCTGCATAAACCTTGTGCCTGCCCTAGGCTTACTCCTAAAGTAAGCTTCCAGCCTATCCCACTCCAAACGCCGCTCCAACTGCGCGTAGTCGACGTGCGTTTATTGTAAAATTAATCAAATCATCATGTCACTGTACAATAGACATTTAAGCCCACCTCATCATGACAATACTCGTCTTTCTCTGAGCTTTTCTGTAAAATCTCAACGTACTTGCTGGTACTGACGGCTTCGGCCAGACCTGTTGTTTTTATTTATTTTTACCAACTGAGCCTGCGCCAGCCCCGATCCCGCCTAGCCTCATCCACGGCCCCTGTCTAAACCATCGCCGCTACGCCGCACTGGGCAAAGCGTTGCGCTGGCTTCTGGCCGCAGCCCGCATCGGCAGCTACGAGGTACTTGCTGCTTGTACCTCCACGATTGCAGACCTGTCGAGAAATCTCGGGCCTCTCGCCTCTCCTCCCCTTTTCTTGCCCTTCTCGCAGCCGTCACCACCAGAGCCTCCGTCGCCTTTCTTCATCGTCCCTCGCTTTTTATCTGGCCTTTCCAGTCGCCGTGCCCGCGACTGCCTGACGCTCGCTTCTCCGCCTTCAGCCTTTGATTTGATTTGATTTCCCGTCTACCGGCCAACGATCCGACCCGCTTGTTGTACAGCCCGTCAAGACTCACTTCCAGCCGCGAAGAAGCGCTTAGCAATTGTCTTGTCTAACCACTGCAATATCGATTTTTTTCTCCTTGTGGCGAGCAACCGGAATATTCTTCGCGCTTAAAATCATCCCGTTACTGCATCTCAGTATTGGCTCTGTTTTCCTTGGTCATATCCGCTAGCGTTGTCGCTGCGTTTACCTGTAGCTTTGATCTCATTTTCATTGTTGGAGTAGACAGCCATCTTCGACAGAATGCGTCCCACCGCTACATTGCTGCAACTGGCCCTGTGCCTCTCCTCTGCCGCGCCTCTGGTGTCGGCGTCGGCGTGGCCAGGCTGGCTCCCCGACATCGATGCCTTGGTCGTTCGTGATGACAAAGGTAAGCACACGCCTTGAGATAGATAACAATCAGGAGCATCGTCTAATCAGTCAACAGCGGGCGCCGGACAAAACACAGCCCAGCCCACTGGCGACAGCACTGGCGACAGCGGACAAGGAAAAAATACAGCCCAGCCCACCCAGCCACCCTCCAAGGGCGGCAAAACGGACAACAAAAACGACCACAAGACGACTACCTCTAAGAAGAAGGGGCCTACACACACCACATTCGATCCCGAATCCCCCCCGGGAAGCGTTCAGCTGCAGACGCCTGGTGTCTTTGCTGCCGGTGCTGCTCTCTACAGAATCGGCGACTACGTCACCTGGGGCTGGAACTACACAAATCTCCTTGGTACCCCAACTGCCATTGATGTTATGATTAGCTGCTCGGCTGTCTCTGAAACATGGACTCTTACATCCAACATGACGTTTAAGACCTCTGTGGCATACACGTGGAACAGCTCAGTCCAAGCAACCGATGTCAGCCAACCTCTCTCCAACAACATGTACACTCTCATCATCAAGGATTCGGATGCCGCAATCACCCAAATCCCCGACGCTGGTTATCTCGGTACCTTTTCGCAGTATACCTTTGGCCTGTACACTTCTCAGCCATACGTCGATTACGACCAGTGGTCGTGTGATGCTTGCAACGCAGCCCTGGCCAAACTTGATCACAACGTGCTTGGATTTGCCATCACCATGGGTTTGATGACTGTGCTCAGCTTTACTTGGTTCGTGGCTGGGGTTGACCTCGCCTAATCTATGAGCATTGTTTCCAACGACGTATAAATCGAATCGCTGTGGCGCGTTTTGCATTGGCTGCTTGAGGAATTATACCTGCCATGGACGTTTTGGTTGGGTATCTGCATGTAGCCAATCGTCATATGAGATTCGGAACGCTCTGCATATGGCGATTTTTTCCTGTTTTGTTTTGCAGCTTTGGAGATGGAGCATTAAAGGCGATATTTGCGGGTCATTTGAAAGGCGTTTTGCATCCTTTTGAGCTGGTGTTTGTTTTGCGTGACACTTTTGCGCTATCTGGAATAAAGAAAGGAGGAGGAGCATTAAACTATTTTGGACGACTCTATTGATGATGGGCCTCTGAAGAAAAAAATAATAATTAGCTACAAGTTTCTAATGACATATACATTTAATGGGCCGCGAGCCTTTTTATGCTCAAGAGATTTCATCGTTTGACCTGCTCTAGTAAAAGAGCTGATTGAATATGGCATGCTTGTGTTTAGTCTATGTATGGTTGATCGCTTTTTATCCAGATTGCAAGAGCATGAACGATATCAAGAAATAATGGCCGCCGTCTATATAACCAAAATGTAGTATTTGCCATCATACCATCCGTAAGCTGAACCCGGCACCCTTCTCCTCCTTGTTCCTCCCCTGAAAGATGCCGCTGAAGTCGACGTCACCAAGGGCCACGGCCTGTCCACGCACAGGCGCATCGGGCTCGTGACGCCGTCTCCTCTCTTGGCCGGCCTTGCTAGGGAACGTGGGAAACAGGCTCTCGGGCTTCGGCTTGGGGTCCTGGCGGAAGTACTCGTGCTCAAGCATCTCCTTTGCGGACGGCCGCTTATCCGGATCGAGGGCGAGTAAAGAGTTGAGCAGCGCGGCGCCGGCGGTGGTGAGGCTGGGGAATTTGGCGCGGATGACGGAGCCCGTGGCGGATTGCTGCTGCTGTTTGGGGGGTAGGCGGAGGGAGCGAGCGTTGGGCAGGCGGCGAAAGGAGGGCCAGGACTCGTCGGTGGGGAAGCCGCACAGCTGGAAGATTTTGGATATCTGGTCAACCTCGTTGGAGCCCTGGAGGAGGGGCTCGCGGGCAATGAGCTCGCCGAAGATGCAGCCGACGGACCACATGTCGACGGGGGCACCGTAGGAGCGGGTGCCGAGGAGGAGCTCCGGGCTGCGGTACCATAAGGTGACGACGAGCTGAGTGAGTTTCGGGGTCGGGGACTCGCCGACGTAGCGGGCCATGCCGAAATCTGCGATTTTGAGAAGGCCGCGGTTGCTGAGGAGGAGGTTGGAGGTTTTGAGGTCACGGTGGAGGATGTAGTTTTCGTGTAGGTAGGAGACGCCGGAGGCGAGCTGGAGGAGGAGGCGTTTTACTTCGGAGGAGAGGAAGGGTTCGGGCATGTCGTCGAGGATGGATTTGAGGTCGTGTTCGACGAATTCGAGGACGAGGAAGATGGAGCTGGTGATTGAATTAGCCTTTCTTTTTCTTTGCATTGAAAGCATCGGTTGTTCTTTACTTGTCTGGTCTGTTTATGTCGTTGCCGACGACAACCTCCTCCAGCTTGACGACGTTGCGGTGCTGGCAGCGCTTGAGGATCTGAATCTCGCGCAGGCCCGTGACGGGCAGGCCATTTGGGTCGCCGGCCTCGAGCTTGAGGCGCTTGATGGCGACGACGCGGCCCGTGGAGAGCTCGGTCGCGCGGGCGACGAAGCCGTAGGTGCCTTCTTCGATGTCGTTGAGCTTGTCGTAGTGGTCGACGCTGCGGCTGGGGCCGAGGGTGCTGCTGGAGGGGGGTTCGAAGCGGAGGAGCTTTGGGGGAGCTGAGGAGGACGGTGGTTCGGGGGTGAGTTTTCGTCGTTTGGAGGGTCGAGAGGGATCGTTGGAGTCGTCGGCTTGTTGTGCTGCGGCGGCTGTTCTTCGAGCTGCTTCTTCTTCGGCGAGCTTTTGGGCCTTTTCGGCTTTCTTGCGGCGCTTTTCTTCTTTTTCGCGCTTGAGCTTTGCGTCGAGCTCAGCGTCTTCTTCGGTGTTTGCCCATCTTGATTTGGGCTTGGTGGACATGACGGCTTGCGCGCTGCCGGTGTGGTGATTGCTGTTGCTGTGGAGGTGGTTTTTCTTTTCAAGCTGTGATTTTGAGGAGCGAATGGGAGGCCAGTGCTGGCTGATTGATTGCGCAGCTGGGGCGGTTGGGTTGAATTGGTTGATTATGTGGTTGGAGTTGAAGCTGTGAGATTGTGATAAGAGGAATGGATGGAGCTGAGGTTGGAGGTTGTATAAAATACAGTGGGTCGAGCTGCTGCTGTCTGGGGTTGCAGTGCATGGGCCTGGCGTGGGGCAGCCACATGCTTGGAGGATGCAGCTGTAATCTTGCGCTGTATCAGAAGTATAAGAATCAGATGGAATTGAAATTCGGCTATTGGCTACACTGTTATTGCTTGCTGAAAATAGTCAATCCGTCTAAATCAACAGGATCCCTCTACCGCCTCACTGTCCCTGATCTTGGTTCAACTGTTGATATCCAGCGCTGGCCATTGCTTGATAATCAAGAAAACCTCTAATGTTTTACATACGCAATAAAGATAACGATTCTCATAAGTTTACCATTACTCGCTCTGCTTGCTCGCCTTCTGCTGCCTTTTAATCTCCCTCCGCTCCTCGACAATGCCCGCAATCTTGGTCCCAACCTCGCTCCCCAAATCCTTGAACCCCTTGATCACGCCGTCGGAGTCGCCATCGCCCATCTCCTGGCTCATCTTGAACTTGCCGCCCATCTTCTCAATCTTGATTTCCAGCCCGATGATGCTCTTCTTCATGATGTTGATGTACGGCTCCGGCGCATCGGCCACCTTCCACGCCGTCGGCCTGCCGTTTTCTCCCGTGTAGCCCATGGTGACCTCCTCGTTGAAGCTGGACAGCGCGTCAATCTGCTTGTCGAGGAACGCCGACGTCTCCTCGGCGCCGGAGTCGATGAAGAAGGTGGCCTTGCCGTAGACCTGCACGGCGGCGTAGTTCCACGTGGGCACGACCTTTGCCGTCGCGGGCTTCGTGGTGGTGTAGAACTTGGGCGTGACGTAGTGGTGCACGGGCGACGTGAACATGACGAGCACGTCCTGCTGCAGCGTCCGCGAGTTGTCACCGGCGGCCTGACGGTCCTTGATCTCCTCGATGATGGCCTTGGCCTGCGGGTTTGCGCGGGCCATGTGCGCCCTCAGCACGCCGAGCTCGGTCTCGCTGGACTCATCGTCGACGTCGAGGACGAAGGGGATGTGGCTGGACTGGATGAGGGGGAAGTTGGGCGAGGCGATGACGGTGGTGAACTGGCCGAGCGGGTTTTCGCGGACGAGCTGCCGCAGCACCGGGAGGCTCTTTTCGGCGTGGTCGTTGCGGAGATACATTGTGGGATGAGAATGAGATGAGTGGTGTTGCTCTTCTTTTGCGTCTTCTGTCTATTTATTTGCTGGTCGGTTAAAAGCAGTGCCGCTGACTCAAAGGCAGGTCAATCTATCATCAAGCGTCTATATCGTGTGACTACATGTAGGTGCTAGGATCTGATGGATTGTTCCAATCTCATTACTCTATCTGCTGCTAGCACCGACACTCGCATCCGGTCCCGAGCCGGAGGGCGCAAGACCGGGCCGCTCACATGGAGTCAATTGCCCGATTTAGCTGGAGCTGTTGAAGCGTGGCTGTGGAGCTCGCTCGTCCATACTCGACTCAGTTAGCCGCCGTTTGAGTATCTCCGACAGATGCCATAAGAGGAATTGCTGTTGATCTGATTGGGCAGTTGTTTGGCAGCGCGTGTAGCGTCTGATGTGCCGTCTAGCCTGTATGGTATATAATATCCTTGATTGCTGGCGAAGGATCATTCGTTGAGGGGCCTGAGGTTTTCACTGCCACGTACTTGTTTCTTTTACATAAACTGTTTGTAATTAACGCTGATAATTGTAGTCAAATTAAGCTTAATCGAGATTGAAGCATCTATATCTCATCTAATTGTGTTGCTATCTATGTACTTAGGGATGTAGCCTGTGGATATCCAGGTATAAACTGCCAGTCTCAGCAATCCAAGTGTTCATCTTTTGACAGCATTGGTCACCTAGTTTCTAAACTGCAACCTAAATAGTACAGCGTCTCCGTCACAACCACGACGCATACTTTTGTCTCTTGTAGTACCAGTCACCCGGAGCCAAAGTCATGTGTCCCCCTTGGCCATTGTAATGCTCCATCTGGGACTGCTCAACTCTAAGCTGTGAAGCCTCGGCCACTCTCTTCTCCCATACCCATATCGGGTCACAACTGTAGGTATACCATTTCAGCAAATCAGGGAGGCGATATACATCCTGGGCACAATAATCCTGGATGTCTTTGCCAAGAGGACGTTCGTTGAACACCTCAAAGCTTCCTTCACGCTCTGGACTGAAGAGAGTTTTGCCCTTTTCCTTGGTCTGCCTAAACTCGGCTTTCTCGCTGTCCGAAAGGCCAGAGTCGTTTTCGATGCACTTTGCCAGTCCCTTGACATACTTTCCAGCAAAAGGTCGTGCGGCAAGCTCCCAAAGCTGGAGGTCGACGACACCAGCGAGTTTAATTTGGAAGTGGCTGTACAGAGCATCTGAATCGTTGCGGACATCGAAAAACACTTTGGGAGTGGACTTGGACTCTAGGATATCTCTCAATGTGAGGGGGCCCATCGTTGCGGGTGTCGAAAAGCATTTCTCTTTGAGCACGAGAACGTCTATGAGGTAAACTTTGTTGGTGGGATGGATGTAGAGCTGCAATATGGAGATGGTACCGTGTCTGGAGAGATTGACTCCCTCAAGATCAATGTATATTGACGGCGGTTCTCTTGGTAGGCCCTTGAGGGAGTCTATAAGTACTGATACTGCAGAGACAGTGTCAACCAGAACACAGGCTGATGGTTTCTCCATTTCGACTTTCTTCTATTTGCGGCAATTCTTGACTAATGAACAGAAGAGGCTGGTATGCTCCAAATATGCTGGCTTTGAGATATATTTTGGGGAATGTCGTCTCGTGCTGTCTTGGAAGTACAAGATACTCTAAAGTGAAGGCCGAGGATATTGAATGGGCGTTGTAAAACAGCACTCAAGATGGTAAATCGGAGATATAAAGAGAAATTTAGATTCTTTTTGCTCTCGACTCTAGGGGGATAGCTGCCTACTATTTATCATTGGCATTTGCAATTTGAGTTTTCACAGAGTGGCTACGTAAGAAAACTTGTGACTGCAGTTGTACCTAAACCTTCATCAGGAGGCTTTTGCTATTTAAATTTTCGGTGTATTTCGGTGTATCTATGGCAACTTTTGCTTTACAAAGCCGCCAAACCTCTATTTGTACGCTTTGGGCTGTATTAAGTGCGGAAGGCCTACGCGCCCCACGGGATTGCAAAGAGAATCAGCGTTGCTTTCCCGTTATTTGGTCAGTTTGAGCTCACAATCGTTAGTTTGAAAGACAAAAATCAAGTTGCAAGTACTCTCTATTTTGTAAATAAGAAGAAATTTCTATATATTTCTCGTAAAATCAGTAATCGCAGAAGCACCTAGTATGTTGCTGCGGCATTAAGGATCAATTTTGACGCTGTATCATCAGTGTTAATTATCGCGCATTACTCAGATGCAAGATTATCTTCCTTGCAAATACAGTCTGTTATCTTTTGTGCTCATACTAACGAGTCTACCTACATATCTATAGATGGATAATGTATTCTAGATATCTACCTACATGTAAGCACTCATCTGGCTAGAAACGCTTTCGGAAGAGGATCCTTCCGAGTGCTGACTGAGTACACGTGCCTACTACATGTACCCGGCGATATATCTTTTCTCTCATTATCTACTTCTTTCATTTCTAATTTAATAGTAAAGCTTTGATCCAGAACATGTATCATGCCGCAGCAAGACAATCCCAAAACCAAAGTCCAATTCCCAGCCAGTTGATACCGTAGTAAGTGAATCTCGTGCCATATAGCTGCTTTTTTTTTTTTTCCTCTCTCGTTGAGACTGATGACTTCCTGGTAGGGTCGCCTACGCTTCCATGGCTCAATACGGCAGTGGCCTGCATCGCCTGTGCCGCGCCGTCCCAATATAAGTGAAATGAACCACATCTCTTCTTCTACAGGCACCCGAAGACGATGTTTTAAGGATCGATGTGTTGACTTCTATCCGCCTGGCGGGAGTCGTCTCTGGTTAACACCGACGTAGATTGTTTTCCGAAGCAAAATATGCCAAAGCTTTCTTGGACCTGGAGCATTGTTGTTAGAACGCTTTGCACCATGCAATTCGTATATTTCCTTTCATTTCTTTCATCATGCGCAGCAAAGCCTCAATCACTTCGAGACCACTCTGTCAGCCCGGGGTTGGCTGCGGCTTTGCCGTTGACGCCATTAGTCTCGGCCTCGTTGACACCGTGGCTAATCATCGCCAAAATTTGGCACCAAATTACTTGTGAAGATCGTTCTCGGTGATCTCCAGAAACCCAGAGTTGTCTTTGGCTGGAGTAAAGTATCTGACCGACTCTTTCCGGCCAAAATTGACCTGTTTCACGAGCTGTACGGCGTATTCCGAGTTGCTGTTGAGGTGAAAGCTGTCGCTAGGCTCAAAGGAAGCATATTTGGCCCATTGCATGAAATGGTCAAATTTCGCTTCGTGATCAAGTCGCTGAGGGCGATATGGCTTTATTGCCTGGCAATAAAACAGCTCCGCCATGGCTTATAACGAATGATCAGGATGATCGTAAAAGCTTCAACTGACTCTCTAGTAAGAAGAAAAGCCCCAGCATTTTCACAAACGGATGGAAATATTTGTTGCTGTTGTAAACGGATAGGCGCCTTGCATTTTATCACCTGTGTGTAGCAGCGTGAATGTTCTTTTACAATAGGATTCGCGAAAATAGAAAAGGAACTGGTGAATTAATGCACAAGAGATACCGCATAAGTTACTGATAAGTGTCTCGAGAAACTTTGAGATCCTGGTGGCTGACCCATCGGCCGTCATGGCGACGTCAATCACTGTGCTCAAAACCGATGAAATAATTCGTTATTCAAAGAGTGTAGATTATAAGGCAGTTACTGTCTCATGCAGCTTATCGCAGCAGTCTGTTGCAATATTTTCAAAGGCTTTCAACTGTTAACAGGATTGATAGGTACTTGCAGCAGTTACTCGAAACAACAAATAATTATAGGAGACACATACAACGATTCCTTCGCACTTATATGTTCTGACAATTCATCCACGTCATGCTTCAATATTCCTCGATTAAAAAGACGGAACGCGTTCATTTCAAGCATGAATGAGCAAGACATCGAAGCGATGCAGGTTAAGCGTATTATTAGGTGTATAAGCCGGCAGCAGCCGACGCTGAAAACAAAGGCAAAATTTAGAGTCGGCGGAACTCCACTTACTTTAACTATAATCTTGTTTCATCAGAGCTTTTCTCTTCCTCTTTTCTTTTTCCTCTGTCGTCGCCCAAAGATGAATTGCCCATGCGCAATCTGGGCTACCGCTACCATTAGGAGTCACTCTGCATAAAGCTAGTAAGCGAGCTGTCTGTCGCTGCAGCAGCAAGGTTGGTTGATTGGCGGGTTTGTGTTGTATAGGCTGATTGACGAGTTCTCGTGATGTGAATGCAGCAGCATCACCCAATGATTAGGCATCCATGGAATGAAATAGGTGGGATGCAACTGTAGATGGATGGATTTAAGCCGGGTTAGCAATGCCGTAAGTGTGGCTCCATTCGATTCTAGAACTCTGATGTAGGTCTGTTGCCCAACTACAGTATGTTGTTTAGGTCTCTGCCTCAGTGCATTCCATTCCCGATTCAAGGTCGCTCGCGATAGTTGTGTTTCGCAGCACAGACTCAACTGCTGGAGATGAGAATGCTAAGGCCCTAAGAAGAAGCATTGTTCCAAATTCTTTTCTACTCTTATTTGGTACCATATGAAAGCCAATGGGTTCGATAGCCCCGAGCTAGCTGCAGCTTTCAAGCTTTCATGATTCATTCACTGCACTCATTTCTCGCCTTTCACAGTACATTCAACTCATAGTATGGTGATGCGGGGTCAGCAATTTAATCTAGGCACCGTCCCAGACAATAGACAGTTGCCAAACAAAAAAGCAAGCACGCCGTTTCAGCCTCAAATCCTCTCAAGCGCAGTGGAATTTGGCTTTAACCCAAAAACTATCGTAGCGTCTAGACTTGGGGTTCAGCTGTCCAGGGTCCTCCTCCAAGCCGTCAAATCGCAGCGCGCCAACTTTTCAGCCCCGGCACCTTTATCGCCTTTGTGGTTGCGCTGCCAAGGCGCCAATGGCCTTTTATCGGGCTCCGAGCAGGGGCTCCCCATGAGGGGCTAAATAGACGATGCCCAGAAGGCAGAGTTGTGAAGCGAAGAGTGGGAGTTGTAAAGGAGAAAGAGAACATAATTTGTTTCTGTGGCTGTTGTTGGAAATCCCAACTCCTTTTCGCATCGAATCTATGCTGTGGCTTTTTGCTTGGCAACCGTCTTTGTCATTCTTCTCTGCGCCTCTGTTGTTATGAGCACTTCCATCTTCCTTATCGAATAGTCTTATAACGACAAGTTGGTTCAGCAGGCCACCGCGATGCGGCGCTCAATTCGGCTGTCAATCGCGCCGGCGTTTTGGTTGGCAGCGCTCGTCGAGGCTGATGTTTCCTATGTGACGGATCTTCCAATATTTTCTCTTCTGGTATGTTACTTCTAGCATTATTGTAAGCAACAGAGGCTGTTATGATAAGATGATGTCTGCTAAAACGAATCTCTTTTACACAGGCCCCATGCGTCTCCGAAGCCATCTCCTACAACATCGCGACATTAACTTTCGGAACAATATGCGGCGACTCAGAAACTGCGCTACAGTCTTGCGTATGCTCAAACTCAGAGAGATATACTAGCATAACATCAACGATATCCCGAGATGTCATGTTCAGCTGCGGCAGCACCGCTACCGAAGATCAACAGAGCGCATCGAGTGTAATGCAGAAATATTGCACACAGAGCCTGCCAATTACATTTTCAACTCCGACGAAAAACGTTGTCGAAGCCTATATTACCGATTTGAGCCAGCTAAATTATATGCCACAATGCGCACAGTCGGCGGTATCAGAAGCTGTGATGGGAGACGTATGTTGATGGCGCTGTTGTTTACCTATATCTCCGTTGAAAGGGCTGCGCTGACATCTACATGCATAATTGCCGCAGAATTACTCCAAATGCCCCCAGGCCGCCAATCTCTATGCCCCTTGTGTCTGCAGCAAAGATGGAATACCTGCCGCAGTCACCGACAGCATAAGCAAATATGTTCGGTAGGTGTTTGAGATGCTCTTTGGGATACAGCCCATACTGACTGAGAGATTCCTAGATACTCATGCTCAAATGGAGGTGATGTTAGCAATGCTGTAGGCTTTTATAGCGAATATTGCGCCATGAACAATGGAACGACGACGTTTACCGAGCCTCCAGGCCCTCCAGGAGACAGTGCGTTGGACAAAATCAACCTGAGCATTATTAATACTATGATGAGCTGACCAATTGAACAGTGACATATCATATCACCGCCCTGCCGCAGTTTAAATCGCTGCGAACATGCGCTCAGAGTGGAGTTGCATCTGCTATTCTCGATGTAAATGCATAAATGTTACGACTATCTGACCGCGAATATACTGACACTCATCCATAGCAAACAGAAATCTACTGCGCAACTGGGCCTCAAGCTCTCGCCTCATGCGTGTGCCTCAAATCCGGCATGAGCGGCAGAATCATGAGCGAACTAACATCATCCGTCAAATGGGAGTGCGACAACACCGCCACTGCAGATGTCACCTCGGCTCTCGATGTCTTTGCGTCCTACTGCAGTGCAGCTGCAAAAGAAGTTGTTATTTCAGTTACCGATACCGCGACGGAGACGTATCCCCACCCTACCAATCGTGATACTGCGCTTCCCTCTGGCCCTGCAGAGACGGGCAGCAGCGGTAGTAGCCATGGTAGCAGTGGCGGTAGTAGTCCCAGTCAAAGTGGAAAAGATGGATCTTCTTCCGGTGGAAACGGAGGAAATAACTCGAGCTCAATCAACAAGACGGCCGTTATTGCAGCATGCGTGCTTGGAGGAGTTGTTCTCATTGCTGGCATTGGTCTCGTCGCATTCTTCGTCCGTCGAAAGCGCAACAGGCAAAATAAAGGAGAGCCGTTGCCGCCAACAGCAGAAGGTCCCAGCTATCAAGGACCTCCTGAGCTGGAGAACTCTGTCAAGATGGGAGCTAATGTCGCTGTCGTTCCAGAGCTTCATAGTACAGAGAGACAGGAGCTCCAAGGAAATGCCACGCCTTATAGCCAATCGACTGGATACAACACTCCACGGCCAGAACTCCACGGCAATTCCGAATACAAGCCGCCTGTTTCTCCACAGCCTGGAATGGGGTATCAAACGTCTCATTCGCCTCACCCCACTGTTTCTCCTGCGTCGCCGAACACGTATGGGGCCGGATGGCAGTCTGGACCGGTTGCAGAAACATATGAGCTGGATTCGGCACCGTGGAAACATTCTTCGTAATATGATAATTTCGCGAGATTCGGTTGAAACCCTGGCCATCATAACCTTACAACTTAGTTACCACCATTTCAATAATCAACTGCCCGAGTGCTTTTCTTTCGCATTGTTAGAGTGCTGTCAATTACGATTGAGAGAGTGCCTCAAATTTCGTTACGCTGTAAGACAGCAGCATCTTGAATTTGCATTCTCGAATGCTCAGAGCGCGACTATAGCTTCTTCATACATTATATGGCGTTTGAGTATACGTAGCGAAGGATTTATAAAACCTTTTATTATCTAGATTTAAGATTAAAAACAATCAGTGCTCCCAAAAATATACACGCTAATTACAAGATGTAAGATGCCGTTATGCCGCGATACAGCTCAACCTCTGCGGCAAGGGACTCGTTATAGACTCTGAATTCGCTTATCCACGGAAGCTGCTGCATGTGCACCGTCACGTCTATCCATGTCCATCTGTTTTCGTTCATTATACGAGCAACTAATTGCAAAGCAATAGCTTTGTCGGTCGGGTCGAACGTCATGGTCGCACAAATGAATAGGAGCCAGAGCTGGTAGGGAATGAAATACGGCGAATGTCGAGCAAGGTTCATCATGCTTGGGTTTTGCATGTGTAGTAGTAGTCTGGTGATGTATGGAGCCGGTGAACATGGGTACGACTGAGCTTTCTGTTTGATTCCCAGGATCCAGAGAAGTATTCCCAGGCGAAGAGCTTCCAGCATGCAGAATGATGTATCTGAATGCGTTTGAGCATCAGAATCGAGAATTCGGTATGCGATTGGGTTGAGCTGGGTGCCGATGTAGACTTCTTCTCGCCATAGGTTGTCGCCCAACAACTCTAGTTTCGATCGGATGATTTTGCACACGCACCATATGTCCTGGAAAGCAGAAGCTATGACTATGTGATGGGTATCTGTGTTAGAGCACAAGGTGCTGAGATTTGTCTCAAGCGTTGTGAGAATTTGAGGCAATTCTTCGTTTGGTAGAGGTGGTATTAAGAATGTTGGCATTGGAAATCGGGGCTTTTGGTCAAATATCAAAGAAGATATCGTGTCGACCCTATAGGAGGAGAGGAGGAGAAGACCCAGTTAGCACTATGCAATTACCGATGGAAACAGCTTTTACTAACCAAAAAAGCATCAAAAGAACCTGGCTGTTGTTTGCAAGGCTTTCAATCCCGCCTCTTGCAGCAATCATGACCTTTAGCCCACTTAAATGAACGCGTGCCTGTTCGAAATCCGAAACAATAAACTATTCATTTTCATCAAAGTCAAAGTTAGATATATTTCATCTCTGGTAATGGAAAATGTCTCAAGCCGGATGTAAGAAATCAGAGAAAACACTGGTGACTTACATTATAGCAGATGCAGCCCATTACTGCTTGGATCACATTGACCGCTGTGGCTGCGCTGACGTCTGGTTGCAGCAACCGCTTGTTTATGCAGGATGTCACCTCCATGAAGCGAGCCAATGCAAAAGCTTGGCTCCTTTCTTTCGACTGAGAGTGGATGGCCGCGCGGACTTCGGGGCCAGTGAGGAAGTCCCGGCAAAAATCAGAAGCTTGGAAGGCAAAGGGGAACCAGAATCGTGAAATCGATGGATCTGGAAATTCAAACCCTGTTAGTTGGAATCAAGTTGGAGGTCTTTGATCTTTGAGTTTCTGCTTAAGGCAGATTTGACTGGCGCTTAAAATGCCTCTTGTCAATAATTGATTGTTTTGGCTTACATACCGGTATAAGACTGCTCCCAGTTGACGGCCAATGCTAGGCCATACGCCGCAAACGAATCCATCCCCCAGTTGTGTTCCATCATGGCCAGAGGATGCTGGTCCCAGAATGGACGAGAAAGCGGCGGCAAAATTGCCGCTCCTGCAGCCAACTGAGTGCATCTATCACATAGTACCTGGTTCAGCCCTACGGCTGTACAAGTGCAGGATGCTGTAGATGGACCCGCAACCTTCTTTGGAGATCGAACTTCAAGGTCGACCTGGGGATTCCGACGCGGCTTCCGTCGAGCCTTGCCAATGTCTCGCATTACATGCTGCCGGATTTGGCGCGTAGTGGCTTGATCTCGGGGACGGCCGCGTGCTGGTCCGGCAGAGTTAATGAAGAGAAGCTTGGAGCCAGAGCTGGAGCTGGGACTGGCATCGCGGCTACCAGCCTCGGAGCTGACATCCTTGAGGGGATCCATAGTCCCGAATAGTAATACTAAACAGTGGTAGATGAGGTGAGCTGGAACAGCATTGGCAAGTAATGGCGATGCTTCGAAGGAGTTTTCATACGCGCGAGACGAGGACCGTATTCCTAAACGGGCGCTCCAGGCGAAGCATCCCAATCACAGCTCAGAGACCGGGGTGGCCGGGCCTGAATAGGCGCTGAGGCCAATGATATGACAGAACGCCACAAGACTGCTTCACATAATCAATTATTCAGCTAAGCTGCCTTGAGTTTTGGCTTCGCTTCTCTTTGGCTCCTCGGGATCGAACCCGGCGACTGTTGAAGAACTGCCACTAGGCCCGGAATGCTCGCAGCTATCCCGAAAGTAGAAATAGGTCTCCCTGTCCGTGCAGCTCTAGCGTCGATCCAACGATGGCCGCGGCTATACGTGACCGTCAGAGAATAGAAGCAGAGGGATAGGATTCGAGGAGTTTCGTTACTAAGCGTCATGCTTTGCCCAACAGATGTAATCATGCTCCATGGGGAATTGGATGCTTGTCGAGATGCTGTACGCGGACGGACTTGCTCCCAACCTGGGTTTGGAGAGCGCAGCCCAGCGGAAATACGGGAACTGGGCTAAGGGAAATGACTTGTAGCCGGGGCGCCTAGTGTTTGAGCACCGTATGGATTTGTAAAGCTGTAGTGGGTTTGTTACATTTACAGCGTCTTGTAGTCCCTAGGTATCTGTATCTTTATTTTTGCCCTCGAAAAGAGCAGAATAATTCCGTCTGACGGCGAGCGTAAACTGCTGTTAAAGGTACTGGAGCTCATTTATGGAAAATTGTCGGATTAAATCCGCGCGCAGATAGAATAGAGATACTTCCCATTTTAGGAATTGGCTGTCAAAAGATAGTCTTACACAAAAAATACATATCCTGAGGCACTTGATATAAGGTTGTTTGCACTAACCATATGCAAATTATGGGCTACCAATGTATGGTAAGCTGAATGACGTTGTCTCTTGGCTTTGTAAGGTTAGATTGATGGGCTTAGAAATAGCCTAATGCATAGCACAGCTTGGCGTGCGCCTGAGACAACATTGCTCTGGAGTCTACAACATAGGGCGCTACCTGGATAACATTAGTAAACGACAACAGAGAGGGGACAATGAGGTTGACAACTACAGCTATAAAAGGCGCCGCAGTCTTCTTCAACTGGAAATCAACTCAGCTACTTCATTCAACCATTCAATCTCTTCAAGCAAACAATCCCAATCACTACCAAAAACCACTTTCCAATACAACAAATCAACACAATGTCTGACTTCAAGGGAAAGCTTGCCATTGTCACCGGTGCCTCCAAGTTGAACGGCATTGGTTATGCTGCCGCTCTCCAATTCGCCAAGGGCGGCGCAGATGTAAGAATACCCACTCTTGACTGGAATCTTTGTTCTTTTTGTCAAAAGTGTAAACTAACCTAGCCAAGATTGTCGTCACTTACAACTCCAACCAAGCCGCTGTCCAGGAGGTCGTCAACAAGCTCAAGGAGCAAGGCGTCAAGGCCATTGCTGTTCAAGGCAACGCCGGCTCACTAACATTTGGCGATGACATCGTCAAGGCCACTGTCGCCGAATTTCCCGGCCGCAAGATTGACATCATCGTCAACAACGCTGGCCACGCTACTTTCCCCGGAACTGCTGCCGACTCCCCCATCGAAGAATTTGACGCCATTTTCCACCCCAACGTTCTGGGTCCTCACCTGCTCATCAAGGCTGCCCTGCCTCACCTCTCATCGCCCGGTGGCCGCATCGTCAACATCGGCACTGTTGTCGCACGTACTGGAACCAACGTTGCTGCTTTCTACGCCGCTAGCAAGGGAGCTCTCAACACACTTTCTCTGGCGTGGGCTGAGGAGCTTGGCGAGAAGGGCATCACAGTCAATGTTGTTGCTCCCGGCCCTACTGCCACCGACTATGCCCCCCCAGAGGACTTTGATTTGACCCGAAAATTCCGTGCTCAGCAGTACATTAAGCGAAACGGAACTCCAGAGGAAGTTGCCAGTGCTATAGTGTATGCGGCCAGCGCAGGAGCCAGCTTCATGTCTGGCCAGGTTATCGGCCTGGATGGTGGTTTGAGCTACGTTTAAAATCCAGAGGTTATGGGATCAGAATGCCTCCTTCGCGCAGTGTAACTAGATTATCATTTAAAAGCGTATAGAAAGGCAACAACAAAAGCTCAATGTATTATACCAAAGTGCCGCAAATGAATTCATTTCTCTCCTTGTGCATATGCAGGATTTTCATCAAGGCTTCAAAATACGTAGTGAGATGTAGGCTATGGTAAAAATAGTTCCCAATCGCAGAAAGTTAGTGAGATTCCAAATCTCGTAACTCACATACATAAAACAAGCACTCGGCAATAGGTGAGTCTCCAGCGTATTTGCTGCTGGGACTCCAGCCAACGGGTCCGGGAATAATAAGTAAGACGCCCTACCTAATTCAAACCAAACCGCGCTACACAGGGTTCATGGCATGCAGGACATGCAGGACGCCAGAGGTCTAGCTAATAAACCCCTAGAACGCTGCAAGAATCCAACGAATCTTACCATAAGTATTGCAAAAAGGAAGAACAAAGAGATCTTTCAAAGTAGGCGACTGGGTCCTTACCTCAGCCAAGCGCTTGAAATTGAGAACTTGCGGACACCTGGCAGGAAATTCGCAGGGAAGTATGCTAGATCATATCAAGTGGAAGAAATCGTAGGGACCAGTGGCCTGACGCATCGCCTTCGGGACACAAATCACGCAGCATCTTGTATGATAGGCAGCCTTAAATTACATGAGAGATGACAGTTGAAAGCATGCGCTTGAAAGAGAGGCCCGTGTTTTCAAAAGTCTATTGTACCTACTACTAAGAAGACGCAAGTATATAAGTGATCTATGTCGATCGCACTCACCACCATGCTAGTCTGTGTCCCGCACTTTGTCAAAACAACGTTAGACTCTATTATTCTCTAGTCACGATTGGTCCCAGGAAGAGAGATTACAACTATATACCCTCATACCCTCTCGTAAAATGAGTTTATTCTTGTAGAGTCAGACTGCATGTGGCCATGAGAATCTTAACGAGAATCGGAATGGCGTCACCTATGGCCAGGCTAGAAAGACAGCCCATCGCCTTCGGTAAGTCGCCTTCTTGCTTGCCATTTCCATATTATTTCTCCTGACTTTTTGCCGGGTATTGCCATTATCACCTTGGTCATTTGTGTAATGAGGATGGCCAGAAAGGTGCATGCATGATTAAATCGTGTGTAAGTGCATGTAAGCAGCCCGGCATGTCCGCGCTTAAAACCATCGGGCCGAAAAAGCCGATGTTGCTCGCGAAAACCCATTTAGACGGTCTGTCATTCTTGATTTATTCTTCCTGACAAATTGATCTTTGATAATTTAATGATACACAGGACCTGAATCACGTATACTTCATGTTACTTCAAGACTAGATTTTGCACTCGTAGATTTGTAAAAGTGTAGCACAAGAAATGGATATTACAAACATGACAACGCGCGAAAAATTCCGCTTATAACTCCAACCATTGAAAAAGATATCGGTACATCTCTCACGTCTAATCTCCGACACCTGGTGCTGCAAATCACACCGGCTAGAAAATCGAGCGGCATTCATCTCAACTGGGAATCAGACGAACAAGATTACGATTTTATGATGCCTGGTGAAATCACGCTGAACGGCGAACAAGGGGTTGCTTATGGCGGCGCGATCGCTGCAGCATTTGCCACCGGTCTTACTGCAACGCTGATGCTCGCAGCTAAGTTGACAAATTCACAGATAGAGATACGCGAGGTTTTTGAAACGCTTTCAAGTCGCACGCGCACTAGCTTCGTGTTCCTAGATGAACTGATGATTAAGGAGGATGAACAGGAAACATTTAATAACCTAACGAGCTTTCTTTCTAAAGGGGAAATCTAAAGCCAACGACTAAGTTTTACTAGATATATTTGCCAGTAGTATCTCTGAATATAGAAATAAAGACATAATACCTCAGTCGAAACGCTCATCAACGATTTATAGAAAGTTTTAGCTAACTGCTACCAGGGCATACACATATTATACAAGGAACGCAGCATCAGACAGATATCTCGCCTAGCTTTTGTACAACTTTCTCAATATACATAACTCCCACGTCAAATCCATCTTCATCTTTAAACTCTCCAGCATCTGCAAAATCTTCATTATCCTTGTCCAAGCACGTCAGACAAGTCTCCACGACTTTGCTGTACTTGTTGCCCATGCTGCGTCTCAAGGTGCCTCTTGCCAGTTGCAAAAACCTGTCTTTAACTCGTTCGGGAGATTGTAGAAACTCAGGGCCACTGGTAATATCACCTTCAGCTGCCAGCTTAGAGCCTAGACTAGGCTGTTGAAAGTTCATTGTTGTTGATGAAGACTGGTTCTTCTCATCGACTTTGTCAAAGTCGACGAAACTGCCCCACAATCCAATCTCAAGCAAACAGACGCCGACGCTGTAAATGTCGTGTCGCATATTGTAGTCTGTCTTCAGAGTCCTACCTTGCCGTTGTGGATGGCGGTATAAGTTCTTTTCCCAATCATCATCGCCAAGACGATTTGTTTTACCCTCGGCATCACGCAGAACGTCGAAGCCAACCAATATAGCCGTCTCATCGCTTCTTCCGGCATTCTCAGATCCGTGGTTTCCTCTGTTGAGGATAAGTATTGTCTCGGGCCGGATATTTTTATGCACAAACTCATACAAGTGCACATAACTAACCGCATTGACAAGCTGTCTTGCTAGGTCGAAGCGTGCTGAGAGAGAGTCGTGTTCGCCGCTTGGCCCACTAAGCAATCGATGGCGCAGACTTTGTACATGTGAATGCGTTGGAGGAATGCGCAAGACAAAAGACAGGCCTGTTGGGGGTACAGCTGTGTTAGGCTTCGTATCTGAGCCGTCCTCGTTCAAGATGCCCTTGCATTCTAACAGTCCAAAAGTGAAAGGATCCGTGTGCTTCAACCGCCTCGCAAAGTTCCGAATGTCGCGCAGTGCTGAGTTGATGTTTGCCCTGGAGATGCAAGTGATGGGGTCCAGCACTACCAGTTCGCCGTTGTCAGCTCGACGAGCTCTGCGGACTGGGCTGTAAGGTAGGCTTTGAATGCTCTCAGCGTTGAGTCCCCCTGGAAGTAGAAAGACTGTCTTTCTTGTGCCATCGTCATCGATGGGTTTGAGCGCGCGACGCAGCTGCTGCGTGGCAGGAATAACTGCTTTTGCCTCGTGTGTTGAGACAGGTTGTTGTTGTTGTTGCGACATGAAGTAGAGCAGCTGGTCCACCTCCGGCCCAGCAATCTTTATCGTCCAAAAGAAACTGGTGTCGAAAATACGCTGCCAGGCTTCAAGCTCGGTAATTATATCGGCGAGACTATCCCTCATAAATGCATATTTGAATCGCTTGACCTCGACGATGATGGTCTCCTCGCCTGCGCCATTTGGCAGAGCATCAGATTTCTTGACTAAGCCTGAGAGTTTGGTGTTGGCGGCTTGTAGCTTTTGCCGTAAAATCTCCAGCACTTGTTGCTTATTTCTCTTATCCCCTTCGCTCAGCTGAGGCTCCAATCTGCGTATGAAGTCAAGTTGCTGCTGAATCTTTAGCCAGCAAGCTTCAACGCGCACAACGCTCTCATGAAGGCGCTTTTCGGCATTTTCAAATGCCTTGTATAGAGCGACGAGGTCTTTTCCCCAGTGATATACAGTGTCTATAGTGCCAATCAGGCCGAGGACGCCAAACGGGTCGACCATTGTGAGCGGTTTCCGTAGCGACAAATTCAGTTCAACTAACAAGCCACCTGGGTGTATATTCTCGGTATAAAATTTTCAGGAACATACACGTAATGCCTCTCTACCTATTTATAAAAGTTGCAAACGATCGGCAAGTAAAATAGCGTGGGCTGAATTGTGAATAGCCGCCGCGCTCCTGTTACAGCCCCGCCCTGCGTCCTGAACGCCTTACTTTGGCGCCGAAGGATTCAAGCCGTCGCAACAGCCCGTTTATTAATAGCACATGAACTCTTCAGGGCTGTTCTTTATCTTCAAAACACATTCTTGAAGCACCGTCAACATCACCAACTCATACTTTAAATTGTATGCTACTATATCACTGTTCGTCGTCTTCGCCTTTTAGTTGCCGTTGCCACTATCGGAAGGCCGCGACGGATCCTCCCGTCGGACCGGCCCCGCAATGTCACGATGGCCGGATCTCGTTCGTGACACCCGCCTCAGCACGATAATCCAAGATGATATCACAATCCACCACCAAGAGGACTCAGACGACGAGAATAATGCTCGGTCGACATGGCGAGAGGAACGCTGGAAGACGACGGTCCGTCTGGGCCTCGGCGGCTGTGGTAGCGTCTGGTTGCAGGAATGCGTCGAGGGGAAACGAGGCATTGATAAGCGTGCCGTCAAACTCATTTCTTGGCAGTATCTCGAAGACAAGAAGGACAACTATGTGGCTGAATTGGAAGCCATCGCCAAGTTTTCGCAAAAACGTGTATGTGGGTGCATTCAGTCTCTGGTGAAGAAGGAGACAACTGATTCCCGTGCATGTAGTATTCGAAATGTTTTGTCAAATTCCTCGGGTGGTATGACGACGATGCCTCAAACCTTTATATCGCCATGGAATATTTTCCTCTTGGCGATTTGCAGAAGTACATGGACAAGCCTGGGCTCGTGGATGAGGCGGATGTACGCGAGATATCGTTCCAAGTGCTTGAAGGGCTGTTTTACATGCACCGGGAAGGGTTCGCCCATCGGGACATCAAGCCCGGTGTAAGTTCTCTATCGCCTACTAAAGAATATTATCACTAATTGCAACTTTTGCCTGTCCAGAATGTGCTTATCAGGTCACAGCCTCCGAATAGCAAATGGTGGGTCAAGATTAGCGATTTCGGCATCAGTAAACGCGTCGAAGGGTCGATCAAGACAGCGTCAACTATCAAGGGTACACGTCCGTACATGGCCCCGGAACTTCTCTTTTATGAGCCGGGCAGTCCTGTTCCAATTAACCATCAAGCAGCTGACATGTGGGCACTTGGCGTGATGGCCTACCGCCTACTAACCAAGACGGCCGTTTTCTCTTCAACTTACGCACTTGTGACTTATCTAGCGAATGCAGACCTGTTTCCAACAGATAATCTCATTAAGCGAGAAGCAAGCTCAGAAGCAACCTCATTCATTCGTTCACTCATGGCGCCTCATCCCGATAAGCGCCTAACATCGGAAAAGGCCATGGGGCATGCTTGGGTTGCATCGTTACAGGATCATAGAGCACATGTCTCTAAGCCGTCAACTCCCGCGCCATTGTGCGTATTCCATGTCCAAATTACAGAGTATATAGGCTAACATCTTTGAGGGATTCATCTGTTCCAAGCCTGGAGCCTATTCCGGCTCTCATTCCCAACTCTTGGGCCACAACATCGACTACCAGTTCCAGCTACCAACCATACACAAGGGCTCTAGGGATGAGCAATGTTTCGCCTCTACAGCTGTCACCCTCTATACAGGATGGCGAAAAATTTGGCACGACACATAATTCAGACGCAAACAACACTGCTGGAGACGGCATCTATGATCCTGTGCTCAATGTGCCTCAAGTTTCTGTCAGCCCTTTGACAGATTTTCAGGCCCCGAGGTCATCATTTCCTCAACAATCGCAAACCCCTTCACAAGGTCCTCCCATACCAATGCCTTGGCCCCGTTCTGCGCTTCCTACAGGGCCTCCGCCTGTCCGACTGGGCCACAACCGAACGCAGTCTGTGCAGGAGAACCCCCCAACAAAACCCCGGTTAAAGGTCCCGACAGAGCGCCCAAAGAGTGAGCAAGCTGCCAACTGCACGCAGTGCCTGACTCCTTTCAGCTTCATTAATCCGACATACCAATGCCCCGTCTGTCAAAAGTTCTTCGATGAGAAATGCTCCAGTAAGAAGATAGCCATGTGGTGGGTGGACCGTCTACCGGTCAGAGTTGATGATGAATGTTTCGCCAGGTTGTCTGGAGTAAAATTACCAGGTTAGAAGCCAGAAAGCAGTCAGCCCCGGCGACAGCTTAAGGTGATGGAGGCGAATTGGAACAGAGTGGCTGACTATAGACTCAGTGGATGAGACTTTCGATCTTCGTCCATATTTAGATAAAATGAAACACGATCTCATTGAGGAATACGAGGCGATTCGGGATGGCCGTTCTCCTGACGAGGCCTTGCGAGAGAAGAGAGACCGCCAAGAGGTCTCAGTAATTGGGAAGACCAAACCCTTACCCGAAAATCTGGTTGATTCAAGACTTCGCAGGGAGAGAGAACTTGTTGAGGAGCAGGAGTTCGACCGGTGGCTCTCTCGCTTGGACATCTATTGGCCAACAAAACCTTCAAAGGACGACTTTTTAGATTCAAAGATTTATGAAAAAGAATTCGGAAATTACGTGCGCGAAGTTGAGCAACACCTTGAGATTATACGGAAGCATGCAAAACGCGACCATGAGCGGCGTGCGAAGAAGGCCGATACGAGGTCTGCTGGACAGAAACTGAAGGATATGTTCAAGTTTGCTAATGAAGAGAGAAAGGGCACTGCTTGATGAGGCGAGATATAAGTGGGCAACATCCGTGGCTTCAAAATATATTTTCGTCTTTTAAGATGCCTTTCTCTCTTCCTCTTTGGGAGATGCAGTCTAAGCTTAAGTCTTGTATAAGCCGAATTCTTCAGATTTCTCACGTTATACGACTATATGTAGTGAAAATCCCAGGGTCTTGTCAAGTTCTTAATCAAGGTCCAATATTTGCCAATAGTACGGCCTTGAGGCTCTGAATATAGATGTGAATAGTTGCAAAGCTCAAGCTGCATCTTTTCCCTGACTGGATCGCACATCGGCTGTAATGACGCTTTTTAGTTAGCTCGGGGTAGCATGGAGTTCTTCTTCGAGAATCACATCTATTGGCGCCTCGCGTTGCAATATGCCTAGTTCGCTACATAATATAGCCACACTTAAGATAAATCGTCCTGGACTTTATTAATCATGACATATACAAGAGTATTGGATAATTTCACAGGGTAGGCAACGTGCACAGCCCAGGTGGAGCACCTAGTTGATAAACACCTTCCAATGCAACTAAGGCAGAGCTGGCAGATATCGAGGCATTCTTTTTTAAATGGAGCTACAAAGAGGCCCTTCGGGATTTTAATTCACAGAATTCAGATTGCTGGAGACCATTCTTGTTTGTTGTATAAGGGAACTCTTTCTAATGCGTGGGTACCTACCTTTGGTTGATATAGTCTCGCATAGTGCATTTTCTAGCACATACGACCATAGGTAGGGGAAAACTCGGGGTCCCGTCTGCTCCCCCATAGATAAGCCCCTAACCGGCAGATTAGTAGTTGAGTGGGTGACCATCAGCGAACACCGGCTGTTGTATGTCTTTTGTTCTTTTTGTCTCTTTGGGGGTGTTACACATTTTGTTAGACATATCAGAAGGTTGGCGTCGATTTTTTTCTTGAAGTCAAACTAGATTTCAAGAGCCTCGAAGAAATTTCTTGATAAATCACTAGCGTAACACATAGTAGAAGGAACTTTTGTGTGCCCTCATATTTATGCTTGCCGGTTGCTAATGTAGCTATTTATTTGAGGGACAGCTGCGTCTATACTTGAGCTTTTAACAGTAACTAGCGTTCCATTAGAGACAGTGGCTGAATATGGGCTTTGTAGAGCTATGGAAAAGTCTATTTGAGGTATCCAATCACTCAAGACAAAAGATGAGCCCGGCGCCACCACTGAAGCCAAAAATTAGCAGATTGTTCATCTGCATGTTGGCAAGGCGTCAAAGAGTCCTTGAAAGAAATCGGCATTGTTTGTGTGTATGGC
Organism: Trichoderma koningiopsis; assembly: GCA_022985005.1. NCBI lineage: Eukaryota > Fungi > Ascomycota > Sordariomycetes > Hypocreales > Hypocreaceae > Trichoderma > Trichoderma koningiopsis. Next base: position 1,690,121 of record JAJPEM010000006.1, on the reverse strand, counting down.
TGTAACCATTGTCAATTGCTGTACGTCAGCATCACAAGGTACCTGATCCACAACTCGAATGTCGAAGTGTTCGAGGTTTCCTCGAAATAGTTTACTGAATGTCCATAAAATTTGCACTTCGATGTTGGACCTGGGACCAGCCGCGCAATCAATCTGTGGCGCATGGCAGTTAGGAGCTGGAAGCGTAGATCAACAAGCCGAAAGATCCGAAATGGAGGACAGCGGAATGTGGCGCAGTTTCATTATACTTTACTACTGACACATTGTTGATGGCTTTGTCTGATCTGCACAGAGATGTTTGGAAGTGAAATGAAATTGGAAGATAAGTTCGAAAGCTCATGTTTGCGATCTATGCAAAAATAATGACCAATAATTTCCATGTTTATGAGTTTAAGCCGTTTCTATACGACGATAATAGCTGGGACTTTGCTTACTTGAATGATGTTATTTGCACAATATATAGTAAGCTGATGACGATGACGAGATTCTTACACTGTTGTGGTAGCCCTCATTGAGTTCTAGACGTGGAGCTGAAATTGTGGCTGCCGGGCTAATATACCTTAAATAGATTGCTGTTTCTTGTTATAATGAACCACAGCGCCATCTCAATTTTGAAGAGACAACGCGTAATCAATTGCTGCTGCAGAGTCAATTGCAGATTGACATTTTGGCTAAAATCGGGATCAGCGTTGATGATGAGTTGGGCGTGAGCCAAGACTACGTCAATTATCGGTCAGCCAATCAACAGTTGCAGCCTGGACCTCCATAACAATATCTTTATTAAATTTAGTGACTGCATCTCATAATTATAGCTCTTAATCCTTTGATACAAAACTCTTCCAAAATGATTCGCTTCTATCATGCTCTGTTCAGCTTCTCTTCATATTTCTTAATTCTTGGTGCGTGGATATCTGGATAGCACTGGTGCTGGGCTAATTAACCACATCACAGCTTCACATCCTTCGCCAGGCGTTTCAGCATATTTAATTCCCGAAGAAAGAGCTGCGCCAGTTGCTCCCGATGGCTATACTCCAGCCAAGGTTGATTGCCCGGCTAACACGCCAAGCGTCCGCAGAGCAACGGGTTTGTCGATTAATGAAACAGATTGGCTGCCTCAGCGCACAAATAATACCGTCTCGGCAATAAAAGATCTTCTCAGTCGTGTCAATATTACCGGTATTGACACTGGCAAATACATCGATAACCTCACCAGTAATGGCGGCACGGGCCTCCCACGAGTTGCCATTGCTATTTCTGGAGGAGGCTACCGGGCTCTCATGAATGGCGCCGGGGCTCTGGCAGCATTTGACAACAGATCAGCAGATGCGACACAGACCGGCCATCTCGGAGGCCTTTTGCAATCAGCGACATATCTTAGTGGCCTATCCGGCGGAAGCTGGCTCGTTGGCAGCCTTTACGTACAGAATTTCACCTCAGTTGAGTCTATAGTACTCTCTACCAGTGGATTCCTCAGTACACTCTGGCAGTTTGACCATTCCATCTTTGACGGTATGTTACATAGTAGATCACGTCGGACGTTGTCAATAAGGAGCTCTCTAATAATTTATATCTTAAATCTAGGGCCCTCGGACCTCAATATTATAAAGTATTATAATCAGCTCTTTGATGCTGTCGACGGTAAAAAGAAGGCTGGATTCAATACCTCAATCACCGATTATTGGGGCAGAGCCTTATCCTATCAGCTTGTTGATCCTTCCAATGGAGGGCCTGGTATGACTATTTCGCCAGACACTCGTGAATCACGCTGACTATTCCAAAGCGGTTACGTTTTCATCCATCGCAAATGACACAGAATTTAAAGCAGCTCAAGCCCCTATGCCTTTAATTGTAGCTGTCGAAAGAACTACAGGGCAGGTTCAAATCGCTTCCAACTCGACAGTTTTTGAGTTTAATCCCTGGGAGATGGGATCCTACGATACAGGCCTCGAGGCATTTGCGCCGCTTCAATTCATTGGCTCCAATTTTACTAACGGCACCATCCCCAAGAATGGAGAGTGTTTCGCTGGAGTTGATAACGCAGGTTTCGTCATGGGCACATCATCCTCTTTGTTCAACCAGGCACTCTTGCAAATTGGACAAGTTCAAGGCGTACCAGACTTCTTGCTCAACGCCATCAACGATACGCTAACAGACGTTGGAAACGATAACAAAGATATCGCCGCCTGGCCAAATCCATTCTTTGGTTACAATTCCAGTGTAAACCTGAACGCAAACGAGAAACAACTGACTCTTGTGGACGGCGGTGAAGACTTGCAGAACATACCTCTGCATCCTCTAATCCTACCTCAGCGAAAGGTTGACGTGATCTTTGCGGTCGATGGCTCTGCTGACACGGCAACATTATGGCCAAACGGCACGGCAATGGTGGCTACTTTTAATAGATCGGTGGCCACAACCTCCTCAGCTGACGACGACCGCTTTCCAGATGTTCCGGATCAGAATACCTTTGTCAATCTGGGCTTGAATAACCGGCCTACCTTTTTCGGCTGTGGTAATAGCAGCTCGGGTCCTCTCATCGTTTATCTACCAAATGCTCCCCTCTCGTTCCACTCCAACGTCTCAACGTTCGATTTGAAGTATACCATCGAGGAGCGCAATCAGATCATCCAGAATGGGTACAATATGGCAACCAGAGGCAATGGCTCGGTGGATGCGAACTGGCCGGCATGCGTCGGTTGCGCCATTTTGTCGCGAAGCTTCAATCGAACTAGGACAGCTGTTCCTGCAATATGCAGAGACTGCTTCTCGCGATATTGCTGGAACGGTACGACGAATAACACTTTGCCTAATACGTATGAACCCGCGCAAATTTTGCAGGGTGCAACGGAACAGTCGACTTCTTCGGCTGGCCGGGTGAGTGGGACGCTACTGTTAGCCGTTGTTGCGCTGTTACTGGCAATCTGAGATCCAAGTAACGTTGAGAATTGGGGGAGATGCACTGATGCGGGTATGAAGTGTTGCCAGAATGGATACTCGCAGCACTCTTGCAGGAAGATGAACTGTTGGAATACAATAATGGCACCCATACCGTGATGCTTGATGTACAAGCAATGGAAACGGCGAGTCCGTTAATGTTTAGTGTAAAATACTGCAAACGGGAACTTCAATGCATCTTACGCGACTTATGGGCTTACGGTTGCTCCGTATGGGGCACGATGTTGCTAACGAGTGCGATCGGTTCGAGTAGAGTCCTCCAATAAGAGTCAGCGGGAGGCACTTGTATACACAAATGAGGCAAGTGGCCAAGACTCAATTGCACTAAGAAACTGGAATCAAGCTGTAAATACACTCGTTATGGGATTACATAAAGCTCTACAGAAATGAACATGCACAACCAAACTCATATTTTATGTTGTCATAATTGATGGAGTGCAGAGTACAGAGCAATCCATTTTCAAGCGTTTACTTTAAGTTGCAAACAAGTTTACAAAACAAGCTTCAGTCGGAACGAACGCAAAAGCCCAATCCCTGCAGTCTCGTCAGCTCACAGCTCTTTGTACGGCTAGTAGAGCCATCTCCCCCTTGTCAGCGTGCACGGCCCATGCCGGGGAATTTTCTTTGTATTGACGGAAAAATAATTTCGCATCGTATAACGCCCTATGGTAATGCTCTTCAAAGGCCCAAATAGGAAGCTTCGAGATCTTCCATGTCGAGCCTTAGAAGTAAGCTAATATTGCTAGGCGGACGCTGGGTCCGGAAGTATTGGCGAGTCTTCCAACTGCCTTATTTGTCTTACACAACGAGGCGCTATATGCGGTGAAAGGGGGGATCGTATGGAGAAGCTGTTATGAATCGGAAGAGCCGCTAGTCGTCACCGAAATATTGGCAGAGCATACAGCAGGGGCAAGGGTAACAAGTATTTACACAACATACACGATGCTTCATGAGCGCCGGGATAATTATTTACAGCTGTTAGTGAGATTTTAGTTGATGATATTGAATGTTCAAGGCGTCTGTAAACAGCGATTCATGGTGGATACGAGAGAGCAGTTATATATATAAAGGTTGAGGAATCCTCGTGAAGTCATGATATATCGATCGCAGCAACAGTTCTTTGAAAAGCTCTACAACAAAGCAGTTCTCATTACAAACCTCAAAATGAAATTCTCCCTCTCCACCATCGGCCTTGCTCTGGCCGTCACTGCCTCTGCAGTCCCCGTCGAAGAGCAACCCGCCGAGCGATCCACCATCACTGGCTCTGGCCCAGGCTCAATCTTCCAATTCGGATCGGCCTCCAACTGCCGAACCATCTTCTGGAACTCTGGCGCTTGCGGTCTCAGCACATTTTTTCCCAACCAGGTCTCCTCCAGCATGCCTTTGGTTGCGCTCCCTTCCCACATTTTCGATGCGCACGGCTCCACTGATCAAGACAACCCCCTGTGCGCTAAGATTATCACCATGAAGCACAACGGCGTTACTCGACAGGCTGTCATTTCGGATGAGAACACTAGTGACGAGCAGTCTATTGATATGTGCTTGGACTTGTGGCAGGCATTCGGTGGTCACGATGGTGATGGTACTCTTATTGAGAACATCTCCTGGTCTATTGCCGCATAAAGACATGAAGAACGAATGAATGAGTGAAACGGTGACTTATGATTATGTACATATTCTCAAAATCGTCTGACAGCCATTTACAGGCTGCACGTATATAAGTATACAGAGCAACTAAATAGATGTACATGCATACACGGTCCATTGTCCAGGTACACTGATTGAAGGCTAAGCGGGATCTGAGATGGATGACTTAATGCTTTATTCTACTATAACTCCACGGACTGTGTCAGACCCCTACTTCCACGCGAGCATCTCGCTCTGCAAAATAACAAGCCAGGCATCTTCAGCTTCAGCCCACTTCTCCACGGCATCCAGCGTCTGCTGGATCTCCTCTTCACTAATTCCTGCGTCCACCCAGCTCTGGTAGAAAGGATCCCCTTTTTGCAATTGGCCCTTTGCACGCCAGAGCATCCGTTTGCGGTTTTCCGCTTCCGAGTGCACAGAAGCTCCCGCGCCAACATGGACTTTGCCAGCGTCGGTGTCAAAGCCAGCTTTGCGCAAAAGGTTGGGCATCATCGCTGATGTAGAATCTGTTTCAGGTGCGCCCTTTCGCGATGCCCGAAACTGGTTCTCACCCCAGAGGTGATCGAGATTGAGGCTCTGTGGATAAAAGTGGTGGTTCATACCATCGCGCGTAGCCAAGATGCCGCCCGGCTTCAGGACACGCCGCATCTCAGTCAACGCTTTGAGGGGAATATCTGGAGCTGGCATGTGTCCGATGACCTGAGAGGCAAAGACGACATCAAATGTGTTATCAGGATAGGCGAGCCCATCTACGACATTGCCCTCTTCGAAGATGACAGAGCCAGGTCCCTGAGTAGGAATGTTTGCTTCGGCCGCTAGTGTTTTTGCCTTCTGCAGCACCTCTTTGGAGATATCAACGCCGACTATTGTGCCCTCGCTGGCATATTTGAGGAAGCTCGTAGTGATGGTGCCGGGACCGCAGCCAACGTCAAGAATATGGTCTGTCGATCTAACGTAAGGCAACAGGAAAGCGGCATCTGAATCGGCCTTGCGCCTCAGATGCGTTGCGATGGTGTAATCGGAGTGGCCCCGAGCGTAATAACTTGGTAAATTGGTTTGCGCCATGTTTATAGTGTAGTTGGTGAGATGGTAGATGTTTCAATATCTGAGAATTGAGGTTATACCTCCTGCTATTTATCTGTATTCGTCTGTATTGACACATCTCGGTGAGCCGGGTCCGTGTTACTTGATGAGGCCATGATCTCAAGCAAAAACCGACCTGAATGTCTGATTCCTGCTTAACCCCGAATTCCGTGACACTTGTACACCACCAACTTCTTGAGATCGCTCGGAGATCGGGACCGTGTTTCCCAAGTTGGTTTAGTGGACCCGAAAGGCCGCCGCCGTAACGGAACCGCTTCGGCCTCAGTCGTGATGCTTGGAAGCTGCGTGACAGCCATTGTATCTCTGGTAGTCTAGTATAGAAAACTTTTCTGTGCATTGTTTTTTTCAGGTACCTCATCATAAGTATGACAGTGAGATATCTAGAGAACAGGTTCGCCTCCTCAATACGTGGCTTCTAAAAGCAGCTGTATCATACCAAGGTACTATCAGCCCGTATAAATTGCCAAATGCAGTCCTTGTGCTGAGTGTAAAGAAAATTGATGGACTTGGCTGCAAAAACTACAACGAAAGAGATTTCTGACAAGTCAACGGTTGAAGCCTTCATAGTTGGAGCAGATCGTTCCAGTAAGTCCAGTCTAGAGATTCGTCGTGCATCAGATCGCCCATAAGTCCAGCCTGCAGATGTTCCATATCCGATATTGGTTTTTGCGTATCATCGATAGCGTCACTCATTGTCTGCAGCCTTTCAATGAATTTGGGCACGACATCCTGCCTATGCTCCAGTATACGCCGGCGTGCCGCCCATGCCTGTAGTACTAAATCCGCCAGCGCGGTGCAAAATTGATGATCTTCTGGTAGGATTGCAAGCTGATCGTCGAATAACTCTTCCAACAATGCCCAAGCAGTATCGACGAAGCAGCCACTGACTCGTTGTCGCAGTTCACTGACCATGTACACCAGGGCGTCAACCGGGGTTCTACATACCATGTGATCTACCAAGTATACCGAAAAGCTCGTGTGGCGCACGTCATGGTTCAACTCTAATAGCTTGACGCTGCTTTCGAAGACAAGATCTTGGTCGGCTTGAGACATATTTCTGCCACCTTCGGGTTGATGGCGAGGATGGAACATTGAGAAGCGCTGGTTGTGAACGGTAAGCCCCGCCAAGGCGATCGAGAGTTGATGTAGTGGTATGCTCCGGTCAAGATAGGCAAGATACCTTTCCTGGAGCATGTGAGTCACATTGCTTAGAATCTTTCTTTTCACTGCCATATTCTCAGCACTCGTTGAGGCGGCTAGCTGGGCGGCTTTTTCTCGTGGGTTGGGATCACCAGAAAATCTGGAGGATTTCCGAACAAAGTTCCAGAGGTCGTATTTCATCAAGCAATAAACCATCTCTGTTGCGGCGGTATGCTGAACTGCTGGGGGCTTCTCCATGAGTGGATGCAGATCTGCGTCGTTGACATTCATCGGGAGACGCACATCGTCCAGATCGTCAACAGTCGATAAAAGCCCCATGCCTCGACGCGCGCGCGAGTTGAAGCCGCGAATACACCACCATAGGCGTACTTGCATCTCTTGTTCAAAGAACGGCATATGAGAGTCTTTGCCGGCATGATGCAATCCCATTTTGTGGGCAATACGCATGGCTAACGCGGCTGCTGTTATTGAGAGCTCTGACTGAGGATCAATCATCTAAAATAAAGAAAAAAAGTAAGCATGCTATCTCGTTTTCGGCGACCAAGGCGGATTAAACTTACAAGAACAAGAGTCAAAGCCTGCAATACCTCCAAGTCTCTTGTCGACAGCAGGTCAGTGCCAGATAGAGCTCGTAGTGCTCCCATGCGGTATCTATTTATGAGGGCTTGCTTATTTTCTCCAAATAGATCGATACAGCCAGCGGGATTCATCGAAGCTACAGCAAGTGCGTATACTGCAAACATGGTGGCCTCGAGCGGCTTTGCAGTCAATCTTGGAGCCCATGCCGCCTCAAGAATCTTCTCTTGGAGAGTGGGCGCGTGTATAATTTTGATCAAAGGGTTGACGTTATCCGCAAACATCTGCCAAAGCTTGAAAACGTGCTTCGGATAGGGATGTAATTCTACTTGCTCTACAGATGTAGAAATATGGATTGGGATAAACAGAGAAAGCTCGTGGCCGTCGTTATCGTCGTGGCTGGGCGCATTTCCTGCCTTCTCATTTGGTTGTGTGAGCTGCAGCACTGGCGGGTTTTTCAACTTGTAGGTCTGTTAATAAAGACAGAATGCCGCTTTAGGAACGACATACGCACAATCTCAGGCAGTTCCAACCAAAGGCGTGCTGACACAGCCTGTTCATCAAGAAAATTGTTGGTGTTTTGGTTCAATTCTTCCGCGAATCGCGCCTCAGATATCTCAGTTGTGCTTGCAGTCTCAGTAGAGCCTGCCTGGGTCTGAGGGCTTTGGGCAAGCCGCTCTTCCCACTGTGAGCTGATCCATGAGTTATCCAACCCTTCAAATGGTATCCTATTGCTATGAAGGAGAGTTTCAAGTTCCTGAATCTTGGACAAAAGATCACGTTGGGTCACGCGCTTTCGGTGCCTCTGAGATGGCACTGGGTCTCGATAAGTGCACGCGGTTTGTGACTGAGAGCAGGTCGAACACGGATTCAGCTTGTCGCATTTAACTTTGCGTCTGGCGCAAGTTATGCATGAATATCGGCTTTGAGGCGGCATCTCGAGTTCATGACGATGCGCCGCAGATGCTTCAAACGACAACAACGGGCAGCGGCGTCACCGACAGATCTCGGAACATCATATCCGAGACCGAGGGGGGTTGTTTTTCAAAGAGCCAACCAGTCAGGTATTTTCGCTATAGAATGGTAGAGACCGCTTTGAGATGTTATTCGGCATGAGGCTAATGCCAATCAGAGCATTGAATAATTGAGTGGTGAATGTTGCGAAGACATGAAAGCTTGCGTGCCGAGGATTCTACAGTTGTCGGCGCCAAAATGGCTGCCCGGTCCGTGTTGGGCACTGTAATAGCCTGCGGCTGGAGCCCAGCCTACAAGTACCACTGAAGTGCGTGTACCTCATTTGTGCAGATTCAGTCGAGGATCTGCTGGGGCCACTTCAACTAGCTAGGTAGGTGCCTCTACTTTTACGTACCAGACACCCTAGTACAAGTTGGGAACACACTGTGCACTCACCAGATGCTGCCTGGACGCTGTTTCTTACTCCAGCATCTGATGTAGAGTATAGACAAACGGCTCAGGCAAATATTAAATAGACATAAATAAGCATAGCCGCAAGATAAGGCATGTCTTACTTGCCTTTAATGAAATAAATATTCTGCAATAGCCAGCTGGCGGAGCTCTCTATATCCATATACACAACGCTGGCCAAAACTGTAGCTCGCAATGATTCTCAAAGAAATGAATTTACTAATAAGAATGCGGATCTTGTATAATCATGGGTTAATTTGCCTAGTACCTAGGTAAGGTAGGTACCTACCTAGGTAGGTAGTTGATCTCTAAAACGCCACTGAGCACATGTATGTATTAGATACACGATGCTGTGATTGCCTGTGTCCTTTTAGCCATAGAGCCGGAATGCACTAGACAGAGTGTCTTGCATAATATTGGGGGAAGCCCTTTTTCGATACAGGTTCATGTCTTCTATCTATCTTTTGTTTCGTCTGTCTTTTTACCACTTTGCTATTTTTGGTGCTGGTGAGTACCCAGTCGCATCGATAAATGTCTCGTTAGTACAACCTTCTGTACGAAGACGACTGGGCCAAGTGAACTCATGACTACATGTACAATCCCCCAAACAATGGTACATGCCATTAGATGGCTATCTACCTGCCTGTATGTGCCTACGATAGGGATTGGGTCAGAGGAATTAGCAATATGAAGTTAATCAGCAACAGTCTCTGCACTGGCTCTGCCTTTTCGTCATACGATGCCTTATAGCCCTCAGGATAGGTCACTCCTTAGTATCAAATGGGATCATGTTTCGCTGAGAACAGCTTCTGTCTCATCTTCAAAATGCTCACGAGGCTTGTATAAAGACCCTGTTAAATAGTAGCTACCTACATATATGTAAGTACAGCTCAACTCCTACATGTATCTTATCCACTCAAGGGCTGCGCAGTTCCAAAACCTTAAGTCTACGCACATTTTCTTTTACTTTTTTTATCTACCGCTTTTTCCCTTTTTTTTTCTTCCTTATAATAAACGCAATTAAGTAGCCTTCGCTTGTTGCTTGCTGCTAACTTGGAGTATCTAAGTCGGTGAAGGAATACCTAGCTAGCAATCAGTTTTTTATACCTTAGATTGTTATAACGTTCAAACCTCCATTATGGGTAACACAATCGGCGCACCGGCCTCAGGAGCTGAGGGAGAGAGAAGAGAAGAAGATCAAGCGCCAAGTAGCCAGGCGCCAGAAATGGACGATGTACGGTCCCCGCCTCGCAGCATACATCGAGCGAATAGAGGTGTGTTACGACTTCTTCCGTGTCGACATTCCTCAAGAGAAGCCTGCGGCCGAGGATTTAGTTGTCCTTATTTGCACGAAGACGATAATATTCAGCATGAAGTTACGCGGCCTCGTCCAAATCTACATCAGCCTGACTTGGGACACCCTGTAGAAGAGAATAACCTACAGGCACGAAGAGTATGCCCGGATTTTGCACAAGGTCGCTGTTACAGGGGAGTCCATTGCCGACTTTTGCATGATACAACTACGGCTACAGTAGATAACCAGGTGCGGCAGTCCATCATTGACTCTCTTGATCACATTGGCTAACATAACTTTCTTATCTACACTAGGACGATCAATTCAATGACAGCGATACATACGAGCTTGGTGGCGCTTGGGTGAAATTCAACAGCGGTGCGACAGTATCCAAAGTGTCCTTTCCCTCCGACTACAAATGCTCGACTATCAACATACAAAATCTGCCAGCAAATACGTCCAGATTATGTGTCATCAAATTGCTAGCCGCCGCGACAACATCTAGACCAGCAGTCGAATTAGAACTCTTCTCGCAGCGAGAGCAAAACACTCGCAGCGCATTAGTCAAGTCCGACGACGCTTCATTTATCGAAGAGGTTTGCAGCAAACTGAACTCGATCGCTCCCTTTCCAGGGTTCAAAGCTTCTATTGAGCCTATCAAATTCCCAGTCAGCCAAAGCCCGTGCCAAGTTCATTATCGGAAAGTTCGCTGTGCCTGGAATCAGCCAACCCAAGAAGCGCGACTAATCTTTGGAAACAAGATCATTGCTCTTAGTGCACATAAGAGCCTGAGCAATATCTTTGGATCCGATATTAGTATACTTTACCCGTATAGTGGGAGAGACCAAGGGAAATGGGTAATAAAGCTTGAGGGGCTAAGCAGTGCGACGAAAGAACAAGACATCCTCAAAGCTATTCCAAACCTCGATAGACCTCAAACTGTCCATTTAGGAGAACCAAGCTACGCTTTTGATGCAGACTGCTATTCCGGTACCGTCAAATCCATGTTGGAAAAATTTGGCCCTCTAGAAGAATGGAGTGTATCTTCTGATGCCAAATCGAAGCGCATCAACGCAAATGCCACTTTTTTCCACGAATCATCCGCAAGAGACGCTGTAGCCATTCTACACGATACTCCGTTGTCGTTCAATGAGACAACAAAGCTTTCAGTAACACTTTTCGCATGTGCCAGCTACAAGATAGAAGCCAAGATTTACGATATTATAAGTCCCCGGATCGACAAACTGGAAACGACCTGGACGCGGCAGCATATTAACGTTTCCAAACTTCCACTCAAGCATCCATTTCGTATGCTAAAGTTAGAATGCGAAGACCATCAATTAATGGTGCAAGCTAAAAGAGACTTGGAGGAAATTGTCACTGGACAGATCGTTAAAATGGATGGAAAAGATCTTCGGTTCGGAAACTTTCGACAAAACAGCACAGGGCTTAAATGGATGAAATTGATAGAGGACTCGTTCAAAGTGGTCATCATTCATGATATACGCAAATCTCAATTCCGAATTTTTGGACGGGAAAAATGCTCACAGTCAGTTTTGAACAGAATTACGAAAATGCTGCAGCACTGCACGCCTGAGGGTCGTGTTATAGAGCTCGATGTCGCTGATTTCCGCTGGGCATTACAGGGCGGCCTTGAGTTTCTCAAATCGCGACTAGGCGAGGGAAAAGTCTCTTTCAATATCATGACGCCAATAACCAGACGAATTTGCATCAGAGGATCGAAGCAAGACTATAATAACGCTGTAGCAATCATTGCCAGCAAGCCGACCATATCTGCCAAAAGAGACTCTCACTCTGAGATGGAATGTCCGTCCTGTTTGAGTGAAGCCGAAAACCCGATCTACATGTCTTGCGGCCACGTCTATTGCAGCGACTGTTTTATTCGAATGTGTCACGCGGAGAAGACAGCGACGAGAGAGTTTCGTATCTGCTGTGTGAAAACCACTGATTCCAGCGGAACAGAATGCCAAAGGTCTTTTTCACTTTCAGAACTCCAAGTGCACCTTGCCGCTGATGTGTTTGAAACTGTCCTTGAGAAATCTTTCGAGTCTTATGTCGGTCGCCGTCCTGGTAGTTTTGCATACTGCCAAACGGCCGACTGCGACCAAGTCTACCGGACTTCACCTGACTCTAAGCGCCCCAATATATTCACATGCAAGAAGTGTCTGGTGTCCGTTTGCACATTTTGCCACAGCTTGCATCCTGGAAAACCATGTGACAGAAGCAAAAGAATCGATGGAAGCGCTTTAAGCGAGAAGACGAAAAAAGCACTTGGTGTTAAATCTTGTCCTGGATGCTCAATATTGATAGAAAAAAGAAGTGGGTGTAACCATGTGACTTGCAAATGCGGCACACATGTTTGTTGGGTGTGTCTCAGGCCTTTCAAAGATGGTGCTGCGTGCTATAGTCATATAAACAACGTGCATGGTGCAACTTGGGAGCGTTGATCCTATAAAATCTTTGAGCATACTTTCACAGGTACAATAGGCTGTTGCAGCTAGAGAAAGAAGATAAAGGGGGTTGGTTATGAAGCCTGTCGTTGTGAGAACTGATATCATTTTAGCATCGTATCACTTGTCAAGCAGATCCCCACACGTCAATCAAAGAAACATGCAGGAACATAGAAATAGAATAGAATAACATCTGTTTAAAAGATTTTGGTAGATTCTTTGTCTGTTATCTCCCACACTTCTGGCTCTTGAAACCGGAGCTTAGAGACCCCGTTTGATGAAGTTATATAGCCGCGTAATGAATTATTCACGGCCAGTTGAAAGCAACACTAGAGTATAATTAAGGGCGGTGGCTACGTTTTACATCGCGAGAATGCTATGGGGCAAAGGAAAGGAAAGGCACCGGAGCAGCTGATTGTAAAAGTCTTCAAGTTGTTGTCTCACTATAGGGGAGCTCGGTACTTGCGCCTCTTTCATGTTCTTAGAATTGAGAACAAGTGCCGAAATACGAGGAGAATCCAAAAACAACCATTGTCAGTAACGAAATGATCGCATGAAAGAGAGAAGTAGATCTTCTCGGTTATTTATTTCATTCAGACTAGCCACTGATAGCGGCTACTGGGGATCGCCATCGCTAAAGCATTGAGAGGAATCAAGATACTGTATGCGGAGAAGACCTACAACGAAGTGATGTACTGTAACGGTATGTGATAGATAGCTTTGAAGTAGGTAGTAGACTGGATATCCGTCTGCCATTTAGTGCGGTTCTGAGTACAATAATTCTTAAGCCTATTTTTGTATCAAGCTTGGCTCAGTTGTCACACCAGAGCTGTCATATTAGGGTTTGATCATCGAGCCTCCTTAAGGGTTGTGGCGCATTCTGGTCATTGAGACAAACAGACGTATTATCTGCATGCTTACTCCCCTTGATGCGGAGAAGGAGAGCGACGTCCGGTATGCGGGATGGATAGTCATTCTCTTTACCGCTTCTGCAACTGAAATTTTCGTTGCTGCGTAGCAGGGGGCTTTAGCACCATGCAAGAAGTTCGCTTAAGCTTCTCACGGAGGGGTAGCTTCGTGATCCATGGCAACTCCCGTGCTCTCGCTTGCGTATCCTCTTTAAAGGGAACTTCCAGAGAGAATAGCTACTAGTTATTGGGTTTTTGATAATTGCTTTGTAGATTTGATAAGCAGCTCCTTCGGCCATGTTTATGGAATAGCAAGTATTAAACGGCTTGGAGCTGCTTGCGATTCGGCCACCAAAAAAAAAAAAAAAATGAAAGATACATGTATACTATCGCAGGAGTTCATTATCTCTTTGAGCGAAAGCAATTGAATCCACTTGCTTAAAAGAGTAGTTTTTAATTTCACTACGGAGATACAGCTCCATGGGTGTGTTTTGCTCAAGTATTCTGACAGCAGTGTCGAGCTGAGCATGAACGCGTGCTTGTAGTATGCGTCGCAGCGGTCACGTAGAGCTACCGAATGCCGCGCTCAAGAAGGGATATCGGGAATTCCAGAGCCAAAATCCGACATTCTCAAGGCCAAAATCCTGCAGAAATGACTTGACAAGTCAGTAATTGTCGCTGGAGCCTGGGACAACATGGCGAGTCAATGGCAAGCCCACTTGCAGTCTCGTTGCGGCCGCCGACTTTGTCCTGACTCGTGTAATTCGCTTACCTAGTGGCAAGCTTCGGACAACCCCTCTCCGCGAGGTTGTCGCAAGTTATCCTGCCTGATCCTCAACAGTCAACGGATCTTATATCCTGTCATGGAAAAGATCTCTGACCGCGTGTTGAGAAGCCAAGCAAACTTTGACAGAGACTTGTGGCGTACCGGCGGCGTCAAAATTATTCGCTCTGGTGTGTGTCATGTATCAAGAAAGCCCCTGGAAAGAGTGGAGCGATAGCTGTCTTTGTTTCTGCTAGGGTTGGCCTAAGCTATGGGTGATGGGTCTGGCTCGGAGGATGAACTGGATGCGGCAACCACCAGCTACCGGCTCTAAGGAACGGCCCAACGGGCGGTCGACAGCGGGAACCCACCATGGCTTGACCAGTGGTATTGGAAAGTTCATGTCCAATGCTCGACTTTGGAGAGCGTTGCTATGCTCGTTCTTGGCTTCTTAGCTGATGCTGGCCTGCGCCATCTGAATTCTGAAAACTAAATAGCACGATAATTGACTCTATCTTGAAGCAAAACTTCAAAAACTTCGCGATACGATTCAGCCATGATGGCGGTTAGGCATGCCTAACGGAAACTCTTACCTGCTCTAAGCTCACGCCAATTTTGAAACTGCGGTGAATACTCTAGGTGTCCTCCAAACGCCATCCGGGCACCCTGATTAGCGCCACAGACCAGATTTAGACACTATGGCCGACAAAGGTCGACGAAGACAAGATCTGCGAAGTATATAGCGGGACGGCGATATCAGTGACAGCCATCTGCTAGACTTATTCATTACACAGCCTTACGCAGAAAAAAAAGGCTGGAAACATGTAAAACGTAGGGCTGGAATGCACTGACTACACAAGCGTCTTGCATTGCCGAGGCAGGTCGCCACAATCAAAAGCTCTACGACCCATCAACAACGTGCTATAGACACCATTCTCCAACTACTTCGTTTAGCGCCTCTCAGCTGCTAGGCCGAGTGGCGAGTATCCCTGCAGTCCATGTGTAGATACATGTCCACCAGACGACTCGACTCTCAAACACAGCTCTCATTCAGCTTTGTCCCGCCGACAACTAGAATTCTTACGAATTATATATTCTAATTTCCGGCCGGTCTTCCCGATCTGATGGGTCTGTGACAGATACAGACCTGTGGAGTTGGCCCCTAGTCCTGCCATCTATCAAATTCATACGGAGTACCTGTCATATTAGTCCTTGCATATTGTCTAGTCAAGCGCTCGTATACATTCATGCAGACGCAAGTCAAAGGATTTACCATGTGTCAGTGTGGATGTCAGGGGCTCGACTACCGATGGCACTTGCTACATAATACTAGCTGAGAAGATGCAAGGAGCTTCACGATCGTCCCCAAGTCAATCATTTGGGCTTCGCGTAACCCTTCCGGCCAGAGAGAGAGAGATCACACAAACTCCGCAAGATGATGGTCGACTAGTTTTAGCATCGGGTGCACTAGTCGCCGTGCCCTCAGGGAACCCGCAAGTACTTGAAGCCAGCGCCCGCCGTTTAGCGAAGGCCTCTGTACATATACAAAGCCACCGGCCCTATGGGTCTTGACTCTTCAAGTTTCTTTGTTGTTTGATCTTCGATCCGGGTCTTTGACCGTGTTACTGCCTTGTTGGAAGGAGGAAAATGACTTCCACATCGGATATCCAAGTAGCCTCTGTGGCTGCCGGGTTCACACTCGGCTTTGGATTTCTGACGGTATGGAAGGCAATCCAGCATACTATGAGAGCCAGACGGCCATGGAAGAGTCCATACATCTATATGATTTGGGGAGAGATTATTGCAAACCTCTGTCTCGGCCTTATTGGATGGTTCTTTCTTAACGACCAGCTCGGCCCAGAGTAAGTACAGACACATCCTTTCATGATGGCCAAGACGATTTAGCAATGAAAAAGAGAAAAGGCGGCATGGAATCCACCGTACATGGCGATACATAACATATATAATATGACAATTCCGCTTAGACTGTACCAAAGGAGGGAGCTTGGCTAACAGGACGCACTAGGATTCCTGTTCTATTCTTCTTCATCTTTTTCTGGGTGTTCGAGATACAGCTATTGATGCAAATCATCATCAATCGCATTGCAATTATTGCGGAAGACGAAAGCACGGTAGCAAAGTTGAAATGGGGCACAGCAGGCATTATTACGTGCATCAATATCGCCGTCTTTTGTATCTGGATCCCGTCGCATACCAGCCCGCCGGTTAGCGAATTGTGAGACTGATGGACCTCGATTCTTTTGTGTTACGAGTTTATTACTAACACAATCTCTGGCGTTAGGTTTGTCCGCATTAACGACATTTGGGATCGCATCTCCAAAATCTTAATTTTAATTGTCGACGCTGGCCTCAATTACTATTTCCTACGCACTGTCAAAGAGCGCCTCGTTAAACAGCATGGACTGAGAAAATACGCCCCCCTAGTCACTTTCAATGCTAGGCTAATGATAGTATCTGTTCTCATGGATGTAAGTTCACGGTCTTGTCCATACCACATACCTACATATGGATTTGACAGCTGACAATTGTATGGTAGGCCATGCTTATCGGACTTATGTCACTACCGAATCAAGATGTTTACATTCAATTTCACCCTGTTACGTACATGGTCAAGTTGAACATTGAAATGACAATGGCAGACCTCATCATGAAACTTGCAAAAACCGAGAACTCAGATATGAGCATGCCATCCTCCTCCCGCCGCCGAACCGAGACTCGGGACGAAGAAGAAGAGGAAGATACAAATGGGCAACAAAATTACAAAATGCAGCCTGTACTAAACACCAAGCCTACGGGGGAAGAAGATTTCTCTTCCATCGATGATGACATGGGTCAGTTCGACGAATCAAAAGCTGCTAGTACGCGCGGAATTCTGGACGGAGGGATACAAGTGGAAACTACCATCTCATCGCAAATCTCTCGAAACTCCAGAGTTGGTAGAGCGCAGAATGATGGCTCAGATGACGAGCTTGCGCTGTCGTATCCTGTCCGGTGACTGAGCCAGGATGTTGGAGAGCGTTAATTTGGCGTTGGTAATGAACCAGCTGCGTCGCAGCGGCACAGCATTGAAGATACCCAAGGGAAAAGTAATCCTGGGTCCAGGTTTACTATAATAGAAAGAAGAAGGCGTCGCGCAGTTGACTTGAGTTTTTTGGGATTTACGTAGTTTAACATGAATGATGCTATGAATATGCTAATTTTTTATGCTTCCTTCTTTGCTAGAGCTTTGCAATTTGCCTTGTATTCTTCAATCAAATCGCCTTTAAGATCCGTTGAGTTGCTCTCCTCCCACGGGTGGTCCCTTTCCACCTTTCTGATAAGACCGGCAAACTTTTGGTTTCGCGGCCTGATGCTGTATGGGAATAGATGAGGATGGTCAACTAGACCAGGCGAGTGTTTAAATTCCACATCAATCGGCTTGCCATTCTCGTCTACTGCCCTTTCGATTGTGAATGCCGCAAGAAGTCGTGCAATTGTGAGATAAAGGCTTTCGGTTGCAAGGTATCTTCCAGGGCATACTCTGCGACCGTATCCAAATGCATCGCCCAGGGGATCAGGCTCGTTTCGGGGTTCCAAGTAGCGCGCAGGATCAAATTCTTCGGGTTCGTGGTACACCTTGGGGTCGTGCAAGAACCACCAGATAGACGGCAGAATATACGAGTCCTTAGGAATGCGGTAACCGCGGAAGTAAAGCTCTTCTTCTGTTTTATGCGCTGTTCCAACCGGGACTACAGGGAAGTAGCGAAGTGCTTCTTTGGCGATAGCATCGGTGTAGGGCAAATCATCTCGGTCTTCGTACCCAGGCAAGCGGCCAGAGCCAACCACGCGGTCAATCTCTTCTTGAGCCTTTCGTTGAACCTCCGGAAACTTGATCATGGCGATGATAAACGTCATTAGAGTCGAGACCGTAGTGTCTGCGCCACCGCCATACATGCTTGTGGCTGTGAGCTGTATAATCTTCATATCCTCCGGGCTCACTCCAGAACCATCCTCGTTGCCATAAGTTCTAATAAGCCCAGAGACGTACGATTGTTCTTGGTGGATACCCAATTCCATTTGTTTTCTAACAAAGTGGTAAGGGGTGCTGACGACGGCCTCATTGATGGCTTTCCATTTGCGAGCAGTCTGCTTGAAGCCTGTGCCAGGGAACCAATCCGGGAGATGTCTGAGAGCAGGGATGATATCAACAGACCATGACATAGGTACAAAAGCTGCTGACAGATTCGACATGACGTCCTCAATAAGCTTCACCAGGGGGTCTGGGGTAAGCGGCTCAATTGTATAGCCATAAGTAATTTTCAGGATAATTGCTGATGCTTCACTGCAGGGGAATTAGCCAACGACGTTTCTTATAAAAAGTTTAAGAAACAAATTTGCAACATACGCTTTGATATGCTCTATCAGGTTCTCAGGATCGTTCAGTATACGCAGTAGCAGACGCTTAGACTCTACGTCCTGGATATCGCTGAAACGGGCGGCAAGAGTTTTAGTTCCCAGCTGCTGGTGAATATATTTGCGGTGTTGACGGAATTCGTCATCATAAGGCATAGCAGGCAAGAATGCAGCAAAGCCACACATCTCACTTGCAAAGAATAACTGGGCTCGTGCAGATGTCTTCAGCGACGTCTTTTCTAGAAGCTCCTGGACGGCGTCTGCATCATGAAGAATGACCATTGTCTGGCCCAGTACACTGACCGAGCTGACAGGGCCATATTTGTCTTTGAAAGGAAGCCAGTGTTGAAACTCCGGTACACCCGGGGGTGGAAGATCATTGATGTTTCCAAGAACGGGAAGAGGCTTCGGCCCTGGTGGTAGTGGGAGGAGATTGTCCTTCTTGCGGAAAAAGAGGCGATAAATAACAAACGCCAGGGCAACAACAATGCCCTGGAGAATTATTAAATTAGACATTGTGACTCACAACAGAATACGCCAGGCAGTAAAGGCCTTGCGAATTTGCCATCCGAAGGGTAAAGTTAAGAAAGGGTCTGACACAGGGGCATGGCCAAGCTATATAATTCAGTTATAACAGTGCTTCCCGCTCTTCATCTCCTTCTCCACACTATGAGCTCCAATCACAATCGAAACATTACGTGTATCTTGATATTCTTGCTATCACTGTGGAAATCAAAAATAGGTCGCCCCTCGTAATCCTAAATGGTGTGTGCGTCCGCCTCTATATACCCATGTACCTCATCTACATTCTACTTGAGCGCGTACGCTAACAGGGACGGTTGGTTCGCTTGCGTCCTTTTTTCCGAAAGAGTGAACACCATTGTCTATTGGGAATAAATTCAAAACAACATATTCCTATCCGGGTTAAAACTGTGATTATCTCATGATTCCACATAGACCGCGGGGACAACCCCCCTCTCTAAGTTAGTCGTCCGCGATTTAGCTCCAATGAGCTCTTGTCTTAGGGCTGTCCAGGTGGGCTCACAGCGCCCGCAACGCCATATTAACCACCGTGAAACTCTGATGAAGAGCTTCAACCCAACTGTGTGACGGAATGATATCGATAGGCGTCAGATTTATCTTTGGGCCGGATAAGTCAAGTTTGGATAACCAAGACGATATACACTGGATTAACAACACACGCTGATTGCGACTTTCAACAGGCCGTCATATCGAGCTACATACCATACTAGTGTAATCACATGCATGCTCGTTAACAAACACAGCGACATAGCCGAGCAAAAAATTGCCTGGCTTGGCGTGGACACTTCTCCAAAAGTTAGTCCACCTTGGCAGCAGTTTCAAATGCAATATGATGATGCGACCGAGCCAAGCTAAAGAAATAGTAATCGCGGCGCGCGCCTGTGACCCTGTCTCGAAAAATGGGCTAAACGGAGTTTCGCGTAAACTTTCCACGCCGGCGGGATGTTTCCGTGGCTATCTATCTCCTTACAACGGTGTATTAAAAAGCCTGCTTGCCCCAGAGTAACTGATCCTTTTCATAGGGCTGTCGCTGACTTTAATTCCCAGCCGTTGAGCTGAGAATCCTTTTCGCCCCACAGGTTCGCGAAGCTCGCTTAGATGGATCAAATGGGAAAATGCTGATTTGCCAATTAGGGATGGTGCTACATTTGGAAGATATCACTGTTGCTTCGAAACAAGATCAGATCAATGCCCCAAGGAGCAACCCCGCGCAAATGGAATGGCGTATAGTAGATGGGTGCGGCCATTAAGTTCCTATGGGAAATACCATCCAATCAAGTTATACACACGCCGGTTAAATGATCGACGGACTATTTTGGATTACTTATCTAGTCTATCGTCCCTACCCCCTCGCCAATAGATATCTGGCAACTCTCCGAGTGTGCGCGCAAACTAACGCAACAATGCTGACAGGCATACACGATTTCCCTGTCAACTTCAACTTCGCGTTGCTGACCTTGGCTTTGTAACTGTTTGCTCTTGAAATGTGTGTTAGTGTTTAATAAACTCGTTATCTTTGAAGCCCTGTCTCCATTTTCGCAATATTTCAGCTAATTATGGCAACCAAGACGAAGTTCAATAGTGGATTTCTTTTTCTTGATAATGCAGGAACTAATGTTTGGGACTTGATGAAGGCAGAATTAGTAGAGAGTAGAAGGACGAAACCGCCTATGTAAATCATTGGAGCTCCTTTATCGCGATTCGTCTCGCAATATGGCCCGCTTGGCTTTATTTCCTCGGTAAGGCTATTGATACTTGAAAACTTATCCATTAATGCCGTCTAACAAGTTCCGTGCAGTACAGTGCTTTTGAAAGAAGCACGTACCCTTCACGTATATCTTTAAATTTGTAAAATTACCGCACCCTCTTAAAAACCTACAACGAGGAAAAAGGTGAACGTTTTATGTAACTGTACATTTGCTTCTTACCTAAACTAAACAATGCACAATTACCGGACCGTTTACCAAGTTGGGAACTAGAAAACCGTTGATAGCGGTAGCAAGTAGTTAGTTAGTGCGACTGAAACGAGTTTTGCCTAGTTACTATATTGAGTAACTAAAATCTCACAATAAGTTAACACTTAGTAGTCTGATTAGAATCGAGTCATTTAGCAACTGGATCATCAGAAATGCTTTGTAGAATCGCAGCAGTACACATATTGTTTAATGACTTCTATGAGGTGGGTGAGAGACGTACCAATTGGATAGAGCGGCAGATGAAATGTAGATGCACTTGTTTGCGTGTGAGTTCCTAGTTCTTTCGTCCGATGGAAGAGTTCAATTCAATTACTTACTAGACGGGTCGTTTTCAGTTGCGCTAACACTTGACCATCGTTGGTCTTTCTCAATTTCAGAATCTAAAGAATAATGAGTGCGGCTTGAATTACTCTATCAAGATAACCAGGAGAGGCATTAAACTTCAAATCTAACAAAGCTATTATGCTGTTGAGAAATGCGTTCATACACCACGCACTCCCCTCTTGCGATGAAATAGTCCTGCTGAGATGGGTGTCAATAGGTGCGCAGGTATATATGTCTATGCACACAAAAGAGCCATTGCATGCGAGACGAGAAGAAACTTGCACTGGTAGATGGCGCAAGGAATACCTACCTATAGACTCAGCTCTTACTAGGTACCCTGTATTACCGCATTTGGTGGTGCGCTAAATAACTTCATCGCATCAATGCTTCATTCACGAGTAATTTGGTAATTGTTGCAGCAAAAAATGCCATATGGACTTCGGTGCAATGTGCTGGTTTAGGCAGGAGATTGGATGTTAAATATATATGATGAACTATGAGGATATAGATTGCGTGCTGTATCATTCGTTCTGCTTGGCCGCTGATGCTGTCTGTCGGCATCGATCCGTGATATTCGCCATTGATTCCCCCGCCGATGCAATACCCAGCAATACCGGCCCTGCAATTACGCCTTATCACGCAAACGTTTTTCGGACATATATTCTCTATATGGCCAAGTACAGAATAAAAAGTAGGAAGATACTGTATTGTTTATGCCAAGGTTATTTTAAGGATCAGATAGTTTCAAGCATTAGAATGAGATACAAACACTAACACTGCTATGGCCTTTGCAAGAAGATATCCAGTCATATCTTTTCGCTTGACTTAACTCTGCTCAATAAACTGTATCAAAACAATTTTGGAAGGTGGTATTCAAAATTATCATACAAGATGCCTTACTATGTACAACTGAAAGTTCTAGATAACTATAAAAGCAGGTGTATTTCCACGCTCGAAGGGGATTGAACAGCATCCAGCGGCATACTTCAGCATCAAGCGCCAAGTTCTCCTCCAGAACATCGACAAAACTTTACCAATTACTAAACGTTTTCATTTAACAAAATGAAGTTCTCCGCCATCACTCTCAGCTATGCGCTGTTCGCTAGCTATGTCAGTGCCGCTCCCCGAGGCCACAGCACTCTGGAAGAGCGTATTGCTCGCAGAGCTGCAGCACGCTCATCCAGACCCAACCAACGCATCGAAGCATCTGACAGGAGCAACAATACCGATGTCTCTTACTCTACGAACTGGTCGGGAGCTGTCATCACGTCGCCCCCATCTGGACAGACCTTCAACGCTGTGTCTGCCAGTTTCGTAGTGCCCACACCTAAGGCCCCCTCTGGGGGATCCTCTCGTGGAACCTACAGTGCTTCTGCTTGGGTGGGAATTGATGGTGACACATACACGAACTCAATTCTGCAGACCGGTGTTGACTTCACTATTGAAAATGGTGTGGTGTCTTATGATGCCTGGTATGAGTGGTTCCCCGATTACGCCTACGATTTCTCCATCCAAATCAACGAGGGCGACACTATCAAGGCTAGTGTCAGTGCAACTACCAGCACTTCTGGTGTTGCTATTATTGAGAATGTCACTACGGGCAAGACTGTGACCAAGTCTCTCACCTCTTCCGCCGCACTTGGAGGACAGAACGCAGAATGGATCGTGGAAGACTACGAGGAAGGCTCGTCTTTAGTGAACCTAGCCAACTGGGGCAGCGTTGTTTTCACTGGTGCTACAGCTTCAACCAAGAGCTCTACGCTTGATGCCTCTACTGCTTCTATTATCGATATTCAGCAGAGTGGCAAGACACTCACTAGCGTGACTGTCAGCGGCTCAACCGTCACTGACAAGTATGTTTAAATTGGTGATACAAAAGCTGTCTTCAACTCCGCTAGGCCTTTTATCACTGGCTCGACATTTGATAAGCCTTCTGGAAACAATAGATGGCCCGAGTTGTCGCATTTACGATCAAATGGTGTTTGGAAGTATTGGGGATCATTGGTAGTCGATAGCGCAGATTCTATAGTCAAATTCTAATCTGTTTGTTTGTGGAAAGTGTAAACATATCATTTCGTTTATAGCTCCTACCTTATAGCGACTCCCAGCATTTCACCTGGGATATAAAAATCACTATCGAAGGTCACTACCTATCGTTTCTTTATCCACAAAACAGCCCCAGAAATAGCTTCGGCAGCGCACTACTATCACTCGGGATCGGACAACCAAGATCGGGTGAGCTAGTGGGTTCTCTTTGCATATAAACTTGCCCTGATTGTCGGAATCTATCAATAGCTTTTCAATTATATTCAATTACATGCATCGTGTATTCAACTGATGTACCTCTTTGGCTTAATTTTGATCTTATATCGCGTTACCGCTAGATCTGCACTGATGCAACCAGTCATGTATCCCGCACAGCCATGAATGGAATAGCCAATGCTCTGCCAGTGCTAACCACAGTATGACCAACGAGAATACATAAGATGATGTCCCAGGAACTGAATTGTTTAACGACAGAGGCCGATAAATGGCCAGCATAGCTGGACGCGTTAAAGACTGCTCTATGCCTCAAGATTCACTTCTGCATGGCGGGACACTGAAATGTATCAAGCGATACCCTGTCCAAAGTCAATCCTGCTCGGATCAAGCGGCACAAGTAGTCAGGGCATTTTGTGCGGTTCGTCATTTAAGGTCCGTTTGGGAGAATCATGCGAAATACAGTGAAACACTGGCTTTCCTGGTATCAATGGAGCGTATCTTGGGCCGTTGGAGGAAGCACTCTACTGGATATCGCGTATTTTGAAGAGAGCGACATCTTTCACAGATTTTCTGAACGTAACAATTCAGAGATGATTCTTTACCTAGAAAAAAATAGTATAAGATCGAGTACTCTATGAGTAGTAGATCAAGGAGCAATTTATCACGCCATTCTTGACATAATGCACCGATGTAACATCAGGCTCTTTTGCATGCAACATGCCAAATCTCCACCTTGGGCCTGGAAACAGAAAATAGACGATGGAATACAGCAATATGAACATCATATATCTCAATTGTAGAGTAATAGAAGCGACTTTCGCCTTGGCATTATCCGCGTTGCTGGCACCATAATAGCTTCCACTAGTGAAAAGACTCAGCTATTGCTTCGTGCGGATAATAATCCGATACTCTTAACAAAATGTCCACAATTGTTATTGCGCCCGGCCAGGCTATGCAGCCCACGTGGAACATGAGATTAGCGAAGAAATCAATACCGAATATTTAGAGAATCTGGTCGTGCGAAAAAGCCAAATATTAAATCCTTGTCAGGAAAGTAAGACTGGAAACGTCTAGACCAAAACTTTCGAGCAGGGTTTCGGTTTTAAGTAGAGTAATTCTGATTTGCAGCCTGCGTCTCGTCTGGAGACACAACTTCATCCGCATTAAAATTCGGCCAGAAAGCCTGTGCAATGTTAATTAGGAGCTCGCCATTTATATGTGGATAGAGGGCTTACCGATGAGTCCAAATCCAACCAGTCTGTGAGCTGCCAATCATGGAAGGTAGGCATATCTGCTATCGAATTGCTTTGTGAGACGTTAAAAGATCCATCTCCATCCTCCGTTTGAAGAGTAGGAGTGCCTGGATTTGGATTTATTGACTGTTCATGCAGTGCAGTATTTTGTGGTCTCATCTGCTGCGGAGTCGACTTGTTTACCGCAGCAGCTCGAAATCCTTCCAGAATCACGGCATATCGCCGACTAGGCGAGTTTGATGATGTTGCTTGAGCAAGATGGACGTGACAGTGCTCTGCAAGTTGCATCAGTCTCGCAGTATAACTAGGGTCGTCTGTAGTGCCCATGCGATGTTGCTGTATAATCCACACATATGTTACCACCAGGGCACAAAATGTCACGTAGTGAGTCCACCAAAAAGCGTGAAAAATAGGGCCGTCTCGGGCCATAGTGTCCACCGACTCTAGAACATCTTTCGCAGCCTTGATACAATCGCTGACTTGTGAAGTATAAACAGAAGCAGGAGAACGCATCAGAAATAGGCGGTTGACGTGCATAATAGCGTGCGAGTGCGCGAGCCCCAGCGCCAAAGCTGGTCTTCGATAGCTGGGGATCAAGATAGACGGATGAACAGCGCCGAGATGAGCAGGTAGACTTTGATGCCAATCTTGAATCCGTTGTGTCAAGTCTCTCGCGGCGGCTATTCTTGCGACTTCAGAAGTGAGCTTGGTTGTATACATATCTTGTGAGATGGCTCCAATTATTTGGGCAATGCTAATGAACAAATATGTTAGTGTGATGCCCAATCATAGATGGAAAAATGATGAAAAACATAAAAAATGCTTACCGAGCGTGAAAGACCAGGGCGTCAGTGTGGCACCCTCGGCGATCGTCAAGGTCGCCAATTGGCCCGTCCGCTGACATGTCCTCGTCATTAATCTGATCAGGCAAGTCTTGATCAATATATTCATCGTGAAAATGGCGTGGTCTTCCAAATACGACTCCAAGGTAATTGTCAAGAACATATGCAGTCCAAAAAGTTCTAAGAGAGCACTGTTTTTCGACATAATCGGTTGCTGGCTTATGTCTTCTTCTCCAGTCGGCACGTCGCTGCAAACCAAGAGCAGAGATGAGCTGGAGTGCATTTCCAAAGATGTACCAGCTCTGATTGAATCGCGAAGTTGTAAGAAGATATAGCACTTGGACGATGCGAACTTGCGCGGACTCCAGCCTCGGAAATCCTGTCTCTTGCTCGGCGAGCTTCATTGAGAAGCGGAAAAGATTATCAGCTAGGCGAAGCGCTTGACAATCTTTGGCGGGATGCCCCTTGGACTTCTCACGATGGAACTTGGCAATTGATAGTATTGCGTATATAGTAGCCGCCTTTGCTCGTCCAATCGTGTGCCATATCGGTATCCCTTCTCTCAGATTTCTCTCCATGATACTCAGCCAATCTTCGGTAGACGGACGATGCAGGATGCGGTATGTCGCGATACAGACATCAAAGTAAAGCGCCAATAAGACTCTAGCCTCTAATGGGTCGGGAAGAGTATACTGCTGCTGGCCACTTTCCCCTTCTATTGCCAATGGCTTGTCTCCAGCCATATATACCAACTGAATTTCTGCTGATGACCGAGAATCATCGCTCCCTTGGCTGCTACCATGAGTCGCCAGGCGCTTTGACGCTCTATGGAGAAATGCCAGACTGGACGTTGGATCAAACACTTGGCCTTGGATTTCCGCCATTCCCAACTCAGGAGACGCACGAGAGGGGGCAGTCAGTCCTTCGGATGGTCGCGAAGTCTGGACCAACTGCCCATTACCAATTGGGGTTGAACCAGAGTTCAGCACAAACGATGTGTTTTCAGATACGGCGAATCTGCTGGCTGAAGAACGTCTGCTACCGCCTGCCGACTGCAATTGGCCAACATCAGATGACGGCGGAGGCGTAGGAGGCATGCCGCGAGTATACTTTGCTTCGTACAAGCAAACCCGGCCTCTTGATATGCATTTTGCACATGGTTGGTCACCGCTGCATTTCGCCTTTCTTGACTTGCAAAAGTCACAAGCGCGACTCACTTTACGTGCCTTCCGGGACGCAAGATCCGGGGAATCTCTTGGAGCATGTTCAATGTACTCAGAGCTCCTCTTCTGACCTGTAACTTCTGGCGCCATTTGGTGCTTACCTAGTCGATATGTGGTGGATACGGGCTGGATACGCTTCTTGCTAGTATCACCGCAACGAAGCAAGGAAGGATCCAAGAAGGCGGAAAAGAAGCCGAAGGATGAAGTATTAATACTGGGGTAAGGCAGCGGTGTACTAAAATAGTAGGTAGCAGCGTCCCTTTCCCCGGTGAAAAAACCGGGATAATTGAAGATGCCGCGTTGCGGGGATTTAATGACATGATTCCTAGTTTTAATCCACCCTGGGGCCTAGCCTCCATATAGAATATTATAGGCTGACATCGTGTATTAGAATAAAGCAGCATAGTATGCCTTCTTTGGGCGGTATTTTAGCTGCTATATGAGTACAAATCACCGAGCTTGTCAATAATTTTTCCGTACATACGCAAGTTCTCGTTCGGTCTCGAAAGTCTAGAATAATTCATATATTGGCCTTCTCGTATCATATGAAGTCACATAATAGCTAGGCTTTCATTCTAATAAGATAGATAATTTGCTTAATTTGTTCTCTCTTTTATAAATGGTAATAGGGTGTGAGGTTTTGCCAAACAACTCAAAGCTGACCGCAGATGTGTAACCTTTGAGCTGTGACAGCTGCTAACCCTAGGCCAATTTACTGCTCATCAGAGCGTATATCTAAAAAGCAAACTCTTGTCCCCTAACCTAAGAAGCTCATCTTCCGAGAACTGTCCTCTTATCTGCTCTTCGGGAATCCTGGATCTCTGCTTATTGGTCCACATGTAACTCAGCTCGAGGAACAAGGCAACAAGAACGCCAGAGCCACCAAAGGCCAAAGAAAGACCAAAGCCTGTGTGGTAGAACGGCGCTTCTTTGTCAAGATACATGAAGCTACCGATAATGCCACCAATGTTGCCCATACAGATGCAAAAAGCAACTCCGATCGCGCGGCGATTGGTTGGAGCTAGGTTATTGGCGGCCCAACTGGTTCCCGAAGGCTGGACGGGATAGATACCCATACAAGTAAGGACAAGAGCGAAATAGCCAGGGCCGGTATGGCTGCCTCCTAGGTCGCCGTTGAAGCCCATCACAACAGAGTATCCAATGGCGATGAATAACAACGGGATGACAACGAAGGGCATCCTCCAGAGAAAACGATCGGATAAGAAAGCGAAGAAGATTGAAGAAATGCCTCCAGCCACATAAGCAGGAACTGTCATGAGTTGAGCGATTGTGTTGTTGGAAAAGCCCATTGCCTTGATGATGGAAGGAAGGGTAAATTTGGTGCCGTAGGAGCATGCCGAAATACAAAGGAGAATGTATGCTTGAAGATAAAGCCTCCAGTTAGTGAGAACCATTTTGAACTCATACCAGTCGAAACGATTTTCAGCTGACTGTTCCGAGAAACGTCCACCTTGTTTCACAAATGTTTGAAGCTCAAGGAATCTGATTTCGTCTTGCGACAACCAACTTCCTGAAAGCGACGGGGAATCGATGAGAAAAAAGAAGCAAAGCACTCCAAGTAGGGTAGTAGCAATTCCTTCCAGGAGGAAGATCCACCGCCAGCCTTCATAGCCACCAATGCCATCCATTTGAGCAATTGCAGCAGCCAAGAGACCTGAGAACGCTCCAGACAAGGCGCTGGTGCAGTAAAAATACGCAATTCTAGTGGCGAGCTCTTTTGGCATGTACCAAAAAGTGCACAGATAAATTGCACCGGGATAAAATCCTGCTTCAAATACACCGAGCAAGAGTCGCACTGCTAGCAGCCCGCCAAAGTTGCGAACAACTCCGTGCATGGTCATAATAATTCCCCAAATTGTTACAAGCGAGCCGAGATAGTATGAGGGGCGCTTGAACTTCTTCAATAAGACGTTGCTGGGGACTTCGAGCAAGATGTACGGTATGAAGAAGAGTGCTAACACAACGTTATACTGGTTGCCGACTAGATGGAGATCTTCGGAAAGTCCTTCAATTTTTGCATTTCCAATATTTGCACGGTCGAGCTGGGAGACGAGATATAGAATCGCCAGCATTGGTACAAGTCGCAAGTCAATCTAGAGGCATAGAGCGATTAGCATTAATGTTTATGGCAAAAATGCGCCTGCTTTCGCTTCCTCACCTTTCTGATAATTTTCTTTCTCTGTTCTTGCGTTATGCTATTATAGAAGGCCGCATCATCTTCGCTCAGACCCAGCACAGGTATGTTGTCAATAATTTCGACTTGTGCCGTCTTCTCTATGTCGTTGGTGGGTATTCCATCTTTATCATCAATCATGACAATCTCCGGTTTCTCCATTTTGGCAACGTTTAGCGCCATGCTGGCTTTTGAGACAAGATTGGAGAAGCTGGATATAAGTGCTTAGATGAAAGTCACATAGGATCTCAGGGTCAACTGTGAGAAAACGGGAAGAGCAACGCTTGAATCTTATGCTATGCAGCCATCGAGATTGTGTCAGAAGTTAATTACAAAGTAGCTATAAGCTGTCCTTAAATATGGCCTGCACTTGCAACCGATCTGATTACATTTCATCCAAATCTCGTCGTTGAGCATTAGCCCCGCACTCCAAAATCTGGGGTAAAGTTTCCACTTGGATTCTGCTAACGAAAAGCCGGTTGATGTTGAGGACTTTTATCCGAAATCCCACGATCGTCGTCGTGCTAGCGGATAAAGATCCGTAAGGAACAGCTATCGAGAAGGAATATAAATGAAACACACAAGAGGACTAGTTGGCAGTGCTCTAACTGTTATCAAGCTTAGATAAGCATTCACTACTATTGCGGCTAATTTCAATCCTCAGGATTGAGGACGAAGGAATGAAATAGCTCCTATTCCCCCAATCTCAACTGTGCAAAAGAATTCTGATTTAAAGTTCTCATAGGATATCAGAGTCTTAATTGTCATGCCTGCCGCTATCTACCTTTCGGCTCCTCACCAGGGGTCCTTGGATCCCTCAAGAAAGCCCGTGGTGAGGCCATCGTCAACTTCAGCTGCCAGTACATCCAAACCCGAGTCTGTACCCCGCACAATAGATGCACTTTTACGCCTGCGCGCGATATCTTATCCTCAGGATCATATTATTTCCTACCCAAAATCAGGAATAGACTTTGTCGACTATAACCTACAGCAACTTGATGTATTCGCTTGGAGGGCGGCGAATCACTATGGGCAGCATCTTCCTGCTCGAAAGTCATCGAATGAAAAGCCGCAAGTTGTAGCGCTATTGGGTGTATCCAACTTCGAGTATCTCATTACGCTTCTTGCTTTAATAAAGCTTGGGCATACGGTCCTACTTCTCTCTACGAGGATCACAGTTCCAGCCATTGAATCTCTTCTCAATGCTGCCTCGGCCTCTACAATCATTGTAGATAGGAGACATTTGCGTACTGCCAGAGAAGTTCAAGATCTGCTGCCGCTGTTGCAACCGTTTGAAGTAGTAGACCGTTCAGTATTTGAGTATTCAATTGAAGCCCATGGAGATACTCAACTAGACTCTCAACTGGATGCGGAAATTGAGGCGCAAAACATTGCTCTTATCGTCCATTCAAGCGGTATGCAGACTCAAAGTTTACAATTTGTTGAATTAAAAGCTCACAACAGCATAGGGTCAACTGGCCATCCAAAGCCAATCTTTCAAACGCACAAGTCATGTCTTGCAAATTATTCAAGTAGCATGAATATGAAATCATTCATCACCATGCCGTTGTTTCACAACTATGGCGTCTGCAGCTTCTTTCGCGCAATATACGCCCGCAAGCCCATTCATTTTTACAATGCTGAGCTTCCATTGACGCATGATAACTTGGTAAAGATCTTCCAAGAACATAACTTTGAGATTTTCTACGGCGTTCCATACACTCTGAAATTACTTTCAGAATCGCAGAGGGGCATTGATCTCCTTCAAGGTTTAAAGCTTGTGATGTATGGTGGATCCGCCTGCCCAGATGATCTGGGAAATCTTCTTGTCGAGAGTGGAGTAAATCTCATGGGGCATTATGGAGCGTAAGTTAACTCATGTTTCGCATTACTGTGAAACGATACTAACAACATGTAGGACTGAAGTCGGGCAGCTCATGACCTCTTTTCGCCCGGAAGGGGACAAAGCGTGGAATTATGTACGAGAACACGACGCAATTTCGCCATATTTGAGATGGGAGCCACAAGGCTCAAATTTGTATGAGTGTGTTATTTTGGAGGGCTGGCCATCTAAAGTGCAATCTAATCGGCCAGATGGCGCTTACGCGACCAAGGACCTTTTTGAACCTCATCCAAGCATTCCTAGAGCTTGGAAGTACATTGCTCGACTTGACGACACAATTGTTCTTGTCAATGGTGAAAAGTTCAATCCGGTGCAAACAGAAGGCAGGATACGATCGGATAAAAATGTCACAGAAGCCGTCGTGTTCGGTGCCGGCCGTGCGCATCTTGGGATTTTGCTCGTCCCAGCTGCTGGATTGGCCACTCACACTAATGAAGAGATACTTGAAATAGTCTGGCCAATCGTCGAGTCTGCGAATAAATCTGCAGACGCCTTTGCCCGAGTCTCGCGGGATATGATCCGGCTATTACCACATGACTGTGCCTATCCTCGCACTGACAAGGGAAGCATAATACGACAAGCCTTTTACCTGAAGTTCAAAGCAGAGATTGAGGAAACCTATGCTCTTGCCGAGTCAAGCCCAGAAGAAGTTATGCAATTTGATCTCCCAGAGCTGCAGCAGTTTATAAGAGATCTTCTACAAAGGACTCTTGAAACACCTACACCAGTCAAAGACGATGAAGACTTTTTCTCTCTGGGTTTAGACTCATTGCAAGCTATCCAAATGAGAAGTGAGATACTGAAGAAGGTAGACATTGGCGAAAACAAACTTGGACAGCAAATTGTATTTGAACAGCCGTCAATCGCCAAATTGAGCAGCTTTTTGCTTTCTCTGCGAATAGGCAGTGATGCCAATGACAACATGTCCATCGAGCAACAGATGGAAAACCTCGTGATGAGATATTCGACAGAGACTTTGTCTATATCTACTAGTTCATCAATTGTAAGCCTCCACTACAAACCTTATGACCGATAATGATTCTGACCTCCTACCGTCTAGGTTGTTACAGGCGCTACCGGCTCTCTTGGAGCTCATATTGTCGCAAAGCTGGCTTCGAGACCCGACATTGACCAAGTTTATTGTCTAGTTCGTGCTAATGACCTAAGCCATGGCTATAAGCGAGTTGTAAGCTCAATGATACAGAGGAGAGTTTACCACTCGCTATCACTGGCCTCAAGGCGTAAAATCATTGTCTTACCATCAAACTTGGCGGAGCCAGATCTTGGACTATCCAAATCAGCCTACGAAACCATCACTGAAAATCTTACTACGGTGATTCACTGCGCGTGGTCTGTAAATTTCAACATGCACCTCTCGAGCTTTGAGAAAGGGAATATCGCAGGTGTATCGCATCTTATTTCTCTCTGTCAATCTGCGCAGCCACCAGCAACAATGAACTTTTGTTCGTCTGTCAGTACCTGCTCTCAGTCAACGGTTATTCCTGTTCCCGAGCGCGTTCCAGACTTTTCATGGGCACAAAACATGGGATACGCTCAATCTAAATCGGTAGCTGAGCATATTTGCGCCAAAGCTGCATCTCAGGGTGTAACTACGCGCGTGCTTCGTATAGGACAAATCGTTGGCGATACAGAGCATGGCGTGTGGAACTCCCAAGAAGCAGTTCCTATGATGATGCAGACTGCGGTAACAATCGGCGCTCTACCGAGACTTCAGGAAACCCCGTCGTGGCTACCAGTCGATGTTGTGGCAGATGTCGTCACAGATATATCGCTTTCTAATGCAGGAAGCATATTTACAAATGTTACTAACCCACAACTCTTTAGCTGGTGTCGTGATCTTCTACCTGCTCTACGCAAATGCGGGCTGGTCTTCGACGAAGTCGAGCCCAGAGAGTGGATAAAGAGATTGCGGGCATCAAACCCGGACCCAGTGGCCAATCCGCCTATCAAGCTAGTGGATTTCTTTGCGTCCAAATATGACAGAGATTCATTAGTTCCGTCAAAAATATTCTCCACTGAGGTGGCGCGTTCTTTCTCTCCAGCTTTGGCTAAAGTTCCTGGTCTTGTGGAGGAGCATGTAGCCAAATTTATTGGTTATCTCAACGGAAAGGCATGGAAAAGGTCATCGTCTCCCACAGAAGTTGAGAAGATGGTCATTGTGATGATGGGTCCCTCTGGAACTGGAAAGTCGACCTTGGGAGATGCGATAGCGCATGCTCTTGATATTCCTTTCATTGAAGGTGACGAGCTTTACTCCCCCCAAGATATCGTGAAAATAAGGTCGGGTATTACGCTTTCCGAGGGAAATAGCTTATCTTGGATCGACAGAATTAACCGGCGAACCATAGACGTACTCACCGATCTTGGATATAACTGTTCGGTTGTCAGCTGCTCTGCTTTGAGAGAAACATACCGCAACCAGATTCGTCGCCATATGGCCACGCATAGAGTCAAAGCCATATTTGTTGACTTACAGGTTGAGAGAGATTTTCTTCAGAGACGTTCACAGGAGCGTCAAAACAGCCTCGGAGGAGCCAGTTCTGTTGATAGCGAACTAAACTTGTACGGAGAACCTAGTAGCAGGGAGTATGACGTCGTACCGGTAGATGCGGAGAGGGCTGATCAAGTGGTAATGGATGAGATTCGATGGATCATTGAAGAAGCAGCTGTAGGGTTTTAGAGACATTTCGAGTCACTTATGGTTGTGGTAAACCTAGAAAATTGTTATATTTAGCATTTATAACCTTCTTTCATTCTTTCTCCCTTTTCCTTATTTTAAGAGTTAGAGGCTGGACTCCACCCATGTCTGTTTAGTTTTGGTTGGAAAGATCATATGCGATGTCGCAACTTATGACAAGCGTAATTACGAACATTGATGGTAAAGTGAACTTGCACTGGTAGTAACCTAAACGATATACTTTGTTTACAGAGGCTGCATAAGTACCGATGGCCCTACGGGCACGATTAGAGGTCCCTGGCTCTCTAGCACAATCTTCCACCTAGAATCCGCGTAGCCCAGGGCATATCGCGCGATATTGGGCTCTGTTGTGCGATAAAATGCTGCGCGCAATGGCCCCTCTTCATTCTGATCCCAGTATAGCCTCCGAAGCCAGGCGTGCAACCGGGGATAGTCGTGTCGGATCGATTTGAGGTTGCATTGAAAGACACTATGGTACGCAACATCGAATCGCGCCATAGTGGTGTATAGACGTACGTCGGCGTCGGTGATTGAGTCTCCTAAAAGAAAGGGCTTGCCATGGCCAAGATGCTCTTCGAGGCGATCGAGGGATGCGAAAAGGGGGTATATGTTTTCCTCGTATGCTTTCTGCGACTTGGAGAAGCCAACCTTGTATACCCCATTATTCACGGTGTCATATACCCAATCATTCATGGCATCAATCTCAGCCCTGAGATGCAGTGGATATAAACCTTTTCCTGGCCGGTTCTCTTCACGGAGGTGCTCTGGCAGCAAGTCGTCGAATTCTGAATAGAGCATGCGGATAATTTCTGAAGACTCATTATTAACCAACACGTCGGCCTTTTTGTCCCATAATACAGGTACAGTGTAGCGGCCTGTATAACTAGGGTCGGCTTTGAGGTATAGTTCTTTAAGCTTTTTGAACCCATGCAGAGGATCTTCATCAAGAGAGCCCCCTTCGCCGCTGAAATACCATCCCTCAGGGCCCATAGTAAAATGGAGCTGGTAAACGTCGATTATAGACTCGAGCCCTTTGAGAAGCCGGACTATTAAAGTTCTATGCGCCTACATAAAATTATATTAGCTGGTTCTACCTCTAGTCATGATTCATTCAATCCAGCAGAAGCAAAAGAGAGAACATGATATTACTTACCCATGGGCAACCAGGGGAGAGATAGAGGGCATATCGGCCCTTTTCAGCGGGAAACCGTGAATTTGGGTCCTTGGAGATGAAGTTTCGAAAAATGCTATCTGGGCGAGTAAAACTGCCATCCTTGTGGTAAACCTGAGTGAAGTAAGCGATGACTTCAAATAATACAAATATTCTTGCGAGAAACCAACCAATTTTCCTGACATGTTGTATAAGCTATGTGCGATGACACGCTACAAAAAGAACAGAAGAGCCAAGTACAAAGGCTATATGTATGTTTTAACTGGTGCGGGTTATGAATCACAGATTCTTTCAGTCTTCAGGTAATGGAAAAATGCTCAAGGCACACAGATATGTTATCGCATAGGTATTATACATAGGCAGCAAATGACATTTCTTCCCATTTGCCTACTATCTTGTCGCTCGTGCTGTGATCGATGAGCTTACAAATTCAGAAGCCACAGTGCGGGGATTGGATTTCCAAGCCTTTATCAATCAAGATTGGAGCTAGGCATTGAATGATGTAAGCCATTGGGTAAGGCGCCGTGCCAGAAGCAGTATTATTTCTACAGTGCCCTCTTGCACATATGTGTTCTAGGCGATGGCAAAATGAAAGTATGGGAGGAAGTGGTTTTGGAAACACTGATGCGGTCGCTGAGATAGAAGATATAGCAAAAATATGTCACCACAACGGGAAATTCCTTCGCAAGCTCGACAACAAATAAAAATTGTTCCAAGAGACCCGCAAGCCTGTTTAAAAATAGTACTTATAGGAATGCTATGAGCAAGGATCTCGCACTGGAAGGCTTGTAGGCACGTCCGAACCAATGACTAGGCACAGATCAGGCAAGAAACGGAGATAACTTTCGGCTTTTTATAAGTCACATATGACAAGAATTTCCGTTGTGGACTGCTACTAGTTGTAATCATGTACCGTTAGCTGTTACGGAAGAAACGTTGTTAAGTATAGTAGATGGAGTTCCATGGCATCTTATGCCCGTCTTGAATGGTCGGTAGCGCTACTACCCTGCTGCCCCTCATGAGATTACTATTAGAGTGTGATCGTACCACAACCGCTATATATAATCACGCCAATGATGGCATTCAATTGGTGATACTTAGGAGAGGAGCATGAATCCTTTCCACAAGCAATTGAGCGGTCAGCTTGCGCCTGTCATGGCGCACACTTTCTTTGTGCATTTGTCTACTCCCTCTCGGTAGTTCAGCGACTTGCTTTTACAGAGGTAAACGCTAGGGCAGCAATACATGTATGTAGAGTAGGATGAGTCGCCATCTGCAGCAGATTGAGCGTCTGCATCGTTCTTCCCTTTAATGCAGCGGCAGAGTCGAAGAAGTTTTAGCTCTCTCAAGCAATCAAAACATCAAGAACAAAGTTAAGCTTGAAGCTTCGTTTGCATGACTCTTGTCGTTATGTTGCAGAGTTGCTGAGCTGTATGTATTAAAATATCCTGGCCCACTGAAGCTTGCACCTAAAATCTCACACTAGTAAGGTTGACGGCATTGCAACGAGCAATAGGGAGGAATTCAAGAAAACATCGCTCAATAACTAATCAGTAAAACAGAACAGGTAGTAATTCCGTCTTTTAGTTAATTTGTCATCTAATATAATAATAGCACGTATTAAGTATTTCGTTTAGTTTAGTATATAAGTATTCATTCGTGCCAACACTGTTGCTCATAAATTGTATGTGAAATTCCAATTGTATGACATCAGCTCTTGCCACCACTTGCTTCTATTTCAACATGGCAACGTCCTCAGGAACTGTTACAACTCTTGACGGAGTTTCCATCCGGTATATTGCTGCTGGGGATGCGACCAATCCCGGTTTACTATTCATTCCTGGATGGGCGCAAACGGCAATCCAATGGCGGAAGCAGCTTTCACATTTTAGTGCCAAGTACCGCGTCATTGCTATTGACCATCGCGGTTTTGGCGACTCTGACAAACCTGAATGGGGATACAGAGTTACCCGCTTGGCAGCGGATTTGAATGAGGTCATTCTTCAACTGAATCTCAAAGATGTTACTCTTTGTGGCCACTCTATGGGTTGTTCCATTATCTGGGCGCATTGGGATACCTTTCTTTCTTCCCGGTCTCGTATATCTCGTCTTATACTTGTCGACCAATCGCCTTGCATGACCATAGACCCGGATTGGGAGGAAGGTGTGGCCAGTTCTTTCGGATCAATTTTTACACCATCCACTGCTCTTGAAATGGGAAACAGTCTACGTGGAGCAGGAGGAAGTGAATATGCTGCAGGGTTTCTGCGGTCTCTATTCTCGCCATCGCTAAGCGAGGAAGATTTTGTATGGCTGAAGCTACAATGGAGCAAAATGAATCTTTCTCACGCAGCCAAGCTATTAATAAACCACTCAGCAGAGGATTGGAGGGACGTTATACCAACAATCACTGTTCCGACCCTCGTCGTTGGCGCTGAACTAAGTGTATTTGGGATACATGGCGCTCAATGGACTGCCTCCCAGATCCCGAACGGCAAAGTGGAGATCTTTAAAGAAAGTGAAAGCGGCAGCCACTTTATGTTTTGGGAGAATGATGCTAAATTCAATGGAGTCATCGAGAAGTTTTTGGACAGTTAGTAGCGCTTTTTTTCTGCTGTCTGTTAACCAAGAAGAATATTTTGCACTTTACATTTATACTTGTCATGTTACCCAGAAAGAATAAAAGTGATTACAAAATTACTGCAATGCAATTGGCCTATATTGGTGAAGCTTATGAATATTGTTCTTAGTCATGGTCTAATTTCACATTATAGCATTGCATTCGCCTTTTACTTTCTAGTTTCTGCATCTGGAGACGGAATAGCTTCTTTGAAGCACTGCGATTGGAATATAAAATTATTAATACACATAATGTAGTGGATTGTTTGGTAAAACTGCTTGCTGTTGTGTGACATATAATAACTAGATTGGCTAGATTGACGTGAATAACAAAAGCGAAACATGAGGATAAAAAAGAACTATGTAAGCCGCTTGGTTCAATGGAATACAGAAAAGAAATCCTCCCTTTGCCTCTCAGAGATCATCATCTTCAGACTCGCTCGGCAGAGGCAACATTGGGTCTGCATAAAAGCCCGGCTCTTCGGTGGAGAGCAATGGCTCTGAGCTTTCTTCCGAAAGCTTTTTGAGATCGATTGGAATATGCCGGTGAAAGATGTCTGCAGCATGTGACTTGGCTTTCGCACTCACTACCCCTCCTCTCTTCATCAGGGCGCTCTCCGACATAAATGTGATAGTCAGGACGTAATAATCCAGTTTGCCATCCGCATTTTCGTCACGCGTCCATCTTTTATTATTCCACGTACTTGTGCCGGTCCATCGAGATACTTCGTGGCATTTGCCCGAGACATCCGCGTATAGAACATCATCGTTGAGTTTCTTGAAGAACCAATTTTCGGCTATATGCTGGCCAATGGCATCGATTTGATCTTTTTTGCGTTCCAACGATTCGAGCTCAAGTCGAAACTCTTGCATTGAAGGTGCAAATCCCGTTTGTACTCTGTGAATCCAGTCCGCCTCGAAGCGCAGCGGCTTATCATCTTCCCAGAACCACCAGTCCGTGTGGCGAATTGTCAACGTCATCCGGCGAGGATGTATATCTGAGGTATGTACCAGCTGAGCCAATCCACCTTGCTCTATACGATACATTTGAGCAAAAACATGAAGGCTCTCAATTTCGACTTTGTCTTGGTTCAACTGCCGAGCGATTTCAGGAAGCAAGGCCTTCAGTTTCGCGATGGTGTACCAGACATTGTAATTGGGAGGTGCGCGATCCTGAGCAGAAAGCCAATGCGTCTGCTCTCTGAGAATGAAGGGGAGGAACCAAGTCTCTCGGTATACGGCGCGGCATGTTCTCAGTAGCTCGGCGCTGGTTTTGCGAGGTGCGAAATACGAAGGCCGCGAGTAGCAAGTGTCGGTTTGGTATGGAGAATCAGTATCTTCATAGTCTGACAGTGCAAGAGTAAAGATTCTGGAGCGGATCTCAGGAGGTAGAAGAGAGAACAGCGGTGATTCTCCCTGCGGCTCAATCTCTTTTGCAAGTAGTTGCTGGTATAGCGGCTCCGGTGGAGGTGGCGCCGAGTTTCTAAGCCCAGATCTTCTGCTGAAGCGAGGCAGACTTAGTGGGAGAGAGTAGGAGGGCATTCTGAAGACAACGACTGAAGACAACGACGGAAGATTGTCGCAAGAGCAAGATAAAGATGAATAGGCAAAGGGAATTGATTGTGCATTTATAGCATCCGCACAAAGAGATAAAGCTGTCTGATGTTTAGTTGTTTGTCGACATCCTCCCCAGCTAAACAGGGAAAGGATAGGCAGCAATAGGCAGCAATGGGTGGATCACAGCTTGGGGTAGCAGGGCGGCCCGCAACTAGGCCATTGTGATTCGTTCATGCGCCATCCTCCAACCATATCAAACGCTGAAAGTGAAATTGAACCAACCAGCCTCAAGTGTTCGCGAAGCCGTGCATAGATATTATGAAAGCATGTTATGCGGCGAATCAACATACGATAACAAGCGCCTAGGCGCACAGATGTAGTTTTCACGCCTAATGCTTCTCTTTACCCACAGAACCCCGTGAAAATGCTAGGTAGTTTACTAGTTGATGTACCTAGGAAACTTCTTGTTGTTTTTAGATAGGAACTTATAGTAATAAACTTGTTACTCATATTTTTTCTTTGACACCACGCGTATATTTGTGTTTGCTTTATTCGACCTTTGGTTGATCGATGCAACAGCTGTCCAAGTCCAACGAGCTATAGTGCATTCCGTCAGAGACGAACATTTTCTTCGAGCATTACAGACCATCATAGCATTGTAACAATAGCCATTCATTTGTTTATGTAACGATGCGCCAAGACATTGGTACCATTTATATGATATACAGCTCTATGGTATATGAATGTTTGCCGGCTTGTCCATTTTGACCTTGATCTTTTCCATTTCAATTATTTCTGCTTTTCCTTCCGCCCTGTGCTCTAACACATAATTCCTAAACTGCCTAGTCGGCACTTCTTTGTCAAACATTTCGTTAATATCCTCTAGGCTTCTCCCCTTCATTTCGGGAACGCAAAAGTATGCAAATAGGAAAGAACATATAGCCAATCCTCCGAATATGAATCCTACTTTGGATTGTAAATTTGCATACGGGGCATTAAGTAGGTATGGAGTGAAGAATGAAAAGAGAAAGCTAAAAGTCCAGATGTTAGTGTTTGATGCCTCTAAGACGCCAGTAATGTAGATAGAACTCACTTGGTTACAACATTAACGAGGGAGGCTACTCTCTGGGTCTTATCGCGGAGCCTTGTTGCTGGGAGCTCCGTTGTGACGATGTAGTTCATGGGGTCCCAACTAAAAGTCAGACTGGCCGATGACAATGCCGTTGCGGCAACGATTACTTTCTTTTGAGCAAGAGAGGGGTTTGTAGCCGTTCCAATGCCTCCCATGGTAAAAAGCCAGATGACTTGAAGAACAGAGCCGGTCATTAAAATTGGGCGACGACCAACTCTGTCCGTGATGGAAATTCCAACCAGACAGGAGAAGAAATTGATGGATGAGCTCATGATGGAATAGTTGAATGGATTGATTGAGCCAATAGACTGTACGAAGAGCGTCCCATACGCAGCAGTAAATGGCGATCCTGTGGCCTGGATGAAAAAGTTCATGCCCATAGCGATAAGAGTGCGCCTCCGATTTGTGCCCCGAAAAAGATCAGAATACCGTCCTTGATTATGTTCGTCTATCAGAGACAGCCGCAGTGCATCCAGGTCTTCAAGAGCGTTGTATGATGGATCAGAGCCGCGCAGTGTTTGGAGAGATCGAAGCGCGTCCTCCTCTCTGTCTTGCAGAAGTAGCCATCGGGGAGACTCTGGAATAAACCACACGCATGATGCCACTGTGATGGGAACGATGTAAAATAGACCCATCGGGATTCTCCATGCCGCGTTGGACGTGAGCTCACTTGTGCCACGGCAGACACTGTTGATGATCACGCCGCCAAGCAACAAGCTAGTTTGATACGTCCCAACGGCGAAACCTCTGATTGGCGCTGGAACAATCTCGGCTTGGAATGGAGGACATGTAGCTAGTTCCATCCCTATATATGTATAGTTGAGGATACGGCCGGCGAGTACCTGTCCTCTTGTCGTAGCGGATATGAGGACAGTTGCAGACATGATAGCCCAAAGAGACATGCAGAACATGGCCATTCTACGGCCATATTTAGCACTAATATTACTGCCAACATAAAGACCTAAAAGCGTTATATATTAGATATAAGATCTTCTGGAGGCATGCTTGGTTCAGCTTTCGACCTACCAACGGCGAATCCTATAAAGTTAAGGCTATTCAAAAGGGACAGGTAGTATGTTGGGACAGCATATGTATTGGTCTTGGGGTTGAAGTCTCCGAATTGCTTCTTATACGCAAGCATTGCTTGGCTCGTTGCAATACCTTGGTTGTCAAAGCCATAGTTGAAGGTAGATAGGGCGATCAGAGCCACAGAAAAGGCTAGACGAGGGGTAAAATGCCGAACGAATCGGTTTTGGCGAACGAACGAAAAGGCCATTTTCGATACTGCTGTTTTATAAGCTCAGCAGCATGCGCCGGTATTAATAATGCCACGGGGTGCTGTCGTGTATATATATACACGATGAAGAGCGCGTTAAGGGGCCATTGCGCCTTTGCCAAAGCATTGCTCCGTTA
Source organism: Trichoderma koningiopsis (assembly GCA_022985005.1). Classification (NCBI taxonomy): domain Eukaryota; kingdom Fungi; phylum Ascomycota; class Sordariomycetes; order Hypocreales; family Hypocreaceae; genus Trichoderma; species Trichoderma koningiopsis. The sequence goes on along the minus strand of JAJPEM010000006.1, from coordinate 1,648,273 downwards.
CAAAACAACCGGGAAGCGAACTAGGTCGTGTCGTCGTGCGACTATGGAAAGGATAGTCATTTTACGAGCATGTCGTGATAGTGTTATGGCCGGGAAACCAGGTTTGGAGTTGACAACCGAAGGGTTTATGGGCGCGATCATGTGCATTGAAGGCTAGAAAATCTTTCCGCGCCATCAAAATTCTTTCCGCCTGTAAGAGTCTCCCAGGCTAGTTTAGAGGAAAGAGGCGACTATAGTGAATGGCAGTGCTGACTCGCCCAGCGTCTTTTGCTGCCATCGCGCTGCTCCTAGTCCCATGGCGCAATAAGCTAAACACCACCAACTAAATCCCAGAAGCTGAGCTGTCTCCCAGCTTCTCGAGGTTAATAAACTTGCACGCGGGAATGCTGCTCCACGGGTGAAATCTGATGAGAAGATCGATGTAATTACTCTATCTAGCAATACGGCATGCCAAGCCGATCAATCTCGACAGCCACGTGTAGACACTCCCATCATCTTCATCCCCGCATCCCTTAATCTCCACAACGCTTATGGCTTGGCTCCACTGAAGATGACTAGTAGCAAACTTTATGCGATGGCTTAAGATAAGGGTGCTTGTCAAACAGGGGGGCCACTCGAATCCTTCGCAACCTGTACCACATACTGAGAAATGCAGCCTGAAGTGGGAATTAATATGGCTCGCGAACGGGCCTGCGATGCATGTGCGGCTCGAAAAGTGAAATGTGATCGAGGGCTGCCGTGTAGACGCTGTCAAAGCCTATCGATCCAATGTGTGGCCGAGAGAAGGCGGCTGAAGGCCGGACCCAAGGGGCCATGGGCTCAGAAGAAACGAGAAGCGCTGTTGAATAAACGAAGGGCGATGGAGAAGGCGATGATCAACAGAAAGTCTCCAATACCGATATCTGATGGCGATGCAACTTATCAACAGCCGTCAGTTCAGCCTCATATTTACCCTGGCTTGAACCGTATTCCATTCGCGGTATTTGACCATTATCTCGGACTTTACCAGCAAGCTCTGTATCCCGTTTGGCCAGTGGTGAATATAGAAAAGCTGCTGTATCGGCTACAAGACTCTACTGATATCGAAGCATATGCCCTTGCTGCGGCAGTCAGTGCAGTTACAATCGCGCAGCTGAAGCTTTCTTCGGATGAGACTTTTGGTCGCTTCGAGGGTGACGATGGCGCTTTCATGGCTGCTGAAGCTTCAAGGGCGAGGAACGAGATGGACCATCTAGAGCATCCATCTATAAGTGTCTTATTATCATCGTTCTTTTTGCATGTGTCGAGCGCAAACCGCGGCTATATCCGAAAGGGGGCGATGCTGCTACGTGAAGCCGTCACATTTGCGCAGATGCTGGGGCTGGATAAAGCGACACATTATTCTGGACTGCCTAAACTTGAAGCTCAACTTCATCTTCGGGTTATCTGGCTACTCTTTGTGACGGAAAGGTGAGTGAACCGCTTCCTGTTCCAGTCCAACTCATGACAGAGGTTGCTGATAAACTCAATATCCAGAGGACATACTACTCGTTTTGACTTTCCCAGGATACTACAACTTGATCCCGAGTTACCTGAGCTAGAAGTAGACGAGAACCCTCCAATCCTATTTGCCTTCATTAGTCTAAGCAAACTTTTCCAGAGTTTTGCTCGCGCGATGGATGGCGACGGGACTTCCCAGACGCAAGAATATTATGCTTTTATGCATGACCGTTTGCGAGAAGTCAGCCAAGGTCCTCATAGTTCTACCGACCTACAGAAGGCGGATTTTCTCCTGACGCAACAGTGGATGAGAGTCGTTTTATGGAAAACGTCAATGTACTACATCAATCTTTCATCCGACGCGGCTGATGAAGGCCTTAGTATTTGCTTTCCAGATCGGATCGCACGAAATGTCGCTCGGAATATAGAATTGTTCCCCAGGTCTGTCATCGAGGCGCACGGTCTTGGAATGGTATGTAAAAGCCTGATTTGGCTGAGATGAATCCGTTACTGACTTTCTGGCGCCCGTAGGAAATGAAGCTGTTCGAAGTGGCAATGTCACTGGCCGATATTCTGCTCTGTCTCCCATCAAATTTTGAGGGCAAACAGCTGATGAATGTTGGCCCCAAAGATGTTCTAAACCGCCTTGCTCAGTTTCTGACTCATTTCCGCGGCGGCAGCGACAACAATATTAAGCTTCAAATCCTGCATGATAAGATGCAAGAAATCTCGAGTAGTGTTGTCAGGCAACCTCAACTGCTCGAGGACGATGACCAGGACCCAAATGCTGAGTGGACTACTCCGAGAATGATCTCTATAATTGAGTGAAGCAAGAGAAAAAAGCGTTAGGTCAAATCTGACTATAGCGTCTTATTTCCGGGTGCCGCAAGGTCAAAATCGAAGCGATCTGGGATCTGCAATCCAGCATCGATATGACCTTGCATCTCCGACAACGACACTCCATCTCGCACCAACCACGCATCTTGCGTCAATCGCTGCCAATCCTCTAACTCTCGGCGATATCCCAAGAGTAATTCCTTGTATTCTGGGCGATCCGCGAGATTTCGCACCTCCCTCGGGTCTTCGTCCATATCATACAGCTCTTCGGGGGGGCGACGGATGTACGCCTCCAATGGTCGCTCCCCGACCTTGATTGGGAATTTCGAATTTCGAATTCCCTCCCATGACAGAGAGGCATAAAGATCGGTTGAGAAGGGGAAGTCGAGCTTCCAGGCGATGTTGCGATGATATTTGTATCTCGCTGTGCGCAAGAATCTTGTGGGGTAGTAGTTTGTGACTTCATGGAAAGTATGGGATCCGAATACTCGGGACCAATCATCATGTATACTAGTTTCGTCAATGATGGGAAGAAATGAACGGCCTGGCCGAGATGGAGAGCTCGGCGTCGAAGTTGCAGTAGGTCTTTGTCCAGCCCAATCGATAAACGTCGGTAAAATGTCGATGAAAGAAATGAGATTTGGATTCTTTATTGCACGTCTTCCTTGTGGCCGCCGTATAATGAGAGGCAATCTCACGCCTGCATCGTAGAGAGTAGTCTTTGAATTGAGAAAAGGCGGTCCGTTGTCGCTTGTCAAGACAACAAGCGTGTCGTTGTCTAAACTAGCGTTCTTCAAAGCTTTCATGATCAAGCCAACTCCTCTGTCCACCCGACCGACGGAACGATAATACTCTGCCATTTCTTGGCGAACTTCAGGGATATCGTTTAGAAAGCTAGGCACTGTAATTTGTGCAGGATCATAGGTGGCATCTGGGCCCGATACGCTGTCGTCGCCGTTGCCGAATCCTCCGCGAGTCGAGTCTCGGTGAGGGTCCATGAATCCAACTGTCAGGAAGAAGGGACGGGGGTCTTCTTTCGCTGATTGGAAGAATGATTCGGCTTCCTTGGCAACCCAAGCCACATCTCGACTTGGGCTTTCCCTCCGCACTTCCCATGGGTAAACATTATCTGGGCCCACGTGAATCTTTCCAATAATGCCGGTGAGGTAGCCAAAGGTCTGGAAAAGCTTGGGAGCAGTCTCGATATGGTCAAATGTCAAAAAATGATGGTTGCTATGCTGCAGTCCATATTGCCCGTTTTGATGTGTATGGAGCCCAGTATAGATGACGGACCTGCTCCCGCTGCAAGAAGCTGTACTAGCGAAAGCGTTGTCGAACAATGCGCCTTCAGCAGCCAATTGGTCGATGTTGGGCGTTGATATCGTAGAGTCGCCATAGCAGCCGAGCGACTTGCCCATATCATCGGCGATGACTAGGAGAATGTTTGTCTTGGGTGCCATGGTGTTCTCATGAGTTCTTCAACAGCAGTCTCAGACACAGAACGTACTTACATCCACGAGCGCCCCAAAACATGGGTTGTAGGAAGTGAAAGTGCAAAAGACTTGGCGATCGCCGTATTTATGGTATTAGGGATTTCTAATTCCTTTATAATCAGCCTATCGGGCAAGATCCGCGCAATCATAAAATACGATGAAGGCAACATTGGTGGATAGATTTGCGGAAAGTTTTTGGGCGGGAGCTGAGCCTAAAATTAGGTGCTTTGGATGTCTACTTCGACCCATTAAAATGGAGTTGGCATGCGGCATAATGACGAGGCATTCGTCAAGAAACTTTAAGTCATATTGTATCTACATTGAGACTCAATCCGGAAATAGAAGCAGTGATTCCGTTTCCGAATAAGAGTAAGAGCCGGCGCCGACGCCTGTATCCTGAGATCCCATCAGCATCTTGCTGGCTGCTATTGTCCATTTATTGATATAGAGTGTAAAAAATTTCCAATTTGATTGGGTGAACTCACGATTACAGTAACAAATCCCTAATGATGTATTTGCAAGTCTCGCTGAGGATCCAACTGTGCAGCTGCATGTGGAATGCGGATGAAGCCTCTCTTTGGATTATGATGCAATACATGTAGCCAGCTGCTCTCAGATGCGCCTAGAATCTGAATCAGAATAGTTGCGCTCCAGATATCGAAGCGTAATTGGTTTAGTGGTAAAATTCTCCGTTGCCATCCGAGCAACGTCGGGGAGCCCTGGGTTCGATTCCCAGATTACGCAGCGCATTATATTCTTTTTTTTGTCTGTGTTCACTGCTAATACTGAACGATTGACGAGCTCGCCTTGATTGTGCCTTGATTGTAACCACGAAATAGCTTGCTACAGGTCAATCATAGTCTTTTTTCTGTAAGTTAATAATAACTGAGTAGGTTTTACGTCAGTAGGACTTTGACGATCATAATTTCAATGTACAACGGCGCAGCAACGAGGACGTCGCGTCATGTAGGCGCTGTGCCAATCGACATATCCCAAAACGAGCATATGATTTCTAGTGAAAGGTCGGGCGCAATATGCGTGTTTCATGCTTATGTCTTACCAGGGCGTATATATATACCAGTAGCAAGAAGGAGTATGGCTACTAGGTAGGTAGGTAAGTATTGCCTGTCAACAACAACACGGCTTTCTTCTAAAAAATGCTTTGTAGTCCGATGAGATTACAGTAAAAGCGTTGCGATTTGAAAATAATAATGATTCTTTTTTAGAAGCAAATTTAACCCATAAGTGTTTTGTTTCATGACGCGATTTACTGAGGATGCTGGCCAGCTCATGCAGATTAGTGGCAAAGTTGACAACTCCCAACAAATCTCAGTTATCGTTAGCGTCTAGGCCTAGCAGCTTTAACAGATACAAACTACATGTATTGGACTCTCATACACAGATGCTTGTGTAGCGACTGTGAACTTTTGAAAGTCATCGGACTCTTTCCGTGTATCTTCTTCGACATGTCAAAAGTTCCAGTCACATGTGCCGACCATGCCGGGTCCTTTTACCACTTGATTTCCGGGTTGATAGCCGTAGCGGGGATACAGGCGCAAAAGTGCCTGTGGGCGAAGATCTACGCTCGCTGACCTTCCTGAACTAACCTAGCTATCGCAACCCTGGCAGGCTCTGTATTGTACAGTTAGGCAGGAATCTCGCTATAATATCACTCGTCAATCGGTGAATGGACGATTTCGGAGCGTTAGCCCGGCCACATAACAGCACTGCCCGCGATAGGCAAAGCAGAGCCACGGTATCATTGTCGAATGCAACGCGGGCAAGGCTTAGTTTAACGGTGCAACGTATGGATCCGATCGTATCAATTGAAGTATAAAGCCAGTCTAGATCCCTCAGTATATAGGCGTAGACGAGATATCCTGTCTAAAAGATTGGTGCCGTGAAAGATAAATTGCAGTTTCCGGAGTCGTCAGAATGCGCTTCTCTTCAGCCCTTCAGGCTGCTGCTCTTCTGGGCTTGACATCAGGCCGGTCTGTCCCCGGCAATCACGTCGTCCATGAGAAACGCGCTGTGCCACGGTCAAGCTTGCATAAACGCGTTTCGCCTGATGTTGTGCTTCCCGTCCGAGTAGGCCTGAAGCAAAATGCTAGGGCACTTGAGCAGGCAGAGGACTGGCTGATGGAAGTATCCCACCCCGGGTCTTCCATGTATGGAAAGCATTGGAGCCCAGACGAGATCATTGAAGCTTTCAAGCCTACCGATGAGGCCATTGAAACAGTGGCAGCTTGGCTAGAAAAGTCCGGGATCTCTAAAGAAAGAATTACTCACAGCGACAACAAAGTATGGCTAGCGTTCGATGCCACGACGGAAGAAGTCGAGAGTTTGCTGCATACCGAATACTTCCATGATGACCAAGACCGAGCTTTAGTCGCTGCTCACGAGTACCACCTCCCAAGCCATGTTTCGGAACACGTCGACTATATCACTCCCGGAGTCAAGGGAACATTTATGGAGCTCCGCCGAAGAGACAAGAGAGCGCTCAACGCCGAGCCCAAGCGCAAGTCTCGCCGTCGCCAACAGCATATCAAGCCTTTGCCTGAGCTCCCAAAAAGCTGGTCATCAGGCGATCTCTCAACTTGTGATCAAGTCATAACGCCCCAATGCCTACAAGCACTTTACGGCTTCAAAGCACCTAGCCCTAACGCGAAAGTTAGCAAGAATAACTCTCTTGGCATTTTTGAAGAAGGCGATTACTATGCGCAGCAAGACTTTGACAAGTTTTTTGCACAGTATTTTCCCAGCGTTCCCAAAGGCACTCATCCGATTCTGAACTCAGTCGACGGTGGCGAAGCCCCCGTACCGGTAGCCGACGCTGGTGGTGAAAGCAATCTCGATTTTGAGCTCGCATATCCAATCATCTACCCGCAGACGACAACACTCTATCAGAGTGATGATTCTTTCTATGCTACTTCTAATTCTTCCACGACTGGTGGAATTTTCAACACCTTCTTCGATGCTATTGACGGCTCCTACTGCACCTATTCAGCCTTTGGAGAGACGGGCAACGATCCCAAGCTGGACCCCAAATATCCCGACCCCAATCCCGGTGGCTACAAGGGCAAATTGATGTGCGGAGTCTACAAGCCTACCAACGTCATCACTATCTCGTACGGTGTGCAAGAGAGCGACCTCCCAGCCTACTACCAGCAGCGTCAGTGCAATGAGTTTTTGAAGCTTGGTCTGCAGGGCGTTTCCATCTTCGTGGCTAGCGGAGATACCGGAGTTGGCGGATATCCTGGACAGACAGACTCAGACTTCTATGGATGCTTACGTGACGACGATGTGTTCTCACCTACCCAGCCAAACAGCTGCCCCTGGTTGACCAACGTTGGAGCCACCAAGGTTTACCCCGGCAAGACTGTCCACGACCCAGAGAGCGCTGTATTTGATCCCAGCCCGTCATTCAATTTCAGCAGTGGTGGTGTAAGTGTATCTGTAACATTTTTATATCAGAATAAGAGCTAATCGAGAGTTACAGGGCTTCTCCAACATTTTCACTACTCCCAAATACCAACAGGAAGCTGTTAACAGCTACTTCAAGAACTATAACCCTCCGTACCCGTACTATACAGACGGAAAGTATGAGAACAGCAAAGGCATCTACAATCGTAACGGCCGAGGTATTCCTGATGTGGCCGCCAACGGCGACAACATTGCAGTCTGGGTCGGCGGTCAACAAGGAACATCTGGTGGCACTTCTGCATCATCTCCCATTTTTGCATCGCTTATCAACCGCATTGTCGAAGAGCGCATTAAAGTCGGCAAGGGACGTTTGGGCTTCATTAACCCAACTTTATACGCTAACCCTGGAGTTTTGAACGACATCACCAATGGAACCAATCCTGGCTGTGGTACTCTTGGGTTCAACGCCACGAAGGGTTGGGATCCTGTTACAGGACTGGGTACACCAAATTACCCAAAGATGCTGGATTTGTTCCTGAGCTTGCCTTAAGCGCATATTTTTTATAATTATGTAGTCTATACAATTAAATGTTTTCATCAGAAACGTAAGGCTTTCTCTTGATGCTAAATGCTCATCCAAGCGACTGATAGCCTTGGGCAAGATTGCGTTCGCCTGATATAATGTGCACCCAAATGACCCAAAAACCCCCTCGCTGCTGTTATAGTTATCAGCCCAGGAGGTGTTACCAACAAGCGTGCTTCCCGTCCTAATTGCTTTAATTGAGCTTCGTTTGAAGCTGGGCCAAAACACGTTATGGAATAAATAAAATGATTGAGAAGGAGCTTTGTCTCATTTGGTCGCAGCCTCTAGCAAAGGAGACCTCTTTCTCAGCGATGCACCCACACGATTAAAAAGAACAGGCATCAAAATCAGCGCCAGTGTGACGAAGCCCAGCAACGAGTTGCCCCAGCCATAGCCAAGCGCTCTATACATCGGCGGGCCTGCAAGAGGAAGAAGTGCACCAGCAATAGATCGAGTGACAGTAATGGCTGCGATAGCAGAAGCTGCATAGCGAGGGAACGAGTCGATCGCATAAGTCTGTAAAGTCCCAAAGATTCCGATCATACCAAAGGCAAATGGGAACAGCCCGATAATGGGTACGATCCAATGTGTCCGAGCTTGGACAAACCAGCCGTACCAAAAGAACGATATTGGGACAAAAAATGAAAATGGGATGGTGAGAGGAAGGCGCATTTCGGGCTCGAAGACACCATTGTTGCGAGCTTTGAGCTTGATGAGGATTCTGTCGCTTAAAAGACCAAACGCGACTTGACCAGCGACAAATCCTAATCCCAGTCCGATGTAAGCCAATCCGCTGAGCTGTTCGCTCCAGTGGTACACGTCTTGAAAAACTTCTGTAATGGTAGTAAAAAGCAGATACAAGCAACCATAGACGACAGCGATATATAGCGCCACGATTAATATGATGGGCGATCGGAACAGCAGCTGAAATGGGGTTGTCAGACGGTGTATAAAATGTGCCGTTTTGCTCTTGTCTTTGCTAGAGTCGTCATAATAACTGCGAAGATGAGGACGAGCGAGTTCCTTCCTCAAGCGCTCAGTTTTGCGCTTGATTATAATGACGGGATTCGTTTCTCGATTGAAGATCATGACGAATATGGTGAGTGTTCCACCTACTATCGTCAGAATCCAGAACACCTGCGCAACTTAGTTAGTATGTTACAACCAAACAATGGCTCATGAAGATGAGCATCACTTACCCATCGCCACCCAATATTTTCGGCAATGAAACCACCGCATATAGGCCCTAAAACAGGCCCAAAAAGCGGCCCAGCAGAAAATATAGCCATAGCAAAGCCCCGATTTTCGGCCTCGAATAGATCTGATACAACACCGCCTCCAATTGTCAAACATCCAGATCCTCCCAAGCCCGAGAGCAGTCGGAATACGATGATGGAAGAGAAGTTGGGAGCAAGAGCGCATCCAATTTGAAAGAGAACGAAAGCCGAGGTCGACAGGCTAAGAATAATTCGACGTCCGTAGATTTCGCTGAGTGGCGATAGAAATAACGGGCCAAACTGTCAATTGTTAGCTACATAGAAATACCAGCACAGAGCCATCTGTAAATACTTACACCGTAGCCAAACAAGTAGGCACTGACGCCCAAGGATATTAATATCGAATCTGTAACATGAAACTCTGCTGCCGCATTCCCTACTGCTGGAGCAAAAATAGATGACGAGAGTGGGCTTTGGACTATTAGCCGCTACATTTCTATCGCTAGCGACACAAATCACAAATGTTATACGTACCTAATTAGAGTAATCATGCTAACGAGGGAGAGGAGAAACCATTTTCGAAAGGCAGGATAGTTTCTGTTGATACAGCTAGTGTCAACTCCCTTCTTGTGTAATCATCAAGGACTGGATATTGTTTACCTTGGATTCAACGGATCATCTTGCCGTTCCCAAGCTATGATGCCGTTCTCCAGATCAGTTATAGGATACGTTTCTCGTTTTGATGCTTGCTGCTGTTTTCTATTAGCGTTATATGCGATGCAAGTGTTTTTTTTTTCTTGTTTACCCCTTCAGTGTCTACTTGGTCAGTCTTTTCGTTCGCCATATCAAAAGAGGCGAGTTCAAGTATTCAGAACGTTCTGTATCGAGTTATGCGAATTACACAAAGAGTTACTGTAAGAATTAAGTTTAACGAACAGGCTAAGCTGAGCCATAATTTGAGGCGATAAAGAGATGCCTTTATAGAAAGAAGATAATTATTATTAATTCTTAACATTTCTACTGCACCGATGCCCGGACCTTGCAAACAGTCCGTTACTGAGGTCACGATTCGCTAAATAGGGCTACTTGAGCGACGCTCCCTATGATCGGTGCCGACTCGGCAACGTCAAAAGCGGGTACTACATAGAAACGCTACCTCATATGGAGAATCTCTCATTTCTAGGTATTTAGAGGTAGGAATAAGGTTAGTCAATTCATGACCTATGCACAGTTACTGGAACTTGATAAGTTGAACCGATTCGCTGCATAAATCTGGGTGAGAGTAAGAACGCGGAATCTCCGTGGGCTTATTTCGTTGTAAGGCTTAGCGATGTTTCGGAGTATGTTAGTGCCCTGCAGAAGTTGCTGTCTCTACCATAATCGCTCTAAGCTACGAGTAAGCAGCGTATAGTTCACAGCTTAACCTAGATGAACTCCAAAGTCTTCGCACAAAGTCTTCACATTCAATTGCTTCTCATTAACTGAGCTTAGAGTAATTGAATGACTTAATTTTTTTTTTTTTTTTTTTTTTTTTTGTCTCTTCTCTCTCCTGCCCTTTTTTCTTCTGGTGCCGATAAAAAGCCTCCTTTTGAAGCTGCAATGTCTCAAATCAGAATACTCACATTTAGTGGTGACTATGTGCTCTGCTTGGGCCAACACCTCTAAGAAGTTTGAATTCGAGTGGGCGGGACACCGGTATAATAGCTTGTATCTCAACAATTAAAACGACTAGATGAGCACTATAAAAAAACTTCCAAGTTCCTCTATTGTCGCGAGTAGCCACTGCCAAGGCCGTGTAACGCTCATAGATTCTCAAATAGATGAAGTTCTTCCACCGGTAGTGTATCATTTTTGGTGATGTTCATCATTTATGGGTTCGCCGTAAGTCTTACCGCGAACACTCTCATCGTAAAATGTTTCTCATTTGAGAATTTTCCCCTTTTGGGGACTTCCGGTGTCTTACCTATTCTCCACGCTGACAGGATATGTCAATCGCTAACCTCGGTTTATACTGCAAAGTGGGCGAGGTGCTTGACAATTATCTCCAGAAGAAGCTTGGGAAGCTAATTCAACACGAAATCTAGCATGTTTTCAAGGCTCCATGCAGGAATAGTAGGGATCAATTGATTTGTGGAAGAACTTCAGGTTATGACCTTCCGTATGTAGAAACTAGACTTCTCAATTTGACACAGCGTGTTTGGTAGAATACAACACACCCTGAAGCTTTATTTCGTATTAGTGATCTAGTTGAGAACAGCAAATTGGTTCTAATATAATATATAAATTCCGACTATCTCATCTTTCCCCCTGATCTTGCTCGTCTGAAATGTCTCAAGTCCAGTGGATCTTTCTCCCTCAGGTTTATTTACTCGGACGCGTCGCGAATCATCAACTCTTGGTTTAACTACTGTCGAAACAATGACAAAATTCCTAAGCGCGATTGCAGTTCTCGCCGCACTTTTACCTTTCACTCAAGGGCAGTCCAGCTTCATCGATGACTGCACCACGTTCAATTCAAACTTATATACAAAGGCGAATTGGGCTGCAGGACTGGGTTCCGTGTTATCTAACAACGTGAACCCAAGTGGAGGAGGCGTTCTCAACTTTGAGATTCCCGCTGGCACCCGAAATGGGGGCGAGATTGTGACGAAGGCTCAGTATTCTTATGGACAAGTTGAAGCTCAGTTCAAAGTCCCAAATCTACCTGGAGTCATCTCTAGCATCTTTATGTACCAGGGGACTTCGACCAGCGATGAGATTGACATTGAGGTTTACTTGAATCAGGGTAAATGGGAGATTGCATTCACCATCTATCGCCTAGGAGTCAAGGAATGGTCTCATGGGTACTTTCCAACTTGGGATCCGAGCGCTGGCTACAACGATTATATGATTGACTATCAAGAAGCGGCTATCTCTTTTTATGTCAACGGTGCTTTAGAAGCTCAGTTCCATACTCCTTCACAGCAGCCAACCCATGCGATGAATATTCAACTCAATACCTGGTTTCCTGCATGGTTGAACGGTGCCGCGGCATCCTCTACCCAGTTTATGCAAGTTAACCAGATATCATACACGCAATCTTAGGCACCCATTGGTGTTGCCTATTAGGAAGATACCAATGGAAGAAAAAATGAGTCGAGATGGCCTGTAGAAAGCTACTGATGCGAATCTGCGGGTGTATCGTCGGATAGCGTTATGCATGTATATGTGGATAGTAGTGAGTGTGAGTGGAAACAATGTACAAGGCTTACAAGTTTGAAGAAGATTTGGAAAATTATCAACGATATAATTCATCGCGTATTCCTATTAAATAATGTGACACATTTTATACGACAATAACTAGGTATCGGAGCGCCTTCTCTAAGTACCTCCAATATTGCTTCTCATGCTACGATAACTAGTTCTGTTTGCTACGTAAAAGTAGCCACCACAAATTCATTCTGCAGTCTATATCTACCGCTAATTGCTAACAGTCTGAGATGCAGAACCGCTGCCGCCCCAGCCTTCAATAGCAATAACCTGGTAATTAAAGGTTCCAAGATCCAAACCAAGTGACTTCCAGGCGTTGAAGTGATTCTCAACGGTAACCGTTCCGCTAGTTCTATGGGAATTTCGAATGGATATGTATTGGTTAAAGGTTGCGGTGCCTTGAATGGAAGGCTCGTTCACCCGAGTATTCTCCCATACCGTGTAAGATGATCCATCGCTCGTGACAGACCCCTTCTGAGTGCCGGATGTAGGGAAGTTCGAATTGCTTTCAATAATATAGTATTCAACAAGCGGATTGGTGGTCCAGCCGTAGACAGAGAGCAGGCCAGTTCCGCCGTTTACACCAAAGGAGCCGCTAAAGTTGATAGGTCTTCGAAATCACTTTGTCAGCAGATTAAAAAAGCTACAGAAAAGAAATGAGGACTTACGAAGTCGATCCAGTGGTCCAGCCAAAACCAACAACGAAGTCATCTTGAGTGTTCCAGTTAACGGAAAATCCAGTACCAGAAGGAGAGTAGTTGACAGTTCCACCAGTCTGGTAATTCTGGTCATAGTTGATGCTAGCGCGACGACGTATGTCATTGTGAAGTCCAAGAACGAAATCATGAATGCCACGCTCTGTGATGTTCACACTGCTTGAGGAAGGTCCAAGCCCAGTTGGTACCGCGAGTACTCCGGCAAAGCCGGCGAAAGCCGTAAATAGGCTGGTAAAGCCGACCATTTTTATTCTTTGCTGTGAATATGCTGGTGTAGATAGGTATGAAGTGCTGCTTGATCATGATGCGAAAAGAGAGGCCATCGTGGAGACCTTATATATTTAAATTTCTATGTTTAATAAGTTGAGAATTATTACGAGCTCTATTAAAGACTTGTAGTATGAATCAGATAGAGCGAACTGAAACTGATACCAAGACGTATGCTGCCCATGGGTCTTGGCATTTTGCCTAAAACGCACACGCCAGGTACTGGGTCGAACGGCATCGAAGTGCCGAGCTAGATCAATAGCTTTTCAGAATATTAACTGAAGATTATGTGAAGTGGCCTAGTTGGACACCACGGCAGAGTGCTAGATTGGGCACTTCGGGCCTTATACGACCAGTTCCCCAGATCCGGGGTGCATCCGGCTAATAAGCTGTTCTATTTAACCTGCCAATCATGCCAAAACGTCTCTGACATTTTGCGGAGGATGTAGTATTCCGGTGGGCCGCGTTAGTCTCGCCAGTAAAATCTGCGATGACGAAGCTGTTTATAGGTAATAAATCATTCAATGCCGGAAAATTTTGCATGTAAAAGCCTTGGCCTCATGGTAGAAGTCTTGGCGTTTCAGATTGATGTCACCGTACCTTCAAAACATGATGAAAGCTCTGCGCTCTATTTATCCTCTTGAGTTGCCAAATACGTGCCAGATGATGCAGATCTGTATTGGCTCTCGGGAGCTCGTACTATATAACGTTAGTCAAGGATTGCTGCGTCGATGGGCTGGATTTAGCGCTCCCCATTTTGGGATTCGGATACTAGATCGTGGAGGCTTACAAGTTTACAAGTGCTCAAACTGGGCATCTGCATGACCAGCTGACTTCAATTATCGACTTCTATAGACGACATAGGTTTAGTGCCATGGCGTAATCATGTTCTCGTCGTAGATTGGCAAACAGATGCAGATTACTATTCGTATAATGTAACAATGCTTTCCAATGGCGCAAAAGGTGGTTGCATGATTGTAATTGACTTCACTCAAATGTTTACAAGCCAGAGTGCCGAGCTTGAAATATTAACTTTATGGCGTAATAGAGCAATTTATTTATATAAATCGCTACATACGTGCATCCTTTGGCCCGATGGCTAAATGACTGCAAAAAATGTTTCTCACTGATCAGGTCGAGGTTGGAATGCTGGCCGTCACATGTCATATAAACTAAAAAAAAAATGACATCACTTATCAGTTTGAAGCTGTAAATGGCTATCTCACACGTCTTAACCTCGAACTGATGAGGCAATCGGCGTATGTAGGCAACTGTGTGGCAACAAAATAGTGGGTCGCACTTTTGAAGACGTCCTGATAAAGGGTGTTTTGGCCATCATATAAAGGCATCAGTCTACCAGCTACGTTCCCAAAGTAACATCTTTCCTCTACTAGAAAGCAATTTCAGCCCAAATCTTGAATCGACCGTATACTTGGCTAAGTCGGTGTCAAGTATGACAAATCGGTGGCGAGCCTTCGCGTAATAAAGGCGTGATATTTTAGATTGAAGACTCGCAGCCATAGATCATTGCTAAGAAGAAACACTATCAGATTATAATACCTTCTAAAGTGCTACAAGTATCTTGCTGCGCAAAGGAAATGTACTGCTTAACGAAATTGGATAGCTCCCATTACACCACCAGACACTACATTATTTTCATCTACACAGTCTTTTCCAGTTTTCCTACTTTCAGTTTCATATGTCCTAAGTTCAAACATGACCTGAACGCGGGCAGGCATAAAAGAAGCTCTCATAAAAAGTACCTATAAGTACCTAGGTAATAGAGACTATCGGAGTGCTGTCGTTCTTGCAAGTAAAATAAACGAATCTGACAAAAGTTGAGTCATCGCAAAATTTACACTCCGTCAGCGATGACCAGAATACGTTTAGTCACAGTCGAAGTAACAGCTGGTTGGTCTATTACATTGAAATGCGGCTTTACCAAAGATCAAAACGATTGAACATGGCCTCTTTTTTCGCATGCTTCAATGAATACGATATACATTTTTCGTTTAAAATTTGTACCTTCCTCACTTATAAGAGGAAATAAAGCTATCAAAAAGAACAGCGATGGTCGCTTGTGATGTTGCATCTGAATGACGTATTCAGTGCCTACTTTGTGCAAAATGAACTTTTGATAATCTGGAATGTGAGCTTTCGTCGTATATCATAGAAGAGAGGCGTATTGGAAAAATAATCTTTCTACAACATAGGTCGATGCCACGCAGCTCATCTTTCTCATCAATCTTGGCAATGGCATGCAGATTAATTCTGACCCGTACCCATTTCACGCGTAAGCCAGGAGTGTCTTATCGGAGCAAACTCGATTGAGGTTGAGATTTAGGCATATCGATCAAATCGGACCATACACGATTGATGTTAGATCAATCGCTAAATAAGCTAACCGATTTGAGAGTAAACTTCCAGATTGTTATCAATAGCACATCTCGCCATAGCGAGGCATTTGCCGTTAGCAATGCACTAACAAGTGGTACAGACGTTATAGCAAGCCTAGTCGAGCAATCAAGGTTCAATATTGTTTATATAGTTTCACTTTCTGAGCCACCTTCTAGAACACGCACCATACTATAATCTTCTTTATGCTATCATATATGTCTCTTTCCAGCAATTAGAGTAGTCTCGACTATACTTTACACCTCGATAGACTTGCTCATAGCACTCGAGTTTCGCCTCGAAAGTACTCGCGAATGATATGCCATTGTTTCGCTATGGTCCTTTCATTTGCGCCTTGAAGACCATTTGAAAGCATATGATCGGTAGAGCTTAAACATGGGGGATATTTAGTACAGTAGTTTATGCCTTTCAAGGTCTGCAGATATACATTTTCAGCTGCGCGAACCCGGCTAAGAGAATTATCAGCGTCAGAAGATCACTCAAGCTGTTCTTTCATTCGTTACAACCACTATCTCTTAAAGCGATAAGGAAAATTAGGATGAACGGTTTGATAACTGTAAACTATTCTAGAGCGGCTTAGTTGATTAGATGCAATGAAAGTGCTACGAATACTAATGATTTGCTTGCGTCAAGTCAAACATGTCGGTTACTCGGTCTATATTTGCCCCGCTGACACATGCGGAGTAGTGAGGTAGGATTCCCCGGCCGGCGAGCGCGAAACTTGTTCTAAAGTGCTCTTTTCCTTGGATTAAGATTTGTAGGACTCCGTAAGAACTTACTATTAGAGGTATATCGGTAGGCTTAAATGATCCGTCTCATTTGATACCTACCTGGATACTTGAGTGTCTCCTTATCGGCGAATTGCCATGGTTACCGGATAAACAAATAAGCAGCCACCTTATTTACTCCTATATCTCAAACCGCTCGCTCAGAATCTCTTTATATTAGTGAAATTTACATGGTCTTCAGAAACAGACTGTTTCATGTTTCTATTCATCTTGCTAATAATTGTTAGTGGCCAATATAAAACCCTAATATATGTGGTAGTTTATTATATCAGTGTGTCACCTAAACCGTGAGCATTGCTCGCGAACAATGTGATCGCTATAATATGGAGATCTATGACTTATATTAAGTCAAGTGCTCTAAATAATGAAAATATATCCGTAATATATCCCGTATCAGGCCAGAGCGGTAATTCGGTGTTGTGAATTATCACATACCTGGTCTGGCTAGGTCGAATACCACATCATGAGCTAATCGTGTGCGCATGCAAGCCCAATCACATAACTTACTTTTTCTTGCAGCGCCATTCGAAATGTATGAGTGCATTAGCCATTTTCACTGAGAATATAATACAATTTGGCAAATATTGCAATGATGCGGTTTTCGACTAAACAGTCTTCTATATACGATGTACTCTATGCGCAACTGGCCCCGGCCGAGGCGCAGCTCGCTGTGGGCCGAGGTTACATTCGAGACAGCAGAATACCGAAACCTGCCCGAGTTTTGAGTAGAGATGGGGAAAGCCATCGGAACTGATTTGTTTCTACGTTAGATACTCAAGCCTATGTGTATTTGACATTGTTTATACTGCACATCTCACATGTCTTCATTTGTATATGATTCTCGTAATTTATTGTACTGGATATTGTTGCTGCTCCTGAGCCGTCTCGCATGAAGTGGGGTTGTGGTTATAGGACTGTGGAAACTCTGTCTGTCGCGCCCCATCACCTCATGGAACGATAGTCAAGGAGTTCGAAACCCACAATCAGTAAGCTACAACAAGACTCATTCAATAGACAATCAACATCTACAACAAGATGGAATCAGGCGTACTGCAAGTCGGCAAATTATACCGAGTAGGCGGTATATCGCAATACCGAATCGCCGAGATGCTCAACGTCCCGGGAAAATGCCTTGAGATCGGATTGGTGCGCTTTTGGCCATCGCTTTACGGCTATAACTTTAAACATTATCCTAAGTTAAAATCCGATCCCCCATGCCAATGAGCCGCATTTAGATGTACTGGGCATGAAACTGGTTGGTGGAAAGATCTGGGGTATGTCGGCACTGGAATGGAGTTTTTGACGACAATTGAGTTGCAAAGCATTTCTTTTATCCTTATAACTGCCTCGTGATGAGTCAGATCCTGTTCAATTTCCTCCTGTAAAAGCTCAATGATGCGTATCATACTGCAACCTACTTATTAAAATTGGGTTACGTATGTGAAACTTTGGGCTCTAAAAAAGCGGCAGAAAAGGGGGCCCGGGGTTCCGATGGTGATTACAGCCTGTTATCTTTCGACAGCCTGAGAACTGGACGTGCAGCTTAAATACATGGGTTGATCTCTATATAAACGTGTCCGATCTCCCTTGTTTTCCATTGGAAAGTGGAAGAAACGATTCACTAGACAGTGCCTGTCAAACAACTCAGCTGGACATTTATTAAATCCCATCTCAATTATGACCAAGGTCTCGCTTCTCTTCGGAGCTTTTGCGGCTTCAGCTTGTGTGCAAGCTTTTGTCGTTCCCTCTGCTCCTTCAGTTACGCAAGGGCCAAAATTAGAAGATCGGGCCACAACTTGCACTTTCTCCGGTTCAAATGGTGCATCTTCAGCTAGCAAATCGCAAAAATCATGCGCGACAATTGTATTATCGAACGTCGCGGTCCCTTCAGGCGTGACGCTCGACCTTAGCGACCTAAATGATGGTACTACCGTAAGTAGTTGCAAACAGGCAAACAAAATTCATCGGGCCAGTGTACTAACTGTCCTATCTCCATAGGTTATCTTTGAGGGAACAACCACCTGGGGCTATAAAGAGTGGTCTGGTCCTCTGCTCCAAATTGAAGGCAACGATATTACCATCCAAGGTGCCAGTGGTGCCGTTTTGAACCCTGACGGTGCCCGCTGGTGGGATGGCCAAGGTAGCAATGGCGGCAAGACGAAGCCAAAGTTCTTTGCTGCTCACGATCTCACTTCGTCTACCATCACTAATTTGCATATCGAGAACACCCCTGTCCAAGCCGTTAGCATCAATGGTGTCAACGGATTGAACATCAATGGTATGACAATTGACAACAGCGCTGGTGATAGTGGTGGCGGCCATAACACCGATGGATTTGATATCGGCTCCAGTTCGAACGTTGTGATTAGCGGAGCCAAGGTGTATAACCAGGACGACTGCGTTGCTGTCAATTCCGGCACGGTACGTTATTCACACAGGCTAACTTCAAATAAAACAGTTCGCTAACTGGTTGACAATAGAACATTACTTTCACCGGTGGTCTTTGCTCAGGTGGCCACGGCTTGTCAATCGGCAGTGTTGGCGGCCGAGATGACAACACCGTGCAGACAGTCACCTTTAGCAACTCTCAAGTTACGAAATCAGCAAACGGTTAGTCAAATTGGATTATCAGGCCGATCCTTGACTCACAAGCTAACCATTGTGCAGGGATCCGCGTCAAGGCAAGCGTTGGAGATACTGGCACCATCAAGGGAGTGACCTACTCAGGCATTACTTTGTCATCTATTACCAGGTGAGCCACGACAATTTGAAAAGCAAGTACCGCGGTTAGTTAATGACTGACCTTTGTTTACAGCTATGGCATCCTTATTGAGCAAAATTATAATGGCGGTGATCTTAAAGGGAGCCCCACGAATGGTATCCCCATAACCAACTTAGTTCTTCAGAATATCTCTGGAAGCGGTGGTGTCCAATCAAGTGCTACTAATGTTGCTATTGTCTGTGCCAGCGGGGCTTGCTCCGGTTGGACATGGAGCAATGTTGTCGTCACTGGAGGAAAGAAATACAGCAGCTGCCAGAATGTGCCAAGCCCGGCCTCTTGTTAAGGCAAAGTTGGCTACCCTGATTCTAGTCATAGCAGAACTTTATGCAGCTATGGGCCAAAGCCAACTGAATTTTGATAAGTCTGAAAATATACTGCTGAGTATATTCAAACGCGCTTGCAGTATTACCGGTGACCGTAACACTCTCTACTGTGTAATAAGAGTGCTCCATATACGCTCTCTTACAATAGAGCTGATATCACCTCGGAGAGTTATCAGTATAAAGTAATTGATCCAAAAACAGTAATTTGGCTCTAAGTAGAGCAGCTGTGGTGTCTGTGCAAACGAAAATTCAGCCTCAATGACCAGCCTCCAATGTATATGAGAAAAAAGATGGTCCAGATTGTTTCTTTTGTTATTACTGAGATGTAGCAATTAGCAACTAAATATCGATTCATAATGGAAACATCTTTTCGGCAGTAACATCTGAGCATTGTAGTCGAAATGAAATGCTATATCTACCCTATGCCACATTATAATCTTTAACCTTTTTTAAAAGATTTAAGAAAGGGCTAGTGGAACTGATGAGCTGAGTAGATTAGGACTTAAATATAGTAGTAGTAGTAGTAGTAGTAGTAGTAGTAGTAGTAGTAGTAGTAGTAGTAGTAGTAGTAGTAGTAGTAGTAGTAGTAGTAGTAGCAGCAGCAGCAGCAATAACAGCAATAACAGTTATAGCAGCACTAATTTCTATTCTGCTCAGAAATGCTTGGATAGTGATAAAATAAGCGTTGACCTGTAAACTGTTCCTCTCATTATGTCAAGACTATTTAAAGAATCATCATTCAATTGTGAAAAGAAGACGCTCGCAAAAACGTTGGGTTTTATGTTGTTTATGATATCGCTGGCTCGGTAGAAGATGGAAGGGTTCAACCAAAAGTTGGTTGGTGTAAAGAAGGAAAGACAATCTAATATTAGATGTTACATTCTTCAAGGCTCTGTATTTTGATCAGAAGCTCTCTAAATAGCATAATATACACAATTACTCGCGTTCCTGCGAGAATTATTCATTTACGAGTCAGCTATAGCATTTACCACACCGCCCTTTTAATGAGTAAACATTGTCATCAATATGCTTTATTAGGAACTCAAACATTTCTGTTCAATTGCCCTTTTTAGTCATACTGTTATATCTTCGTTTTGAGAGATAAAGCCAAGGAAAAGAAGTACATCGGCCAACTTAATCTGTGCAGGGTCATTGTACAAAGAGCTGCCGTTTCAGGAAAAAATGCTTATTCCGAATACTGATGCAACATATTCATGTTTTTCCGTGCGATCTTTGCGAGTTAACCGAGATGATCGTAAAATTTTAGACTGTCATGAAATTTGAAGTTGTCCTATGTAGATGAAGTCAAGGATAGCTTTGTGGTTGCTGAAATAGGCATGGTATAGTGATTGAAACCCTACCGAGGTATTTTCAGACCATTAGTCCTTGAACTATCGTTTTCACTGCATTTTATTCTCCTACCGCTGAGAATATTCGGAAGGTGTGGACGTCGCATTTGGGCCTCTTAGCATTACTGGGGCTATTTTGACCCTCTTTCATGGGACCAGCCCTTCAGTTACCTATTTTACGAGACCAAAAACAGATAGTCGCCGTAGACTGTCAGCTAGTTTGAGCATGGCATTCATATTCTCGGAGTCAAAAAGGGAAGGTGGATTGGTGATAATGCGCGTAAGCTCTAAGAATATCGGGCGGCCCAGGAACTAATTGTGGATATCGATATACTAGAAGACGCGCCACAAAAAGAGCTTCGTCATCCTTCCTCTGCAAATATTCACGATATCTTGAGTTGAGGCAGCCTCCAATCCCAGGCTTTGTCCAGGGTTGAGCTCGCTACATTGTGTAAATCTCCGATAGAGACTATTGGCTTCATACTATTAACTTTTAGGTTAGAAGCCCTAGCAGTTTATAGAAGCTGCCACGGCTTAGCGGATGATGAAGAGTCATGGTATGCATCGAATGGCCTCAAGGCTGTGAGTAGCCATTCGTCTCTCACAAGTAACAACGGGCCAATAGAAGTCTTGAAGCCGAATCAAGTATGTTTACTCACCATGTCAAAATGGCGTCTCTATCTCAAGGGCTGCGAATCGGATAGAATCGTTTCCCCGAAACTTTTCTCTCTCGTTACTACCCTACGGGCACTAGAATGCCTATAGGCTAACTGAAGATGCTTATTGTTTTGCGGTTGAGTAAGCAAATGGACCCTTGGAATTTAGCAGAGTTGTCAGTATGCATATGGCTTATGCTAGCGCGACCGTGCTTAAAGCAGCATCAACACCACAATGAACAATTGATCGACACTAAATGATCACGTTAAAAGTTTGTGAGAGAAACAGGCGTGTCCCTCGCTGAAGCTTCTAAACGCCTTCGAAACTCACCTGAGCATGAAGCATAAACTGCATGTAGGCATTCCTTAAATGGAAAAGTTAACACAGGTGAAATCCCCACTAAGGCACCAGCCGCTGCTTAATAGAAAGGTTGAAGTATAAGTTTATGCAGGCGGACTGACTATTGATCCTGCAGCCCGTCGGTATCTCACGACATGCAATAGCGGGCAACTTGTATTAACATGCTTTGGTTTGTTTCAGGAGTGAAAGTATATTAGTGCATTGGATGCATGTAGGTGGAGGCGTGCCTCACCCGCCAATACAAGACCAATTGGCGCAGCTCAAGGCTTAACTCCCACATTTGTCTGCGCATTACCTACAGGCGCTACAAGCAGTAATAAAGATGCTAACCATCCTAAACATGCATGTCCAGAAGTTTTTCCTAGGATGAATACGCATGCCGGATTGCCGGGCCCCATCGCAAATGCTCTGACCTGGCTGTAAATCATCTAGCCCCAACTGTGTTTGTCAAAATATTGAATGAGATTTCGGGGAAACCTATCCCAAAATAGCTTTATTTTGTTCTTTTCTAGCTTCCTTTCCTAGAAAAAGCTTCAATACTATGTAAGGGAAAAGCTATAAAGAGATGAAGCTTCGCCGCCATGGACAACATTCACTCCAGTCCAACCAGCTCACTCAATTCCGCAACAGAAGAATCTCCGTCTTTAGACACTCTCAACAGAAACAATGGCTTTCAAAAACATGCTCGTCGCCGCCCTGGCTGCTCTGCCTGCCACCTTTGCCTCTCCCATCGAGCTTGAGCCCCGAGGCTGCACCTACGGCGGACCCTACCAAAACTTCCCTCCTATGAGCTCTTGGCTTCCCTGGACAACTGTTTTCGGCCTTTATGAGCAGACTATGGTTAATGCAGGCTCTAGCTGGGATGATGTTGGCCGTATCAACGTCGCCATTAGCCAAGCTGCCGCGAACATTGGTGTTGATGAGCGTGTCATCCTCGCCATCATCCTCCAAGAGAGCACTGGATACGTTGGCGTCCAATGCACAGGCGGCGATGATTGTGGGCTCATGCAGTGCGAAGGTTGCCCTTCATTCCAAGGCCAGAATGAGTTGTCTCAGGTAAGTAGATATTTGCACTTTGTTGTATGAGATCTCTCAACCTAACTTTCTCAACTCAGTCGCAAACCTCTTCCATGATCAACGGTGGAACTCAGCACTTCAAGCAGAACTTGGAGGACTGGGGCAACCAATGGGATGTCTCATCTATCTACCCTGCCCTCCGTGAATACAACTCGGGTAGTGTCGACAGCGGTGACCTCAGTCAAGCCGCTGGTGGCTTCGGCGTACCCTGCTACGTCAGTGACATTGCTCGTCGTATGATGGGCCAGGTCTTCTAAACATTCTACGGATTGGGAATGGAGTAAACAAGAAGATGGGTCATGCAAGATTTGATACCTTGGAGCGATGGTACTTTCCACCAGCTTCTCCGCTTCTGTTTTGGATTCACTTGTCTATATTCTGCCTGAATGGCTCCTTATAAACCTCTCAGAGGTCATGTCTATATCTAAAAACAATGTATATATCTTACCTTCTAGCCAAACATGGTTTGCTATCACATTTCGCTTCTACAAACTGATGCGATCGTTACTAAAGCAAAGAGTTAATTATTAAGAGTTAGCTAATTCGTAGCCGTGGTAAATCTCGAGTGAGATAAACTAACGCACGAGCTAGAGTGGTATTCAATGGCAGCTTACCACGTGGGTCATGGAATACAGAAAATGAGAGTTGAGGAGTTCAGCGGGGCATGCATCAGCTACGTAAGATTAGAAGCTAATATTAGTGATTTAACTAAGTAGATTACTATGTATACTTGTGAAGTTGGTAGAATTTACAGTAGTTGGCAATACTTACTCCTTTCTCTATTGGGAGCTTTGATCACGATAATTGTATACAGTTAACGTTATGAACATTCAGAACCTAAGACTTATGATGCCCAATATTATCACTCAGGGCCATTAAATATGGTTATTTTTGATTACTTGAATGCAGGCAGAAAGGTTTTATCGTCCAAGTAGCTGCCTCTTACGGATGTCTAGCCGTCTTTCGGAGCCTCAGTAGAAAGTTGGATACAAGTTTCCTTTTATGGCAAAGACTAGTTACCATGTCCAATATGATTATGCCACCAATAGAATTCCTGAACACTGAGTCGGTAAAAACAAATTAAAGCCATCTCAGGCACGAAAACGTTTTAAGTGTTGGTAGCTTCCTATTCGATACCATGTAAGCTGATAGCAGCACGGTGATTGGGTCCCTGAAAAGGGCCGAGCGGTATCAATTTTCAACGGCGTACGGAATCTCACAGTGGTTCATGCCCAATATCTAAGCTAGCGTTGTTTCAGGGGTCTTCATGAGCCGCTTCTTCCGCAATGGCTTGGCAAGGCTGACTGCTTGCTGACATTCACTCGCTGGGCGTGCCGGCATTTTAGTCGCATTTCACCTGTGTAAAAGTCCGGCCCATTGTTAATTTTTGTTATCGAGAGATCGCTACAAAGCATATAAATAAGCTATAAACTATTTCATAGTTGCTGAATTTATTTTATTACGGGAGTCTGGTCAAAATATGCGCTGCTTGACTGGCCACATTCCGTAGATGGCAGCTGGAAGAGCTGACAGCAACCCAGTAGATTGGTATCGTCTATTTGATCGAAAAAGTAAAGAGCAGTGCTATTGACGATACTAGACTGCCGATCCAATGCTTTATTGTATATACTCTCGTGAAATGGCCGATGTTTAATTGCAGTGATGTTCTACAGATCAAGATCTAGCGAATTTGCTCGGCATCTAGGAGTGGATCTTGAGGATGGATCGTATCATAGGCGCATGTACGCTTGATCGGCGCCAGAGCGTGGGGGCTCTTCCAAGCGGCTACCAAATTATGTGCATGAAAAAGAGAGATACAACTAGATTGCCCACGGATAGTAATTTGATTCGCAAAATTTCATTGTTAGATGAACAGATGAAACTTGTATGTGAGAGTCCAATATCTCCGCAATAGGTATTGCGAAGAGGGTGCACAGTTATAAAAGGCGCATGATTTGTTCAAGTATTGATGCTTCGCGATACCTCGCTTCATTAATAAATAGATATAGTTTAACAAAAGAAAAACTAGACGAAAAATGGAGATGCACTAGTATATCCACTACTCTTTTGTGAATACTTCAGCATCTTCCTTAATAATATCGGCATTCGATGGCTCCGGGAAGAATTGCCTTCTGTCTTCGGTATATCCACTTTTGGACAATAATTAGCAAAGATGTCACAATGAAGGTTTTTGATGGTTTAACTCACAAGATAACGTCAATTTCATCAAGAGTCTTGCCTTTCGTTTCGGGAAGAAAGAAGAATGCCCAAATAGTTGCGAGTAGCATCCACGACGCGAAGAAGAACCAGGTGCCGTAGCCCAGAGAGGCAAAGATATACGGCAGCGCCTTTGTGATAACAAATTGTGTGAGCCTGTATGCAAGCGTTAGAGTGAGATAACTTTAAATTGTCCAATAGTCTTCATACCATTGGCAAAGTGCCGCCCAGGTTCCAGAAAAGTTACGCAAAGCTCCTGGAAAAATTTCGGCCGCGACGATCCAAGGAATTCCATTGAGTCCGAAAGACCAGCTATAGAGAACATATTAGCTATCAACAGTATGAAGACGAAACCGGATGAAAAAGCCATACAAGACGGAATAAATCATGATCATGCCAGTTGCGGCTCTGCCACCAGCTGCGGTGGATGGCGAAAGCTGATGTCCGGCCTTAATGATGTCGGCAGGATGTCCAATCTTGACGTAGGCGCCGATAAACCAAAGACATAGTGAACAGGCAATTGAAGAGAGAATGGTTGGATGTCGGCGACCCCATATGTCAATTAAGAAAACGTAGAAAATGATTGAAGCGACTGCCTTGACAAGGCCGTAGATGCCAGTGTAAAGAGACACATCTGAGATTCCCAAAGAGGTAAATAGCGTGGGCGAATAGTAATTAATAGCTTTGGTAAGTGGTATCGTCAGCTGATGATGCGTTTAGTTAATTGCTTTCTTTGCTTACCCGCAGCTCCAGACATGTTTTGAAGAGCAAAGGAGCAAAATACGAGAATAACACGATTGCGCATGCCCTTGCGAGACAATTCATAGAGAGCTCCACGGAAGAGTGCCCATGATCCAGTACCATATCTACTTGCGATGTCGGTTTCCTCCATCAGGCGACTGCGGATCATTTGTATGTCTTCTTCTATATCTGCAGGATTGTGAGCTAGCCATCTCCTTCAATAGTAACGCGGGGACGACTTACACTTGTGATCTCGTGGTAATTGGCGAATTTCTTCCAAGGTTTTTGTTCCTTCTTCTACTCTATCATTGCGGAACAGCCATAGAGGACTTTCGTGTAGAAATGCACCTCCAAGTAGTAGCATACCGCAGGGGATAATTTGAACTGCCATGGGAATACGCCACGAGGCTGTTGAATTTTGGTCCATATTCTGGTTAATTCCGTAGTTGATCCAAAAGCCGATAACAGATCCTATCTGGTACGCAATTTCGAAAAGGCCAGTGAGTATACCGCGGATAGAAGGAATGGAAAGCTCAGCGATGTAGCTTGGGACCGTCGCAGTAATTCCGCCACAGGCAAGCCCAGTGAGGACTCGACCAGCATCTATTTGCCTGAGGTCAGCATTGGCAGTTGGGAATACAAAATGACCTCAACAGTCATGACAAAAACTAACATATATTCGATAGTGAATGTGTTGCAGCCGTCATAACAACGGCGCCAATAAGGAACACAACATTGGAAGTGAAAAGCGCCCATTTTCGACCGATCTTTTCGGTGACTATTCCCCATGGTTAGCGTTTGTGGCCGGGTATGAGTATATCCAGACCTACTGAAGAAGCAAAAAATGGCCCCGAAGAAAGCACCCGCTTGGAATGCAGACGTGATATTACTCGAAATGCTACTTGCATCGGCCGGTAGGATGTTAAAGTCTTTTTTGAAACTTGCGCGAGCAATGGTCGTTCCGATAAATGCGCCATCATAGCCAAAGCTGATTCACTGATATATTAGAAAAACTCACACAATGACCCAGCGACCTCGAGATCCGATACTCACAGCAGAGAACCTGTAGCGATAACTGCAGCCTCAAAGTATAAACGCCAGTTGTATACCTCCTTCGGCGTTGGCCGATCCTCAACAGCACGAAATCCACCCATGATTCTGAAGCCTTCTCCGCTATGTCAAGAGTGAAGGACACAAGACAAATGCG
The DNA here is from genome assembly GCA_022985005.1 of Trichoderma koningiopsis. Lineage (NCBI taxonomy): Eukaryota > Fungi > Ascomycota > Sordariomycetes > Hypocreales > Hypocreaceae > Trichoderma > Trichoderma koningiopsis. Next base: position 1,621,093 of record JAJPEM010000006.1, on the reverse strand, counting down.
CCTGCGGCGGTAGCTACACAACAAAGAGTGCAAGAATGAAGCCAGATAATATCAAGAGATCAACATGATGAAAAGAGCGGATAACATCGTTAGTTATATGATCGTTGTAAGGTCTGCCCATCGCAACTTTGGCTTGGTGCCATCGGGTCTGGAGAAAAGGTGGTGGGGTCTTCGCTAACTAGCAAAAATCTGGGGTCATTCTTCGCCGAACTGATGTACCCCAGCTTTGACTGAGTGAGGTGCCGTGCGGGGAAATTTGGGGCGAGAATTGGGAGTAGATGGACTGATATTTTCTGGAAATAGCAAGAATACAAGAAGACCACAATACGCGACCGCAGCAGCCAAACCAGCCTGTCGGTAAAAATGGAACCATTCATGTCCTCCATGCCTTCTAATCAGAGCAACGTGGGCTGCCGACGGATTATTGCTAGTGGCGCAGCGCCTTGCGAGAGTGGCAAATGGGGATTGCGAGGCTAACGAGAGCGTTTGGTGCATAGGGGCTAAGCGATGGATCCGATATCCGAGCCGATCGGGTCTGTCCCGACAAATATTGAGTTTATGGGCAGTTGTGGCTTTAAGAAACAGCCACCCCGATCGCAAATAGAACCCGGGGCGGCCAACTACTGACATGCTTTGGACCTGAGGCACGCAGTACTATATCGTGGTATCATGCGTGGAAAGAAAAAGCGGGACAGAATATCATTCACCTATTGTGCAGGAGGGTTAAAGCACCGGATATTATGATCAGCTCTTGGTTGATTGAGCGGAACATGGCATTGTTGGAGATTAAACTGTAACGCAATAGAACAAATAACGTTGTAGTCGCTAGTGAATTCGTGATCTATGAGACCTCATACGTAAATAAATCGATTGTGCATTATTGATTGAGTCTCAAAATCTGCCTACTCTTACACTGAACCCTTGGCGAAGCTTTTCTCAGTTGCCTCCAGAGCGCCAGCAACATCAACAATCCACCCTTGCTGCACTGCGTTGTCGAATTTTGGGTACGGCCGCCTGCAATGGCAGCTCTCCTGAGGATATCCACGCAGCTTCGCTACTACCCACTTGGTACCGTTGATTCCACCTTTGGCAAAACCCCATTCCATCTTAGAAAGTTTCAGTTGTAACGCGGTAGCCTCTTTGTCTTTACAAGCCTTGAAAAGGTCGTAAATTTGGATACAGGTCTTGAGGTCCGCGAATACGTTGGTCAGTAAAGTTCTCTGACAAACGCCATGAAACATTCTCTTGAGGTAAACTTACCTTTGGATATAGATTTGCTATCCCGGTAATAGTGCCTGTACCTCCAACTGATAGTGCTGGAACAAGCCAATCGCTCTGGCCTGCAAGTGCACTGAAGTCCTCGGGGCTGTAAGTGGCAGCGATGCGCGATACTTTGGCAATACCACCGCACGTCAGCTTCACGCCGACAATGTTCTTATGCTTGGCAAGGCGATCCAACATTTCGGAGTCGACATCGAGTCCTGCAACTACACCGGGATAGTTGTACATCAAGATGGGAAGCGGGCTTGCATCAGCTGTCTGACCATTTAGATTAGCATCATCTGCATAGGCACGTAAGTCCGAAATGATTACTTTCATACCTCTTCGAAGAATGCAACAATAGCTTCCTTGCTCATTGCAAAGTGGAAGTAGCTGGGCACAAGGACCAGAACATAGTCGGCGCCCGCTTCTTGCGCCATCTTCGTCTCGGCGATGACATCTCGTGTGCACTGTCCATTGCATCCCAGAGTAATGGTAATATCTGGTTCTCCAACCTCGGTAGCAATGCGCCTTGTTAATGTGATGAGCTTGATTTTTTCCTCTTTTGTTAATGTTACAGCTTCGCCATTGGTCCCGGCCAACACAACTAGATTGATGCGCGTTAGCTGTTGTCAATGACACAAAGAAACATAGAGAAGCAATGTGCCTACCTCCATGAAGGCCAGAAGTTATCAAAAACCTCAAGTGCTGCTCTTGCAACTCCCAGTCTATATCTTGAGCGTCATTGCTGCTGAACCAGGTCAGACAAGGCACATGAATGCCCGGCGGAAACGGCTTGACTATTTGTTGCAACGAGCCCATTATTGCTAGTATTGATGGAAAAAAGATATGCGGTCGTGTGTAATGTCAAAGATCGAGTTGTTTCAAGTAATGCGACGGAGTAAAAGTTGGGAAAAGAAGATTTTATACGACGACGCTGAGGATGCGAACCAATGGCTTATATGGTGCTTCGCAGAGTGCAGTAAGACGAGAAGTAAAGATACATTTACCCAAGTCAAAAGCTGTTTGCAGAAAAAAGTAGTGAATGCCATGAACGCGAACTAAAGTCACGAAACTACCTCTCAACGCGACAAAGTGTTCGTCGCAGGCCATCGGATCGCCTTCTATCCAACCAAGCCGACGCGATACCGTTGATGTGGAGCTTCTCTGCCGACAACTAAACCCGATACTGCCGACCCGAGCAGACAACACCATCAGGTCTCTGTGCGGGGTGAATCATAAGATCGCAAAACACGAATTAAATACTGAGTGCATTACAGAGCGAATGTCTGCGCGTGCTTTTGTGGCTTCTTGGCGAGCCTGGACCTCTTCCAAGACTTGCGCCGTAATTCTTGCATTCCCGGCAACACCCTCCATTCTCATGATTTGCGCCTTGATCCACGCTTTCTCTTCTTTACCCTGTTCTTCAACGCCCAGCATTAAGAGAGGCCAGAGCATATTTACCGGAAGGGAATCTCCAGGAGCTAAATCTGATGAGATTTGGTGGGCCAATTTGCGGATTTGAGCGAGAGCATCGGCTGCTTCTTTGGTCAATGGCAGGTGTTTGTAAGCAACACGGTGAAGATGTACTTTGCTAGCGAAGTAGTTGGACAAGTATGTGCGAAAAGCTCTTGTGATGGTAAACGCCAAGTGTGCTGAGATATGAGGCTCCGAGAGCTTTCCGGCAACGGCATAGTCCATGAGTGGTGGGCGCTGATCGTAGAGCGACCGCAGGTCAGAAGCAATGGAAGCGCCGATATTCATGACATCAATCTCGTCTTCCACTGTGCCTCTTGACCTATGCCAAGGATCAATCTTTGAAATGCGGCCCATGAAGCTTTGAACCTTTTGGAAAAAGACGATGCCGGGCTGGTAGAGGACCTGGAATAAAACATCTTCAATGTCGTCGTTGGATGCATCCTGACTTCTTGCAGTATCATCCGTTTCAGCATCGAAACTCGCAGGTGAAGGCTCTACAAGTTCAATCTCGTCATCCCGTGACAAAAACAGCCCTTCGCCCCCAGCAGACACCGCTCTAGCATCCAATAGCCGAATCCAAAGAAGAACTTGCTTTTCGACATGCGAGAAAGAGGCCTTATCTCCTCTCTGGAATATTGTATACGCCTGTTTGAGATAGCGATGTGCCATATCGAGCCTGGCTTCTATAATGTCAATATAGCTCAAGAAAAATAGCGCGGCGAGGAGACATTCGCGCGCTAGGCTGTGCTCGTTGAGCGAATCTGGATCATATGCCTCTACCTCAATGACCGCTTCCTGGTAGTGATTTTGGTCGTCAAAGGCCAAGGAAGGGTTGCTGCGGCACAATAGAGTATTTGAGAATGCTAGAATAGCACAGCGTAGGACACGAGAGCTTTTTGACATTGCGACAAGGCCTTGGCGGATTGAGGACCATTTCCTCTGTGACTCGACTCCGGCTATGATTGGCGGTATAGCAGATTTGATGAAGAACTCCATCAACCTTTCGCTTGAACTGGAAGAACTTTGATCCATAAGCTGGTCTCTGTCTTCTTGCATGACTGTACTGTTAGTATAAGTATTGATTGTCAAGAGATCTGTGTGCCTGTTCATAAGAGAGCCAGATTCCTACAGCACATCGTTAATATTGACCCTTTTCATGTCCACAAGAGGAACAGAGCATAAATAGTATTTAGAAACACTTACTATAAGATTTGCGTCAATTGCAATGGCAGTCGTCATATCTGGGCTTTCTTGCTGCCATAAACTGCTACTTGGATCCCACATGAAGCTAGCGTAGTCAAAGACTTCATCCATGGCCTGCAATGCTCTTAATCCAGAAGCAGCCGGCGATCGATCGGTGGAAGGAGATGTGAGTGGCTGGCTATCGCCTGCAGACCTCTCATCATTGGCGTCATTCCGTTGTTTGGATAAGGCGACAGCGTGAAGGGATCGCCATTTGCATTCCAGATTTAGCCGCTCGCAGTGCGAGCACCGAGGCCGCTGCTCATCACATTTAACTTTGCGACGTCTAAATAAACACGATCAACAACGGTTTCTATACTTTAGTGAGTCAAAATCAGGTGGGAAGCCTCACTTGCAAGTCAAGCATCCACACCTTGACCTGTTGTAACGCCTTGTTGGCCCAGCGCGTTGTGGCGAGACCGCGTTCGTATTCTCATCATGTGTAAGAGGCTGTGGCATAATAAATGGTAGAGATGCTGGGGGTTGATGACGATTACTAATAGTTACTGGTGAATATTAGAAGCATACTATTCCAGACTATGGCGAGAAATGTCTCTGTAATCAGCACTATGGCTTCCATGTATCGCGAAATCTGTGAAAGGGTGTTGAAGCCGCCATGCTCGTCAAGCCTATGGCAAATGAAGTTAGCGTTGGAGACAAGCAGGACGAGTTACTATTGGAGCTATAAGTCCATCATGTGACAGGCTTTGCCAGTCCCATTCGCAACATTCCAACTCTAGCGTTATATGTATACAGTATTTGCATTGAGCCATGCTTGTGTAAAGCCAGTATACATACCAGCAAGTCATCTCAATATCTCATCATCTGGATTCAGGCACATGATGAATGGTTGTGAATGTTGAAGGCATGCATTCATTTCTTTTGGCTCGGCTCCAAGGCTCAACACGCTAATGTATAAGAGCTAACCCGACATGTTGAAATTGAGCGAGGTATGCTGTGCTTTAGGCTATACCTAACATGAACCTAGTACCTGGTCCTGCATGCAAGATGGCCAAGATGAGACTTTCGAAAATGGCAATCCTTACAGGCGCATAGTCCCGCATTGCCGATACACGCCAGATATCTTGTACTATCATCCTGGGCACGAAGGGCGTTTCGATAGATTTACTACCTGAACGGAGCTCTTTTTCTTTGTTCTTTAGGAAAATATCCTTGTTACTGTGTCATCGTCCTCTCAACGTTATTAACGTATGTATGCAGTAACAGCTCCATCTTAACCGTATCACTTAGCTTCGTAAGTGCCATGAAGCACTGCCCTTGAGCCCTATCTTTCTCTAATGACATCATAAGATGAAACAAAAACATACTATTACAACCGTAGAAGAATTCGCCCATTAAGCCATGAGGTGTTCCCAATGACGTGCCAATCAATCTTCGTAGACTTTACTCTCGAGGCGAAGACTACTGCACAGTCTATACTCAATTTGGTAGTTAACGCATGTGGGTCCAAATGATTGAAAACGGCTCAAATGCAGCTGCTCCTACGCTACTGCGCTCTCGCCGCCAATATCCACGAATAAGCTGAATTACAGAAATTCGGTACTCCGTCCGGGCAAACAAAAAGAAAAAAAATGTATAGTGAGGTTTGTTTATACTATTCGAAACGCAAAATGCAGTTTTTAAGATATTTCGATCTGAGTCAATTGATCAGAGATGAAGCTATATTACAGATTACCTAGCATTTTTCTCGCACAGTTGAATCCCTGAAGCAATTTTGCTGTAGTAGTCTGTGAGACTCTCTTCGGAGCGAGGAATCTTGAAGGATCAATAAACTTCAAAGTATTTAAAAATGAGACAAATTCTGCCGTTACCGATCTCGGCTATGTAACAGTACCCGGAAACGCCGAATTAATAATATCTGGTCGAGCAAATCGATCATTGGTACCCCGCCACCAGACTTCCCAATTAGGAAACCTGTGATGGTATCAGGCCGTCGTTTCAGGCATTCAACTCAAGAGCAAAGTTGTATATAAGACGGCGCAATTCGGGCTTCCTGAGGAAAAACTTCCAATTCAGAACTCATCAACACTTTTATTGCGACAACACAATCAATTTTGCAACTACATTGAAACACCATACCAAAAACTTCTTATAATAAATACTTGCCTTATCTCTGCCTGAGTTCTGCCTTTTCGGTCGGCCTCATACTCAAGGTCAGTCCCCACTTACGTCATCGCTGTTCTTTCTCTACTAACATGCTCAATAGTTAGGATCTGCCTCTTATACATCAAGATCTCAGTTCTATATCCAATCGCCAAGATGACTACCAACGAAATTGCGCAAAACGGCTGGACTGCCCTGCCCTTGGATCCCAGCAAGCTCTTTGGCGGCAAACCGTTTAGGAATGCACCTGGACAGCTCCTAGTTTCCGACATCAAGTTCCCGGAAGACGACCCCATCGTCGCCAAAGTTCAAAGCTATGCCAAAGAAAAGTTGACCATCCAAACTTATAACCATAGCATGAGAGTCTTTTACTATGGTACGAAAGTTATTGATCCTCATAAAATATCTTCACAGCTGACATTCCTTCCATAGCGACCGCCATCATCAGACAGCAATTCCCTGAACACGCCGCGACATTCTCTCCTTCTACCCTTGCTCTTGTCTGCCTCTTGCACGATATCGGCACCGCTGAGGAGAATTTGGCAGCTACCAACATGTCGTTTGAGTTTTACGGAGGTTTTAAAGCCATGAATCTCCTATTGGAGCTTGGAGCCTCCAAAGATCAAGCCGAAGCAGTCGCTGAGACAATCATCCGCCACCAGGACCTTGGGACTGAGGGAAACATCACATTTGTCGGCCAAGTCATCCAGCTGGCTACGATCTACGACAATGTCAGCGACCACCCACACGTGAAGAACCTGATCGAAATCATCCACACTCAGCTTCTTAAGGATGTTGTGAAGACTTTCCCTCGTCAGCAGTGGCTTGGATGCTTCGCCAAGACTATCGAAGAAGAAGAGCGATTGAAGCCTTGGTGCCACAGCACACACATTCCCGACTTTTCACAGGCAATTCTGGGCAACAAATTCATGAAGTCATATGAGTAATGGGGTAGATTGAGATAGAGGCACCAAGATAGTTTTATGTTGCAAAAAATTAGATGTAGGAGGGGAGAAATATACTATGGACAGTATTGGATCCGCCACCATCAGAAATTCATCCCTTTAGTCGTGTACAGTCAAATCCAATTATTAATAAGACTTCATTCGTTAAATAATTAGTATGCAGCTGGAAGCAGTATTTTATACTTCTATTTGAGCTGGCTTCCCTTCCCAGGCTCTTTTCAGTAGCTCTCGGATCGGTTCTCTTTCGACAGGTCTGGGATTCCAAAATGGCTTCTTTAACAGATTATCGACTGCTACCTCAATATCCCCTTCTTTGAGGCCCAGGTCTTGTAGACTATATGTAATCTGCAGTTTAGATAGTAGCTTGTTCAAGCCGTTGACTGCATCTCCGTTACTTTCCGGAATTATGTCCGACAACTCTTGCATAAACTTGGGGATACTTGGTGCGATATATGCAAGCGCATGAGGCAAAATAATTGCATGTGTTTCCGCGTGAGGCAGATTAAAGGTGCCCCCGAGGACGTGGCAAAGTTTATGATGCAGAGCTACGGATGCCCCAGCGAGACACTTTCCGCAGAACCAAGCACCTAGTAGAGCGTCCGAGCGAGCTTCGACGTCTTTTGGATTTTGCATTATTTTCGGCAGCGATCTAGCCAAAGTTTGGATTCCCTTAATGGCAAACATGCTTGTGATGGGATTGGCATCTTGCGCATACAAAGCCTCGACTATTCGACATGTATTCACATTAGCCTGCAAGCTTCACCACAAACGACTGCTGTCAACTGATACGTACCCGCATGAGCCATAGCATTGAGACCGCTTGTAGCGCTTATGTTAGTCGGCAGTGTCAACGTCAAATTCACGTCGTAAATGACAACTGCTGGAATAGCCTTCCGGTCAATATGAGTAACTTTGACCCGATTCTCTGTTTGGCCTACAATGGGCGTCATCTCGCTGCCAGCATACGTAGTCGGGATGCAGATGTGAGGCAGTCCTGTGCGAACAAATAACGCTTTGCCCAGTCCCACGGCACTGCCGCCACCAATTGATACGACGCAGTCGGCATTGGCGGATTTCAATTGTTTTAACGCTTCTTCGCTCACTTCCTTTGGAGTGTGCATTGTGACTTGAGTAAATGAGCCAGCAATCTGTCCATTTAAAATCTTTGCAATGTCGTCAACGTAAGACGTCTTTGTCGGCGTTGTCAGTACGAGTGGTCTGGTGCAGTTGAGCTTGGCAAGCTCTTCGGGAAGCTTGGATAGGCTGCCCTCTCCAAAGATTACTCTCTGGGAGCTCTCGGTATAGTCAAAAAGACTCATCTTGCGCTGCGTTGGAAAGCCAAAAATTTGCAAATAGTTCTAGATAGCGTATGTGGCAGAAAAGCTCTAGAAAGTTGATACTTAGAAATGGCTACAATATTCCATATGTCTTTATATGCCAATTACTTGAATGCGAGGTGACCAAGCTATTACGCAGGTTAAAAGTCGCCGCCGTCATTTACGCTTCCATGAATCAGCACTTAGTAAGTTCTTTCTGGGAATTTATGGATCCTGGTCCACCAAGTTTTCAATCAGAGGGCTGCTGGAAGACTCCTTATACGGCGCCATAATTATAATTCTATTTTGTGAATTGGTTCAATTCTTCTTGATCTCAAATTTTTCGCTTGTATTCAGCGCGTGAGACTATCAACCGCCTGTGGATATCTGTACTCCTCACTTTCACACTTTCACTGGACCGGACACATGGATGTCAGCCGGGCTTCGTAGACAACTTTAGTGGCTCTTGGCCGGGGCTATTCAAGACTTAAACCTTTTAGCGAGCGATCAGTGCTAAAAGCAGTCACGTGTAGACGCGTTTCCCGGTGCTCGCTATTATCAGTTCTTCAGCCAGAGACTGTAAGCAGCTGGGGCTCGATCTCAGTCCAATTACTTTTGACGTTCTATATAATATGAAGTCAACTAGTCGATCAATGGTTGCTTTATAGTGAAGAGCTACAAAGACAACTTTCTGTTTTGGGGCGTGTTCATGGCCGTGCTATCAAATGTCTTCAGAGGCTCTTCCCACTGAGGTGCCCGGAGATCAAACTGAGCCACAGGATTCGCGAGAGGGCGGGCCCCCTGCAAAGCAGCCGAGGCGCAGAGCTTGTAATGAGTGCAAGCAGCAAAAGGTACGAGTGTAATGGCTGCTATTTACACTGTAAACATGTAACGATCCCATGCACTAACGGCTCGTATTTCTTACAGCTTCGATGTGATTTGGCTGCCAATGATGCTGTGTCAAGCTCATGCTCTCGCTGCCAGAGACTCAAACTTACATGCAAAATAGACAACGATTTTCGCAGGACGCGAAAGCGAAGGCAAGCCTTTAATTCTTAATATTCTGGGTCAAATCTGACACTTATCTTGTAGGAAATCTTTCGAGCTAGAAAATGAGGTCAGGGAGCTTAGACGCCGCCTAGCCACTCGTGAAGCAAGCAGTAATGCAGCGGTTGAATGGCCAATCCTAACTCCAGCTGCTCCTTGTTAGTATATCGATACTTCTGAAAAGATTAACTGAAACAACACATAAACGTTCGAAAACTAATGGGGCTGCTGTTATAGCAGAAACTCGGGCTAGCGACGCAATTCAATCATCGCCGTCCAACGCGTCAGGTCCATCGCTGGATCCAAAAGAGAGCTCCCGTGTCCCTGGCCTGACGACCCAGCCCGTCATTGACCAGCCTCAAGCGCCACGAAGATCAATCATCGCCATTCCGCGGCCCAGGAAGCTAGGCAATGTTGAGCTTTCCGTTGAAGAGATTGATGAGTTGTATCTGATGTAAGAATGCCCAGAATACTTTCTTACTGCGATGTGAATGAACTCACAAAAGTCATGCAGCTACATACTTCACTACCATCCATATCTACCGTTTTTAGACCCAGGCACAACTATTCATGAGTATTACGAGTCATCTGAGCTGCTTTTCTGGTCCATCATCTCTGTCGCAGCTCGACGGCTGCAGAGCCATCCAACGCTGCTACAGAAGCTGGCAAGAAGCGTCACAGACTTGCTATGGAAGACCCTTCGCTCAATACCTTACTCTCTTCGAGCAGTACAAAGCCTGATTATTCTTTGCACTTGGCCATTTCCAACTAGCAGTAGCACTGCCGACCCGACTTATATGCTCGCAGGCATGATGGTACAGCTTGGGACACAGATGGGTCTTCATCGCGCACTCAGCGCAGAGGACTTTGTCAAAGTCCCGCTGCATCTCAGCATGTATGAGTATTCAGAATGGATCAAGACATGGGAATCTTGCAATATTGTCGCACAAAGGTAATGCTATAATCGCAAAGAAGCTCTTATTCAATTGCAATGCTGTAGCGATCTGACTTTATCGCAGTGTGAGTGTTGGATGTGGCCTTCCCGCCACCATACAGATGCAAGACTGGTCTCTCACGGTTGCACCCGAGTCAGCAACATTATCTCTTCATGACATTGCCTTGAGATGGCATCTTCGCATCGAGCAGTTCAGACATAGAGTGTCTCAAGCGTTGACGTCAAATGCCCTGGACCCCGCTGGCTTTACGTCAGTTCGTGAGCGGCTCTCCCTCTATCGGCTTCTCAATGCATCACTTGTTGATTTAGAGCGCGAGGCTATTAATATGACACGTAACACACACATGCTTCCTCAGCCCAAGTAAATATCTGCTAACATCATGGCAGCCATAACTCGCTATTATCTCGCCGCCGCCCGACTCCATCTGCACTCATTCTATCTCTTGGATGAATCAAGCGTTGATGGTTATTCCGACCGCATTGTGGTATTATATCAAACTGCATATTCGGTAATAGAACAATGCCTCGAGATGGACAACGAAGAAATCGGATTCTTTCACTACTGTCCATTCTTTTGTTATCAAGTTTTCGTTTCCGCAGCATTCATAATCCTCAAAGTCATGATGAATGGATATTTCGAAAAGCTACTCGACGTGAAATCGGGTAGAAAGCTCCTTGACGCTGCCATCTCTTCACTACGAAAGATGTCGGTTGCAAACAACGATCTTCCGGGCCGGCTAAGCGACGTAATTGGGTTTTTCTGTACCTTAACCGACCCTCGTGTCATCAGCGGCGACTCGATTGACGACTTACGCTTGCGGGTTCGCAATCGCCTTAGCATGAGCATCGTTTACGACTCACTCTGGGAGTGGCGAAAACATTTCCAATCAGATGCCAATCGCGACGAAAACTCTGAAGAAACCCAAGATAAGTGGACAAATTCCTCTCGCAGCGTACTCACTAACATCATATCCACAGCTGCTGTTTGGCTCTGAAGATATGCAAGATGCGATGATGTTTGATCACCTCAGCAGCCTGGCGGATGGATTCAACATGGAATGGCCGGTATGATAGCATTATTTTGTCGCACGGATATCGACAAATAAGGCGCAGATAATGCACAAGCAACAGCAGATACATATACCACATGCGGCCCAATGGCCTTTTCATTGTTTAGGCACAGTTATTGTCAACATGATCTATGTATGTAAACTTTTATTCGCAGTCAATTTGTATGTCGCACTTTGTCGCCGAAATAGCGTTATTGCTTTACGACAACACTTGACGAAGACAAAAATCCAATTAAAACACATACAATAATACATCTACCACATGTGACCCGGTAGCCTCTTTCTTCTTGATACTTTTATGTTTAATACATATTTCTATTTGCGTTTCATCTATGGACGTACTTTTTTATCTGCATTCAATTGGTATCATCATACTTTGCCATACAATTTTCCTCCAGCAGCAACATCCACCGCTGTCGCCTCTTTTAGGCCTACTATCGTGAATAACTTCTTTGGCGTAAAAGTCGGGTCGATGCCAGTAGCACCAGTCTCCTTTATCTTCTTATAAGAGCTACGAATAGCTTCGTATGCCGGAGCAAGAGCCGCAAAGGGATAGATGATGATTCTAAAACCCATCTCCTTGGCCTGAGCTACAGACCAGGATGGCGTGGCTCCATTCTCGACCATGTTCAGGAGGACTGGAGTGGGTGCCAGCACGCGGCACACCTCTCTCGCCTCTTGCTCATTGGTAATACCCTCGAGGAAAGCAACATCGGCGCCGGCGGCGATTGCAGCTTTCAGACGACGGATAGCCTCTTCGAAGCCATCGGTCTGCAGAGCATCTGTTCGCGCAATGATGACAATGTCGGAATTCAGCTTCTGTCTGGCTGCAGCCGCCGCACTGATACGCTGCTGGAATGTATCAACATCGACAACCTCCTTTCCTCCAAGGTGCCCGCAGCGCTTAGTTTGGATCTGATCCTCGATATGCAGACCAGCAACGCCACTGCGGTGATATTGCGCCACTGTGCGGGCAACCATATTGGGCCCGCCATAGCCCGTGTCAGCGTCAGCAATGAGAGGGACGCTGGGGTCCAGGTTGGCAATCATTTCAGCGTGCTCTCGCATGTCGTTGAGCGAGGCAAAGCCCAAGTCTGGCTGGCCGAGCTTTGAAGCACATGTTCCAGCGCCCGTCTATGCAAGTCAATGTAATTAGCGCTCTGCAGGTTTGTATATATGTACATAAGTCTACTGCGGCCTACTTACCATGTAAAGACCATCAAATCCAACCTCTAGCGCAATTCTGGCGCTGAAACCGTCGTAGACGCCCGGCAGAACAAGCAGTTCATTGCTTTCGGTGAGCATCTTCCTCAGCCGAGTTGCTGCTGGGGTGGGGCTGGCCGCATGGCCGTTTGTCCCGTTGGAAGCTCCGTTTGTGTAAGTCATGTTGATGTTGATGAAAACGATGAGAGATGGCTGTTGAAATGAGTTGAGAGAGTCAAGATTGCTGATGAGAATTGAGTAAATTAAAGGTCAAAGCTCAATGTTTTATATCCATCTCTAGAGGCAAAGTGATGATCAAAAAGTATGGATCCCGATGAGGAGCAAGCCGATCGGCGAAACATGTCCGATCGGCCAGCGGCCAACGCCGATCGGCGTCACCATCGCGAGAGTCAGGTAAACGCCAAGTGTCAACCTGTTTTTGATGCTAAGCACTAGACCCCAGATTCCACGGCTGACGGAGGAACTATAGAATAATAGCTAAATTAATATCTGGGGTCCCCGCGTTGTTGCTCTGCCGGTCCGGGGAAGGCTCACGCTATTGCTCCCATGCTGCACTGCCTAGAACGCAGAGTATATAATTCCCATGATGCAACCCTCTCTCATATCTATTCTAAAGGCCTTTTATCGTTCTTCCCTGCTTGCATGTTCACAGCCGACCTATACTCTCTCATGCGGCAAATCTAGTCGTACCACAGAGTGATTTACTCAACAGCCTTGACAATGTCCTCTGACACTACACCCGTGGGCGGTGAAGCCCCTTCTGCGAAGGAGACTACCACTGGCCTCGAGCACAAAGAGTCGATTCCCGATCTTAGCATGGAGAAAGGCGAAGTTGTTCATGACGAACACGTCAACACACCAGAGTGGCGAGCGCTCGAGAAGAAGCTGGTCCGCAAGCTTGACATGACTCTGCTACCTGTAGTATGGATCTTATACTTGTTCAACTACTTGGACAGAAACAACATCGCGTATGCCCTTCACTTGAAGAAAACAAATATCTCACATCATTGAGTGTTAACACAGATTATCAGGCAAGCCAAACTAAACACATTCGAGAAAGACCTTAAGCTACATGACGACAATTTCAATACTGCCGTATCTATCCTCAACGTTGGGTTAGTCCTCTCGCAACACAATTAATACTTTGGCTTTCGTGACTAACTGGTCGATAGATATATGCTTGCTCAACTGCCTTCCAACATGCTCATAACTCGTATTCGACCCAGTATCTATCTGCCTGCTTGCGTCGCGGTGTGGTCAGTCGTGTCTGCTGCCACAGCAGCTGCACAGAATTACGGAAATCTCATTGTGATTCGATTCTTCCTCGGCATTGTGGAGGCCCCTTTCTTTCCAGGAGTAAGTTTAAGGATATCTTGGTAGAACGAACAATAGAAGTACATGAGCTGACGCATTCTTTTTCCATAGGCATTCTACCTTCTGTCATGCTGGTATACGCGAAAAGAGTTGGCCTTACGTACCGCCGTCTTATACTCCGGACTGGTTCTCGCAACCGCCTTTTCCGGCTTGATCGCAGCTGGTGTGTTCTCAGGTCTCGATGGGGCCCGAGGTATACCAGGCTGGCGGTGGCTTTTCATCATTGATGGCTCAGCCAGCTTCTTTGCTGCAATGGTCTCATTTTTCCTGCTGCCAGACTATATTGAATCCAAGACTGGGAGTGGCAAGTGGCTCTTTACAGAAGAAGAACGAGAATTGGCTGCCAAAAGAATGGCTTTAGATCGCGTATCATTACCAGAAGCCGATCGCTCTGTCTGGTATGGCGTACGGTTGGCTCTGAAAGACACTCGAACTTGGATATTCGTAAGCTGCACCATCTTCCAATGACATTTGCATAATGTAGCTCACATGTCTCTCCCAGGTTCTTCTTCTTTGCTCGAACCATACTGCCTACGGATTCAACTACTTCTTCCCCACCATCGTGAATGGCTTCCACATCGGCTCGCAGACAATCACTCTTACCCTCACAGCGCCTCCGTATCTCTTTGGTGCAGCTGTCTCTTTTCTTGTTGCCTACTCTAGCGATCGCCATAACGAGAGAGGCTATCATATATGCGTTCCTATGGCAGTTGCATCCGTGGGCTTCATCATCTCAGCTGCCACTCTCAACATAGGTGCTCGTTACTTTGCGTCTTTCCTCTACTGCTCGGGTGCTTTCGCAGCGAACGCCATGGTCTACTCGTGGGCTGCAAGTACGCTGAACCAGACGCCAGAAAAGCGCGCGGCTGGAACAGCAATTGTTAATCTCCTTGCCCAGCTCGGTAATATATGGAGCCCATACTTCTTCCGCCCTGGAGACTCGCCGCGGTATGCGCTAGCCATGATACTCATGATGGTGTTTTCCTTTATTAGCATTGGGTCCTCTTTGTTGCTCAAGTTCTTACTCCGCAGAGAGAACAAGAAGATATTGGCAGAATCAGAGGTGACTGGACAGGCTGTCACACTGTTTACGTTGTAACTGGGATTTATGCATTCGATATTTAGTTAAGAGATTGATGAATTGAATACTTACGTTCGCCGAATATGGTGATCTTTTCATGATACTCTGTAGCCCTCTAGATTCATATACCCACAGCTTATATGTAAGATATATGGCACGTAGCCTTTCGCATGGATGGGCGAACTATTCCTTATAAAAATAATTCAATTTCAATTTCGTATATATGCAGCTATATAATAATACTCGTAATTCAGAAATGACCGTAGAGAATGATCAATGGGCAAGTCGTTGTTTACAAACTCGAGCGCACACTCTATTCCGCTGCCTCCACACAAAACGGATTAGCAGTAAAAACACCATTGGGATCAGCCTTCTTCCTGATCTGTCGCAGCTTTTCGTACGTTTCAGTGCTATAATAGTGCGGCCAAACCTTCTTCATATCCCAGTCACCATACGAGCCCCAGAGCTCGCGGCGATCGTCCTTGCTAAAGTAAGTAGCCATTCCAGCATCGTTCTCTTCCTGCCACTTCTTAGCTCCCTCATAGTTGTCTTGGTGAAATACATCCCAGATTCCGGTAATGGTAGTATCTCTCCAGCCATAGGCTGTGCCATTGTCGGCGTTATTGGCGAACATGGAAGCTTTGCCGCCATATACCTGCAACTGGGACGAAACCCATAGGCCATTGTGCTTGTCGGAAATAATTTCTTCGATACGCCCAGAGAACCATTTGGACCACCCAGTCTTGGAGAGCGAGGTCGAGTTGGTCGTATTGGCACGCTTGATGTAAGGGTATGGGAACTCACGTGGGCTTTTGAACAGCCACATGGACATGATAGAGGACATCGCAGCATTATCATCAGTCTCTTTAGCAAACTTGAAAAGATCGTGTTTGACATTCTTGATGCGGTTGAAAAGATCTGGTGAGAATTTGTCGATTCCCAGGTTGACCCATTGGGCGTACACAACAATGACGGCGTACTTGAACTTGAACACGTCCGCAAAATTTGTCTTGCCGTCGTGAATATTATCCGGCAATGCGTCTTTGAGTTCTTCTTCCGTGCCAGGGAAAAGGTCTAGAAGATTTGACTCTCTGCTCATGACGTTGACAGTCAAGTCGTAGCTGCGCGGGAAATTTGGGTCTTCTCCTTTCTCCACCAATATGTCTAGAAGGTCTTGAAAAGTATTTTGATGGTAGTGGAACGCCATCCAGAGGCCTTTGGAGCCTTTATACTTGTTGTCGTCCTGGACTTCCACTGTGAAGTGGGTCAAGACTCCTATGTTGCCAGGGCTGCCACCCAGGAGGCCAAAGAACAGATCGGGCTGTGTCTCTTTGGTGACCGTAACCAGTTCGCCAGCGTGGTCCACAATACGGAGCTCACAGATATAGTCTCCGAGAAGTCCAAAAGAACGAGCCATCATCCCATAGCCGCCTGTCTGGACATGGCCTCCAAGATGGACCGTGGCACATTGGCCTGTGGGCATGAAGACGTGATTGGCCAAAAGGAACTCGTAGACTTCAGACAGGGACCAGCTAACACTTGCTTTGATGAAAACCTTGTCGTTGGCGGTATCACGGATCACTACAAGATCCTTTTCCTTGTCCCGGAACGTGAGTTCCAAGTCCAACTGGATGCCATCAGGGCCAGTTGAGGAAGCACCGCTGTATTGGTGGCCGCCAGTCCTGATAGCAATCGGCTTGCCAATCTTGTTGGCGTATCTGACAACACCCTGGATGTCTTCTATGCTTGTGGGCTGTAAGATCTCTCCAGGGTTCATGTTACGCTCTTTGCCATACGTGGACGTGGCGTAGAGGTCGTTTGCCTGGTTATAGGCTGCCGTGCCAGGCTTGAGCAGGCTGCCTTGAAAATTCGGATCAAGGCTCATATCGTACGACTGATAGAGTTTCTTTATTCGTTTTTCTGTCTGCAATGCAAATGAGATGAAGAAAAGAGAGTTGGTGTTTGTATCGAGGGCAGGCTCTTAGCGGCCTCTTATACGTCTGTTCACATCCCCTTAGATGTGCATGTGCTCCACCTATGTGGTCATACATGGCTCAGCCGCATAGTGCAATCCTCCATAAACAATCCTCCACGAGCAAACAGCCTCACATATCCCGAGACCACGCACACGGATCAGCTGTGGATGACACCGGGGACAGTAATCGCCGCTCTCTTGCTTTCTTGAGCTAGCTCAAACGTCATTTTCCTTTATTGGTGTTCAAAAAAGTGTCTCAGTGGACAGCCGTTATATTATTTTGGTCATAGATTTTGTGATGGAATGCTGGTATCTTGGTCACACAGAAGCCTTGCCAAGGTGGAGATGTGGCTTGTGATTCGGGGAAAGCGATGCAAGGGGGGCGACCACTTGAAACTGATAGGACGTGTATATGAGTGAGACGCGTTAAATGCATCCAGATCATTGGTTACCGAAATCGATAGTCACTGCAAGGAAATGTTTGACAGTCTTTGGGCGGCCTGCTAGGCACACTTTTAAAATGGTGAGACAAAAGTCTAGTCTTAAGAGATACCATACTGTGCAGCAGATTAGTCCATCGAGAAGATAATTGTGAAAGCCACGATCTGCTTGACCTATCTTTAGGATCATACAACTTACAGTGGCGAGAGAAGAAAATACACTACAAGTTTTACGTTCTGAGAGGCTTCAGCTCATTGCTATTTTGAACTGCGCCATCCGGCGCGCAGCCAGCTTTGAGCCTTGACCACTATCAGACCGATGCCAATCAGTATAGATTACATACATGTATGCATATATACTTAGGTATATGATACAAAGCTGAAAACTGCCCTTCTGACTGCCGTCCTCTAGCCACTAACAGCTGATACCACCGAGTGTCTTAGCTGGCTAGTATTCGCAAAGAAGGCACTCATTTTAAGCACTTAGCTTTATTTTCTCATTTATTTTGTTATTGGTAATGCAAAAAGTTAGATTTCATGCGCTCTAAAAACCCATTTATAGCAATAACAGCAGCACGAATGATACTGGAACTACAAGTTCTGATCGTGTTGTAAGGGCGCCGACCGTCAGATCCACGACGGACATTTCCCCAATGACCACTTGATCTAGATGGATCAGCCTAGAATTAGAGCGTGTTCCTCCTGACAGCAATAGCGTTAACATTGCCGCAGTTGATCAATACAGCACTAACGGGCAATGGAAGCTCAAAGCGATAACGTCTCAATCGCCAATACCTATGTCTTGTCATTCGATGCTAGGACTAGCGTTACATGTCAGCCTGTCACATGCGAAATACTGTTCTGAATAGGTAATTATCTTAAACGTCATTAATCGCAAACCATGTGACTGAGAATTCCAATTAATTGGTCTTTGCTTTAGCCGTATTGAAACGGGTGTAGGCGGTGGCAGTTTGAAGCCATGCAATGATCTGCTTATTGTTAGAAGATGGCAATCAGCATTAAAGACGGTTCGGATCTTGCTCAACGAGGTCAAGTCTTTCTTTCCTAGAAAAGTCAATGTGTGTCAACCAACCATATCATTTAAATAGATTCATTCAGGTAATTAGAGTTCCTCCAAATATCCTACTTTTGGGCCAATAAGGCGCATAATTTGGTAAAGCCAGTAAGAAGCAGCAGCGATACATCATGCATCTCTCATATTCCGTGCACCTGCATAAATGCCTCGCTGACAGTAGAAGAGATAGTCCTCAGTCAAGTCAACAAGCGCTTCAACACCATCGACAAGACTCTCAATGAGATTAAGGCCGACAACGCCTAGGCAAAGCAAAGCATCAGACGCATTCTGTCATTGGCTACTCCAGGCAACACTACCTCAATCAACAGTACTTAACCGGCCAACGTGTTACTTCAACAGGCAACGACCTATATTTAACAAGGTTTCATGGCGAGATACACCCCACCTGTCGTTGAAAACTCCAATTTCACCTTTGCTTTCAACAAACATACCACGCAACGCAGCAAAGACGCAATAATATCTTCACTTTGGCTCTTCACCCGCATACCAAAGGCAGCGCAACAAAGACGCAATACAGCACAACTACCATCTTCACAATGGACCCTTTGATGATCAACAATAACAACACTCGTTTCCAAATGGAGTTGTCGGACACTACTAAGCTCGAATACTTCAAGCACCGTATTATGGTCATGCTTTGACCGGTGTATCATATAACAACATGGTCGCTCCTGATGGTTTGCGCCATAATATTAGCAGAGTTCAAGGAGGACTACTTCTGCAACTAATCTCTGTGACCCGCGGCATGATGGAGCCCACATATCGTCGTTACATAGCCGCCTTAACGTACATTCACCCCGATTCTATCTAGCACTCTTACTCCTGCAGCTAATGCTGCTCTCACTATTGCCATATTTAAATGTATTTGATAGTTATGTACATGTATCTGACACGTGAATTGGCTGCCTTCACGCTGTTGCGCTATAACTAGGGTGTTGGATAATAAAATTGGAGTGCTAAACAACTTCTGTTTACTTCTTCCGCCGAAACCCTTCCCTTTTGCCTGGACAGATTGTGCCCATAGAATTGGAACGTTTCCTCTACTACAGCAACTTATGTACCGTGGTCGCCAGTTGTACTCTTCCAGCTCCCATGATGATTAGCGCCGAAAATGAAACTACAATTTACATCGAAAATAGTATTTCACCGCGCAATCACAGGCTGCAGCGAATGGTGATTGATCTTTCGCAGGTTTTCGGGCACTAACTATCACATTGCGTCTAACTTACAGCCCGCTATATTATGGCCAATAACATGATGTTGGTCCGTCATAGACGTTAGGTGCCAATTGTGTTATTATCTTACCCTTTGATCACATGTAAATTAGCAAAAAGAGCAACAAAAAAAAACATACAACAGCCGGTGTTCGCCAATGGTCACCCACTTGACTACTAATCTGCCGGTTAATGGCTTGTCTATGGGGGAGCAGACGGGACCCCGAATTTTCCATTACCTATGGTCGTATGTGCTTGGTTTGGAGGTAAGTCAAGTTATATAAATAAATGGCACATGGCGAAAAGAGCAAAAAAACATACAACAGCCGGTGTTCGCTGATGGTCACCCACTCAACTACTAATCTGCCGGTTAGTGGCTTATCTATGGGGGAGCAGACGGGACCCCGAGTTCTCCACTACCTATGGTCGTATGTGCTAGAATGTCTGTTGAGTCAGGTTATAACAGAAGAGAGTTGAAAGTGTTGAGATGAGGCAAAATGTCAACAAAACGATGGCGAAAAAAAAAATATTATCGCAGCTTCCCCATTGGTAGCGGCCCCCCACTCTGCTGTTGGACCCTGGGTCAGGGCCCAGTCCCCGTTAGGACTAAACCCAGGGGTCCTCCATCCGCCCCGCAGAAGAAGTTTTGCATCCATAGGTCAATACACGTAGCGGCCCCCTTTAGCCTCCTTAGATCCCTCCTTGAGACCCTTTTCTGGCCCTGGACAATAGTTCTCCAAAACGCCCCAAAACGCCTCAAAATGCTTAGACCGCCGACACGTGCAGGTTAGCCGGGCTCTAGGCGTTGATCTTAGCGAATTGAGGCTCAGGATTGACCAACCGAGGGCCCCTGCTCTGGAGCGGTAAAGGAAAAGAGGCCAGCTCGCTTCGTGAGAAGATCTCATTTCATCTTACTGTAGAATTAGCTCAACTTGCCAAACCGACTGGACTCCCCGAGCGGTCTGCAACACGAGGTCGACGCTTGTGCTTAGCATGGAGTACAATGGGGCGCCCGCTTACTCGCCGTCGTGGAGCAAGTCACGCCTGTTATCGCCGTTGGCGTTGATAAGGAGAGGAGACCACACAAAAATTGGATCAGATGCCAAAAGGAGAGTGGAAAATTTGATACCCGTGCCCGACTATGGATCTTCTCCTTGGTCCCTTTTTTTTCGGGCCTTAAGCTGGGGCACTAGGTGGCCTTAAAAAGAAATCTTTCACTCCTCAAAAGCAGACATCAGGCATCTCAGTTTTCTTCCATTGAGTTGCTGGCTAGATCCGTTCAAGATGGCTACCACTACCACAGTCACCAAGAGAGGCGCCGCCGTGGCCTCAATGTCAGTGCTCTCACAGAGACCCAATTTTAGAAGAAGAAGCTGACTCCAGACGTAGCACGCTGCCTGAGAATGACAGCCGCTTCCCGGATATCAACACCATTCGGGCGGCCATTCCCAAGCACTGCTTTGAGCCCAAGGTGTCCATCTCTATGGCCTATCTGTTTCGAGATGTTGCCATGATTGGCGCTCTTGGCTGGGCCGCCATTACTTACATCCCCGCCATTGAGAATTCCACCCTCAGAATCGCCGCCTGGGTTGTCTACGGCTTCGTTCAGGGCCTGATTGGCACTGGTCTTTGGATCCTGGGCCACGAGGCCGGTCACGGAGCCTTCTCCAAGCACTCTCTGCTGAACCACGTTGTTGGCTTTTTGTCTCATTCCACTCTCCTGGTCCCGTACTACTCTTGGAAGTTCTCTCACCACCGCCACCACATGTACACCGGCCACATGGAGAAGGACATGGCTTTCGTTCCCAGGACCAAGGCCGATTACGCTGAGCGCCTTCTGTCTGCTTTTGAGATGTTTGAGGACACTCCCATCTACCAGCTGATTGCTCTGCTCGCCCACCAGCTCCTCGGATGGCAGATGTACCTGACCTTCAACATCTCTGCTGGCTTAGGCAGTCTTCAGAGGCCCGCATCAAACCTTCTGGGCAAGAGCCACTTCGGCCCCAGCAGCGCCGTGTTCCGTCGCAACGAAGCTCCTTTCATCTTCCTGTCTGACGTTGGCATCTGCATGATGCTCTTCGCTTTGTACAAGCTCGCTGGCGTGGTCGGCACAAGCACAGTGCTGCTGGCTTATGCTCAGCCTTACTTCTGGGTTCACCACTGGCTGGGTAAGTCAATACTACCATGATTAATTTGCTTTCGAGTGTTGTAGCTAACGACATGTTTAGTCGCCATCACCTACCTCCACCACACTCACATGGAGGTCCCCCACTACGAGGCTGACAACTGGACCTTTGTCAAGGGCGCCCTCGCAACTGTGGACAGAGAATTCGGCTTCGTTGGTCGCCACCTGTTCCACTGCATCATTGAGCACCACGTTGTTCACCACCTTTTCCCGTATGTTTGCCAATTACACCTCATTGCTGGCTGTCAGCGACTAACATTACCTTTCTTTAGTCGCATTCCTTTTTACTACGCTGGAGAGGCAACTGAGGCAATTAAGCCTGTCCTTGGTGATTTGTACTACCGCGACGAGAGATCCTTCATTGGACAGCTGTGGACCAACTTCACAAAGTGCAAGTACGTTGTGAAGGACGAGTCAACTCCTGGAGCTCTCAAGTGGGCACAGTAATTCGCATGACGCTTTTTTTAATGGCTCAAAGGAAATATGGGTAGATGTTATAGAAGACTTGGCGATCAAATTCGGATAGAATATAGACGTTGGGGTAGGGGGTTGAATTCGCGTTCTTATTCGCTGATAGACAATGGCTTAAAACTCGAGGGGAATATATAAAAATAGAAGGATACGGTTATCATTGACCGTGATAGATTTTGAATATCGCAGAGCAACCTTGGTGACTTGTAGCAGTAATGTTAAGAGGTTGGGTGTACCAGCAGTGAAGCATGAAATGGTGACATTTGGGCGCACCAGGAATTGCTACATTGAGTACACGTATCTGGAATAAATCGAAGTACGTATCAAGTCGTCTCAGCTTGAAACAAAACACCGGCTTTGAACAGGACCTTTACACACCACTGCCTGCGCATGTATACTGACCTGTCACTAAAACGGACCCATGGATTCCTTCAATCTACAGCTAATCTAGAAACCAAGATTTACACGTATCTCTCTTGAAGGCCCCACCAATATCGCCCAGGTTCGCCAACTAATCATAGATTGCAGCCATATCAGTCAAATCACTCGCACGGGCCATACAACGCCCAAGTGGAATCGAGTGGTCTGTATGTCTCAGTTCAGGTTACCGGTTTTGGTGAAGACAGGCCGACCCACTCCTCCTACACGGCATATCGCTAATGCCGTCTTCAACTGGCAGATAACGGTCGCCTATGTATGCAAGAAATAGAGCTAAACCAGCGTTTAAAAAAGACCGCTCTTGAGAGCCACAGCTGGGATCACCGTGGGTACTGGGGCGGAATATCTTGTTCAAGTACACCAGTGGGAAATTAGCCCAACAGGCCAGGCCAGGCCAGTGTCCGATATTCTCCATTCGATGAAACGTCCAGACATTATATTAAGGCAGACATATTTGTAATATATGAAGAACTGATTTTAACAAAGAGATGCATAGAGAAATGCGTATTGACGAAAAAAGCATTGATGTCACCTAAGCTGCAATGCTTCATGGGCATGGTCCGCGATCTAAAGCTACGACACTACCTAGGTAGGTACGTGCATACCATATTATGAGTCGCGCTTCATGTTAAATGGAAAGATAGTAGTCGAAATGCGGACTTATAAATGGGGACAGGATACTATCAAAATGCCGTATCGTTGTTGAGAGGTGGTGATATTTGTGTGATCTATATCTTACAATCATGTTATTTAAAATCTCTTTGCGGGCACATTACCTCATATGTAGTCAATCTGCCAATAGTAGTCCCACGACTTCAATGATATGGACCTGTTTAGTTGTGTCTATTAAAGACCAGAAGGCTAGCATGCTGTACGTTTGTGAATTCCTTTTCCCGCGTTATTGAGCGCATGAATTTGCAGTAGAATGTTCGTACAGGGTAGCGCGCTGCTTATCACTGATCTCACATTTTCTTCAATCGTTCACGTAATAGAAGTACTCTTTCTTTTTTCTAGAACACCAGTTGTAAACGTAAACCAAATGAGAGATCAAGTGAGAGCATTATATTACTATCCAGTTGCATTGCCTCACTATTTGCCCGTTTTTTACTGCCAGGGCTGCAATTGACATCTCGGCTGAATCAACGCAGCGTGTGCATTAATAAGTATCTGTAAATTATTTGGAGAGCTGCTCTCTAACGACTAGAGGGAGCGTAACTTTTGGATTAGAATGGCATAAATAGGGCAGCGAGACGGGCCAATGATCGTATTGCGAAACGTACACTTGCATGCATGCAATGCTCAAGAGCGGGGTCGGCGCCTGATGATGCGGCTCACAATCCTCTGAGAGAAACAGGTCGCTCAAGTCTGCCAAACCAAGATACGAGCCAGCCGTCACTGCACAGAATCAGTCCTACGTACGACATCAGATGGCTCTCAGCCTGCTGAACGAGTACCTGCCGTGAGAGCCCATACCATTGGCCCGACTGCCAGTCCCTGCAAATGCCTCGCCGCGAAGACTTCGAGATTGCGATAGTCTGCGGCTTGCCGCTTGAATACGATGCCGTGTCTCTTGTTTCCGATGAAGAATGGAAAGATGATGAAGAGAACAACGACTGCAAAACAGGCCGTATTGGCGAGCATAATGTTGTCCTAGCTCTGCTTCCCAGCATGGGTAAAGCGAGTGCCGCGAGCACAGCAGCCAGCATACGTTCAAGCTATTGTCATGTGCGGCTTTGTTTTCTTGTCGGAGTCTGCGGCGGTGTGCCCCAGAGTGGCAGCAAGGAACTTCTTTTAGGTGATGTGGTGATCAGCAAGGCCATTGTGTCATACGACTTTGGTAGGCAATATCCTGACGGGTTTACGCTTAAAGATGGTATCGAAAGCAATACAACAAAGCCGGACAGACATATCCGCAAACAACTAGCCGTGTTTGAGACCATCAATGGCCGTCTCCGACTTCAAGAAGAGATTGCTAGATTTCTCGAAAAGCTTCAGGCCAAGGCAATACAGCAGGGGTGCGGAGCGAAATACAGTTATCCTGGAGCGGACGAAGATAGACTTTTTAAGCCAGAGTATCGCCACAAACACCGTATATCTCCTGGATGTATCTGCAGTAAATGCGAGAAGGGATCCGACCCCGTATGCGAAGATGCTGTCAAATCCTCGTGCCATGATCTAGGGTGTGAGGAGCAATACCTTGTCCCAAGAACGCGGCTTAAGAAGAAGCGGGCAGGAGAGATCAGGAAGGCCCAAGATCCAGCCATCCGTATTGGGATTGTTGGATCGGGAGACAGGGTTATCAAATCTGGGGAACATCGTGATAGCATTGCCAAGCCAAAAGGCATCATCGCCTTCGAGATGGAGGGTGCCGGGATCATGGAAGAGATTCCTTGCGTGGTGGTTAAGGGGGTGTGTGATTATGCAGACTGCCACAAGAGCAAGAAATGGCAGGATTTTGCGGCGGCTACTGCAGCTACTGCACTACAGGCTATCTTGGAATATATGCCACCACCTAAGAGCCGAGCATACTCGGTTGAGCAAGTTCCGCGAGAGGGCCACTTCCTTGTTCCGTTTGGGCGAAACGAATGTTTCATCGGGCGAGAAGATATCTTGCAGCGGCTTATGATGAGAATCAATCCAAGTGCTAATCTGGATGATTGCCATAGGACAGCTGTCGAAGGCCTTGGGGGCATCGGCAAGACCCAAATCGCGCTTGAGGTCGCGTTTCGCCTTTACGACGCCTATCCCGACTGCTCCATCTTTTGGGTTCCGGCCGTAGAAGCCACCGGATTCGAAAATGCCTATCGCAAGATTGGCCAGAGCCTTGGGGTCGCAGGGATCGACGAGAACTCGGCTGACGTGAAAGCTCTCATAAAAGCTGCTTTGGGCCGCAAGGATGCAGGAGCATGGCTGCTGATTGTTGATAACGCTGACGACACAGATCTCGTCTGTGGACCCACAGGGTTATTGAGCGCTCTTCCATTTAGCAGGATGGGCTCGATTCTTTTTACGACGCGGAACCATCAGGTTACGGCCGAGCTAGATATTCCGGAGACTGGCATTGTTAGGATATCGGAAATGAGCCAAATAGAAGCAGCCGAGCTGCTACAGAGGAGTCTGAAGGAGAGTCAGACACAAGATACCGAAAGCTTAACAAGCCTCCTTAACTTCCTCGCTTACGTGCCTCTTGCGATTAAGCAGGCGTCGGCGTACATGGCTAAGACAGGAATGTCGATATCGAGATATCTCCAGCATTGCCAGTCTAGCGACAAAAGTTTAACTAAACTGCTGAGCAAAGACTTCGAGGACCGCAGCCGCTACAGAGGCATTGGAAATGCAGTGGTCACAACGTGGTTGATATCTTTCAAGCAAATCTCGCGGGATTATCCACTTGCCATACGGTATCTGCGATTTATGTGTTTCCTTGCCGAGAAAGAAATTCCTGTATCTCTACTATGGGCAGCTGAGGATGAACTAGAGGCGGACGAGGCAATTGGAGCGCTGAAGGCGTATGCATTCATCACCGAGCGAGCAGGCCAGGAGTTATATGATGTGCACAGACTGGTTCGATTAGCAATGCACAGTTGGTTAAAAAATAGTGGAGAGTTTGAAACATTTGTTACAGCTACAATACGTCAGCTCGACAAAGTGTTTCCCACTCCTGAACACGAAAATCGGGCTGACTGGGTGCAGTATTTGCCGCATACGTTAACTGCATTGAAGTTTGGAGAGTATTCTACTGAAGATATAGCTCTTTCAAATCTTCTCTTTAAAGCAGCTCAGAGTAAATATCTCCTTGGAAAATACCAGGACGCAGAGAGTTTCTTCAATCAGGTACTGAAACTACGGATTAAGATTCTCGGAACCGAGCATCCTGACACGCTTTTGAGCATGAACAACCTCGCAAATGCGCTTTATGGCCAGAGGAAATATAACAAGGCCGAGGCAGTTTTTCAGCAGACACTGGAGCTACGGACCAAGGTGTTAGGCGCCGAGCATCCCGACACGCTTAGAAGCATAAACAACATCGCAAGTGTGCTTCATCACCAGCAGAAATATGATAAGGCCAAAGAAATTCATCAGCAGACACTGGAGCTACGGACTAAATTACTGGGCGCCGAGCATCCTGACACGCTTATAAGCATGAACAACCTCGCAATTGCGCTTACTGGCCAGAAGAAATATGACAAGGCTGAGGCAATTTTCCAGCAGACGCTGGAGCTACGGACTGAGGTGCTGGGAACCGAGCACCCTAACACTCTTTCAAGCATGAACAATCTTGCAAATGCGTTTTATGGCCAAAGAAAATATGATAAGGCCGAGGCAATTCTCCAGCAGACACTGGAGCTACAGACCAAGGTGCTGGGCGCCGAGCATCCTAGAACTCTTGCAAGCATGAAAATTCTTAAAAAAGTGCTTTATAGCCAGGGGAAGTGGGCCGAGGCCAGGGCGATCCATCGATTCTAGCAGGCTAATCAGCATGAACAACCTCGCAAGTGTGATTCCTGGTATGGCGAAGGCGAGATGTCTTTGCTAACCTCACACCAGTTAGGGGTGAGTTTTTGGTTTTTATGGTTTGATGTTGAGACCGTGTATTACTGAAACTAAGTGTGGCATCTGCAGAGGGCGTTTCTTTAGCAACCTGGCATAATAATAAACCAATAAGGATATAGTTGCAGATTGCGGTTTATCATCGGCTTCTCCTTCTCCCTCTTTTCTTTTTTGTAACCTTTATTACCTTCTCAGGGGGCATTGGTCACTTTATATCTCTTTGCCTTCTCATAACAGTTGTTTCGTCTGAATACTGATATCGAGTAAATTTGACGATTGTATTGTGCAAGAAAGCGTTAGAGTTGTTCCTCGATTTGCGGATAATCTATGTACTGAAGAGAATTCAAAATATGTTTACTACCTGTTAAGTGAAATAGCATCAATGATTCAAGCCTGTGCTTCGAGTATTATAACTCGTATGGTTTGGATTAGCTTGCAATGTTGTGAGTCTTGGTGATATGTTCCGCATACCCGTCTGCCTAATTGTATATTAGATGAAATATTTTTAAATATTTATTGGTCTTCAATTTTTTCGACGGCTTTGCCATTACGTTATGATTTGCGTACAACCTTTTATTTTGTTTGCTATTTGCTGCTTGAGCTTGCGTCTCAGCCTAAGATAAGCAATGGCTGAGCTGACACGACAAAATGTAGAAGTGCGATGCATAAACAATCCGAGATAACAAAGAGCTAAAGGATTGTCAAAGACGAGATAATTATGTTTTTAATGCATGTAGCAATTTTCCCTCTGTTCAATCCATCCTTGGGTTAATTCGAAGACTAGAATAGAACGACCCTATTCCCGCCATCTGATTGCGTGCCTTATTCTCGTTCCACATGCAAGTTCTTGCAATCGTTGCCGTATTTGCACGTTCCGTTCCGATAAAATTTGCATTTTTGCTGCTTCTTTGTTGGCGAACCAGAGTGAGAATCCCATATTGGTGTTGCCGTTACTCTCCAGTCTCTGGACGCGCCTTTGGTCGACCCAGACCTGGAACGAGGCGATTGATGGTCCGGAGAATCCTGAGCTGGGACTGGCTGGAACAATCCAGGAATCTTCTCAATTCCCATGTCTAATTGCTTGTAATCATCTTGAAATTTGATATCCGATGACGTCAATAGCGTGAATCGGTCTCTGATGCCCGAATATGTCGTCAAATCAGCAATGTACCCGCTATCGTGACAACCCGCAAAATAGATGTGTTTGCACTGAGGGTTTGAGGCATATAGATTGAGGGCAGCGCGCAGCTTCAAATCAGCTGTCTCTTCCCACTCTCCGACGTCGACAAAGTCGAAGAGCCCATGAGACCTATTGAAGCCGGCGACAAACGGAGCGAGAGATCGCTTCTCGGGACCTACCAAGCGTGCTTTATAGAGACTCTTGGATAAACCAGCAATGTTTGCATACACCCGCACCATGATCTGGCAGTGCTCGAGGTCTTTTGCCTTGAGGCTGTCCACGATAGACTCCGTGAGGAGTTGTGCTGCAGTTCGTCCACCTTCAGCACCGTCGCTCACTAAGCTTTCGTGGAAGACGTGAGCATCGCCGTCAACCAAGAAAAGCACAAAGGAATTTCCGCCTTGGCCTTTGAACAGTTGTTTGTATCTTTCTCTACCATCACGCTCTTCTTCATAGTCGCTCTTGAGGTTCTTATAATTCTCAAGTAAGACGGAATATCGGTCCAGTATGTTGGGCAACGTAGTACTCATACGGAACTGAGCCAACTGGTTCGACGCTTGTTCAAGATCATCGTCGTTAAGCATTACAGCCTCTGGCAGTTTCGGCTGTTTAAAAAAGGCAGTGATGGGGTCAGAGTTGACGAAATAATGCAGACTGATGACGAGCTCTTCTACTCAACCTTGCGCTCTTTGAGAAACGCTTATACTAGAGTAACAACTTGGATCTCTACAGCTTTATTAATTCGCAAGGAAAACTCAAAAGACCTGGGTGTCGTCACCTTTTTAACGCTCCGGAAGTCCATATGCGGAGGCGCGATACGACCCACTATAAATCACTTGATGCCATCTTTTTGTCCAATACCTTTTCTCTTCATTCCATGTCGTATCGTCTTCACAAGGCTTTGAGGGGCACATCACAATAACCCCGCATCTCTTTTCAGCCTGAGTTCGTTCATCATAACTCACTTGAAGTGAATATCTCGCAATGATGAAGTTTCTTTAAGCCAATAGGGCGTTGTTCTTCATTGTCGGGGTCGTACGAGTAGAAGTCAATCGATGGTATCTCAATTTGTTCTTGAGCCACTCTGTTTTACATTTTCATTTTCCCCTCTGAGCTCCGGTGCGATACACCGTGAACATCTGTTCAGCGCGCCGGAAACCATAGTAGGTATTTGAGATAGTTAGCATTTCAGGGTGTCTGATCTTTTTTACTTCTCAAAAACTATCATTGTGCTATGACTTTACCAGCTGTCTGTAAAGAAGAATTTCGAAAGGCAACGTGTATCCGATATCACTCCAGGGATAAATGGTATCAACAAAAGCAGGATTTGTGGCTGACGCTTTCATTGGTTATTCCTTGTAATCGGCATCTTAATCCTGAACTCTGTTGATAAATTCAAGGTTGTTGTAGGTGTAATAGCGGTGTTGCTTTAACTTGGCATAATTAGGCAATAATTCCAGCAGAATTATATTACATTGTAGTATAGCAAGGGAATATAGAGGGTATACTTACTAGAGGCATCATGTCTTATGATGTCTGCTGAAAGGTCGCGCTAAACGAGCTCATACGCCCTGAAAGAGCGCTGAAATCAGTGTCCAAGGCATCCAAGCCACAAGTCCCGCTTATTTTATACCGTTTATCCTCGGAGTGATATCGGATACACGGCCCTTTCCGAAAATAGCCCTTCGTCAGCCCATATGTGTTGGCAGCGACGCTTACAATGCAAATAGCACTGACAGACAGAGAATATCATATAAATAAACCCATTTTAAATTTAACCAACTATGAGAAATTTTTTAACAGCTACTTCTCTCCGATAATGACCGTGTCACACTTCTAAACGAGATATAAACAAACTTATGGCAGAGTTGCCTATCTCAGGGTCCAGCCTTGAGCTTCGGCATTTTGCTAGATGCTATTTTCCAACTCAATCTTATAACCAATCCATCAGCCACCTCCATTTTTCATCTATAACAATTTGTAAATCCTTCATTGACTTATTTCGCTTCTTCAGTAAGCCTCTCTTGCAGTCTGCCCGCCAAGTCCTTCAGTGAGTTGCTTTGTGTGACATCGAAAATACTGACGCCGCCAACAACGTTTATAACGAGCCAGTTTCGCAACTCTCCTGCGACCAGGGAGTCCACACCATAAGCTGTCAGAGGCATCTCGGCATCGACTTCAGACGCAGACATGGCGAACACATCAGCCAGACGCTCTTTCAAGGCCTCAACCAACAAGCCGTGCGCCGTCTCGCTTGAGCTGTTGATAAGGCGATCCTTCAGAGACTGCTGTGCTGAGCCTTCTCCGTCAGTACCGTCCCCAGGAAGCGACAAGTGCGCAAAACGAGGCTCCAAACGCCACTGCAGACCACCTGGAGTCGTCCAGGTCTTGAGTCCAGTTACTATCTGGCCCAGACGCGGGTGAAGTACAGACATGTGAATGAGACTCAAGAGCTCAGATACTTCTTGAGCACGGTAGCCGGCTCTGTCCAATATCTTGCCGACACCACCACGAGCGGCCACACCAACGGCTGGTACACTACCAATATTGATAGAAACACCAGGCAGGCCCTTGCTAACTCTGTTCCATGCGAGAGCATCCTGGTAACTTCCTCCTGCTGTGTAGTTTGTCTGACCAGCATTTCCCATAATGCAAGTAGCAGATGAGAGGATAATGAAGAACTCCAAGTCAGAGTCTTGGAAAAGCTCATTCAGATTTCCAGTTCCCTTGACCTTGGGGCCAACCGCAGTATGCCACTTCTCTTGGTTCATGTTGGTAAAGACAGCGTCTGCCAGAACCACAGCCGACTGAATAACACCACGGATTGGGCCCTTCTTGCGAGCTTCAGTGACAACTCTCTCAAGGCTTGCCTTGTCGGACACATCGCAGCTACGGAGCACAGTTTGGGCTCCAGCTTCAGCAAGGGCAGCGACAAGCGCTGGGCCATCTGCTTGCTGCTCTGCTCGTCGCGATACCAGGATCAAGTTCTTCGCTCCTTGCTTAGCGAGCCAGAAGGCAATTTCTTGACCAATACCGCTCGTTCCACCGATGATAAGGTACGAACCAAGAGGGTCAAACTTGGGTAAAGCTTGGGTTACAATTGTCTATAGAAATGTCAGTATGCACGTAGAGAGAACGAAGAGGCAGGTATGTGTCGTCAATACGTACCGGTACCAGGTTGCCTTCAGTGGCGCGGATAACAAATTTACCAATATGGCGACCACGCTGCATTTGGCGGAAAGCGTCTCGCAGGTTGCCAATCTCATAAAGCAAGAGGGGTACTTCGTGCTTGATCTTTCCAGCAGCAAACAGATCTACGACGCCCCGGAAAGAGTTGAAAAGTGCCTTACCGTTTAAAATTCCCAGCATCACGAGATCCATTGAGATGTAGCTTGTAGAATTGCTGAAGTTTGTCATACCCAAGCTCTTATTGCCCTGTGAGTCTTGTTTACCCAGTTCAATAAAGCGGCCGAGTTTAGCAACGCAATCCCAACTAGCCTGCAATAGAGGGCCAGCCAAAGAATTCAACAAAACATCGACACCTCTTCCTCCGGTGGCTCGCATAATGTCCTCAGCGAACGAGATATTGCGGCTGGAGAACATGCGATCGCGAGGAATACCATAGTTCTTAGCGAGGAATTCTCGCTTCTCTTCTGAACCAACGGTGACATAGATCTCCGCTTTCAGGTACTGCGCAATAGTGATGGCTGCCAATCCGACACCACCAGCTGCAGAGTGGATCAAGATGCTTTCACCCTCTTGCAGGTCAGCAAGTTTGACCAAAGCGTGATACGCAGTTCCAAAGATCATGGGAACAGAGGCTGCGGTTTCCAGGCTCATGCTGTCTGGAATACGCATAACACTGTGCCATGGCGTACGAATCTTATTGGCCCAGTTTCCGTGTTGCATCAGGGCACAAACTCGGTCGCCGACCTTGACGTGGTTGACTTTGGATCCAACACGGCTGACGTATCCTGAACATTCGAAGCCCATCATCTTCTCTTGCATTTGATCCAGTGCAACGAGAACGTCTCGGAAGTTAAGACCAAATGCATGTGGCGTAATCTCAACCATCTCCTCGTTCCATGTACCAGATTGCCAGAGGGCCTCATCTTCCTTGAAGACAAGACTGTCCAAGAGACCAGGGCTTTCGGCTTCCAAGTATGTGTATGGGCCTGAGAATGAGAATTCTTTGAGCTGAGGTGGATTTCTGCCTTGCAGTCTTCCAAACTGCTCATTGAAGCTCTTTTCTCCGATGTATCGGAGAATATTTAGCTGGCCTGAGCGAACTGAAAACTCAAACTCGCGATGCTCGCGGTTGGCGTTCAAAGTGTAGCGGAATACATCGTCAATCACCTGGATTGCAGATTGATCCCAGCATCCTTGCTGTGGGTCCAAATCAAGGGTGATAAATGTCTTTGAGGCATCTTCGACTCTAAGAGTTCGCAGCATACCAAGGCCCATTGCGGCTTCTCCCTCGTTGCCATCTCCAGCGTGTGATACCCACACGATGCTGTCAGCCTCTAGCAGTGCTGTCTGAAGAGCGTTGAAGTTCTCTTTGGAGATTTCAGATAAGAACTTGTCCTTGCTCTGCACCCAAATGATACCAGTCTTATCCTTCAGCGATGCTTTGCCAAGCTCAGCAGCCGAAACTTTTGTACCGGTGCTTTCATGAAGCAACTGGCCAAGCTGATCGAGCCATTTCTGAGGCGCTGCGTCCTTGGAATTGGGTATCTGGATCAAGACAGTTTCCTTGGGGTAATTGACAGAGTGGAAAATTGCATTGCTTGTGGCGGTAGCCGCGATGAATGAGTATTCTGAGCCGCGAACCACAATATCAGAGCTGTGGAAACCGTTCTCAGCTAGCACTAATTCCAGCTTTGCATCTAGGAATTTCTCTAGGATCAATGCGGTACCTTCGGATTTTAAGACATGGCGAATATACTTGGCACTCTTGCTGAGATCTGTAGTATTCTGGAGAAGGTCAGACACAATAACCAAGTCGTAGCTTTCGGCATTGATGCCTTGCTCGCCAGGGCTCTTCTCAATATCGAATTCCTGATAGCGAATCTGGCTCTCAAATGCCTCAAATTGCTTCTCAGCCTCTTCGAGTGCTTCAGCAGAGACATCTGCATAATCATATCTGTGGACTGCCAAAGTTCCTGGAGTCTCTTGTGAAAGGCCCTCGAGAATAACGGCCGAAGTAGCTCGTGCACCAGCACCAACTTCCAAGATCTTTGCACGGGGATGCTTGTGAGCAAAGAGGCTGACGTACTCCTTGAGCTTATTCTCGCTCTGGAGGTCTTTGGCAGACAGCTTCGTAACATCCGGCTTATGGACAGGCTTCAGCGTAGCAGTGTTGTCCACCTCCTCCGAAGCCTGAATACTCTTCATAGCTAGAGATTTTACCTTTAAATTCTCAGCATTCAGAACAATCCTCTCTTTATCGCCCTCAATCTCAAACAAAGTGATGGAAACTTCGAAACCGTGGCTATCCAGATGGGTGAGCTTGGCGACGGCCTTCATCTTGGTACCGGGCTTCTGGTTAGTGTTGGAGCTCAGGTACAATTTGCCGGCAAACTCAGGCAAACAGAGACCAAACTTCTCTAATATATCCAAAGGCATAGTGCTCCACGCAATCTGGAAGCAGCCGTCCATCGTTGTGGGATGAACAAAGTACTCAGATTCGTACTCTTTAGGCATTGTTGCAGCATTGTCGGCCACAGTGATGCTTGCAAGCACATGGCCGCTGCCATAATCAACGCTTGAGACAGTCTGAAAGGCAGGTCCCAGAGTTGGACCTCCGTTGGCAATCTGTTCATAGAAGACGCCCAAATCTTGAGAAGTTGTTTGAATGTCTTCAGGCATGAGGACAGGGACTTGTGGCTTATCGCTGGCGATTCCAACTTTACCACTGCAGTGCCCAATCCATTTGCCGTCTCGTCCTCTGGACAAGATTGAGAACTCTTTGTAAGTAAGAGTGTCTAAAGTCCGGTTGCTTTGGTCCCGAAGGATTAGCTGCACTTCCACTCCATCGTCTGATGTCGGCACTATGAGTGCACTGTACAAATTGATATCGTACAGTGTATAGCCTCCAAGAGCTTGCTCCTCCGGAGTGGCAATCTGGCGCATAGCTTCAATTGCCATGCTAGCCAGACCAGCACCGGGGAACAGAATCTGTGATTGCACACCGTGATCTGCCAGCCAAGGAACATTGGAAATGCGGAGCACATTTCTCCAGATATGAACATCGGAATTCAGACCAGGAACCTTCAACCCAAGCAAGTCATGGCGGGGGAACTTTCTGTTCAGAGCTTCCGTTACTGCAGGCGCTTCAATCCAGTACTTCCCGTGGTTCCACGGGTACGATGGAAGATTATGGACAACTTCCAAGCCCTTGGTTGGGTTAGGGAAGTTAACAGCCTCAAAGTTGACTGGGTATCCCTGGCAGAAGAGTCGGCCTGCCAAAGCTCCCATCGTGCGAACAGCGTCTTCTCCACGTTTCAGAGAAGCACCGTTCGTTGCGGTGCACTCTTTCAAAACTGGGTCAGCGAGAATTTGTCGAATAGGTCCCTGGAGAGCTCCGTGAGGTCCGATCTCGATAATGGCATCGACAGTAAACTGGCCTCCAGATTTCTCCGACTCCTCCGACAAGAGCATTTCTTTCAGAGCGTCTTCAAACTGAACACACTGGACCATGTTCTTGACCCAGTGTCCTGGCTCAGCCAAAGACTTCTTCTCGCTCTTGCCCACACGCTTTCCAGAAACGGGAGATGCGAAAATAATGCTTGATTCTGGGAGCTCGAGCTTCTGCAGGTGCTTATTGAGGCTCGAATGGTATACCTCAGCCAGGGGATCCATGTGCGTAGAGTGATACGCTGCTGGAACTCTAAGACGCCGGAAGAATGCACCTTCGGCTTGGGCCCGCGCTTCGAGCTCCTCCAAAGCAGAAACATCTCCAGAAATAGTCACGCTGTTGGGGCTGTTGACACATCCAACTACGGCCTTGCCAGAGGTAATCTTTGCAAGGTACTCCTGAGCAGTCTCTTTGCTAGTGGCGAGCGCAGTCATACCACCCTGGACTTTACCAGCTTCCACATACTCAGCCGTGAGATGGCCTCGGACATATGCAATTGTGATGGCATCCTCGAATGTGAGCAGTTTAGCTGCATAAGCTGCTGAGATCTCACCACTAGAGTGGCCGGTTGTGGCATTGGGAACCACGCCCCAAGACTCAAGCAGCCGAACTACAGCCAACTGAATAATAACCGACAGAGGGAAACTGAACTGTGGCTTATTGACCTGGGTCTGCTTCTCATCTCGCGATAGCTCTTCAATGACACTCCAAGGAGAGCCCAATGATTTAACGTGCTTGTCTGCATCTTCTAGAGCCTGTCGGAATACTGGGTAAGCTGCAATGAGCTCTCGACCCATAGCATGCCACTGAGCACCTTGTCCTGTGAAGACAAATCCAAGGCGAGGCACCTTGGCCAAACTGGCCTGCGATGGGTTGAGAGTGGGCTCTTTCAGTACAGAGCGAAGCTCATCGACTGACTCGGCTGAAACAACCGTCCTCCATGCAAACTGAGACCGTCGCTGGGTCAGCGTGTAAGCCAGATCAGCAAGACGCTCTTCTGAGAAATCAGAGTCCAAATAACTCGCGAGCTGCTTAATTGACTCTCGTGCACCCTTTTCTTCTCTAGCACTGAGAGTAAAGAGGTAGCGTTGCTTGGATGTCTCCTTCTTGGCAACGCCATTGGCCTTAGCCGGTACATGATATCTGGCATCTTCGATGATAGCATGGGTGTTAGTGCCTCCAGCTCCAAAGTTGCTAATAGACACTCTTCGCTTGCTGTATGATGGCCAAGGCGTCAACTCCGTTGGGACCTGTAATACCTCTTAGTATGCTACTTTGTTTACAGGAAAATTACTATTACCTTGAGGTTGAGCTCCTTGAAAGGGATTTTGGCGTTGGGACTCTCATATAACGCGTGTGGCGGGATAGTCCCTCGTTCCAACATCTCCACAACTTTGATGATGGCAGCAAGACCACTGGTTGACTCAGTGTGTCCAACGTTGGCTTTGACAGAGCCAACGTAGAGAGGCTCATTGGGCTTTCGACCCCTTCCAATGGTGTTTCCCAGGGCTTTGGTCTCTGTTGTGTCTCCTGCAATCGTACCTGTTCCATGGCTCTCTACGTAGCCTGTATCGATTGGGTTCAAACCAGCCCTCTCATAAACGGCTCTGATCAGTGCCTCTTGAGCCTCTTGCGAAGGAGAAGTAATGGTTGGCGTTTTACCGTCCTGATTTGAACCAGTTTCTCGGATAACTGCACGGATAGGATCACCATCACGGATGGCAGCGTCAAGAGACTTGAGAACAATGGTAGAGACGCCCTCACCACGACCATAGCCCTCGGCCCGATTGTCAAAACCGAAGGATTTACCTGAAGGGCCTGTGAGTCTATTCGGCCAATTAAATTAGCATTTTGACTCTGATCAAGGGCTCTCATAATCCCATATACTATGCGTTGATTTACTTACCCCAGATTGGACAATCCCAGACTTGATGATGGGAATAGGATCAGGTTAGTCCCGCCGACAATGGACATAGTAGCATCGCCAGTTCGGATACTCTGGCAAGCTAGATGGAGCGCAATCATGGCTGTGGAGCAAGCTGTATCAACAGCAACGCTTGGACCTTGAAGATCAAAGAAATGGGACAATCGGTTTGCTACCAGGGAACCTGAGTTTCCTGTGAGAAAGAAACGGGGCAAGTTGTCAATGTCTTGTACTTGCAAATCGTTGTAGTCGTGAAACATAGCTCCAGCGAAGCAGGATGTCAAAGATCCGGCAACCTGTTCCAGAGTCAGGCCAGCTATGAAGAATTAGTAGATATTCACTAAAATGGACAAAGATGGTATAATACCTGACTCAAAGGCTTCAAATGTGGTTTCGTAGAGCATACGAATCTGAGGGTCCATAGACTGTTTGTGATGTTAGCATTTCATTGGCAATGTGGACGAAGGAAGTACCTACTTTGGCTATGTCCGCAGTGAGACTAAAGAATGAAGTATCAAACAGCGAAACATCCTCATTCAAGAAGTGACCACCATGACTGTGAATCTACATAGGGCAGAGTTATTAGCACATAGGATTCACGAGCGATCAATGAGTGTATAACAAAAACAATTCGGCAAGATTAACATACGGTTCCAAGGTTTTCTGGCCGAGGGTGGTGGAATGTTTCACCGTTATACCTAGTGGGAGGCACTTTGGACCAAGTATTTCGAGCTTCCGCACACAACTCCCAGAGGCGTTCAGGAGAACTGGCATCACCTGGAAAGCGGCAGGCCATGCCAATAATGGCAATTGGCTGTGTTTTAGGTGTGGACGACATGGCGGTGATAATTCTTCAAAAGAAAATGAATTCAGAGCGTGCCGAATGATAATTTACATCGACTGCTGCCGAGTAGCGGGACCATACCTCCCTATTTATACAGCACCATAACCTGGATTATCACTCGGACTCTTCGCCATCTATGATGTCTTGACACCTTTTGCAAATGACGCGAAGTATCTTCAGTGATCATCAATCCTTCGTTGATGACAACGAGCTTGTTACGACGTTGCACTGCCATTGCATCGCCGTTAGATTTCTCATGTAGCGAGTCGGCGGCCGTTCGGCTTCGACCCCTGATCGGCCGAAGCCCCTGGTCAGTCCCTTTGGGTTACTTTGCATGCACGCAGAGCCGCTATATACATGTATGTAAAAGCCGAGAAGAGGTTTTGGATCTCGATTGATAAGTAATAGAGAAGAAAACATCCCCTTGTTCTTGTTACGCTGAAGAAAATTAAAAAGTTTTATGTAAATTTTACAAAGGAATAGTATCAGAAAGCGTATGTATATATGAGTTCCCAAACATTCGTTACAATGTCGACCTCAATGCCTTTGCACGCTCGAATCTCGGCAATTGTTGTTCCTGTCTCTGTAAGCCTCAAGCCCACACTCAAGCCCACACCTTGTTAGGTGGGAAGCGGCAGGGGTGGTAGAAAAGACCGCAAATAGGACTATACAGGTCCACTTAATGAGAGCAGAGATCCTCTGTTGAGTGTGTGTATAAAATCGTAAGATTGCCTATAGCTTTGATCTCTCGCCCCGTTTGCATTGCAACGTCTAACGGCAGGACGCGCTATGAAACACCAGATATCACTTGCTTTGATACATGAACAAGGGTATCGGGCGAAACCAATCCGATCGGAGTAAAGAAAAAAGCGAAAAATCCTACCAGCACATGGATACGGAATTATAGGATTGGGCTACTTTCCACATATCGTAATGAAGGCCGAATATTATTCATGTGATATCTATCAGATCTACTTTAGGTTGCAATCTCTTTCGGGGATATTTGGTAAGCAGTTCCAGATATCATTTCTTGAGAATTATAAGCAAGGATGATTTATGATAATTCTATGCATGAATGTCGCGTATGCCACTGGTAGAAAAGGTGAAGTTCCTATAGGGTGAGTATTCGCAAAAAGATATGCCGAATACTACCTTTTCTTGACGAGGGCATTAGCCACATCAAGCAGGTTATGCGGTATCACAGCAACTCCCCATATTTCGTATTCCGTACGTGAAGATTCTTTTGATAGCACTTCCGCCGCCGGTTACCGCAAACGGCACGCGATAGTGCCTGTCTTTCACCTCAAATATGGTATATAAATCGGCTACTACGTGTACGCCATGATATATTGAATCACCTTTGTTCATTCCAGCTAAGGGCTTTTGCAGGTTTGTATTTTGTGTAGGATTCGTAAACAAGAGATAATATGAATCACTTATTGCTGTTGTAGCTATTGGCTACAAATATACGGGAAATCAATGCACCGAAGTGATAAAAGTGTAGTACAAAGCTTTCAATCTATACCCGGATACCCATTCTACCTTCTATCATGAGACTTCTACGCTAGATTATGTTAAGACCTATGCTTCACATCGTTGATCGTTAGAATTTGGACAAATTTGCCTGAACAGTGTCTTAGCCAAGTTCCTTGCCGTTACGTTTATTCCCGGCTTCCGAAAATATCTGTTTCTTTTTCCTAATGAAGTTAGTTACAGCTTAAGCAGTGTTAGCAACCAACTTATGCTACACCTGCAATCGTTTTGCCTTACGGAAAGAAGATAGTCGGGTGCAACGTCGGCTAAAAGTTTTCAGTATTTTATTTCCTAAATAGGGTCTTGGAGAATAGCACTTATACAAATTTTAACTTTTTATCACTGATTGTCGCCGAAGACCAAGGCTGCCACGCTGTTGATTAATCTAGGCACCGGGCTATGTTATCTAAATGTGGAGACGACTGTATCCATCGTTCCTTCGGCTCAATCCGCCGTCTCACCTCATCACCTTAAACACGTGAATCAACGTCCGGACGGCTAATTAGAGTAGGTGAATTGGGGCATTAGAAAAAGTTGTCTGCCTATCAATCTCAGTCTAACCAATAACACGCAATGGTCGAGCGCTGATGCACGTTAATTGTGAGTTCATATTGAGCAATTAACGTTATCTGTAGATTCGATTGCTCAAGATCATATTGATGTTTGGCATCATTACTATTTATCCGAGTGATATCATATTTGCTCACCTAGTCTCTCTTAAAACGTAGCCATGCCTCTTCGTATCCTTCCGTGGCGAACGCAGGCTGCAGTGTAGTCGAAGCATATACTGAATCAAGACCGGTGTTAACAGCCCCGCCGTGACATGAAGTTCCTACTTGTACATGTTGCCGTTTCTCTCAGCACTTGCTCTTAGCGCCAGGATGTGGCTGTACTTCTCCGTAATTCCACAAAGGATTCATCCGCCGCGCGTCATAATTGTAACATACAGACGACACGTCCGCTCCCTTCGTATAATACGCGGAAGTCTCCCCTAGCGCCGGCACGGCTCGGCTCGGCCTGGCCTGCCCCGGTCGCCCCACTCTTCGATCTCGTAGGGCAATAAAGAAAGCAGAAACCCTCGCCTTTGCGATTCCTCATTTGGCAAACGCTTGTCACCTTGTATAGCTAGAGTATAGTCATAAAGTACTACAAATTAAGTAGCTTTTTACATAAAGATGGCTGCATGGCACTAGAACAGCGTCTTCTATCTAGAAGCCTGCCACGTGCACGCGCCGCCAAGATGTAGCACTATAGATAAGATGATGGCCGGCTCTAACATCGGCGTTCTCAGAATAAATGTTATAGATATTATCCATTGGACATAATGAACCCGTTTTGAATCGCTAGTTTCACTGTAGAAGAGGGTAGCATTATAACTGTCAAACAGATGACTAGCACTAGATGTTACGCGGGGAGCCCACTATTAACTACGAATGGATTCTCTGTAGGCAACGCTGCGGCCTTTTTGGCATTGGAAAATTAGCTATACATATACCTAATCCGGCTACTGCTACGGGTATCATCTGAAATCTAGCAGGGGACTAATACTTATCTCTACCTGTTGTAACTTGAAACCGTTCTCTAGGCTAAAGAGAGGTATATGAACTCTCTCAGTACATTGGACTCTGGATTCATATGAACATTCCTCCACAATTTTTACTTCAAGCAGTCGAAATGACTAAGAACAACGCAGTAAGCTTCCGGGGGAAAGGCCCGCAATTAAATTTTGTAGGAAATACGGCAGTCGCACTCCGCAAACGTCTATCTCGCACGCAGCCCGCGTCTTGGCGACTTATCATAACAGTATGAGTGAAATTGAAGAGACAGGGGTTGGTTAAAGTTATCACCATCAGAAGTAAGCGACGGGTTTAGGAATAAATGGTTTAAATAGGGAAATGCAGTTTAGGGAAGCAATAGAATGTTGATATTGCTGAATGTTCGATAGCAAAAAGACAACTAGTACTTACTTTGAGCTTGATGCACCTGGATGTGAGAGAAGGAGGATGGTCTCTGCACGCCAAGAAGATGTTTAATTTTTTGTTCAAAGACCAAATCTAACTACTTTTTAATTAATAATATTATTGCACACATTAGATGAAACCTTTGCATGGCGTATCTTGGGTACCCATACTAAGATACCAGCCGCTCCAGGCGTTGACAATGTTTTGGGCGCATATTTCCAAGCCACCCCTGTAGATCAGATTTGAAGAATAATTTTCCGTAGCCTAAATCCCTTCCACACCATACTATATGACGTGTGGGTGACCATGCATGCTTACCCGGGTGCTCCAGATCCGATCATGATTACAGGTTGTATGCACGTGTGTGTGACACAATGGGCTTATGACATGAGAACGTTGAGCTGTGTACATACTAGACCGTGAAATTGAGAATAGATTGTGGCCCAAAGGAGAAGAACCAAAAAAAAATACTGGTTTGTATAACGCAGGCGAAATAAGTACCTAGGTTCCAAGTTGGCAATATAAAACTCGATAGTACATCCACTAGGTAAGGAGGATGAACTCTTGGCATTTTATCCTCCATCGGGGTGATAGGTCGAATGCGAGTCATTATCACCACCCTACCCTACATATCGCCAGGCATTATTTATCCCATATCAGTACAGTCCCCTCACAGCATGTTATCGCTCTCGCAAGAGTTTATTGGATTGGAAAAGTGATAGGCCAGAGAAGGAAGTTGAAATTCTTCTGTACAATAACCTAGATGCCTTAAGATAAGTCCAAGCATGCATGTCATTTCACCGGTTGCAGCATTATCGTAGACCACCCAAAAGATGCCAAGTGGTGCCAATTTGGTTTATGATAGAAATGCCTCTTGACTACCAGCGCATAAGACGCATACATGCATCCACGTGTGCAGCATCTTGACAAAAGCTGAGTCAATCAGTTTGCGGCCACGCGTAGGGCTGATTATGCGAATCGGACTTAACGCTAGTGTAGCCTTATAGGCCGCTATAAGGCGGACACTGCGTGGAAACCAGGGTGGCCGAGTGGTCTAAGGCGATGGTTTTAAGTTATCTATTTCTTAAACACCATTATCGAGAGATGCCAGGGTTCGAACCCCTG
The DNA here is from genome assembly GCA_022985005.1 of Trichoderma koningiopsis. Taxonomy (NCBI): domain Eukaryota; kingdom Fungi; phylum Ascomycota; class Sordariomycetes; order Hypocreales; family Hypocreaceae; genus Trichoderma; species Trichoderma koningiopsis. The sequence goes on along the minus strand of JAJPEM010000006.1, from coordinate 1,578,382 downwards.
TCCTGGTAGCAATTTTCTTTTTTTGTACAATGCTCAAATGCACCGACGCTGCATTAAGAATTATATTTTTTAAGCGCTGGAAAAGTCTCTTTTGCCTCATTTGGACTGACGTGCATATCTGCTACCCCAACGTTACGCCGAAAGCGCTCAAAATATTCTCGCAAATACCTGGGGTATCCCTCCCTTTTTTTTTCTTGTCCCTGTTGAGTCTCTCTCACTCCAGATTTATTCGTGCATTGTTCCGCTGTTGGGCATCTCCACGTGCAAATGCCCCATTCTTTCAAGATGTCTCTGTAAATTTGTTTTACGTTTATTTTATTTCCTATGCTCAATATTTTTTCTCTTGAAGGCAAGAAATACAAGAGGATAAGCGCAATCGGCAGTCCAAACAAGAACTAGCAACTGCTACCGCAAGTATGCATATAGACTTAGGCGACAATTGCCTAATTCGCCATCTGGAGATGAAAAAGATGCGAGCTCTGTCAAATCACAGCCCTATTCTCTTGTAGTCCAGTCAAATAGTGGAAACAGCATGATACCGTAAACATTGCTCGATTTCGCAATTTAATATTGATTATTTTACCATAACACCTTCTCTTGCACTCTTTTCTATATGAGTTGGTATACATTTAGTGATACCAGAAGAAAACATGCTCAGGTAACAGCTCGAGGACTTTGTTCTCACATGAGTGCATATAGATGTTATGTTTATGGACAGTGACAATTAAAAATCCCATTCACTTCTTATCTCGGGCATCAGAATTGCTCGAAGATAGGTAGTGCCATATAAGACGTGCATATAAGCACAACATGTATATGAATCCGGTATCAGCACTCTCATGCATCCCCTGACTCAATTCTTTCAATATTTCAGGACGTTTTAGTGAGATGCTTCAGCAATTGCCGAGCCCAGTTGCCGCAAACAACTGCCGATGTGAGTACATGAGGTTATTACAAAGCCAAAATTGTTTATCGAACTCACTGGCTAACTCAGCCTTGGCCACATCGAGATAGAGTCCGAGAATCAGATAGTTTTTGCTTCATTGTCTGTCAGAACACCAATGTTACGTCGGCCCACGACAAGAGAGCTTGTCAGTCACAAGAGTGTAGTACTGGCATTTACCAGGGTAGATCTAAATACAACTGTCAGGGAGCCGAAGCCGATCTCGGCTGGAGTTGATCATCGAGGCCAGGAGGATGCTTACGAGTGGAGATGCTGTTTTAACATAACGTTTTGTATCATAAGGGCGCAAATAAGACGAAGAACTCGGAGTCTCCGGTTAGAAATTGCGTTGTAATGTGGCGAACTATGCAACCTAAGCTTACTACTTCATTGAATGGGTCACCTATAAAAACGAAATGTACGTTTTAAGAAAGTGAACTGAATGTCTAATTAATGAGCTATTTAGACATCAGCGTGAGATAAACTATGTAGCTATCTACGTGTCAGTGGATTACTGTATCTCTCTTATAGCCATTGGAGAGAATCAAGCCATATGTCGTTAATGCTAACCTAAATTCTATGTGGGACAGCATTGCAGATCTACGAAAGTAAACTCGCTGGGAAAAATTTATCCATAAATTCCCCACGCCGGTAATAATAAATAAGGGTTACCCGCTGGTATCCAACCAGGGCTCAACACTGGATTTCTGTATGGGGTAGGTGATATTCGGCATCCACACTCTTGAGAGGGCAAGTTAAAGTAGTATTTCTCCATTCTTGGCGGTTTTAGAGGCTTTCACCCCACGTATCGGTTATACCGGATCTTAACAGCGTATTCAGTGAAACAGGGCATCTTGGCAGGCTCGCGGGGGTCACGTCCATCTCTTTGCCAAATTTCAACTTGGCAGCTGCTCAATACTGTTTTTACGTTAGAATCCTCAACAGACCGCCCTAGCTGAAACGCTTCGAGAGAACTGAATCTGTCACAGCAATACTTACTGATATTTCGCCTTCTTACTCTCATCTTTGACTCCTATCTATGCTTCTCTGAATATCATGAATGAAAGATCGAAGAGTCCCTAGATTACTGCCTTTGGAAAAGGATTCATCTCCATATCATATCATCAGGCTCAAAGAAGAGTTTGGAGGAATCACTTGAAGATCAGCTGTCGTAAGGTGACAAGTATGATAGAACGTGCACAAATACGACACGAAAGTTGCGGTTAGAGATGAATAAGTATTGAAGTCGAATTTTCGTTGATTGTTTTAGACACTTTGACGTTATTGGACCTACCGCCGCAATGACTGAAGGAGTCGGCTACAGCTCAAGCAATAAAATAACCATCTGTCAAATTCTCGTAGTAAGACTAGATAGTTCCACAGAGATGAAGATAAGAGTTCCTTACATTCTTCCATAGAATTTAGATGAGAGTTTTGTAAATGGATGAGGCAATTCGGAAGATAAACACGAAGAGAGTTGAATCGTGGATAACTGAATGACATCGACCAGCATCTTTAAAAAGTGGTGAAGGAGAGCGAAAAGGCCTCAAAGAGCGAAAAATTTTGTTTACTCTTGTCTTGGTCTGATCTAGGATCTAGTTGTGTTGAGAGAGCAAGATGAGACCTATTCTTTGAAGGCTATAAACTTAGGTATATAAGTTTCTGTAATGGGCCAGATGTGTAAGGAAAGGAAAATGGTGAGTAGGTATAAAAATTGAGAGGAAAATTTACCGTTGGACAGCTGAACCTTTATTCTCACTCATTCGTTGTTGATGGATCTATTATTGTTCCTCATGCAGTATCCTTCAACTGTTATTAGAGGGGTGGTCTGTGATCGTATCTTGACTTTTTTACACAAACAAGCCAAAATACTATGTGTAGAAAGTACAGAAACAGCGATTTTAATGTTTTATTTCTACATGAATTAGCTTCTAGCTTTGGCTGCACCGCGAAATTTTGATTTGATCGTCAAGCTTCTTTGTTTAGCTGCACAACATACTTTCCCCGTTATGGCGTAAAAGTAAAAATACAGAGCAACCGCCCTCATTATTTTGCTCATATATAACCGGAAAATAGGCCTGACGTAGTCACGTTGGATAGAGCCGAATGACGCAAGCTATACACATTGTTGCTATGCAACAGGGATAAAATAGTCAAACAAGAACAAAGCAGAGAAAGACAAAGGATAGTGCACGAAGGATAAACACCTCGCAGAGCTTACGAAAATTAGAATTCTTCAACCTTTAAGTGGATATATCTCGGATGGTTTCGATCTCGATATCAAGTCTTGGTGCTGTAAAGTGACTTCCATCCAGATGTCTTATGACGCCAGATACGTCTCACTGAGATAAAGCAAGTTTGCGGTGCGTCGAGGCAGCTGTACGTGTGCTCTTGAGAACCACGGAATGTGAAGAATGCAAGAATAGCCACTAAGCCGGCAATAATCGGGTTCGATTTGGTACCATCAGAAATGATCCTGTGGCTAATGACAGTTCTCAATAGTCTTTGTTCTGAGCCACATGTTTAAGAATTTATGGATGCCGAATGCTGCGCTTGGTTAGGTTACCTCGGTACACACTCTGAGCTCTCTGATCTTTATGGGGCTATGTAGGCTTCTAAATTTTGACTCGTGCTCGTGAAAAGGGAAGTCCAGAAAGAGAAATTCGGCTTGCCAGCTCGATCCCTCTCGAGACTCCTCCCTCGGTTTTGCGAACTGAGACACGGCGTCACGGGGTGTTGGAGTTGAAAAATTGCTTTATGCATCTTCTCTCTTAAATCCATTGTCGCGTTATGGCCATTGAGCACGAGGTCTGAAAATGGCCTTGGTACTTCGGCTAGCGATGAACCTTTTTCTTGGACTTTCACTAGGCTTCTAAATTTTGACTCGTGCTATGAATTCAGCTTCATTTTAGAGGAGGTCAGCGACAGCGGCAGCTTCTTCGTCAGCTCAGGAAAAGCCCTCCATTTGGATAGTGGTATGTTTATCTACTACTCGCCGGCATTTCATTACTTTATCCACCGGAATATACGCTCATTATACGCCATGATGGCCCCGGCAAAAGTAGTACTAATTTCTTCAAACAATCTTGTACATACTGAAAATTCCAATAACTGGCTGGTTTCGTCGATACATCAAACACTGTGAACCTAAAGCAGTTTGTCAGTCCATTAGGCGAGTCAGACTCAAACGATTGCATGCATGTTCCCGCCCTTATTGTATCCGTATTAATTACGTACAGAGAAAAAGTCAATCCTCAATTATAAGTGGATATGAATATGAACTTGGCGCTGCGAGCAATTTGACGACTCATCATGATGCACTAACTGGACGTACAATCTGTTGCTGGAGCTAAACAGCCATCAATGCAAGCAGAATAGCTCACTGTAGGGGTCGTCTCGCTACAAGCGCGACACCCATTCAAACCTGTCGCCTCCCATTGCGGTGAAACAGAAACAGAATGACTGCATCCTTATTTATCTATTTCTTTCCCCATACTAAATAGTCTTGCTGCCGAGCTGACGGGCCAATGAGAAGCGACGGAAGAGCTTCCGAGCTCCTCATACTATGATGCCTCAACACCAGAGCGGGGTAATTTCAAGGTAGCGAAGATACTTTTTTTTGTGGATTTGAGATTTTTTGTTATTATATAGATAAGAAGGAGTCTCGCTGAGAGAATTGGTTCCGGCGAAGATATTAAGCTATATTTATTTGTTGCCAAGAAGCGATACAAATGTTGCAATACAAGGCACACATCTCAGTTTGTGGCAAAGAAGGGGTGATTGAAGATGAGAGGTTGGAATGAGGACAGGGAGATGGGCAAACATCTCTCTGCCCTATCACTACCCCAGGCGATTGCCCCTGGACGGCATACTTGGCATTCCAAATGGCAAACCCGCTTGAGCATTTCCAACATCTTCAACAGTCCCATTTGAGCTGCTGAGGCTCCGCATCCGCCGTCGCTCCTCTTTCTGGACAAGCTTATCCACGTAAGTCTTGGCCTCATTGGAAATCCACTGATTAATATTACTGTCGTTGCACTCTGTATGGTGCATCAGATCGGACTTCACCTGGCCAATCTCCTTGCGAAGCCGCTCATATTCATTGTGGAGGTTGCTGTTTTCCGCCTCAAGGCTCGAACTTTGCTCCTTCAGCTCGTCCACCCTCTCCCTCTTCTTCTGTCGGCACTTGTGAGCGGCCACCCGGTTTCGCTGCTTGACCTGTTCCTTCTGTTCTGGAGATCGGGTACGTTGCGGCCCCCTCTTGCGCTTATTCTTCTTGGGTGCGTTTTGCTCTTTGTTGGGTATAAACTGGGGCGGCGACTGCGTATGCGTACTGGGAGTGTTAGGCGACTCTTCGGGTACTATTGGCGATTCATCCATTGGGAACAGTAGAAATTGATTGTCCTGTTCACTTCTTAGCCCGGAGGATGCGGGAGTCCTCAGTAGATTTGGATCCATAGCCGTGTCGCCCTCCGCGAGTTGTGTGTAATACCCTATTCCATCCCATGGCTCGAATGCTGTTGGCAGCGGGTACTCACTGTCTCCATCGGCGCCGACCTGATTCAGCGTGTCAAAGTGCAGGTCAGGATACCCTGCCGAAGGATTGGTTCCGACATCCTGCATGATAAGATTCGTTGGGCCAGTGAGTATCTCAATGATACCGAAAGTGTTTGCGATATGTATGAAATGAATGAGGTGATCAACCGTTTGTTTATTGAGAGTTCGCAGTGAATGCAGAATGTTTTCTTGAATGGATAGACAAATCTGGTAAGAGGAAGCTCTCAAGGCTCACTCGAGTGGTTTGGCTTTCATCGAACTTAAAAGAAGTTGCCCCAACATAATTTGCGACACAGTACCAGTGGCGGCGTTTATATAACGGGAATGGAGAGGCTGCCCTAAAACCTGATTTTTTCGTTCGGTAAACACTCGTAAGCTTGTATGTGCCGTTTCATCATGCATTATGTGTATTGGTTGTTGGATCGGGCTATTGCCTGTGTGACAGCCAATCAGGGAGGCTGAGTCTAGCATTGCTACATGAAATATTGGCACCTCAAATGTTAACTGTATTATTCTGATCAGGATTGCACGATCTAGATTACGATCGATGTCCCAATCTGTGCTGAATCTCTGCTTGGCTGATCGTTTTTATAAGAGAATCATAACGAACATCCTTTTGGAAAGGAACCAAAAGCCTTTGACGTTGGTGGAAGACCTATTACATCGAAAAGACTCAATCATGGATCACTGAATTTGCACGCAGAATATTCTCACACAGTACAAAACATCAGCCCGTATTAGCACTATGTTTGGAGAGAACTCGCCCGCATGCCCTCCACCAATTGATTTCGCCACCGTCCATCTCGGGCTACAGCGCACCCCTCTGTTATCTTTAGATGGTTCTGATAATGCCTGCCGGTTTGAGTTTGAGGCTATACGAGCCTGCATAGATGCAAGGGAAAAAAAAATGGACATCTCCGGATACGCGTGAAGCTAGCTCAAGGCACGTACATTTTCACTCCGAGCAGACGGAACGCTCTAGGACGAAATGCTCCGGCTAATCAATCATTCCCTTGAGCTACTGCTATAAATCAATCCTGGAGCTTTGGGAGACATATGGACACATGTCTTCTTGATCGACTTTAAAATGAGTATATGGGCTTTCGTCTGATGAGGCGGGGGGGTTCGTGCCAGAACTGCTACCCGAAGTAGGTTTTATCCCTGAGCAGGGGCGGCACAGTAGCGGCCGAGGTCAGTTTTTATAACTATCAACAAGGGCAGTGCTATCCCGGCATTAAAGCGCGGACTGCTTCTGTATAATATGAATTTTTTTATGCTATTCCCGGATAGCGTGTCATAGGCGGCGTTAAGCTGCTATTAACACGAGGCCAATGGTATTCTTCTGAGTGTTCAACGGCCTCTCCCACGTCTACTGGGCTTTTAATTCTTCGCACCGTGGCCGACCTACTTGCACCTCATGATTGGCCACGGAGCGCCTACCGGAGGCCAATCAGTGGCGCTACATACACGCGATTTCTCCACTTATCTTGTGAAATGATGAAATGCCCCGGCTGTTCTTCACTCGACAGCGATGGTTTGAAATTTTCAGCCGCGTTACTCAATTGGTTTGAGTAATTGATAAACGTCCATGTCGAGTTTGTATCGAGATCCAAGGCGCGCTGCAGCCGTCACGATGAAGTGTAGATACGTGGCGAGGAGGCGACGTCCAAGTCTAGCGACTCTGGTTTTGCTCACCTAGAACGCGGCACATGTCACAGCGGCGTAGGTAGCGATCATTTGCACCCTACAGTAATTCACATGGTCTCTACTACCAAAAGATATTTCCACAAAATTATTCACTTGTAATTCCGATTCCATGTCTCCAGGACACTCGAGCGCGCTATCATTCATCTCCAGGGGTGGTGACGCTATTGACCAGAGGGGGCATTCGCTGGTGCTGCTCCTAACAAAGCAGTGAATTACTCATATAACTGTGCGTAAGTAGGGCGAGATAGTAAACTACCTACCATTATCCGCTTCAAAATTGGCTGCGATATGACGTGTACATCAATCATGACGGCTAATTTCTTCTGCGGGAGCATGCGTACCCCTCAAAGGACTTGCCCACAGACGCGTAGAACGAAAGCCATCAGTGGAGCGAGCTACTCCTCTTATTTCAAATGTAGCTCCAGTCTTATGGCACGTTCTTCGATACAAAGATAGCAAGTCGGTTACGTCCTCCAAGTTTGTCGTAGCGGGGAGCATCTAATATACATAGAGATCGGCTACAAAGCCATATAAAGCAATGCTTATCGCGGGACAAACGTCGGTCACGGCGGATGAAGCTGATCTGATGTAGGATTTCTACGATGTGGAACGTAGGGACACAAAAACGGGGGATCAACAGGAATGATTCCTCTGCTTACAAGTACTAAGTATCTGGGGGGGTTGGGGCTATATAGCGCACTCAAGGCTCGAGGTCTCCAAGTCACTTGCCTCCTGGGGACGTTGGGACTGTCTTTCCCCAGCAGTACTAGCAGCCTGTGGAGATGAAGGGTAGACTTGTGGCTCGTCGGGGTTTGTTTCATGGTTACATATATTAAGTCTTATCTAGTGTGATCATGCCCGGTAGCCCTTAGCTCACCATAACAACAACTATGGAACACCAAGAGAATCTCACTATGACTTAACACATTGAAATCACCAGCATCCGAGACAAAAACATTGATTTAATCCAAGTACATGTATCATGCAGAAGTTCAAGGAAGATATCCACATGTGTTTGAAAAAAAAAAAAAAAACCGCTGCCGGTCTCCCGTGATGAAATCGTAAAGGATAGGCGGCGGGGTTTGTGCAGCTCCCTTGACATCTTACTCATCTCAGCCAGCATGGAACAAAGCAAATCCACCAAGGGTCCTCCTGGTCATTAATGTAATAGACCTCCACCTCGGCGTGAGCATCCTGTTCCCCGTAGCCCTCAAATGCGGCATACGCAGCACTCATTCGCCATTCTTGATGCGGAGCTTTAATACGAGTCAGTGGACAATTTTCCCCAGTATTACATTAGTCCATGTGCTTACCGGTGTTGGTCTCCGAGTGCATCGTAATTGTCTGGTAGTTCAGCTGACGAGCCGACTCTTTCAGGCCCGTCTTTTCCGAACTCTGGGTTGGACCTAGAAGAGGTTGATTGAGTAGCCGAGAGTTTGGCAAAGGGGTGTTGTTTGTTTTGGAATCCATTGGGATGTGCACACAATGGCCGTAATTCCAGATAGATTGGTAAGAGCGAGAAATGCTAACGTGTCTTCCAGGCGTGTCACTTTGGTAGCAAAAAATGCGACTTGGGCCTTGAAACACGGTCTCGTAGGATGATGATCAGACTTTCCCCAGTTGATAAACGTTTACTCTGCTGCTCCTTTGTATTGATTCTCAGCTGCATATTTTGGCGTTTGATGGGTTGAACGGTCAGTCGTTGGAAGATGTAGTTATGCGCAGTCGTTCTCGCACAATATTTGGGCAGTGGTGGTTTGTGTTGGTAGGTTAGATCCCAGAACCACGTAAATAAAGGGCAGAATCGTTATATATAGTTTTTTTACTCTTTGGCTCTATGGAGCCTACGAAAATGTAAAAGCAATGAAAGTTTACCGAGTCGCACGGCAACGAGCAGAACTGACTTTCGCCACAAGCCAAGAACGACGTAGCCCCGACGGTATAAGCGGGGTCGCTCCGATCAGCACACAAACTTTGGTATAGCTGTATCTGCTTTCTAGATTCTTAGAACGGTTTTCCAGGGCTGCCAGAATGAGCTAACTGCGGACAAAGCGTGGCTGATGTGAAAAACAACGCCAAAGACGATCTCAAGCCACTGATTATGTGGCTCTGCTTACTATTTCAGGTCTATTTACTTCTAGGAAGCAGTTATCCACACAAGCCAATAAGGTAATTATCTGGTTTCGTACAGCGCTAGAAAATGTCTTTGGGCTATGGTGCAGAGCCTCTGCTTTATCTACCTTCTTACGCTCCAGCCACGCGTCCTCTGTGTTTTCTTTGCGAGGCGGGAATATAGAGTTAGATGCAGTTTGTTTCTCTCAAATTAGCCGACCTCTTCCTGTGAGCAAGTGAAGGTTTCTCCACGGCGCCAGATGCTTTAGTCTACGGAATTTCCCTCAAGTTATTTGCACCTACTTTAGCCAAAGTACATCGTTTGTCATTATGGACACATGGTATAGTACTCGTTACCTATTTTACGGCTATTATCTTGGCTTTTATGCTTTGGGGCTATTGCCCCATTTCACAGGTCGAACAACTTACTGCTAATAAGAGTAAATCCGACGGAGACGCGGAAATTTTATACCTAGAACAACAAGGGTGGAGTGTACCTACCTAGTAGACCGGTGATTCTTACCTTCAACTTTCGCATAGCTTAAAGGGCATAGCCAAATTTTCTCGATTTCAGTAGCATTTCACAAGTCTCCGCCTTTGTAATAAAAAGTATCTTCGCATTTCTCTTATAGAACACCGATCTATCGGATTCACCGCGTCGAACTATCATCATCCCCTGTTACGCCGGTTGTAAACTCATCAAGCGCCATCAATTCTTCGTAATTACCAGCTTTCCTGCCGGCGCGCGCAGCGTCGTGATTCTCCACTGCAAGATCCAAGTCGAATATCCACGTAGCCTCTGCATCCTCTTCATCAGCATCAAGAGAATGGCCGCGAATGGCTGCAGTGTGATGTCGTCCCAAAAGTTCGAGCTCAGCCGCAACACGGCGTGCTTCATCATAGCTAAAAGTACCCTCCCGCAATGCCATCGATAAGAGACTCTGTACGACAGCCTTGGATATGCGGAAAGAGCCGTACAAGTCCTCCATTCCAGCGAGGCAGAGTTCGAGATAGAATCTCCATTCACGGTCACCACTTCTGGCTTCGGATATCATAGCATTGGCAAGGTAGATGAGGCTTGTCTGCCAGAATACAGAGTAGGCGGCATTCTTAAAGCTTTTGCGAAATATTAGTACCAGGCGTTTCAGCTGATTCATCGAGGCGGCATATATAGCTTCTGGAACAGCTTGGGCCGATGCAAATGACTGAAGGCGTCGAGATCGATGAGGTGATCGCAGAAACGGCCTGAACACAGCGGCAACAATAGCGTGTAAGTACATGCTATCTCAATAAGTAAGCTACATCTAACATTCTCACGGGAAGGATGTGCAATGATTATTTCGCTTACTGCATAATGGTTTCGGCGTGGCCGCTGTCTTTGCTCCTTATCAAATCGAGTGGCAGAGACTGCGCCCATGATAGAAGCCGATGATATATGCTCTCTGCGAACTCAAGTGATGGACTATGTTCGCTGTAATATTTCCACAGCACCTCATTGAAGATTGCCCACAGTTTGCAAGAGGCATGGAAAACAGTACAATCTATTCTACTCGCTGATTCACTGCTTTCTGGATCTGAAATATCCATCAAATCTCCGGGCATGGGGATTGCAGAAGGCGTTTCGACCTCCACACTTTGGTAATGGAGACAGTGCAGGCTATTGGCAACATTTCAGCACAAGTTCTTGACAGTCACCGCAAGGGCACATACGACACCCAATTGAACATTCCCCATGTAGTAAAAGAGATGGCCCTCTTCCAGCTGTACTCATCACAAGCAGGCGGCATGGTGAGCTCTGTGGAGGCTTGGCGTCCAAAAAGTCCCATTCGCTTTCCCATCTTTACACCATCTTGAAGGAGTCGTACGCCAATTCGGTCCTTTGCGTACGTTGTCGCTGTGATACTCAAGATCTGAATGGCTGCTAAAGCTGTAATCGAATCCTGAGTCATTTCTCGAGGCAGGATTGACATTGCTTCATCAAAAAAGGCTACACTAAGAGCCGCCGCTCGCGAGTCTATAGCGGTAAAAGGCAACTATCCGATATTAATGTCCAGTTTTGCGCTAGGATGCTACGCTAACGAAGATACCAATAGATGCAACTTACAAAGGCCCAGCACATCTACGAGCTCACTAGAAAGCGAGAACAATAAATTGATCGCTGGTTAATGAGATCTTCTAAAAAGAGGTCCGCGTCAAACATGGGTAAAATTAGATAGTCAACTTCCAAATAGAAAGATAGTGCATCAATGGCAATCTGATTAGGGACGTTAACATCTGTCCACTTGCTTATGTCTATGCGACGGAGTCTATCATCACAAAGTGGCCTTGGTGGAGATGGCCCATTGCGTAAAGCGTTTAGATCCGGGGGACTACAGCCAAGTCAATATGATACATCGCCGAGTGGTGTCAAGCTCATCATCTTCTTCAGAATTATTTTAACATTACCGAGCGTACCTTTCGATCTGTAGACGAGTTGGTCTCAGCAGCTCTCTCAGAGGTAGTGAGCCGACTTGGACGGGAAAGAGTGGCGGATAAGCGACGGCATGCCTATTCAGCAGTTCGAACTCGAGACTATTGCGTGCCGGCGAAAGATCTACTGACAAAGATGGCGATAGCTCGAGTCCTGTGGATGGGCGAAGAGTGTGCAGCAGTTGAATTGCTTCGTCGTAGGGCAATGAGCGCAGTTGCTGCACTGTCTGGGCCGTGTTGCTTCGTGATGTCTGGTAATTACACGCTCTGCTTGCGCGGTTGCAAGCAATACACGGTCGTTTTCCATCGCACTAGGAATCGTATTTTGTTATGGAACCGAAGGCCACGGCAGCGTCGTCAAGCCGTTCTTTTGACTTGCGACTTACAGCAATCTTCTTCTCGCGACATATGTCGCACGCGACTATCGCGACTTTCCTCTTCTTTCTTGGCTCTTCGATTGGAGACTCCTCTGTCGAGGTGAGAACACTGGGTAATATGCGACGGTAGCGCAGGTGGGGATGGTTGTCGAGTATCATTTACGGAGATGAGGACTCGGATAGTATAGAAGTGTTAGGTGGAGGCAAATTCGCGATGGAGCTTTGCCGCATCTTCGTGCAAAGACTCACTCGTTTTCAATTCGATAATGGGAAGATGCTGTACGATGAGAAGAGTAGATTTGGAGTTGGGTTCAGAGCTGAGATCAAAGAAAGGACGCTCCATAAAGTGATGTCACAAAGACACTTTCATCGTTGCCAATTGGTTGGTCACATCGCCGACATGCCAACCGCCGCCTTTAGCCGAAAACAGTAATGTTTGAGATCTTCACGGACATGCTCAGTAATAATTACCAAAGGATTCAATCTGCAGTATTGACGCGATCGGTGAGTCCGTCGTCGATCTGCATAAGCTTTTGCTTTTATCTCAAATCGCTGGATCTGTGCCGCGCCATAGTCAATCGTATCCGATTGCAGTTGCGCGGATATGGATCAAAAGCTGCACGGGAATTTTTTTTTTTTTTTTTTTTAAAAAAAAAGGCGAGCTTGCCTCTTAAATCTGAATCGATAGTTGATCAAAGATCATCTAAATCAATAATATATAAACGTTTTCCCTTAAACAAACACTGCCGCATTTGCCTATGCAGCCTGTTATGACCGCCAGTTCTGCATCATTAATTTGGTCGGGAGTGTAGCCTACTGCATGTAAGTCTCATTTACCAAAGCTAGAAACAAATTACAAAACATAGCTCTCTTTAATTGCGCACTTCGCCCTCGCTTAAGGAGACTTCCAAGTAGAAGCTCTCTCAGAACGCATCACTCTGTCAGTCAGAAATAGCATAGTAAAAGGAGACCAACTATGTTGGATTGCCTGATGTTTCTACATGAATGAGCCTCCAAAACTATATACACGTAGTTCCGCAGCTCATACCTCCGTAGCAAACTTTCCATGTTAGAAACCTCGCTATACAAACTTAGACTGCATTTCCAAGTCTAGCCTTGCCACAAGGCTGGGCCAGGCATTGTGTAGTTAGTGATTGTAGTGTAAGGGTTGAACAAGATGCCTGGGTCAGTGGGTTTATAGAGTGCAGTAGCCGCAGTTCCCGCAGGAAGCGCTTTAGTGCCCGACCCGGTGATGGCAAGATTAATGCACTGCGGGTAGTTTTGCATGCCATCCGCACTCTCAGCACCATGGGCACTAAGGAAGTTTGGTCAACGCTATATATCTTGTAAGAAATTAGATGACAAGGAGTAACATACGCAAGAATTTCATGTCGGATGACATAGTTTCCAGCCTTGAGGCTCGATGGGATTGTCACGCTCCACTTGTTGCCCTGGTTGATGAGGACCTGATTCGCCCAGACTTGGGTAGAATAATTAATGCCCGACTCCTGAATTTTGACCCAGCGCAGCGATGTCTTGTCCACATTCGTGCATGAGCCGCTACACTGAGCCAAGTATGTAATAATAGGGCCGTAAGGGTGTGGCCATGGGTTAGGGCCCCAATAGAAAACAATAGTGCCGCCAGCTGGTATAGTAGCAGTGATTGCACCAGGTGCCGCGTTCTTGTGGCAGATGATATCAGGCGTGGTGTATGCATCAGGGGCGATGAAACCTAGATCAAGGTCCTCAGCGTACCTATTTCATTCGTATAAGCAATGTACTCAAAGGTTTTCAACGAAAAAAAGACCATTCATCTCAGGACTATAGCGTACCAGCCTGCAACGTTGGGAAATTTGCCGGTGTTGACCTTGTCATAGTAGTAATCAACTATTTGGGGGGCATATGTCAGATACTGTCTCGCTAATTAAAGACAATAGAGAGGCGTACGGATAAAGCCTTGGTTGTACACGCCGTTGGTAGTGAAGTTTTGGACTTGTCCATGGCCAAGGACACCTCCGGCAAGACAGCCGAGGGCTGTAAGAGTCAACTTCGCGGAAGGTTTCATTTTTGCAAGACTCGAATTATAAATTCTAGGCGACTATAGCAAACACCCTGTCCAATTCATAGCATTGTCTGCTTCTTATATAGATATTGTAGAAGTTTCTCTTATGGAGCTCAAAATCTACGATTGGTGGAATAAGGCCGGCCTGCATATGTTTCATGCGACTGTGGAAACAAAGATTTACCCGGCGATGGATGTTTACAGGTATTCCGAGTGTGCTACATTATATAACATGGAGGCGGTGCCGCCCCTATCATGTACAGAAGCAGCATCACCTCATATCACGCACGGCGGCGATACCACCTTATACAATGCGTCGAAGCAGTATCTCTCTATAGCCAGTGTGGTATAACTACGGCTAATAACAGGCTTGAGTCTATGGCTAATATTTGTTTTATAGCCTCAATTTGACTGTTACATTAAGGGATATGAGTTGTGATGTGTGGTTCATTACCGGCGATGGACAACTTCAAGTTGACGGAAGGTGATCTTCCGTTTACCTCTTTGAGCCACTTTGTTCCGTTTTCTGATATACAGCCTTTACAAACAAGATGAAAAAGAAGGCTGTAACTGCTGCGTCTTTTACATTATTAATAGCCGCAATGACGTAGAAATGTCTGCACAACGTTGACGTTGTTATCGGATAGTAATTATGAATCACTATGGGCTCGTAGGCGTTTAAACACCTGCCTGTTGGACGTTTAATAAGCGACCTTGGGATCTACAGTGCTAGGAAAGAAGCAAAGAAATAGTTAAACGAGAGTGACTTCTGAGGCCTTTTCTTAAATTAGCCTTGTCGGTTATAATTTAAGCTTAAGCCGCTTGTGACAACTCACGGCTTGGCACTCGCCGGGCAAATGGCCGCTAACCTAAGCAGGTAGTATTCGCAAGAATATTTTGTCCCTGGTTGCAAGTAAGTAGTAAGTAAATTACGAGCAAGCGCTGGCTATAGGATGTTTCAATTATTACTTGAAAATTCATAACTTTCCTCAGGTATTTGTCCTCCATCACATATGGAACGGTACAGAGCCATTATCGCTGTAAATTGAGAAACCGTGCTGGGTGATTAGGACCTTTGCCTAGTCATTAGATCGATATACACTTCTCATCTTCATTTGCCTATATATGATGGATATATGTTCTGAATCTCAAACAGTGGTAAATCCAACTCAAATGATCTAGAATGAGAACTTCTCATTAGTAAGCTCCTCCGTCCACTTCCAGAGCCGCGTGGCTTCGACTTCGCTAAAGGCCCAAGGTCTCACGGTATGAACGTAAGGATTCGAAACCTGGCAATCCAAAAGATACGCTCCAGTGTGGTCTTAAAATTATGAGTTAGCGTTGGTCTGAGACTTGGCATCTATATACTTGAATGCTCACCTGCAAGGTCTTGATCAAACGAGGCATACACAGCTGTTGCAATACCGGCCTCTTTGCTCTTATACTTTGGCCACCCATTTACTGCTTCATCGTTACCAAGCTCCAAATCGATTCGAACTAGATCATGAATTAATAAAAGGAAGCATGCCTTTGTATTTGTATAAGACAAACTCACTGATGTCTCCAAACTCGCCGGCCCAGTCAATATTTGCTCCTAATGGAGTCATGATCACACCAGGGTTGACGCTAAAAACTTGTGCCTTCTTTCCAAGCAATTTACCTAGATGGAGAGCGTAAAGCTGAACCGCCGTCTTCGACTG
The DNA here is from genome assembly GCA_022985005.1 of Trichoderma koningiopsis. Taxonomy (NCBI): domain Eukaryota; kingdom Fungi; phylum Ascomycota; class Sordariomycetes; order Hypocreales; family Hypocreaceae; genus Trichoderma; species Trichoderma koningiopsis. The sequence goes on along the minus strand of JAJPEM010000006.1, from coordinate 1,562,455 downwards.
GCCATAAGCGTGCCATCTGTTGTAGTTCTCGCCACCCTATACGACAATATGATGGGGAGTGTTAGTCGCTGATGTTGTTTCGACGGTGCGAAGCAGTTGAATATTACCTTGAAGTTGGGGTCGTGCCAACGAACGGGGCCCCAGCGGTGGCCATCGCTGCTGAGAAGCACAATTCGTGGGCTCTGCGACTTGAGAATCTTGGGCAAGATGCTGTTGGTGAATACCCAAGGAGCGATATAGTTGACGCCCAGCTGCCTCTCGAATCCGTCAACTGTGGTTCCATATGGAGTGCCCATGATGGCTGCGTGATGGCAGAACACATCAATGTGCGGCACATCATCCCAAGAGTTAACAGTAGCCGCCGCCTTTTTCACTTCTGCAACTGATTCAAGATCGAGATTGAGAGATTTAGTGGCAACCTTGGGATTGGCCTTTGCAATGGCGCTGATGATGAACTGGAGCTTTTCAGCATTGCGACCCGCGAGAATCAGAAGCTTGGGCTCAGATTTGGCAATTGCTAGGCAATATTCCTCTCCAAGACTGCCTTGAGATGTTCCAGTTACCAGGATAACTTTGCCCTTAATGTTGTCTGCGTATGTAGCGGCCAAGTCGTGCCCGGAGATGGAATCGCCGTTTGTAGGAGGAGCCATGTTGTCCGAAGCGAAGTAACAAGGTGTTGGGTGGTTAATGATAGGAGGGTTTCGATTTGAATTGAAAGTAAGAGGAAATCGAGAATAAGTAAAGAGTTAGAGTTGGGATTATATATAGAGATTTATTTCAGATGCCTTGTCCTGGTTTCTCATTTCAGTCACTCAGGTGTATACTAACTACATGTAATACGTCCCACGCCTTAAGCTTAGAGCGCCACCACATCAACGCCGCGGAGTCTGTGTGTAAGGCCCACCTAGAGGACGTGTAAGACAGCTTTATGGACACAAGCCTGACCCGTTTAATGGCCATAAATCAACTTTTTTATATTAATAATGCTTAAATTCCATGCTTTTGGTTCGAGACCGCAGGTGTCCTGTTTCCCTTTCAATTCTTGGCTTAGGCGCAGATTCCAAGTCGATATCTCCATTATCTCCACTAGGTGGATAATTGTAGTGATGCATGTAGCATAGTTTTACGTAAATACGGAACGACGAGAACAAGTTATTTTTCGCTGATTGTGGATTTATAACCAATTAATTGAGTTGTTTACGTTTATGATAACTTTTCTGCATAAACTCTACAGTGGCAATATTACACACAGAGAGCTGCAGAGCAGTATATTTACGACAATTGCTAATTTGCTCTAGATACTCATCTACATATAGGTAGGCCTACATAATTGGCTCAAAATACAGCAGCTATAATATATATGCATATACATATTCTCTTCGTGTTCTAGTGGTTCGATGCTCCCCAGTGGAACGTTTTTGTCAGCCGCTCGGAGAACGTGTGTCGGATACAATGTGTAAGCGATTTGTCCGCCCCATGCATGAGCTTATTAGCCTACCGGTGAACAGCGTGAAATAACTCTCGAACAAATAATCCCGAGCGACTCCAATTGTTTTTGTCCCTTAATTACAACAGTGAAAGACGATCGTCCATTGACTCGCAACTATAGAGTCCAACGTCACCCTCTCTCCGGTCGGCAAATTGATTCGTATGACGTCTCAGCTCGCCCTTCATCATAGCAGCTGCGGCGTGGCCACAGTCTCAAAATGCGCGATTCCGGCACCCGCCAATGACGAAGTTCTCATCAAAGTTGCCGCTGTGTGTCTAAATCCAATTGATTGGAAGATACTCTACGGTGCTAAGTCGTCAGCACCAACTATTCTAGGATGTGATCTCGCTGGCACAGTAGCTTCTATCGGCGATAAGGTGACGGCACTTGAGGTCGGTGATCGCGTCGTTGGCTTTACAGCAGGAGGTTAGTATACACCTCTTTCTTCTTTCTTCTTTTTTATCTCTAAAATACGTACTTGGCATAACCATAAATCTTCAAGTATTTATTGAGAAAGATGTTGACGAAACGACTTGTGTTATAGGCAACCCTTTGAGACCGAACGATGGCGCCTTTGCCCAGTATGTTGCTGTGCCAGCTCACGTTGTTCTTCGTCTTCCTCGGTATATGCCGTTTGAAAGTGGCGCGACTCTGCCGACGCCCATCTTCGTCAGTGGATTTTCTCTCTATCGAAATCTGTCAGTGCCATATCCATCTTTTCCAAGTGAAGCGGCCGGCAGCACGCGTACGACAGACGACCCTAGCAGAAGCAAATCCATCTTAGTTTATGGAGGCGGTACTTCAAATGGCTCAATGCAAATACAATTGGCCAAACTGTAAGTATTGCCTCAACTGACTCACTTAGCATGTGCGCAAATGAGATCCTTACGTATTGATGAATCAAGGTCGGGTTTAGTGGTATACACCGTGTGCTCTCGAGCTAGCCATTGTGTAGTGAAGCAGTTTGGTGCGGATTATATATTCTACCATGTAAGTGTTTATACTATTCTTACTCACTGCGTGCAGCTCTCTGGGCTGCTTAACATCCTGAGTTCATGTGAAAGCTAAAGATTATTAGGATAAGCCGTCTACTTTAGACGATTTACGACTTACAACAAAAGGCCAAATACAGATTGCAGTCGACTGTATAGCAACAGAGCAATCGGCTGCCATTTGTGCGTCTAATATGGAAATCTCCGGAGGAAAGTACATCAGCTTTACAGGAGCTAGAATTCATGATCCACGTATTACGACAATTAACATCTTTGGATTCTCAATGCTGAACAGAAAATTCCTTTTTGAAGCTATAGGCCTTCGAGCAGACATTAATATTGAAGCCGTAGCTTTTGCCACTGATTTTGCCCGCCGTGCAGAGCGTCTCATTGCGCTAAATGCACTTAAACCCAGCGCTGCTGAAATTCGCACCGGGGGGCTGGATGGAATCGTTTCTGGGTTAGAAGACATGAAAGCTGGAAGAATACGGGGGAAAAGGCTTGTATACATTATCGACCTAGCTGACAAGCAATGATTATTTAATATGATGCTTGCGTGGAAGCTTTTGAGCGATCAAGGCAACGGGGAGAAGAGAGAGATCAGTTCTATTGTTGATGGGTCGCTTCTACAGCTCGTATGAGGCGCCTGAGAGTAGACGCAAATGCTCGAGATATATCCCAAACGCGCATATTTTGCAACACACGAACCGTTTCTTGGACTACCTGCACTCGGCTCTCTAGGCTGCCCAGCATTGGCACGCCACACATGCCAAGCTGAGTATTCCGTCCGCCCTCATGAACCCACTTCTGAATGTTGGCAGTCCAATTCGTCGCATCATTAACCGGAGGTCTGTCCAACAGAAGGATAACTCTGCTTGGTTCGGAATCAGGATTTTCGTTCTTGCCACCACAAATGCTATCCTTGAGGGGAGAAGCCAGAAGCGTAGCAGCGCACCACAATACTGCGCCGGCGTAAAAGGTGTAAAAAGACTCGTATGGAGTGTTGAAAGGAAAGTCGCGGCATATTCCCAGAATCTGTGAACTATGATATATAACTTTGCGTACTCGGGCTGGATCCTCTTCTCCCCATTTGGTCATGCGCTCGCGAGCCGGCTTGTTGAAACCTGCGCTGCGAAGTAAAGCCGGTAACCAGTCCATCAGATCGCTTGCGCCATACAGATACGACATGTGGATGATCAAAGCTCTTTGGGTGACATGGCGAAGAGTGCGGTCGTCTATGGCCATGGAATGCTTCAAAACGTGAGGCGAAACCAAGAAGTCTCCCATCTTGTCTGTCAGTGTTGCCTTGTGGTCAGGAATTGGCATATAATCGGGCACCACGCCCATGAGAGGAGATACCTGCAACTCTTTGAGTGACCACACAAAACGAGCCAGCGTCACCATAATGATGTGGATATGCTGTGTATCGGTTAGCTGAAATTTGTCGATGAGGGTAGCATCGAAGCAGCTGCGGGCTGCGAGCCGAAAGCCAACTGGGTCAGCCTCGGCCTTCCATGGGTGCAAGGCCATCCACGCATGTGCTGACGGAGCCTCCCAGCTTTCTGCATCACTGGGGAGTGCCAGTGTGAGATCTGGTGTGCTGAAAGCAGGGCGCTGATTGTGAAGAACGCTGGCCAGAGCATCGAACTCCTACCAAGAGGTTAGAAATAAGCTGCAGTACAGTTTCTTCATCACTCTTAAAGATATTTCATACATGTATGGCCCATCCCAGCCTTTTGCGTCTTTCGAAAGCGATCCAGGAACTCCATTGAGCCTCTACACTCTCATTTTTAGTCGAGGGAGTCCGTCGTGGCATGTCATGAAACAGGCCAACTTGTTTCCCCGTCTGGATTAGAGACCACCTCAAAGTCTCACTGTAATTAAACAAGACTCTATCACCACTGCAGTATCCGTAGATTCCCTGGAGCAACTGTGCCGCCATGAAAGGCTCAGAACATGCAATACGCGGGTCGCGCTCGCCCTAGTTGAAAATCAGCGCCACGGATGTTTTAGCTAGTTGTAACGATTTACCATCGAAAGTAGGAGACGACGGTTCAGCTTTGCGATAACATTAGCAAAAGACGCTGCCCCTCTCAGATTTGTGAATCGGGCGCCTATGCTTGCGATGGCAAGAATGAGCGTGACTGGCGCGGCTGTAGGGTCAAAAGTAGGTTTATGAATGAAGCTTAGGACCTGTAAAATAGCATTAGAATACAAAATATGCCAGAACATCAAACCATGTCGGATTTACTCACTGGTTGGAAGTTGACAAAAAATAGATCGATGCAGTGGTCTAGCTTTTCTTTGCTGGGAAAAGCGGCAAAGGAAATGGGTGCCCAGATCGGCTCCTCGAGGCAAGCTTTGGCTGTTTGTTGGATACGATCTCGATCGTCATCAGTGAGGTCTCGTAACTGTGTATATGATCCAGTCATGGATTGGTCAGTCCGTTGTTCACCCAATCCGGGGACGTCCAACGATTGCTCGGCAAGTTCAGGAGGATCAAGTAACCAGCCTTCTTGCTGTATCGCACTCTCTTTGTATTTAGAGGCCGGTTCTTGGGCTACATTGAAAGGGTTCTGATATGTTGACCAGAGCAAATGCGAGGTATGATCCACCGGGAGATGATCAGCAGAGAAGCCGAGGGTGTCAAAGTCGACTCCATCTCCAACATCTCGAAGCATCCAGTCAATATTCGCAGCTTCCCAATGGGGAATTGAATTGTTTTGAGGAAAGATTTCATCGATCTTTTCGGTGGAAAGCGGTCCAAAGGCTGGTACTGGAAATGGCGTGGAAGATGTTGAGCTTTGTGTGTCTGTCTCTGGTGAGAATAATTGTGCGTCTTGACCATTCGCTTCAATTGACTCCGGGACAATTGGAATCTCTTTTTGATGATGGCATATATATGGTGTGGCAATACCTGGGATTGATCTATGCGCCGGTTTCATGAGACAGTCGCATTGGCGCTTTTGTCCGAAGCCAGCACTATTCAAGGGATATGTGCACAAGATCTCTCTTTGAGAACACGCAAGGCACTGCGGATAATCTCCAGAACACTTAATCTTCGATCTGCAGTGATATGATTTAACATTTTCCTCTTTGAAAAGATAACATTACAAGCTGCTACCTTTGACAGCGGTTGCATGACTTTCTGCGCACCTTAGGGCCTCGCTCGTGCATCTTCATGTGCCGAGTAAGACTATCCCTATTGCGTGACCTTGTCAGTTTCTAGTCTATGGACCTAAAAGGATAGGGAGAGGAGAGGCTCTTAATACTTGCGGCGAAACTCTCTGTCGCAAATCTGGCATAAATTCATTGTGCGTGAGAAGGAGGTCAGCTGGCTTCAGAAAATAGCAAGTAGATAAAGAAATAGAGGCTGTTTCTAATAACACAGAAATGTCGCCAAGTAAGAATTGAGAAGCTGTCCAAATAAACGCAAGGAAGTGTGAAGAGGATTTGAGAGCTCGTGTCTGGAAGCGGTGATCAAAGAGACGGAGCTAAGCGTTATTTGCTGCATCAAAGTCCGAGGCTTAGCTCCAGAGCCGTCCCCAAGCAAGACGCCCCGTAATCTATCGATACAGTGCAGTCAGACCGACTCAACATCTTGGAAACCAGTGAATAGAGCAATTTTGCCCCTTGGGATGAAGCAAGGCCAATAATAGAAGCTTGTCTGAACCGATTGAGTCCGATTCTCAATAACTTGAGACACCCAGTGCACGCCGCGCATGATCCACGTTCAAAAAGGTGCGTTGCACTATCACCTGAATCTACATGATCGAATTCATAACTTCGAGTATGCTTTTGCCATTCACAAATACGTCTGTAAAAAAAAAAAAAAAAAAAAAAAAAAAAGTCGAAGAGCGCTTTTGGCAAGCTCCAATTTGCAGTTCTTTTGCTCGGCTTCGTGTTGGAGCTATCACCGCAGCCCTCTGCTTCAGAGCCCTCGGCTTTGCATCACTAGTCAGTAATTCCATATCGGATGTTAAGAAAATATTGGGCTTCGCAGGCTTTAATTGCATGAGCTGTAGATGAATTGTGTTAAATGATTCTGAGGCCGGTAGATTGGTGTGAGAGCACCTACCATCATCGTAAATATGGGAATGAACAGCCGCGCAGGCGCCAAACAACGGCACTTTTCTTGATAACGGGGTGGAGATTTAGCATAGCTTTTTGCACTCCATTGACGATGTCTCATAACAGCGAGGAGAAAGGTGAAAAGGATGGTGAGATGGCATCATCGAGATATACACAACGACGAATTTCTTGCCCGAGAAGATAGATGGTCTGCCCGTCTCTCGCCGACAGAGGCTTTAGTAGAAATTTATTAAGATTGAATCACCGCACATATTAAAGTTGTCATCAAACACGCAATTCGTGTGCGTTTAATCATGGGGCCACTCCAATGCTAGGCACCAGCTATCTCGGAGTCAATGTGGTGGGTCGCCAGTAAGAAACACCATCTATCCGAGGCCCCCGTGGCACATTCAGTTTATGATTGCGTACTAGCCAGCAAAGACGACACTTGCAGCAACCGAATACCAAGTTACAGGAAAGATTGGAGTGTTCAAATTGCTCAATTGTAAGCCAGACTGAAAGCACGGTCAGCTGCATGAGGTTCTTCGACGATCGATACATGCGACACTGCATCTAGTCTTTTACGTGATACATAACAGGAAGAACAGTGAGCTGTCGTGTTATTCGAGCAAGATATGGATTATTATATAAAGATATTTTTTTTCTTTCTGGCATGGAAATGGCAATCTATGGGAATGATGGAGCTTCAAAACACCACAATTTTAGATTCTTTCTCATTAATTTACACTTTAAGTATGAGTGTATTTGGTCACAAACGCGAATTGAGATACTGCAGCTAATACAATCACGCTTGTACTTCCAATTCAAATATATAGTACTTATGTTGGCTGTGCGCCACCACTTACTTTTCTCTCTTAGTACTCAGGAACTACTCCAATCTCATCTTAGCTGTCTCTTCAACTGCTTAATACAGCTTATTGCTTTTTTTAACCACTAGTTGTTCAGTTTCCTAGATAAGTTATTAATCAAATCCTTCCTAAAGACGGAACTCGTATACCATGCATATCGTAGACTATAGCTTGCAGTAGCTGTTCGATAGATAGTGTCCAACAGGTCAGGCTGGCAAGGCTGTCGAATCCACTAGTTGTACTCCGTAGGTCCAGAGCAAATTGGGCCCAACTGGGTTACATCTCTGCCACCAGGTGATGCTACTAGTTGGTTGTTTTACACCGAAGAGCTTTATGATTGGATGGTCGGGCCTCGCGCGATAGGACATGGAGTGTTGTACAAGAATTGCAGTTGGTGGTCAGCGCAACAGGATTTCCATACGATATAGAACCTACCATAATTAGAAAGGGATGTAACAATTATATTTCTCATTTAAATCCTTCGGCTTTGAATTGTCTGCTCTCTCTACATAGTTTGTTTCCAATTCTACTAAACATAGCAGAACCTGCCTCGCAGTTGTGATTCGAATTCAGCTCAACAAAGGTCCAACAATGATTGCATTGAAGAGACTTGGAAAGAAATATAATGCCCTTCATCAGCCTGAGATATCGGCGGAGCGAAATGAAGATACAATGCAGCAGGAAAGCTCCAAAGTCTTCACCATGACAGTTAATAACGTCAGCGAAGAGACCCAGCTTCTTACGGGGAGCGATATTCATAACGAGTACTTATAAACCCATTTGATTGAAGCTCTACCTACCTTTTCCTTTGCTAACAATGAACAATTTTAAGCCGCTACGCGAAAACAGACTTCTTGAAAAAATACATCCCCGAATTGGAGCAAGCGGAACACAAACATGCAAAAACATGGCGACGCAGAATGACAAAGAGAGCAATAATGCTTGGAGTCCAATTGATAGTAGCTATCATGGTTTTCGCTGCCAATGTTGCGATTCTCATTGTCTCAGTTCGAAAGTTCCCACCTGACGCACTCCATGTTGGCACATATACATCCGGCAACTGCACAGACATAAACAGAATCAACAGTGCTATACACGTGGCACTGAATATCGCTTCTTCAGCTTTTCTTGGGGCCGGAAACTACTGTATGCAGATTCTTGTTGCACCTTCGCGGGCAGAAATCGATCGAGCGCACAAGCAAAGAGTCTCGCTCGACATTGGAGTCCTCAGTATAAGAAACCTATACTATGTGAAAAGGCGGAGATTATGTGCATGGATCATCCTTGGCATATTTTCAGCACTGCTACACTTGTTGTAAGTCATCTATCCCTTTATACCAATTGTAAGGCGGGGGACATCTGCTAACTAGCCATGGCATTGATCTAGCTGGAATTCAGCCTTTTTTGCTTCGATACCAATAGCTGCGATTCCTCGTGCGGTAGTCACAAGCGATTTTCGCACAAACGGAGAAAACTGGACGGTGTCTGATCCCCTGGGACACGCCTCTTGGTTCCATGCTCTTGCTCCCTCTGGAGACGGAGTCCTGAACAGATCGCTGATATACTCCCTGCAGTCGAGTTCGGTCAACTTCACCAAGCTTGATCCACGAGAATGCATAATGCGAAACATCGACCCTACAAACGCAACAAGTAGTCTTGTCGTGGTTGCCAAGAACATGACATCCCAAGACAATGGCGGCTCGTCATTGATTGAGGGATGGATCTCACAGTGGGAATTCTGGACTTTCTCAACTGGTTGGATGTGCACTGGGTACACTGTAAAGATTTTCTGCGATGCGAAATTCGCTTCTTCGTTTGCGGACAATTGGGTGCTTCAAACAAAAAGTAATCACAATGTACTGGTCGACTATTGCCTGGCCAGTGACGAAGCCAACAACCAAGAGCGATGCGGGCTACATTATATGACGCGCATACTGGCATTTATCTGTTGCTGTACGTTCACATCTTGTTTCATAATCGGATGGGTTTGGACGCAATATATCAGCAGAACCAAAACCGAAGAAGGAAAAAAGCTAAACGAAACAATGATGACAATGGGAGATACAATTTATAGCTTCCTACTCTCGCCAAATAAGATTCAGAATCATGATGATGGAGATGATGGCGACGCAAAGCCTGGTTCAACCTTTGTCCGAGCACGGAGAACAACCTGGCAGCCCAAGGCGCGTGTTCGTTGGTACAAAGCCATAACACCTCTCTTCTGGACTATTTCCATGGTCTTGTGAGTAAGATCAGTCAAGCTTTAGTACCTTATACTGACTATGTATCAGATTCATTGCTGCACTGGCGGGGACAGCGGTTGCAATCGGGATACTTGTCCGCACCCAGAAGATAAGGGGGCAGGATGTCAGTCCATATGGCATTTGTAAGCAAGGCTTCAAAGTTAACCCATCGGATACATCAACAACCTTTGGTGCCCTGACCATGAGTTTGGTATCCAGATCGAAACAGCTCTGGGCGAATATTGTCATTGCCAATAGTCTACAGCTGATAGTCAGCTTTCTCTACCTATTTTACAACAACATACTCACACGCCAACTGGTTGCTGATGAATGGACTCGATATCTACGTCCGGATGGAAAGAAATTTGCGCGTATCGTTGCCTATTGGGATGCAACGTTCGACTTACTTTCTCTCTTTACCATGGAAATATGCTACTCCCCTCATTGGTCTCTCTTTTCTTTTACACTGGTTGATATCTCAAGGTATCTTTCTCATTCAGACAAGTACTTTCGGTCCTGGCGCAAATGGAGAGAGATATCCGGAATACAACACCACTTCCCGGGGTTTTTCCCTCCTTGGTGCCATACTTGGGGGTGCTGTTGGCGCAGCCATGATATTGGCTCTCGTACTGAACTCTGGGAGAATATTCCACCGCGATTCCAGCTAATGGGATACAACAGCAGTGCCATAGAAGTTATTTGTGACCGGCCGGACGATGATTCAGAAGCCTATATGTTTCCGATAAGCATAGGATTGGTGGATGGAGAACGAGATCAATCTTCGGATTGTATTAAAAAGTTGACTTTTTCAACAGATACTAAAATGACTCAGGCGCCCAAAGAAGGGACAGCATACATGGGACCAGAATTTTTGAAGGAGGCTGAAAGCCAGCCGGAGCAGGATAGTTGTTAGGTTTTTTTAAAACGAGTCTGATATCTGCCCGCGGTGGCAGAGTGCTGTGAAGTTACTGCAGAACAGAGCTATTGGAGAAAGAAACTATCGTTAAAATTGTCAAGGATGTGTATGGATTTCATCTCTAAGCCAGTGTTGCAATATGTCAATATATTGTCGAGACAACAATACGTATAATTTAATTGGTAGTTAAAAAGAAAATGACTTGAAAAGAATCTCAATACATGTAATGGCTATCTTCTTCAAATAACATACGCCACTTGTTTCTGAACCACGATGCTGCCTCCCAGCTGTGGATGTCCCAAGGTTGCCCAAACCCATTATTATCGCCATTCCTGTCGTGCCAGCAAATCAGTCCGTCGCTAAGTATGTCCATCTTGAGCTCTTTGGGATTGACCAGCTGAGGGGTCGTCGCTGCCAAGGTTATAGCTCGAGCCCGCAAAACAGGAAATGGCAAAAGGTCAAGGTTTGGGTTGTGGGGGAAAAGGATCTGAGGCAACGTTGGTTGGAGATGTGCTGGTAGGGAAGGAATTACGGCTGCTGCAAGCAGGGCCTTGGGATCGTCTTTTGTTGTAGTTTGGCGATAAAATGGTGAGGAAGGTTTGACATTTGCCAGATCCTCAAGCGTAATGCCCAGAAGAATAGCGACATGCATGTATGCTATGGATGGTGATAACTTGGATTGCCGGGAGTATATTTTATAGAAATTAGGAAAAGGAGAAGGCATGGCCAAGTGCATTGAATCGATCTGAGATTGGCGTCCAGATACGATATCCGACTCACTATGACTGAGAGAGAGAGATTCAATATTAAGGCTTTGGTTCCCAAACTCATTCGTCGAAAGACTTTGGTCGTGAGAGTTGTCCAAGATTTGGGACTTGAATCGAGCTGAATTCCGCGAATGGAATGAGAAGACTTGATTTGGGTCCAACGGGAGAGGAGATAAGTGCGTCAAATTCTCCGCTGCCTTATGCTCGAGCGTAACGTTTATTGGCATTGGATAGGCCAAAGTCGCTTCTGTGCTAACGCGATGAGAAGGTTCTAAGAACAGGTGATTTTGTGAGGGAATAATGAGAGACTTCGATGAGGAGGTGGAAGTCCCAGATGCTGCGCTTCCATATTCATCGAGAATTGCGACAGACAGCGAAGAGACTGTAGGTTCAAAAGCAGGATACTTGCCTACACGTTGGTTATCAATGCCGGAATCAAAAGCTGCGGCAGTCTCTGATAATTTTAAATATGCAACTTGTTTCACATCTTTGCCTTGAGGAAATATATGCTGAACTGCCCCACCAGAGTCCATAATAGCTTCAAGAGACATTGGCTGAGATGTAATGCTATCGAGACAGGGATTGACACGTGTATTATTCTGCAGCTGAGATGACATAGAAGCTATCTCAGCTCCTCCGGAAAATCCCGAGGTACTTTTCAGTGTATCAGAAAGGCGGCGTGGCCTGAGTTCATGATATCTTCTTGGGAAGTCTTTGACATTTTGTTGCAGCGTCTGGGAAGCTTGCCTCTGTCTTTGGCCTACCTCAGAGTTCAGCAGCTGGGGATAGTAACAGGATCCCGGTTATACACTGATCCATAGTCGAGGGGAGGCTTACGATATGCTCTGGACGCGGCTCTGTTTTGTTCTCTACGCGCATCTGTGATGATACGCTTTCGTCTCCGTTCGCCCTCTAGGCTACTACCGGCTTGGTGAAAGTCATTCGACATGGCGCTTCTCAACACCGATGATGAAAATGACGCATGACCATGCGATGGAAGGATTCACCACGGTCACTATCGCTAAGCTTCTGACCACATGGAGTGAACTTTGAACTTGTCAGTCAATCTAAGAAGCTGGTTTGCCATAACCATCTGGTAGCCATCCAAGTGATTGGTGGGTCTCGGCGTATATGAAGCCATTTCCGCAATCTCCGGTCTCGTGGCTGACGCCCTTTGGGCCAATCAAACAAGAGTATATTATCCAGGCACCGCGCCATGCATCAGCCATCAGCCATAACCATCAGCCATCAGCCATGATACCTACCTAGGATAATACTAATACCTTTACGTAGAAGGAATTCATACTATCTATGCGAGATCTAGACAATAGTTTCTTTCTAGCAGATGGCTTACGCCATAGAAGGCATGCGATAGAAAGGTGGGCTTTACCAACCTGCAGTTACACTGATTTGATTACGTCAAATAAGGTCTACAAACCAAGCGAGATTTTTAAAGCAGGAGTCTTGCAAACTTCGTTAAGTAGTATATATAGCGTGCTGTCGCACTTAGAAAATAATTATCTCATCTTCAAACGAGAGAGTTCAATCACCGTCTTCGAACCCTCCGGAGCATCGACTTATACCTTCGAGAATCGCTATCTTCTTTCCTGTCATCGCAACACTTTCATACAGCTTAAAATGACTTTCTCAGTTGCTGGCAAACAATCGGGGCCCATTGGGTTTGGAATGTTGGGTACGTGTTCAGCGCCAAGATCATACAGACTACATCCGCAATTAAGCTAATATCTTCAATAGGGCTTAACCGGCCACCAGTAATGCCATACGATGAAGCGTCTAAAGTTATGAAAACTGCTTTGGACAACGGTGCAAACTTCTGGAGCGCCGCCCAATACTATGGGACGCCAACAGCAAACTCCTTGCATCTGCTCAACCATTACTTCTCAACATATCCTGAAGACAGCAAGAAAGTCATTCTCAGTATCAAAGGTGCCTTCAGTAGGGCAGGTCCGGACAATAGCCCGGAGAGCATTCGAAACAGCGTTGATAATTGCCTGGAAGTCCTGGATGGCAAAGCCTTCCTTGACATTTACTCGCCGGCACGTATTGATCCACAAGTCCCGATTGAAGAGACCGTGCGTGCTCTTGTGGAATACATAAAGGCGGGTAAGATAGGCGGATACGGACTCAGTGAGTGCAGTGCTGCCACTATTCGACGCGCCCACTCTGTTCATCCTGTCTCTGCCGTTGAAATCGAGCTATCGCTGTTTGCCACGGATATTCTGAGTAATGGAGTTGCTCAGACATGCTCAGAGCTAAAGATCCCTATAATTGCATATTCTCCTCTCTCTCGAGGATTTTTGACGGGGCAGGTCAAGAAGCTCGATGACATCCCTGAGAGTGATCCGCGCCGCCTTTATCCACGCTTCCAGCCAGAGGTCTTTGACTTGAACATCAAGCTGGTCGAAGAGATTGAGCAACTGGCGAATAAGACCGGTTATACGATGCCGCAAGTTGCAATTGCATGGGTCGCGTCTCGGGCGATTGAATGGAACACTGCTGTGATACCCATTCCAGGATGCACCACCGTTGCGCGTGCACTGGAAAATTCTGCGCAGGTTTCTCTTAAAGAAGAAGACTTGAAGGAACTCTCTCAGATGGTAGCCAATATGACTGTCATTGGCAACCGGTATCCAGATACGTACCAAAAGTATATAGATCAATGATGCCAAGGGACTATGGAAGTTGAGAAGTTCTTAGGATAGAAGCAGCTTTAGTCAATCGTTAAGCCTGTTAAATAAAGAAGCAAGACCAAATGCGGGGGCTTCGTCCGTCAAGGTTCAAATTTACCGTTTCTGAAAGCCTTGGGACATATTTATCATAGCATTACGCGGTTATATCGATTTGAGCAAAACAGGGTCTCTGTGTGACATGATGACACGCATATGTGCGTGCCTACATTCCTGGTAGCAAGCCGTGAAGGCAATGCGCATATAGTTCTGGCTGCCCTAATAGGCCTGTAGACGACGACCCCACTAAACCAGCATACATTGATGTACACAACCTCTCTACTATCAGGCAGAAGTTGCGGTGAATGCAAATATTGCTAGCAAATCAGCAGCCACTGCCGCCCGCCTCACTTGTCGCGCACCACTGAAGCCTTACCTGACCGCCAGTCTTTTGCCTTAACTGCATTATATAGCCACTTTACCTAGAACATACCTCTACCCCTCCCAGATCCCAAATATTCACTTCGATCAAGATGGCTTGCACTCGCCCAACTAGACCTTTTGAAGTTTCAGCTTCTTCCGACTATTGATTGAAGGTAAATCACCCAGGTATTATCTACAGGAGCAGAAGTATGCGCGCGTAAATAAATCTTGCTCATCTCTCTCTCACAGGTCAACAAGTGGTTCATTTGCCCTCTTTGTTATAGCCTTGATACACTGCCTACGGCATCAGCATTCTCATAAATTAAGCATCACGCGAGGCTTGACAATGGCTGATTTTGCCGTTGGCGTTGTTTCCCAAGGAGCTCAGGTCTGTTCCATTATCGCAACCTACGTCAACTCTCTCAAGCATCGCGATGAGGATCTCGCCTCTGTTACCCGACAAGCCCAAGACCTGGAATCCGTCTTCCAGACTCTCAGAGAGTCTCTAACACAAGGATCTACAGGTCCTTCGACTGTTTCAGCCGCCACTCATGTTTTAAGCTCCGTTCAAAGATGCGAAGTTGAGCTCAATAGCTTAAAACAATTCGTAGCACTTTTCTCGGATAGTGTCTCGCCTGATGCTCGCCCACGAGACAAAATCATAAAACGAGCCAAAAAATTAAAATATCCATTTCAAAAGTCAGACATATCTCGACTTCAAAGATCTCTCGGGGCTATCAAGGAGACTCTTGATTTGGCTCTCCATAATCTCGAGCTGTAAGGCACTTATAATTTCAAATATTTTATAATTGCTGAATTAGTACATTTTATTTAGGCGTCACATGCAGCTAGCAATAAACAAGTTAAGCAGCCTTGAACAAACGTCCCAACAGGCATTCAACAGCCTACACGCAAAACAAGACAGCTTGCTGGAGCAATTTCCTCAAGACATCACCACTGTGATAGCCGAAATCGACGAATCTGATCCTAAAAAGTCTATTTACAAGCTCACCTCTAAGCCAAGTAGTTTAGCGGCGCTGTGCAACAGCCTGGAGCATCACCGTAGAAATACAACATCCAGCATCGACGCGCTCAAAACAGCCCCTGCATTTAAAGCAAACTCGTGCCCTTGCCGCCGGCGCCTAATTCATCAGACTAAACGAGTTTCCTTGCTGTCATGGAATTTTTGGGAAAACGAAACCGTTCATTTCGAGCACTACGAAGGCTGCAAGTATTTCAGAAGCAATGGCGATGAGCGGAGCCGGGTTCGAGGCTTAAGATTAACGGGCTTTGTAAAAACTGCCATTATAGTCACCTTCTACACAAGAACTGGTGCAGGCGGGCATAGCCTCGGGGCAGGTCTCGAGTATTACGCGACCGTTCATCGAGAAACCTCCCCAGGCTTTTGTGTTCTGTCCGTTTTGAGTAACTGTGCGGGATTCCTACCTCGTTATATCCAACAACCAGACCAACAGACACAGTGGGAAAAGCTTATTCTGGCAGCAATCCAGAAGCTTGAAAGTCTTTTCAGACTAGGTAAAGCGGGAGCGAAGGATGTTGACCTGGCCAATCGATCTCTACTCCATGCGGCAGCTGAGTTGGTGAGTAGACTTTGTTAGACAAACCAATTATTACAGGGGCAATTAGCTGACTACAACCCCTGAATAGGCAGATGATGCTGGCTGCTACCTCGTGGCCATTGAAGAAGCTTTTTTTTTTACCCATTGCGCGACTTGCTAAATATCTTATTTAGAAGCAGGTATCAGCCTCGCTACGAGACTTGTATGGACAGTAGGTTATATGATTCAATGCATGGCTGAAAAATAACACGGTGCTCTCTCAACTGATACATGATACACTCTTACAAGTCAAGCATTCAGAATAGCGGTCCGCTACCCACAATCATCAGTATCTCTCGCCGAAGCATTGTACCCAGATAATGCAGATATCGATGCCTCACCGGCATTATCTTATAAGACTTACCTAAGCTCTCAAGAACTTGCTCGTTCTTTCAGGTTCTTTTCATACAGTTCCAAGAGCAGCCGAAGGTATGGTAACCAAAGATTCAGCGCATTTTTATTCTCCCTTTATTATAACTTACAGTTTCCCAAGTTTTATACGGTCCATTATCAAGGGCGGTCTTGTCAAATGATCAATACGAAAGACTCCGCCTTTTACAGAAGCATCCAAAATGCCTGCAAGATAGAAGTCGTGCCTTACGTCTGACTCCTTTTCACTTAGCCCTGGGCAATCCCGAGTGCTTGCGATTCCTAGTCGAAAGGTCCAACCCACACCTTCTAGTGCAATCCGACAACAATCTATATACAGTCATTGGCTATGCTATACTCCTCAGTAAAAGCCTTTGCGACCGACGAGAAGATCAAAACGAGTCTTCATGTCGATGCACCCTCCCATTGAAGATTTTACTGGAGGGTGGGTGCCCCATTATACCCTATCGAGATTTTAGGGCTGCCTCTGGCACAGTCATTGAGCATGCCTCGTTACATTGCAAAGTCCACTTAGCCGAGAAACTATTACAGCGCCGACAAGAACTAAAGTCCATTGCGCTACAACACTTTTCACCTGTGGAGATTGACAAGTTCAGTCTGCACAGGGCGGTCGTTCTTGACATATATGCTATGCAAGTTGATGAAATTCTTCGCCACAGAGGGATAATTGAATTTGGCCCACTTAGCACATATGTGGAAGAAAATTACTTTTTTAGCGAGCCTCTCGTCCCAGATTGCAGGTCTGTTTACCGGGAACTGTCCAGCATCGAAGATCCTAACATCTACTTTAATCTGGGGTTCCATGATATAACAGCTCCCTTAGACGAGCCCAGAAAGCGGTGGCCATCATTTATTTATGGACCGTTTTACCATACAAGTTTACCATTTGTAAAATGGTTGCTGGATCGCCATGCTCCCCTTTGCGAATGGGTGAAGCATGAAAGACTTACTTGGACAGGCTTTATTGCAGATGCTTTTATCCTCTCAACTTTAGGTGATAAAAACCAAAACAACATATATGTGCATGACGGTGATGAAGAGCTGGTACGCGAGCTTGAAGAGCGCATGCTGTTTGACAATTCAGTCGATAGCTGCTGCTGTCGGTGCTCGCCTGGAGGTTGTACGCCTTTTGTGGTGAGATTGAAGGTTATGGGTTTAGAGGACAACGAGCTTGACATTGCCGCCACTACTATAAAGGCATATTTTGAGGAGTACAGCAAAAGTTTGCAAAGGCCGCACTGTTATGCTGCGATACGGTTCCTCACCTTTCAGACACTTGGCATTGCGCATACATGCAATTGTTTTAGGGGTGATCGGAGGTCAAAATTGGATACATCGGATGTTGTAGAAATTCACGATGAATATGGAGAAATATTAGAGATCTTGGAGTCGTTGATAGGGGAATTTGAGGCGCACGTTTGTGAGATTCTGGATGCGGCTACGGATGGACTTGACAAGTTTGACTACCTTCTGGAGTGGCTACTGGGTTCGCAGGATGAGTCAAGTACTTTCTGAGCTCTCTGAAGCTGCTGAGATGAGTAAATCAGCGGCAGAAGAGCTAGGTATTGTCTGGGGTCCTGAGCCCAAGAGAGAAGAATGGGTGGAACCCAAATGGGAAGGCTGGGATTATTATTTCAAGAAGATTGAAGAGATCGAATAGTTTGACTCACAAGTTGCTATGACATATTTTTTTCATTGGAGTCTCCATGTTGATAGCTTCTTAGTATAGATATTTCATTTAGTGTGAGTTACCATACCCTTGCATTTTTTAAGTAAACAGCTCGTCAAAGAACGTTAGCGGTATAAACCCTGTCAAACTAACATAAACTTACAGGAACAAACATGTTTTACCGCTCAGCTTATGTCTTTCCGCTGCTTTGTCACTACTAGATAGTGTTCGTATATCTTTTGCTTTTTCGTTTATTAGCGCTTTTTGGTGCAGTCAAGCTTTCCATTCAAACTATTGTCAGTAAATAATGCGATATCTCATATTTTTCCTTCAAAGTCTGGACAATGAGAGTTAATTCAGCGCTGTTAGCATCGCTAGTCTGCAGATCATTTAAGCATATACAATACTCAGTGATGAATAGTTGTGGGCCAAACAAATTTTCTTCTTAAACTTAATGTCTTCCACTGTTTACAATCCAAAGCTCCAAATCTAGAGTCACACAATTCCATTTTTAGTATTAAACCAACCCTGCGCTAACGTTTACGCTTTCTGTATCCGACCAAGCCATTCGTGGCCCAATGTCGCGATCATAAACGCCAGATCGTGACGCCATTCCATCAAGCATTAGATAAAGTAGTAAATAGAACGGCATTGGCTACTTCCGATGGAGAACATAACATGCTGATCGTCCTTGAAACCCGCGTATGCCCGGAATTGGTTTCCACCATCGCTGCATCCCATCATGTTAATATACGAGCTTAACCGCGCCAGGGAGCGTTGCAAGACTTACCCGACATGCTGGAAGTTTGGTTGCGACTGTGCGTCGCTATTAATAAACCAAGAAAACTTAGTGCCAGTGGAGAATGTGCAGGCTTGAGCTTGCCCCTCCCATGTGAACCAGAAGTTCTGTGCCATGGTGCAAAGATTGCTTCCGTCGGGTTGGAAGTTGCAGTTGCTATCGCTCGCGCAGAACTAATAAACCAGTATTATGATTTAGAAAGCTGAGACAAGAGGTATGCGATTATGGTTATGAACTTACAACAACGTGGGAACTGGGGGGTCTAATTGTGCCCTCGCCTCCAAAGCCATCACAGTTCACGAGGTGCACGCCCGTGCCATCACCACGCCTCTCAAGGGCAGCCTCATCGGAAGTAGGGGCAGCAACCGCCAGCTGCAGGAAAGGTACGAGAAGAGCGAGGAACAGCATTGTTTCCTAATTTGTTTAGACGGGGGATTCTATATTATTGGAAGACTTGAGTTGAAGGGCTGAGTTGATAGACAACCCTTGGAAAAGCAAGGGACTTGACGCTCTTTATAGAAATGATCGTCGCAATAATAGATTCGTTGATAGTAAGAAAAGTTGAAGCTTACGGTTGTCATATTTGACTATCGTATCTTGATTAGTGTAGAACCCCAATTTAACAGGCGAATTTGCCCGAAGTTGTGACACTCACAATTGGAGCAGCATAAACACACAATCTGACCTATTGGTAGTGCTTACTGCCCACTCTAGTAGACAAGGCTGTACGAGTAAGGAAGCATAGGACGGAGTAGTGTGAGTTGTAGTTTTTTAAAGGTACTTAAAATATACAGATTTCAGTGAAGGCGTTTGCTTCGCTTGATAACTAATTGATATAATAGCCTACTTGATATAATAGTTAACGCCGCTGTTGTCTTAGGAAGATATAAGAAGGTATCTCTCTGTAAGCAGTCGCAGTGTCCTTCTTAGACTAAACCAATAGATGCACGATATAATTCTTAAGTCACATCTGCTAATCCTCGATTATCCCACCAATACAAATCTTTTATCTCTGCTTAGGTGGGTTACTTTATAATAATGGCGGTCAATTAAGAAAACAGAGAATATATACAAGAACTTTGTTAAGCTTACTTGCTCCATGCATATAGACAATTTGGGAAGGTGGTATTCTACTGATCCCTGCATAAGCCTTATGGCTGCTGGCCAACATTATTGACTGAGGAGAGGAGGCATGTGGTCTAGACGCTCTATTGCTTACAGTACTTGTCCGCAAATGGTAAGGCCTAACTCACAGTTACTAAACCAACACGAGTGCCTGCATGCCACGACTCATATTGCTCCATGGGATTGATATATTTTTAAAGATAATAGGGAGTTTTATTTGTATTATCTTTGTCAACAGCGCAATATTTCCTCCAACTTGAAATTTAATAGTTTTTGCTCAGATGTGTTGGAACCTTTAACATCCCTTATACGGGGTCTACGTCTACCTGGCCCTGCACATGTACACTTTTTTCTATTTTTGGTGGCGGGGCATAACACGGCTCAGTAAGAGCGGGGCCCCGTTTTTCATTCCAACAGGATACTATATGTTAAGCAGCATGATGCTAGAAGATGGCTTTAAAAAGTAGACAAGGTCTTTCAGGATTTGTGAACTTACTCTACGCCTATTTTGGCATATATAGTTATGGAGTTGCTATGATTTGCACTTCATATCGAATCGCAGTAGACAATGGTCGCATTGAGTAACACAGTCATCTTAGTGGTGTGCACTTGACTAATAGCGATGTCATGCTGGTGTGTAAGACCAGCTCACCGCATATAACTATATGCATTAGAAGACACAAGTCCTCCAACAAGCGTGTACTGGTACAGATGTAGTTCATTGAGGTATTATACAGGGCATATATGAACGAGGAATAATAGGAAGCGTTGAATCTTAATTGGGAGCTGATCTCGCAGATGCTATTAGAACAGCATGAACAACATATACGTCACATGGCAGCAGGGCATTCATGACCATTCTAGCATAGGCATTATAAGCTCCAGTTACCTAGACATGGCTTAGAGAGAATTCTCCGTGCCTGCAAACAATCAAGTGGCTCTCATATATAATGAATGTTTGTGCGCCTCCCATCAATTACGAACATAGGTAGTGGAGAACTCGGGGTCCCGTCAAGTTCCACAAGCGGCTCAATATCTTCTATTTCTGGCTCCCTTGGCTTCCAAAATTGCGAAGCAGCCAAACCAACAGTTTAGATGCATACATATTTTAATATATCACCGGTAAAAAAATCTCCGCATATGTTTTCCAATTAGCTCCCTTGTATCATATCGGAAATTGGCGTCCAGCTCTTTAAAGTTCTTCAACACCGACACCGCCTTCTACTCCCCGAAGCAAACGAATGACTTCTTTCCTCGCGTTTTGTATAGGTGCTATAAACTCTTCCCGTTGGGCGTCGCTCATCCCCGCACAGTCCATCCTGGCGCGCAACTCTGCTAATATAAAAGACGCCCCAGATTCTGCTCGTTGCAGCGGTGTCTCGCCAACCCCGGTGGTTGCGACAACATCAGCTCCAGCGTCAAGAAGAACCTCTAATATGTCCCCTAGTCCAGCGTCTGCTGCGAGATGCAGGGCTGTTTCCCCATCATTGGTGGCGGCGTTTACATTGGCGCCCCCGTCGATGAGGGTCTGAACGGTCACCGAACCCCATTGACGTCCGGCGCGAGCCAGATTAGTTTTGCCAGTAGTCCCGGATATGGGAACCTTGAACCCGGCATCACTGAGCACGAAACGTATGTCCCCGGAGTCTGCATGTGCCACCCGATGCAACGCTGTTTCTCCGTCATTGGTCCGCGCCTTTACATCAGCGCCTTTGTCAATAAGAAGCTGCACGGCAGCAGTGAGCCATCGACCTGCTGCGCGATGGAGTGGTCTCTCGCCGGTTTCGGTTGCCGCATCGATATACGCTCCGCCGCCCAGCAACACTTGGACTATTTCTTCTCCCCAAAACTTTTCCGCGGCAAAATGCAGCGCAGTTTCTCCCTCATTTGTCCTCGCTTCAATATCGGCTCCAGCGTTGAGCAGAAGTTCTACCTGTTTCGGGCAACCTATGACGGCAGCGCTGTGCAAGGGGGTCCATCCATTATTGGAGATGGCCAAGACATCCGCTCCAGAGTGGACAAGCAATTCAACCAAATCATAGTTTCCCGCAGCCTTGTGCAGCGGTGTCTCCCCATCATGATCTTTCGCTGAGAAATGAGCACCAGCATCAATGAGCATCTTGGCTATGGCAACGTTTGCTCTAAAGTATGCAGCCCAGTGCAACGGGGTCTCTCCGCGGTCTGTTACTAAAGCAAGATCAGACCCGGCATTGATAAGAAGCCGTGCCGCGTCTTTGTGATCGTTTTTAACGGCCATATGCAAAGGTGTTGCTCCGTAGAAATTTCCGGCCAAGACGTTGGCTCCAGCATCGAGTAGCAGTTGCACGACCTCTGTCTCTCCGTCAAGGGCGGCGATGTGTAGGCGCGTTTCGTTCCGGACGTCTATTGCCAAGACATCTGCACCAGCATTAATGAGAAGTCGCACCTCCTCCGCAGAAGCAGCGTTGTGTAACGCTGTTTGTGAGATGAAGCTTCCTGCTGCGGTCTCAGGCCATACCCCAGGGTGGCACTGCGTTTCCTCATCATAGCCATTTCTCGCAGAGAGATGGTCTATATGGGTCTCGTGAAGCGTGTCAGCATTATTTGAGCCTAGAAGATCTGAGTTGAGTTGGCTAGGTGTCGGAGGTTGCATTGATGCTTGCGATGATGTTTCGTAGTTGCTCAATATGCCCACGACGCCCCTAATGCAGGTAAACTGTAGGGTATGAATGAAATGCAAGAACAACATCGGAGACTTGAACAAAGATGAAGAAAATTAGCCCCCTAGAATCGCTTAGAGAAGATATAAAGCCATCGTGGGCAGAGTCAATGTTTCGTGAACACAGTATAGTCGACCGTTAATCGTCACGCCCCACTTAGTCTCTGTCCAACATATAGACTTGTGTTTAAGCGACAAGCCACTCAATTCACAAAATGATGCGGTGAATACAGTGATCGGCTAGGGTGGTTGGAGTAGGGTAACGTTCGATATGTTTTAACACTGTAGTAAAGTCAAAGGAAAGGGACATATCGTCCCATAAATCGCCAGTCAGTGGAGCAGACTTGCTCCTGATGATTTGATGAAGGAACTAGAGATCTTCGATTCTCACATTGCTCCGGTGAGTTCAGTAATTGTATTGGATTCATTGTGCGAGCCATTAAATCCAAGCGAATTGGCTTAACACGCTAGACATGGACTATAATGTCACAGATGACACAAGTGCTTCCTTGGTGCTAACTTCGTTCTTGCGCACAGACAATGCTAGAATTCGAGCCTATGCTTTGGCCGACAACATACTGGAGATCTCTTATTATGGTTGCGTAGTTGCTAGAAGATTAGAACCATATAATATGATTTGTTATCATCACAAGTACATACGACCATAGGTAGTGGAGAACTCGGGGTCCCGTCTGCTCCCCCATAGATAAGCCACTAACCGGCAGATTAGTAGTTGAGTGGGTGACCATCAGCGAACACCGGCTGTTGTATGTTTTTGCTTTTTGCTATTTGGAGATCTCTGTGTTGTTTTCCTTTGTAAGCTGTGATGAGCCGGTCTCATGGCACATACGACCATATCCATTGGAAAATACGGGATCCCGTCTGCTCTCCCAGAGTCAAGCCAATGAGAGGCAGATTAGTAGTTGAGTGGGTGACCATCAGCGAACACCGGCTGTTGTATGTTTTGTTCTTTTTGATCTTTTTTTATACCAGGGCCCTGCGCGAATCAACGCCACTAATCCGGTCGTGATGAGCGTATACTCGCCGAAGGGACACAGGCGGTACAGGCGGTAGTTCTGTAGAATCCATTTGACGCTACTCAAACACAGAAGATAGTAAGTAGGCTTTGGATGCATGGCGCCGTGTATCAGGCCAAGTCATTGCAGCCCTGATCCACGTCCCAAGAGGAGCCGTAGTAGCCAGCGAATGCGATGCCATTCAGATACAAACGATTCCTCATTCTCCAGAGCCACTCTTTGGACTGATTCACATTCCGCGCCGAGAGAACGTGAGAGGCATCAAAAGCTGCTGGAGCTGAGCCGGCCGTGTCCTGATGGTGGAGTATGAAGGTTGCGCGTTTGCTTGACGAGGCTGAGCAAATCCTGGTACGAGGTTAGCCGCCAAGCAGTTTCGGGATTGGTAGCCAATGAATGTGGACGGTGGGGCGAAGGACTCGCGAGGCAGATGCAGAGCACAGAAAATGAGATGGTTACACGCACATGTATTTTTTATAATAATTTCGCTGTGAATTTTTGACGATTGATGTTTAATATCGTAGAACGACAGAATCCCAGCAGCAATTAAACACTGCAAACGTGAACGGATAAGCCTTTGACGCTACGGCTGAAAGATGTCCGTGTGAGTAGCGCTTAGGTGCAGCATTAACTCGCCTCATTTGTAAGCCAAACATGCTCGGATGCTCATCATGCGAACGGCGTTTGCAGCTCCCGCATGAAACAAGGCCCATAGGTTGGCTAAAAAGATTTTGTGCAAATAGGAATTAAAGCCGTCTGTCGGAATTGGATGCTTGATTGCGAATCTCTTTGCTCCTCTGACTGAAAATCTTAGAGACTGCCGGGTAGATGCATGGCGTGTGTACTTGCATCAGCCATCCATATCAAACTTATATTGTAGCCAACGCTTTATCAATGATTCAATACCTTTTCAAAGAATTCCAAGTATTCAGCATATCAATTTTATTATCCAATGCTCCAGCCGCAGCAAAAAGGCAGTTGACACATGAAAATATGTATCTAATATATATACTTGGAAGCAGTAGCACAAAGCACCAGTAGCAGCAATAACTAGAATGCTAGATACAAATGCTTCGCTTTTTTATAAATATCAATGCGTTTTTATTCCTAAGAATTAACGTGGTTACATGGTCAGTGTTGAAGACGCTGTTACAGCTATTGGGGCATCCGTCTATAAATGGACATGCGCATAGGTACGTGCACCTACACGCATCAAACAAAAAGCTACAATCTCTCCAACAGCAAAGATCAGTAATTGAACCTCTCCTCCAATTAATTTTCCATCGTCGTCATTATCATCTTTGATCCGTGCAATGTAGCAAACGGCCTGCTGAGCCGCGCTGCCTTGTTGCCTTCAAACGCCGGCACCGCCAACTGGCAGGTAATTTAAACGCAGCCGCCAAACAGCCCAGCCCAACTCCTCTACATATATCCTCTGTCTGCTCCCAGCCAAATTCTTCTCCCATACATACTCTGGCCACCAAACACCTTCAAAATGCAAGACTTTCGGTAAGTCGCCGTTACTTCTATCCTTGCTGTTTATCTCCTAAATGTTGGATAATGGCTGTCTTTGCTGTACAATCTCGCTTCTTTGGATTGTCGAAATGACAAAGAGGCTCTGCAAACTGCTGTCACCCCAATAGCTTTTCTTTCTCTCACTGTTAGCTAACCAGAGTCTGAATATAGCGGTAATTTCGTACGTTCAATTCTGTCGCCTCTGCAATCCATTGGCTGTTCCGGGAATGTTACACAGCAGATTAACGAGTCGTTTGCTTACTCTCCAACTCACAGTTCGCTGAGCCTCTGGAGGCCACCGTGACCATTCCTCGTACAGACTACGAAAATCTCGTCCGAACAGCCCAGAATCACTGTGCGCAGCTCCTCCTCCAGAATCATTCCATCGTACTGATATCGTGCCAATAGCCGACCTCTGCCGTTGCCTTCTCAGCACTCCGATCACGGACGTCAGAATCATCGAAGTCAGATCTGCCTTTCCCAGCTTCCAAGTTGCAAGATTCTAATTTGTTCCAACAGGCCCTCAATGCTTGCCTCAGTTCGCAAGCCGTCGATTATCCGACCGCCTCCCCAGACCAGGACCTCTACGCAGACGATTCCAACGTAAACGAAGCCGATTCTCTCTCCTATACGAGCACTCCTCGTACATTCAACTGCCGCTCGTTCAACTCCAGCCCGTACATTGACCCTGGCGCTCAACTTGGCATCTACCCCTTTCCACCACCACGACAAGGCAATCAGCCAGCAAACGATGGGTTCAACTATGCCGAGTTCAGCCCTCCAAGGATTTACGGCGTCGACGATGAGCAAGAAACATCCAATGGGTCTCCTGAAAGGGCCATGAGCGTATCCAAGCCCGGTTTCTCTCGCCAACCTGAGCAATTGCGATCAGTCAGGCTTGTCAACTTGCCTGACGGGACCACTTACAGCGATATTGCCGGCCTTATTAGAGGTGGATTGGTATACGAGTTCTACATCACTCATGGCGCGGCTACAGCTACCATCACCTTTGTAGAGGTCGCTTCTGCCGAAGCATACTTTGCACACGTCCGCAACAATGGCTTATTCCTCAAGAATAAGAGAGTAAGCTCCTGTCCCAACCATTCTCTCTCTCTTGATGGCTCCCTTGACTAAACGTGTCAGATTGGTATTCGTTGGCTTCAGCGCTACCAGAGCCTTCCCGGCCATCACATCAACCGAATCGCCCAAGGCGCAACTCGCAACATGGTCCTCCGCAAATGCGGCACCAGCCACACAGAAGCCTCCCTCCGCGAGGATCTCGAGCACATTCACAACCTCCAAGTAGTCAAAATCGAGTTTCGAGGCGGGGATTGCCACATTGGCACAAACTCCGTTGCGAGTGCCATGTACGCTCGAACCTGCATGACAAGCCGGCTGTAAAACCCATCTGCCCCCTTTTCTTTGTTGCTATCGTTTCTGTGTTCTCACTGACACTCTTTCCTCGCAGTAAATACAAGACCAGCCGTATCGAGTGGGATGTCGACGAGTGTGCCCGGCCTTTGAGCGAGATGCCCAGCCAGACTCACCTATGCGCTCCGAGCTCTGTCCCTCTGCGTCAACCAAGGGTTACGACACCCAACCGCTTTCAAATTCTCGCTTCCAACGAAGAATGAAGTGACCTGCTCACTATCAACATCTACCACGACTATCAAAATCGGATGAGAAAAGCATGTTTTTTTTATCTCTTCTTCGTCTGTTCTTTTCTTGTCTTTGGCGAAAGCATCAGTTTGCGGATAAACTCGGAGACGTGTGGCACAGATATTTACATCTACCCACCAAGCAAGGGTTAATCAATCATTTCATCAGTTAGCGTGATTTAATAGAAGGTTTCGAGAATTAGCCAAATAGACAAGACATTATCAATGAAGTCGTCCCCAAAGTTTGCGAGCGGTATACTAAATTTCTTTGAAGCAGAAATTGTTAGCGGTTTTAAGCCAAAATCACGTATCACCTAAACTCGACGCATTTCGATTCAAAATTACAAATATGCCCCAAAACAAGATTACGGCTATCGTTATAGCATGAAAAAAAAATGTATTCTTGCTGCTATGGATACAAAGGACATCAAGACCCGGATTGCTCCTCAATAGCCAAGACGCCACAAGGCTCAGCAACCAGAGTGATGGTAAATAATAGATGATGTTAATTATAATAATAAACCAATTCAAATTCGCTTTAAGTCGCTGCCACTACAACAGTCCCGATTTAAAAGAATGTCCCTCCTCACATCTCCCTCCGATCTGAACCCCACTCTCCTGTATAACCCTTCAAAACACAGCAAATTTCCATCTTTTTGGCTTCTCATCCCATTTATCGCGCAGCATTCTTAGTCACAGACTGCAGATAACCCAGCAAAAAGCTTTGGTCGGCTTGCGATATCGGTGTCGCATTGCTATTGCGAGATGGAGGGGCATTCCGTTGCCCATCAGCAACAGGTCCAGATATCGATCCCATCCGGGGCATGGAATGTCCAGCCGCAGCTGGTCCAGGTTGTTGCGCGTCTGCAGCAGCCTTGGCTGGCGTCCCAAAGAGAGAAAGAAGCGCCCGCTTCTGTTCCGGAGACACATTCGGCTTGTAATTGTAGTTGGATGCCGTATATTGCGCGTTTTGGGCTTGAGAGCTCATGGGGATCGGTAGGGAAGAAGGCGAAGGCTGGACCACCTGCCCGGGCCGCGGCTGTCCCAGATTGTCAAACCCTGCGAATGGAGCAAAATTGGACTTGGCTTGTTGAGCCGGCCCAGATTGCAGCGCTGGCCCAGCTGTGGCCTGTTCAAGGGACTCTCCTCTCTGGAGGATACGGGGTGGCTGCATTGGGTCTGCTTTGATGGTAGACGTCGCAGTGAAAGTTTGCTGTGTCGTGATAGTATGTCCAGGATGAGGGGGATAGTTGGGTGGTGCTCCTTTACCCGCTCCATTCAAGTTTTGCAAGAGATTCAATGCGGCAGATGATTGTTGCGGAGGTGGAGCAAAGTTGGGAGGTTGTCGATGGGTGTTGGGAACCGATTGAGGCATAGCATTGGCTTGAGCGGTATGGGGCTGCTTTGCCTCCGCTATCTTGAGAGAGGAGAGCAGGTCTGGTAGCTGTGAGCCTCCTTGGGGAGCACGCTGTGAAGAACTGGAGGATTGCAGGAGAGATAGTAGAGCGCTGCCTTTGTCTTTTGAAGCGTTTGTCGCGGGTTGTTGCATGGTCTGGGCTTGCTGATTTTGTGCTCGCATAGCTTGTGCCTGAGCTAGTAACGCTTCAATAGATGGCGGAGCGGCGG
Organism: Trichoderma koningiopsis; assembly: GCA_022985005.1. Lineage (NCBI taxonomy): Eukaryota > Fungi > Ascomycota > Sordariomycetes > Hypocreales > Hypocreaceae > Trichoderma > Trichoderma koningiopsis. Next base: position 1,533,865 of record JAJPEM010000006.1, on the reverse strand, counting down.
ATGTTTGCACCTGAACTTGTTGAGTTTGGACGTGTTGAGTCTGAACCTGCTGAGTTTGTGCTTGCTGATTTTGTGCTCGCATAGCTTGTGCTTGGGCTAATAATGCTTCAATAGATGGCTGAGCGGCTGGCTGAGCAGCAGGCTCAACTGACGGTTGAACGGATGGCTGCAAGTTCAGCAAGCGATGCAATTCCCGAGTAGCTCCATCAAGAGATTCAATGGTAGGCTCAGCAGCGGGAACATTGTTTGGTACCCACGCCTCGTCTTCGGTAGGATCCTCTTCAATCGGCATATGTTGGTGGTGGTGGTGGGCGGCATACGCCTGCGGTGCACCACCAGTCGCCCTCTTCGCATCATTCTTCTTCTGGGCAACGATCCACTTCTTCAAGGGGACCAAGAAAGGGGCAACCATGTAGAACTTGTTTGCGTTTGTCCCGGCACTAGAATCGTAGTGGTTGTTGTTTTGAGGACCCTTCTTCCTAAGAGTAGGTAGATCGGACAGCTTGTACCATTCAATCTTGCTGATTTCTTTCCTGGTTCGAGGCTGAAAAACCGTGTCCATGGGAACATCTCGGAAGACGTATAGGCGAAGATGCTGCTCTCTCATAGGGATTTCAATATATATGGGCTTCACCTCGTTCGGTACCAGCCCAGCCTCTCGGAGATCCAAGCCGGTCTCCTCGTAGACCTCTCTGACGGCACAGTCCAAGTCATCTTCGTCCTTGTTGATCTTGCCTCGGGGGAAACTCCAGCTCGCCCCTTTCTTCCAGCCCTTGACGAGAACTACCGAGTCCAAGTCACGGTTGAGCATAATAGCACCGCGGACTGGCACGCGAGTCTTGTACTGCAAAAACTCTTCGAACGCCTTGGTATGGTTCTCAACGGAGAATGAGGCTAGCAGCGGGCAGTGTTGGAAGATGCGTAGACAGAATGTGCGCAGCGTCATGGACGGGAGGGTCGGATCGAGCGGCCGGATGAAATCTTCGTAGAACCATTGTGCTTCTTCAACTTGGAAGCATAGTCGGGCGACCGAAGACAAGTCTTCCTGGGGAAGGTTGATGATGAACCGGACGCAAAGATCGTCCAGCCCTGTTGGGATTAGAATTGATCAGCATCTCGCAGCAGCTTGGAGCAGGTTGACAGGTGGGGTGGTAATACAGTCTTCCAGCTGCATCTGTTTCTGAGCCATGTTTTGTCTCTCTTCTCGTTTTGGTGCAATTGTGTTCAGCTCAGCCCCATGCTCTGATTAATAATAACGATACGACGGCTTGATCTTCACGACTTGGCCAGACTGAGTGCGGTTCGGACATGTGACAGGATAATGGGCATGGTCAATCGCTCCGGGGTTCAGCAGCTGAGGAATGGATCGCGACGCGCGCTTCAGCCACAGCAAGCTATTGCGAGATGGCCCGCTATCGTCAGGCGGATCGAAAGCCGAGATTAGGCGGAGAGAATGGCTGCGCTGGGAGGGCTGGCGATTGCGTGGCTATTCCTGCGATGGGTTTGCCGAGCGAAGATGCAGAAGCTATCAGATGTCAAAGGCCAGGGTGAAAAGGCCGTTGCGGCCGTAAGTCAATTTGTTGGATGACGAGCGGCAAGCTTTCGCACTGTCTCCGCTGAGGGGACTTGGGCGGCTATTCCAACGAGCGCCACGGCAGCCATACAGTGCGCGCAGACAACTCAACCAAATCATAGCTTCAGCCACGCTGCCCAACCGCACAGCCACAGCCACATGTGGCTCGCATCGGCGTGGCGGTGCTGGAACTCGCCTATCTTGGCCTTGTGGCTCCGGATCTGCGCCGTGGCGAAAAAAGCGTCAGAGGCAGCCAGCCAGCGCAACGGCCGCTAAAATCTCCCCTGTGACAAGGGCCTGTTAGCGGCTGCTGGGGCCACTGCCGCGGCGTCTCATTGGTCGCAGGACGCCGATTCAGTGCGTTTCCAGCACTAAGGCCTTCTGAACAGCAGCTGAATTACATCATGAATTGGACCCATTTCCAAAAACAGGTTCTTGGGCTATGCCATGTGAGCGACGCCATCATTCACTGCAGACACTTCACAGTGACGGCGTTGAAGGAGACGAGTCCATAAAATCACAGCGTCAGACTTGTTTTTCTTTTTTTCTTTTTCCTTCCACTTTTTTACTCTTGTTACAAGCACAGCAGAGCCGCCCAGGTTTAATTACTAGTGCTACCGATTGCCTTGTCTCATCCAGTTTGGTTGGCTGCCAGAGCCTGTGTTCTAAAAACAGCGTTTGGCGCTCAAGGGCGGCTTCTGAAACAAACGACAGCAAGCGCCTCTCCAGTCGACGTGAACAGAGGCATCCGATTGTTGACAGGCCTTTATTTGAACGCAGCTGCTTTTGTAGAAAGAGAGCATAAATATCGAATTCATCGCCCTTCCTAGAAACTGACGACTATTATCTTTTCCTTTCTTCTCATTACACCTCAGACACAACCGCAAAAATGACGTCCGTGCTGGCGAAGATGGTCAGCAAGAGGATTCTGGGAGAGAACCTCAAGAATAAATTTGGCAAGGAGGTAAGATAATATCCGCTGCCTGACCTGCGCATATGATAAATTGTTCCATATCGAAATGCTAACAAGCTGCTTTTCAGGATCCATACTTTGAGCAGGTTCCGGCAACCAGGCTCGACGGCCGACCTACGGGCAAATTCAAGAAGCGCAAGAAGGCCCTGCCACCAGGCATCTCAGAGCACGATGGCCAGGTCTTGACCAAGGTCAAGCGACGTGCATATCGTCTGGACATGTCGCTGTTCAATTTTTTGGGAATCCGCTTTGGTTGGAGTAGTGTCATCGGTCTTGTCCCTGCGTAAGTCGCCTTCATTCTTGACGGTCACAGAAGACACATAGCTAACTTTTTTCCATCACAGAGCTGGAGATGCACTCGATGCCTTCATGGCATTCATGGTGTATAGGACATGCTGTCAGGTGGAAGGCGGCCTCCCAACCAACGTCAGAATCCAGATGCTGATCAACATCATCCTCGATTTCTTGGTTGGGCTGGTTCCATTCCTTGGTGATCTGGCCGACGCAGTATTCCGTGCAAACACCCGCAACGCAGCACTGCTCGAGGAGCACTTGCGTCAAAAGGGCAAAAAGGAACTGCGAAAGAGCGGAATGCCCATCCCAGCCGTTGATCCCAGCAGCGCAGAAGAATATGACAGGATTCAGCGAGAGGATCCCCCCGAATATCGATCAAACCCCCCGTCCCGCCGAGCGTCTCCAGTCCGATACGATGACCGGCATTACCAGGAGCCAAGAGCCCCAGCCGCTGCCGCAGTTCGCAATGACCGCGGCGGTTATATGGGTCGCCCTCGCCCGCACGATGAAGAGATGGGCCAAGTTGAATCGGACAGACACCACCACGGCTCTTCAAGTCACGGCGGCAAGAAGAAGAGCAAGTGGCACGGATTCGTTTAATTCGAGGTTTCTTTTGTAGCGCAGGATGCACATATCGCCGGATTGTTGTCTGAGCGCCCGTTACGAATTTCCTTTGTGCTGGCACATTTTCTTTGTTTCTGGGAACGGGATACCACATGTCGGGAACGTGTCTGTTTTACTATTACGAAGCTTGAAGACTATACAAGTTAAAGCTCTTGCATTTCGAATAGATTGATTTGAAAGGCTGGGAGGGAAGAGAACGATTAAAAGATTTTGCGCGAGGAGAATATTCTCTAATGATAATTTTGCGAGTGCTCTGTACACAAACGCAACGCCTAACCTGGAATAAAAGAAAAGAATTGGTGTTTACGATTGCTATTGGTTGTCACGATGAAATCATTCTATAATCAACAGATTCATTATTCACATAGATAGGTAGATAAGTAGCACAAATACATGTATAACTTCAGATCTACACGGCGACATGTCCTTCCCTAACTAACCGTTTTAAACGGGTTGAAGATAAAGCTCGTCATCATCGGCCTCCGACTGCACTTGTCTTCCGGCTTATGGCCTCATGTGCCGCTGATTAACGCCTGGAGGACGCAACTAAGACAAGCTGCCAGGGTCCAATGCCTATTATGGATTCTCCGATGCATGCAAACCTCCTTGCAGCAGCAGCCCTAGCTGCAGATTTCCACATTCGTGCAGTCGGGCCCGGCAGTGGAAACAGCGCAGAGCGAGCGAGTTGACGAGTTGAGTTGACTCATGTGTCTCTTGTATCTACACACAGCTGGGATTGTATAACCATTTTGTAATTCTCAGTCATCCCTCGTAATCGACTGCTTAACTAGCACCGACTAAGCAAGCTGGAGCGTGAAGCTCAGACTTTTCACGCGTTCCAGAGCTCAGACCTGCAGCCCCACGCAGCGAGGCGCCAATGTCTCCAGATTGTGGCCTCGGAGCCGCTCGCTCAATTCGCCATTCGCTCGGAGTTGTGGGAAAAGGGACAGGTCTGGATAGAATTGGGGCCTCGAATACGGCCACTCAGGCTGTTGTACAAGCATAGCCCGGTTACAAGTGCTCTGTGTTCCGGAGAGGTTGCGTAAGGTACCTACGCATCAGACAAGTACAAGAGAGTTTCACGACTGCAGCATCTGGCTCGACAATGCCGTGGCCCCACTGACACGAGATCCAGCACTTGTTTGTTGTTGCTGATTCAAGACTGATAAACAGGGAGCTGCGCATCGTCATTTGCCCAGAGCTATCGCGATGAAGCAGAGCTAGCCGGCGCTGGTAGCGGGATACCTCGTCGCGACTCGCCGCCTTCACGCGTCGGCCAGCGCCAATTCACTGTGGCCGGTGGCCGGTGCACCGGAGCCGTGCAACCCCACCATGGCAGCCCAGCGCCCTGGACGAGTATCTCTCAGGTACTGCTTCAGCTGCCATCCCTGCCCGCCCGATGCCCAATACAGGGCGCCCAGCCTCTAGCATTGCTTAATGGGGTCTTACTTGACCCGCCGCAAAACACGTCTTTCAACGCGTCGCGCCGCACGTGACGGCGCAGCTCAATCGTACAAAAAGCTCTGGCGCCACCACGATGTAGCACCATCTTCACCTCAACCACCGCGTGTGCACAGCATCTGAAGACAATTCATTCTCTTGATAATACACTTTACGCGATCTGTCTTGCTGTTGTGTCTCTCCCCCACTAGAACCATCTCCAATGGCCTCCGAACTCACCCCCTCCAAGCAGGTCAGTAACACCACTCTTACACAGCTTCGACCTAGCTGTCGACTTCTGTCTTTTATCTTGCAGAGGTTTTTCAAAGCTAACATAGACTTGTACAGGCTGCTTCTGCCATTGATTCTTTCAAGATCGAGTCTCCCGTCAAAAAGATCAACTTCAACGCCTCCGACAAGGAGAACCAGCCTCTCGACGACGCCGCGCTCGAGAGCCTCGCCAAGCAGATGGACGACAACCACAAGCCCACTGAGGCCGTCAAGGTCGACAAGTCAGAGACCAAGCCCAGCGTGGCTTCCACAATCAAGCCTGATGAGATTGACGAGCCCATCCTGCAAGAGAACCCTCAGCGATTCGTCTTGTTCCCCATCAAGTACCATGAGGTAGGTTGGACAAATTAGAGATCCCCTCACTTCTACCCTGGACGCGTTCCGACGCGTAAAGTGGCACCCCACTATGGGACAGGCATGCTCTGGGAATACCAATTGGCTAACAATGGCTTCAATTAGATCTGGCAAATGTACAAGAAGGCCGAAGCTTCCTTCTGGACCGCCGAGGAGATTGATCTGTCCAAGGATCTGCACGACTGGAACAACCGCCTGAACGATGACGAGAAGTACTTCATCTCTCACATCCTGGCCTTCTTTGCCGCCTCCGACGGCATTGTCAACGAGAACCTGGTCGAGCGTTTCAGCGGCGAGGTTCAGATCCCCGAGGCTCGATGCTTCTACGGTTTCCAGATCATGATGGAGAACATCCACTCCGAGACCTACTCCCTGCTCATCGACACCTACGTCAAGGAGCACAGCCAGCGCAACTACCTCTTCAACGCCATTGAGACCATTCCTTGCATTCGCAAGAAGGCCGACTGGGCCATCAAGTGGATTCAGGACAAGGACTCTTCCTTTGCCCAGCGTCTCGTTGCCTTTGCTGCTGTTGAGGGTATCTTCTTCAGCGGAGCCTTTGCCTCCATCTTCTGGCTCAAGAAGAGAGGTCTCATGCCTGGCCTGACCTTCTCCAACGAGCTCATCTCTCGTGACGAGGGTCTGCACACCGACTTTGCCTGCCTGCTCCACTCTCACCTGAAGAACCGCGCCAGCAAGGAGATTATCCGCGAGATCATCACTGATGCCGTTAGAATCGAGCAGGAGTTCTTGACCGAGGCTCTCCCTTGTGCTCTGCTGGGCATGAACGCCACCCTGATGAAGCAATACATTGAGTTTGTTGCCGATCGTCTGCTCGTTGCTCTCGGCAACGAGAAGATCTACAAGTCCTCCAACCCCTTCGACTTCATGGAGAACATCTCCCTTGGCGGCAAGACCAACTTCTTCGAGAAGCGTGTCGGCGAGTACCAGAAGGCTGGTGTCATGAACAGCACCAAGAAGCCCGTCGAGGCCACCAGCGGCAGCGAAGAGCCCAAGGCCGACAACGGCGGCGACTTTAGCTTCGACGATGACTTCTAGATGCTTAGTCAGCTTGCATTTTCATCCCATCTCTTTGTCTTTTATTCTTGTTTTTACAGTTTGGCACCATGTACATTTTTTTGCGGAAAAGATGCCGTCTACGGGTTAGAGTGGCAAGAAGGCGTTGATTATAACAGTAGTTTGGGAACACAGCTGTTGGTTCCTTGTATTGGTTAAGAGGTTATACACAACACACACTGCGGGCGTTTGGGACACTTATTTGGATGCAGATTCTCTTCTTGAACGGGGGATGATAATTGCGAACGAGGCATTGGATTATGACACTTGTATGGATAAATAGTCCAGCAATAGAACTGGATGAACGATTAACTTGAACTTTGTTGTGCGTTGTGATGTGTGTATGCATATGTCTAGAACTTCGTCTGATGCGCCTTTCGTATGTCGCTAAGCCGTGACCCGTGCGCGCGTTGTCCAGCATAACTTTTTTTTTCGTCTTTCCCATGCCTATGTCCATGTCCATGTCTAGGTTCACGTCCATCAAAACAAACGTCTTCTTTCCCCTAAGTGTCTAGATTCACGTCCATCAAAAAGCAAGACAGTCACCCCCCTCATGATCCGTTCCCCGCTCATTTCTTGCCCTTCTTCTTCTTCTTTCCACCACCGCCTCCTCCAGCCGCAACCTGCTGTGGCGTCTGTTCACCCTGTGGCGTCTCCACCGCCGCATCAGCATCCTGCATCGTCTCCTCCGGCACGTCCTGGATGCCAGCCATGGCCTTGCCCAGACGCCCCAGCGCGGCGGACATGAGGCGCGTAACCTCTGCGGCCTTTGTGGTGCGGTACTTGAGCGTCACGCCGCTGACGGGGTCGTAGGTCTTGAGGACGAGGCTGCCGCGCGGGGGTCTGGGCTCTGAGGGGGCTGTTGATGATTCGTCGCCGGAGCTGGTGGTGGTTTGTTTGCGGGGCTTGACGGGTTTGATGGAGTATCTGGTTGTGACGCGAGTCTGTGAGATGGAGTTGAGTTAGCTCTTTTCTTTTCCTTTCTGGAGTTTGGAGGGATGGTGGGAAAACTGACTGAGGAGGGTCGAGCCTCAAGAAGAGCGACGGAGTGGTCGAGCCATTCCTGGCTCGTTTTGAAGTAGGGCATTGGAAAAGTGGGATGTTATGATTTGCGCGACTCCATGTATATTATGCGACTGCTTGTGCGTGGTGTATATGTGGCGAGGTTGAAGAGAGAGGCTGCGGTTGGAGATGTAGATTTGGACGAGTTTGAGCACGAGGCTGAGGTTTGAGGTAGTCGATTGAATGCTGGCTTGGTCGATTTTAGGTGGGGCTGCGGGGTTGGGGTACAAGGTACATGAGCCTGGCGGGGAGCTTGTGTTATGCGAAAATGAGATGGGAATTGAGTTGACGGACGCTGTTTATGGGCAACTAAGCGTAGATATTTTACAAATACGTTATTATTACTCTTATAATCCAATTCTTGATATATTAAAAGTTTAATACCTAGCGCTCTAGCTGTGGCGTGGCAATGCTATGAAGTCAGAGCTGCTATTAGCTGCCGAACAATGTAGAGACGCGCGCCTTCGTGTATCTTCAACAAGACTAACTCTTGGGCTTTGATGGTTATCCAGCAAGCTTGCACTTTTTTTTTTCCTTTCCTTTTCTTTAATAAGAAAATTCATGTCTAAACACAAGGATTGCACCTCAATATCCCCCAATACTCGAGCGCCACTATACAAGGTCTATACATCCGGTGGTCACTCCGCCCATATTCAGCCATGCTTCCTCACTAAGTTCACAATCCATCACTTGTAGCCTCTCGTATCTGTTCATAAATCCTCCTACACCATTGTCTTCGATAAGCTTAAGGCACATAAGCATTGTGATGGTCCACTTTCCCGGTCTTTCCGCATCGGCCTTCCCTGATAAGGCCATGAAGTCCATAATGCAAAGAGCTTCCTGTTGCGAGCGCCATTTTTCATGTAACCAGATAAATCCAATAGGTAGGGATGTACCACTAGATGAAAGCGGGAAGACAGCATAGCAGTTATTGTGATAATTTGATCCTTCGGGTTCGCTTGCGATCCTGAGCTTTGCGATACTTGCATCTAGACTTAGACTCGGCGGGTTGTATAATTGACCTGTTGACCCAGGAAATCCAAATCCATTGGGATCTCTATGATGGTCTGCTGGTTTTCGAAGCTTGGTAATCTCGCTAAACCCAGGACCATCTTGATTCATAATATCAATTAATTTGGAGCTATCGAGGCGAGCAAACATCTGATTTGTGTGAACCTTCTCAAGGACCGTCGCTCTATCAAATTTCACAGCCTGGTCCCAGCCTAGCCATGACCAGCTAGGAAAGGCTGGATTGCGCGATTCGGGTTTATGTTGGTCGGTGCGCCAGCAGATTGCTATATCGAATGCGAAAGTAGGTATGCCGAAGTAGAACGTGTTTGCGGTTCCGTCTATCACCCCTTGGTATATCTGAAGTATACCTTCAAACGCATTCATCTTGTCTGCTTTTTTTGTGGTAGTTCGCGAAGAGTAATGCTCTACAGCAGATAAATATGATTGTAGGCCATTGGTGTCTCCAATATTGGCAGAAAGCATCCCACCTACCGTATTATATCTGTCCAGTTCTGAATGCCTATTTTCTTCTGGGAGAGGTGCTCCCGCTCCGCTGTATACACCAGATTGACACTGCATATAAAGTCCACGAGAAGTGAAAAAAATCATGCGGTGGGAGAGGACCTTTTCCTGATAGCACCATGCACGACGACTCCACGGCGACGAGTCAATAATTTTATACAAGGCATCAGCTGTTAAACAAGTACTAGAATCAGCTAAGCTTGCAGATATTCCAGCGCTAGCAGTGTCAGCTGATATCGCACCGAGTGTGCACTTTGCGGCAGCGTAGATTTGTCTCATGCGCAAAATCGAGAGTCTCATATCTCGTGGCGAGTCTTGCATTATGCAAAGCGCATCAACCCATAAGTATCGCTCACCGAGGCTATCGCAAAATGAAATAGCGTCTCTTACTGTTTGAGGTATTTTGGTCCAAATGGCGTCAAGACCACCCTCTTCCGTAAGGTCGTTTGATGTACCCATTGTGAGCTTTGGCTGATCAACTGCCCCCCATACATATGACAATGCCATATACTCGCAATTCTCTGGAGCGACAGTGATACAGCGTCTATGGATATCAATAACCCTGAATTGAACTCCGGCAGAAGCTGGCCAACGAAATTTCAAGGGTTGGCAATTGCTGTGACTTGCTTCCCCCTCACATCGAACCAGCCAATGGCGAATAGGCTTCATGCATGTTTCGTTGAGGTACAACGTTGTCGGTCCGCATTGCGAGACGTATTTCGACACTGAGGATGAATGTTGCTTATCCACATATGTAGAAGCTTGAGTTTGTACCGCTTGTTTATAAGTCGCAGCTGAAAGGTTGGGAGCTTTGATAACGATGTTTTTCTTAGTAGATTTGGGAACTGTCTCAACTGGCTCACCATGCTCATCCCAAGGACACCAACAAGATTCTCCAGGCCAGAGATCAGTGTACAGATGGCGAGCTTCCTTCCAATCTGTGTCCCAATCTCCATCAGAACTGAAAGACAGTCAGCAAGGCCAAATGCTCATATACTGAAAGTATCAATAAACATCAATTGACGTACTGCAGCTTGACAATCCCCGGCGCGAGTAGGTATGCCCTCAACAGAACACAAGCGACAGCAATATCGTAAGGTTTTCTAGCAGTTTTGCACCATTCTTTTTGGACTGTTGGACTTAGGCGGAAAGGCTCATGCCCATCCTCCGCAACTCCATTAAACCAAATTCCGCAGACAGGATCAGCGACTAGCGGCGTTAATTGGGAAGTTTCATCCCAAGGTCCCGTTACAAGCACGTCTGCTGCCTCTACAATCATTGGCACTTCGTTTGTCAATATGGGCCAGGCCCTCTGCCACTCGGCTTCGTCCCAGCCAGCGACGGTGTAGTAGTGGGTATATCTACTCCTTGTCAGTTGCTTCAACTCGCATGCACAATAGCAGTACGTCCACATTACCCCATTATGAACCCTGAATTAGCTGACGTCTACGCATACACCAAGATGAAACGGTGGCAATGATACTAAAAAGACGAAATGCTTGGAATGTGGAATGATCAGGTACTAAATGATATCGCGCATCTTAGAGCCGAGAGGTCTGTAGTAAGGGACGAGGTTAATTATATGTACCTTGATCTTGGATTAATTCTCGCTAGGCTGATTTATGCAATGTTGTAAAATGGTGGCAGTGTAAGTGCGCCTTCTGAGGCTGAATCTGGAATGAGGCTGAAGCTGACATATAGGTCGTGATGCACAGAGGCTCAGTTGCCTGAAATGAGTTGCCTTTTTGGCTTAGTTTCATTGATTTGCTGCGTGCTAAGATTGAGGAAGTATTATAAGTGCATGTACGGAGTACATACAGTCACATGTATTTGCGGTGGCTGGCACGTCCCGACCAACACCTAATGTCCTGATCCCAGCCGTGGTCCCCGCACTCCTTTTCCCGCACATAAATAGCAGAAGCGGGCTGGTGTTGAGCTCGAACGGCATCCATCTTTAACATGGCCAAAACAACCAACTTGGCAATTTCCAAGACTCTTTCCGAAATACTGCGTAATGTCGACGCCTTTCCCGCAAACCTAGATGATGATTCTTCTTATCGTTATTGCTGGGCAGCTACGAAGCAAGGACTGCGATGCAGAAAGCTATCTTGCTGGCCTAAAGAAATGGAGCAAATTCGCAGCCTTGGGTCCAAATTTCGGATCATGACAGAATGTCCCGATACAGATGATTTTTATGGTCAAATAGAGATTTTTATTGCTCTTACCCACTGCAAAATGCACCATCGCGATAGAGCCCTCGATGCTTTTACTGCGTGGAAGGCAAAACGGCAAGCTGCTCTGAGCTCACCGCAATTTCCATCATCAGCAAACGAGAAATCGAGGAATGAGCAACATGCTGATTCCCCCGAAATTCTCTATGATGGCACCAACGTAAAATCTTTTGACTCGAAATTGGCCGAAGATGAAGGGCTACAAAATACTTGGCGTTGCCCGTATTGCGATAAGTGGTTCATCCGATCAGACAACCTGAGGCGTCATATAGGCGCATTTCATGCCAAAGATAGAGGGCTAAACGAAACGATGACTGAGCCAACCAGTAACGGTCAGGAGAACAGTCTGGCTGAAAACTCAAGCCAAATCGAGACTCCGATAGAGGGTGTTAGGGATGACACAGCCAACACCTCAGTGATAGATTCAGATCTTGCTGCGGATACCAGCTACATCCCACTCTTGGATGAAGAGGAAGAGCTTCCTGGCAAGACACTTTCTCATCCTCTGGATATCTTTGAACCTAACATTCCCGACGCTCCTGATCCGATTAACATAGCCTTTGATGAAGCAGCACTAGAAGCGATTGGCGCGTTTTTGATTGAGGAAAAGGAAAGATCGCCGGGGGAGCAAATCCTTTATCGCCCGCCAGACATACTCGAGTCTGATATTTATGATACTCTTAATTCGATCAAAATAGCTGCGAAAGATGCGGAAGCGGAAGTGACTAACAAGAATAATTCTGGCAAGTCGCTTGATATGACTCAAGAGGTAAAAACAAACATCATCGCGCCTCCTGCCACAGACTCGGGATATGGGTCAACGTCTGCGACGGAGCGCAAATTTGGCATAACAATGCGGCATACAGATGCAGAGCAGCCAACACAAGAAATCCTTGATCAGGATGTGAGCGACACGGCTACTGAGTACTCAAATGAATCTAGAAGCACGCTTTCGAAGAAGCAGGGCTTCATACGGGAACTGGCAAATGAGCTGTTCGAAGCCATTAGCTCATTAAATGCGAACGAAATAATTCAAGCAAGAGTCTCGAAAGTTCTACCTGAGCTGCTCCAGGCGTTTGCATTGAAGGTTGGCTATGGTGCCAAAACGCAAATGCATCGAGATGTAATGGCTTTTGTGTATAGGTATAGGCGGTAAGTGGCGTATATATTCAAGCTATTTCTTTAAGGAGAATTGAGACTACGGCAAGAATGCCCATTACTGTGTCGTTGTGATTCATTTTGGGGGATACGCGTGTTGACACTTTGTTTCATCTAGTGAGATCGCGAAAGAATGTACCGATATGAGTTTCAAGCAAGACTTGGACGACTCTGAAGAAGAAAAGCGCAAAGAAGAGGGAATGAGCTGGCAAGATCGTATGAATTTCTGGCACAAAAAGACTTCATTCGAGACATCGCCGGAAGCGCTTGCACAGTCAGCAGCAGGAGATGATGAGGCCCTAGAGGAGAGTTTTCCAGACGAGGATGAAGATTTGCCGGACAGCTGGCTTACTGCCTACCGAACGTTCCTCACAAGCAACAGCGCATACGAAGAGCTTCTAGCTCTATTGCAGAGAGAATTCTATCTAGTTCCAGCAAAGCTAAATGTTATGGAGGCGATCCGAGAAGAGATTATGTCTTCGCTTCCATCATCTCGTAATGTCAGCAGAAAGATTTCACCGCGAAGCTGTCACGCCATATTTCAAGTTGATTGGGACATTGTCAGTTTCTTCAGTACTCAGGGCTATTTAAAAGAACCGTACGAAGTATTTGAGGGCGTCATTACTATTACTGGGTCTTGTCTAGATGCCCAAGCTGCAACTTGTTCCCAATACATAAAACAGACATGGCCAATCACCGGAGAAATAGTCATTCAGCTGATCAAAGACATCCTCAAAGGAGAGAGCCATGTACAACAGCGTAAGTGTCCATTTTCTTAAAAATGTTGTTATACTTGGCTAAACTCATTTGACTTGCAGTTCCTAATGGGACACAAATCAAGGCATGGATTGATACACCTAAATTTATGCTGGAAGTTTACGGGGTTTCAGTTTCCGTAGGAGAAATTGGAGAACTAATATCTTGGCTTGGAGCAGCTTTGAGAACATCTCCACGGCATAACGGCTTAGTACATTGTGTACCAAGCGTGCGTAAAAAACATCCAACCATCCTGTCATCAGATCAAATCGATTTATTGCCATCATCTACTCTTACCATGTATGAGGTAGGATTTGCGGTGGAAGTAGTCCCGCAAACTCTGCCTGCGGCAAATGGTCAGTGCTGGCACGATATTTTTCGAAATCCAGTTGTTGTAACAGGGTATCCTATTCCTCAAAGGCTTGAATGGAACACCGGCCTTGAGATTTCTTTAAATATCATGGCAGGGCTGGCTCGGACTCAACGTGTTAACCAATTCAAAGACAAAGTATACATTAAAGGCTATTCAGCAATGCTCATTCCAACTAAAAAAGATACAGACATGGTATTTTGGCATCTAATCTACAATACAGATGGAGAACGCATTTCCTACTTGGATGATGACCAAGATCAAGAGCAATACATTTGTCAACTAGATTTGGAGAACTATCGACATGTGTTGGGATGGTGTTCAGAAGCAAAACTATACGCCGGTAAGCTCGTCTTCTAAATTCTTCCTAGCATTAACGAGTGTTTCTCACATCAAACTATAAAGGTTCGTCAGAAGCACATCATCCTGTAACTCACTCCAGGCTTCCAAAACCTCATGTTGGCTGTTCTCTCGCTGGAGTGAGTGTTAAAGAAGGAAAGATGATTCTGAATGGACCAAAGTACAGTATCGGGGCCAAAGACACACCAGTCCACATTTCTCGCAAAAACAACATCCGACGGCTGAAATGGATATCCGCTCAATTCATTCTTTTATGGGACGAACGCGATAAACGAGGTTGGCTGGTCAATGGTACGACTGCTCTGTTGCACATTATACGAGCTTTTCTATCACACTCGAAAACCAACGATTGTAAAGATGCATTCCGATTTAAGGACGAGGATTTGCAAGAGGCAGAGGTCCCCTTCACGGCTGACTCTGCCATTGCTGTACTTCTTAACCCCCGTAATAGACGTCTAAAGCTTTATGAAGAAGATGATGGCGACGACGAATATCTACTTAAAACCCAGATTGATCATGTTTACAATCTCCTGGAGAAGCTCATTGATCACCAGGCTGATATTTCAGGACACCATGGCTCCGTATTGAATAATCAACCGCGAAAATACCTCGAAGGGTGGGATTTTGAAGACGTGGCGAAAGATATGGAGTGTCCCACAATATATCCACGGGTGGCCACTATAGCGGATGCTGGTAAAGGTTGGATTGATTTTATAAGGGCTATCAATGCTGTTACCCTAATAGGTCGAGGGTTTGGTGATATTATCAAGCCCACGGACCAAAGCCATTGCGATTCTTGGGCTACGCTACCAACGAGCCGATATTATATCGCAAGCTGTGTTACTGACTTGGACCGCCTTTTAAAGGAAGCCGGTAGTCATCAAGATGGCCATGCTCTGCTCTGCGATAACTTGATATTTCATACTCCGGCGACTGTTGAAATATCCTGCCAATGCAAAGTCACGCCAGGCCAGAGGCGTTGTGAACCTGTTCGAACCCTGATTCCGTCGGCAATGTCAACAGATGTGCCTCTTGGAGCATATTTGACCGAATCTAAAGGAGCAGTCATTCTGGGATACAATTCCCATTTCCCTTTGATATGGGGAGATACTGGTCTTCCAAAACGAGGGAAACTCATAGAAACGGAGCCTTTGCCAAAGCCAATCGAGGAAGATGTAGATTCAGGATTCGGGTCAATTCCAACAGAGTCAGAATTAGAAACCCGCTCGGTCATTCAGTCGGTGTCTGAAACAGAATATTCAGCCATGTCTACCGAGATTCGTCCCGAAGCAGCAAAGAAAGTGCCATCTCTCGCATGGCCGATGGGTAATAATACATATACCCGGAGCCATTATACGGTAGGGATCATTTGTCCCTTGGCAAAAGAGTTGAAGGCAGTGCGTGTCCTCTTTGACAATGAACATGGTCTAAGTCTCAGATCGGACGGTAGTTACACATACGTTCTCGGAGATATGGCAGGGCACTGGGTCGTCGCAGCGTGTCTTCTAGAGTACGGAACCATTTCAGCCGTAACTGTAGCTTCCAACATGAAGTTCGATTTCCCCTCAGTTCGATTCTGTCTTTTAGTCGGCATCGCTGGTGGTGTGCCTTCAGAAGAGAACGACATTCGACTTGGTGACGTGGTTGTCAGCTACCCTACCGGTACCAGCCCGGGTGTGGTTCAATATGATCTCGGGAAAGAAGAGGATGGTAACCATTTCCAACGGACGGGTTCGTTGCAGCGGCCATCGTTCGTACTAATGGGTGCTATCAATACCCTGCAATCAAATCCAGAGCCACCTGATAGCCAGCTGGATGAAAGTATTCGAGCAATTACAGATCGCCTACCGGACTACAAACATCCAGGCCAAGACTTAGATGTGCTGTATCAGACAGCCTGTGCCTCGTGCACCTGGTACCAAGCGTCTTTTGGATCTTGTTCTCACACAAAACAGCGTATTCCTCGTACAACGGCCACACCTATAGTCCACTATGGAGTTATTGGTTCAGGAAATAGCGTCATCAAAGACGCGTCACTTCGCAACCAGCGGGCACATGGACATGGCATACTTTGTTTCGAAATGGAGGCTGCTGGGGTGATGAATATGTTGGACTGCTTGGTAATCCGCGGAATCTCAGACTATTGCGACGGCCAAAAGAATGACATTTGGCAGAAGTATGGGGCTGCAACAGCTGCAGCATATGCGAAACTTTTGTTGGGATATGTTCCCAGAGGTAAACCTTCTGGCGCTGGCCGCATGAAGCGAAATGAGGACATGCCACTAAGAGAGAAGAGGAGGCATGACTGATTAAGCAGACTGGTGAGATGCGAAAATGCATGCAAGTGCTTGGTACATATACATACTGCAAAAAGTCTTACACGAGTACTCTATATCTCGTAAGAGATTCTTTTTCTCATTTCTGCCATCGTCAGGATCGTTGCTCATTTTGCAATGCTCTATAAGCCAGTCAAGCCTATGGCATTAGCTTAATTTTCCCTTTGTAACCGTGCTTAGTTAATGAACATATTAGAAATATGCGATAGTGTTTCATCTTATAAAATACAGACACAATGACATTGTTATGGTTTTATACAACACTACAAGCCAGAAGTATAGCCTCTGATGCAGCTTCAACTGACTGCAAATAAGTGGAGAATTTGAACCAGTACGAAAAGAGGCTTGAAGGGGAAATAATAACCTGGTAGCCTGGTGTATAGAAGACACTATAAGCAGTGTTGTGACATTTCCTATAAGCCGCGTAAAGCTCCTATTCTTTCAACACACTTAGCAAAACAAAAGAAAGATTCTTATCCGATTCATAGGGGTTCTTCAACACAATTGATTTCCAGCTATGCAATCAGCTGTGTGCTACAGCACTGGCACCTAATGAGTGGAAACCCCTAATTGTACAGAGGCGCCATATTACATAAACTGCACGTGGTCTGAGCAACATTGTTCTTGCACTTCATATTGAAATAAGTAGGATACGACGCCAGACACTCAGTTGGGCATAGGTTTACATTCAACTAACTTAAAAACGGCCTCTCAAAAAGTCATGGCTACCCGAAATGCACTTAGTCTCCATTCGCCCAAGTTGAGAGATCTACCACGTTGCCACGATATCTCTACAGTATGGGTGGAGTGCATGGCCTTCCAAGCGACTAGGGAAAGCCTTCCGTGGACCCGCCGACTACCCCTCTCTGTGGATGGAGTAGCTTTCGTCAAGCCACACCTCAATCAAAACCTGCAGATACGCAAAGACAGATACGCAAAAACGAATCCCAAATACGCAAAGATGAATCCCAAATACGCAAAGACAACTAGGCAATATACAATCTAGCTATATTTCCTAAGTACCTACTGTATAGGTACCTTCAGCTCAACAGCTCTTACTAGTAAGTGGACAGCACTATGCAGCAAATTATGATACAAACAACCTACCGCTGCAGATGAGGATTCTAGTTGATATCAAGTTAATGGTTACACTGCTCTACCAAATTTGGTTAGATTTTAGCTTGGATCTTGAGCCGAAGTGGCCGCCGTGAAGGTACTACAAACGTTCTCGAAAGTATCCTACTTGTCTTGACTCTGCCCGAGGGAACGAAGACAGTCGCCAGCCCAAATCTGCTGGGGTTCAATCCGGATCTTTCGCCCAAAGCGGCCTCTTTAGCTGATGTCCCAAAGCTATCTTATTTGCAGGCCAATAATGGACTGTCACGCATCCAAGGTAAGAGCAAAATACTGTATTAGGCGTCGCGTATTATTTTACTAAACTTCGACTTACTATAGGTTGCCAGCTGTTGGTAGACCCACCATACCTTATCATTTGGGTGGAGTGCTCAGGGGTCTAAAGTGGCAAGAGATAGGAATGGCATCAGAAGGAAGCTAGGCTGTAAGCAATATGAAGGGACTAGTCGTCGATAGCCTCCCGGAATGCTACCTCGGAATGGCAACTGTTCCCATCCCTTGTGCTGAAGCGAGGTCTCACACCAACCACATATTTGTGGTGGATTACGAATTCGCGGAGGTAAATGGAGAGAACTGGGTGCATTTCGGGGAGTTCTACCTTGCCTTCGGTTATCTAGAAAAATTCCGCTCACTTACAATGTTGACAAATTCTTGCTCTGAAAGACGCCATTGAGCCAAGCTCAAACAGTAGCAAGAGGATCTCGAGAGGGCGAATTATGCTGCGAGCAGAAAATCTTCCATTGTTTAGGCTCTTTGACGAGTGGCGACGCGACTTTGGTGTGGCTATAATGCCCTAAAAATTAAAATAGACATGGAGCTGTGAAGTTGGGATCTGGGGGTTGGTGTTATGGAGTGCAGGATAATAGTGTGGTGAGATAAGTGATAGCATGTAGCTGGATATTTAACGCATTTGAATAAATATATTAAAGAAATAAATATGGCTTGAAAATTACTAAATAAATAAATTTGATCCCGGATTTGATCTGTTTAATTTGAGAGGAGCACTGGATTGTAGCCCAAATTTGTAATCGAGCAGACAAGAGAAGCCGCCCAAGCGTTACAGTATTCGGGTTATCATTGCGCGAGTTCAAAGGAAGCCACAGCGGGGGGTTGTAAGCCTGGACCTGCCTAGAAGCAGTCGAAGAACACGGCCTCGGCGAGAAAATTGGCTACTTATCTTGCGAGTAGGCTATTACAGTATGAGTCCAGTGGCGAATTGGGCCGATAGTAAAAAAGCAGGATGGACCCCTGCCTGACTTTATACATATAAGCTTGCGGGGGAACTATTCCAGAATTAGTCAAGTCCACCATGAGGAATCATCCCAGTACAATCACCTCTCTTATCGAAGGATCACGCAATTACGCTTGAATCAGAAGTTCTCGCTAGCGTAATTTTTCATGGGGTACTCCAACGCCTTGATATTTCAACGTAAAGCAGCCGATAACCCCAGACTCCTTTTGGATGTCCTCCGACTTGATTAGGCTGGAGCTCTTCACTAGGGCCAACACTTTTAATATACGTGCTTGATTCGAAGCAGCAGCACCTCGGAATAAGCGCTGATTTAGGCAACATCATGTGCGGAACATTCCAATTTCTCTATAAGATGCAGAAAATAGCTCATCTCAATTGTCGCTAGTCTTGGAACTTTTTTGGAACTTTTTTTTTTTTGGAGTAGGGGTCTAGAATCACGAGTTCCCCCGCGTTAGTCGACCTTCGCTAGCAATTACACGACAACACTTGGAGCTGGTTTTCGGAAGTACAGGAATGTACCCTCCAATATCTCCGGGGCGTATTTTGATTTATTCTTTGGGATCCGGCGAGCATAGACACTGGGGAGGCGTTTGGCGATGGTGAAAAGAGGCGGCGCGATACCTAGGGCAAGGAATTGCTTTGTAAGCTTCTTTTTTTGGTGGCGAAAGCGGACGAAATCGCAGCATCTAAGCTCAGTAATTACTCGTATATGTATAACTGGTAGTAAAGGTACCTAGGTAGTAGTAGTAAGCAGCCCTTGTGTAGCAGTCTTTTCCTTTCTGTGTGTTTGGCTCAGGGACTTTTGCTGTGCATTTAGCTAAGGGACTTTTGCTAAATGTCAGAAGTCTGTCTTTAAGCTTTAAGCTTGATTCTGGCAACACGCGGTGGCATCGGATAGACTCTATCGGAAATTTATTCACGTTCCAATGCAGCACGGCATCGTAGGTTTTTTCGAATTCATCTCTTCTGCACCGCCTAGTTATATCCAGTGGCATCTGTACGGAGTATTATGTATGTAGTCCTGCTGACGTTACAGAGCATCTCGTCCTAGTAGGTGGTACCCAGATGTACGAGATGTACGGACTCGGTGCGAGCCATACGGACCCCATTCTTTCTCAAGACCAGGTGCTAGCTTTGCATTAGTGGCTGCGCTAGAGGCCTGAGGGCGGCCACCCCTGGCCTAGGACCAGATGCTGGAGACATGCTGGTTTATTGCAGATAACAATCACACCCATGTATTTGCATTGGGGTTGGGTATACAAAAGAATAGAATCACCCACCGTAGTAGCAAGAGTAAGCCTGATTGAATTCCACTCTCTTTGTTTCTTTCTTTTTTTTTTTCTTAAAAAAAAGGAGGCAGGAAACAAAAGCAGCCATGGGTATGTGCCACGTGTGATGCCAACCTCAACTGCCTGTATGTAATGCCTAACACAATGCCTATCTAGCGGAGGTTTCGAAGCACGAGACCTCTGTGGTCGTGCCCAGCGAGAAGGAACCCCTCGAAGACTCTATCAACGATTTCAACCACGGGCAGAGTGTCGCCATTCTCAATCAGGACTACGAGGGAAAGCCCACTGACGAGGAGTTTGCTACTCTGCGCCGTGTCCCTGGCAAGATCCCAACAGTCGCTTACCTCCTCTGTGCTGTTGAGTTCTGCGAGAGAGCCTCTTACTATGGTACGCTTGTCTACTAGTCGAATTCAACGGCGTCACTTGGTATGGACGGAGCATTAATACTGATGCTTTCCTTAGGATGCGCCCAGATTTGGACAAACTACATCAACCGACCTCTGCCCAAAGGTGGCAATGGTTATGGTTCCCCTCCAGTTGGAAGTCAGGCTACTCAAGGCGCCTTGGGTCTGGGCGAGCAAATAGCCGTAAGACCTCACTCTTCTCCCGTCAATTTTGAGCCGTTGTTGTGTGTGTCTCGCATACTAATTTGTATTTAAACACAGAATGCTACTTCGCAGTCTTTTAGTTTGCTGGCTTACTGTCTTCCCCTTGTTGTCGGTTATCTTGCCGACACGAGATTCGGTCGCTACCCAATGATTTTCTGGGGTGTCATCATCTGTGGTGTCGGTCACGTCCTTATTGTCGCAGGTGGTGCCAAGACACTCATCGACAATGGAACTGCCAAGATTCCCTTCTTTATTGGCGTGTACATCCTCGCTATTGGAGCCGGTACGTTGCAGCCCGAGTACTTGAACAAGCACCTGGCTAACTCTTTTTCCTCACAGCCATGTTTAAACCAAATGTCACACCCCTCCTGCTGGACCAGATGAAATCGCACGTACCAAAAGTCAAGACTCTCAAATCTGGCGAACGAGTTATCGAAGACCCTGAGCACAGCGCTGAGAGAGTCATGTTGTGGTTCTATCTCCTCATCAACATTGGTGGTTTCATGTCCACAGCGACCTCGTACTCGGCAAGATTCGTAGGCTGGTGGTTGGCTTTCTTGCTTCCTCTCATCCTTTACCTTCCCCTGCCTCTTCTCCTCATCTGGCTCAAGCCCCGCCTCGTTTTGCACCAGCCAGGCGGCTCTGATCTGCCAAATGTTTTCCGAGTCATCGGTCACGGTCTGGCGAATGGCGGCATATTCAGAATTGGTCGTAAGGGATGGTGGGACAACGCCAGACCGTCTGTCAGAGCTGCGAAGGGATTGTCCCCCGAAACCCACTACAATGATGACTTCGTCGTGGACGTGCAGCGAACTATGCAGGCAACGGGAATGTTTTGCTTTTTCCCTGTTCAATTCTGGAATGACAACGGGTACGATTGCTTATTCTCTGCTTATCAGCCTATATATGCTAACCTAGGGGATGTAGTATCGGAAGCGCAGCAAACTTTTTGGGCACTATGCTCACAGGCAACGGTGTCCCTAACGATGTCATTGGCAACTTCAACTCCCTTAGCATTATTGTACTGGGGCCAGTCCTCAATGTTAGTTGCTCCGTGCCAAGGCTGCGGCTTCGTTTGCCTTTTGAATTTGCAAATGAGGAATCTGCTAACTGGAATCTTACAGTACGGACTGTACCCCTTGTTGCGCAAGGGTAAAATTCATTACGGCCCTGTTGCTCGTATCACGACTGGCTTCTTTCTCAGTACACTTGCCGGCGTTGGCTATACTGTCCTAACCTACAAAGCCTACCAGACCTCGCCCTGCGGTTACTATGGCTCCTCCGACCCGAGGTGTGTGGACAACGGATTGGTCTCGCCCATCTCCCTGTGGTGGGAGGCTATCCCATACGCTCTCGGTGGATTCTCCGAGCTGTTCATTAACGTTCCGGGTACGTTCAAAACTTGACATGTCATGTCCTTGTGGATACTAATGCATCTGTGTACATGTAGCCTACGGTATCGCTTATTCACGTGCTCCAGCTAACATGAGAGGCTTGGTGTCCGCCGTCAACCTCTTCAACACTGGCTTTGCATACATCATCAACCTGGCTACCACAGCTGCGATTAGAGATCCTTTCCTCATCTGGGATTTCGGTGGCCCTGCTATCGTAGGCGCAGTTGTCACAGTTGGCTTTGTATGTGTTGGAACCCCCTCGTGTTAAATAAGACAAATACTGACTTTATTTTAGTGGTTTATCTTTCGCCACATCGACAAGGAAGAATTCGTCCTCTCAACGACAAAGACTAGCGAGGCTGAGGAAGCTGAGACTGTCGAGCATACTGCGTAATCTTATTAGCTTGACAACTTGGCAATGCGGTAATAGGCGCATTTAATAAAAGCAAAACGAGCAATAATAAATATCTATAGCCTTATGGGTTCAGATATGTGCGTCGTCACATCTCCATTACATATTCTGCGCGTCATCATGACGAGTGCTATTTTCATGTTAATAAATATGTAATTCTTCTCACATTGTAATGTTTCCGGCTGCCAGATAATTTCCTCTCTCGCCGCTGCAAACAAGGTCCATTACACCGGACGTGGCTATGCGGTGCTCTCAACACGACAAAGCCTTTGATGGTGTGAAAGGCCATTATTGAATATTTGTCCAATAAGTGAATGCAGTGGGTTGAGTCGAGAAGTTCCTATTGTCGATCCCATGCTCAATTGAGGTGTAGACGCGAAGTTGTGTTGTTGCAAGAGTTGAGTCGGGCCATCGGCGGACTCAGTAAAATCTCTGTTCAACTTCCACTAACAGTGCTAGCGGCTGTTGGAAGAGGAAACGCGCTTCAGCGGATTGCGGGGGAGCTTCGCTAGCTGGATGCCCTTCTTCACGCTTGAGGTCGCGGGAAGCTATGCGTTGGCGTTCAGTGGCTCACGCTATTGAGGCCTATTCCAACCTGCGGAAAAAGTGGTTGATTACTCCGAATACACAAGAATGGTGATATAAAAGACTGTGATGGTCCATTGAGCAGTCCGCCAAGGAATAAACGAACGCCAATCAACAGCTTCTCATAATATCGCCACCGCCAACAACGATGCCTGACTCGACAACCCCAATCCGGCGCCCGTTCCACGGCTCGTGCCACTGCGGCTCGGTCAAGTACATCGTCTTCCTCACGCTCCCCCACAGCCCGCCGTCCAATGCCATCGACAACGGCATGACCCCTGCCGCCGACTCGTCCCGCTCCGAGCAGGAGTTCTACCGCTGCAACTGCACGGCGTGCCACAAGGCCGGCCACTTCCACATGCGCACCAACTGGGCCCCGGAGGACTTTCTGCTGCTCTCGCCGCTGGATCCCCTGGCCGAGCTCGGGGACTACACCTGCTATTCCGGAAGTATCCACTGGTTCTTCTGCAAGCGGTGCGCCGGGCGGTGCTTCATCTTTGCCGGCAAGGGGGAGACGGCCGAGGTGGATCTGGACGAGATGGGCGTCACGGATAGCGATGGCGGCAAGATGGGGAAGAGGACCGTCTGGCGACCCAAGGCTGAGGGCTGGAGCGAGCAGGGCGGCGAGGACGGCGGATCGAGGTGCTATCTGAGTGTTAATGGCTATACCGTCGATGCGGCGCAGGAAGGATTTGAGCTGGGCGAGTTCACGGCCAACAAATGGGTTGCGTATGTGGACTGCCTTGAGTTGCATGGTCCAGAGCGGGAGCCGCGATATGACAAGCCTTTTGAAGGCGGCGCGTTTTAAGCATTATTGGCGTTTCTCATTAATCACGACAACACTTTGAGCCGGTGTTGGTTTCAACCCCGCTGAGCTGCGGGTAACGTGTATAGCTGGATGAAATAAGAGGTTTAAAATTAGACTGAGAGTGTCTACACAATCAAAACTCGATGCTATAAAACAGAATGAATGAAAGGGTGTGCATTTGCGCTTTTGTTAACTGTTGGGTAGAAGCAAGGTGTCTATAAGCAGTGCGACGCGAGTTTTCTAGCCCCTCCAGCAGTTGGGGGGACTTTTAGTGAGTGTTTAGCGGTGCTGCTGCCTGCTCCAAGGCAGCACATCTGGCCCGTTTATACATGTAAACACGCATTCAATCTTCACGTCATTTACATCATACGTCTCCTGCAACCCAATCGATACCCGGCTCAATAAAAAGGGCAGTTGAGCGCTCTGCTTATTTCATTCTCTTTATACATACTTTCCATTTCTCAACACAGTCCCGACATGTCTCAATGGCGGGTCACGGCCGAGCATCCGCTCAGAGAAATGGAGGGCCTTGACCATGAACGATGTGCGGCTCTACACAACCTCATCGTTGAGCGAGGATGGACTGCAAGCGGCCGCAGCCTCGACGATCTCGATCGCCGGTCGTGGTGGGAGTGCTACGGAGGAGACGCACAGCTCTCACCACACGCTGCGAAATTGAGCCCTTCGGTGGTTGCTTTTCTCAAGGCGGCGTGGTATGGCTACGAAATGACGGCTCAGCCTCGACATGCATTCTTCAGATACCACGCTGGACTCTGCTCGCCGGACTATCTCTGGCAGAACACAAATTACGGCGAAGACGAAGACGACCCAAACAAACAGCGCTATGTGACGCTCTACATGGCCAATTGGGCCTTGGGCGCCAGTCATCCGCTGGGTCTTGTTTTCGATCAGCACACATTCACGGCAATGCAGCACATATCCATTCACGATACAAGCGCCACAATGAATGGTCGCCAGGTTTGGCTGCCCCTCGAGCTCATACTGGAAGGCTTCCTCGACATGATGGACCAAGGCAAAGCACTTGCGGTAGACTCGTCCTACGAGGGGGAGCAGGAGAGAATTGAGCCGTGGATTATGCCGTCCTACACTGTCTGTGATTTGGACGGAGCTCTCGAAGCCTTTAACCGACTGGTACGTGCGATTGAAACTCGGCTGCCTGGAGCTCCCGGTAACGAAACGCACCGGCTTGGAGATGCTGTCAGCTCGAGCGCGCTCTCTGCAAACAGCTTCGCAGGCCAGTTCTTGGCGAGGGCCCCTGAAGTTCGATTCAGCTACATCGCACCTGGCCTTCGCATTGCCCGCCAGCAGCCATTCGCCTCAGTCAATGTTGAACCAGGACAATTGAGACCACTATTGCTGTTCGAGAGCAGCCAAGAGGCTCATCAAGACACCGAACGAGCGCCATGGGGAGCACAAGTCCCCATATCACCCTTCTCGCCGTCCTTTCGGCATATTACAAGCTATCCTGCCGGTCTCTATCTGACAGAGACGGAGCCACACAGCGCACATCCATTTGAAGATGGCTGTAAGCTCATCCTGCCTTACGCTATCGGAGGTAATGGCTGGGCTCGGACTAGCGACGATGCGCTATTTGGAGAGAATACGCACGCTCGGGGGCCCACTGCCGACCCAGTGCCGCGCAGCACTGAGTTATACCAATTGGGATTCAATCACTTTATCGAGATGCATGATGTGCAGTTGAAGCATGTACTGTCTCGCTGGGCAGACATGGTGGAGCAGGGAAAGTGGACAGTCGACGCTGATGGCGTTGCTGGCGGAATTGAGAAATGGAGGGAGGCTGATACAGAACAGCATTGGCAAGACTATCAGTTACCAATGTCTTGGTGATTTTTTCATTCATTTAATATTTAGAGAACTGCTATTCGTTCATTTCAATGTCCTATTCAGCTCATTTCGCCATCCCTGTTTCTACGAGGACAAACAAGAGTCAGAAAAGGCGGTTTGGCAGTTCGCCTTTGCACAATAGTCCGAGGTCTTTCCACAATAACCGCTTGTGCTGCAGCAGCCTCCAAACTCAGAGCCGGCACAAGTATAATTACCCGCCTGAACAGAACTGCACTCTCCTTTAGGACTGACAGCGTTACCTGTCGTACTGCAAGCGCCAGAATAACAATTTCCAACACCGCAGTATGCTGAAGTTGAGCCGCAGTAACCACTCACGGAGCAGCATGTTCCGAATTGAGTGCCTGTACATGTCTTGTTTCCGGCAAAGAGGGGGCCGCAGCTCCCATCTGTCGAAGGGCCTCCAAGATCAGGATCACACTTGCCAGAGTAACAGTTCCCTGGTCCACAGTAATCTGGAAATGGAATTCATTGTCAGCGCAAGATTGTAATATAAGGCTGGGTCATAGTTTGGGATAGCAACGCACCAGAAGTACTTCCACAGTATCCGGAAGTCGAGCAACATCTATAACTCATATCATCAGCTATACTCTCACCACACATCGTATCGCATTGTGTTACTCACGGTCCAAAGCTTGGATTATCGCACGTCGTGCCTCCATTCGCAGGGCCACAGAGACCATTCGTCGTCACACCAGTCGAAGCGCCGCTGCAAGCTCCAGACACGCAGTTACCAGCGCTGCAGTAGTCTGCTGACGAACCGCAGTATCCACTGGTTGAGCAGCATTTCCCAAAGTTGGTGCCAGTGCAAGTCGTATGATTCCAGGCCGGCCCGCAGGTTCCGTCCGTTGACAGAGGTGGCTGTGTGACAGGGGCCACGCAGACAGCATAGTTGAGCCATAGGTTGGTGCACCCACTGTTGATTTCCGGGTTCAGCGTCTGGAACTCTGTGAAGTTTATACCGTAGCGCAGCGAAATCTCCTCGCAGGTATCTCCCGCCACGACGTTGTAAAACAAGCCGCAGCTGGCAACCGTGCCGGATTGGGTAGGGATGCTGGCAGTTGCCGTGGTGTAATAGGAGCCAGCAGCGGTAGGAGCGTAAATGACTCCGGTCGGCACGAATTGGCCATCGGGAGGGCTGGAGCAGACGCGCTGCCCAGGTGCAAGGCGCTGACAATCACCCAGGATGTTGGGGTTCCAGCTGAGGAACATGAGCGTTGTGACATTGTTTGTCGAGTTGGAATACTGCAGGGCAAGCTGATCGCACGACTGCCCATCCCAGATAATCTCTCCATCACACGGGAGTGGCAGGCAGATGGGCGAATCAAACTCACAAAAGGGATCATTGGTGGCAGCCATCAGATCGCCTGTCGTCACATTGTATTGCTGGGCCAGCTCTTGACAAAAAATGTTAGAGGCAGTGGGAGGGCTGATAAGCTGCCCTGCACAAGTTGTCGTTGCTGCACCACCGCTCGTGGTGGTGGGAGCGGATGTTGAGGTCGATGTGACTAGTGTATTGGACACGAAGAGGGTGGAGGAAGAGGTGGCGACTGGGAGACTGGTCGAACAGTTCTGTTGGATCAGGTTGTACTGATCGAGAAGATAGGCCGATGAGTCGCCCTCTTGGATGAATGGGTCCAGCAGTCGCTGTCGCCACATCTTGATGAAGCATTCGTCACATAGCTGTCTGCATGTTAGTTGCAGGCACACAACCTCAATGCCGTATGAATGCTGACTTACCAGATCGTTTGGATACAGATTTGTCACAGCCATCATGTCCGCGGTCACCTGCGTTGTGTCAAACGTCGCATTGCTGCATTCGGGGGGGTTGTCTGAAGGGTCGTCATTCCAACAATACTCTGGATCGTATCTGCATAAAGAAGAGTAGTCAGCTTCTTTCTGGAAGATATGAAAACTCGAGGGCTACTTGCCTGATGACATCGCTTCCTTGCCAATCCTGCGACTCAAAGAAACACCAATTCGATTTGCTATTACAGGTTACCAGCGGTCAGAACAGAGTACTGGTTCAAAAGTAGTGAAAAAAGTCTACCTGTCTTGCAAACAAGCAATGTCGTAGCCATTCTGAAATACAACGGGCAGTGTCTTGGCCTGCATTATATTGCCCATGAAGTTGAGAGTCTCTGACGCACAGCTTGATTGAACCGAGGAAAGCCAAGAGTTTAATGAGCTTGAGCAGCTGGGTGTGCAGAGTGCCGTTATGTTGTCCATGAACCAATCTTTGGGTTTTGTCAGCTTGTGTAGACAAAAAAAATGTAATAATGGAAAGCCTTACAATCTCTGTCAACTCCCTCGGCTGCTCTGGACATGTTGTTCTCATCACAGTCAATCGTCGCATTGCTAAAATAGTGTGAAAATGTCAGTATAATCTCGAAAATTGGCGGCAAACAATCAGTTTCGTAACGGCTTCACAGTCCTTACAGAGCGTGGGTGCATTGTGATGTGATGCCATGAATTTCCATAAGCTCATCAGGCGTGTAAGTGTCAAAGATCTGGAACTGGGCACTGGCGAGTGATGCCAGTGCACCGAGTGCACCGAGAGTCTTGGATGGAAGCATCGCGCAACTCTACTTGATGGTAGAATGAAATTCGAAAGGAAACAAATTGGCTATGCGAATCAATCCATTTGTTCGCTAAGATCAGAATGAAGACGGAGGAGAATAGAGACTTCAGAGGGCAGCTGGCACTTCTCAAGAAGCCAGGCGTGTTTAAAGAACCCTGTAAGAATAATTTTTTTTTAAAAGACGCCGGCAAACAAAAGAACTAAGGATTCTCTTATCCTAGGCGATGCATACATCTGTCCAAGGTACAGCCGATGGCGGAGATGTCATGTTCTCTAGCAACGAATCGTAAGACGTGTGGGTGGGCTTTTCTCTCAACCCCGCTGCTTATCAGCTTGATACCTACATTAATTTCTGTTGAGTGAACTTTTATCGGCACATATTTGTATAGCCAAATTACAATTGCCGAGGAGGACGAGAATCCTGGTTATACGCCCACGCTTTCGGGTCAGTATACGCTTGCAGTTTGGCGGTGTATACGCGGGGAATAGGTAGTATAGGCTGTTTTTACGCTTACAGGTAACTATACGGATGTAGTTTAGATTCGATATAGCGGGCACTAAGATCGCCAAGACATGTGGAGGAGGCGTTGCAATCGATGTGGCTGCACTTACTCTTGGCAGTATCTAGACTAATATATTTACCGTCAAGGGATGTGAAGAATATGTACAGTAGAGATTCTCAAACGATCAGAATTCAGCTCTCAATTCCTATAGACTACAATGAGTCCAGTATCTACTATTGAGATGGTAAAATAGTACTCGTGTTTCCCGTTTACATATGTATTTTCATTTTGCGGTCCTTAAATTTTGCTTGCCCCATATGATATGATTGTATGACGATAGTTGTTTCCATATCATGCAACTAGTAGGCGCTACTCAAATCCTTCATGAATCCTCCAGGATTTGCCAACAGACTGCACCGTTGTAGAAGCGTATTTACAAGCGTATCTTACAAGCGTATTCGCAGTGTATTGCTGCAATTGAATGCATGCCAGCAATCTC
This sequence comes from Trichoderma koningiopsis, assembly GCA_022985005.1. Lineage (NCBI taxonomy): Eukaryota > Fungi > Ascomycota > Sordariomycetes > Hypocreales > Hypocreaceae > Trichoderma > Trichoderma koningiopsis. Next base: position 1,504,484 of record JAJPEM010000006.1, on the reverse strand, counting down.
TTCATGCAATGGGTATGCGGAGTAGGTATCTGTATATTTGACGAATGACGGTAAAGGACCGAGATTTCACATTTAGGCTGTAATTGGCAGAGTTAGACTTGACTTTACTCAAGCAAGTTTGTCGGTCAGAGATATATGTTTCTCAGTCTCTTTTTCTATTGATGCCATGACTGATTGAGTTGTTGTCAAAACAACCATGTTGTGGAACAACTGCCTGCTAGTTGCGGTCGTCGCAATAGCCGGCGTGGCAGCGGAGAAGAACCAGACTCTCTACAAGCCATTGTACGAGAAATATTCAAAGTCCACGCCGAAATTTCAAAACGTATCTCAAACCAATGTCAATCCCCTCTTTCTCGCGCGCAAAGGCTATGCGGATAATCACAAGGGCCAAGGCGACGTTCATCACAGCAAACGCCAATCGGGCGGAAATGGTCTTGGAACGGGCCTCTGCGCGCCCGGAACGCCTTGTGTGAATGGCGCATGCTGTGGAAAGACGGGAATCTGTGGCTATAGCCCAGATGAATGCGGCTCTGGCAACTGTCTCTCAAATTGCGACGCCAAGGTATATCATGTTGCCCTTTGGTTACTGCTTCAACGTCTTTCAGCTGCTTACCTCCCCAACTCTCTCTAGGCTGAGTGTGGCCAGTATGCTCCTTCGGGCAGCGCAATTTGTCCGCTAAACGTTTGCTGTTCGAAATATGGCTTCTGTGGAACTACAGATGTAAGCTACTCTCCGCATTTTTTGACAAGTCCACGCTCTTAACAGAGGGATAACATAGGAATTCTGTGGCTCTGGCTGTCAAACTGGGTTTGGAGGCTGTGGCCCAGCGAATGAGCCCTCGTGTGGAGGCAGCTCCGTCCAACGCAAGATTGGTTATTATGAGAGCTGGTACGCAAAAATCTGCTTCGCCATGTTGGTGTTATATACACCTTTTTACTGACATGCGCACAGGTCTGCTACTCTCAAATGCAACAGCCGACTACCAGGAGACTTGGATCTCACTGGATTTACGCACATGAACTTTGGTGAGCGCTTTCCACAACAAACGTTATCTTTTTGACTCAGCATAGGAGCAAAGACTAATTGACTGCGCTTTAAACTCCAGCATTTGCATATTTCAACCCAACTACCTTTGAGATGATGTCCATGAACGCCGGAGATCCCGATCTGTACGGCAAGTTTACGGATCTCAAGACAGCTTACCCCGGTATCAAGACGTGGATTTCCGTTGGCGGATGGTCGTTCAACGACGCGACCAACAGCCCAAACACTCAAACTGCGTTTAGCGACATGGCCAGCACATCGGCAAACAGGGCAAAATGGATCAAGTCTTTGACCAACTTTATGCAGACATACGGGTTTGATGGTTAGTACAGGCCAATCTTGGTGATGCGCTTACAGTCAAGGCGAGAGACTAACTTGCTGCCCAGGCGTGGATATTGACTGGGAATATCCCGGCGCTCCAGATCGTGGAGGCATCCCCGCTGACACAGAAAACTTTGTGACTCTGCTCAAAGAGATGCGTGCCGCTTGGGGTACCACATACGGCATCAGCGCAACTGTGCCCAGCAGCTACTGGTACATGCGCTGGTTTGATGTCAAAGGTTTGTGTTCCCTTGGTACATGTGATTCGTCTCTTAGGGTTGACTGCTAACTGGCCATGTGATTATTATAGGCATGGAAGAATACCTTGACTGGTTCAACTTTATGAGCTACGACATCCACGGCGTATGGGATTCTACAAACAAATTCACGGGTCCTTTTATCCTACCCCACACGAACCTTACAGAGATCGAGCTCGGCCTCGACTTGCTCTGGCGCAATGGAATTGATCCCGGCTACGTCACGCTGGGCCTTGGCTGGTACGGCCGCAGCTTCACTCTGTCTGATCCCTCGTGCACCACGCCCAATGGAATTTGCCAGTTCAGCTCCGGCGGCAACCCCGGCCCATGCTCCAATTCGGCCGGCACACTCTCCAATGCGGAAATCTTCCAGGTTCTTGCGCAGTCCGGGGCAAAGGTCTCGTTCGACTCAAAGGCAGCAGTCAAATGGGCCACATGGAACTCCAACCAGTGGGTCAGCTATGACGATGGCGAGACCATGAAGCTAAAGGTGGACGCCGCAAACAAGCTCTGTCTCGGCGGCATCATGATCTGGTCGGTTGACCAAGATGATACCAAGGGAACCAGCACCTCGGATCTGCTCGGTCTGGGCACTGCCAATGGCGTCTCTGCCGAAATGGCCGCTGAGCTCAAGCAGAACCAAAGAGATGCCGTCAGCCAAGCAACCAACATGAACTCGTGCTACTGGAGCTTCTGCGGCGACTCTTGCGCCTCGGGCTACTTCGCAGCGACGTCGGCAAACGGGCAAGTCAACGGCGTCAGCTCCAACACGGTCTGCTCAAACGGCCAAGTCGAGACTCTATGCTGTGCTTCCGGCACCAACATGGGCACCTGCGAGTGGGAGGGCTGGAATGGCGTCGGCCTGGCCTGCAGCGGCGGAGGCTGCCTGGGCTCTGGCTCGACGGCCATCGCCTTCAACACCAACAACTTCATCAAGCAGTCGGGCCTTTCCTTGTTGATTGACCAAACTTGTCACGGAGGATTCCAGTCGTACTGCTGCTCGGGCTTCAAGTCGTCTCCCAAGTCTTCTGTCTCCAGCCTTGACCTTATTGGACTCGATGGAAAGGAAACGCATCCGGGACTCAACGTAGGCAAGCTTACAGGCCTGACGGTGGCATGTACGGCAGCAGCTACGGCAGCAGGAACAGCAGCAGGTAAGATTTCTTTATTTTGTCTCTGTTAAACCCAACTTACTTTCAACTCATGGCTGACAATGCAATCCTCTCCTCACTCAAGGTGCTGCCGCGGCCATCTTCACGTTTGGCATCGCCTTCGAGCCCGTTTTCGCAGCCACCTTTGCCGCCGTCTTCGCCGCTTGCGAAATCAAGGCGAAGCAGGCTTCAGTACTGCAAGCAGTTGGAGTTGTGGCGGGCAAACGCACGGGAGGCCGTGGACAGTCGAATCCTAAGCCACGACCAAAGCCTAACCTGCCTAAAATCCCAGGAAAACCACCGAAGAACACCAATCAACTTGGTCAATGGAGCAGGACTTCGTATGATCCGAAGAAGACCAATGACTGTCAAGTGACTTACACTTGCAAATATGGCCAAGGCTTTGATGAGGTAGGTTTAACAATTTCCAATGTGTCAGCGCAGAGGAGGGCTACTCAAAACGATGATGCTAATTCGCTGTAAAAGATTTGTGATAACCAGTCATGGGGTATTGACAAGGCCAATGGTGGCCGGACGGTGTACCATTACGACGGTAAGTGTTTCATACCTCCAGTGCACGGCACCGTTATGATATGCATGTGATTCTAACCAGCTACTCTATCTTATATAGCACGCGGTGCTGATAGCGAATATGCCAAAAACCAATGGGCCTCGACATACCGCAAGTCATGGTACCGTACCATGGCCCAAGCTGGAAATCCAGCGCGATGCCAAGTGTAAGTGTTGAAAGAGCTAAAAACTTCATCGGCTTTTTTGAAGGCTGGCTAATTATATCAATAGTGATGAGTTCCCCATGGGCAGCCTTTGGGAGGGCAGAGCTCCTTTTGGCAACCAAGTCTGCCGCCTCGTCAACGGGCCGGCAAACCGTCGTCAAGGCACCGACTTCCAGCAATGGCTCTCTGCAATCTGGGTTCCTTGCTCAACGCTGCGCGCGTCCCACGGACTGCCGGACCCTCCCATTACGTGGGAGTTCAGCCATACTCCCGGCGATCCTCGACTCGTTGCCAACAGCGCATTCCCGCACTTCATCCAAAAGTACGGCTTCGACTCTCAGACTGTCAACTCCCTCTGCTGGGCAACGTACCAATACCCGGATTTGAACGGCCAGCAGCGCACCAGGACGGCTTCTGACCAAGGCTTCCGCGCCTTGCCAAATGACCCCCTGTATCGCTCCTACGGATGGGCAAGCCAGCAGTACTCTACGAATCCCAATAACGCTCAAACTCTTCCCGTAGATATAGCGAGCGCTACGTGGCAAAAACGGGCCAACGCCAAGGCGGCGCTTGAAAACTTGATTCCAGTCCAGTTTGCCGACTCAGAAGAGATTCCCTATGCCGTTCCCTGCGGCGAGTGCAGCCTCATCATTGACGATGCAAATGAAGTTATTTATGACCAGAGGGAGCCGCCAGATGTACCTCTGACAAAGGCGGCCGGTGAGACTCCCACGCCAACAGCTGCTGGTTATACCAAGCCAGAGACTGGAAACACGGTCAACAAGGGCCCGGTTGAGACGGGCTCGATTCCTCAACCAGACTTTTGATAGAAAGGGAGCGTCTCATAGCCACTAGTGACTTAGAATTCTCAATGCTGCGTTGCGTCGCTGATGTAAACAAAGCAAACTGAATGAGTAGAAACGAATAAAAGCTTCTGTACATGAAAATAAATACAATTTTTTTTTGTCAAACCAATAAGCTCGGGGCCCCCTCTAAAGTCTTATTCTCAACATATTCAAGAATACATTGCAGTTCTCTTTTACTGACATCTGTTCAAAATAATAAATAACAGCACTCTTGCTGTGACTTATTTCATGAATTTACAGTGAACTTGATCAGCCACGCCCGCCACTCCTCATATCACCAGCGTGCATCACTTCTTCTCCATTTCTGAAACGGAAGCACCATCCAAATCAACATCCCCAACGAATCAGAATTTCCGCACCAACTGACCGCATCAGGTAGCTTCGTATAGGCCTCCTGATTCTTCCACGTGTTCTGAAAACAACCCTTGCTATCCAACTCGATTAGGTCTCCAACGGTTAGCACCTCTTGTGACGTCCGGCCTGAGAGGTAGAGCTTGAGTTCTCGTTTCCAGGATCTATTGGTACGGGCTTCCCATAGATCGCGCTGGCTTGGTAGAGGAGTCGATCGGAATTTTTTGTAGGGGGGGTTGGCTTGAGCGGCGTGAGGTGGGATCAGGCCTTCAAATAGGAGCTCAACGAGGCCGAGCAAGGCAACTATTCTAAACAAGTGGTTAGTGAGAGATTGGCATTTTTTCAGTCTAATTGTTTGGGATTACCGTCTCAGTGACTCTCTCAATACCCATTGCTGTTTGTCCGAACTTTCTGTGAAGTCACTTGTATCCCAGTCAATGCTCTCAGTGAGACAAGTGAAGAGTTCCTATTCATGTCAATATGACCCGTAGATATCATTGGGCAGTAGGTTAGCTGCCCAAAAGAGGTCGAACAGGGTCAACATACCATCATAGTCAGAAGCAGAGCATTGGCGCCATTGCGTTCTGCTGTCTCAGAATCTTGAGCTTGCAGAAGAATGTATATGATGACCGCTTGTAGGGCAGTAAGTTGGCCGAATGAATCCAAAGTTTTATGCTAGAGGATGACCGACTTTGTAAGCACAGGAAAAACAAGTGCATCAATACGCACAGAAAAAGAGAATGATACCTCTTCACGTAATCTCTTTCCCTCAGAGTATATTGTCTGCCAGACAAAATCCGCGTTGGCGTCTGTCCGCGAATAGAACATATCCACCAGGCTGGCGCATATCGCAAGACTCTTGGGCAAACATTGGTGCTTACCCATCTCGCCGCACTCCGGGGCAAGTCTCTCATCTGTGTAGCAAGGCGCATGGATAAATGGAGGAAGGCGGTCTCCTAGGATGAGCATCTTTGGATAGCCAGTAATTTGTCCCAAGATTATGTTGGTCAGCATGCAGCCTTTTAGGATTGGGCGATTGCGTAGGGACACTGGGTCGGAGGGAGTCCGTACAGCCAGGGTGGATGGGATATCATCGCATGAGACGATGGTGCCGTCCGGATTAGATTCGTCTAGAAGAGATGGAGGATCCCAACATGAAATTTGAGCAGAATTGCCGGGGTCAGCTATATGGGCAGATGTCCACGTCTGGATATCGCTCTCGCCTGGGTGTCCTGGCTCGGACATCGTCTGCGGGCCAAACTGGGCCTCAAAATCTTCAAGACCAAAGCTACCAATTCCAGAGTCGAGACTTTTGGGATTCAGAGTTTCCAAACTGTCGATGGCCATCCAGTTGGAAGTCACATTGTCATCATCAAGGGTTATACTCGCACCAGTTGTTGACACTTCATCAAAAATGGTCGATGAGACCCCAAAGCTATCTTGCTGATATTCAGTAGCTTCATGTTCCACAGCTTCCAGTGTGGAGAGTTTCGATCGGCGCAAGGCCGAATACGGTGAAATGTGGATGTCGCGTATATCACACAGTAGGTTACGCTCGGCACAGCGTGAACATGTCGGAGTCGCCCGGTTGCATCGTAATTTTGACTGCTTGCAGTGGGTGCACGACTTTTGGCGAGAGAATGGCATGCTTGATCGATTCTCCGCGGATACGCTGAGAAACGGTAGTTACAAGTTGAGTCAGCTTAAGATAGATTTAATGAAAGTCCTCGGGGTTGGTTTTGAAGTTTCGGTCTATAGCAGTGGATTAGTAATGAACTTGCGTTGCTAATGAGCTAAATTTGGCTCTTTTCGGTATAGTTGGTCCATGGACTCGGCGTTGGAGGTGCAGGCGGAAGATAGGGGCCGATCTCCTCGGAGTTCAAGTGGAGACTAACCGCGGACTTTGTGGATCTTGCTGCAATCCCGGTCAGTGCGTATACAATGTTGGTTTTTAATAATAGGAAAAGTAAAGAATGTTGGATTTCTATGAAGATATATAAATATGTGTATGTCAACTCAAGAAGAATTCGAAAAAGCATAGAATCAACTGACAAGAAGACACAACCGTATTTTTCCTCTCAGACTTACATATTTCCAATCACAATGGCGCCTATCCGAATCTGCATCGTCGGCCTCGCTGCAACCAGCAGCGCCGGCTACAAGACTGGCGAATGGGGCATCCAACATCTCAACTCTCTCAAATCCTCTCCTTATTACCAGATTGTTGGCATTTGTAATTCTTCACTTGCCTCTGCCCAGAAGTCTATTGAGTCGCACAAGCTCGGCCCCGAAGTCAAAGCCTACAGCTCTCTCGATGAAGTTGCCAGTGATCCCAACATTGACATGGTCTCCGTTGTTGTCGCTATTGGCAAACATTACGACCTGGTTAAACCTCTGCTTCAGCACAAGAAGGACGTTTTCGTGGAGTTTCCCATTGCGCCGACAGTTGCAGAGGCTGAAGAGTTGGCTGCTCTGGCCAAGAGTGCCGGAGTCAAGACCGTCAGCGGCTCACAGGGACGTGCCCATCCTGTCTTCCGACGTATGAAGGATCTGATCAAGTCCGGCGCCATTGGCGATGTAGTGTTCTCTACCCTCAACGGCCACAATGCCCTTGTTGCTGCACCCATGTGGCAAGAGTCGCAGTCAATTCTTCTGAAAATCGACTCTGGCATCAGCCGCTTGCATCTGATTGTCGGGCACAGTGAGTCTACCCCGTCATTATATATAAATTTTGAGTCAGAAGTTCGAATTTCTAACAAGACCTAGTTCTGGATACTCATTTGAACGTTGTCGGGGACTTCAAGGACATCCAGTCGACCTTCAAAACCCAAAACAGCCAAACGAAGCTTGTTGACGACAAAGGCAACGTCACCCAAGAGAATTTCCACATCACAGCTCCAGATACTATTCTCCTCCAGGGAGTCTTGGAAAGCGGTGCTCTCGCCACAATGACAATGCGCACTTCTCCTGAGCCAGTTGATAACACCGGCTTCCGGTGGATCATCAGCGGCACCAAGGGAGAACTTGAATTGACCAGCGATCCTGGCATCTTCCACTGGGGTCCTACAGGCTTGAAACTGAAAGTGAAAGAATCTGGCGGCGAAGCAAAGGAGATTGACTTCAACGTGGATGAGCCGGAACATTTGAGCCAGATGTCTTATTCGGGACAAAATGTGGCCCGAGTCTATGAGGCGTTTGCCAAGGGCGATGAAGATGGATACGCCACTCTTGAATCTGCTTTGAAGGTTCATAGGGCTTTGGAGAAAGCCAAGGTCAATGCAGTCTGGGCCTAACTTCATGCTGACAGAAAATATGTATAAGTTCCTGTACTTAAACTACTCACATAGACTCAATATCACAACAGTAGCAGCCGTATCAGTCGTTGCAGAAACATACGTAGCGAGCAGACTCAGTAATCCATTATATAGCTGGATTGTTGATAATGCTAGATAATCGGCATTTCTTTTTGATTTCCCAATCTTCGATTATGGATGTGAGGTCTAAGGCGCAGAGAGACATCGCACATTGGTGCATTAACCCGTGATCATCTTGGCTGAATAGCACAGTCATATGACATCCTATAAGAGGAGCCAACCAAAATATTTTGCAGTTTCTGTCAAGGTGAAATTGAGAATACGCATTCGGAGAATGGGTAGAGCTATGACAGCCACGGGTGTTATGCTAAGTTCGACGTCGGCATGGAAGCGAATCTATTAATTGAGACAGATAAAGCGTACAAATACAGATTTGAAACTCTTCTCCAGCTAGAAATGGCCTTTTGAAGATAATATTGGCCATTCGAATTTAGAGACAAGTCTGGAATGGCGTATAGATATACCCTTGTGCCATGCATACTGCCTGGGCCCCACAGTCTGTCTCCTACCGTAAAACGAAACTCGTTCCAAAAAAGACTTGCGTACTGCATTTTCCTCAAGAGAGTAGAAGCATAAATGCACGATGGTGTCCTTGGGTACTTATTCGGATCTTTGCGCAATCCACTCATCCACTGATATTACTTCGTCCACAATAGTTGGCCAAACAAGGTCGGTCGCGGCAAGCTTCAAAGCTTGAGAGAAGCCGGCAGTGGCATCATTGCTGCAGATAAAGTCAGTCAACTGAGGCTTATAATGTAAAAGAGAAAGTGTACATACATCAAAGTAACATTATAACCTCTATTGATGAGAATGGATAAATTAGCAACAATCTTTGCGATTTGGGTTCTCAAGCGCGGCAAGTTAAGCTCACAACTCAATGGCATGACGGGCCGTAGACTCAATGCATGTGTTGGTTACAAGCCCTGCCAGAACAATGTGTGTAATATCTCGCTGGCGCAACTGATAGTCCAAATCAGTGTTCGAAAAAGAGCTGCGATTTGTTTTGAATAAGCCATAACGCTCTCTGAAGTTGAGAGAAAATAACTGTGCCACATGCCTGCTGTTCCAGTGTCGAGAAGCGACAACATCTCCATTGCTCGCTACTGGCTCAAATCCCTCGTGAATCTCTGCACCCCAGCTGCCCTCGGCGAAAACTTGATGCTCTTGGATAGTGTAGTGGCTTGCTTTCATATGGTTCCATCCTTCATAGCTCCCCTTATTGTAAGGTTGATGTAGGCCATAGTAGACGGGTACTTCAAGGAGTCTCGCTGCATCGACAAGCTTTTTCAAATTCGGCACCGTGTTTGTTCCTTCGATGCTCTCGCGCAGCTGGGGATACAGTTTGCCTTTGGGATGCATGAAGTCATTGAGCGGGTCAATGACAAGGAGAGCCGTGTTGCGAGGCATGTTGAGTCCAGATCCGGTATTGAAATCGCAAGAAACTTATAGCAGACTTTGTAGAACGTGAATTTGCTTGAGCATATAAATATAATTTCTATGCAACTAATTGGGGCGGAAGAGATTGGAGTTCTTATACTCTGGAAGTAATACCGAGTCATTATCTACAAGTCTCTATGCAGACAGGACGAGCGTGTAAGCCGCAACTACCGGGGCACAATACTGTCTGCATCTAACGTTTAGTGCTGCATTAGTGCGAGTATAGTTAAAATCTGCAACCACTGACAAACCGCCATTCGCCGCAGCTTTTCCTAATTGACTGGGGCAAGCCAGGCATCGGCTGCCTTGAAAGGGAAAAGCGCTCCGGCTCGCCCTCAGCTTTCAAACCTTGACGACATGCTGACAAAGAGAGAGTTCGCCGTGTAGCAGCGCGCAATGTTTAATAGAGAAGCTGCTGCTTACCAAGGGTCAGTCCGAATGTGCCATCCATCGTCGAAAAACACTGTGAATCGAATCCGGACAACATGGCCAGGGGTTCCAGGCCCGTGGAATTCTCTTTTGTCAGCTATCAAGGTCCAGAAGTGCCGCAGGATGCCGCCGATCAGACCGTGATACGCCATCATGCAAGCCGGAACGTGGCAACGACGAGACGCCAAAGGAATAATTATGGGGGGCACAACCAACGGCAATATCGGGTGGTCTATATGAATGACTGGTAAGAGTTTAAAGACCTAAAAGATGCGTGCATACGCCCAATTTCAACGGAGAGGCTCGCCTTTTGGGCTAAGCTGATGATGTGAGTTTCATAGATTGCCAGCATCTGGTTCTTTATTCTCCGCTCCAAACGCCCGGCGAGCCCGAGATGAACAAGTACTTTTCAATGATGAGCCTCGTGTCACCGATTGCTGGTCTGCACCTCGGGATAGCGACGTTATCACAGTTTGCAACCGACGAGAGTCTCGCTGGCGATGTCTTTCGGGCACCATTACCATTTTCAGGGCTGGATAGCCGGCAGCTGCTCTCATTTATCCCCTCCCGGTATAGCACCATATGCTCGGTGACCCATGCCGTAGATTGCCTCACTACAAGGCTGGAACAGATCATGTTGCACGCCACTCTGAGCGGTAGGCAAGAAGTGATTGTCCTTCAACACTATTCAAGTGCACTTCGAGCCACTCAGGAGGCCATAGACAACGAAGCTAAGCGTATGGCCCCAGAGACACTGTGTGCAACAGAACTTTTGGGCATCTTCGAGGTGCGTCCATACACCAACAGCCAATCATGTAATAAGTAGCTAAATGGTAGGGTATAGTTATTAAAAACTCAACCAGATCGTTTAGCTTGGATGCGGCATGTGGCCGGGACCACCGAACTGATACGGCACCGTGGCCCTCATCGGTTCCAGTCCGAATTTGAATTGGCACTCTTCATGGCACACGTTGGACCCATGGTAAGTGTTTCAACCCTGGTAACCTGATGTCACTACGCTAACTTTGATTGTCCAAGGTGGTGGAGGCATACTTGAATATTAAAGAATGTTTCCTAGTAGAGGAGCCGTGGCAGAAGGTCATGCATGCCGCAATTCACAGTGACTCGTCAATCCCTCCAGATCAGCGCACCTTAGTCTATGAACTATGGTCACACATAGTTCAGGGGCCAAACAATTTTGTTCAGATAGCAAATCTCATTTTGTCATCAACGCCGCCGTCTGAACAGGCAATAGAAAACGCTGTCAGGAGCCTCCAGAAAGATGAGGACCACTTGAGAAGATGGCTCGAAATGGCACGAGATTTGGAGCTTGTGGGGAGCGCGGCAGAACGGCAAGGGGTTTTCTTCACGCCCAGCCTTTGGAGTGGCAGTGCCTGCAATGGTCCGCTAGAGCGGATACTCTGCCCTGTGCTACAAGGAACATTTCTCATGTGCTACATTATCAAAGCCCGTCTTCTAGCATCTATCTCACCTAGCTGTTTCCACTATGCAGAATTAGAATGCCAGGCGTTGGCTCATGAGATATTGGCTCTGGAAGCGGATCCGACTGTCTACAGGGATGGCGGCATCTTCGCGGGTCTATTCCTGTCGCAGACTGTGTGGGTGGCTCGAGCCATCCGCGACACAAAAGACCTGTGGGCGAGCTCTTTTGCCGAATATACGACAGATATTCCTGCTGGAAAAGACGCTATGATCGAAAGCTGGAAGTTTCGAAAATGGTGTGATGAAATGCGAAAGGGGTAAACTCATTTTGTGACCTCAAAAGAAGAGATGCGAGCAGGTCACTCGCCGAAATGTTGTTGGGCAACAAAGGTAGCATTTATATAGGATTCTCCAGCAACTGACGCCTTTGAACCGCGTGATAGTAGCTGGCTAACTAGCACCTGGTATTTTGAGTGTCCTAGCGATTAGCTATCCTGTCTATATCTTTACCTTGTCGTAAACAGTTGCCAATAATCCCGCTCAGCCCAAAGGCAGCAAGGATACGGAACATGTAACTCTTCTAATCCTGTTCATTTATACTCTTATCACCATCACCAGAAGTTGCATAATCCGCTAAGCTTCTTTCATTGTCTTCTTGTCCTTTAACTTCCGATTGGTCATCGCGATCTAAGTGTTCATGTCCGACAATAGTAGATGTGGGTTCGTTCTCTAGTGCCTCGTTGCGAAAGGCTTTCCATTATGATCCATACTAATCTATAGGACTGTGAATTATGTGACTGATAGTTACACTTCACGCTTGTAAGCGAAACAATGTTTGTCATTAATTAATTGACACAACGAATTACATTATATGGCCAGACCTACACCTCGAACATAGCTCAACTTAGGTACAAACTTGAAGGCTCTGCAGGAGTCTAGATGCCTTCGTTATTCCTTAGTTCAACGCATAGCAAACGCTTTCTGTGAGGCTGTGCTGAATGGGTGCCTAAATTGCCGCAATGCAACGCTTTGTATCACCGAACTTCATTCATGGTAGCTTTTTGATTGGTTAATTGGCGTCGGGAATGCCGCTGCGAGTCCACGTATTACTTCGGCCACACAACGTGGCCAACGGTAATTGAGCACAGCACAAAGCTAACTCACGCTGGGGTCCCGTGTACATTTACACTGCAAACGCGACCTCACATGTACCAATGGGTGTGTAGAGATTAAGTCTCCATAGCGGGTCATGGTGGCTGTGGCTGATGTAGGTGACTGAAATGCTTGGAAACTTTCTGTTGAAAGGGTCAATAGACTGAACGTTTGTCCAAGCACGTACAGCCACAGATGATGGAAACTCCGAGGCCTTGTTAAGCCTTATAATAACATGGAACGTTTAGTGCCTCTAGTTTATAGCGCCCTGTGCTTTTGAAATCGGAGTTGCAGGGATCTTATGAAATAGTTGGTTTGTAATATATCTGTAGGTATATATCTTATAGTTGTTAGGTTAAAACAGAAGTAATAATAATAGAACTTTAAATTTATTTTAGGGGTACTAGATAAAAGAAATAAGGTGCTGGATAATAGGTCTTCAAATCAATTGCTATATTTGAACCGCTGAGAATAATAAATGCCACGACTAACAACATATTGCTGTGTCTTAGCTGTTGTGTCTCAGCTGCTGTGTCTGAGCTGCTGCGTAGCAATTTACTATTGGCTAGGTACATGTAGGTAGAATGCGATGCAGCCGAACCGACATGGCGCTAAATGAAACTACGGACCACCCCGCCCAGGGACGGGAGCGGCTATCCGGTGGACCCTATTTGTACAAGGGAGCTGGCGGTAAGTGGACCTATCCATGCTATTCAGCTCCATGCGGCCATTGGAGCAAATAGCCAATGGCGTGTGTATCTCCGCCCTATAGATACCTATACAGTAACTTACAATAACGGCGTAATATATGGAAAGCGGTTTTAAAATAGACACCAGCGCTTTTGATCACTTTTATCTTGGACGAATAAATATGTGCGCAAACCCTGTCAATTCACTACTCCACTATCCACTTTTTAATGTCTTCGTTGATCCCCAGGCGACAATAGGAAATAGTCGCAAGTTCGTTCGAATTGAAAACCCTAAAGTCCCATACAGACACTATCGCGCAGCAAGTATAGCTGCATCGACTACCTTGATGAATACCATGGCTTGCTCAAATTGTGAGACGAATCCGTCGGCCACACCACAAACACTGGTTGGATGGGTTTTTGAATCTAAAGGACGCGGTACACTGAGTTTGGTTACAACATGCCTGGCCACCATCTTCTTATGTACGTGGGTGGTGATACACCCCCGAGTTTACCAGCGCGAACTATACGCCATATCGCACAAGCTTGCCCTCTTCTCAAAGGCCATTTTCGCGCCGGAGTTTATAGCAGTGGAAGGGCTTCAGGAATGGGCCCAGTGCCGAAGGATGGAAAGGGAATGCGCGAAACTCACGGAGGGACACTTCAAGCTCATCCATGCCTTCTATGTCAGCATGCTCGCTCTAAGGTACCGCACGCCGCGAGGAGATAGGGTGATTTGGCCAAATCAATACACCTGGCTGCTTCAGCAACATCTTATCGACTGGAAAGACCATGCAACTTGGGGTCTCTCTGAGGAGGATATACGCGACAAGAGTAAAACAGATAGCGCTGCAAAACTTCTGGCTCTCATCCAGGTATCCTGGTTTGTTGCGCAATGCATAATGCGTGCCGCTCATGCTCTCCCTCTCTCTCAACTTGAGTCCGCAACTCTTAGCTACATTCCTCTATTCATCGTCACATACTTCTTCTGGTGGAACAAACCTAAAGATATCCGGTCGCCATCCGTTGTTGAACTGCCAGATATGGATCCGGAACAGAGGGATATCTTTGAGTCGATGGCCGTCAGCAACAAATTTGACAGTGAGGGGATGAAGGAACAAGTGACATTTTGGAACGTATGGTATCTTACTCCCCGTGTATTTGAGAAAGAGGAGGAAGACAATACCATACAAGAAGCCAAAGCGAAGGCTGCCGAGAAGACTGCATTGAGGGCTGCTAAGAGAACCCTCAAGAGTGGGCAAGGGAATCCAAAGCAAGGAATCTTGCGCGCTACCATGATCACAGAAAGCGCGCTTCCAAACCTTGAGGATTTACAAACCGAGATTCGGAAAGAGATAGTCCTGGCTCATTGGGACCCACATCTGTACGGGTCTAAGATCTGGCCATTGATATGCCTCTTTGGAGCTTCTTTTCCAGCCCTTCACCTTGTAGTGTGGAATACCGTGTTCCCCACGGCCATCGAGATGTGGCTGTGGCGTGGTTCGGCATTTGTTTCCATCTTCTCAATGCTTGTATTCATGCACTTTAAGAAGGTTGTCTTCCGCTGGGGTGGCTTTTTAACTATTCTCAGTATCGCGTCTCCGGGTGTCTATTTCTTAAGCCGCGTTTTAATGATGGGAGAGGTCTTCATCGCACTGAGAGCTGAAGACCCAGCCATTTATGACACGTACGAAGCCTCAAAGTATTGGATACACTTTTTATAAAACAAGAATAAAAGCCATCCTTCATTGTGGTGTCCTCCCTCTCGGAGGTATACGTACGGGAATATAACGACATATCTTCGGCCGATTTTACACCAGATCATCTAGGACGCATTTTGCTGTTTACTGATATAAATTACTCATTTATGATATATCCGAAGCTATTTTGAATGTGTATGGTGGCCTTGGACCCTTGATTTTGAGTGAAAAGTTTATTACGAGTCGAGATTTCAGGCTATGCAGTGGTATTGCCAAGAAGTTCTGAATCTCCTTTGCTATGGATTATACGTTAAGTTAGTAAGTATATACATATATACCTACTTAACCATGTCTTCCTAAATTTCACAATCATGTGAGTGTGTTAACTATAAGCAATGTAAATTCCAACTTTTTCGCTATTAAATAAGGCTACTTGGATGCTAGATAAGCAGTCGCTAAGTATATAATCTAATTCAACATGTGAATGACGGATCCGCCGCTTCAAAAGAACGCATGACAGCCATTGTGATTACTGGGTAACCCATGACAACATCATGCAAGCCGGTTTTCAGAATTTCCTCTCGAATTACACCGTAGTTCGTCCGCCATTCCATGACCGACCCGGCAGCGCCTAGATCTATTTTCGAGTCTAGCTTCCTTTGTTCAAGTTCATCGCGGCTAATTCCAACAGGTACCGAAGCATTGACCGCATGCCAGAAGACAGCTTGGGAGTGTTCCCATGGAATGTCATAATCATCCTCTGCATGGATTATAGTCAGGCGGTATTCCTTCCCATTAAGCTCGTTGGCACGAACGTACCGAGCAATACGGTTTTTGCTCGGCCATTTGTCCAGTACAAAGCGTTCGAGATAGTTGAAAAGCACCGGGAACCTGGCGAGTGGTGACAGGATTGGAAGTGTTCCTGCCACGCGGTAAGTCGCCGCCAGCGTCGCCACATCGGCAAATGGTGCAACGAGGACTGTGCCTGCGAAGACCACTGGCGGGGACTGTAGAGCAAGGTGCTTTGACACAGCGATGCTCACTGCAGTGCCCATGGACTGAGCAAAGATGAGGATGCGGGAAGGGGGTATGCCCGCGACGTTCATGGCCCAGTCCACTACGGCATGCGCATCGACGATAAGTCCACTTTCGGACGGTGAGCCGGTGCTTCGCCCAAATCCTCGATAATCAAACGTCAAGACGTGGATCTTTCCTGGCTGCCCTGCGGACAGCGCACGGTAGTTGGGGACTCTGTATCCTGAACCGACAGTTCCCCCAGCGCCATGCATGTGAAGCACCAACCGAGCTTCTGGGTCGTCGCGCAATAGTTGGAACGCGAGTCGGGACGTGACATCAGAAACGAACCCTACCGGTTCTGCAACGAGAGACTGTTCGTGTCTGCGATACAGCTCAACAGGGAGCACATGCCAAGCGTACAGCTGTTCGCCGTCAGGAGTTTTAATCGAGAAAGGAGTGACTTGGTTCCTCAGGAAGCCAAATAACTCGGGGACATTGAGATCCTTAAACCAAGTCATCTGAATTGCGTGCAGGTAAACAGCGTGAGATTGAACGGTCGGCGTCGTGAGCACTCCCAGGAGCATCGCGTATAGGCCGACCAAAACTGCTACCGGGATGGAAGCATACTTGAAGAAAGAAACAGCCATTTCGGCGGCTGTCATGGTGGGCAGGTCTGGGCAGCTTTGAGAGAGGCGTAAGCGGCGATGCTTTGTTTTTACCTGAACCCAAGGCAGCCGAGATGACAGCTCGAGAGGAGACTGGCCGTTCAACCGGCGCTTACGGCTGGCTTTCAGGCCGCGAGGGTACAGAGAAGGGGGTCAACTATATTTATATTAATGCCTCAGCGGGTGGGAGATAGGATGGGTGCACGGGTGAGTGTCTCTCTCTACCTTAGTCAGCCAAAGCCCTAAAGTCGGCGGCTACAGAGACGCCCGGACGCGCAACCTGTGGGCGAGCTCTATTGCCGAGAATACGACAGAGGTTGCTCCTGGAACAGATAAAATGATTGAAAGCTGGAAGTTTCGAATATGGTGTGATGCACTGCAAAGGGGGTAAGTGCTCATCATGTAGCTCTGGAGGAAGAAGATGCGAGTAGGCCAGAGACTAACACGTCTTTGGACAATACATGTTAGCATCTATAGTAGTACGCTTCAGAAACATATTATCGCGGTCTCTTAGTCAATTTTAGCGACAATACTCGCTTGACGAATAGAATTCTTTCTTCTCGATGGCCTGCCTAACGAAGAATATCGGCACTCTCCATAAAAGCGTTGTCGCGGTTGATCATACGTACTATTTATATCGTCGCATTGCAGTAAACAGTGGCCAATAGCCTCGTTCAGCGCAACGTCCGCTTTAATGCAAAATGTGGTAGATGAACTGAGCGGCTTGCAATGTATGGCTGAGAAAAAGTCAGAAAATAATGCACCGATACAAGAATATAATTAAGAGGCACGGCGTGTGGATTGTTGCAAAGACTTATACAACACGCTGAGGCGCCATCGTCTCCATGGCCGGCGAGTCGTCATCTACCAAGATTAAACTCAACAGTGTTCAAGGCGCATTGACTTCAACGCCCAATAGTGCATGGTCTGGTGTTTACGGGAGCTCTTGCATAGAATTGTATGAGAATGAAGATAGGATAGACATCTTCATGGGTGAAATTTATTCCTCCCATACGCTACTTATAACGCAAATGGGCTATTCTCGAGACCAATAACAAGTAGAAAGATAAGATTTTTCGGGGAGAGAGTGAGGGAACGGGAGATAATGATAGCAATGAGCTCAACGTTGAATACGTATTCTCTTTTTGAAGAAGAGGAAGACTAAAACGGAGATGAAACTAAGATGAACTCGCATATGCAATATACTAGACAGCGATGTATTCTCTCCGAATGCTACTCTGGAAAATTCAGCTACATACTTTCAGCAGAACTAGTGATGACTTGCTCGTCGTATGTCCACCAATCAACATCAGCAGGCTCAGGCCTGACAGGGTTACCGCGTGTAAAAGACGGCTTTCTGGACCACTCAGTTCGACCAGCGTCCCAGATATGCGGCAGTTCCAAACTCTCCCAGGAGACACGCTTTCCTCTTGTGACTAGCGTACGGATAACGTATCGACGATGGACACGACAGAAGACTTCTCGAAGCCACTCAGGTCCATTGGGAAGCCCCATGGAGATCTTGAAATTCTGCCCTCGACGACGGCTTATGCTCTGCGGATTGTCTCTGGGGGGGTATAGCTGTTCGATGCTGAATTCTGGACTGAACAACACGACAGTGATATGCAGCTCCTCGTCACAAAAATTCTTAAAGTAGTACAAGAATTTTTGGTTGAGAGGATATCGCGCCTTCGTTGGCTCACCATTCGCCGGCACGATGCTCACGTTGAATGGTGGTGGATCGCGCAATCCCTGGCTCCCAAGATAGAATATCTGTCGAAAGCGGGCGAGGTGCGCGAGAGCGATGGCTGCTTCTACGCCATAATCCCTTCTGTTGTCTTTTTTGTGCTTCAGTAGCCACTCTAGAGTATCAGATCCAGCTGGCCACGCAGGTCCTCGGATCTTGACCTCGTCGTCTCCAAATCTATCTAGCCTGAACACGTCTTTGCAGTCTTCGATAGGATCAGTTACCTCAAGAGGGCTGCTAATCCAGTCTTTGAGCTGCGTTTGCAGGTAGTTTCGAAAATCCGAGCCAAAGGCAGGATCCACGTACACTCGAAGCGTTTCCTCTCCTAGATTCCACCGAGACGGAATAACAGTATTGTTGTTTTGTTTCAGTAGCTGCGAAAATCTGTCGGATATTACCGCGCTGGACCAAAACTCGTCCACTTCTGCTATAGACAAGGTATGGTTGAGCATTTCCGAAGGCAGCACAAATTCGGACCCAATATTAACCCCATGGGCTCTGCCGGCCGGGATGACGACCTTGTTGTCAAGTAGCTGTACAGTGAGAGCAGTGGTACCAAACGGCTCAAAATTTTCAAAAAAGAACAATCTATCACAGCCGTATACTTCGGGGAACTGGTCCCGGCCCTTGAGTCGCACATTCAGCTGATCCGATATCATGCGATAAGTCACTTTTATTCTTCCTTTTCCTGCTCCTCCGCCACCACCATTTTTCAAGTAGTCCAACAATTCCCATGTGAAAGCCCCGTAATTCTTGCCATTAACAACTTTCTCCGCTGCATTGCCGTCGATTCCGCAAGCCGTCATGAGCGTGAGATACTTAGGGTTGATAGACCAAGGCCTTGTAATCTCGTGTGAGCTCCCGCGGTAGCTGCTATCGAGGGTGACGACCACCTGGATGCCCTTTTCACTGAGCCGCGCCAACCACTCATTGAGCTGCCATCCACGAACTGCCGGTCTGCCACGGAAAAAGTCCACAGTGATCAAAGAGGGATCTGTAAGCATGTATGTGGGCGAATCTCTGTGCCTAGGAAGTCGTGCCCCGCGTCCAGAGTAATGAAAGAAGAAGAAGTCACCTGGAACGGCATGTTCATAAATGGCATCGAACTTGGCTTTTATGTTGGTAAAGGTTGGTAAGCATTCTGGTGGCTCAGTTGGAAGCTCAGTAGCGCAATCTTCATTGCCGTGGACGGGAAATGACGAAGTGAGGATGGCAACGTCTTGGAACTGGTATTCATCTTGAAGGAACTTGTTGATAGCATCTATGTCGTTAACGCAGCCACGAAAGTTCTGATGCTGTAATCCTTGGTGGCTGGACCATCTCCCTGATTCTTCGTTTTCTGACTCTTCGTTGAGATATAAGTCGATCCCAACCAGAAGGGCATATCGTTTGGAAATCTCTGCAATGGTGGTTTTGCGTCTTTCCCATTCGTCTCTTGAAGTACCGTCTGCGGGTTTTATTTGTTGGGTCTTTTCATTCTCCCGAGCCCCAGGGTGCATCGTATCATCCTCACTGTTCAAGGAGACTTCTTTGCGCAGATTTTCCAGTTCGTGCTTCATTGTATCATCTGAGTCAGTTCCAGACCCATCGCTACTCTCCAGACTCTCTGCAAAATATTCGTTTCTATGGAAATAGTGATCATGTGCCCCCTTTTCAGCGTCTAGGATGATTGAGGCTTCTGGAACGCCGCCTAAATCCGGTGCCCTCTTTCCAGTCTCTAGGATGGGTAAGGCTTCCGGAACGTCATCCAAATCCTGTAACCAGCCTTGAATCTTGGCGATCGTGCTGTTCAATTGGGCTTTGTCGTAGCCTTCATTTTCTGGACCCCAGGGCAAAGATCTGAGGGAAAACGCGTGCATGTCTTCGGCGATGTGGTCAATCAGAGTTGCCTGATCCACCTCACCATCTTCCGGAGCCGGCCAGTAGCAAAGCGGGCAGCAGATGATTTCTGCAGGGGCTGACCGCTTACAGGCGATTTTGAGTGTGAGAATTTCATCTGCAGTGACGGCGTCGCGGTGTTCTTGCAATAAATGTGCGCCAAAGGCGGCCTCTTCGGCGAACTGTGCGTTTTCATTGCATGCGAAGCATGTCCAAAATTCAATCTTATCATGATGTTCCAGGAGATGGGTTTTCCAATCATCTTTCTTGGTATAGAGAATGTTCAGTTTTGGACAGCCCGGTATTATGCAGCTATACGGGCAGACGTCTTCTGCGATGTGCTTTCTGTTTCAAGTTAGAAAAATGTAGTTTATTATCAGTAGCTTGGAAGATGATAGATGAATAAAGGACGGATCTGACGGCTGAAGACCTGAACAATGATGAGGAGCACCATGTCCCTACACTACCAAACATTTTCCTTATCTCAACTTAAATGACACCGCGACAATGTTAATTAGACTTACTTCCATCGATTCTTACCTGCCATCATTGCTGGAAGCACTTGGCAACAGCAAGGACACCTGAAATTAAGCACATCGAGGTTCATTTTGGGCGGATAAGGATAGTCAATTTTTATTACTGTTGTTGACATTTGAGTGGTTGTTCCCTGTGATGGCACAAAGTTCTGCGGCAGCTCGCGTAGGTCGGTCACGCCAGAGGCGCTAGTCCCTGTTGTTACCGATGGATTGTGAAAGTCTTCTGCGAGTGCATCCTCAATTTTTTGTAAAGTTGGATTTGTAGACTTTTCGGTTCTTTTAGACTTATGTTCTTCGCCAGCTTCCAACTTGATCGACTCGGAAACACGTTCAGATGTCGGTATTTTCGGAGCAGCAACCTTGGGTGGTACAGCCTCTAAGCCTGTAGAATGTTTTTGGGCATACAAAAACCGATGCCGCCGTTTCAGGTTGTCGTCAATTAGTTGTGATTGTACGAGACTCAGTGCTGATGGAGCCCTCGATAGGATAACTGAGGTTAGATGGGCGTTCAATTCCTGGTAATCTTTGGGACTGAACGTTCGATCTGCTTTTCTAAGGCGCGAACGAGTACCCGATCGGCGGATGACGACGGCAATCCTAGTTAGCTGTTCTAATATCACATCCACGTGCTTCATCACTTCGGAAAGAGGTGTGTCTGAGACTAGTTCTGAGGTATCATCTGAGAGAAAATCGGAGCTTGAATCATCTGGCCAAGGAGAAAAGGATCGCGAAGAAGCAGCTTGAGGTGACGCGGTTATCTTCCGTCCTCTTTGTTCCTGTTTTGCCATCACCTCACCCTCAGCCTTGCCTGGCTGAGCTGGGATGAATTTCGGCGTCAAAAAAAAATTTGTTTGATTCGGCCACAATCGGGATTAATCACCTAAGGATATACATTTTACCACCATTGTATTCAGCAGCCGCAGCAAGTTAGCTATGGCGTCTCGGGTGTCCGATTTGAGGGCAAGCCTAGCATCCAAAGATGCCTTATAACGAGCAGAAGCACCGAGCCCTGAGGCCCAGAGATTGAAGTCTGCTAGACGATTTTCGGCCCATTTCTTCTTCATCAGCGCTGGGAGCTTTTGACAATTCGCGAAACTGTTGCGGCATTCAGCGGCCGCGTCAAAGATGACCAACTCAGCCTTCATGGCGACGGCTAAGAGTAAGTACCTATTGAAGTGAAGACTTTGGTTTCAAAAATAATGGCAAGAGTCTGGCCAGCCTCCTTACTTGATAGGCCGAGGTGCTGAGGTAATAACATGCTGGCCGAGGCGGGGTTATGCACACTCTTCAGCCGTGTTTGCACCGGCCAATCTCAGTTTTGTCTTCATTGCTCAGCGTTCATGCACTGAAGCAGCCTAATGGATATCGAAGAAGCTCTTGAGCTCGCGTCAAAGGCAACCGAAAAAGTTGCCCATATCGCTACAGCTCTTGGCGCTAAGGATGAGAAACGAACTCTATGCGGCGTATTAGGTGGAGAACTGCTTATTGTCTCGGTATATTTAAATAGCCCGGGATCAGACCAGTGTGAGCTGCAGAATATCTTGAAACTATTGACAGAAGTGGAAAAGATTTCTTGTGTGAGTTTCTAAGTTTTACATCAGCATTTAGGACTTATTACCTATCTACCTACTTATTAGATCTAACATTGATCGATGCTGACGAAATTAAATGTAGTGGCCTACTTCCCCACGTGATGGTTATCCCAGCCTTGAAGGAATTGCACATGCGAAACCTCACACTCGCTCATACAAACAAGCCGAAGAACTTATATCGTCTAGTCTTCTCCAATTAACCTTGAAAGATGTCAGCGATGCTAAAAGGGCTATCCGACTTCTCAAACGTTTCACCAAAGTCGTTGCGAAACCGGTCACCGAAGAGATTAACACGGGACCAAAATCAACGCCTATTGAGTATACTGAGAATGTCAAAACTTTGGTGTATGATGTACTAAATAGTCACATGCCTTGCACTTGTGCACTCGAAATATCTGGCGCTCCAACTGTAAAGCGACATATGGCCAACTTATTTCTCCGAACCGTGCAACCGGAGGACCGATCGGGAAAAATTCATTTCGACATGCTCTTTTTCTCTGCACATTCAAAAAAAGAAAAGCAGTTTGGCTACTGGCAAGATACTCAGCTATTGATCGAAGAGTAAGTTCATCGAACCCTTCACCACGACAATAGAACTGACTCTAAACTTGCATAGGGTCCGTCAACCTCCAAAAAAGCCAGAGCAAAAGTTGAGATTCCAAATTCACGACAATGATACTGTTCCGAATCGCGAATCTAAGAGAAAGACAAAAGAAGTGGACCAAAAAGGTGGCTTCTGCGATCTTATCTGCGAACGGTCTGACTCACGACTTTGTTTGACAATCCATAACGGCAAGCTCCAACAATTTTTGGACTGGGAACCCTTAAAACAGATTGTGGACCACAACCCTAGCACTTCTCTCAGTCAAATTTTACGAGACTATAGTTTTACTCCAAAAATGAAGGCTAGTTTAGCATATATACTGGCACGATCCATCTGGCAATTTTACGATTCTAACTGGATGAAGACTCATTGGACAAGCGAGACAATCCAGTTTATGTGGGAGCACAGTTCTCCCCAGGATAAAACGGCCCCGAGTTTGTTTCCAGCAAAACCCTACTTCTCTGTACGTTTTGGTGAGGTTGATAATGATGCTTGCGAATGGAGCAGTACTTGCCAAGAGGTTCATAGATATCCGCGAGTCCGTGCACTCGGTATCATACTGGTCGAAATAGGGAACGGCTTACCCCTTCCAGAACCTGAAGAAGAACTTTCACCGCTATTGAAAATCAATAAGGCCTGGTCATGGGCCTGTAAAAAGTCCAACGAGAAAAAAGCATGGCCGGATTTTGATTACCCAAAGTACCGGACTGCTGTCCATAATAGCCTTGATCAACAAATCTTCAGCGCGGCCCCTTTCGACCTACAAGTTAATGAGGATAAAATGGCTGAAGGACTAAAGAAGCGAAGGAGAATTCTCTACGAGAAAGTTGTATTTCCTCTAGAAGAGCTTCTCACCGGGACTGGGTGGAAAGAAGACCTGCACAAAGATAGTGAACCCTTAGAGCCACGTACGATATCCGCCACAGAGGTCGCTCCTAAGACGCTTAATGTACTGGGAGTAGAAGGAGAAGAAGGTATAGACATCAATGCTGACCGCCGTCGGTAAGAGATTTCCAATGAAACTTCTCGAGATGTTTTTAACATACCTTCGCTGACCGTCTTTAGTTGCAAGAAAACCCAGGAATGGATAACGGAATTTCAGAGACTGTCCGTGAAGTTCAATATTTCTAGTAGCGAGACTCGACTCAGAGTCGCCGTTTTAGACACCGGTGTCGATTACAATCACAAAAAGTTTCGGAAAACCTCACACATAAAGGAGAGAAAATCGTGGGTGGATGATAAGCCCGATGAGGATGCGTGTGGCCACGGCACGCACATTGTAGGTGCTATATTGTCACTAACAGAAAATCTCGACATATATATTGCCAAAATTGCAACATCTGATACATTTACTGACAAAAATTCGATTGCTGAGGTATGTCTGGGTTCCTACCTAAGGAAATGTGTTAACCTGTTGTAGGCCATCAAGCACGCCCGAACAGTGTGGAAGGTTGATTTGATCTCTCTTTCATTCGGATTTCAGGAATCGTTCAAGAGCATCGAAGATGAGATCAAAGAATGCATTTACTCTGGAATTCCAGTTTTTGCTGCCGCTTCCAATGATGGCATGGACGGCAGACGAACTTATCCAGCGAAATACGACGATGTTTTCTGTATTCACGCAGCAACGGGAGAAGGCAACAAGACTACTTTTAATCCACCCCCCCAAGAAAAAGAGGATAATTTCATGGTCGTAGGTGACTGCATCAAATCATCCTGGCCGGGACGTGACGACAGAGGCGAGTGCAGATACAAGCTAAAATCCGGCACATCATTTGCAACTCCAGTGGCTGTTTGCATAGCCGCTTTTATGATTACTTATGTGAGAGAGACTATGCCAGATCACAAAAGTTGGAGAATAAATCCCAAGAGTTCAAAAGGTGTAAAGGAAATTTTCCGGATCATGGCGACAAAGAGTGATGGTTATGACTTGATAAGCCCATCGGGGTATTTTGGGAAGTTTTGGAAATCAGAGGTCATGATCCAAGAACAGATCAGAGACAAGCTAAAATACTAGAAAGCATGAAGTGAATTTTAACCCATACAAATAGACAAGGCTACTATAAAGGCTGTGTTGATTACTTAGATATCGAGATCTTGGAGGAGCAGATCGTCCACAGTGGTTTCATCTTCTTCCTCCTCTTCCTGATCGCCAAGCATACGACCAGCATCAACGCTGGGGCCCTTGTTCTTTAATATTAATTCTTGTTTGTTGAGAAACTTAGTTGTTATCCTCTTCAGCTCCAGCGCGAAGATCTTGCTCTGTCCACTCCTCGCCTTAAATACCGTCGCTTTCTCCCGGTGTCCCTCGAGTTTGACCTCTGGATTTACCGCATCTCCCGTCGTAGCGGGAAAACCAGCCCCCAGAGCGATCTCGCCTAAGGGAAGCTCTATATGGCCCTCCCACTCCCTCTC
Source organism: Trichoderma koningiopsis (assembly GCA_022985005.1). Classification (NCBI taxonomy): domain Eukaryota; kingdom Fungi; phylum Ascomycota; class Sordariomycetes; order Hypocreales; family Hypocreaceae; genus Trichoderma; species Trichoderma koningiopsis. Next base: position 1,479,081 of record JAJPEM010000006.1, on the reverse strand, counting down.
ATTCAAACCTTCATATGATATCTCGACGTCCTCGCATACCATGATACCCGTTACAAGACACACGGGCTTTGGAATGCTGAACAGCGACATCCACTCGGGTACGCGGTCCTTGACATCCGGGTCCTCCTTAAGTCTACTCCAAAATTTCTCATACTTTGGGATCCTCTTCATCCACACGAATTTACCCTGTAAGTGCACCTTGTCTTCAGTGTTTCCCTTCAGCGAGATCCGGGTGATACTCTGAGCGGGTGACGCAGTGACGGCGTTTGCGGTCGAAGCAGAGCTTTCCACCACAAAATCGGTGAAAGATCCCGTCACAGGCTTCTCGACAATATATTTATCTGGTGCTTCGGGTTCGTAGTCGTTGATGGGGTCGAGGTAGTGTTTCACAACGGCGCCGAGGATCTTGTCTGCGAATTCGGCCGCATCCAGCCATGCCGAGTACTTGAGGATCACGAACTCTGGATCGCCTTGCATGTTGGTAGAGCAATCGAAGCAGAAAAAGAAGCTGAAAAGAAGTTGGAACTGTTGAACGAGTAAGAGCGACCGTATTACGGCCAGCCAACACGATTGAATGGGATAAATTAAGTTAGACAAGCTGTCGAACCTGGTTGACTCTTCAACTCGAGTAGTAAAGCTATCGACAGAACGGGCTACTGGAAACTCAAAGAGTCGACGAAGAAGGTAGCGTTCCTTTCAAGCTAAATTGCATTTGGGTTAGAAATGTGTGCATCGAGGGCCTCCAGTAACCTAAGTAGAGGGGAAGCGGCGAGATTGGGCTGCAAAATGCAGGTGAACATAAGCGGCATAGAATGGGTGTGTGGGAGCCAATTGAAGAGGGCTGTTGGTGAATAAGGTATATGTAGCCACATAAAAGGTTTCAGGTACTTCTCATTACTATAGCATCAATACTCATGGAACTTATACATTGAAGGAGCAATAATACCATAGGTCCACGCATTATGATGGTCTCTAACAAGACGATCCCTCACGAGGCAGGGTAGTAAGAAAGATCCGATGCCAACGACTACATAAAATTCATACAAGTTGAACATCAGAAATATGCGGCAAAAGCAGCTCTTCAAACTCATGTGCGTCAAACGTTCTTTTCGGTCGCACGGTTGTCATCATGCCAATGCGGCGAAACTTGTCTTTGCCTGGAACAGGAGCGACACAGAGAAGAGCAAAAGACAAAGGGCGCGATGAGCCTTGCGGTGTGAACGAGTAACTCGCAAGCAGAATCATGTGCGTCACCATCTTCCACTCCTCTTTTTGACTTGCATCGTCAAGAGACGGATACCCTTTCAGAAAAGGCAGTTTGACATCCAGGGCCATGTAGATAATATCATCCTCTTGGCTGCCATCGTCGAATGCGACCGCTTCTCCTGTGCAAGCAATCAAAGGAGCCCGGATCGTCAGTACTCCCTTTCCGCTGCCAAATACATTTACTCCGTCAGCCAGATGGCTTCGCTCAAGACGAATCACCTCGACCCACGACTTTGGATCCACGCCATACCACACCCAGCTCGTAAAGCTTACAGCCCTCCCACTTGACGGCCATGCCCAGGATGGAAAGAGGCCTCTCTGTATACTCTCGGAAACTGGCTCCTCCCCGGAGGCAGACCAGACTAAAAGGTCCCTCAGAAATGGTTCCCAGCACCCAAAAGCATAGTCTTTTCTTGTATAAATGTCTGGCCATCGTCTGCTAAAAGCCGCAGACAAACCCTCGAGCGCAGCAACACGGTCCGTGAACTGTGTCAGCAGACGCGCAGAGTACGTTGTGACAATCTCAGTCCATAGATACGAAAAGGTCTTGAACAGGTCCTTGTTCGAATCGGTAAACAGCCTCTTTGTAGATACATGGCCGATACAGTATCGATGATTAAACACTCGGTCGCCGTCTTCGTTCTTCACCTCTAGGCGACTCTTTCTACATTCACATTGGACCGCGCTGGCGCACACCTAAGACAGCTCGCCTTTGCCGATATAGAGAGCTCTCTTAGCTAGGAACCGTTCTTGGAACGTCCAGGCGCGGTCTTCGATGGTGTTTAGCAGATCCACGCCATCCTGGTCAAATGTCTCGCGCGCCCAGTGACCCGGGAGGCGTCGACAACGCTCGTGCTCCATTCTCTCTACCAATACCGTTACTTTGCCGTCTGTCTTGCTCTCGGAATCGGCTCCTACGTGCCGGGGATATTCCAGCTCGAAAACCTTTGGCTGAGAAGGCTGCAACTCGGGTGGTCCAAGTGGACAGCCTTCTAGCACATCAGCGGTGCCTGAAGCAGAGATGACAAGGAGCGCGCCCGAGTAAATGTCTGCCATCCGCGGTATCTGAGCCATCTTGTCGGCTGTGTCATCTTGGATGATGCACAAGGCATCGACCCACAGATACTGCTGCCCGAGCTGCTTGCAGACGGAGACGATGTCCCGGATAGTTTGCGGAAGGGAGTTTACCGAAATGCCCTTTGAATGCTGGGCCAAGTTGCTCGTGTATGTGCACAGGTTGCCGCCTCTACGTCCCCAACAGTAACTGAGAGCGACATATGTTGCCCCAGCGGGAGGATCTTCGATGCTGACTAGTTGTATCGTCTTGTCCTGTGAGATATCAAGAACGCGTCGGGGCCATTCGTATTCTTGACGCTCTGCATTGCATGTCTCGTGAGAAGCCACGCAATCCGCAAGCCATCCCTTGGCTACTGCAATGCGTTCTGCGTCGTTGTCTTTGATTGGGCGGTAGTCTCTATGCGTAGGCGTGGGGGCAATGGGAATCCCTAATGTAGAGTCCGACCTGGCGTGCTTTTCGGAATCTGAGAAGATTCAGCATTCGGTGCTAGCAAGGTTTGGGATACTGTGACGTTACCAGCAACGATGTATATTTTATACCCTTTTGCTGTTTCAAAGCTGTCCTCTGGTGTAATAACTCCAATCTCTAACGTGTTGTCGTGCCAGATACTACCAGCCAGTTCCGTCCCTGGGTTCGCAGTATCTATCACGCGCGAAAGAATTTCCCTCACTGCCCAACATCTTGCACACTTGGATTCCACGATGCTCGACAGCCTAACCCGCTTGTCGTATACCTGGCCGAATATCTCTTTACAATGAGGACACTGCTCCCAGGGCTTTGCACTGTCTTCAGCATTCATTTTAATCTCGTTCAAAAGCGATTTCATCAGAAGAAACATTACGAATTAGCGGGGAGCAGTGCGGAAGTAGCCGGCACATAGCCAATCAAATCCTGCGGCAGCCTAACCTATTGCTTAGCTATTGAATAAAAAAGAGTTTTATGATAGAGATGAAGTCCTGAATCCATCTTGCAGTTTTATATAAAGAAAAAAAGAGAATTTCGAACTTAGTTTAATTGCCTGTAAATAAGTATAATCCGAGTGTCTCTTTCTAGGACAAAGGTAACTTTTTGCAGTTGTCAGGCTTAAAATCATTTGTGCAGGTCCAAAGACAAGTACGCACTTAGCTAAATTAGTGGAACACCCAAACGATTTAAAACGTCAAGTGTTCAGAAGAGTTACTACCAAGTAATTACCAGTGGCTGTATCTTGGTGGGTTTGCAGATTCGAAGAATGTAGTGCAGATTACGCAGTTTAAGTAAAGATTTTGGCATGACTCTCTCTACTCGAGCTTACCTCTTCGCATTACAGAAAAGCACATTAAATAACTGTCACCGTCATCTTTTCACACTTCTCCCACCAGCACGGTCTCTTATACGTCTCTGCCTTGGCCAATCCTATCCGCTGATAGCAGCCCTCCCGGTCCAAACTCTCAACGAGCACCATCAACCGACACTGTCTCGACTCAGGACACCTGGTCGTATAATTCGGGCAACAGCTTGGATAGTCCCTGTGCATGACTGAACCGGGTTTGTCGCCGAGGACCAAGCAGAGCACAGCGGTGCGGCTCCGTTCCCAATCTCTGGGCTCGCCGTCGCTGATAAACTCGGCGTCGGCAATGGCCTTGTCCTTGTCGTCGAAGAGTTTACGTGCAAAAGGCTCGCCTGCAAGGAGCCATAGTTTGTTTACATGTCCGCGGATGATGAGCTCGCCGCCAGTAACGGCCCCATAGGGATTCTGGTCCGACACGAGCGTGGTCTTGCACGACACGACTTCGGCGCGGGCATAGTCGGTGTTGCCACGGTCGTAATGAAGCTCCCCTTTCATGGTGGCCCACGACCACGACGGAGCCCCCGACTTTGTGGCGTTGGGATCGGAAAGCCAGTTCTCCCACATGAGATCGTGCACGAGGTAGCGACCCCAGAGACCAGCGTAGTACTCGGTCTTGAAGTGCGCGGCAAAGGCCTGCGCAATGGCCGAGATGGCAGGCAGCCGGTCGCTTTCAACGGTGAGCTGCCTCGTCGAGTATTTGTTCAAGATGTAGTGCCAGGATGTGTAAGTCCCTCCGAGGGCGTTGAATGCCTTTCCGGTCTGCGGAGTTTCCGGGACGGCCAGCTCGTCAAGTTCCTTGAGAGGAGTAAACAAGTAGCCGCAGAGTATGGACCAAAAGCGCCAAGGGCTGTCTTCCTCGCGTCTTTCGCGGGAGTCTCTGGAGGTGGCGTGGAAGTCGGGCTGGTAGCCAGTCTGGCACTTCCAGACCATGTGCATGTTGGTGAAGATTAGAAGGCGGGGCGTGAGCAGGGCCTCCTGGAGGGTCCAGCCGCGGTTGTTGATGGGCTGCTGGTGCGCAGAGACACTCGCAAATGATGACGAGCCCTCTGAAATGATGACTGAGCCCACGATGTCTTCCTTTACCCGCAAGGGGTGATAGAAGGCTCCGATGCTGGGGTCGTGGTAGTCAGTCTGGAGGAACCCTTGGGTAGCGGCTGAGGCACTCGCCACCGAGATGGTGAACTGCGTCTTTTGGTAGATGCCCATCATCTTGGCCATCTCTGCCTGCTTATCCTCGTCACTGTCCTGGATGATGCAAAAGGCATCGATCCAGATATACTTCAAACCCATGCTCCGGGTGACTTGAAAAGCGTCCTTGATTGTCTGGGGCAGCTGATCGTACGGGAGTTCCTTTTGGTATCGCTCGTACCGTTCGCAAAGCGTCTTGAGGACCTGGTCTCCTCCCCAGCAGTAACTTAGGGCGCAATAGTGACCTTTTTGCCCGCTGGTCTCGCACAACCGCACAGATTCGGGCTCGCCCAGGCGAGATACCTCAATAAGTCTCGTGGGCAGATCGGTGGGCAGGTGTGCGGGACAGTCGCCATGGCTGGCAAGGCATTCGTCCATCCACCCGCGTGCCTCAGCAAAGCTCTCGGGCGACTCAAAGTCCTGGAGCAGTGCTTGCGCATGGACGACGGAGGCCGCTGGATCGTCTTGACAGAAAAGAATAAGTAGGAACTCGCTACAGTCAGCATCTAGATCTAGGCCTCAACTTACCTGGTGTTGCATACATGGCCCATGACAAGTCGCCGCCGCTCCACTCAATCCCGCTCCGACTCCAGATCCACAGAACGTTGTCGACCCATTGGTAGCGGATGCTCAGCCCGAGCTCTTCGTCAAGCGGCGGATACCAAGCTGGGCGCCGCTTGTCGAACAAGAGCCCTGTCTCATCCTCCGAATCGCCCGAATAGTCTGAACCGTCCTCGTGCTTCTGATGGTATCTGCGGTCGCGACCAGCAACAGCCTTGCAAAACACGCAGCCAAAGACAGCGGCCTGCTCGAGCTCACGCCGAGTCCGGCAGTACTCGTATCCGCGAGCCTCGTACCACATGTGATGCCGGATGCTGTTGGGGTCTGGGTTGGCTTCATCCCGGTATTCGGTGAAGAGCCGGGAGCACGGGTCGCAAAGCTTGAAGCGCGGGAAGTCTTGGGCGGACTTCATCTTGGACGGCTTCCGTTTACGAGTCTATCTCTAGTTAGTACTTGGGGCAGTGATGCTTGTCTTTCCAAATTACCTCGTTCACTAGTGCAAAAGGCCAGAAAAGGTGAGACCCACGGGTCCGATGAATGTGTGTTGAGGAAGATAGCTAAATGGTAGAAGATGTGTGCTTTTACAAGTCGTTCAAAATATCTTGAGTTGATCGAGACCGGGCGGTGCGGCACGCCCCGCGCCGTGTTTAGCGCCAAAGGGAAGAGCCGCAGCCAAATTTAAAGTAACATGAACTAACAAGGACGCTGGCGATGTCTTCGTAAAAGCGATACAGATAATGAAGAGCTTCTCCTAGGATACTATGCACAAGACAGGAATGATTTATTCTCTCATCCGACGTGTAAATAAAACACATCTCTCCTTAGTAGCTAACAAGATGCTATAAACTGTACAATTCAAGATTTAACACCTTGTATATCTTCTAACTTTTACACTAGCGGCAGCAAAAGAAAGAAAAAGAAACAAGATATGAAACATAATAAAACCTTGATATTTTGCTAATCACGAAGTAATACTATTACTTCCTCATCAAGTATCTAAAAACTGTAATCTGAAAGAATCCCCGCCCCCAAATGGTATGCTCTTGTAGCTTACTTTTAATTGTAAGTTTTTTGACATTTGTAAGACTGCCTCGGAAGTATCGTCTGTATATTTAGCCGTTTCCAAAAATTCCGCTCTAGTTAACAATTCAATCAATGATGCGTCGGGTGCCACTTCTACCATAGCAAATTGCGGGCTGTCAATTGTGAATAACGGGATCTCAAACTGCCTTTTCTGATCATTTGCGATTTCTCGAAAATAAGATCGCGTAGCAAACCGTAGCTTATTTTCCACATCTTTGATAGTTTTTGATAACTCGAAAATATGTATTGAAATGTCAGTACCAGTTAGCTCTTCTAATCGATAAAAGAACTCAATGGCGCTTAATGAGTCCAAACCAAGCTCCAATAGTGTGGATGTGGGGTTGATTTCAGACGTCTCTAAACGAAGTGTAGCGGCCAAGGTCTCGATAATAATCTCTCTGAGTTTGGCGTTATTCAAGGGAAGAGAAAGACATTTATTTAAGTATAAGGGATCAGATATCATGGTAGAGCTCTTAGAGTGACTTTTGCCTTTCATAACAACCAAGTAACCTGGTTGTAGGAGGCTTGTCGCAATATGAACTATAACATAATTTGTACCATGTTGGTTGTGGAGCGTAAGGTTTAGTAAAGAATCTGTAGATCTCTCTGGAGGAAACATGCCTGCGATAAAGTAATCAGGAGGCAGAGGTCCAAAATCCAGCTTGCAGTCCAATCTAGGCCGAATTAAGTCTCCATGCCTGTAAAGACAGGGGATATATATTGTCATCCTCTTGCTTTTAACAATTTCATTCTCTTCTACCCAGTGGGGGATTCGATTACATAGCCGATAATATTCGTCTGGCTTGGGCTTCGCCCCATCGGCCCGTGATAAACATCGAGCGAGCGGCACAGCAAGTAGACGTGTCGTGACAGCCTTTGCGTCTGTTGCTGCCATAGTGCAATTCAAGATGCAATACAGTATGTCTCCATTGCCAAAGTCTCCAAAAACCGGTAGGTCAAGTCGGAGTCCCCTTTGTGATATCGAGAAGCCATCTCCAGGGGCTGCCGCACCTCTTGAGGCCATCCCTCCACAGTTGTGGAAATCTCGGGGTGATCGCGCCAGGGCCGTGGAGACACTCCCCAATGTGCTGTCCTTGAGACTGAATCCCCATGCTAAGATAGTCTGATCATCAAGCCTTTTCATTATCTCTTCTTGGAGGCGTTGGAAAGCCTTAGGTCCTTCACCGTACAGCAACGGCATGTTGACGTCAAAAATTCCTAGGAGACAATATGCTATATCTTCTTCTTTGGTTGTAGTGCGACGCGAAGCCCACGACATTCTTTGTGCTATACTAGTAGAGTCCATGGCCCAGCGTATATCAATAACAGAGTCAACCAGCACCTCTTGGGAGATACCAGTTGCCTCAGAGATCTGTTCTCGGAGAGATATCTTGTCTCCAAACTCCCGCCAAGTCGCATCAAAGAAACGAACCGACGGCGGAGCAAGAAGCTCCTGAAGGGTCCAGCCCCTGGTGAACCAGCGTGCCCGCATATAATCTTGCAACGCTGACTGTTTCTCTTGAGGCTCTGCGCTGGGTCCAGGGTGGCTAAAATCGGATATATAGACGTAGCATTCAATCGACATCTCATACCATTTAAACATTGAGTTGATTGCCTCTTGAAGTTCTGTGCTGTTTGATTTGTTGATACAGCAGGTATCAATCCACACGAAGTCGAGTGCATCCTCAATCGCTTGTTGACAGCATTTGGTTACTTTAGCCCAGCCGCTTTTTGACTCTCGATAAGAATGCCCATTCATAATATCCTCAAACGTAATTTCATCGGTTTCCCATGTATGAGATAGCGTTGCGTAAGGGGGTATCGCATCACCAACAAACTCATGGAGTGTTTGCGTTTTTGCACACAAAAGCCGCATATTGTAGACTTGTTGGTGTTTTTGGTGTGTTTCTTTCTTGAGTGGTCGTTTCCAAAGAGCGACTGTAAGACAAAGAATGAGAATCTTCGCTTTGAATATTACACAAGATTTTGATGAAACTAATAAGACAATAAAGTAGAGTAGTACTAATGTAAGGGATAAGTAGATGCATGTAGAGGTAACAATGTAGGCTGCAAAGGAGGCTGTGCCGCAGTAAGGCACCAATATGGTAAGGCGCTAATATACATGTACTAAGGCAGCAATATAGGCTACAGGAGTAAGCGCTTTCAGATGAGAAAAACAAGCCTGTTTTAGGTTTTCAGAAACTTATCGTGGATTCAATAAGGGGCATGGAAAGAAGTCAAGAAAAGAGGCCCCCTTTGGGTTATCTGGAGGCAGACTCACCTTTGAGCACAAATTTTACACCACTTTCCGCCTACATGGCTTCCATGAGTGCAGAGATCACCCATCGCCAGTACATGACTTCACCAAATGAGAATCTTCCGGCTGGTCAGATAGTTACACAGCTTATCTATAGGCAGAGTGTCACTTGGGAACAGCTTGGAGAAGTATACGGTGCGATGCCCCGGTGTCTTCTTTGGAATGCAGTAAATGTATTACTTAACGAGCCAATGGTTGCCCCAATTTGTGGCGCAGTAAGGCAGAATAATCATCAAAACATGTAGTTTGCCCAAGTACACAATCGCTGCGGTCTATTGTATGTGGCCATGCTTTGTTGAAACCCATTGGCTTAGATGTTGCCAGAGGAAGAACTTCCACGTCCAGTCCAATTTCGCAACCATATTAAACATGTACTTACCAAATAGTTACCGTAGTTCAAACCATATCAACGGGCTACCAGTAATATATAAGTTTCTTTCAGTGGCGAATACATCTTGTAGTATCGCAGGCTGAAGGCATCGGACGCAAGTATATAAAGCAAATAACAGAAATAATTTAATGTATACAACCATAGGAGGTGGAGCGAGGTCCCATCAAGCCCTTTTCTCGAGTTTGATGTCTCCTATTTTTTACATCCCGAAACCCTGAATCTAGAGCCATATGATCCCAGTCTTAGTACCTAGGTAGTCAACCAATCCGCGCTACCCATGAGAACTTCATGCAGTCTTTTTCACTCTTCTTTTTGCCTTTTTTTATGTCTAAAATTATTAAAATTATCTACCCTACATACACTTTTGTAAGCAGTATGGTGAATTCGGTATTAATATTCATCCAGCGATCAACAGATATGAAGAAATCCAATTAGAGGTCGACGAACCGTGAAATGAGCTAAGCCTCGATGCTGTTCGGGTCTAAAATGGACCTGTCTATGTGGCGCCCAGCTGGTGCGTCGTATCTCGTTATGGCGGAGAGCGTATTCGAAACGGAGACTCGTATCTCGTTTAACCAGCCCAGTTCATGTTAGAACATCGAGAACGGCACCCTCAGTGCGGCTGAAAAGCCTTCAAGACCCAAGATTGTCTTTATAGCGGGTCTTATTTTGGTTCAATTAAATGGGAACTGTATATGTGGCCAAGGACTCGCCGTGCTTCTAATTCTTTTATATACTTGCTGGCTGTCTAGTATTCGCCTCAATTTGTAATTTGTCGACCAAAGCGCAACAAGCTTGCCATATCCTTTGTTTTATCTATCCGTCTTGTTTTTTTTTTTTTTTTTTTTTTTTCCCACACGCGTATTGCCTCTACCATGGCTTTCGAAAATTACAAACCTTCGCTTGACGACCCAAACGCTTGGGTACCCTACCGATACTATCCTAGCGTTCCTGCTGCCGCCATATTCATCGCTCTTTATTCTATAGTAACCATTGCTCACATCGCTATCATCGTCACACATCGAACATGGTCATTCACGCCTTTTGTAATTGGTGGCCTCTGTGAGTTTTTTCACTTTTGTCTTTTTTGATACACCAGCTGCCCGCAAGCTAACACGAAGTAGTTGAACTCATCGGCTACATTGGACGGGTTATATCGGCCGGAGACATTTGGGCTCTAGGACCATATATTGTTCAGAGCATCTTACTTCTTGTGGCACCGGCGTTGTTCGCTGCATCGATCTATATAATACTCGGCCAGATCATGGTCGTTACTGACGGAGGAGAATTCTCTTTGGTGCCGAGGAGATGGTTGACGAAGGTATTTGTCGCTGGAGATGTCGTTTCGTTTCTTCTACAAATGGCCGGTACGTGCGCAGAGTAACTCCTCTTATACAGCGTGACATGCTGACGAGAGACTCAGGTGGCGGTATTCAAGCAGCTGGCACATTAGATTTCCTCAACCTTGGCGAGAAAATCATCATTGCTGGGCTTTTTGCACAAACTGTCTTCTTTGGGTTTTTCATCGTCGTTGCTATAACCTTTCAGGTACGATTCACGCGACATCAAGAGGCATTGAGACTTGCCAAATGGAAGAAGCACATGTATACGTTATATGTCGGCTCTTTGCTCATCATGATCCGATCCATTTTTCGCGTTGTCGAGTACTTGATGGGTAATAACGGCTTCTTACTTCGTCACGAGTACCTTCTTTACATTTTCGATGCTACACTGATGTTTCTCGTCATGGTTCTATTTCTTTGGGTTCATCCAAGTCAACTTAAGTCTTCGCTCTCCTCCGAAGAATCGTCCTATACTTTGGATATTAGCGCAATCGACACCTTCAAACAGAAGGGATCTTCTCGCCACCCAAGCCATCGGGTGTAGATGGGTATTTGAACGTTGTCTCCTTTGCGCTTAATACTCATTGTTTTGCTTTTACAGTGGACTTCAAGTATGGTCTATAACTTACAGCAGTAACTAGAGCTGCAAATAGATTGAAGATAAAAGAAATTTTACCTCGCGTACATACGTTGATTCCCCACGTCGAAACAGAGACGAAAGAATTTTAAGTTTGCTTACTGAATGTATTACCATTGTATTCTTCTTTTCTGCCCTATTCATGCGAAATTCAAAATTAGAGAAGTCTTGCTTTACTCGAAAGATATGGGCAACATGGGTTTGGGGGGCTGAGTCCAATTGTGGATGAGAAGGACCCAGAAATAAGGATTAAGTCCATACAGATTTGTTCATCGTATTTCGTTCCGTATATAGCCCCGTTAGTTCTTCGCTTAGATCATCGTAGCGCGTTCGTATCTCGTATAGTTCGCGCCCATGTCCGAACTAAAACCCAGTCTAGTAGTCGGTTGGAATGGAAATGTATAGTGTCACGCTCGCACCTACTCGTTCCTCGTCTTCTCTCGCTCGCTCATTCGTGGTTCCGTCTCTCCTTATTATCTTCACTGTGCAATCTGTGGTTTCTCACACGTATTATAGCCACGGCAATGGCAGACTCATCTCCGCCCGCAAGCAAACGCCGAGCTCATACGAAATCGAGAACAGGTTGTGCCGAGTGCAGGAGAAGACGTGTAAAGGTAACTTTCCGTAGATCCCTGTGCCCGCAACTGCGCCTGAAAGCGCTCGCGTTGCAGTACTCAAATCAATCTAACGCCTTGTCTCTACAGTGCGGAGAAGAGAAGCCGAGTTGTAGACATTGTTTCCGTCGAAGCATCCCATGTCTGTATCCGTCTCAGGATACTCTTCCGATTCACCCGGCCAAAGCGAGGTCGTCGCCCATACGTGTGGCAACAGCAGCAGCAAATGAAACTGTCGCTGCCACCACAGCTCAGCCGTCGCAGTCTCCTTTGCCCGCTGCAACAAGCTGTTCATGTCATTCGCCATCCAGAAGGGCTGAGAAGAGTGATGACGCAATTCCAACTTACACCATCAAGGACATGGCTCTATTACACCACTGGACATGGTCGACGAGCCAGAGCGTCGCTGACTTCCCCGATGTGAGCCGCTACTGGCAGACCGTGTTTCCGCAGATTGCGTTTGAGCACACTTTCGTTATGCAGGCTATTCTCAGCTTGGCGGCTTTGCACCAGGCATACCTTTACCCGGAAAGAAGAAAGCAGCTGACAATGGAGGCTATGCGGTATCACAACCAGGCAATACAAGGCTTCCAACGCGGCATTGACCGTATGAATGATAGCAATAGCGATGCGCTGTTCGCTTGCTCCTCGTTAAACGTCATTTATGTGTTCGCCATGTACGGGCAACTTTACGACGATGCGGAATTCGACATGACCCCGGCAGCCCGAAAGTCACGAATACTAGGCGCGGAGTGGCTTCCATTGGTACGTGGTGTTGAGTCCATTGTTCATCCCGTGTACCAGCGCGTCCGACTCGGGCCATTGAGTTCGCTATTGAGCATTGGGAACTGGGACCACCTGGATCCAGACTCCAAGCGTGTAGCCAATGACGAGCACTTCCGCAGCCTTGGCAGTATATGGGCAGATAGTGGCGACCATGAAATCTATGACAAGACGTTATTTCTTCTCAGAAAATCTCTAGCATATATGAAACAGTTTGAAACGATAAATGCTGAGAACGCGGAGACCTTTACTTATAACAGGAGATTATCCGGGCCCCTTGTCTGGATATACGTCACTCCTGGGGAATATTTTCTGCGATTACACCAACGGCAACCACATGCGATGCTGCTCTTTGCTTATTTTGGTGTGGTACTTCACAGCTTGAATGGTTACTGGTTTTTTGAGGGATGGGGAAGAAATATCGTAGAAGTAGTTGATGAATTATTGGGGGAGTTTTGGAAACCGTGGACAGAATGGCCAAAACAGGTTGTAGGTCTGTCATAGTGGTTTAATCTAGGCACTTATCTATACAGGTATGAATGAAGGCTATCTTTGAGAAATCTAAAGGCTATGAATCTTCAGAACGAATAGTGATTCAAAGGCATCACCATCACAGGATTCAAATTCACCCACGCTAGCTCACGTCCGACCCAAGTCTTTGATGGTATTCGGTGAACACTCTCAGATTGAATCCATCATCCATCGCGGTTTTGTGCTTCACAGATGCTGCTAATTCGCTCGGATGTACCACATTCAATAAAACCATGACCAAGAGCATGAGCAGAGCATCAAAGATGTACAAATATGCTTCATGGTGAAGCAAATACCCATCAAAGCCCTGGAGATACTCTACCACTCTGAAAATAGATCTCACCATAATGAGGATACTTGCAACATAGAGGGCAGTCATGTGTTTCTGCCATGGGAGCTCGTTGGGTAGACGGATCGTGGGCACGCGACTAATGGACAGGTGGAATTTGACAGCGACAACGATGAAGAAACCGAAGAAGACGAGCTGAACAAAGAGCCCGACGATGATAATGTGTGCCCCGGTCTCTAGAGCAGAAGCAGTACCTGACGCCTGATAACCGCCACCTAGATGTAATTGACATCTTAGCTATTGTCTCATAACAAGATTGAGAACGAAGCCAACGATGATACGGCTTGATTCTATACATACCGCCGCCTTGGAGAAAAAAGGAAAGAATGTCTCCGAAAACAAAGATTTTCGTCAACCACTTCTTTCGAATAAGGCAATGAGACTCGCCATTCACAAGAGAAATGATTCTCCCCAGCTCCATGTAGATTGTCGCGGCAAAGAGAGAAGGTGCGACGAGAAGGAGGAGAGACTGGGTGATATACGGCCCCAGAGTCCAGTTTGGCGATTCTTTGCCGGACACACAACGGGCAGCATAACCAATAAGCTCAACTAGCAGAGACTCAGCGTTAATAAAAGGGTTGCTGCTGTCTTTCCTACTCAGACTGACGGGATGAAAGAATCTTACATGTGCCACCAATTATGAAGGGAATGACGAACCAACACCTGGTCCGAAATGACTGGTATGTATGGAAGCTGGTTGTACCCAAGAAAAGGAGGACAAAGGTAACAGCCCCGCCGATAGTAGGGTTGTAGTGATAAAGCTTGAACTCCTGTATACTAGAGCTTATCTCTCTGACGATCAAAACGCCTACTGGGAATTGGTTGTCGGTATCCATGACAAGCAAAAGAATATAAAGGAGATGAACGATTCGCAAAACTAAAAATGCCATGGTTCTCTATATGACAGCAAAATTGATAAGAAAAGGAGAGTGTATTGAAAAGGAGAGGTAGTAGTAGGCTGATCAGAAGAATAGCATCAGTATATAAGCCTCTCAACGAGGAAAGTTCAAGTATAGTAAGTCGAAACATTAGCACTGTCTTTGCGGAATGGCCGAGCTAAACGGCGGGACTGGTGGCTGAGTTTTCTCAGATAAGCGTATGCTCCGACGTCTACCATGATGGCGCAGTATAATATGTAGAAGATTAGAGCGGATATGTGTGGCCTATTATAGAGACGGCAAACTCCCGAGATCCACTCCAATCTCCCATACATAGGCTGATTTTGGAAGCCATTGCGCTCGCCGAGCGCCAAGTCTAGTCGGATAGCGAGCCCATAGACGCACTCAAGTCTAAACTGGGGAGGAAGGCATTCCCTATTGTAATAGCAATAGTTCCCTTGCCCCGACTTAAAAATTATTTGGGGAGGCTAGTTAAAGAGTCACCCACATATTTCTAGTCAAAGCTGGCCACTCGGCTTCAATACAAGGCGGATTGTTAATCTTCATAATGCAAAAAGTAGCATGCACCACAAGTCTATACTCCAATTTATCGTCTTTCTACATATGTTTGCCTCTAGGGCTTTTGGGATCGTGTATATGTAATGAAACCTCGAAGCAGTTTGGGCATAGCGAATTATTCAACATTCTTTGCAAGGCAGAGTCATCCATCTCTTGGGGTTAGATCAAGGTCAAAGCCTTGCAAGATGAAACTACATAGATAGTCTGTCATTTTCGCAAACGTTTCAGGGATTATTTAGAGGCGCAGCTAAGGACCTAAATTATTAACAAGCAAAAGAGGCTACTCTCGTTGTCTCACGCCCATGAGAGTGGCATTATCGTATTTCGTACTCGTATGTCAAAGACTCCATAAACTCAGGATGGTTCCAACTATTTCACAGTTCAAAAAAGCTTTTAGCTCTTGGCTGGCCAGCGCGGTTTTCGAAGCTGTGTTGCAAAACTCCGACTGACTCAATATAGAATCGGATACTTGGCAAAGAGTCCACGCTACACTTTAACCTTGTGCTACAAGCACTGCCCAAAATGGGCCATGAAGCTTCAAATATGAAGTGTATAAATACAGGTCCGGTACCTATCAAGAAAGCTAAAGGCTTGAATGACAATGAGTCTACAACGGCATCAGCAACCGGGAGGAATCGTACACCAGGGCCACCATCTCGCATATGTTTCTTTGCAAAACCCGCTCATACCACACGAAAACACATGTTCTCCGTTAAACCGGGACTTGTGGCTCAAATACAGCGTTTTAACAGCCAAGGCCATCTCGAGGAAACGGTTGATGTTCTCTCCATAGGCTACTGGACTTCCTGGTTTGACAAAGATATCCGAGAATTTACTCGAATCAATAAATGTTGTCCCGAGCTCGTCATGATGGGCGAAAATTTCTATGATGTTGCGCGACTATCGAAAAGATTCATCGGAGCGGCGCTTGGGAAAGCCAACACAAGCGGTAGCACAGCAAGCTTATGGATCAACAACATATCCTTTACTATGTTCAGGGACCTCAGAAGCAACACTTATGGTATTACCATAGATAGCAAGTTGGCTGTTCAATGGAAACCAATATCAGATCATACTGTTCGTATTTACAACTTTGCATCATAAATGACAAAACGTTAACGCAGACAGGTAATCGATGGCTTTGAACTAAGAGAGACCGACACGGATAGTCTTGTTGCGAACTTGAGCAAAGATACCATCGAATTCTATCAGTTCGATGGCATTGCTGATATTCTCAGCGTCGGATTCGCAAGCATACAACGGCGGGCTAGTGCAGAAGCAATGGTTCTGCTCACAGCTGTTTGGGTAGCCAATCAGGAAGGTTGGATCTTCCCAGGAGCAGTATAAAGCAGGTTGTGGATGATGGTAAGGGGGAATAATGCCCCTTCTCCTTTTGTTTCCTACCGCCTGACAGAAGGTTACTTTTTTCTGTAAAATTCTTTTGTTCTATATATCTTTTGTTGAACTATGTCCCCAAATGTGGTATCAAACGTTGCTGAAATTAGTCCTACGCGGTAGAGGCAAATCCACGACTCGGCATAACTAAGCTTAACCCATCTTTATTCATACTGATGTAAAGTATTTCCGGTTCATCTCATATATGGATTATTGATGACTTAAACCTTTTTTTTCAGGGTCGGTTACTAGGATGCTCTTCTGACGTAAACGAATTGACTTGATGTGGAGGTAGACTCGTTAAAGTGGAAAGAAAAATGAGCTGAGTGGCCTAGTGCGGAAATTCTTTAGCAGCACCACTGAACGGCGCAGATTCGAGGGTCAAGTTGAAATAGGTTACTAATGGTAGTGGTAGGTAAAGCATACAAAAAGCTGCCGTCCAAATGTTCAAGTATGGCTCGTTTACAGAACGAAATACGACACACTACCAGCAAAGCGAAATACGACACGCTATTAGCAAACCCATGTCATGCCCACATCCAAATGTGGAGATTGTCCGACAAGAGACTCAAATCTCCGGAACGATTCGAGTAGGTACTCGAGTGGGCGGTGACGTTGTTCTACAACAAGATGGAAATATACCAAAAGCGTAATAATATATCAAGGCAGGAACATAGGCCATAATGGCATGACAGCAATATAGTAAGCCAAATTATACACTAAGCGGCTACTCACATAAGCAAAGGATAGAAAATTAGAGACCAAAAAAGCTTGACGTACGCCATAGAAGAATACAAACACCTCTTCTATGTAATATCCAGACATGTTTCCTACTGATACCAATACAACTTTCAAACGGTCTAGCATTAAATCTATACAGCCATTTATGCTACAAGATCATTAATAGAATGGTAATAGTGTAATGCCAAACTGTCAATTGCATCCTCGTTCGAAGTTTTGTTGCTTCCACATTATGAATAATGTCCTAAAAACCAAGACCTATAGGCATTTTGCTTTCGAGGTTCCATATCTCTGGGAAGAATAAAGCCGTTGCAGTCACAGGCGGAGCATCGTGGGAGGCCCGGAAGTTGCTGTTCCCGAGTTCCTGTGCTTCCCAGCGCACGAAATGAACAGAGGGAAGAGTGCAAGGGCATTGGTAATTTTGAACTTCGTCATACATATCCGGTTCCGGAGAGATTGTCTTCTTTGGAATGGCGTCCGGCTGGATTGAAGTAATCTTTGACGTCTTTTCTCGAACTGTAGGCTCCCTTGGACGATTCATCTTCTGCTCATATTGGATTTTTGACGTACGGTCTGCCTCCAAAGCCTTTGACATGCCGGTTTGCTTTTGGGCAAAATCACACCAAATAGGCCATAATCGCTGCGTCAAAGCAAAGTCAGAGGCAGTGTAGCCTTGATGATTTGTCAGATGGAGGTCCACCACACCACAGTATTTCGTCAACAACTGTAACCTCCTTTCAAGGCCGTCTGGGTTCTTCTGACAGGCAAGCAGAGTGAGATGAAAGACGCCGTTGCCTTCACTGTCCACAGCTTTCACATCAGCTTCCCCCTTCAGAAGGTCGTCGACAATGCCTAATCCCATATCGCCAGGGATGGCAAGGTTATCCAACAAGGGAGTTTTACCAAAAATATCGCGGATTTCCAACCCCGCTCCAAACATCAAGAATGATGATACTATCATTGATAGCTCATTAGCGGGAAACGCCGACTGTTCATGAAATCCGGCAAGATGCAGGCAGCCATCTTCAGCATCACGCTCTTCCCAAGATTCATACTCAAGACATCCGCTGTTGAGTAGCTTCATGGCGATTCTTCGCCTAGCATCTGATTCGGTATCTACATTGTCGAGGAGAAGGTCGTCCTGAAACCCCTCAATCAGCTGACGCAGTGCATTCATCCCTTCGCTTTACATTGTATCATCAGTAAAGCTCACATAACAAGAATGTATATCGTACATCGGTCTCACAAGGATCAGTCCCTTCGAGGGATACGAGCAAAAAATCGCACGCGGGTAGCTGCAGTTCTCGGCAAGCATGCTATTTTATTGTTAGCACCATTGATCAGGTTTTCCATGAAGGCAGCGAACACTTACACCAATCAACGTGTCTCCAGTGTCCAGCAGTCGATCCGTAGGGAAAGCAGTCCTGTCATTTAGAAGGGTCTTTAGACCGCTGAGATCCCCACTGGAAATCGCTTCGAATGCAGATCCGTCCAATTCCACGACACGATATGTTCTCAGGCAGCGTTGGATACTTGGCTGGCCTAGGTGACGACGTAACATCGTCATAAAGCCAGTACGATATTGTGGAAGGGCGTCAAAATCAGGAGTAAAGGAGAAAATAATAGAGAAAGTTGTATCGTCCTGTTCAAGTTCAGTCTCAATAACAAGTATCCCCACTGGAGTTTCATAACGTTTTGAGATACGTTTGACTCCTTGCGTACTGTAAAGACGAAAGTTCGCTGAACGATTGTACCTCCTCTTGCGAGTCATTTCCACGATATCTCTCGCTTCATCGTCATCTTCTCGTTTCCTTTTCACTTCAGAGGGTGTAGGTTGATTCGTAGAGGCATAACTGTGTTCGCACACAACCTCTTCTGCGTGTTCTCTCGCACCTGCAAGATGAGCAGAACTCAGGAGCTGTTGAAACTCGTCTTTCAACCAATCACTATCAGCAGCTGTAAGATTCAGCTCGCTCCTATTCGCTATATGTGGCAATATCCTCAACAAGCTCGGCATGAGGCACATCAGGGGATAAATTATGTTCTTCATGTTTCGTACATCCATTGTATAACCGTTATTAGAGTTACTGATGGTCAGTCTTCCCATTGTAGATACCAGCCGCTGTTGCTGCAAGAAAAGACCTTGGGTCGGCGGGTTGTTTTGCGCCTGAACAAGATGACTGATATGATTCTTCATATCAGATACCAAGCCATTGAGTGAAAGAAGTTGATCCTTGTGCTGATTGGAGATGTTACGTATTTCTGTATCCAGTTGACGAGGATGGCTTGCCACTATGAGCTGCAGATTGCTTTTCTCCCGTTCAATCTTGATGAGCAGCTCATCCAGCTCTTTTTGCCTCAAAGGCCATTTTATTCGTTGCATAGCCTTCCTGATGCCTTTTTTGGGCTCGATTTCCTGCTTGATTTGGCTCAGGATGAACCGCATTCGCTCGAGGGGAGCACCTGGCTTTTCCAGCGCATTGATTGTATTGATCCAAGTTGTATCTTCTGTAGAAGCGTTCGCTGCACATTTGAGTTGCTGTAGGACTAGTTCACAGTTTTTGACGTCCTGGATCAAGTCATCTTTATTCTTTGGCGCATTAGCAACGGCTGTTGCGTAATTGACAACTTGGGCGAATAGCTGTGCGAGGTTGGCGGCTGTGCCCGATGCATCCATGTTTTTGAGGAATTCCTTTTTGCATTAAAACAGTTTAAAGCATATGCGAAGAGTTGTGAACTGATTAGGGCACTTTAACGAAATAGGTTGATGAAGTCGGAAGATACGATTTGCGCGTGCCGTCTTCCTTAGAATGCGATTACCTGACGAATCAGTGATTGCACCCAATTGGTGGCGCAGTAAGGCAGAATGTTCATCAACACATGTGGTTTGCCTGGGTACCTAATTGCTGCGACCTATCATTGTAGCCATGCTGTGTTGAGGCCCAATGGTTCAGATTTTGCCAGGGGAAGGATTGCCACGGCCAGCCTGATCCCGCAACTGCATGAGTAGGTACTTATAAGACACTTGACGTAATACAATCTTTATCAATAGGTAGAGAGGAGGGGAAAAAAGCGAAAGAAAAGAAAAGAAAAGGGCTGTTGGACTGCTAGTAATTGGCTTCTTTTAGTGCCGTATACATCTTGTAATGCCACAACCTGAACAGACACATCTTATGTACATTCTATCTGTCGCCTTTTGCACCGATATCTTCTAGTAGTGGCTATAGATTGCTCTTCGTTCGTTGGTTTATATCATTAACAAGCCTACCTAAGTACCTTATATAAGTCAAAATGCTCGAGATACTAGCACATACGACCATAGGTAGTGGAGAATTCGGGGTCCCGTCTGCTCTCCCAGAGTCAAGCCGATGAGAGGCAGGTTAGTAGTTGAGTGGCTGACCATCAGCGGACACCGGTTGTTGTATGTTTTTTGCCCTTTTATATAGCTTCTTGAGGCTGGATATGTCAATTGACGCCAAGGATGGGCGCATACGGCGCGGGTAATGAAGTCTATAACGCGGTTCAAAGTCTTTTATATATGGCACCTTTGGCTTCTAAAAGTAAAGGACACGATTATTAAATCTGCAGCGTTGAAATTAGCTATATAATTGTACTTAGATATTTTCTAGAATCGATCCACCAAAGTCCACATCTTATGCCATCCAAGTGCCTTGAAGCTCTACCCTCTACGGCATTTCATCACCAGTGGCTGCCATCACACCCTTCGTACTCATATGGCGCACAATACAAATGCCTTGCCCGCCCGTTCATCAAATTTCTCAGTCCCGCGAGTCTGGCCGGTACAGGGTCTCCAGGCTTCATCGGAACAGAGTTATAGTATTTATACGGGTGCCCAGCGTATACAGTATCCTGCTCTACGGAGTCTCTTCTTTGACATTGGTAGAATAGGTGTGGAACTTTGGTGGGAGCGTCAACGGCATCAACAAATTCCCAGGCGCGAATACTAGAGGAAACAGCGTGTAAGTGACGTTTCAAGATACGGTACGCAGGGCACAAGCTCCAGCCACTTACCCAGTTACACTATTATGAGAGACTGAGTCTTGAAACTTAGTCCTATCCATCCAAGTTTTGTCCGTGGCCCAAATGTAGACTACAACAAGCCAGTCTCCGATCAAGCTGTCGTTATAATCCGGGCTAGATTGGGAGAAGACTGCTCGTCTCCCGCACGTTATTTCAGGAGGCGCATCGTCAAACTCTGTGCGGTCATGCAGTTGGCCTAGATATCTCGGAAAATTCCGCCATCGAAACAAAGACTTTGAACTGAAGTTTACTTGAGTCAATTGCTCGGGGAGATCGGTAAGATAGGTCCGTATAAGCATGCGCCATGGCGCTTGGCCTTCTTCGTATCCCCGGGGAACAAGGTCGGCTGATATCAGCCATCGGAACGATCGTACTTTGAGTGGCGTGAGTGGTGTTGACGGACGACCAGTCTGGATAGTCAAGCCCAAATTGCAACAGGCGATGCCCAAATTGTAACAGGCGGCCTTTAATTGTAGACGACTGTCCTTCTCCATTCTCTTGGTTATGGCCTTGTTATGGTCTTCGTCTTCGTGCGGTCTTTGCAGCCACAATGGAGACGATTCATCTCCCAGCGGCGGAGAAGCGTAATCGCGGAGCGAGGGACAATGGCAGGGGGTATAGTGCGTGCAGCGAGGTTTCTCTACAAGCGTAGATGTAGCTGATGATTCTGCATACGTGGTTGAGGATTCTGCAAACGAAAGTGATGGTGTTGTAGGCATGGTTGATGATTTTGCAAGTGTCTTGTCTATCGAATGACTGGCTTTGGCGAGTTAAAACTTTGCTAACGTGGTTGTACGTTTGGTTTATATATCCAGAGACATCAGCCTGACGAAAAATAACTCACCTCTCGTGGGCATGGCTGCTTTGACGCTTTTGGCGATTATTCGTTGGCGTTTCCCTCATTATGACGATGTATGAAGGGGTCACAGAAGGCAGCCACGTCGCCAAAACTCACCATATACAGGATACCTAGTTTTACGTATCTGGAAGAAGCCACGTTGGGATCGTCTATATCATGTCTCCGGAGATAGGCAAGTACTACTGGTATAATTTGCCCTTGGCCCACCTGCCGTATCTTCTGTGACCGCGACTGCCCAGATGTAGACGGAAAGTGACAATAGGATAATGATGGAAAGTCATACCCAGGGGATTATTTAACATCCATCCCACTCCCAGCAATTGTACCTAATTTCTTCTTCTTCTTCTGCGTCTGCTTCTTCATCTGCGCCCGCTTCTTCTTCTTCTTCAGCAGCAATGGCGTATGTAGCCCCTACAATCCATGCATCTGTGCACTGTTGCTGACTTTTATTCATACAAGAAGCCAACAAATTAGATTGAGACAGACTTCGGGGAGAGGCCCCTCCACCTCCCCCCCCATCTCCCTCTCCGAGCTCCCCCCCCTCCCCCCCTCCCTCCCCTCCTCCTTCCTCCATGAGTAAGACTTGAATTGCTGCTGCTGCTGCTGCTGCTGCTAGATAGAGTTGTTTGACTGACATATATCAGTCTTGAGAGTGGGAATCCCCCTGCCGCCCCCCCTGGCCGCACCATCACTGCCGCCGCCGCCGCCGCCATCACCGGCGCCTTCGCCGAGGCCAACACCACCATCGCCGCCGCCACCACCACCATCACCACCACCGGCGCCCGCGCCCTCGCCGCCCTCAACGCCCTCGCCGCCCAGCCCTAGGTGTCTGTGGTGTAAGTGTTGTTCTTATGATATACTCTAGTGGCTAGCTATGTTTACTGATTATGACTGTAGGGTTTTAGTAGTGTATAAGGGGGTGATATGGCTCGCTGCCGTTTTGACCATCATTGTGATGTCACGTGAGCTTTTTTCGTCGAAATAGCTAGTATTTTTAATACTATGATTGATTGACTCTGTGTATTGACTGTTATCCCACTGTATCCATTCGGACGTAGCCTGACTATGTTTACTGCTAGTATACTTTTCTCATCCTAGATCCTAGATCCTAGATTTTCAGTCTTACAATACACAAGATTTATCTGCTTCGTCTACCATATTCAACAGGACCTAACATGCTGAATAAACGGCCAAGCCTCGTCTATCACTATTCTTTGCGACCGGATAATACCCTCGTCTTGATATCGCTCTCACCGGCTTTGTATTACTGTTTGTGGCCCAGATGGGAGTCCCTGGACAGGTTTTCGGCATAAACTTGCTATATCTGCAAGTCCGGCTGGATTTGGCAAGCTTCAGATATTTGCGTTTATCCAGACGTAACGAGGTATTCATCACCATGTATACCCTTCGGCCTATTTGGGATCAAAGTGCATGAACTGCAAGACTGGTGGACCGCGACTCGAAGCCACAAGCACCAACCCCGCCCTGCTGCATATATTATTTACACGGAGATGCTTCAAACGACCAGACGAACCTGTACACGTGTCTGGGGTTCCAGAGTCTAAATAAAGACAGCCAGTCAAGGTCCATTTTAGGGTTGCATACCTTATCTGTTCATGCAAGGCACTCTGTGCGTAACGTGCGGAGAGGAACGCGTCCAACGGCTGGCTTATCAGAGGTGTAAACGACACCATCAGTTCACCTTATCCCACGTATGTGTAAAAACATCAGCAAATTGATTCCATGCGTTGGTGTTACAGGAGCATTTGCAGCTTCCCGAAGTCGCACGAACATGTAAACGGCGTCCCCGTGATTGGCCTTGTTTATCGCGTCACAAAACATTTCGACCTCGTATATGCAACCTCCTGCAGATGTATTATGCCGTTTGAATCACAAGACATCTTGGGACGAACGACAGGGCCCCACGACAGGGGCATAATAATCGGGTATATATAGAACAACAAATATGCTTCTCACAGTCTTTCATTTACTTTCAAACTCGCTTCCATCCGTCCATAACTGCTTCTCCAAATAAGCTTACGATTCTTTTATATTCCTCAATGGCAAACGGTCGTCGCGTTCATTTCACCCCGTCATCTACAGCCGACGACGTCCAATTTCCTCTGCCGTCAGGCAATTATATCCCCACCAGTCTTGGTTATTATGATTTCGGTCGAACCACTCGCGATCCAGAGCCGCGAAATGTCCATTGCCAATGCCAGGAAAACCTCACGAATCAGCGAACAGATGCGTGGGTTCAAAGCCAGTTCACAAGACCTACGAGAACGAATGCATCGCGGAAACGATGAATTCGAAGAAGAAGCTCGACTATGATTCGATTATGATGCATTTTGGCACGATGAACAATGCCGACGCCATGTTTGCCCGTGAGGTTACTGAAGAAGGCCATAGAGCTGAAACCGGAGGAGAAGCCTTCGACGTCATCATTGGCGGCACACGCTTTACTGACCATGGATATATGGTCGAGATTGGAGGAGATAGGATCCTTCACAGTGGATTCACGTCCGAGAGGGAAGGATCGAGAACAACGATGCAGACTGCCACAAGAGAGACGACCAGGCGCAGAGCAGCCAGAGACACAAACATGATTGGCGTTCCGTCTCGATCGGGCATCCATGTGTACAAGAAGGTTGGCACTGTTGAGGTGCAGTCTTGGTTTGACGGCGAAGATTGCTCTATGACGGCCCCTGATACGGGTTTTACCTATATTAGTGTGAGGAGAGCAAACTATCGATCATGAGATGAAGCTTCAAGGCCAAAGTTGGCCGAACACTTGAACACAGCGAGTTCAGTGAGGATCTTTTCTGACACCTTTCGCTTACGATTTTCTTCTTCTTCTTCTTCTTCTTCTTCTTCTTCTTCTTCTTCTTTTACAGCATCATCTCGCATTTTTTATCCGTTGCATCCAAAGAATGTTGCTACCAATTATCTCATGACCGCACAATATGACTTTGAAGCTGGCAATATATACGATATGCCAAACGACAGAATGGCAGCTCCTTGGCTAATGACAGCATTGAGAGAAGAGTCTCCTTCGGCCCGCCAGCGTTTCCTTGATATATGAACTTTTCTGCTTTTGATCGTGCTTGAACAAGTTAGTCATTTATATATGTTAAATTACATTGCATTTCAAGTTACTCTTTCAGTGAAATTTTTCGTGAATGTTTTGATAACTGACAAGTTTATGCGACAATGGACAATGGAAACTTTGGCGTCACGCCGGCTTCTCTCATTGCTTAAATGTCGCTTCAATACTTACCCCGTCAGGCTACTTATAAACGAAGAACACATTCTCACAATATAGCCTTGCGACTCGATTATACCGGTGCTTCAGATGTTAAATTAAGATCTCCAAAGAGAATTCCACGCTCTTCATTTAGAGTACGTCTCATTTTGGTAACTCTTCAATACCATCGCATCAGGCACTAAACATACGCGCGATAGAGAGCCATCCATGCACGTCTCCACCACAAGACCACTATGATGTACTTTTAATTAAAAGAGCAGTTTGATTTAAAAGTGTAATATACGGCAAGCAACTCAATTTAATATTTGATGAGGTTATTGCCTTACATAGGTGTCGCAGATAGTATTCCACGTTCGAAGTAACAATAAGGTATAAGCTAAAATTATTAATCCTCTAGTACATACGACCATAGGTAGTGGAGAACTCGGGGTCCCGTCTGCTCCCCCATAGATAAGCCACTAACCGGCAGATTAGTAGTTGAGTGGGTGACCATCAGCGAACACCGGCTGTTGTATGTTTTTGTTTTTTGTTTCTTTTTTATTCCATGCAGTTGTTGAAATTGTCCGAGGTAAGGGGTTGGTCTATATCTGCTACAGCGTTGGAGTCTAGAGGAGGGGTTGACGACTAGTGGCACGACAGTATAGGCAAAAAAAGTTTGCCAAAAGCCCAGCTGCATCTCAAGTCAATTAAAATCGACCTTGTGCTGATTTTCAATAATCACTGTCTGGAAAGAGAGTGGCGGTCGTACAGCGATTGTGAGATGGACGACTAGACTTTTATCACATGCCACTACCACCAGTACCCAATTCAAGTCGTATGCATTAATGATTGAAGCGTCTATATCCATACATGAAAATATACAAGAGACACAGAAAAAGACTCTTAAACAGCCGACCCCATCGCTTAAGCCACTGTTCACGACGCCGGGTATCTACAGGGGCCCCTTTTCCTCTCCTTCTATTCCAAACAGAGAGTTGACATACCGTCACCGTTTGTAGAAATTAGATTCATGCGCTCAGTTCACTAGTCCTTCCAGCCTTCTACGCGTGAGGATCAGGCAACCAAAGCACCAAATCTTGATCTGCTGTTGCGAAAAAGTTGAACCGCGGGTTAAATGCCAGCACGGCAGCTTCTCGCTTATCCGGCAGCGTCCATGTTGGGTCGAGGACTTTGCTCTCCGATGGCTGCTTCAGCGTATCCCATACCAACACATCTTGCTTCGAGCCACCACTCAGCACATATCGTCCATCTGGCGCGAAACAGCAATCTCCACTGCTCTCAAAGCCATTGGGATCGTTGGAAGCCGGACCAGCGCCATTTGAAGGAAGATTGTCGCCCGGAGCCAGTCGGTGTGTTCCCCCCGCGGGCCGTCGGAGATATGCCTTCAGATTGCCCTGGAAGGCATCGAGGAGGAAGTGTCCGCGGCCCTTTGTTCCTACAAGGATAGACTTACCATCGTTCGAGAATTCGAGCTTGGTCCACTCCTTGACGAGGTGCTGCGAGTCCACGCCACGACACTGCTCGACGACATCAATGGTGGTGAAAGGCGCTTTGTCATAGTTTCGGATATCGTACAGCAGGACAGAGCCACTGCTGGGGCATGCGACAGCAAAGACAGTGCCCGAGGGATCGTATGCAGCAAGGTACGGCGACCGAAGGAAAAGCTGGCCCTGCCAATTCTTCGTCTGTGTATCCCAAAGGCGGACAGTGTTGTCCTGTGAGCATGATATGAAGTTGTCGGTTCCGGGATGCACGGCAAGCGCTGTTACTGGTGCATCGTGGCCTTCAAAATAGCGAATAAAGGAGTTGTCGTGGGTAGCAAGGTATCGGATAGCGTCTGCACGTATGTAAGTATTTAGTCGCAGCAGCAACAAGGCAGAGGCACAGGCGCGTGGTCACTCACGGTTCTGTTTCGTACTCGCATAGATGATACTTGAGCGAGTATGCGTAAACTTTGCCAGCTTGACGCCGTACTTCTTGCTTAGCAAGCTTTTATCGTGTCGACCCTCTCGGACGTCGTAGATCTGAATCGTCTCGTCGCTCGCCGACGTCATGAGCAGCTCTCCGTCGTCATCGTAGTCAATCGACAAGACTCGAGGCTGGGGCTTTCCGTCCTTTATATCATCTCGACGTAGCAGCTATAGATTCCACCATGTCAGCTTCTGAAGCTCTGTCCGGTATCGGCATTTTTTGGGCACAAGCATACGCACCTTTGTCGGGCGAAAGCTAGAGACGACGTCGCTGAGGTTGGACACAGGCGCACTGGCGGCCAGATTGCGCGAGATATTGAGCACCGCAGAACCATTTGACCCAGCGGGAAGATCGAGATCCATGGGCGTGGAAGCCATGCTGGGGACCAAATCGCTTGAGCGGCTGATGCGATGCGATGCGATGGATGCGCCTTTCGACAGACCGAGGCCACAGCGGCCTATTCAGCGATGCTGGTGCTTGTTGAAGCTTCGTATCGAT
Organism: Trichoderma koningiopsis; assembly: GCA_022985005.1. Lineage (NCBI taxonomy): Eukaryota > Fungi > Ascomycota > Sordariomycetes > Hypocreales > Hypocreaceae > Trichoderma > Trichoderma koningiopsis. Next base: position 1,451,380 of record JAJPEM010000006.1, on the reverse strand, counting down.
TAATTTCCGTACTGTAAAATGTTTTGTAGCGATTATCCAAGCTAATTGAGTGGTTGGTGGTGGATGAAGCGGTGCTGCGATTGTTGGCGGTGTTGAGAATTGGACTGGATTGTGATTTTGGTAGAGCAACGACGTCACGCTTTGGGTTTTCGCGTAGCGCCCGTCGACGCCAAAGCACGTGCCCCTCAACAGGGCCGTGGATTTGGATGGAAACAGGCGCCTAGAATGGCATGAATTGACAGTAAAAAAAATTATGGAAAAAAAAAGTTCTTTATTTCTGTTTATCATTTGGAGAATAGCACTGTAACTGCTTCGCTCTTGGTGGTTGTGTGAAGGTACCTGTTGCTTCAATCCCAAATTGCGGGAGACTTCAATTCCGTATAAGTCAATATGTACACGTGGATCGGGGCGAAATGAGATTCGAACATGGACGATTAAATATGATAAGAAATTCGACTCTTATCTTTCGGTCTATGATTTAATGCTTTTCAACGTAGAATGCAGAATACATCGAGTTTTTAAAACATTGTCTATCTATACAAAGGCTTATTGCTGACCAATGATCTTGAAAATATGTACAAACAAAAGTGCTGGCGGCCCTCTACTCTATTCTTTCTTTGTATGAAAAGAGGAAAAAAGTTCTATTGATCAATACTCAGTTGGGCACTCTAGGTGCAATAGACTGCCAAAATCTGCACCTATCGCCGCGCCCACCTTCCCAAGTCGTAGCATTGGCAAGGCGAAAGGTGTTGACGATGCCGGCTCCTGTGCGGACGTAGTAGCTCAACTCCTCCGTCACTGTGACCAGGGATACCTCTCCGCCTGTAGTATTGAGGTTCATGAATGTTGCGTCGTGCACGCTGTACTGCGGCCAAGATATTTGATCCGGGTGATTGGCATCGATGGGAACCGTGGCATTTGCCATTCCGGCGGTTGCATCATCTACCGAAATGACTGGAGTGTCGTTGATGATGAAGCTGCCCCAAATCATGTGGAAGCTGCGCTGAAAGCCGGGATTCGGCAGGCCACTGGAGCTGACAAAATATGCGCCGAGGTCTGCGCCGTGATATGCTGGGTCGAGCGAATATTGGTATTTCCACACCTGTCGGTTTAAACTAAAGGACTCGGCTAACCATTGCGAGGGGCATTGGAAGATGGACTCTGCTGCAATGTTGAAAGCTGTCTGCTGGATACCCGTAGCCATGCCTGAGACGGTGTTTGCCGTAGGACCGCTATCACCCATTGTGTCGAAGCGGGTACCGTTGTTGCCAGGCTGTGCGGTAGCTGTATCATAAAGCAAATTTAGGGTAATAACGTCAGAGGTGGTGAGATTCGGGAGAGTAGAAGATATGAAGGCGTCAAAGTCTGATTTGGTGGTGATGTAGGGATTTGTTAGCGGGACGCCTTCGTCGGCATTGGTCTATCGAAACTTATGGTCAGTATAGAGCCATGATGTGTAGAACAAGAATAGGAGATGAGTGGACGTGATAGACCGTACTCCAATCAAGAGGCGCTGGCCGCTGATTTGACCACGCTGAAGCTGTTCTGAAGGTCGATTTTGGATCATTTCGTGGTCAATGACTGGCAGCCATGAGAAGCTTCCAAAGTAGCCGTTGGAAGTTGATACCAGACCGCTGGCATTTTGCAAGACATTGGTGTCAGCGGCAACAAGACAATCGAATACGCTTGAATGCTGCTTTCTCGCAGGCGAAGTCTCCCCACATCCAGCGGCTGCAGCAAAGTCGTTGTAGTGGCTGGTGGGAATTGAATCATTGAACTCGTAGATGGGTGGGACATATGTGCTTGCCAAGATGATCTAAAGACAGTTAATGAAATGAATAACCAGGCGAGGCATAATACTACACACGTTGTTGAACAGTCCAGAGTCTCTGCCACCATATGCCAATGACTGATACATGACAGATCCAGCGCCAGACGATTCGCCGCCCAGTGTAACGCGGGCTGGATCACCCCCAAACTTGGAGATGTATTTCTGCACCCACTCAAGTGCAAAACGCTGGTCTAGTAAACCCGCGTTAAGCTTGCCATGTTGCTGAATGTCGGCTGAGGCGAGTTGGCCAAAGGCGCCAAGGCGGTATTGGATCTCAACGGTGATGAAGCCATTGTTGTTATCGTCTATCATGGAGCTAGGATTATAAGCTGCAGAAAAGACTGAGTAGCCACCGCCGTCTTGTCATATTTGTTAGTCCTTCTTTACAAGCAAGCAACGTCGAATGTCCTCATCTCAAGACTTACGGATCCAAACAAAGACTGGCAAGTCCTTGGCTTGCGGCGGCGCATATACGTTAAGATAGAGACAATCCTCGTTTCCAAGGGCGGAATTGAAGCCGTATGCTGAGGGCACGCCGTAGGCGCCGGACTGGGGACACCAGGGAGGCTGATCTACCGCGGGAACGAGGCGATTTCGCGTGGTGGCATTGCGTGGCGGTTGAGGAGCTTGCCATCGCAGATTGCCGGTTGGAGGAGCGGCATATCGGATGCTGAGTCGTGAGCGCGTGAGTAAGCTGCCAAGGTCTGCCTCATTCCTGTTAGAAGACGGGATTCTACCTTTTCCAAGTGTTTAGATTATAAGTGTCGTTGTACACGCCCTGGTAAACTGCGTATCCCAGATCGACGGTTGGCGTAGATTCTAAAGGAGCGGCAGCAAATGCGTGGCCCGTGACGACAGCCAGGGCGATAAAGAACGAGCTGGCATTGCGCCTCATTGTAGCGAGTTCTACGCCCGAGTTTTGCCTTCGAGCTGTACTCTATTCTATCCCAAACAACTTATGTATTATGAACGAGAACAAGATAAAGAATCATTCAATATGTATTATGAGGGAAAGAGAAGAATTAAAAAGACACTCGAAAGTTGAGGTCAGTGCCTGGTTGTTGGTTCGCGAAACAAAAAGAGAGCCGATCATGGTGGATACAGCCAGCTATCCTCGAGCGTTTCGAGAAACGACAACGACCGCATCCGGGACCGGGAGCACTAAACGATCCGTGGTTCAATCCGCAGTCCAGCTCTGAAGATATTCACTCATCATGTGGAAGCAGCAGACAAATTGGGCAAGACAGCTGGAATATTTGTACGGGCGACATGGATGGCGTTTGAGGCTTGCTGCTGAGATGCACAATTCAGGTAGACGAAGATGCGGCTTCGCCGAAGCGTTCCGGGAAAGAAGGTCAAACAAAAGGGCCCCGGCAGCGCATGTGGCACAGACAATGTGCAAGTGTGTGCATGACTGCCGCCTCAGCTGCGACCGGGAGAGCTGAATGCGAGCTGGCGGCAGCTAATATAAATTAACATTTGCTGTAATAATGTTAGCATGTGATTTATGGTAATGGCATTTCATTGCCTTGTGGCAGATGACGATGCAATTGAGTAGGCGCAATCGACCTTGATTTTTTTGGCCATTTCGGAAAAGAATACATGCAGCTGGTGACCTTTCCTTCCATCTGCAGGGACAGGCAGATAGCCAGGCAGACAGATACGGCAGCTTGTTTGAGGCGGCGGAGTTGACGGCAGGGTCAGTTTGGAGAAGACAAGGGTGGCTGGTGATTTTCCGCCGGCTTCATGATTCAGGTGATTTGGGTCTGGTGTAGAGCATGACTGCGAGATTGAGATGTACCTAGTATACTGTATTGTAGACTGGAGAAAATATGAAGATTGCCGGTTCTTATTGTGCGGCTGTTGGTCTGCTCGTAGGAGTTGCGCGTGATGAGGACCCTGTCTTATGTATGGCAAATGACTTGCTCGTTCTAGAAGTACACAGTCTAGCAGTAGCGTTTAAACCATCCGACACACTCACGGACGATGAGTTGCGGCCGATAGAGAATAAGAGCGAGCGGCCCGTTCCACAGCGCTTGTGGCGTTCTGAACATCCCTGCTAGGTGGTTACAAGGATTGCAGTTACGGCAGCTGAGAATTAGAGGCTTGCTAAAGACTACAGGCACGATGACGGGAGTTTTCCAAATGATAGTGCGAGTCTTGTAAGTGCCTGTTCCACCCATCCAAATCCCTTGACCCCAAAGAGAAACAGGGCCTGGCCGGCAACTTCGGTGTGTGGTTGCGCTCAAACGCACATGCAGTAGATAGAGTCACATACACGTGTGGTTCAGGGCATGGCCAATCTGACGATCCAACGTGGCAACGAGGCAAAACGCCAAAAGTCAATGGGCTATGCTCCGTGTAAGCCATCGAGGCGAAACAAAACCTCTTGCTTGTTCCTTTTCTTCCACTTCTCGTGATGGGCGATTAATGATGTGCACGCCATCGGGATGCGGCGGCCACTCAGGTGAGAATTTGCTGCTTCTGCCTCGTATCCTTGTTCACCAACCAGCCCTCCATCGTGCCATCTTGTCTTACATGCATGAAGGCCCAGGCCAGGGTCCCTCCCATGTCTTGTTCCCTTCCGCGGCACTTTGTAGCTGCAGTATGTATCGATTCCTACGGTAATACGCAAGCCTTTTACCTCGCATTTTGGACGATGCTCACTTGTGTCCAAACGGGGCATATGGGATTCGTGTTCCTCTTGGCTACCTGCCGAGAAGGTTCTTAGTAACCTCCGACATGCTGCGCAATGCCGAAGCTTGAATGCACCTTTTTGGACATCATTGCCGTTTGACAGGCCATGTGGATGGAGGTGTTTAGTGCCGGCATAGGTGGAAACGTGCGCAACACATCATCGGGATGTGGAGGGAGCCGATGGTAAAGTAGGGCTAGAGAAAGTAAGGCGAGAGAAAGTAAGGCGTGGAAGAGCTGTTGAAGACTCAAAACTATTTATTTTAATAGATTAGTGAATACACTAATTGGCCTTCATCAGCCTCTTTTTTTCTCTAATTCTTGGGAAAGGAATCACAGGTGCGTGTAAGTGAGGCGGTGGATATGGATTGCACGTATGAACATGACTCCGCAAAGTATCTACATGCAAGCACAGACAACAAGGCCGGCTTGGAAACAATAATCCTACTCTACAATTTCTACCCTTGACGCTGCTTGATGACAGCCATTATGTCTGTTTCTGGTATGACGCACAGCCTGGAGACAAGTCACAGCTCACGATAAACGAATCCTATGCTTGCCTTCTCATACAGGGCTTCTATCGCACAAGGCTTAGATCTCAGCTCTGCCTTTCTCACGGCGCATGGGTTGAGAAATAGTAGTAAGATATAGTCTTGCGAAATGAGGCTTCCAAATGTTTTCTCTGACTTCACCATCAGCCGTTCTCAAACATGCCAAGGTGCGAGCTGTTTTTGTACAAGTCAGTCCTGCTAAGGTGGCGATCTGCCTTCTCCACACTCTGCATAACCCGCAGAGCCTTGCCAAGGCGTTTCTCCATGTGTTCCAGCGCTGGTATGCGTTTGGCAGTTGGGCGGCCAATCTGGAAACCTGCGCCGCTCAATGGACGGTTCGGACCGCCCTAGAGGAGCGAGGATGATCCTTCGTGGGCAGCTCTGGGAGCGATTGGCGTTGTGCAGGCGCTGTTTACGGTGCCTCTTCAGTACACGAACCACTCTATTCGACAGAAAACGGGTGGTGTGTGTGGCTCCTTCATGTATGGAGAAAGTAGCACTACAGTATCAGAGTCGTCTTATTAGGCCGTAATGGATGTGATATCGACTGTGTGGCAGTAAGCGAGATCCATGCCCAGCAATCACAGCTTGATTAACTGATGGGGCAGAGTATCTTGCCTTGAGCGGTTCGCTGCAACCTTGAACTGCGCATGATCCTGGGCATGTCTTTCTTTTTTCCATTTTGTAATCGTATATTATTCCTCGTTTTCCCTGCTGCGACTATTTCTCGGTTCCGCAGACCAGGCTGCCGTCACTCTAATTACTATACTGTACATGCAGCCTTACCTGTATCCATGTGCTGCCCGAAGTTTTTGATGTACATGGCCTAAGTGTCAGTGACGCATGGGACGGCTCCGTCCAGAGAGCTGTCGCTGATATTTGGAGCTGTTGATGCCTTGATTGCCGGTTGTGCTATTTGCAAGCAGAGCCTCCATCACGGCATCTGGGACGGCTTGCTTAGGACGGCACAAAACGACACATAGTCGAAGCCACTCAGCACAGCGTCTGACTGTACTGTTTCCTGTCTCTTTCCCCTCGTTCTCGCATTTTTAGACAAAAACCAATTCAACTCGTCGGGAGAAAAGAGATCAATTGAGATTCATCGTCAATTATACACGAGATGGCGGCAAATTCAACTTCTTTCAGCCCGGAATACTTGGCCCAATCCAAGACGGGATTGGTCACAGCCTTTTACTCGATTCCAATTGCACTCGAGGCATTAAGCACAGGATGGAGACTATGGGCGGTGTCGTCATCCCAGAAGCGGCTTGGTTTTGAGGACTATCTTATGCTATGGGCGACGTTGTGTTCCATGGTCGAGTGTGCGCTGGGGTTGGTATACGGTATGCCAACGACCGTTTGACTTCAACAGTAGAATAAGGCAATGCTGACCTTGCCTCAGGACCGCCGTATGGACTCGGACGCCATATACAAGCTGTTCCCGAACATGATGTGCAAATGTTCCTCAAAGTGAATCAAACCTTCTCCATCTCTCATAAGTGAAAGCCACTTACATTCACAGGGCGACTACGTCTTCAGCCACTTCTACGACATCGCCATTGGCTTCACCAAACTCTCCGTATTGGCCCTGTACTACCGCATCTTCATCACCCGCACATTTCGAACTATCGTCATCAGCACCGCGTGTTTTGTCTGCGCCTGGATCATCGTCATGGAGGTTGTGTTGGGCTTCGGATGTCGGCCCATCCAGGCGTGGTGGGACGAAACTCAGGGGAAATGCATCAACAAGGAGGCCTTTACATATTTCACAAATGTCACCAATATGGCGACCGACCTTTGGATCTTCTCAATGCCGATTCCGGTGATTCTGGGCCTTCATGCGGCGAAAGAGCGGAGGATAATTCTGTGCGTCATGTTTGGCATTGGGGCGGCGACATGTGCGATTAGCGCGGCCAGGCTGTCGTTTGTGTTTGGAGTTGCCTCTGCAGATTTTACATGTGAGTTGTGTCATCTCAATTCATTCCAGTTATCATGGGATGAAGAAGCTAACATACTTACTTCATCAAGGGGACGAAGCTTCTCTGGGGATTCTCTCAGCCTGGGAACCCTGCGGCGCTATTCTGTGCGCAAATCTTCCACATATATACCGCCATCTAGTCATCATCAAAGACACAATCCAAACCACCGTCAAATCGGTAACGCATTCAAGGACCGGCGCAATAGCATCCAGCGCTGAACGGCAAGGCGGAGGGTACAAGGGGAGCCTGCAACACCACGATTGGGCAAAAATCAACAACAGCGATGGACTATCTGGAGGAACTGGAGGAGAAACTGTCATCGAGATTGTTGCTCAGCCATCGACAACGACGGTCGAGTTAGACGAGTTGAAGTCTGAAGGAATCATGGTGTCGAGGGCCTTTACACAGAGCAGTGCGCATGATTTATTATCTTCCGCCGCGGTGGCTGAGGAGGCTGAGGATAAGCCAAAAGATTGAGAGTCTTCTTTCCAAGTTGATCGAGCGCGTGGATTTCTTTTTTTTTTTTTCTGGCGCCTTTGTCTTTTAAGCGCATATACCCGGTTGCCAATTTATAAAGTCGAACAAAGCACAGTCGATACATACAAGTACTTTTACCAGTATTAGTGGTAGCTAAACACACATCGTATAGACAGGAAAGTCTAGGCATATCACTATTCGTAATCCGAAGGCATATGTGCAACAAGAAATATACCAAAATAATGAAATATCGTGTTATCTCATAATAATACAATTCGGATGGATGTAGGCGTTTTCATGAACTGTACCTATTGAAAATTTATATAAGAGTAAGTATTCTTGATTTTTCCTCGTTTTCAAACTGCGAATAATCATTTAGATCCTCACCAGGTACTCGCTCTGAGCAAGACAAGGTGCACCAATATCCGCAGCGTTGGAACTTTCCATTCTCTAGCCGTTCTAATATAATTCCTTGTTTATAACAGAGATCGCTACTCTCTCTATCACATAGCCCGAAGATCGATAGGTAGTATACCCTCTTCTCTTCTTTGAGAGGAAAATCAAGGTAAACATAGCTTGGCATTAGTTTGCTCCCCGGCCGGATGATATCGGTTTTAAGTGTCCCAAATTTAACTTGCAGCTCTCCGTATTTTAGTCGTCCGAAAGGGTGTCGAGGTGAAACTGGCTGCGTATCAATGGTAATGATAGTAATATATAGTGTCCATGTTTGATCTTCGTCATCACAAAGGGTAATATCGAATCCAGCTTGATAATTGATCGGTTTGTTGATGGAGGCCCAAGACCATGATGGTGCAATATATCCTGAAGGTGCTTCTGAGCCAGGAGAAGATTCAATCCATTCATTTTCTTCGTTCATTACCCTCCAAAGAAGTTGCGTTTCCAAATGTGTTTTCCACATCCCGGCCACATATACGTCATTGTTCTGGCGGGAAAACCACTGTGCAACACCGGAAATAGCAACCAATCTGTCCGAAGGATATGTCAAATTTCCTGCAGAGTATTGTTGAACTACCAGAGACCATAGTTCTGGGCTTGAAGTGTATCCATTCCATCGATCTTGTAAAGAAGATAGAACACTTTCCGGCGCAACCTCATCTGATGTAGAAAAAATATTCTCGATAGCAGTTTTGGAACTTTTAGTGCCTAAATGCTCTTTCGCCATCTCCATATGTTTCAGATGAATAAATCTGTACTTTTTGGGAGTTTGGGCCGGAAATGTCTCGCATGCTTGCATACATCCGCACTCCCAGAATAGCTGAGTCGAAGTGAAATGTAGAGTCCGCGGAGAAAGAAACCGCTCTTGGAAGCACCAACCTCGACTGAACAGCGGAGCACTACTCATGGCACGCCTATAGAGGTCTGCCGGAGCGCAAACGACTGAAAAGGGTTGCTCAGGAACTTTCGCAACAAACCCTGCGCGGATACTTTTGATGAACTCTACTTCTCGGCTGAAAAACAAACCAACACTTCCATCTTTCGCCCCAGTAGCAGAAATATTCAAGGAGCTACACTCGTAAACGTCGATCATTCTTGCGGCCTCATTCTCCCAATCCTCAAGACTGTCTTGGATAATACATAAGGAGTCAATCCATAGATATTCGAAGCCGCAAGTCTTTGCCACAGTCATTGCGTCTATAAATGTTTTTGAAAGTTGTTCGTGGGAAATCGCAATGCGAAGTTGATCGTAGTTACTCTTTTGAAGCTTTAGATATGTCGTACTAGTTCCCCAACAATGGCTCAGTGTTGCGTAGCTGGTGGGGTGGTCTGCAAGCTCAGAAGATAGCACTATGCGCGGCGTGCCATGCTGGAGCGAGATCAGTCGTTCGGGGCAAAAATAGTTATTGAAGGAACGACATTGTTTATGTGTATTGACACATGTATTGAGCCACTTGTTAGCCAGCTCAAGTGTCTCGTTTGAACCGGTGGATTGAGAAATTTTCCGGTCGTGATCTGAAGATGGCATCGCAGAGTTAGACAAGATTTTGGTATCTCAGTTTGTAGAATATTCAAAGGAAAAGAGGGCCAACTGTACCATAATCAGGCGTAGCCAACAGATATGTGCTTGACTCCCTTCCAGATCTAAATCTAGCATCTTTTTTGCAAAAATCGATCGCTAGATAAGCCGGACCTGCATTCATGCCTGAAATCCGCATTTTTAAGATATGACACGCATCCGCACGTATAGCTTCGATTTCACCGTCAGGAAACCCTTTGAGAATAGTTTCACATAACGGACAGCCATCATTAGCACTTGCTTCCATAGAATCCAGTGTCCCACAATTTTCGATTGTCGTCCACTCCCAATTAATGAATTGCGTGAATTTGGTCGCGAAAACCGAACATATAGAGCACAGCTTCGGGTTAACAATCAAATCACTTTCCTCTTTCTTGAGTTCTATGTTGTCCATCTTCTTTAGATTCAAGGTTGATAAGTGATTGTTAATTGCATGGTTAACAGCTAGATATAAATTGAAAGAATACACGTATATTTATAGGCAGGAAAAGCTATTGCAGGCTAAATAACACAATTAAAGCATGTGCTACGTGGCAGGGTTGCACTACGTGCAGAGATGTACGGTTACGTAGCAGCTCCATGATATCGAGAAGCGACTTCATTGGTAGCTTGTTGATGTATCTGAATTACACAGCCCCTCTATCGGGCTGAACTTCCGGATATAGTCCCAGTTTCCGTTCTTTATTCAAGCTTTGCAACTGCATCCCCCTCATAAGTTGAGATGTACGTTACGTCACAATAATACGGTAATATATAGGCAGCCCTGAGCTGATACTAAAAAATCGGCTGCATAGGTAATGGCGCATGATAAGATAATTATGAAGCTATACCTATTTTTATACTCTTACACACAGCGCTGCTATTAAATTCAATGAATTAAATCTAGGCATTAGATTTATTACTTACTTCGGGGGCGTTCTCGTCACATCGTAGTAGAAGTAGAAATCGTTGTCTAATTTCTGGAAACTGAGCTTAATAAGCGCGCTTCTTCTCTTGTTATTAGACAACGAAATAACACATCGCACCAAATTTGACTCATATCAATCAGGTTAATGATTCAAGGCAAGTATAGGTTATGTTTTATACATGCATTTATACATGAGAACTCCGCTTTGATTGATAGATTTTTATAGATAAATAGTCAGTTCTTCTTCCCCTTGTGGCGTGAGCATCTACAATGTTGTTCCGGTAACTAATTGATACCTTTGTTCGGCGTTAGGTGGTAGGTGCATGTACCGGCTTGGTATCCTACCAAAATTGTCACCGCTGCACGGTCACCTCTGACTCAGTTCCATCCAATTTCTTTTAACAACAGAGGCTGCCACGGTACACTCGATCTTGGTACTCATCAGCTCAGCTCTCGAACTCCTAGTTTGAAGCGTCATCCATCCCCGATGCTGACGTGTCTTCCCTGGTCGCGGCAGCTTCGTCTCACATCTTTGTCTAACAGCGCCCCTTCTGCTGGAAATATGGCCACGCTCGTGCCAAACGCCGTACGGATCGAATCAAACATGGGTCCTGAAGGTTATATATTCACGGTATCTGAGAACCGGTATATAGCCCCATCGTCGAAAAAGGTAGGATGACTTCACAAGCTGCCATCTTTAGCATCTCAGGTCAAGCTAATAAGCCATCTTCTTCAAGGACTCAGCGCTCCCGAAAACGAACGCGGTCGAGTTTAAGTTGGCAACTGTGTTTAGCATCCCGCCAAATGGCCCCGCCAGCATCACAGACGACTGGATACGCAAATGTCTGGATGAATACAAGCACGATGATGTTTTCAGCGAAGAGTTCCTTCAATGCGTCGTTTTCAATGCATCACGCAAGCCCAGCGTATCGGCTGAGGCATTCCATCTTCTCAGAGAACGCGGCATGAAAGAATACGTCGTCACCTCATCAACGGACTACTTCCCCGGACCCCATGTGATTGTGGACCAAGAGCTTAGAGAGGTTTGGAAGCTGGTGGATGATTCAAACGGGACCTGTATGGTTACCTTGAAGCCTCAAAAAGAGTAACGACATGACAAACGCCATCTCCCATGTCTGATGATTACAAGCTAACGCCCTACTCTTTTTCTGAATTTCCTAGCCCCTTGAGTGTACCGGAGCCATTTCTTATCGGCAGCCGAAATAGCCAAGCTCTCAGCTTTGCCATACCATCGCGTATCAAGAGTTACAGTCACCCTTCTCTGCTTGCAGGCCTGCGCGTTCTTATCAAAGATAACATTGACTTGAACGGAATCAAGACATCGGTTGGTAATGCAGCATTCTACAATACTTTCTCTTCCAAAGTCAAAAATGCCCACTGTGTTCAAAAGCTAGTTGATAAAGGCGTCGTTATAATTGGCAAGACAAAATTGACGTCCTTTGGAAATTGGGAGGAGCCCATGGAATATACTGACTACCAGGCCCCCTGGAATCCTAGGGCAGATGGGTATCAGTCACCCGGAGGAAGCAGCTCCGGCAGTGCTTCGGCTATTGCATCTTACGGCTGCCTTGATGTCACTATTGGCACTGACAATAAGTTGTCTTAAGGAGGTAACTAAAATGGCAGCAATCTGACAGATTCATGAACAGCTTGGGGCAGCATCACCCGGCCTGCTCATTGGTGTGGGTGTTTTGGCCTTCGTCCCAGCATTGGAGCCATCTCTACAGAGGGTATTGAGCCATATGTTCAGTAAGTGAAGACAACTGTTGAATCGCCCACATCAAACTAATAGCCCCAGGTCGTGGGATACCCCCGGAATCCTTGCAAGGGATCTCAAAATATGCAAAATCTTTGCGGCTGAATGGTTGACATTTGATCAGTTCGAAAAGACCCCGGGAGTGTGTTCCCCGTACATGGAGCCATCAAGACCCCTGGAGAGGCTAATGATGTTCGCAGCAATTTTCTTCCATCATCTGGCCGACTGATTTTTGGAAGGTCATTGATCCCGAACAAGCTGACATGGCAAAATCATTTGCCCAGTCGACGGCTGTGAAGCTAAATGTCAAGCTTGTGGACGTATCATTTGAAGAATTCTGGAGCGCCTCACCCCCCACTGAAGATGCACCTTCGCTCCAGCAGTTCATTAATCCCGTATGTGGCCATGTCCTTAACTATTGATCATACGTGACTTACAGCAGGACAGGCCACCGAAGTCTTGGCGCATGATGTATACCATAACAGCGAAAACTTTCGCCTTCGCCATAGGGATCTGTTTGGGCGAGCGCCGTATACAACGCTTCAGAATGAGCGAATATGGTAGGATCTTCTCATTCCTTTGCTTCTTTTGTTACTTTGATTTGATGATAATCTAGGTCCGCCGGAAAAAAGATTACTCGAGAAAAAAGAGACGAGGGATTCGAGAGAATCAACATATACAGCAAGTGGTTCCAAAACACAGTCCGGACCAATGATAATGCAAATGCTATCGTAATGCTGCCGATTGAGTCTGCAGGACCAAGATACAGGGATGAATTCCCCGAGTAAGAGTCCCACTTTGCTATTTTAGGAGAGGAGAGTAAGAGTAAGCGGTCTAACTAAGCTCTAGTTTCCAGAGACCGCCTCAAGAAGGCGTTAATGCTTTGGCTATCGGCCCAGTGACAAAATCGCCAGTGCTTGCCATTCCAAGTAAGACGCCATGTTTCGAAAGAATAGAAATAGAGCTGATGCTGATGTTGGATAGTTGCCGAGATTCCATATCAGTCGAGAGTCAGTGGCCGAGAGGAGAAATTGCCGTTCGCAGTAGCGCTGATGGGGACGCCAGGTAGGCATAGAATCATGCTTTTATAACCAGTTCAGTCGCTCACGCAACTTCTTCTTGTAGGCTCTGATTTGCAGCTGATCGATACTGCAATCGAAATCCTAGCGGCTTCGGGTCTTCCTACTGTTGTCCAGACTGGAAGATACATGTATAAGAAGCCCGAGTAGTAACGTCGTGCATGATCTGACGAAAGGCCATATCTGTGATAGGCACCTATCGATCTGTGGGATTTACAGGGGTTTCTGGCATGTTCATTGAGAGAGACTATTGGGGAAAAACAAAATGATGAAACATATGAGTCTTCTAGCTTAAAATTAAAGCAGCGAGAGTCCTTGCTACACCGTCTCTTTGTGCGCTTCCTACTCACACAAAACGGTGCTGAGTATTAGATGCTCAGACTTCAGCTCGATCTCGCAGACACCCCTAATACGACAAGAAATGCGCTAGTGAGCTGACGTCCAGGCACAATCGACAAATAAAAGTCGCCGATGACAGCTCTCAGCAAACTCTCATATACCACAGCAAAGCAAGCCATCCACATCGCAAGCAGATTCACACTCCCCGCATTTCAGTCAGTCTGTAGCAATTCCAAGCATGCTCAATTCCCCTCTCTCTGTCTCTCTCCCATGTGTGTAAATTTACCGACTAGCCGTAGGTTGCTTCCCTCGCTAGCCGTCCGGCTTTCATCGGCGCAACTGTCATTAGACTCAACTACACTCAAACTGCCCTCGAGAGTTGAAACGGCAACGAATATACAGACTTACAAGCAGTGCGATAAAAATAACCAAAAAAAAAAAAAAAAAAACTTTATCAAAAGTCAAAAAGCCAAACAACAGAAGCCCCACGAGCTCGTCATCACAATCGATCACAAAAAGTCAGGGCTGAATACCTAATCGCGAAAGTTACAGCGGTGGAAAGGGCCGATGCGCGGCTGGCCGATTCGGCGTTCCGCCATCCTGGGGTCCCGGTCCAGGGTCCGTTTCGCGCGGACTTGTGTACTTGCGCATACCTACAACCATTTCCGGGGATGATTTGATAATCTCTCCAGACAACAACTTCGCCATGGAGACTCCGCAGATTAGGATCGAGCTCTAGTCAGTAGCCATCTGCTTCGTAATCGCACGGCGCCGGTTAGACCGATGGGCGTGGCTTGAACTTGTGGCGGCTGCAAAAAATAGTAGCACAGAAATAGGCAAATGGCAAACTTTGCTATAAGATTGCGAAAAGTCAAGTCATTATCAATCATATCGACAGGCACTCAGCAGGCTGCAGAAACCGAAAAAAAGCCAGTCTCCTATCTCACCCAATCCACAGCCTAAAACATACTCGTAAGTACATTAGATATGATACAGATGACATTCCCGCAATCCTGCAGCCACAGCGAATCCTCCAACGTCCATCAAGCCGTCAGCTTACTCTTATCCCGTCAATTGGTCCCTGACGTTAGAATTAGCCAAGCAGCTTTGGCGCCAAACTTAAACGTAGACTTCCGAATCTCCGTTATTCGGCCTCGGTGGAGGACCCTTTTTTTCTGGATGGGGGACCCTTTCCAATTCCGCGCATAAGCTCAACCCGTGGAGAAGAGCGAGAATATAAGATCCAAAGCTTAGAACGAACTTTTAGCAGATTTGCTCGTGTCCACCTTGCTGGGGCTTCCCCATTAACTATCCAGAAAAAAAAGTTGTTGCCATTGCTAGCCGACAGCCTGTGGCGCCGTCATCGGGTCTTTCTACCGTCGTCTCGCTTTCGCCAAATCGCAAATCGGCTTTCCGTCATCATCCCGCCTCCAACGTTTCCGCGAAATCCAGAAACGAAAAGCCTTTCGCCAGTTCGTCTTGATATAATTGCAACAGCTGCGCGGGAGGCGAAAGAAAAGAGGTCATGTCGACCACCGTAGGGTAAGTTTGGCGCGCGCGCACGAATCTCTCCAGCGCCGGTTTTCGGGTTGCGCCGGGCATTCTGGGGTCGGGTCTCTTTTTTGCAGTTGAATCATGTATCCGTAACTAACACGAACTTCTGCAAACAGCGGTTTCGCCGCAGGCGCTCTGGCAGCTTGCGGAGCCGTCACAGTCACGCACCCGGCCGAGGTGCTCAAGATCCGACAGCAGCTGCAGGGCGAGCTGCAGACCAAGGCCGCGCAGCCGCAGTACTATCGCGGCCCCATCCACGGCATCAGCGTCATCGTCAAGAACGAGGGCATCAAGGGCATCTACCGCGGGCTCGGCGCCGCCTACGTCTACCAGGTGCTGCTCAACGGCTGCCGCCTGGGCTTCTACGACCCCATACGAAAGTCGCTCGCCACGCTGTTCCTCAAGGACGAGAACGCGCAGAACCTGGGCATCAACGTCTTCGCCGGCGCCTCGTCCGGAATCCTCGGTGCGGCTGCTGGCAGCCCCTTCTTCCTCGTCAAGACCCGTCTGCAGAGCTTCTCGCCTGTGCGGCCCGTGGGCACGCAGCACAATTACCGGAATGCCTGGGATGGCCTGAGACAAATCTACCGCGGCGAGGGCTTCCTGGGCCTGTACCGCGGCATCACGGCGGCCATGGTTCGAACTGGCTTCGGCTCTTCGGTCCAGCTGCCGACGTATTTCCTGGCCAAGAGACAGTTAGTCAAGCACGCCGGCATGGAGGAGGGCCCGGCTCTGCATCTCTCCAGCAGCGCAGTCAGCGGCTTCGTTGTTTGCTGCGTCATGCACCCCCCTGGTACGTATTTCTCCTTTGGTGATTGACATGCCTTGCCAGCTAACACGACCGGCGCAGATACCATCATGTCTCGTCTGTACAACCAGCACGGCAACCTCTACAGCGGCATCTTCGACTGCCTCGGAAAGACGATTCGAACCGAAGGAATCTTTGCCATCTACAAGGGCTTCATCCCTCACCTGGCCCGAATTCTCCCCCACACCATCTTGACGCTCTCCTTGGCCGAACAAACAGCCAAGCTTGTCCGAAAGGTTGAGCACCGCGTTCTGCCCATGCTAGGATATGAGGAAGGACGACTATAAAGCTCGAGAGCTTGCGTTACGAAAATTCCGGGGTTATACCCCCACTTTGTCGACCCTGTCATTTAAAACAGGCTTGATTTCATTGCGTACATTATCAGTACATGTTGTTACGTCTTTGGGAGTGACGTCTCTGGTTAATAGATTACGGGTATATTTCAGGATATGTGCCAAATTTGGAAGAGGGGGGTCCAGGCATGGAGAATAGGGGAAAAGCTCATGGCGGCATGTTTTTTTGCACTGGAGTTGGTAGTCTCATGAATAGATTTGAGCGCAATGGCGCTGCTGTATAATGAATATTCATTTAATGTTTTCTCTGTTCCTTTTGTTTTTCTTTATATATTATGTTCTTTCCCTCTCTATCCTCCCATAGAACGCTTGCATCCGTAGCAGAGCTTCCCCTTATTGAGCGTCACGGAGGCATCTGCAGGGTCATCTCCCAACTCGCCGGCCCAGGTCGAATCACCCTCCTCGTCCAGGGTTATGCCGCATAAACGGCAATACTGCGACGTTTCAAGCCGGTCCAGTTTGCCTGCAGTGCGAACGACGTTGGTCACTATGCCCGCGTAGGGGCCCTCCACGCCGTCGAAATACCTGGCCATGACTTCTTCTATGCTTTGATCCTTGTGAGAGACGACGCTCGACGATGTCTTGTCCACAGAAGGAATAAGATCTTGGACAGAGGGCATGGTGCTGAGGTAGGTGACGATTTCGTTTTTGAGAATCTCTCGTAAGGGGTAGTATATGGGGAACTGAATCTTGGAACCTTCTTGGCTCGATTCTCCGGCGCCCGCCGGATCTGCGGTCCGGTGGTAGGTGCAGACTGCAAACAGCCCGTCGCTAATCTGCCAAGGAACCGCAAAGCCTCTGCCGTTGGCAACCTCAGACAGGGTCAGACTGGCCAAAGCAGTGGTACTGTGGCCAAATAGCAAGGCGGAATAGGATCTTTCCAAGGCCACGTGGAGGAGAAGATGGCGAATAAACAGCCTCAGACTATCAGCGCGCGAAGTCACTGAAGGGAGTGACGAGAAAAACTGCTGTAACCGCTCAACGTCGCTTCCATCTCCGGGAATCGGTATCGTAGTCCAGTCAATGGTCTTGACACTAAGAACTTTGCTCAAGTGAACGCACTCCAATGAGACGTTGGGGAACTTTTCGCGGTATCTCGCAAGCAGCTTCTGGGCAGGGGTATCAAGTGCATCGGCGGGGTGAGAGAGGTCTGTGTCAATATGGACCACGAGGGGCTCAAAAGGCGATGATCCCTTCCTTGAGGCTTGGTATTGTGCAGTCTTGTCAAGGATCTGAGTGAGGGCGGTTGAAGAGGGCCCAAAGGAAAGGCCGGCAACGTATCTCCTGGGCTCAGGCTTCGGAGAAGCCCTGGTCTCTCGCTGGAGCACGGTGAATCTCTTGATGACCTTGGAGTCTACATATTCTCTAAAGCAGTTCCTAAAGGTGTTGAAGTCAGTATCAGAACACTGATATCACCAAACTACACATCTGCTGTGAGACGTGTATCCAGCAGCGGTTGACTCACTCGCAAGTCGCAACGTTTCGCAGCTCAAACTTTGCATCTGGCGCCTTGCAGCGCGAGCATGATGCAGCCATGAGAGTCTCTTCTTAGTAAAACAGATATGAATAGGGTACAGAGTGGTGGTATAGTGTAGATGGCTGTCCTCGTATGTCCTGTTATGACTGGGGCTGCTCGTTCGTCACTGAGTTTCGCCGTGGATATGGATGAGACTACAGACTGCGTCTTGCCAAATAATTCAACAGTCGGTCTCGTAGCCGTCTTATTGTGGGTTTAGCATCAAGCAGATACGAGATTATGGCTTGTATTCACCAAAATTCTACAACTGCAGACAATGAGAGCTGGTGGCGAGAATTTTTTTGCTGCTGCGACTAGCAGATCGCAAGTCGCTACTCAGGTAAGCAAAATAGGCCAAGATGCTGGGTGTTATGCGCCTAATTTTTCGCTGCACAGAATTCTCAATTTTTAGTACATCTATTTTCTTTCTCTCTTCATAGTAAAAATAACTAATTCTAACAAAAAAGGATACATCTTTTCAGCTGATTCACCCTGTACTCGCTGCTTCTCTGCTCCGGCTCCAGCGCTGAAAATCACCCGATAAATGGCTTTGCCGGGTAGCTCTGCTGCTCATTTCACCCCCTGTCGGTAATTGCCCCAACCATCTACCGAGCGAGACGATTCATGCGCCCATAGCGCATTCTAGCGCTCGCTTCAGGAACAAACCTGGCCAGGCTAGAGCAGCATTGACACGGCCAAACAATTCAAGTTGCATGTCGCGCCTACGGGGATCGGCACTGGGCGTCTCAAACTGTTGGCCCTACCAGTAGCACTATTGTTAGCACCGGCTGTTAAATCAGGAGCAGGCATAACAAAGGGCCCGTTGGACGGACAAGACAGCGCACGGCGAGTATTTACAGCGAGCTCCAAGCCCGTCAGAGCAGCCACCGGGGCGCAGCTGCAATTGCGAGTGCGAGCGATTGATTACGACGTCGCTGCTAGGCCAGGTAGCCTTGTGACGTCAAACCGCCGCGACATCTTGGCCACCGTGTGGCGTAGATGATCGGCCTCAACGTCCGTCCCGCCGGCAGCTCGTCGAAGCAAAACAAGCATCCGGCCATCCAACCGCCGGCACAACTGGGAGGCCCGCAGACGCAACTTGCAGGCTCTCGCATACATACATACATACATACAAGCAGCCCGTTTCCCTGTTTCTGTTTCTGTTTCATCGTCCCCTTAAACGCCAGCCGATCTCTGCTGGCGCCCCAGCCAATCACCGCGCGCCGCATCCCTGCGCTTTCTGCGTTCGGCCGCCCAGCCAATGCAGCAAGGCGACTCATTCACCATCCAGCCTTTGAAGCTGAAACCGCAAACAGCTCCTGTGCTGTAGCGCATTGTTCTCTCGCGCTTCCTTCTTCAGGAGCCAAAGCATCGATGAAATATCTCCCGCCCACGCGCCCGTACCTGGAGCAAGGGAGAATCACAACCATCATCGCTACCTGTGCCTGTGCCTGTGCCTGTTCCTGTCAGCCTTGCCTCTGCCTCTAGGCGTCCTCGCAGCTGGCCAGCGCTACCTCCCGCAGCCAGGTACGAATACGGCCTCTCGAGACGCCAGCACATCACCCGACTTGAAACTCGACATCGTGGCCGGTCTGGCTGAAGCCACCTTTTTCCATTTCCCTTCCTGGGCTTTTGGTGCTTCGCCTCATCGTCAGCTGCCTCTGCCGCTGCCTAGCTAGAGCCGACATTATATACACCTTCTGTTTACCCCTACGACGGCGCGCTGCTCACCTCGATCGACATTCCCACAGCCCCTCAGCTCCACCAACCGAACTGCCATCGAGACGCATCTTCCAGCCTCGACGACCCAACTACCACAAAAACCTCTACGCCTGCTTGATTCGCGAGCGCAACCACATCCTTGCCAACTATGGCTGCCCCCCAGCAGGGAGCAGCACGACCACAGGAGGTCGCTTTCGCCGCACGCAAGTCTTGCGAAAACAATGCGCCTAACCGACTCAGTCGCTTACCCCTGGATACGTCGGTCGCTCCCGTGAACCAGAACGGCTGCTTCGAGATCGATCGTGTCATCAAGAGCGGGTGCGTTCAGAAGCGCACCCAAAAGACAAAGGTACGTGCGCGTCGCAAAACTTTTCCGCCTCATTTTCTCCTGTGCTAACGCGTTGTGTCGTCTGCAGAACTGGAAGAGCATTTACCTAGTTCTACGGCCGAACGGCGTCTCTTTATACAAGGACGCCAAGGAAGCCAAGCTCCGACACCAGATTTACCTGTCCGAACTTTCTGCCGTCGCCATCCTCAAGGACCCAAAGCACAAGCGCAAGAATTTGTTTGGACTTTTTTCCGCGTCTAGAAACTTTCACTTTGCGGCACCCACGCCACAGGATGCGCAAGAATGGGTCGACCTGATCCGCAAGGTTGCCAGGCTTGACGAGGAAGAGGACGAAATGTACTTTGGCAGCCCAGGATCGCATGGCATGTCGCCAACCGCGCCGGCTCTCGAAAGCTGGGGAAACCACATCGACAATGCTCTCTCGAGCTCACCCGAAAACCTGACACCCTTTGACGCTTCTGCACCCAAATTTATGGGAGCAAATCGCCGCATATCCTTCACGCTAGAGTCTTCTGGCCTATCCGGCAACGAAATGCTCTCGTACTCTGATTTTTCCGACAGCGAGGTTCCGCGAAGCCACGGTGTATCCTTTGAGAACCTCGCCGTCAAGCCGATCCCCGAAGCAACGACAGATACAGACACGGAGCCTCGAAAGGCCGCCCTACCAGGCCAGCGACCAGAAACGTCAGCCCGCTCGGCGAGTCAGATCAGCGCCGTGACGGCTGAGCAGGAATCCGAACGAGTCATCTGGCAGGGCTCACTCTGGATGCAGCGAACCAAACGCGGCGTGCGCCAGTGGAAAAGCATGTGGGGAGTGCTGCGCGCGCGACAGCTCGTGCTGTACAAGGACGAGTCCGAATATGCGGCGCGGGCCATCATCGAAGTGGCCGACGTTGTCAATGTCGTCGAAATCGACCCCGTCAGCAAGAGCAAGACACACTGCCTCCAAATCATCACCGAGGAGAAGACGTACCGCTTCTGCGCGCCCGACGAAGAGTCCCTGGTGCTATTCCTCGGCGCATTCAAGAGTCTGCTGACCAAGAGGCGGACGATGGAGGCGCGCGCGTTGGCAACCGTCGTGGTCAATCCTCCATCATCATAACACTACGTAAAAAGCTCTCCCACGAGAGCTTTTCACATATGCCCACTCTACTTTCGCTCATCATTTCATTTTCTACTTTCTTTTGTCGTACGATAAATACCCTCTTCCTTTCGTAATCTTATATGACGAATTTATGACCCGACTATTACTCTTTATTATACCAACTTAGTCGCACTTACATGTCTTTCTTTCCTTTTACCTTCTTTACATTTTCCCTGGCGCACACATACACACATATCACAGCTTAGAATGAGCTTGTGACTAATACGGGGCGCATTTGGTGGAGTTTGAGGGCTTTCAGGGCGGTTCATCGCCATTCTGAATGTGAAGGAGGGTATTGGCCTTGATATCTGGGGAGGGTAATGTCAGCGTGTTGTGGTTTGGTGGTTGGCCTGACTGGTTCTTTTTTGGCTACATCTACCTACGGGGAAAGTTGGTTTTAATTCCACACCAAGAAAAAGAGAGCATATCTCTTTTTTCTTTCATTCAGACTAGTTTTTTATTAGTTTTCTCATGCATGAAATGCTTCCGTGCATTTTCCATTCTTTGTGCTCATATATTGGGAGCAAATCAAATCTCTTTCTCTTTCTCTTTTGTATGATAACAGGATGAACGATGAATGCTGTGATGAATGATACAAATTGGTGTTTAATTGGAATTATTCATGGCCCGTGCAAACACAGCTATATGTATATACCTTGAATCAAATAATAAATGGATATCTCGTCTTTAGTAGGGGAGAGACATAATAATGAATATGCACAGTCAAGATGTATCAAGAAGCAAAAAGTGAAAACGTATTAACGAGCTAAATAGATAATACTTTGAAAAGCAAGCAACGGGTATAGATAGGTATATACAGTCTTTTTAAATGACGATTCCATATTCCACCCTCCCTTCCCAATTTCCCTTCCAGATTTGCCCAAAAGACACCGGTGACCGTTTTTCGATTTGTATTCCCCATCAATATCGACGCAAAAAAAAAGAAAAAGTTGAAGAGCCCGAGATATTTAAAAGGGAAAAAAAAAATTGAAAAACTTGTTCCTCCAGCTATCCTCCTAATTATACCCTCCCAACCATAAAAAAAATCAAAAAATTTAAAACTCAGCGCGTCTCTTATAATCTCCTTGTCTCTCTCTTTTGCTGCTTGCAACCCCGTTTCTCGAAATGCCTCAAGAGGCATTCTCGTCCGGCTTGTCAAGCCCAAAAAAGGCAGAGTCAAAGTCACCGCCCGCATCCATAAGCTCAAAGTTGCTGTCGCGGTTGTTCATGAGGTCGTCAAAGGTATCGTCTCCCGAGCCGCCCAGGCTAAAGTCAAAGTCCATGCCGTCAGCGGCTCCGGACTCGTTGCCAAAGAATTCTGTGTTGAGGTTGGCGTCGAACTTTTGTTCTTCTGCTTTTGGGGCGGCGTTGGCGTTGGGGATCGAGATGCTATGAGCGGCAGCCGAGATTGACGGCTGGTTATTGTTGTTATTACTGTTATTGCCAGCAGAGGGCTGATCAGGTAAGAGATTGTTGAGATTCAAGAGTTCGTCACCGCCATCAGCCGGCGCAAAGGTAGTAAGATCAAAGAAGGGCTCCTTGGACGATGTACTCGCCTGGCCAGAAGCTTCGTTGCCCGGGGCTGCGAGGGTGAATTCCATGTTGGTAAAGTTCATGCCGGAAGGCTCTGTCTTTATAGGAGGCTGATTTGTACTGGTTTCAGGCAACATGTCCAGAGTCGGCTTGTGGTCTCCAGCGGGCAGTCGAGAGGCGAATGCAGGGCTTGCTTTTCCGCTCATTCCATTCATGCCGCCGGGTGGCGGTGGCTGCGGTTGCTGTTGCTGGCCGTTGGCATCCTTGGTAGAGATGTCCATGTGGTCAGTATCCGAGAGGTTGATGCTCATGTTGGGGAAGGGCGCCATGGGCTTCACGTCTATGCTGTCGGCCATGGGCTCGTCCTTGGGTTCGGGCGATACGGAAGGGATATCAATGGTTATGGGCTGCTGTGGAGTAGTTTGTGTTTGAGCCAGGAGCTTATTCTTTCTCTCTTGTAGCTCATTAAGATCTCTAAGTAAGACCGACTTTGCCTCAATCTAGCCACAGGGGCAAACAAGGTGGGTGAGTGGTGAGTAACTGGAACAACAACAGAGAGGCGAGGATTCGGTCAGGGGAGACGGTGAGTGTGCCATTGAACAGACCGAGGGGTTGCTTACAATGTCCACTTCAAGCTCGTCCAGCGCGCTGTGAAAGAGCCTGATGGTTTCTGGCAGCTTGGACTGCGAAGTGCCGGGGACGTGTGTCAGATTCCCCCGAGCATCTTTCCGCGATGCCCGCAGAGCCTTTCCAGTTTGCACGAGCTGTGGCGGCAGGACAGATGATTAGCCGGTGATGAAAGCCTGGAAAGCAGAAACAGAAGCGGCGAGACTTACAACGTCGTTGATGAGAGACTGCAGGGCGTCCAACGGCTCCTGCTTTGGAGCCGCCGAGGCTGAGTTGGATGTCGCCATGCTGCGAACAGTCTGCGTTAACGCCAGAGAGAGCGTAGCAGCGGGAGGCCTGGATCAGCAGCGAGCGCCGGGCACATGCATATGCATCCGCCAGCAGGGCGCCAAAGGGCTGCGGCTCGTTGTCTGGGGAGCGAGGCCTGGGGGCCAGGAGAGGTCGAGGGTGAGGCTGAAGGGCGCTGGCGCTTGGGCTGAGATTTGCTGGGACCGGCAGAGGAGCAGGCAATTAGGGCGCCAAATCAGGAAGTGAAGTGAAGCAACCAAGGTGGAGATGCAGCAGCAAGAGCGTTTCCAGCAGTCAGTTGGAGTGCAGCGCGGGTATGCAGGCAGTACTTATAAGAGTGAGATGTTTGCCCTGGAATCGTGTCGATGGGCTGACCGGCCGCATCGCTGCTAGCAGCAACAAGGGGCGAGGGTTTGCTGTGGCTTGCGCCAAAAGCTTCTGGTTTGAGGCCTGCCGCACGACAAGCGCTGGAGAGCCCTGGAGATTTCGGGGTGGAGGTGTGGCTGAGGTGCGAGGGCCAAGTACTCGATACATGTGTCTTGCAGGCCAAAGCAAGCAGTTCAAAGTATACTCTACCGGCTGCACATGCCGTCTTCCGCGGGGGTCCTGTGCGATAGATCCCGTATCCGCTGAGAATAGTGTGGCTCAGGCGGCTGTTTTGAGCGCGGATTGGCTCTGCTTCCCCCGCATATTGCTGACTGAAAAACGGCTAATAGATCGCGAGGAAATCCTCCGTAGCGGGCAGCGGCTGGCTAATTCCATAGAGGATTAGCAGTTGATGGCGTTGTGTCTATGATTGATGGCTATTGCTACCGTCATCACGGTGGCTTCTATTCGAGCCCCTGAAGGAAACTCAGCCCGCAGGAACGCATCTGCACTGGGGGGGTTATTGTTACATTGGCTGTGGCATATAATCCTGGTCTCTAAAACAGCCATTGGCGAGCTGAATCCGTGTAGGACCAATACGTAAAGCAATAGTAAGCCCGGAGCCTTGTTACATACTTACATATGCATGTCTCACCTTTAGCTCAGCACAATTGGAAAACAGCAAACGCTCACAACTCTCGCCCTGCGAATAAATGGTAGCTGGCATGAGTCCGGCTGCGGAGTTGCCTGAAACTGGCCGCGGAAACGGGTGTGGCGCCGCAGAGGAGCCTCAAGACGGCATATACTCGTATTCGCTGCGTTGGGGTATTGCTGGCAGAGCCTCATGACGCCGAATGATGAGAGTTGCTTACTTGGTAGCAATGAGATCGAGAGATATAAGTCTATTAACTTATATGATCAGTGTGTTGTTGTTCCTTGGCTGAAGAGTTTTGAATCCATGTAGATGCACCTATATAGTGCCCATGATTTTGCTGTTGTCTTAGAGAGCCTATCAGTGCTAAGCTTCTAGAGCCCCGATCAAAAACCCTCCGCGCAATCAAATAGAAAATAGCAAACAACAGTTAATTACTAAAATAATCTTCATCCTCCATTTGTCGCCAACTCTCCGTTCCGCTGTAGCCTCGTATCATGGCCGCGGTCCAGAGAGATAAAGCTGCGGCCTCGCCACACATGCAGGGTAGCGCTCGCCTCGCCTACCGTACCGGGCGAAATTGTTAGCACCAAGCCCGGCCTCCACTTTGTCCAGCACAAACCTTCACCTCATCACCTTTTGCCCAGCTAGCCCAGGCTGGATTTTTTCTCGTCTGTTTCCAACTGACAAGTCGCTGTGTGTGCAAAAGTAGCGGAGCGGTTGGTTTCGATTTGCGGGACTCGTTTCCTTTTATCGTTTTCTTCTGTTCTGTTGTTTCCTTCTTCTTTCTTTTTCTCGTCTCAACTCGGCATCCGGTTCTTCTCTTCCCCTGTCTTGTTCCTCAACTCTCTTGTGTCCCGCCTCAGCCTCCTCAAAAGCGCTGCAAGCTCTCCCAGGGCCCTGATCTCCCAACTACCTACAGCTGCCTCGCACGCTCGCATTCTGTCGACTCGCCTCGGTTCATTTCCAGCATCTTTCGACGCCCCGTTGGAAGCTCTTGTGCTTGTTTGGTCTTCTTCTTCCGTGTTTTAGCGAGCTTGTCGTCGGAATCTCTTTCGTTGCATCCCCCCCTAAGACCCCTCCTCTCTACCGACTTCTCCTCACCACCTTCGCCACCGACGGCCGCAACACCCTCTGCGCGCCGCCATCTCCCACCACCGCCTGCGCGCTCGACCCGATCCTCGACGCTCAACCTCTCAATCGCGACAATGGCCGACGCTGGCGCTGTCTCGACCGCTGCGCAGCCCGTGGGCGCCCCTGCCGCCCAAAACGGCCAGGGCAACCCAACTCACCTCCCCCCGCCTCCTCTCCATATTCCGCAGAACACGAACCCGATCCCGACGGCCATCACATCTCCCCGCTCTGGCGTCGATGGCAGTGGCATCCTCTCGCCGACCACTGGCTTCCGACGAGCTGCGCCCGAGCCTAACAAGCGGGCCCTCTACGTTGGTGGCCTGGATCAGCGAGTGACTGAAGACGTGCTGCGTCAGATCTTCGAGACCACGGGACATGTCCAGAATGTCAAGATTATCCCCGACAAGAACGTATGCCATCTTCTTCCTAGCTCCTTCCACCAGACTGCGTTTATGCGAGATTTGCTGACAAGAATTTGTTCTGAGATATAGGCCAAAGGCTACAACTATGGCTTCGTAGAGTACGACGACCCTGGTGCGGCTGAGAGGGCCATGGCAACTCTCAATGGACGAAGGGTTCACCAGTCTGTAGGTTTCTTCTCAATCTCAATAGCTAGAAGCTGGCTCTTCACTTTGTTCTCAAGCTGTTTGTCGCTGACACATGTCTATCAAAACAGGAGATTCGAGTCAACTGGGCCTATCAGTCCAACACCACGACCAAGGAGGACACCTCCAACCACTTCCACATCTTCGTTGGCGACCTCTCAAATGAGGTCAACGATGATATACTCCACCAGGCCTTTTCTGCCTTTGGCTCCGTCTCGGAAGCCCGCGTCATGTGGGACATGAAGACGGGCAGATCTCGAGGCTACGGCTTTGTCGCTTTCCGTGACCGGCCCGACGCCGAAAAGGCTTTGAGCTCCATGGACGGAGAATGGCTCGGATCAAGGGCGATTCGCTGCAACTGGGCTAACCAAAAGGGCCAGCCTTCAATGGCTCAGCAGCAGGCGATGCAGGCTATGGGCATGACGCCTACTACTCCCTTTGGCCACCACCAGTTCCCTGCCCACGGCATCGCTAGTTACGAAATGATCCTGGCGCAGACGCCCAACTGGCAGACTACCTGCTATGTGGGAAATCTCACTCCGTACACGACTCACACCGATGTTGTCCCTCTGTTCCAGAACTTTGGATTTGTGGTGGAGTCGCGATTCCAGGCCGATCGCGGCTTTGCCTTTATCAAGATGGACACGCATGAGAATGCGGCAATGGCCATCTGCCAGATGAACGGATACAATGTCAACGGCCGACCCTTGAAGTGCAGCGTAAGTAAACCTCTTGGAAGTGACGACTATTAAATGAGTTGCTGACAATGCCATCTAGTGGGGCAAGGACAAGACGCCCAACTCTTCATCGTTTGACCCTCAGCAGCAGCCTTACAGCCCTCAGACTTCTCAGGCTCCTGGCTTCCCTGGTACTCCTACCTACTACCCGCAGTACGGAGGTGAGTTTAGCTGATTCAGCATCGGTGGTGATGATGCCTGTTGGCTTAAAGGACCAGGACACTAACATGACACTCAAATTGTAGCTCAGTACAACGGACAGCAGGGCAACTTTGGCGGCCCGCAAGCCGCCTCTCCTGCAGGATACAGCGGCTCCCCCATGGGTTATGGTGGCCCTCAGAGTGCCGGAGGATATGGTCGCGGGCACCAGGGTCCCAACGGCCAGTGGAACCAGAACCAGGGACAAAACTTCAACAATGGTTTCGGCGGCTATCAGTCGTAGTCACCGGGTATGAACTGGACTGCGAATGGATCGCAAGCTGTAAGAGCGGAAGGATTGAGAAAAGAACAATATCATGGTTTGGGAGGGATTCGATTTTCTTTTTGCCATTTGACGTAACATCTTCCTTTCCTTGTCTCCCCACTTGTTGTTGATTTTCTCAAACTTCACTCTCGTCTCCTCCCCCCACCTCCTTTTTATCTACTGCCATTTCCATCATATTGGCTCTTTTTCATTCTGTATCAGCCATCTTCTTCTTTTCTTTTTCCAGTGTGATTTGCAAAGGGCTTTCTCTTCCAGGGGGATTTTCTTCTCATGCCACCCCTTTGCCGTGTAATTTTCTTTTTATTTCATGCACGAGAGAAACGAAAAGTTGGAATGATTTTTGATCTTGATTTTATTTTTACTTTCATTTTCTTTTCTTGACAAGCGCCGCTCTTGGAGATACCATTTCTCTCTCTCTCTATGTCTCTCCTTTTACTACTTGTTGTTTTAAAACGCCTGTTCCCCTCATATGATGATGATTACGAATTTCCATTGTCTTGCGCTATATGAAAGAATCACGCGTGGCATCACCATATTAAAAGGGTTGGTTTATACGAGAAGAGGACTTCTTTCTTTCTTTTATCTTCTCGTTCTTGTTGGCGGACAGATTGGAGCGTTGTGCATTTTTGGTGAAAATGATGGTGTAGTATCTTGTGTGAAAGGGCGGACTACTTAGGTATGAACATGTAGCCAGACTGCTTCCCTCAGAGCATTACAAAGAAACAAAGATGTTGTGTATACTAGGAGAAAGCTGTCTATCCAGTGATCCAGCTTAGCGTGGGCTCTGCTGCTACTGCTGCTACTGCTCTGGTAGCAATTGATAAATGTCTGAAAGGCTCTGACAAGTTTTGTCCTGTTGAATTGGTGGGTTCCTTTGAAATGGCATGTCGGGGTGCATACATGAAGTCAGCTATTGATCGTACGAGGCAGACGACAGGGCACTTTGTTCTTGCGCAAAGTGTAGCATTCGCTTCAGGTGGACGAGGCGAGGCGGGGCCCCGAACAGGTGCTAGGCCTTTTTGCATGTGATGGGTGCTTAGATACTCGAGTGTGATATGAGAGAAGCTGGGCCTCCAGGTTTATGTAATATTGATGATACAGCGAGAAACAGGCGGCGATTAAGTGGTGCTACTCGGATCAAAGCGTCTGTTGGCTTTTGCATCCATTGTGGCGATTTGGCTGCATACAGCTTGAATATGCATGCGTAATGGATGATGGAGACTCTGTGCTTGTCATTTCATTCCGGGAAAGTAGGCAGACGCCCATTGGGGAGCATGGTTTGTCATTATGGAGAAGAGCACGGATGCTTTAATTCCTTGTTTTTGGCTCTCTCTTTATGCCCAATGAATTTGCTACAGCGAGACATCATGCTACTGTACATGGCGGGAATTATGTCCATCCCCGGATCAATGCCATACTTTGAAATCTATTGAATTTTTTGGGGGCGATTTTGTGACTTGCTGGTGGGCGGCAATGCGGCCCCAGGCGGCACGAAGAGCAATTGGCGATGCTGACTCGCTGAAGACGGCGTCAAAGAGTGGATGTGGAGTTTTTGGAGGACGGAATAGGCCGCACGCGCATGTACAGTTGCATTTTTAGCTGCAAGCCTTTATGTTGGTTTGGATAATACGTTACAGATACTTAAATACTACAAGGCCTGCTTCGTTGCTTTCATGTTGGTTTTCAATAGATCAATGCACAGCTCCACGGCACAAGCACTGCGTCAATTGATGTCTGTAGGGGTAGCACAATTCGACGATCGTGCTGTTTCAACTCTGCAGCAGCCAAGCAATTCACCTCGGACTGTAGGGATCCTGGATACAGCGGCCAGATTACGTGGACGGCTCGCCATTTTTGAGTGGGCCGTGGAAGGGCAGCACAGGCTGCGTGTTTGTGGCTTGTTGATGTTCCAGTGCCTGGGACAACGGATGTCTCTGACGGGGATGTGGTGCAATGGCTCTGATGTGCTCGTATATTACAGCAGAAATGGGTGCATATCGCAGAGAGAGGGCTAGCGGTGTTGCACAGCAAGTAGGCACATGCTGTCATTGGCATCTGCTGCCACCAGTGATTTGCCATCAACGTCCAAACCCCCACCGCATCATGGCTTTGGGCCCCGAGATCTGCTGCTCTAGAGTTTCACCCCCTCGTCTCGCACCAGCCAGACAGGCTGCGCTGACTTTGTTGCCAGCGGGGCTAGGACTGACGCAGCCTAGCGACCAACCGGTCAGACGCTAGACTGCACCTGGAGTCGAGAGGCCTAGAGCGCTGCCCGCTGTAATCTTCAGCGCTGTGCCAGCCAGACGTGTCCGTCCAGAACGTCAAACCAGCTCGAGTTCGGCTTCGGCCTTTTTCTGTGCCAGCCACAAAGGCCGTTATTATGTGATTTAACCTTCCATTGCCAGTGAACGCCGTCCCAGCCCTCTTTTTTCCTTTTCAACTTCTTTGTTCCCGCTGCCTGTTTTCCCTCTCCATCCCTCGTCCTGGGCGTTGCTATGCAGGCGGTGCCATGACGAAGCACATGCTGGCGCGCTAAACTCTAGGACTGAGGTTGCTTGCTGTGCTTGCTGCTAGTATCGACTAGCAAATCGAGCACGACAGCCGGGCAGCATACCAGCCCAGGCCAGACCAGAATCTCCACAGCGTCCATCCGCCTCCGCATCGAGCAAGAATCGAAGCAGGTTCAATCGCCAAAAAAAAGCTGGGCCGCTGCGTGCTCTGCTTTCGGGCCTCCACAGCGCGGCGCCCAATTGTGTGCAGCGCAGCGCAGACCAGCGGCTGTCGGAACCAACGAGAGAGAGGACAAGCCTGTTGTCTTTTTTTAAAAAAGGTAGACCGCAAAAAAGAAAAAAAGGACAAGGGAAAAAAAAGGGAAGAGAATAAATTAAAAAAAAAAAAAAAAAAAAAAGCCGTCCAACAACAGCGCTGCTGCCGCTGGGCCTTTTTGCAGCCCGTTGCCCGGGGCCCGTCTCTTGTCTCTCTCCCTCCCTCAACGGCTCAACCCACAGCAAGGACAGGCTCGCAGCCCGCGCTGACGCCCCTCCTTGGCCGTGGCCCTTTCTGCCCAGCCCAGCCCAGTCCACCCGCCATGGACAATCCGCAGTGGTTCCCCGACTCGCAACGAGAGCAACGACGCACCGCCAACGGCCAGCCATCGCGAGACTATCCGTCGCCGCTGTCCATCTCGGCTGCCGGCCACGCCTCTGCCTCTGCCGTGCCGCCCGTTGCTGCCGCGTCGTCGTCGTCGAGCCGAGCGGCGTCGGCCTACAGCTTCGACCAGTACCAGCAGAGCCAGCATCACCAGCTCCAGCAGCATCACCAGCAGCCTCACTCGCACTCGCACTCCCAGCTGTCGCAGCTCCCGCCGCAGCTCCCGCACCCGCTGCAGCCCGGCGCCCACCACAGCTCCGGCAGCCTGCCCGCCGTCGCCTCGCCCCTCGCGCGCGACACCAGCGGCGACATCGCCATGCACGACGCCCACGATGCCCACGCCGGCATCAAGTACCCCATGAGGCCGCACCACCAATCGCACCTGTCGGGCACCGGCCGCTCGTCGGGGCTCTACTCGCCGCAGGACCAGCAGCAGCAGCAGCAGCAGCAGCAGCAGCAGCATCAACAACAGCAGCAGCAGCCCCCGCCGCTCCAGCATCACCACAGCCACACCGGCAGCGTGAGCCAGAGCCAGCCCTCGTCCGCGGCCCAGCGCTACTCGCCCATGGACACGCTGTCGCCAACGTCGCCCTACGCCTCGTCCAAGCCGCACTTCACCAGCTCGCCGTCGCAGCACACGCCGCCCAACGCCGGCGACTACTCGCAGAGCCCCTACTACGCTGCCCGCGGCCAGGGCCCGCCCCAGCTGCCGCCCATTGCCTCCTACACCACCCTCGACGGCTACCCCTCGTCTGCCGTCGCCGCGCTCGACGGCGCCTTCAACGACGCAAAGGCCCCGCGCCGCCAGAACCCGCCCGCCATGAGGACGGTGCCCGAGTTCAAGAAGATCAAGTCGCCCAACGAGCTGCAGCCCAAGAACACGCGCCAGCCGCGATTCAGGCGGGCGAACCCCGAGGGAGGCTTCATCAGCGTGAGTATTTATTTCCCCCCCTCCTTCACTCTATGAGCTGGTCGTCTAATATATGGCTACGTTGTGGATTTATTAGCCTCTCCAAGCTTTGACGGCCCATCTGCCTGCCACATATCGCATCTGCAACCCGAGCTTCAAGTACGAGTCATCGCGGAACCCTCGCCGAGTCCTGACGAAGCCCAGCAAGGGCACCAAGAACGATGGCTACGACAACGAGGACAGCGATTATATCCTCTATGTGAATGACATCTTGGGCTCCGAGGAAGCTGGTCACAAGTGCGTCACAACAATTATTTCCTCCTTCTCCTCTCAGCGACAATTTTCTGACTCATATCCAATTTCTACAGGAACCGATACCTTATTCTCGACGTGCTGGGCCAGGGAACTTTTGGTCAGGTCGTCAAGTGTCAGAACCTCAAGACGCAAGAGGTTGTTGCCGTCAAGGTCATCAAGAACCGCACGGCTTACTTTAACCAGAGTATGATGGAAGTTTCTGTGCTTGATCTGGTACATATCCCACTCCATACCCTCATTGGCTTTTTGATGGCTTGCCCTGTGTACTGACTCTAACAAGCTCAACACAAAACTCGACAAAAACGACGACCACCATCTCCTCCGTCTCAAAGATACCTTTATTCATCGTCAACATCTGTGTCTCGTCTTTGAACTGCTTAGCGTCAACCTGTACGAGCTCATCAAGCAGAACCAGTTCCGCGGCCTCAGCACAACTCTGGTCCGTGTCTTTGCCCAGCAGCTGCTCAATGGCCTGGCGTTGCTCAACAAAGCTCGACTGATCCATTGCGATCTGAAACCGGAAAATATTCTGCTAAAGAATCTCGAGAGTCCCATAATCAAAATCATTGATTTCGGATCCGCCTGCGACGAGCGCCAGACCGTCTACACCTATATCCAATCCAGATTCTATCGTTCACCCGAAGTCTTGCTGGGCTTACCCTACTCGTCTGCAATTGACATGTGGTCACTGGGCTGTATCGTGGTCGAGCTGTTCTTGGGACTGCCTCTCTTCCCCGGATCGTCCGAGTACAACCAGATTGCTCGGATCGTGGAGATGCTTGGCAACCCTCCTAATTGGATGATTGACATGGGCAAGCAGGGCCTCGAGTTCTTTGAGCGGAGACAGGACGAGTTTGGAAGACGGACATACCACATGAAGAGCATGGAGCAGTACTCGCGGGAGCACAACACCAAGGAGCAGCCTAGTAAGAAGTATTTCCAGGCAAACACGCTCCCAGAGATTATCAAGTCATACCCCATGCCTCGGAAGAATATGAAGCAGAGCGAGATTGATCGAGGTAAGAATTTCCGGTACTCATATTTGCTTCAAGATGACTAACCTGATCTTCACTCCCGTACAGAGATGAACAATCGCATTGCTTTCATCGACTTCGTCAGGGGTCTTCTTAACATTAACCCTCTAGAGCGATGGTCACCACAGCAAGCAAAGCTACACCCCTTCATTACGCAGCAAAAGTACACAGGGCCTTTTGTACCGCCGATGAATCTCAAGTCGAGCTCTCTTAATAGGTCGCCAGCTCCCGGAACTCAGCAACAGCAGCAGGCCGAGGCCCTTAGTAAACAACGAGCTGCACAGGCCCAGGCCCAAGCTGCACAAGCCCAGGCACAAGCGCAAGCCCAGGCGCAAGCTCAGGCTCAGGCAGTACAGTCGCAGGTCAACCCGGCGCAAGGCGGATATGGGTCTCCAATGGGTGGTGGTCAGTATCCGCAGTCTGCTCATGTACCGGCTCCGCTATATTCCAACAGCGGCCTCTATAACCCCGGAGCTGCTCACGGAAATGTGCCCCCTCAGTATGGACAGCCACAAGCTGCTCAGTACGGTCAGATGGGCATGCAACAAGGCCCTCAACAGCTGCCGTCATCGCAATACCCGAACTCGGCGCAGCCCAATATGTACCAGCAAGGTGGCATGAGGACGAACAGACAACGGGCTTCAACCATGGAGCAACAGCAAAGCGGCATCCCTCCAGCTCTGCAGCGGGTTGCGAGCCACCTTGACCCGAGCCAACCCATCCGGCTCCAGCCCAGCCCGGCATACTATCCTCCAACTGGCGAGGGACTGGGCGATGCGGCAGCGCGCGCCAACCGACGAGGAAGCCGAGTTCAACAAGGTGGTCAGCGAAGCAACAGGGACTTTATTCGTAACTTGGAAGAGCGGACTCTGGAAGAAGGTTTTATGGGCAACCAGAACCCGTGGCATTGAGGCTTTGACCGTTTTTGCTTTTTGTGTTTATTTTCCGATCCGAAACGAGAGAAATCTGCGTCTTCTGACTGTGGTAGTTATTGTCAAATTCATGTCATGGGTATTGTTAGGATTTATGATTGGGGCATCAGACAAAGAAGCATCCGCCGCCGTTGGCTATATTGCACGTGGGAGGTTCTACCCCATGAGCGCAGCGTTTCCTCGCCTACCGCGTCGATGGCTTGAAAGAAAGTCATAACGATATCGAGAAGTATGGTCATGTATGAACCATTGGCGGCTTGTGTTGTTTTTTAGTTGCGGCGGAAAGCAAAAGCCCGCTTTGTCAACAAAGGATGTTTTTATTTTGAAATTGCCCATAGCCGAGCCTCATAATCTCATTGCCCGTGATGTCATTTCAACCACACACGATTCCCTACGATGCCGTTACATGAAGCTTGTGGACAGGGTGGATTTCGACAGACTGGGGGAAGGAAATGCGCTTCAGCTATCTACAGCGTAGGTAGCTGGAGGTGGACCCCTCTTCAGAAGTAGAAGATGGCAGCCCGTAATTGTTTCGGATTTTTCTGGAAGGGGTTGTGGATGGATGGCAGGGCAGTTTGGGGCTCTTTTCTATGTGCCCGCCCCCTTTTCCCCTATGGGATTGACTTCCTCTTTCCTCTTCCTGTACGATTATACTTTCTATCCTGCAAATTGATGTCTCATTCTGTCTTGCTCCTCGTTTTCTTATGGTTCCTTATATGTATGTATCTGCAAAATTCGAGACTGGCCTTATTTTTTTTGGTGTTTGTTTGTTTGTTTGACTGTTCCAAGGCTGGTGGGTGGGATATAACGGGGGGAAGTGGAAAAGGGAGTGCTGGGGAGAACAGAAAAGGGGGAAAATCTTGTTACAAAGGATAGAGGGAAGAGAGAGAGGGGAAATTGCTTTTGAGGGAAGGATGTGATTTTATCATGAGATGAATTGAAAATGGAGTATTATCAATACGAATACGATTTTATTGTGAATAAATTGAAAATGTAATGTAATTAGTACCTATGAATAAGAAAGCTTCACTTTGTTTCTCCTTTTGGGGCTACTTGCTGGCATTGGACGAGAATGTTGATGTGTAAAAAGAACGCTGATTCCATGGATGTACTGTATACGGCTGCTCTTCTGTTTTGAACCAAACTTGAATTCTTTATTTTACCATTTAAGTTGCATGGCATTCTTTGATATATCCAATCCATCCATTCCATCCCTCACTGAGAAAAGGAAAAAAGTAATTTACCATCACTATCAGCACATACTACCAGAAGTAGAAGGAGGAAAAGACTAGGAAAAGCAATATAACGCTCGATTATTGGCCGTATCATATATATCCGAATTAATCCCCACCTCTCCCTTCCAAGGCAAAAAGAAACCCGCTGTGTAATCCTAAAACCCTATGGAAATACAAGAAACCGAAAAAATGCAAAAGATAATCAGGAAGAAAAGGAGAGAAGAAGGTCTGGGCTTCGACCTTTTTGACACACGATTTCACTATGATACAGATCGTCTCCTTCTAAGCTATGCTGAGTATGAACGGGCCTATCGTCCGCTGTTGTTGTTGGGGCCCCTTTGGAATCCTCGGCCTCGCTTGTTAACGTTGGTATTCTTATTGCCGTCGTTGTATTGCAGCCTGTTGTTGTTGCCGCCCCTTGACGAGGGGGGCACGTTTTCTCTGTCCATGAGGTCGTTGTCGTAGTCGCCCATGAGATCGTCTTGGGAAGATGACTTCTGGCGTCCTGAAAAGGGTGAATTGCGGTTTGCCTTGTAGCCGCCTGGCTTGGGGTAGACTTTGATGATTCTGCCGTCGGCCTGAAAAGGGGGTTAGCGATGATAGATGAATGCTGGCAAAAGGGTTTATTCTTACAGTCTTGTTGTTAAAGGTCTCAATGACCTTCTCACCGCCCTCTCTCGAAGCAAATGCCATCTCGACAACGATGAACGGCTGCGTCTTGACGATTTCGCAGCTGACCATTTCGCCCCCCACCGGCGTCATCGCACTCTCGATATCCGCCGCCGTCGTCCCAGGCGCAAAGTTCTGCGCCATGACGGCAAAAGGCCCTGCGAGCCCTCGAATCGTCATGCCGGCATCTCGCGTCTGGTTCTGGTTCTGGGCTTTGCCGCCATTCTTCACAATGTTGACCTGGCGCTTGACGGAGTCGTCCGTCTCCATGCGGTCAAAGGCAGCCGTCAGCCTGGCGACCTTCTTCTTAGCAGCGGCCTTTTTGGCGGCAGCGGTGCCGGGGAGAGTGATTCGGGAGCTGAGGGACGCATTGGCGGGGGGGTTATTGCTGGGTCGGTTGACGGAGCTGTGCAGGTCGTGAGTCCATTCGCCGTTGACGTCGCCGGCGGGCACGCTCGCTCTACGGCGTCGGGATGAGGTCGCGGTGACGGCTTTGTTCTGAGGCTGGGACTTTTTTTTTTTCGTTTTAGCAAGACTGGGAGTGATATTTCATATGTGCATGGGTTGCAATACCTTCTTCACGCCGACACGGCTGGCGAGGGATCCTCCAATCTGAGGCTTGGAGTTTGTCGGTGCGCTCTGGCGGCGGCCCCTGGAGAAGATCTTGTCGGCGAGAGCCTCGTTCTTCTTGCGCTCCCGGGCTAGAACAGCTGATTAGCATTGTTGTTTTGCCTGAGAGCAAAAGACAATCGTGTCGTGTCGTGATGGATATTCTCGATTCCGCGAGAGCGAGTGCGCGCGCGCGGCGGCGGGCAAAAAGAGCGTACCGGTATTGATGATTTTTTCGAACTCGGTGGCAACAGGCGCCATTTTGTACAGCGTTCAGCGTCTTTTCTTTGAAAGTTGTAAAAGGATTTTCTCGTATCGTTGATGATTGATCGGAAGTCGAAGGTTATGCCAAAAAGAAGCAAATTGTGAGGCCAAAAGTGCAGATGGATTCTGGCTGCCTTTTTTCCTTAGTCGCGTCTCTCGCTGGTCGTTACGGCTGAGCGCTGAAGGGAGAGTGAAATGGTCCCTTGGTGAGACTTTGGCAGGCTGCCGGGGCATGTGATTGGCTGGGGGCGCCGCTTCAAGGCAGGCCGGGCTGCAGCGCTATTTCTGGGGGCGGTTTAGCGGGTTTTGGGGGTGGCGGGAGGGCCCCTGTCTAGTGGGCGGGCGATAAGATAGGGATAAGATAATAATTTTCCAGCTTTTTGGGAGCGACAAGGTGATGCTGAGGACGACCATGCCGGATTCGAGCATTTGCAGATGATTGCTATGCTGGTTTTGTAGCTTCAAAACGATCAAGGAACAGCAAATTGCCACTTGTTCTTCTTGGATAGGCGACGCAATGTCAGGAAGCTTGGGAACTTGCGCCGCCTGCTTGCGCCGTGCTTTGCAAGCATCGACTCGCAGAACCGCCATCCTACCGGCAGCTCCTCTGCAGGCCGGCAGACGATATGCCTCTACAGTGGCCTCCGCAATCACTGAACGGACCGATGCCCCGCGGAATCTCATCTTGGAGCCGGTCGATTCTGAAGTCTCCAAGAAGAAGAACCAGGAACGGCTGGAGCGCATTGTGAAGAAGGAGCTGGCGCATATGAACACGGACGATCCCTGGAAGATTGCGCAATACGTGGAAAATGCCCTCGCCACTGACAGGTTCGAAGAGGCCTTGCTGTTGACAAAGACTGCCGGCAAAGACCGCCAGGTTGTCGTGGCCTGGAACCACCTCATCGGATATCTGCTGGGCAAGCAGAAGCTGAGAGAAGCCATCAAGCTATACAACGATGTTGGTACCCCTCCAAGCCCCCTTTGGTCTCTACTCCTGGATGCTGACAACGAGCTAGATGAAAAAACGAGGACAGCTACCAAATGTCCAGACATTCACAGTCATTTTCCGAGGCTGCGCGCAATCTCAGCATCCCAAGCTTGCGGTTGCTGAAGCTGTCAGGCTCTACAACATCCTTCTCAAGGACAAGCGCCTGCAGCCCAACTCCATCCACATGAATGCTGTCCTCAACGTTTGCGCGAGAGCCGGAGACCTCGACTCCATGTTCCTCATCGCGGATACTGCCAATGAATCCACCCGCGCCCCTACGTCGTATACGTACACCACCATCTTGAATGCTTTGCGGTTTCAGGCAATCCGCGATGGAGAAGCCAAGGATATCACGCCGGAGCAGCAGACTGCAAATTTGCAAAAGGCTGTGGATCGCGGAAAGAGTATTTGGACCGAAGTCATTGACCATTGGAGACAAGCCCGGTTGGTCATTGATGAAGAGCTGGTGTGCTCCATGGGTCGCTTACTCCTCCTTGCCCCTAAGCGGGAAGACAAGAGGGAGGTACTCAACTTACTGCATCAGACGATGAGCATCCCCAATCTGGCTCAGGACACCACCATGGATGCATTTCAGGACTCTGAGATGAAGAAAATCTCTGTTACCGGCGCTGCAAAGAAGGTGCCCTCGTCCAGAGCCGTATATGCTATCCCTAGCCGAAACACCCTCGCTCTGGTCTTGACGACCCTGGCCTCCTCAAAGCTCACCACATGCGGCATCAAATATTGGAACCTGTTGGTCCGCCATTATGGTATTATACCGGACAACGACAACTGGCTGCGCATGTTTGGCATGCTCAAGGTTGCCAAGGCCAGCGCTCACGCCTCCTCAATCCTGAGCCTCGTTCCCGATGAGTTCATCGACGCCAAGCACTACGAGATCGCCATGGAGACATGCGTCCGTGACAACATCAACCCCAATGCCATTGCCAATTCGAACCGAGTGCTAGAGTCCATGCTTGAGCGCCTTCCCGTCCCGGGGTTGCATGCTCTACGCATGTACTTGCGCGTTGCCCTCGTCAGCCATTTCCAGTTCCGCGAAAGAGTTCAAAAGGGCGAGGAAGAAGGCGCCAAACGTGACTATGGGCTGCAGATAACAACCGCCCTTGCACATCTTTGGGAGCCTTATAAAAAGGTTCACTACCACTTCTTTAAAGAAGTCCCACAAGGCAATGATTCCAGTTCAGGAGCGGTCTACAACAGCCAACGCGAGGTCATTGCCCTGGCACGTCTCATGTTTAGCGCATTTAACAAGGTCATCTATGAGAATATGCTTCCCGAGAACGACGCCAAGGAACTCCGCGCGGTTGGCGCAAAGATTAACCGCGAGATTCAAAAGTTTTACTCTGGCCGTGAAGAAAGAGAGCCCAACGTGCGAAAGGCTCGCCGTGGGGGTCCGGATCAGGCACGAGATGCCGCTGAGCCATATGAGGAGGAAACGGTTAGTGAGGAGGACAGGCTGAATAGCGGGTTCAGGCCGGGAGGCGACTTTGTCTGGAATACGACAAGGCAAGCTCCAGTAGAAGAGGAAAGGCAGCCCCGGAGGCCTTGGGATGCCGGCAGGACTAGACAATCGCGAGCGGAGGAAGACAGGCGGCCTAGAAGGTCGTGGGATGCTAGCAGGCCAAGACGATTTCAGGGGGATGAGGAGAGGGGGCCTAGGAGATATGGCGATGCCACCAGGAGGCAGAAGACGTATTAAACATGTACGATTTACGAGTGTATGATATAGGGCAACGACCATACCACTACTGTATACCATCAATCCTCTCGTAAAAAGAGTGGACAAGGAGATTCTGAGGCTGTCTTTTTGAAGCAAATATACAATTATATCTCCTCTTCGAAATTTATTGGCTAACTACTCCCTCTCAGAACTGAGAATCTCATGGCGTTAACGGATTGTTGAGCCATTTCGATCAACGAGCTGCAATAGCTGTCTCATTAAGTTTAAATCGCTAGACGCTGCATAAATTCGACGTGCCCCTCAGCGACCCCACGTACCGATTACAGCGGCCCTGACGCACTATCAACCAATTAATTATAGCGCGTTAGCAACAACGCGACCCACGCGTAAAGACGCGTTTCCTGCAGGCTTGTATTAATTGGCAGCCAGGGCATGTGGGATGTACTTCACAAACCAACTGAAACCTCACCAAGGGCCCGAGTCCCCCGCCTCTCTTCATCAGCTGCAAAGCGAGTGGCCTTGCCTGATGCCTGCATTTTGATTCCTCGCTCCTAGCCATTCGTTCATGATACCCGCAAGACACGCCGCTCCACGATGCCAAAGGTCGATCACCGGGCAAAGCTCGCCGAGCTCAAGGCCCTCCGCCAGGCGGGCAAAAAGGCCTTCGAAAGCTACCAGGTAGAAGATGCGGACAATCTGTACGACGAGGTGGACGAGGCTGGATACAAGAAGATTGTGCGGGAGCGGCTGAACCAGGACGACTTTGTGGTCGACGACAATGGCGAGGGCTATGCCGACGACGGACGAGAGGACTGGGACAGAGTGCGGCAGTACGAGTCGGACAGCGAGGGAGAAGGCCTGCCTGCGCGTGGGAGGCCGAGCAAAGCATGTGAGTGACAGTGGCAATGCAAAGTATGGCTTTAACGGCGCTAATCCCCGATGACAGCAAAAAAGAGCCTCCAGGACGAGCAAGCCAAGCGGGATGCCAACGACCGCAGCATCAGCGAGTACTTTACCAAAGGCGCTGGCAAGGCCCAGCCCAAGCCCAAGGTACAAGACATCGATCCAGCATAGCAATAACCCGCACGGATAGCTTACCAAGAACCACAGGTTGTGAAAACCAAGGCCGACGATGACTTTCTGGCCGATCTGCTGGGAGAGGTTGATGCCAACGTCCCAGCTCCCGCACCAAGATCCGCCAAAATCGAACGATCTGGTGGCGAACGACGCAGACCTCGAGAGCTATCCCCTGCACCAGAACCTAGTTCCAAGAAGCAGAAGAGGGTCAACATACGGCTGCCGTCGCCGTCACCAGCACCCGCGAGCTTCGACGACGACGACGATCTTCCTGCGCCCTTGGCTGACGACGAGCCCATGAGTACCGCCGATATGCCCATGAGCGACCCGGCGCCGTCTTCGCCTGCTGCCAAAGTCGCCCAACGAAAGGCTCTTATAAAGCAGGAGCCTCAAAGTGACGACGACGATGACATGATGGAGATTGCTCATGCCGGTGCTGTCAAGGTTGCTAGCGTCAACATGGCAGGCTCACGACCTGTGAAGAAGATCATCAAGGAAGAGCCGCCGCAGTCGTCTCCGCTCAAGGCTCCAGACACTTCTGTTGACCCAACATCATGGAACGAACTCACAGAAAAGCTGAATGTCGTCAGCTCATCAGAGACAGAATCCAGAGGCATCGGCAAGATCGACCACAACGATGCTATTGAAGCCGATGGAACCCTGAATTTCTTTTGGACAGACTATACCGAAATCAACGGCAGCCTGTGTCTCTTTGGTAAAGTGCTGAACAAGAAGACACGCTCATATGTCAGCTGCTTCGTCAAGGTTGACAATATTCTGCGGAAGCTCTACTTTTTGCCCCGCGCACAGCGCGTTCGAGATGGCGAGGAGACTGGCGAGGATGTCGACATGGGCGATGTCTATAACGAGGTTGATGAGATCATGACCAAGATGAACGTCGGCATGTACAAGATCAAAAAGTGCGAACGCAAATATGCGTTTGAGCTGGCAGATATCCCCAAGGAAGCAGACTACATGAAGCTGCTGTATCCTTACACAAGTATGTGTTACAAATCAATTGCCCCCTCCTGACCAGTGAGCAGTTCATTAACCAGCCGTTCACAGAACCTACACTCAACATGGACGTAAAAGGAGAGACCTTCTCTCATGTTTTCGGAACCAACACTGCTCTATTTGAACAGTTTGTTCTCTGGAAGAACATCATGGGTCCTTGCTGGCTGAAGATTCAAGATGCCGATTTTGGCGCCATCAAGAACGCCTCTCACTGCAAGCTTGAGGTTTTGGCTGAACATCCTAACATGGTCACTGCCATTCCCGATTCTGACAATATGGAAATGCCCCCCCTGACGCTTATGAGCATTGCTCTCCGAACAGCATTCAATGCCAAGGATAACAAGCAAGAGGTCTTGGCTATCAGTGCCCGAATCTACGAGAAGGTGCTTTTGAGTGATACAACTCCCGCCGAGAAGCTCCCATGCAGAACCTTTACCGTCATCCGACCTCATGGACAAGCTTTCCCTATGGGTTTCGACACACTGGTAAAGAAGCGAATAAACAGAGGTCCTGTTGTTTTGAAGAAGCAAGAATCGGATGTGCTGAGCTTCTTCTTGGCTCAAGTCGATGTAGCAGATCCCGATGTCATTCTTGGTCACCAGCTGGAAGGTGTCGATTACAGCGTGCTGCTAAATCGTCTATTCGAGAAGAAGACTCACCAGTGGTCAAGGCTTGGAAGATTGCGTCGATCTCAGTGGCCGTCTGCTATCGGCAAGGTTGGTGGCAACGTATTTGCCGAGCGCCAGGTCATGGCCGGTCGGCTGCTCTGCGATCTCGCCAACGATGCAGGAAAATCCGCCATGTTCAAGTGTCAGACGTGGAGCTTGACAGAAATGTGCAGCTTGTATCTGACAGGCGATAATCGTCGCCGTGATGTCGACAACGAAGTTGCCCTCAACACTTGGGCCAAGGAGAGCCAGGGTCTCATGGACTATGTGACCCATATGGAGGCTGACACACACTATATTGCTGCATTGGCCGTCAGTGTGCAGCTGCTTCCTCTCACCAAGGTGTTGACAAATTTGGCTGGTAACTCTTGGGCTCGTACCTTGACTGGAACACGCGCCGAGCGAAACGAGTACATTCTGCTTCACGAATTCTACCGCAACAAGTACATTTGTCCTGATAAGCAGACATTCAAAGGACGACAAAAGGCTGAAGAAGAAAACGACGAGGAGGCTGGTGAGAGTAAAAAGAAGGACAAGTACAAGGGTGGTCTCGTCTTTGAGCCGGAAAAGGGCCTGTATGACAAGTTTGTGCTTGTCATGGACTTCAACTCTCTGTACCCGTCCATTATTCAGGAGTATAACATTTGCTTCACCACGGTAGACAGGACAGCATCGGTAAGCTGGTTTCCAAGCTATTGACACAGACCAGCAGTGAACTAACGTATGCTTTCAGACCGAAGATGAAGATGCAGTTCCCGAGGTCCCTGTGAACCAGGACCAAGGCATTCTTCCTCGGCTCATTGCCACGCTCGTCAGCCGTCGTCGTCAAGTGAAGAGTCTGATGAAGGATAAGAAGGCCACGCCCGAGCAGCTTGCTACTTGGGATATCAAACAGCTAGCCTTGAAGCTGACGGCCAACTCCATGTACGGCTGTCTGGGATACACGAAATCTCGTTTCTATGCTCGTCCCCTGGCTATTTTGACAACGCACAAGGGTCGAGAAATTCTTCGCAGCACCAAGGATCTTGCCGAGAGCAAGTCTCTGCAAGTCATTTATGGTGACACTGACTCCGTCATGATCAATGCCAACGTGGATAATGTGGCCGACGCTTTCAAGGTCGGAAACGAATTTAAAAAGGCCGTCAACGAACAGTACAGGCTGCTGGAGATTGATATCGACAATGTTTTCCGTCGCATCTTGCTGCAAGCCAAGAAAAAGTA
Source organism: Trichoderma koningiopsis (assembly GCA_022985005.1). Classification (NCBI taxonomy): domain Eukaryota; kingdom Fungi; phylum Ascomycota; class Sordariomycetes; order Hypocreales; family Hypocreaceae; genus Trichoderma; species Trichoderma koningiopsis. The sequence continues at coordinate 1,408,051 of JAJPEM010000006.1, read as the reverse complement.
CGCTGCCATCAACTTGATTGAAAAGGACGGCAAGTTTATTGAGAAGATGGAAGTGAAAGGTCTGGATATGAAGCGTCGTGAATATTGCGCTCTTTCCAAGGAGGTATCCAAGCATCTGCTTGATGAGATCTTGTCTGGTGATGATATCGAGGTTGCCGTGGCTCGCATTCACGAATACCTACGAGAAACGGCTACCAAAATGAGGGAGTTTACTGTCCCGGTGCCAAAATATACCATTTACACACAGCTCGGAAAGGGTCCCAAGGAATACCCCAACGCCGACTCTATGCCTCAAGTACAGGTTGCCCTTCGTGATCTGGCCAGGGGTAAAACTGTGCGCAAGGGCGATGTTATTTCTTACATCGTCACAGGCACCAGCCAAAGCTCTGAACCCGCGCCAAAGCGAGCCTATGCTCCGCCGGACCTCAAGGCTGATCCAAATCTGCAACCCGATGTAGACTGGTATATAGCCAAGCAGATTTTCCCGCCTGTCGAGCGTCTCTGTGCCAATATTGCGGGTACCTCCACGTCTCAGCTTGCTGAACAGCTTGGCCTGGACGTCCGCCGATATAGCTCCACCCAAACACAGCAGAACAGCTCAAGTGACGATCTCGAGATTCACCCTCTCGAATCTCAGATTCCCGACGAAGTCCGTTTTGTCGACTGCAAGCGACTCTCTCTACGCTGCCGAAAATGCAAGGCATCAACAGTGTTTGAAGGTCTCATGGGTTCTGCTGATCGCGTCACCGCGTCGGGAGTGACTTGCCCAGGCTGCAGCGCAGTCATCCCCACGCTCTCCGTCGTAGCACAGGTCGAGCACGCAGTGCGTCTCCAGACGTCTCAATACTACGAAGGTTGGCTCGTCTGCAACGATCCCCAGTGCGGCAACCGAACTCGCCAGATGAGCGTCTACGGTACCTGCTGCTTAGGCCCCAAGGGTCTGGCTCGAGACTGTAACGGCACGATGCACTACGAGTACACCGAAAAAGCAATCTACAACCAACTGGTGTACTTTGCCAGCCTGTGGGATGTAGACAAGGCCAAGACCAGGGCGGCTGATCCCACGAATGAGATTTCGACGCAGGAGCGAGAAAAGATTCGGGCCTTGGCTGAGCACAACCGCGTGCGCTTCACGACGGTCAAGACAGCGGTGGATAAATACCTGGATAAGTGCGGCAGACAGTGGGTTGCCATGGACACGCTTTTTGCGAAACTTGGATTCAGCAAGATGTTTGGCGCTCCGGCTGCTGCCTCATGAGAGGCGGGAGAAAATATATTCATGACGGGCATGGTTTTATTACGCTTGTAATTTATCTTGTGTAAGAGAGGTAGGAATGGCGTTCTTGGGAGTTTTGTGCCACATTTTAAAATGTTGTATTGGATAAGATGGAAGAAAAATTTGTAGTTCATGAGTAAGAGAAAGAGAAATGTTTATACAAGACTATTATTTTACGCACTTTCGCCTGAAGAGCTTGCTTTTACGAGACATACGATATATGAATACTACCCTTGATGTCATTTCAAAGCACACGTGTGTACGGTAAAGCAATCATTGAATTCATACTCATATTATTCCCATCTACCAAAACTATTAGAAAAAAAAATACCAATTTGACTTTCCCTTCCTCCACCTCCTCATATTTCCACACAATCAGTCTCTCTCTCACTAGAATGAACAACGTGAAAACCCCAAGGGAGAAGTGTAAAGACTTCACCATTGTGGAGAGACAAACCAAGAAAAAAAAAGAAAACTCCAGCGTCCACCAAAAAAGAGGAAAATAAGAAGCCAGTCATCAAGTCAAATCAATCCAATCAGCCAGCTACACAGCACATCGTGGAAGAAAACAGATTTACAAGCAGAATTGAAGAAAGAAAAAAAGAGGATTAAGAGAACGAGAAATAAAAAAGGTAGCAGAAAGGAGTAAATATCAGATATCAAGACAATGTCCTTTTCCCACCCTCCCTCCTTAACAACAAAAAAACAATCCATCCCCATATCTGTTTCCTGGTTTGCCTATTCCTTCTCCCCTTCCATCCTCCATTTTCCTCTTCCTATCCCGTCGTAAATACAGCATCCAGAGCGGCCAAAAATAAGTGGTCACCATTCAGTCGTCTTGCCACATGAATTAGTCTTGACCTTCATGCTACAAGAAAAAACTCGTCAACTTCTTAACATCAAGCGTTCCCTAAATTTTCTCCTCTTCCATACATCGACGTTGGGCGTAGTCAACCATCTCGTATTGCCGAATTTCCCTCCCCAAAAACCAACAGGGTGGGTATTTGCATCCGTAATATTTCTCCCAGGCGTGAACCTTTACGCCAGGCGATGATGACATCAACTTGTGTGTCCCTTTTGTTTTTCAACTCCGAGCCACTCAGTATTAAGATTGGAGCACACCAAAAGGGGACATTAGAAGAAGCTATAAACACAATTCATGAATAAAAAAAAATCATGATGAATTCCCTAGTCCGAAGACTGTAAAAAAAAAAGGGGAAGAGAAAAGGAAAGAAAACAGATTCCTCTCCCCTCTTCTTTGGGGGAGGCAACATCTGTCCACCCGTTATGGTCAAATGATCTATGGGGCAAAAGGTATCGCGAGTAAAATGCGTGCTCAAACTTTTAGTGAAACGTTGCATAAAAGCCTTGTAAATGCAAGAAAAAAAAAACACAGCCCCGCCTTTAGTCTATTTCCCTCCCCAAAATGCAGAGACACCGAGAATAAAGAAAACTTTTTTTATTCATTGTCCTTCTTGTCAGTGGCAGGGACGGCCTTAGACATAAGAGGCGAGGGTCCAGCAGAAGGAGGGGAGGCCGGGTGGTCTCCGTCCATGGTAGCAAGCAAGCTGGGTAAATGTTAGTGCCTAAATGGAAAAGGAGGGATTGAGAGGTGGAAAAAAGGGAGCTGCTTACCTGAATGCATTGGAGCTTGTTGGTCCAGGAGTACCAGCGCGTGAAGAGCTGTTGGAATCATCGCCAGAGCGGCCAAGAGCGCCACCAGGTCCGAAACGTCTTCCACTGTTGCTACGAGAAGAGAGCATGGATGCGGGGCCCAGTGTGACATTTCCGCTTGATGCTCTGTTCATGGATGAGCCCTTCAGACGTCTCAGGTCGTCCATGCCAACCTGGTTGCTGGTCTGCTGCTGGAAGCCTCCAGAAAAGCCTCGAGCATCGCCGCGGCCAACGGGGGGTCGGCCACCGCCAGGACCTCGCTGGTTGCTTCGTGCGGCTTCCTGAGCCTTGGCAGCTTGCTGAGCTTCGGCCTGTTTTGGTTACAGTTAGCACTCCGTGCAGATAGAGGATAATAAGGTGGTAGAAAAAAGTGAAAACTTACCTCGGCGCGAACCTCATCCAAGGTCTTGGGGCCCTTGTTAGCCTCCTTCGAGACCCAGCGGGCTTTTCGGAGATCGATAATGTCCATGAGCATGAATTTGATACGGCTCTGCAGCTCAGGCATGTCAACCATGCCCTGGATGCGCTGGAAGTAAGCGTCTACCAAAGGACGGCCCTTGGTTTCGTCAAGGTTGGCACCAATAGTGCGGAGCAGCTTGCAGAGAGACTCGACCTCAGCCTCATCCGGCATGCCCTGGTAGTCGACCAGCTTGCGAACACACTCGTGCATGATACGCTCTGTAAGCATGCCCAGCTTGAACAGCTCTCCGATGAACTGAACGAGACCAAGACCTCGTCGCTTAGCGGCGGCGGCGGCGTAGTATTCGTCAGACAGCAGAGCAGCCTCCGTAGGCTTAGCATCTGCAGATGACTTATTTTCGCCATCTTCAGCACCCTCTGGGGCTTCCGGCAGGTTGGTTGTCCAGCCACGCTCAAACTCCTCCTGGCATCGGTTCAGGAGGTACTTGCGGAAGAGGTTACCGCCGCTAACAACTTGACCGTTCTTGTCCTTGATGTTCTCGTCACGAATCTCAGGGCTCATAGTCTCAAGCATGCGCTTGCAGAACTTGGCGTACATGGAGGCCCAGTGGGCTTCATCAGTAGCCTTCTCAAAGGTGAGCTGGATGACCTGGCGCAGTGTCCGTCCATCAGACTCATCCTTTGACTGTGAGGCAATAAGAAGGATCTGGTCCGCAATGCGGTCAAAGTTCTCAGGTGTCATCTTGTTGAGAGCGGCCTTGACCTTTCGCTGAACCATCTCTGGCTCCATGTGCGAGCCAGTAGCTGCGGCACCGGGCTTGGCTCCAAGACTAGTAGGCTTCCATCCGGTGGCAGATACAACGATGGGCTTGAGCTCCATGCCAGCAGTGAGAGGCATGGTCTTAGCAGCCTGTGCTTCTTTGGCAGCGTTGTCGTTGCGTCGGCTACCGCGAGTAGACCGGCTGGATTGGCGGGGGGAGTTGGGCATGTTGCGCATGTTTGAAGAAGAAGTGCGAGACATGGCGGAGGATCCAGGGAATCCAGAGCCAGGACGCTGGAAGGATGCCATCGGGTTGACCTGCGGTCTTGGCAGGGCGCCACTGGCAATGGCCATGCGATCGGCTGATGTGGTTCCGGGAGGCAGAGTGCGTCCTGCAGGAACGCCAAAAGAGCCTCCAGGGAAGCCACCTCCGCCGCGAGATCCTTGCCTGGCTGAGCTGGGGGTCTGGCCTCGCGATGCAGATCGACCGCCATCGCCATCGCCAATCAGCTGCTTAATCTGCTGGTGGAACTGCAGTGAGGGTTGTTCCGTGAAGACCTTTTGGAACTGGAGCATGAAAGCGGCGTCGTACTTGAAAGTCTTGCCCTTCTTGGCGACGGCAGCATTGAGGGATGGGTTGGGAGACTTGATTCCTTCGGGGTAGAGATCTTGATTCATGACCGCAAGGAAGCGAGCAGACTTCAAAGACTGAAGAGCGGCGCTGGGCTGAGGGGGTTCCACCGCACCGGTCTTGATGGGTGCCAGGTTCAGAGCAGCAGGCTTGGCAACTCGCTTCTCCTTGGGGCCGGCGGCCTCAGCAGCAGACTTGTCTCCGATGCTCAGGTCGCCCAGCTTATCGGCAACTGAGTCGGCAGACTCGTCCTTCTTCTCACCACGAGCTGCAGCAAGAGCTTCAGTAAAGGAGAGAGTCTTTCCAGAAGCTTCAGCGGCTTCTCGTCGCTTCTCCTTCTCTTCTTCGAGCCTCTCCATCTCTCGTTCCTGCTCTCGAAGCTTTCGGTCTTGTTCTTCAGCACTAGCCTTGGCGTTCTTCTCTTCCGCCGCCTTGGCCGCGGCCTTCTCAGCATCTCTCTTCTTCTTGTGCTCGGCTTCCTCTGCTTCACGCTTGGCCTCGGCTGCTTCCATCTCGGCAATAATTCGCTCAAGCTCCTCATCTTCTGTTTCAGCCTTGGCTGGCTCCTCGGTCTTCTTGACCTCTTCAGCAGCCTTGGGGGCTTCTGCAGGGGCGCTGGAAGCCGGTGCTTCAACCTTGGGTTCCTCGGCCTTGGGTTCCTCGGCCTTGGGTTCCTCGACCTTGGGCTCCTCGACCTTGGGCTCCTCAGCCTTGGGCTGGGGCTCAGGTGCGACCTCTTCGGGCTTCTTGGCAGCTGGCTCTTCAACCTTGGGTGCCTCAACCTTGGGCTCTTCGGCCTTGGTTTCCTCAGCCTTCACCTCGGCCTTGGTTTCGACGGGCTCGACCTTGGTCTCGGACTTGACTTCAGGAGTGGCCTCAGCGGGCTTGGGAGCCTCTTTGTCCTTCTTCTCCTCTTCCTCCTTGGCAGCGAGTTGCTGATTCTGAGTAGCCTCCAAAATCTTTTTCCTGAGCTCATCCTGGATCTCCTTGGCCGATCTGTGTGCTGACTGACTCTCTGTACGAGAGTGGGTGGGTGTGTCAGACTTTTGCGGGGGAGTTGGGGTGGAGGCGACAGGAGGAGTCTTGGTCTGATGGGTGCTGGGTGATGGAGAAGCTGGCTGCTTGAAACCCGAAGTATCAACAACCTCACCGGCAGCGTTTTTAATTTGAATGGCGGCGCTCTTCCTTTGGCGGGGAGCAAAGGGGCTTCCACCCTTTGGCTGGGCGTTGAGGACCTGTGGGCTAGATGACACGATGGCGGGCTGGGTCGGCTGGCTCACACCGGGAGCTCGCTCAGCCTGTGAAGGCGATCGAGACATGCTGTGGCTTTGTTGGTGGAAAGAGGGTACGAAGCCCTGGTTGTAAGGTTGGGCGTTGGGCTGGGGGGGTGCCATGTAAGGCATACCATTGTAGGCGGCGTATGGCACAGCCATGGGCTGGCCATATTGGTTCATCTGCTGCGGGGGGTATCCGTACGTCTGATTTTTCCAAGTTAGCAAGCGCTCAAATCCTCCATTTTCAGGAGAAAGGTCAAGTGAATGTGGGTGATTTGGGGAGAGATTGTTGAAAATGGGGTCGGGAGAAGAAGATGAGTCCTGTTGAATTCCACTAGAAAACGGACGCATGTTGTTCTTGTCGTGGATTCGCCGCATTGTATCTGCACGTTGGCCATAGTTGCCGAAGCGGCGTTGATGCTGCGGCTGTTGCTGCTGCAAAACGTCGCCGGTATATGGTTCACGCGCGGGATCCAAGGGACGTCCTGTCTGAAAAGACCTGTCGTGCTCACGACGGCCCTTTGTCTTTTTGTAGTTGGGCTTGAAATAATGCATTTTTGAGACTGCAGGAAGGGGGTACTGTACTTGTTGCTGATGCTGCGGCGCCATTGGTGGCGGGTAATGGAACTGAGGAGAAGCTCCTCCCAGACCCGGCATGGCATTGGGCATGGCAGTGGGCATGCTGGGGGTGCCAGGCTGCGAATGCGGCAGAGCAGGGCTTCGGGCCATAGGCTGCGGCGAGTTCGGGTACTGTCGATTCGGCTGGAAAGGAGGAGGCATGCCGCGGTTCTGGTTAGGGCCAGGTCGATACTGGGCGTTGGGAGGGTAGCCCATCTGGTGGTTGTTGTTGAACTGAGCGGCATGAGGGTTGAATGAGGCACGGTTTCGGTTGTTCTGGGGGTTAAAGTTGCCACGGCTGGAGTCACTCTGCACAGAATGGCTAGATTCGCGGCGGAAGTGTGAGTTGGGTTGCGATGCCAAGTTTTGGTTTGGAGGCACGGAGCCTTGTCTCATATGGCGCTGGCAGGACATGTCAGTAATTGAAACCCAGGGGTCGGAGAAAGAAGGTCGATATGGGGAGTATAAGAAGGCACTCACATCGCCGTCACTTCCAAGGCTACCAAAGGTCATCTGGTTGGTCGGCTGCTGCAGGCTGGACGGAGGTCGGCCACCGCTAGCAGAGGGCTGGGGAATTGGCGCAGGAGAGTGAGCAGGAGAGGGCACTCGGTGGTGGTTGTTGCCCTCAGGAACCGGGATAGGAGCCGAGTGGCCAACATGAGGAGTGCTGTGGCCCATGGCAGGCGAGTCGTAGCCAAACTGGATGGCAGACTTGGCGGCGCCAATAGAGCCGCCGTTGGGGACGAAGCCGCTGGGGCCGTTGGCAGCCATGGTGACGGAGCCTTTTCGAAGATGGTCGGGCGCAGAGCCGTTGAGAGTGCTGCCGCGAGCGACGGTGGGGGCCGCGGCCTGTTTGCCGTTTACTGGAGAAGGAGTTGAGGCAGCTTTGGCATTCTGTGCCGTCGAGGCAGCTGAGCCAACTACCGGGGGGGCGTTTGAGCCGGACGCAACTACAGGCGCCTGAGCGGGCTTCTTTGGCGCACCTGCTGCGGAGGCATATGAAGTTGCCGTAGGAGCGTTGGTGTTGGTCGCCGGGATGGGGTTCTGCTGATTCGCAGGCGACGTCATATGGGGAGCGGGTGGTTCGCGATGCGAGAAAACGAAAGGCTTGGTGGTGTTGTTTCGTTGGCGGGGCGAAAAAAAAGAAGGTTCAGAAAAAAAAAAAAAAAAAAAGGCCGTGCCGGCTTTTTTTTCCTGTTTTTTTCCGGGTGGGTGGTGTTCAGAATCGACTCAGCGATTCTTCACTGGCTCTCTGAGATTGTTCTCGGCGAAAAGTCCGGGAACGCTCAGGAAGAGAGGATGTTGATTCGGCTCGTTCGACGACGACTGGCTCGGTCGATGGTCGAAAACGAAGCGGCGAGGAGATGAGGCCGACCGGTGGGGGAAATGATCGCAGACTTGGCTACGATCCCGCGGGGCGTCAAAGAACGAGCAGGGAATTGAGTCTTCTGCTACCGAGGCCACAGAAGAGATTCCCAATGCTGGTGAGGAGAGAAAAAAGGCCAGGCGGAAAGAATAAAATCCACCGCACTGCACTCGTGGTTGGTGATGAAGGTTGGAGAGGAGGTCCAGCAAGAAAATTTTGGGCAGCAGGAATACTAGATGTGGGCGGGAAGGGGCAGTGGCCAAGGCGCCGCTAAAAGGAGGGGTGGCGCTAAAAGGCTATCCAGACGCTGTACGCCGCTAAGACGTCGTGTACAGTACGGTACAGCGGCTGTTGAGCGGACTGAGGCTTCTTGAGGCTTCAGTGAGTGGGAAGTTAGCACGGTCTAGAGGGAAGTGCCACAGTACCTGGGGGCTTGCGAGGCGTCTTGTGCTATGAATGCGAGCTCGGTTCGCTTTTGTTGCCAGCAATGTCGGCCTCTTCAGACTGTAGACGAGTGAGAGTTTTTATGTTTTTTGGCAGCGCGCCGATTATGCGCCAACGCATTGTGAACGTGAGCGAGAGCTGAGAAACAATAGCAGTCCCCACCTATGTATGTATGTATGTATTCACCAAACGCGGTTCAACAGATAGAGCTTTTGTTCTTTCATGTCCGTTTCTATTTTTGAAGGTCCACTGCGGCTTCTTCTTTCTCTGCCGCGAGCAAACAGGCGCAACACAGCGCCGTTTGTCCGCCTGCTTCGTATCACCGGCGGAAATGAGGAACATGGTGGGTATGCCCGATGGATCTTTGATGCAGGTCAGAAACTCTGAACCAGTAGCAGTACCAGGTGGCATCTCACTGCCGCTCCCTGCTGCTGCTGCTCGTGTTCACTGCCAGGTCCCGCCAGTTCCACGATGCAGTCACTATTCTACTTGTCACCCTTTCACTGCTCCCGACAACGAATTTCATCTCAAGCACTCTTCAGCTACAATCTAGTTCCGTCATGCTACGTCTTCCGTAGTGGAGGTAGACATGTCGTTGGCGTTATCACCACGTGACTTGACCTCAGCCCAGCATCAACCCTAGGCCACCGGTGGCTTCTAGCTCCGATAAGCTTCTTGCGGAGTACCGTACCCGTACATGGACTTGGAAGACCCTTGACAAGCATTGTGCAAAACATCAAAGTCATGGATACGACACGAACAGAAGTTTCAAAGGCTTGAACAGGCAATACCGATACATGGCAGAGCCGTCTTTGTCCCTAACGCAAAAACAAAGTGCTCACTTCTGTCCGTGGCGTTGATGAAAGACGACACCGCCACAAGGCACAAACAAGGCTTGGCATGTGATACTCTCCAAAGCATCCCAATCCTGGCTGGCTAAGAGTCATAGCAGCCACCTATGAGTGAGTCAGGTCGACTCTGGGAATGTGCCATTACGACATTGAGAAAATCGTAAGACGTAACCTTGAAGGTTTTTGCAGGGCCACCAGAGTATAAACTCGCTATCTCCATATGCGCCGGTCTCGATTTTAATAGCAAGACATCTAAACTCCGAACTAGCTGAGCCACATTGAGAGAAGCACCGAGCAGGCTCACAAACGAGGGAGAACCCGGATGAATAATCATGTAACAGCTCGCAATGCATGACCGCTTTTCCATTTTGAATCCTGGGGTGACCCATAATATCGGCTTTTGCGATGCTGCCTGAATCTCCCTGCGTCCAGCAGATCTGGTAGCCTCGCTAAGTAGAAGCGGGCCATACACTTTTCCTGTGTTGAGGCGTCAAAGAGTAATCCCGAAAGATGGATGAAGATTTTTCCTAAATTTAAATATGAATAAAAAGGTTAGAAAGAATGAAGTAAGATTACTGCAATTCCGAGATTACTCCCCGTTCAACGAAACGTTTGCAGCTGTGTGGCTGAAAGAGAGGCGAATGGTACCTGGAACCTGGAAACCTTTTGATGAACCCCGCCATCAGCCACAGCGCCCATCACCATCTGCTGCTTGTCTTTGACGAGGCGATTTCTTTGTTGAGCAAATAAAGAAGACGAGCAAGAAAAGGACAGATTATTCTTTATCTAGGCTTCTATTACTAGACAATTCGTAAACAAGGCGGTTTGTCCTGCCCTCTGATAGCACTGAATAGAAAGGCAAAAGTTGTCCAGCACCTCAAATCTGTTATACAACACTCCAGCTGGCCTATGCATATCACCATTGAATATCAGCACGTATACAATTAAAAGCAGCAGTAGCAGCAGAAGCCCACGCTATAGCCGAAGTGCTGCCTCGATAGCCATTCTCAAACGAAATTACAAGGGCCCGCCCCAGATACGGACTATCGTCCTACAAGTACGTAGGCGCCCGCTAAGAAAAAAAAAAGCCACCCTCATTTCACTACATGCGAGGGAGCAAACAAAAAAAAAGGCTATTCAAGAAGCACACCGGGGTGTAAGTATATCAGCTAAAAAAAAATTTAGATAGCGATGATTGTTTCCCCAAACCCGGGCCAGAACTTTTAGTGGCGTTTTTTTCGCCTTGCCATATCGATTTAGTGCGAAAATGTCCATATTGCGCACTGTCTAGGAACGAAGGTAATGTTAAGGCTCTGAGAAGCCCATTTCCAATTTTGGCATCAGTTGAGGGAAATATAAATTATATAAACAGTGAAATGAGATGGTAAATCCCTATACAAAGACTGTAACTAGGGCTTAAACTCAATTTTACCGGCTCTTTTGCTACGTGTTCCTCGATACAGAGCTCCGAACCAAGACCAGTATCACCCGAATTCAGCATCACAAAAAACCATCTTCGCCCCTGTACCACCAAACAAAATGGCGGCAGGCAGCCATTCGCCATCACCTGATTGCAATCCGAGAAAGCCTTGGCTTGCAATCGAAGTGACTCTTCGTTGAGACGATATGCTTCCGGGAAAAGCCCAACTCGGCAAGTGCCGTTGCTGATGACGATGCCATGCGGCCACTGTGACCGACGTTCCGGTACGAAGGAATACAGGCATTTTTTTTATTTACTCACGATCCTTGATAATTCATACTGTAAAGTCACTCTGATAGATTGTACATCTGATCCACACAGGTATCTGAGCGGAAGATAGCATACGTCTATCTACAGCCGCATTCATCATACGCCATTGCTTGAACAACAAACCCTGACAGTTCTCCAGCCCCTACTCATCCCTCTTCACCTTCACTCGTAGCAAAATGAGTTATTTTTCGCATGAAAAGAAAAAGAATGTCTTCCACACAATTTCAAAAGGAAAAAAAAAATAGTTCACCATGTACCATACACCATCTGCAGGTCGCAGATCATCCGCCTCCAATGACGCACCCTGTCTCGCCCCCCATGCAATCAATGTGCATCAATTTCCAACAACCCGATAAAAGAATTAGAATAAAAAAAGAATAGAAAAAGAACAAAGAATCACACATTTCTTTCTTTCTGCCATTGTGTAAAGGAATACTTGATATTCGATAAAAAAATGGTAAAAGCCCCTTTCAGCCAAAACGAAAACAAAAAAAAAGTACAAAATCATGGCTCGTTTCTTTATCAAGTCCTTTAACGTCACTAAAATGTCCCCTTTTCCTTTCATTACTTCTATCATCTTCTGTTCAAGTTGGTATGATGATTCCACGTCCCTGGAAACTGCAATCTCTAATTCGCTTCTCCCTCTCGGACTTCAAGGATGTCTGGCTCAAGGGCTCTGTCTTCTTCCTCGTCGTAATATCCGCCCTGTCCCTCCTCGCCTGCCTCGTCGATTGTAGAGTCCATCAGCAGGCCTTGATCTGCCTGCAGCTGGTTGATTTTGGTTTGCGTCATTTCGAATACATACTGCCCTATGTGCTCAACGCCCTCCATGGCGACTTCACCCTCCACTGGGCCATCTTCTTCTGTGTTTTGACGTTCAGCTCCGTACAGCTCTCCTGTGACTAACATTAGTTTATCCGGGCGTTGTAAAAGCACATCAAAAGCCGGTCGAAGCTCAGGGCAGGCCTCAAACACCTCTCGGCGTCCAAGAACGTAGAGTCCAAGTCTAGCGCGAGAAAAGGCCACAGTCATACGACGGACGTCGCGGAGATAGCCCACTCGTGATGTACGAGTCAGAGAAAGAATGATGTCTAGAACTCTGTTAGTTTTTTTTTTTTTTATCTTCACCAAGACATTGATACAGGAAAAAGGAACTCACAGTCATTTTGTTCTCCTTGATATTTGTCGACTGTAGCGACAGCCTTGGGCAGACCAAAAATGGGGCTCGAAGCACATCGATGAGAGAGTACATCTCTCACCAGAGCCTTTTGACCAGCATATGTTGTAAGTATGCTAATCTTTTCAGCCGGGTATCCCAGAAGCCGCATGTATTGATAAATGGCCACCGCGTATTCAGCTTCTCCAAGATTCTGAATAAAGTGCGGCGTCGGTTCCGCTTCACCTCGGCCCTTGTAGTCAGGGACGTTGATGAACTGGAAGTCGTATTTGAAGCCAGCATTGGCCCGCAAGAACTCTGGGTTGGTCTGTACATCGGGAAGGCTGTCGAGCTTAGGGTACCGCCACTCGTAGAGCTTGGCGATGGATGGCCGAGCACGACCTTGTTGATCCAAAGTCACCGTGGGAACGCCTAGCCGGACCAGTCGTGAGAATAGCGACTGTTCCAAGTTGGCATAGTGTCGGAATGCCAAGCTCTGGATGACAGGCGAGTTTTGGAAATGATCTCCGCACAGCACGACTCGTTGCAGTGGCAGCTGCCCGTCGACAGGCTTTTGCATTGCCAGGGGAATAAACGTCTCAATCTCGGTGATTTGCGCCGCCTCTTCCATGACAACGTTGTCATAGTGAAAGCCGAGCGCCGCAATCTCACCTCTCCTGATGGCCGCGTGGGTGGTCGTCATTGCAACAATGCGAGCTTCATTAGTAAGGAGATAGTTGGCCTTGTCTTTCTCACGTCGTAAAATCTCAAAGGGCCGGATGTCTGCCAGCTCAGAAAAGATCTTGGAAATGTGACGGTAGCATCCCTGAGCAATGTCTAGCACTTGTGCTCGGTCTGCTTCCTCGGGGAACAGGGGCTGAGGAGCATCCGCAAAGTAAGAGTGAAAGGGGAAATGCTGCACAATGTCAGCCGCGCTGGAGGCGTCGGACTCTGCTATCAGAAGAAACTTGGCCCAGGCCGGCTCTACATAAGCAACGTTGAAATACCCGGCGGTTTCAGCCGAGTTCTCATGTGCTCCTGGAGCCCCCAAGCTTTCTGCCAGCTTCTTAACCTCAAACAGGAACCTGTCCCTATTATCCAAAAAGGATTCGACGCGACCATACTTGCTGAAGCTGCCTTCAGTGTCTAAATCCTCCTCGCCATGACCGAGACGTAATAGGTGTCTCTCATCGATATCCAGTGCAATAATTTTGGAAAATAGTTGATTGAGAGCTTGGTTGCTGTGTGCGATGAGCAATGTCTTTTGGTTCGGAAAGTTGTGGTAGATGTTGTTTATGATTTGTGTAGCGACATCAGTCTTGCCCGTGCCTGGAGGCCCGACAACGACGGTCAGCCCAGGCTGAGATCCAGACATGATAGCCTCGATTTGAGCAGGAGTAAACCTCACAGCGTTTTGTTTTGGCGCATCGAAGGGATAAGGGCCATTGTTGGGAGGCTTGTAGGTGGAAACCTTGAGAGTTTCTACCTCTGACAACAGTGCTGGTTCCAGATCGCGCCGTCGTTTCTTGGATGGCTTGCCACCCTGAGGCTCTTCTACTTTATCGACTGCTTCAAGAACGTATGGCGGCCCAAAACTGCCACTCACGTCATAGCCTGGCTCAACCGTCTTTCCGGGCAAGCTTTCAACCAGATGCTGCCAGCCCAAGAATGTGTCTCTGTAGTCGATTGTCTTGAGCCTATTGGGCAAGTTCTTGTAGTGGGCGCCAGCTGGGTCGCCATAACCCAAAAAGACTTCGTGAAGCCATGAAGGCAGTGGCATTTCGGATAAGACAAGGGTGCGGATAGCCTCCAACACAGGCTTGAAATTGTTCTCTCTCTTGTTCCGCCTGAGCAGCAAGTTGATGCCTGCATAGACATCGGGCTTACCCGCCGCAGCTTGCTCAGCATCATGCGCGTACGTTGCCGAATCCAGCTTAAGCTGGATGCGCCGTTTTGGATCCAGGCGCTCTCCCTTTTCTCTGGCGTGACGGCCTCTGTCATCTGTAATCTGAATAACCTCAGCACTTCGTACCGCCAGGACGCCGACCTTATTGGCTTCTGAGTGGGTTGAACTGCCATTGGTGACTCCCTGGCTGGATGCAGGAGGCTGGATTGCTAGCAAGAAGACGACATCACCAGGACGAAGTGTGTCCCACTCTCTGCGCACACCCTCTCCCAAGCGTTTTACATCAAAGGATACTTCAGCGCGAACAATAGACGGTTTATCGTCTCCGACGAGAGCAGGGACGACTTCCAGTATTGTCGGCTTGGCAATTGGCATCGCCATTTTTGAGAAACCTGAAAAGTGTGTCTCACCAGGCCGTCTGCTTTCCGGTCGAAGACGGCGCAGCGCAGCCTCGATATCCTTGCGGATTCCGTAGAAAGACTCACAGCGATATAATACTAGGGCCCTCCAAAGGAAGTCGCCAACCGAAAGATATTGCAGGTTCAACTTTGGGAGAGCTAGAGGATGTGAGCCGTCGTAGGAATCTGCCCGTTGGAAGCCCTCATCGAAGAGGGTGTCTTCGCTTGGAACCAAGCTTAATCTCTGAGCAACTTCCTGGAAGGTCTTCTTTCGCTCAAAAGTAGCCAGGAGAAATTCAATGAGAAACTTTCGATCAATGGCCACATTGAGACTATCAGGATATGTGGACCGGAGATCCAAAAGATTCACCAGCTCCAGCAGCTCGTCATCGGAAAGAGGCTCAAGATGTGATACCAACTCTTCTCGCTTATCGACTGCACCGTAATTTGACAAGGCCAGGATAGTGAGCTTGTCTTTGAAGTGTTTCAGCGCAATCCGCTGAAGCTTGCCCAGTAATGTGCAGTGCCTGTCAAAGGCCTCTGTTCGGCTTAATTGTATGCCAGTCTGATCATCAATGGCAAAGAAGGTGTAGTGAGCGAGAAGAGCGTGGAGGTCACGCAGCAGAGCGCTAGACACGTCGTTATAGAGCGGTGACAGCCTCATCAAAGGAATTAGATGCAGGTCTTGTACCAAGGAGTTGACATATCGCCGAGTGGGCAGTTGGCTCTGCAGATCAGATATAAACTCGGTAAATCGTTCACAGTAAAGAAGCGTCTGCTCTGACTGGCTACTCTCGTCGTATAGTTGGTTGGTAAAATCAAGAATGAGGGTGTACAGCCACGAACGCTCGAACCGTAGCCGCGCTTTGGTGGCCTCATCTGCCGCATCGTATCGTTTTTGGGCAGCCCTCCAAGCTTTTCTAAGATGCGGGGAGGAGTCGAGATGGGCCTCTTGGCGCTTCTCAGTAGATAGATTATGCCAGATGCCAATTGATACCAAGGGGGCACATTCCTTTCTCACAATGGTGCAATCGAGGCTCTGGAAGGCGTAGATGAGAAAGCAGAGGAGGTGCGTTCGCAAGGTCGTAGACAATGTGCGGTCGAGGGTCATGGATAGAATACGGCGGAACAGGGACGAAAAGTCGTCGGGTCTCTCTTCGAATATTTCTATTGTTGGACTCTCACGTTAGACGTAGCTTCAACTTAGCTAACCAGTCAGACTCACTCCATGTTTCGAGGTGTTCACGTCTTTTGACGTTGCAGATCAAAGCTAGTATGAGGACATGATGGTTTGACGACTCGTCGGAATATCCAGGCCATAGGTAGCTATAACAACGCGTTAGAACAGCTCTAAAACAGCTCAATATTGCCTAATATCAAAGGAAGCCATACTTTTCCAATGTCTGTAAGCTTTCCAGCAGCAGCAGCAGCTTATATGAGAAGCCATCCTGCTCTAAAACATCCCAGATGCCCTGCTTGATCACATCATTCTTGACCTTGACCTTGGCAGTCTTCTTGCCAGGCTTCAGCCAGTGCTTCCGCGCAATCTGCACAAACTGGTGCTCCTGCTCCTCCACCTCTGCTGGCGTCGGACGGCCATCTGCGGTGTCCTTTGGCGGCGGACGTGTCGCTGCTGCTCTGCCGGCGCCGGTGCCTCTGGATCGCTTCGCGTTAGGCATTGTGAAGTTGTAGTCGCGTCATGAGCTGCTCAAAAGATCCGACCTGGCGTCTAACGGCTGATGGACTGATTATAGGGTGCAGGAGAAGCTGTTTTCCAGGACAAAGTGGGCATTCATGCGCAGCCGAAGTTGCGTCCACGCCTGGCAGCGTTCCCTGTGCACAAAATTTCAGCCTTGCGCGAGTTGGAGACCCACTGAGCGGCAGTGGCAGGCGAGCTACGTCTCACCAGGTATCTTTTGGCAGCTAGTACCGCCTTCTGCATGCAACGCTTGCGGCTGACTCGTGTACCTGCAGCAGCACGGAACCATGCGGGCATCTCTCTCTAGTCTCAGCCTTCTCGCCTCGCCTTGGAATAATTCGCGACTCAACTTAAACTCTTTCTTTTACACACGACGAACCGCTGGCAACGCGACCCTCGCAATATCGTTTCTGCAAATTCATCCACACCCAAATCCACGACCCTTAATTTCGACTCATCTCGGCTTCGCTTCTTTTCAACGACCACGCTCGCACCTTGGCGATCCAGCCATCCGTGTCGGCGACTCGACACGGGTTGACTTGGGCCTCGCTTTAGAGTTTGAAATCTGAATTTTCCACCATGCCGGCCCTCGACCTCGAGAACCCAGGCGTCTCTGCTGTGAGCGCGTTCGGGGAGCTTTTGAACGAGCTGCTCGACGAGGCGTCTGCGGCGAAAGAGACGGCAACCATCGAGCCTGCTCTCTCAAAATCCGACTTTGCCAACATCTACGATCGAGTCTCCTCTTCGCTCGCCCGCTCTAACATTGCGGGCACTGAAAGCAATGCGCCCCAAGACTCGCTCAGATCTCGACAGTTCGCCGTCGTCGAAACCGCGGCTCGCGATTCCTTCAGCAAGCTAATCGTAAGCCGACAAACAACCTCTGTTCGAGCCCTCCAGACACTAATCCATGAAGGCGACAACGTCAATTGATAGCCCCAAGTTTGTTCGGATGTGGAATTTGCTGGATATTCTCTCGATACTCTCCGATGATGGCCAATGCGATCCAGCACTTCTCTTCTGGCTCGTGGAGGAGCTTCTCGACAGCCAGACGATTGCAGGATGCCGCATAATATTCGACTTTCTTGAATCAAGACGAGAGCGCATCACAGCTAAGCACTTTAAACAGAAGAATCTTGTTATTCTTCGAAGTTGCAACGAGTTATTACGAAGACTGTCTCGCGCTGAGGACACGGCTTTCTGCGGACGAGTATTCATTTTCATGTTTCAGAGCTTCCCGCTGGGAGACAGGAGTTCCGTCAATCTGCGAGGAGAATATCATGTCGAGAATGTGACGTCTTTCGAGACACCGGAAGACGATGACAGCAAAATGGAAGTTGATGCCCAGGCAGAAACGCCAAAGGAGTCGGGCGCTCCTAAAGCCGGTGCAAAGAACGGAGCTCAAGATTCAAACAAGGTGCAAGCGCCGGATTCTGACACACTCTATCCTCTGTTCTGGTCCCTACAGGAAAGCTTCAGCCAACCTTTGAAGCTGTTTGACGTGGCCAACTTTACAAAGTTCAAAAGCAGCCTGGAATTGACCATCAAAGCTTTCCAGGCGATTCACGACGATAGCTTGTACACATCAAAGTCCATGGAAAACCTCAAACGGACTCTCAAGAGAAAGAGGGATGATGATGGAACCGAAACGCTTCCAGAGGCGTTTAATCCGAAATATCTGACAAGTAAGGACTTGTTTCAGCTTGAGGCACGTATCGCCAGAACCACCCTGCGTATCCGCTTTGGCAAGCCTCTAACAGTGTAATCCACTACAGATTAGCGATCTCTCATTTCGGCGACATGTTCTTGTTCAAGCCCTCATCATCACAGACTTTCTCCTATCCCTATCAAAGGAAGAGAGGGAAAAGCGAACAAACATCAATATTTCTAATAAGTCAGTCATTTATCATGGCCAGCTAAATGAAGAAAATGTAAGAGAATTTCACCCTGACAACACTCAACATTCACATACTTACTATCTCCTTTCTTTAGACGAAGTGGGCTGCCGATATAAAAAAGGTGATTTCAGACTATCTCAAGCAGGGTGCTGATGGGCCATACTTTTTTCGAATGGTAGAAACAGTGCTAGCTAGGGACAAGAACTGGGTCTTTTGGAAGATGGCCAGTTGCCCGCCCATCCAGCGCGACCCAGTATCGGCCCAGGGCTTCGTCGAGGCAAAGGAAGCGGCCCAGCGCATGGCAACCAGCAAGCGACTGCGGCCAAATCCTCTCAACGCCGTGCCTCTCGACTTTCTCGCAAACGAGGACGAAACCTCGGCGTTAGATAAGCTCAAGGATTCGGAGCGGTACCAGCTGCCCGAGCTGGATGCGTTCAAGAGCAAAATCGCAGACGACGACTTTGAGATTGAGATGCCGACCAATAGCGAGACAAAGGCTGCGGCCGTTGCGGGCAAAGCGAGCAAGAGCTGGAGAGCCCTGCGGATAGCATCGAGATTCAAGTTGGCGGCCTTTGATAAGCTTGATGATCCGAAGAAGATCAACCTCATTTTCGAGGACGATGTCGAAGGGGCTGAAGACGAAGAGGACGCCGAGCCAACCGCGAGCGAGGACGACATGCCCAAGAATCGCGACCCCATCATCCTGTCTGCGTCATCTGGCGTCGACATCTCATCGCTGAAGACGAAACTCATGGATCTGCACAAGGGGGTATTCGCCCCCGTGGTGCGCCATGCCGTGCGCGAGCCTGAGGACGGAGAAATTAATGGCAAAACCTTTCATTTTGTCAAGGCCCAGGAGTTTAATCAGCTGCGCGACGGCGATCGATTAGTCGAGTATACCACTCGTGATGGAGTAGACTATGGCACCAGCAGCAAGGCCGTCGAAGCTATTGTTGAAGCGGGCAAAGTGCCCATCATTGAGCTTGATGTCGAGGTACGTAAAAAAAAAAAAAAAAAGAGAGATGTTGCCACATTTTTATCGTTCAGTCAATCACTAATACATATATGTTATCAGGCCGCCCAATTCGCCAAGGACATGGACTTCTCAGCCCGCTACATATTCATCAAGTCCTCCACAGACGAAACCTCTGACGAGTCAAAGACGAATGAGCTATTCGACACTGTGATTGTAGACAACGACAACCTCGAAGAAACGGCTACCAGCGTCGGGGAGTTCATTTACGCGGAAAAAGAAGAGAAAAAGGCAGAGGAAGAAGTAGATGAGACTCCAGCCAATGGCGATGCGAACATGGAGGATGCACCACCGGCTGCTGACGGCGATGTGCAGTAGTAAGGCGTAAACCGACGGCCGGATTTGCATAAACTTTTTTTCACTCAGCTTTTCTTGTGGTTTATAATGACGGTATGGGCTTCATATGGGATATAAGCTTTTTTTGTTTTTGATTTTTTTATACAGTGGATTTCTAAGAAGTGCTGGTAAGTTGGGTTCGAAGAGATACCCTAGGGAGTCAGAAGTAGGATACCAAATACATTGGTCATATAGCATGTATGGCACATGTACACATTACAACATCATTGCAAGAGAGTAAAGAGTGAGTGGACTGTAATTTCAAAGAAGCAATCTAGCTACAAGTCCTTTTTGTCCTACTAGTTCAACACATGTAAAAATGTATGTCTACATTAAACAAAAAGGAGCTTAGTTCAATGTCAACTCCCCTCGACAGCTACCCAGCTATTGTTCCCTTCCCATATCATCAAATTCCAATCTAGCAAATGATTGAGAAAAATAGCACGCTAAAGAGTGTCGGGCATGTCGTAAAGGGAGGAGGGCAGAGGACGGTTTTACTCGTCCTCTTCCGAGGATTCCTCCTCTTCGGCCTCCTTGAGCCAGTTGATAAAGGGCTCAGCAGCCTTGCGGACCTTGCGAGAAGTAGCAACGTCAATGTACTTCTTGCTGGCCTTTGAGCCCCAGGGGATGAGGACCTCTTCAGATGCAAGATCATGCTCATAGTACAGCTGCAGGATCTTGGCGACTTGCTGCAGCATCTCGGGGTGCTCCTTGGTGAGGGTGCCGACGAGACGCTCAGTGCCACCAAGCAGGGCCTTTTCGTGCTTCTCACTTGTAACAAACTGTAAAGAATGGCCAGTCAGTAAAAGAAGAAAAAACTTTAGATGGGGGGTTAATGGAGGATGGAATGGCTCACCTGCTTGAGCATGCTTGCGCGCTTGGGAATCTGGGCAAGAATGTTCTTGTCAAAGACGGTCTGCACCAGAACGAGAACAGATCGGTGCTTGTTCTCGATGCCAAGCTCCTTGGCCTTGACATAGATGTTGATGGAGTCGACATTGTCAACACCACCCTTCTCCTCAGCCTCCTGGACAATCCAGTTGCCAAGGTCGTCGTAGACGGTGTTGCCACCGCCCTCGCCGTCCTCGTCTTCGTCGTCGCCGCCAATGTTGAGCTTCTGCTTGAGCTCGCCGGGCAGCTGTGCTTGGCGGGCCTTGACGGCTTCCGCACTCATGTCGACAGCCCACTCATCATCCTTGATCTCGTGTTCAGCGTTGGCAGCAGTGGTTGCCTCAGCCTGGACCTTTTGGAACTCGTCATCGCTGCCGACGTCGGCTTCGTTGTCGCCAGTCTCGTTGGAGCCGTGCTCAGAGCCATCTTCGCCGCTGCCGTTGCCGTTCTCCTTGGCATGGCCATTCTGCTTGGCCTTCTTGGCAGCTCGACGCTCAGCCTTGTCCTTCTTGCCCTTCTTGGGCTGGTTCTTGAGGATGAATCCACTAAGCTTCAAGCGGAGGTCAACGTCGGTGCGCTGGCCGCAAGCCTTGCAATCGAGGATGATGTGATCATCTTTGATGATGACATCGGTCTCAGGGTTCTTGCATTTCTTGCAGAGGACAAATTTGTTGATGAAGCCATCGAGATGGTCCTGCAGCTTGGCAGCATCGTGGGCGCCGTTGATGATCCAACGGTCGTCCTTGGGGTCAATGTTGGTCTGAGCACCAAGCTCGAAACCAAAGTACTTGATGACATAGGAACCAGGGCGAGCAAGAGACTGAGCGACGCTGGACAAGTTGACGACAACGGTCTTGATACCGTTACCCTTGCCTTCAATCTTGGTCTGGATGCGCTCCATCTTGTAGCGGTAGAAGGCATCGCTGACATCGCGACGAACGTTGACGAGAGCCATGATGACGGTTGTTTAAAGTTTTTTTCGAAAATGATCTCTTGGATTTTTGAGGTTTTAAGTGGCGAGACGAGGTCTTGAGGGCTTGTGGGCTAGATGATTACGTCTGTGACGAAGAATATCGGCATGAAGCGACTCGGGGCGTAGTAAGACGAGTTCTTTGACGCTGGTTATAGCGGGCGAGTCGAGGACGAAGGGAACTGAAAAAGCTCAACAGTTATGCGTACTGAACATAGGGAGGACCGGACAGATTCTGGACTGCAGTGGGACAGGCATGAACTCTGAAATCGAGGCGAATATCAACCGTCGGATCTGATATCGGGACTGCTAGGTTTCCGCGGTATGCGAAATAACTGCAGCGTGAAGAAACGTCTGGATACGGTGGCGGAATCGTGCTGATACATAAACAGGTTGGGACTGGCAATGGACTGCTAAGTGGGCAGAATTCTGGTGAGAAGCAGGCAATCTAGAGAGACTCTGACTGAAGAAAAGATGACAGATGGCTCTGCGGATAGGTGCGGCTGATTGAGTGTTCACGTTGGAGGCGATAAATTCGCTGTAGAAAAAAAAAGGTGCGCTGCGACCGACGAGACAGTCAGCAGGCCTAGCAGATGGCGGTGATCGAGAAGCTCGGAGATTCTGGCAGACGCAGTATCTGACGGAGTCGATACGGAGTTGTCGAGTTGGATGAGGGGAAGAGGAAGAAGAGAAGGAGGGCAGAGGTAAAAGAATATAAAGAGGCTACCAGGATTTCGAATCAGGCCGAGATGCAGGTGGGGGCAAAAGTTGTCAGCAAGCGCGGAATTTTGCAAAAAATTTCTGTGCTCAGCTGTTTTTTTCCCTCTGCGCTTTAGTGCATCGCGGCGCTGCAGAAGGGTTCATATCCACTAACGCGGCAGCTGGGACAGGTACACCTGTGGCGTCTCCAGCGCCCTCGGCTTCTTTAGCGCCGAATTTACAGAAGACGGGACTGGAACCTTATTGCCTGGCCTTAGCAGGCAACAGCTGGTGGTGCGTGCATCTGCGCCGACGCGGGCCCGGCACATCTCCGGATGCACCGAGACAATGGCAGCGAAAAAGTGTGCTCGAATGGGCTGCTGGGACTGGTGCACGGCTTCAGGCCAATGGACGTCTGGACGGATTCCGCGTCAGATGGGCGGCGCGTTTGAGCCATTTGCTACAGCGGTGCTTGGCACGGAATCCACGGCTCATGCCTGTATGCCCTAGGCCCTGGTGCGGAGAGCCGGGACTCGAAGCAAACGCACATGGAAAATAGTCCATAATACCCAGAGCATAGTACTGTAGACATCACGCCACCGTATTTGCCCATTCTGGCAGAATAGTTTGATACGTATTAGTTTAGTCAGAAGATTATAGAGGAGGGGAGATACCCATGTGACTGATGATGCTGTTCCCTCGGTGTTTGTCGAAACTGCGAAGGAATCAAATATCCATATTGCCGGACTTCGGGCTTAAGGGCGTTTGGAGATCTGTGTTGAGTCCAATGCTGCAGCCTTGCACAAAATCTTGTTTTTAAGTTTGAATGTGCATATGCACGCTTTTCCTGGCCAATTGGCGCCTGGTTACTGCTCGTGATATATCTTGGTGGTTGCCGTTGGGCACAACCCTAGCATTGACTAGAATCTTTCTACTATCACCATGCAAGCACATACACATGCTAGGTACATGTAGTCAATCAGATACAGCTATAGATGTTCAATGCTTTAAAAATTAAATTATTCTTCTTCTGAAGGGATATTTTAATATATTCAATTTAAAGATCGATATCATATATATAGCTGCAGGGTAGTTCGAACCAGATACGCATATTATAATGCACACGTGCCACCTACATATATGTCCACGATGATACATTTTTGTATTTTACACTTCATACGCCTGCCTAATTGCTACTCACGTCGAGCGGGTGAAATTGAAGAAGGCATTTCTGGGCCTTGGGCCTTGATGAGATGAGTTGATCCGACATGGCCATGTCATCCGCCTTCATCGACTTGTGCGGCGTGGTGCTGTAGCTGGAATAAATGTCTCGCAGCAATGTCTTCATTTCAATAACTGCGAGACTAGATGTCGTTAAACCTTGGTCAGCCACGAGGTAACTGCTAATTAATACCAAATACGTTCAACTTACTGCTTTCCAACACAGCCTCGGCCTCCGTTGGAAAAGGCAAACTGCATCCGCCTGCGGTCCGCATCTCCGTCTTGCTCCAGCCAGCGATCAGGATTGAACCGATCCCCATCCGGAAATACATCGCTGTTGAGGCGGTGAACCGAATATGCCTGGCAGCTCACAATTGTCTGCTCAGGCAGCCAGAAGCTGTCTATCGAGCGGCCCCCCTGTGGAACGTACCGCGGCAGGGACATTGGGATCGGCGGGAAGCACCGCAGGCCCTCGTTGATCACGGCATCGAGATATGGGAGGCGATCAAGAGGAACTTCTGGATTCCTGTGCAGTTCGTCTGCGAGCTTGCGCTGGAAGCCGAGGGATCGTGGCTGGGAGAGCTCCCAGAGGAGGAAGCAGAGCCCGTCGCCAGTGGTGTCAATACCGGCAGCCATATGGTCGAGACATTCTGCTGCTTTGTCGATATAGTCGAGGTCACTAGACTTTTCCTCGAAGCGGCTCATGAGGGTGAAGGTTGCTGGGCCGCTGATTTGGCTGGTTTCCAGGACATAGTCGTTTGCCAGGGGGGTTTCTCGGGGCTTTGCAAAGACGTAGAGGAGTTTGGAGAATAGACGGTACAACGTAGGAACGTAGTGCGAGACGAGACGGTCTATAGAGCCGAGTCAATACAGTTTCTGCGTCTTCAAAGTGGGAGGTGTTGACTTGCTCTGCAGGCTGTCGTCTGCAGCAACCTGGTGCATCATTTCCTCGTCTTCTTTGTTTGTGATGCAGTCGGTTCCATGGGGATGAAATAGGTGGTGAGTGATGCAGTCACAAGCGTATGCATGCAAGGCTATAAATGCCATCTGGTTAGCAAGTTTGCTTTGGTGCTTTTACTCATGATGATGTTGGAAAGACAAACGCATCTATAGATATCATTAGCTTGAGATTTCGAGATAGCTTTGAAGTTTATTATCCTAATGACTTACAAAGATGTCTGCCACGCCATCCGGAGACGAAACACAGCGTCGCAGAAACTTGGATGAACGTTCTTGGACTCCGGTGACGGATGCGCTTTTCATGACGTTGCTGTTTGCATAGCGGTCGGCAAGGATTCTCTTCCGCTTGGCGTGCTGTTAACATCATATTAGTTGAATATGTTTACTACCGAGCAGTTTCATGCCTAAGTGGAACATACGCCTGCTTTATCCAATGTGGTAAACATGGTTCTAGGTTAACAGGTAGTAGTTAGAAAGACATTTCTCTGCAGATAGAATACATGAGTGATGGGCTCTCACCTTCTCCCATAAATCTTGAAAAGATCGTAAAATTCAGTCTTGTCATATCCGCTACCTCCGGAGCAGTAAATCTCCTTCAGCGCCTCCCAAGATGTAAACGACACCTCATTGGGGGCAATGCGGACCACCGGGCCATACTGCAGGTGAAGCTGGTGGACGTAGGTGGTTCTTTGGGCATGAATCTCTTTCCACTTGAGGAATAGAGTCGTAAACTTGGAAATTGTTGGGCCTGGGACTTTGCTCAGAGGCGATCTGAGGCATCGGAAGAGTTGGATGGCGGCGAGCAGGGCTGCTGCTGCGAATAAGACGGTGGGTGAGAGAAGCAGCATGATGGAGGCGGCTGCTGGTTTTCAGTCTCAGTTATCTCAAATCCATGTACCAAAGCATCACAGAAACACGAGAAAAGATCCAACTACGAATCCATGAGTGATAACGAGAAATAAAAGAATCAATGCCGTGGAATGGCGTCCTCGTTGCTATCGGCGGGCGTCTGATAACGAGACTGGCCAGCTCCGTAAACGGCTCCGACTATCAAACGACCCCGCCAGAGCGCCGATTCCCCACGAAACCCCGCAAAACCGAGCCAGCGCTTTGAATGTGCCACATGGTAGTTGATGGATCTTTGCCGTTAATGGACAATATCGTGAGAGCCGTGCCTGTGTAGTAAAGTATGTTTTGGGTCAACTAACAGAAGTGACTAAGCATATTCTATTCTTTATTCTATCTTTTTCCTCATTCCCTTTGGCTGCGCTATAAGTCATATGGGTGCATGTAGCTGAGGTGCTCGAGTTTGGGTTTAAAAAGAGGAGCTTGGCGTTTCCTATCTCGGATCTGCCAGATCTGGAAGATGAAACATGAAACTTTAAGCTAGAGTTGGGCAATGCACATGTAGTTATTGTGAAACAAACACAAAAAAAAAAAACGGTGTGTGTAAAAATACTTTTTCCAGGCGGTTTCGCTTGCGATTGAATTTGCAGAAGAAATGTAATCGCTAGAAGGACAAGGAAACAAGGAGACAGCCGAGACGGGTTGAACCGCTATTAACAATAGCCGTACAAGTACCTTTTTTCTTCTCCTTCGTCTCTGAATATGCCATTGCTTGATTGTCCAGCCTGGCAGACATCGCAGTGCTCACTACGTCATAAGTCATGCACGAAAAGGCTTCACGCAGCAGAAGCGAAGTGATTTGGATTGAGTTGAGTCAATTTTAGAAACCAACATCTGGTGAGCTCAGTCGATAGCAATGGAGATGAGAAGAGAAGCAAAGAAATGACATCATTGCCTCCATTGTTTCGTCTGTTCTCCTGCAGGTTCCCCCTTTTTAATTGCTCGGCAGACAAAAGGATGGGTGAGTGGATGGATGGATGCTTCATGTGCTGCAGCACAGCCAGCCGGGTGATATACATGCATGCGCTACCACCCAATCGCCCAATGGCGGTAAGCAGACAATCAATCTAGATACGGCGATGGTAATCTCGCGTATCATGCAATGCCACGGGTTATTTCTTTGATACTGGACCAAAGCGCACACATCACAACTGCCGCAATGCCGCTGCTATTTACAGCATACTGGGTGCAGCAAGCTGAAGTGATAGATGACACGAACACTTTCACTCTAGACCGCGTCATGTACCTTGTATGAAATCTACCAACTGGCTGCCATTGAAGCTCTCCTTTTTACATGTGCTAGTCTTGTCTCCTTCTATGCCGGAGACAGCCTGAAAAAGTCCGTCACGGAGAAAAGAGAAGCGGAAGATCGGCTTTCTTCACGGAACGAAACACTGGTAGCCCTAATGGGCGCGTGTACCTACATGGCAAGTGCCAGGCTTGGTTGGGATGTGGATTACTTCAAGGTTGTCAATCGGGCCGTATGGCTTGATCAGGTCCCTGCATACTCGTCGATGACAAGCTCTGTACAGTACAGAGGTATTTATTTGATTACTAGTACTGCTGGTAGGTAATACGTGTAGTAGGCCCCGATGGCAAAATGTACCCGGCATATGGACGAGTAAGCGGAGATTAATATCAGACGATACAAGCTGAGCAACTGCTAGTTGATGATTTGATCCATACGCTCTGCCATGTGCAGCTGAAAGAAGAGCAAAACACAATGAAAAACAGGATATCGTGTACATCTACAGCAGCTGATGCGTCCAATCACCAGAACCCCAGGGCATGCCGCATTCTAATTATAACTCGCCGATCCACCGCAGAGGGCCCTTGGCGCATCCATCTCAACTCCCACCAGCCGAGCTTGTCCCACTCGGGCAAGCCTCGCCCGAACGAGCTGCAAAGCGAATCCACACGAGAGCCGCAAGCACCTGGACTTGTCTGGCAGCTTCGGATGCCTGCCTGTGGGCGTTGACAGCCAGTACGAGGGTTTTTTGGGCCCTTTGCCATTGGACGGCAGTCAGAAAGTTATGGACAAGACCAGCCTAGACACGCCGCTTTCAGCCCTGTGAAGAGCCTCTTGGCCAAGGGTTTCTGGATAACAGCGAGGATTACAGCCTGTTAAAGCCAGTGCAGGCCAAGCCGAGCTCCTCAAGAGACGGCTTTTGCTCTTTCTCGCGCTTCTCTCGTCTCTTCCCGCCTCTGGCTACTCGATTGTCGAGCTCTTTCTGGCGTCCAATCACGCAGCGCAGCGCCGTGCAGAATCCCGCGGGGAGGGCTGCATATCCGGCGTCTTGTCTCGCTGCAACTCTCCAGGCTGGACATTGGCCACGAGAAGAGCAAACAAAAAAAGACGTCGTATTGTCAACGTTGATCAGCAAGAAAGGCGGAAGAGCCACGGTTTCTTGTAAGGACTTGGCCACTTTTGTCGTCTCACCGTTTTCTGCTCAACACAGCCTTGCGCTTCCCGAGACGCACCGCAACACTACTGCATTGCATCTACCCGTGGACTTGTCCATTTTTTTTTTTTCCTAACACAGCCTCACTCCCCGCAGCGGCTCGCACTGCGTTTGTCTAAGCCTCGGGATCTGGCCCGCGAGAAAGGCATAGCAGCAGCACAAAGCAAGTGCAAAAAAACCGGGAAACTAGGTGCATCCATCAGCGGCAGGAAAAGGACGCGGTTCATACCAGAGCCTTGTTAGTTTTGCCGGGTTGCTAGCAGGTACATTGAGTTCCATTGCTTGCGGTATAGTATAGTATTGATAGGAGCTGGAGTTGGAGTTGACGGAGAGCCAGGCCACAGCCCACACCACCCCTTACAAACTACCCTACTAAGGTAGACCTGCCGGGCCAGCTCATCGCCAAAAATAAACCTCCCCCAGCCAAAACCTTCTCGTGGTTCGAGGATGCCCAGCTTCGGTCGCCTGGGCAAGCACAGCAACCGGTCGCAGCACGCGATTGCGGCCGAGGCGCCACAGCAGGTCGGCGCCGGGTCGGGCCTCAGCAGCACGACGGCGAGTACAAGAGCAGCGCCAGGCCCAGGAGCTGTCACGGCTGGTGCAAGTCCAAGTCCAGCTGGCAGCGGCCCGGGCCCAGGTGCGACGACGACGACGACGGACGCTGAGGCAGATTTGCGCGCGCAGTCAGCCTTGCCCACAGGCTCCTCCTCCGCGCTGAGCTCCAGCGAGTCGTTTGCGCTCCAGCAGCAGCATAACCAGCAGCTCAATCAGCAGCAACAGCAGCAGCAGCAGCTTCAATTCCAGCAACAGCATAATCAGCAGCAGCAGCAGCAGCAGCAGCAGCCCAGGCTGTCATCTGGAGGACCGCCGCCGTCTCACGCCCAGCTGTTTCAGAGCCAGAACCCCGCCGTGGCAGTGCCCGCTTATGACGAGCGCCAGCTCCAGCAGCACCAGTTACAGCACCAGCAGCAGCACTTCCAGCAGCTCCAGCAGGGGGGTCCCCTACCGCCTCAACAGCAACAGCAGCTGCAGCAACAGCTGCAACAACAACAACAGCCGCAGCAGTCGCTTCCACCACCGCCGCCTCAACAAAACAAGCTGCAGAAGCAGCCTTCTCAACAGCAGCAGCAGCAGTTATTGCAACAGCAACAACTCCAGCAGCAGCAGCAGCAAGGCCATCCTCAGCAGCAATTCCAGCAGCCTGGCGACTTTGACTCCGCTTCCTCCACCTCCACCGCCGGGGCCCGTCAGAGCCAGCGCTACAGCCTCCACAATCTGCTAAACATCTCGCAGACGTCGCTGCACGACCAGCCCGGCTATCACCAGAACCCTCAACAGCAGCAACAGCAACAATCTCAGGCTGCCGGCCAGGCCCCTGCCTCGTCCAAAAAGCGCTCGGCCCAAAAGATCATCAAGGGTCTCTTCTCCGGCCGCGGCCACGACAGCCACCGCGATCAGCAGAGCCCCTCATCGTCAGCGTCTTACGATAACACCGTGGGACTCGCCCGCAGGCCCTCCAAGAGAGTCAGCACGCTTAGCCAGCAGCAGCAGCAGCCGCCGCCGCCAAACCTCAAGACTGGCCTTGCCGTGTCAGACCGCGATTGGCACTCGCACACGCCCAGCTCGTCCGTGCACCAGACGTCGCCGCTGCAAGGAGTGGGCGAGGCTGAAGAGTACTACGCTGCAGACCACCAGTATCACGACCTGCAGCAGCAGCATCAACAACAGCCGGATCTCCGAATCGACCCGCGACACTCGGTGCCCCCCATCAATACCGCGCGCGGAATTGGCGCCCCAGACGAGCTCTCATCGCCCTACGACGACGCCGTCTACCACGCACCCCCTCCTTCTGCACTTCACCACCCCTCACCAAGCGTTTCCCAGCATCAAAACTCGCCGTCTCAGCTGCAGCCTCAGCCGCAGCCTCACGTGCTCTCATCACAGGAATCCCTGCAGCTGCAGCATCATCAACAGCAGCTTCAGCAACAACAGCAGCTTCAGCAACAACAGCAGCAGCAGCTTCGATACGATCCTCAGCAACAACAACAGCAGCAAGCCGCTTACGATCAGCAGCTGCCGCCCCCACCTTCGACGTCCCAGCAGTATTACAGCAACGCCAACTCACCGCAAGATCAGTATCAGCAAACCACCGATCCGCGCATCGTCACAACGCATCTAGTCACGGGATCGCAACAGCAGCAGAACCCGGAAACCGTATCTCAGCTGTCGCGCGAGTCTCCAGCCCCCGATTCTGACCAGCGATCGTTGAACCAGCAGCCGTCTCCTGCGATCCACTACTCAGTGCCGCAGGCACACGACCAGTCGTCCAACGTTGCCCTGCCGCCCTCGCAACCCGCGAACCAACAACAAACCTCGCAGCCCGCCATGGTGCCGCCCGGAGGAGGAGGTGTACCGACGAATCGCCGGCCGGGCGAAGAAAAAGCTCTACCTGGAGCGCCGCCGGGATATCGTCACACGCACTCAAACTCCAATAACCTGAACACGCCCGGCGCAACTCTTCAGCCCGGCCAACAGCCTGCTAGCTCAACTAGCGGCGCAGCCGTTGCCTCTGGGGCTGCAGCCGGCGCTGGCGCTGCTGCTGCCGGTGCTCCTCCGCGATACGAAGCAGCGACTGGCGACCAAGGCCGGAATAGCCCTCAGCCTTCTACCCACGAGCGTGACAGTACCGAATCTGATAAAGCCTTTAAGGAATTGCGTAAGTCTGCCTGCGTTTGTCCCTATTAGCCCACACGCTATGTGTGCTATGTTCATATTGGCTAATCACATGTAACCTTGAAATACAAACAGTCACAAAGTACAAAAACGTCAAGCGCCTCTATTTTGATGGCAAGTCTCAGATCGAACAGCTCAACGGCCAGGTTGAGCATCTGCAGAATGCCGTCGCCAACCAGCGCATGTCGCAGTCGCGCACCGCGTTGGACGACAACGAGTATGTCAACCGGTTCAACCGCCTGAACGGCGCCATCAACAATCTGGCATTCAACATTCGCAAGGACTGGCGACGCCTGCCTCAGTGGCTGGAAAACTATGTCAGCCCCGACGCCCTCAAGACAGGCAAGCAGGAAATGACGGCAGTCGGCAGAGCCGTCATTACCAAGTGGATTGTGGACGAAGTCTTCAACAAGTGCTTCCACCCAGACCTGGATGCGGCCCTTAGCTCCCAGCTCAAGGAGATTGAGCTCAACATCCGGGGCAACGCGTACACCATGCACAGCCAGGAGGAGTTTGATGCCTTGACCACCAAGGTAGTCAACTGGCGAATGGCAACGCTGGACGGCCTGCAGCAGAAGCTGAGCTCCTCAGCGGCGGCCGACAACCGAGCATCGTTGATTACCAAGACGCAAACGAACCTGACCGCTCACCTGTATCAGTTCCTGGTGGAGCCGCCACCGGCCGGGGTTGACGGTAGTACCTCCATGATTATGGAGCTCGCTGTCGGCATTGCGGCCAACCTGCCCCGAGAGAGCCGCGACGTCACCATCCAGTATCCGCTGCCGGGCGACGTGCTGCAGGCCGGCGTGATGGATGTTGAAAAGACGCCGCTGCCCCCTCTGGACGGCCAGAAGGAGGGAGAATCCAGCAAGCCAGATAGCGATGCGGACAAGGACAAGAGTAGCAGTAGTGGAGACTCTACCAAGGCTGGTAAGTTACGATTTATATATCCCCGTCTGGAGACCATTGCATCAATCTGGGTACATTGTAACTGACGCGATAATCTACAAATAGGCTTCGCCAAAGATGCCAGCCGGGTGCGGTTTGCAGGATTTGTGGCTCTCGAAGTAAGAGGACGGCAAGTCTTGGTAAAGGCACCTGTATGGGCGATGTAGCGGAGGACATTCGCGATTGAACCTTTTTTCTTTTTTCTCATTTTTTTTTTCCATACCGAGGCAGGCATCGAATGGATATCCCATCATATTTTGATCCCCTTCCCCTTTTCTTTTTTTCTCTTCTATAATTTCATATGCTGCTCTCTTGCTGGCATTGTCGATGGTTATGAGAGGCACATATTTATTCTTCTCTTTATTTTTACTCTAGGTATCTCATTGAAGTTATGTGAAACGGTGACTTGGGGGGTTATCTTCCCCTTTCATCGAATGAGAGATGATGATGGAAGGATAGGGAGGCTTGTCTTTTTCGTAGACTTTTTTTGGGAGCCGTCCAAGAGTGGAGAAGCAAAAGAAAAAAAGCATAAGTTAGACGGACGGCCCTGAGAGGCTATTAGAGTAGATATGAGAGACATGATTGCTACGTGTGAAGAATTGTTCTTTGCTCTTTGGTCATTGGTGATAGCTTGATGGCGATAGCTACATTGCTTGTCGATGCCAAGCTTGTCCGCCTTGCGCGGAAAGGCTTTTTTTTTTTTTTTTTTCAATCTTCTAATCTTGCATGTCTGATTTCCCCCTTTTGGTTGAATTGTTATTATAAAGTCCAAAGAAAGAGTCATCGTATCACCCTGCGTCAGTGGCAATGCACGATTCCAGTGGTTGGTTGCTTTTGGGGGCTTCACAGGATTGAGTCACACGGGGTACAAGTGCGTTGCACGCAAAATAGCAGGGAAATGCATGTACCTTTTCCAGCCGAGCTCCAGAACAGCTAAACAGCCACAGCAACAGACCCTGGTCACTGAGTCATAAAAACGAGGGCATGATTTGGCATCCTTGCTTTTTTTGGAGGAGGCGCATTTTGAGCAGCTAAACTGGATATGGGGCCACGGATTTGTCTCCTTTTGGCGACTTTAGCTGTGACTCTTTTCAAATTTCCTATTTTGTATTTTATTAGTTTTTTTTTTTAATTTTGTTCTAGTGTGACGAAATGGAAGGGCTGTTTCGAGATCAAATTGAGATTGAGGCTGGGGACTAACAGGCGGATCTGGAGAGGCTGATTCCGTAGCAGCGGCTTTAGCGGGTGCTCCGCTGAGAGTCATCGCTGGAAGCAACCTGATCTGATCTACTAAGCAGGTACTGGGTACTTAAAGAGGTGCTGATAAACCACCATCTCTCCCCACCGCTTCCCTCATTCCGGCAGAAAAAAAAATTAGTTACCTGCTAAGCTTCCTTTGCATCAGCCTTTTCTGCTCTTTTCATTCACCAAAGCGACAACCTCTTTACGGTCCTTTTTCCACCACCTTTTTCCACCATTACGGCTATACAGGAAACGACTATTGGAAACACTAGCATCATGGCTGTTCGCGCGCAATTCGAAAACTCCAACGAGTACGTCTCCTTGTCTGAAATTTCTGTGCGCTTGTGTGGTGATGCGCTGCGGCTTTGGTGGGGGAGGGGTAGAGCAGAGACGCTGAAGGTGGAATATGTCTCTGATGCGCTCTGCGATGCTGCCTTTCACCAAACAGGATTATTGGAGGGTTGAATAGAATATCCCGACTGACCTGCATTCTTCTCTAGCGTTGGCGTCTTCTCGACGTTGACTAACTCATACGCCCTGGTGGCCCTCGGTGCCAGCGAGAACTTTTACAGGTAAAGAAGCACTCTGCGTGAAACCAAGACATCACAAAATCTAACATGACCACCCGCGCAGTGTCTTCGAGGCCGAGCTGCAGGACGTCATTCCCATCGTGCGCACCACCATTGCTGGCACGCGCATCATCGGCCGCCTCACAGCCGGCAACCGCAAGGGCCTGCTGGTGCCCACGACCACCTCGGACCAGGAGCTGCAGCACCTGCGTAACTCGCTGCCCGACTCGGTGCGCATCCAGCGCATTGAGGAGCGCCTGTCAGCCCTCGGAAACGTCATTGCGACCAATGACCACATCGCTCTGGTGCACCCGGATCTCGAGCGCGAGACGGAAGAGATCATCGCCGACGTGCTAGGCGTTGAAGTCTTCCGCCAGACCGTGGCCGACAACGTGCTGGTCGGCAGCTACATGAGCCTGTCCAACCAAGGCGGCCTCGTGCACCCCAAGACCAGCATCCAGGACCAGGACGAGCTGTCCAGCCTGCTGCAGGTACCCCTCGTGGCCGGCTCCGTCAACCGAGGCAGCAACGTTGTCGGCGCCGGCATGGTCGTCAACGACTGGATGGCCGTCACGGGCCTCGACACCACATCCACAGAGCTCAGCGTCATCGAGAGCGTCTTCAGACTCGGCGAGGGCCAGGGCCCCAGCAACATCAACACCACAATGAAGGACACCATGGTGGAGAGCTTCTACTGAGCGACAAGAGGCTTTCTGTTTTGTTTTTGTTTCAATACATACATATACTACCATGATGTGATTTTTCCTTTTCTTTGTTTTGTTGATGGTTGTTTTTTTCAACTGCTTTTTGGGACTGGGCCTATTTTATGACTTGAGTTGCTTGGATGATACACACACACACAGGCATGGTGTTGATGGAAAGGGGGTGGAAAACAACCCAGCTTATTGAGCTCTTTCTTCGTCTTATGAGGTAGTTTTATTGGTCTTGTGTGTAAAGACGGAGAGGAACAGGATGGCAGGCTGTTTCTGCTCTTGGGCATGCATGGGAGGCGTTTGTGCAATCTTTTCGTTGACCTCTTCCTTTTTTTTTTTCTTTTTTTTTTTTTTAACATCATGAGTTCATAACTTCATAGAGAGATGTGCATAGGCACTTTTCTTATAAATAATGAAAAAGACTATCCTGGTGTAACAGTTCTGGAGACTTGATTGTGAATGCAGCTGAAAAACCAAAGTACTATATAGAAATGCCATCTTTTCTTATAGACAATTTCCGTCACCTTTGATGCCCCTCATACTTGTAATCTCACCGCCTTCCCTTTTCAGCGACCGCATCGGCAGCAATTGAATAATTTCGCTGCCCCTCCATCCATATCATAGCTTTTGATGCCAATCATCTTATTACACTACCGATTCCAAGCTCTTTACAGCTACATCCCATTTTCAGCAGAATCTTCAATTTCTATTGCCATATACACAGACACTCACAATGACATCATCCAACAAACCAGCCTATCTACCTCCCTCCAAACTCGGCACAAAAGAATAGTAAGCAAAATTCATTACATCTTTACATCTACATGTATATAAACTGACAACTTCAAAGCTGGGACTCCCTCTACACAACCGAACTCACAAACCACGCCGCCAACCCCTCCGACACCGGCACAAACTGGTTCGACGACTCCGACGCCGAAGCCCGCATCGTCGCCTTTCTCGAATCCCTCACAGAAGACGATCAAGATGTTTTACCCGAGAGTCTCTCACAGCAAGATGCTTCGTTTCTGGATCTCGGCTGTGGGAATGGCTCGCTGCTGTTTGCGCTGAGGGATGAGGGCTGGGAGGGCGCCATGCTGGGCGTGGATTATAGTGCGCAGAGCGTTGCGCTGGCGAAGAATATCGCTGAGAGCAGGAGAGAAGAGGAAGACGAGGATGCAACACCAGTCAATTTCCTCGAATGGGATCTCCTCAACGGTCCCTCAGATAAGGATAACGCCTCCTCGCCTCTATCTTACACGCCCTCTCCATCACGTCTCTTCGACATCATCCTCGACAAAGGCACCTTTGACGCCATCAGCCTCTCCACAACAACATCAGAACAGCAGCATCCCTGCGAAATCTACCGCCGGCGCCTTCTCCAGCTGCTCAGCAGCGGCGGCATCTTCCTCATCACGAGCTGCAATTGGACAGAACCTGAGCTGCGGGCGTGGTTTGCTGATGATGCGGATGGGGAGTTGAGCGTTGTGGGAAGGGTGGATTATCCGACGTTTACATTTGGGGGGGTCAAGGGGCAGACGATTAGTACGCTGTGCTTTAGGAGGAAATGAAAGGGGTTGGTGGGTGTCTTTGGAGGAATTTGAGATTGAGTTGGATTTTTGATACCATGGAGAATGAGAGAGGGAGAGGGAGAGAATGCATTAGTCAATATAGAACATAGAATCTCTTGTATATGTGACATGGCCTACGTTATGATTTCAAATGAGATGAAGCCTAGCATCGTGCTCTCAGCATCAAAGCGAACGAACAAACCACAATAAAGTGCACCACTTGTATTAATTCTGAGATCCCATGGAAAAACGTCAAAACAGTGCATGTTGCTCCTTACCCTACATTATACATCTGAGGCTCCAAGTCTACATGATGCTTCCATCTCTACCACTTCCATCCATCACTCACCCACCTATTATTCACCATTTCATCGTTTTTACTCTCTCCCATCCTTCGCCTTCTCCAAGTCCCATATAATATTCACTCGTCTTTGCTCGATTTTGATTCTTTCTTCTTCTGGTTTCCGTGCTTTTTCTTCTTCCTTCTTCACCTGTTTAATGGTCA
Organism: Trichoderma koningiopsis; assembly: GCA_022985005.1. Taxonomy (NCBI): domain Eukaryota; kingdom Fungi; phylum Ascomycota; class Sordariomycetes; order Hypocreales; family Hypocreaceae; genus Trichoderma; species Trichoderma koningiopsis. The sequence goes on along the minus strand of JAJPEM010000006.1, from coordinate 1,372,174 downwards.
AAAAGACGACTTCTACTCTCTCACGCCAAAAGCTGTCCAAGGATGTGAGACAAGAAAAAACGCAGTTATCAACAATTAGACAGTAAAACGTGCGGCAGCACAGGGTAACGGACAAAATCATTGCTTCATTACGGCTTCTCTCTCATCTATGGTGAAGTATTCATAGGCTCTCCGCCTCCTGAGGCTCCGGTGCCTGACGCCTCAGCTACCGCCTGCGTCGCATAGTACCGGACATCTACATCGTCATCCTTCTGCAGCTTGGTCAGGTTCGGCAAGATGCGCTGCTGAATCAGCTCTTGGCCCCGGGGCGAGGGCGTGGCCTGCTCGGCCGGCGTCTCCTGCTTCTCAATAGTGTACAGGGTGCCCTGCTCGGGCAGACGCTGCAGGGCGTTAATGAGCACCGAGTAGGTCTTGGCCACGTTGAATCGGATGTTGGGGATATCGTCGTCAGTCATCTTGTCCAGCATGGGCAGGATTGACTTGGAAATGACATCTATGCTGACAACAGAGGCCAGAGTCTGAATGAAACAATCAAAGGTTAGCCTCAGGAGAAAACGTTATGCATGCCAAGTAAGACTTACCGAGATGGCAAAGCAGGTAGTCATTCGGTACAGGTAGTTGGGGTGGTTGCCCATAGTCATAACCTTGGGGATGATGGCCTCGCTTGCCCACTCCACGCCAAATACTTCAGTCAATTTCTTCAGGTTGTGCGTAGCAGCCTCACGGATGGAAAAGACTGTGTCGCCAAGCCATCCCATGCACAGGTTGCTGAGCTTTTCGTCAAAGAATTTGACGCCGAGCTGGCTGGCCAACAGAGGAATGTATTCGATGATGGCAAGACGCACTCGCCACTGCTTATCTTCTGCCAGGTTGACAATGGCCGGCAGCAGTGAGACAGACAGGGGCTCAATGCCAATGACTTTTATAAAATGTTAGCTCATGACACATTCTCCATATACTGGCCAGTGAGAGCTTCGTACCTTGGTTGACTAGCTCAAGCTTTGAGATGATGTGAAGTCTAACTTCGGGGAACTCATCCTTGAGCATCTGGAGGAACATGGGCAGAAGATGGTCGATTGTCCTATCGCTCGAGTTAGCCCATAACGTCACCACTCATCGCAGTGATCATCACATACTCCTGTTTGCCCAGTATGGGAGCCAGGCCACTGATTTGAGTTCCCAATGCCGCGCGCACGTGCTGTGACGTGTCGGAGACAAGGTCCTCGACGCTTCCCATGATGTCGTTGAGAAGAGTCTGCTGGTCTATGAGGCCGCAGAATCCGGGAATCTGGCCGGCAATGGCTGTCCGCACCTCCGCCTCGTTGTCCTTAAGAAGCTTGACGAATGCAGGCACCAAGTCTCTGGAAACGACTTCCTCGTCGACTGCCTTGGCGATCTATGAATGAGAAATGTTAGTAAAGGCGCAGATAAAGGCGCAGACGGTTATATGATTGTGATCGATGGGAGCACTGCTGACCTTTTCAAATCTATCGGCAATCATGTACCTGACTCTCCAGCTCTTGTCCTCTATCAGATTTCGCAGAGAAGTCAACAAGACTCCGTGGCCGGCCTGCTGCTCCTTGGGGACGCCCTCGGCGATGCCAATGAGAATCTCTACAGTGAGTAATCGAACACTGTCCTGGTCGTCCTGAACGAGGTGCTGGAAGAGGGGAATCATTTCGTCGATGACAATGGCAGCCGGCATCTCCTTGACAAACTTGGCGAGGTTGGACGCGGCCTGACGTCGGACCATGGGGGTCTCATCGTGGACGAGCAGACCAAACTGTTGACGGAGCTGCTCCTGGACGGGAGGAGAGACTTTCTTGTACGGAGCTGTGAAGAGGCCACATCCGGAAACCTTGGATGTGAACCAGTCTGCCTTGGCGAGTCTGATTGTGAGGGGAATGAAGAACTCTTCGACTTGTTGGGGCGAGAGCTCCTCGCAGATCTTGTTGAGGGACTCGACGGCCTAGATTGTTTGGACAAGCGCCGTCAGCGAAAGATGCTCCAGCCAGCGTCTTTATGCATGTCGTGCGTCTGGTTAAAGCTTACCTTGTCTCGAACGACGGGCTCCTCTATGGCGGCGAGGTTCTCGAGAGGAGAGAGCAGGACGTGGCCCCAAGAAGGGCCTCCAACGTATTCAATGAAGTTTCCAAGCTCTTCGCTCAGAGCAACCAAGACTTCGTCCTCATCCTCGACAGACTCTGTGATGCAAATGTTAGATTAGCCCTATATCGGCGTATAGCTAGCCAGAGCTAAAAGGAAGGGAAATCTGAGGAGTGGCAGAAATGGCTTTGACAGATTCGGATTGCTACTGACCGTCGAGAAAGGGAATCAGCTCATCTCTTGTCCGCTCGGCGCCGAGGGCCAGAGCAATTGTAGAGAGCCGGTGGATCGCGTTGAGTCGGAGCAAGACATCGTCGTGCTAGCAGGAAAAGAGCCCCGAAATCAGCATCACGCCGCCAGAAAAAGCATGGATAAGGGTAGAAAGGAAAAGCAGAGGTCGGGCCAAAGGTACCTTGAGCTCATCGATGAGCACGGCGATGGGGTAGAGCTCGTCGCTGGCGTTTATCGCTTCGGCCATGGCGTGTCACGAGGGAGAAGCAGAGGCGAGCGGCGGGGGAAAAGGAGAAGGGCGCGTTGAAGCGGGCACAACGAGTCGTCGGAGCACCGCAGATGCGAAACAAGGTCGGATATCGATAAGAGGAGAGGCAGACAACAGGCGATCGAGCGAAACAGACGAGGCGAGGCCGATGGCGCGGTGGACGTTGGCTGAAAGGCTGCGGCTGAGGCTCAGGCCGAGGTGGATTCAAGGTCGAGATGGAGGTGATGCAATGGATCTTTGCGCGGAATTGAGCAGCGACAGGGCGCCTTTGCCGCTACCGAGAGGCGGGAGCTGCGAGCACGAGAAGCAGCGGCACGAGGCGAGGCTGCAGCGGTTCCAGGCGGCGGAGCGAGGCCTCGCAGATGCAGCGGTGCAGAGCGAAGCTTGGAATTGGCGAGGAGGGGTGAAGATGCGAAGAGAGAAACCAGCTGTGTTGGAGCCCAGCTAAAAGGCGCCGTGTCTGGTTGCCGGCTGGAGTTGAGCTTGTAGGGGGTACCTGGCGGCGCTGAAGGAAGGCCTGGAGCAGAGCAGAGCTGCTGCCGCTGGGGGGAGAGGCGCTAGGCAGAGGTACATGCTTTGGCAGAACGACAGCGCACTACGGCCTATCTGCAGCGTTAGTAGCTGTGGCGGTGTCGCTGCTGGTGTTCTAACAGCAGCTGCCCCGCCAACAAAGTACCGCGAGCCCCCACTCGTCCCCTGTAGGCATTTCGTTGCTGTGCAATTTGCCCCTTTGCGGTGCGCGCACGCATGTACAGGTACTTGGCAGGCGTACGTGCCAAAGGTCCAATTAGATCAGTACAGGTCGATATCTCTCGGCGGATGTTCGTTTCCAGTTTTGGGTGCCTGCAGGTGCCCAGCAGACGTTTATACACGAGCATGGAGCATTGGATGAGAGTTGCTTGTTACAGTACAAGGCATAAGGCTGAATGGAAACATATTGATAGACAACGATCATGGCGTGCCGTGTCTAGCAACGATATGCTACAGAACCTGCACTGCTGTGGCTGCTGTACAATGACAGCAAGCTCATCACAAGCTGCTATTGCGGCGCAATCTTCAATTCCGCCCCTCGTCCGCATCTCTTGTCTCTCTGCTGCACTTCCAACCAAATTCGCTACACAATATATAAACAATTCAGCGAGTGATTGGTAGATATCTAGTTGAGATCTGCAAACACTGAGGCTCAGACGCTTGAAGCATCGGCGCCTAGAGCCTGACAATGGCTGCTAGGGGCAGAATACGGTAGAGCCGCACTGAATGATATCAGCAGAGGAGCAAGGAGCATCGATGTTCCGGGCGACCGCATCTCACCCCGCCGATATCAGGACCCGGCTGCCAAATCTCGCCCGTTAGTGAGGTACCTGGCCGCCCCTAGCACTCCCCGCAGCGCAGCCAGGTCCCTCTGCATCATCCCACTATCAACGCTGCTATCACCCCGCCATTCCCAAAAATTCCTGTGACTCAAACAGAGAGAGAGCGACAACCCACGATCTCGGTCTTTGCCTGGCACATCAATCAGCATCGAATTCCGTCGCCACCATGCCGACCATTTCCGTCGACAAGTACAAGCTCTTCGAGGCCCTTGGCCGAAAGTACGTTGCTCTATTCACGGCTCTACCCGCACTTCTTTGCATTTGGCTTCATATGATATATAATCCACATGCATCTTCAACACCATCACCAATCTCTATGCGTCCTCCCTACTAACAGTCTCACCCCCTCTCTAGATTCACCAAGCCAGAGTTTGAGGATCTCTGCTTCGAATTCGGCATCGAGCTCGACGAGGACACCGAGGAGGAGGAGCGCCCCATCGTCGACGGCGTCCAGGAGCCCCCCCAGCTCAAGATCGAGATCCCCGCCAACCGATATGACATGCTCTGCTTCGAGGGCATTGCCCTCAACCTCAACATCTTCATGGGCCGCATCTCGCCCCCCAACTTCAGAGTCGTAGAGCCAAAGGACGGCATCCTCCAGACCATCACCGTCTCGCCCGAGTGCTCAAAGGTCCGACCCTACGTGTCTGGCGCCATCCTCCGCAACATCAAGTTCACCAAGGACCGCTACGAGTCCTTCATTGCGCTGCAGGACAAGCTTCACCAGAACCTGGCCCGTCAGCGAACGCTGGTGTCCATCGGAACCCACGACCTGGACACTATCAAGGGCCCCTTCACATACGAGGCCCTGCCTCCGCGGGACTTCAAGTTTGTGCCCCTGAACCAGACCCTGGAGCTCACCGGCGAGACCCTCATGACCTTTTACGAAAACGACCGACATCTCGGACGCTACCTACACATCATCAAGGATGCCCCCGTATACCCCCTCATTCTCGACTCAAACCGTGTCATCTGCTCGCTGCCCCCCATCATCAACGGCGACCACTCTAAGATCACCCTCAACACCACAAACGTCTTCATCGAGATCACCGCCACCGACATCACCAAGCTGGACATTGTCACCGACATGATGGTCACCATGTTCTCCGAGTACTGCGCTGAGCCCTTCACCGTCGAGCCCGTCAAGATCATCTCGGACCACAACAACCAGACTCGCGTCACCCCCCATCTCCGCCCTCGCGTCACCCACGCCGAGGTCGACTACCTCAACAGCTGCACCGGCCTCAACGAGTCCCGCGAGAGCCTCTGCAAGCTGCTCTCCAAGATGGCCTACGTCGCCCGGCCGTCGGACAAGGACCCCAACCTGCTGGAGGTCGCCATCCCCCCTACCCGCGCCGATGTCCTGCACCAGGCCGACATCATGGAGGATGTCGCCGTCTGCTACGGCTTCAACAGGCTGCCTCGCAGCTCCCCCAACCGCGGCGCCACCGTTGCCGCCCCTCTGCCCATCAACAAGCTCAGCGACATTGTGCGCATCGAGGCCGCCATGGCCGGATGGAGCGAGGTCATGCCCCTGACCCTCTGCAGCCACGACGAGAACTTTGCCTGGCTCAACCGCAAGGACGATGGCAACACCGTCGTGCGGCTCGCCAACCCAAAGACGCTGGAGTACCAGGTTGTCCGCACCTCTCTCCTGCCCGGTCTGATCAAGACCATCCGCGAGAACAAGAGCCACAGCCTGCCCATCAAGATCTTCGAGGCCGCCGACGTCGTCTTCAAGGACGAGAAGTCGGAGCGGAGAGCCCGCAACGAGCGCCACTTTGCCGCCGCCTGGTGCGGAAAGTCGAGCGGCTTCGAGGTCGTCCACGGCCTGCTGGACCGCCTGCTGCTCATGCTCCGCACCAACTTTATCGCCGACGGCAAGGACGCTGCCGTCAAGCCCGATGGCTACTGGATCGAGGAGCTCAACGAGGACACCTTTTTCCACGGCCACGCCGCGGCGGTGTATCTCCGTCTGGGAGGCAAGGAGCAGCGCATCGGCGAGTTTGGCATTCTGCATCCCTCTGTGCTAGAAAAATTTGATCTAAGGTATATTCTCTCTCTTTCTTTACGCTATGGATAAAGATTTTAATGCTAACGTGTATGTTTTCAGATTCCCCGTCAGTACCTTGGAGATTAACCTAGAAGTCTTCTTATAATCCATGTACATAAAACTCAAAAGATAGCCCCGGATTTTTGATAAAAATTTCAAGAAGAAAAAAGCAAGGGATAAAGTAGATAAAAAAAACAAAGAAAAGAGCACTAGACATTTCAAGCACTGTTTATTAGTTGGGCGTGTATCTCTATAGATTACACTCCATTTACTCTAGCTGCAAAAGAGACATGAAATATAAGCCAAGACGAAAAACAGTCCAAAACTGGCATTACTCCAATACTCATCAAAAGATGAAAAAAGTGAACATAGACTATTGGTTTGGGTGGTTTGTGTTGTATTAATTCACATTGAACGCTTTGCAAACTTGGAGCATTCATAAAATGAAACAGAGAAAGAGAGAAAACGCTTCCCATAGAATCGCTGAGACTGCTCTCTACAATCTACTCCAGCCTATCGTCCATGTCACAAATAACTTGTCTTTATGACTCCTATACAGTAACCAGCTGCTGCACGCCACTCGTAAGACAACTTATATATCCTGACCTGATTACGTCGCTTTTGGTAGTTTCTATCGTGCGTGAAAAACTCCTGTCAACCCGTTGTAGCAATAATAAACGCTTATTTCACGCTGCAATCTCCTCAGCTTCCCAATTGCAGCTTTGTCCTCCTTATTAAGAAAAAAAAAAAAGCAGAGAAGAACGAAGGAAGGCAAACTACATTATTGCTCCTTTCCCATCAAGCTAATCTGGCAGAGTGATAGCCTTCCCATCTGACCTCTGAATGATCATCATCTCATCTAAGCTTGGTCGTCCCAGGTCCTCAATCGTCAATTCGGAGATTGTACGCGGCCGAGTATAGTAGTGATATACGGTGTTTGATGTCACTTCAATCTCATAAGGTGCTGAGTCTTGGTCTGAAAACACGACGTCCTAAGTCATCTCTCGCATCTCCTGTTCACGAGAAATGGATGCCGCGGCCGAGTGCTCGGGGACAGGCTCGGCGGCACGTCCAAAGTTGGACATGACAGCTTTGCTAATGTTCAAACCGGCGATGCCGTCGCGAAGAGCGGTAAATGCACTCATCCCGTCTGCAGACACGCTGTGTTGCAGAGCGGCTTGCCTGTCTTCAGGAGTAAGGATGCCATGCACAGTCTCTGTTGGTGAAATGGCTGATTGGCTGGTCGAGAGGCTCGGGGGCCGTGGGCTCGGAGCAGACGACGCCGATCGCGACGCAGGGCGCGATGCCGGGCCTTCTGGCCCTTCTGTTGCTTGAACAACGCTGGGGTAGCTCAGTGTCGAGGTAGCAGCCTCTCTGTCGCTCTCAGCAATGGCGGCGGCGTTCAGTGCACCGTTCATCTCGTCCTCTGTCCGGCCGAAAAGCTGATGCCACCAGCGAATCTCTTTGAGCCTTGGCAAGATGATGCGCTCCTTGCCCTTGACATGATCATCCACGGTAGGGTCGTAGTCAGGATTCGTAAATTCGGCTCTTCGACAGAGGAAGTAGTCCCATACGGATGCCGTCTTCTGCGCCACCTCTGCAGTCTTCCTCTGTTTCTCCGAGTTGTACAAAAACGTTCCGTATTGACAAGAGTGCAAATGATAGAGCAGACGGCGGAGGAAACGTTCGTTGAACTCGAAGCGCGTCGGGTTCTGCCGCAGCAGCTGGTACATGCAGTCGAGGAATTGGTGGAAGACTGGACTGATCATCTTCTGCACAGTGGCTTCTTCGTCGACTACTTGGCCGCTGGCAGTTTCGCCCATGGTAGCCAAATCGGCGTCATCTTTGTTGGAGCTGAAAAGACGCTTCGCACCGCTGATGACGTTTTGAAAGGCATCGCTGCGGCCGTCATTCTCTCCAGGCTGAACCTTTAATCCTGCGAATGCATCTTTCTGGATAGTGAACCAGTCCTCGTGATTGAGGTGGCCGGAACGCAGCCTAAACATGTATCCAAACGACAACCAATCCTTTTCAATGAGGACAATGAATCCATCAATGGTGCGGTAGTAAGGATCCAGCATGATTTGAGACAGAGCGCTGAGCTGGCTGGTACGATCCCAGCCATCGGAGCAGTGGATTAAGACGTGCGAATGCTTGATGCCTACTTGACGGGCGATGATAGCGGTTCCGTCAAGAATGTCGTGGATATGTTTTAGCCAGTTGCTACTCTGCAGCAGATCGCGATTGGGGGGCAGAGGAGATATGTCGGCATCCTTGAGCGCGTCGACCACCTTGGCCAATGAGCTTCGCATAATATGGATATTGTCAATGTTGAGAAAGATTTTTTCGGCGAATCTGTACTTGTCCATGGGTTCTGAGCCCATCCCCTGTGCCTGGTTCAAAATGGCATTGATTGTGGGGCGAGCATCGACAATCAGATTGTTCTGCTGAGCGCCATAGATGAGTCGCTTGCCTGTCTTGTCGTCGTAAATGGCTGTGGACTTGGAAATGAGCTCGTCCTCGTATCGCTCCTTGTCTGACAACTGAGTCTCCAGCATAACGGTGCTGTTGAGCATGTCTGTCTGGCTCGACATCGGGGAAGGGTCCTCGGAACTTCCACTTCCGTTATTCGTGAGAGCTGAAAAAGACGCGGCCACGAGCTTTTCATCTTGGACATTGGTCCTCCGGGTGATGCCTGCCAGCGGCTGAGAGCTCCTGGTAATGGAGCAGTTGTTTACCGGGTGAAGATATGTGAGGGCAGGGATTCGATTTCTCGAGCGGTACTCCTTGGCATATTTGAGGACATTATCAGAGATCTTGGATGGCACAACGAGAACCGCCGGATAGGTATCGCATAAGCTATAGTCTTGGTTAATGTTTGTGATCCTCCAGCCTTTGTCCGGCAGCTTTTCGCTGATGCCTTGACGGCGAAACTCTGCCTTGGGATCGTAGATGTTCCAGCCATCGACTTCTCTCTCCATCTTAGGGGGTTTATGGCTAAAGGCAAAGAGGTTTCGAACCGTCCCAAGTTTACAGGTGCGGCTCTTGATGTGGTCATAGGCTTCTCTCGCGATCTCGGTAGTGGTGAAGTTGAAGGTGATGTAGGTAAAGTCTCGGCATTGGATGCGTATAGACGGGGCTTGACGGGATCCCGGCGGCGTCGGCCGGAACGTGCAGTGCGAGAGCATGGGATACGTGATCCATCGCTCGCGCTTCCTCTGCGGTTGTGCGGGCTCCTGTTCATCCTGCGCCGGGGACGGGATAACTGCGCTGAAGATCATGTGGAAGTCGGTCAGCGTCAACGTGCCGGTGGCCGTTTGGCCGCCGTTGATGCCCTGGACATGCTCGATAATCTGCAAAGGCCATTGCGTCAGGACAGGTGATTCGCGCCTCGTCTGCGGACAGCACCGAGTAGCCGAGCTGTGGCATGAGAAGCACGTACCTTCTTTGCCTCCATCGTGACTAAACCAGACAGTTTTGGAGGTTACAGGAGCTGTGGTAGAAGTTGAAGCGGAGGTAGCCGGGGGCGTCACGAAAGCGTCATATAACCACTTGTATAATTATAAATCGTATAAAGAAAGAAAGCGTTTCGTGTCGTAAAAGAAAAAAAAGAAAAGAGCTGCGTGGCACAGTGACTCAACAGAAACAGCGAACGGCGGTGCAGAAGCTCAGCTTTGTTGGGAGCAGCAGTGACTGCGTGACTAGGCAAAAAGAAGACGATCGATCGAAGGATGGCGAGGAAGTGATGCCTTTGGCCGAGGTGAGTCTATCTCTGATTTCTTAATGCCGCCAGAACGCAGGAAGTCACCAACAGGCCGCGCCGTTGCAGAGCATTGCAGCCGCCACAGCAATTGCCAGGAAGTCGTCGACTGTGGCCAGAGCCGGAGATGCAAGACAAAAGAGACTGGCGATGATAAGCAGAGGAGCGTCGTCAGAAGGTCTCGAAGCGACATCACAGGTCCAGGCTCAGCAGGGCCGATGCTGGCGGGGCAGTTGCTGGGGGCGGGGCTCTGGCTTGGGGGGCGCCCGAGCGAGCGTCAGGCGCGGCCATGGCGCTGAAGCAGGGGCCTACAGCGCTTGACTATAGCAGATCAGATGCTAGGGAAGCAGCAGTGTGGAGGGGAAAAGAAGCAGAGAGGCGGAACAGCATCGGCAAGACGCCCAAACTGATTTTCCGGGTTTGCTCGCTACAGCGGGAACGAGTCCGCGCTAGTATTCCGCGAACTAGCGCCAGGTACGTACCCTCTCGCTCAAAAATTAGAGAAAATAAAAAAAAAAGTCCCGGTTTAGGGCTCAACCCACACAAAACGGCAAAATTGATTGAAGCGCCAAACCGCTCTCAGGGCCACTCACTTTCCAGCGAAGCTCCCCCCCAGCCCTCCAAGTGCCTCGTCTCTGGAAAACCCGCGAACTTTCTCCCCCCTCTGCAACAAGACAGAATTTCCAGTCAACAGCAAGACTCGAAAATAATTCAAAATGTCCCACCCTGGTGCTCAGATGTGAGTGCAAGACGTTTCCTTGATTGCAGCCCCTCGTCCATATCGATACACACGCAGTTACGGCCCTGGCTCTTTTTACATGTCGTTGGCGTTGATGATGGCATCAATTTGCTTCATGGAGGAGGAATCATGACGATGAAAACATGGGAGAGGACAAGGAGGGAGGCATACAGAGAGCATTGGCTTTGAAGAACAGGAAAAGAAGGATATATGAGCAAAAAGCCAGGGTCGAATTGCCGTCTACTCGATACACGACTTGTCACCACCATCACCACCATTATCACCACTTTTTAACATCTACATCTTACTAACATCTTGTCTCTTCCAGCTCCAAGCGGAGAAAGTTCGTCGCTGACGGTGTCTTCTACGCCGAGCTCAACGAGTTCTTCCAGCGCGAGCTCGCTGAGGAGGGTTACTCCGGCGTCGAGGTCCGCGTCACTCCCACCGTCACCGACATCATCGTCCGCGCCACCCACACCCAGGAGGTCCTCGGCGAGCAGGGCCGCCGCATCCGCGAGCTCACCTCGCTGATCCAGAAGCGCTTCAAGTTCCCCGAGAACTCCGTCTCCCTCTACGCCGCCAAGGTCCAGAACCGTGGTCTGTCCGCCGTCGCCCAGTGCGAGTCCCTGCGCTACAAGCTGCTCAACGGCCTGGCCGTCCGTCGTGCCTGCTATGGTGTCCTGCGCTTCATCATGGAGTCCGGCGCCAAGGGTTGCGAGGTTGTCGTCTCCGGCAAGCTCCGCGCCGCCCGTGCCAAGTCCATGAAGTTCACCGACGGCTTCATGATCCACTCTGGCCAGCCCGCAAAGGACTTCATCGACAGCGCCACCCGCCACGTCCTGCTCCGACAGGGTGTCCTGGGTATCAAGGTCAAGATCATGCGCGGCTCCGACCCCGAGGGCAAGGCCGGCCCCCAGAAGTCTCTCCCCGACGCCGTCACCATCATCGAGCCCAAGGAGGAGGCTGCTGTTCTCCAGCCCGTCAGCCAGGACTACGGTGCCAAGGCCGCCCAGGCCCAGGCCAGCCAGGATGCGCGAGTTGCCGAGCAGGAGGGTGCCGCTGAGGAGGAGGCCCAGCCCGCCGCTGAGGAGCAGCAGTAGGATGCTGACGATGCAGCTGATGGGTGGTAGAAAAAATGGGTTGAAAGGAGGGGAAGTCTTTTTCTTTTTTGTATGAGCATGATGAGGAAAAGAAGAAATCAACAAAGATAGGAACGTTTGTTGCTGTGTAAGCGTGGATGATATCAAGCCACAAGGCAAAGGGATGGCGGTCAAACTTTAGGCGTCAATGAACATTTGCATCTGCTAAGGGCATGGAAAGGTTTCGTCTTGTTTTTTTAAAAACATGGTAGACAACATTAAGCCATACGTTAAAAAAGTGAGACTTGAAAATCTTTTTAAGTTATAAAACGAATCCTGGCCAAATCAAGTCACTCGCCTCGTACTGTAAGCCAATAAAGGTATAAGGTACGCGTAGTATATACCTATCTATATATTCAAATATATAGCTAGCCAAAAAGGTTGGGAAAGAGAAAAAGGAAAGGGTATTGCAAGGCATCAGTCAGAGAAGCCTCTCGGTATGAGTTGAAATAATAGTAATACACTCGCCACGAAATCTCACCAACACAAGAACACACACACACTGAGAACTCTTGTTTCTCTGTGTGCCTCTCAGTCTCTTTTTTCTCTTCGTTGTTCCCAAGGCCACAACAGCCAACTGTCTGAATTCTTTCTTTTTTCTACCTCGGCCTCAACAAAAAAAAAAAAAAAAGATGCTAACCAAAAGAAAATAAAAAATCCCAAGATATCGTACAACAGGAGCATGCTTTCAAATCCAGTTTCCTTTCCGATCAGTCATGTTTACCGTAAAATAAAAGAAAATAAGCAAGTAAAGTTGTCCCACACCCGCACAGACACAATAAACAAACGCCGCTCCTCCGAAAGGATATAAAATAGCAAAGATGGAAAAGGTTGTAACCGGAAAACCCCCCTCCTCCTTTTCAGTTTATAGCTGTTAGCCGTAGCTGCTGCAGCTTTGCTCCCGATGTAGACGATAAAGAAGGAAACTTGACAACCAAGGGGGACGTGTGTTGAGAATAAGAAGAAAACAAGGACCAAATATTTCGAAGCCGCCTGGGCTGATGAATTATCCATATCTTCCCTTCTATCGGATTTTAGAGCGGCCGCAGTGACTGAAACCTGCAAGTGAAGCCACAATCCCTCTCCCTACTCAATGAAGACGCAACTTCCCCCTTTTCTACCCCTTCCAGAAATGGCGTTGAAAGGCAAATGTACAGATATGGTGGGCCACTCTGGGCTGACTGTTTGATTTATCTCACAAGAGATGCGTGACAATGGTCGCGGGTATATCCATCATACTTCGATATCTCTCTCATGTATTCCCATAGTTGTGATAGAAAAGAAAAGAATAGAAAAGAAATACTGGGTGACAGAGTTCCACCAACTACCTGTCGGCATCCTTTCGTGACTCAAGCTCAATGTCACTGCTGGTGTACTGCTTCTTGCCGTTTGCCGAGCCGTTTGCCCTGCCATTGGAGCCATTCGCACCGTTGTGATGGCGGTCGTCGTCTTCGCTGTCGGCGAGGTCGGTGAGACCGAAACCCGCAGCCTCCTCCTCATCGTAGGCCCGAATCAGGCCCTGTCGATCGCCGTGGAAGCTGCTCAGGCTGTGCCTCGAGGTGTTTTCGCTTCTTCGGGATTGCATGCTGCGGCGAGTTTGAAAGCCAGAGATCATATCTGTGCCGGCAGCGTCAAAGTCGCCTCGATTCGCAACCAGTCTCTGTCCGTGAGGATCTCCGCGCGAAAGGTTCAGCAAGTACACTCCGGTGAAGGTGACGAGAAAACCGCAGAGCAATGAAAGTGTATTGACAGGGTCGGTCGTGTTGAAGCCACTGAAGAGGATGAAGGAGGCGCAGAGCGTCGCGGTGGTGAATGTGACGTAGTAGAGTGGGTTGACACTAGAAGATGAGATGGTTAGTAGGACTCGCCAATGTGTAGAAAGGAGAAAACAGCCGGCAGGTTTCGACTTACATGTTGGTCGGGAACGAAGCGAGAGCCTTGTTAAAGTAGTTCATCTGCGTCAGGATGCAGACTGTCGTGAGAATCATAAAGACGTAGGTTGAAGGGTGCGAGAATTGGTTGTGACCAGCAAATGTGAGCTTAAGAGCAATGCCAAAGGCCTTGACGGACATGACAGAGATGGAGCCGACGGTGGAGCAGATGGACAGGTAGATCAGGGCGTTTCGCTTGCCATAGACGGGGGCAATTCGGTAGATCATGAAGACGGCAAAAGCCACTACAGCAAAGGCATACAACAGGAAACCTAGTCATCGACGTCGTTAGTCCTCTGGATCAGACTCAAACTCAGATCAACCAAAGAGCGGGGGAGTGGGAGTATCGAAAGCTATTAAAAGAGGGATGCAGGCTTCGGATCATGGCTCGTTCGTTCGTACCTGGCTGGATGGCATAGTGCAGAATCTCGTCGACCGTCTCGATTTCCTCGTCGGGAGGGGCGTGCAAAACGATGATCACGGCACCTATCAGGCAAATGGCACTGCCCAGCTTGCCCAGCGTACCAAGCTCCTCATCCAGGAAATATGATCCCAGCACGGCGCCGATCAAGACACTGAGAGCTCCCAGAGGAGTCACCAGGATAGCCGGGGCAAAGGCGTAGGCGGCGAAGTTGCATATTTCTCCGATTCCAACTGCAGAGGGGTTAGAAGGTGACTTTCACATTCGGATTCGGCGCCAGTTGCTCACGAGTTGCAATTCCTGCCCACCACATGGGGCTTTTCATGTATACAAATCCATCGCCTTCGAAGCCGTGTCGCTCTTCAGCTTGTAATAATCCCTGTGCACGTTGTCAGCCGAGATGTTCTCGCCTTTCGGTTAGACCGGCTGAGCGTCGTTTGCCGCCGAGAGCCGTCATGGGTCGCCGCAGAAGAATCTGACCTTTTTGGTGATGACGAAACTGGTGCCTGCAGAGATGGAAGCGTAAGCAAAAGAATGACACGCCGCAAGAATCGCAGAAAGGATGAGGACGTACCAATGGCCAAGGCCGATGACATGGCCAACGCCAGGCCGATGTATCTAGACGCGATGGAGTCAGCGAATGGCATTCCACGGTGGGCACGCCTCCTCCGTCCCATAAAAGAGGCCTCTCCCAAGCGAAAACGTACTTGTCCTCAATCATGCTGAGCGAGTGGTCTCTCGGATGATGAAGCGCGCGAGAGGGCCACGGAAGGTGTGGTATCGACGGAGTACTTCTTCAGCGGCTCCCTGGACAAGGGAAGAGTCGCAAACGAGACAAAATGAGCGTGCGCAAGGACCAGACGGTAGCGAATGGAGTGTCGAGGAAGCAAGAAAGAAAGTAACAGAGACGGTTTGTGGTCGGTCGGCTAGAGGCTTTGTGGCGACTCCACGGCGGGGGAAGGCTTGCGAGTAGCTTCGTTGGAGCAGGTCAGGCCTATCAAAAGCGCGAGGCTCGTCTTCGAGGCTGTCGTCGTGGCTGGATTTGTTTGCTTTTTCTGGCGTTGCAAGGGAGGGCAGAGGAGCAGCGTCAAGGGACCTTTGCTAGAGTAGTGGCTTCGTGTCCCGCTGTCGGTGTCGTACCCGATGCCTGTTGTGCTGTCGTAATCCCAATTCCGTCTCTGGAAGGTAGCTTCGAAGTTCAAGGAAAAGAAAAATCAAGATGCAAATGCACCGCAGACGCAACGCCGAAGTTTGTCCTAAAGGAGAGGGAGGGGGAGAAGGGAAAAGGACCGGGCGATGATTGGCGCACAAAGGAGAGAGAGAAAAAGAAGGCAAGGGAAGGGAAAAAAAGGAACGATCGCGGATGTATTTTGTGGTGGCTTGTGGGTTTATTGGAGGAGAGTCTGGCATCGGATGGGATGATTGGACTCTGCTTTTGGCCTTGGGCCGTGTGTGGCGCTGGATCGGGGGGGGGTGGGCGAGCCTTGGGGAATGGGATGCGTGTCTCACCAGCGTCGTCCCGGGCTTTTTAGCGGTTGCTGCTGCGTGGCTACAGGGCGCGGCATCGGTATCAGCGGGCCTGCACAGAGGCGCAATGCTCTGGGAGCGCTAGCTGGGCTGGAGCACAGCTTGTGACGGGTACCTGAGGGGCTTTCTTACAGGGCGGGGAGGTAGAGACCTAAAAAAAGACGGCCGGACTGAGGTTGCGGGTACATGGGGGAGGCATGTCGCGGCGCAGGATTCAGCGGTAGAGGCTACGTGCATGGATGGCGAGGGTACAAGCGGCAAGGCCTCGATTCATCGCTTTACCACTAAAGCGTCTATCGCGGCGCATGTATCCAGTGCAGGGCAACAGTAGAAGCGCCAAAGTGTGCTGTGATGCCGCTGTGATAGTGCACGCACGTCCACGTCTTTGCATCTGCCGCCCATTCATCTCATCTCACGCATCACCGTCAAGCAAGGCGTGGAGGGGCGCCATGGACTGCAGAGCCAAGCAATTTCATCACCTGCTGCCGGTAGATGCGCTGCTGTGGATCGCGGCGTCCTAAAACAAACGAGCCCCTGTCGCGTCTGGCTTGTTTCATCGTCATCAGGCAATCTACTGCGGTCCCCATGTCTATTCAGCCATTTAGATTTGCCCAGCAGATGGACAGCGATCTGCCCACTATCCAGCGGCGACATGGGTTGCTGCTGCTATTTGTTGAATAATTACGGCAAGGCTGGAGATATCATTTTCTCTTTAGCCTGGTTGGCTGCCTCATTCAACAAAATGACGGTGCTTCGTATTCGGGCAGTCTTGCAGCAGCTGCAGTTGATTCCGGGTTTATGGGACTCGATACGAATTAGATTCAGGTACTGAATTTTACTGTATTGAAGTGATACCGCACAGCCTCTCTGCTAGATCTGTTGAGCTCGAATAGGAAAGGCAGCGTTCCCAACCTGAGCTGAAGTAACTCGTACAACCCTTGTGTGCCCTATCAACGCGATCTAGACAAGACACGAAAAAACACGGTTGTCAAATCTCGTAAATTCCGATGCGGAGCGCAAAAAGGCCCAAGAGCCGCTCATCAACCGGAACGCATGGGAGAAGGGTTTTGTTCAAAATCCGCCGACGTCATTGGCCAGCTCTGATAATGTACAACGTCAGCCTCTAACTGGACTACAAGTCAATATAAGCTGTCTTTGTTGTCTACAAGTAACATTAACAGCTGTAGTCGTCGCCATTTTCAACTCCTCTTTGCAATCCTACTATTTATTAAGTGAGTGAGCTAGTCAGATATCGACTCCAGGCATCACGAGACTCGGACAGATGCCATCGTCTTAGACATTAAAAACATGCTGCGCCTCAATTGCCCCCCGAACAAGTCTCACGCCCGCTAAAATGCACGCAGGTCATGCAGACACGGCGTCAGAATGTACCCATCAGCCCTGTAGGCTTATGTTATGTACATGTACGTCGTCAGCCTCTAAGGCAGGTCATCCATCGGCTCGCATTTCGCACTTGTTTGCATCTCGTGTGGTCACCTTGCTGTAAATCCATTACTCGCAGCTAGCGATGGGCGATAGTGCCAGCAGCTTTGCTTTTAGCGGTCCCCGTTGCCTCTCGCCCACCCTGAATCGCTCGCTGTGGGGCCGCTTCCAAGGAATTTCGCACAGTGCCAAGAAAGTGATCGACCTGCGCAATGCTTCATCTAGGGGCCCGTTTCCTCCTGATCGATTGGGGATAAGATGTGCGGCGAGGGAAGCCAAGAAAAAAATTCAAGCCCCTGGATAAGTGGAGTAGAGGACGCGCAAACACACCCCTTGTATTACGTATTGACACGGTATGAGATGTGGTTCGCAGGCTTCTATAACAGCCAGCGCTGCTGCAAGATATGTACCGACGGTCACATGTGAGCCCGTTAGGGCCGCGGGTACGGGCGATATGTGCGTCAGTAACAAACACGGGACACGGACAAAGTATTACGTTTCCTCTCAAAGGAGCGTGTATCATTAGACAAATTATTTAATACGCTCCAGGAGTTGTTCGCGATATGAAAGAGAATAGCAAGGAGCAAGGAAACGCCTATCAATCGCGGAGGTCACTAAAAGAGCCAAACCCAAGAAAAAGGAACTTTTATTGTGAAAAGTCAAAAAGTCAAAAAGTAAATCTTCCGGCGCCGGGAGTCGAACCCGGATCGCCGCGGACCTTCATATTGAAAGCGCGGTATGCTAGCCACTACACCACGTCGGATGTTGTGTTGGACTCGGAATCCCGTGACCAACTGAGTTGGAAGCAGGCGATGCAAATGCTATTGATAAACCTCTAATCTGAGCCAGCCACTAACAGCAAGCATCAACGATATTAACCTTGACGCCCATTACAGCGATGTCAATCCATAGATCATGTCATTGTCATTAATACTGGCGCTATTTCAACTCAATGTATGCATTAAAGACATGTAGACAGACCTCTCCGTCCGTAGAACTAAGCAATAATCTATATGCAGACATACTTGACCTTCTACTAAATATTACCCGAGCCGTGTTTCCAAAACGCCAAAACATCCCTTGCGTGGCATACTTTTCCTCCAGTATCACGCCATAAAAGCCTTCCCAATATCTATCCTTTCTCCAAAGATTCAAGTGAAAAGCTCATAGCCTACGCCAAATACTAATCTGGCTCTTAAATCAAGAGTATGTGATATCAAGGCCGTCAACCTCCATGTGAGAGAGGGGCAAAATAAGAATATTATAGAGAAGGGGGAAAAGAATAAATAACGAAAATTCGCAAGAAGAAAGAAAGGAAGCTGGTAAGCGAGCTGATTGCTCAGCGCCAACCCGAAAGCAAAGTCGCCCGAGGCTACATAGTCGTACAATCGTATTGTTAGTATAGCCATCAGACCCCTACCTGAAATCCTGTCTTGTTCTCAGTCAGAAGCGTGAAATGTGCAATGGCGAGTCCTATGGTGCGTGTAGGTGGTGGTCAGAGATTCGAAAGTCGTGAGAAAAAAGTCACGCTGCTGACTGTGGTTAGTGCTCCGTTACAAGAAATGGGCCATCTGCCCTATCAGGCTGGTCCAGACGTGGCTGCGACAATGCATTTAGGGGGGGATTGGCGTCGTCCTCGTTGTTAGTCTCGGCGGGAATGGGAAAAGAATCATGGTCGACGGCGCTTGGCATCTGCAGAATGAAGAGATTAGCTTTTTTTCGCCACGAATAAGCATAACAAGCATCGCTTTAGCTTACCTTGTTCGTCTTCCACGTCTTGTTCGTCCTCGGTGCGACGCCGTTTTGGTAGACCAGAGTCTGCAGCGGCTATCTCGTCTTTGCCGTCGTCGGGGGCGTCTAGGTCATCTCTCCAGTCGATTTCAGGCATCTCATCTTCAAAGGCCAGGTCTTCGTTGGTAATCTCTTCCAGCCCTTGGTCCGCGCCAATATCAAGTAGGGTAGAGATGGCTTCTGCGTTGTCGGCTAGTGTGTTGGTCGTGCCTGTTTCTGCCTCATTGGCGTCTATATACTCGTCTACTGGGTGCATAGCAAGCTGGTGTGAATCTGCGTTGCCCCCTTCCACATGTGTCATGGCCTCATATTGAATTTCAACTCCGTCATCTACCATAGTCTCCTGCATCTCAAGATGGATGAACGGATTGGCATCGGCGTCTTCATCTTCGTCATCTGAATGTAGCTGGTTAGCTTTTGGCAAAACAAACGCCGCGAGAGTGGTGGTGACCGTACCATATGAATACGTGGCATCTGGCGCGTTATCGGCCTCGGCAGTTGCATCCGCATGCCCGGAATGATTTACAGGCTCTACAACCACAGCTTGAAGCTGTTCGTAGCTCTCTTCTGCATCATCACTATACTCCCCTTCTTGGTTTGCGTTCTCCTCAGCATCTCTGATGAAGTCCTCAGCCTCTGCCAGGAAGTCTTCGCCGACATCTTCATCTTCCTCTTCATCTTCCTCTTCTTCGTCCTCATACTGATCTGCAGAATCCACAGGTTGCTCTTCGGCGGCTGACGTCTCCTCTTCATCCTCATCCTCTTCTTCCTCATCTTCTTCTGAAGCTTCAGACTCTTCAGTATCACCATCCGCGCCTTCATTCTCTTCATTGTCATCGTCATCTTCGGCGCTCTCATGAATTTCCGTAGCCTCGTTAGTTTCGCTATCTTCGCCATGATCATGGCCATGGCCATGCTCGGCTTCAGCAAGGGCGTGATGATGTCCAACAGGGTTCTCAAAAAGATGAATTACTTCATCGAGCCCTCTTCCAGCCGCTGCGCTCTCGGCCAGAAACTCGAATCTTTTACTAGCGCTCGGCCTCGTAAAGAGGTACGTGTACAGAGTTCGTGAGCTATCAGGATCCTGATTCTTTACCAGCAGGTCAAAGAGCTCCAACACTTGTCGCAACGTAATCGTTGTGAGTGTATTATGCGCTGTAGCCTATTAGAAAGTTAGTTTAATTTCTGCTTCATCTGTGTGGCGGGTACTTTACACACCTCTGCAAATTCAAGCCCAAGCTCATCAACTTGAAAAACAAGTTCATCTTGTGCGGCAATCTCATTCTCCAGCTCTGATCGTATTCCAACAAGCACTGATTCCATCGAATGATCCAAGGCCGATAAATCAGAGAAGAAGCCCTCTGTTTTCTCATTGGAAAAGAATGGAAATTCGTCTCCTTTGTATTGCACAGTGATTGCTGGGAAACTAGCTGCTTCTGATTCCTGCTCTTCTGCTTGCGATAGCGAATCGTCTTGATGGTATGCCGGAGACGTTTTCTCTTCCGAAACTTCTACCACGGCGTCTGCATCATAGTCTGAGTCTGTAGCGTGAACATGCTGCTCATACGGTTGCTGGTCTGGGTCAATCTCAGCGTGATCATAAGTAGCGACAGTGTCTACAATGTCAACTGCAGATTCTTGTTCGCCATGCTTTTCTGCGTCATCTTCACCGTCATGTTCCCACGTTATCTCATCTTCGTCATCTTTGGATGCTGGCTCTGGCACCTCGGAGCTACCAACGGGCGCTTCTGCTGAAGGAAGGCCAGCAGGTTCTGCTGTGGTGGTACTGGCAACATTTTCTGCAGCAGCTATGTCGTCATTTGAGTGACCCTCGTGCACGCCACTGTTTGCATCGTCCGGCTTCTTAAGCAAATCTTGTGTAACTGTAGCATCTTCGTCCTCATAATCAATCTCATCTACAGCATGTTCCGCCTCGGTAACAACTATGTCACCAGCATTTTCGTTTCCATCAGTCTCATGAAAGACTTTTGCCTGCTCTGTTTCCAAAGCAGTATCTTTATCATAATGCGTGGAAGCATACACTTCCGAATTCTGGTGTGATTCCTCAACAGCATCCTCAGCATGTTCATAGTCCATATCGCCCTGCGGGTGGCTCACTTCTGATTGCTGGAAACTCTCTTCGGCTTGTCCAACTTCGGTGTGTTTCGCAACGGCGCCTTCCATGCCTTCGACTGGATGTACACGTTCTGGCGGACCTGAAGTGTGCTCATCTTGGTGAGATGAAAATTGCCCGTGGCTATGGTCTTCCGTTGTATCGATATCGTAGTCGATCAGATCTTCGTCCGCATGCTCGTCGAATTTCATTGGCGGCGCCAAGTCGACATCCATATCAAGCTCTGCCATGGTTTGCCACGGCTTCAAAAGTATACTGACAGTCGACTAGAGAGTGTATGAGGGTGCTGTCACGAGGACTTCGGTCGGAGTTGTTCTGCAAGCAGATTTATGCTTCTCTATTTTGCAATGACACCAAATATGGGTCTCGGAAGCTCTGGGATCGATGTAGAAGGCGTTGCGCAGGGGCGAGAAGTGGATTGGCCGTGTTACGCCACTCACGATATAGTGTTTGCCGGCTGTTTATTGCGAGCGTGAGAGCAACACATTGAGGTTCAGGAAAAGGGATTAGAAGAATAGAATCAGGCGACACGAGAAACGCGTCGTACGGAACCTGAACAAGAGAGGATGGTCCGTATTCGCGGTGGCGTGAAGAGATGGAATATGGTGAAGCTTCACGGCGGAGGCTAAATGAATGCGACGACATTCTTCCAGCGAAAACAGCGAGCTTTGAGACCAGCTGGCCCACACGTGAGAAGAGCTGCCTAAATCAGGCTTAGTGGGCTGCGATTAGCCCCAACACCAGAAACGGGGCGAGTGGGAGCGTGGAAGGTACGCAGTACATGTCTTTCAATGAGATACATGGAGCAACCATAGGTTTTCAGTACTTATTCCAGCATATTCAAGGTACCGACTACTCGGTAATGTACCGTCTTCACAGGTTACCACACGTTAGCCACGTCAAAGTTCATGTAGCGTATACTTGAGCCCCTCGGCCAGCTTTCGCGGCAGAGCCCCTCCACCGAAGCCAAACACGTGACGCCGCTTTTCTGGGCCAAAGCAGTAGCCTCGTCACTGAAGCAGCTCCTGAGTTAGACGTGGCTCAATTGAACCCTCTGGCTGACGCTGACCATCCCACCAAAGCCTCACTTCCACGGCACTTCAGCACTTTCTATTGCCAAAATGGTGCGCACTCAGCTCCAGAACCATGCGTGCAGTGTCATTGACCGCTAACTGTGAACCAGGTTGTCCTTGCGGCCTCAGTTTGCACCCGAGGCGGGAAAGCTGTCCTCTCCAGACAGTTTCGAGAGATGCCCAGATCCCGCATCGAGGCTCTCCTTGCATCGTTCCCCAAGCTCGCGGACAGCGGCACGCAGCACACGATCGTCGAGCAGGACAATGTGCGATTCGTTTACCAGCCTCTCGACGAGCTCTATATGGTGCTCATCACCAACCGCCAGTCCAACATCCTCCAAGACATCGATTCGCTACACCTTTTTGCCCAGGTGGTGACGAGCACCTGCAGGACTCTGGACGAGAGAGAAATCCTCCGAAATGCCTACGAACTTCTCAGCGCATTCGATGAGCTGGTTACTCTTGGCTACCGAGAGAACTTGACCATCAGCCAGATCAGGACCTTCATGGAGATGGAGAGTCACGAAGAGCGCATCCAAGAGATTATTGCACGGGTATGGACTCTGCTCTTTTTCGTCTTAGCGGGCCGAAATGCTTACATGAGTCGATATAGAATAAAGAGCTCGAGGCCACGGAAGAGCGGAAACGCAAGGCGAAGCAATTGGAGATGCAGCGCAAGGAGACAGCGAGAAGTGGTCGCCCCACCGCGCCACGAACACCCGTCTATCCTACATATACTCCTCCCTCCCAGCCAAGTGCCAGCGCCTTTGACTCATACGAAGCCGAGAAGAATAAGACATTCAACAAGTGCGCACTGCTAGTCTGCTCCATTTGCCTTGCGAAAATGCTAATTGGTTTAACAGGCCCTCTACGCTCAAGGCGAAGGGTATGCAGCTCGGCAAGAAGTCAAAGAACACCGACATTTTCGAAAAGGTCCGAGGCGATCTTGGCGCCGGAGCCGACGATGCTCCTCTTATCACCCCTACACCTGCGGCGGCCGCTGAGCCAGAGCCACGCATGTCATCCACCCTGGACCGGGACGCTATTCATGTCACAATCGCCGAGACGATAAGTGCTAAGCTCTCAAGAGAGGGCGCAGTCAACTCGATTTCAGTCAACGGTGACCTTACCCTGCGAGTTTCGGACCCCAGCCTAGCCAAACTCAAGCTCGGCCTGCATGCTGTCCCTTCGCATGGCGCCCAGTTCCGTCCTCACCCGAACGTGGACCGCAACCTCTTCAACAGCTCCAAGGTTCTGCAAATGAGCAACGCCGCTCGAGGATTCCCCATCAACCAAGGAGTTGGATTGCTGCGATGGAGAGCTTCGCCAAAGGCAGACGATGCAAGTGCATGCCCCATTACCTTTACAGTGTGGATCAACAAGGACTCCGACAAGTACAACATCACAGTCGAATACGAGTTGACAGGTGGCGATGCCCTGCGTGATGTCAGCGTAATCATTCCTTATCAGGGAAGCGAACCCATCGTCTCCAGCTTCGATGCTGCCTACGAAGTATCTGGAGACTCCTTGGAGTGGAATATCGGCTCGGTCGATGACGAGAACCCTAATGGATCATTTGAGTTTGAAGCCGAAAGCAACGATGAAAACGACTTCTTCCCCATGACTGTCCGTTTCAACAAGACAACACCGTTTGTGGACGTTGACGTAAGTTACATATCATATCCGGCCCTGTGCTGGGCCAAACCAATCCTTGTCGCTAACAAATGTCTCAGGTGACATCCGTTTCTTTGATTGACGAAAACGAGGAGGTAACATTCTCCAAAGACGTCAGGTCTGCGGCAGACAACTATTTGATTGAGTAGATGATTAGAGAGATATAATACTAGAAGCGTGGATTGCTTTTTTGTTCTTTTTCAAATTATTCATGGGGAATTATAAAATGGGAGGCCTTGGCGACTGGTGGCTCTGCTCCGGGAATGTGTAGAAGAGATAATGCTTCAAATGATGATGTGATGCGAAAAGTCTATGCCAAAGGAATCTATGTGTCATTGAAGACGGACACCAGTACGCTGGCCAAGATGAAGCTTCAACAAAGTCCTTGGTAGCACCAAAAACGATCAAGCAAAGTTCTTGCTTATTTTTGTTCCAATATTCTTGAACATACAGATGTCCAGTATAAATTCATTCGCCAAATCATGCGGCTATTGGCCAAACTCGCAGGTGAGTTGAGATGCCCACTGAGAGTCATGGGGCAAAATAAAAGCACTTTGCTCACAATAGTTGAAATTCAGCAGATTCAAGTAAATTAATAAAGCTAAAGACAGGCTAGATACATTTCTCACATTTAAAACAAAAAAAAATCAGTTTGCCCACTCAGCAATCATCTGATCGAAATCCACATCATACAACCAGTCCAGGTCAAACGGTTCAAAGTTGCCAGCTTTGACTGCATCTGGCAGTCGTCTATTGTTCACCTTGTCGTTCAGCTCCAATACTTTGTCAACACGCGCCTGTCTTCCCAGCTGCCAGTTCTTCAATGCGTTGCCAATTCGCACAGCATCCTCCTTGTCGTCAACTGACTGCTTCTTCTGCTGCACTTTGGCGACTGTGCCAGCAAACGTATACACGTCTTCAAATGCCTGGTTTATTCCTTGGCCGGCGGTTGGAGGGATCGCATGAGCTGCGTCGCCGAGGATTACGACACGGCCTCTGGCCCAGGTATCCAACTTGGGGACAACGTAAAACGGCCACAAGTTGATGCCTTTGAGCGGGATGTTGGACACGGCATTGGCTACGATGGGAGGGAACTCAGCGCTGCCCTCGCGCAGAAAGTCGATGCACCATGCCTTATTGTTCAACAGCTCATCCCATCCCGCGCGGTCGTACTCTTGCTCCAGACGTTTTGGCCTTCCAACTAAAACTTCTGAGCCGTCGGCAAGCTGCGGAGCAATGACAAAGGCACCATACTTGGGGCTCATGATTGTCACGGGCAGCGGGTAGTCGGGCTCTGCGTGGAGTTGCGCGCGAGGCACGGCGGCGGTAACGCCAATCATGTTTGTGAATTTGGGAGTGAGGTCTGGGTATAAGTGCTTGCGGACGCGAGAGTGAATGCCGTCGGCTCCAACGAGGAGCTTTGCGCTGGCGGTGGATCCGTCGGCAAAGGCCCAAGTGACGGAAGTGGAAGATTCAGAGACAATATGGTCGTACTTCTTTTGGTACTCGATGGGGATGCCGGCCTCGCTAATCATGGACACGAGGACGTTGATGAGCTCGAAGCGGTAGATGCGGAGAGCGTTGAAGCCGTATTTTTCTTGGGAACCGAAGTCGTAGTCATCAACTGGCGTGTCGTCCTCGGAACGGAAGTAGAGCTTTTCGAAGTGATAACCCAGAGAGGCGATCTTTTGGTATACACCCAGGGCATCGAGGATCTTGAGGGCGTTGGGAGAGAGCATGATAGCGCCTCCGATATCGAGAGATGCTTCGCGGGATTCGTAGATGGTGCAAGGGATGTTTTGACGGTGGAGGGCGAGAGCGAGAGCGAGGCCGGAGAGGCCTGCGCCGATGATGGCGATGCCAGATGATGGGGAAGACATTGTTTGAGGTTTGGTGGCGAGATGAAAATATTAGATGGATGCTTCTATGGTGAGTATCTGTTATATCGGATGTATGATGGCGAATATTGCTGTATACTGTAGCTGTTGTGGCTGTTGTTTGTTGGATGTTTATGGCTTGATGGATTGGGATTGTTTGAAGACCTAACTGGTATATATACCTACATGGACCAGCCATATACCAAGAAAGGCATCAACGTCATCTGCAAAAGGATCATGGCCTCGCCAAATCAAACAATTCTTCGGACTTCCGACGCCTAATCCAATGTCCAAACAGCAAATCAGCCTTATGGCAAGCCAGCCACTTCTGCAAGCTAGCCAAAGTCAACGTCAAAGTTAGGCCGATGGCTATGAGGATAGCCGCGGCTGTCAGTCAGCCAGCCAAATTCATTGAAGTTTAAAGCAACCGTGGAAAATCTGATGTTATTAGACTATGCCATTAGCTGAAGCTATTACAATTTGATTTATTACCTTTTTTAAGAGTTTTATATTGATTTGGGCAACCTTTGATCACATCCGTTGTCTTGAGAATTGCTGTTTGAATAAGGTGCGCGTAACTTTGTGAGCCCGTCTCGGCCGGGACATCTGCCCCACTCGGCCGAGTGAGCTGGGTCGGACCGGAATCAGGCCGCCTCGAACCGAAGAAACCAGTGAGGTTGAAGGGGCTGAGACGAAGGATTCATGCAAGAAAAAAAAAATGATGAATGAGGCTTTCAGGTTTAAAGGGGGTAATATTCGTATCTCCGGAGGTTTTGAGCGAGTTATGGGCGCCAATAGAGCGACTGGGAGAAGACCAGCCGAATGCTGCCTTTTGCTGCGGTGGTACACGCGGAGCATTTTCCGATGACATAGGTATGTTTTGTAAGCTTGCGATGCTCTTCTAAATGTTTAAGACTATCTATCTCTTTGTATCTGCAAGTAGTCTCTTCAGGTATGTTTCGTTTTATGTTACAATATATTACTTGCATGCTTGTTATGCCCCAGGCACTGGCGCAACTAGTTGCTTGTAGAAGAATGCGCCATCTTTTAATGAGCCGTCAGTCGGCGAGATGCCATAGTTAGGAACCGTTCCCATCTAGAATAATACAAAACAAGTTAACAAGAAAAACGGATTGAAGTGTGTGGGCACTGAAAAGGCTTACCAAAGTATATCCCCGACGAGGATACAAGTATTTCTCGGCTGTTGAGCCGATGTCTGTGGAGAGCAGCTGCGCAGACACATTAACATTCCACAGCCAACAAGCACAAGGTTCAATACATAGACTCACCAGCAGTGTCCTTTTCTCTTCTTTTGCAATCTCTTCCAGTGCATCAATCAGTTTGCTTGCCAATCCTCTGCGGCGGTACTTTGGCGACACCATCAACATCTCCAAATCGCCCCGAAAGGGACCCGTATCAGCTTCCGTCATGCCCAGCTCCACAATACCCGCAACGTCAGTTTCTTGCTGGCCGTTCGAGGACGCCAATGCAAGCAAGGTGATTCTGTGGCCGGTGGAGATTTGGGAAAGGCGAGTTTTCCAGAAAGTTTCCATTTTCTGGCGCTTTTCGAGACTGAATGGCGGGTGGAAGCGTAGCAGGGCACCGTCAGACTCGATGCAGTCAATGTGCATTTGGATTATGGCGGGGAGGAATCTGTCATGTTTAGAGGGGGAGTATCGGACAATGTTGATTTGTTCCATTATGAGGGTATTGGTCATATCACGTCGTTCACGAAAGAGGATGTGAGTGCAAGTAAAAGAGAAGAAGTTGAGATAGAAGTAAGTGGTGTTTAAAGACTGCGGAGTTGTCAACTAGCGATGAGACTATCCACTATACGCGAGGAATACGGAATTTTGCCGGATAAGTAGTCCGTGAACGCGCGTAAGACTACGACTTAGAAAAGTTCACGATAGCATCAGAGAGAGTTTCATACGTCATTTCCAGCCTGAAAATCAAGATATGCTTGTGCTGTCTTCAATTTTTCGGCTGGGGTTTCGGGTACTGTTAAAGGTGTTGACGAATCACCCTGAACTTGTTGAAACCGTTATGCTTGGAGAAAGAGCCTGCGATAGTCTCTTCACATATGCCAAGAATGGCTGTATCAAGTATTAATACCCAGAGTTATTGATTATCTTACCAGTGCCTGTTTTACATGGCAGTGAAATTGACGAGATAATAGTAACAGCAGTGCACCCTTTAACCACTTTCAAGCAATCCCCGATTGTTACTGTAAAGTCTCTGTGAGTGAGCGGGGATCGAATTGAGTGTGTAAGCAGATGTTACTAAGCATCTACTTCCACTTTAATGTGGATGAGCTAATGGGGCTTTGTCAAAAAAAGGGAAGAAATAATTATCTCCAGAGAAGGAATTGAGATGTAATCCATTGCAGCCGAATGCATAGACAACTAGACCACCTGGAGTTGTCTTTTTGTTGTAAGACATTATAAGAACGTCTACTTACAAGGGAAACAAGTGTGTTTCTTTACATGCAAAATGCGCAGCACAATTTGGTAGAGACTGGGGAGGCTTCAGCGCTTCGTATGGAAACACACCTAAGAACTCCACTCCTTAGTTGTCGACTAGCCATCGTGCTTCTTTTAGTACGAGCTAAAGCTGGCGCTTGTCCAGACTAATCTTCCAGGCGGTATTTCATTCCAATGAGATCGACTGTGATAGCGTCTTAGTCAGCCTTGTTCGAGAGCTGCTGCCGTACCCTGTATTAAATGAAAATATAGAAGGAAGCCGTCAAAACCATCTTTCCTAGCAATATAAATAACCCAGTTGGGTCTTTGTGTTTATATCTTCCTATAGAAAAATTATCTTTTAATTGTTTGTCTTATAGACAGGCTGGGATCAGTATACAATGTCCCCATATCTTTTCCTTGGGCTTAGAGCATAATTTCTTTCGACTTATTAAACAAATAATCGGTATAAGACAGAATGTTATAGCACAAACTTTCGTGTATCGGTAGATTTACCCTGAGCTTTCCAGTCACTGATCAGTATGTATTGCCGGTGACATGCATAGGTAATGTTCCGTAACTGTGACGTCGAAGATTTACAGGCTGTAAATAAGAATTTGCTGTCTGAACTTCTACTACTGACTTCGGACAAAGCTCATGCGCTGCTGCAGGTGGATACTCTTCTCTCTGCTCCATACCCCGTAAGTGGTCTAGAGAGCGAAGCCCGAGGCTTCTCCATGAGGGAAAGCGGCAAAGCGACGAAGAGCTGAATGGCCCCTGGTCGCTTTGACGCCATCGTGGAGACCTGGAGCCAGCTACCGCACAAAATGTGGGCGAGATCTTCTCATCTTCCGCCATCCAGGGGCAGATTCGCCAAGTTCTGGGCAAGGCTACTGTGGCTGCCCTTCAGCTCCATGCCGTGATGTAACGCAACAGAAAGACGACCCATGGATCGCCAAACAAAGCAAATAAAATGGCTGTGTGGATACTTAGATCTCATTAGAAGGTGCCACGGCAGCGGTGAGAAAATGGAGACTTTGGGCTCAGCTGCACGGTCGAATTGGTCTTTTCGGGGTATCGTAGCGTAAGTCGATTATGTACACCACGGTGACTGCTTGGCTATCACTGGCTTTCCGATGAGTTGTCAGCGTGTCTTACCCAGCCGTACTTGATAGGTAGACTGTATAGCGCTATTGCTTCGTGTATCAACAGCGTATGACAGAACTAGGCGTGTCTATGCCTTGGACGGCACATATACGTGTTACCATGTCCATAACTTTAGCTATGCAGGGTCAACTGAGACACTCTAACTTGGTCCAGAGAAGAGGAACCGCCTAGAGGCCGGAAGGTGACCTGCGGGCTCTCAATCGTCGGCCATCTGTATGTGTATGTATGTATAAGAAACGAGGTGCCCCTGTGGCTCTCGGGACTGCCTGAAGCTTCTCCTGCGTTGCAGCATTCCCAGAGTCAAGACTGAAAACTCGCCTTTCTCTTGATCTACGTTATTTTAAAATTTAATATGTGGCATCTTGCTCGGATACTAGTTGCAACACGTCTTTGGTTCAGCGATGGTGATCCAATTGAAGCCCTTCGGGGTGGCCAGGGCATTGCATCTCGCCTGATTGTTGATCGTCATGGTTTCCTCGACATCACCGAGATGTACTCTCCCCAGTCTGTGGCTCTCGATGCTAATGGGGCTACTCTTTGGCTGAAGAGGCGTGGAGCAGACGGAGACCCCATGTGCCCGTCGCTGCAAAATAGTTCATATCCATTGAGCCTATCTCTTCAAGTTGACGATAGCGATGGGAGCTTTACACTCAAGTTCGTCAAAATGCCAGATATAATCACAGGTTGGTTACTTCCTATCCATCAAGGAAATGGCTTGATATCTGCGCAAGTATGCTCATACTTTTACTGTAAACAGCCTGCTATGACACTTCGAAGCAAGCATCAGGTCTATTAAAGCCTTTGCCTGACATCTCCACCGCAGATGTGGCCTTCATTAACAAGATGATTAACCAGAAGGTTATCCCATATCAGAACATCCAGGTGGGGATTCCAAAGACATTCCAAGAGATTCGAGAGCTGGGGAGGCAATACTTCCCCTTTACCCCTTATAGCTTTGAGCTCGCCATGTGTGTCTACGATTGGACGACAGAATCCTTTGCGCGCATGGTCTTGTTTAAAATCTTCCAGTACACTGATATCAGTTCTGGGCCTGCTTCGCGTCCTCACCCCTTGGATCATGAGACCCTTGCTACTAAGATTTGGCAGAGCAACTTCTCCGTATACACGCCCAGGAACCCCGATTACATGAACAGCTTCTTGATGAAGCCAGCTCACTCGCTAGACAATCTCAAGGACCAACTGAAAGAAGTTGCCGATGAAGTTTATACATTCAGCGAGATAGAGAACCGCTTGCTAGCTGCAGCTGCGCAGTCCTTGCCGCGAACGTCGCTTGAATCGAGGCCACAGTTATTTAGCGGTCAGGTTGACATTCAACAGCTTGGCACAGAATATTTTGGCGTCGAGTTTTACGAGTGTCCCTTGAACTCTGGCCCTGTTGGCACCGAACTTGCGCATTCACTAACGGATGCCCTTGATAGCTACTTGTCTGTGGGAAAAACCATCACTACGAAGATGACTTGGAGTTTCACAGATAACCTTGATGACGCAATGCACTACTCCAATGGGATACTTCTTGTGTTAGAACCACCATCTGATGCGTGGCTTTGGGATGATGTATCATTTATCACGCCCTTGTCGGATGATCCAGGCAAGATGGAGTATATCGCTGCGCCGGATACTCGGTTTGAGATCCAATCCCTTCAGAATATAAACGTCTCAGGTAAAGCCGTTACCATTATGGGCCTGAGACCTGTGCCAAGACGAGAGGGGCAGTTGATGATTCAAGGGCGATCGAAAGGATTTTATCGAGATTGGCCGAGAACGATGTAACTTGGACCCAATACTGCGCGCCGAAATAAAAGATTGAGGCGGCGACGTTGTGCAGATACGAAATAATACATGTAACTAATGATAAAGACGATAATGATTGACGGAAAAAAGACATGTTTCTTTACATTTTGCACAACTTATATGATAGTGCCTGTCTACTCCAAGGTATACAGAGGCTTGAGTCCTTGGTAGATGTGCAATTGTCAAATGGTTACCTATACGTCTTCTCAACTCATCTCTTCAATTTTGCCATTACGCGATTACACAAAAACCCCTCAGTGCTGGATTTAGTCCGCGGTGCGTAAATGTGGGATGAGACTCTGTCTATGATCCTTCCATATGCAGATGATGCCGAAAACTGCCATACGTATCCCACCATCAGGCTGTGATCAGATTGACATTGGCTGGCATAGCATATTGTGGATCTATACCCCCGGCTTTCGGTGGTCACCAACCCGTATTGGTCGGCTGTATTGGTTGTTGGACGTAGCATTATCACCAGAATCCTGTTTGTTGCATCCACCAGTTTGTAAAGTGCATGCAGTGGGTGTAGCCGCCGGCTCGGACTTCTAAAGCTCATGGGTAGAAATGGATTCCCCCGCATCATAAACTTGTCTTCCTCAGGCATTGCGTAAGTCCAATATACCTTTCTTTTGCACGTGGAAAACTTCTATGCACGAAATGTTTGGCGATCTATCAAGTTGGTCCCCCATGTTTGCTCCACAGGGCAGAGCGCAAGTAGTGCAGTTCCGTCATCTTGCATCTTCACGCGGCTCGGGAGAACTCATCCTAGCTTCACCTTTCTAGTTCTTTGTTTGCGCCTTTTTCTTCTTCTCAGTGTGAAACTGTGTTAACCTCATTAAAGCTGAAAGTTACCATCATCGTTCAAGATGACTTCGAGGCTCAGCCACTCATTAATTGCAGTCCTGCAGTTCTCAGCTCAAATAACAGCACCGGTATCGCTATTGGTTGGCGTATTGTCCCATCACCTAGTTTTCCGACCATTTGAGATTGATGGCTATGCTTGGCACCTACTCTTCATGTATCTTGTTGCATTTTTCCTATTAATCGCTGGCAATGTATACCTTGCTGAGTACAGCGTTATTTTGGCATTGGCTCGTGCTTTATTTGTCGCAACCGCATACAACTCTGGGGTTGTAATCAGTATTCTCACTTATAGAGCATTTTTCCATCCTTTAAATCGGTTTCCTGGGCCATTCTTGGCCAAGTTAACTCAATTCTATGCAATGACTGATGCAGCAAAGCGAGTTCAAGCTTACAATGATATTCAAAACCTCCATAACAAGTATGGAGATATTGTTCGAGTTGGTACGTTTTCTTCATATGTATTTATCAATTTCATCACAAAAACGTCACGAGCACTACAATATCCCAATGTCGAACCTTCTTTAATGGTCATTGTAGGCCCCCGCGAACTATCTGTCAACCGACCGTCTGCTATCAAGGTCATCTATGAACACCCCACACGAACAACACGATCGCCTTGGTATGCGCATGTATCGAATGATGTAACTAAGATTTCTCTTAACTCAGTTCGAAGTCTAAAGGTGCACAAATCGCGTAAGAGGGCGTGGGAGAGGGGATTTGGCTTTCGAGGTATGAAGAGCGACGCTCTCCTTCTTTCTAACTGCATTTTGTGTAAAATAAAGCTGATGACAGCATGTACGTGCAAGCCCTGGCTATCTATGAACCGCGAGTAAAAGCCAAGGTAGATCTTTTGCTTTCAAAAATTGCGGAGCACAGTGGCCGCCCTATCGACATGACTGAATATGCCATGTTCTTTGGATTCGATGTCATGGGAGATATTGGTATGTAAAAGCCGCCTCATAGTCTAAATGGCACATTTTGATATACCCCCGATATTGACTCTCTACAGGATTTTCCAAAGACTTCCGTATGCTCGAATCGGAGAACGAGCATCCGGCCATTAAAGGCGTTCATGACAGCATGTTGGCTGTTGGCGTTCTGGGCACAACGCCATGGCTATTGTCTATGATCTCGAAAGTACCAGGGGTGGCAACGGGCTTATCTCAATTCCGTGCTTGGTGCCACCAGCAACTTCAGGAGAAGCGCAAAGTGAGACTTCATCAATCGACTACCATGCTTTCGTCTATGTGTGTCGTATCGAATGGCTAACTAGCTTACAGGCTGTTGCTCACGAAGAGGCAATGTTTAAAGACCGGGATCCGCGAGACATCATATCTTGGCTGATCAAGGCATTCAATGAAGGAGATTCATCAGCTCCTACTGGCGAGATGGCTATGCAAGAGGATGCTCGTCTCTTGATCATTGCAGGAAGGTATGTGCGCATGATCTTTTAAATACCAATTCAGTACATTAACAAGGCATTCCTCCAGCGATACAACGAGTGCAGTTATAACTAATACGTAAATAAGTTTTTTACTTGACCTCTCTTTTATCCATTTGATTGGCTTAGCAAGTTTCACTAATGTGATGGATGTAGGCTTTATTTCCTCGCGAAAAGTCCCGAGAGCTATCGCCAACTTCAAGCAGCGGTCGAAGAGCAATTTTCGACGAGCATCAATGACTGGAAATATGGGAAAGGTATTCCATATGTAGACTATGTCGTTCAGGAGACACTACGACTCAAGCCTTCAGTCCCAGGAGGCCTACCTCGAGTAACGCCTCCACAGGGTCTGATGATTGATGACGATTTTATCCCAGGCAATACAGTTGTTTCTGTTCCGACTTACACAATACAACGAGACCCGCGTTTCTGGGCAAACGCGCATGACTTTAGACCGGAGAGATGGGAGAGCCTGTCGACGGAAAAGGCTCCGTGGATTCCATTTACTCGAGGCCAATGGGCTTGTCCGGGCAGGAATCTCGCCTTGATGGAGATTCGGATGGTTATTAGCAGAATCGCACTTGAGTACAACATTGCGATTGCTGAAGAGGATCTCGGAGAGAGGTTTGACAAGGAGGCCAAGGATACTTTTACTTTGACTCTTCCGCCACTGCGGTTGGTTTTTAGCCCTAAATGAGTTACATGAAGTCATCTTTCTCGGATGAGTACAATTGGGCTTGAGGATATGAGAAAAGAGATTCCTCGCAACCGTGTTCATGTTGTTAGCCAGATACTAAATTCCTTGCAGGATACTCTTTTGTTACTTATTTCCGCAATACATGTGATCAGTTGTACTGGCATCTCATTTAAATGCATCACTCATAGATTGCATGCTCCAATCTCACTAACTGTTCTACAAGCTCACCTACCTCTTTATTACTGCCAACTTATATTGAACATACTACGAGCAATATTCACCCTCGGCATAGGCATAGGCTTCGGGTTTGCGTTGATAGATTTACTCACGTTCAATTAAGGTGCTACTTCGAACCTCTTACTACCAAGTTCACAAATTCTTTTGGGTGTTACGTGCGCAATCAGCTTGGACATGCTTAGCTTTTAAAAAGAACCACCTCTTTTGTGTTTAGGTACTCGTAGCTGCCTTTTAGCTATAAGACCAGCTTATATACATATATATATATATAAGAAAATGACTTGCTGTACAACAACTGTCTTTGAGGCCTTGATGAATGGGAAGAGCTCTTGTTTAGCTTTAGCTTGAACATCTGTGCCGATTAGCTGACCAGGGCAACTTAAAACTTTGCATCGAATAGACTCAAGTATCATATCAGTGATCCAGTACTTCAGTGGTTCAAGTGTTAGAAGAGAATTTCTCAACTAGTATTCCAAGATTAGCATAGCCCACCTAGCTAGTCTTACTAGATGGCCTCATTTCCTTAGGCAAAAAGAGGGAGGAAAGAAGCACGAATAGTATAAATGGCAAAAAGAAAAACATACAACAGCCGGTGTTCGCTGATGGTCACCCACTCAACTACTAATCTGCCTCTCATTGGCTTAACTCTGGGAGAGCGGACGGGATCCCGTGTATTCCAATGGATATGGTCGTATGTAACATTACTGACTATCAAAAGCACCTATATCGCAACAACCCCAACATCCCACAAAAGGAAAGCAAAAAAACAAAAACATACAACAGCCGGTGTTCGCCAATGGTCACCCACTTGACTACTAATCTGCCGGTTAGTGGCTTGTCTATGGGGGAGCAGACGGGACCCCGAATTCTCCACTACCTATGGTCGTATGTGGTAGAAGTGGAAGCTAAAATTGTCTATAACCTTGTACCGAGTCATGACCACTTGTGTTACGAAACTCATATCTATATCCGCCGGGTTCATAGAGTTATGCTTAAGCTCAATGTGACTCCGTATTGTTGAGACCACTACATCATTAAATGACTTGAAAGACGAATTTAAAGCCTAAAAGGTTGTTGAGGCTTGTGTTTTATTAGTGGCCAATTGGAAATTTAGAGGGCTGCTAGAGCCGTGATTGAAGCCCCAGAGTGATACCCGCTGATTCATTCTCTCAAAATATGACTTGAAATAACAAGATATTGCGTCAATCGAGGTGAAGTTAGTCATATGTTCCCTGGAGGTACATCTCCAGCATCCGGCTACTACATTGTAGTATAACCACTTCAGCTGCCACACGAGTAACTACTCGCTTCATCTACGGGGGGTTATGAGCACACTATTTTACTCATCTGTACAAGCCACGACCTAAACAAATGACCAAGGGTGGCTTTGCATTTGAAGTAGACAACAAAACAAAAGAGTAACTTACTTCACTACGACGCAAAGCTTCTCGGGTGGCAACTAAGATAAAAATGAAGCCAGAACTCCAAAAAGTCAGAAGTACCAAAGACAGTGTGAGTTAATCTTTCATCTAACTTCAATGCTTGTAAAGTCATAGCCTGGCTAAACATGACAGATCCAGTCAACCATGTCGCCGCATCATTGTCCCATCCACCACAGCTCAAACCCGACGACATGATCTGCCTCCACAGAAACAGTAAAACAGCCTTTAAATCCCTTGAGTACAGGTGTATTTGCGGTACCAGGGACATATGAAAAGATTCGACTGTTCGGATACGGCCTGATAAGTCGAGAAAAAAAAAAGATTTACGAGTCAGCCAGTGCTAATCACCAGAGTAGTAGAGCAGCAGAAGGAGGGATAGGGCTACAACACACATGACACCGTTGAAGGTGGCCCCTGTAACAGAGCCATTCATTAAAATGCCTCGCACGTGCACTTCGGTAATCCTAAAGTTGCATATTATCTTGTAGCGGCCGGGTTGGCAAGGCCCGCCAGAACTCGTGCAGCTCTGGAAATCCGCAACTCCATAGGCATCTACCTGGAGTCGCTTTCTAACCATGAGAATTGGTGAGTTTCCAGAAGAACTAGCGTTGGATAACACTATGGCTCCTGAATTATTCGCTTGAGACACGGCTGCTTGACCTTGAGAAGAGAAAGATGGCGAGGCGAGGAGTGGCATTTGTTGAATGGGCTGCGCTTGCGATAGGCGCTGGTATTGCTGAGAAAGAATCGTCATGGTCTGATCGCGCCCAGTGCTGGACTCTCCGAGAATGGAATCATGGTTGGGATGAATCACATCGCTGGGATTGTCTCGTTGGCTCCTCAAGAGATCAATTTCCACCCTCTGGGCGTGGATTAATTGATCTTTCAGACCGGATATTCCTATCTCTGTAAAGAATATTAGCGAACTTGGACTCAACGCAATAACTATCGAGCGTCTTCTCCTTATCCTTGGCCCTATTTAATATAGACTGTCCCTCTCTCTTGAAGCTAACCAACTTACCGTCGCCCCGTTGGAATGCGCCACCACCTCGCCGGAAGTGCTCCTGGAACTGGCTGTTTAACATCGGAGCAATACTCTGTAAATGAGTCTGTAACATGCTATTCTTTTGTTCGCTCGCCCGCTTCGCTCTGCGTTTGCGCCACGACCTGTACTCCACAGCGACGGCACACCATGCGGATATGATGCTGGGCACGAGAGCCACGATTTCGAGGCCGGACATGCTTGATGAGTCTTTCAACCAAAAGCCCTTTGCGCGAAGTGATACTTGGATGCAGTGATAGTGCGAGTTGTTATGATACACCTTTTATTATTATGCGTCAGCTTGCCAGTGTTTGTAGCTTCACAAATACACCAATGCGACTTCTAGAAATGCTACCAAATAGGATTCGTCTCTTACGCCTCGGCGATTGGTATCGCAAAGCCGCTAACTCTTATGCAACATTGTTTCAACAGCCGCTGGCCAAGGCGCACAGCAAAGAGCCGTAGTTGTGAAGTTTCACCCTAAATGTTGTAGTGGTTG
Organism: Trichoderma koningiopsis; assembly: GCA_022985005.1. Lineage (NCBI taxonomy): Eukaryota > Fungi > Ascomycota > Sordariomycetes > Hypocreales > Hypocreaceae > Trichoderma > Trichoderma koningiopsis. The sequence goes on along the minus strand of JAJPEM010000006.1, from coordinate 1,334,968 downwards.
CCTGATCCTTCGCGGTGGTGCCAATCACCTGTAATCAAGTCAACAATCGCTACAAAAGAATTTAGCCGCTGATGGATTTGAGACGAATTGAACGAATAAATACAGAATAGTCCGGTTTGCCCTTTGCGTGGCTAAGCGCACACATAAAAGAGGGATATAGCTTTCCACGTAGTCACATAGTCACTCGCAGTCAACCAATGCCATTTCGAGCATGATACGGAAGTTTGATTCCATCCGTACTGTAAAGTAGACGGAAAACTGAAGTTTATTGGACTCTATCTTCCTGCGTAATTCACCAGCGTGCTGCCTCATTCGATAGCCTTCTCGCTTTGTACCACTGATGTTATCGCCCCGAGTTTCCCATCTCCATTAATGAAATGGATAACGTAATTGTATCGTTGAAACATTTGACCGGGCAAAAAGTCTTTGTAGGGCTTAACAACTCGTCCAGTGACGAAATAAGCACAGCCAACCCGCTGATGCTCTTCGTCCACAACCAGCCCGTCAACCTCCACTTTCACCTCTGTGAGGGCGTCTTGTAAGGCAAGATTCTGCTGAATTATGTCCTCTGCCTTGATCTTTTGTACCCCATTCAACAATACTTCCGGAGCACAATATTCGAGCACAGATTCTTTGACATTGTCTTTGGCCACGCCTTCGATAAATTTTACAAATTTCTCTTTCAGTCCAGTTAATTGTTCAGGAAGCTCATAGCCGTATCCTGTTTCAAATGGCGTCCGAGGAAGGCTTTCGACTTGGTTCTTTATCGACTCTTTATCCGTAGCCGTTAGGATCCGCAGAACTTTACCATCCTTGTACTCATAGAATGTGAGTTCCGAGAATTCGAAGGGGCGTCCAGAGGGCTTAATCCCCATAAACTCTTGTTTGAGTGTGCCGCGTACAATCAGGCGACCGAACACGAAGCTGCTGTTTTTATCGGCAAATACCTGGTCCAGCGTGACTTGGAGATCGGGAAGAGCCTTGAAGCCTTCTTTTGCTTGATTGACATACTGGTCGGCAGTTTGCGGCTCGTGATTCCGAGTAAGTTCCGGGTGAAGCCTGGCCGTGATTGTGTCCCAGTCTTGCTGGGCGAGAGCCGCTACTTGGGCGCGGAATAGAGAGATGATGTCATCTGCGGCGCTGCTCATGGTGGTTTGAATGTTTTTGTAACAGCTATACAGATGGATTACTCGAGATTTAGAAACAAAATAATATAGTGCTGTGAACAGCACATATATACTCGTAGATTCTGGAGCCCCTCATTTCAGCGGGCGCCGCCTCTAACTAAGCGTCTCAAGTGCCCGTATTATGTTTGTTTAATTTGGAATCTTGGCCGACAATGGCTCCCCGACTGCTTACAAGCTTCGTCCAGTGAATTAGGTGACGTTTACTGATCTTAGACTGTATTCGCACAGGCATACAATCTTGAAAGTTATAATCGCTCGACAGAGAAAGACATTGAGCTGCAGTAAAGAAGTTGATCACACACTAAAACTGGCACTGCTTATAGCTAAATGCCGTAGTATTGATGAATATACACCTGTGGACCTCTCATAGGTCGTAGTCTGCCAATTACTCAGTACGGCCGTAAGCGCTTATATTTGAAAGGCGCTTATACCATGTCCTCCTCCTTTAACAGGAATGCCATGAATCGCATTGCGCTTCAGCCAATTGAGCCATTATCTGCTCATATTCTAATATTTGTACTCTCTCATCTCATTATAACTTTATGACGGCGAATAGAATGTTGTGCATCTATCTCTACGTTAATATAGCACGTATGTATATGCAGTAACTTCCCGTCTATTTGTGCCGGCATGTAAGCCAGTCACCAACCCCGCCTCACTTTACATCAACCGCCACAAGCAACATCACACAAAATCTCGACGGCCAGACCACAAAACAATGAGCAAAAAAAGAGGGAGAAAAAACATACAACAGCCGGTGTTCGCTGATGGTCACCCACTCAACTACTAATCTGCCGGTTAGTGGCTTATCTATGGGGGAGCAGACGGGACCCCGAGTTCTCCACTACCTATGGTCGTATGTGATAATCCCTCTATTACAACAGCTTATAACCATTAGTAACTACCTGCGTAAAGAAGGCTTCAGGGTATAAGGCAACTTTTAAGAGAGAGTTGCAGTATACGGAACCAAGTCACACTGAGTATATATTCAGCTGATACAGAGACATAAAGGAGCCTATCTTCGTTTGCACTGGGTGATGCGCTTTTTGGGCAAACCTTTGCATCAGGTTCTCTAAATAAGGATTCAAGTCGATGAAGGCAGCGTCAGCAATTAAGCCGGCAGAGCTGGATATAACTGTATAACCCCCAAATGTACTTGCAGCACCAATGGACAATCGTCTAATGTGTATCCTACACATATCATGAATGTCTACCTATATAACACGTAAAGTACGCTCTTCGCATTTTTCGAAATAACCTCTGCCCCCGTTTTCATCTGTTAATGAGTGGAAGAGTCCTACTCGCCGGTATTCATCCACCTCTCCCGTCGGATAAAGAAGGAGACCGTGCAAGACCTCAAGCGGTTGAGCCTCATTATTGTCTTGCCGCCCTTGTGGCGTTTTGGAGAATGCACTCGGTTTATCCGTATAGCCACTAGAAGTGAGCAGCATGATGATTTTCTCGATACATTCTCCACCAATCTCTGAATGCTGTTTGCCACAATCATCTGTCTCTCTCCAATCAAGAGCGCACTGTGCCACATATCGTTCACCTTCTGAAGCTAGCCATTCATTTTGTAGGCTATAATAAGGTGTTCTAAGAGGCAACTTTTGGAGTTTTGCACCCGGGATACTACTGATCTTCCCACGAAGCAAAAGATACCCACTTTGTACACGTCCATAAGTCTCTGATCCTTGAACGCTGATTTTGGCTTCTAGAAGGGCACATTCAAGCTTCATCCCGTCAGAGCCGTCCCAGAGCAGGGCAGCGCGACGGCTTGCCCAGGACCAAGAGGGTGCAATATATTTGGTTGAGCATGCCAAACCGCTCATTAGGCTACCAAAAGTTTTACGCTTCTTCCTCTGTATTTTCCAGAGCAAGCCACGATGAAGATCATTCTTCCACAAGCCAGCCAAGTATACATCCTCGCCAGCGATCCGCTTAGCAAAAGAGGACACGGCTGGCAGTCGATCAGCCTCAAATGTGAGCAGTTTTTCAGAATAATCAGCGATTGACTGGTACCAGGCGTCGTAATCATAACCAGACAACAACCCAGATGACTGAGTCCTGGGTAGCTTGGCAGTTTTAACGCGGTCAAGTGTATCATCGATTATCGTATCCTCAGTTTTCATAACATCAAGAGGCTGAAAAGAGTCCCAATACATCATCATATAGCCAAAATATAGCTTCCTGGTTGCAAATATGTCCTCTTGAAATGTCCAGCCTCGGGCCTGCCAAGGCGATTTTTTTAGTTCCAGGTTTATCGGTGCGTTTGAGAAAGTCGGCGAGGAGCGTATTGCGAATTCTGCATTTTCATAAGAGTAAGGTATGTGACGGATAAAAAATGAGCCGCTGATGTTTCCCTCAACAGAGTGGTGCAAGTATTTGATCCTAAGGCTTGGATTTCGTTCAAGGAAGCCCTCATCACATGTTGATGCACAGAGTGGTATTATTGTTACCAAGGCATTCTGAAATATTTCTCCCATCATCTTCGACTCTGTCTCCCAGTCTGAAAGATCGTCTTGAATAATACAAAGCGCGTCAATCCATATATACTTGACGCCCAATGCTCGCGCAATGCGTACTGTATCTTGATAAGCTTTGGGCATAGTATCATAAGATATACAACTCTTTAAATGAGCGTAGTTACTTTTTGTCGTCTTAAGTAAAGGAGCTTTAGGCCCCCAGCAGTAGCTAAGTGCCAAGTATGGTTGAGGCTCCTTGTACGTCTGAGACTGGCTGTCTACAAGACGGATTAAGCCTGACTCCTTACTACTCTCCACGTAAATAAGCCTGGTGGGCCGATATAATGCTTCAAAGGTTTTTGACTTCTTGTTGCCAAAAACCCATTGCTTCAACGTCAATATACCGGATGGCGAAATCACACTGTCTGGGATACGGTTGGAACGAATGTCGAAGAGTGAAGCGCACTCATCTAAGACAAAAATGCCGGTGTTAGAAGAAAATGCAATTTCTTGGGTGTAGAAAATCGTTATAAGTCATACCCGTGGGGCTAGCAGTGACCCTGAAAGTAAGGTAATCAAATTTATGTTTACGGCTCCAAAAAGAGGGGCTAGAAACAGTGAATGCTGATAGCCCATTGTTCCAGTGATGGCGTATCTTCACGATCTGGATCGTGTCATCAGGCAGACGCTCCAATGGATATCGTTGAAAGTGCCAGATCATAGCATTTCGAAGCAGAGCACAAAATCCACAGCCAGAATTCGCAGATGCGCCGAGCGCAGGAAGCAGTGGGACGACATCTTGTCGGCTATATGTTAGAGTTCCATCATACATGTACCCAGGAATATCTGCTTCTAGTTCTGACGGCTCGTTTCCATCAGGACTCCCAGTTCGAATGAGACGTACATCTGCCAGCTGTTGCACGCTACAATGTTCGCATAACGCCTGATAATTGTTTGTGTCAGATTTCGTCACGGAAAAGAAATTGTAAAAAAATGTTCCATCAGGATGTATTCTTGAACGAATTGTCTCTGTAACAGCGGGAGTTTTGGCAAAGTCCTCATGCAAAACGTCAAAATCTCGAAAATTGAGAAGTATCGGCATGATTGAAACGATTAAAGATGATTGAATGTTGTAGCTCAGATCAGAGATGAGTGAATGAGTATGTGTGCTGGAGTTTGGTATTGTCAGAAATGCCTCAGCTCCCCACTGCTGCCTAGTCGAGCTGACGGCAGCACAGAGTAAAATGCACGCGACCTATGAATTATTGTTTATTCATCAAGTATCAGTTATAATCATGACCCCACCTAAAGTATCTAATTAATTGTTACAACTGGGTCTGAGTCTTGTAACTATAACAATAGGTCACTGGGTAGGTACCCTTAAAACTAATTTAGATGGAAACGCCCAACCAATAACAAATTGAGAGAGAAACTACTTCTAATCCATTTCATTCCATGTTGAAACAAACTGACTATCCTTTCACTTGATACATCTAACACTTAGTGCTTCGTATTGAAGAGGGCTCATGGACAGCCATCTTTAAGCATTGAGAAACAAAATTGGCAGAGGAGAGGAGAAGCGGAAGTATATGGAAGGGAATGACTATAGTAATAACAGTGCAAATGCGGAAGGTTCGATATAGCGTACTAAATCACTGGTGCGCCTCTTCACGAGGCACCCTTTCATGAAGAGCATGAAATAGTATGCCTGTTGCTCAGAAACCATTTTCAGGTTGATTGATGAGCCTGAATTACAGAAACCCTCACAGGCGGCAGCGGCCGGTTGCTGTATTGGTATGGATATAACTGATTACAAGAATGTTGTTAACATCCTTATCGAGTCCAATGCGGACCCTAACGCTCAAGGAGGTCATTTTACAACGGCCGTACTTGCTATAGTCGGATACGGCCACGAAGGCCTGGCTGAATTGCTGGTTGATAGGAGAGCAAGCTTGGATGTCAATGGGGCAAACGATAATCTCAAGACTAGATCCTTGTTAATTGGAAATTATATAGTACTTTAAAATAAAAGGGCGATATAAAATAATCTCAGTACACTAGTGCTTCTCTTTTAAACACGCGGAAAGCCTTCTGCTTTATGGACTTTGCTGATTTAATTGGTGATCCAACAAGTCTTTGAATGTCTAGTCCATTACGCCTAATAGTGAAGATTTATAGGCACCGTCTCATCATCAGACGATAAACAGACCTTCCTTCAACCAAGTCATTGTTTAATGTAGATGGTATAAAGCTCTTCCTAATGTAAGGATACACAATGTATAGAAAAGCATATCTATATTAGAAGAATCGTTTCTAACTCGTCCTCCTTTGCTGTAATCCATCTTTTAAGTATTCGTCGCTGTCCTACCTCATTATCCTCTCTGATTAGTTGATCACCTTTTGCAATCATTGGCCCTTCTGCGTAACCAACTCTGGTATAACCGAGAGTACCGGGGTGAGCAGTCAGCTGATGCTTTGCTGGCTTGATGAGTAAGAAAAAAGGGTTTAGGAATTTAACATCGGAAGAGTTGTTTGACCTTATTGTTCCACGGGACCAATATAGGGGCATGGCCCAGATATCCGCCTCATCTTCCGCACTGGTTGATTCTGCCGACTGCGATCTTGATATAAGGTAGCTTTCCGAGTCCCACATTACCATCAAGGGGAAGTGAACTCCACACTCGTACGCAGATAAGAAAGCAATGCCCGATGGCCCAATCCGGGACATTTCGTTTTTGACCAAGCGCAAGCGACGAACTCGAAGGAGGGCCCATCCCCTTGTGACCATTCCGAATGGATGCTGCTGTGAATGGAGATCCACGCCGGCGTCCACGAAGCGTGCAAGCCGGCCTCGGGCCGGATGCCACCTCTCATATCCAACGACTCCGTGGACAGAGGCCCAAGACCACGATGGCCCGCAATAGTGCTGCGGCCGCGTCCCCGTCGGAGAGCTACGAGGGCGGGCCCAGCCCAAGCCATATATAAAATCATCTCGCCACAGACCCGCTAGATATCCGGCGCTGGACATAGAACGCTCTTCTGGAGGCGTAGAGAGACTTAAGAGCTGGCCGGCCATGCCGGCTAGCGCTGGAAGTTTATCCGTCTCCACGGTAAGTTTCCGTTGAGAGTACTGCCTTACGATCTTGCGCCAGTCACCTATATGAGATTTTGACCGTCCCCCTGGCGCACTGGCCGCCAAGTGGTAGTCTGTGTAGGCCATATCGCCAACGGAGCAATGGTCTTCAGATAGAAACGACTGTGTGCACTCGAAAAAGATCTGGGAGGTCCCGAAGTGAATCGTTCGGGTTGATAGGTACCGTTCTTGCAGCGTCCAGCCGCGTGTGGTGATGGGCTCGCCCTCTAGCTTCATTCCGTGCGTCGGATCGCCTACCTGCTCAAGCGGGAGAGGAAAGGCAAAGACTTTACCCGATACGCCGTTTATTTCTACCGGTAGGGGGACGTAGGTTCGCAAACGTTCCGATAGGAAGCCTTCCGCGCTGTCATGAGCTCGGCTGGCTGCTATCGTGAGAGTGGCATTTCCATATACTACGTTCATTTTGTCGGAGTGGGCGATCCAATCCTGGTAATCATCCTGTAGGATGCAGAGGCTATCCACCCAGAGAAAGCGAATTCCAAGTTGATGGGATACCCAGATCGCATCCTGGAATGTTTGCGGAAGGTCTTGCGTGCCCAGCCCAGTTCGAAACTCCTCGATGCTGTCGGCACGAAGAGTTTTTTGTTTTGTAGAGCCCCAGCAGTAGCTGAGGGCCACGTACGCGTGGGCCTCGGTGAAGGAGTCGCGCAGCACGATTTCCTGCCCATCACGTCTGATCTCCAGCAGCCTCGGAGGCATCGCACTGCCCTGCGTGTGATCATGCTCCTCGACGCAGTGACTGATCCACTGTTTGACCACTGCCAGAGTCGAGGGGTCTGTTGGCAGTGGCGAAATGGTTCGCCCCTTGACCATGGGAGCTAGAAGACTGTCTGCAGCCGTGAGAAACTGTGCTCAACACAGAATGACCAGACTATCTCGGGGGGGCTTACCGCTGCCCACTGCTAAGCCTAGCCCGCCAATAACTTCATACAAATCGGTCTTTCTTTTTTCGTTCGAGGCAATGAGCAAAAGTATCTGAATCCCATCATGGTTCTGCCTGCTGCAGAGAAAGATCTCCTCTTTCTCTCTGCCCGCATGCCAACCCATTTCCTGGGATTTCTGGTTCCTGGCCGTCGCCACGTCCAAGAAGCCTTTGATGACTCGGCATAGATCACAGCTCTCGGCGGCCGTACTCAGCGCCACAGTAGTTGTTTGATGAGGTGTGAGGTCAGGCTTCGTATCGTCATCCCTGTAGATACTGTAAAAAAGAAAACCATTTGCACCATGCGAGGGATAACACCGGTTATTCGAACGTGCCACCGCGGCAAAGTCGATAGAGCCACAAATACTGCAAAGCATTTTCTAGTACCCAAATAGATGTGTTCAGTAATTCCTTGAAGGGGCTTTTCTCTGATGACGAGAATAAGACCGTAGGTGACTTGCCTATGGCACTCGAAGACTCAAGCACATGTAACGAGGCGCAGCACTGGGCGCTTAAGCATTGAGCCTTGTCGTAGATCTCCAGCAATTGAAGCGGGGCTTTGTGATGGCGACGATATTCATTTGAGCAGTTATAATCCACAAGGCTTTCTTGTCTTTGCCGGCCGCCTATTTCTGCATGTCTTCGATTCCACCTTGCCCGATTATATCATTGGTGCCCGACATAGATCCTTTAGATTAGCAATAAGTTTGCAGCCTGCTCGTGCGCGTGAGATGGCGTCTAAACCAATGAGGCCCGTTGTCGGCCACTCCCACGCATCATAGCCACGCGCTACACTCTGTTCTGTAATGGCCGCGATCCTTTCAGCCTGTGCCGGCCCCTACAGAAAGTAATAAAATGTATCTCTTTGTGTCTTTTAAAATCTCATTTTATTAGTAACACGTATGATCGACCTGATTCGGCCTGTGGCTGGAGGTTATTGGGGCTAGCTAAAGCTGCCACTACATGTAGACTATGTAGCTCAACCTTCAGCGGTCGCGAACTGCATCCAGATTTGGCAGTGTATTCTTGCCACCTTTCACTCCTTTGCCAATTAGTTATAAGATAGCAGTTTGTATGAATTATATCAATTGACAGATTATCTTCGTTTCCTAGACAACTGCCTTCCACCACAAAGTGAGTATGAATTACGAGACTTCCTTTTCAACGCAATCAACGCCTGGGCATCGACTAGGGGCTCCGCGTTTATTTACCTAGGGAGCACATATCATATCGAGAGAAGGCTAAACGACCGCATATATGTGCGATCGGCGCTGCAAACCTCTTAATCCATTAAAGGAACAACATCGAAAAACAATTACCCGCGGAACAGCCTGTCCGTTCTCTACACTTGCAAAGGAAGCCTTGGATAAGACTACTTGGACTATACAGCATCGTTCTGACAGCTGGATTTCTATCTATAACCATGAGCTAAATCAACACCCATCTGTGCATCCAATACATCGAATACTCTCTGGGAAATATAGACTGACCTATCAGAAGCAAGGCTAGCCCCTTGAGGCATTAGGACGCGTCTCATATGCCTTTGCAGCATTCTCATTTACAAGACCCATGAGTCGATTGAATGCCCTCTGGTCATTGCCGCTTTCAAACTGCTCTTCATTTGGCTCGTCATCTAAGAAGAGAAAGCCATACTTGTCGTCTATATGCCCGTATGCCAACCACCGCAGACTTGGGTCGGCCTTGAGCTTCCGGCGAATCTCTTGGAAGTTTTCAGGCTCGTCCTCGAACCGATAGTCGGGCTCGAGTTCGCTTTCGTCCCGGAGATAGCCAACGCCAGCTTTCAACTCGGTAAGCGCGGGTTTCGCCTTGTAGACTGCGTTAAAAAACTCGGTCCACGTTATGCCATAGTCTGCCGAGCCATTGTTCCCCCCGCTAACACAATCTTGGATATCGAGAGATTTGAGAACTTGAGAATGATCCTGTATAAAAGAAACCAGCTCCGGACCAATGAAACATGTTCTAAGCTTGAGCGATTCCAACAATGGAAGATCTCCTGGGTTGAGCGCAAGCGGGATGTGGAAATGTCCCCCAAGGCCGATGGGATCCGCGGCAATGATTGTGAGATGTTTCAGTCCCGTCATATGGTGGAAAAAGCAGGTGTCCAGCTCATCAATGAAATCTGCAAATCCTTCCGTTGTATTGGTCTTCCACCCTGCACCATTATCCAGGCTGATGAAGCGGAAACTTGCAGACTCAAGCTGCGAGAGAAACTGGCGGAACTCTTCTGTGCGGAAAGCCGACGTCCACTTGGTAACAACCGCGTTAATGTTGAGCTCCCTCACATGTATATTGGCCGCTAGCGCTCTCCAAGTCTCATTCATAAGAGCTCTCCACTGCCATTCCTCTTCACTCTCACGGACGAACTCTTCGGTTTCCGCGTCTTGGAATACATATATTGACCCCATGTCAAAGCCGGATGCATCCCACGCTTCCTCACTGTCAAAGTCAAAGTCAAAGTGGACATCGACAGTCCTTAAATTCGGAGTGAGATGGCCTTGCAAGACCTTGGCTGCGGCTGGCGGGAGGGCGGGGGCCGTGAATTTGGCACTGAGTCCGCAGCCAGGTTTTAACTCGATGCTGGTTGTGTACCGGCCGTGAGCCTCAACGGCGCTCAACACGGATTGCGCAACCCTCTCGTTGTTGGTGAGGCGAATCGTACTGAAGATGTCTGGCGCCAATTGAGCTCTCCAATACTTGCAAGTAGCACTAAGGCTGAATTTGTCGCCGACTTCAAGGAGTTGGAGGACTTGAAGAGTCAATTCCTGTGGAAGAGCTGAAAGAGACGCCATCTTGGATCTGCCTGGACGCGTGCATGTACGCGAGCTGGAGCTGCGTCTTGCCCATCAAACTAAATACCTTGAATCGCAACACGTAATCATGTGATCGTGATGGACATGGTGCGCTGTTGCCTGGCGTGCCTGTTTGAATCTCGATCATCTCGAAAGCGGCATGTTTAGGCAGAGATGCAACGCTATACGATCTTACTTGCCTACGGTACCTAGCTCCGGTTGGTCGTAGGCAGCATCAGACTAAGCGGTTCCACTAAACGATGATCGTGAGCGAGGCGCAGTAATACTGTTGCGTATTGGCAATAACTAGACAAGTGCAACTAATAGCGACTGTTATAGCACTTAGATATATGCATTCTACAATGGCTATTTGATACAGACAGCTCAACTGGTGGCTCTAAAACTTGGAAAAGGTGGCGAGAGGTAAAGAGCGCAGCGTCTACCCATCTTATTTGGCCGAGTATCGCTGGGCCTCCCTATTATTGAACGTGTATTCAGTTTTACCAAAGAGTCATCTCCTTTGTCTTAGACTTGTTCGACAATCTCCCCAAGAGAGCTATTCTTTTGCCGCTGCACTTTCTCTGCATTGGCCCTCAATTTACAAAAAATCGTTACGATAGTTGAAGTTCAAACCAAGGCATTGCTTAGGAGGACTCAGCCTCTCCTCCTTGAGCCGCCGATGCACCGAGCCCTCTTCAGCTACAGCGCCGTATTTTTCATGCCAGAGTTTCTTCATAGCTTGACAGAGGAACAGATACTGATTTTCGGTCTGAACCATGCCGTAGCGCTGCTCGCGCAGGATCTCAACCGTGTCCTATAATAGATCGGACCCCTCCTGTGGCAGATCGTAGCCTGCAAGATCCCCAGATTCCAAATTGTTGATAAGGTGCTCAAGAGCAATAAACACGCTCGTTCGGCCAACGCCGTCGTTGCAATGAACAATGCGCGGAATAGACGGCGCACTACATTGCGACGAAAGCTCCATCACCTTGAGGAAGCTACCCAGGTCATCTAGACTGAAAGGACTGTAGTTGTCCCAGTTCTTGTAGAGAAAATGCCAGACTACACGCGGTTCTTCTTCTCCATGTACATGCAGCAACAGCTTAGTCTTTTCAGTCTCGTCGTTGTCAATCTCTGAAGAGACAGTGCTGAGTTTTGCCCTCCAGTCGTCGCCCCATAGATTTGACTTGTTAAGGTTCTAAGCCTCTCTGATCTTCGGATAATAGTGAGTGCCCATATATATCGTTAACTCCACCATGCTTGCCATTTGGACAATGACTGCCGGTGAAGAGGTTTGTTCCGCAACCATGCGCCAGACGTGGTCAATTGACGCTTCAGTAGGTCCTCGCATCGCGATATAGCGCAGCGGAGGTTGATCTGGATGAGATGGAGATGCCAAAAAATGGGAGCGGCGTTGACGTAGTCGGAGGTATTTTCAGGCACCTGTACCTAAGCTTGACACGATTTTGGGCAAAAGGCCGGATGTCATCATAACGATCCATGTTTGTGTGGTTATCTGGCTGCTTGTAAAGAGCCAATTGCTCATATCCCAACTCCTCGCTCCCTATGACTTTTGCTCGTCGAGCCAGCTCGGCCCGGCTCAACTCTTGTAACTTATTTCTTATATCTGTGCAGCCCGGCGCAACATTAGCATTATGAGATCTTTGGTGATCGCATGGAACATGGAAATACTCGGAGGAGATGTTGCGCACCTTGCTGTGAGAGCGATAAAAACGCTGGCAAGACGGGCGCCGGCTGGTTGGCTCTGATAGTAGGGAGGCAACCCTTGCGAACTCTCATATCAATTCAATTAACCTAAGAGTGTCATTCAAAATGTTAGTAGCTATATTAGCAGTGCAACCTGAACTAAAGAATAAACCGCAGACTCGACAGCGGTGCCTGGCCCGAGACGGTGTAAATGGAGTCTTGCAACGAGAGCACCCTTTTCCATTGTCGTCTCCCATCGACGTGTCTTTGCTCGGTATGCGCGTTTTGTCCGATTGGACGTCTATTTGGTCTGAAGCTGCTTGAACATCGACCATAGTACTTGGCATGCGATTATTGCTAGGTCCTGGCTGCTCGGGGCTAGATTCTTGAGTAAAATGATCATAATAAATCGAGCTAAGGGCAGAAGTGCTAATAGAGCTGGCATCCGCCTTTATTAGATCGTCTGACGAGCCTCTTGGGACTGAGTATATCTGAATCGGAGGTGGCTGTGTCCCATCTTGAGCCTCTACAACTGTCGCTGATGCCATTGGTGTGGCAGGTGGCGAAAGGCCAAATTCTATCTCGGCGCCTTTATCAAGTAATAGATTAGCTGCCACTTCATATCCCCTTTCCAAAGCCCATAATAGGGGCGCCTGGCCAAGAGTTTCTTTAAACCAAGTCTCTGCATCCTCATCGATAAGCAGTTGAGTTATGGCCTCATCTATGGTGTAAATGGTCTCCAGAGACCATGAAAGTGACCCTCGTATTGCAATGAGCTTGTGATATAGCCCAATGACTGGGCCAATAGATTCTATTTCTTCTTCAATGGCTTGTGCTGTGGCTCGTTTTCGCTCAAGCTCCAACACTTTTTCCACGAGAAGAATGGCCAAAGTAAAGATTCCATTGGCTTTCTCGATAATTATTGCCGGAATATTAGTTGCGCTCAGTGTAGCTTCAGATATTTGACCCTGTATGTATATTGCCATATCGCCTTTATTCTCGCTCTCGGGATATATCTGTAAGGAATTGTTTCGATTCCCGTGCAGATAACTATGACAGGTCAAGCACATATGGGCTTTTTTCGAGCTGCTAGATGAGGGAGGGATCAAAGCCTCAAACTCTTCAGTAAGACTGTCGACAATTTCTTGGCTGCATACTTCCAATGAGTCGATAAACAACCATATTTGGTCACACTGGCAGATTCTTGAAACAGCGATTACAAAGAATAGTCGCAGCACATCCGGGTCCCATTGCCATGCTTCACCTGTTTCTCTGCTTTGCTTGCGTCTTTGCTCAAAAGTTCTAACAAGTTCAGGTAATGCATCGGGTGCCTGCTCGAGAATTTGATAGAGCACAGATTGATAAAGCTCGCGCCGAGTATTTTGAAGCCCATCACCATTATTGCTGAAAGAAAAAGAGAGTACAATATCGCCAGTCCCAGGATTGGTGCTGTTTCGATGTTTTGCAAGAAGACGGTTTAGTAACGTGGATTTTCCTGAGCCCGGTCTACCGTTTATCCAGAGCAATGTATGGCGGCCGGCAACCCAGTCCAAATATTTCTTGTGCCGAAACACCCACTCATATGGGCTGTTCGTAATGGGATAGAAGCGATCAGACTTAGGGCTTGCTTCTGGAACGACCAGCGAGCTCATACAATCTTGAAAAGCCTGTGAATCCTCAATCGGATTATATGCACTGAGGGCCTCGGCTATTTTAGAGATCGACGGGGTAATATCGTGAGATTGTGGTGAAAACGATGCGATGAGCGATCGAAGATGCTCGTCTCTGAGGTAATACTCATCTGGCACAGGGGAACTATCATATACAGCAGAAGTGGGAAACAACTCCTTCCAGAGATCCGGGTCTGTATCACTTGGTAATGTCGGTGTTAGGAACTCTACTTGGGAGTCCATGTCTTCCGCTGTAACTGAGATTGATCCATCTGTCAAAACGTCTGTGATGCTTCTTCCTCGACTTTTGCAATCACAATCTTGTTGGTCACAGATTTCCGGAAATTCCTCTAAACCTTCGACATCTTCAACTTTGGCACTTTGGCCCGTCACAGCAAAGCTTTTGAGGTCATCGTCTTCATCTAAGATATCCTCTCGATACGGAGGAAGGAAGAGGGCGATATCCTGCATATGCTGTTTAATATGCTTTCGCAATGCTTTTTGAGCCTCTAGAGTATCAGAGTCTGAGAAGCGCTTTTCGATAACGTCGGGATAGCCCCCACAGAAAGGGCAGCTCTCAAACAAAAACGGGCCTTTGCGTCGACTGGCTTTCTTCATTACAGATTCAAGTTCAGCGGGAATATCTCCATGCTGTGCAAGATGGTGTTCAAAGCCCGTCTCATCAAATTCTTCGTGTTTCCCATCTGGCATATCGACGTGATAACGTTCTTCGAGATGGCTCTGCAAGTGATTCAGTAGGCCATCAAAAGAGTTGGATACATCAAACGGCGCTTTGCATTCCTCTAAGGTACAGAAATACGGCTCGAAATCATGAATGACATGTTGGCTGTCGTGTGAATCAACTAATCAGCAATGAGAATTCTTAGTATTTAGCTGAGACTTACCTCCAGCGCTCTTTCCCTGCCTCATAGGCACGAAACTCGAGTCGGCAATAGGGGCACTGAAAACCATCGCCGTGGAGTTTAGGAGGTGGTGGGAATCCGGGATGTCGCAGAGCCACAGAGGCTACGCTCTCTGCACGTTCTTGAGGTCTTGGCTGAGGCTGCACGTCGAGTTTGGTGTTCACGGTAGCTGAGTATACGGTGTGCTGATCATGTGAGACGTGTTGAGTGGATGTATCTGCATCTACTTCCTTCGTAATGAATACATGCGTTGGCTTATCGGTACCTTTCGATCCGGACGGAATTGCTGGTGAGGAATGCGACTGATGCACAGTCACTTCAACGGCTCTCTTCTTTTGATGCTCCGCCAGATAATCAAAGCGAATTCTCCGCCTGGCAAAAGATTCTCCTATTCTTTGTCGAAATGCCTCAGATGCCGACGGGAAATAGCTCTTAGCTGCCCGGGTTCCGAGTTCCTTGTACGCTTCATAGGCCCATTTAGGGCCTTCCTTTTGTCGATAGAGTTCTATTCTCTCCTGTCGATGTTTTGCTCCCGCACGGTCAATTTGCAGCGCGTGACCATGCAATCGATCAATTGTGTCTTCAATATGTCTTCGCAGCGCCGTCTGGCGTTTCTCAGATGCCGAGGGAGCATCGTTAGCAACACCGCCCACTTCCGATCCCTCAGAAGAGGAGAGAGACAAGAAGGAGAGAGAGGACGAATCTGAGTGGGTATCATCATCCGAATCATCATACGTGTTGGCCAAATATTTAGGGCCCTTGTCGGGCTGTAGCAGTTCTGGCCGTTGTTACTGTAGTTAGCATCCATCAGAAACAGCTCTTTGTATAGTATAGGTAAAGAGAAGGAGGCGACAACCTGCGAGGTCATGCTCTAATGATTGGAGCAACTGCTTGAGAAGCTCAAAAATTCCCGGTACATCCTTTAATCTCACATTGATGGCTCTTAGACCCTCGCCGTAGACTCCAACCTTGCTGCACCATAGATTAAATTCAGCAGATTGACGAGAAGCCCAAAATCCTTCTCTAACTTCTGTAGCGCCCTCTTGGATTTCCTCTTCCTTCAAAAGCTCTTGTAGACGCATCTGGCAAGCCAGCGCGACTTGTCTGAAGCTTGAGGTGTCACCAGACATGGCCTGGAGTTGTCTTTTGATGTCCAGTGCTCCGAAAAAAAATGTCGCTTTATTCAAGAAAGAACACTCTGTTCAAGCTGAGTCTTGCTGTCCAGTATTTTCGGGAGCTTGACAGATTTGAGCAGTGGTGTGACAGCAGAGCCTCAAGTACATGCAGGTGGAGAAGACGATCCTAATGGCGGGGCAGCAGTATTACTGTACATGCATGAACTCAAAGCATTGAATGAAACTTCAACTTCGATTCTCACCAAGCTACGCTCATCTGGCCATTTCTAGCAATTCAATCTTCTCGCATTGTTTTGTCACATTCCTCTGCTATAAGAACGGCATATAAGTCTAATGTGGCAGCTAGAGCTTCTCTCTTGGGTCGTCCCCGCGTTTGGGGCACTCGCCAAAGAGTTCTTGGACAGCGGGCCAGACGCAGATCTATTCCGCAGTGCACAGGACTGTTACTCCGACTTGGTAAACATAGGATTGGCAGTATCCACGTCCCGCGGAGAATGGGTTTCCGGCCTTGAAGACGAGCAGATTAGCAGGCTGTTGAAAGCCCTCGAGAGCCGTATCCCTAATAGACGGGCGCCTTTTATCTTCTCCAGGCCGAGCAAAGTATGCTTCAAATATATTAATTGAGGATTTGTGATCAAGGTGGCTCACTATCATCGAACAGGTAATTGATTTGCAACATGATAAGTCGGGAAAGTTTCCTCGCCTGGATAAGCTTGCCGGATGCATACGGTCGGAAGATTTAGGAGGCTATGACGAATGCTTCGAATTGCAGGGCCAGTCAAGCGAGCTCCGCCATCGATACCTGAGTATCATCGGTCGCAGCACCCCTCTGTTTCATAAAGAAGAGAAGAGGTGTAAAGCAGAACGCGACAAATTTCTCAAAAGGATTAGAAGGGCCACAGAGCATCTTCTGGACGTGTATTTCCGGACCCCCTGCGGAATGGCGGAGGAGTTTGATCTCTCCAGGCACCCCAGCTATGGTATGAAAGAAATAGCTGACAGAACTTATTGCCTCTTAGAGCGACATTGGAAGTGTCATTGCGTTCAGCGTATCAAGCCATATGGACTGAGAGAGGCGAGGCTTAATCTGTTTACGCACCGCCGATCAGCATCAAATATGGAACAACGAGAAATCACGGCACATAATACGCTCGCCAAGTTTGAGGTTCTATTACCTGTTTGCAATGATAAAGTCGAATGGAAAGTGACGAACGTTGAGGTCGTCAAACCTCGGTGAGATAAAAGCCTACAATATAGGAACTTACAGTTAATTCTCTAACTTAAGCCCAGACTCGAAACGTCGGTATTAAGAGCCCGTCAGTCGGTCAACAATGACATCTGCCATCGGCTGTCGAAGAGTCAACACTTTCAAGTCGACTTCTTAGCCCAGAATGACAAACTCTGGCACCTGAAGCCCAGGCCTTCTGAGGGTGCCAACTACCACACTCAGATGGAGTCCCTCCAACAGCTCTTAGGAGATGGCGTTTCAGTTTCAGATTTTCCAAGATATGCGCCAAAAGACAAGCTTATTCTCTGCTACGTTCTAGCCAACTCTATGCTCTTTCTGTATCCAGGTTCTTGGTTCCAAACCGCATGGAGCAGTGACAAAATCTACTTCGTTCGCCATTTCAGCAACTCGACGTCGCCAGCATTGGCGTTTCCATATCTGTCTGTCGCATTCCAACAAGCTCAAAATACTCCGCCGAATCATATGCAGTACCACTCTCATCCCGCAATATTAGCCCTTGGCATCATCTTTTTAGAGATCGCCACAAACGCCAAATTTACAAGAAGGTCGCAGGAGCCAACTGCATGGGAGCAATTCAATAGCGACGGCATGCAAGCCTTGCAACAACTCCAAGAGCTGGAGCGCCAAATTACTCGCGACCGTTCCAAGAGGATATCTCGCGCGTTGATCAAGGCCATACGTTCTTGCCTTATACTTGAGCCGCCATCAAATTTCGCATGCAAGGTACTGTCCGAGGAGGGTCCAATCAGACAATACATACTATCATGCATTATCCAGCCTTTGGCGTCGGATCTCCGTGATGGATATCAGGTTTCCTTAGACAAACTACATGATGAGCTGATGCTGGAAAAGCACACTGAGGATCTTGACCAGCCAGCCGTTAATAAAAGGTCACTTTCAACAGCAGCAGACATGAATCTGGCTGAATTAACTGGTATGGCTACCCATCATCAGCTTGAATATCGTTTAACTCTTTTTGTGCGCCAGAACCAGCAGTAAATCATATAGAGACGCGCGAATTATGCCTTCTCGAGGGGAAGGTGGGCAGAGACGTGCGTCCCGAAGGTGACAAGTTAGTGATGAAAACGGCAGTGAGTTCAATTAGACGACCGATAACTAATAGAGTCATTTAGGAAAAAAGCAGCCGATGCGTGGTTCGAATGGCACATGGATGCCCTCAGTCGGATAGAAAATCTACGCGACGCTCGATCGCAAAGAGTCAGAATCGCTATTCTAGACAGCGGCATCGAGCTTTCACAGGACCAAAAAGACATGTACGATGCGAATCCCAGATTCGAATATCGCAGCTGGGTAGGGGAAGATACAGAATGGAAAGACGACGTTGGACATGGCACGCATCTCGCTGTTCTCTTACGCAAGATTGCGCCGAATGCTGCTATCCACATGGCTCGGGTGTTTAAGAAAAGACCTCACATTGAGAAGTCGGCACAGAATATTGCTGAGGTGAGAGCCTTCTCTATAATTACTAGACTATCTCTAATTTTATAATATAGGCCATACGGTACGCTGTAGACGAGTGGAAGGTTGACATTATTGTCATGTCCTTCGGATTCGGAAGCAAAAATGAGGTTATATACGACGCCATCAAATATGCCGCCTTCAACGACGTCCTCATGTTTGCGGCTGCTTCCAACGACGGCAAAAACCGCCCTGACGGAGTCGCATGGCCAGCCATTGACTCGCATGTCATTTGCATTCATTCCGGCGACGGTTACGGCAATCAATCTTCATTCACCCCAAGTCCAAAGGAGAATATGAGGGTCATGGTCCTTGGGGAATGCGTCAGGTCAGCGTGGCCGCCAAACCTGAACCTGCCCGGAGATAATAAAGATATGAGCGGTACATCATGTGCGGCGCCGATTGCTGCTGGAGTCGCGGCAGTTATTCTTGATTATGCGAGAGGATTTTTGTCACACCAAGAGTGGGAGAGTCTCCATCGAATTGATTCCATGAGGCGTATGTTTGAACGACTCAAGGATCCCGATAGCCATTCTGGCTACTGGTGGATCCAACACTGGGGTTTATTTGACTCTAAGCGAGACGAGTCTTGGATACAGGGAGAGATTAAAGGCTTCCTTGTTTAAAACAGCAGTATGGAAGTTTTTGATTGAGGAGCAAAAATGAACCTTGATCATTTTACTTCTTCTACTACTTCTACTAGATTTACTGCTTCTACTTATTTACTACTTTTGCTATCTTATCTACTTCTATTATAACTACTGCTTTTACTATATTTATGGATGTATTTATTTTAAACTTTTTTTACCTACTCTTGCTTTAATTCAATGAGATGTAACTGGATGCTACCTACATGTATGAAGAGCGATACATGTGCATGTACTAATCGCTGCTGACAGTTTTCAGCCCAAACCCCTCCCAGCAAGCAACATCACATGACTACCGCCGAGAAGGATATACCTTGCTATCTGCAGAAGAAAGTCTTGCTAAATTATTAACTATTGAGGAATTGATACGATGGGCAAATTATACTATTTTCAAGCACCGAATTTCGACATTAACCCTGACAGCGATGTGGCGCCAAGACTTGGAAGCATCTTTTCCAACCTTGAGTTACTAAAAGCCCCGCTTAATCAACAAGAATTAATTGCCGTTCCAAAACATCTCATGAACCAAAGCGTCACCGCCGACTTTGATGAAAAAGACATCCGGGGCTTCCAGGCCCATGCTGATCTCAATGCCAACGGTGTCCAGGGAATCGGCTTTGGAGGGTCTACGGATCTCATCTACGCCTTCGCCCGTGATAAGGAAAACCTGTATCACTGCGAGTTGCTTGAGACTCTTGAGTTCGAGCCCAATCAAGATTTCGTAGCTGAGAGTATTCGAGCATCATTGAGAGTTCAAAACTTTCTAGAAAATAGCCTCGTGGGCAGGAAGAGGGTATATATGATCACGGGATTGAAGATCGCCTCCGGGTTCTCTAAATGCACAAACGAAAACCATCACAGCGCAAAGCTTAGAGTTGCAGCGAAAGCTACGGTTCTAGGGGGCCTAGGGCTCAACTTAAACGCCTCTAGTGCCAGAACAGTATCACAAGGCCGTACATTAAACAGGATTGTGTTTGCGTATAGAGCTATCCGCATAAAAGTGAAGCGGGATGGTGAAGCTAGGTATAAGTATAAAAGCGGCGGGAAATATGGCATTGAAGACAACGATGACGATGATGAGGACGATGGTGATGACAATGATGAAGACGTTTGGGAGCTCCAGTCTTTAGAAGAAGCAGATAGACTAAAGGATTTCCCCGATTCTGTTAAAATTGACATAGCAGGGGCATTAGTGGACGAGTAGGGATAGAAGAGATAGTATCAGTGGTAAAGGTACCTGAGCTGATAGAACTGATAGAACTGATAAATAATAGAACAGGCAGATGTAGTTGAACTAGATAAATGCTATCAAATGCTACTCACGGCCATATAATGGAGATAACAGTAATAATGTCGGCCTCTCCCACAGCTGCCTCTCTTAATCCCACCAATTAAACCCAGTGTCATTCTCCAAGATATTCTTCAAGGGCGTCGCCAGTGTGCGAATGTACTCTGCATGACTATTACTCATATCCATCACCAAGCCGGTAGCCGCGTTCACAACATCCTCATCATGGTTTTTGCCCAATCCTTTGTTCAAGGCATTGCTCCTGTTCATCATGTCGACTGCGAGCTCCAGCCGAAGGTGATCCACCAAAGTCACATCGTTCGCGCTCCGTCGTGCAGGCTCAGAACCCAGCACAATGGCCATCTCAGCCATTGGCTCAACTGTTCCCAATTCCTTCTGAAGTTTGTTGAAACTCTCAAAGTACGGAGTTCCGCCAGACACAAATTCGTCAAGGAGCTCTACGACGCCATTCACACATCTGGCTAGAACCGTCTTGGCCTCATCCGGATTCGTAAGCTCCTGCTTGGGCAAGTTCAGCATCTTCAACTTGAGTGGCAGCGTGTCAGGAAGAACTTTAGGCTCGCGGTTCGAATCGGCTTGCCATGCGGGAGTTCGAAGACTATTTATCCTGTCCACGAGGCGCCTCCATACGGGACTTTCAGGGCCGATTGATGATGTTTTGTCTAAGAACGACGCATATTGAGAAGATAGACCTTTTGTGATGAATGTATCCCCAAGCTCGAAGATGAACTCTTCCAAGGACTCGTAAAACGATCTTGACTGCTCACGGTCTCGCATATCCAGATTCTTAGGGCCTAGAAATATAGAGACGTTTTCAAGAGTTTTGTTCATATATGTATAGTGGTCGCTACTCCACAGGTTGTACCAATGCTTGCCAGCATTAGACCTGTACAGATCGTTGTCATCTTTGACGGCTTTATTTATGCGAGTCAGCCAGTCGGGAGGATTCATTTTCATCAATGTGTATCGCTTCATCAGATCGATGTAGTTCAACGAAGTCTCCGATTGCATTAAACCGAGTATAGTGTTCAGTGCTGCCGGGAATACCGGGATTGGAGGAAGCTGGGCGTTGTCTGGTATACGGAATCCATTCGTCTTTAAGAAAAGGTCAGTCCACCGTCTGTTGCTTTCTGCTGATGAGTCCAGTATTAGATATTTGAGCTTCGTTAACGTTCGACCTTGGTCAGAATGTAGGTCCATTTCACGACCCGCCAACAGAATCATATCCATGGTCGGAGGATTCGGAAAGTTCCCAGAGCCGTCTCCCCATGCTTCAGGCAACTCATCACCAGATTTCAATGCATCCCAGTCCACAGCTGGCTGTGCTTCGTGAACTGAGGACGCCATCGGCGCAGCATGCTTGAACAGGGCGTCAAGTATTTTCTGCCTCACCACAGGGCTAGTCGTCGCACTTAATGCCTCTGTAAGCGCTTTGATAGAGGAAATACGGATATCCACATGAGTGGCTCGTTCAAGAATTCGAATATTCAAACCCACTGCGAAGCTCGAATCAACAACCGGACATTCTCTCAGCAGTTGCGCCAACATTTTGACAGTCGTGACTTTAACCAATGGCCCCTTAATTTCCGATTGATTGGACTCTTTTGCCTTCCGTTCCTGTTGTTCTTGGAGCTTATCTAGAATAGCATCTGTAAAGCTCTCAAAGAATCTCTTCGCATCGGATGGAAGGAAACTCATAAGAGTCCGTGGACTTAGAAGCAGTCTGTGCCATGCACTTGCGTTAGGATATTCCAGCACAAACTGTTGAACAAAAGGAAATGCCAACGAGGGATTATTCCCATCCAACATGATCCGAATTACATATGAAAAAACCTTATACGGCTTTTCTGACTCGGGCTTCTTCTCTATACTCTCAAGAACTGAAGCTGCTAAGCGAGCGAGCAAGCGTGTTGGCATGTAAGAACTCAGGTTAGCCAGCATGGTATGAATTTGGGTATCCTTGGCTGCTTCTCTGTCAAGAAACTCTTCGTCGAGATATACGGCCGGAATGCGCGTCGTGTCGGCACCAGGGAACGGTGTCTTCAGCAAAGAAATATCTGACCCGTATTTCATATTTAAAGCCAGAATTCCTGCTGCCACAAAGGCATCCGCTCCTCTGCCGGTAAGCTTCCTTCCTGTGGTATAGGCTGACTGCCAGAATGAACAAGGACGTTCCTTTTCCGGGATAACTACCTTGACAGCGTCAAGGGCGGACGATTTCGAAGATCTGTTTGGGTAGAAGACCGTTGTTTCTGGCGATTGAGTGAGCAAAACATCCAAATAGGTTATTGCGATAGATTTGCTTTTTTCAGGCTGCGCTATCTGGTTATAATCTGGATCTGGATTCCACTCAATTGGATGCATATCTTCGTCGTTGTCAGGAAGAGATGGCTCACGACGTTGTTTAGCCGATTCCGATTCATCAATTTCAAGCTCGTCTCTTTCAACATTAATCCGAGAGTCACAGAATATAGGGCACCAAAACCGCTCAGCTTCTTCCAGAGACATACGGCCCTTGGAAAGATTGACAGTTGCATGCTTCCAGGCCTTTGTAATGCGCTCTTGGCGCTGCATACGCAAAGGGAAATCTTTATAAGCCGGACTTTTACTATATTTCACTCGTGGAGAGCGGATATATAGCCGCAAAGCCTCGCGCCAACTGTCTATAAACTCTCCAATGGCCGTTTGAGTTTCCTCATCTACCTGGACAGTCGCCATTGCTTTATCGACATCCATAAACACGATACTCTCGATTCGCGATCGTGTATAAGGGAGATAGGCCATGGCCATACCAAAGTGGTCAGATAGATGTTGAATAGCAAGGCCTTTAGGCCAAATCTCGCCGGCTGTTACTATAGCGGGAGTGTCACGCTTTCGACGCTCCTCCCAAATAGAGTCGTGAAATACCGCCAAAGCATTGAGAAATCTGATCGTTGGTTCCCGCATAGTTTCAGGTTTACTGACTAATCTCCGAGATACCGTAGCATAAGCCTCGGCTTCCTCGAATTTTTCACCCACGGGGCTAAGAAGAGTCGATATCATTTTCTTCAGCATGTTAAGCGTCGGCTCCCAAACAGCGTCAAAGAGTGCATTGTCGGATATCTCACAACGATCTTGAAAGTTATTGACCCAATTCATGCGGCGGGATACGGCTCTTCTAATCAAGCCAAAAGTGGCCTGCCAATTGATGGGGTAAAAACTCGGTTCATTTGCAGCCATGATGGCAGTATCGAAAAAAGTCTGCAAGATTTCATTCGCAGAGTGTATTTTCTTGGTAAGCTGTTCCAGAGTCAACACCAATGGGGTGTCTCTGTTAAAATGTAGTACAGCCAGAAGGCTGATCCCCTCATGCCTTGAGATGTGAGTCGGGCTGTATATTTCTGTGAGAGCGGATGTATCTTTGTTGAATCGCTGTGCCCAATGAAGTGTTTCCGCAAGGAGATCGAGATCTCCTATTGATATACAAAGTGCAAGGGCTGCTGCGCACCACTGCGCTCGCGCCTCCGGGCTACGGCCTTGGGTGGCCTTTTTCATCCTCTCTGGCAGCTCCTTGAAGCGAATCTCCGACCTCATGGCATCCAATTCTGCCGCCATGGATGGGAGAGCTGCCGGGTTCCGGTTCAATAAGAGAGCCTGTACGATGTGGTGGTCGGCTGAATGCCAATCATCTACATCTCGCCGTTCAAAGTAATACGTATAGCCATAGGCAACTGTGACAAAATTTCCTGCTCGTCGGACCTTCATGAACAACGGAAGAGCTTCCTCTGCAGACAATTCGAAAAACATGCCTGCCGGCCAGCGTAGTGTCGATTTCTGAAACTCTGCATGATCCAAACTATCAGGCTCTCCGATGTCAAATTGATGTCCGGCCGCGTTCTTCAGAAATAAGCGTAACAGCGGATACTTCCGTGACCGAGCAGGTTTCCTCATGAGTTCGACAAGTTTAAAATTATTCACCACAGCCTGAGGAAGAACAGAAAACAGAGTAGCTAGCATGTCCGTATAGTCAGCCTTTGCTCCCGAGCGGTTCCACACCTCGACCAAGAGATCAACAAGTCTTCTGTAATGCTCGACGTAATTATCAAAATCTCCACGAAATGCCTGACGTTCTTTCAAACAGCTGACAACACGGCTCCAGAATTGCATCGTCACCTCACTTGAGATCATTCTGTTGGATAAAAACCGCTTGGCCAGTGGATCAATAATTATTTTCAAGAGATCACCAGGAGATGCTCCAAGCAGTGTTTCACTCTCTGCGAACTTGTGCAGAATATACAAGCCGTAGTCTATACGACTGGCAGCAAGAGGCTTTATCTCCTGTAGAAACTCCGAGACGGTGATCTCGCAGTGCCGTAACTTTTCGGTGTAGTAGTGTTCAAAGAACTCTTGATCCGTGGTCACAGAGTGGCTGTACCCCTCTGGGAGTTGACGCTTCATCTTTTGCCACTCTACTCTAAGCGCGCCGCTGCAAGCTGGGATAAGCTTCACATACTCGCTGCGCAATGGACGGCAATCAAATGGACCGCCGTCTGTACCAACGGCAGGTGCAGAAGTTCTTTCATCATCTCCCCATAACAGCGCCAGAAGTTCACCCATGGCCTTCTGGCGCTCCTTTCGTGCGCTTCTCGCACGGCCAGTATCTCCAAGTAAGCTAAAGAGAAAACGAGCATGGTCCAAGTTGAGCTTTGCTGCCAGCTGAGCAACTCCAGAAGCACCACCGGCGGCCTCCCACGCCTTGGCAAATGTCTTTTCACGGCGCAGATGGCGATAGAAATGTTTGATAGCTGAGCGCTGAGCATCAAGACAAAGTTCCTGGTGCATAACTGCGACAATTATGGTGGGATCGTTGGTGACCATGGGCCATAGTGAGAGGACAATGGACGGGAGAAGATCTGATGCCACGAGCGTTACCAGCTCAGATGTGAGGGAAGATGCGGCGCCCGGATTGCTGGTCAAGACATGCCGTAGATGAATTGCCTGATCTCTAGGCGCACAGCGCTGAAGAAGCTTCAGGTCAAAGAATGTTGTGTTCTCCATGGCGACTTGTTATGGCGGCACTTTTGCCAGTACAAGATGAAGCCAAAACTGGATGTTGCACGGTGAATGGTAAGAGTCGTGGCAGCGATAGTATATGTGGTTTACAAGGGTTCTTATCTCAGTCACAAGCATAATTTTGTTCAAAGAAGCAAAGAGCATTCAACCTCCAAGTCAACCTCGTATTAAAGACTGAGGCTGTGTACATACTCTGTCGCTAGTTGTTGACTATTACTCCAAGCTTGAGTCAGACCTGTACGAACTAACCAACGTTTAGAAACGACCCCGCAGCAGGAGATTTGGAAGCAGCATTTCGCGACGGTAGATCGCATGAATTCTTGGTTAGAGCTCTTGGACTTTTGGGTGAAAGAGAGATTTTAGGTTCGCATGAGAATGAGTCACTGCTCACCGCGAAATAATTGGATGTCACTCCTTAGCCAAACGCCCGCATGGCGAATGTCCGTTGATCGAAAGCATCATAGACATCAGCTCATTACGTGTACATGGATGTTGGCTAAATGCAATATTTCCAAAAGCAGGCAATCCAATGCATCTGAAATAGGTTAACATGAGCCCTTTCTCCAAGTGACCGCGTCTGATAGTATCAAGGGTGTATATCGATATATATTTATTTTCCGTAAGAGAGCTGCATGCACATGAACGCAGTCTTCAACTGTTGTCAGCTCTGCTGGTCTACCTATGTAACCCACAAGAGACTTTTAGCATAGCGCTCTAAGCCCGATGTAATAGCGGAGAACATTCCGAAGTGTGACAAAGAGATTGCCGAAGAATTAGCGCTGTAGATTTCCCTTTGGCGTTCATTGGTCAATGTCTTATTAGCTCTATTGCAGCCTGTGCTCGCGGTATTTAGCCATCCGCCCAGGCGACCTCAGGCGTATTTCCCGCACTACGACGTCAATTAGCCAGCGTGACTGAACCCCTTCTAATCTCAATCGCATATCTAGTTGCCTGTAACACAGTTGAGTATATATTTACGATGCGATCTGAGTATTAACGCTATGAGACTCAAACATCCAGCCAAGCCTCCATTCCTCTTCGCAAACATGCGACAATAGTATACACAATTTACTTGCGATAGAAGCTCAAGATGAGAAACACGCATCTCTCACAACTTCGACTCTGCTTTGCCCTTCCACTTTGCCATCAACTTCTGCACCGCCGCCCTCGGACTTTTCCCATCCACAAAGCCAATAAATGGGCTCCCAACCTTGTACCCCAGCATGCCCACCAGCCTCTCCGGAATATCGTCTAGCTTCTCCCAGTCAACCGCCAGAATCATGTTCTCCATGGGCCGGATCCAAGGTTGGCAGTACTGCGCTGTCAGCGCCAGCCGGGGCTTGTCGCTGGTATTCGCGCCGCCGCCGTGCCACAGCGTGCTGAGGAAGTAGATGATGCTGCCAGCCGGCATGATGACGGGAATGGTGTCCTTTTCGGTAGGGATGCGATTTGAGTCCCAGTTGTGAGAGTCGGGGACGATGACAGTTGCGCCGTTGGTAGCGGTGTAATCGTCTAGAGCAATCATGACGCCCTATCATTCATTCTCCAGAGTTGAGCATTTATCCTTCTGAATCGTGCATAACAAAGAAGCAATTATGCATAATTAATGAGGGGGGAAAAAGGACTCACAGAACCAAGTGGCTTATGCGGCCTCTCCAGCGACGCAAACCCATGATCATAATGCAGCGTCTGCGCCGTCTCCCCAGGCAAAATATTAATGCTCTGAAACGAATTAAGCAGATAGCCCGCATCCAGAAAATAATCATTCAGTGCCAACACATCCTCGTGCAGCGCAAAGGCGTCGAAAATCCGCGACTTGTTTACCAGCGAGTACATACGCTGCGTCTTGTGGCCCTCGAAATTGTTGCGCCCTGCCTGGCCAGCAGGTCCAGCTGTCTTGGGGTCGTTTGTCAGCTTCAAGGCCTCAGCTTTGGCCGCGGCCACGGTGGAAGCGTCAAAGGCGTCTCGGATGATGACGAAGCCGTGCTTGTTGACCTCGTCGATGAAGTTCTGCATGCGGGCGTCTGGAGGCTTTGATGCGCCGAGGAGCCGCCTGTCAGCTCCGACCTCGTTGGGAATAGAGCCTCCATGCAATCGCAGGCTACTCATTTTGATGTATATGAACTTGAAATGAACGAAAAGAGACGGAGGGAAGCTAGTAGTAAGGGCTCGTGGTACGCGATCTCAGTGAGAAAACACTACAATTGTTCTGTGCGACGTGGAAGGGGGATGAAGGAAGGATGATTTCCGAAAACGTAGGAGTATCACTGGATCAAGCTATATATATACAGCTAGCTACGCATAAACTTTAAGGTAAACTAGGGTATTAATGGGTACCTATGCACGCGCGGATAACATTAGTAGACCAAGTGACAACCTTGCCGCATACACAACTACTTCCTAGGAAGTATTCCCGGAGCATCGCAAATAGACTCAAGCCATTCAACAGAATATACTCGAATATCAAGCTACATTTTCACCGTCTTGAAAAGTGAAATGAAATATTAAGAAGATAAACTTATACAAAGATTTTATAACAAGTACGCTTCATGTACTGAAGTAAACAAACTACAAAATCGCTTTTCCAAGCTCCTCAGTTAACTCCCTAGTGTCAGCCGCACATCAGGAAGCGGAGAAAGAGGATCCATCCCCCAGTAAGCCGAGGAAGTCTTGTTGTCGACTCGCTATGCCGAATCCAGGAAGCAATGGCATACTGTAGGTTTACTAGTGCTAGTGGCCAGCGCCGCATTCCAGCAGGGACGACATGTTCAGAGTCGTTGTTTACTGAACAAGAGACGTGGTTAAATAACGAGGGAAAAACGTTGATTGGATCAGAGTTGCTGACGTGCGACTTCAGCAACAAACCCAAATAAGCCACTAGCGGTTAGCGTTTCCGATTAGGCTACCCGTTGTCTGCGCTACACGTAGATGCGCCTTGGTATAATAATAGCCGGGATAGTTAAATGATTCATGAAGCTCTGGTAAAAGATTGCGTACATGTAGTTCTTAGGCAGTACTTAGTATCCGCCAACTACCAGATCAATGTTGAATAGCGTTATACATCATATGTCACATCGTCGAGACATGTATCATATCCTCTCGAAATTGGCCAATAGGTTTCGTCGAAATTTACCCGTAATCGATTCAACGTTTACTAGAAATAACAAGCAGTTATCTTATACAGCTTTTGGAAGGCTCACTGGCTAAAGCTCCATATGATCACATGAATCAAGAAATTCCCACCAGCCCAACCCAAGGGTTCAAACATATTCACAGCTCACTCAACTTGATAGGCACATAAAAGTTGTTTCAAATATAAAATATTCAATTCGCTCGCTTTTTATAGACAAAATGGGCTTTATACACAAAATTGCAACCCAATTAGCGTTTCAAGTTATATACAAGAAGATTTGACATCCCATTCCAACATTTCTCTCCGCCTCGTCGCCTCATCGTCTTTGGCCGCTTACTGAGAGCAGACGCCGTTGGAGCAGAAGTAAGGGTCAGAGCAGTCGTTGTCGCTGGCGCAAGTAGCGCCCAGGCAGTGTCCCTCCCAAGAGCAAGTGGTAGGAGGAGGAGTAGAGCTGCCACCGTTGCCACACTTGCCGCTGTTGCAGGTGAGGGAGTCGGAGCAGTCATCGTCAGAGCTGCAAGAAGCACCAGCGCAGTGACCGGCCCAAGAGCAAGTAGGGGAGCTTCCGGCAGGAGTGGTGGAAGAGGCAGGAGGAGGAGTAGTGCCGGAGCCGTTGCCAATGGCAGCCTTGATGGTCTTCTGGAAGTTGCCGTTCTTGACAGCGAGCTGAGCCTCCCAGAGCATGATACCGCCGATGTTAGGCAGGTTGAGAGCAGAGACACCGTTGTAAGCAGAGATGAGAGAGCTGGGGGAGACGTAGCCCTGGTCACCGTCGGCACCGCTGGCCAGAGCACCGATGAACAGAGTAGCGTTACCAATGCTCTTGCTCCAGTTCTTGACAGCAGTGTTG
This sequence comes from Trichoderma koningiopsis, assembly GCA_022985005.1. Classification (NCBI taxonomy): domain Eukaryota; kingdom Fungi; phylum Ascomycota; class Sordariomycetes; order Hypocreales; family Hypocreaceae; genus Trichoderma; species Trichoderma koningiopsis. Next base: position 1,305,275 of record JAJPEM010000006.1, on the reverse strand, counting down.
AAACCGGACTGGCCAATGTTGCAGTCGTCGTTGTTGTAGAACTGAACCCAGACGTAGTCGAGGAGCTGGCAGACGTTGAGAGGCTCAGAAGCATCGGGGAAAGGGCACTGAGGAGCAGCAGTAAGGTAATAACGCTTGCTCGTGTCCTTGGCAAAATTGGATCGGAAGCGTTGAGTCATGGCCAGGTAACCAGTAGGGTTGCCAGTCTCGTTGTCTATATTGCAGGGTGACATGTTAGAAAAGCGTTTCTATCACACTGGGACCCGCTTTACTTACCAAGATCAACACCGTCGAGCTTGACGGTTCCGAAGGGACGGAGAGTAGGAGTGGCAGTACCACCCAAAAACAGGTTCCAAATCATATCGGCAACCGCCTGTCCCTGAGAATCGCCCGAAAGGGTGACTTGAGAGTCGTTGACATCACCACCCATGCTGAGAATGACCAGCTTGCCGGCGGCCTGGCAGGCCTTGATGGCGGGAACCAAAGAAGTACCATCCTGGAGGTTGGTGGCACCGGCAGCCTTCTGAGCGGAAGAAGGGCCACCGAGAGTGCTCAAAGAAAGCGAGGGATAGCCACCGGCAGCAGACAACTTGTTGATGAAAGCCAAGTTGACAATATCGTAGGACGAATCCGCACACACATTAGCCAGCGTGGTCGAGTCGTCTTCGGCGCCCCAGTAGACGACGAGCTTGCCTCCGGCGGAGCGCTTCTCCGTGGGAGCTGCGAACGCAGCAGTGGCCAAAAGGCCGGTAGCAGCCAGTGCTTTGCTGAAAAACATTTTCGATATATGTATGTACGGTAAAAAAGAATGAAAAAACCAGGCGGCAAGATATATACAAGAGGCCTGTAGAAGATGACCAGATCTTCAGTTGTGCTGTTGCTGCTGTTGCTGAGTTGTCCAAAGGCAAACTTGCTGAATCAACAAGCAGCCGGCAGCAGCACATCTATTTATCATTTTTTCTCGATTTCCAAATCTCATTTACAATAGATGCCCAGGACTTTCTCGTAGTGGTGAAACGAAACAGCTTGCCGTGTAAGCGCGGCCAAAATAGAACGGCCCAATGCGGCAGTCGAAAATAGTTGCTAGTCCAGTCTAGTCGAGAATCCGGAAGGTCCAGGTACGGCTCGACCAGGGACGGCGTGTCCAGATGAGAGAAGTTTGACAATTGCCCCGGACATCGATAGTCCAGGGTCCTCGGTTCCTAGCGTTCCGAGCTAGACAAGCACTATGCCTTCGGAAAAGAAGCATACGAGCAAGATGGCGGGCTCTTCGTCACCATTATCCGAAATCCAATAAAGCCATAGCTTATCTCGAAGCGAGAGGCGCTCGCGCCGGAATAACGTTACATGATATTGCGATAAACGACTTTGTTCTCTAAGTACTTGCCTAAAAAGCCAACATGCAGACGACGAGAAATAGAGACACCACATCACTTACACGATGAAGAGGGGGTCGTCGTATAGTCGTATGGCCCGTCCAGTTGCAGCGGGAATACTGTATGCCAGCAACCGACAGTCCGTTTCTCCAGCCCCGTTGAGCTGCTACGGCCTAGAACATGTAGGCGTTCGTCTGTCACATGGAGACGTTCCATTCCGCCTGCCACGCCGGAGTTTTAAGACTAAACAGCAGTAACCCTGCCAGGGCAGCTCGGGCTGGCGACGAATTAGAGCTTTCTGTAGCTTGTGAATGTCGTTGTGAGACGCTATTCTGACCCAGGGACCCTCCCTTCGGCAATAGCGCTGGTGGGCATGGCGCCAGCGGCGACAGATTTGGCAGGTAACTAAGCACACGGCTAAGATGAAGCCCTCGTTGGGGGTCATCAGCACCGAGGTCCAGCCGGTTCGTGGTCCTGGACATACAAATAGAAGACATTTCTATGCTTAACAACTTGCCTAATGAGTTCAAGAGTTAAACTCAATGCCATTTTCCCGTTGCTTTAATTTCGAAGCTCAATTTAACCGTGTTGCATCCGATCCAACTAGTCGTGCGCCATGGAACGATCGCGTCGCATCGTGCCCAGCTGTCCATTTGTGGGATTGAGTTTTTCCGTCTCGAAACACGATCGGAATCCTCCAGATGAGATGCCCCATACAAGGCTGTATATCTGTATGACAAGGACCGTTCTAAATGCGTCATGCGGGAATGCCACTGGAAAATGCTGAAATTCGACCGTCCAAACAGCTGGCTCTGCTAGCCCAGACTTGTACAGTCAGCCGTTGATGTGAAACGAAGAACATGCCAAAACGGGTTAGAAATAAGAACGAAGCAGCCAATAATGGAGAGTCACTGGGCAACATAAGATGCTGTGGGGTCGCTTAAATGGGCCAGGGGATCGTGAGAGAACCACGTTCCTATCAGTTGGATTGAACGTTTGCTATTCCGCAATGGGGAAATGTTGTTACGCCCTGCTAAGGCAATTCTCATTGCAACGGCACGATTTCTAAGCCTTTATTGAATTCTTTCCGGAGGCATCGTAACTCAGTCACGCACCACCTTCCCCATGCGGTCGTCATGATTCCGGTGGTTAAGCACTACCTTTGGCAGGGAGGTTCAATACGAGGAAATCTTCAACGTCATTAAACTCGTCCATGCATGCAGAGTGCTGCATACCCCTAGTAAAATGTCAGTCGGCATAAAAAAAAATACAGACAGAAAGGAAAAGAAAAAGCAAGATACAAAAGGAGAAAGAATGAATTGTCTGCTTAAGGTAGCGAGCAGGTAGCATGAAACTAAAGATGAGATGTAAACAATGGGAAATGGGATGTTGCTCACTTATATGTCTCATGATTCACGTTATAGCCGAGCTCCTTGAGTCTCTGCTCAGTAGCCGTGCCCCATTCATATAGAACCACCGGGTCTTCATCGCCGTGTCCCATGAAGATGGGTGTATCTTGGTTGAAGTTGGTCCCGGGGATGAACTCTTTCAATTTATGGCTTAGAGGCAACCAGCAGGACAAACCAACGATACCGGCCAGTTTGAAGGGGGCTGTGATGCCAGAGAAGACACTCATGGCACCGCCCTGGGAAAAGCCACCCAGCACAACGCGATCAGATGAGATGCCCTCTGAAACTTCCTTCTGGATGAGAGAGTAGAGGTAGGCGCGAGACTCGAGGATACCGGCTTCATCCGCTTCACGAGACCTCTCGTCAAGGGTCATTTTCGATCCAGCGCCAAGAGATTTCTATTACACGGACCATGTTAGTTTGCATAGACACGCGTGGAAACCAGGAGCAGATACTCTGGAATACGAGTAGACTTGTGACAAGGTAAGGAGAGTCATACGACATCAAACCAAGCAGGCATAGAATAGCCTCCATTCTATCCACGACAAACCGTTAGCCAACAGATATTATATTACATCTCTTCCAGTGCCTGGCATATAAAAGAGAGAAGGTACGGGGGCGCATGGCACGCCAGACTCACCACTGTAATGGGCATGTTACGCGCATTGGGCAGGATGAATTTGACCTCATCGAGTCTGTGCTTGCTCTGCCACAGCTGCACGGCCTGGGCCCAGCCATGGCCGCTGTCTCCCAGGCCGTGAACGAAGATGACCGTGGCCGTGTGTCGGCTCAGGGCCGGGAACACCAGCGGAGCAGCCCGAGAAGCCATCGTAGAGTCGGGGTTGGCGAGATTGGTGGCGTCGCTCCGGATACTGAGGACGGAGCTGTTGCTGCTGCTGAGATGGCCAGAAACAAAATCTGAAACCAGTGAAGAGGGCAAAAGTACCAGAGCAACTGCTATCAATGCCGCCACAAGACTGAAACCAAACACGACGCTGCGGCTGAATCTGAAGGGCATGAGGGTAAAATTGCAAGGATGGCGAGCGCGATTGGTGGAGAAGGTGAGATGGAAGCGATCAATTCTTCAGCATGACTTGCCGTAGGGCTGTGATTGGCCGCCGCATCGGATAGCGGTCCCTTGTGCCGCTGCCCCTCTATAACGCCCCTGTAATTGATCTTTTGCCCCTCTTACGTAGATTGAAAACAGCAGCCTCGCATCAGGATACGGAAGAGGGCAAAGAACCGGAAATGATGGAGATGCAGGTGCACAATTGATTAGTAAATCGTTTGGATGAGTTATTATATTGATTAAATTGCATTCATGCATTGTGGATATATCCCAACCGACGAGCATCCCTTGAGGAATTCAACGCCTAGCTAACAAGACAGTTGAGAGTAACCGCTCATGGATTCCAAAGCTCAACTGGCTGGCACTCTATCTTCTTTACGCTTGTGAATTTAAAAGAGAATCATGAGATACTGAGGCGCAAGTATGAGCCTGGAGGCTGAACAAATAAAATTATCGTTTAATGTTTTTGTTGGCCTCTAAGCCAATCTTCAGTCGAACAAGGTTGTGTGCTATATGCATGACCTAGAAGATGGATTTTGCTTCCTTGAAAATTTCAATTGTCAGGTCAAGTTCTACAAAGCCAGCCATGACAGCTGAGTGCGCGGTGCGGTCACAATCGCTCTTAGGCGCTGTCTGTGATATAGTAGACATCAAATAGGCTTATTAAAAGCCTTCACTCCATTATATCGAGAATCGCCCCGTTCTAGGGTAGGTTTCGCCCAATTAAGTTCTTCCCTGCCAGACGTCTTTTCGGCAAATCATTCCCTCTTCGCCATGTTGTCTAAAGAAGTTTCTCATAACGTAAGAAATATCGTAACAGAATTCTATACTAGTTTTGTACGCGTAAAGATATATCTTTCAAAGGGATTAGATACCTGAAGCGCCATTGGTTTTTTTCTTCGTTCTCTCAGCTAATGAAATTTTCTAATTTGAAGACTGGTGCTTGTATAAGCGACGACTTCAGCATCCTCGTCTTGAGCCATGATATTTAGCACGAATAATTGACAATAGGAGACTCAAGGGCAAAAAAGTTGAAATGAAGCTACTAAAGTGAGAACATTGTTACTGTTTCCTGTAATATCGACTCCCAAATCGGCCATTTATTTATTATGTAGTACTTTGTGCCATTTCACTGGTTAGCTTCTGAGCCTTGTAAGCTCGGCTTCCTGGTGTCTGCGTCACAAATACGGCTTGACAAGCCCAATCCTCTCAGCATATCCCTTATTGACTCCGTCTGGGCATTCTGACTTAGGCCTAGCGATAAATTTAGCCGTAATTTGTAAATCTGCACGCATCTGAGCCACCTGCATGCTCTCCACATCAATTATCTCTCGCTGTAAGATCTAGGCTTTCCAGGTTGGCACAGCTCTGACGATCGCTATTACCCGATTTGGACAACAATGCGATGGATTCTATCTGAAAGCGGGTCGCAGGATTCCAATTAAATCTGTGCCCAGAATCCATGTCGATGGCGAGAATGTGCTTCATGTGAGACCTAAAGTGCGCTGAGCCTCTCCGTTGCGAAGGCCTTTACGCACATGTCTACACGCTATTGTAGTGTTGGGCTATGATGCTGTCTAGTCCGTCATGTATGAGTAGAGACGTCAGCAATTAACTAGTGCATGTTTAAGCCGTCGAGATGAGTAGAATCCTGTTTTACTCATTTGGACATCATTGCGATGTCCTCGCTATGAAGGAGTTGACTGAGCATTGGGAAGAGTTTGAGTATAAGTAGAGCACACTTTAGCATTTCATTATGATTTCAGCATTCTTCAGCTCCCATAGATTCATCATTCTCATTATCATAACTATATCCTTTTCCTCTTCCCTTTAATTTTCTTTATCCCAACTGAGGCATCATGCGTTTGTTTACTGCATTGCCTTGGCTTCCAGCATTGCTTGCTTTCCAAGCTAATGTGGCGAATGGCCAAAGCTCTACACCTAGCTGTACACCCAAAACTCAATTCTTCACGCAGCTAGTTGATCATAATTCGACTACAAATGGAACTTTTCAACAACAGTATCAGATAATTAAATCTTATTACAAGCCTGGAGGCCCAATTTTCTACTATCAGCAAGCCGAGACTGCAAGTTTTGCCTGTTTGGTACGTAGAAGAACAAATTTTTAGCTAAGTGTATTGCTTACTTTGCTTAGGAGAGAACAATTTATCCGGAATGGGCTCAAGAAATTGGGGGTATGGTGATTAGCCTCGAGCACCGTTTCTTTGGTCTCAGCGATGCATCAAAAAACATCACAGATCCCATCGAAAAGTACAAGTCTCTAATTCTTGAGAATGTCATGCTGGATGCTGTTACCTTTGTCAACCACATTAAAAATACTATCCCCGGTGCCAAGGATAGCAAGGTCATTGTTTCTGGAGGCTCATATGGTGGCTTTCTTACCACGGTGCTCAAGATGAATTATCCTCAAGTTTTTTTTGGAGCTGTGCCGTACGCTGCACCGCTTCGATCAATTGGAGCGAATTATCAGAACCTGAGACGATATGACTGGTTTGATTGGGTAAGCTGCTATTGGGAGTATTTCTACAACATTTCTTATACTAGTTGATGTAAACCTTAGGTTGCCCAAGTGTATTGGGACTTGTCTGCAGCGGCGGCCACCAAAATGCGGAATGCATTCACTTTGCTTGCACAGCGTTTCGAAAATTGTACGTCTACTAAGGCTTTGTCGATAGCCAAGAGTGGTTGAGAATTGACATTGACTAATATTTTCAAGTGGGAGAGGTAGAAAGTATTGCGAAAGATCTGAATCTCTGCACTGTCCCAAAGACGGCAGCAGATCTTCAGCAAGTGATGGGAGTTATTACTGCCAACGCACAACTAATCCCCTTGCTCAGTTACAGCAGCCCAGACGCAAATCCTTACGGTGCTACTCCTGAACAAATGGTCAATATTTCGCTCAGCGCAAAGAATCCAATCGACATTGTTAACGCAACTCTGACATTACGAAACCCGCCTAACTTAGTTCCTTGCATCTCCTGGGATTCTGATGACTCTTCCGAGGCAAGTCTTCAGAAGGCTCCTTTCAACTATCTTCTATGCAAATACTTTCCCTTGAGCACCAATGAGATTCTCAAAGGGAACATTTATCCCCCAACATCTGTTCAAACAGAGTCAGACCCTATGACCTGCGAGACACTGTACAAGATTGTTCCCCCAACCCAAGAAGAAGTTGAGGCAAAATGGCACATTTCACGAGCAGACTTGATCCAAGCGCCTCGTATCATATTTGCATATGCAGAAAATGATCCTACTACAGGTGTTGGTATCGACCCATTTCCTCCCTCGCCAGACCGCAATGCGTCTCGATGGATGATTACGAGCTTGGCCGCGCATGGTGAGGAATCTATTGCGTCTTTCTCGGGCGATAAGCCTAGCGTTGTACATGTAAGCCTGGCAAAACATGACCTGAGGTACTTCGGCTGACAGATTTATCTAGGCGAGAAGAGTGCAGCTGGAGACGATTAAAGAATGGCTTGGGCTTTATTGAGTGCACATAGATATACTACATCACTGGGGAACAGGGTTTTAGAGGGCAATCACATGGTGTTACGGCTATGAAATGTAGAATATCTATTCAACAAAGCCTGAACCTCTATTTGATGCCCTTCATTATCATCATCGACAAGCTATCCAAGTATTTCTCAGTATATGTTACGTGAAGGTCTCCCAGCAATAAGTTGATCTTTTCTAGAATCCAGTTTTTGCCTTTCTGATCACTCACGATGTATGCGATGATTAATGGTACCTGCAGAAATTGGGCTCCAAGCGGACTTGATAAGCGAGCGTAATCTAAGCACATGCAGATGCGCCGCGCAGTGTCGGCAATGATCAGTCGCAATCTTGGATTAGCCGCAAGGTTGACTAGACAGAGATCTGCAATTAGCAAGGCCATCCACCGCCATGTGTGGAATATAGCGCCCTCCTGAGAGTAGAAGTGGAAACTGAGTGGGAACTCGTCATCCAAGGTCGAAGATGCGCGCTCTTCAAATCCAAGATTATCTTTGACGCCTCCAGACATTACCCCACGAGGTGAAGCGGCTCGTAGCTCCTGTTGCAATCTTTTCGCATAATCTATAATCTCGTGTTTACCTAATTCAGGTGCTCCAGCTTTCCATTCTACAACATATTTCACAAGAGTAGGAATCTTGCATATACTCTCGAAAAGGTAGTCAACGCTTGAAAAGTGAATATTCTTGCGCTTCTCAGGGCAGATGTCTTGCCATTCACCCGTAAGTAAGAAGCAATGTTCCCCTCGGAGTAACGCCTCAACGACCTTGGAAGATATGTGAGCTTCCATAACGACAAGTTTGTGCGGATACCAGGATACTCACAATTCGGCCCCGTTGGGTGCGAAAAAGATTGTACTCAAAATCTGTGCAGACGCACTCTGGACCGCGAACGGATATCAATTTCGAAGCACCCCCGGCATGCGCTACGTATTGGTAAGGGCGCTTCTCAGGAGTCATCATCTATACAAGAGAAAGAAATTTAGCATCAAACTGAAAGAACGTAGAGAGACCGTCGGCCTTACTTCGTAGTAAGCCATCAACATTGTGGCACAAAGTGTTTCGGCAGAAGTGCCTAGGACGGGATCTGCAATTACATCCTGCAGGGTTTGGATAGCCCTCATATACTCAGAGCTAGGTTGATTGCCAATTTGACACAGCTGATTTGAGTTAAGTAATTGAGTGTGAGACTGCAAGAGACACTCTACTGCAATATCGAGGGCTGGGTTATGACCAAGGCGGCAGGGTATCTCGGTCATGTATCTGCCAAGCTGACATAGTTTGTAACCATCTTGGGGGGTTTCGAATGAAGCTGCCAACGCCGACGCAAGTTTCTCTTCTCGTGAAAAACTAGGCGCTTTGGGTGCAAGAGGGCTGGATCCCCTAGACGATGAGAAAGGTGTTGTCGATTGGTGGCGCAGCAACTGAAATTTATAGATCATTCCATTGTCATCGCCTTCTTTAAAAACAGGTTCAGCCTGGTTTTTGAATCGCCTGCGCCTATTCTTCGAATTGGGGGCTGCTCTTGAGGCTCAGGGATAGCGAATCGAGTATTTGCGTTGATAAATTGGAATTGGGACGGATACACGCATTCACGATCTACTCGTAGGCAGCGTTCACAGATTGGGCGGATCTCATCGCACTGCGCCAAATACAATGTCAGCGATACCACCTCTGAGCGCGAAGAATCTGGAGCTATCCTTCACCTTGATTTTATCCCGCCGACAAGCCTTGCACCCTGTGCTTCTTCTTGAGCCTCGATGCATTGCTTACAGGTAGTCCGAATTGCAATCGTCGAGCTCTAGCTAAAGCAATGAAATGGAATGCCTCGAGTTGCTTTAACGGGCCGAACACGATTTGAGAATGCTCGTTTCCGCGAGTTAAAGTTAGCTTGAAGGACATCGCTGGAAGATCTGCAGGATGGTACCATCGTTGAAATAACTTTAGCGATAATTACGATTCTTCTGCCTTGCAAGCTCGTTTGCCTTATCGTTATGATGCTTTACAGGGTCTACGCAAAGCAGTATGGCGCGGGGAATATGGCTATTACCCTTTGAGCCGTTTTAGGCAAACAACGCGGTCGCTGGTCGTAGTTCTTACGCCGAAGGATTTGGGGGTAGCGCGACATTACAACGTTCATAGGAAGTCGTGGTTTAAAATAGCACGTCATTGGACGCCCAGGTTTAGCTCGGACCAAAGGGCTGCATGATTTATTACATTTCGCAGCACATCGAATTCCTGGATGTCAGCTTCAACCGCAATCACACAAACATAATTGGCTGTTTTCGAGCTGCTATGCCCAAGGCTGGCCTTATAAGCATCAGCCCTATTCCCACATTAGAACACACCTAGCTTTGATAGTATACTCAACTAGCTAATTATAAATGCGACGACAATGCGCGCGTATACTCTTAGATACCATTTACCTGCCTTGTCACAGAGTTTCTCATTAGTCGAGATAGCTGTAGCTTTTATATTCGAGCGCCTATACAGCAGGCGTGGCATCTATTTACAATCACATCCTTTTGGAATGCTACATTGGAATATTATTCTTTAACACAACTTCTCTTCTAGGTCAAAAGGTGAAAATGAGTTCCTTGCTGGTAATTCTAATTTACTTGAAACTCAATGTATAGTACTTAATTTGGCCTGGTAAATTAGAGCTGATCAGGCACCACCTCGTATAAATAAGGAAAGCTATCAACACCCAGCTACAGCTTAATAACATAGCTCTATAGAGTACACTTAGTAGCAACAGTAGCAGTCATGGCCTATAATATAGCCGTAGTGGTTGATAATAGAACTACCCAGGATGTTGAGGTAACGCCCGCGCATAAACGTAATAGTGTTTTAAAGCGAGAGTGTCAACCTTTTTACATCGCCACGAAAGAAGCAGGCAGACTATGAACAGCAGCTCAGCGTCGGAGGTGGAGATAGCTGATTATTAAGTGATCTTGCTATGTGACTTGTAAGAAATTCAGGCGGCAAGTCTGATTTGTCCAAGCTATCTTATTACCATGTACTGATGTTGTATGCTCTTTAGAATAAGGTCTGTAGTCCGCAGGTAGCCAAAGAATTCGCTTGCCGTTAAGACATATCCAGTCTCCGTCGAAGTACAGGCATGTTTTGGAGGAATCTTCAGAGTCTCCCGTAGGTGATAGCCGAAGCGGTCGATTGTCCGCCAAAATGTATGCGCCGTCAGACGAGAAAGCCAAAGAAAAAATAACGCGGTTGCTGCCTTCCACGAACCGCTGCCGATATGTCCACGTGGTAGTATCCCATAAGTCGATGCCACTGTATGACGCCGAAGCCAATGTCTTGCCGTCGGGAGAGAAAGCCAGACACTGATAAATGCCCCTTTCTTCGTCGATACTCAAATTCCGCTGGTGGGTCCCTGTGGTCGCGTCCCAGATATCGATGCCGTGGTACGAAGCCGAAACCAGCGTCCTGCTGTCTGGCGAAAATGCTATGAAATCGACTTTGTTTCTACACATCTGCCACAGGGTGTTCCCCGAGGCTGCGTCCCAGAGCCATAACTGGACATTCTCGTCTTGTGACGACGTCGCCAGCGTCTTGCTGTCCGGTGAGAACATCACAATAGACGTCTGGTATTCATAAAGTCGTTTAGCTCCTTTTTGCGTCAGCCGACAGGTCCAAGTGGATGTATGCGTATCCCAGAGCTGCACATCGTTAGGCAGCGTCACGGCCAGAGTGTTGCCATCAGGCGAAAATCTCATAATAGGTTTGAAACCCGCGACCACTTGAGGGAATACTTGCTGGCAGCTCCATGTAGCTGTGTTCCAGACCTGTAAATTGTCGTTTGAAGTGAACGCTAATGCATCGCCGTCGGGCGAGAAGGCCATGGAAGTGACAATCTGGCTATTCCAGTCACTATGCCCCTTAATCGTATTTCGGCGGTTCCTTAAATCCACATCACACAGCCTGATAGTCTCATCATTCGAGGCAGAGGCTAGTGTCATGCCATCAGGCGAAATGGCAATACTGTTGATTCCGCGGTTATGTCCCGCGATTGTGGCCCAGATACTCTCCGTAGCTATACTCCAAAGCTGGATGACCCCTACATCTCCCTCAAAAGCTAGTATCTTACTATCTGGCGAGAAAGCTATGGAAGAGGCACTGTAAAGCTTTGCCTTGACTATTTGCCGCTGGCTCCATGAGCCTGTATTCCAGAGCTGAATGGTATTATTGTCCAATGATGTGGCCAGCATAGTACCGTCAGGTGAAAAGGCCAAATTTACACATGATATCTGGCCATCATGTGCCTCAAGCGTCTGCTGGTGCTTTCCATTTGCTATATCCCAAAGTCGAATGGATTCACAGTCCGATGCCGAGGCTAAGATCTTGCCGTCGGGTGAGAAGGCTACAGACCTGATCCGATTATTGTGTTCCTCGATTGTTTGTAGGCAACTTCCTAGAGCCACATCCCAGAGTCGGATCGTGTTGTCGTCTGAGGATGAGACCAGTATCTTGCCGTCGGGCGAGAAGGCTACAGACCCAACCGAATAATTGTGTTCCTTCAGTGTCCATTTACAGTTTCCCGTGGACACTTCCCAGAGTCGAATAGTCGTATCCTGTGATGCGGAGGCAAGTATGTCGCCGTCAGGCGAGAAGGCTACAGAAAAGACCACGCCTTTATGTCCCTCAAGCGTCCGAATATGGCTTCCCGTAGACACCTCCCAGAGTCGAATAACATTATACCACAAGCCGGCGGCAACTATCTTGCCGTTGGGCGAGAAAACCACTGAATTGACTCTACTGCCTGCCTCGAGAGTCTGGCGGTGTGCATCCCACTGAGTTTTAACCCCTTCCAACGTCTTGATGAACGGTAACCTATGCTTCCATTGCACAGACCTGACCTCGCTTGCCGTTGGGGTGAATACCAGCGCGGCGGCATATGCCTGTAGTGGAGCTCGTCCTATAATTGATGCGTGACTTCGAATCAATTTTTCAGCATCTTCTAGGAACCGAACTAGCGGGGATTTTACATTCGAGTTCTAAAAGCGATGAGCAACTGAAGGGGGTGAAGAGAGTTTTCGACTTACACGGGCCATATGCAGAAGCTTGCTTACAGACACCACGCCCTCTGAAAGGTTCTCCAAGAGAGACAAGCATTCTAGCCAATTCAAGAATTTCTCCCTCAAAAGTTTCAATACTGCTCCTTCATCCGCAAGAGCTCCCTTAAGTTTAACATTGTTCAAAGGTACGAGGTGAAGATGATCAACCCAGAAGACGCAGGAGTATCGTATTGAAGCCAGGGGATCCGGGTCTGGAGGTTTAATATTCTTCACTTTGAAGCCGCAATCGAGATCATACATATTTTGTCTGAGATCTGAAGATAACGCCTGAATCGAACACATAGCCAGGCCTTCATGCCCTTGCGACATCCCAGTAGGCCGGAGCCTGGGCTCGTAATTTTCTTGGAGATATTCTTTGGCTGACTGATGGATAAGGTACACCGTTTCGTCCTGGACCACCAAGAATGAACCGCATTTCCGTACAATAGTTGCTGGGACGTTGTCTGGCAACTGAGCAAGCACTTTAAGTTCAGAAAGGGTCAAGGGACGAAATGCGAGAGTAGCAGCTACCAACACGTTTTTACAGTACTCGCAGTCTTTTCTGAGTCCTTTCTCAATCTTGTCCATGATATAGTTGTATAACTGCGATAGTCCGGATGGGGTTTCCCCGACGATATCGAGAGCGTACATTCCGTCAACGACGATTTGATACCCATCTTCTTTGTCAAGCTCTTTGAAGACTAAAGCCACCCAAAGAAATGTATTCTCTGCTCGTTGGGTAATTTCCTTCTTCAATTGTTCCAATATTTCGTCAGTATATCCCGGTCTAGCCTTCAGCATGGAAAGTTTGTGGTCAATAAACGAATTGACTGGTTTCTGTAGTTTCTGGGAATCGAGCTCGACCAACGAGCCTTCCGTTTCTGGAGACTTAAGATCAACCGTTGGGCGACTTGAGACGAGCCACTTCACTTTGTCAGAAATTTTTAAGGAAGTGAAGATAAGCCTCTTGAGATCGTCCAGACCCTGCTCACACTCGTCAAGAGCATCAACCACAAAATACACCGGAGACAGCTTGGAATCTTTCAAAATACTCTCAAACACATCATTCAGAGAAATGAATGCTCCATCGCCTTCAAAAAGTGAGGCTCCTGCATTATCGTGCTTTGATTTCAAGTGAACCATCAAATGTGGCTGCTGCACTAAAAGTAACCAAATTATACTTCTCAAAGTGGCTGTAGCGGTATTTAAGGCTTTGACAGTGCCTTGGCAGAAAAAATATGAAACTTTAGGTGTCAATGCAGCAGATTGGTTTAAGAGCTCGCGGATGATGCTCATCAGAAGCATTGACTTGCCAGTGCCGGCGGAGCCCTTTATCCATAATAGTCGACATAATGGCTGGGTAGATTCGTCATTGCTCCACTCCGTGAATGCTTGGTATTCTTCCATATGGAAAATCCACTCGTTTACATCGCGGAGCAACGTATCTTTGTTTCTCTCAATCTTCTTCATGTCATCTTGCGGATCTACTACGAAGAGATCTCTGAGGCACTGTTTGTTCTTCTCATCCATGTTGCTCTTCTGAAGAACGACAAAGTCTTGAAGAGTTTGACGAAGGCTCCCGAGCACCTCGTTTATTGCTGTGGCATGCTGAAGGAGTTGCTCTAACATGTCTCTCTCCCGAAACTTCGTGTACTGGTCCATATCTTTACAAAGGGCATCTTCCCTTTGTTTAATAGTCTGTAAATCATGTTCCCAATGATCCCAGTTCGCAAGTCCACGGAGGAACTCATAGCCTCGGTGCCGGTAGTAGGAGCAAACGCTTTTCATTTGATACAGGAGGAGGGCCTTGTAAAGCGAAAGAATGCTCTCTTCCAGCTGAGGCCGGATTGCTTCGAACTCGTTGACATGATCCTTCTCCAAGAGGCATTCAGTCAGGGCGCAATACCACCTCATTCTAGAGACGACATGAGCTATGCCATCAAGATTGGATTTTGCAGCGTTGGCAGGATTCGCAAGGATCTGACAGGAATCAGCCGTTGAAATCTGCGCATTCCTTGGATGACACTTACCTGCAATCCAATGCAGACACCGGCCCATGGAAGCGCGGCCTGCGGAATATTTTGGACGGCGGCATCGACGAGTCCTTTTACAGAAACAATAAATTGCGTAACAGCACTCACTCCATTCGTAAAACTTGACGTTTGGGAGATTTTCGTTTGACCGCCCTCCACCAACTCCCTCATGAGATCTTGTCGTTTATTCCGATCGTCAATATTTGCTGAGACTTCGACGTCAGATAGCTTAGTCTCGAGGACTGTCGTCAGGGTCTTTATATAAGCCCTGACAAGCCTCGCAGTATCATCGTTCTGTGCGAGACTGTCGTAGGCAGCATTCCATAAGTCCTGAGATTTTGAAGGGCTTGTGGATTGTTGCTCTGCTGGCTCGGCCTCAGCCCTGACCGCTGCCGTGCTGCTCGTAGGGGATCTCGAGCTGTGTATATCATTTATTCGCTGTCCAGAAGGTGGCGACGATGTATTGCGTTTAAAAAATCTCCTAAGTCTACTCAAGCGTTTTGGGCTCTCTCTTCTATGCATGACCTCCCAGTGATATGAGGGTTCGAGAGTACTAAACGGAAGTAGTAGAAGCGTATGTAGTATCAATCGCAACGCGACAGTGGCGCGACGTATATGTAGTAACGCAAACGTCGGGTATCTAGATTTTGAGCACCGGATTTATGTAGCTTGGCTTAGAGAGAATGTCCCATAGGAGCTCAAGACAAAGCAAGAGAGGTTGTAAAAAGGTGTGAGCGAGCGACAGTGGGTTAAGCGAATGTAGGCAACAACATGGAATTTTGCTGCGACGGCTCAATATCCCACTGTAGTAAGGCGGCTATGCAGGCGGTCCCGCATTCTGAACTTGCATGAAGTACTTCCCAAGGCACATTCAGTACTAACAAGCAGCATTAGGCCTCAAGAGAGCATTGATTTGCTGGTACCGATGCATATAAGCACTCCGCACCACACACTTCGTAGATCCCGCCATTGAGTCGCGAGACCGACCTATATCAGCGGCTGGAACGTAACGCTGGAGAAATCATATTACTCGTGTATCTTCTTTTGCTACTATTATCGCCGACTTTGAATAGTCTATTGTGTAGTTTATAATACTATAGGCTAAGACTTTTCAAATCTTGAATTAAGCGCCGCTGTAAGCGAAACGAATCGCTTTGGCCAATTGTTTAGGCGCGTATTCAAACTGGCTCCTCATGCACATCTAATTAACGCCCGTTTCAGCTCTTCCAAGGAACAATTAGCTGATTGGCGATAAGGATCTTTACGTCTATAAGTGTCAAGCTCGAAAGAGCCGTAGAAACAACAAATCCCGGGTAAGCATCGAGATTTGGCAGATATGTCTCTTGATTCATACTGCGGCCAATATTGCTATTGAATTAGCACCTGCAAGACTTATTCTTACTAAACTCTTTTTTTTCTCTTTGCATTGTCAGCTTGGCTGCCGGGGCTGCATTCGCTGCCGCAGTCTCTGTGTCGATATTGTGTGCGCCTAGGTATGTATACTCCAAATATCTGGTATACTTGATACGAGACATTCAAAATGTTTTCAATTGCTTTCGGGATGATTACTATTTTTCATTACTTTGTTTAGCGAGTCTGTCTACAGCTTATCCTTGGAAAACTACATGCAGTAAGTGCATGTAGTTGGACTGCGCGCATACTACTGGTAGTACCTAGGGGATCCTCCGGGGAAGCCTACGCTTGCAGTCATAATCCATTCTACCTAAGTAATCGGCTATTTGATAAAGTAAAGGCACTCAATCGCCGCTACCTGGTCTCCGACTTTGGTTGGGATATCAGTTTTAGAAGCATTGTAAGAAACCACCAGCGAGCCACCTCCACAATTTTCATCCCTGCAAAGTGTTAGTGGAAAATGATAGAAATAGACATAAGCAAAGAATCCGACTTACTCATACAGAAAACATTTAATGATGTGGTTTTCTATGGTTGGAATCCAGAGAGAGCCGCTTTGAAACATCGAGTTAGTTAGGGTGGTTACGTTTAAATCACGATACTTACATGGAGAGTTGGGAATCGATCGGGGTGCAGTTATCGCTGATAAAGGTTCGACCACCCTTATAGTCCTCATGGGTAAACAGAAGGCCCTAATTTTGCATGAATTGAGTCAGCGGAGGTCGTGGAATTAGGATAAACTGAGCTGGCTCACAAAAGCGTCTGGGACTGGAGTTTTCTTCACAGCTGTGGCCAGAGCAGCAAAGGTGAAAGAGATCAAAGCGGATGACTTCATGGTTAGAATTGATGAGCGTATGTAATTGCTGTAAAAGAAGTTGTATGTGTGCTGATCAATTGAGGCAATCAGCGACATGGAGCGTCTACCTATTTATGGAATTTTCTGATGCTGTATATGATGGTAATCCAAGCTTGAGGGCGAGTAATAGCGATACAATTTTACATAAGTTCAACCACCAAGGGCATCATTGTTAAGTAGGGGCCACATTCTAACCAATCGGAATGCGCACTTAACTTATCCCTCTTTGAAAGCTAAGACAATTAACCCAATGACCACAACGCCCCTATTGCTAAATCACCCTGCGTCTTTGCGCATAGACCAAGGTACAGTAATACTTTTTGTAAGAGCCGATTGGCGGTCAATCGGGGAGCTAAATCGGAGACATTCTTACTCAGGCAAACCCTCTCTCCTAACGTCAGCCTGTTTACTAGTAGGATCGGGCCCGGTCCTAGGCTAGGGCCCAAGTAGTGGAGGGAGTATCAATTGTGTGGCCGTTCACGGTGTACTCTGAATGTGCCCCCAATTTGTCATTTGGCTTGATCCAATCTCAAATTCAAGGCTTACGCAGTACTGACCCCTGATTTTTGGAGTTTGTGGATCGCTTGCGTAGGACGTGGCTGGTGGAGCGCAGTGCTCAGCATGTACATGTATCTATACCCGGAGAGCTGAAAGATCGTGCCACACAGCAAACAACGAGGCCGGCGATTTGGGTCTGTCAGATTTAACGTATGTACCTCTAACTGATGGCATGGATCATTTAGATAAACATAAATAGGGTGGGCATTTGCAGCGTAGCTGCCCTGAATTTGAACTTAAGACCTGTTTGTTGGTCAGCTTTCTTTTACACCTACATCGGCGGGAACTCCAAATATGTTTAACGAGCCTTTTATGCAAATCCATCTTGGGCGTGGACCCAAGGGGTTTGAAGAAGTATCGACTGTACA
The DNA here is from genome assembly GCA_022985005.1 of Trichoderma koningiopsis. Taxonomy (NCBI): domain Eukaryota; kingdom Fungi; phylum Ascomycota; class Sordariomycetes; order Hypocreales; family Hypocreaceae; genus Trichoderma; species Trichoderma koningiopsis. Next base: position 1,287,588 of record JAJPEM010000006.1, on the reverse strand, counting down.
CGCTCTCGGAAATTTTTATTTATGGGAGAGCGAGGTTATGAAGGCGCAGCTCATGCGTCTTTGCCCGCCCTGTCTATGGCCACATGCATCGTATAACAATTCGTGCCCTCGACCGATTCTCATTAATCTACGACATCAAATGATGCTACGCGAGTTGAATACTGCGCTGAACATTTCATTGACTGACATCGTGGATCGATGGTGGAGCGACAAGGCCGCCAATTTTCCTCAGAGAATGCCTCTCGAGCCAATAGAAGAGGGGCTCTTAAAGGTGAGTAAACGGTTTACCTTGATAGCCTGTTCTGTTGTTTCTCAACATTTAACAAATTACATACAGTACGTGGAACATCAATCGATCACTGGGGCTCTGCCGCCTTACACCGAACGCAAAGGATCGTGGAGGCCTGATTTCTTGGTTGAGGATATACACTGCGCAGACGGCACCGTCCAAGAGAACTTTCGCATTACCGAGATCAATGCCAGATTCTCTTTCAATGCGTATATGCACGCAGTGTTTGGACATACCGCTCTGGAAGATACGGGCATGGCAAGATATGGGCTCGTCCCTGCAACGACTCCAAAGAAGGTGCCAAGCCACAATGTTCCCCTTTCCGGCTCTCGATTGTTTCTAACAAGCTTTATAGGTTGTCGATGGACTATTTACTCTGTTTCGGCGAGACCGTCCACTTCACCTGTTGAAAGGCAAAGAGCCTGGCGTTGACTTCTACATGTTCGTCGAAGCTGTGAGGCGTCGCACGGGCTCAGCGCCGCGAGTGATCGGCCTTTCAGATCTACGATTGGTTATAAACGAGGAAAGAAAAACAGGCTATATGCTCTGTGCAATCTCAAAGACGCCTGCCTGCCAGGCTACTTCCACTCCTGCGTCTCCTATCTTTTTCACCGAGGACGGAGAATTTGTAGAAGAGATTTTCCAGGTGGGACTTGAGCTACACCAGCAGGAACTGGTTGGATTGCCGCTTAATATACTGCAAGAGCTCTGTACAGTTTGTTTCAATGATCTGCGGACGATATTTTTAGTCCATGACAAGCGAATGCTAGGAATCATCAAGCAGGAGCTTCAGGATCAAGTTGCTCGTGGAGTGCTTAACCAGCAACAAGCCGTGATTCTCGATCGTGGGATTACAGATACTTATTTGCCAGGCTCACCCGATATCCAAGACATACTTGAGCACTCAGAAAAGCATCCTGAAGTTCGTCAGCATTTTCTCCTGAAGGCCATTCGCGGGGGCAAGGGTGATGGGATCGTATTTGGCGATGAGATGACCAATGAAGAGTGGGTTGCGGCCTTGCGGCGCCTAGTCTCCCCAGAAATCGACCTAGAAAATTCCTCTGTGGTACAGCGTCGAATTATTTCTAGGCGGTATAACATGGTGTTGAAGGCGTCGGGAGAAAAGGTGCGCTACCCCTTAATCGGCACATACTTTACTGTCAACGGCACATACCTCGGCTTGGGAGGCTGGCGGAGTAGCAACGACCGTATCTGTACGGTTGGAAATGGCGGAGCCTGGATCTGCTCTGTGATACGTAGGGAAGATCACTGTGGAGAGACTGGTTTGAGCCAGGAGGGAGGAGTCGGAGAGAAGCTGTTGGGTACGGTGTTAAGTACTACAAAGTAGTGGTACAAGGTGATTGTTTGTGATAAAGTTGATAGTAGCGAAAAGTAAACTAAGACAGGCTGTTTACATATTAGTATTACTATCTGCATATAGGTGGGCTCTTTTCGAGAAGACAGGGATCTCTATTCAAGCCCAAACAGAAAAACGAATCGCGTGTATTGTGCGCCTTAATCTACTCTCAATTGACTGCTTGAAAAATGTGGCACTGGATGCCTGTATATAGAGTGTCAACAATAAATACATCATGTGGCAGCCGTGAGAGAGCAGCCAAGTCTAGGAATTATTTTACCGCTAAGTTTACGAGAATACTTCTCTAATATTCCTTTCAAGTCTTTGTCTTTCACTTCATGGCATTTTCCGTCTGCCCCCGATGTATCGCCACTTTACACTTCATATTCCTGTGGCATCAAATCGTGTGCGCAGAGTTATTCGTCGCCCAATATCTCCGTGGCTCTCCATGACTGAAGCCCGTGAAGGACGTCAGATGTCCACAAACCTCTCACAAATAGTCCCTTTTGTGGAAGCGCCGAATATTAGTCAAGCTCAAGAGCTTGCCCATGTTCGCAGTGTATCGGAAAAGCTTCGTCAATATGGCATTCTCAAGATAAGCTTAGGATTTGACGATAGCAAAAGCCAGTATCTTGAACAGCTTTTACTGAGCCTGCATCAACATCACGGTCATCAGTTACCTATCGCCCACAGTGCAACCAAGGCTAGTTTTGGGATGTACTTCCCACCGCCACCAGCTTTCAGACTGCCAACCGCGGGGCTCGCTCAGAGACAATGGATGAGTTCCCCTGGCACACAGATTGCAGCTACGAGAATCCTCCGCCGCGCCACTTCGCCCTGCATGTGCTCCAGCCTGATCGCTATGGGGGCGGCACTCTTTCCGTGATGAGTGTGCAGCGGCTAAGCGAGCTGCTCTCGGAAGCCACCAAGGCACCTTTGGCAAGGCCTGAGTATTTGATTCGCACACCACCCGAGTTTGAAAAGACTTCCAGGCAGCAACACATCGTGGGAAGCATCATGGTAGCTGATGCAGAGAACGCGACTAATATGATGCGCTTCCGAGAAGACATCTTAACGCCGTTAAGCGATCGGGCTTCCGTCGCCCTAGATGAACTGAAACATGCAGTGAAGAGCGCAGAAGCGAGGTCCCATTCGACCTTGCATTTGACGCCAAAGGCCCTCCCAGCGCGTTCTATCATCATGATTGACAACCGCCGATGGCTGCACGCAAGGAATCACATCACAGATCCGGAGCGATACCTCCGTAGAGTTAGATGGGACGCCGTTCCATTTACTACTGGGACTATGCGAAGAAGACTATCAAGTAAGAGTTAAGAGAGCACCGCCGGGCATTCGGAAATTGGAAGCTGAGACATGAAAAGCAAATAATGCGTGATTGCCTATAACTGGACAGTGCGGTTTAAGTGATATGGAGTAGCTATGATCTATTGATTTATTGTGAAACATACAGCATGGCGTGCATAATAAATGACAAATTCATATTGGATGCAACCCTACTTTTAGTACCGCTGAGTCGATGAATAGTGGTTATTGATGTGGTTACTCCGCAGTCCAGGCACAGGTACGACTTCATAAAAAGGGAATACTAGTCGACTTGTTTGCTTTTGCAATCATCTTGCTCTCTATTGACCCACTGATGAAAGCACCTATCTGGGTGGCTGGGCCGCATAAAGCTGAGCTTGAGCAATTGCAGGGATATTGCCGGCTTTCAAGTTCAGCTTCATGCGGCTGATAGCTTGTCCAGACTTACAGCCGGGCAGAAATGGCGGTCAGGCTGGAACAGTCTTTTGGCATGCCTGTACTACAATCTGATTGACTGATGCAATAGCGCTACTACTGTCTCAGCCGCAACATCATCTCCTTCTCGGTTGGTGCCGTGTATGAACTCACCCGGCTGCAGGCCATATGATATTACGTAGTACTTGTCACTTTGCTTGTTCGCATCCTCTACTAAGGTTTTCCTTTCTTATTTTCCCTCTAAGAATAGCGATAGCCGAGGCAGTTTATCTCATGTAGGCTTCTTAAACATGTCTCAGTTTGAACCTAGGCTATCCGTTGTTTGCTTTTTTGGCCCCCAACCCTAGCTAAAGCAACCTGATGTTAGCCAATAATTTGCCAAGTTCTGCCAGCAGGCTCTGCGTCTATCGCTGTACATCCGGGATTGTAGACACAGTAATGTCTGCACGGTACAATGACGTTCACTGACTAAGAAACAGCATCTGAACGTCAGTCGTGTAGTAAGTCAAGCTGTAGCCATATATCGCAATTTACTCTATGATATAAGTTGTAGGAGAGACAGAAGTAGTGTGATATTCTTCCTAGCCTTTGGACGTCTTATTTACACAACTATTCATTCTTAATCATGAAGATCACGTCTTATTCTTTGGGAGAGGTCTTGGCTGTCGCTGAGATTCACCCGTTCTACAAGGAAGACATACAATATCCTCCAGAGGAAAAGTTGATTCGAGAGTTGAGACAGCAGGCATTGAGAGATGAGGCCGCAAAGACAAAACTAAACGTATGGCCTCTCATTTGGAAGAAGAATCTGTAAGTGACAAGAAGTATGAATCACAACCTCTATTTTGGTCTGACTGTACGCTAGTTATAACACCATCGAACGACTTGTCAACGACACGAGCCCTAATAACACTTATCGGCAGAGCGTGTATGCGAGCATTACAGGCGGGGGATTTGGGTCGAAGCCCTTATTCTTCGGAACGGATGTCCATGAGAATCGCAAACATAGGGCCCATTTTGGCCACTTTCTCACGACACTTGGTATAATTAAACCTGGAGACTGGGCGCTGACTACCCACTGCGCTGGGGAGCTATATAGGTGAGCCACTTTAAGATATAACGAGGCAATGGGTCCAGGGGACAGATACTAAAGATAGTCCAGGTCTCTGGATCTTACGCTCGAGATCTTGGAGAATGCTGGCGCCTCGGTTCTGAGCGCTGGAAATTTCATGTCTCCTCACGATGTTGTCAAGCTCCTCATTAAGTACCATATTAATATCCTCGCCAGTGACAGTGGGCAAGTTGTCCAGATGGTGCACTATATCTCGACTCTCCCTGAGGAAGAGCGCGCCTTGATCAGGCTTGACAAAATTATCTATACTTCAGAGGTGTTAACATCTGCGCAAAGAGCACATATAAAGGAAGTTCTTAGCTCCGTGAAGATTTATTCGCTTCTGGGGAGTGCAGAAGCGGGTGCCTGGGCAGCCAGTAGCCCTGATATCAATGGAAAGGAGAGCACTTCTAGCGAAGAAGATCTCATCTTCGACACTCGATCTATGCTTGTTGAAGTCTTTCCGCCTTCTATAACCGAAGGAGGTCCATGTGTTTGTCCGCTGCCCGAAGGAGAATCGGGAATGATCGTACAAACTTCTCTTTCGCGCTTGCGCAACCCGCTCGTGCGATATGTCACGGGCGATATCGGATCTGTTCATCCTCTGCCTGAACAGTCCCGCGACATGGTCCCCGCCTCAGATTGGCCATTTCTCCGCGTTCTTCGTCTTCAAGGCCGCGACAAGCGCATCAGCTTCGACTGGGATGGAGAGTACATCCAATTCGAAGACATGGCGGCCTTGTTGAATAACGAAGAATGTGGCATTCTGCAATGGCAGATCATCCTAGACAAGCTTGAGCCTTCTTTGGAATCATGCTTGGAAATCCGGCTGATGTGTTCTCCGAGGACATCTCGCGTACTTTCCGAAAAGGCTCTTACAGATCGCATCAAGGGTTTTCTTCACGTCATATCTACTAATGATTATCGTTTTAAGACTACCTTTGTAGATGAGCTGGATGGATTTGTTAGAAGTACTACGGGTCGGAAAGTTATTAAATTTATTAATCGATACAACTAAGCTATAATAGCCTCTACGACGGAGCACAGAGATTTAAAACCGGTGTCATTGCTTTCCTTACTAAAAGCTTAGATATTTTTGCTACATATATATCTTTGAACAACACCTCAATGATGAAACAAAGAAATGATGAAAAATGCCAAAAGGGATGCAGATATACCACTTTTAGTACCCTTCTTCAATACTATTTTGTATAGAATTGTGCTATTTTACGCCATGAGATATAGCTAATATTTGACATAAGCCAACAGCAATAATCTGGCGAACATCCATCCAAGTGATGAATCGCGAGATCAAGAAGCTTGCCTAATGAGAAGCATTTCTCGAACCCCCATGGGCTTGATATCTGGAAATCTCTTGTTGAGAGCCTTGTCAATGGGAATGTCGAATTGGCCTCCAACTACCCAGCTTCCAAGTAAAGCCAAAAGCTGCCGGGCAATAGGTGCTGGAAACGGAGAGTTTGCCATTTCTTCTTCGTGAGAGGGGAGCTCAGTAACTTCTCCTCTTGCCAGCTTCTCAATTGGATCGTATGACACTTCAAACTGGGTACCTGGCACAAATGATGTTAATGAACAAACTCTACTTACGCGTATACGCTTGGAGATGTGCTTCTTCATACCTGTTACCTCTTCCGCCACTTTGATGAATGCATTCCAGGTCGTTTTTTCTCCGTAAACATACGTTGCTTCCTCCCAGTTTGGAGCATCCAAGTATGCAGAAACAAATTTAGCGACGTCGTAAGAGTAGGTGAGAGCAATTGGTTCATTTCCCGTGCCGGGTATAGCTGCTTTCTTGCTGTTCATGTCGACAACGAAGGACATGGGAGGCAGATGGGTTTTGATCGCAGGGATACCATAGTAATCAATGAAAAACCCAACGGAGAATCGTGTCCATTCGAGCGTGGTGCTCCGTAACGCGGACTCGGAAGCTTTTTGGTACATCGACATAGGGGATCTGAGTTTGTCATTAGCTCGTATAAGATCGTATGGCACAGATGGCTTACGTCTCACTAGGAAGCGATCCCCAGCTGCTAGCAACGAATCGAGCTACAGCTAATGATTGCCCTGCGGCTTTTATGAGGTTTACCTCTGCGATAGAAGCTGTCTCGTCAGTCACTTGAATGGTAGAGATGACTACCTTTACTTCGCGCTGAGATAGGAGATTGGCGGTTGCATCGACATCAGTATAGTCCACGGCATAACAGGGAACATTTTCCAAAATTGTTTGAGTCTATTTTTTTTCGCTTTAGATGCTTCTAATACTGCTTGAATGACCACGTTAATGCCGTACCTTGCGTCCCAGAACAATGACTTGGTGATTTGAAGACTTGACGAGAGTCTCAACAATGGTGCGGCCGACGTTGCCCGCGCCAGCTACAGCGACAACGGACATTTTAAATTGTGTGATATTGAGTAATCTTGTAAGTGTTTTGTATATGAAGATGTTCAGGATCGAAAAAGAAGATGTGCAACAGTATAGGGTGACAGATGGACATAATTTCAGGGTGCACGATTTATATACACAGAAATGGCCCATACTTATTAATTCGCATGCCTACTTCATCTTCCATTTGTCAGCTAACATATATCAACTAATTTGTGTTTCAAAGCAATTGAAAAGTTAACAGTCAGTACTTTGTTGATCTATGTAGGTACTTTAGCTGATATGCCGCCAGTAAGCTGCGCGCGCGCTTTCCTGATTTGGAAGAATACATGTACTCGCATCTGCATAGGCCAAGTCTTTACGTAACTCCCCAATAACATCCAGAACATTTATCATCATTAAACTGCGGCTGTAGGTTTTTGTGCAACTAAATTAGAGCAATCCATTCTCAATCGTATTAGATATCGGATGCTGACACTATAGGCTTGCACACGATCACAGGCTACTGAGCCCTTCGAATGCCAACGCTCGTGTACGCAGCGTCTGAATTTCTATTAGATGAGTAATACGTCGGATCCCTCTAGTTGAAAACAGTCATACAATCCCCATACATTCTCATCCAATCTTTCTCGGAGCCCCCAGACCTCTTCTATCAACCGAAGAGCGCGTTTCGCTGGCCCCAGAGCTTGCAGTGATTCCAAAGCAGAAAAGAAGCATCTGAACGCGCGCTCTTGTTCTGGCATAGCCAAGAATCCTGCAATGCAGAAAGGCAGCATGACGCTGCGTATTGAAAGCTCTGACGAGAAGTTTTCTAAAACACGCAGGATTGAATTCACATTCTCGCGAATGTCAAGTCTATTTGGCTGCCAGCCATCTAAAACAACCGAAAGATATATCATTGCTGAGTGCAGCCAAACCTTTGTTATGAGAATATTCTTCTGCAATTGAGGTTTGCTGTTTTGGTCACAAGACATCATGAAGCCTGGCTGTACGGTATGGCATTTCGGCTGGAAATTTGCATCAGTTTCTTTCATACTTACAAAAAGCTTTCTCTTCAGTTCATGACCTTTTATCATGAATTCTGCCGAATCCTTTTTCCTTTGTGAGCGAGAAGAGCGTTCCAACTCGGAAATTTCGCTAAATGTAGTAAGAACCCAACTATGGCACCCGATATATGTCTCCAGTCCCGGCAGCTGCGGAGAGCTACCATGCGGAGCTATGCATGCTTCGCGACTGGTTATTAAGCTCTGATGATAATATTGTAGCTGTGAGGGACGTCCTAGTTGTATACCGGCTATGACATCTGCATATAGGAGAAACGAAGCGTAAAACTGAAACGCAGCTTGGTCGTTATTCCAGATGTGAAAACCCAATTCTAAACCATCGAATATTGATGGTTTCTCCATCATTTTCATAGCATTTTCCAGAGAACATGTACCATCACTTGTCCCATGCGATCGAAATATCTCATTGAGCAATGTCAAAGCGGCTGACAGATGAATCTTCCAATCTGCTCCCTGGGGCATGGCTGCTGCAAAGATCAAGTACTGAACAACGCCTTCTAGAACATGTAACTTGGAGAATACATTCGAACAGGGGCTTTGTAAGTAATATTGATTCATGTCATGCTTAATGGCGCTTAATGACATCTCCATGTGTTTATCGAGGGTATCCCACACATGCTGCTCACATGGCGTACGAAGAGCATGTGTCGCGTCTTTAGCTAGTATGAGGGCGAAGTAATATGCACTAGTGCTAAGAGCACTGTGATATACCGCCCTATTGGTTTTCAATAGCGCAGATATCCAGCTCCTTCCACCAGACAGTAAGGTAGGCTTGTATTGAGGGAATAGCAGCGGAAAGACTGTATCAAGGTACAAGGTGATGAGAAAATTTTCTGTTTCCTCCGTAGCTGACCCATCCGCAGCGTGAGTAGATGAGGTGCCACTTGTCTGATATGGGCCTGAGGAGCTGGCAAGTGACGTTTCTGGCGCCGCAGTTGGCGACGGTTCAGCTTGTTGGCCGGTATGAAGCGAGAAAACTCGAATGGCAGCTTCACTGCCTCCTCGCCGAGCTGTAACTCCTTGCCTTACTTGAGCCTTGATTGTTTGTGTTTTTGCCAGCTGCTTTTCGGCGCCGTCCATCCACTCTGGGCGCTCTCTGCTATAGCAGCAGCTAATCCCTAGGTCTGAGCAGGTTTTGCACACAGGCTGCGTGCGGTCGCATCTTTTTCTTCGCAGTCGGCAGATCCAGCAAGCCGAACATGCCATTGTTGATTGATTTAGGTCTCGAATGGTGTTATCTTGTATTTTCTGGCAACGTATTGGGTCAATAATTGCTTGTAACGAAAAGAAAACACTATTGCGAGTAGAAAATAACCGCCTTCAAGCTCTTAATGAGAAGGAGCGCGCTTTCCTAATCAGGTCTAGCTCTTGCTTAACGCTAGCATAAGACGGCAGGCACCACGACTGCTCTTGACAGAGTAGCACAGATAAAAGATGTCCAATCCGCACCTTCAGAACGTAACCGATTTTTACTTTTTTTGTGTTCTCTCTTTCACTATCACTTTCACTATCACTTTAAAATACCTCTTCAATTCGCCTCCGTCTATTATTCTTGTTGGTCGTGGACGACTGGACAATTCAAGGAAGATCATCTTATAGTGGATCTAGGCACTCATACTGTCTGCGCACTCATAAACAGCTCTATCAGCAAAAGTAGAACTTGAAGTGACGACGCTTAGCATCAATGATGCTCAGCCTGGGGAACCTATATCGCAGCGGGATTTCTCAACACTGGCGGGATTTTGAAACAACGCTTATACAACCACTCCCATCCATGCCGAGCCTGGATGACTAGATATAGAGAGTACGCGAGCTCAAATTGGAACACCCAACGAACATATCGCACAAAAAATGATGCATGACAGGGTGCAAGCATTCGGCTTTTTGAGAACCGAATCTATTTTCGTAATATGCTATGGATAAAAACGGATATTGATTCTAGTCATATTTAGTCATTAACTTACCTTTGATCTCTCCTAGTGGCTTTGAAACATTCCTTCTGCCTCCTAAGGAAAGTTATCGCGATGCCTTTTGCCAGTTTCTTCGCAACTATTACGGATAGTAGCATGATCTACTGTCATCTTTGCGCCGCGCCAAATCATCGTTTCCGTCAGACCATTACTAATTTTAGACTTTCTCTCTCAAGAGCGCTGTAAGAAGGCAAAACTAAAGACCTGAAGTGGGCTCCTTACCAAAGCTCGAATGGCTTTTCCATTTCCGTAGAGAGTGGAGTATGTCATAGCTCATATTCAGTGTGGGCTGGCAAACATCTATAGTAACCAGACCCCTGTATTTTAGCGCAGTAGTGCGTGGCAGTGGTTCATAGGATTTGGAACCTGGAAGTTATTCGCGGTTCATTTCGCGTTAGCTAGCGAAATGGGGTTTAGGGTGCTAATGCCCATGATCAAAAAAGTTGTTTCACCGTGAAAAGACTGACGAACTCGCAACAAGTTTACGAATTCGATCCAGCATTTGAAGATCAAGGCAGATTCTTGCGACTAAGTTTCTGTCACTGGGTAAAAGATGCAACAAAGCTCAAAACGTCAGCCGATGCGGCTGTTGATAGACGATGACGGAGAAGATTTAAAGAGAGCGTGTTCCTTTCTCCAAGCTCTTCTTTTTTCTAAGTGCATACACTTATAAACATCGTTCATACAAAGCGTGCCTTCAAATATACCTGAATTTCATTTCATCTCAGTTTTCATCAGTTCTTTGTCTCCCAAGATGGCCTTCTCCGGCGTTAGTTATAAACATGATGCGACAAAATTTTCCTCGGAACAGTACCAAGAAACCACTATATATGAGCTCGAGGCATCCTCATCCCTCAGAAGCTCTTCCGACGTAGATCCACCAAAGTATGAGGATCTATTACAACAAGCGCAAAGAGATCAATTGCTCGGCGGCTCAGCTAGTCTGTTCAGTCTATCGAAGCCAATTGCAATACCCGCTACGAGTACAGATCTAGGATCCGCATTCCTGCGAGCTTACCCGCCTGTTTTGGAGGATGTGAACATTTCTCGAAACGAATTTCTAGAGTTTCTAGACCACCTCAACCGCGCCATCGTCGCAAGCCCAGGACTGCGGGCTCTCAACATCGCCTCAGATGCTGCCGGATTCGTGCCCGAGCCTACTGCTCAGATTGTTTCAGCTGCAGCTGGCATAAGTGCTACTGTTGGTATTTTTGCGATGTCCAAGATTCGATCTGAAATGGTCATTCGACAAGCGAATAAAGACATCTTCTTTCCAAGAGGTTTGGAAGTCAAAATTGTAAAGTTGAAATACGTCGCCAAACTCGCCAACATGCCTATATTGAACGAGAAAGGCGATATAGACAAGCAGTCACCCGTATTGGAACCTCTTCAGGCTCTTGCCGAGTCAAACGAGCTCAAAACCATTAGCGCTCAAGAGCGTCGCCTAAGAGCCCTTGAAACGTGGATTTCTCCTCTGACGATTGAGGAGCTTCCCCCAGTCGCAAACCCATCTAATGTCATTAGTAAAGTGGATGTCTTCGTCAGTGAGATGGAACGAAAATCTGCAGAGAAATCTATGCTTAAGAAGAGAGTAAAGGTCAACGACAAACACGACAAAGCGAGCCAAAAGGCTCTATCAAAATACGAAAATTCTATGGGTCGTTTCGAAGACAAGGCGAGCGGTTTCAACGCAGGCAGTCGTCACGCAAGCAGAGATCTCGAGCGGCTTGAAAATGGTCGCTTGAAAGCCACGCTCAAGTACGAAAAAGATGTTGAGAAGGCGCAGAAGAGGTATAAGAAACGGGACAAAGAGGAAAAAAGCATCAGGCGGATCAACTTTCTTGTGATTATTCCTAAGACTAAAGAAGATTAAGTGTGCCTGGAGAGGCACTTTTCTTGTTTTGCGCTACTATATATGATAACGTCTAGATTTCTTATTTTTTTTTTTTTTGTTGTGAACTTCTCTAGATATAATAAGCAATGAAAACGATAACTCTATGTTGAAATTAAAACTAGTATGCTGTGCCTTCCGATAACACCTCGCCAATATTGAATCCCTTCTCACGAACAACCTGATTCATAATCTTCCCTATCCATGCACAAACATCCGGACGTCGGGGCAGATTCTCACGTGCCACATACAGAGGGAATAGAAGCATAAACATTGCAAGACTGTCATGCTTGCAGTGTGACATGAAATCGACAATTCGACAGATCTCCAAAGCATAATCTTCTCTGTTTCCTTGGCCTGGAAGAAGCAGCGTGTTCTGAAAAGGGCCAAAATATGCTTGTAATCCCGATGGACGACGAGAAGATGCCATCTCTGGAGCTATGGAGTCCAATAATTCGTCTAAAAGTAAGTGAAGTGTATTGAAGAACACAATCTCGATGGCACGATCCATTTTACTGAAGCGAAGGACAGTTGGAAACGAGGAGCTCGAAGAATAGTCTGTGGATGGCACCTCTTTGCACTCGTTAGCGTGCTCTTGCTCCCACTGCCATCGCAGTTGGTTTGCTTGCTGCATTGTATTTTTAATTTTTTCGTAAAGTTCCACTTTCATGCCTTCTGAATCTTCTCCCAGTGAAGATCGAGACGTGACAACATCTGCGTCTGCCATTAAGCCAGGGACGTCACAAAATAGATCTTGTAGTGTAGATCCGAGTGTTTTCTGTCTCAAGAGCCAGGGTATGGTCTTCCAATCAGCTGTCTCGAGAAAGCAGTGCTTTCGCTGCAAAAGGAAATTTACAACCTGTATATATACTGAGTCAGCGATATCAAATACGGCAGAGAAGGCGTGGGCTACCCACAATTAATCCTCGATATGTTTCCAGCATTAAATTTGCGTCAAGCTCTTGAAAAGCGTAAGGCCCAAGCATCTGTATCTATACAGTCCACATTAGCTCACTTTGGGGAAGAGTGTTGGGCTGATATCATTACAAGAGCGGTGATGCCATGGCAGTGCTCTAGCCATCCAACTGAGCTAACGCCGGACACAATCTCATACAAGCAGAGAAGAAAAGAGCTCCATAGGTTAGAGTACATGACAGCAGCCGATGTATGGCAGCTTAGGACTTGTAAATCTTGGCGGAGATGCTGCAGGGAGCGGCTGTATAGGAGCGTTGCATTGACCATCAGATCGTGGCGTTTTTGAGCCAGTGCGAAGAACGCTTCGGCAAGACATAATCCAGCCATGTAGACAGTGGTACGCTCTTTTGGGCTGGCAAAGACGGCGGACAAAGGCGAGCCATGAACCCCTGGGGGTAGCCTCCACGCGAAGTCGACAGGGAACTTGCTAATTAGGTGGGATATAGCTAAGTCTTCTCTTGAGATATCAAGTGTGGGCGCCATAGGAAGCTTGACGCCGGAAGTGGAGAATTTAGTAACCATTTTCCTTGGTTGCTTTGAAATACTCTGTCCTCCCTTTTCAACGGGGTTTAATGGAGCTGGCGATAGTACTTGATTGATAAAAACTTGGGGCTTGTCGTACCCTGCACACTGTCGGGAACTATTCAAGCATCTAAGACAATGAGGAAGATTCTCATCTTTTAGGCCAATTCCAGCAGCAGTCAGGATTACAATCCCCAGGTTTATTGAGTAGATGTTCACTCACCGCATTTCACCTTTCGCTGTCGGCATGTCAAACACCCTTTCGAGCGTCGCCCACGCGGCTTGACTGCCAAGACTCGCGACTGGAACTCGGCTTCGGGGCCAACGCAAAAAGAAGACATCGTGGCAAGTGCCGAGTGCTATGGATTCTGCATAGTAAGTTGACAAATGTAAAGCAGTGTTTGAATTAGGAGACAGTTGTGAAGCTCTTCGCTTTCCAACCCACAGTGTTGATGTGGACGACAGTCGGAACTAAAACATGTACCCACTTCGCATGTGGAAATGGGTTAGTTATTGCGAGGACATTTGTACTAGCCTGAATCCAGCCCCTGCTGCTAATTAGCCTCAAGCCAATTACATCAGGTTACCTACTCTTACAACCATCGATTCTGCTGACATGTCCGCGGATTTAAGAGCGTAAGCTGGGCTGCACCTTTTTCTTGCTGGTCATACACGCCTTAGGCCATTACTACACGTATGAGGCCCCCTCCTTTCCATTCAGCATGTATACCATTGGACAGTGGTGCTGACATCAATGGGCTGCGTGGACAGGTCGCTCAGCTCTCTAAGTTGTAGCTTTAGGGGAGCAAATTGACGGGTTATAACATCTTGTTGGTCGCCAGGCTCATCAAATTCTCTCATTGAACTAATTTGACTATATTCTCACATCTGCCGTATTCTCGCGAGCCTCCTTTTCATCAGCACATTTAGTGGAATATTTGTGGTACTTTGATGATGTAGAGACTGTGGACATGAATGAGCAAAGTAGCAGCTCTTGCAAGGTAGCACTGCCTTTGAACAAGAAGGAAAACAAAGAAACGCTTAGATGGAGGTGAATATAAAGGCCTGATACACGCTGCGCCGGCCAGTCTTCCCACCTGTTTTAGAGTTACTGGCATCAACATAATAAAATTATACATTTGTGTACATGCATTTGGCCGTTAGTAACGACTAGGTACCTAGTATGTATGCGCCAACATGTGTCTCGGTTGAAGCTTCGCATCTTTCACAGTGCCCTTTCAGCCATGAGGCGCACTCTCAAGTGCAGACGCATATGATCATCGATCTTTGACAGCAAATATCTTGTACGAAGCTATGAAGATTTCTCAGGCCATGAAGACACTAGCAATGGGAGCGCTTTGCTTACCAGTCCATTCATTGAAATCAATGTCTAGAGCATCAGCCAAGCCGCTTTCTGTTGAATTACAACCTGTTTCTGCACCACAACAACCCTGGTTTTGCTTTGCAGAATCGGTATCTTGAGTAGAAAGGTTTTTGCAGCTGCTATCGGTCGCTTCTTTGTGATAGACATTCAAATCGTTCCCCGAATCCTGTATGATGATACCTAGATAGATCTTCTAGTCAGCAAAAAGTCTTTGCAGCAAAATGCCTCTTTTCACTACCCTTGAATCCAGCCTCTTTCAGGTATTTCTGGTACATCACAACCTCGCTTGCTCCGGCAATACAGCCGACATACAACGCCATGCTCTTCTTGATATTATCTGGCAGTGGTCTCTTGGCAAGGATATCCGAAATGGCAACACGTCCACCCGGCTTCAAGAGGCGGAACATCTCATTGAAGACGAGTTGCTTCTCATCTTCAGGGACAAGATTGATAACGCAATTGGAAATAATACAATCTGCGATACCATCCTTGAGAGCAATATTCGTAATACGTGACTGCACAAACTCTACATTATTCTCGCCCCACGAAGACTTCAGCGCCTCTGCTTTTTTGAGCATATCCTATGTAAAAAAGACATCTTTTAGACGATTCGCTTACTGCAGATTTTTGAACCAACCTCGTTCATGTCCACGCCAATTACTTTGCCATTAGATCCTACTTTTCGAGCGGCGAGAAAGGCATCAAGTCCAGCGCCACTCCCAAGGTCAATCACGGTCTCTCCCTGCGATATCCATGAGCAATATGACTTAAATAGATCGCTGCTGCATCATTTACTCACATCACGTAAGGTAGCGATGGCGAGAGGATTGCCGCAAGAGAGACCTAAATTGGCATCCTGAGGAATGTTTGCCAATTCTTCTTTTGTGTAACCAAACGACTTTGCCACTGAATCAGCATATTGAGCTTCTACACCCGCAGCAGCAGCTGAGTACTGCTTGCTAACTGCGGTGTAAATGTCTTGGGCGTCCATGGCTAGTAGGCTGAGCTGCTGATGATCTTGTTTCGGCAAAGGTTATGATGGACAACCACTATTGAAAGTCGAAACTAAACGGCCTTGTATATACAAATACGTGCTCAACCTATGTGGGGTGGAGGCTTGATATATGTCATTAATTTCTTGCCTGATCTGGATTCTGGGTACTTGAGGCTTGAATGTCGCGGAGCTTCATTACTACACTATGCTCGATATGGTAAGAAATCGGTATGTCATCGCACCTCCACCCTTTTTGGTTCCGTCTCTCTGCCGGCATTGGGGAAAGAAGCAGGCCTTTCTTTATAAAATTTCCTAAGCATCATATTCTGCTCTCACAAGGCAAACGTAAAAAATGAAATCGCACTGATTGGCTTGAGATTGGCTCGACTATCCATTTGGCTAAGAAAAGAAGTTTTCACAATGCCTGTTCCTCCGCCTGAAGCTATGCTATCCAAGTGGTCATCCAAATCCCCAAAGCAAAAAGCTATTCAAATTCGAAATAACCAGCGAAGGCATCGGGCGAAAGTCAAGGCTCGTATCTCTACTCTAGAGACTGAACTGGCAGAGTCTCAGAGACGGTTGGTCGCTGCTGAACGTCGTATCACGGCACTTACGGCTGAAGTGAACCGTTTACGGGAGCCTGCTGCTACGAGCGTCTCATCGATGGAGCCTTCTTTTAACTCTCTCACATCTCATACTGCCCCAGAGCCATCCTATTGCTGCATTTTAAGCAGCCAGAGAGAATTAGGCAATTTTTTATACTCTCAACAAAATGTCATGGTTAACCTACCGCTTGAGAGACCAACTATCCCAAACTTTTCGTTAAAAGACAACAACAATGCTCTCTTAGGGACAGCTATTGGGGCGGATATAGAGGCGAGCGATCTGACGCTCGCTGCTGCTTTTGTAGCGCAATATGACAGCCAAACTCTCCCACCACCGCAGCCTGGCGAATCTACAACAACTTGCGTTGCTGCATATGGTATCATTGGGCAGCAAAACTTCAAGAAGATCGATATGGAAGATATTCATCAGTGGCTCAAGTCGGGGTACAGAAGAGCGACGAGACCTGGAGATGGATGCACAGTTGTAAATACCCATGTCTATAATCTCATTAACTATCTCAGCCCTGTCTAGCACGGCCAGTAGTACGTTTGACTAGATAGCTTTAAGTATTGAATAAATGCTTACGAATGGCTGTCTTTTCTTTGTTAAGTGTAGTCGCAACGGGGCAAAAATTTGTATCTCGCGTATCTGTGAGCGGAAGCGCTTGAAGAAGCAGGTTGCAGTTTGCACGTAGGAAATGAGGCACGCTCCAAGTGCGAAAAAAAGGCGTCAGCACACAGTATGTTGAAGTTTGAGCGAATAAAACTAATCAGATGAAATAAATAGTAATGTGTGGCCTGTGTATTATTCAACAATGATATAAACTATGTTTTATCTTCTTTTCTGAATAATTATGAACAATTCTTGTCAGTTCCTTACACTCTGTAGTCGTAGGCATCATATGTGTATCTCTGGATAAACTGTGCCACCAAGCATTGACAACAAGCGTCCCTACATGCGCATAGAGAGCCCCAACAGCAGAGAAAAAAAAAGTAAAAAATAAAATAAAGAACATACAACAGCCGGTGTTCGCTGATGGTCACCCACTCAACTACTAATCTGCCGGTTAGTGGCTTGTCTATGGGGGAGCAGACGGGACCCCGAATTCTCCACTACCTATGGTCGTATGTGCTAGTATCTCGAGCACTTTGACTTATAAACGGTTGCTTTATGTGAACAGTAGATGATACTCAAAGAGCCTAAATTGACAAACAAAACTTTGAGCAAAGGGCTACGCGATGCAGTAACATTATTCCTTATCGACCACTCTTTCTTGATTCGCACGATTTGGATATACCCTGCGCTGGAGTAACTTACTGGCAATTGCTCACGTTGTGTTTACCTGTTGAAAATGTGATATCTTTGAGTAAAGAAGTAAGAAGTAATAAAAAGCACAAGACACGCTAAAAAATGAATATCTAGATCTAGATCCGCAATCGATTGTTCAGGTTTTACAATATTTATTGCGTTATGCACACGCGTATCCCCCTTGTATACTGTGTTAATCACATAATATAATTCATTTTGCAAGTCAGATCCTTAGCCTTTGCCCATGCCATTGCTAGTCTTTGGAAGAAAGAGAAAAGAGACTCTTCGGGAACATATCCGCGATACGTAGATTGCCACCAAGAAGCGAAAGTACCTAGTAAGAAGGAAAAGAGGTTATTATCATGCCATTCAAATGCTTAAGTCATAGACTTACCAGTAATTGGTCCCAGTTCACTGAAGCCTAGAAGTTCCAAGACCACAGGTATCAGCCTCACCAGCACGCCAAACGCAACGACTGAGAGCAACACGGTGGCTGCAATCTCTGCAGGGTGCTCTTTGACGTATTCACACAAGTCTGAGAATGTAATCTCTGCGGCCATGCAAGCTTGGTCATATGCTTCAGCCATAACTGGACCCATTTTCTCTCGTCCGTCTCTCAGCACGTCCTCCAACTTCTTCAAAATGTTTTGGGCCAACCATTCAGACCATCCATGAACGGAGACAGCGTCATCAAGTTGTGCCGAGAGGAGAGCTCCAGGCTTTTCTGCGCAAAGGAGAATATCGATTACGGTTTCAGCAGTTTCTTCGACTGTACAATTGATTGGAGGATGAAGGGTTGGTTTCTCTGTGACAATGCTCGAAGAGTGGTGAGGTGGATCAGATGGCGTTTGGTCATCATTGTAAAGGCAGCAGAGGAAATCCATTTTTTGGTAATTCGGTGACTAGAATTGTCTAAATGATAGAGAAATGAAATATTTTGCAAAAAAAATTGTACGTAAAAATGAGATATAAGTATGGGCGAGTCTCAGCTAAGTATATCCATATAGAGGAGGCAGCCTAAAGCACCCGGTTGCGGCTGATGGGGCTGTGCACCGCGCGAAGCTACGAGGCACCATATTCAATTGTGTTGATGCTTGCAAAAAACGCCTGCAATGGCGCTATTGCGCCCTGATACAAGAGAGCTCTGTAAGCCGCCTTGAAGGCCGCCATTTAACTTGCGAGAGGCTTAGAGAGTGGCCGACTTGGGAGGCCAGGGAGACCACGGGAGCAACCCAACATCTGTTGTAAAATAGTCGCAGTGCAATATGTATCAAAGCTTTACACTGTATCACGTTATAGCCACACTCATAGTGATCGCTGTCAAATGAGCGACATGATTGGAGAGAAATAGGAATTTCATTGAGTTGCATTCTTCATGTAGAACCAACTGTTTCCATACGGAGCAAATAAAAATATGGCCAAAAAATAAAATAAAAAACAGCCGCTCTTGAACAGTAATGCTTCTATCTACTCTCCTTTCTTCACATTGGAAAGAATCGCATCCGCCATCCTCGGACGAATGCGGTGTGGTATCTCATGCCCACAGTCTTCGAGAATGACGAGTGTTGCCCCATCAACATCATCTCTGAGAGCCTCTGCGTGCCCAAGCGGGAAAATCTGGTCTTTTGCGGCGTGAATAACAACGGTTGGACATCGAACTTGTCTGAGCAACTCGCGCGGCCACCTCACACCCGACGCGTCAGAGTGATTGTATTTGGTCCACATAGTGCCGCTCTCTTTCTCGCGGTAATATGTAATCTCAGACTCTCTCCTCGATTCAGCCTTTTCCTCATCTGTGGGCGGCTGGGTGGCGAGAGCAAGGTCGAGACGCATATATGATTCAATCCAGCCCTCATCGTCGTTCCGGTCATCTGGAATCTCATATGCCTCGGCCAAAAGCCACTGACCTTCCAATTTTATTCGAGGTAAATTATCACTGGGAAGTTGTTGTCGCCCAACTGGGCTCGTAAAGACAAGGGCCAGGCTTCGGACAATATTAGGCAAGCGACTAGCTGTCTGCCATGCCAGAGTTCCGCCCAAGCTAGTACCGATGAGGTGGACACTTGAGAGTTCGAGGTGTTTGATGAGGCCTACAATATCATCGACCATGTCATCTAGCGTATAAACTGGTGCATCATCAGATGACTTTGTAAAAGACGTCGACCGGCCTGTATCTCGGTGATCAAAGCGGATAATACAGTGTGGATGATCCAAGGGACTCAGCAACGGAATAAGCCAGTCTGTTTTCTGTGTCATGGCACAGCTATGCCCCGAGATGAGAAGAATGGCTGTATCCAAAGGGTTTCCGAAGACCTGGTAGCAGATCCGGCACCCAGAGGGGAGCGTTACAAAACGCTCTTCGGCCATCTTCTAAAAGTGAGATATGAAAGTTTTTCTAAAAAGGGAGACCTAAAAGGATAAGTATTGTTGTTGATGAGAGCCTCTAAAATAGGGTCGTGGTGATGTTTGGCTAGGCGCTGTGTTATCATTGATGTTTACATTGATGCCAATTCCACTGAAAGCTGAAACGACTGATGCCTAACTGGAGCGGGGAATTTGCGGTGTAACCCTGAAACGTGTAGCGGTTGATTTGTTACTGTAGCGGCGTTGACTGCCGCTGGTATTGAACTCTCTTAGCCGAGATATCCCAAAGGCCTTTCATTTATCTTTAAATACTGATAATTTCGGTATTATGTGTGAAGTATACTCATTTAGAGCATAACTTAATTCGCGAGTAACTTATTTCCATTAAAGTCACAGCTACCATTACACCGTTGAGCCATCGTCAGATTTGCATCTATATGCCCCATAAACTTCCCGAGAGGCTTGTAAATTAGCCTTGGGTACTGGAACAAAGCCTTAAAAAAAAGCATGAATGAATCAAATCCTATTAACCTGCCTGATTCGCGATATTTATTTCATGTGGCCTTACTACTCATTATCCAAGTTTCCAAAGATTGCTTTCGTCGACCCACATAGTTCAACAGATAAGCCATGTATAAGACGGATAGTGCTCACTACCTATATTGTGCTTACCGCCCCCATTCTAGTCAAGCCCATAAATGAAAAAGGTAAAAGGTGTCTGTAGTTTTCGACCTATTTTTATAGAGGTCTGATTAAAAAGGAACACTGCTTCATCTTCGAGTTGAGCCTATTTAGTTCAAGTCCGACTGCATCATCAGTAGTGCGCTCGGCAGTTACATACTGTGACCCAATAGATAACCGGGCTGCTTACATCGTCCACTCGTTCGATGAACTAAAAACGATTGAGTTCAGATGAAAGACAGGGTGCGGTGGTGGTAGTATTTATTTATATGCGCCCGACATACCGCTTCTTACGTAGTTACTTCCTAAATATTGTACGGCCAAGGCCAACTCTGCTTCGTGCGGCCGTTTCACTTGCTTCTCTGTGACTTTCTATTTCAAGCTGAATATGTCTTCAACAGCCACCGCAAATGCCGGTAGCAAAGCTGTGAGTCGACTCTTTCGTTTTCTATCTGTATAATCGGGAAATCTGTCCTAATGATTGTAGGCCTTGATGCTTCGCGACAAGCTGGGCGCTAGCAAAACCATCTTGCCTGAAGATGCTCATCCGGATTTAGGCAAGCACGGCGCGGACTTTTACTTCATCGCACAGTCTTCACAGATCGTTCCTACGTGCCGCGTTCTTCCAGAGAATGCTAGGGATATTTCAGAAACTCTCAAGATTGTCAGAGAAGCTGGAGCTACGTTTGCCGTCAAAGCCGGAGGACATTGTTCTTACGCTTCTGGCACAAATGCTGAGAACGGTATTACTATTGACCTTAGCCGTCTCAAAGACATTACCGTATCCGACGACCGCAAGTCGGTCGTCGTTGGGGCCGGCTGCAGATTTGGAGAACTCTATCACAAGTTAGAGGCTCATGGTCTCGCTTGTGTAGGTGGTAGAATCTCTAGCGTTGGTGTAAGCGGACTTACTATGGGAGGTAAGACTCAGGATGTTGATTTGAAGAGGATATGCGTGATTAAGGGGCTAAAGCATAATTTTCAGGTGGCATTTCATTTTTCTCTAATGAAAAAGGATTAGCCTGTGACAATGTGATTAGCTACGAGGTAAGTGTTACGTCCGCCATCCATAAGTTGTAAAGCCATCGCTCACAGCTCCCCATAAAGCTTGTCCTTGCCAATGGCGATGTTCTAAATGTCACCAAAAAGTCTCATCCTGACCTCTACTGGGGTATGAGAGGAGCTGGTATCACATTTGGCATCGTCACTCGTTTTGAGCTGAAAACCTTTGATCTTGGAGAAATATGGGGTGGCGTCAGTGCATTTGCTCATGAACACGAGAGTGCAGTCCTCGAAGCATTCAATAAATTTATGCACGAAAACCCAGATTCCCGCGCTGAGGCATTTCTGATAGCTACCGATGCGGCGAAAGATGGTAGCACCGTTTACGCAATGATCATGTCTCACAGTAATCCGAGATCCGAGATCACGGCTTTTGACGACTTCAAGCGCCTTACACCCCTTTTCTCATCAACTCAGAACCGAACTTTGAAGAACTTTTGCGATGAGATAGGCAGTCAAAATGAGTCAGGCCTTAGGTATATGCGTCCCGGTAATGGAACTGGTAGCTATGAGCTGATCGCCCCTCTAGATACCGGACTACTGCCATGTCAGTGAAGTGTCATCTACCAACGCTGAAACAAATTGCTGCTATCCATGACGAATCTGTGGCTCTCTTGAAGGATTACGCAGACTTCGTGCCCTCTTTACTGTACCAACCATTGCTCGAGGCTATGCACTCAAAAGACGACGTTGGCAATGCCTTGGGTATTAAACCAGAGGACACGCCTTTAATGGGTACGCGATAAATGTTTACAATTAAATGGGATCTTGCTAATTAGGGCTTTGAACAGATATTTCGCTCTTATGGAGATGGACAGACATCCAGCATGATGCGCGGATCTCTCAGGTTGCCGATCAATTTGTGGAAAAGGTCGAGAAGGCCGCTCGGGCTCAAGGCACCTTTCATAGGTATCAGTATCTCAACTATGCAGCTGGCCACCAAGATGTATACGGTGGGTATGGAGAGGAGAATAGGAAGCGCCTGCTAGAGATCAGTTCAAAGTACGACCCCGAAGGGTTAATGTCAAAGCTGCGCCCAGGTATTATCCAGTTATCAGGACCTCAAAAGGCATAGGGAATCCTCATACAAAGCCTCTTGCTTCAGGTCACATATGATGTTATTCAGAAACAATAAAGCGTCTGCATACGGAGACGATCAGTTACAAAGACGCAATATATCCAAGTTAACCTTGGCTTTATAAAAGCAGGTCTTGAATTATGTGGATCAAATATTAATGACCTAATGTCAAGTTCTGTTAAAAAAATTAAAACAGCTGGGTATCTGTTAAGTCAAGTATGCGGCCTAGGATCAGTTAAGGCATTTCCACACTCTAAGGCGTGGCTCACGTTTATAACAACAAACGACCTTTGGATGCCTAGATGCACAGCGATATACCAGCGATACATGGTAGACTTGTGGCCGCCAATCAGGTCCTCACATGCGGTTATTTTCCAGGCGACCACTGCCTACCCCTCTTCATATCCTGGGCAAATTACACATTCATTAGTTCGAATCCCAGCCGAAGCAACTTGCGAACTTATGATTTTATATCTCATCGTTGACTCTTTAGAATTATTATTGGCCAAATGAGAAAAATATTGCTACTTACTGCTATCACGTAAGCCATTTCTTGCGTATTGCAGCGATCAGCTCTCCAACCCACCGATGCTTCAATTGCTTCTCTAAACATCCCTGTCGAAGCCATGCCTCGCTGGAATCCGTTCAAGAAGCGGTCGAAAGACCTTGCTGGCGAACGTAGTGCCACTTCATCAGAGCAATCTCTCACGCAGCTCAAAGGCGTATCTATTCCGGAAGGCAGCGTTCAACAGGTCCAACGTAACACGAAAATAGAGCAACGTGCTCTTCCTACCCCAGCTGCAACGGACACTTCAACAGCAATAGCCCAAAGAGCTCAAGGCGCGATTGATGATCAAGCTGCGGGCGCTACAGGGACGGATACTGATGCGACACATGCCGATAATTCCTTGTGGGATAAGGCCTATGATACTCTTAAAATGGAGAAAGACAGTCCAATTACCGATTATGAGGCACTTTTATCTGGAGCGCTTAAAGGTGAGCATCTAACGATGCATACCCCACCCTATCTAATTGGATATGCATAGTACTTGCGAAAGAGACGACATCTTCCACTGAAATAGAGGACGAAAGCGATCCCTCTGATGAAATTCCTGCCAATCCAATAGCGCGGCGTAGGCTGCTAAAGATAGTAGCAGACCTTGGCCTTAAGCATATGGAAGAGAAAAAGATCAGCACCACGGTACTGGGACACGAGATCAAACTGCAAGATGCCGTGGCAGGTGTTGCTAAGGCTGTCGAATGGGCGGAAGATTACGTCAAAGATGCCGTCAAGGATTTGCCATATGCATCAATCGTCATGGCCGGCGTCTCCCTTGTTCTTCCGCTCCTCAAGAACCCTGTAGCCGACGAAGCTGAAAACCAAGAGGGATTCTCTTATGTCACCTCGCAGATGCGATATTACGTTACGTTGGAAGACCTTCTCCTGACAGAGCATTTTGGAGCTGCTCAAAAGAGCGAACTCGTGGACCGTCTTGTTGACCTCTACAAATTCATCATTGATTTCCAGGTGCGAAGCATCTTGCGATTTTATCGCAGCCGCACTAGGAACGCGCTGCGAGGAAGTATCAAATATGATGCATGGGGCAGAAAAGTGGAGGATATCCAGAAGGCCGATAAAGACTTTGTACAGAAGTTGAACACAGCCATATCTGGAAACAGATTGCAGAAGTTGACGGATCTTCTTCAAAGCACAGAAGGCTCCCACAAAATCCTAGACAATCTTGTCGACATTTCTCGAAACTCAATGCGCTTTATTGAAAAGATAGACCAACGCATGTCCGACGCTGAGAACAATGCATGCCTTGGGAGCCTGGGAGTTAAGCCTCGCCATCACAAGATGCGGATCGAGGGAGAGAAGGGCGGTCTCCTCAGAGACTCTTACTATTGGATTCTCAGCCACGCCGATTTTCAAAAATGGCACAAATCTGAGCAGGGTGAGCTGCTCTGGATTAGGGGGGATCCTGGAAAAGGAAAAACAATGCTGCTCTGCGGGATCATTGATGAGTTGATCAAGACAACCGCTCATACTACCAACATCTCGTTCTTTTACTGTCAGGCTGATCGTAGTGAGATCAACCAGGCTACAGCTGTTTTGAGTGGGCTGATCTACATGGTTGTAAAACAGCAGCCATGTCTCATTTCATACTTACGCGACGCTTGGGACGATGGGAAAGATGCTTTCACAAATGTGAATGCCTGGGTGGTTTTATCGGATATTTTCAGCAAGTTATTGGAAGATACGCGGTTAAGAAAAACCTATTTCATTATCGACGCACTTGACGAGTGTACAGTTAACTTGAATTTGCTTCTTGACCTTATTGTTGAGAAGTCATCGTTATATCCACACGTCAAATGGATTGTCTCTAGCCGTGACTGGCTGATCATTCGTGAGCACTTGGACAATGCGAGTCAGAAGACAAATCTGTCTCTTGAGCTAAACAAGGATACCATCTCTGCTGCTGTCGCTACATACATAGATCACAAGGTAACTCAGTTGGCGACCAAAAAGAAATACAACGATAAAACCCAAGGAGATGTCCGCAGCTATTTACTGTCTAATGCCAATGATACATTCCTCTGGGTGGCCTTAGTCTGTGAGCAACTCAATAAGACACTGGCTCGCAATACGCTCTCACGATTGAAGGAATTTCCGCCCGAGCTCGATATCCTTTACAACCGGATGATGGATCAAATCGGCGAATTAAAAGAAGCTGACATTTGTCAACGCATACTGGCCATTGTTACGACTGTGTACGAGCCGATTACGCTGGACGAGTTGGCCATTTTTCTCGAGACTGGTGTTGAAAACCTGGCTGATATTGTGGCTCTTTGCGGCTCCTTCTTAACGATCTCGAATCGTGTTGTCTCTCTCGTTCACAAGTCAGCAAATGATTTTCTGCTTAAAAATGAGCAAAAGAACACGATCTTTCCATTCGGTATAGACCATGTACATCATTCCATCTTTAAACAGTCTATGCAAGGCATGACAAAGACACTCAAGCGCGACATATATCAACTTGGCCATCCTGGATACTCTATTGACCAAGCACAGCCACCCAACCCAGACCCTTTGGCTACCGTAAGGTACTCCTGTATCTATTGGGTCGACCACATACACGGTTGTAGCCATAGCCAGATTTCGAAGGAAGAACTCCAAGACAATAGCCCGCTTGATACTTTCTTACGTGAGAAATACCTCTACTGGCTTGAGGCACTAAGCCTCCTTCGAAGCATGTCGAATGGGATGATTTCAATGACTAAACTGGAAGCTCTATTTGAGGTATGACTATTTGAGGTATGCTGAACCTATTTACAGTCGAACCTCTACTAAAGCTGTTATAGGGTCAGACATCCAAGCTGGCTGGCATAGTTAAGGACGGGCGCAGGTTCATTCAATACTGCAAAGCCATAGTGGAGAGCAACCCTCTTCAAATATACGCCTCGGCCTTAATATTCAGTCCTTCAAAGTGCCTTACCCGAATACAGCTGCAAAAAGAAGAACCTGAGTGGTTGATTACCAAACCAATTATGGAAGAGAATTGGAGTGCTTGCTTGCAGACTTTTGAGAGCCATGACTCCATGGCAGTGTCCATTACCTGGTCGCCTGATAGCCAACGCATTGCCTCAGCATCTTATGACCAGACTATCAAGATTTGGCATTTGGCTACAGGCCAATCCAAGACAATTATAGGCAATGAACATGGAATTCGCTCAGTAGCCTGGTCGCCTGATGGCCAACGAATTGCCTCAGCGTCTGACGATAAAATTGTGCAAATCTGGAATCCAGATACAGGCCAGTGTAAAAACACGTTTACAGGCCATAATAGCGTGGTTTTATCAGTAGCCTGGTCGCCTGATGGCCAACAAACTGCCTCAGTGTCTGAAGACCAGACTATTAAAATCTGGAATCCAAATACAGACCAGTGGAAGACACTTACAGGCCATACCAGAGAAGTCCCATCAGTAGTAGCCTGGTCGCCTGATGGCCAAAAAATTGCCTTGGCATCTTGGGATGGCGGCATTGAGATCTGGAATTCAGCTACAGGCCAGCGCGAGAAGACATTTGTAGGCTTCGGCTCCATTAGATCTATAGCCTGGTCGCCTAATGGTCGACAAATCGCCTTGGCCTCAGGATATCACGACATCGAGATTTGGGATATAGCTACAGGCCAGCGAACACAGACATTTACAGGCAGTATATCAGTAGCATGGGCGCCTAATGATCAGCGAGTTGCTACTTCATCTTCTGGGGCAACTATCACAATTTGGGATTTGGTTACAAACCAATGCGATACACTTTCAGGGCATAGTAAAACAGTTGCTTCAATTGCCTGGTCGCCTAATGGTCAAATGATTGCCTCGGCATCCTATGACGAAACGATTAAGATCTGGGATCCGACCCCAATTCAACGCAAGCTGTCCACAAATCACAAGGGTTACATCAATTTAATCGAGTGGTCACCGAATAATCAACAATTTGCCTCAGCGTCTGCCAATGAAATAAAAATTTGGGATCTAACCATGCGTCAATGCAATGCATTTACAGGTCATGACGCTACGGTTTTGATAATAGCCTGGTCCCCTGATAGCCAACAAATTGCCTTAGGAGGTGACGATGATTCTATCAGAGTCTGGGATCCAGTGACGAGCCAATGCAAAAAAAAATTTAAAGTCTCTGATGGTTTTATCAACTCAATAATCTGGTCACCTAATAGCCAGAAAGTCGCCGCAATATGTTCGACTGAGATAGTGAAAATCTGGGATTTGCTTACAGGCCAGTGTAAGACACTTGCAGGCCCCAAAGATGCTAACTCAGCAGCCTGGTCGCCTGATGGTCAAAAAGTCGCCTTAGCACTTGATAACGGGACTATTGAGGTTCATGAATTGAATACAGGTCACTTTAACGTGCTTACAGGTCACAAAGACGAGGTTCTAGAGGTCGCCTGGTCGCCTGGCGGCCAAACAATCGTCTCATCATCCAGCGATGTTGTCAATATTTGGGATGCCGCCACTGGCCAATGCCTAGCGATGCTCCAGATTTCAACTCGTTCTCTTCATTTCATCACATCGGAGACATTACGTACTGACGCTGGCGTATTTTATCTATCTAATGTGCTGTCTATGAATCTAGTTCAACATGGCCATGATATTCTTCTATCTCAAGCTTTGGGATACGGATTTAATGAGGCCAAAACTTGGATACTATATCGAGGGAAACGTCTTTTATGGCTACCGAGGGAGTATAGGCCAACAGCATTTGCTGTAAATGGAACAACTGTAGTGATTGGCTGTTCGTCGGGCCGTATCTTGATCTTGAAGTTTGTAGATAACCATGTTGATAGTTACCTCTAAAGGAGATATCGGGCAATTTTATTTCACAAGGCACAAAATCAGTTTCAACTATTCGGAGATATATGATATCTGATGTAGGTATATCTGGGGAAGGATGCTTATCCTAGTGTTCTACCACTATAAGCTACGCATCCCGCTTTTACTATAACTCTAGATACGGTTTTCTCGGACACAGATACCAGATGCACAATTTCACCTGGAAAAGCTAGTTCGCTGTATGATCTCGCTCGGCAGACAACGATACCATTTCTGACTTTTCAAGTTTTGGTGGTCCTTGACCCTCAGGAAACGGTGCGTATTTGTCTATGAGATAGTACATATCCTGATAGGCTCTGATGTTTTTGTCAGCTCAAAATTTGCCAAATTACGCAAATAGTGTTGGCAGATACTCACAGCTGACGCACAGCCTTGCCTGTGCCAAGATGGTTGACTGAGTAGATTATGTTGAAATAAATGCTATACAGGCGATTTCGGTCTTCCCATTCATCTTTTGGCTGGCTTGGGCCATGATGCTTCAGATAGGTTCTGGTGTATACCCTGTTGCTGATCTTGTTATAATAGCAGCGCCAGTCTCCGGTTTCCATCTCATTGTGAGCATAGAATGCGGCCGCGTCGAATATATAGATATTGTTATTCTCAAAAGAAGTACCACTATTGCCTTCCCATAGATCTGCATGAATGAGACAAGGCTTGATCTTTCTGCCATCTTTCACCAAGGCGTCCAGGAGTCGAGGAATAACGTGTGCAACGAATTGCTTTTCTACTAGATCCAGCTCTTCCCAATATCCATTATACTCGAAGTCCATGTCAATCACATGTTGAAGGAGACGAGTGAAGAATACAGTCCAATTTGACTCCCACTCTAGAGACTGTGGAATACGGCCTTGGCAAGTGGTAATGTGAAAGCCAAATTGGCCTGTTGGAGACTGGCTTTCTCTGTGTAGGCGAGCGAGCTTGGTGCAAAGCTGGTTTGGATCTGGCATCATATCGTTCATATCGATATACTGGGATAAGAAGAAGTAAGCTTCTGCCTTTTCGAGCGCGTACTTTCCCCAGCTATGCGGTTTGGGGGCTAGATCCGGCGCCCATTTGTATATCTCAGTCATCGCATTAAACTCGCCCTCCATAAGAGTCCGGCCATGATCGCCGGGGGCTGACTTGAGGAAGTATCTTTCCTCAGAACTGTCGGGTAGCTTGAGATGGAGCCGAGCCGTGACTGTCCATGCAGAAGTGCCAAAGCTGTCTGCAGATAGGACTGTTGTTCCTTCTGGAAATTTGGCGAGAACATTGGAGTCGACTCTAAAATCTCCACTGTATGACTGAGAAATCGCACGAGAGCTCTCAATAAGAGACGGAAGCCCGCGATCCATAATTATAAAAGGTAATAAGCAAAACAGTATGAATTACACAATTAGAAAGTGGAGTGAGCTCTGAGTTTCCAGAGATCGGGATGAGAGCGTAGCACTGGGTTTTATCCCTCAGACTCGTTAAATTTGTTGCGCAAGGATTCATTCCTATAGTGGCTGTATAATGGTTGCATGGCTTTTACGGAGGTCGTGTGTGACAAGGCCAATAACGAGCAGCTTTGAGATTAGAGGCCCATCCTCGTCACCTTGTGGCGGCTGAAACCCTGCTGGGGTGGGAGAAGCTGGAGAAGCTGGCCTATAACCGAACCAGTTGATCCTCCTTGTATGATGCCCCGCCCGGTTTATATACCCAAATGGGCTTGTGAGACTCCCAGCCTCGTCTGCCTGGTCGCTTGGTATCAGCCAACAGGTAACATGGCGAACCAGAGGGGATCTTGAGCCGACCAGGATGCATTTAGTTTCGGAGCTGGCGGCTCGACATGCGGGAGAGGGGACGGGCCGGCGCGAGGTCTGTGTTGTGTCTGAACTCGTTGTCTATTTTGTTACTTGGCAGTATTCGCCGCACTTCTCCGTTCACTGACCTACAAATATACATAACGTGGGCGCTCAGCGAATGTTTGGGCTGGGGCTCTTATATGTCAGCGACGACACGCTGTAACGATAATCCACAACGCGCCTTGCGGGGTGAATAATCTCCACTGCGTACCCTCAAACCCCTCTCAACACGGCAGAGATGGTGAGTTTAAACCAGAATTACCTGTATTTCTAGTGATGGCTGCTTACGGCCACGGTTAGTTCAAGCGCTTCCGCCAGAACAAGACGCAGGCAAAAGGTGGAACAGAGAGAAAGACATCCGACGCTTCCACTTCCTCTTCCGCGATACCAAACTTCAGCATCGACAGCAAATCTATTGCCAATTCAGTTGCTTCCACTGAGCTACAGAACTCTTCGAATCCTCATCCTCGCAGTCAGTCGCCAGCGCCAGCACCAGCGGGTCTTGGTCTTCGAATTCTCCATCAGCCTGAGTTTGCTGCCTTAGATATCATATTTGTGCATGGTCTTGGTGGCCATAGCCAAAAGACTTGGACGAAGAACCATGATCCGTCCCTGTTTTGGCCCGAAATATGGCTCCCGTTCGAGCCAGATGTCGGAAAGGCGCGCATCTTGACTTTTGGATATGATGCAAACTGGCGCGGTGGAGCAGGGATTTCCAACATCACGGACTTCGCCAAAGAGCTCTTGTACGAGATGCGCTTCTCCAAAAACACTTCAGGAGAAGATATTGCCATCGGAACGAACCCTATAATCTTTGTTGTCCACAGCATGGGTGGTTTGGTTGTCAAGAAAGCATACCTTCTTGGCCTATACGACGATAATTACAAGGAAATCACGAAGTCCATATCTGCCATCATCTTCTTGTCGACCCCCCACCGCGGCACGAATCTTGCCGAGACTCTGAACCGAGTATTAGCAGCGTCATTTCATTCTTCCAAACATTTCATCTCCGATCTAAACAAAAACTCGACTGCAATAGAAGAACTGAATGAGCAGTTTCGGCATCTGGCACCCAGACTGTCTATTTGGTCCTTCTACGAAACTCAAGCAACTGCTATTGGTCCCAAGAAACTTATGGTATTGGAGAAAGATTCTTCTGTGCTAGGGTATCCTGCAGAGATCTCAAGACCACTGCAAGCTGACCACCATGATGTTTGCAAATACTCAAGCCCTGTTGACTCCAATTATCTTAGTGTCAGGAACGCTCTGAAGTCTTTGGTTGCTCTATTTCGCGCTAAAGAAATTCGAGAAGAGAAACACGAGCCCGAAAACACCACGAGTATACCGGATTTGTTTCGCAGCTGTCATACCTCTGAAGAAGATTATAATAGACTCCGTCGGGACTGGGTTCCGAACACTTGCGAATGGTTTTTCAATGAGCCAGATGTTGAAACCTGGATGGCATCTTCTACTGAATCAAGGATACTGTGGTACAGTGCACCTCCGGCCAGCGGCAAGTCTATCCTTGCTGCATTTATCATTAGTCGCCTCAAGGATTTGGGTCTTCCCTGTCAATACTTTCTATTCAATTATTCTGAACAACATAAACGATCCATTGCTGGGAGCTTAAAAGCTATAGCTTTACAGCTCACCAAGGATCTCCCAGAATTTAGAAAAGTATTAAAGGGCTCGTCAACGACTAGCTTGGGACTAGAATCTGCAGATGCGCTACTGATATGGCGAAACATTTTTGAGAAGTTGTTGTTTGAAACGGGGCGCACAGATCCTGTGTATTGGGTTTTTGACGCTTTAGACGAATCTGACTCACCAAAATCCCTCATAGAATGCCTTAAAGGCTTGACAAAAGCCAAGATCCCAGTGAGGATTCTGATTCTCAGCAGAAACTCGAATGCCATTTCCTTGGGATTTGATCGCCTCACTCGTGCTGATATTAAAGTCAGCACAATGGAAAGCTCGAATCAGTTTCATAATAAACAAGATATCGAACTATTGGTGGAGGAAGAAATCAGCCATCTAGGTGGAAGCGACCTCTTTAGACAGGACTTGGTCCAAAATATTATGTCGCGTACCGAGGGGAACTTTCTGTGGGCAAAGCTGGTACTAGAAGAAATCCTGGGATGCCACACTGAAGAAAGCATTCAGGAGGTTTTGCGGGAAATCCCAGATGACATGATTAGCATGTATCAGCGTATGGAACGAATTCTTGTGGAATCAACACGAAAATCGAATAAGCCGCTCATCAAAACTCTTCTTGAATGGACAATATGTGCTCAGAGGTCACTCAGTTTACAGGAACTCTCACAGGCACTGCAGCCGGATTTTTCGGGTCTCTTCGACCTTAAGAAGACAGTTCAAGAGTCATGCGGGCAGTTTCTACATGTCAATGGCAAAGACAAAGTAACCATCTTACACCATACTGCGCGAGAATATTTTACAGGCAGTTTGGATAGCGAATTCCACGTCGACGTTCGCCAAACTCATTCGAAGCTATTCGTCCGAGCCTTGATTCAGCTGGAGCAGGCTAATCTTCGATGGCGGTTGCTGCAAAGTCAGCACGCACTTCAAGCTAGTGAGCCGTTTGTCTTTTACGCGGCACTCAATTGGCCATATCATTTAGCTCAGAGTCATTCCATTTCTTCAGAAACTCTAGACCATCTTGTGAGATTTTTCTCAAGTCCCGCGGTTCTTGTCTGGGTTCACACTTTAGCGCTTCTGAGACGGCTGGAAGTCCTAATACGGACATCAAAGGCCCTAGCATCCTTTGTCCACCGGACACGAAAAGAAGACATTTCTAGAAACCCTATGCTTCATCGGTTATCGGACCTCGCACTTATTGATGACTGGCTTGTTGACCTTGTCAAACTCGTTGGAAAGTTCGGTCCCACTTTGGTCACTGAGCCTGATGTGGTATACGACATAATTCCAGCGTTCTGCCCACCTAAATCAGTACTACATCGGCAATACTATGATCCCAACTCGGCCAAGATACGATTGCTGGGTGGCAGGGACGTCCCTTGGAACGATAATCTCGGTAGACTTGTACTCCTAGGTGATGCTCAAGCTTGGAAAATTGCTTGCGCTGGTAACCACCTTGCAGTGCTTGCCTCTACGGGCGTGGTGTATGTATGGGACTCTTCCAATTTTACTGAAATTAGTCAAATGTCTCATGATGAGCCTGTGACCGCCATGGCCTTGACCGACAATGGCCAAAGGCTCGCTACATATGGTCTCAGAACTTCTAAGGTGTGGTCGGTTATTGGAGGGAAACTGCTCACATCAGCCCAGAATCCTCCAAATACGAAGGCCATGATAATATCTTTCGTTGAGAATGACCAAAGGCTACTGGTTGGAGGCGACGATAACATTATAAGACACATACGGTGCGACAATATGGTTGAAGGGTGGCAAATATTGAATCCGGCCCTCCTCAAAGAAACAGGCAGAGCTGACGGCGCTATTGTCAGTTCTCCAATGTGTATCTCTTTCAGTGGAGACAGCGCTTTGGTTGGTGTCTCGTATAGAGGAGCGCCACTGTCAGTTTGGAGACTTGCAGATGGGAGGTGCCTCAATCGATGCAAAAGGCCCAGGGACTTTCACAGCGATCAACATCGAGCTTCATCAGCTTGGGATGCAGTTGATAGATTTACGTGGAATCCCATCACAAATCATGTCTTAGGCATTTATAAAAACGGATACATCTTCAAATGGCACCCACTCACGGATGAGAACGTTGAAGCTCGGCAGACTGCGGACGAGATAGCAGCGAGTCCCAATGGCAGAGTATTTGCGACTAGCAGCAGCAACGGCTCAGTTCGCATTTGGAACTTTGCGTTCTTTACCGTAATTTACCATCTTTCGTCCGAAGACCTTGTTACTAGTTTGACATTTAGTCCCGATAGCGGTCGTTTTTACGACCTCCGCGGAGGCTCAATCAATGCTTGGGAATCAAACACGTTAACACGATTCTTGGAGAGCGAAGAAAGCATAAGTGACACAAACAGCGAAGATCAATCCTTCGCAGCACTCTCAAGACATTCCGAGTCGCGAATCAGTCACTTTGAGCCCGTCACGGCATTGGGCCCGGAACCCAATGGGTCTTCTTACTGCGTGGGCTATGAAGATGGCACCATTAGGAGGTTTCAAAGGGGAGAAACTGATGGTTTCGACTTTGCGCAGTTTCACAACTTCCTCAATGTCTCACATATTAAATGGAGCGCAGATGGAAAGTACGTTGCCGTTGCCGATTTGGCTGGTGATATCCAGGTGAAGGAGTTGCACCGGGAAGCTAAAGAGGAGTTGAAGATATCGTCACTCCCTTCTCCACGGATTGATCTTGAAGGCAACAACATTGAGGAACTCATCTTCAGTCTTGATAGTACATTGCTTCTCATCTCAACAAGAAGAAAGAGCTTTGTCTGTAGTGTCAGAGATGGTACAGTGCTGTGCTCAGCGGCCGTTGATTCAACATTCCGCCGTTATTTACCTCATCCTACGCAGGCCAGCTTAATTCTCGCGTTTGGACCTTCAGATGTCCTCACTTATACATGGGATAAGCTTGAAAGTAAAAGTCTTTCAAACTATAGTCAGCTCCGAGGATCAGAGCCTGGAATACTAGGATTCAATAATCCTAATGCTCCAAGAGTGGCAGATTCAGCTCAATTAACGTACGACAACGAATCAATTATTTCCAACGTTATAATAACGCAAGATGCTAAACATGTTCTCTTAAATGTCAAATCGGTCACTTATAATGGGAAGACTAAACAGCAGGTGTTCATCTTCCCCGTCGATGCCTTTGCAGTGGACGAGTCTACAAACGGATTGAATTCATCTATGGCTTATTTTCATATTCCCGTCAGTATCTCCTCCCACATCAAAATACCGTTAGGCGTTTTACCTGGATTGAAGTTTATTTTTCTCGATGATGACCTCTGGCTTTGTGGCTACTATCTTGGATCAACGTCCCATAATGAGATTGTAGAGTCGTATGATCGATTCTATTTTATTCCGCGGGATTGGATAGGGAGTACTAGCCTTGATAATTGCTGCCTGGCACAGGATGGTACACTATTTTGGCCTAAAGACGATCACGTTGTACTGGTCGTGAGCAATTTTGATGAACCAAGGGTGAATTTTCTATATCGATAGCTGTATCTCTTTCGGGCGTAGATAGGCGTTTCTACATACAGATGGCATTAGATTACATGGAACTGGCAAGCATTTAGAGCGTCATATTTGGCTAACATATGAAAATACTACGATGCCCTCACAATGTCATGATCTTGTAAAGCAGTTCGTAGGTCAGTGTGTGATAGATAGCCTGCACAAAGAATTCCCTGGTAAAATTTGCAATAGTTTTCGCATTGCATTCGCTATTTAATGCATGCTGGACGCGCATATAATGACTGGATTGGATATGCCGATCCCTGTAATCGTTTCGCTACCCCGCAAGTTGCAGGGTTCATGTATTGTGCTCAGGCCAGGCACTCGTGTTGACTCTTGACTTTTCGACTCTTTTTATGAGGCAAGCTGTCACAGTTTTCGTTTTGGTAATGCGCCGTTCTTCTGTTGCCCTAGAGAGTATGGCTACAAAACTTTCCTCATGTGAAAAAGCCCCGACTTCCATCCAGGGTGGTAAAACCGCATCCATTCGCAACGAAGAGTCGTTACCAAGAAGTACACAACCCGCGTACACAATATTCTCCAAAACCCAGCTGAGGCAGCTTCAATTACTTCTTGGCATCGCCACAATCACGTCTCCTCTGACTGCTACAATATATTTTCCTCTATTGCCCCTTCTACGCGAGCAGTTTCATACCTCTGCGCAAGCCATCAATTTGACTTTGACGCTCTACATCATCTTTCAGGCAATATCCCCTGTTTTCTTTGGACCCTTATCAGATTTGTACGGCCGAAGGCCTTTCTTTTTATTTACACTTGGACTCTACGTTGTGGGAAATATCGGGCTTGCAGCCAATAAGGACAACTATACTGTTCTATTAGTACTACGAGCGATACAAAGCTTGGGCGCAAGTGCTGCCTATGCCATCAGTTTCGGCGTCGTTGCAGATGTCTGCGAATCAAAGGAAAGAGGGCGTATGCTGGGGCCTATCAGTATGGCTCTCAATCTTGGGGCATGTGTTGGACCCGTAGTTGGCGGCGTCGTGACCTACACAAGTGGCAGCTACGTGTGGGTATTTTGGGCTCTCGTCATCGTTGGGGTATTAATTTTCTGTGGCGTGGGAATTTTGCTCCCAGAAACAGCACGTAGTCTAGTTGGCAATGGAAGCGATCCTTCACGGTACAGTTGGTGGCAACTCAGTTGGCTGGGCCTTGTTAGACGTCGATTCAAGGCATCTCCGGCGAGAAGTGAGCCAGAAGCAACCACTGCAGCCATCGAAACACCAAAGACAGTCATCCGAGCTTATGGGCTTGGCAATCTCTTTGCCTGTCTTCGCATCATTTTTTATCGGGACACGTTTCTGGCTCTCTGGATTCACGGGTCCTTCTACACAGTGGACTATTCCTTTGTTGCTGCAGTTCCGGATATATTTCAAAATGTTTACGGCTTCAATGACTTGGAACTTGGATTGGCATACCTCCCTAGAGGCGTAGGAATCATTGTTGGTAGCTATTGCGCAGGGAAGATGATGGATGCCAATTATCGCACGATTTCGCGGGCCACGGGCAGGGCTGATGAGCGCGTGACGGGTGACGATCTACTGAGTTTCCCAATTGAGCTCGCCAGAACACGCTTTAGCTTTCATCTATTGGCCATCTCAACAGCAACAATAATTGGATATGGTTGGGCAATCGATCGCGGTGCTCCAGTTGCTGTGCCACTGATTCTCCAGTTTATCCAAGGCTTCTGGGGAACCACGTTTTACACCACGTATGGAGCTCTTCTAGTCGATGGATTCCCAGACAGCCCCAGCACCGCGGCTGCAGCAACCAGCGTTACGCGGTGCTCTATGGCCGCGGCCGGGGTGGCGGTACTTCAGCCATTGCTTATAGCAGCTGGTTCAGGATGGTATTTTACCGCTTTGGGGCTTTGGAGCGGTGGATTTGGAGTCGTGGCTGTGATGTTGCTGCGGTGGAAGGGGATGAAATGGCGTCAGTTGAGAAGTGGGTTTAGTTCCGATAGTCAGCGAGCATAAGATGGGGTATAAGTTTGAATACTTGTTTAACAACTTACGCTTTACGGCGCCAATCTCAAATTAGAGACGAAATAATATGCCGCCGCGAGCAAAGATGGAGTTGGATTGATTATGTTGGCACAGTTCAGAACAGTAGATGTTTGTTTTATAGGGTAACCCAAATCTAGTCAGACAAAGTCAACGCTAGGGGTGGAATGCGACGTGGGATAAAATGCATCTCTTCTACTGTCTTTTATATAGAGCGTAGAGTACGCGCTGTAACATATAGGTATAGCAGCATGAAGCCAGTCCAAGTTTATCACCACAGGCAGACAAATGAACCTTTCAAGTCACTATGTCAGGAACTTCGAATGAACGCGCCGTAGCTTGAGATTCAGCGCCAATCATATAGATTACGAAAGCTATTTGTCTTACTTTCTTATCGTCTCCTAAAACCTCACGTGATGTCAACTGCTAAGTGCTATTCATGTAAGAATCGAAAAGATCCTAGTTCTCACAATGGAAGGAGCTTCGGTAGCTGCTGATTTGTAAGCTAAGCAAATGCAATCGACAATAAATTGTTTACCCATGTAACTACAAATAACTCAAAGTAACTGAATAAACTCATACGCCTAATTCCCCAGAGAAACTATCATTTGTTGTTCTTGGATTCAAAGAATTGTGAACCGGCACTGAGCGGTGGAGACTTTCAGAGGCACTAGTAGGGACTTTGGCGTGAGTTGGCTGTTGTTATAGTTGAGAATTGCTAAGACGGTGACTCATCGGCCAAATGATTCCACATACTATTTAAAGCATCTGCTGTGCAAACTTGCCTTGAATTACTGTTTATTGCTCAATTCATGTAGTTTCATTCTGAAGTCACAAAGCAAGGCGCATTTTATGCGCAAAATTACACAATTAGAGGATGTTACAGAGACTAGATGATAGAACTGAGTTGATTAGACTCGCCTAGCGACTTGATCCCATTTGGAATCCTCTTGGACATGTCCCGCTCATAGACTCAGTTGCTCGTTACTTTATTCCCCCCATCCCTTTGCCATAAATTGTACCCAGTTTAACTACTGTATGGCCTTATGTACCACAACTTAACTCACCAAGAGCTCTAAATTTTTTTTCTAACATCAGCCCTTACAATGGCCTCTTCAGCCCTTCCTTCCAATTGCAACCTCGTCAACATCGGCACTCACTCTCTAGCCCTCTACACTCATGGTCCAGAGCCCGGCAGCTCGAAAGACCCCATCGTACTGTTTGTCTCAGGCGTAGCAAGCGATGCGCTTAACTGGCAAGCTGTTGTTCGGCTGCTTTCGCCCTCGCTGCGAACCCTGAACTACGATCGTAGCGGCTACCGCAATTCGCAGTCGTCACCGCTCGAACCCTCAGCCGAGAATGTTGCTCTGGAGCTGTCTCTTCTGATCGAAAAGGCTCCCATTCAAAATCCGTTGATCATTGTGGGACACAGCTGGGCAGGCGTTCTGATTAACGAGTTCATCGCTCTGAAAGGAGCCAGCCAGATCGCCGGTCTAGTGCTTGTTGATGCCAATCATGAGACTGCACCTCTCGTTATCAACGTTGATGATCCAATTCTGTGGAATGCTATAGCCGCAGGCGTTGAACCTTACGCAGCCTGGGGCCTTGAGGCTCAGCATAAATTGACGCAAGCAGAGTGGGATGCGTTTAAAGAAGCAGAGTCGACCGAAAAGTACAAATTGATTGCTCACAAGGAGGATATAGAGCAATATCTGCCAAGCTTTGAGACGCTGCGAAAAAAAAACCTGAGTGATAAACAGCCACTGGTTGGAGATAAACCAGTGTATGTAATTGGGGGCACCCGAAGCAGAGATTGGAATGGATTATACAAGGCGGGCGTTGCGAAAGGGAATGGAACCGAGGAAGAGAGGAGCTACGTTAGAGAGATGATCAGTACAGTCGATGAGAAGAGCAAGGGGCTTATGGAAAAGTTTTTGAAACTCTCTACTAAGAGCAAACTTGTTTTTGCCACTGAGAGTGGACACTTTGTTCAGATGACCCAACCAGATATTGTTGTTAATGGCGTGAAATGGGTTCTGGATAACTTGTCAGGATCTTCTTAGCTGCAAACAATTTACACTTTCAACTTGAATACTTGTTTTAGCCCTCCCAAAGCTTTTCAATTGTGGCTTATGCATTTCCCTATTATAAATTGTCGTCAGGTGTATGAAGCTTGTCTGCTGGGACCTTTGCCAGCAGCGTACTATAGGTAAGCAATGCTATGACTATGAAGTACTCTGAGTCTAATTGGATGATGGGTAAACAAGAATCTGAATTACACATAGATAGATATGGCGTCTCTATCACCATAAATATTTGCTATTAATTTTTGTCCAGCATTGTAGTGTAGCTATATGTAGTTGTATGCAGAGGCGGCTTGCGTTCTTGTTTCCGCATAAGCTCATATCTAAGCAGTCTCGGATAATACATGCCGTAAGCGAGAGAATTGATAGAATGCTTGAGCTACCAAGCAGATAGATCAGCTAAATTACAATTGTGTCACTATCTTAGTTAGCGAGGAACTCTTTGTTCAAATTTGGGTCTTCGCATAACACAACTCGGGCAACTAGGATCGGGCAACTGGAGGTTGGTCTTGCCTAGTTTGTAGCTAAGCTCTCCCCTACCTGCAGTTATCACTGAAATGATACAAAATGCCCTGCCAATTGTTGTATCGGATATGCTAAAGAGAAACGATTCAATCTCCACCCCTATTCCCGAACGGTGCCGAATTGTGGATTACAAAGTAAAGAGTTTATCAGAAGATACACGTTTTACTAGAAACTGAAGGCAGAACCTGGTTATTGATGCACTAACGAATATATAATCTATGGTACTGTGCTTTTATTATTGGAAAGTGCCAGTGTTATCGCATTGACATTTCTCTTGTAGATATGACGCAGGGAGCTTTTTGATGGCGATAATGCCCAACCCTAAAGAGATATAAGCTTAGCCAGCCGCCGTTAGCCTAGAGAAGACTTTTTTATGCCTGGATTGGGTATATCTTCCACGTACTCGCATGAGTGATATGGCCTAACCCGTTTTGAGCTGCGTGGAGAGCCGAAGGAGCCAAATTCGGACCTTTTTTATTTCACTTGCAGCCAATGGTCATAAGAATGAAGAGATCAAGTATGTGAAGCTGATAGACTAAGACTGCAAGCACCGTTTTGCGTCACGACTACTACTGATTAGGATCAACTAGAGATTTCTGGCATCCCCGTAAGGCCTATATTAGCGCTAGGTATACTGGAATTTCGAGAATACTGGTACCTACTGGGTAACTTTCTAGTATCAAATACTATGATTTATCTCTAGCTGCAGATCGACTAAACCAGAAAGGAGTGGGATGCATTTAGGCAAAAACGAAAGCAATTACAGGCGGCGGTTGAGTGGATTGAGTGGATGGATCTGAAATATTCGTTTGCCCGATGAACCACACCTTCAATTGAGAGCTTCTAAGGTGCGATAACTCTATACGTCATAACTGGAACAGACAGAAGGAAAGACTTGTTTCAAATTATATAAAGATCAGAATAACTGTCAGTAGAACGAGTCCCGTCGCTCAACCTGAACAACCCAGAACATTAATTTATCAAAAAGACTAGAAATCAAACCTACTTCAAGTCGTCTCTCGTATCTCATATCAAAATGTCCCCTCTTCCAAAGCGTGCTGTCATTGCTGTCACTTCAGCCAACGCACCTCTTTACAGTGACAAAGAGACCACCGGGGTTTTTATTTCAGAGGCACTTCATCCCTTCCTCGTCTTTCGCGAGGCTGGCTTTGAAGTTGACATAGTCTCTGAGACTGGCAAATACACTCCGGATGATCTCTCTCTCACGCCCAATTTCCTGGGAGGCTCTGACAAAGATATATATGAAGATCCCCAGAGTGAATTTCGACAAAAGCTTGACAATATGCCAAAGCCAGCCGACCTTGATAGCAACAGCTACAGTATCTTTTTTGCTTCAGCTGGTCATGCTGCTTTGATTGATTACCCAACTGCCAGCGGTTTGCAGAAGATTGCCGAAGACGTTTGGGCCAACGGTGGGGTCGTGGCATCTGTTTGCCACGGCGTAGCTATCTTTGCAAATGTTAAAGATAGGGCTACTGGACTGCCAATTATTTCTGGAAAGACCGTTACAGGATTTACGAATGAGGGTGAGGATGTCTTGAAAGTGATGGGTGACATCAAGAGCTGGGGCAAGCCTCTGGTTGAAGAACATGCTGAAGCTCTCGGCGCCACCTGTAAGT
The DNA here is from genome assembly GCA_022985005.1 of Trichoderma koningiopsis. Lineage (NCBI taxonomy): Eukaryota > Fungi > Ascomycota > Sordariomycetes > Hypocreales > Hypocreaceae > Trichoderma > Trichoderma koningiopsis. Next base: position 1,246,084 of record JAJPEM010000006.1, on the reverse strand, counting down.
GTCCCTGTATTCCCTTACTCGTACACGCACAATTATAAAAATGTAAGCTAATGGTGAGCTCTTTGATGATCCAGACAAAAGGCCAGACGACGTATGGGGGGACTTTCATGTTGTTTCTGGGCGACTCGTAACCGGAACAAACCCACAAAGCAGCACTTCTACGGCCAAGGCTGTGCTGGATGTCTATAATAGCCTTTAGCTTCATCATCCAGGAAGATCATAAGCATCAGATTGTATAGCGCATGACCTGATACAACGCGCCTGCCTGTTTGCAACATCACGAAGATACAGATTGTCATTCATTCTTGAAAGCCCGAGGTCATTACTCTTGGATAGATCAATTGAAGTTTTTGATGGTCTTCATGATTATTTACCAGCAGCCAATATATACTAAACCTCACCTACGTGTGGCGTTCTGCCTCTTTTCCTAAATTAAAGCTACAAGTGGTCTTGTTGCACGGCTTCTCAGAGGCCGACTTTGGCGTAGACTTCGCCGTGATATTCAACTCATTGTTGAATAAAGATTGTCATCTTATGAGTGCCTTATCGTTCCAGTGATTGCCAGCTCAGTAAATTGGGTAGCTACTGAGAGATCAAGAGACATCATTCTCTGTCTAGTGTATAAGAAGTTAAAACAGCACAGGACCTTTCCAAAAGATAGGTTGTCCTAAATACATGTACTTTAACCCCGCGTCGCAGGCCACCAGACGTCCCAACAGTAATTATTATCTTTCTAAATATATTTCATATTTTGAACTCTACTTCGCATGTTTATCCGCAGGTTTATGTTAATTTGGGTGGGCGGTGTGTGAGCTCCACGTCAATTTTGCAGGTCAGCTTTCGCCGGGCAGTCAACGACAAAGTCTCCGAAAGGTAACTGGGCTACCACAGCCAGCACCTTGCACAAGAAACAAGCCGATCTTTACAGATTTTCATCTCATGGTAGTTGTATGTGGCACTTTCTCGCCTCCGTCGATAGCAGACTTACGCCAAGTTTCCGGAGACTTTTCCAAAATCCACCCCACCATACGTGCGTCTATATAAAAAGCGCGGACATTACTTTTCGCCGTCCATTCATTTCTTTCTTCTTAATTAAACCTTACAACGTCATGGCTTCCCTCGCTGCTCCCGTCATCTATGATGCCCTTGTTGTCGGCGGTGGCCCAGCTGGGCTGTCGGCTGCGCTGGCTCTGGCCCGCGTTTGCCGTTCTTCCATTGTCTTCGACTCTGGGGAATATCGCAATCACGGTGCGAAAGAGATGCACACATTTTTGTCCCGAGATGGAATCTCTCCAGAATCTTTCCGTTCTATCGCACGACAACAGATTGAGGAGAAGTATTCGAGCCAAGTCTCACTCAAGGCTGCAAAGATCGTTACCATCTCCAACACCGAGATTCTGCCTGGCTACAAGGGCTTCTGCGCAGTTGACGGCGCAAAAAATACATACAGAGGCCGTAAGTTGGTGCTCGCTACTGGGACCGAAGATGTCATCCCGGCAGACATCGAGGGTTACTCAGACAATTGGCCTGAGCATATGCAAGTTGATCCTTCTCCAATGTGTTTAACAAAGTGATATCATTTCTAATCTCATTTATAGATATCAATGCCCATTTTGTGATGGATACGAGCAAAAAGACTACCCCATTGGCATGTTGACGTTTCCAAACCCATCTTATGCCCACTTCGCCCTGATGGTCCTTCCATTTAACAAGGACTTTACAATCTACAGTAATGGGCCAGTTCCACAAGACGAGCCGACCCAGATCGCTTTGAAAAAGGTGCTAGCAAGTGGTGTTAAGCTAGACCAACGAATAGTCCGCCGACTTTTAAATAATAGCCAAGGACCAGAGAACGGAATCACAATTGAGTTTGAGAGCGGCTCTCCGGCAAAGCTAGGCATGCTTTTCCATCGCCCTCCAACCAGGAACCGAGGCCAGTCCTTGATTGATCAACTGGGGCTCGAAACGAAACCGACCGGCGAGGTGGTGGCTGATTCAATGATGCTGCGCACGAATGTGCCGGGGTGTTTTGCCGCGGGAGATACGCAAGAGTTGATGAAGCAAGCTATGATAGCGGGGAGCAATGGTAAGCCACTTTGCATGGATTCATGTCGATTTTCAGTGTCTTTTGTGCTGACCGAGGGTATAGGAGTCCGTGTTGGTGCCGCAATTGCATATCAGCTTGCTGAGGAGGAAGGAGACGGAGCACTGGGAGAGCAAGAGACCATTTTGTAGCATCTTCATCATATTTTGCAGGGTTCCCAAAGTGGACAAAGCAGTATCGGATCGCACCCCATTTGCTGTCAGTTCTAGGATAGCTCGCGTGCCCATTCCTTCTCTGTACAGTCATATGCCCTGTCATTTCACCAAAGGAACAAAAACAAAAAACCAATACTCAATCTTGATTAATTCGTTACTGTATTCAACTAAAAGTTTTTGTTACGATCTGTTCCTTTGGTTTGATGCTGTGGCCTAACATCAAGCTCAAGCATCAATGTCCCTACCTAGCTATTCTTAGAACACCTATAGATCCGAATACAAATACCTATAGCACCGTTGGCGCACAAAAAATCCATAGCCATTCATCGCAAAGCAACCATACCAATTTACAGACAAGGATTCTGTGAGTGCAAACAAGAATATTTTAAAGAATATCCCTTAATAGACAGAATTCTTGCACGGCTAACTGGGTAGAAGCACGATGGCCCTGTAATTGACAGACTCAGACAACAGCTGAAAATGTGGAGATGAAATGCTTAGCTTCAGGTACCCGAAAGTAAGCCAAGATTCCACCTTTCTTACCAAGGTCTTGTGAAGCGGCAATACCGACGAGCTGCAATACCCTTGAGTTGATGAAACTATTTGTACCAGATGTAGCTAAAGTCAACTATTTTCTGCCATTTTGTTCTACCTGTCACAGTTATGCTGAACGGCTTCGCACATACTCTTGTTTCTCCCCTTTTGCGCGGCTGAGTCCAGCTGAAAGCGCCATCACAGCGCTAGAACTGATCCAGAATAGACAGCTGAAGCGGCTGAGCACAAACGAGACTAGCAGGCAACAGAGGTAGGCACCAAGTGTGTCGCTCTCCCTCTCTCAGATCACAACTTTACTTCAAAGACCTGTTTGCGGGTCAAAGACGTGCCTCCACAACTCTTGCTCTATCGCGGTCCAGAGAGCCAGAATGTCGGACAATGGCACGTCAGCGACTGATATTATCACCTACATCGGGGTGCCTCTAGCAGTTTTAGGTTTGTCTGTGCTTGATTGTTCATGGTGGTGAGAAATTGTGGTGCATGTGGCTGACAGTGAAGCAGGAGGTAAAGATGTGCTTGGCTTGTCACGGTGATAAGAAGGTGTGGTATAGGTTACTAACAGCCAAACAGTTTTACCCATTTTATACAACACATTCGCAACTCTAGCCTCTCTTTCGCGCATAAAGCGCATGCTACGGCGCAGTCGTCTGACTGCACTGACACGTAGCGATGTTGTCAATCGCGTCATCGAGATTGAGCTGCCCCGTTATGCTGTAATGCCCTTTGATCGGTTCCAGAATAAGACAGAGTATTGGTCGCTTTCACGCCATCCCAGCTCTATTCCCGGAGGCAGTTGGACCACTTTTAACTGGCGGACCAACGCCATCGGGGTCAAGACTCAGCGCGTTGAGTACGCTGACCAAGTGCGTCAGCCCCAGGTCGAGATCGCTTTTGACGAGCTGGTATCGTACTTGCTGGATCTCGGTGCCGTTCCAGATCCCCAAGGTTTTAAACTACTAAGGTCAACAGGGCTGTGGACACCGGTGGGCTGCTCCCTCATGATGTCTCCCGATGGAAGACAAAAGGCCCTTACGATAGCCCCATTGGACGATTCTGATGGATATTTGTCTCTCGCCGTGGCCTGGTCTAGCTCATGGATCACACGCGATCACGCCCATCTACCACCATATTGGGTTCGCTTGCCATCGCCAGCAGGAAAGTCAACAGAGCCAGGGTCTACCGTTGGTGGCTCCCAGAAGAAGGAACACGAGAAAAAAGCACAAGCGCCAAGTTCTAACGAATACCAAATCCAACCGCAAGATGAGGGTGCCGGTGAAACTGATTCGGTCGAACTTCAGATTCGCTCAGACATTAAACACGATATCACCTGCGAAATATCACCATCCGGGCTTGTTACGGCCCTTATTCAAACCGATCTCAACAGCAATAGAGTTCCTGAGGAACTATATATAAATCATCTCCGCATACAGGCCCGAAAGTCAGATGGCATTTGGTTCGCCTCTGCAGCCACTGCTTTTGGAACCTCAAGCCAGACCATATTGTGGAACTATAAGATTCCAGATGCCATCTTGTCATTCTCTAGGAAGGAGTCCATTCCGTGCGGCGTCTTGGTACTGCTGGGCATTGTAGACGAGTCAGAGACGCCCGAGTGGGCAACTAAATACAACGATTATGGTGCTTCTCTGGATACATTTGCGCAGAGAGGTCGAGAGCAGCGTGCGGCCATGGAAGCTGAAGCACGTATGGCCCCCGCACAGCGACAGCAAGCCATCAATGACAGAATGCGCAAAGAGACGGAACAGCGCATGCAAGACAGTGAGTCCTTCGCTCCTAACCCATTATGACGTATGCGTGATACTGACCATACCATAATAGTGCGTGAAAAAATGAGGACGGATCAGCAGCGACGCGATAAGCGGACAATGGAGGCTCTTCAAAGTCCAAGATGGGACACCAAACTCGTTGCTGATTATTGTTTGAAGTGGCTAAAGGCGCGAAATATTTGGGATGAATCGCTTTCGATTAAAGAAGTTGTCGGCTTCATGCTGCATCGTATGATTCGCGATGGAGAATTCACCTCCGTCCTCTGCAAAATGCTAGACGCTTGGAAAGCCTGGGCTGATGTGGGAGGGATGAAGAATGCTGATTACCAAACGGTTCGAGATGATTTATCTACGTTTGCCGAGGCCACCTTACTTATCGCATTAATAAAGGATACGTCTGATGCTTTAGAGGGTACACTAGCCATGGATCTGCAGGAGTGTTTGCGCATATGGCATAAAGTGCGTCTTGGATAGAATACAGCGAGGAGTTGTTTGATTCATAAGGCAAAACAATATGCACAAAAAAATCTCAGCGTGTGAATCTTTGCGATTTAAAGACAGAGAAGGAGTAGGCGATAATAGAGCAGAAAATTGACCACATGTATACAATGATACGAGACAACTATTATTGGTTGTGCTTTGATCATCGCTTGGTAATTGTACCCTTTTCCGAATACCACGTTCCAGGTTCAGAGAGTGATATTCGCTAATATATGTCCAGCATTTTTCCATGTATAGCTTCCAGGTATTTGAGTGCTGACGTCCCGTTTTTACCGAATACCGGCGCTATGTCGACGAGAGCCTCTCGCGCAATTTCAAGGATGCGAAGATGAACCAGGCGGCTTTCCGCGGAAAGAGCAAATTGCATAGCGAGAATCTCTCATAAAGGCGGTATAATGAGAAGACATATTCTAATTAATGGTAGAGATCCCACCTCTCACCTAATCCTTGTCACGTCATATTTCACGTTACGCCTGCTAGTTCGTCTCTCGGTCTTAGCTAGCAGCGAGATTTCTGTAATTTTTAGCCCCTGCGCATCGGCTAATTCGGAATGTGCCATCCCAGGAACTGCCCTGGTATCGTCTGGATTATGGGCCGGCATCTGAGACAGCGATGCTGTGGGTAACTGGCAGTGCCAGGGCAAAAACAGCTAGATTTTGTCATCATATATGTACTTGTACGCGTCTTCCTTGGGTTAGTCACGCCTTTTGCGCATGCAGCTGGTTAGATCCATCTTCTATATTCTTTTACCATCGCAAAATTGCGCCCAAATCGGCAAAGGAAAACCTGGCCTCTGTAAACCAAATGTCATCCTCATTCAACAGTATCCAGATAGATATCAAAAGTGTCGACGTTCTAGCGGACTTGGAATAGATGTCTCAAGTCATTAGTGATCTATGTAAGCGCATATCCAATATGATTGTTAAACGTGAATCGTAAAAAGCTGCTTCAAATGGGCGACGTTTTTCGCAAAAAAATAAAATCGATATATTGAAGAAAAATGAGTAACACCTCATCTGGCCGATATTGCCCGAGCATTCAGCCACGAAAAAGAAGAAATATTATTGCGATTAAAGAGCACGCGCTTCGCTACACCGGGTAGTTGTAAATCTATTTTGCACCAGTTGAAAGAAAGTACTTTTGGGACCCCCTGAGCTTTTGACTTGTATGCTAGCGCTCCTCGTAATGGACCTCATAATGGGTGGTCTTTTGAATATGGCGTGGCGTGTTTTGTAAAATGCTTTCTTCGCTTCCAGTCTCCACCTGTCGGTCTTGAAGTCGAATGCTTGGGCCTCGCGGTTCGAGATTACTATCGTATTTGGACGTGCCTTTGGAAGATCCGGGAATCCATGGAATGAATTTCAGCAGCGGCTTCAGGGCAGCGAGGGAAGCACAGAAGATGGCCAAGCCAACCTCGGCGGCCGAGCTATCAAAGATTGGTCAGTCACGATAGGAGTTGCATTGGCGTTGAGAAATCGACGTACTATATAGTCGCTGTGAGGAGCAAGTTGACAGCTTGTGCTGACGCTGTTGACGGGACCCGAGATACTTCAATGGCATAATTAAGTCGTAGAATTGTCGCAATGCAGCTCCTGCAAAGGCCGAAGTCACATTTGTTAGCTTATACACGATTGCGCTCAGATTGATAATACGTACACTGCGCCAAATCCAAGTAGAACAGAGACGACAAGTTTTGTTCGCAAGCTGATTTGGACACTCCAGAGCAGATAAATTGGCAAGAGCTATGTATCAATGTGTTAGTCATCAAACTATCATCAAAGTACTACTTCATGTAGGGATGTGGACTCGAGGTCTGTCTCCAACCACAGGTAACATCTAGACAGAATAAGGATGCTTACTCCATATAACCAGCTGAACAAAATATCAGCAGCGCTTATGGCATATGCCGTATTTGCAATAGTAGAACCAGGAAGGCATGTTCCAGTGCCTACTCCCCAAGCTACCGAGAGCGGACGGCATTGGAACGCGAAGATGAAGATGGCCACCACAGACACGATAGACATGACAGCCATTGAGCCAATCAGCACTCTTCGTATCACGGGCGCCATCGTAGCGATTCGGTATAACACCAAAGCCACGCTGATCTTGGCTGCTAGTTGAGCTATCAAGTACAGCAGCTGAGCAACAACAAAATACTACCAAGAACGTTAACTTCGCAATATCCTCTTAAGCCACAAAGAGAACCAACCTCGGCCGCCAGCAGAGGGTTGTACCCAGGCTGCATATCCGTGGCACCGTAGCCATATCCCAACGCTCGAAACTCAAAAGCACAAAAGAGAATGAAAACGCCTTGTAGATCAAAGAGTCAGAACACGGAGGCGGGATAGTCGTAAAGTCCGCCTACTCACCGTACGCGATACACGTCGCGCCGTCGTCATATCCGAAGCTTTGGCTGGAGATTCGAAGCCATAATCTCAGTCCAACGGTGATAGTGTTCAGGACAACAAACGCCACGAGTACGGAAAAGAAATTATGTCGGGGACCGCTCATCGTGACACAGTTTTCTTGCGTCGGACTTATAGAATGCAAGATGGTTTGATGAAAAAATGAGTATACACAGTCAGTCCATCTTGCTGTTCCCAGGGCCTGGGGAGTATTTGGTAAACCGGAACTGATTACTTAATGACAAAGATCTGCAATGGACCAATTTACGAGACAGCAATGCCCAAAAGCCGTTGTTTCAACGGCTTTTCCTCAGGGGTATAGGCATGCTAAATTGTACAATCGCCGCAAATTCTGCAGGTGTCGGAAATGCCTGTTGTATTACGGGAATTGGTCGGTTGAGTGGGCTGACAAGCCATATGCCATTTTGGTATATCGATCTTACAGGGATACTAGTACACAGCTATCAAGCCATTTTCTGCAGTGGGGCAATGTCACACTTAGCCCAGAGCCATGGATCTACCCCTAGGCGGGAGAAAGAACCGACTCTCGCGCTCTCTTGCCTGTCGGCCGGCGAGCTACGGAGCAGTCCGGGGTGGATCAAACGACTTTGGAGAAGTTCGCTGCTAAAGGGCAGGGGTTGGCGATGCCTTTGGTATTCTGTAGCAACAGGCGGTTCCCCGTAGTGCTCCCGCGGAAGTGAATTAGGTCCCGCGCTCTCGTTGTATCCCCGACTTCGGCAAGTATATCCCGAAAAGGCAGTCATACCGCCACAGTCGTATTGTTGGCTTGGGATACGCTGCCAAAAAATAGGTACGTACAGCATTCTCCCAGCGTGTAATACTTATTTCTACAAGTACCTACCTATACGCGGTCACCTTTAGGTAGAATCTTTACAGTTTAGGCTGCATGTTGTTCAGATCTAGAAAAGGGGCTTCGGCACTTTTTAACCGTTGAGCATGGTTCTAGAATAAGCCAAGCAGCTTGCAGCAAGTCGAGTCTCGCCACTGTTACGGTTTACCACATACGTGCTAGAGGCGGGTTATATACCCGTGATGAAGCTTATACAGCTAGTCACTCCTTTGCCGGCAAATTAACGAGGCGGATGAACAGAAGGATGCGGAGAATATATAATGCTATTGCAGACTATATCCTCCATAAGTTCAACAGGCACATAATAAGAATGAGAAGTGTTTTTGGCCTTCCAAGTTTTCCAGACTTTAGATTGGTTAGTCGAAGCCACACCTAGTGCCTAGTCCCTAGTACTACTGCCGGACACCTTTCCTGCTTATGAAACTCTTCTCAAGACATATTCAATCACAATCCCCTGCCAAGCAAGATAGGGGTATAACAGCGTATTGATCCTACGCTAATTGCGTAAATGTATTTACGTGGCAATAACAACGGGGGTTTGGAGAGCATATGCTTCATTCGCTTCTTCTTTGAAGAGATGTTTGAAGTGCCTGCTGAGTGCAATCAGTTAATAGGAAATACAGCAGATGCATCTGGACCAGAATTCCTCAATAGACCATGATCTCTATGGGTCGTGAAACAAAGTCACAAATTGCTACCTCTGTTGAGGCCCGGTATAGATCAGTCCATTACAGTGCCATAGTGGCTATGTTATGAAACAAAAAAAGAGGGTGATACTCACAGTACTACCACGACGTACGCTCTTTTGGAATATCGCGGCACGACATTGCAGGATCCTCGGTAAGATACCCCTGAGCCTGATATACTACCTAGTACTAGATCATCAACACATGCACGTTCTCCGCAGGCATGAATTTTCTCGCATACTGTAGCCATCCCGACATTTCGGTGGAGATACCTCGGATTCTGTACCCTACTTGCTCAAAAAAGTCCACACACAGCTGTCTTCATGCGGAGAGTCTGTGCTCTGCGTTTTGTTCCACCGCCGCAAGTACGAGTTCCCAGCATTATCGTACTTGGGGGCGATCTCGTCCCTTAGAACAGCATAGACGCAGCAATGTTTCAGCTTAGGAATATGGCCCTGAAGAGCGACTATAGGGAACGTCAAGAGGGTTTACGCCCGTAAATGCAACTACCGGAGGTTTTCTCCTGTCGTAAACTTGGTATGGCTTGCAAAAGATGAACCATTTCTACACGGCAGTCAGGCCAACTGACGGAAAAGAGTGGACCGCTTAATTCGGCAGCATTACGAGATAGTAGGTACATTCTCGACGGCGGGCCTAGGCGGCGTTAACGGCATCATACGGGCACTAGATAGCCGCCAAAGTGCGTTATAGCCCCTGTATACAATTGTATTTGGACTAATGGTGGCAAAGGAAGACATTACTGCACAACCGAACTGGCAGCTGTATGTGCCTATCCGACTACTTTAGGACATTTTATGCGTCAGCACGCTAGTTTACTAATATGAGGCATAATGCATGAGACTTGCGCTCTTTACACCATTGCTTTAAAACTGTGCTAGCACCTGGCTTCAAATTGAAACCGTCTATCTCTTTGGTACCTGAAGATTGCTCTAAGAACTATGTCCGGATGTCGTTGGGCGCACCCTGCTGAAATCGGCAAGCGGGGATGACAGGTCTGTTTACTTGTAACGGGCCCCTGTAGTATAGCAAGGGTTTGTCATGCTAGTGCTGCTGCTGGTTCTAAATAGGAAAAAAGACTCCCCAGGTTATCAAGCTGCTGGAGAAGCAGCGGTGAAAACTGATTCAGGAACCCGATCCTTACCACCCTACATGACTCCCGTCTTTACTCTCTTGAGAATACCGAAGAGGTTGCTGAAGATGGACTATACCACATACTTGCAGCTCATCAGCCATTTCCTTTCCCCTGAATTGACTCCTGAAAATGCGTTGAAAGGGTCTAGTTTCAACCTATTGATGGTTACAAATATTAAAGGCAGCCAATTCCTTATAATCTCTCGACTTGGTTGCATATATCTACTCAATCAGCACCCAACTTACTAAGCAGCAGCGAAATCACCGAAATGTCACTCACTGAACAAAGTCTCCCTCTTTCTCCCGAAGAAGTCAGCTCACAATGGCTCTCCGACGCTCTTGGGCACAAAGTGAAGTCATTCATATTCACCGAAAAGATCCTCCTCGCAACAGCTAGCAAGCTGTTCGTTACAGTTACATACGAAGATGAAGCTGCAGCGAGTGTAGCTGGGAAACCCACCCACATCTGCTTGAAGGGGGGGTTTAACCAGGCGGTGGTAGCTCAATATCCGGATATCATGATTAGAATCTATACACGAGAAGTTGGATTCTTCAGCCACGTTATTCCTAAGCTTAACCATGTGGATACCGTCAAGTGCTATTGGTCTGGAGCCAACAGAGAACAGGGAATCGTCTTGTTGGACGATCTGAATAAGCAAGAGGCAAGATTCGGAGAGCCGACAGAAATTTGGACGGTGGATCAAGTCAAGGCGGCAGTCGAGCAGCTCGCTGGGCTCCATGCTGGAACATGGGGAGAGGAGAGTGCCAAACTGCCTACTTGGCTTACAGATCCGGAGCACTATGATGCAACTATCTTGAGCCTGTGTGGTCTTTGGCAGGGTATGGTTGTTGCCGAGAGCCGACCGCATTTCCCAGCAGACTGGAACGAAGAACGCATCACCGCAGCGATGAAGAAGCACCTCAAAAATCGCGATCCACGATTCACGTGTCTGCTTCACGGCGATCCGCACGCAGGCAACACATACTTTATCGACGGCGCACCGCGATTCCTCGATTGGCAACTCATCCACGTGGGTTCTGCATTCCACGATCTTGCATACTTCGTAGTGGGAGCCTTGTCAGTGGAGGACCGCAAGGCGCACGAGATGGCGATTTTGCAGCATTACCTCGATACGTTGGCGAAGTTTGGAGGTCCGACATTTACATTGGACGAGGTCTTGGTCGAGTACCGCAAGTCCCTCATGGCAGGCATCGGATGGATGCTCACGCCCTACAAGTTGCAAACTATGGAGCGTGTCCACGCCATGAGCGAAAGATACGGTTCGGCAATCGTGGATCATAAGACCATAGAGCTAGTTGAGTCTCTATGAGGAGGACTTTGATGAACAGAAAAAGACTTTGTGCGACTGAGTAAGGGAATCGGCTACATAACCATTTGATGGGATCGTTAATCATTGATACCAAATGGATGTTGTCCATTTTAGCGTCAACTAGATTTGTCTCAAGCTGTTTGCGAAAAGCGCGCGAGCTCTTCGAATTATGCAGATATAATAGATTATATGAATGATGTATACGTAAAATGATTCAAAAATTTGCCTGTTTACGCATTTACTAACCGTCCAGCTTAATGCGGACGTTTTCGTATGGAGTTTTGCTTTTAAACCGAATTTTTATAGGGTAACAGCTCGCCTGATTTATGGGAAAACGAATTCCATTAGATGATAAGCATTCTTGCATCAAATGATCGAAATAAGTTTCTCGGTCAGTATTCTGTGCTATATACAAGAGGGTCTCGTATATAGGGTTGCTTTGCTATAAAATGATTGCTCTCCAGCTTGATACGGCATGGAGCTGTACAGCATTTGGAGTTGTACAGCATTTGGAGCTGTACGACACTACTTGGCATCATAGTTCTTGGCGAAAATTAATAGACTAATAAGCCGTCGACGGCAATTGGAGCCACCTTGCCGATCAATGCCATGGAAAGCTTATAAGCACGGACAAATTAGTCAAGCCGTGATAAAAACGTTTCAATCTGGCTGAGAAGGAATACTAGGCCTACCTATTATTCCACTCAGACATTCTGATCCTCTGCCGTAGTAAGCAATTGGTAGTACGCTTTCTTGTGGCGAGCCCCCTTCTATCACCCATAGACTTTTCAAGCTTAAATTTAGCTTCTTATGCGCATATATGGACATGGAGGAATAGAAAGTTCTGCTTACTGACGTTTTAGCCAATAAGACATCTCAATTAGCGACTTTCATAGGATTTTGGCTTGTCGTGGTATAGCTGGTAGAAGCAATGTAACCTCAGCGGCTCAGACTTGCGGGGTATTGAATTGCTAGGTAGTATCCGACAAATTACATACCAGCAGTTTACGGTATCCTTCATGTCTGTCTTACTGACTCTGTGATGTCGTTCAGGAATCCTACGACACAAGCGGAAAAATGAACATCAACTATTGGACAGATTCATCTATCACGGAGTGTATTCTTCCCGGAGCTTATGGTAGCTAACAACCGAAGAATTGGCTGGAGTTGGTATCCTTTGCGACAGCCCGTACTATATAAGAACCATGTTGTGAATCGATTTCGGATCATCGGCCTCAGCAATTCAAGGTAGTCTCTATTAAAGTTCTTCCACCATATAAGCTCAACCATCAAACCATTTTCAACATCGCCAAAATGCGTTTCATTCTTCTTGCTGCTCTTCTTGCTCCACTAGCATCTGCGGCAGTTGCTGGTGTCGACATCGAAGCTCGAGCAGAAGTAGAGGCAGTCGCCAAAGTTGAAGAGCGATCACTCCTCCCATTGGATAAACGATCATGCGTGGCCAACGGATGCAAGTGTAGCACCAAGCATCCTCTCAAACAAGGCCAGTATTGCGGCAACTGTGTAAGTAATTCTTAGTAAATATATATTATCAGTAAAGGAATTAGCAAAGTGCTGATGTTACTAATAGGTTTGGTCAAACGGAGACGGCTACATCATTACAGCGAAGCGTGTTAACAATCACGTTTATGAATGCTCGCCCTCTGGATCCTGCTGCGACTATGGTGCGGGTAGTGATTGTGGTTCTGGCACTGCTCGCTGCGGATAAGCATTTGCAGGATTTAGCAATCGGGTGTTGAATACGTGAAGTAGAGAAGGAGCGAGGGGCTGAGACTAAGAGATGGAATGGCTCTAAAAATAGGAATTACGGAATTACTCTATACATTCGCCAAGACCAAGTACGGAAATGTTATTTAGCTCCTGATTCTATTATTCAGCGCTCTAGCTATTGCTACTACTCAATGCTATTACTGCTATTACCCCCAATTTCCTGTAATTATCGTGGTGGGGCGAAATGCCTAGCCACCTGCGCTACACAAGTGCCTACTCAAAGCTACAACAACCACAACTGACCCCATTATCTTAATAAATTAGACTAAGAAAACCCGCAACACCCTTTTCGAACTTTACGGTATTTTACTTGTTTAATAAAGATAAGTATAAATAGTTAAGGATACATAAACAGGCTAATGACACTAAAGGATATTGTACATCACGTCGAGCTAGACTGACTCTCCACTCGATGCCCGTGCTGGGAGTGGAGCTGTGAAAGACGAGAGAGGTCAAGGCTGCAAAAGGGAGATAGAAATATGCATAGATAGTTTGATAACTCTTATACTACACTAAAGTAATTAGAAGCTAGAAGTAGGTTTATAGTAGAACGGGCGATTGCAGATAAGCAGCCGCCAAGAGGGAGCGTTAAAATATTGCTTCATTAATAGCAGTAGTCGTTGTGGTATAAACCACCATCGACACACCTGTTGTCACAAAATCCAAGGTACTCAATCTCCCCATTAAGACCCCCCGAGCAGAAGAATAGGGATCTTTCAATATGGGCACCGTCTGTTGGCTGGTATGTGGCTTTAAGTGCCTCACGGATTTGTTCCTCATAACGCCCTTTTATTCTTCGGTAAATGATATATAGCTTGATAGTTATATATTTGGGAGATACATACCAATTTGTAAAAGAGTGCCTCCGCAATATTTAAGGTTGACATGGCAGTTTCTCGCAGCAGTGAAAGAGGAAAGGGCGGCGAGAGTCGCAAGAGGGAGAACTGTATATCTTACCATGGTAAATACCTTAAGATCTGATAGGGGCAGAAAATCAGTGTTGGGGTATTAATGAAGTGAGAACGGTCTTGAATTTAAATTTACGAATTAATTTTTTTTCTGGGAGATTGGCTACTATATATATTCCCAAATTCCACAAGCATTGACCGAGATGTTTTGCAGCCTGAAAAATTGTAGCACAAGCATTGAAAGAAATCGGGGCTGCAAATTCCAGTTGTCAAGTACTCTCATAATTTTTGGTAATATGGAAAAACGTATTTCCCATTGACTGAGATTCTGGTCATCGATTCATTTAACGCTACATGTCTCAGCCAATATGAGATCCCAACTTGAGTTTCGGAGATCTCTTTAGCTGGAATGAAGGCGCTATGCATTTTGGGTAATTCCTTTTAATTATGACCTTGACTTTGATATATTGCACACCAATCTAGCTGACGTCAGTATAGCATTTTAACACAAAGTAGCTGCCTGAACAGTTTAGGACGCCTAGCTTTGATGTAAGTATATTCTAGTGTTTCTGAAAATGCTTGTCTAAATATTTCTGATTCGGTAGCGTACTGCACTTTGACAGGCGATAGCGGGGCGACATTTTAGATCGACGCCACGATAACATTAACCAGATTACTGCTGGACCCTTGCGTAGGTTGCAAAAGTGGCGTTGCTAATGTCAAGAGAAGATGTTGAATAAACTGATCCAGTAGATATCAACCGGGAAAAGTGAGAACTGGGTGTGACGAGAATTACAAACAAGTCAGAGTTATAGGCATGCAATGCAAAGGGCTATCTTCACATGTCAAGGCAAATGTAGAAATGGTTGGGTTACGGTGAACCAGGTCATAACAACATTCCAGACCATGAACTCAAAGTCTGAGTCTCTGGGGTATTATACTTTGACAACAAGCATGTAGGGTATAGTTTTACACTGTTCAGTCGCAAAGCTTCTTTGTCTAACTGTATAGTTAGAGCTATGTGGTCAAATCTACTTTAGCTATATTTGTATTTAATCTGGCTTTCATTCCTGTAGAAGCCATGACGCTTAGTGAAGTAATTGAGGAGTTGGAAAGAAAGAGTATTACAGTCGAGGAAGTAGGCAACTCCCTATACACTAAAAAGGTAAAAGAGTCCTAAGTTTTTTTTTTGCAAACTGAATTCAGCCCTGCCCTAATGTTAATTATAAAACTATATTCTAGCTGAAATTAAAAGCAGTTGCTACTTTCTAAAAGTTAAAAAGGGCTAACTAGAAGCTAAAGAAAAAAGCGGAACGGGAACTAATGAAAGCTGAATAGGAGCTGAAAAAGAGCTGAACAAAAGCTAAAAGAAAGCTTCTCACTACCACGTTATTATACTAGTATAACACTTATATATACAGTAATACCTGTACAATAAGCCGAATTCTTCTATAATAATATTCTCGACTATAATAAATAATGCTTCTTAACGTATAACATAACATATAAAACAATTACTTAAACATCTTCCTCTCTATAATTACAACAACTATGAATTCTACTGCAAGGGCCTCTGCTTCGCACTACTGCAGCATTATCCCTCCTCACATGCTACAAGCCATTGCTGCCTCAAAAGCAGCATCAAACAATTCTCGTGATATAGCAAACAAGACCCTCACTCGCATTGCATCTGTCCGCCAAACTCGTCTACAGACTCAAGATGGGACGATCGCTGATCAGCGTCATCCACAACCACAGGGGATAGTCCCCGGCCATGTCTTTCAAGGAATTCTTAAGTCAGACACTGCTTCTAAGGATTCCAAGGAACGGGCAGAGAAGCACTTGGGTAGTATAAGCGACGTCAAAGCTGGAAAAGTGCTACCAGGCACTGCCGCAGCTCGCGGGCGGGCCATGCGTCTATTCAGACGCCTTTATGACTCGCAGCAATCGAACCGTCAGCCAGGAAAACCCCTCTTTTCCGAAAATGATTTGCTAGAGAATGAAGATCTTTACGCCATTCAGGTCTACAACAACTTTGGCAGTTCTTTTGAGTTCTTTAGCAAGATCTTGGATCGTAATAGTATCGACAACAATGGCATGGATCTAATTGGTAGTGTGCATTACGACGACGACAATGCTAAAACTCCAGGTTACGATAACGCATTTTGGGATGGAACACAGATGTGCTTCGGTGATGGAGACCCAGAGATCTTTAACACCTTCACTGAGAGCTTGGATATTACTGGTCACGAGTTAACTCATGGAGTAACAGCGCACACAGCCAATCTTCCATACGAGTATCAATCCGGGGCTCTGAACGAATCTATTTCTGACGTCTTTGGCTCCATGATTAAACAGTATAATAAAGACCCCAAAGAAAAGGCAATTGATGCGGATTGGCTTATTGGCAAGGGCCTCTTCCGGGACCATGTGGGAGCTCGAGCTCTGCGCAATATGGCACGTCCTGGCGAGGCGTATACTGATAATGAATATGTCGGCAGCGATCCACAGCCGAAAGACATGGACGGCTACAAAGACCTTCCTAATACTCCGGATGGTGACTGGGGCGGAGTCCATATTAATTCTGGTATTCCCAACCGAGCCTTTTACCTCGCTGCGACTAGTGTGGGTGACTACTCATGGGAGCCGACTGGTAGGATCTGGTACGCAGCATTAAGAGATCCGGCATTGAAGAATGTCAATACTCAGAATGCATTCGAGGTATTCGCAAACCTCACAATCAAGCATGCCAAGACTATTGGTGGTACGGATGCTCAAACTGCGGTTGAGAACGCTTGGCAAACAGTGAAGGTCTTGTAGTAACATGAAGTTAGCTCAACATATTCCTGCTAGTCCTATTTCTTCTAGGTTGCAATTGGGTCCTCAGTGAAACTATTAATGAACTATAATTTCCTGATCAGCCGCCGTTGCCGCGGTCATAGCTCTCTATATTTACTACTCGCATAAATTATCATATAATCGAATGTCATTTCCCTTTTACTGTTTGCAATCAATGCTCGTATCTCATCTATATAGTGGGTTTTCAAGGGATGGGAATTATGTACGACGTATTGTGGCCTATTATATGGATACAACTTGAGAATTTACTACGCTCTGAGGTCGATCTTACAATGATGTTAGTTTACGCTGTTTTCAACCGTTGGACTGGAACTCAAGCTTTCACAATCACTCATAGTTTTATGAGTAGAATTTTAGATGACAGATTTCACAACTAAGTGATACGTATTTTAATATTGCGGAAGGCCAAACTCCTCACATCTATGAGTATCTCGTTTTGGACTGCCAAACATCCCCCACCCTTCCACCAATTACTGATTTCCGAGGCGTAAATTCCCAATGCGTAAGGAGTCTTTGTCTTCTCATTGGAGCCCCATGCTTAGCATGAAGGCAGGTCCGGCGTGGTGACATTGGTCAGAATTGCGACAAATTCACAATTTGGTGGGTAGTAAACAACCCAGTCCACGTATTGGAAATAATACCAAGGAGTGCCATCTTCATTAAGATCGAAATCAGCCTCGCAAATCTGCATTCCGTTAAGCGTGTTGACAGGCTCGCTGTGCCAAAGGTTGTAGACGTTTGTTCCACCTGAAGGGCCCAAAAGCCAGTTGGCATCAGATGCGTTGGAAAAAGTCGAAGTGTTGGCGAAGGCGAGCTGGCCTACAAAAGTAGGTGGGATGTAATTGTCAACATTGGTATAATTTTGCAAGAAGCCTCTGGCACCTGTGTCGAAAAGAGTGCCGTCAGAGCTCTTGTTTTCGCTGACCAAGACGCCGTTGTCGAGGTTTGCAGTAAAGACCGGAGAGCTGTTGTCTATGGCGAGGTAGCTGAACTTGCCATCCTGGCTGGGTCGAAGTTGAAGAGGTCTGTAGTTGTTTGAAGGAATAGAGTCGTCATAAAGATAGAATTGAACACCAGCGTGTGTGGTTAATAGATTTTGAGCGCATTCCTGGGCGACAACTTGAGATACGCCGGTGGCCAAAGTCAAGGCAGCCGCAAAGATTTTGGAAGCCATATTTGTCTGTCAGCGTTTATAAGCCGTTAGTGTTCGATGCTTGCCTTCGTCTGTATTACATAGCTGAAGACGGCTTCCTGCGTTACTTATACATCTCGGCAATATCGCTTAATCAACTTCATCAGGCATAAAGATTGGTAACTGATATAAAGCCGTCGGCTATAGAATTCGAGTTGTGCTGGCTAAACGTCGAATTGGTATAATCACAGAACAGGGGCCATGCATCCGGAGAATATCGAAAATTCCGATCGCCACTATGCACACCACCTAACGATGAAGTATCTAGAAGCCCAATCAAGTTTATTCGATGTTCTAACAGTAAATTAACAATGACAAAAGATTTCATATAAATTCACCGAGAAAGAATATATATCTTATTATCTTAGCATCATATTACTTCTTTATCTTCTAAGAAAAAGTTTTAACGCAAATAAAGCCATATATCATCCATCTGTACGGCTATGACTCTATTTCCCACGTTCCCTCTCTCCCCCGCTCTTAATTTTTGTCCCAGTTTTTGAAGCTCGCTTGTAAAACCGTTGGGCAACTTCTATTTTCAGCTAAGCGAGAATGTGCACCGTGTTTACTAAGTCAACATGCACATCATCCATACCTTGTTGCACCACTTGGGTAATTGATCCAAATTAGGAAGGTAATACATATTTGGCGATGTTGTGGCTAATTTTGGATCTCCGGAGCGTCTCTGGATAGATCTGATAAGGCATGAGAGGGAATAAGGCTGCTCCACTTTCGGATATACTACCAAATTCTTTCACCATTCCCGCATATAGGTTGATATCTAAACCTTTGGGGCAATACGATGAGGAGTATTGCTTGGCGCCTGATATGAATTGCATCACGAAAAGATTCATAATATACCGTTCTGCAGCAAGGGTGTAACTGAGACAATATTTCATGAAACAAGGCAATAGTTTGCGAGCCTCATTGCGTAGAAGTATAATTGCCTAAATGCTTTGAAGTATTATTAAAATTGTAAAGATGATTATGTATACAATATGCCAAGCCGGCTAGCGAGTTCAGAACGTATGATTCGGCCGCATATATCTTGGACTTGAAAGAAATCTCTATTCTCTGGATTGGCGGACTAATACAAGAAGTTCAAATCATTAAAGCTGGCGGTTATTCGGTTAGAGCTTGTGCTTGGCTATTGCATTGCCTGGACGTATATTTTCATGCTTCCTATATGCTTCAAGCGCATATGGCATTATAGATATACGTAAGCATGGTTGCCCCGTCTTTTTTTTTCTTTTGCGTGCTTGCGAGAGCCGAGATACGATAAGTGCAAGATATCAACTCCGCGCTAGCATTACCTGCCTGTGCGGCATACAACGCCGATGAAGTTATATATCCCTTTTCTTGTGTAGAGATTACTAACAAATCTCCAAAAAAGCTCAATTATAGCGTGCATCAATACCAAACTAACCAAGCCTATTGGCTCCAGAATTGCAAGAAATGTAAAGGCATACGATGCTCTCCGAAAGACAGGGCTACTCTGAAGCTACACGGTTGCAAGGCCGACATGGATTGCGGTTAAAATCATGCGGTATTTGCATTAATCCAAGCGAAGTTATTGCGAAAGAAGCCGGGAAATTTATTCCATCCACCAAAGTATGCCTGAGCAAAGCAACTTCCTAGTCCGATGAATAGCATTGATTCGCGACAAGCGAGGCTGTGCAAAAAGGAAGTGAGAATAGATCTTATCCGGATGATGCTGGGAGCTGAGTTCCCTCACTCAATATTGCTACTGCGCCCATGTTGTTGTTGAGTCGTCAGACCTTCTCAGTAACAGACGCTTCTCAACGGCGATATGGAAGTCGCTTTCCGTGGAAGTTAAGCAGGCATACGTGTGAAAAAAAAAAAAAAATGGCCTAAAGCGCCTCTCCGCAGGTGGCCTTTCTACGGCACTGTAAAAGTCTGCCTGTAATCAGTTCTCAGTTGGTTCTCAATACTCGTTACTCTTGCAACCATAACTTCATGGCTATTACAGGAGCAGTGGCAGTATTCAGCCCAATTCAGATCAATCCGCCAGAATTTCGGGCTGAGAAGGAATCTGGGAATGGGCTTGACAACATTGGCGCCCATTTTCACTCCACTATAGGTGTAATCAATGCGGCCTGCGAGTACAGTGTTTCGGCCGAGGGTAATTTGTAAAATGCAGCCGCGTGGGCGGACGTTGTGCACCTATCCGTTGGCGGTGAAGATGGCGCTGGCCGTTATCGCTTCTGTGGTGCCAATATTTACTGCTTCGTCGTAAAAGTGACATAGGATGAACGCATTTGTTTTTGGAAAATTGTTTTGTTGATCGCTGCGAATCAGTCAAGACGGGCTCGAAATGTTGTTGTTAGGCAGTAGACGGAGACCAAAATTGAACAACGTTCGCGCCCATATTTGCATTGGATATGAAAAGAGAAAACCAGGACAAAGAAATTCCACACGCCTTCTGTGCTTCATGTATGGTTTCAGGCCATAAAAAGTCTTGTTACAATTGGCAAAGTGCTACAATGGAAAGAGGGATGTTCAAGCGATCGTTGTTAATTAGTGGCTATCAAGAGAGCGCAGCTATCTACTCGGCGTCCTCAACAACACGCCCGGCATCGCACCATCCTTGTAGCGCACTGAACAGCATTCCATGATGTATGTAGTGCCTGACGCCATCCATCGTGAACGTCATCTTACGATCACTACCTCTGCCTCTAACTACCCGTTTTTTTTCTACACGATCTAAGACATTGAGGTCTCCAAAGACTACCAGGCCGCTTTTTTGGCGGCTAAACATTACATTAAGGCGATTTTTGTCAATCGTAAATCCAGGGCCAACCTCTCTGGTAGTTCCGAGAATGACAACCATGATATCGGCCTCGCGGCCTTGGAAAGCGTCGACTGTGGCGGCAGGGGACAGATCCAACAAGGGCGTCAAATGCTGAGGATGTTTTCGGCAGCGTTCAAAAAGCTCGACATTGGCCTTGTAAGGGGAAATGACGGCTATGCTGGTGGCAGGAATGTTGGTGTTTCTGATCAAGTCGTTGAGGAAGTTAAGAGCGCGATTGACCTGCTCTTGGTTGCTCTTGGATCTGGTGACGTCGTCGATGATACAGACAGTATCCCGACAGTGGATGAATACCTCCTGTAGAGTACCGGTACGCGCTGGCCTCAACTGTGGAAACTTTTTTGTGAGGTATCTTTCCAGGTCTTGACCGATACGGTGGTTGGCAATGTTGCTGCCCGAGCCATATCTGAAGGGTATGTCCTTGTAGACCTCGCGATGGCACGTATCAAAAAGGCCGGTGGCCATTCGCAACTGGACGCGGAGGCGGTAGACTGGCCACCCGATTGCCCTGAAAAACTCCAGGGCCGAGATCTTTCCTTCTAGAGCGAGACGATTGTGGTAGTTTCCATCAATATCCTTCAGGTCTTTGGACGTGACTGTTGGAGGGAGCTGGTCGTCATCACCACACAAAACAAGAGGCGTAAGCGTATTGCCCCAGAGGCTGTAAAGTTCTGGTCGATTGATGCTGCCTGCCTCGTCTACTGCAATACCCCGAGCCGTGGCGTTTTTCCACAGGTCAAACGGCCACTGGCAAGAGACTGCTGGAGTGGTGCAGACAATATCGGCTCCTTGAAGAATGGTCTTGAACATCTCTCTAATGACATTTTCTCTGACCATGTCTCCTTCTTCATACTGTTGCCAAGTAATCGCGCCGGTGGCGACATCACGAAAGCGATCGTAGATGGGCTTCGACTTCATTTTGGCGCGCATCTCGTGAATAGCCTGAGGGTCGTCTGCGCTTAAAGGGCGAACAGCGGAAGAGCCCAGGACCATTAGCAGCCAGAATGACGGAGAGAGATGCAGCCTCCATCTGGATTCAATGCACCACTTGTTGTTAGGGCCAGCATTGTCGCCCAACTGAGGATCTCTGAGGGTGTTCAAGAATGCACCGACCTCTTCATCGAATTGGTATCCACGGAGGACAAATGCATATCGGGCTCGTGTCTTATCGTTAGCACCTTTGCCTTCATTGCGGCGTGCAGTAACTCTCCGCGATATAAGATCCAATCTCTCGGCGAAATTGTTGGCGGCAACATTGGTAGGAGCCGCGGCATAAATCCTCCCAAGAGTCGCTAACATGGCGAGCGCGGCGACTGCGAGCGCTGTCGTCTTGCCAAAACCAGGACCCTATGTATGCCGTAGTTAGTAAAGAAAACAGCAATAAATGGTGATGGGGTAAAGAGCATACTGCTTTGATGAGGCCAAGGCCAAGCCACAAATGACGAAAGTACTCCATGAATCGATGCCTGTCTTCTTCCAAGACTTCTTCAAACAAAGCGGCGAGGTGTTCTTGTGGAATGTTGATGAGGTTGACTACAGGGAGGCGACGGGGGAGCTGCGTCTTCTCCAAGGGTAGAGTAACTTCAGCGTCGTTCAACTTGAGTTCTCCCAACTGGGCCAAATCTTCGTCGGCATCCTCGGCGGCGTTGATGGGGCCGCTCATCAAAGTCTTCCAGAAACCCTTGCCACGCAGCAGATCTCGATGAAGGTTCATCTTGAACTGTAAAGTGGGCGAGATCGGCAGCCTCTCGTCTGCTTTCGCGGCTTTGTCGACCACGTCTCGAGGGATTTCGCAGGCAATGGGATTTGTCGGCTGGGCGCTCGAGGCAAACCTGTTGACTGCATCAACTTTGCGTCTATGGTCGCCAAGTAGTCCCTCAAATTGGATAGAAACGCAAGTCCAGTTCTCCATGCTTTGACGCAGGGCAGCATTAGCTTCTCGGCGATTTTTGAAAACCTTGACTCCGAATTCAGGACGGTGGGCGTATTTGGTCGATGACTTGGGCCTTCGAAGTTCAAGAACAAGGTCAGATCTGCCAAAGGGATGCTTTTTCAGGGCATTGAGCGTTTTAGAAGCTTCTGGTATCCGAGCCTCCCATTTTCCTGGATTATCGTCCCCATCATTGTCAAAAAGCCGGAGTTTGAGGTATCCAGACTGGATGAGTACGCGCCATGCTTCTTGATGCTGAAGAAGGAATTCTTCTCCAAGCGGCACAATAGCGTAGAAGAACGAGCAGTCGGCGGACGGGCAAGCCGTAGGATTAATAAAATAAGCCCGAAACTTGGTCTCAGCAATCTTTTGTGACGCCATGTAAATCCACATGACTTCTTGAACTTCCGACTGCGTGAGGGCGGCGAGATGCTCATTGTCGTTCTCAAATGACCATGAGGGCTTGAATTGATGGCCCTTTGTTTTGGGCAGCATCTCAACATATCGATTCACATCCCAGAAATGCTCCTCTCCATATGGGTATCGGAAGGGAGCAGGCAAGTCTGCGTCTAGGTTGAGGCGCAAAGCATTCTCATGCACAGCGACGATGAAATGAAATTCCAAGCGTTGAATCAAGTCCAGCAGGGTGATGTTCCCTTTGATACATCTGCCATTATTGACAATGCCCTCGCTCGGATGGCCGCGGTTGGCAAAAGGCATTCCAAATCTTTCGACTTTTGGATAGTCTTTGAGGCGGATGACGAGGCTGCTCAACTTCTTGTCTGTGGCAGGGACAAGGCTTCGGAGGTTTTCATCAGCAGACTCAACGGTGAAGTTGAGCTTGGAAGTCGTCGGAAACTTGATCACCAACTGGTAAGAGTCGGCGGGAGTAATGGTGATATGTTGACGATTGACTGGGTTCGATCTCTTAGCATATTGCCTCGTGCAGAAGAAGATTGGAAAAGTGTGACCATTCACTTACCTGTATGACAGACGCCAAAGCCATCATCTTCGTTGGTGTTTCCAAATGGAAAACCAATCACAAAACCCACCCAAGAAGGATCGTCGACCCCGCGATGGATGTGGATGGAGGTGGCGATGTAGGTGTCAACGCCCAAGCCAGCTCCGCCAAGAATTTGATCGTCGATCAAGAGCGCACATGGCTTGTAGAAATGAGCTACAACAGACATTTTGGCGATCTGAAGAAAAGAGACGCGAAGAAGAGGAGGGGGGAGGGATACACGCTCAATATGAGTCGTGAATGGAGGAGAAGGGGGGGGGGGGGGGGGGGATGCACACTCAAAAGAGAAGTGCAAGATGATACGCGGTCAACTGACCCACGTAAAGAGAGGAGAGTGAGGGTCTCACGACGAAGGAAGCGGGCAGACAAGAGCTGGGACACTATTTTAGAAGAAATTAGCTTCTGTCGCGCGTGTTTGCCAATCATTCGATAGGAAACGTCGAAAAAGATCCAAGAGATACAATGAAGAGATCATCAGGGAGAGGAGATGGAACTTACCAAGATAGCGGTAACGCGGCGCGGGAGGCAAAGACATCAAACTTATCACGATCGAAAAAGAGAAGAAGAAAAAGAAGAAAAAGAAAGGGGAGAAAAAAAAAGAGAACTGGGGCTTGGGGTGGTGAACAGTTGTCTGCTGTTGTGTTTCAAAGTTCATAGCGGCCGCCAGGTGCCAGCCAGCTGAGGGCACATCGCGGGTGTCACACACCGCTCAATTTTATATCACTGTAGTTACGTTCATTCAAAACAATAAAGGAAGACTGGGTCGAGCGTACAGCCTGCAACTACATTGTGATAGCGGCGACTCTTCTGGTTATCTATTTTTACATAGACACTGACTAAACTCCACGCTTCTTGTCCTTATTTTATGTTTTTATACAGTGACGAGGCTTACGATTCAAGTAAATCGATACAATGGAGAGGCAAGTGCATGCAGACTATCGGCGTGGTAGGTCACATCATTGACGTGACCGTCGCCACGAATACCTAGGTACGCCAAGATCATTGGCGACTTGCTTGCAAGTCAAAGTTCGCTGAGGTATCCGCCGTGCACAGCAACGAAAGTATTCCAGGATCTTGGACGACAAACATCATCCTTTGTATTATCTTTCTAGTAGCAAAATTAGTAACGACCCAAGGGGTCTTGCAGGTTTCGCCTTGTATACGGAGTGCCTCACTCAGTTGTGACGGGACGTCAGGTTTCGTCAATGATATAGTATTAATCTATACTATCCTCGCGTAGCACACCACTTTTTTGCGTAATCACAATCTACCATTGAAAACTTTTCGAATGGTGAAGCTAAAAATTATTTTAAAGATTCATCACAGTTTTGGCCATAGAAATGCTGCTTGCAAATTTATCCCCGTCACGAGTCGCCCAGAAATAACATAAAACTCCCCCAGATATATTCACTGTACAGTCCTTGCTAGATACAAGTCATTTGCCCTATTTATTGTATTCATTACACCTAAATGCATGCGGCATGGACGCATGTACCACGAGCCGTAGCTTTTGCGTCGTATCCCATACATTATTACATGGCACGAGACGGTTAAGGACAAATATAATAGTATCATGACGTTGCCAATGACTGCCAAAGATTGAAGAACTAACGAAGAAGAACCATTGTATGCTAGATTACTATATAGCCCAGGCAACCCGTTGGGTGATTCCTTCCAACGCACATCCAGATTATCCACGGGTGCAACTTGATTCGATGTTGATGAGCCTCAGAGCTCGTCATCGGGAGACGCCATAGACAGGATGCGTTTGATATCGGTCGCTGTCTTTGTCGAGCCTGTCAAGTCTCTGCTTAAGTTGGTCGAATCTTTGGTCGATGTGGGCTATGATTCTTCTCGTACCGTGACTTCGTTGAAGATCGAGTCTAGAGAGTTTGGTCTGAGCAATGCCGCTTTCGGTCGAGGTAGCGGGAGTTGACTGTGGTTGCGGGTAGAGAAAACGACGTTGAGCTGGTGGCCCTAGCTATTGTCCTTGAGTCGTAGCCTTGCGTTTGCTCGGCGTGACGGGAGCGGGAGAGTTGTTCGACGTCGCCGTGGCGAATAGTAACGGTAATCGTCAGAGAGATCTTGCAAAATGAGGTCGTTGCCGAGGGCTGCCTGGACGTGTTGGTTGAAGGTCGTGGC
Organism: Trichoderma koningiopsis; assembly: GCA_022985005.1. NCBI lineage: Eukaryota > Fungi > Ascomycota > Sordariomycetes > Hypocreales > Hypocreaceae > Trichoderma > Trichoderma koningiopsis. The sequence continues at coordinate 1,219,867 of JAJPEM010000006.1, read as the reverse complement.
GTCGGCGTAGATTGAATTGGTGAATACAAACTTTGCCCAGGCAGGGTCTGGCTTGCAGCGTCGACAGACGTTATGGTTGCTCGGCTGTTTGGCGTCTGCAATGAGCGCCTTGTATTCTTCTTACTCAGCCGCCGTCATGTTTATCGCTTGCTTCTGGTAACCCTTTACAGCGTTCACTGCGTTTTGGCAGTCCCGGTCCTCAGCTTGACGGTGATATCTTGGAGCTCGATGCGGAGCGGGGGAACTTGAGCCTTGGCTCACATCTTGGCGTTGAATTCGACGACGTCGGTGAGCGGATGACGGGGCGCAGAGAAGATTAAGTGATCGAACGCGTACTGTGAGGAGCGGGAAAATGAAGAAGAAAGAAAAAAAAGAAAGAAATTAGAAAGGGTGAGCGAGGAATGATATTACGGTGGTGCCACATGCCATATTGGCAGCCTGTTATCACAGCTGATGGCAGCCGTAAAATATCAAAAAGTTCTAAAGTAAAGAATCTCCTTGGGTAGAGGCACGCAGGTATGTAGAATCCTCAGACCTCGATGTTTTAGTATAGCCAAATGAATTCCTGTATCCGCAAGGATCTTACTGTGTCGAATCCGCTGCGCCCCTTGAATGACCTCAATCTGCCCGAGTAGCACAAGATGTATCAACTCTATATGTGTCTGGGACATATTACAAACAGCAAAAGCCAGTGAGCAAGACAGAAATCGACTAAAGATAAGTTTGGCCTACGCTTCGAATAATGTACCATTATGCGTTCAATACAATGTCCTTCCTAGCGCGCATCGCTTTTGATCCTGCGATTTTGATTGACAAGCGCTGGCAAGCAATGTATGGGATGCGACACAGGATGGCTGGCAAATTACCACCAATCAAACGACATATTACCGAAATAATGGCTACGACTCGCGTCTCATATCATTTAGGCGTAGGTACTAAGCACAATATATAAAGCAATTGACTTGTACGTAGGAAGGGTCGTATAGTGAGGGTCGCCAAAAGTCTCCAACGACCACCGATGCATTTGAGCGCACATATGTAAATAGCTTCAGATTGTAGATTCTAGAATCATAATTCAATTTTACAACGTCTTATTAGAGGCCTCAATTTAGGGGGATGTGTCTAAAGATGGTGTTCCCTTGAGCAATTGGAGAAGCTTAATCTGGGCGTTGAGGGCGGCCACCGCTTCGTCCGTCTTCTCCTGGGTCTTCCGGGCAAGATCCGATTCCAGGGACCGTTTGAGGAATCTTGTAGTAGTGCCGTCGAGAGATTGGCGGAGGGATTTGTAGGCGGAGGCGGCGGCGGTGTAATTGATGTAGTGGTCGTGTATGCGCGAAGCACAATCGTCCATCTCGTAAGAGTCCATTGTGATGGTAGACTAGAACTTGTTAGTAGTGTTACTCCATACATGGCAATGACAACACCTTACAGTATGCAGACTCGAACGAGAACTGTGATAGAATGCCGACTCGAAAGGGAACGGCGGCGACGATGTCAAGCGGGGACTGGTATTTGTTAGTGATAGTACTCTGTAGACGACAATGGCAAGGACTCACAATACGCAGACTCAAAAGAGAAGTGCTACAAAATGCCGACTCAGAAGAGAACGGCTTCGTGGAGAGTAGACTGGAATTTGTTAGCGACAGTACTCGGTAGACGGCAATGACAAGGACATACGATACGCCAGCTCAGAAGAGATGGCGGAGCGGCGGAGGCAAAGAAGCAGCAGAACAATGTCTCAAAGACACGAAAAAGTCATCGATGGTTAGGTATTGAAAGATCACGACGTTTGTTTATGGGCAGCTCAATATTAAACGTTGAGTCGCGGCCTGAGGCCAATATTCAAGGACCGCTCCTTCCTCTATTTCATGCGACAACATACAGCTGGCACCCGAGGCAGCTGCACCCACTCGGCTTCGCACTCTAGGTACTCTTCAGCACTCCAGCTGCTGCTGCTACTGCTGCTGCTGCTACTGCTGCTGCTACTGCTACTGCTGCTACTGCTGCTACTGCTGCTACCGCTACAATTCAACACGCATTAGCTTCCAATATAAGCCACTCGTAGAAGTGCCACATAGAAGCCATTAATGGATAGAGACTGTTTTGAGCGCTTCAGGCAAAAATCAAGAACAACCGCGTGCTTGCCGCTCAGATTGGGGCGGTAGTAAAGCGCCCGGAGCTAGAATCAAGAGAGCGTCACAGACACTGGTATACATTCAGGAACAACTAGGGAGCTTTTCTACAAGAGGCTTCAAATAGAGATGTCATTTCAGTAAAAGTCTTCAATGCCCAGCCACAATACAAATTCATTTGAATATTTTTATAAATTACCAGTAATATATATATCTACTTAAGTCTCTATGAAATCTTGGCTGCCGACAAAAACAGCCAGACATTGGCAATATCAATGTCAGTGGTGGATGATGCGGCCAGTATGGTGTAGTGGCTGCGCAGCAGGGCAATAGGTGGGAAGACAAGACACAGGTGGTGATGTGGGTCCAACGCGACCCCACCATCTCACTCATCGCTATGGAGGGGCAGCCAGGGCCATTTCATCACCCCTCAGCTATCGTCGCTTTATGAGCAACAGCGCATCAGCTCCTTTCATCGCCAGAACAAAGTCCCCGTTACTAGATTACACACGAGGAGCTCTCAAGCAACATCAAAGTCGAAAGAATGCTCATTCAAGAATCCCACGTCGACGTCGAGACGTCTGTCAATGGGCAGAATGGCTCAATGAGTTCGTTTGCTGCAATTCTCTTCAATACGACATCCCCCAAGCCTGACTGACAACCACAACAGGAATCTTTCTTTTCCACCCGACTATTCCTGGATATCCTCAAGCGTCCGTCATTTCCCTTCAATTCAACGAGTCATACCACAAAACAGGTCTGAACGTGCTGCAGCAAATTCCCCGGCGTCTGCCTCTTCAGTGAAATCTACCAAGGTCGAGCGCTCTGCTCTCGCTTTTTTTAAATCACCAGGTACTGACAGATTTCCATCTAGTCACTGGCCCTGTCGCGCGTTTCGCTCGTCAGATCGCTGGCCATGGGTACATCGTTGCTGCGCCATCTTCATACCATGACTTCGTTGGGCCTGAGCCCCTCAAGTACGATGTCGAGGATACGGACAGGGGCAACCGCTTCAAGATCGAAAAGGTCCTTCAGCTCGCACTTGCAGTCTTTTCAAACGATGTATCACTGACACAAGCTGGGAACAGACGCTCGAGTCCTACGACGAGGACTCTCGTAGGACCGTCGACTACCTTCTCACCCTGCCCACCTGCTCTGGCCGCATCGGATCCACAGGCATGTGTCTAGGCGGCCATCTCGCCGTCCGCGCCTCTGTATGATAACGTCCGGCATCCCCACGTACTCTCATCGCATACTAACGATAGACAACCCAGCTCGACCCCCGCATCACCGCCTGCGTCTCCTACTTCGCAACAGACATTCACTCCTCCTCCCTTGGCTCCCCAGCCTCCACCGCCGAGCCAACCATCTCCCTCTTCAACTCCCTCACCCACGCCGAGTGCGCCATGATCTTCGGTGTCAAGGATACCCATGTCCCCGCTGAGGGTCGCGACCTCATCCGCAAGGCTATGCGCGAAGCCGGCGTCGTTGCCAGCTTTCACGAGTTTGCATGGGCGCAGCACGCCTTCATCCGGGACGAGCTCAGCAAGGGCAGGTACGACCCCGCCGTGACAAAGGTCTGCTTCGAAATTCTGCTGGAGCTGTTCACTAGAGTGCTTAAGACGGATCTGGGGGCGCCGATGGGGAAGGCGCCAGAGCCAGAGCATGATTGTTGATTCAGGTTAATGTATCAGGAATGGACGAGAAAATGGTTGAAATAGCTTGACAAATTGTCATGAATATCAATGTATGTCTCTATCCTCTCGTCACCAGGAGACGGCGAGTATGCCGGGAGCTTGAGCCACGGCGCCAGCTCCAAAAGCGTCGTTAAACTAAATGTCAAAAGCCCTTTTTAGCAAAATGTGTAAAGTTTTTGATTGATTCCAAAGGTGAGTTGATGCGTGTGTCCTCTCCTCTTACTGCTTCAGAGATGCCCTTGGCAGTGTTCTAGAATTCGTTGCCGTTGAGGCCGCTCTGTAATTTGATGTAAGGAAGTACCTATCCTATTTATATCTAAAAATTGCAAGACTGAGCACCGTTCTCTTGGAGACGGAATTTTGGCAAATGTAATGTTTAATAGCCGTTATCTTGTGATTCGGCATTTTTTTTCCATTCGTTCGAATCCCTGTTGGTGCACAGCCAAAAGATTTTTTTTGTCTTTTATTTCATTTTCTTCTTCTCATTTCATTGAATGCCTCGATGCCTTCACTCATGCTCATACAGTGTCCGCTCTTGGCGCAAAACTGCCACGGATTAGGTAAAACATGGCTGAAGACTCTAGCTTGAAGCCCCCACCCGGCTTAGCCTCTCTTATCTGACAGCCACAGCTACGAGACTCTAGCTGATGCTACGATAATCATTTAATCCATCCATCGACTCGTGTCCCAGAGGACTGCTTATCGATTTTGCCTCAGCAAAAGACTTAGAGTATCAGAATGACTGCAGCAGCCACCACTATTCGAGCACCGCGAACGAGAAAATCCTGCCTGAGCTGTCGAAGTACGTGAGATTTTCACTATCCTCTAGCGCGCCTGTGTTACGTGATCTTTTTTTCCGGGTGATCTTCTGCGTAACCCCTAACGCCGCAAGAGGCTCTCACAGCGCGAGTCTGACTCCGGCGTGATGAATATGGCAAGGCTGACTCTTCTTAGTCCTCAAGATAGCTTGCGATAAAGCCCTGCCCGAGTGCTCAGCCTGCAAAACACGCGGAAAGCCATGCTCGGGATACAGTGAGAATCTGTCATGGCCCCGGAAGGGAGACAAGCGTCGTGCGGCCACAGCAAACGTGGAGACCCAGAGCCCCTATCGGGCCAATCCAGTTGTGTTTCTCAATACATCGACCTGGGACGTAAGCTTGTATCGTGAACACATTGATACAGGAGCTCATAGTTTGTCCACCAGTGATTGAAAGTAGTAGCCCATCTAATCTTGGCTCATAGTGCAACACGTAGGTGTCTTGACACCAGTATCACCAAGCAATTGCCTTTGGTCACCTAAACTAGGCTTCTGTAAGTCAAGCTTTGCGTGGTCGGCATGATGCAGTTACCCGGTTGGGCTTTAATGCTGAGACAACACAGATGGGCCGCGAATACCATCGGCTATACGCCTCGTCACATCAGGCAATTTTCAAGATGACGTTTGCGGCCTCTTGTACCGCATGTCGCTCGACGACAACAGCGTGCCAGCCTTGTCTGTTCGCCACTCCATGAATGCGATCTCGCTATTGTCATTACACAGATCCGACGAGGCACTCAAGTACAAAATCTTGGCTATTTCAAATCTCAAAGGGGCCCTCACACAGGGCCTGGACAATAAGACTCGACCTCAGGCTATTGCTACCAGTCTGCTTCTGACGCTATATGAGGTAAACTTTGGATGGGTGCCTGTGATATAGTGCTGTACAGAGTGCTAACTGTTATTCCAACTATTAGGTCCTCAGTCAAAGTGGCAAGACTTCGGACTGGTCAGTATACTTTAACGGGTGCATGAATATTGTCAACTCGGGCTTCAACATTCATCGAAAGTACGCAGGAGACTGCGCCATCTTGCTAAATTGGGTTCGCTATCACAAAGTGCTGTATAAGTTTAGCATTCAGCATTGGCAGCAAAGGACACCGCAGATGGAAGTAATGGCCAAGTCAGATATTCTCGTCTCAGATTCGGCGTATGACATTGATGTTATAACTGTATGGATCCTCCTCTCATCGCAACGTATGCGAGTATTGCCACTCTTGCTGACAGTATTATCCTAGATGCACAATATGCTTGGCTGCTCCCCCGAGGTGCTCGATTTCTTGAGCGAAGCAATGGACCTCGTCAAAAGTCGAGATGACCCAAATTACCTGTCAATCAACCGCCTACACGCCATTCATGATCTTGAGCTGCGTCTCAAGGATATTGACAACTTGCGCGACTGCTTTGACGTGGGAGAGGAGGATATCACAATAAGCAAAGTTTCCGAAAGCATGAATGACAAACTGTTTCAGTTCGCCTTGGTCATATACGTCGACAGAGTTGTCAAGGGCGCCTTCATGTCTTCAACAACCGCCCGAAACGCCGCCGCCAAGGCATTCGTACTGCTAGAGAGGATCAGGTTATACGACAGGCCATTCCCATTATTTATTCTATCAATTCAAGCAGAGACTGACGAGCAGCGGTTGCTTATTCTATCAACAATAAGCCGGACAATGGAAGCGAGACCAATGAATAACTTGGGGCCGACTGAGGAGATGATCAAGAAATTTTGGGCACAGCAAGACTTGGAAGGTCCTGAGCAGGCTGATGCGCTGTTCATATTAAATGCTGTGATGAGTGCTAGCAGCATGCCACCGACGTTTACTTCCCCGTTTGTGGTCAATGCCATTACGGGTGCAAACGGTGTACCGTTTTTGTCTATTTGATGAATCGAAGAGTCAATTCAAGTTTTGTATATTATTTGCAATAGCGCTGAATATTAAGCAGAAATAACGCCTTGACACACCATGGGTGATTAAGTAACGATATATTATTACAAAGGTATCTAAATATCACGACATCATACTAGTAACAATGCAAATTGTAGTTTTGCTCTCACGTAGATTTTGTCATCTGCTCAGCGAATGAACAATATCCGCTGCTTTTGCAAAAGCAAATTCGTTCATAGTCTCCTCCCAAAGCTTCTCCGCAAGTCTTTCTCCTTCTGAGCTATACACAAGGGGTGCCATTGGCTGTACCTTCCCGTCTTCGAGATACTGTCCATGAGATTCTGGGCCTTGCTTCACAGCTGCATCAGTAAATGCGCGAGCGCCCACAGAACCGTCTCTAGCAAGCACAAGCTTGAATATGTAAACAAACACTCTCTCAAACACGTTGGCATAATCCCGAACTAAACTTGACTTGCATAGGCCTGGATTCGGAGCGTTGATGATGGCGACTGATGGCGGCACACGCTTCACTAATTCCGTCAAAAACAGCTGGCCCAGTAATTTCGAGGTGAAATATTGATCGCCGCTATCGAATAGTTGAGGGTTGTCTAATCCACCAAATAGCGGATCGGATTTTTTTCCTTTGAACTCGGCCCAGGCAGCTGTATCTGACGAGACTAGGACGAGATGACCGGGCTGCTCGGGCGAGTTTTTCTCTTTGATAATCGGAAGGAGTAATAAGGTGAAGAGAGCCTGGCCAAAATAATTCACTTGGACAGTTTCTTCGTGTCCGATAGAATTGGGTTTCTCAAAGGTCTTCTTCATCAGACCTGCATTATTAATGGTAATGTCCAGCCGCTCCAAAGTCTTGGCGCGTTCTGCAAAGGCCATGATGGAATCATAGCTCGACAAATCAAGTTTCCACACTTGAATTACCGGTGGCTTGTTGGTGTTTCGGCCTGCTAGAAGCAGCTTTTTTGCTTCTTCGCCTTTGGCTTCGCTGCGCACGGCTATAATGAGCTTGCTAAGACCAAGATCGAGGAGCTGGCCAGCACACTCAAACCCAAGGCCTGTATTGGAGCCGGTGATAATGGCAGTCTTCCCCTTTAGGTCGGCATCTTTCTTGGTCCAAGCTGGGGGTACACGAAATAGCTGGCGTTGGATGAATGCAAGCTGAGACGCCCTCTTCTCGGGCGAAATGTCGAATTCTGGCGCCATTGAATAAGAGAGTTGGTTTTCGGAAATTGTATGAATTAGGTGGTAGTGAAGTGATGATTGTCATGATGAGATATCTCAATTAATTGAATTTACTCTTCTATATATACATGAATCAAGCCTTTTCGGTGGCTGAGTTCTTTCATCGCGAGCTTCATCCTCGCGCTTCCTATTGTCCTTTCTCCGGCGCTGGCAGCTTAACCAGGACAGGCTGTTTGGTTACGAATGCTTGGCATAGCATTTTACAGCTGTATTGTGTACACAGATAAGGCGATGTAAGTCATGGACTTAACATCTGGACCGCGACGCCCTTTACTGATCCTTCTAGTTGTTACTGCAGCTGCATGGGCTGCCGCGATCGGCGGAGTTAATACAGCCGCTCGCGCGCGCTTCGGATTTTGCAAAGAGTAGTCGCGCACGGCATTAATACAAGAGTCCTTGCGCCACTAATGGGCTTCCCAAACAGAAGGAAAAGCTACATGTATCCACGTACACGATATTATGAGCTTTAAATCATACAGGTAATTTGTGTAGTACTTGCTTTGCGAGGCTCGGGTGGCCTGGGAGAGAGGCCTCATTTTTAATGTGAAACCATAGAAGACCTAAATGTGCGATGGTGTCGAGAAATGCAGCGAGCCGCAGTCTTATAGTGCCATCCGAGGGTTGTTCGAAATAACATACCTACATAATGAAAACCCGAATCACATTACACGATCTGTTCTACCATTTACAGAATGCCTCGTTCCTAGGTGACACGATAAATCCACACAGGGAATCAATTCATGCACATCACGAAGTACACATGCGACGCCAAGTGAGCTACGAGTTAGCATTACCATACAAAGCGCGATATGAAACAAGATTTGCCATCACTTATCGCCATGGCGAAAGCCGAGAGCATACCGAATACAATTTGTAAATGGATACTGGTGGAGCGGGAACGCGGATTTGCAAGCCACATCTCGGGTAGGCGGATTTCCGACTGCCGCTTAGATGTAGTGGTGAATCTCGATTGCAGCTTATTAAGCTTTTAAATATGCCTCTCCCGGGATCTGGGCGTCTAAACCGTTTCAATGCCCTCTAAGCTTAAAAGTCGCTCTATTAAATACTAGATTACCTATTCACTTATAGACAGAGGCCATGAGCTTGATAATAAATTGAACCATTGTTGGTTAAGAAGAAGACAAGGAAAATTGGAAAATTGAGTCAAGACTCCAGCCAGAAGCTAGTACGGAGTACTATGGGTAGAAGAATGTAATTTAGCCTTTAACATAGAGGTAAAATATGTTTCGCAAATGAGGCCTGCCATCTCTTCTCCTCTAATCAATAAAGAAAACGCATGATAACAACGTTTCGAGATTTGATAGCTGTCTTGGCCTTGGAACAAACAGCGTCAAATTTGTCAGCAGTACACGATCGCGAAAACGGCAAAGGGAGGGGATTTAATGGGCGACGCGGAAGAAATGAAACAGCTTACAGCAGATACTTGCTTCTTAAATCCGGAGCTGCCGCAAGCTGTTATACACACGATTGATATTGAAATGGAGAAGCCATAGCTTTGATGAGAACTGTTCCAAATACCCGTTAGGCACTTTAGAAGGCACTACGTGCAACAGTATATTAGCTATAAGACTAGGTCCCACAGCTGATATCGTCGCAACACTCAACTCTCAGCAGCCATCAAAGATCCCCTCAAACATAACGTATACTAACCTAGGAGTGGCAAGTGCAAGCTCACGCAGAGCAGTCTAAGTAAACGAATAAGCCCTAGGGAATTATCCAGCAACGTCAAGCGAGTGGTTCAATAAAAACCCGGGAACGGATCGGCTTGACTCAGGCTCCATAGTTGTCTTATTGGGCGACATCATATCCTTTTTAGGTACGCTTCTCCACGGCTATAATCTCACTTGACACTCCACGACAAAAAATCATGTGTATATATACCCCGCGGCTTGTAATGCTTCATTTTTCAATCGTAGCGATTTAAACAGCGAAAAGTTTTTTTAAATAAAAACATCTAGAAGAGAACAACGAGTCCGACTTCTGCAGCCATGGAGAGTCTTTCATCCCTCATCACGCCGGCGGTGCTCAAAAAAATGGCACACGCACGGGTTCCCTATCCAATGGACAAGCCAATTGACTTCAACACAGCGGGAGAGGAGATTTTCAACGACGAATACTTGGTGAACAATACACGCGATATTGTATGGCCTGTTCTTGTCGCCATGAGCAAGCTTGGTCTTGACAACGTGCCCGACTTGTTCTCCTTTCTCCCCGCGCCCACCGATGCAGAGTTTCCGCAGCAATGCTTTGGACTCGTGGTTCTGCTTGACCAAGGTCCCCGTTTGTTTTGCAAGGGAATCGACGCTCGATGGGTTGGCTACTTTGATAAGCTGTCGGAAAGACTGAGCGATACATGGCGGGCTTTGCCGGCACACCAGCGACCAGATTCATGGGCTCGCTGGCGGGATGAAGTGGGCGCAGGCATGGACCATTGGGCTGTAGCTCGACTATTCTTTACAGCGCCTCTGGCCCACGGCGAAGTGCTTGCTTACCAAGAGATTGCCGTGAACTCGAATGAGCATCTTCGGGAGCTCATCGAGACTCATACTGGCGAAAAAGATCCCAACCGTGCCACGCGCGAGGAGCTCTTGAACGACCCTCTTAGATTCTTCAAGAATCTGGCTGCTGGGCCTCCGAAAGGCGGTGATATCACATTTCAAAGATGGACGATGTGGCTTATGATGATGATGGACTCACACTATCCGATAATTAAAAAATTTGGACGGAAGCCTTACAAAAACGCAATCGAAGGGAGGGACAGCACAGCAGAGGAGGCCAAGTGGCTAGAAGACGTCAATCATGCTGGGGAAGCTTCTCCCGAGGTTGCAAAGCTTGTCAGAGAAGATATTAAGGCTGGTCGATGGACCCCTTTGGGCAATCATCCTCGGGATGCTTAGCCAAAGAGATGGAGCAGCCTTGCATATCCCGTATGGTAATACGATAATTGCGGGAATACCCTAACGGCTCTTCGCAGAAAATTGCCTAGCAGTGGTGGTGAAGCTTATGAATAATAATGTTTCATAAACTTGGAGCCTCTAATTTGCGGTGCCCATAGTCAATGACTCGTGAATTGTCAGAAGAACAAGATTGTGTCTTCAAATACTTTTGCTTGCATGGAAGCGAGAGTAATACCTGCTGGGCACTCCTTGCTCTGTCGAATATAGTATCGGTACCGTCGCCACTCCCAGGCCCGGTGGTGGATCCGGAGTGCTCAGACTCCGTAAACGCCGGGAACAGAAGGAGCTGCGACCGAATAAGTAAAAAACGTCAGCGCAGACCGAGGCCCAATTTCAGCACGGATACTTCATGCGTCTACAATAAGCGTCTTTCTGTAACTTCTTTCAAATTTTGGGAAAAGATGACAACGAAACGATTCACACAGGAAGTTTGGTAGATCATGGGTGCGTATATGCGATGGCTGCATATAAAGCTATTATAGCTAGTCTTCAGCTTCCGTGCACTGTTAACTAGACAAACTATCTTGACTATACACAGCAAAGGAAACTAGACACGCTCAAAAACAATCAGCGAATATGAAACTCTCTGAAGGAATCGTTCTGCTTCTTTCGGCTTTGCCGTCCTTTACCGTTACGGCTTCATCGTCAGCACTCGCCTTCCACTTCAATCACGTTGGCATCTCAGTCGCCAACTTGACTCTACAACGCGATTGGTACAATCAAACGCTTGGTTTCAGCTCTCTGATTGAAGTTGTCGGTCCAATGGAGATGCCAGCAGCAACCGCCAACTTAAACACGGTAGATTCCGTATCCGAGCCAAGTACAATCCAGGCTGTTCAGCTTCGGAATCCGATAACCGGTGCTGTCGTTGAACTTATATGGCTTTCGTCGTCAACTCCGGCGTCTCGACAAAACACATCATCGGCGACGGCCGCAGCTGTTCAAGGCTTGTTCCATTTTGCTTATCGAGTTCCGAACCTCAATAGAACAATCAGAAAGCTCCAAGAAGATGGTGTAAACGTTGTGCAGCCAATCGCACAGGGAGCGTCATATGTCAACTATGACCAATCTACATTTGCCTACATCTCCGATCCGGAAGGGAATCTGATCGAGTTGATACAAGTGGAACATTAGACATGCAAGGGCTTGGATGAACGTCTCCCATAGCTATATAAAGCTCAATGTACGGAAGAAGTCTCGGATAGTTTTCCCTGCTAGGCTTCACTAGCATAAAATGTCCAGCCATAGAGGGAGTCAACTAGGAGAACGTTTAGCTTCCGAACTTCAACTTGGACATCTGCGATTAGTCCGACCAATACATGTATTGGAATAGTACAAGTTCGAAACTGCTTTATGGCACCACTGCTATTAAGATATACACAGTTTAGTGATAAATTTTGTTTTTGAGTTTTAATCCTCTGCTTTGATCTCCCACTATAGACAATAAATGTCCAAGTCATCTTTTTTTTTACTTGTACATGCACTGCCCTGGCTTACTGATCCAGTATGGGCAACAGTCCTTTGTCTTGAGCTTCTTTCACAGATTGATGGTAGATCTCCAATCTAGCTTCATACTCCTTAACCAAGTCTTCATACGACTCGTCTCTTTTTCCAGGTGTCGCGTCACGGCCTCCAAATGCCCTCACCGCCGCGTAATAAACATCCGCAAGATCTTCGCAAACAGATTGCGCGCTCACTGATTGACATTGATAGTAGAGACTATGTAGTTTTAGTCTCGGTTATCTTCAACGTCTTCATGAAACAGGATATAACTTACTCGGATTTGAAGTTATTGTCAATGCTGAGCTTGCCACTATCTGTGAATCGATTTTGGTGGCGATAATTCTGATACCCAAAATCGTGGCGATTGCAAGCTGGTACATACGGGAATCCAAAAGGGTTATCGGGTGAATCCGTGCAGCCGTCTGATGTCCAGTCAAGAGTTGAAGGGCTTTGGGCATTACGCTGGGTGAGAAAATTAGGAAGCGTCGTGTTAAAGAGAAGCTCATCTGTAATAGCTACGAGATCGCTCTGACGTCTTGATAGGGAGTCTTTAGATGCCGGCAGAGCAAGAACTGCCGAAACAAGCGTCAGGAAGAGCGTCGCAAGCTTCATTGTGACTGTCAGTCTATTGAGAGTGACACTTGAAAGGAAACCGGATGGCACTGTTCAGCCCTCAACCAGAAAGGGCGTTGAGTTTATTTATATGCCATTTTTTCTCTCGCATTGTTCCGTAGTATAAACACTTATAATGAGAATACCATCCAAGATCTTGGCTTCAAAAGCCAAAACAATCACCACATCCAATGGATGCAACTTTCAAAAGGCATCTTAAAACTCGCCGACCTGCCAGAAAGAGGACGTATACAGGGATAATTACAGGGGCCTTCCGTATGTCGAATGGTGGCCGATCGCCATGCTCGTCTGCCGTTTCTGGTTGGGCAATGCTGAAGCGGGCACGGTCACAGAAAGAGTAAAGCGTCCGTTTACCAGAACATCCAGAGCAAGTGGCGAGGGCGACCCTGAGATTTGAGACTCCAAGATGCACGAATCACATCTGCGAACCCGTGAAATCACAATAAATTAGAGGGGCCACGAGGCTCGCGATAGAGCTATTAGCCGCTCAGGCCAAAAGAGCAGAGACTATGATTGTGAAATATGACTGCTACGCGATGTGATGGCAGGAAACAGCAATATGAATAGAGCTAGATTGCAACAGATTAACGTGAACAATAAAATTGCATATTGAATTATAGTGTACTCTTGCATGCTTGAAGCAGATACATGCGCCTCTCTGTAATGATAAGTTTTTAGGCAGCAACTTTTGCGATCTTACATTGACTCTAGTATAGGTGGCTGTATCTGATGTTCCATTTAGCTGCCGAGCTGCTCAACAATACATCGCTAGCGGCGAGGATCATGCAGTGATTAATTGCCCGAAGAGCTATACCTGAACAGTTTTATGGCTCTCTAAGTCTCGGCTATCGGTATAGATTTGACACTGACTACTGCTTTGGATATCGCTTCCCATTGTCCTAGGTTCCCCGGCGCATGCCAAATTAAGCTTTCCAATGCAACTTAAACCGCAACACCGCATGACTCGGGCAGAGAATCCCTTTTTAAGGCCTAGCCGAGTTGACTCACTAACCATTCATGCTAAACAAGTGGCAAGTGTTTCTGGCTTGCGCCCAATAGTGAGCGTTTTCAATTGGCAGCTTGTAGAGCGAAATGGTCGTTATCTCTCCAATCGAATAATTTATCAGTCGTTTCTCTACGGCTACATAGTGCACAAAGATGAGTACTTAGATGTAATCCACATAGCTTTTGTAAATTCGTCTACCTTGGAATGAAGACGCACATACTAAACTACGCGTCTACCAGGGCTGGGCCATAGTCAACGAATTGAACAGCCACGAATGGTCTGCAATTCTCCAATTCTCCGATAGGCCTCGTATATAATCTAGTAGGCTTAAGCTATGCCAATACCAGTTAAGACGGCTACAATGCACTTCTTGCTTCATTCCCCAAAGTAATTGCAAGCCTTTCAGCTGAGGGTCAGCCATAAAGTCTAATTTCAGCTTGACAGCCTATCAGCCACAGCTCATATCCGCCATACCGAAGCAGTATCCAATCAATGGGGCCCCAATGTAGTAGCTGGAGCCACTTTGACTTCCAGCCTTGTAGTGCAGTCACACCTAGTGGTTTAAGATGCTGACGCTCGTTTATATCTGTTAGCTAGAGAGCTCAATAGAGCTTATGATCACTTCAATCGTCATCTTACAAAAACTACAAGTACTGCTATGGACAGCAAATTTATAAATTGACATAAAGGTTTATGGGGGAAAGAATTCATTACTATCCGTGAAATATATCACAGCATGTACGTCTAGAGGGAAAAAGTGGCTAGGGTTCTATAAGAGTCTGGATCAGTGGTCGTGCGATGGCAGTGGCGGCGGCAAGGCGGCGTGAACCAGCCTGGCGGGAGATGACAGATGGGGCTCAAATGAAAGCTTCTGAAATGTCATAACGACAACTGATACATCTCGTGGTATTAAAGCCGCGGCTCCCGCCAAATAAGTTCTTCAGAATGCGGCGGATATGAATCACGATCAATACCCCAAGATGAGCGACTACCAGATGTTATGGCATTCCAGAATAACGCGAGCATCCTACTTGATTCCGCGGAATGATACAAGCAATACGCAAACTCCCAGCTCTGGCCACGATGTCATTCCCATTATAATCATGTCCGTCATTGTTGTCGTAATTGTAATAGCACTTGTTTTACTTGCGTAAGTATACGAACCTGAGCCAATCCGATTAAGATGGTCGGGATACAGGGTTTGCCAAACGACTTACGAATAACTTAGGCAATATACCAAAGTCCTTGAACGCAAAAGAGCGAATAACGGTGGAGATGATCCAGAAAATGCTAAAAATGCCGGCAAAATTGAACGATTGGATCAAATGGTGCCAAACAAGACATATAAAAGCTGGAAAGAGGATATCGAAAACGCAGAGAAACCGTGGACAAGAGGGGCCACATTTATTTCTTGGTACGGCTTGTGTACACTCCGGATGTACAAATGTAGCCCGCTAACGACTGTCCAGTGTAATATGTTTGGAAACATTACAAGACGACGATACGATTCGCCCGCTACCATGTTCTCACGTCTTTCACTCTCTTTGTTTAGCAAAATGGTACCTAAAGAGGCATGATACATGTCCGATTTGTAAAGCGTGCTTCATGACTTTATCGGAAAAGCCCCCGAGAGTTTTACAGAGGCCCGAAAGAACGCATACCAGATAATCAGGCGAGTTAGCATATGTTAATTCATGCGATACTTGGAGTTGCTTAAAGAATCGTTTACGCATCGGGTAATCTATGTCTTGCTGATCTGAAGAATGGTGAGATGGTGCCAAATTTCACGCAAAGGTATCACCTATGTGCTCGTCTGTCAAGAGAGACGCTGTGAAAAGCTACTCCTGAGTTCATCTATTACATTAATCATCGGATTCTATCATAATCTTCATCATAGGCTAAAATGAGCCCATTATTCAGCTTCATAAACATACAGCGTACTGTTCCTCTGATCTGGAAGCCAATAAAACCTCAATTTCCCATCTTCCACACTGACATCCACAGGATTCTGCGTCATCCTTACTCCAAGAGCGCTTTGAAGCATTATCGGTACTTCAGCCAACGGGCTCATCGTTTTTGTATCAACCAGCGCAATTCCACCAAGGTGGTATTGCTCGTCTAAAGCGGCCACACCAGAGCAAAGCATCACGCTGGCGCCATCGTAAAATTTGCTTTGGCCCAACCATTTGCAGTCCTGGTAGTCTACAAAATAGCTAGGATTCGGGACCATGAGCTGTGGTTTCTGAATAGAACAGTTATCTGGTATTATCTGGTTGAGATCCCAGCTGGACGCTTCTCGACTTCCCCAATTGAGCGTTGTGAGGCTGTTGCTGACGGTATCGTGAACAACACCGCCCAGATGATCACTGTGGCGCAAAATAGTTTGAGGCCTCAAACTGAACGGGTCGGCTTTGTAAACGTATGCCGTGCCGTTTGGTCGATACTGCGAGATAGCGCCCCAAATTGAGTGCCCATCAAAATCGATTCCACCATTATGATATTCTGTCGCGCCTTCGTTCGTAATAGTGGCATCAGCAATGCGCTCTCCCTTTCCATTATACACCATCAGATGGGCAAATCCTTTCCCTGGTGTCCGATCAGTTCCATTGATAGGATGTAGATATTTCTTTGTCAACTCGGTATACTCTCCGCTGCTCACTACGAAGCGATCCGGACCGAGCCGGACAAGGCCCTCAGGCTCAAAAGTATCTCCCTCGAAGCTGATGTTTGCAATGCTTTTCCATGTTGTTGTCCGGCTGAGATTTTGAAACAGCTCAATGATCGCCTCTCCGTCCGACGCCGCGTGTGAAGGTGGCAGTACTGAGGGTGCCAAAGGCACATCTTGGTAGAGAGTGATGTTTAGAACATCCGTTTTGAGAGGCTCACAGGCTCCGATGCCATAGACGAACTGTCTATCAGCAGAATATCCGAGAGGAAATCTGGGAAGTGTCTCGGGCCAGATGATGGCGAGAACGAAGACTGATGTAGCTGCGAGAGCGATTATTAAGAGCTTCGCCTTTGAGACGAGATGGCCAGCCGGATGCTTCGGACTCTCGTTAAAATGGCTCTTGGGGGTAAAACGATCATGAGAGAGAGCCATTGTTAAAAAGCCATGCAGATTTATTGCTTGTAGCCAAAAATCACATTTCCCATACAATCAAGCATGCCGGTTCTAGTAAGTCTTGAAAAGGTAAAAAGCAAAGCTCTCGCAGCCACCATGTGTGGTGGGTCTCCATACTGTCACGCTCTCCAGACAGTATTCCGCCTAATTACACGGTATAGCCTGTTAGTGTGAGAGAGAGCAGACTCTTGGATTGAAGAGATTCAAAATGGGAGTATCGTAAAGCAATAGTCATTGCTATGTAACTGCTTCTGTTGCTAAATATGGAATGCTGTGGATCTCAGATCCTTCTCAGCTACGTCAGAGGAATGGCACTATTCTCAGCTTTAAAGAGCCACGGCGCTGATACAAAGGCTGAGCTGGTGGGCCACGGCTTACAAGGTTCAGGCAGTCATCTACAATCAACGATAGCTATAAGTTTAGCTGCTCTAATTAGAGGACGATGGCTACATGCACCTACAATGGGTTCTTCATTTACTTATAATATGCCTAGGCCGCGTAGGTTATCTATTTATTCGGCTGCCTTACGCAGCGTCAACGCGTTTCATCATCGCGGCCATGAACCAACCAGGATAGCTGCTCAAAACTGGTTGCCTAACCAGAGGCAGCATTCTTTTAGCGTGTGTACGCGCACAGCCGCATACTCCATGTACTTAAGGTGCCATCTCGAATCGAATCTCAAATGCCCAATCTGCTCGGTAGGATCACCTAATACGCAATTCACCCAATAGTCAAGGCAGCATGGCCGAAGAGACGTTCAACCTTTCTGGCTTGCCCATTGAGATCCGCGCACTTATCTGGGAGGCCACTCTTCCTCCCCCGCGGATCTTCCACATCAAGGGCACAAGAGAATTCGGCCAGGAGAAGGCCCTTACTTTCCACAAGCTACATCCTCCGCCACTCGCGCTCCATATATGCTCTGAGTCGCGGAGCGTAGCGCTTCAGAAAGGAGGCTTCTTTCTTGCACATGCTCTCAGCGCAGGGCCGTGGTTCAGTCCAAAGCGTGACATCCTGTACTTTGACCGCAATCAGCGCCACATGCTACGCTCCAGAAGCGGAAAGAACCAGATTAGAGGATGGGATCAAGTCCTGCACGTCGGAGTCGAATGGCGTGCTTGGTTTAGAGATGTGCCCCGACAGACTGCACCCGGTGACAAAGACATCCGTTCTCACTGGCGGAGCGTGGTGAGAGGGCTTTATCTGCAGATGCCGGCGCTAGAAAACATCCATTATGTCCTCCCTCGCGTGCGCCACAAAGGAGGCGTTACATGGGGACGGGAGCCGTACGGCGTAAACAAGTACCAGGCCGAGCTGGCGTATTTACCAGAGACGACGCAGATCCCATGGGCCGGGGCAGGGCTGGGCATCCGACAAGCGGTACAGAATGGGGCAGCGGCAGGAAATGCTGCTCCAGACGTTTTGGTGATCCCAGGCGTGGCCGAAGGAAGCAGGTCAATATTGAGCATGACTACGTGGGGAGATATCAAAGCTGATATGGAGAGGGCGCTGGAGGAAGAATTGAAAGGAGATCAAGAGGATCAAGTTGTCGAGCTGGATTGGACGATGGAGGGTGAAGAACAAGCCAATGATGAGAACAAAAGGTGCCCATTTCCAAGAAATCAGCCGCCCGAAGTCGTGGGATGGTGGCTATTGAGGAAAGATTGTCCCCAAGAGGAGCACCCTAGTATAAGAGAATTCATGACCTAACATACATAATATTTATAAATAAACAATGCATATATGCTGCTATCCTATGCCATACGCGTGATCCATCACTATCGCGATGGCTACCCGATACGGCTCTCAGCATTTGCTGTTCAGGCAGCTTATTGTTATTGAACTATAGGTAGTTAAATTTGAAGCTAGTATTACGTATTGCTTTTCCCTGCACGAATGAATTGACTTATCCTGCTGCTGACCTACGGGCTAGTCATCTGTATTACATCCAGCCGTAAGTATCTGCAGCTAGACTTGCGTGCCACTTCGTGTTCGGCGACACACATTCAAGGCATTGGACCAGAATGCGCGATGAAATATTGGACGGAAGAAGCCGCTAAGATTAAGCTCTCCTGTGAACGGAAAATCAATGCCCTGAACGGAAAAGACAAGTATATTGTGACTAAACATGACATCAAATAGCTGTAGGATTTGCTCGCCAAGGAGTTGGCTGCAGATTTGCTGCGTTGGCGCGTTTATAGTCCGCCATTTTTTCTCGTTCGAATCCTTTACACACAAACAAGGCTGAGAGCGAACGGCGCACCAGTCAAACTAAGCGCTGCCACAGCTGGGGCCAATTACATGGGCATCAATGCATCGTTAACTTCCAAGATTATGATGAGTTTGTTCAGCGGATTCAGCTCAGGGGCCGATCGATGGGCTATGATGTTAGTTGGTCATTGTACAGCTGCAATCGGGCTGCGTGATGCAGATGGAGGGCATGATTGTTTTACTATAAGAGCTCAAGATCTCAGCGACAGGAATAAGATATATAAGGTTAAATATTATTTCGCGCCTACGTTCTTTTCTTATTGTTCATGTCCATCTACATAGACTCTCTGACTGCTAATCATCTGGGTACAAATGCTTCTCCTACTTCTCCTTGCACAACTACTGGCAGTATGGGCGCTTCCAACCTGCGATTCCCCCATACGAGTGCGAGAGTTTGAACTCGTACTCACTTGGGCCAAACATGCACCAGATGGCTTCTCACGTAACATGTTCTTGATCAATGGACAGTCGCCGGGTCCTACAATCGAGGTTGATCAAAATGATTGGGTAGTCGTGAAGGTCAAGAACAAGTCTCCTTACAACACCACTGTTCACTTTCATGGTGAGTTGACGATTGTATAATATGACCCGCGATCGTTTACTAATTCAGACATGAAAAGGTATCGAAATGCAGGGCACGCCATGGTCAGATGGCGTTCCAGGGCTCTCCCAGCGCTCTATTCCACCCGGAGGCCACTTTGTCCACGAGTTTACAGCATCACAATACGGCAGCTTCTGGTATCACTCGCACTTTCATGGTCAGATAGAGGACGGCTTATACGGGCCACTTATTATCCATCCTTCACCCAAGAATCAGAAGCCATTCCACTTAATATCTTCCGACCCTGCGGCTATTACCGCCATGATTAAGGCAGAGCGCAATGTCAAGCCCCTTGCCATCGCAGATCTGAACCATTTCACATCAGAGGAAAAATGGAATATCGCCTTAGCCAGTGGCGTCGAAGACTCATGCTATGATTCAATATTGTTCAATGGCCAAGGCAGCGTGCAGTGTCTTCCAGCCGCCGAAGTTGAAGCCAACTTGAGCGACGTCCAAAAGGCTTACTTGGCCCTGGGCAACGCAACGTCCATGACAGACAAGTCGTAAGATTCCCATTTGGTTTCTATCACATACCTATGCTAACTGAGAGCAAGCTGTCTGCCTCCCAAAGCTCTTGCTGCGTTGGGCGACCCTACCAAGGCAAACCTCTCTGCTATTCCGCCTGGGGCTTTTACCGGCTGCAAGGAGACCAATGGCACTATTGAAGTTCTTAGGACCCAGTACTCCGAATCAGATACACACAAGTGGCTCGCTTTGACCATCATCGGCTCAATAAACTTCATCACAGCAATGGTATCCATTGACGAGCACGACATGTTTGTGTATGCCATGGATGGGAGCTATATAAAGCCCCAAAAGGTACAAGCTCTTGTCCTCACCAATGGCGATCGATACAGTGTCATGATTCAAGTTAAAAAAGCTGGAAAGTTCCGCATCAGAGCGAATGCAGTGAGCGCTCCTCAGATTCTAACCGGTCACGCAATCTTGGAAGTACAAGGCCGCGATAAGTGCAGCGAGAGGGAATCGCAGCCATATATCAGCATCGCAGGCGTACCTTTGTCAAAGAATGTGACCATATTCAACCAAGATATAGCAGCGCCATTCCCCCCGGAAAAAATTGCTCAGAAAGCGGATGCGCTGTATAAGCTCAACATGAAGCTTGACGGGGCGTCTTATCTTTGGGCTTTGAACTCGACTCGTCTAATGCCCGCCGCTCTTGATGCTATCCAAACACCCGTTCTGTTTACAAAGCCTGAAGAAATACACGACAATACCACCATTTCCACGCGAAACGGCACTTGGATTGATCTCATTTTATTCGCCAGCACTTTTCCTATGCCACCCCATCCTATTCACAAACACAACAATAAGATGTTTCAGATTGGAGGCGGCGATGGTGACTTCCCTTGGGCTTCAGTTGAAGAGGCCGTGAAAGAAAGGCCAGATTTGTTCAATCTCGTCAATCCACCTAGGCGAGATAGTTTTGCGTCGAGGGCAGCAGCCAACTCAACCACATGGATTGCAGTACGTTATCAAGTTGTAAATCCAGGCGCCTGGTTACTCCATTGCCATATTAACAACCACGCCATGGGCGGAATGTCGGTTATCATTCAGGATGGTGTAGACAAATGGCCCACGATGCCTGAGAGATACTTGGATTGGGAATTTTGAGTTGAACGGTTTGCTGGAGATTCAGTTATTTGGTCATAATATCTCAAAGTCAAAATTTAGTACAAAAAAGGATTGTGAATCAATAGCGCGTTCATTTATTCACAGATCTAGATGAAAATAACTCAAAGATAGAGCTGTACTAATTGCAAACATGCCGATATACGGAAGTAGTCTCATTAAGTGCCCCAATTCCCAAATTCCCAGCCCTTGCTCCGAAAAAACCCATTTTCTAAACCAAAACTTAACGCAAGCTGGTATAACGCTCAATTTGAGCCTCGGTCCATTCCCAAAAACTGGCTGCAATGCCGGTACCTCCTTGAGACTCTGGTATGGTACCGTCAATCATCTCCTTAGAGACATTCCAGAATCTGCCCCACGGCGCAACTATAAATCTCAATTAGATGTTTGCGCATGTATATATATAGAAGAGTACCTCTTACCGAAAGTGCCCGACTTCTCAATGGTAATTTGAGGAGAGAAAGCCGCAAAAAGATTTGTATAAGCGCCATAAATAGGAGGATACAAAAGTGTCCTTCTCAAGATGCATGTCATCAGAGCACCCTGAGTGCGCCAAAAATCCGAATCGAGATTACCGGGGTTCAGTGGAATAGAGATTATTCCATCGTCCTTGTAACGGGCAGCAAACTCAGCCGCATGCCAGTAATTGCCGAGCTTGCTGACACAGTACTGTTCAAAAGCTCCCATATTCTCGACCTGAGATAGATTCTCAACATAGTTTTTGGTCGAAACAGCCTCAGCCGCTGAAGAAGAAACCCAGATAACACGAACAGAGTTGGCTGGCGCAGCTTTGGCGGTTGAAATAAGGGCAGGTGTCAGGGCTTTCGTAAAGGTAAAGGTTCCAAGGCAGTTGACGCCCAGTTGGAGCTCGTAACCCTGTTTCGATTTACTACCTTTCTCTGGATATCCAACACCAGCATTATTGAAAAGCAAGTGGAGATTCTGCTCTCGGCGCAGAAATTCCTCGGCAGCAGCCTTGGCACTAGGGATGTCGGAGAGATCAAGCTTCAGGTAGATGAGCTCACCCCTTGAGCTTGGGACGGCAGATTTGATGCTGTCGATAGCTTTTTGTGTCTTTTCTTCAGATCTTGCCATCATATAGACCTTGGCATTCTTGGAATAGGCGATTTGGGCGAGTTCTTTGCCAAGGCCAGTATTGGAGCCAGTGACAATAACGGTCTGAAAATAAACGTTAGCATTATAGCTTTCAAGATGATGCGTATGAGCGCTACAGACTTTTCCTTGTAAATCAGGTACATCCTTTTCCGTAAAAGTGGGAGCTCCAGGGAAAGACTGTTGTAGAAAGCTGATAGTGCCAGGCATTCTGACTTTAGGCTCTATGCTTAGTGTGCTAAAGGCGTAGGAAGAGAATTGAGCCAATGGACTGCCTTTATTTCTGAGATGTGGTTTGTTAAATTAAGTATAAAACTTATTTGAACAGACATAGGAAGATTTTGGCTCATTATATAGATTTCTGCGCTTCTCCAGATCTATCCATATTGTTAATAGACATCACCACCACTAATCGTTTTCAGTCGCTCTAGTCATACCTGAGCGCTATGAGAGAGATAGCGCATTCGGCCAGTTGTGGGGGCGCGGCCAAAGCGGGGTCCGAACCAGGAACCGCTGGGAGGAAGAGAATCGGAGATAACATAAACCCTTTCTTCACCTAGAGGAAAACCGATACTGATAGTGAAATGTATGATGCATATAGAAGAAAAATTCGACATTATACGATTCACATGTGCCCATAAAGGTTGATTGGTACTCGATATTAGGTAAGAATACTCATATTAGCTGAAAGGCAGACTGATGGCAATGCCCAGCAATGGTAGTCGGGCAGACTTCTCAACAAAAATAAATATACCCATTCCAGTTTTTCTAACTAGCCACAATAATGGATTCTATATGCTTGCTTTTTCTCATAAATGAGGTCAATATAGAGTTACCAGTTACTCTCACGCAGATGCATTCGACTGTTGCTTCAGCGCTCCTTCTCTACCCGCCTTGCTGATAACGGGCTCCACCTCGGGCCGCTCCTCACCGCATCCTTCCACATGACTTCACTGGAAGCTTTGCTGATTGGTGCATTAAGAGGTCTTCAGCATGTGAGTCGCTTCTGAGGCGACACTGAGCATATACTTTTTACTAACTGTTCTTTACGCCGATGAAATGGTGATAAAGAGCGGATATTATTACGGATTTTAAGAAAAACCCCGGCGACTACTTTTTTTCCATTCTGCATAATGTTTTTTTACTTGTTGTCCTGAATCTCCAAGAGTAGCAATACATCCTACATGCCGCCCACAGCTCTCTGAGGACAAGCAACAAAAAAAAAATCGATCTTTTGCTCCTCTTGCAATGAATTTCTCTTTTCTATCATAATATAAGAACAATTCTCAACACTGGCCTTCATTTATCATAAGTTGAGCAGTCCTACTGCAGATACTATTAACGGACGGGAAAACAAACAACAGTTGAGGCGGTGGCGATCTATTAATGTACGCTCGCGACGAAGGACATGTCTACTTCAAGCATCTCAGCGCGACGATTTGCATTTAGACCTATACTCCGCCAGGTCGTCGGAGATGGTGGCGAGACCCGGCTGAGTGTGCTACTTGTTTTCCCTGCGGACGAACAAAACGCGATTCCGAGCCAGCTTGCGTTTAAACAAAATTTTCGAGACCCTACAATCGATTCACAAATTTATACATGCAACCTTAGCTCTGCCTGAACAATAGTGTCATGGCGATTTAAGTAAACTGCTGCCCTCAAGGAGACTTGAGTATTTTGCGTCCCTCGCTAGCGGAGATGGGGGATTTTAGCAGCCCGTTTGGGGCTACGGCCGTAAGCTTATACTCCCACTGACGCCAGCAATGCCAAACAACCATTTCACATAATACACGACCAATGGATTCCACTTCACAGTAGGCCGCGCGCCAGAAGTTGGCAATTGATGTGCATATACGCCTATATTACGTGGGATTTAGCGCATCCAAAGGGAAAGCTGATAATCCAATATCAAATGCTTCAGCGATGAGTGCGGCGGGAAATGAAGTCTTCAGCGATGAGCCAGCCTTCAAATCGATGGCTAACGAGGAGGATGTTAATCGCGCAGCTGTAGATGAGGCGGCATTGAAGGCTACGGCGGTATCGACGCAGAGGATCAGCTCCTCTCTAAGAAGGCGCGCTTGCGATGCATGTCGAGCTCGCAAAGTCCGATGCGATTCACAAAATCCACCATGTTATAGATGTGCCAAGATGGGGGTAGCATGCCACTATTCAGGTCGAGCGAAACCGACAAACTCTAGACTTGGCATGTCAAGATTTCTTGATACGTTGAATAATAGACTCAGTGAGTATTAATTTTATCGTGGCTGCAAAGATCACTGGTGGCTAATATTTCTATCAAAGAGCAGGCTGAGGCGCAGCTAGCTTCTACACAGTTAATGCAGCAAATTCAACCCCAGTTTACGGTGGCATGGAGAGATATTGACAACACTGGACTGTTAACAACACCCTCGCCACCTCATGAAATCTCAGAAGAGGCCCAGTCACATTGGAATCCTATCCCCGCTCCCACATATCCTACATATGTCTTTCACGAACAGGACGCGACTACGCCAGCGTTATCAGCTACTGAGGCTCCATCATTCTTGCCAGCAGACAATTTTACATCTTCCAAATTTACCGATATCATGATGACTCAAAACTTTATGGATAACCGGCCTTTTGAGTTCGAGCCTGCAATCTTCAATATCCCATCGCCGGCTAGTGAGCCCGTACCCACTGGCTTGGATACAGTTCTGCAGAAACTGTGAGTATGAGCCATGCCATTTAATACTGAATTAAAGCTGAGCAAGGCAGCTACGAACGATACTTTGAGGTTTTCCACCCCATAATTCCCATGATAAACCGAACTCGCTTTGAGCATGAACTATCGCGGCCGTATCCCACCAGTGAATTGCAGGCTTTGTCTTATGCCATGGGGGCCTTGGCAGCATTTTCCGTACCAGAGCTGGAAGACCATGCAAGCTTGTATCATGAACAGGCCCGCAATCTGATTGATCTTTGCGAAAGACAAGACGGAGGCGATTCATTGGGGAATATTAATTTTCTAGAGGCTTATGTGATATTAATACTCTATGAACTGAATCAGCCAAATTTTGCTCGAGCTTATCTGACACTAGGCCGTGCAATTAAGCTGGTTCAAATTTTGGGTTTGGACAGCGTGAAAAGCAAACCCGAATTCAATGCTCGATGGGGTTTGAGCAAAGAGCCCAATCATTCAGTCAGTCTGACAGAGCAAGAAGAGAGGCGGCGGGTTTTCTGGAGTCTTTTTATTCTCGACTCCTTTGCTAGCCTTAGGTCAAATATTAGTCCGACTTTGACTGGAGCTGTAAGTGCCAGGCGAGGCTTCTGACAGTGCTTGTTCAGACTGACGATATCACCCAGATCAATGTTCCACTTCCCAGCTCCAGCGAGTATCCAGGTTTATTAGATGAAAAGATGCCGAGGCTAGATCAAGTGTTTGGGCTATCAGAGACGGTGTCACTGTCGTCATTTGCTGCCAATACTCTGATGATTTCTCTTTACCAGCGCTACTTTAAACAAGTTGAGTCTTCTTATAATGAAGCGTCGCAAGGATTCTGGGAGACGCACTATGCCATTGACAAAGCCATCGAGCATTGTCGTTCAACCTTGTTGGCGCCGCACATGAATGGCAACTGCGGTAATGATCCGCTTGCCATGGGTTTGCGAGTGAATCTCGACAGTATACAAATCAATCTTCACGAAACAGCGCGTTTTAGGGTCCAGAAAGATCAGCTACCGGAGAATCTTGCTACAGACGCAAACTCTAAATGCGCTTTTGCTGTGACCGACATTGTCAAGACTGTCCAGGTGGGCATGCAGCTGACGGGCAGTAGAGCGGCTACGTTCCGACATTTGAGTCGATTCTTTGTCTGGCCTATTACCACTGCCATACAAGTATGCTTTCGAATGCTTTACAGTGGAACTACCGATTCCGCGTCCTATATCGGTTTCCTGCGCATTTTGTCCCATGCAACGAAGGAAATAATCGACCCTGATCAAATCCCCCCAGGGCTATTTGAGAACGCACAAGCAAAGATTGCTGATGCGACACGAGGCGTACGGAGGAAGTGAATATTTGATGACAGGCACGAATAAGTAATAGTTATAGGAAAGTCCACTTATTATTATCTTCTAAACTATTCCCTGTGATAGCTCTTAAACCATGGGTCTATTATTACTAGCAAAGAAAGGCCCTACTACATCTCTATTACCATGCAATTGGCCTCTTCTGGCAGCACAGCTGCTTCGGCAAATGGACCAGCGTCGTAGAGAATAATGAATAGTTCTTCACTCTTTAACTTTAACTTCTTGCCATAACGTCTCGGGCAAATTATCTTTATCCACATCAAATATGTGCGGCAGCACCGTCGGTAGTGCTTCAGATTTTAACTCCGGAAACTCGGTTTCAATCACTGCCAGCAGCTCATCGTACCATATTCTGTAACCCTTGCCAGTGAGATGAACTCCATCGTCCAACACATCTTTCAGTACCGTCTGGCTTGCACCAAATATGCCTGGAACTGGCTGCCCTTCTCTCCATCCCACATGCGAGTACATTGTGTGCCACATGTCGATGAATGGTACACTGCAGCGTTTTGCAACGGCTTTTGCAGCCTCCGAGTATGATAGATTTCTCATTGTTCGGTTGTATACGGGAGGATCAAGCATGTTTTCATCCACAGCTCCGGGACCAACCAATATGACTCTCTCGACGCCGGCCTTTCCGGCCTGTTCCACAATCCACTGGAGATTTCTGCTGTATTCTTCCACGGGCACAGTTTGTATATCACGCTCTGCTGCGTCGTTTGTGCCAATCTCTACCACCAATAGCTTGATTGTCTCTCCGGCTGCTGTTTCTGCGCGCAATGTCGGCAGCAGCACATGCTTCAAATGCATTGAGCTGTAGCCTCCATAGCCTCTCGCCACGACGGCAAGTTTGCGAAAATAGTAATGCTGTAGCGCAGGCGTGAGAGCGAATGAAAGCGTGTGGATGTTGCTGCTGAGCTCCGTGAGCGAGTCTCCAAAGATAAGGATCTTGTCGTGCGTAACTCGGCGAATTGCCAGAGCCGACGGCTCATTACTTGTGCTGGCCGCCGCCATTTTGCCTCACTTATGCGACTCTTTTTTTTATAGTATAATGTTGCAGGATTGCATTATAAGAGGTTCTTTCGATAAAATCAGCGGTGAGCGTTCAAGTTTACTAGACAACACAAGTTGCTTTTCCTACAGCTATCCGGAGATACTATTGGCGAAGCTCGGGAAGATACTCGGGAAGATACATGTACACGCCGCTAAACAGACTGTTAAGGGCAGATGAGACCCAATTCGAGGTCAATTTTTCGACTCCACATCATCACATTCGGCTTGAATAATAAGTCACAAAGGTCAAAATGCTTTATTTGCCATAGTACGGCACTCATTGATATGCTTCAATCTGCACAGCTGTTTTTGCCTGCGCAGGTATTTTAGGTGGCCAGCAAGAGGCTAGGTGGCCAATTGGGCCAAAACAGGAACATTCCGAAGAGAGTAATTTCCTTTCGCATGTTAGCCGTTCCCAAGAGATTGTGTGATTAGCTGTGCACCTCCTACGAAGCCTGTATTGCAATTGAATACTGCATTACATATATTGATATATATAGTCTAGACGAAAGGGCAAGAGAATATTGTCTTAGATCTTGCCCAAGATTTTCGCTATCATTTAGCCAGGGTTTGGCGTACAGCCTCACCCGAACCTATAATCTCCGAGCCTACATAAAGCAAGCGAAAGGAACGCAGTAAGCACTATGAAGAGCTTTCGCGATTGGCTAGGCTTGATGCGCAGATTTGATATGCGCGTCCTGGGTAATGGCTGTATTGCTCTTGTCATCAGATTGATCGATCTTGGCTCTATGCTGGTTCATGCGAACACTGCAAAGAGGGGCGGAGTCGATGATCGAATTGTCGCTCAGAGATCGAGGGCATAATCCAAGACATAGACGTACCAATACTACTCCCCATGTTCCACTGCGGCTGCTCCCAAATCCTTCAAGCCACTCAGCATCTTAATTTGAGCCGTTCATGACATCTTCCATGTAAGGCGTCACAGCGTCATTTGTTCAAACATCAATAAAAAGGCCCAACAAACATAAGCGCCCACAAGCTCACGCGATGCCTTGATGGACCTCGGCTTTGGCTGACCCCCTGCAGAGCTGAGACATACGTACGTACATACTTGTACGTAAGTGCCTCACACGGCACACTCAACAACACGAATTACAACCTTGTACAGCAGCAATGCCTGCAAAACATGCTTTTGTACGGCTTCCGCGGGTTCGTCACGCCGCCCGTCCGAGCCTCCCCCGCATCAGCTATAGCCAGTTAAGAATTAGCCAGCCGAAGATCTTCCCCAGCATGTGAAGATCGCACTAGCAACGCAACGTTGTTGGCATCATCTCAGCCCAGAGACGAGACAGAAGGGGACTCGGCGGCGGACCCAAGTGCCCGAATTCCGTTCCATTGAGACACGATCATGCAGCTATCTGACAGCTGTAGCAGGTTGCGGTGAGGCACAAACAACTTCAACGACTCATGCTACCTGTGCTCTATCTTTGCGGTTTGGTTTTCCACTAGCCCTTGCAGAAGAAACTAGAGCGGCATGGTATGGCGCCATGTAACCGGCCGCCCATCGACGCTGTCTAAAACTAGCGGGTGGAGAGTCACAAACGACACAATTTGCTACAGAAGCGGGAGCGGATCAAGGACGAGAGCCCGTCCAGGCCATTGGGTTGATCCGTCTCTCCTGTTCGTTTTTATGGTTGGCTTTGTGTCAAACTATTATGTCAAGCTTCCGTTCCCCGTATATAGCCGCTCGATGACCACTATCGGTTTGTTGATAGGACGGGAACTGAAGAGCTAGATTAACCGAGGGTGCGAGGTTTATCTCTTAATTCTCGCAAAAGCTATTATTTTGACTCATAACCTCTTTTCCTTTCTTGTATTTTTCCTCGTACACTGTCAGGGTCATAGCCAACATGCATCTGACTGTTGCGGCGGGCATTGTAGCCGCGGCATTGGCCGTTTTCTACATCTTCAACCAAATTCGCGAGATATTCTATTATAGGGCTCGAGCCAGGGAGCTCGGATGCCAGTCACCGCCATGGATGTCAACATTTGATCCGACTGGTATTTCAGAATTGGTGAAAGGGGTCAAGGCGAGCCGTCGAAAGCAGTTTCCTACCTATATGCAGGAAAAATTCGACCGAGAAGCAACTAAATATGGCCGTACGATGGGCACGTTTCGCTTTCAATCGCCCTTCTTTCGAGAAACTATGGTAACAATCGAGCCGAGGAATATCCAAACTATTTTGGCGCTCAAGTTCAAAGATTTCGGCTTGGGTATAAATCGAACAGACAACTTCGAGCCGTTGCTTGGGCATGGAATTGTGAGCTCACTGCGTGGACTCCCCAAATGTATTCAATTCAGGCGTGCTAACTGCTTTTCTTCGCAGTTTGCCTCAAATGGCAAGTACTGGGAGCACTCTAGGGCCTTGCTACGCCCACAGTTCAATCGCGGCCAAGTGAGCGACCTCAGTCTTGAGGAAGACCATGTCAGGGCTTTTATGACGGTACTCGATCGCCAGGTAGGACCAGATGGCTGGACAAGCCTGGTAGACCTCCAGCCTATGTTTTTCAGACTCACGCTCGACTCTGCTACTGAGTTCCTCTTTGGGGAGAGTGTGAACAGCCAACTTGAGGATCGCCAACCCAGCTCTGATGACGACATCAGCTTCGCATACGCCTTCGATAAAGCACAGTATACTCTTGCCATTGGAGCGCGACTAGGTCCTCATTATAAATACGCTCATACTTCCGAGTTTAAGCAAATGGTCAAGAGTGTACATGACTTCGTCGACTACTTTGTCCAGAAAGCTCTTGCTGAAGGCGCCAGCGAGAAGTCTACAGATGAGGACAGATACGTCTTCCTCAAAGCACTGGCCAAGGATACCCAAGACCCCGAGGAGCTGCGATCCGAGCTTCTCAACATTTTGCTTGCCGGTCGAGATACTACTGCTTCAACACTGGGGTTCTTCTTCTATACCATGGCTGACCCGCGATACTCACACATTTACCGACGTCTAAGAACCATCATCCTGGACGAGTTTGGAACATACTCCAACCCCAAGGAAATCACGTTCGAAAAGATGAAGAGCTGCCAGTATCTCCAATGGTGTTTGAACGAAATCCTACGTCTCTATCCTGCAGTTCCTATGAACGTTCGAACCGCCCAAGTGGACACAACGCTACCTGTGGGAGGCGGCAAAGACGGACAGTCACCAATTTTTGTAAGGGCTGGTCAGGATATTGCCTATTCTGTAAGAGAACTCTCCCATTTCTTATCATCAGGTCTTTGTCTAATAACATCAACCAGGTGTATTTGATGCATCGCCGTAAAGACTTGTGGGGTCCTGATTCAAACATATTTAAACCCGAGCGATGGGAAGCGCGACGGCCAGGCTGGGAATATCTCCCGTTCAACGGTGGACCAAGAATCTGCATCGGCCAGCAATTTGCCCTGACAGAGTTGGGCTACGTTGTGGTCCGATTGATGCAGCGCATTGACATGATCGATGGATCACAAGCTGGTCCCGTATCTCATGGCCTGACTTTGATCAACTCGCCCGGCGAGGGAGTTAATCTCAGACTGCATTTTGTTGAGTAAGCACCTAAGTCATGGCATGAAGCTTGTTTTTTTCTTTTTTTTTTCTAAGTGTATCATTACTTTACTTTGTTGCAGCGTCGATGGCCGAAAAGAAAATGACGTTTCGGATGAGACTGATGAGCTATATATAATTGATGGAAGATTACATATTGGCTGCTACACCTTGCGAATATGATATAGTTTGCTTTAATGAATTTAATGAATAATGATGTTTATGGCGATGCCTCAACATTTGAACTTTAGACGATATGTCTTGGTGTGCTTGCTTGGTTTCAGTCAAGGCGAGATAAGAAGAAAATGGCGTCCTCTCACTATCCTCCCTTCACGGCTCAAGCAAGGAAAGAATGATTTCAGCACTCCACAGCAATTTTAACCCTCCTCAGCCTCAGAGCTCTCCCTAAGGGATCTCAAGCTCTCTTAATCTCTCCATGTTGCTTTCCAACCTGCAAAATGCTTAATCAAGGTAATTCGACTGAACAATATGTAGTCAACGTGATCTATAAACAATTGAATTTACCTCGAAATGAGAGATTTACAGCGCACTGGATTGGTAACCGTTATTGAGTTGATCGCAGTAAGCCCAAAATTTTGTTATAGCATGTAGCTACCCTACGAATTCCTTTTTACTTCCTTGTAAAACAAAAGCGAGGGGATAAAAGAAGAGGTCCCTAGCTTCTCGATGTATTCTTCACCAAACGAGCAGAGTTCTGTGAGTATTATTTAACCTTTAGCTGATGCGCGGCTGAAGAAATGTTAAAAATTGCTTTCGTCGCATTGTCCAAGATCGGTCAATTCAGAAAGCAGTTCACAGCCTACGAACTACAGTTAACCGGCCGTATAATCACGCAAGCCATAATTACATGCAGGTAGCTATACTATAATCTGATAAAAAAAGATGAAAGTTTGGGTCCAATTACTCAAATGGTTGATCCATATTTTTACTATAGAAGCAGCTAGGCAACAGGTCGAGGATTTGCGAATGCCTGGGTTAGAAGTCTAGACCATAGGGGACTCATAGATGGTGGAGACCTGGGGTTTGGCGGATTTGCAAAGGGGTTTAAACGAAGATCAGTAGCACTGGAGCTGGCCGAGATAAATTGATCTGCAGTTAGAGGCATCCAAGGCATCTTAGGAAAAGGCAAACGTTAGAACTTTATATGCATTGAAATTGTTTATTTGCATCAACACACCCAAGTTTTATGAATCCTCGATGAAGCTACAGATCCCCAGATTACCCGTCAGCTATCCCGAGGTAGCGGTAGCGGCAGCGGTAGAGAAGGTATGTCACACCTCTCCCTTGCTCGCTAAAAACTTGGCATTAAAAACTCCGACTTGGCTGACTATTCTTATTTTTATCCTTATCATTATGCAGTAGTATAATATATTAACTGCCACCCGCACCTCCTTAATCATGAGGTTATATTGATCGGTTAGCAATTATTCACGCTGGTTCTTATCCGTAAAGCTCCAAAGCCAATGAACAATGAAAGAGTGAGCATACTGTTCTTTGTTGTAAACAAATGGCGATCTGCCGCAGCTGTATTGGTATTTCATTGGCCGGGATCATGATCCGTGTATCAAACGTGAGGCGCAGTCGGGCAAGGCTTTATCCAATGGCTAGAACATTCCTCTTCTTAGACTCTGCTTTCTAGAATCTCCACTTTCTCACGATAGGTAGTATCTAGCTAACGCACTAGAGCAAGTAGTAGAGCGCGTCGGCCTTTTGACGGCGGAAAACCTTTCCTTTGCGCTTCCTGCGCTTCCTACCTCTGCTTCTCTTGTTGTCTCTTGTGCTCATTTTCATATTCGCGCTCGTGCTTGTCTACCTATGGCGATGGCGACAAAGGTACCTGTGCTTCCTCCTGTCATTTCAGCGCTAAACAGGGGCTGCGGCTGATCCTTCTCTTTACCGGAAAGTCCCAGTGATGGCATTTTACGGAAGTTGAGGCTGTCTCCGATGCACCTTCTCGTACCGCGGCAGTCAGCACTGATTTGACAGCTCTACCATGCCCATTCATGCTCCAGGGGATATAGATAGTCCTCTTATCTCCAGTTCCTCCAATCGAAGAATATTAATCACAGGCTGAGATGGCCGAAACGCCCAAAGAAAGTGAAAGCTTCGTTTTCGTTGGCCACCCCGGCGGGGCGACCCACCGAGATCGTCCGGGCTGATCGCCAAGAAGAGACGAGTTTATAGCAGATCGTCAAAAGGCCTCACCAGGCAGTTTCATCTTCTTAGCATGTGCCCTGAACATCGTATGAGGATCTCCGGTATGACAAACAGCTCAACCTTCTGAATGGAGCATGAGTTTCCGGATCCTAAGAGTACTGCCATTTCCAGAAGGCCCATTCTGGCGCTTAAACTAGACTCCTTTCTACGAGTCTCTGCGTCAATCCAAAACTATGCTTAACTCTTCGGATCCGAAAGTGCAGCTAGGATTTGTCAATGTGGCCCAGGATTGCAGCTTATCACAATAGATCTCTTTGAGTAAAACGCGCTTGAGTGCTATCGGCTTAGCATTTAAGGCACCATTCGTGCTACCATTGGTTGCCTCCACTGGTCTCCATGATCTCCGTGCCTGACTACGCTTGCTGTTAGCAGCATGAAGGAGACTTTCCGAACTGACTCGCAAAAGTTCTCCAATGGCATCGCAACCAGCTGCCCAATTGGGCTGCTTGACGAGGCATTGCTGCATCGTGAGGTCTGGGGACAGCGGTGTCAGACGTCTATCATCTTAACCTTATGTCGTCTCAAGCATTCTGACCTTCTATTCTCGTACTGGTTTCCCGATCAAAAGGACTTTTACGATATCTCATGACGGCTTTATCGTGGTGTTTCTTGCCTGGAGTGACTGACGTCGATCTTTAGGGAGGTTAAAAAAAAAAAGGATAAATAAGGCTTGACAATCTCGCCTAAGGAGAAATTACAACTCGTCTGCCATCAACAGCATCTCGAGAACAGCCGATCCACTTTCATTTCATTCTATATAACCACTTTCTCTCCCCAAAAGATACTTTCTTTCTTCATCAATTCTTCAAGCATACTTCAAGATGCAGCCCTCCACTAGCTTTGGCACTTTCCTCGTCACCTTCCTGTCTGCCTCTATGGCAGCAGGAAGTGCCATTCCTTACATGGCTCCCCAGGCTGGCTCTTTCGAGATCAAGAGAGCCGCCAACAACGGCTTCACTGGAAGAAACGGTGCTCTCGCCCTGGCTCGTGCCTACGCCAAGTACGGCGTCAAAGTTCCCGACACTCTCCTCGAGGCCATCGAGACTCTCAAGTCTGCTCAACTCATCAAGCGAAGCAGCGGCAATGTCACTACTACGCCTGATGGAGATGATCTTGAGTATCTGGTGCCTGTTCAGATCGGTACTCCTCCTCAGACTCTCAACCTGGACTTCGACACCGGCAGCTCCGACCTCTGGGTCTTCTCCAGCGAAACCGATTCTAGCTCTGCTCAGGGCCACAGCATCTACGACCCGTCTAAGAGCACTTCTGCCCAGAAGATGGATGGTGCCACTTGGTCCATTACCTACGGAGATCAGTCATCTTCCTCTGGCGATGTCTACACCGATGTCGTCACCGTCGGCAGCCTGACCGTCAAGTCCCAGGCCGTCGAGTCAGCCCAGCAAGTCTCCGCCCAGTTCGCCCAGGGCAAGAACGACGGTCTCCTTGGTCTCGCTTTCAGCTCCATAAACACCGTCAAGCCCACCCAGCAGAAGACCTGGTTCGACAGCATCTCCGGAAGCCTCGATTCTTCCCTCTTCGTTGCCGATCTCCGCCACGAGACTCCCGGCAGCTACATCTTCGGAGCTATTCCATCTGACGCTTCCAACGTTCTTTACGCTCCCGTTGATAACAGCCAGGGCTTCTGGCAGTTCAGCACCAGCAGCGACATTGGCGGATCCTTCTCTGCCATCGCCGACACCGGCACCACTCTTCTCCTCGCCAGCGACGACCTTGTCAGCGCCTACTACCAGAACGTCCAGGGTGCTCGCCAGGACCAGCAGCAGGGTGGATACGTCTTTGACTGCAGCACCACTCTCCCCGACTTCACCTTCACCGTTGGAAGCGGCAAGATCACCGTCCCCGGTAGCCTCATCAACTACGGCCCAGCCAGCGGCAGCGAGTGTTTCGGTGGAATTCAGTCCTCTGGGGGCCTCCCGTTCAGCATCTTCGGGGACATCGCCCTCAAGGCTGCCTATGTCGTCTTTGATAGCGGCAACAACCAGGTTGGCTGGGCTCAGAAGCAATAAGCGATGTTTCTCTTTTCGATTTGTTAGTATGGAAAATGGCTTGGATATCTATCGGAAGGTCGGCTGAACAATAACACGGGTCGGCACGAGAATGAACAATGGCCGTAGAGCGGATACAGATTTTGATGTACATTATATTTTCACAAGTGTAGATTCTTTCATGAACTTGTCAATACAAGCATTTTCTTTTTGCATGCACAACTGTATCGTCTTGTGACAGTATGTTAATGAGTGATCAGCCCTATCATAATGCTTATATCAAAAGATTTACGAGATTTTTTGTCCCTCTTTTTTTTTTTTTTTCCCAGCGGGAATGGAGGGGGGGGGGGGGGGGGGAGGTTGGAGGAGAGGGTGTTCAACACTTTCATCCAGCAGTTCAGCAGCCGCAGTAGCAGTAGCAGTAGCAGCAGTAGCAGTATTAATAAAGGTATGAGTAGGTAGTAGTAGCCGAAGTAATAGTAGGTAGTGGTAATACTAGGTAGTAACAGCCTATGGGTACTACTGGTAGCTTGAGAGTTGGATAATAGCACTGGGTTGGTGGAAAACTTCTTCCCTTTATTATCATCAAAAATTTTATAGTTTCATGTATGAGACTAATTCCCTCCGTATATGTTGGTATAAAATGAATGCATATCGCTCCCTTAATATGAATTGAATCCATTCTGATTCTGCTGCCAATGCTGCTGGCCGCCGGCATTCCACTCCTCCATTCTCGGCTCTCCCCTAGGCTTCATCTGTGGATTGCCTCCCATATCGTAACCCTGTGACTCATTATGCCCCACTGGAGGAGAAGGGTAGGGGCCTTGAGTAGTGTAATTCGGACTGTTTGAACTACTGGGCCCTTTCGCAGGCATATGTCCCGGATGCTGCGAGAATTGCTGCTGCGGGGGCTGTCCATGAGACGGTTGCATAGGCTGCTGATATCCAGAGGCAGCGGCAGGAGGGGGACGTGTTTCCATGTTATTCGACCATCCTGGAGCTCCTTGTCTTTGCACCGAACTTGCATTCATGTTTACGGGTGCTTGTACAGGTCTCTGCCATGGGTAACTTCCAGCCCTAGGTAGAAATCCAGGGCCTTGAGGCTGGACATTAGCCATGTAGGCATTAGGACCTCCTCGTGCGTGAGGATTCCACTCATCATCTCTTTCGTACCGATCGTGAGCAAGGTAGCTATCGGTGTCTCCCAAGCAAGCCACTCGATATTCATCATATCGTCTGGTAGTTTCTTCTACCTTCTTAAAATGCTTTGATGTGAGTTGTTTCTGTAAGCCCTCTGGTCTTTCTCCATGATCGCCCTCGTAGTGGGCCAATGACGCGGCGATTAAAAAGGCATTACGAATCTGTCGCCCATTCCATCGCCCAATACCATCTGTGTTGTTTCTCCAGTGATCGCTGGCAAAACTAATGATGTCGGTCTCATCGATGAAAAGTTTGGTGTGGCCGGGAGCCTTGGCGGCTTGGTCTTCGATCTCTCTAAGTCGCTGAATGTTGAGTTTGAAGATGGCGACCACCTGGTCCTCGGTGAGGAAGTTGTAGTGAAGATTCAAATGCACTCGAGATTTGACTGCTTCATCAAGTACGCCCGGTCTATTCGTGGTAAGAAATAGAATGCCGTTGTAATATTCGAGCATTCGCAGAAACACTAAAATGGTAAAGGTAGAAGATTAGCACCCACGACCAATACATGACCAGATTGACACCTTGGGAAAGAGATACTTACCAGAGACTAAAGCATTTCTTTCCAAATCTTTTCTATCTCTTTGTGTAATAAAGACATCCGCTTCGTCTAGTAGAAGGACGCAGTCCCACAGGTGGGCCAAACGAAATATCTCGCTCAACGATCTCTCCACACTCTCAGGCGTGAAACCAAGATCTCCGCAAGTGATTGGAAACAAAGGCTTCTCAAATTTCTGGGCTATGGCCTCTGCAGTAGCTGTTTTACCGACACCGGGCACGCCAAAGAGTAGGATTACTATTCCTTTTCCTTTTCCGCGGATGAGGTCTTGGGTTGCAATCTCAACAGTGCCTTCGTTGACCCTCTTTTTGAAATGAGAATAAACTAGCGATTGCATCAGAGTTTTGTGCTCGCCGGGAATTTGGAGGCTATCAAAGGCTCTGTCCTTGTCTTTGAGCTCGGGGAATGAAACGTCTCGAACGTCAACCTGCACAAATTTGCGCTCCCACAGGGCATACGCAAAGAGTCGCCTGGGTAGAAGTGCCAGGTTGTCACCTTCAAGCTCTCCAATTTCAAGCTCATTCTCGTTGTCTTTCTTTTTCCTCAAAAGTAAATCCGTTTCGATAAAGTCATTCATCTGTATGATGTCGACGCCATCTTCGGTAACCAGCTTGTCCTCCCATGCATCCTTGAGATTGGTGCGCTTCTCATCATGCCACTCTTGCAACGGGCTCTCATTGTCAACTGATATGACAACTCTGTAGGTGAGCGGATCGACTGCCAAGATGTCGGGCTTCCACGACGGATCTGTATTGAAGGCTTCTTCGAAGTCGACAAGAATCTCACTTTCGATATGCTCAGGGCTTGTCATGACTCTTCCGTTTTTGTCTTCGACAGACTGGCCGAGAGGTGTTTTAATGAGTGTCCAACCGCGGTAGAAGCTGTATCTCTTGGCAGGATCAATGTGTTCGATAAACTTGCTGCCGTATTGTCGACCTCTTTCCATTATCTCATCTCGCTGTTTAACGTATCTCATAGGATAGCAAGGCAGCTGTGTAATCTCACGCTCTCCTTCAAACGAGGGAATCTCGATCGTTCTTCCCACGGCGCTGTAGTTTTGACCATCATAGTCTATGTGATAGCAAGAGATTGACCAGGTTGAGTCCATCTTGAGGCAAGATTCACAGTTGCAGCCATCAATAACGGACTGCTTAAATGGAGCTCGATATATCCTCCATACCATCTGGTCAGTGTGAGATCCTCTGGTGTTGTGGTTGGTGGATGGCCCTGAGTCCATTCCCCCATCGCCAAATCCAGCTTGGAGACGCTGAAACACGCTGTCCCAACCCATGGGAACTCGCGCTCGAACACCGCTATTGAGGTTTGGTACGTAGACCAGGTCTCCAGGCTTAAAGAGATACCATAGGAGGTCCCATCTGATCTTCGTAGGTGCAGTGTTGATATCTAGATCTTGGAAGCGCTGATATTCTGGCATGATCATTTCTTCTACGAACTTGATATAGAGTCTCATTTCAGCCAAGGTATCGGCATGAGTGAAGAGAGATTCTATTCCGAGAGAATCAGAGTCCGATTTTTCTTTGCCCTTATCCTTACCTGACTCTTGGGCTTGCTGTGAGTCAGAAGACTTCGAATCAGCACTAGAAGCCGACTCTTCTAGCTCGGCTAAAGCTTCCTTCATTTTATCATGAAAATGTATCAGGTAACGGAAAGGCCGACGAAAGATATGAGGTCGCCCATTCCATTTCTTTCCTGCCGGACTTTGGCGTCCAAGATACATCATCACAGCCCGAGAGTTGATTCGCACTCGCTGAAGCCAAACTTCGTCTCCGTCGTCAATGATCGTCTTGTGTTGAGGGTTTCGTCGGCCAAAGCCTCTTCGAAAACCGCCTCCCCAGCCGCCCATGTACTGAAAGTCTTCGAGACCTTCGTAGAGAAACGCCGACTCCTCAATTTCTGCTTTCAGCGAGTCGCCAGCCACAAGAGTCTCAATAGCGTAGTTGTGGTCTTCGGTTCGGTGATTCTTGAACTCATCCCAAGTGAAACATTCTCGCGTCTTTGGGATAACGCGCGAAAATGCCTGCATGGGCTTCGGCTTTGGCTTTTCTTTTTTGCTTGTTGATGTAGTAGTAGTTGTCGGCGCGGGAGCTGGAGCGGGCTTCTCTGTTTGCGCTGGAGCAGATTCAATCTTCTTGTCTTTGGCCTCATCCTCTTTGGACTCATCCTTCTTGGACTCATCCTTCGTGGATTCATCTTTTTTGTCATCATCTTTCTTGTTATCATCTTGTTTCGCTTCTGCGTTCTTAGATGAATCAGTGTTTTCGTCATTCGAAGCACTTTTCACCGTATCTTCGCTTTGTTCCGCCACAGAATCGTCCCTGGCCTCATCTGCGAGAGATGGAGCTGAGGTTGTAGTCTCTTTAGCGGTACTCATCTCGCCATTCTGGCTGGTTATCCCAGCATCTGCAGCCATTGTATCTCTTTTATGAGGTTATCGAAGAAAAATAGGTAGGTGCAAAATGCGGCTGAATTGTGTATATACCCAGCAGAAGAGGGGGCGTTTGTCTTAATATGTGGAGTTAGAAAACACATACAACTAGAACGCTGATTAATTCATTATGGGCAACTGCGCTTACTTGGGCGTAGGCTCATGCATGGGGGAGCCACAACTTGGAACAATCACAACCTCGATGGGGGCGAAAAGAGACTTGATCCAGTCAAGTAAAATGATACTGCCGTGTAGGAGCCTAATCCTACGCAAAAACGCGTCCAAATACTGGTTAAGAGCCTCTACGGGCGACTAATGCAGTCTATCAATAGTAATCAACCCACATTTCTTCTCGTCATTTGTGATCTCTGTCCTTTTGGGAATAGGCGAGGCATCCTAAGCGGGGTACAGGTTTTGAGCAAGGTTGACAATCCTGCATGGTTTCAGCTTTACTCCAACGCGTTGTCAAGACCTTGATTAGAGCCAGGTTCAAGTTCAAAACTACACTACATACATATATAGACCTTGAAACATATTATTGCTGGTCGTGAAATATAACGCAACTCATCATGACTTTTCGGCGGCCATTAGAGGTGGGGCAGGGAATGCGGGAGGTTATGAACAATGGTCGTGAAATTCAGGTAATGAAAGACTGGAGCCAAACGGAGGGTGCGGCTGTTCACCAGGGATTAGCCTCACCAACAGAGTACAGTAGTCAGCGTGCAGAATGGAGAGTCCCTATCAACCGGTAATTCTTTGTTCTTCTCGCACCTCCCAATTTTCTAACTCTATTGCAGAAAAGTAGAGGATCTATCGGTCGCCATTGGTTCTCTTCAAACTGGCGATTCAACTACCATACCCAAAGACGTCAGCTGGAGAGATGTTTTCGACTGCATTGGAGAGGCGAAAAAGACGTACGAAAAGAAGGCGGAAGATAATCGATTCAGAGGATGGATCCGCAAAGGCGACATAGCCATAGGCATCTTAGAACGCCTTTCTGAAGCTATCCCCGATGAGAATGGCCTTAGCGTTCTCAAGACAGGGTTGGTATTTATTTTTCAGGCGAGTTTACTTTTATGCGCATAATGATGAAGACTGTTACTAACATGCCTGTAGTCGTGCCGAAAAAGACTCTCCAACGTGGGGAATATTTTGCAAGAGCTCGATGATGCCCCTGGGGTCTTGGCCAGCGTCTATCAGATATGCGACGTCTACAACAAAGAAATAAGACTGAAGAATCTGGTTTGGGATTTCTATGGGATTATGGTGGACTGTCTTTTAGAGCTTATGATAATCTTGAATCGCACTTACAAGGATAATGGTAAGAGGTCGCTCGTTCCAAGCAACAAAGCGCAGAGGTATAGAAAGAGTCTTGCTCTGACAACGGATAACAGTTTTTAAAAAGCTTGTCAAGCAGATCCCTGAAGTAGAAGCTGCCAAGATAGGCGAAATCTCGGCAAGGATCAACAAGGCAAAGCAAACAGTCTTCGAAGCTACGGCACATTTAGACCGACAGGTATGGCAAGAGACGAAGACATCGGCTCAGCAAGGACGAATAGCAGCGGAAGCTACTCGTAAGACAGCTCATGATATCAGAGCCAGAGTAGTAGACCTGCAACAAGAAACTAGCGAAGGCCATGATAAGTTGTCTTCTCAAGTTGATCAGTTCCGCTCTCAGATGATCGAAGCTGCTGATCAAATGGGCGACCAGTTGGCACAGACTAAAAGACAGATAACTCAAGAGGGGAAAGAGAGGAAGCAATTTGAGGCAGGGCTACAAAGACTGGTTGACGCGTTGCCTGCAACGATCCATGAGCAATTGCAGAGCGCCTTGTACCAGCTTGTGGCTGATTCCATCGTTCAGCGACGTAAGCTGTCATATTTCTTTCGTGAGAACAAACAAGATGGGCTGACTGAATGATTTATAGAACTTTTCGCGCTTCCCCCAAATATCATGACTATCAGTCTACCACCCCAACCTGCCGTTCAATACGTGCAAGCCCTCACTGAGAGTGACATCATCAACTTACTGCAAACGCCCGATCCAATAGGTGATGCGGATCGTATCCTCCGTAAGGAAAGCTTGATGAGTGACGAGGCCCTGGGATATGCTACACTACTGAGGCAAAAGCGTCAGTTTCAAGAATGGCTATCATCAGAATGGCCTGGCCTGGTGCTTGTTGATGGCTGCAGCCGCGGGGAAAGCGTAGGAAGAACGTCTCCCATGTCTTACTTTACCGCTTCTTTTGCTTCAAGCCTCGTCCGAGCTGAAGCTGGTGTTGTGCTACAGTTTTTCTGCGGTCATCATATTGATCCCCAGAAGGACAATTCAGGGCCGAAGGGTCTTTTACGCAGCATCATCAGTCAGCTGCTTCTATACCCGAAGTCTTATAGCTTGTCGCTCAATTTTGTTGATCAAAGTTTGTACGACGCCGTAGGGGCAAGCAACACGGAAGCACTGTGTTTCTTTTTTGAAAGACTGTTTTGGCAGATACAACCGGACACATTAATCTACGTGCTTATAGACAGCGTTTCGGATTTTGAGTCCGATCTTCACGATTACGGGGAGAGGATGGACCGAGTCCTCGTTTTGTTTCAAACGCTAATTAGACACGTTCTCCAGGGATTTGCCGCTGGGCCAAAGCTGAAGCTGTTCATGACAAGTCCTAATAGGAGCCACAGGCTCATCTATCGAGTTGATCAAGCTAAAGAAAGCATTCGGCTAAATGCAGCGGCTTTGGGTGAGATGCCCAGAAGTGGTGAGAGATCACTACGAGAAATAAGACGAGCGAGGTCACCGCTGCCACTCAGCTATTGAATACGGTCTGCACTTGGGGCGTGAGCGTTCAAAGCGATGCACTAGCACTGTTTCTCATTTCTTCTTGTTTACACAGAGCAAATAGATAGTATAGAGTAAGAATAAAACAGATAATACTCATCAAGAATACAGAATATATGCCCAGCATATTTTGCGCTCTGTGCGATACTACTTCTTCGCGGCGCCTACAATGCACTTGGCTTTGGTCATTCTAAGCCATTTTTACAACTGTTCTGAGCAATAAGGTTAAACGTATACCGCAAATGAAGCCGAATAATGCGCATTTTTTGTTAAGACTGTCTTGTAACTAGTTATCATTCCTTACGAGCTCATCCTGTTGTGCCCATGACTGTACAAGGTATGGTGACTTGGACCATGTGCCATCGCAAGTAAGCCAGAATGACAAGACAGTGCGAAACTCATCTTCGCCGCATGTACCATTTTTTACGCACTGGAGGGTCAGCAGCTTGAGCGCATGAGGTACATTAAATCCCTGTCCCTTAAAATTACATGGCTGTTCCCACGTTTCAGCTGCCCAGCGTGCGCAAATCCCTATGCATTTGTACTGTACAAGAAAAATGCTCGGTATGCGAAGAGTTTTGGCTTCGGTTATATCCTGCATTTTGCACGTAGTATTTTGCTCTAGAGACGGCTGGTGGTGTTGCATTGCATTCTGGCCTGCCTTACTATTGATTAGCCGCCAAATCCATCGACCAATCTTGCTCCATAAATGCCCTCAATCTCAGTGCCGTTATAGTTCGCTGGAAGCTTCAAACTAGTTAGCTGCGGCCCCTTTCCCGCTGAGCTGCTTTTATTGACTTAGTCTCGATCCTCGTGCACTAAATCCTAGCCTATCAACCACATTCGTGCTCTTCGTTAATGCTCAACCTCCTCTTAGGTTTCATTTCCCCTCCAATGCTATCCTCATCTGACCATAGCGTTAATATAAGTCTGAAAAGAAACTCTGTAGTTTCCTCACCTGCTTTTAGCATGTGGTCACTTAAAACGGCTCTGTGGGCCGAGGTGATGGGGGAGATTGAGCGATTATCATACATATATTCGCTCTACAGGGCCTTGAATCTTGTAAAAGCTGGAAGAGTTTCCCGTATGCTCCCATCTAAAAGCGCTGTATTACAGCTGTCTGCCCCATTTGTTGGTCATTTTCAGCATCTCTTAATGCTCGAGCATTGACTTCAGCGAAGAACAAACACAGCCTTAAAGCCCCGACAGTTCAATATCCGCGAGGAGAAAGGAAAGGGAGAATAAAAGAGTAGATTAGTGCTTCCAATGAGGCTCAAGACTCTTTTGGCTGCGGCCAGCTGGGGCTGGATATTCGCTACCAAAAGCGCGGCTATTAGCGCTTGCAATCCACAAGATCTCACTTACAGCAACGAAGTGCCTCCAAATGGAACATATATGCCATGGAACCTCATGGAAAGCATTATCAGCGTGCCTGGCTCGCGGCAATACATCACTATCGTAAATCTTACGCCTCACAGATTTGTGCTGCAAAATACCCATTCCTATCAGCTGGATACTTTTGACTGGGGCGATATACCTCAGGGACACGCCCGTCAGGTAATGAACTCAATAGCAACACTGTTGCTAATGCTACGGCTCATTCGATGGGACTGATTCGTGTAATTCTAGAACACTGTTGTCTATACGAACAAGGCCGGAGCATCGGCTGTGGATGATAACGGTGAAGCGTACTAGTAAGGCACTTATCCAAGGATTTTCATGACTACCGCGAAAAGCTAAATAGACGCGTAACAGTGCCATCGATGGGACTAATAAAACATTCTTCGTCCGAGCAACTACTCATATCCCCGACACATATCCAGCCAGAACTGTAATTGATCTTACTGGTATGGGTCAGGGCCAGCGCGAA
This sequence comes from Trichoderma koningiopsis, assembly GCA_022985005.1. Lineage (NCBI taxonomy): Eukaryota > Fungi > Ascomycota > Sordariomycetes > Hypocreales > Hypocreaceae > Trichoderma > Trichoderma koningiopsis. Next base: position 1,175,375 of record JAJPEM010000006.1, on the reverse strand, counting down.
TATTTGGACCCAGCGGAACAATCGCCAGTGACGCTGGTGATTACGGGCAGCGATAGCTATGGCTTCATTACATCTATTAAATATGGCCCTGGAAACTGGATGAAGAATATGTACGACGTGATTCAAGACAGACAGCTCCAGCACATTGTCATGCCAGGCACTCATGACGCAGGAATGTCTACAATCAGCAACCAGATTATCGGTGGAGGTATCAGCGAAAATACACAGACTCAAGGTATCAACATCTACGATCAGCTCTATGCAGGCTCGAGATATTTTGATCTACGCGTTGGATCGGTGCATTCCGTCACGAATACTTCCAACTACAGCTTTTGGACCATGCACGTCAACGATGAGACGGCTGAGATCGCCCTTGGAAACACAGGAGAATCGCTTGACAGTGTGATTAGCGAGATCAACCAGTTCACGGCAGAAAGCCAGGGAGAAGTCATCATTTTCCACGTCCGATATTTGGTCGGCATTCGCGAGGTCCCCAGCTTAGGACCCATTTACTGGACCAACGCAATTGTCAACGACTTCTTCAGCAAATTGAGAGGTGTAAACAACCGCTGCGGCAATCTGGACACCAGCAGCACGTTCAACCAAAAGCCCGCGTCTTATTTCATGGATCAAAATGGAGGAAACGGCTGTGTGTTGTTCCTCCTTGCTGGTGATTTACAGTCCGGTGTCCCTCAAGATTCGGTATCGGACGGCATTTACCAGGCAAATGTACTTTCTATCAACGACGATTGGTCCAACTTGGGCGACACTCAGCCCATGGCGGAGGATCAGGCAACGCACTGGAAGGCAGTGGTTCGAGGGGGTAGTTCTGACATATTCCATATTGATCAATGGCTTGTGAGCGCAGATATCTTCACAACGACCCTATATACTATTGAGGGCATCGGAATTATGCCTACCAACCCAGCACTCTACTGGATGGGCGTTAACAACATGAGTCCTCAGAGCTGGCCGACCGTTATACTTACGGATTACATTGGCGTCGTCGTGAAGGGCCAACACAGCTGGGATCAACTAAGCGCCGATATTTATACTCTTGCCGTCGGCCTGAACCTGTATATGGTCAGCGAAAATTGCAACGTGAGCTCTGTTTCGCCTCTTTCGGACACAAACTCAGCACTCAAAATGGCTACTTTGTCGGAGTCTTGGAAAGGCATCATTTACGCAAATGGAACGGTGGTTAATGATCCGCCGCGGCATTTACATCCTGGTCGTGTAGAGATATTGAAGAAGGGAACTGTGTTTATGAATGGTACCGTGTTGGAAGCGGATGTAAGAAATCCCAATTTCCAATCCATAGAGGCCTAGAACAGGGCGCTGGGGTTGTCAAGTACAAATGCTGTATTGCACTTAGCTTTCATTATGTCTTTTGGTGTATAACCAATGACAAATTAATACCTATTACGAGTTTACTCTGCTTCAGTTGGACTTCATTATAAGTGCGCGTACCTTCAAAGCAGCGTTACCGTCGTAGCCCTACAAGTTTACCTAATTAGACAATAGTCCATAAAAAGATTTCGAACTATACAGGCACAATGATATCACAGAAAAAGGCATTGTAGACATAACTTTGCATTACTACAGTGGCTGCAATTGTCATAACGTGGAGGCTATCCATCAATATCCATAAATCATTCCCACCATATGCCTCATGAAGAGAAGAAAAGATTTGCTCCAAACACAAGAAGCGCCGCCTCTTTTTTTGTCAGTTTGTCAGTTTATTTCTTTTAACGGCTTGTTTCAATTTATGTAACAAAATAGTCGTATTTAACAAATCCCTCCATATGTTAATGAGAGTCAGGACAGTACTCTCATCGAAAGCCACCGCCTACGCTCTTAACATATCAATAAGAGTTCTGCTTGCACGTGTTCTTGCCGCTGTCCCATGTCGATCCATAGGGGCAAGCACACTTGTTGCCGTCCCAGTATTGGTTGCCTGGGCAGCTGCATGTCTTGCTTCCAGAATTGAACACCTCGCCCTTTTTATTGCACACGCAGCACTTCTGGTTAGTGTCGTAGTGCGCATCCTTGCCACAATCAGGCTGTGGCTTGACACAAGCAGAACCGTTCCAAGTTGTTCCTGATGGACAGCTGCAAGTCTTACTTTGAGAGTTGAAAATCTGGCCCTTGTTATTGCAAACGCAGCACTTCTGGTTGGAATCATAGTGGGCATCCTTGCCGCAATCTTGGACGCAAGCATATCCATTCCAAACGGTGCCAGATGGGCAGCTGCAGGTCTTGCTCTGAGAGTTGAAAACCTGGCCCTTATTGTTGCACACACAGCACTTCTGGTTGGAGTCGTAGTGGGCGTCCTTGCCGCAGTTCTGAACGCAGGCGTAGCCGTTCCAAGTTGTTCCAGCCGGGCAGCTGCATGTCAACGACTTGGAATCAAAGACTTCGCCCTTGTTCTTGCACACGCATTGCTTCTGCTGGGTATCATAGGTAGCGTCCTTGCCACAGTTTGGTGTGCATTGCTTTCCGTTCCAAATCTGGCCGTAAGGGCAGGCACATTGCTTGCCGTTCCAGTACTGGCCGCCGGGACAGCTGCAAGTCTTGCTCTGAGAGTTGTAAATCTCCCCCTTGTTGTTGCACACGCAGCATTTCTGGTTCGAATCAAAGTGAGCGTCTTTGCCACAATCCTGAACACATTGCTTGCCGTCCCAAACCTTGCCGTATGGGCAGGCACACTGTTTGCCGTTCCAATACTGGCCTTTGGGGCAACTGCAAGTCTTGCTCTGAGAGTTGTAGATTTCACCGTTGTTATTGCAAACACACTTCTTCTGCCACTGGTCATAGTGTGCATCTTTGCCGCAGTCTTCTACGCACTGTTTTCCATTCCAAACTTGGCCGTACGGGCAGGCACACTTCTTTCCATTCCAATATTGGCCACCTGGACAGCTGCAAGTTTGGCTTTTGGAGTTGTAGATTTCGCCGTTGTTGTTGCAAACACACTTCTTCTGCCACTGGTCGTAATGTGCTTGCTTACCGCAGTTTGGAACACACTGCTTGCCGTTCCAGACTTTGCCGTACGGGCAGGCACATTTGTTACCATTCCAGTATTGACCGCCAGGGCAACTGCAAGTCTTGCTCTGAGAGTTGTAGATTTCGCCGTTGTTGTTGCAGACGCACTTCTTCTGCCACTGGTCGTAGTGTGCTTGCTTGCCACAATCAACAACACATTTCTTTCCGTTCCAGACTTGTCCAGGCGGGCAGCTGCAAGTCTTGCTCTGGGAATTATAGACTTCTCCGTTGTTGTTGCAGACGCATTTCTTTTGCCATTTGTCATAGTGAGCTTGCTTGCCGCAGTCGACAACACATCCGTAACCGTTCCAAACTTGACCTGGCGGGCAGCTGCAGGTCTTGCTTTGAGAGTTGTATACCTCGCCCTTGTTGTTACAGACACAGCACTTTTGATTGGAATCGTAGTGGGCTTCTTTGCCGCAATCCTGAACACATGACTTGCCATTCCAATACTGGCCATTGGGGCAACTGCAAGTCTTGCTCTGGGAATTATAGGTTTGTCCGTTGTTGTTGCAAATACACTTCTTCTGCCACTTGTCGTAGTGTGCTTGCTTGCCACAGTCTACAACGCATCCGTAGCCGTTCCAGACCTGCCCAGAAGGACAATTGCATGTCTTGTGGTTGGAATCATAATTCTTGCCATTGTCTTTGCAGACGCAGCAGTTCTTTCCTTTGTCCCAGCTGGCGTAAGAGCCGCAGTCGGTGTTACCGCCACGAGAAACGAGAGTATCTTCAGCTTCTCTGGCCTCGAGGTCATTGGCGTGATTTGGATTAGGGAAAGCGTTGACAGAGCTCAAGGAGAGCAACGCCGCAAGGAGAACCCGCTTCAGTAGCATGGTGGGCGATTATCAACAATCTGAGATAGAGGAATTCAAAACGATTGACAAGCGGCGGCCTCTGCGGCGACTGATTATCCAGAGAAGGAGATCAGTAACTCGGCCTCAAGCTGTAAGCAGGAGACTAGTTGATGGTTAGAAAAAGAAGGTTATCATCTAGGTGATTCAAGAGTTTATATAGTTTTCTTTTCACTGCGAAATATGGCATAGGCCTCATAAGAAAACCATTCAACAGCCTAACGTATACCAGGACTGCCGGAAAGAGAAAGATCGGGCTGGCACTCCCCTCCAAGATTCAGCCGCACCCATATTCGACCAAGCGGCCACGATCAGCCAGCCAAGAGCTGGCCAAGACGGTGAGTGTAGGATCACTCGGCCACTCACCGTTTGTATAACCAACCTTGCATTTCAGCAGCTTCAATAGATCCAAACAAGCACTGTATGCCTCATCCACTCGGATCGTCGCAGAGCCATTGGGTTTAGGTTTCTACTAGAGTTAACACATAGCAATTACATAGCGTTGAGGAATACGAGGCATCCCTTTGTTTCCATTGGACAACTGGGAACGCCCATATGCAAGGGAATACGAGATGCTTAACCTTGTTAGCAAGGCTATTGAAAAGAAGAAGGGAAAGTAGGGAGCTGTCACCCACTTGAGATTTACTGCTTATTGTGTCTATGACCCTTACCGTCGATCATGGCTTTTTGCCAGCCACAGAACTAAAAGATTGCTTATATCGTGTCTGGTGTTACGATGCTTCGTGAAAGATGAAATGGTGATGTCCTATATTCGCCGGAGTTCTAATTTAGTTTGCCGAGTTGGGGGTCTACAACCAGCTATGGCGGCAGGACTGTAAAAATCGGCACTCTTTAACCGATCTAAAGCCACAGCAAACAGGAGCCTTGGGGGAATTGAATTTCAGCGGATCAGCCGCTTGTTCCAATGGCTTCGAAACGGAGCAGAGGCTAGATGCAAGAAGCGTTAGTGTGTCAATAGCGAATGGCTGCCGCATATAGCAGCAAAGAGGCCCCTCTAATCCTACAGCCGGCAAAATTCTCATTGGAAGCAACCTGAGGCGGGAAGATGGCAAGTTTTTCCAAAATTACGAGCTGTTCTCCCTTGCATTACACCAAGAGCTCGGGATCGAGCCAGTGCCGTAGCATAGAGGTTGCCGCTAATTGCCCTCTCCCTTTTTTTGTCCCCCATTGCATCCCTCAAAGCGCATTTCAGGTAGTTCATATTACGGCGTGATAACGTACAATTGGCAGCAATATATTCGTTGGAATACAACTAAGCTAGAAAAGGCTGCAGTTGGCACATGGCAAGACAATGGACAAAGCAAAGGCCAAGAGTTCACAACCCATGCTTTCCCCGCGACCCTCTCTGCCGGTTCAGGGGACAGTGGAGAAATGTCTGAGCACGCCCGACTTCCGAAACTGCCGCACAAGGATGGGGCAATCGATCGGAAGATGGCTAGTGAGGGGAATTAGACTTCAGGATCATGGCTGCTTATGCAGGTGCACGATCCTAAAGCGGCCGGCGAGTCTTGGACACAGTGCCTTTGATCACAGCCTGTACTTCATGCGGTGCTGCTTTGGGACGCAAATGCAGGGATTCGGAAGCTGACAGGGGAATATCCCGATCTGTGTGATTGGAGAAGCAGCGGCCAACGCAGCATGCATCACCTAGGCAATGCAGTCATACATGTGCTGTGCCCGGTAGCGGTAGTGTCCAAACAGGTTCATCCTGCAGCGGATTATCGCACGCACTGTATCAGCTCCGGCTGGTTGTTGCAGGGGCACTCATACGAGCTGCGTGTAGGCAGGGAGTACGAGACAACGAGATGGAATCTGCAGCCAAACCTGAACTATTCTTGGACACTGCGGGGCAGTCCTCCTCCGCTCCTCAAGCCATTGGGGGCCAACGCCCACCGGCCAAGCAGACACCGAATCACAGATCAAGAAACATCGTTTTCCGGCGACGACTTCGGTGCCGGGCCAAGAAATAGCACGTCCTCGGCGTTGCACATTAAAGTCACGCAGCTATGTGGTGAGACCTGTGTATATACGAGCTCATGGCGGGGGCTGATTTTTTAACCGTGCCTTTGATGCTTAATAACTTAAGTCATGTATTAAAACCTTGATCCGTCTTGGCTTCTCTTGGCTTAGCAGAGAAGCTACAGTTAGCTTGAAATCGAGAAGGGAAGGATGGGCCAACTAAGTTCAGCCGCAACTGTACCACACCACAATGACATCGACTTACATGGATAGTTATGCCGGATGAGTTGCTCCAACACGCTGTTTGCTGCGCTGGGGCTTCATAGCGTAGCCCGAATTGTCACGGATGCTGCAGCCTCCAGCAATCTCGATTGAATTTGCCTCCACACCCTGTTTCTAAACTTAGATGGCCAATCGAGACCTAATTGCCTTGGATGTTGTAAACTAAAAGTGCTCCGAGCCTCCTGCTTCCCTACTTGGCACCTAACCCTAGTTTTCGTTTCTGTTCTAGTTTCCTCGTTCTAGGCCGCTACAAAAACAGGGCTGGTGGCTGGCTAAGTCCTAGGTCTCCTGTCGATCAGAAAATGGTCAATTTATTTGATAATGCCAAGAACGAGTTACAGTTTAAATTTCGGACGCCGTTGATAGCAACCACTCGTTTCCGTTTGTAGGTGTCACATGAAAAAGTTGATAGCATATCCGAAGGCTAGTTACCATTCCAACTTGCTCAGTAAGTTTTTTATTCTCATATAATATCTACTCTAGGGCCTTGGCATGTAATCCATTCAGTGGAAGGATTTGGTTAGCACCATCATCCTGCAGTTTCTGCCTAGGCTTGAGTCAGTGCCTTGATTCGAAAGTTGCCTAAACTACTGTATCTCCTTGTGAGTTCTTTTAGCTATTAGTGATGACTTGATTATCACCGTAAGTGGCCTTAGCTTACTCAACAGAACAAAAGAGCGGCTATTAGATACCATGTCTTGTAAGTCTCAACAAGCTAGAAGTGCGAGAGAATTAGAAACAGTACCAAAACGAGAAATACAGTGCCGCATTAGTTCAATTGCTTTCTTGATTAGCTCCAAGTTGCCGTGTCTATCAGGCTCCCTTTCAACCAGGGCGGCTGCCTGTCGACGAGCTGAGCCGGCTAATCCGGTTTCCGAAGCCACAGGCGTCTAGAATTCGGAAACATCTGACCCGTCATAAACGTCTGGTTCCCCTTATTGCCAAGTATTAGACCAATGCCAGGCTTCAGTGTGGGCATGTGACTCTTGCAGTGTGATGTCATGCCATACATGAGAGTTTCTAGGTCCACTTGAGGCTCTCACTCTCACACACAGACATTGATTTGCGTGACTTTTTGCTCGTCTCATCATCGTAGTGGAATGATGACAGGCGGTAGAGTTGGTCTACTACGGGCCGATTGCAGAATTAGATTGCCGTATTGCTCAAATTAACGCCTTTTAACTTTGAGTTGCTGTCTCCTTTGCCATCAACTTCGGGTCAGCAGCTGTCCTTATCAGTGTGAGACCTGTAAAGGTCAAGCTTCTGGTCATCATTACACTCTTCAAGTTGCCATTCAATACTATCTGTCAGACGAGTCTCCTCTGCTTAGCTTATGGAAAAAAAACCGTATTTGAATATTTGAATATTAGTTTTCTTAGAGTTCTGTAGCGATTTTATACTGCGTATGTGAAGTTTCGTGTCTTCAACGCTATTGAAAACAAGCAGGATATGGGTCTCTGGCCATAGTAGACCGGGTCAGCACCATTTCGAACACTCGTTTATCTCAGCGTAATGTTGCTTCACTTGATACCTGATAGTTGCTCGTATCAGTATGAGTAGCGTAAAAGAGTTGAACGCATTGTAACTGGACGAAAAGGATGACGGCTCACGGCCTATATCCGTCGTGCTGCGGGGAAACTGCATAAAAAGCCGCTTGGCGCTGCACAAATTACTTTATTGTATTACATGAGCTTGGAGAATAATGAATATGAACTTTTCTGGTTGTCTTCTTACTACTCAGTCGTCTGAATATCACGGTGAACAAGTCGTAGCCGATAACGCCATGTCATCACAGGGATTCACAAATAAATGGAGGAATGATGTGTAAGCCAGCGCAATACATATTATCAATTAAATTAAAATGCATTTGGTTTACTTAATTACCACTAAATAGCTTTGGTCTCAGAAAAACTGGCACAAGCCTGTAGCAGACGCCCACCAAAAATATACTACCTAAGAATATATCATGAAGTAATTTGTTCTCTAAACTGTTCCCTACCAACTTATAAGATATTAGACGATTGCAAGTGTGGCAAAAAGCTTTCGGAATGCCGTTCTTGGGTGCCAAAATACTGAAATCCCCCGGGCATCCCCTTCGCGTTACCCTAAATTCGTTCATAAGGAAGGCTGGATACAGCGTCCCTGTACAACTCATCAGATTCAACAGACAAATACGCTTCGTATTTTGGTGGACATTGCCTCCTTTTTTGGGGAACGTTTCGTTTTGTTCTCCAGCAGCGCGAGAAAAAACAATGTTGCGATTGGATAACATATATAAAATCCAGTTTCGGCTTTCCATCCGACATAAAAAAGTCGTTTTTCCACCAAGTGCTGTGTTGTCTGGCTACATTACACTTTCTACCAAATTAAGATGGAACTACTATTTTGACAATTCTGCAGCCATAATGGCGCGCACTGAAACAGTACCGAAGTCCAACTTATCTTGTTTCTAACAAACAATTATGCTATCAACGCGTCGTATGTTAGTTACGCCTTCAATGTAAATTATCCTATGCATAATTGAGATAGTAAATTTAGAGAAATATCCATCTTCCAGAAAAGCCATTTGAATGACCATAAACACTGGTAAAGTATCAATTCCACACTTGATCCAGAGAGACTTTAAAATTGCTTTGCAAATCTTTTCACTTCATCAAGGTCATCGAATGACATGCTAGAATTCAACAACCTTTATCTGCTGCATCGCTGGGCGCTTGCGCTAATTCGTAGACCATATGAACATAGCTCGCCTGTCTCAAAGATATAAAAAACTTCCAACTGAAACTTCTGGTACGAAGAACAACATTATCTTTACTGGGCTGTTGGCCTACCCCTTTAGCATCTTCTAGTAATCTTCCAGAACATATAATACTGGAGTTCAGCAGAACAAGCTTGACTACAGTACCAGGGGCTTGAACTTATATTGCTCGAGATGGGGAGTGCCAGTGACAAATCATCATTATCTTCTTCCTCAAACAATTCTATCGCTCCAATTTTTAAATTGCACATGACCTTCAACAGCTATCCTGTAAAATCCATACCTTGTGCCAGAAAGGAATGAATGCATCGCATGATGTTTCCGCCTTTAATTCCCGTTGTAGAGGCGCCGGACCGAGATAATTGCATATGTTGATGCTCTCTCCATGATGAAACAGCAATTTTACAAAGTCAATATAGAATGCGGCGCGTTCCATTGTTAGCAAGTTTTCGAAGTGGGCAAATGGGGCGAAATCATGCAGTCGCCCTTAACTGTGCCCAAGCCGCCAAAGACAAGTCTTCGTGAGTAGCGAGGTTCATGTACGATGATTTCTTCGCCCTACAACACGTTAAGGCCAACTACATTTACTTATGCCTGATTCTCTGTTAAAAAGTTCTTTGGGACTTCATGAACACAATTCTGCGCTTGAGATGAATGTGGAATTTTAAAAATGAATTAGCAGTCGTTATTCAGCAAATTTGTTCGAACGGCCGCTTGACACACGGGGGAGAAAAATTAATCAGTAATATACATCAAAGGCGCAGTCCATTGTCAGCAATCTGTGGCTATTGTGAGTAACTGTGTTGAGCCGTCAATGTGTTTTTGCGCAGTTATACCTGGGTAACTAACTACACGTATGCTTGCTGAACACCAGGCTGTGCTTCGCTGTATTGGTCTTAATCTGAGTTGATGTTATCCCCGCCCCCACCGCAACACTCAGGCCTGTAGCTCTAGGATATAGCCGTTGACAAGCAACGCAATTGGCATATGCCGTAAAGCGTTGTGACACATGCTCCAAAAGCTTTGAGCCCTATGTTTACAGCTCGAGGTAGTCTGTGTCATCTGATTAAACACCTAAATCGACGTATCTCAAGTGTTTTTCCATGGCATTGTTGCTGTTAACTCAAGACCGTTGAGCCAATTTTGGCGCGCATGGCGCGCTATCAAAGCGGCTGGGCGGCGTGGCGCGCTGACAAAGAAGGATTTTGGCTACGTAGCTAGCTTCAAGATGGGATTCGTACTTGTCGTCGTCACGGCCTATCTGAGGGCGGGCGGTTACCAAATTACTATAATATCGCTCGTAACATTGTGCGGCCTGTCCATTGTCTCAAAATTATCATTCAGTTCTAGCATTTATTTGCAAATCTCCCTTTAAAGACAGCAATGAGCCCGATCTTAAGCGTTTCAACGAAGATTGAGATCGCTGCCTCGCCAGCGATTGTCCGATCTGTGGTACGTGTGTCAACTTGGACAATTTCTTAAATCTACATCTATATATAAAGCGAAGGTCAAGCAGCTGCATAGGAAGATTCTCGTACTGAAAAGCGTGTCGTTTAGTTCTTAGACTTTGCCCGCTATTCGCAATGGCAGCCCGGTTGGAATATTCAACCTGTCGATCCTAACAAGCAACCTCTCGATCTAAAGTTGGGGGACGGCCTGAAAGTCAACATGAATGGAAGCACGCACAACCCAATCGTAGTCGTAAGTTTTTAGATGGTACAATGCAGAGGCATATACTAAACTGAGATAGGAGAACTCGCCTGAATCCTTTCAGTGGGAAGGGTCGCTATTCGGACTGGCCAAGGGCATCCACCAGTTTCATTTCACCCCAAGCGAAGCATCTCCAGGAAGCACCACTTTCACTCAGGGAGAGGACTTCCGAGGACTTTTAATCACGCTCTCCTCGCCGTGGTGGAATTCAAGAAAATTTGACTTATCTCCGTGGGACAAATTCAATGCTGATTTGAAGAATGAGGCTGAGAAAGCCTCGAAACAAAGCTCAGAGACAGAGCATTAATTAGCCTTTGAATCAGAATGAGATTTTGGCGCATTATGTACGGCACAGAGGATGAATAGAGGATGCGCGCCTATAATTGGATCGTTGAGTACAGCATGCGCTTCAAATGCATGCACAGAATTCGCCTATGAGCAAGTGACTTTATATGAATGAATTGGAGTCCTGCTATCCCTTGCGTTTTACGCAAGCCCACGTAGCTGAACATTATTCGCTCTCTTTTATTAAGCAAATATCCTCCCTTTGGGCGCTGGTGTAAGTACCTAATAAAACCTCTCTGATCTGCGTCACAAAACGAAGCTCTTGCTCTGCGTCGCACAACAACAGAAAACAAAGCATCAGCAAAATTCCGTGATAATGAAGTCCCTCCCAGACTGCCCAGTGGAGATTATGCATTCCATCTTGGAGTGCCTGCCTGCAGCCAGTCTCCGCAATCTTTGCCTTGTCAGCCGAACTTTGCGTGATGTTGCGGAGCCGCTACTATACGCCAATTTGGTATTGATATGGCTCGGAGGCGATCCGCCACCTTCCTTCATGCTGCTTCTACAGAATTTCCAGCAAATTCTGTGACGACAATCGCCTCCTTGGTAGGATGCTGAGAGCTTCCCTCTGTCAAACTGTGGATTGCGACCTCCCGCGATTCCGACATCTACGGAAAGTGTATATGGACATACAGACCGATCCGCCTGTCATTCGCTACCCGTAGATGCAAAATACGGCCGATGTTCTCTCTCTATTCTATCTTCCTGCTGCTCGATCAATATCGGCTGTCATTGACAATCCTGCCGTATTTACGTGGCCAGCAGATGCGCCTAACCCCTCTAACCTCACCTCATTACATTCACGTGGGGTACGGGAGAGTAATCTAGGGCGCATCCTTGCAACAACGAAAAATCTCAAAACGCTGGATTGGCGGTGGAAATACGAACCAATTCTCAGAAATGAGACAAATAACGAAATCATCAATCTCGATCAAATTGCCAAAGACCTATCGTTTGTGAAGGATACCTTGGAGGACTTGCAATTATCAGGAGCTGTCTTTACCGACCCCGAATCAGATGATGATCTCCCCGTGTTGCAAATTCAAGGATCTCTAAAACCCTTGAGACGCTTCGAGAAAATGCATAAATTGGTAATACCGCAGGTATTCTTGACAGGATTCTCTCTAGATGACGACCCGTGCAGCCTAGAGGATATGATGCCGAAGAATATCCACCATCTGACCATCACTGATGACATGGTGTGGCTAGAGCAAAACGCCTTGGACAACGGCTTTCTTTTCATGCTATTTGCCGACTGGTGGAGAAATCTTCAGATTCATACGCCTTCTTTTAACATAACCATGCGATCGGATGAGAGGTGGAGCGCCGGGCAAGACTATCCCCATGACGCCATGTGCGATCATTTTGGTATCCGGCTCAAATATGGCTTCCAGCAGCCTTGCCCATACGATTACGATTAGGACGACATAGAATTCTATTTAAGCGAAGATATATAGATGACCAGACCAGTACAGGAAAAGATTAGGGGGTGTCTTGCGCCACTTAAATAAAAGAGAGATCTGCGAAAGCAGTGCCTACTATATTTACGTGTTGGTTTAAGTAGCGAGCGTCTCGGCGTCGGAGTTGGTTGACTAAGAAATAACAGCTACAAATATGGTGGCTTGATGCTTGGAGTATTGAAATCAAGAAGTCAAGACATTAAATATAAAAAGAGATTATACGGAGACTTCGAACTTCCCACTAACTGTGGCCGTATATGCTTGTTTGCTAACTACCTGGCATAACTTTTGTTTTACATGATTGTGAATGACTCTGGAATCTCCGCAAATTTCGGGCTATAGTGAACCTATCGCTCACATCAGTAGAGTTATTTCGCTTCTGATATCGAACAAGAGGCCTACGATCTCATCACCGTAACTAATAGCTTCAATAAGACAGACAGAATCGGGTGTATTAGACTCGTAAAGAATTTTCTAGTCGAAGCAATTAACACACTCGACGCATATCGACATCAGCTCTCGGGTGTTCCATCTTGTTGTTGGTAAGTCGTTCAGACACCGTGTGTCTCCTATGCGCTAGATCACCCACTTCCCACCGAACAACTCGAATATTCCAGCCACTTCGGATCTCCAAGTCTCCCTTGTTGCAAAGGGTTGTCCCACATGCTATCTCACCACGTAACTCGTTTCTGCTATGCTCTTTGGCCATGGGCATTTCTTGTAACTCTTGTGTATTTAAGAATCTGGCCTATTTCGACGCTGACCACTCAGAATCAGGATTAGTGCCATGGGCGTACCCTCGCGCCCATAGATCAGCCCCCTTTTCTACTAAGTCAAGGAAGGTTTTCTATCACCTAATTGTAATGTCTACAGCAAAGGAGTGAGGCTGTTGTTTTCTACGACATTTATGTAGTCGTTTTTAAATTTCGCGCAGAAGACAGGTCGCACAGTTGTGGTACAAGGCACATGCTGCAATATGAATTGGTAAACACCTCATATTGTCTTGCAGACCTATACTTGCACAGCATTGACGAGGGTTTTAGAAAATCTTCCCAAATTAGCGTTGATACGAAATATACAGCTCGCCAGCCTTGGTTATCGCGCATGTCAAGGTTCGCTTTGCAGCGGTTGAGAAACTCGATAATCCTGGGACGGACACTGGTAGAAGAGTTCGACATGGACGTCGCTTTTGCAAGCCTTATATCAATTTTTAAACAATGTGGATTTGATTGCTTGCAATGTGGCTAGAAATAAGTAAGCGCTTTTCATCTATAGCGTTTGTTTGTGCTTCCGTCTATCACATACGACCATAGGTAGTGGAGAATTCGGGGTCCCGTCTGCTCCCCCATAGACAAGCCACTAACCGGCAGATTAGTAGTCAAGTGGGTGACCATTGGCGAACACCGGCTGTTGTATGTTTTTATTTTTTATTTGTATTATTTTTTTATCATCTTGTTTTGATAAATATGAGGATGGTGGCCTATGAAGGTTATACGTAACCACGTCGAAAAACAGGGTGCTACTTTCTGTTTTATGAATGAGGGGCGAATCTCTGTGATAGTGGCTTTTGGGCATTCTTATTTTTCCTTTTCATAGCTTATAATAGGTGGCAATATCAATGATTGAGTCAGTTGCGAGACTTAACCATCCATGTCCCGTATTTCGAGAGTGACTACTTCAACGGCGGTGCAAAGAATCACAGTATTGCAATGGCATGACTGGGGTGCAGTCAATCTGTCCAGCGAATGGCTATTAAGCAATAAAAAAGTAATAATTTTTCTTGAGCCCGCTAAGGACTAGATAAATCAAGAAAGAATAGAAAGAACAGAAGAAAAAGCAATAATCGCCATGAGAAGCTGTCAGAACCATCCAGAGAGAGCACATACATTCAGTACCTATTCACCGGGCTGTTCACTCCGTGGGTGGATCTTTTACGTATACAGAGCATTATAATAACCGCTGTGCTATTATGACCAGGGCTGGGGTATGCTGTTTCGAGCCAATTTCCGTCTGGTGGGCTCACAGACGTTGTTCTTACCACCAGGCCAATATCTCCGAGGAAAGTATGATTAAGATTACGAATCAGTCCTTGATCGTATTGCCCCCAACGTAATCTACACTCTGCCAGGGCAAACTTTCCAGTCCTCTTTGCGCTTGCCCAGCATTCTCGTGGCCAAAGGTGGATCACAAATTATGTGAAACGCCATGCAGGCAAGTAGTAGTCTACCGGGCGTCTAGAATGGACACTCACGAGTTCTGCGGCAGAGATTTCGCAATCTGACACGTCATTTATTGTATCGGATTGCATTGTTACTGTTAGTATCGCTTGTTGGGTACTCTTGATGATTAAGCCCCTTTCTTGAGCCTGTCAAATACCAATCTCATGTCGCGAACGGGGCAATCTAGAAAACATGTAGGCGGCTTCCACAGCTTATTACTTGACACTGCGGTATGCCAAGTAAATATTTCTAGACTTGGATTATCCGCCTACAAAACTTACCATAGCCATGCTGTTACGTACTTGGGCCGCTATCGTAGAGTCATCAGGGAGGGGGCTCGACTAACGCGCTGAGGCTAAAATCTCTGCATACGCGCAACTAGCCAACTGTTGATCTCATAAGAGCTATATAATTTCGCGGTCAACAGTAACGATAGACTGAATGTCCACTAGATACTGCAGTCAGAATATTAGAATATTTCAACAACAATTTGAACATTGACGGCAAGTAGGCGATGTCTTGTGGAGCAAATCGTTTGGGCTCAGGCTCTTCTGTACCGAAGTATCAAACTTCACAGCGATGTCCACTAGGGGAAGGAGAATAGAAACCTAGCGGTGTGATTAACCCTTGCTCGCCGATGGGATGGGCTTCAAGTCGGCTTTTGATGCTTTCCATTTGCTTCACAAAGATCTGTACTCCTCTTTATCAACTCCCGAGACCGTTGGCCAAAGCTTTCACACTAAATTGCGATGTATCGCTTGATCTGCATTGATGATCTAATTTATAAGAATTGTGATGTGATGTAATGATAAGATTTTGAGAATCCCGCCGTGGAATACGATGTGCGGACTCATCAATTTGTAATACCATTAGCCGCGCCTACATCCAATTCGGCGTCAATTGAGTCAACGGGTAGCCAGCTCGCAACTAGAATTACCAATTTCAACGCCCTATATTCTAAGCGACTCTCTTTATGAGATGATTCCAGATTCGATTATTCTTCAATTAGAAATAAAATTCCAACACGGCGTAAACTCGAATCTTCACGATGTTTAGCTGATCCGGCGACAGGCTGATATACGATGGCGCGGCTGAGCAACGTAGACGCTAACTAGAAATGGCAGTTTCTGTGCCGCGTTTTTTCTGCATTTGGAAAACGCAGGCTAGCCCATCTAGTCAATTTGATTGAAGCTTCTCTTGCCACAAGAGGTTTCGCGGGGCGGTTAAAGCCTAGTCTTTGGATCTCGGCGCCCATAAGCTCTTATATCTGGAAATGATAGTCGCTGGGGATTCTAGAAGATCCTTCTCGTGAAGTAAAGTATGCCGATGCATACAACATAGGTTTTTGATATGACAAAGCACCACGATTTGGTTCCAGCGTCATAGAGCAACGTCAGATGGCATGTGATTGATCACCGAATATTCCTTCTTTCTCGAGAAAAAGATCTATTCCCTTGCTATATCCGTGTAAGGATATGCATCTGATATCTCTAATTGAATGAATTAAGCGCCATCTGGATCCATGTAAAGTGTATAATTTTTTATCTGTTGTGGATTCAAACAGCATCCGTGGCAAATCCGGAGCAATCTATTCGGCGAGGCTATGTGCCGACATATCAAATGAAGCTAAGAGCTGTCATAGCTCTTTAAAGGCTATCTTAGCTTTATATTTCAAATCCCTGTCATCGACATGTACCTATTAGCCAAGTCGTGATTACACGGAAGGTGACGTTTGTCATCCGAAGATTCCGTTTTCGAAAGGCGCATCGACTTACATGTAGAATAGAATGGTAATTTATAATGGGTAGATTGTAAATTTTGTTGATATAAAGTATGCCTTGAGTCGTCGCGGAGTAGAATTTTCAGCAGCTCAACATCAACATCTTCTCTCAATACTTCAACTACCATCCTCACAACTTTAGAAACTTTTTTCCAAGAAAAAAAAAAGAAGTTAAAATTTCACACATCAGAGGACATAGCAATGTCTGACCTTTTCCGCGAGTCAGCGCTTGGCCAGGCCATTCGCTTCATCTCTGGAAACAAATGGCTGCAATACCCAGAAGAAAAGCCAGGTTTCGTTCTACCGCCTCAGTATGCAGCTCTCTTAGCTGTCAAAGAGAAACAGCAAGAGGCAACATCCAATCTTTCAAATTCACAACAATCCGGTGCTCCTCTATCTCCATCCGCTTCTTCCTCTGATACTGTTGCTGAGGACGGAGAGGAGTTGAAGAGAGAGAGAACAGCAGCAAGCATAGCAAGCGGTCCATACCGAGATCAAAGGGCCGACATTGAACAACAAGCTGAGCTTCAAAGAACAAAAAGCGAGCCTATTGCCCCGCAGAAAACGAACGATGGGCTTATACTAGTCGATTGGTACACAACCGATGATCCAGAAAATCCTCGCAACTGGTCATCGCTGAAGAAGAGCTATATTGTTTTTGTCATCTGCTTATATACATGGGTCACCTATGTAGCCGGTTCAGTCTATGCCTCCGCAGAGCCAGGCATTGTAGAGCATTTTGGTGTCAGCATTGAAGCATCCGAGCTGGGACTTGCTTTATATGTCTTGGCTTACGGTGTTGGGCCGCTAATCTTCGGCCCTCTCACTGAAATCCCAGTCATCGGTAGAAACCCAGTTTACTACCTCACCTTTATCGTCTTCTTTGCTCTGTCATTCCCAGCAGCCGCAATCAACAGCTTCGGCGGTCTTTTGGCCATTCGATTTTTTGCCGGCTTCTTTGGAAGTGTGGGCATTGCGATTGGAGGAGCTTCTATCGGTGATATCTTCACCCTCATCTACTTCCCCTACGGCCTTGGTTGGTGGGTGCTGTCGTTCTGGGCAGGACCTGCTATCGGGCCTACCTTTGCTAGCTTTGCAGCACAGTCAAAAGGCTGGAGATGGCCTCTGTGGGAAATTGTCTGGATCTGTGCAGTCATGGCAATTTTCTTGCTGGCTCTTACTCCTGAAACATCCACTCCCAATATTCTGCTGAGGCGCGCCAGGCGACTTCGAAAGCTCACTGGTGACTCTCGTCTTCAGTCTGAAAGTGAGATTGAGCAGCGTAACATGACCGGGTCCTCTGTGCTCATTGCTGCGCTGGTTCGACCCTTCGAAATCACAATCAAGGACCCGTCAGTTTTCTTTGTGAATCTGTACACAGCCTTGACCTACGCCATTTACTTTACCTTTTTCGAGGTCTTTCCTCTAGTCTTCCCACCTTTCTATGGTTTCAACCTTGGGGAGACTGGTGCTGCATTCTTGGCTTGTGAGGTGGGAGCGATCATTGGCCTTGTTATTTACTTTGCCTACCTTCACTTTTACATGATTCCGGATAACATCAAGAACGGATTCCGTGAACAGGAGCACCGTTTGCTGCCGGCCATTTTCGGCTCCTTTGTCATTCCGGTCGGGCTTTTCATCTTTGCTTGGACTGCTCGGGCCAGCATCCACTGGATCGTGCCGCTGATTGGTGTGGCCATCTTCACCGTCGGTCAATACTGTGTCATCCAGGGCCTCTTCATGTATGTGCCGGTCTCGTATCCTCAATACGCAGCCTCAATCTTTACCGGCAATGACTTGATCAGATCGGCTATTGCATCCGGATGCATTCTTGCTGCCAGGCCAATGTTTATTAACTTGGGAGTACACAAGGGTGTGACAGTCTTGGCTGGACTCAGCGTTATGGGCATCATTGGTACATTGTTGATGTACAAGTATGGCAAGAAGCTTCGTGCCAAATCTAAGTTTGCCCAATAGACATTGAATTGACAGATGGGAAAGAATATGTATTCTAGGCTTGAGAACATATATGGTCGGTGTGTTCAGATGGTTCTTCGAGTAAGAATCTCGACATGAATGCATTAATTCGAGGGATGAAGTGGGAGGGTTTACTTTATGTGCCTGATTCTTTTGGATAGCAACCATGGAAGAGAGTGTGTTTTCTTTAATGGATGTAAAGTCGTAATGGGAGGTTTTTAATGAACACTGAATTAGAATACAATTGAACAGTTTAATGCGAATAACAATCGGAAGCTCATTCAAACAGTTATAAGCCAGTGCTCATGAACGAACCATATCTGTGACTTTTGAAGCAGCTGTTCAGTCCGTCAGACTTCGGCAACTCTTCTTTTTCTGCTTGCGCGTCTCTCTATTGGTGGCAGTTCTAGATGCTTGCAATCGTCTTCAAGTGACCAACCATTTGGTTTCGCAACTAGGCCAAATTCTTCCATAAGCTCCTGTATTGTAGCACTAACGGACACTGGAGCCCGCGGCCCTCCTTGGATTAGGGTTTTGGTCTGTTCTGAGCTAGGAGATGTAGCCATCTTATTTGCTCCATACTCACGAAGCATTTTGGGTAGCGAGATGTCATCATCGCCAAGTTGCACCGCCTGATCAAGCGGAGTATCTCCAAAACTATCTGTGGTGTTGATATCAGCACCGCAGACAAGAAGCAGTTCTACTAGGCGGTGATTCTTCCTTGATACAGCCCAGTGAACTGGAGTCCTGCGACAGGAGCCTCTCGCATCAATTTTGGCACCATAAGACAGAAGTAGCGCCGCAAACCGACAGTTCTCGGTAGCAGCAAGCGCTGTTTGGCCGTCGACGTCCTTGCGCTCTGTGTCAGCACCAAATGAGAGCAGCAGCTGTGTAACTTGATAACATTCGCAGTTGACAGCTTGGTTCAACCAATTTTGTTTTTGCCGCTTGCCTTTGTGAATGTACTCGTCGTTATGGGTGTACCAATCTTGGAAAGCATCCAAAATTGATGCATTGCGCCGAAAGAAGCCCTCCTGATATAGTAGAATCTTTTCCACTGAAAGAATGTTACCAAGTTTAACTACTCGCAGCGCAGCTTCAAAGTCGATAACAAATTCTCGCGCCTTTATCAGGAGACGAAATATTTCGCTTTCAAAATTTCCATTTATAGCTGTTTGGAGAGCATCATGAGTTATCTGAATCTGAAATCCACTGTCCTCAATGATCCAGAACATTGTGCCGACTGCTGAATTGAACTGCTCACGCTGTTTTGATGACGGCGTATCTTCTGACTCTGCAAAGACTTCGGCAGCGCATAGAAAGAATTCTTCCAAAAATATGTAGCCGTGGCTCTCAAGCTGCTGGCCCGATAGCTGAAAGATGGCGAATAGCTGATAGTCAAAGATTGCATGATGAAGTAGAAATTTGGCTTGGCTTCTGAAGAAGGCCCTAGCACTTTCGGCGTTGCTCGACTCTTCGCTTACGTTATTCACTGCTGGATTTCCAGGCGTGCGATCGTCGCTCCACGGGCCTTTGATGAAGAGTTCTAAAACGTCTTTGTAGCAACCACTTGTTAAGGCATTACTGTGAAGCTGATGTGTCACGGTAATGCGACAGCCTCGGCGAAGCAGCTGTTGTATGATGTTAACAGCATGCGCCTTGTTAGCGGCTGCAGCTTCTGCGATTCGAGTATAATCATCTAATTTTGGACCATTCGATAGAAGATATTCCACCAGAGAAGAGCCATGATGTTTGTTCCATGCCGCTGCCAGTAACTTTTCCTCCAAGGTGGGAAATGTGACTTGGCTGCTGGTATGGTGCTCCAGCGCTTTTATGGCTGGTACTGTGCCCGTCTCCACTGCCAGCAAGAAATGGGCAACGGCCACTTCAGACTCTTTGTTGCGTAAAGTTAAAAGCAAGTCCATCATCTCTCCAGTCATGTCATATTCTGCCACAAGGGCTATGGCATCCTCGGGAATCTTGACTCCAGGAGCCCGAAGAATGCCATCCAAGCGTTCAATGTCGGCGGCCTGGGCAGCTTTCCATAGCAAGTGATCTTTAACTCTTTCCAGATTTTTAATGGCATCTTTGATAGTCGTACACACACCTCTCAACAGGTCATCATTGCAAGTAAAATTGAACAGAAATCCCACAACGTCACAGACCAGACGAGATTCTGTCTTATTGTAATCTGGTGTGAGAATGGGCGAGTCGGACTCGGCGGCGATAGCTGTCAGAGCATAAATGAGATCTCGGGGCTCACTTGCTTCAGTCTCTCCAAATCTAAGTAGCAACGTGTAGAGACATGGCTTTTCGCTCCACCATGAAGTCTGTCTCCAGGGACCTGGCATAATATCGATGACGGATTGGCAGTGCACGCTTGGCTCCACGCCAAAGATGACGGGCGCAATAGCAAAAATATTTGCCGCTATTGCTAGATTCCCGCAACATACAATAGCAGACTTTGCACTAGCCACTTCCTGTAAGATCCAGACTCTGCGAAACCAAGGACGACTGAGAAGACTTCTCAGCCCTTGGCGCGGTACATCGTCAAACGCCTGTGTCTTTTCCTGGGCCACTGCACAGATTTTCTTCCAGCGCTCGTCGTCTCGTGTCCAGGACCGGTACGCGTACTTGGAGCACTCCTGTTGAATAAGTTGCATAAAATGCATGAATGCATCAGTTGTAAATGTTGCATTGCCCAGGAAGAAAATGACGCGGCTGGCTTGTTTATAGATATCGCTCATCTGCGCAACTTGATGGTTCCTCTCTTTCACATTGCCCTGGTTGATGCAAATTGCATCTATCCACAGTATTCGGTCGCTGTGCGGATAGCGGAGGCTCTTGAGAGCTAGGTCTAAATTTGCAGTGATGCTCATCTTTTGGTCATTGACAACGATGCTATGGTGGCCAGCTATCGGGCCCCATGTGTAAGAGAGCGCCTCATACGGTATTATTTCGTCGTGTTGGTGCAGGACTGTTTGAAAGAGGTCGCAACTTAGGTCGCCACTGTCTCCTTGGTGAAGCCGCACAAGTCGAAACGCGGGTCCACCAAAGTCAATCTTGTCGTATTCGTAGTTGTTGTCCATGGTTTGCATGAGTGTAAGAACAGAGTTGGTAGTCCATGATTTACCTCAGCATCGGCTCCAAGAGTACCTAAACCAGCACAGGGTTGCAGCGCACGAACAGACAAGCCAATTCTGCCTTCAATTCTGCCTGGAGACAGTACAAGTAAGCTATGCCCGAAAACAATTAGAGGGCAAACCATACGGATACACAGCCACAAAAGTAAGAAATAGAAGAGAGCGGAATATTCTGAACGAAATAAGGGGATTTTATTTTCTGAGTAATATAAAATTAACTATGGTTTTCCTCTACATGTTCAAGCATTTGAACTATTCTGCTATGTCCTCTCTGCCTTGCCAGCGTAATTGCTGTATGCCCGTCATTATCTGCAATATGCGGATCTGCACCATACTCCAGCAGAATAGCCACGATGTGCTCATTCCCTTCAGAACACGGCTCAAAGAGAGGCGTTCTCCCACCAATTGATGTTGAATTAACATTCACATCTGCCCTTGATGCCAGCACTTGAACGACTTCAAAATGACCACACAATGTTGCAAAATATAATGGTGTCATTCCATGGATAGATTTCATATCTGGGTTTATTCCTTCGTGGATTAGCTGTTCGAGACAGCGAGGATCCCCAGAAATTGCTGCATGTTGGAATTTCGAGATTTTACGCCATTTGCTCAAATCAAAAGTGGCGTCAATTCGTTTGGATAAAAGATCGAGAACATCATCATTACCGACGGTTGCTGCAGCCTGAATAACCTCTTCCGTAATCGTGATCTCGTCTCCTCGGTGGTCAAGGAGCAATTGCATTATTTCTCCGCAGCAGACAACATTGCTTGCTGCTACTATGAGGATTTTTTCTGTAATAGTGACTTCGTTTCCCTGCCATTCAAGGAGTATTTGCATTCTGTCGACGTGACCTTCTGCTGCAGTCTCCATGATTCCTTCTGTAATAATAATCTCATCCCCCCGTCGATCAAGGAGAAATTGTATGGGAGGCTCCCTGCTTCTCACTGCTACCTTCATAATCTCTTCGGTGATAATGACTTCATCTCCTCGGCGGTCAAGGAGTAAATCCACCACGCGAAGGTTGTTTCCCACCGCAGCTTTCATAACCTCTTCTGTAATAATAACCTCATCTCCTCGCTGGTCAAGAAATACTGTCATTACTTCCTCGCCATAGTGTCGATTTAAGATCGCGGCATTGATGATTTTTGCTGAGATAGTAACCTCATCTCCTCTCTGGCTAAGGAGCAATTTCATTACTTCCTCATTGAAGTTTTCAGCAATGGAAGACATAATTTTCTCCGTGATAGTGATGCAATCAGGTCGCCGGTCAAAGAGCAATGCCATAATTTCATTGCTGTGGAGCCAGTTTCTTGCCGCTGCGAGAATAAGCCCTTGCGTGATCCAAAAGCTTTGGTTATGCTTTTCCAATACAAGTTCCATTACCTCCACGTCATAAAATTCTGCAATGGATTGCATAAACACTTCGGTTGCCTCGAAATCTTGATTATGCTCCAGCAATAACATCATCATCTCTTTTCGGTCGTGATAACTGTTCATCGATGCTGTCATTGTTTTCTCAGTAAGTATTATGTCGTCCCTCACATTCAATAGCGTCCTCATAATCTCAATGTCAAATTTTGCTGCAATTACAGCCACTGCCCATTCCGAGATGGTCACATTATCTTTATGCAGAATTAACTCGATGATTTCTTTGCCACTTGTGCTGTTTTCTGCTGCTAGTCGTACGAATTCTTCAGTGATCATAAAGTCGTCTTGAGCTTCCAATAGCACGTCCATCACGAGTCTGCCATACTTCTGGTTAGAAGCTGCTGCTTCTAATAATGCCGGCGTGATGCTGACGCTGACGTCTTTTTTTAGTAATTTACGAATCGTTTCATGGTCGAGATATTTTACAGCCGCATAGGCAGCACCTTCAGTGAGATGAAAGCCAGGCTTGCTTGTGAGAGACTTCATAAAACTATAGCCTGTGTGGCTGTAGCTGATCGCTTTCTCAATCATATCCTCCGTGATGACACTGCCTCTGGACTGAAACTCAGCTAACCATGGAATGTTAGCCATTGTCGCAATATCCCATGCATTTTCCGCTGTATCAAGATTGGCTATTCCAGCTAGTTCTCCCCATGCCAAGAGCTCTGGGGAGCCTGGATCAGTCAATCGACCAATGAGAATGTCAAAGTCGTTAACATTATCACCAATTTTGATATGGCGGTGCCAGTTGCGCGCAGCATAACGAAGAAACGGATGGCGACGAAGTTTTTCTGCTAGCTGAACTGAATCTCGGCAAGGCACAGTTTCAATAAAGTCTGGGAAACACAAATATGTCATACATATTTTAGCCAAATAAATGCCAGGTTGTAGGCCTCTGCAAAAAGCAGCCTTAGCCAGGTGCTCACTTTTGATAAGAAAATCTTTGGCAGACTGGTGAATCAGATACACCTTCCCATCAACAATTTCCAGGATTATGCCGGCAGCACTGGTGATTGTACTCTCTGTAAGATCATGTATCTGGTGTCTTCTGAGAGACTCAATGCTATCAGAAGTCTCCTGGATTGCAAGGGCATCTTCGAGCTCATGTAAAGTCAAGGCTCTCCGACCAAAGACTGCCCAGATCAAAAGCTTTTGTGTGGCTTTATCATTGCTTTGCATAATTTGACTGATAATGCTCTCGTAAAGGTCTGTGAGATCCGACGGACTCTCGCTGATGGTCTGTTCTATGTCTGCTTCTGATAGCATCGTTGTCATTGTTTTCAACTTTTTCAAAATGATTGATATCCATAAGAAAGTTTGCTCCACGCGGCTGCTCAGCATGTCGATCGCCCTTCGCTCCAGTTCAGAGGCCAGTCCAATACTTTGAATCTTGCTTGAAATGAATATTTCGAGGTCATCAGAACTAGCCTTTAGCAGGATAGATGGGAATTGTTTTAGATTCCTACTCAAATCCACGGTTGGGCGACTAGTTAAGAAAGTCTTAAAAGTAGTGAACTTTTCTCCTTTTCTTGTAAGCGGTGGTTGAACAAGCTTCTCTATGAGCGCTAGAAATCTCTGCCTAGCCTCCAGATCTTGACATTCGTCTAGGGCATCAATGACACAGTAAATTGTATCAAAGATAGAAGAGCTAAGTAGTTCTTCTAGAATGGCCCATATCGATTCATCAGTTATGGAAGACGTGTCGAGATTGAACTTGTTGGATATGATTTTAAAAGCGTCTGACACAGAAAGTAACTGCTTAATGAGTGATCGCAAGGCAGCGCCGACGGTCTGATAGTTGTCATCTTGGTTATAGAAAAAGAAATATATGACTGTTGTGCGATGGCTACATTGAGAGGCTTCTAAATGAGCCAAAATAAATTTGGCAAGAATTGTTTTGCCTTGGCCTGGCGATCCTTGTACCCATAGAGCCGAGGGCTGAGGGTTCGTGAGCCATTGGCGAACTGAATTGTTTTCTAAGAGCCCGTTGAGCGTGCCAGGTGTTGGCTCGCTGACCTTGTTATGTCGAAAGAAAGCATAGTCCGGAGCCTTAAGCGCGTTGATATAAAGTTTCTCCGATTCTGAAAGCTCTGTATATGTTGATTTAGACATAGTTCATTACTTACTAGTGGATTCACTTACTTTTCCTGATCTTGGCAAACCGCTCTTGAATAACTTTTGGTGCTTTGTCCACCAGTTCCTTTATTCTTGACTCAATTATAAGATAGTCAGGACTGGAGGGGTCGCCAAATTTGACAATTTCAGAATGATCTGCCTCTATTGGTATTTGATCATGGGCTTTGTCATTTAGGCTAGCATAAACAGCAGACGTAAATGGAACCATCATGACTTCGGGGCCTGTCTTTTCCCACGATGCAGTTGTTGGGGACCACTTTGTAGGAAATTTAGTATTAGACCTGATAACATATAAATCTCGATAACACACCTGGACTGTTCGGGTCATTTTGGTTTCATATATGCATATTATCTCTGAATCGTCTAACGTAAAATTCTTATTAAACCGCTGAGCAAGCATATTCAAGAACCGTGATGACTGTTTAAGATCATTCACCAAATCCTCATTGGGCTGTCCTTTGACCATTGACATCAAGCTTTTGTGATCAAGGCCTCTATTGGGAACTCCGAACAGCAGAAGAGTAAAGCAAGAGCTAAACACGGCGTTATCATCCTCACTCCCTTCAAAGGCTTGAGCAAGAGCCTATATAAGCAGTTAGTCGCGGTCTTCTAATACACACAGTCTTCTAGCCGGTCATTGTTTCAGAATTTTGTGCGTAGTACCTCTTTTACAACAAGACCACCGAGGCTATGTCCAATAAGAATGAGAGGCCGATTTTTCTATAGACTATAAGCTTGTGGCGTAGAAATTGTGTTAATTTGGAATCTTACTGTGTCTCCAGATCGGGTCGTCTTGATAGACTCAAGCAGTCTCCTTGAGAGATCGGTTATGGATGCTTCAGACTGACTCCCAGGCAGTTTAGTGTCGTAACCGTAAGTTAGAATTCGTGCCTTGGGGACGGCTTCCGGGAGGAAGTCTCTCAACCACATGTCTGGTTTGCTTTTCGATTTCCAGGATCCAAATGCATGGCCAGCAAGTCCAGTTACTGCAATGATGCTGAGATATGTTATCAGTAATCGTCGTTTAGAGCCAAAAGACTACTTAATAATAAAACGACTTACTCTACACTAACATCTTGTAAAGAATTTGTAAGTGGCGTCAGACCAAAGAAATCCAAGTCAACTGTCAACCGACTGGCTTTGACACCAATTTCACGTTTGATATGTTTCTCAAGCTCGTTCACGGTCGGCGCATCTGCAAAAGTAGCAGTGGCCACCGCATATCGCTCAGCGTGACTCGGGGCCGCAGAGGGCGAGTACGAGAACCCGAGTAAAGTCCATTTGGGCTTGCTAGCAGTGACTCCAGTTTTGGCGGGAAGCCTGGTTAAGATATCTCGGAAGCTGTCTTTATCCACTGCCTCTCGAGGTATGTTGGAAATCCTGAAGGCCAAAGAGCTGCGTGTATTATTGAGTGGCTTACGCGAGGTCTTGCTTCGTGCTGATAGCCACAGCCATGCGAATACAACGGCGGCGATGCCAGTTAACAGAGGAACGATTTCAGATCTTAGAGGATCCATCTCAACCACTTTCGGGATGTATAGGCGCCTGATTTTTTGTTTTCTTTTTGACACTTATAAGTTGAGCAATGCATGTAAAGTGAAGTAGACAGAATGCGCAAGGCTATTGCTACTCAAAGCGCAAGGCAGAATATACTTGCGTGCAGGCTTCAATGCGGGGTTACATCAGATATACTGCAGCTCTGAGTGGTCGGTATGAGTTGCATGGAAATTTGTCTACTGGCTGTTGGCAGACAAATCTTGTAATGTAGGATTACCCAAATAGTAGCAGCATCTTAGCGCAGGGTTGCCTAACCACCAAAAATAAAATCATCTCAATTCGGATTAAGAGTCTTGGGATACCATAGATGGAAGACGCCACACTTTAGACAAGCGCTTGGCAGAATCCCGTATCTTTGAACGGATATAATCGTATGGAATAGTGTTCGTGGCTAGAAGCACTTGATACTACGATTCAGTGAAGATGACATGCAAAAAAAGAAGGTCCAAAACATACAACAGCCGGTGTTCGCTGATGGTCACCCACTCAACTACTAATCTGCCTCTCATTGGCTTGACTCTGGGAGAGCAGACGGGATCCCGTATTTTCCAATGGATATGGTCGTATGTGATTGAATCGAAGCCCAGAAGCACTTATATCGCAACTTCTTAGGGTAGGGAGCAAAAAGCAAAAACATACAACAGCCGGTGTTCGCTGGTGGTCACCCACCCAACTACTAATCTGCCGGTTAGTGGCTTATCTATGGGGGAGCAGACGGGACCCCGAGTTTTCCACTACCTATGGTCGTATGTGCTTGAGCAGTCTGTTGCAAGAGATTATATCAGTACAATCTTGTCTTCAATGCATACCAAAAATTCCAGTCGCGTGCCGAACCACGCCTTCATCATGGCTGGCTCCTGCAATCGTCCCAAAGCAACCGCCTCGTATTTGCAGAAATGCCCTCCTCTTCGCGGACTTCTTGAAGCCCAAGTACAAATTTCCTTCATGGGGATGATTTGAGTCGCAGAAATGGCACAGGCAAAGGAGCTGGAGCTTCTGAGCGAAACTGAGCTCCAGTCCAAAACGCCGCCTGGAGGACGCTTCCCCATCAGCTGTCCGACTCTCGATCTGGCGGCAACTTGGGATCAGGACGACAGAAACTTGCTTGTGTACCGGCCACCGGGTCAGATTGTTTCCAAGATACACCAGGTTGCTTCGCCTGGAGAGAAAGTGCCTGAGGTGTGCGCAGTGACATGGAGGCCCGATGGTAAATACAGCCCTTGTAATGCTTATAATATGTGCATTCTCTTGTACATCTCGCTTTGTATATTTATGCTAACTATAAAATCACAGGCCAATTTCTATCTATCGGGTGGAGTGATGGCATTGTGCGGCTCATGGGCTTGGAGAACAACAAGGCTGCTCATCATATCCCAGTCTGCGATAAGGCTGAAGCAACAATCACGCACATTGGCTGGTCGACGGCCATCATTGCGGGCAAGGCCGATGGAGCCATTGCCAACAGGCTTGGAGATGGATTCACACAGGGATGGACCGAGCCAGGTGCCAAGACACCGCTCGATCTGCCTCAAGAACTCACCTTTCTAGAAGTTGAGACGGCGCTGCCCAGAATCAGCCCCTTGCCGACGAGTAGTGCTGGTGCAGGGTGAGCTTTGGTTCTTTTCTTTCATTCTTCTGATTTAGCTTTGATGTTTGATGTCCTAACCTTTGGACAGCGAGGATGCTACCGTCTTCACTCTTCGCAGCGGCATCGACTTTCTCTTCCGGACTCCCAAGCGAGACACTTACGACCAAGTCAAGGTGATGATCGTAGGAACCAGCGACGGCAAATTGCAGCTCAGCATCTACGACTCGTTCGTCATTGGAACTTTTCCACAGCCACTGCTAGACTTGCCAGCATCAGCACCATCCAGTACAATGCACATGATACACCATGCAGCCCACCCACGTACATCCACGCATTCTCTCATCT
Organism: Trichoderma koningiopsis; assembly: GCA_022985005.1. NCBI lineage: Eukaryota > Fungi > Ascomycota > Sordariomycetes > Hypocreales > Hypocreaceae > Trichoderma > Trichoderma koningiopsis. Next base: position 1,146,767 of record JAJPEM010000006.1, on the reverse strand, counting down.
ACGCAGAAAAGCAAAATGAGCCACAAGAAGTCCATCTTGTTCCTATGGACTTACCATTCCTCTCTTTTTCCCCTATCAACCTGTCTCTCCTATCCTCCAAACTCACTACACTTCAAGCCCTACTACGATACTTGAAACAAACATCTCTTCACATGCAGGTCGAGTGGAAAAACGCAAGAGAGCTTCCGGCTCGCTTCCTCCGCAGCGTGCATGGCGACTTGGAAGAGATGAATGGCGGTCCAAACGAAATAGTCTCTGCGCTGTTTCATACGGCTTTGACTGGTCACGCTCACCCTCCCGTAAAGGAGTGGCTCGTCGACAGCCTAGCCGAGCGGGTAGGCAATCTATCATAAAACTATACAATTAACTCACAGCTGATTTATATTTCCAGGGCCACAAACGCTGGGACAAAGCCGTCATATCCGGCCTAGAAGGTCTCCGCAGCCTCGTCCATCAATACTTCCTTCCAGCCCTCGAGCGCTGCTCCATCATCTTAAGTCGCCTACGTGGTCTGGCCCGCTTCTACAACGACCGCGAAGACATCGGCCTATCCATTCCCCATCTCAACCGTGTTCTTGACACCATCAGCTGCCTCACCCTGGTCGGACACAAGGTGCTCGTCCACACAATGGATGAGCTGCAGCATTTCTCCGCCTTTTCAGCATGGCTCCGCTTTCAAATCGACCAGCTGGGAGGACCCGGCACTGGAGCCGACGAACTCACTGACAAGGAGGCCATGATGGATCACACCAAGGTGCTGACCTACATTGAGCGCTACCTCACAAACAGCCCTGTCGACATTTTCCTCAATGAGATTACCAAGGAAGACTACGAATCCGACTGGAAATTCATAGACGACGGCCCCACGCTCCTAGACGTCTTGGACAAGCAGATAAAGAAGCACGAATCCGGTCAACCCAGCATGAACGCCCTGCCACACGTCGATTTCCTCGTCAACTACGCCACGACATGGTCCAACAAGATCTTCAGCAGCGTCGCCGAAGCAAAGAGACGCAGCGTCCGCTTCGGTAAACCAGTCAAGCTGTCCATCGGAAAACCCATTACCAAGATGGACATGAAAATGCACGGCTCTAGTAAAAGAAGCTCAACTGTTTTCACTGCGTTGGCGTCGCAGCAGGACCCAAGCAAAGTGCACCTGTTCCGGATGGACATGGCGATGACAAACGGAATCAGCGATAACAAACCGGTGATGACTTGTATCATCGATCTTGATTCCCGATCGCTCGTGGATCTGAAGTTTCTAAACGATAAGTTCCTTGTGGTTTTCTGTGTCGAAAATAGTATGTTCCTTCATCATCCACGTAAGTAATTGTTTATCCGCTAACACTTCAACAGACAGGCCTCCATCAATCATCCTCATCCCCACACAAGACGAGACGAGGATCTCGTACGGCCCTTACGATGCCGCAAATCCTGGCCAGATCGCCTCATTAGCATCAGCCGACATCTTCACAACATATTACTTTCCAGCCAACCACCAGATACTTCGGCCCATCCGTATGGAGGTCCATGATAGAAGCGAGATCAGAGGGGAGATACCTGCGCGAATCTGTCTTTTAAGCAATAACCGCACGACATGGAAGACCTATAAAATACTTACCGAGGAATGATTTACTATTGTTTGTTAGATTTAGAATTACAGACCGATCAACTCGAGAGACACAGCTATGATGGACAGAGAGCACTGCTTTAAAAGAATGAATAACTACAATTACTCGATTAGGAATCATGTACCGTAATGCTATAACCAGTTCTCTGCCTCCAACTGACAAGACAAGAGAATAATAAAAAAGATGCCACAAAAAACGCCAGCCGTTGTAATACATACTCAACACTTTCCCCAAACCTCTAACCCACAACATTAATCTTTGGTTTCGTAATGTCGAAAAATTCCGTCAGCCCTTCCACTACGGCCTCGACGTTCATATTCACCAACGGCATCCGATCATAGGAATCATCCGTCATAATGGCCACCAGCGCGAGATACCGATCGACCTCGCGCAGCATAATGGGCTTGTGGCTATCGTGCAAGACGAGGCAGCTCTCGGCCGTCGAGCAACCCACCTGGTCCTCCAGCTTTGCATTCCACGGCTCGCCCTCGAGACGCTTGCGGCCATCGTCACTGCGCTGCCACGTGCCGTAAATTTCGGTAATGTCGATAATGACGTCGATGTAGTCACTGCAGATCTCGTAGCTGGCCATATCAGCCGTCGCAGAATCAGTAGCAATGTAAATTTTGGAGAGCACGTCAAATAGGTAGGCTTTTTCGAAGCGGCATGTCCGGCAAAGGTTTGTGAGCATTGACTCGAGAGTTCCGAGCCGGGGAATGAGCTTTTGGATGACCTTGCTGAAGGCCTCGAAGATGGAGTGGTTGTAGATGGAAGTAAGGTGGAAAGTAACGGGGGCGTTCTCGAAGCCATGGTCGGATAGTTCATCTTGAATACGAATAGTAATGTCCCTCTGAATATCCAGCTTATAGTCGTCTGATAAGCCATCTACTTTGTGAATAAACACCTCAATGTTGATATTAGGATATGATCGCTGGAGCGCAAGAATGGTGACGTTGAGACGAGCAACAGCCTCGAGATAATCGTCCTGAGCGTCAATGACCCAGATCAAGGCGCCAAGTCCACCAAAGATGGCGTCCATGTCGAAGCTGGGGTTATCGTAGACATCGATTTGGCCTGGGAAATCCCAAATCTGAAAGTCCATAAAGGACCTTGGGAGAGAGGGTCAGTCGGGGACACGACTCAAAAAAAGACGACTGAGATAGAAAACTCACGACATGGTGTCTTTTTGTATCCGGGCGGTTGATTCGAGAAACAGCGTCTCATTAGGCGCGAGCTTGTGGAAGACCACACTGGAAATAGATGACTTTCCGCTCCTATCAGACGCGCATCAATCAGTAACCACACCTTTTTTCGATTGCCTCCTCGACTTTGCGCAATCGACGTACCGTCTCTGTCCCATCAACAGCAATCGCGGCTTTCCCTTCTCAAACGTGCCGCCTGCTGGGTCGGCAGGCCTCAGCGTGCCCTTTTTTATCGGTTCCTGGCTCTGCTCATAAAGAAGTTGAAGTTTTAGCCTGGCTGGACTCATGACACCGGAACGAACGGGGGAGCGACGAAGAGCATTGAGCTCGGCGAGCTGCCTGTCTGCGGGCGAATCATAGATGGGAGGGCTGAGAGACATGGTGGATGCTGCTTCTATGATGCTTTGCAGCTTCAGGATCTTGGGAAGAACACTCTTTATCCCACGCTTGTGAATGAAAGAAGTGTTTGTTTGCTCTTCTCATATCATGCCATGGAACGTCCTTGCTCTGCAGCAATTTCCGGCGGACAATTTCCGGCGGACATGACAGTTATCAAAGCTCACTCGAGCTCTGCCCTCTCTCCCCCATATGCAGCCCGTCCTCACCGATATTGCTTTTTGCGCAGCCCGCGGCCTGCCCCCAGCACACATGCACGACACCGGCACAAGCCACAGCGCCGCCAATGTCCAGGGCCAAGGCCTCATTCACCTCGTCCGACCTCGCCGGCGCAAATCAGGCATCAAAGGTGACACGAGCCATGTCGTCCTCTGCGTCGTCACACGTGCTCCTCCGGCTGCTCTTCCTGCTGCTGCCCAACTTTGGCCGACGCAGCCCAAGCGAGTCAAACCTGGAACCATGTCGTGCCCACTTGAGCAAGCCGTCTCTTGTGCATAGAGGGCAGACAGTCACGAGGGTCTCACTTCGGGCCATCAGATGCTGTTGCCTTGCTCCCCTGCGAGTCCAGAGCTGGGAAGCAAACCAAGGGGGCGGAAACACAAAAAAAAAGAAAAGACACAATAACAGCCAGCAGAAGAGAGGCATGTGAGTGACACACGCAGAAACAGAATGCCGCGAGCTAACTGGAGCAACGAGAGCCCTGCCTGCTGTGCGTGTGACAAAGTGCTTATCGAGACACAAACATGCAAGGCCGGCAATCCTCTTCGCGGGATTTGTGCAGCGACACAGTGCCGTGGACGAATAGAATTGCGCAAGAAAAGGAAAGATAAATTAGAAAATGCTCACCTCCATAGCTACGATGAAGCCAGAAAAACACAAGCGACCAATCGACAGCTAGTGAGTGTGACGAGGCCAGCCAGCCAAAGGAAGCAGCAGCAGCTCCGTCCAGCGAATAAGATGCAGGAGACAATCAATCTCGGTCGTGCCAGTGGCTCTTTCGCGTCGTCGTCGCGTGTGTCGTCGTGCAGGTGTGGCGAGCGGGCTTTTTTCGCAGGGGGTGGTTACAGCTGCATTTGCTGGAGATCAACTGCGATTGACGGATCGACAAGTTGAGGCCGGCGGGGATGGATTCCGGTGAGTAGGTAAGCAGAAGTGCCTACCTGTAGACTTTTAGTGGCTGGCGGGGGACTCAGCTGGGGTTTGGGGGGCTGCTGGGGTGCGCGGGTGCTCTCCACGGGCGGCAGGGCGCTAGAGCGTGCTAACGGGCCTGCTGGAGTCTTGGAGATTTGCTTTTTCACAGGTGCGGCTGGACGACCAAGATTGGGGGCGTCGTCCAGGATATGCCGACTATTTGAGCATCCTTCGGCTCAGCTTCAATTTAATTCAGCTGACCATGGCATCTTCAGTCACCGAGAATATACAGGCAGTATCCTTGTCGAAGCCCTCAAATGATGGAAGGTGGGAAAAGATACATGTACTTCTCAGGAGATGACGTTTCCAACCACCGCATGCAGAGCACACAAGTCAGTTCATAGTACAATCATTTGTGTTTATGTTGCCAAGTCTTCTCAGCAATCAACAGTCGAGGTCACATACTACAACTCACAGTCTCTTTAGCATTTTGAAAAGCTTTGAACTATTATTCGCTATTACGTGATTGCTCTGAATAAGCATCAGTCTCTAAATACATGGAAGCAGTTCCTCCTCAAAATTTGTCTTGGCTCTCTTCCCACCCAAGCCGTGTCTCGCTTTCTTGCCCAGCGTCATCCAAAACGACAAAATCAGGAAGCATCAACAAAACACAGGTCGTGTATTTATACTTTATCTTCAAGCAGGTTTCATAACTCTGTAACCCCATCATCGGCACCAGACTCTATAAGTCTCTCAGTCGAGGTGGACTAAAACCATCATAGATGGTCGATTCGCAATGCATCCAAACGCCAATCCATGTATGCTGCTTTGTCTCCACGCGTACATATCTTCTTCCAATCATCCATAGAGATCTTTGACCATTGTAGAGTCGCCAAATTGCCTCCCAAATAACGCTTCGTTTTCGCTTAATCAGTAATATATATGCTCATGTCGCTACATAAACGACTTCTGCACTCTAGTCTTTGGAGACAAAAGGCCTGCCTCAGCTTTCCTCTTTCCCAGTACCGGCTCTGGAGTTCGCCGTGAATGTCCGGGTGTCGATTCTCGGTCCCTCGTTGCTTCGGCACGGCATGAGGCGTGATATGCCCGGTTGCCCACCAGCATTGTATCGAGCCATACCCATTCCTGAACCGTGTCGAGCCACTTGTTCTCAAATCGTTCCTGACAGATTGGGCAGACATTGTTAATGCCGCTGCTTGGATCTGGCACGAGGATGTACTTTGGTCCCTCTGCATCCTTGGAGGCTTGGGCCGACTCTTCTTTAGAAGACACGTCGTGGATCGCGTCGACAGCTTCGCGGGCTTTGAGCCAGTCCTATGTATCAGGTTAGATCTCGCCTTTCTTTAACGAGTAGAAGTTTGGGTTCATTATAGACTTACCTGCTGGTCAACGTACCAGCTTCGATGAGTGCCTCGTTTCTCGGCCTCGGTGCTCCGCTGGTGCACTTGGAAATGCCAATCCATATGAGCCGTCTTCTTCCTTCTCCCCTCTTCATCAGTCCTAAATCGCCTGCCGCACTGCGTACAAGGCGGTCCTAGATCATCGTATAACGCAGCAATGGACTCCGGGCGAAATCTACGTCATGTCATGTCAGTAAATGTATCGTAATCAAAAGATGAAAAGCATATGGACTGCCAACTTACTGTTTCTTTAGAGCAAAGTCTAGTCCGGTAGAGCTAGCCGGGCTATCTGCACTGGACCGTCCTGAGTCTGGCTTATGGGCTGCCAGTAGGCTCGCAATGCTCGCCGGTAAGCCTGAAGCGAATAGAGAAGGCGGCAGTACGGGGGGAACTGGTGGCTGGCTGGGAGCTGGGACATTTGTTGGTGTCGAAGGGGGTAGCATACCCGCCGCTCGAAGCTGATCTAACAGGGAAGAGGCATTCGAGGTTGGAGCCGCGGCCATGGGTGGTGGTGCTGCCGCTGCCTTGGGTGGCTCGTTATAATTCATCTGCGGTGACCGTATAGGGACGCCAACAAACGGAGGTGTGGGCGTCGAGTTGTTGTGCTGAGAGTTGCCCGACTGCATACTTAGCAAGGCCGCCATCGCCCCTTTCCCGAGCAATGAATCAAGAGTCAGCGGCGCAGCGGGCTGGGCCGCCGGCACGGGTGACGGAGTTACAGAGGTAGAGGGAGGATGCACAGGAAGCGCCATAGACGGCGGCGCCACTGGTGTTGGGATAGGGGTAGAGTTTGCAGAGCTATGGCCAAGAGTGGCCCTTATTGTCACGGCAGCAAGTTCTGTTACTTTGTTTTTAATGAGCTCAAGCTGGTCTGGTGGCAGATTGGAGTGCTGTACAACACTCTGGAGGTCCAACAGAGCCTTTAACCTGCTCTGTGCTCCGCTATCATGCGGGTTCTGCGAGAACTCGGCCCTCATTGCAACAATCAAGTTTTGAATGTCACTGCTCAAGGTCTCTACGCTAATTCCAGACGGCAGAGGCAGTCCTGAGCCGTACGGTCCTTGGGCGACTTGGGGGAAGGGAGCTGGGTTCGAGTTGTAAGGAGTCGAATTTGATGCAGGGGGGTAAGGAGCAGGCTATATACAGACATGGTCAGAATGAATGCCCAACAAGAGAGGAACACTGTTCAAAGTAACCAAACTCACCTGTTGTCCCGGATAGCCAGCGACTGGCTCGCCGGGATGCCCGCCGTTGGCAAACGGATGAGGCTGTGGTGGAAAATTCCCAGCCGGGCCAGGATATCCGCGCATTCCCGGCGGCGTCGGTGTATTCCTATTAGGGAACATTGCTGATCGAGGTCGACCTGGTATAGCGCCCTGTGCCTGTTGAGGCATGCTTGCTGCTCGGGCCTTCATAAGAGCATTCTCAATCGGCCGCACCAGCTCATGTGAAAAGACAGGTCGTGTGTCCATTGATCCAGGAACGGGATCCTTCCATGTTTTGAGCATCTCCTCCATCTTTCTGCGCACGCCATGATCGACAACCGAATATGACTCCATGAATATCTTGAAGAGAGTGCGACCAAAATAGAGCGTATATGGAGTGCCAACATTCTTGACAATTGAATCCATTACATATAGGGCAGGCAGTTTCTTATTCGGTGGTGCCTAGTTACGAATAAGCATATGAGCATCCAACAAGTGAATAGAAAAGGGGATATTGATTCAGTCAAAGGGTAATAGGGGGGGGTTCCATTGTGTCAAGCAATTCATCTCCCCCAAACGAATATTTAAAAGAAAAGGAGCTAGTATCCTACCTTTAGAATGTGCTGCTGCAGAACCTCTGCGATAGCCAGAGCATGCTCTGTGTTCTCTCTGGCAATTACTGTCAAGTTGCTGATCTCAAAACGCATATTAGAGGACAGATCCTCGAGGGCAAGGCGGTAATCCTCCGCAACCTCATCGCCATCAGATGACATTTTGAATTGTTCTGTCGATGGCTCAAATTATATCTTTATAAGGGAAGAAAAAATAGAGGCGTCGACAGTCAGATATGGCCAGGATAATAAAAAACGAGCAATGATTTTTGCTCAAGATCCCAAAGACATAAACAAACAAACAAAAGAAACGTCTCCGCCGCTTTGAGTAGATAGGAAGCTAAAATTCGTACGGGCAACGAACGAAAAGGAATCAGACACTATGACCGCACGTTTCAAGAAGAGGCGAAGTATATTCCAAGAGATGCTTTTCCTGGCCTTCACCGTCCTCAATAACTCTAAATTCAGCCACCAAGCTATCCGTATTGCCTTGCAAGCCCTCTTCAGCGTTCCTCTTGACGCCACCCAGATAACTCGCTGCGATATTCAAACACTATACCCGCAGGCACGCCTACGCTAGAATGACCGCCTGTGGTCTGTGCCGCGTATGTGGGATGTATTGTGGGAACAGCTACTTCAATTATCGCCTCGAATGCCGCGTCGTCGTCAGAATGGACAGGATTCGGTTTCGCTTCAAGGCAAAGGACGTTGGGAATAGAAAGGGGAGCAAGGGCTAGTCGGCTCGCTAGAAAAGAAAAAAGGTTCGAAAACCGTAGACGCGCTCCCTCCTAAAGGAAGAAACTCTACACCGTCGAGATGAGCCGCTTCAAGTCGCCAGAGATGACATTGAGAAAGGGAAAATGAGATGCGTTGAAACGGCAAACAAAGCAGCTGGTTAGAGTTCGATGCTAATTGACACTATCACGTGATATATAGGCTTATCATGGTATCAAATGCCGCACGGGCCACTTGGGAGCGACGATTCGGTAAAGCCAAAAGCAGTTCGGGGTAGATAGCATGTGAATAGATGTAATAGATGGGACAAAATCGGATTCAGATAGAACTTGGACAGGTCGGTTCATCATTTACGGGAGAGCAGTCAATTACAAAGCCTTTGCCTTTTGTGAAGATTTTCTTGGCTCACGTGCCTAAGACACTGGGCTTGAGCCATCTGATATGCTTACATAAGAATACACGTATTCACGTGAAGATGAAGCTCGCATCATGACTGGGGGTATGTTCGCTGTTCATTGTTGGTTTTTGCATAGAATCATTGCAAGAGCACTATAAAGAAAATTTAAAAACGAAGAAATCAAAAGGCAATTCCCTGCCCACTTTGGGGTATTCCGTTATTATGAAAGCTGCACTTGTTCCAATCCTCAACGCCCCTGATCCAACCAATCCATCCGTCTCGGCCATGCGAGTGTCGTCTTTTTTTAATATATTTTCTCCTTTAATATTCTTTTCTGTCACACAAGACAGATACTTCAAGTTGAGAAGCTGTCCAGCGATATCAAAAGCGAGACATGTTGGCCTCAGAGTATCGACTGCTGCGGCTGCTGCGGCTGTTCATCGGGTGCAAAGCCGTATCAGGACGCTTCAGGCCCGGAATAATGGGACTGTCGCTCTGTGCTTCGACATCGTGGACGTGGTGAGTGATGATGTAGGGCGGGCGACTTTGGGCCTGGCTATTCATGTATTCTTCGTCCTTTTCGCTTTTCCAGAACATGAATTTGCTCTTCGTCTTCTCGTTTCGGATGGAGTTTGACCTGCTGCTGCCGTCGTACTCGGAGTATTGGCGCTGAGACCGCGCCAGCGAGCCGTTTGCCCGAATATCGCGAGACGTGATGCCCTCTTTTCTATCGCACCAGATGAATGAACAGACAAAATTGAGAAAGCCGAAAATAAAGGACAGGATGCCCGCAGCGAGCACCAGCGAAGAGAGTGCAGAGGACATGTCCAAGTCGTGGTTAAGCATTCCCAAGAGATTGCAACCGATGATAATCATGCCGATACCCAGCCAACTAAGCCCGTGGTGGTCGGACAGGACAGGCCACATGCGACGAAGGTAAATCTTGATGAATTCCATAAACGCTAGCTCTGAGACGACGAGCAAAGAGCAGAAGACCGAGACGAAAAAGAGAGTGAAGCACTCAAAGATAAAGTACGGCTTGCTCTTCTGGACGTTGATGATGAGAATCCAGCAAGCAGCTCCGGCAGTCAAGAGAGTGATGACGGTAGCGACTCGGAGGGCCTGGAGAATAACCAATCCAGCACCTCGAAGCGCCGGCGAGTTCATGAAGCCGGCCATGACTAATGTTTATCTAAAGAAAATGCAAAATTGCAGAATGAATGGTATAGATGATCGTAGGTTGAATATACTGGTAAGCGTCTTGAAATCAAGCACTGTTCGCTAGTGAATGATCGTGATATCGAAAAGGAAAGTATTCTATAGGTAGACCCAGATAATGCTTTCGAATCCAGTGAATCTTAGCAATAGAAGAAATTCAGTCGATGCAGAGAATGTGAGGGAACCAGCCCAGTGGCGATGAAGATGAAGATGACGAAGGGTACGTAAAAAAGAGAGAAGAAGAGAAGCGGCAGGATGAAAGAAAGCGAGAGCTGCTGTTCAACGACTGGGAAGCAACTCCAATGCCGTTCAATAAACAATTGTTAAAAAAAGACAATAGGAAAGGAAAAAATGACAGACGACAATAGGAAAAAAAAAATTACGCTGAGAGGGGAAAGCGGGTGGCAATCTGAGGAGAGGCTCAGCAACTTCTTTAATAAGGAGCATAAACTACGATCCCACCACTGTTTGCCGCCCAAATCAAAGGCAAAAACCCTTGCAGCTGAAACGAACAGTGGCTAGCAAAAGCAGCGCTCTTCCGATACACGGCCAGTTCTCACGGGGGGGAAACATGCAGCGTGTGCTCATTCACAGCATGCGCCAAACTTTTCTTTTCGGGCAGCCTCCAAGGCCAATCGTTTGCACAAGACCATTTTCAGCAGACCAGATGCCAAAATAGACACGGGCCAATTTAGCCGCGCCGAGAGCAGCTTGTTTCATGAGCAAAATCTGGTCTCAATGGATGGCCGCGCTTGCGCCAGACATCGCAGCAGCTGAAGCTCAAAAGAGCTCCTGATCCAGACCCTGTCAGAAGAAGCAGCCAAGCTAAAAGTCTGGCGCAGAGTAGCATCGGCTCATGTTGAGATGATGCTGTCGTTTGATCCAGGCCAATAGAGCTGCGGCGGCAAACGGCCTAGAAAACGGGCCATGAGTTGAGAGTCTTTGATTCGATCTCAAGGCCGGGATTGTGAGGAGGATTGATTGGCTGTGAAGGCGCATGTAAGTGTTTCAGCGAAGCGTTGGAGAGATGCGCCGGCGCGCTACTGCGGGGAGGTACGCTCTACTGTTGCTGTAAGCCAGAATGATAGGCCGCACAAGTACAGGTACATTACTGCTATTATTGCGAGATTGACAACAAGAACGGCCAAAAAGAAATAATTTGCTCTACGCACAGTCGTTCGTAGGGAAAAATTAGCTAAATTAAGCTTCTACTGCGCTTTTACTAGTCCTGTACCAACGGCTGCATTATAATATCCAATGCCTCATAAACATCGAGCTCGTCGACTTTGCTGTTGACCCAAGATCCGTTCCAATCGCCAGCTGGTTATCAAACGCGGAGATTAGTTCTGACCAAAATATAAATAACCCCAAAATGCTCCGGAAGCATTTCCATTTCGTCAATGGGTGGTTTACGAGTGCGGCACAGCATTCCAGCCCAGAGGCTGTGGATGAAATTCCTCATATCCGCGCTCGGCAGTGGCTTATTAAGGCAAATGTACCTTGATAGCCGCCGAGCCTCATACCGGCTATCCGGGTCATAAAAATCCAGTACCGCTACGTATCGTCGAATGCGGAAATAGCTGCACCTCTCACTCAAAACAAGGTGAAAACATCGTCGCTTATGGGCGGAGATGAGGCCAGCTGTTCAAGGGAGAGGATATCGTAAAAAGTATCCTCTAGCGATAGTGAATATGAGAAGCTACAAAGTTTCGCCAATCTGCTAGTTGCTTATCCGCGTCCCAGCAAGCTGTGATTGGCCCTTGCGCCACGGCTTTAAAGGGCCCACGTAGACCGTTGCAAGCCAAAGCTTCACCTTTACTTCACCTCTGTCCATCTTCACCTGCGCAATTGTCCACGACGAGCAGCTTCCAACCGGCGCCATCATGACCCGCGGAAATCAACGTGAGTTGGCTCGAGCCAAAAATGCCAAGAAGGAGGCTGCCAAGGTAAGCTGAAAATCCGCATCTGAGATACTTTCTCTCGGGAGAAGGGGCAGAAAAAAAAAAAAGGCTAACGCTTCACCATAGAAAGGCGGCAACTCCAAATCTGGCTCCGAGATGGCAAAGGCCAACCTAAGTAACGCCGAGATTATGCGAGAGAAACAAGCAGAGGGTCAGTGTGCACAGCAAAACATGCTCTTCTGCCAGCTAGGCGAAAAATAACATGCAAGCTGACGAATCACTCATTGCCAACAGCCGAAAGGAAAAAGAAGGAAAAAGAAGACGCAGAGCTAAAGGCAAAAATAGCCGCGAAAATGCAGAAATAAAATCAAGACTTGGGAAAGGCGATTCAGCGATGGATATTACAATGCGATAATTCCCACTGGCAATAATGTTTACGGCGAAACTTGGCGCGACTTGCAAATTTTACAATACGGCGCAATCTTTGGGACATTTCACGTAAAATGGGGGAGGGAGGGAGAGGGATGTTTTTGAGTAGCCATGGATACACAGCGGAATTGATGTTTTCACTGCTCTCGCGATACCAGTGATTATGCGCTTGGATGAACTCGTCCCTTTCTATCTTGAGGCTGCGACTCGTAGACTGCGATGACGCCGCGACTCGATTCAGTCGCAAAGACTCCGTTATATGTAAGTCGAAAGCTCGTATCGTGAAACTGGTGGTTCTTTCCACCGCGGCGATCGGCACTGTAAACCCACAATTGAGCAGTAGACGTCTGGAATTAGGCGGATATCTCGACGTCGTTGCTGGACATCTTCGGTCGATATCTACCTATTCTAGAAGTTTTCAGTTACTTTATAATCGAAAACCAATATCCAATATGCTCATCTGCAGCAAAAGTAGATGTGTAGGGGAAGTCATATATAGATCAAAGTCGGATATAGATCCATCTTCGATACTAAACACTCTCGCGCAACAACCAAGGCTGGGCATCAATATGAGACCGTATGAAAACATTAGGGTACTACATGACGTGCTTTTATTTTCAATCTTACTTGAATTTCCAAATCACATGAGTAAAGTACTGAAGCAATTCTATGTATTGTTTTCAATTCCAAGGCCCGAATTCTAGGGTAGCAAATAATACATTTAGGCGCTCAGCCGAGAGCTAGACGTTACTTATTATAAACGAGCGTTGATTCGCTAAACATAAACATACCCACTTTAATTTGTTAACACCGTCATCTTTCTGCAGCCTCGCCAGCTTGCCGCCTCCAATCTCACAGCCTCGTCTTCCCTGGCCACCTGGCTCTTTCTCCCCGGTCACTGACCTTTTGTCGAGCGGTGCGGTCTTCACAATGGCCATCTCTTGGGATTCGTAAGTAGCAAGAAACGCCATGGATTATCGACCGTGCTAACAGCTCCTCGCAGCATCCGCGCCTTTGTCCTCTTCTTTGGGCCCATGCTACTGCCCAAAGCCATTTCCTACTATCGAAGTGTCCGATCTGGTGCGCGACGACATGGCCTTTCCGTGCAGCCTGTTCCAACAACGATCCGCATAGCGATTTTTATGCTCTCATTCTTTGCGTTCTTGCTCGTTGTCAAGACATTGCCCTTCTTTTCGCCCGAAAACGTCTTCACCAAGACGCAGAGCCGACTGCAGATACCCGTCGACGTGCTATTCAACCGCATCTCAGCCGTGCGGCCGAACAACGTCTACACCGAATGGGATCACGTCTTGAGGTCCAAATTCGTCAACCAGGAAAGCCGCCTGTTATACTTCCAGTTTGGCCCGGAAGTACTGGCCGAATGCCTCTTCTGCAGCGCTGACGAGCCGAGGAGCTACTTCTACTATGCCCTCCCCGCGATTCTGTGGCCGCACATTGCAAACTTGACTGCGCTCGCAATCGTGACGAGTCCTTCGGTGACGGGCAAATATGGCTCTCAGTGGCGGTCGCTGGCGACGATTGTGTCTGCGGTTCTGGCCGGCCTGGAGGTGTATTTCGTGCACTCTTATAACCATCAAGCGAATTCGCGGGCGCTGCGTCTTAGCGATATAGATTTCTTCTTCTGGACGATGCGCAACTATAGATTCGTCGCCCTGGCAGCTCTTGATGCTGTCGTTGCATTTGCTTTATATCTGTCAGCTACAAACCGCGCATTTGTTCAGCCCCCGTCACCGGCGGAACGAATTGAGCTTGTCAACAGGGCGCTCGTCACTGCCAAGAGCAAGATGAATGCGTCTGGGATTGTCAAGAACACAATCATGCGTGACGAAGATTTGCGATCCCGCTCGCAAGGCTACTGGCAGCACGAAGTTCGACTCATGGGAGAAGTGATGGAGGAGCGAGAAGTCATTGATGGCGTGAATGACGCCCTTAGCAACAGGATTGATATCCAAAACATCACCCGGGACGCAGAAACATATACGCAGGGCGTTCTACGACAGCAAGAATAGATTGGTTTAGCATGCTAGATAGATTGGATACATGTATATATTTTCATTAAAGCACGGCATTGCTGCTGAAGCATCGTGTCAGGGTTGAAATTAAATTCTGCTCTAGAATATCTATCATTTCTAACAATACTAACTAAGACCTTGAATCCGGGCGCCCTATCGTAACACCGGCGCCTGTCGCGACACTGCTTGCGCTGCCTTTTCTTGACGGACCGTCGCTGGTTCCCTCTTGTGCACTACGCTCTAGGAAGCCAGCCCAAAGCTCAGCCAGGGATTCTCGGTCTCTTGCAGATGAGGGCTCAGAGAATATATCTGCGCTAAGTGATGGCGAGCTGGGCGTGCGTTGGAAGGGAGAGAGGGGAAGACGCAATGTGCTTCCACCTCCTGGTCGAGCAAGGCCAGCCTGTTCCCGCTGCTCGTCGGTCCAGTTGAGATAGCCAGCCATGACTTGCAAGACTTGAAAACGTTTGGCATCGCCCCGGTCCAGTGTGAGGAAATGAAGTAGATGGTTGGTGACAACTTGTCTGTAGGAAAAATTATGTTAGCATTGCTTCCTAAATTTGACCAAAGTCCTTGTACTTGCCTGTCAACGTTGTCTTCCGGCTTCGTCTTCTTCAGATAGCGCAGAGCCTTGGTGAGGTGGTCATTGAGCACAATAGCCTCGTGCCGCAGCTTTCCGATGAGAAGGTTCTTTTCCTTGACCTCCTTTTCGAATGGAGACGTGCGCTCGAGCTCTTTTACAAGCTCGTCCTTGGCCTCCTGTGCCTCTGTAGCCTTTGCGACAGCTTCGCGCACCAATTTCTTCTGCTCCTGGAGTTGTGCTTCACTGGTTTCGACCAAATCGCGAAGCTCCTTCTTTCGAGCATCCTGGATCTCTCGCAGAGCGTTCTGGAGATTGTCGATTAGTGTCGCCTGGCTGTCGCGCTCCGAGGTGGCAGCCTCGTATCCTTCTCTTAGACCAGCAATTTCCTCTTCCAGTTCGCTGATTTTGTCTCCCAGATTCTCCTTGATAGAACGCTCTTCCATGGCAATGACCTCCCATTCGCCCATGGCGTTGGAAGTTGTCTCCATCTCCTCTTTGAGGTGCTGGATCGACTTGATGAGCTCTTCTCTCTCTTTCCCCCAATTGTTTGCAGACAGGTTATTGCGGCTGCGGAGAGTAGTCAGCTCCCGCGTAGCATCCTGGAGCTCTTCCTTGAGTTTGGCTATTTCTCCGCTGGACGAATCTGCCGAGTTTCGGAGTTCATCGAGTTCTGCGTTGAGCTCTTCAATGTGCTCTCTCGCCTCGTCCAGCTCGGCCTTGTCGCGCTTAAGCCTGTCGCTCAGGGTTTCTTTAATCTTCTCGACTCGTCCTAGCAGCGTCTGATATTGCTCTTCCGCAGTTTCTCTCGCGGCATTGCTGTCTTCCAGTTCTGACTGCAGCTGCGAGATTTCGGACTGGTGATTTTCTTGGATGCTCTCTAGCTGCTTGCGCAATTGTTCGACCTCGACCCGGAGAGCCTCTCGCTCCTTGCCCATGGCTTCCAGTTTCGCTGATGTATCGGAATCGCCATCGTGGTTCTGCACAGCGGGCTCGGTATGCTCGTGATTTGAAGGTTCTACTGCGTGCCCGTTGCTCTCGGCTTTGGGTTCCTCTGAGTGATCGGTGGTGCTCGGTATTTCCTGGCGGAGTGGGTTAACAGAAGCTCTATCGGACGTGGAAATCTCGACATAGACTAACAGCAGTCGTTGGAGTATCTGGCTCGTCGTCTACTTCGTCCTTGTCGACCTTGACATCGCCGTTGCTCGGCGGGGCTGCTTCTTTGGTCTTGTTCGCATTCTTCTTCTTCTTGTTGCTCTTCTTCTTTGCCGCTGCCGCATCCGCCAGCTTTAGCACGCAAAATCCCGCCAGTTCGCCATCATGGAAGGAAGCAATTCACTAACCTGGACTGGACGTGAGGCTGGGCTCTGTGGCCGCGGTCGAGGACATGGTAGGCAGTTGTCAAAGAGATGTCATGCGATGGCTCTGCACGAGTTGCGAGTCCTGGCGCAAGGTCTCCGTACGAGGATCTGGCGTCTGAAAGAGGCCGCGATTGGCAAATTAGCTCGCAGGCTCGTCTGCGGCGTCCACTCCGATTCGCCTAATCGATGCTGGCGGATACGACTCGTACAAGGCTGGAGTTGGAGCTGCGAGTGCGGAACCGCCTCCCTGAAAGTGCAATTGAAACAGTGATCCAAAACTGGAGACGCAGCAAAGAGTCCAAGGTTCTGGAAGATTTCGGCGCGCGAGACAGGCGTCTTCCA
Organism: Trichoderma koningiopsis; assembly: GCA_022985005.1. NCBI lineage: Eukaryota > Fungi > Ascomycota > Sordariomycetes > Hypocreales > Hypocreaceae > Trichoderma > Trichoderma koningiopsis. The sequence goes on along the minus strand of JAJPEM010000006.1, from coordinate 1,130,177 downwards.
GAAGACAGGTGTTCGCCGAGATACGAAGGAATGGTATTAGTCCATCGCGGAATACGAGGCGCCAGTGGTGCGAATTGTCGTACGTATCCCAAAGCCGCTTCCGTCGGGCGCTTAGTCATCGGATTTTTTTTTTTGATAAGTCCTCCACTTTCGCGACGATTTTGGACTTTTTCTTCTTCTTTTTCTCATCTTACAATCATCTTCGCCATAATATTTTTGAAAGAGACCGTATATTCACGGCTTTTTCGCCAACTTGCGCGAAGTAGATCATATCGCCTTTTATAATCCCATTGCTGCTCTATTTCCCATGAGCGCAGCGGGTTCGCTTATGTGCAAACATGCTTTTTGATCACGTAGAAATTTTATTTTTATCTCAGAAAGAGTGCTGAAGATGATCAAGTCTACTTGCATTTTAATGAGCCACTGCGCCGTGATTACCCTGCCACGTATGAAATCAATATAAACATAGCGAAAACACCAAATCCACGCGATTAAATTAAGCCTTGGCCTTCTTGGTCTTGGTCGACCGGGGCGTCTTAGGCTTGGCCGCGGCCTTCTTCACCGGCGTAGCTTTTGTTGAAGGCTTCTCTTCAGCCTCTGCTTCCTCAGTCTCCTCGGCCGGCTTCTCCTCAGCCGCTGCTTCAGGAGCAGCCTCAATCGCTTTGGTCTCTTCTCTATTCTCGATGGCGGCGGGTGCGGGTGCTGGGACGTCTTTCAGGGCCGGGGCCTCATAAGAGTATCCCAGCGCCTGTAGCTTGGCGGCCTTCTTTGCGCGGTTGTTTCGCTCTCTTGCGACCTTGCCTTCCCAGGTCGACTCGGTCTGAGGCTTCGTCAACTGCAGGCCGGCCATCTTGTTCCATGGCACCTTCTTAAATCTCCTGTTTGCTCCCTTGAACAAGTCTTCGTGGACCTGGTCTTTGGAGAGAATCTTGCACTTCAAAATGTGTCCGAAAAGAAGATAGTTGTCCATGGTCTTTGCGACGATCTCGGCGGTGCTGGCCTCGGCAAACTCAACAAAGGCAAAGTGCTTGCTGGCACCGGTCTTCTTGTTGCGCGAGAGGCGTAGTCGTGAGATGGGGCCGAACTGAGACAGGTACTGCTTCATTTCGAACTCGTAGAAACCGTGGGGTATCCGTCCAATGTAGACAACGCCGGGCTCCTCCTTTGAAGCCTTGATCGATTTCTGGACGTTTTTCGAGACATTGGGAATCTTGCCGACATCCTGTCCGGGCTGGAACTCTTCCTGAGCAACAGCGTTCTCCTCTTCGGGGTCAATGTTGACGGCCAGAACCTGGAGGTTGTCTTCGCCCTCTTGGCCTTCGGAATCGGAATCATCATCCATCTCAATAACATCCTCCTTCTCCTCCACCTTCTCCGCCTTCTTCTCCGCCTTCTTCTCTTCCTTCAATTCCTCCTTCTTCTCTTCCTTGGCCTTGGGCTTTGGGGATTTGGTCGACTTGGCCTCGGTTTCAGACTTTTTGCTGGCTTTTTGCTTCTTTGCGGCGACAGGCGAAGCTACTTCGGCGGCTGCTATTGAAATTGTTAAAATCAGATTCTTTGCAGAAGCTCAATGCAAAGAAGCAGTCGTACCCTTTCTCTTTCCCTTGGGAGTCGCCTTTTCCACAGGCTTTGCGGCCTCATTCTTGGGCGATGCAACTACTTCGAATTAGCAATTGCAAAGATAAGTCCATCAATATTCTTACCCTTTCGGTTGCGAAGTTCTCGAGGCATTTTGATTGGTATTGCTTAATGATATCTGGATACAATGTGGCCGAGACGTCGCAAATGGCCTTGGTAAAAAAAATTACTGGAAAATTTACGATTCTGCCGTTTTTACAGAGCGGTGAGGCTGCTGAAGGCACGCGATTGGTGGGTCTAAGTATCACTAGCAGCGACCATGCCCGCTGAGCTCTATCGATAGCAGCCGATGGCGGGCGCTATAACGCTTCGTACCTCATAGCAGGGTAGTGTCTCAATCAGAACAAAATTGCGAATTGCCATTTACCTCATTCGCCTGCTCTATCTTGCGCATATTTTTCTCAATTTTGTCATTGATTTCAACTACTGAAGAACTTTGGACTGCTTTTTAAATCAGAGGTTGAAAATAACATTGCTTCTGCAGTACTTCTGCGCCTTGAACTCATTCCTTCCACCAACCTCTTCGTAATAACGACCTTCGTTTTCGTCACGATGAACATTGATGAATCTGATCCTCAGCACGAAGAAGTATGGGACGACTCGCTTCTTATCGACTCCTGGAACCAGGCTCTGCAGGAATACAAGGTAAAGCAGATCTCTCATCCATGCAGAGTATCAGAGAGATCGCCGTCTTAACGAGTAATAGAAGTACCACAGCATACATGCGAAAGGCGGCAGCATTCGAGATATAGAACAAGCTGAGGCTGGCTCATCCAAGTCTGTCTTGCCACTCGAAATCTAGCTGAGCCATTATCGATATCATTACTAACATCCGATGCAGAGTAGGTGAAGCTCTCCTCTCAGGAGGGTTGGCCAATGAGCAGTCGACTGGGACACAAAAAGAGCACGAGGAACCACCTAGCAAAGATGTAGCAGCAGACAATGTGCGTGTCGAAATATTGCCTAAATTGATGACCATTTTCAGGGTTCTAGGAACTCATAGCTTACAAACACCTCATCACAGACTGAAGAGCAGAGCAAGCAGCCCGGTCACAACTCCAACTCCATACCACCCGCCTTCCCGTCTCAGGCAATACTCGGGACAGGTGAGTAAACGTGCGCAAGGCGCAACCCTTGCAATTCCACTTGGAGATGACGCACTGACGCTGGGGAAACTTCCGAGATACGATTGTCAGTGCGCGACGATAACCTGAAGAAGCTCCTCATGTCTTGGTACTACGCCGGCTACTACACTGGCCTATTTGAGGGACAGCAGCAAGCACAGCAGCAGCAACAGCCCGGATCTCAGTGAGTGACGCTGGACCCATCAGCCTCGACTAAATTGATCGCGGGGAGAGGAAGGCTGCGCCACAGGTAAAAAGGTGGAAAATGGCGTGGAAGCCCTGCGACCGCTCACGTTTTATTCCCCTGCTAGCACAATGGCCGAAGCGACTCCAGGCCCCGCGTCTTTATCATAACGCCAGGGGAGCAGCAGCATGTCGGTGCAGTTCTACTGTAATTTATCGCGACGCATGGGCGCCTTGCCAAGACTACTGATTTCAGACACGCGTCGAGCTGACAGTTATCTGTTGATAATTTGTTTCACATACTACTGCGAAGTAGCGGCTGCACTTGCGAGGCAAACGGATCACCGGCCACTAGAATTACACGATTGTGTTTGATGTTACTGCTATCGGGAACTGCCTTTCGCTTTCATAGCTGACCACTGGATTCTTCCAATGTACAAGTCCGATAGTGCTGCCCAGCTCCTTTTTTTTTTTTTTTTCATTGCTTCTCTCCGTCTTCTCTTCTCTCTTTTGTTTTCCTTCATTTGTGACCGGGCTCCCGTTTAATTACTCTTCCTGCTGTTTTTGCGGAACCCTGAGGCTACCCCTGCGACGCACTGCCGCTACTGGGCTCCCGGCACTAGGTTCCAGACTCTGCACGTTTTTCTCTCGCTGTCAGTTTGGTAGCGAGAAAGTCTTTAAATTGAAGGAGATGATCGCTTGGTCGCGTTTCGATAGATCCGGTGAGGCAACCTTAGCTGCGAAAACTAGGACCCGGAACTGCGAAAGCGACAAGCGATTGATGAGAAATGCGCTACAGCGGCCCATCTGGATGCCGTGTTTCATCCTCCACAATAGCTGTTTGAGGCCCCTTGGTGACTAGCCGGGCCGCCAGTGCTTGACGATTTTCTGGCTCCAGCCCCTGATGGCTGCTAGTCTATACCATTCTCAGCGGTAATTTGAAGCCTGGGGCCTCCGGTATTGATCTAGCCGCCCAAGCTTGCGTCTCTACTCCGGCGTTTACGTCTTCGCCAAGGGACGCTTCTAGGCCTGCAACAAGGCATTACCAGCATGAAATTAACACTGCACGCGATATTGCGAAGAGAATTACTAAGCCAAGGCCGTACAATCAAATATATTGAACGGCCAAATTGTGCTTTAGACTGTGTTCAGCAAGTCTAGATTGCGGCGCCTTCCACGATGCTTGTCCACTAATTTGCTTCCCGAGTCTGTGATACAAGGATTGAACGTGGCGAACCGATGGCAGTTGCAGCTGATTCCACGATAAAAAAAAAAAAAGCTCCAACAAAGTTACCTTTATGCCTCTTAAGAAACATGCGGCCTTGGTGTATATGCATGGCCCTAGCCGCTGGACCGGGGTTGTTGGCTGGACCACGCCAAAACATCGCCAAACGCTACTCGAGACAATCCTGTTACAGGTTTCTCCTTGAACCCCTGCAAACCACCAAATCCGCAAAGAAGGACGGAGCACTACTGATTCGGATGCATTAAGCCCCGGAATAACGCTCTCTAGCTTAGAAACGGGGGGCTCAAGGGCCTGGACTAATTAGGAAGACATGACTGGCGTTGCTGCAAGGCAAGGCCTTTGGGGAGATATAATGTCTAGCCTTCCCCGAGTCGAAGAAACATCTTCTCGTTTCTCCCTCATCGCTAATTGTTTCGGCAGTTGTCCTTTTCCCTCTTTTTTCTTGTTTCCTTTCCATTCGCTTCACGAGCAGGCCCTCGCTATACCAGCCTTTACAGACAAAATAACAACTTGATTGATTCAAGTTTACAGCCCCCCCTTTTACGAGTATAAAGTCAGATTTTCAATAATTCTACAAATACCGTCAAGATGAAGTTTGGTTCATTGTTAGCTTTGGCCACCGCGCCCCTGGCTATTGCCACCAAGGTCCAGAATGCCTACCCGGACAACGTTGCCCGAGGAAAGGAGATCGATTTGGATGCAAAGGCTATCGCCATTGCCAATGGCGTCACCGCCGACGCCAACACCGAGATTGTCATCATCTGGGTCAACCCCGGTAGCGGTGCGGCTACCACCACCATCAACCAGAAGGTTACCGTGACCCAGACCGTGACCGTTGGAGGACAGACATCGACTGCTGTCGCTCCCGGTGCGACACACACCGTCACCGTTGGAGGAGCTGCTGGCCTTGCATACTCTCCTTCTCAGCTCGACAACATCCCTATTGGCGATACCGTCGTTTTCGAGTTCCAGTCCAAGAACCACACTGTCACCCAGTCTGCCTTCAACACTCCTTGCAAGAAGCTTGAAGGTGGTATGGACTCTGGTTTCCAGCCCAACCCCAACAACACCATCTCTCCCCCTCCCCAGGTCGCTATGCAGGTTATGGTCTCTACTCCTCTGTGTAAGTCTCTTTCAAGATATATGACGGCTGGAAATACAAAAACTAACGCGCTCTCCAGGGTTCTACTGCCGACAGGCTGGCCACTGCGGTCAGGGTATGGTTTTCTCCATCAACCCTACCGCTGCCAAGACCCAGGCCATGTTCCAACAGATGGCCATTGCTCAGAACGGCACTGGCTCTGCTACTCCCATCACCGGTGGAAGCGGCGCTCCTGCTCCTCCCCCTGCTGCTCCTCCCGCCGCATCATCCGCTCCCGCTGCCGCCGCTCCTCCTCCCGCTGCCAGCTCCGGCACTGTCTCCACTGGATCGGGCAATGTCAATGCTGACGGAAGCTGCTCCTGCACATGCCAGTGCGCTCCCGGTAGCTTCCCCGTGAACGCTGCCCAGGGTGTTGGCGCTCATGGTGGCTTCGGTGGTAAGTCTGATCTAAACATTTCCTCTCTTATAAGTAACCTAAATACTAATTGGACATTGCAGGCTCTCTCCCCATGATGGGCTCTATCGCATAAGCAGATTAATACGACTGTTAATGAGGGGAAAGGTGGTTTGAAGGTGTTTTATAAAAAAAGGATTATTTGTAGATCTGACTCATTTCTTCTTACTTGTACTCATGGAGGCTGCCCTAAGGGCCTGACTCCTTTTTCTTCACTTGAAGGTTTTGAAATCATATGACTGGATCGTATACATTTTATTTGCGACTTAATGAATATTTTTCGACTCCGCCTTATGGTTTCTGTGAAAATGAATAGTTGCCTGCTTTTATTTGTAAATCTATGTAAAAGCAACCGTTTGCAATGTCAAACATTTTGTTCCAGAATACGTTATTGTTACATCCTAATACTTGTTCAAAGAATGATATCTGACAAGAGATCACTTTTGTACATGGGTTATATAAGCATCTGGACTTTGAGCTATTTGGTGGATAGGTCGACCAAGATGACTCTATTTGGGGACTCTCTTAGATGTATCATGTTTCTTTCATTTACTCGAGCAACAAACGTATGTCATCATAGCATTATCATTATTCTCCTCCTCTACGCCTATTCAAAATTCTCGACATGCATATAAATTCCAGACAATTTACTTCCTTTGTCAACAGCCAAATCATCACTCACTTTTACCACCGCCGCTCTTACTGCAACCGATAATCCCAATGGACCACAAACCGCAACGGCCGTCTCTCCCTGCGCCTGGAGTACTCGTCTCTCTAATAGATTCCTAAACGTAGGCCGTCCAACTTGTACCTCGGCATACGGAAGATCTGCGTCTGAAGATCCACCATTCTGTGACCTGGGTGATTGCAGCGTGTTTCCCTCGGCTTCTTTCTCTTTATCAAGATTTATTTGCTGGTCACTTTCACTGTCATTCTTCTCCACTTGTACTTGACAGCATCCACAGCCCTCTCCGCACCGGCATCCGCCAGCGGACACATCATTCGCGATATCATCATCGCATGTAATGTGGATATTGCATACGGTTTCAATGCCTGCCTCTTGAAGCATGTTGAACGCTGATTGCAACTCCTCAGAAACCCAAGATATCCAGCTGCGGCGTTTAATCACCCAAGTGAAGTGGAGAGTTCGGAGCGGAAGAGCTTTCTTGGCTTGTGCTCGCCTTGCGATATCTAAAAGAACAGACAAGGTAAAAGTCACTCCCGTCGATCCGGCAATAAGGATCAGTGTATCAAAGCAGGCGAAATCGGCATGCGGGCTTGGATACGGTCCGTCGATAAAAGCCAAATGCTCAGACTGATGGCCACCAGCTTCCGCAGCCTTGAGAAGACGTCGAGTGAAGCCACCGCAAGCGCGCAGAATGAACACCAGATCACCGTCGTGTGATGATGGGGTTGATAATATTGTTGCAGGGTGTCCGAGGACGATGTTGAACCGTGGCATGAATAAACGCACATAGGAGCTTGCTCCCCATGATTTGATCTGTCGACTGGAGAGCCGGATCTTAGTAGCGTCACCTTCAAGCACAGTCAAAGTCGCTTTGCTCGGTCGAATGTTGACCACAACAGTCCGTACGAAGCGAATTAGCTGTCCAACCAGATACAGTGCAATGCTTATGTAGATATAATTCGTAGAATAAGGCGAGGAAGTCCCGTAAAGGTGATAGACAAGGCCAATCGTAAAGCCAAAGTATGTGAGCAAATGCTGCACTACAAATATTTTGTAGGAGAAAAATCGCAAAGGTGCCAGAGATGTCAGGTTCATCCACAGTAAGATGGCATACGCTGCCATACCAGTAGGCGGACAAGCGTCAGTCTGCCACTCCATCGCCATCAGCCCGTAGATATTCCAGGCGTGGCTTTGCAAGCCGAAATGCAGCGTTGCTAGTAGCAGCAAGCCACGAGAGACCCATCGATGGTAAATGTTGAGTCGCTCAACGGATGAGTTGACAAGGAAGCCAATTAGATTCGTCTTGCTCGACGTCAGTATCAGTAGCGGCACCTGCGCGGCCCCAAGCCATCCAGCACGGATACCCAGAGCCTGGTAGTGCTGAGCGCCGGGGACGTTATTGTTGATGAACACCAGCGCTAGAATAAAGCCGAAATATGCGACAATGATGTATAAATGGCCAAGGGGAGGCACTTTGACCCATCTGGAGGCTGCGACGGGCGTGATCTGTAGATAGCTCGGTTCTCGAAGGAGGGCGGCTGCGGTAGCGAGGCTTTGGGTGAAGAAGTTTGTGGACATCGCCGGCCGTGAGCGGTTCCTCGCGCTTGCTCTGAGTCTAAGTCCAAGTCCCTGTCAATATCAAGCACTTTTCGTCGAAGTATTTTATGTGTTGCGAACACCCACCTCATCCATAGCACAGATCTCTGAGCGATGTTGCAGAGACTGGCAATGCCAATGACCACCACAACGCCATACCAGAAGTATCGCGCGTACTGGTTCCCGATAACGCCTAGAGTCGAGTCGTCGAGTATTTCCTGCAGAAAGTCGAATGCCTGTGTCTCGTTGGAAAAATCGACGCCGGTTGCATTTAGTGGTGACGAAGACGGGCTGTCACCGCCCATGTCCATGCCCGAGTCCATGGTGATGGCGATGGCGGGTTGTTGAATGGCGACCCTAGCAGATTGTACGATGTTTACCGAGCACACATGTGGAAAGCTGTTCTTTTAGTCATTCTCCCCCCTTGAAGTTAAATTAATAAACGAAATTCAAGGTGGTGGAAGGATGATGCTGCCGTACCAAACATATATCGCACCGACATATCCTTTAGCTTCATCTAACCGCCCGCATCCGTCCCTCTTTTGATAGCAAAATGATTCATAAACGGTTAGTAAATCGATGCTAATTGCTGCCCTAGTGGCTGTCTACTTGCTCAAAACTTCTCGTTCGGCATCTGAGTGCCGAAGGTGGGCAAGCAGGCAAGCCATGGCAAAAGCTTTTTTTTCTGACTAAGTTTAGGTAATTAGGCGTCCAAACTGGATTGGTAGAAAGTGGATGACTTCTAAACAAATAAGGATTCATAAATCGCTGTATTGTGAAAACTTATAATTTAAGTACTTCTTGTGATAGTATTGCGTCGCACGCCAGTAGCTGTGCGAAGCTGGGTGACGCGATATGTGCTGTGAAATTGGATGGTGCCTATTGGTTTAGCCAGTGGATACTATTTTGAGAGGTTGAGCTTCAACTTTGTCGCAACGACAACAAAATTGGTGCCCGGCGGCGTACAAATACTTTATTATAAAAGCCCGAAACTGCTAGAGTCTTGAGCTATAATACTAGTCAAAAGATGTGGATGGAGAGTATTTGAAACTTTTGTGCCTGGTGCTCCTGGGCTGAAAATACAAGCGTTTTTCATGATTCGTGTGCATAGTCGATACAGAGAGCTTTTACACAACCGTCAGGATTGAGAATTGGAGCTTCATCAAGCATTTTCTATTGAGGTTATGTGTTTTGCCTGTAAAGCTTGGCACATTAAGTTCGGATTTGTACAATGTTAGTTTCACATTATTTCGACGCGCTTACATTGAAATTGGTAAACGTGACTTACATTCGCATCTCTAGCGTAATGTTCTTACTGTTAAATCAAGCAAGGAGGCAGACAAACAGACACTGAAAATAATATATGACACTGAAAAAACTATAAGTAGTTGGTGATAAGAGAATTCTATTCGGTCATAAAAAGTAGGAGTAATAAAAGCGGAAGAAAGAAATCTAATCTAAATCTATATCTGGTGCCCCATAACTCTGAAATTCGCCACAAAGCACATGTCATCTCGCCTTATAGCAATCCTCAGTATAGTCTTATTATACAAGCCTGGAATTCAACTTCACTCGGCAGTCTTTCCCCATTTCGCTTCAACCTCCTCCTTATCTCCATCTCCGGGAAGCGCAACTTTGCTGCTCCGCGTGAGCCCCCGATACTTTTCTTCATCAACCTTACCCAGCGTGCTCTCCGATACCTTCCCATCCCCAAATCCGTAGAGCTCTTGGAAACACATGAAGATTGGTCTCAAGCGGTCCGGGTTAACTCGATTGGGATGCCCTGGCATTCGAAGGTGGTCTAGAATGTGGGTTCGGAGAACCTTGAGCTCAATAGCGATAACCACTCCCTGGAGATCAGGAAAGTCTTCCATCAATGTATGGCTTTTAGCCAGCTCGCATTCCATCTGAACAGGGCACTCTTGAATTCGTGCTGGGCGAACAAGGTCAGATGGTTGTGCGGTGAGTTCAGCCGTTGTCCATTTGTCTTTAACATAGCGATAGTTTCTCTCGAGTTTTGAAGCTGAGACAACCTTGGAGCCAGTTGTAGTAGCCAATAGGTTGATGTGGCGAGCCATGGTGTCATCTGGGAGATTCACCACGCATTGGCCTGTTCTGAGGATATTCTGTGGCGTTTTACTCTCAGATGAGAATCCGAGAATACAACGATGACCAAGCCAAAAAACCGACGAAATGGCACAAATGTTGTCCGGCCCGTCCTCATTTTCAGAGGTAATAAGCACAACTGGGGTTCCATAATAAAGGATCGAAGGAGAGATGATTGAGTGGGCCATTGTGATAGCGGATGAGATGGTGGTAGAAGTAAAAGAAGCAGTCGGATGCAATTAGCTTTGGAAGCTGAATGCGAGTAATGCTGAATCTGATTGCGAGTAATGTTGCAGCTGTAGTGTTGTTACTTAGAAGATAGAGAACCGTAAGCAGGCGGCAAAGGAAGGTTTATATCTTGACTCAGTCGCGCTGGGAATGATAATGAATAAAGTCGCAATAGTGGGAACTTGGGCTAAACTTTGCATTGGAAGACTTGCGTATCTGGCAATACGCCATTTCCGCGGAAAAGAAGGTCGAAATACATGGGACAATAGCAAAGGCAACATTGCGGTTGAAGCTGATGATAGTTTAGCTACTGGCTTGAGTGGCCATATCGACAGCAACATCTCCATCCGGAGCTAATCCTTCGACGGCGCCACAAAGGCTTGTTCCCGAAACAAGCGTTCCCCTACTAGTTGCTGCCGATATCACTGACAGCCCCCGCTATTGATTTTCACCCGCATATATCCAGAGCAACGTTTTCCGTAGCAACGCAGTTGTTCAAGTCGTATCAGGCAGCACTTATGTCCACTTTAATCGGCTGCATGACTCATTCTGCCATTTTTCTTTGGTCAATGCATGTTTACCTGCCAGGGGACACAAATACTAACATTTCTCTAAATATAAGCATGTCTGAACGATAGATTGAGACTTGCAACCACCGGCAAGCATTATGCACTTTATCTTTTTGTATCTCCGAAGAGCCACGTGAGAGATTGCTCTAGCGATTTCCGTACGACCAAAGTCAATGGAGAATTCAGAGTTCTGTTCTGCAATCCGTTTGAGCGAATGTCTAGATAAAGTTCTACTTGGCATTTCGAGACCTTACAGTAAATTCAAAGCGACATCATTTCGCTGGCTGTTAATCAACCCTTCGCTAAGATGCTTGCGATCGCTTCATCCTCCGTCATAATTGAAACGGAGCTAACGCTGCCGCCATTTCTATATCATATACGTCGTGCACGCCTTATAGCAGGACTTCTGACATCTGTCATATTCTCTCTCTCTTTTTTTTGTGTGTGTGAAATAAATAGCCAAGCCGTCAGCCGGTTGACCCCTACCTCCAAGATGAGGCTTATTAAGTAAATCTCAATCAACCATTTTCCTGCTGGTCTCTGCAGTGGGCGCCACTTTTTTGCATTCAGGTTGTTGTATGAAATAAGAGGCGTAAAACATTATACAAGCGACGGAGCTTTCCAGTTTCTATTATTGATGCCCACGCTCGTAGATACTGCAATCATTAAATTTGGCTTTGTTCTTTAAACTTTCTCATGGCGTACAACCAGCTGGAAGAGGAGTTGAGAGATGCCAGTTCAAGCGCACAGGGCTTTTTTTTTTTTTAACTTCAAGTTACAATGCATTCTCCAGATAATGCAGCCATTTTGATACCAACTCCAGTTCAAATCTTACATCAACGTGTCCCGAGATTGAATTGGTACATATTTCCCCTCCTTCCAACATCTTGAGGCACTAGATGACGCTTGGCAAGTGTTAAGAATCTGCTTACGAGTTCAGAGCTCCTTAAATCGAGGTCCAAGCTGACTAGCTACCATAGTCACATTTAATAGGCAGCATTTGGCGAGACAGGAATAACTTTAAATCGATTCAACGTATTCCGACAATAACTGTGATCCCAGCAATCCAGATGGGTAGATTCCTCCCGGTTGATACAGAGGGCCTCCCCAATGTGAAACAGCCGTAAGAGTAAACATATATTCTCTACCATACAGGTGTGGCGAACAACTGCTCCTGTATAATAACATGTATAGACAGTGCAACAAGTAAGCCTGTCAAGACACTTACTCCGACAGTTTTGAGGCGGCGTCAGGTTTATGATCGCCCATGGGAACTACGATTATTTGATCTACAGCAGATCTTAGTTCGGCGTCAACAATCATCCGTGACCCTGAAAACATTTGCTTTTACTACAACGTCTCGCAATACCCTGCAAAGTGTAATCAAATTCTGAGCTACCTGTAGACCAAGTCTGGATCGCACCAATGCAGTTATGATCAATTGGCGAACTTAGATATGCCAAAGTTTTTGCTCGGGGCCGTTTCCAAACTTCTAGCGCTCTATCACCAGGCGAATGTCACATACGACGCCTGAAAACTAGGCTAGATCTACCAGTGCTCGGAGACGTATCTGGGGTTGCATTAAAAGGCCCTTGCTGTGATACGGTGGAATCTCCTAACATATGCGTGACTATCATGGGTTCCCAGAATCACGACTTAACATGCACTTAATTCAAAGAGTATGACTTAAAGGGACTGCCTTCGTGTTGTGGGAATTGGACGCGCAAAGTTAGAGACTAATGGCGTTGCTATAAAGCTACAGGTATACGCTACAGTATTGCGTGCCTATCGCGAAGAGATCAGTAGATAAAACGATTCAATCGTAGTAGGATTTGATATAAAAATTGTAGCAACAAATTTAGTGTCAATGTATCGTTTCTTAATGGTTGTCTCATCAAAGGGATTCAAGTGTTACTAAAATAATATCTCGATTCGCTAAGAACGAGCCTGATATCTTCCGCTCAATGAGCTCCCCATCGGCGGCCATGCTCGTCAGAAATGCAGTGCAGTGATACTATGTTTGCCACAGCTGTATCGAATCCACATACTTCCACCCTTCCGATGTGAAATATCGCCCCTTCAAATCATGGCGGGTCTGATTAGGATGGTCGTTTACGGATGTTACTAGGCTGTAGTAAATCCCAATAGTAAATGTAAAACGACTAGCAACCAAAATAGCAAATCATGCTCTCTGCTTGACCAAAGTTCGAAAAAGTATCTCCAAATGTAAACCACTGGTCACCAGTGTCTAGAATCTGGTTCTGGCAATTATAATCGGAGTATGCGTGGCAGCGAGTCGATCTAGAAATAGTTCCAGATGCTCGAATAGCATTGAAAGGATAAACAAAACAGTTGCCCCCGCAAGTGGGAACATAGTCATGATCCATCCGCTGTCCTTCGCCAAATTGGACGCATGGTGATGACGGACTACCAAAATTACAGTCTTTAGCTTGTGTAAAGCCATGAGAGATTGAAAGAATAGCAAGATAGGAGAGCTTCATTATAACGGCTATGACTTCGTTAGATATGTTCTTCCTATAGTAACGGAATACTAACTGTTGGTCAGATACGGGGTGCTGATCAGTCTGGAATGGTGATGTGCAGATTGTGGCTGTTGCAAAAGAAGAGAATGAAGGGTTTATATCAACAATTTATAGAAGTAAGCGGCGGGTAGCTCCGTCAAAACTGTCATCCCAAACAGATGTGTTATCCCAAATCCGTATCCCAATACATGAACAGCGCCCGTTCACCTTAAAGGGTGTTATACACTGCGCCCGTTACGAGAAGCTGTTGTGGAATACTCTTTTATCTCACTCTATCAGACATCCACTCAAGTGTATCATTTAATGTTACTATAGACAATGAATTCACACGGTTCATAGAACAGCATGAAGCGCCGGTGCCACTTAAGATCAAGCAATAAGCTTAAAATATATCTGACTGCTCTGCTTAGCGCTTATACAATTAGGTAGGTATAGATAGATCCACCTTCGGGAGTCAAGCACACACCCAGACATGATTTCAGGTAAATAAAGTGGAATGCCGATTACTTCTTCGGTGCTAGCCGCTACTTAAGGTAGAAGAAAAGGATAGAAATAGATATAGAGAAAATGATGCCCAAGTCTGCCTTTTGAAATTCAGGTATTTTTTGTTTGAAGGCGTACTATTATTAACCGTAATGGCAGCAGATATCTGCCGACGGCCAAACCAGCTTCCCATTTATGGAAATTTAAGATTCGAAATGATGCCCATCTTTTGTTAGTATGCTAACCAACAACTATTCCATAGTCGAACCACCTGTGCATATGTCGCCGAGGCTAACGTTGCTCGTCGTATTACTCGTCGTATTAATTAGTCACAATGAACCGAGTCGATAAAACCCTGTCTTCGAATGCTTGCTGTGATAGTAGTATGGCTGCGGTTGGGGAGTTTTCCAATGCACACAGTATGCTAAAGAGAAGTATCAGGCTATGAAGCTGAAGAGATATAACGGTCTGTCGCCTCGTCTCGAAATGCTGCCGAGTCTAGTCTCCCTTCGGAAATATATCATTCTGACGTGCACGCTCACAAATACAAGAGTTAAAAATAATATACCTATCTTCAATACTGGCTGGCCTCAGAGTGGCCGCGTGGTTCCCTTCGTCTCCGTCTGAGTGCGGCTTCAATATAGCGATATGACGCTCTGTATATGCCGCCTACTTACCCTCGTGGCAATGCTCTTCTGTATGAATTCTTATTAAGCAGAATAGAAGCTAGACCGCTGGCTGTACACGCGAGACAGTCGCAGAAAAGATGATGATACTGCGCTATCCTCTTATTTAGACAGTTAATATCGATCGATTATATACGTTGCATACTGTAACGCAAACTTAAAGGCAGCTCAAAGAAGGGGAAGAAAAACGAAAAGAAAGGGGAAGAAAAGAATCTGGGTCTACAATTTTGTCGTTCTATCATACTACATAGACTAACTCTCTGAATTTTGTGCTATGAAACGGCTAAGACGATGCTTATTGTAAACCATGAATAGCCCATCACAGGTAATAGAGCTTGCATAAAGAGCAAGATTGGTATAGAGTTCCAGTTAAAAACATACGAGAACGAATAATAACTACCGTCTACTGTGGTTGTTGCTTTACAAAGCCTTGAATTTGCCTCGCTCGCGCGAAAAGCGGCGTCGCATTTTCGGGTTGCACCATATGCCAAAGACCTTGCTCCCCAGAAGCCTGCTTTGCCTTGTCTTGCAGACGGAACCATTCCTCTGCGCTCTTGACCCTATTGGGATGTATCTCATCTAGAAGGTTATAATCAACCTTCCACAGGTTATATTTAAAAGCATTCCAGAATCCTGTAAAGTTCTGTTTGACCGTCATGGTGCTTGGGTCTTTTGGATCAGCATTCAAACCAGCTGGGAGATGACCAATCTTAGCCATCGATCCATTTTCCCAGTACTCATCTAGCGATACATCAATATATTGTGCTTGATGGCCGGTAACACGCTCAAATGCAGACGCCAACTCGTTGAAATTTGTTGGCGCAATTGCAGTTATGAGATCCATACCGTTGGCGCGCTCTGGGTTGTCAAACTGCCAACGGACGTAGTGGCCGCAATCCTCGAGACAACCCACAGGCATCTGGCCATCACCAAGGGGCACGCGCCAGGTAACAACACCGTCTTCAACCGTGGGGGCCATTGGGGTTCCAAAGTGAACGGTCATGTCCATATATGGACCAATTGTAAACAGGCTTGCGCCCATTCTATCTTTGTTGTCGATATTCTGGTACAAGATCCACTGTCCAATTCTTCCTTTTCCGTTCATATGCCCAGCGTTGAACTTGGAGTCGTAGCCACCTTGCTTGAGTGCGTAGGGAATGCTGCCATACACAAAGAATTTGATGCCCTCTTCAATGGCAATTTCGTAAGAGCGAATAGCCCAAAACATTTCAGTCTTCTCTCCGGTAATGAAGCCGTCGATGTTGACAAACGCTCCATCACAACCCCTGAAGCCGTTACGAAGAGTTTCCTCGCTGGTCAGCGTGCCTTCGAGCAGTTCCACATTGCCGAGAGCGAGGACTTCTTTGGCACGGTCGGATGTCGTATTTCGAGTCAACACTCGAACTTGATACTTCTTATCGCCAACAAGAGCTTTGACAATCGGAAACCCTTGAACTCCAGTACCTCCAATAACAAATATTTTAGAGACGTGTTGTGAGGCCATGGTGAATTGCCTAGAACGCTTGTAGAAAATAAGGGGAGCTTAATAGTTTTCGAGTGCTAGACAATTAATATTATATGACTACACATGGCCATACACGCATATATATATGTGTGAGTCTTCAACACGATAACAGGATATGTGTTAGTAGAATTGAAGTATCGAAGGCCTTTACCGATTACTGATCAGTATTTTAACTTGTCCAAAGGAATACCAGATTGGGCCTTTTTCTTTTCAACCATATGGTTTATTCAGCAATGTTGAGTAATTAAAAAAGACGCACATGTACCGGTACTTGACATTTCTCTTTTCCAATGGAGTTTGACGTGTACCTCTATTTGAAAGATACACGCGTCTCTACTACAGATTTATTGTGTTAACTAATCATTTATTATATCGTAGACGTTCAACGAAGATCGCTTTAAAGCCACCAATCCAGAGGCAGAATTTGAGTACGATACTGTCTACAGAGTCGAGAACGTTTTGAATGACATTATTAATTACAAAAAAGCCACATATCAGTTATAATTGCGGTGTATACGCAGCGCGTTGCTTTTTCAATTAGTAATGCCGGAATTCGTATGGCTTCAAATCCGTTCTAACCACACTCAATCTTTATCAATCGGCCAGAATATGAGACAGAAGAATGTACATTTTCAAAAGTAACAATGTTGAATTATTTCAATAACTGCCAATGTTTTTTTAAGAACGTTTCCTCTTTAACTAGCTTGATAGCTTCATTTCTAATTCGCTGTCAAGTCTCTCCGCTTGAGATCTATAGATAGACGCCAAGGCATGAGATTTTCCAGAAACCGGTTTGTTTTAAGATACCCGCCTATGTTAAATCTCTTGCTACTCAGTAACGAATACCAAATAGACACTGTGGGCGCTATGGTCAGCGGACTTGGTTAGCTGATGTAAAAGGATCTTTCAAGCCGATCTCGACTCTCGAGATTGTATTGCTGACCGTTCTTATCATGGCAATCCGTAGTTTGTCTTGAAGAAGAAGGCAAATCCATAATTTAATTTAATTTTTGTTGCGTTTGTAGGGAGAGAAGAGATGACAGATGTAGGGGCGGGCTATTGGACTCTACCCATCCCACAGTGAAAGCAGCATGACGGCTTCAAAATTATCCGCCACTTCATCCAAGATGAGCTAGATTTAAATGATTAGCAAGAGTAGATCAATGGTTTAGGAGTGGTTATTGAATTACATCATATACTCGACTTTCAGATTTGAAGAACAAAATATGCGAAATCAGGCGGCGATAAGACCGTCTTGTAGGACCAGAGCTCAGCGCGCATGTAGTGGCGCACCATGCAAGCTGAAAGCTGAACATTTTCCCATGCGCCTAACTTGTTTCGTTTCAATCAGACTCACCAGCGAGGATACAAGAGCTGAAAATTTATATTTTCCCACGCATCTAAATTTTAAACCTATGTCTTTTGGAGTAAAGGGTACTTGGTCTTTGCCGACACGCTAATCTTGGCTTTGCTCATTCAGCTACAATACGTGGTAGCTGACGGCTCACCTACCGAAGTCTTGACAAATGCGTTCTAACACTCAGCCAAGTATTTTGAATCTCTGATAGTCGAATGATTCTTATAGAATTGTGCTCCGTAACAACTTAAGTGATGCGTTAGGCGATGTTACGAAGTCGCAACAGATACTAGAGGTTCGTATCGGAGCCGAAACACTTAACAGGACACAATTCCTATTAAGTCTCAAAGGAAATGAGCTGTAATTATTGCATGTTTGAAAGCAATGTTGTGCCTATCAATGTTCTTACAGGCCGTTGACTTGTCCACTGATGGCGGAGTTTCAGCTTGCACAATGTCAAGCTGGGCCTTGTACCTATTGGCGGGTTTCTCGGCTTCAGCTTATAGTAAAGCCTTAGAAAGATTTTCATAATGGCCCTAAAAACTTTTCTCTCCCAGTCAAGTTATTGTTGAAAGCCATAAGTTTGATTTCCCATATGCGATCTGCATAGCGATATTATTTTTTGCGCAAGCCTATCATTCAACACGGGTGCGTTAAATTGAGTCTACAGCGGTGTTCACTATCATTCTGTTTGCTCGTGTTGCTACAGCTGTACTGCATAGTTTCAATGACTTAGTAACATTATGTCTGTCCATAATCTTCTATACTCACAGGTTTTCAACTTTGGCGGCCCAAATCAGGACGGGGTAGACTTTCGAACCGGCTTATACTGGCGCAACTTGGAGTTATTTCAAGCACCAAGCGAAGCACTGAATTGTCCTTCTCTACAACTTTCGCTCCGTTATAATCCTCTAAGCCCCCAAGACATTGGTTTTGGACAAGGCTGGAAGTTCAACCTTTCTTCGTATAGTCGAGCTTCGAACACTCTTATACTATCAACGGGAGAATATTTTCGAATCGCAGAGGCAGGAAGTTCCGTGACGGTGGTTGATCAAAAGCTAAAGAGTTTTCATTTTAAGAAGAAAGACTCTGATTACCATCTTATTCATAAAAATGGCAGAGTCGAAATCTTATCTCACAACGATAATAAATTTAATGAAGCGGTGCCGATCGAGCTTTATGCTCCTAATGGACGTTCACTTCAACTGGCTTGGACTCAAGTGGAAGGACAGACACGACTTCAAACTATTCAAGAAAAGTCACGAGTGCTACTTCAGATAAAGTACACGGCATCTAAGGCAGAAGTAATACGAGCTCCTGGCACCGTCGAGACGAGCACGTTGACTTTCATCCAAAATAACGCCAAGCTGCTAGATCAACTTCAGTTGCCATCAGAAGCAGGTTTTTGGAGTTTTACTTATGCAAAGCTCGGTGGAGTTACTTGCCTTATCAAAGTGAGAAATCCAGCTGGACTTATTGAAGAGATGCAATACGATGAAAAGGGCCATGTAATGCCGAATAAAGATTCCTATCAATATTTACCTCGTATAGCCCAGCATATTCTTCGACCAGGAAATGTGCAGTCGCCCATAGTCACCAAGTATACCTACTCAGACCAGAATTTTCTTGCTTACAAAGGTGTTCGAGATTGGAAACAAGGAGAAGATAACTTGTATCGAGCTGGCAATACTTACCAGTATTCAGTAAGCGCACAAATGCTAGGTGGGCGACAGACGAAGTACATCTATAACAATTTCCATCTTCTCATTAGTATTCGACAACAACAAGGCAAAAGTTCCATTTTTACAGATATTGAATATCATGCGTTGAAAGATGCTTCGTTTCAACATCAGCCTGTTATATATCAGTTGCCGAAGAAAGTTTTGACGGCATACTTGAATGCCGATGGAAGTTCGCGTACAGAAACAAGGAAATATACTTTTGACGACTGGGGAAATCTTATACAAAAGATAAAGCCGTCTGGTATTCGGATCGATTACACCTATTTCCCCGCGGGTGGCGAGAAGAGCTTTTGCCCAGCTGATCCCAACGGATTTCAACAATATTTAAAAAGCGAAAAGATTACACCAGCACCAATAGCGATAACCATATCAGGCCTCAAACAAGCTTCCATTCGAAATATTATATATAAGTATTGTGAGCTCCCTACATCAAGCAAGGCCGTTGTTGATTATTATGTCGCCGTCCATGAAATACAAAGGATGGAAGACGGTTACCCTTTGATCAGCGTGAGAAATACGTATATAGTCGAAAAAGACAAAGCAGATCACCTTGGGCGGCTCCAGCAACAAATTGTACAATTGAAAGGAAAATATGATACGATATATACCTGGAAGTACTCAAATCTATCTGCCAATCAACTCAGGAAAACCACGAAGATTGCCACTTACGATCACCATATTATGCAAAGTGATACAATACTGTCGACAAATACGGGCTTTGCTATTTCTCACACAGATAAAGATGGAATTGAACGACTTACCCAATATGACAAGATGGGCAGAATAACCCTGCACATGGTATCTCCAGGCAAGAAGCCATACGAGGCAGTTATAAAGAATAAATATACTGTCACAGAAGGTGCAGCTGGGTACACAATAACGACAACAGACTTCCAGGGCCTTCAAACACGTCACCACACAGATGGCTTAGGGAGAATATGCCGTATTGAGAGACAAGACGATTCTGATGGAATGCTTGGGCCCTTTCGCGTTATTCAAGAGCGAAGATATAACCACCTGGGGCAGCTAATCGCGGTAAACAGCATTGACTGGCTAAAAGCAGGCGATAAGAGTATTAAGGAGTGTAACGAACAAAAGTTTGACTATGATGACTGGGGTTGCCTCAGCAAATTGACAGATAGCAGTGGTGCGGTTATCTCAGCAAAAACGAATCCCGTGTCAATGACTCATATCGAGGGCCTTCAAGGCGAAGGTCAGATTAGAGTCGAATTTAACGGATTTGGCGCAATCTCACAGAAGGCCTTAATTAAGAGCGACGGCAAGTTATGTAAGAAAGTTGACTATACCTATGATGGGCTGGGACGTCTCGTTGAAGAGGCGAACAACTCTGAAAGTACTACGGCATATCAGCTTGATGCCTTCGACCGGCGAGTTCAAACTACTTATCCGAATGGTCGCACAATCTTCATCCAATACGCAGCCCATAGCACTTCTGCCTTGCCGGTATCAACGAAAGTTGACGATCACACTGTGGGCACTCAGTCCTTTGATGGATCGTGCCGAATTACAAGTCAAACTTTGGGCACCCGTACCACTAGTATGGCTTACAAAGAAACTGAGCCAAACCCAACTGCTATTCAGATACCTCAGGGAGACAAGTTAGAACTCAGCTATGATCCTGCTCTCAGTTACGCTGTTACTAGCGTCAAAAGCAAAGATGAGCTAGAGATATACCAATATGACCGAAGGTCGTCAGCGTTAATGGCCTTCAGAAGCTCGTCCGGCGCCGAGTTGCGAGAATATTTGCCATCCGGTCTATTGGTAAAAGAGAAAACCCAGATTGACCGCAAAATGCAATTTTCAACACGGTCTACATATTCAATGGCGGGCAAGTTAAGAACCTACACAGATGTGCATGGCCAAAAGCTGGAAATCCAATACGACCAACTTGGTCGTCCAAAGCAAGTGGTGCAAGGAGGCTCCAGGACAACATTCGCCTATGATCAAAGCAATCGCTTGTCCGAGAGATGTTGCTATGATGATGGGAAAAAGAAAAGCCTAAAAACGAGTTTAGAATATGATGAGTTTGGCAAAGAAGTTGGCCGGACCATCCATACAGGAAACGCATTGCTCTACCAACTGGGACAAACTTTTAACGAAATGAACCTTCTCACAAATCGCACTATAAAGAGCGACAAAGGTGAACTGCTGAGAGAAGAGAATTTCGAGTACGATCAGCAGGGCCGCTTGATCGATTGCAAATATCGCGGAGCGCAGCCAACGATAGATGAAGCAGGGCAAAAGATTTCAAGACAGCAGTTCAGCTTTGGCAAGTATGACAATTTGATAAAGATTGTAACCACTTTTGAAGACCGATCCCAAAACACCCGAAAGCACCTTTATAATCCCGAAGATCCAACCCAATTGACTAAGATAACTAATACACGTAAGAATTATGCGGCCAAAGTTGCTTTACTGTATGACAAAAACGGGTGTCTGATACGAGATGAACAAGGCCGCAAGCTCAAATACGATGCCAAAGGCCGTTTGAGTATGGTATTTGATGCCAAGGATGAGGTATTGAGTCAATATTATTACGATGCGAGCAGCAAACTGGTTTGCCAAAAAGCAGGCCTACTGAACACTTATTTCCACTATCGGGGCAACATACTTGTTGCTATGACGAGCGGAGATCAGAAAATAAGTTTTTTGTCCGATGGAAAAACGTGCTGGGGTCAGATTACAACGCAGAAAAATGGGAGCTCTCAGATACGTTTGTGGGCTACAGATAGCCATCAGTCAGTCTTGGCATGGTATGATACGCAGAAACCGGACAGAATTAAGCAGCAACAGTACATGCCTTACGGATATGGCGCAGCAGATTTTGTCGGCTTCAATGGCCAGTGGAAGGATCCTATTACTGGCTGGTACCATCTCGGCAACGGATGCCGCGTATACAATCCTGTATTGATGCGGTTCCACAGCCCGGATCAGTGGAGTCCGTTTCTGTCTGGAGAGATCAATCCGTATGCTTACTGTTTAAACGACCCTGTCAACCGTGTCGACCCCACGGGACATGTCAGCATTTTTGGTACGGATGACTCGGGAGGAAACAACGGCTTTATGTCGCAGCCGCGGGGTCCTTTGCAAGTAACATTTAAAGAAGGCCCTCTTCTTAATGGACTTGGGGGACAGCCGCCGTGGATAGGCCAAGTTTCCCATTTCGATTCGCTTGATGGCGTCCCAGGCCTTCAGGGGTTCATGACACACGGCGACACTAGTGGTAGGCCGCTCGGATGGAAGAATACGTTTCAAAACGGTGCAACGGTGGAAGGACTCTGGGGAGATGCTGCAACAAACGTGGCGCAAGATACTATCCTGCCAACAATACAGCATAACATAGACCATAAAGCCGGATTCTTTTCGCAACAACTGGGGAAACCAATCTACCTGTTCTCATGCCATAGAGCCGATCCAATACCCTTTGGCGGGCAACAGTTGGCTCCAACAGGGCAAAGAGTCGCCAATGCGCTCAATCGAGCTGTAGTTGCTTTCCACGGCGAGCTAAACGTTCTTCCAGAGTTCAGATCAGCAAACATAGGCATGATTCATAACATGTTAGAGACTAATGGGGGAGTCCAAAGAGTGTATGGGTATGATAAGATACGGATATTTCAGCCCCAAAGCGGATGAGAGAAATATCTACCATTCTTCAAGTGCCCCACGAGAAAGGTAAAACGAGTCTTCAAAGAGTGCATAAATAGAATGTTGGATTTAGTCATCATTTCAGGTCGCAAATTATATAGCTAATTATTGTTACAATTCGTAAATACTACTATCGCTACCTAAACTTTTTATACACCCCAGCGCAGAGTAAAGCAGTGTCACAAATCAGTCCAGCACTAAATTCATGGCTTCCACACCTGTTGAAGAAATTCTTCCACATCTGCAAGCAGAATTTCGGGCTTTTCCATGGCGGCAAAATGGCCGCCACTCTCGTGCTGACGATAGAACTCCAGAGTTCCAGTCGTCTTAGCCCAAGCCTGGGGGATTGGTGCAAGCTCTTTGGGAAAGAACGAGTATCCGAAAGGCTTTTTGATGTACCACTCAGGGTTCTCATGAGCCCCAATAACCCCGGGAGTAAACAACTATTTACCTGGTGAGAAAATATTTTATTTTCTTCGAAAAGAGAATGCTTACCTGTCGGTATGGGTAGATTGATCTCGGGAATGTCTCAGTCAACCAATAGAGCGTAACAGACGACAAAATCTCGTCCAATGGGGGGTTCTCGTCTGTCCAAGCGAGAAACTTTTCACCAATCCTAGATCAATCGTATGTTTAGTCTCTTGAAGTTTTGAATGGCTTCGCACGGAGGATCTTACCATGCAAGAAGAGCTATTGGGCTTGAAGCGAGCACGAGTCCAATTGTGCTGGGCTTGGTTGCATGCTGGAGAGCGTATGAAGAGCCAAGTGCCTTGAATGTACTGGATCGCTCCAAACCCTGTTTCTCTATTTCGCTGATATCATTATCCTTGATACCCTCTGGCTCAGGCATGATACAGAAGTTAACTGTGTCGGGTATCAGTATCGCGCCACGCTTCACCGTCTTGTCCCTTGACTTACTATGAACAGCCTTTACTGTGTCGAAAGTTGCGGCTAGGACACGTGAAACCTTGCTGCCAATATCGCCTCCCTGTACAGCGTATCCGCTTCCAAATCCCAGCTCAATCATCAATGAATTCATAATACTGGCAATGTTCTGGAGCTGAAAGTCTCTTGTGAGTGGCGGCGGAGAAGAGAAGGCATAGCCAGGCAAGGAAGGGACGATGACATGATAAGGAAGCGTCTCAGGAGTGTATCTCTCACTCAAAATACGCAAAATGGAGTAGAATTCTAGAAAGTTGCCTGGCCACCCGTGCAGACAAAGCAGCGGGATCGCATCCGGCTTTTGGGAGAATAGTGCGACAAAATGAACGTTGAAAACATCGCCGCTCTCTGTGATAGGCTGAGTGAAGTTAGGAAAGCTATTAATATGTTTCTCGCAGGCACGCCTTGATGTAATTCATTAGTTGCGAACTGACACAGTTTCAGTTGTCTCATGCTTGCTTACCAGTCCCATTTCAGCCACTCTTCCTTGGCTTGAACCAACCAGTCACGGCTAATGCCGAACCGGCCATCGGTTAACTCGTTTTCATATGTCTTTGGCGCGATTTTTGATAGCTCTAAAAGTTTTCGGAAGTCGCTAAGTTGCTCTTCTGGAATTGCCACAGTAAAGGGAGTCGGAGTTGACTTCCTAGTGGCAGGGAGGACTGCGAAGTTAGAAGACATTGTAATTGACAATTTTATCGCTTCCCCTGAAAGTTGTTTCTAAGATCTTGGGTTGATGATGTGTTGTTGTGAAAGAGGTTGAGAAGGTTGTTGAATGAATTGAATGGACATTGATGAGTTGAACCGCCGGTGCTTTATAGTTTACGAAGTGTAACAATTTTCTCATTATCTTACTATTCTTCAGCTCCAGGATAAGCCTAATTGTCCGTGTATACAGCGAGCTGCAAAACATGTCCGCGCAATAATTCCATATCTCGTCCAACTTAGCCAAATTCGGCGTTTCTAACGATCCCGCTCTGCAGTGAAAGTGAGGCTGTCAAAGGTTATTTACCGAATATGGTAGATATGCGCTAAGCTACAGCAAAGATAGGGCTCTAACGCGGGGCTTTTAGAGCACCGGCACTTTTCCGAGGAGCTCTCCGAGCTGGCAAGCGCTGAGATAAGACGTCCTGCCGAGGGAGTGTATGCCGGGCCTGGATAAGTGGCTGAACGCTTTTTGTGTTCCGCGGGCGTCGGTCCTCAGTATCTCAGCTTCCCGGAGTACGAGTTAGCTATTGGGAATAGCTTTGAACCCATTCCATTTTGAGAAAATGCTCCTCGTATTGAGCAGTACGCCGAATGCGGAAATATCGCCCGCCAGATCCAAATTTCCTTGAGCCTTATTGTCGAATGGGATAATTTGACGTCATGACGTAAACAAGAAAAAGATTCCAAATTGAAAGACTGCGGGATTGATGTACTTTCGAAGCTGGGCCCGAAAATGGACAAGCTGGCCACACAAACGACCATACCTAGGCACCAGCCTTCGAGGGTATCGTGGGTGTTGCTACCCTAAGTTCAAGAGTAACGAATACAACATATTTTGATCGCCGCTATGAGTATAATGTGATATATGGAAATTATCCTTTTCACCATACGTTCGCGAAGTATCTAGTTGGGTGATAGTATGGAAGATAAAAAAAGGAAAAAAAAAAAAGAAGAATCCGATTGCTATTAATGATTGCTCGCTAAATGGAAATAGAAACAGGAGAAACAAAAGAAACAAATAAGTCCCCGTGCCCAATAGTCCGTGTGATAGTATACAAGCTCTCGAACCGCTAACTCCAGAGCAACAAGTCTCTTCAAACCCTTTCATTCGTCGCTAAACTCGCGTTTCTTTGGGTTTTTGGGTCTTGAGCTGAGTCGCAGTGCTTCATTTTCCTTCTCAAGCATTGTGACCCTCTCGCGGAGGCTTTGAAGAGAGCGCATAACGTCGCCAGGTACAATAATTGGTAGTTTACCATGTTCCGATACAGGCGATGGGTGGTCCGAATCGGATTTGTCGCTCTTCTTCTCGGAACTGGCACTTTTGGAAGTCTCTCGAACTGGCCTGGCTTCCTCAATCTTAAGTGAGGTTTTTTGCACAGGCTCATAAATGGCTTTTGGGAGTATCTGGTTCATTTTCTCATCAAACAATGGAGGATGAGTGTGCCAGCCTCTCTTAACGCATGCGTCACAATAAAATTCTTTTCTTCTCTCCGATAGCTCCGGAACGCATGTTTGGTGGTATGATCGACAGCAGGCACCGCAATCTAATAATATGGTGCCTGGCTTGCGGCAAGTATAGCACAGTGGGTTGTGTGGTGAGCCGCTTTCTATAAATTGTTAGTTTTTTTAGATTCACATTCACGCGTAGTCATAGCTTTGACACCAAAAGGTATCATACTGCTTTTGAGAGGGCGAATGGCAATTACAAATTAGGAACATCAGACTAGGGATATTCGAAATTGTATAGTGTCATCCACCCGCCGCAGAGATGGAAAAAAAAAAAAGAGGATACTCACTCTTCCATGCATGGTATATTACTTTTTGTTCATTCATTGTCAGTTGTTTTCCTGGTGCTGCGTAACTGGCGATTCTATAGCCAGCGATGATGGGATATTTGTTGGTCTCTGATGCGGACGTGCGCCGTCTTTTGGCGAGAGAGTGAGAGGATTCCGCCATGGCGCTTGCCTGACAGTAAATGGTAACTAATGATTAAAATTATGCTGTTGGAATGTGGTATTATGACATGAATAAGGTAGCGGCGATATTGCAATAATAATGGGCAGGATCAATATGATGGAGAGGCAAACGAAAGAGCGGGAGGATGTTTGGCTGGCTTAGCAGCGTTTGCCGAAAGGAGGAAAGACGGGATACTTAACCCGAAGAAGCAACGTCATCCTCCCGATATTAGCCCGCCCAGCCTTCCGAGGGTGATTGATGAGACTAGATGGAAGTAAATTGTCCATTTGCCTTTCCGCCCTCATGTGATCGATGAAACGACCAAATGTCCTCTCATTCCATAACCTGACTCAAGGGTCGATTTCTTACCTCAACGGGTAACATCCCCCATTGCCAGTCGCCAACACCACTCCCGAATCCCCAAACTGTTCTTCTTCCCTAGGCCAGGCGGGCATAGTATACGGAGTAGGACTGAGTGTACATACCATTTGCTCCGAACGGCAATGTCCCCCGGATCAGCTTGTCAACGATGCAGAAAGCGGCACATCAAGGTATGTGCCTCTCATGTCTCTGATTTTCTTGGTAGCCGGCGCTACGAACAATACTCTAATTGATAGCACGTCAGTGCGATGGAACACGACCCAGTTGCAAACAGTGCGTGTCTGCGAAACATGAATGTCCCGGGTACAATGAAGATTGGAAATTTATCAACAATGGGTCCAAACTGCCTCACAAGAGACAGAAGAGGCAATCTTCTCGATCCACAAAGATACAGTCCACCAATGAATACGCTGATACGACTGAAAATACGTCCACGATACAGGAAGATTCTATCATAGAATCTCGCCATGGCAGCTCGTCGTTGCCCACCCAACGGACAGAATCTTTTGACATCTCTCCTTTGGACTTCCCTAAGGCATCAGAAACTGCGTTGCAGGACTTGGATTCGTCCATGTCATTACCAGTAGACTTTCACTTCGATCTCGGCGGCAACAACAATGCTCATGAAGTAGGTGTGGGCAATCTACCTGTCAACTTCCAAACTTCCGGAACAGCTCCGGAGACATCACCGGGATTGCTATCTTCTAATTCAAATAGCGAGTTTGAATTGGGGCTTGCTGCCCTAGCCTCGGAGTTCATGCTTGAGAGTGAACAAGAGATTGTTTTCCTTCTTCGGCATTATGTTGACAACTTGGCTCCGTGGTATGTCTCCACTCTAGTATCGGTACTTACCTTTGACCCCTTTTAATCAGCAACAGGTTGGGCATTTTCGACGAAAAATGTTTCTTTCAGACTCGTATCCCTCGCCTTGTTGGGACCAATTCTGCCTTGAAGTACGCAGTAGCAGCGCTTTCTGCTAAACATCTGAGTCATGTGGCTGGCTTTCGAGCCACGAATTGTGGCTTACGGAGCACATTGGCTTTAACAGAAATGTATCCCAGCGCTGGCCATGTCGACTGGGCATTCAAAGCTGCCAACTATTATCACCGAGCAAGCTCTCAGCAGCAGTCGCAACTCTACGATACGATTGGCAATACGTCACCCGAGTTTTTAGATGTGGCAACAACAAGCGGTGCTATCTTGACCGTTTATGAATTGATTGATTCAAACTACGATGAATTCCAGACGTAAGTATCCATCTCATCCGCGTTAATCAAAAGCTCAATTTGCTTCACCAATTTCGTTGCTATCAGTATATCAAGAGAAATGATATCCGGCGCTCCGATTCTGTTATCTGGCACTCCAGCTACTGCTATCGTTGCTACAGATGTTATCGTTGCTACAGATGTTACTGTTGTTTCTGTTGCTACTTATGCTACTGATACTACTGCCGCTGAAATGCTGGATAATGGAATCAGGATGCTAAATCAGTTTCACTATACCAAATGAAATTTGGTTACGATCACAATTGAAAATATGAACGAAGCTAACAGTGGGCTTTAGGCGGATACACGATGTGAAGAGCAAGCTTGCGAGATATCCGAACGAGACGTCTATTTCTACGACCAAATCCTACTTTCCGCCATTCAAACAACCTGCGAATCCCGCTGCTCTAGCCAGCTATTGGCTCTGCATGCCCCTCGACCTCCTTAATTCATACGATCAAAAACGCATACCAATACTTAACTTTGAAACTTATTATGGCAATATCGGGAGAAATGACGATGCGTTTGGCACTGAGTCTACGTCCATGTCCAGGACACCCTGGGTGCGACTGTTCTCTTTAATAACAAACATCATCGATCAGTTTACTACAACACCCAGTAGTGGTGATCGCGCTATTAAGAACCCTGAACGCAATAGTTGGTTCTATCTTTGGGGCGCTTTAGATAACTGGCACTCTCAACTGGACGCCAACTTTGAGCCGTACTCTCACTACACGCTTTCCAGCCACTTAACACTACCACAAGGCCCTCAAGAGCCAGTCTTCGACGAAATTCTCTTTCCAACACAGGTATCTGCGGCCACTCTTTCGTACTATCATTTCGCCCGCGTCCTTTTACTTCTTGCCAAACCAATCGATCAATCGAATCCTCTCACGCTGCTAAAAGACTACAGAGAAAGACTGGTAGACATAAGAGATAACTGTGTAAAAATATGCGGGATTGCGGCTGGCCGGCCGGGCGGCGCTGCTCGAATTCACTCGGTACAGCCACTCATCTTGGCAGGTCAATGCTTGGAAGATCCGCGGGAGCGAAGGGCTGTAGTACAGCTGCTACAGGATGTTGAATCTGATTCGGGATGGCCAACTGCGGCCCAGGTCGGACGACTTCAGGAAGAATGGTACGGCAATATTCCACGGAGCTAAATCTGGTGGCAGCAATAGCAACGACGACGGCGATTTCCAGCGGTAACGGCGGTAGCAGCAATTACCAACAACCATAACGATTCCAGCAATAGCAGCTACATTAAGCAAAAGATGAGGAAGGGGAATCGAGCAGGAGATGTGGTCATGGGGCGGCTATCTTATACCATGAGGACTCGGGATCAAGCGATGGATAGCATTTATGTGTGGTGTATTTGCAACTTGGGGACATATTTCTGATTTTCAAGCGAGATTTATTTTAGAAATGGGCTGGCCAACCGCTGTCCAAGTCGGAAGGCTGCAGAAAGAATGGCGTCGGAGCTGCATCAAGGGAAGTGGCGAAATTCCAGGCCACGAAACCGTGAATATAATTCCGGCCCAATTCGGAAAGCTAAGAAGAATGTATATTCCACAGAACCCAGTATGGAGAAGGCAAAAATCAGGGTAATTTGCTGTGGCATGGCGTTGCTCGATTTCATTCGGTATAACCGCTCATGTTGGCAAGACAGTTTTTGGAAGACGCACAAGAGCTGTTATAAATATGCTACAGCTGTAGGTTATATCTGTACAGGATGGCTGACTGCGGCCTAGGTTGAATGACATTTGGAGGAATTATAGATTAATAAATCACGGAGCTAATAAAGAGGAAAGGTTATCCAGCACCCCGGCTTTGGCTTAAACAATAACAAGGCAGTTAGTGACAATATTAAAGATACAGCATGGTATGCTGGCTTTTACACTTAAAAGCTTCTGCGGGCTAACCATCGCAGCTGTTTTCTGCTTCAGCGAAATTTGGGCGCTCATGGAATTTGCAAAGGAATTAGAGGATTGAAGACAATCCGGGCTACCAGCTTACCAACCACGAAATCTGCGCTTGTAGTAGTGTGCAGGGTTATTCAAGATATGTGATCAAGGCTCTTAATAGGCTATCTGTGAAAGAATGAGTAGTCGCCGCCCACTCTCCGCAATTTCTTGCCGCATCTTATTTTGTTTGCTTACGGAACAATAGAGGCTTAGCTAAGTCACTCTAAGATTGTTGCGAAAAAGCGCGAGCGATAACTACCACCAGCAGCATAACTTCATCCTACCCGCCGCAAATTCTTGCCGGACTTGCTAGCGCCAGCCCAGCAACTCAAGACTCTGCCCGCCACAGTGCAAACTCCACCGTATTATTCCACTTTCACTGCCGGTTTCTCCATTTTGTTTGCAAAAAGTTGCCAAGGACTATTACATGCTGCAAAGAAGCGAATGGGCGTTGATAGTATGAGCGAGAAGCAAGTATCTGAGTAGCTACCCAAAATGTATATAAGTTGCTGTTCACTTCAAGTTCAGTGGGAAACTTAATAAGAATCACCCTTCATTCTACTTGTTCTCTCGTCTCAAAGTCATTCTTATCATTAAACAACAGCAGCGTTATACAATGAAGTTGTATATTGCCTACGATACCTGCTCGCGAGCTGCTCAGCTCGTTGCCAACGAGCTTGGCATTGAACATGAGCTTGTTCACTTTGACGTCTTTGGCAAGAGTACATCAAACGGGGATGACTTTGCGAAAATCAACCCTCTACTTTACGTACCCGTTCTGCAACTCGACAACGAAGATCACGACGTATTATCTGAAACAATCATCATCTGTTCATATCTTGCCGATCAGCGCCCAGAGTCCGGCATGCTCCCGCCACCCGGAACGCTACAGCGTGCGAAAGCGGACCAGTTCCTTGTTCAGCTTGCAACTGAGATCGCGCAGAAGCACATCCCGCTCATGCGCAAACTGATGACCGAGCAAGGCATCCGTTTCAACTCCGACAAGCTCCTGAAAGCATACCAGCTCTTGGAAGACCAACTCGCGGATGGTCGCTCTTATTTATTTGGCGAAAATTTTACCGTAGCCGATGCATATGTATGGGGCACTCTTTGGAACAGCCGCTCTGGCGTGGACCTTAGCCACCTTAGAAAACTGGCTGCGTGGAAACTACGTATTGACGCCCGTCCCGCTGCTATCAAGACGATCAGAGAAGAAGCCGAGATTTTGGCGATTCATAAGGCTCAAATTGAGGCCCGTAGCGCTTAGGGGGCTATGAAGTGCGCCATTCGTGAGATACCATGTTTCTATGGAAAGGACGCAAATTGGGAGGCCGAAGACCCGAGAAAAACACGCAAAAAGTGACGCGAAAACCTCAACAAAACTAGATATTTGTATATATATAGAAATGCATAGACTTCATAATTCTTAAAGAAAACTACCTTGTATCTAATTTCTTTTACGATGTCTGAAGACACTATTTATCGTGATCAAAGCATTGAAAGAGCTGCTGGCCAAATGAACGCCAATCAACTTCACGCCGGGCGGGGCTTCAGAATTAGTGTTTAAAGTTGTGTTTAAGCTGCCCTAATCTGACTCGGCATGCTCCGTAGTTCAGTTGAATACGAGTATTTAGTTGCTTTCAGCCTTAAACATACCATGACACGTATCCGTTGCTATACCCCACGCCATAATGCTTGGCATGAACAGATTTCATGTTGAGACGGATAGGCTATTGCCTTACGACGCAGCTATAAAAGTACTAAACACGGCAATTTGGCCTCTCAATTAGTTTTCTCTCGCGTTTCTTCAACTAATACAAAATGTCAAAAGTCACCTTCAGCTCTCACGAAACAAGCGGGACGAATCGCGACAACATGTGGTTCAGCTGGAAGGCTGTACTAGTTTGCGTCTTGCTTGCAGCATTAGCAAGCTTCCAACTTAACAAAACATTTTCTTTTCAACCTCTGTCTCTTCAATCTACAGACAATAAGGAGACATCAAGCAGCTTTAGAGGATTATCGGGCGCACATGTGATAACTAGACCGAATCCAGAGCTCATTGGTTCGAATCGAGATGAAATGGTACGCTCATCTGCTCAGCTTCTTCGAATCGCGTCTCGATCTTGGACAGTCTCTCCAGAGCAGGCCAAGGATTTACATACAAACAAACCAATAGGCCACGAATCAAGAAAAATACTACACGACTCTTTTGCCGATTTTGATCAAAATGCTGACAACAAAGTGGTTCCATACGGCAGTGGTCTGATTGAAGGGATCATCCGCGCCTTTCAGCAAGATCTTCACCTCGTACTTCGTCCGGATGATATATGGCTAGCTATTACGACTCAACTTAGCTTCTATATCAATGCGCATGCCGAGGAGCTACGGCACCTTTTTGTCACACATGAAGGCCAGAAGGAACTGATAGTCGACCTAAGTCCACAGACTATGGAAAATTTGGATGTGGCGTATGCTGCAGTTTGGTTTTCTGAACTAATACAAGAAAATGTGATCGATCCAGAGCTTGCAAGCTGGATGCTCCCGAATTTCACCACTAGTACTAGCAACGATGTCAGTGTGGCCGCAATGGTTATGATGGCAACTACAAAAGCATACTTCGAATACACTATGCTAGCGGGCTGTGGTTTTCCAAGCGTTACCCTCCTCGGTGAGAGGCAAGATTGGGTTAATCTCCTCGACAGATTACCAAAGCTTGCGGAATTTGGTGATGAACCTGAAGAATGGAGCAAACTCCTCATCAAAGTGGTCGAAAAAATGATTGAGACGTATGATCATCCAGATGATCAGACTACCAAAGATTTTTGGATGAAGGCAGTACACAAAACTGGTGCAGAGGCTTCTGGAAGGGGTCTGAAGTCTTTGTCAGGATGGATCACAGCTTTCTGCTTTTGGAACGGCGAAGGCGAGAAAATCTATCAGTTCACAGACGAGATGCTGTCGACGTTCATATACGATGATGAAATCCCAGAAGACAGAAAGAGATTGATCATTGATGATGTTGTTTTCCCCATAATTCGAGCTGACTCGATACCAAAAGCCGTGGTCGAGGTGCCGGTCAAGGTTATTGATTTATCGACAATGACTCAATACGACACCACTATAATAGCCGGCTCGATAGGCATGACAGCAACCACAAGCGAAAAAAAGGCAGTATATGACACTTTTCAGCCACGGTCAGGTTGGTGGATGTTACTAGATAAAACGGCACCGATAACTCTCTGGGGTCAGAAAACTGTTTGACAGAAGCGACAGTAACCTAGCTTTCTATAACATTATTGTTGATTATAAAGCCATTAAGATTGGCGGCTCATCGTTCTCTAAACACTTTTGTAGATTCACTTTATCAAAAAATTCATGATCATGCTAAGCCGTAGATGACTCCGAGTTCTGTGCAGGAAAAAAAAACTATCTCATCTCATGCTGAAAATAAAGCACCATTGTCATTTTGTTCAAAAAGTTGCGTCACATCATACAGCTTCAAAATTCACTCTACATCCACGTTGATTTTGCGATTTTCCTAGCTCTTCTGCCTTCTTACGTGAAGTCCTCGCTTTCTTGATCAATCCACCATCTCTGTGTTGTCTTTGGCCTCCATATGCATGCCAATGGGTCACCTCTTGATGAGCTGTCAAGCCATTTCTTACGAAATATGAGACATTTCCACTCTGACCTAGTGATGTACATAATTCGATCCAATCGTTTTTCAGCAGCTTGAGCTGATCGATGTTACACAAGTTAAAGCTCTACGTATTGTCCCTGTCAACTACGACAGTGGCGCTTTTAGCTCTCTCTGCTTTAGCAATATTGGGTTTTCAGCTCCAATAAAAGTTATACACGTACATAAATGTCTCAGGTTGACCTCATAATACTACCATACAGCATAGCTAGAAAGATTTACATTCTTTCATTAAGGCCTCTCATGTGGAATAGTAAGCCGACCAACAAGAGAAGTAAGCTAAGATGCGAGCACTTGCATTACGCTTATGATGGCAAGGGCAGTCTTGTAACGCATTGGAGAGACTCACCCAACACACGACCTGCCACGTTGAAGTGCAGGAAGACTATGTCCCTCCCTCTTCAAGTCTAGCGCTAAGCAGTGGCTGCCTTGCAAGAAAAAGGTTTAATACGATGTTATACGTAAGTACCTACTCATAGAATCGATTTAACTTTTACAGAGCGTACATATTGAGAACTGTCAGGAGCAGCTAGGCACTTATTGGTAAATAAAGCTAAAGCACTACAGATCTCCAGGAAATAGTCCTGAATTTGATCTACTGAAACCGATTGAAACCTATGAAGTGAACCCTACAGAGAACACTTACGCAACTAATCGTAATAGTTTAGCTTCGTGCATGTTTGTGTGGGTCTATTATATGCGGTATTACTGCTATGAGTAATACTGCATGCACTCACTGTAATACACATCTATGCCACTTGATGCTACCGCAATGCGCCTATAAAATTGGATCTGTGAAATACTAGACATGCAATGTGCAATTGAACGGGGGGCTGCAAGTATCTTTCCCTTGCAGTCCTACTCCAAAGATTTGCTGCTCAAGGGCATCAAGTTATGGTCTATGTCAGTGTTTCCATCGGACGGACGGACCACCTGGGATAAACTCCTAGAGACCCATCAATTTATATCGGCGGAATACGTGTTGGAATAAGAGGTAATGCACCCAATTCATCCGCTGTCATATTCCGTAGGTTGACCTCAGCGGGGATGCGATGCAGCTGGAGAAGCCTTATTGTGCTCACCGGCTGCAGGTTATCTACTAGGCTGACTCCTTGCAGCACTTTGACTTGCCACGGTAATCTTTCTAGCGGCTGGTGTTGGCTAGTGAGACACCTGCATCGACTATTATGCAGCCATTTAGTAGCTGCGTCACTACACGATGGCTTTCGAAGCGACCATTGGATATCAGGCCGCTACTTGCGGGCTTATTTTTAGCTTCCAGGCACGTAGTATTACTGTGAACATAATATTGCCCTGCATGCTTGTGGAGAAAGAACAAATATTATTCAGAAATCACTTGATATTACTACTGATCAACTCAATTGGTGATACCATCAGTGGCAGCTGAGTCAATATCGCGGGGCATATCCAGGCCTACGCCATTCGAACTTGACTGTCACTTTCATCTATAAAAGCAAGCTATGCGGTCGTCTCCTGGACATTATTCACTTGTTATCTCTATAGCAAACAGCATAGCTCACGAAAAATTATTCAGATCCATAACAGCTTTTAGTCTATCAAAATGTCTACATCCTACACTATCTCTGTTGAAAATAGTCGCGGTGCAAACACCAACTATGCTATTTTCATGGATACTCCTGAATTCACTGGTGGGGTAGAGCCTTTCATAAACGTTTGGTATACAGCGTTCGTTCCCCATGGTGGAGACATTGAAATCCGTACCGGCATGGACTTCTATGCCTGTAAGTAACACATTGCTTTGTCCTATATTGCTTGCACGTGTAAAAATCTATCATGGGATATCAACTTGTGCTAATCAAGCATTGGTTGACTAGGGACTGGTACTGTGCCCACCAGACCCGCCCCAGGAGTAATTGTTAACAGCGGTATGAGCTTGCTGGCTCGCCTTGGCACTACTTCAGTGCCTGGAAGTAAGTTTATTGTGCCCGAAGCCGAAGGGGTCAGAGACTAATTATGTTTTCCATCTAAGGCACTTTTGAGCAAAGCACCGTGGAGGGCTTCTCAACCATCCAGGAAACCAGTCCATCGTCTGCCATGGCGGGTGCTTATGAGATTAAAACTGGCAACGATTTCTCCATACCCAACGACACATATCTCGTTGGACTCGCAAAGGTCAATAACCGAGGACAGGTTGCTCCAGTTGCATCGGTATGTTTGCTTATGTACTCCAAATTAGCGAGATAATTAATCCTGATTCCGATTGCTAGGTTGCTCCAAGGAATGACATGAATATTCAGATCATTCCCAAAATGAAGTTCTTTATCATGGAGAGTCAACAGGTTCCGGGCGAAATTGTTGACTACCATTCTATTACCAGAGAGGGAGCTACCATTGATTTTAGCAGCGGGGAAGGAAAGGGCAAGTTTTATGCGCGCGTTGTTCAGGGCACTGATGGAAGATACACCGTCAACTACTATGAGGCGTTGGACAACTGATTTAGACACCGCCAATAGCGCTCATCATGTTCTCAGATGCAATCTTCATAGTTTTTGAATAAGAATTATGAACTGTTGAAAAGGCATAAGCAAAAGTTGTGATATTCCTGAATTTTGAGAGTGGGAGTACTCTCAATGGAAGAAGAAAAATCTGGTGGCTGTAACATGTAAGACGGTGACTGAAAAACATGGGAAAAGCCTGTGATCTATGTCATGAGAAGATATCTATTACCACACTCGCGCTGCCAAGGTCGTCATGGAACTATTGCCGCAGGCTCTGTCTTACGCATGATCCAAGTTGCCCAGCCTTTTGGAGCAGGGCGATTCGCAGACGAGGATTACAATGCTACATGGTGTAAAATTATTATAATAACTCACAGCAATATTCCTGCCGGTAAGTGAAAAGATTGCTGTCAACAACAGTTAAATTAGTGTCAACTTGGAATAGATTGACGGTCAAGTCCAGCCAACGTGCCACAAGGCAGACGACATTACGTCTTGTGACAGATTTACGACTAGGTTGTAAAGCCGTAGGCTCAGAAAACGTAGAAGTGTGAAATGCAAACACATATTAGAGCGTGCACTGAAACTCAGTTTGATCAGTGAGTTAATATTTCTAGGGCGGAACAAAAGAAGAAGCAATTCTTTGAGACAGATATATATAATATGTGGTGTTCCATTTCTTGTGCGAGAGCAATCAGCCTGAAATCACCAGTCGCTTTCATGTAGCTTGCAAAAAAGATTGTCAATGCGAGCAATTGAATGGCTGTTCACACAATATATAATTCGTAAATGTGAGTTGGCTGTCTACTGTCCTATTCATGTACTAGGGCCAAATATCGGGTAACGAGCAGTAGAAGAGCATTGCAACTCGACTCTGCCCTCTTCCGCCTCTTTCTTCAGTAAACTCAATGGCCTTTGAATCATATATTGCGTTATTTTGAAGTTTAACTGAGCACTGGAAGACATAAATCATCATGAAGCCCGCAGGTGTTATAACCGGAAGCGCAGCGCGATCTGCCCCATTATACGAGGTAACCAATGGGGAGACGATTGAGCTCTTACAAAGCGAGAAGTAAGCGTCATCAGTGCTGCAATTAATTTAATGGAAAAATACATAGACAAAGTTTCTGAAATAAATTCAGTATTGAAATCAGTTGAATGCTATCATTGAGCATATGGCGTATGTATAGAAGCAAGACGTGTTACGTGGGTACGCTGCTGTAAGCTCCGTCGGCGATTTTGTAATCTCCATCTAGCATTCTTCTATTTAGGCAATACATCCTTGTGGCGGTAACCGCTGTCAGAGCATCAGTAACTATTCCGATAATGAAACATTGAACGGTTTAATGCCGAATCGTAATCATCTTGAATAAAATGCGGGGTTGAAGGAGTTTACAGACCATATCAAACCAAATGAAGTAATAAATGTGGACAAATTCCAAGATCTTATTCCACAGGCTAAATACCATGTGGAAATAGAGTGCGGGATATGGGATACGGAGTACGGGATACGGAAAAGACGGCAGTGGATTACGTCGGGCAGCATGAGGGCGTGGCTTTCATGAAGATGAAGCAGTAGCGTGTATAATGAAAATTGACATGATCACAAAGTGTTGTCTCCACTTGCAGTGACGCCCCATAGACCATGAGGGCGGTTATGGCTACGACTGCCTATTGGAAGGACCAACAACAGACAAGGTTAAGATCTATGCTTCTTTTCTCAGACCTCATCATCTGGCTATTTTTCTCCTGAATACCATATATGTCTAATCTTTATTTCTAAGCATATCAGTGATCAGTAGGTAGCATGATAACGGTTGGTAAATGTTACATTGGCGCGTGATAGCATGAATAAGCTCAAGGTAAAATGTCTAAACACTTGAAATGCTCTCTATGCAAAGTGTCTAGATACTCATCGATTATCATGAGGAATATGCGCCCCATATTGGAATGTCTTGAAAAATTTGACAGAAAAAAACAATTGTATAAAGAAGGAATCGCCACCAAAAGATTGGCGGTGTGGGGAGTTCAGACATGGCCACACGTCTATTACGCCTTCCCAATCATCATATTGAGAAGATTTAACCATGTACCCCATGCAAGTGCCGCAGAATATCCCGTGTTATATATAAATATATATTAACGGACCACTGGAATACTACCTCCTCCGCAAGAAATCGATCGAGGTAATTTGCAGGCTAAATTCTGTACTTAACCGGCCGTACCCCAGATCCGCATGAGGCTGGTAAAACAGTACTAGCGCGTTGCAACACTTTCCAAAGCTCCTAACGACATTCCTGTTTGTGAAACGGCTCTCGTTGTTGTCTTCTCATCCGACGACGAGTAGCCGCGCCAATGAGCGAAGTGACTGGAAATAATATATATAGGGATGGCCAAGCCGCTTGAATCTGAACCATCTCATCCATCACTACCATCTTATCATCGCTTTTGCCAAGAAGACACTAGTTCATCATGGTTGCATTCTCATCTCTCTTGGCTGCCTTAGCCGGCATTGCTAGCTCCTTGGCTGCTCCCGTTGAGGAACGCAGCACCGACTTGATCGAGCGCGGACCTCACAACTTTGTTCTTGGAGGACACAATGCCGTTCGCCGTTCTGGCATCAACTACAACCAGGACTATACCACTGGTGGAGATGTTGTTTACTCGCACTCCAACACTGGATTTGCTGTCAACTGGTCCTACCCCCAAGACTTTGTCGTATGTTCACCTCTTACATATCATTTACAAACGCAGATGCTGATATGAAAGCTAGGTTGGCGTCGGCTGGCAACCCGGTGGTTCAGGGTGAGCATTGCTTTTCTTCTTTTGCTGGTATTATCCCGTTACTAATACCCCCAATCTAGCCCCATCAACTTCAGCGGCAACTTTGGTGTCGGCAGCGGAGTTGGCCTGCTTTCTGTCTATGGCTGGAGCACCAACCCCCTTGTTGAGTACTACATCATGGAAGATAACGTTGGCTACCCCAGCCAGGGCACAGTGAAGGGCAGCGTCACCAGTGACGGATCAAGCTACACGATTTGGGAGAACACTCGTGTCAATGAGCCTTCTATTCAAGGTACAGCGACCTTTAACCAGTACATCTCCATCCGAAACTCCAAGAGGTCCAGTGGCACAGTCACTGTCTCCAACCACTTCAATGCATGGAGGTCGCTCGGCATGAACCTAGGCACGTTGAATTATCAGGTTATAGCTGTGGAAGGTTGGGGAGGCCAAGGCGGTTCGCAACAATCGGTGTCAAACTAAGGTCAACACCAAACTTGGAGCCTCAGCTGCTGCCTAGGGCTTTAAGAATTGGCGTCAGATTCTTACGATGGACAGCTTATAAAGGACATATCTCTTTGCTTACGATATATGAGCGCCGGCCTTAACGCCGTTGCCGCTTAGCTACCGTCAGTCAGTGCATCATTTTAGCTTTCTCGTGAGATTAAATAAACGATCATTTATACATGCTTGTAAAGCTTTGAGATGTAAAAGGCTACATAATGGGTCTACCATCGGTAGGTCTTGAGCGTTTAACTCTAATCCGTGCAATACAAGTGGATATTTAGCCGACGTGGCTTGAAGCCACTTCAGCCATTGAGTAGAACCTTTGCTACGTGTTCAGACGCTTTTCTATCTGATAAAATAGCTGTCAAGCCTTTGCAATGTGCTGGAGAGTGTTCATGTGGCTTACATGATGCGAAAGAACGCTTTATGAAGGGCAATAAACCGATCATCGGCAGAGAAGAAGTGGAAGCAGTAGAACGCATAGAATGTTTATATACAGGTCTCATTACAACGTCCGATAAATTTCTATACCTGAATTACTATGCGATTCTTTCTCCGTAGTGGCGCTGATCACGCCGGTTGCGATAGGCTAGGTGGGCCATCGACTTACCTTAAAATTCTATTGTTGAGGTTCAAGCCTCTACATCTAGGCTACAACGACGATTTATTCAACATCTGTATTTTATGGAGCCGTCTTCAACTACATAAAGTATTCAAGCATTGAGCAGTTGCTGAAACGCAATGAGTGTAGGATGACTTATCAAATCGAGTGAAGTTGATAGCACATAGCCACTCAACCCCAGATGCCCTCTTCAACAGGCCACTTAAATTGTATAGAACCGAGTTAAAATGTATGCTGTTATAAGCAATTTTGAAACAGAAAGCCCGCCGTTCTATGATATATGCAACAAAGTATTTGTTGGTTCACGCACACGGCCGAAGTGACCCATGAAGGAAGAGCTTATACGACCATATATCCATGAATTTTAGCTATAAATGTACCGGTTTCAATGGGATAGCTCTGAGAGCTGAGGCTTGATCCACACGCGCATGTAAAAGTGCACCCAGCGCTACCAACAATCCAATAATAGGTACCTACCTAGTTCAAGTGCAATAAACTTTGATTACAAGTACTTTTTTAAATTGTACATTTGGCTTTTGATTCCAATTCACGGACCCTCAATCACGTGTGAGTTTGATGGCTGGAATATCACTCAACAAATTCGCGCAACGTTGGAATTACTACGCTGTCTCACCACCAATGCTGCTATCCCTTGGATGAAGTCGTACGTATAAATAATCGTATTACTCAAAAGAGTCGTAATTTACAGCAAGCTTCATTGAATTTTGAACCTGATCATATCTACTACCTTATATTCTCAACAACACTAAGACATCATGACGATGGAGCGCGGAAGACCTCGCGGACGGCCACGCGAACAGAAGCGCAAAAGAAGTCCGGTACAGCAGCCATCAAAGATCGGCTGGTCAGATCTGCCTTTAGAATTAAGAGAGATGATTCTAGAGGCTTTAGAAGACTCGTTACAAGGTGGAAAAGCAGCCTCGTACGCCTCTGTCTCCAAGGAATGGAATCGAATTCTTGAGCCTTACATCTTCAAGCGCCTCACGTTAACAGCATATCGTATGCAAGAATTTCAGAACTTTGTTACCGATCGACGTCGACCATTCGTTCAGTTCATATGGTTCCGTTTTGAGAGAAGTCCCCACTCCAGCACGAGGACTGCGGAAATTGACGTCCCAAGTGACCACATCAAATTCGCATACACGATTTATTGCCTTTTTCAGTGGCTTTCAGAATGGGAAGCAAGACCAGCAGGCCGGCCAGGCATTATTTTGGAACTGAGCGCCTTCTCCGTCCTCGACCACCCCCGTTCCATGAAAGATGCCGTACCAAAACAACTACAAAATGTTGACGTTACGCAGAATAGCGACACGCTAAATGCCATGTACGACAAGTCACCCGTCCGCCATATGCGTCGATTGCCAGAAGAAGAGGTAAACAATCGACACAGGATGGGAAACTTCTACATTCCTGCATGGACTCCAAGTTTACTGCAAGCGCCATTTCCTACAGTCAAGTTGATCACAGACCTGACGGTACGTCGACAGATGCATAGCAGCTTCTTTGGGAAACACATGGGGCGTTTGGTCAAAGCACTACCCAGGCTTGAGTTTATAACATTCGAGCCATCAAGTGACGGTTTCTTGTGGGGGCCAGGGTGGCATGGGATAGCACAACCCTGGAATATACAACCGATACAAGACATTCTCAGCGCGATGCCGTCTTCAATTAGACGTTTGCAAGTACTTGAAGATGACATATCATTATATGATAATGGCCGAATGCCACCACCGCGGGTCAACCGCCATAATCTGGGCCGACTGGCTGCGGACATCAGCCGAGACAAAGAGCCGGAGGCGCTGGCAATATCCTCCATCTTCGATGCCGAAGATTTTTTCGCGGATTTCTGGACACCCCAGTTAATCCAGCCTCCCGATAAAAAGCTCGGATGGACCAAACTTACCTCGCTAGTCTTGACTTCTTCCATCATCAGGCCGGACTCCCGCCGCCTCCCAACTCTGTTGATGGCAGCCGCAAAAGCCGCATGTCATATGCCCAAGTTGGAGATTATGGAGATATATAACGCACAGTCATGGCATGGTGGCATTTTTACCTACATAC
Organism: Trichoderma koningiopsis; assembly: GCA_022985005.1. Taxonomy (NCBI): domain Eukaryota; kingdom Fungi; phylum Ascomycota; class Sordariomycetes; order Hypocreales; family Hypocreaceae; genus Trichoderma; species Trichoderma koningiopsis. Next base: position 1,087,856 of record JAJPEM010000006.1, on the reverse strand, counting down.
ACGACGAAGAAGGCAGTATTGTCCAGTGGGAAAGCAATTGGAAGTGGGAAATTCCACCCGACATCATCGGCATGTGGAAAACGACAGCAAGAGTTCACGGTACAGAGATTCTTGAATATAAATCGAATCGGATAAAATCACGCGATTTGGGATGGCCGGGAAGGATAATATCACTGCTTCGTACACGTGAGACGGTGGTTCACCCCTTCACATATGGCAACATGATGAACGGGCTAAATCACATGTAAGACACTGACAGCGTGAGTGGGTAAGGAAAAAGAAGAGGGAAAAGAGAGAGCGTCAAAATCATAAAAAAAGCATTTCAGGCATCTTATAATAAAAGAACGAGAAAGAAGGCATATAAAATGTTTCGTATGGGGGCAATGGATGTGATAGAGAAAGCAGCCAGATGCTTCACTCGTAAATTTGCAATATACATAGCTTACTACATTTCTGCAGCTTCAATAGCTTACAGAAATAAGAACGCACATAATATAATAGAGCTTTATATACAATAGTGTTGTTATTCCGATTGATATGTGTACTTTGATCTTCATCCTTTGGGTGCCATTTCGATAGCCACTTTCTAAACTCAAGCAGTATTATGAATACCCACGAAGAGCTGCAACCAAACCGCCCTGTTAACCCTAAATCTCCACAAACTATACAAATCATATCTCTCACTCGTTCGTTACCCTGTCTTGAGTTCTTCTAAGCAATGCGACATCGCTCATTTCCCCTCATTGGCCCGGATATATCGTCTCTCGGGACACCGAAAGCCGAAAAATGTCCGGATACAGCCGAAGGAGGAGGGGTTTGAAATCACAAAGGCTTCCAGAAATACGTTGAGACCCCATGGATCACTAACCCGGCAGCATTACAGACAATTCAGCTATTCGCAAGCCTGATGGGAATGATTAAAAAAGAAAAGGGAACAGAGATCAGTAGAGGCTTTGCTTGGGCAATCCGTACATCCGACATTCCCTTGGCCCGTAGTCTTTTAGTAACGTAGTACTAGCGCTACTACACGGGCAAAGGGCAATACGAGACGCCCAGCCCAATTTCATGACTACAAACAGAAAAAAGAAAACATGCAGTCCTAAAATCATGAAAACGTCCCCCCCAAGAATCTCATCAGTCTCGAAAACTCTAAAATAATAGTGTTCCCTCATGTCCGTTTATCTCGCTCTTTTCGCAGAGATGCTGTCAGAAATCTTTCTAGTCATCAACCCTGTCGCGTGATCCCTTTCATGGCTGTTTTGCTATCTGTATTCATGTCATAGCGTCTACCCAAAGCCCACTTCCATCAACTTCATTATTGAGCCGTTTCGATTCCACCTCGTAGCCCCTCGTAAAATGCAATCCATCTGGGTGGATGATGATGCCAATGTGGCTGCCAGTCCCTTTGATGATAGAGGATTGTGGCCCAAACACATGGCGAATAGAGCACTAGCATAGCTCATTAAATGCCAGCGTGCTATCAAAATTGCAAAAAGAACAAATCCAAACTCCAAGTTATCTTTAGCAAAAATAAAAGACAGAAAAAGAATAACACATGATACTGCGATTTAGCATCTATCATCGCTTGACTGGCGCTGGTGAAAATGGTACAAGGCCTCGGTGGGTATACTTGCTGCATCCATTTCTGGACGAGCATGTTGTCTGAACGCTTTGAAGGTATGCGATAATGCCACGGTGTTTTCCCAAGGGATCACCGGTGTCATCTGTGTGATGCGACAGGCAAACGCGGTGCTACCATGTCCAGATCGGATTTTCCGGTCTTATCAATGGAGCGCCTCTCCTTGGGCGGCGCACTCCCGTACAAGTGATGCAGCTTGATGTAATCATACACTGATCGGGGAAGGTCCTGTGCGACTTCGCCGTTGCGGATCTGGGCGCGGGCCTTGGTCGACGAAACGTCGTTCTGGAAGGACGGCACAACCATGATGTTGTCGTTGTATTTCTTCAGCGGCTGGATGGCTTCCTGGATATCGCAGAGGGCAGGTCTCTCGACAATGAAGGCGCCATAGTAGCCCAAGAGCACGTCAATATCGGCGGGTGCCCACACCTTGGGGTCGCTCATGGTGAGGGCCAAATCGGCGCCGATCAGCAGCATCACTCGTGCTCTTACAAATGTGCCATCAACGGTCTGGATGCCGCCGAGGACATCGTTTAGCTGCTCGTCGAGCCGCTTGAGGACGTCGGCGGTGCGAGTGTAGACAGGGTGGCCGGCTTCATCCCGGCGCAAAGTCTCCCAGTCGTCGATCATGGCGTTGCTGTTGGTTTGCTCAATGGCAAGTCGGCACCTGATTTCCGCGCCAACTCGTTAGTTACAGAATATTCAAACCGACGAGCGCCGCTTCGCATTTGGACTTACATGTTGATGCGATGGTGCGCCGGGACCAGCGAACTCTTGCCGTACGTATCGCTGCACGGGCTCATGTAGCTGCCGACCAGTTCATAGCCGGTGTGGTCCACATAACTCTCGGCAACCGAAAACATGGACATGTGCAGCGAGGTAGGCGGCGAGAAGCTGCCGCACGAGACAAGAACCAGCGGCGTCTTGTTCGCACGTGTCAGGCGACGCTTCAGCCTGTCGTGGGGAAACGAATATCCATGATACGGCTCGGACATGGCCTCGGGGGGAGGCGTCGGCGTGCCGGTCGGGTGAACCGCTGTGCGCGGAACGGACGAGGCGAAACTGTCTGCTGGGAGGCCACCCATGGTTGCCGGATTCAAAGAGCGAGGATTGTTGTCGTTTTTACGGGAGTGGTTGGCGAGAGTGCCGGAGCGAGGAGACGAGGAGAACGAGAGGCGACGCTTATTATGTAGCAACTCCATGTACCTATTTATTACTTGCTGGAACGTTCTGCGGCTGTTTCCGTGCCAGGAAGGCTCCGTGATGCCCGGTTATCGGCTGGTCAGATTGCGGGCCGCAGCAGGTTTCGCTGCAGTCTCTGCAGGCCTTTTGTATGTCGACGCAGCAGAGTCGTCAGTAGCAGGTATTGCTGTATGCCGGCGCTGATGATCACGAGGGGTGTTTGCAATGTGTGGAGTGGGAACCCTTTGAGATGGGAGAGGGGCAGGAACTTTGGAAATCTAGATTTGCTCCTCCGTGCTCGGGCGTCAGAACGGCTACTTTCAAACTTGACTGCCAAGAGGGCCCGGTACTCGCCGGTGGCTGCAGCTTTTGCAGACTCAGACTTGTACTGTTTGCAATGACGGGCTGTAACTAGCACGAGTCCCAAAGCGGCGTCTATTGGCTGGCTGCGACTTTAGAGTCATCGCATGGAGCCAGCCACAAGAGACAAAAGAGAGACACAGCCCTAGGTCCGAGTGGGCCGCCTGTTCTCTCTGGAGCGCACTTCTGCCTGCTTTTGGTGCGAGGGAGGATCGGTAATCAATCTTCAAGCCAGCGCTGGATCCTGTTCGCCAATTTGGCTTTTCTAATCCTAGCCGGCTGTCTGTGTCCCCTCATGGCTGCGCCGGATTGTGCCATCGCCCGCCGTAGCGGGCAGACGTTGTACTTGTTGGAGTATCTGTCGACGCCGCTAATATTCGGTATTACTGTATTCGAATTCCCGCGGTTTCCTCCGTGAGACAAGATGTAGACTAATACCAGAACCGCTTTGATTTCGTAATCACAATACGAAGCATGTGCCAAGCATGTACGAAGCATGTACGGAGCATGTACGGAGTGCTGTTTGAAACATTCTCCTGGCTTGACAGAAGAGCACGTGTGCTTGTACACCCGAGCGCGCAGCTCCAGGATGGGACCAAATGCGTGAATCAATCTGCACCTGCATGGCAATATGCCGTCAGCATGTAAATCTCGCCCGAGCTGCGGTTATGCTCTACAGTATCTAGCCTTACCCGCCGGGTCCCACAGCCAGGCTGCCTCCCACCAGTGCTCCATATCAGTATTTTGAGTGCGTGCATGATGCTACAGATAGGTACCTGTGTACAGCATATTCACACAAGTACAGTACGTAGACAGACACAATGCTTCGTTTGCGCTCTGTGAAAAGCCTCAATTGCCAACAAAGCTCGCTTACATGTTGCGCATCAGCGAGACTCTCGTGGCGTACTCCGCCTCCACATATTGTGAGACTGGCAACTTAACTCACTCAATGCTAAACCCTAATCCCTATCTGAGTGGAGGCGTAGTCTTGCTCCCTGTCGCCCAAACAATAGCAGCGACAAAATGCCGCTTTCGAGGCATGGAAAGTTTGAGCTCATGTGCATAGATAGATTGAAAGAGGAACTGCATATATAGAACATTGTCCACGGTTCGAATATCAGCGTTTCCATGGCGCGCATAATGTCAAATATGGCCGCCGACTTCTGATATTCACGGGCGCCCGACCACGGTTGGTTTACACATAGAAAATCATCAAATCGCTTCGGTCGTAGTCTGTCCGTTTTGTAATTTTCGCCATATTTTGTTCTATTCTATACAGTAGTTGGCAAGCCAATAAAGAATCCATATGTTGTGCAATTGGATGCTGAGCCCACCTGTCTCAGGGAGCTAATGCTCACAGCTATCGCGAGTCAGCAATAAGCAGCTGTACATGTAAATACTTCTACCCAATTGCGACTCTCCACGCACAAAAGACGTTCATAGCACTAGGAAGCCACGGGTACAATATGATCGAAGGCTTTCGACTCCCAGTATTCCAACGTAACAATTAATGTAACGGCTGCACTTGTCTATTAAAGTGAAGTAGATGGTGTTTAGCTTCATATCAGCAGCTCTCAGCGATACCCTTCAGGCCAGATAGTAGAAGCAAAAGGGAAGAACCTCGATGCTTACATTTTCATTAGTTAGAAAGAATGGACATACTCTCTGCTGCCGAAGTCTTTTAGTTCTTGAGAATAAAAGCTTATTTCGACAACATTAGCGAATTAATGTCGTCTACTAGGCAAATAAGCCTTCACTCTGAGCTTGCAACTACGCGTGCTCGGGGTAGTTAATACCCACAAGGTAGCATCGCATTAAGCGTAATTGAAGCTTTCATCAAAGATCATGATTGAACTTCCAAGACCCCAGACGATGTAACCAAGCTTGAAGAGAAGCTGGAGGGGGGGATTAACATTGAAGTTTAGCGTTCGCTCTCTAAGCGATATGAGGCTTCTAGAACAGGTAGGTTGCTCGGTGTAATCTCAAACGAGATGCAAGACAATAAACACCATGAGTCGCTTTTAAACGACTTCTTCCATAAACGGGTAGACCAAAGCCCGACAGAGCATTCCGACGACATCCCAGCGTCGGCCAAACCCGCGAACCATGTCTACGCATAAGACTCTACGGTATTAGCGAATGCCTAACTAGGTCAATGTTTTGGCTTATTACAATTTAATATATGGCTCTGCGGCACGACGTTACGTTGCGGCTGAGAGACATGCGTAACCTTACCCGTTTCACCTATGAAACGCGGTGACAGTTCGTACGATTTACCGAACATTACATATCGAACGAATAAGAATGTTTATAGTTTGTGCTAATGTTCTTGCAGAATCCCGAATATTGCGTTAGCTCTCAAACAGTGCCGCAGTTTCATCAAGGGTATCAGCAAACTCGAAGATCGTCTTCTCGGCTAACGCAAATTACTCGAATACCAATCTACTGCACCAGAGTTGCTTTTATTCGCAAATACAGTTCGAATAATTGCACTGCGGGTGCTTGGGTTTCAACTATTTAATGTTTGGAATAGAGTAGTGAGTGGCTAGAAGCATCAGGGTTGTAGCAGAATTACAACTTCCGGGCGTGTAACATGGATAGAGAGCATTCCAAATACTTGTTAATACTTTACAACATCTCACACGACAACAAAACAAGCAGCAGCTATTTCCGACGTAGAGAAAATGATACGCTAGAAATCACTGGCTTGGGTATCAGTACAGTATAGAGGTACTTGAAAGTACTCTCGTTCGCTATAGCTCACCATCATCATCTTCAAAAACATACTGTCACAACCTAATAATACTTAGTCGTACTAATAGGCCCCAGAAGGGAATAACTATCATCTAGTTAGCCAATAAGAATAAAGTAATTACTAAACTATAAGTAATTACTTTAATACTTACTAATACTATTTAAGTAATTACTACTATAATTACTACTATAACTATAATTACTTATTATAAAACTAAATATATAAGTTTACTTCTTTATACTTATTTAAATAACTTAAATAGCTAGTTATTAATATAAAATTAAGATTATAATATACTTTATATTACTTACTATTTAGTAATATTTATTTACTATTTACCTATATTACCTATTAAATTTCCTAATTACTTTACTAATATAAACCTAGAATTACTACTAGGTTTATCCCTTAGGAATCTACCCTATACTAACTACCTAGTATATAGTTTATTATATATACTCCTTAAGGCATATAGTATGGTTATAAATTATTTAAGTTATTTTATTATAGCAAATACCTATGAAATGACTGCTAATTTAGTTAAACTAGACTTTACTTTTACTAAAGGTTTATTTATTAAAAATTATAATAAAATTATTATATTACTTATAAATTAAACTAAAGGCAAACCCCTAGCTACCTTTATATTAATATCTAAGGAGAAAGATACCTTTTAAATACTAAAATAAAAATTTTAAGAGAAATTAATTTTAGCTTATTTTAATTTTAAAGTATTAATTAAGGTTAAAATAAATACTTTTAAATTTACTATTAATATAGTTTTTATCACGGAAATAGCAAGAAATTCCTTCTTTCAGTAGATTTCCGCTGATTGTATCCAAATTAGACTGGGCTATTTCAACCGAGCTCTTGAGTAGCTATACTCATCGAATTAGATGCTGTAGTCAAAGAGACAATGCTATGGCATCTATGATCTCCGTCATTGATTCAACATTCTCGAATTCGTATCACAAACGCCGACATCTTAATATGACCTCACTGCGACCCAATATGGGCCAGGAAAAGGTTTGAATGGCGGTGAAGTCCAGCTCCGCTCTTAATTTTCCGTTCTAATGAGATCTTTTAAATACTAAAACGACTCTTTAGATACTCAGGATATTATAATAGCCTTATGATAAGATTCAGCTGATTTGGAAGCAACTTCTGGGCAACCTAGAAAAGATATGATTCATAGTGAGCCATCGCAAAATAACTAAAAGGACCGATTCAGATGGAACATAAGAGCTTCTCATATCTCATCTGCGATATCAAACTAGAAGGGCGTTCTAATTTCTCAGACTGGCGACTTAAATTTAGTAAATTGGGCAACATCTCATACGAGTATGCAATTCAGTTGATCAAGAATAGAAAGGACAGTAGCACGTTCTATGAGTATCTTTCATTATCAGTATTCACTTCTCCAGATGCAAACATTGTTCAGGTCAATTATTCGCATGAATTGCCGAGTCGCACTGCCGAGGAGAAAGCCTTACAATGGCTGCTTCATCTTCTTGCAAAAAGGGGGATTGGCATCTGTGTCAGGGGACAAACTCATGTTACGACCAGCCTCCCCCCCAATAGGCTGAATCTCTACAAGCAACTGATTCCCTTTCAGTAGGTAATTTCTGCAACAGAGATTATAGCCTAATCACTTGCCCTGTTTGGCTTAATAGTATAGCAGATCGTAGTGACTCAGTTTGGTTAGAATATCATTCATCGCTCGCGTGACAGATCTACATCAATGTCTTCTTAACAGATCCAAGACTTTTGTGATAGCCAAAAGTAAACTCTATTTTATCTGCCAATATACCATCTCAGAGAAGTCAATTCTCTCGATATCGTAAAAAGCAACTGAAATCCTCCCAAACTCCCGATCTTTTCTTAGCTTTGGAGCCCTGGTAATCCTGTAAGACTATTGTGATTAAAATACTGATATAAATGGACACTTGGTGTTGGTACGAGAAAACAAAGAAAAGTAAAGTGAATCCAGCACGATTTTATCCCAATCCTCATGATATCGCAAAATAGCTCTTCAGTGAAATCTATCACCTCCGTAGCTGACGCCCTGTCCGTCGCTGCTTGTGACGACGACTTGGTAGTGGTCATCCATGACGCCCCGATCAGAAACGCTGTCCTGCTCAATCTTGCGAGTAACGTGGATGATGTGGCGGCTCGACTCGTTGTCATCGCTACCTTCCCGGTCTTGGAAATGGTAGTCCTTGTCATAGTTTTTTGACTCGCCAGCGTTGGTGAGCTTCATGTGAGTGCGTCGTCCAGTGGAACCAATCGTCTTGAGGTTGATATCTCGAGATTGACCAGGTGTGCCGCCATCGGTGGCGGCAAGTCCGGGAGCGACAACACGAAGGAGAGTACGCAGCATGGGCATCGAACCAGCGATGATACCCAGATCACACTCGAGCACGGTCAACAGGACAATTTTGCCAATTTGGACTGAACATTGGTTTGTTAGCAACTATCCCGTCAAATGACCACAAAAGGGAAAAACAAAACAACTTACAATATCTGTTGTGAGGTGTAGTATAGGCCCAAGTATAAGTAATACGGATTGTTGTTGCGACAGATGCGAGAACACCCAGAGACAGAATACCGATGGTGACCAGCTTCAATCTCGGGGGAATCTGGACGTGGCGAAGCAAGAAGGCGGGCACAAGCGAAGTGGCGATATCGGTGAAGATGTTGGCGGCGGAGACAAAATATGAGACGTTCAAGATGACTTTCTGACCAGAGGTACAGTCTCCTGGTGCACCCCATGCAGCAGCGACCGGCTTGCACTGGAAGATGGCGACTGGCCATGAGATCTGCCATGTGATCCAGGCAAAGGCAAACAGAACCCATAGAATGCGCGTGTAGTTCTTGTTCAGGCCTTTGGCGAGTCGGAGCAGCGTCCAGATAATGCTAGACTTGATGAGAGCACCGTCCAGCACGTAGAGGAACTGCCAGATGATTGTCCACAGTCCCATATGAAACTGCATGCCGACCGTGATGACATCGTCAGGCGATCCAATGCCACTATATGAGAGAACAATGACCGCAGCATTATGTCCGAGGTTGATGAGCTAAACATAGCAGATCAGTGGTTAGGCAGAGCGCAAATCGGGGTCGTTGACGTTGAAATTGTGACGTCGAGAATGGCTGTTTACTAACCCATCCAGCAAGCATCAGCCAGTCCTCAATGGAGAACAAGCCAAGCGAAACGCGAGCATAAAAACGTAGGGCCACTACAATTGTTGATAAAACAGTAAACACAATCGTCGTCACCATCAAAGCGAGCGCCAGGCCCTCGGGCTCGATGGGTTCGAACACAGTCGTCGTCAGATCTTTCGCCATGGTTGCAGCGTTACACTCGGAAAACTCTTGGAGTGTCAAAGCAACAACGCTCGATTCGCACGATCGCTTTCAATTGCCAAATTAAACAAGAGGGCACGAGGCCGTCTCTATATGAAGGAGCCTGTCAAAGGGGTTTCTTCCCCGTGGAACCACTCAGGCCGTCGTTCTGGAACTTGTGTTTTCCGAGCAGGGGAGGCAATTTTAAAAGCGAGACGAGTGACGATCCCATTAGAGAAACAGCTGCAGACCAACAACCGGCAAAGCCTTGCCTGTCGAACCCTGTCAGCCTGTATCTTATGGGGTGAAAGAGGCGGGATGTTTTGTCTGGGGGTCTGGCCCGCGGGCGTACAAGAACGGAATCTTTTCCCTGCTGAGCTGAGCTCTTTTTGGCTAAGAGTTATTTTACATTTCAAAACAGTGCTAAATGCTACCAGGTAACTACTACATGTAGCAAATTGAGAGCGGTGTCCTTTCTTGCATACGAAAAATATATTGTGCCGAAGTAAGGCATCAGCAAATGCGAGTTAGTATAAGGCCGCTCCGTATGCCGCGAGTGCCCCTTTACTATTGGATCGGGATCACACCTCTCCATAAAACCACTGCAGCTAGGCGGTCCAACATGCGTTATGCTTCTACATAGCTGGCAATGCAAACTATTCGAAATCCAGAGTAGTCCTGCGGAGCTGTTTGGTTCATCTAATAGGGGTAACAGCGTACGAATCCGTTGCCCGGAAGGATTCCGGCGAACGAACCTACCAACTTTATACGCAGATGCCTGTCTTTACGAATAGTACCAGCAGTCTGCGTACCAATGCGGAGTGTCTTCTCCCACAGGGTACCCCGTCTCCAAGTCCCAAAACGAAAAGAAGTGGCAAGAGAACGTTCCATAAACTGACAGACGAGGTTGACAAGCAAAGAGGAAATGTTACAAGTCACTGCCCGCGTCGAGGCATAATGTGGATACTGCGGCCCGGAATGACCTACCACTAAGCTCTTAGTAGTGACACGGCACACGGATAGATGGAGATTCAACGGTGTAAGGGATTATCCGCGGGACTACTGATATACCCCCTTCTCCTCCATCTAGGCAGTTGAGCTTACTAACGACCGAAACGACCTAGCCAGATGCACGAAAAGCTCACTTAGTAAGGATCTACATTATTATTGTCATGCAACATCCCGGCACCCGTTTCAAGAAAGAAGCAACAAAAATCCTCGGCTAGCAGCCTGGTAGGGCCGCGACTAGAAGCGGTAAAAGATCTGCGCCGCGCCGATACAAGAATGTGGAACTTGCTCTCTTCATCGGCTAAAGACGAAAATATCACAAGCATTCATTGGCTGGGCAGGAACTATATCACGTGTGTTGAAGATCGGCTCGGACGAGTTTTACTGCGTTGTTTATTCGGCTATGGATATACTGTAGATTCCTTTTAGTGCTAGTACTAAAGAGTACTACATACTATTACTCGTGATAACATTATAACGAGACCGAACCGAATGGAGTTCGGTTAACGATTTCCAGCTCCCCCCCCCCCCTGCGTCTCAGACTCAGGCAGCAGCAGCCGGCTTGGGGGCGTCCAGGATCACATCAATGACCTTGTGGTCGTCGTAAGTGGCCACGGTGCGCTCGCACAGCGAGGCAATGCGCTCTCGGCTCTGCAGCGCCTCGGGGCAGATGAGCCAGATCACGTTGGTCATGAACGAGCGCTTGTACTCGATCATGACCTCCGGGTCGTTGTGGCGGTCGAACTTGGGTCCACCGAGGCGGTGCAGCGTCTCGAGATAGTGGTCCAAGATCTCCATCTCATGGGCCCGGCGGTCCTCGACGGTCAGCATCGCCGTCATGTGGTAGACGACATCGTGGAAGCACGAGCCGAAGTGGAAGGCAGACCAGTCCAGGAACCCGATGCGGCCGTCGGATGTCAGGTACACATTGCCCATGTGCGTGTCTCCGTGCAGCAGCGTTCGGAACCGCGGGTTTCGCTCGGCGTAGTAGCGATCCAGGGCCTCGTTGCAGCGCGTACCGTCCATGAGGTACTCGGGCAGCTTGGGCCGGTTTGGCTGTCGCACCACATCGTCCCACGGTGTGCACATGAACTTCATTGCCGGGTCGTAGTTGTTCCAGATCCCTGTCGCCTTGTAAGACACCAACTACCGGGAGAAACTAGGGGAGACCGGCAGGATAGGGGGCAGGGGTGGGGGGATGGGAATCTTCACTTACAAGGGTGGTCGTCTTGACTCTGGCCCCAGTACTTTGCGTGCAGGCCAGCCAACTGCTGGACACCGTTCTTGACCTGGTCCACCGAGTATGAGGCGACCTCGGGGGGGAACGAAACGCCGTCCTTAGTCAGGTCGTCCATAATGGCGATTCCCTGCTTGTCGCTCTGGCCGCTCCACCAGCCCTTGGGGAACAGCATGTTCTCCAGACCAGGGGCGATCTTTGAGAAGAAGTCGGACTCTCGCTGCGCGAGACTCACCGTCCACGGCTGGTCCTCAATCATCTTGGGGTCGAAGACGCCCTTGATGCAGACGTGGGTTGGTCTCGGCTTGCTGCTGCTCTCATCCTCATATGTGATGGTGTAAAACAGCTTGCTGCCGGTTCCCCAGATGTTGCGGGTGTTCTCAATGGACTTGATCTTCTGTCCGAGCTTGGCGCCAAGCCATTCGGCAGTAATCTCTGAGGGGACAGCAGGGAGCTGCTCGCTTGAGGCGTTGCCGGACATCTTTACGCGGTTGTGAACTGCGCTGCGGCCGTTTTCTTGTTTGGAAGAGGAAGTTGAATGAGGGGAAAGAGAGAGAGGAGAAGAGGCAGTGTTGAGTGATACCGGATTCAGTCGTGCAAGTAGAGACGAGTTCGAAGCCCACCCATCTTATATTAACGATATGTCTCTTATTTACCCCTAATGCTCACCGATTCTCTTGCTCCATCCCGCTTTAAGATTTCCAGGAGGCTCAGGAGCTCAGGAATTGTGATATGATAGGACACCTATCACAAAGCCCATGATTTTCGTCTACTACTTGGATGGGACTGCATGATTTAGTTCGACTAAGTAGCCATAAATGCAACCGTCTATCCAGATACCTGGATAGAAAGTGGGCTCCAGGGTCTCTCGCATTGTGTCAAGTTAACAAGACAAAGGCAAGTCTAGAGATTAGCCGCGCCAAGCACAAAACGGCGGTGTGAAGATTTTTTTAAAAGCAACTCCCAAGAACATCGCCTACAGCACAATTGCTGTTACTCGTAGTGTCTCTGATGCTGGCCCAACAAGCTAGCAGCCATGGCTGCCTGTACAGGGTACAGTATGAGCCCCGGAGCTTCAATCCCGCAAGCCCCTATTAATCTCATGAAGACGTCTGCAAGTCATTCGAGTGCCAATTGGAAGCTTTGCCGGCCCCTGGGATACCTGTCAAGTCCCTTAGCGTAGCATCTAACGTCCGGCTCTATCGGCTCTACACCCGACGGCGGACAAATACTTGTACAAAAAAGATTGGTCTGAGCTTCGTGGTACAAGCTCTGCGTGTACTTTGAGGTTCTCGTTGTGACCAGTTGTTCAACTCGGCTCACAAAAATAGTGGAACGCTTGGCACTGGTACCTTGTGTAACCGCCTCTAGTCGTAGCTTAGTAGCCGCGATTTACCTCTTTTCCACACCGGTCCAACGGCGCCAGCGCTAAATTATAGTGTGGGTGTATATACAACGACGCCCCCCACAAGTCCCCAAGTGTCAGAAACGTCAGTGAAGAACAAGTTGCCACCTTTGGCATAATGTTACTCTGGATACCCTGGATCTCACTGGATCTAATGTGAGATATCAGGTCCCAGAACTTGGGTCCGGAGGCGTTTTGTGGGCTTTTTGTTTTCTTGGTGAAATTGCTACTCGTACTACGACGTAAGAGGGGACAGTGATCCTTGTGAAAAGCACAGTCGGCCTTCCGGATGGCGGGTGGGATGTTCCATCTTGTTTTCTAGGGAGCTTCCGGTGCCAGGCTAGTAAGGATATTTTGGTGGCTCACGCAATTACATACCGGACCAAATCCACAGAGAGGCGTATCATCTTATAAGGTTAATTACATAGATCCATCTATATGGATTTTTATGTATCGTATTTGCAGACGAGCTAGGGGACAAATGGAACGATCTTCACGCCTCACTACCGCCGCCGCGGCGCCGGCGCCGGACTCCCCCCTTCTCCTCCTCGTCTTATCCTCCCCTTACCCATCTTTTGTAGAAGGTCGACGGTTATAAAAAGCCAAGTTCCATCGGTTGTTTTTGTCTTTCATTCCTCATTCCATCATTCCATTTTCAAACAGTCTTTCAATAAGCTGCAGAGAATAAAATCTCCAGACTCAGAAGTTATAATCAGGAGCTATCTAACAAAGCACTTACACGCCTTTGTTCGAGCAGCATCACAAATAAAGCCACAAGGATTTGTCTTTGGCTATTCTAGACCATCACGTCCAACCTGTTCAAATACACACCACTTTACCAACATCTACAACCAGCACAATGGCCATTCCCGAGGTATGTTTTATATTTTCCTTCAATGACTCAAGTAGCCTCTTCCACTAACAACAATAGACATCCCTCTCCACCATCCGTGAAGTTCTTTCACACTTCGTCTCCGAGGTTACTGGAGGCTACAAGATGGATGAAAAGGCTCTCACCTTAACGCCCATTGAAAAGCTGCGTGCTGCAACTGTCTCAGAGTTGGAGAAGTCCAGCCTCAAAGACCACTTGGACTACCTAAATTCAAAAGACCAGTTCACCATGGCATGCTATGTAGCAGCTGACTTCACATCATCCCACCCTCTTGAGTACCAGGTCATGGTTGCCCAGCTTACCATCTTCTTCTTCCACGCCGAGGATATTCTTGAGGAGAAGCCCGAAGTCCTCCGCCAACTACAGCTCAACGTAGCCTCTGGCAAGCCATGCGGTGACCCAGTCCTCGACTGGTACGCCCGTGAGCTTGTACCCAGTCTGTGGAAGCACTTTGACCCCCTTGTTGCCAACATGATTACCATTGCCTGCTATGACTTTATTAACGGCATTGGAATTGAATCTTTGACCAAGGACGTTGAAATTCAGCCCCAGGCAGTGGCTTTCCCCGATTGGCTGCGCTTCAAAACGGGGCTTTCCCCAATGTACGCGCTGTTGGCTCTAGCACGCCCCTCAGATCCGAAATTGTCTACTGGTGGACTGGACAAGTATGTCCAGGTCATCCCTGATGTTATTGTCTTCACCAACATTGTCAACGATGTCATCTCCTTCTACAAGGAGCTCCTGGCTGAGGAGAAGGGCAACTACATTGACATGCGCGCCCAGAGAGAAAACATCACTGTCCTGGAGGCACTGGGTACCCTTGCTGAAGAGGGTATCCGAGTTCGTGAGCGTGTTCTCAAGGTTCTTGAGGATGAGCCAGAGTACCGGGCCAACTTTGACACATATGCCAAGGGCATCACCCACTTCCACACCTCATCTCCGCGTTACCGCATGAAGGGATTGTACCAGATGCAGTAAAGAGAGTTTGGCATTAGAAAATGAGGCGTCAGGGCATAGAGTGGCGGTGAAAAGCTGTTGTTTTGATTAAAATAGATCGAGTGTACTATAGATTGAATTAGATTTTAAGCTCCATGATAACCTCATCGTTTCCATCTACATCTACATAAATCGATTTATAGTGCTGTGGATCCAATAGATCGTAGAACTCCCATGCGCTTTGGCCATGAATGACATTTTCATGCGCTTTGGCCAAAATTCCCAAGCGCATTGGCCAGAGAATGCTGGCAATGGCGGTTGAGATCTTGGGGAAACAAGAGGGGCGGGCTGCAGAAGAGGGACGACCAACACGCATGAATATGCCGTGCTAGGGGTGAGCGGCAAATTTTGAGTTAAATTTTTTCCTTTCTTTAGCTAGAGCCAAACCCACTCGTTTGATACAATTGGTTTACATAGGCGAGTTGATCGCCACCATTACCCTCACTCTTCTTGTATTCAGAGTCGGAAGTTTTCCGTACGGTGTGCGACTTGAACACTCTGAGATTATGATGCCGCGATTCATGAACTATGCTTCTTGCGTCTTCAGTCTCATAATCTTAATCCTAGCCGTTTCAGAAGATGAAAACTCGGATGAATTCGTCATGATGCGTATATTCCTCTACAGTATATTGGACGTACATGAGCCTCATCCTATGCGGCAACAAACGGCGAAACATGCCGCAAAGACACTAAAATAACATATAATACGGAGTGACCGTCGAGGGTGTATACCCAGCATTCAGCTATATCCACATTCCTTTATTGAACAATTTTGTCTCGCAAATTGGATACTATTGGGCGCTGAATGAGGTGACATTGGAAGTGGTTCGACGTCTCCTATGAAGTTTTTGAGCGAAGGATTCGTGGTTCACAATCTAGTCTGCTTATGGAAGACTGCATGAGAACTGACAACGGCCCTTGCAGAGCCGCGGGTACGAGATTGCGGCTAATATTGAAGTATAGGAGAAGGCCCGATACACAAGTTCGCAAGGGAGCAATATCCTGAACATGTGCAAGGTCTACCAAACAAAAATAGTTATGCTGGCTTCATTGCATAAGTTTTGCCGCGTATATCGCTGCTCTAGGTTCCTGGCGAGCTATCATTTATCTGATCCACTAGGGAGATTTTCGCTCGCTTCCTTTTGTTCCATTTTCCTTCTTTTGGAAGTGATGTGCACGTTTGTTAAGGCGAATGTTACGCTGCCAGGCAGGCCTCAACAGTACATACGGCCTCGATAACAAACGGATCATTTCAAGGAAGATATCGTGATTTCTCTGTGGCTGTGTCTTCTATTGTGGGCCAAAGTCTTGGCTAGTGTTGGATCTGTTCCGTAGCGATCCGGTTATTTACGCGGGAGCGGCGAAGCTAGCGTGTCAGAGTCAGGCCACAGAAGTAATTCCGATAATATCACAACCATAAGATCTACGTTCTTGGCCCCCATGCACATTCCTCTTCCAAAAACCGAAGGTAGACATGGTCAGTAAGACAAAAAAGGTCATTGGCGACTGGCATAATAGGTATGTAGAATGGTCTGTAAGTACTACCTCATTCCCGCATTACCTTGCCAAGCTGACCAGTGGCACAGCTCATGTGTTGACCAAACATTACTGTACAGTAGGAGTAGTATGAAGATCCGGCATCCATTGGGCCAAAGGCAAGGAAACTCCACTGACCAGTTTTACTAGCCAAACGGTAGTTACCGTCTTTCTGTGGCGGGAGATCTTTTGCCTCCATTGGGGGTGAGTGAAGTAAGATCTCCACTCCATGGCTAAATGCTTGGCCCCCGAATTGTCGTCTTTCCTGCTTTCAAGCCGTAGCAGTACAATACCTGGTCCTCCTTACAATCTGCTGTTCCTAAAAAATATCGATTTTACCTAATTGCTCGTATCTGAGGAGCTTGAACACGGGTACTGAGCAAACTAATCCCACAGGGACCCATTGGACCCCAACTGATATGATTTGATATGCTGATCTCTGCCGAGACGTTTCGTGTATATCGAGCTTCAAGTAGCCCCTCCTCTGGTCCAACTCTCGTTAGATCAACGGCGATACATGAATGCCAATTGCTCGGTGGCTGTGCTCACGATTTTGGTTTATGGGGTTTTATCTCGCTCTAATCTTCGAGCATGTGCTTGATGGCCTGTATTATGAACTTCTGGCACAGCATATGCAGTGAAGACTGTAAATTATTTCATCGTTCATCTTATGTAGAAGAAGTCGCCACTGAACCGAAGCATCCTACTGAATTTACCTGTAGGTTATCACGGTAAAATAAAATACAAGGCACTGCTGCATTCAGAGAGCTCCCTGCGAACTTGAGTACCAATGTCTACAATACGGTGAGAATACAGCTGTGAATATCAGAAAGTAATACATCAGTTGTAAGCATGACAGATCACCACGCAGGCTCTCATCCCACATAATTCCCGATACTTTGAGTTACAGAGCGTATTGCTGTTGCTGAGGATGGAAGTTGTCCGATATTCATTTGCCTTCCTTGATAGACAAATTTTTTACCACTGGCACGGCTTGATCTTGCTGCCAATTGTGTGAAAATTCTATGAAAATTGCGGCAAATATCAGGATATTTTATCTTGATCTTCTGGCGGAGCTGTGGTCTGTGGTAATAGTCAAATGATGGTGTCAGGAGTCGTTCCTTGTAGCTAAGTCCTGACAGTGTCGCTTTTTATCAACATGGCTCCAATATCGGTCACTTAGGCTCACATAACCACTCGTTGGCTCCAGGAAGCGGTGTGTCATGACTTGCCCACGACCATCCTACCTGTCATTTGATGTCATGAACAATGCCCATTACGGTGGTCGCCTTGCCGATCTTTTCTCGATCTTCGATAAAAGCCTCCCTAATGTTGGTTCTATTATTTAAGGAACTTTGTACTTCGTTCTAAGTGCGCAGCATTTCTTCCAGCTGTATCTCGTACTAACTTGCTGCTTGATCCCATCCTCATGCGCTGCCTGCTTTCGAGATTAAAAAATGTGATTTGACTTTGTCGATCGTAACGGGGTAGCGGATAGTTTCGATGATCTCAGCTATATCCTGAAGAGCAATTTTTTCTCGCCTCTTCTGGAAAGAAAGAACTGAGTTACAATATATTGATTTTGCAATAGCTTGTTGAACAGGCCTACTTAGCCAGCCAGCGGGTCTATCAGTGCTCTTATATGCTTGGTCTGGTAGAGTTGACAATTCCTTATAATGCACACTTTTTCAACGTTAAAGAGATGGGATGAATAGGAACCACCAAGGCCACTCGGTCAGTGAGAGCATCAAAGATTTTTGAAATCTCCAACTACGTGAAGATAGTGATTTAATCTCTTTCAAGAGGATTGAGCTGATAAAGGAGATTTCATTGCTAACTTATAAGACAATTAAAGTATTGTACTAAGAAACCAGACATACCCCAGGCAATTAATGTAGTAGCAATTTCGTTTTCCTATCGTACCGAGCATGGATAACTAGCTAATATTTTAGTTGTTGTCGTGCAGAATGAGCGGTTCAACATACTAAAGATTGGAAGTTGTAGATTTCCATAGTTCCCCTCTCTCTCCTTCCTCTTCTTCCCAGTAACTGGTATCCATTCTGCAGGCTTTGCAATCATTGTAAGATGTTGTGGTGCTTATACCTCCAGCCAGTTGCCTCTACGGTTTCTGTTATGGATCGCAGCTCGAGATGCATTTCACTGTAAATTCATTCATATCTGGTGCATCAATGAATAAAAATAATCTTTTGACTCACCAAGAGCTTCAAACATATTCTTATCTACATTATGAAATGATTATAATGATGTCTGATGACATGGTACTATAGGGTTGGTTGAGCCGATGGATTCACGGTGACATCGCTCCAAGTGATATCTGACACAAAATATACCTACGCAGGTAAAATAACAGAAACATCTCGGTCTTTTGTATAATTTCCAATGTCAGATATCAAAATACGACGGTGGGTTGATTTGAATAGAAATGGATATCCTATATCTGGGGGTGGGTTATAATGGCTTCGCGATTAGGTTGTGAGCTTTTGCATTTGCCAGTATTCTCATACGAACGTTTTTTCTCGCCGTAAAAAGCGATAGAGCAGCGTTCACTGCACCAATTTTTAGAAATTATTTGCCTTTAAAGTATAGCGAGCCATTACCTCGTCTTTGAAGACATAATGACCTCACAAGAATGCATTGACCGAAAGCTCGCGCTCTGCAGCGAAGGTGCCGAGTTGGACGAAGACGCCATAACCCAGCGTCTAATGTTGAGAGCTAACCCCGCGCCGGCTCAATTGATTGCCATGGATTGATAATACACGTCGGACGAAGTTAAGACTCTTTTGGCGGTACGAGGATGGGCAGTTCAAAAGGACTAGAAAAAGTAGAACGAAGCCTCATTGTGACATAAATCTCAACTCGACGATATTCAACGAGCAATCAGGGAGCTTCAATCATCGTCCCCCGATGATGGAAACAATAAGCCAAACCACCAGCGGAATGACGAGGGAAAAGCCCAAAAGCAACAACCAGTAACACCGCTGCGAGCAGGAATAATGGACCTCTGAAGATCCACGAAACAATCGTTGTGCATCCGAGAATTTCAGATGCCACTGTGGAGTTCCACTGTGCCTTGGCTATTGAGACATTTACCAACCAAGAATTTCTAAAGTTTCTACAAGATTTTAGCTGTTCATGAAGATTTAATAAAGAATCTGGCCTGTGAAAGCTTGCGCGTTGATTAGGTATGTAAACACAAGCAGAGGGTGCGCCTTCAAGAGCTGGACCAAAGCAGCACTCGAGGGGCTACGTTATGTAAACAAACATGGCGAGACTGTTTAATTGTTCATTAAAAATAATTACGCCTCTATTTCTTTAACATTACCCTAAAATATACTGAGAATATTATCGCTGACTTGATCGCACTAGGCTAACAAAGAAAGAGGTCATATGGTAGTATATCTCGTATCAAGTGGCTGGATGAAGAAGTTCTATAAACAGCAGTAGCTATTATGCAACATTTACTCTTTTATAGATGCCAAATCTTCTGCTAGCACGTTGTTTGAGGATGTATCTTCTTCAAATCTTTAGTATTGCTCTTACAGTGGAACAAGTCGTAAAATGCAGTGGTGAGATTGAGTGCACACACATGTAGCTTTGCCAAGCGCGCTAGAAAATACGCATTTTGCTAGATACCGCGATTTATTATAGCGTTCGTCGCCTAAATATGAACTATATCCTCCTGAAATCTTGGCAGCGATCTATCGAGATTTATCGTAGCAGTACCTCCACCTGCATGAGCTGTCGAAATGCCACCATGTGATCGCCCATGTCTCAGACACTCTGTATCGCTATTGCAGCGGAGCTACTACACATGTAGTTCGACTCAATCTCTTAGCACGCCTCGCTAATAATTCTATTGGTAGAGAATGATCATACTAGAATATTTGGGCGTTAAACGATAGAAGATGCTGAGAGCGTATGAGTTGTAAGCTGAGGTCATGGAAACGTCGGGCTATGACTAATAATCCGCCAAGACAATTGAACGCCTATGCCAATTCGTCTACATCATTCTTCTTCATTCGTCACTTCTTTCTTCCTTAATAATACAATACGAATCACAGCGATTCACAGCAGCTCTCTTCATTACCATTATTGATCAAGTCAAATTAATTATAGGCTCCAGCATCCACTAAATCTGGATTCCAGCAGGTCCCGACCCGCCTGAGCTCCGCCAGCGCGGATTTAGAAAGACCCAGAAGCCCGCGCGCGCTTAGCCTAGTCGGGCATGACCTGCAACACCTACAGGCAGCACTAAACCCGTTGCGGGCAGCAATTGCGTAGCTCTCGGGTCCTCAGGGTCAAACTCCGGTTGCAATAGCATCTGAGAAACACCAAAGCCCCTGAATCTGGCCGTGGGAGACGCGATATTTCCCAGCCCATAGACTTTGTTTGGCGGCGATACTTGGCACGGCTTGCTCAGGCAGCAGCGGAAATTGCACAGCTTCTTTGTTTCCAGCTCCCCTTCTTTATAAGTCCGTGGCTGCCTCGGTGCGAAAATGGTGACCGGGCGAGACGCCGCCACGCTGTTATAATGACCATGGCCAAAGAAAGCTACGGCGAGACCACCTTTGGCGACGAGGACCGCGGCCTGCTGGGCGGCGAGACGGAGCGAGGCGACCTCTCCATCATCACCACGAGCGTGCTCAAGGCGCCGCGCCCCGACTTTGAGACCGAATCCAAGACGCCGCGGACGCCCGGCCGGGTGCAGTTCGACCTGACGCCGCGCATCCTCAACTTCAGCGACGGACCCCTCCACGGCCGGCCCTCGACGTCGTCGTTTTCGTCCGACGACCGGTTCGACTTTGACGATGGCGCCACCTCCATCAACGACTCCCACCGCGTGCCGCTGCTCACCGAGATCGAGGCGCCCAGCATCACCGTCGCTCGGGAATGGGACGACGCGGGCGAAGAGGGCGACGAGGAGAGCGCCGCGACGGCAGAGCTGCGGCGGCCCAAGTCCGGGCTCAAGTCTGCCTTTATGAACATGGCCAATTCCATCATCGGCGCCGGCATCATCGGCCAGCCGTATGCAATGCGGCAGGCGGGCCTGCTGGCGGGCACGGTGCTGCTCATTGCGCTGACGGCCGTGGTGGACTGGACCATCTGCCTGATTGTCATCAACAGCAAGCTGAGCGGCACGAGCAGCTTCCAGGGCACGGTCGAGCACTGCTTCGGCCGCCCGGGACTGATTGCCATCAGCGTTGCGCAGTGGGTGTTTGCCTTTGGCGGCATGGTGGCGTTCGGCGTGATTGTGGGCGATACGATTCCGCATGTCTTGACGGCCATATGGTCGGATCTGGGGAACGTGCCGGTGCTGGGGCTGTTGACGAACAGGAGAGTTGCAATTGCGGTGTTTTGCATGGGAATCAGCTACCCATTGACTTTATACAGGGACATTGCAAAGGTGAGATTTACAATTTGTCGTTGATCTTGACGAAATACGCTTGATGGAGAGTCAACTCTTGCTAATGCAACGCTGCTCAACAAACAGTTGGCCAAGGCGAGTACATTGGCTCTTATCGGCATGCTGGTCATTGTCGTTACGGTGCTGGTGCAAGGCGTGCTTGTTCCGTCTGCAGACCGCGGGTCCTTCAGCACGCCGCTGTTGACAATCAACAGCGGCATCTTTCAAGCTATTGGCGTGATATCATTCGGTATGGACCCCATTCGTCTTTCATATCCCAAGATTGAAAAGAGTAATGTCTAACGTTGGCCCTGCGCACAGCATTTGTCTGCCAC
Source organism: Trichoderma koningiopsis (assembly GCA_022985005.1). Classification (NCBI taxonomy): domain Eukaryota; kingdom Fungi; phylum Ascomycota; class Sordariomycetes; order Hypocreales; family Hypocreaceae; genus Trichoderma; species Trichoderma koningiopsis. Next base: position 1,065,741 of record JAJPEM010000006.1, on the reverse strand, counting down.
CATAACTCCCTCCTCATCTACGGCTCCCTCAAGACACCTACAATCGACAACTTCTCCCGCGTCACGCACTACTCCACCATCGTCTCCATGCTCGCATGTCTGATCATGGCCCTCGGCGGCTTCCTCACCTTTGGCGACAAGACAATGGGCAACGTGCTCAACAACTTTTCCTCGGACAACTCCATGGTCAACGTCGCGCGACTGTGTTTCGGCCTCAACATGCTGACGACTCTACCCCTGGAAGCCTTCGTCTGTCGCGAGGTCATGATTACATACTTTTATCCCAACGAGCCGTTTGACCTGCGCCGGCATCTGATCATCAGCACGGCCCTGGTTGTCGGCGCCACGACTCTGAGCATGCTGACGTGCGATTTGGGCATCGTCTTTGAGCTCGTGGGCGCAACCAGCGCGGTGGCCATGGCGTACATCTTGCCGCCCATGTGCTACATAAAGCTGACAACGAGAAGTTGGCGCACATATGTGGCTGGCGCCATAGTGGTGTTTGGAGTTGCCGTCATGGTGATCAGCGTGATCCAGGCAATAGATAAATTGATTAATGGTGAGTCCTTCCTCGATATCATGAGCTGCCTTATCCATCAAACTGACAGCTATCGTCTCAACAGGCTCAGATACTTCAGCGCAATGCACGTAGAATAGCAAAGGCCCACGAACTTGAAATTATAGAACTTAGTAACTGTATGACTACGAATACACACATATATAGAGAGCATGAAACCAAAGGAATATGCATAACCTCCCTAGATGTAGGGAGAAGGATCGAACAGGACTGTATGTACAATAAGGGAGTCTGATTGGATTCGGACTTTTTCTGTAATCGCTTTTTGGGCTACGCGGCATCGTGTAAGACCAGCAGCGATAATTTCCATAGATGGGTTATATAAAGACGTATATGGAATATACTGTCCAGCAAAGATATCAACAGTGATTCTCCTATGGACCTATTTACATACATGTACAACTTGCCCGGACCACGCTGCAGTTCAGCCATGTACATTTGTGTAGAGGAATCAGGCAATATTCTCACCATCTACCGGGTAGCCATACAACCTCCACAAAGCAGGCGTCAACACAGCATAGCTCTCCTCTAACGCTTTTGGATACACCTCGTCAGCAGCGTCGCTATCTCGCCTCGTTTTCTCGCCGCATCGCCGCAGTATCCGCGTGGCCACTCTCGTTATCCCCAAAACAGGCTGTCACGGGTTCACAAACAAGAGCACATGATCGATCCGCGGAGCTTCAGCCTTTTTGCCTGATGCAGGTAGCAAGGATCAACATACTGCACACCGACAAGTGACCGACGGGAAAAGATATGTGCATGTAGATGCTCTAATTGTCTAGACAGGTAGGCAGCACAGCTCCATACCGTCGCCTGTCTGCCTGGCCGTCGTATCAAATGTCACAGCATGAAAGATACGCTCCAATGCAACGACCACAGAACAGCCAATCTCCTCTCCCGCATTACCCAATTCCCCATTCATAGCTTAGATGAATGAGCCCACCCAGCCCCCGCTAAATCAAGCCCCGAAACAGAGCGGATACAAGCCCCGAGAAGCTTCTCCAAAAGAAATGATCCCTTAATCCTACCTTTTTCCCCCTCGTCTCTAGCCGTGCTCTCATGCTGGCCATATCATTGGACACGAATGGCGTATTAGATAAGATGCCTTGCCAGATAGAATCATGCAGGAGGGTTGCAGCACTCTAAAAGCTGTTGGCTCTCTGTGACTGCTAATAGATAAACTATCAACATAATGGAAGCTAATAGCATCCATGAAATAGCGGTTAATCCTCAATAGTAAATAGTGCCCTCCCTGCAGGCCAATGAGGCTCCAACGCCTTCACCTGCCGAATGACCGACTGCCCACTCGCCGCGATGTGCCGCGTCCTAAAACCACATCCATAGCGACCAGACCAGACCCTTATTCTCTGATCTGCCATATAAAGCAGACGACCCCGCTTCCAGCCTTTCTCCCCAACAATCACCCAAACTCGTCCATCAGCAATACAGACAAAACAGCTTTGCTTTCCAGCTACCTTCATAAACACAGACACCCAAAATGCAGCCCGTCAACTTCAACCACTCCTCTTGCCCTAAGTGCTCCGCCACCATGGAGTCTGGCTCAAAGACCTGCGCCAGCTGTGGTGCCGTAAGTCCTTCTCTCCTAGAAGACAAACACGACAAGCAATAATTTGTTGTTACAACAACTGACTCTGACTGGAAATTATCACAGACTTGCCCCGTCTAAGCGCCCTACTAGAGACTGCCCTGCGTCGACGCCTTGTTTAGTCACGACTGTTATAAATGACGAGATGATACTGAGGCTGGATGGATGGGCGAGCGTGTAGATGAGTGGGTTATGGGGGGGTTCACCCGGGTTGATGGAGAATAGAATCACGACATATTACGTCGATCAAGTGCATCAAGGCGAGGCGTTGGCAGGAGAGAGTATTTCATGCGTATTTTCTATAGGCAGCTAGAGTAGCTATCGCCATGGGAGAAATCGATAATGGCACCCACTGTGCTACAAAGGCACATCACATCACATCCGTGTCTTGCAGTAGAGCTACCATATACCTAGCCACGCACATCTCGAGCTACAACCAGAACAGATTCACAGCTGTCGGGGGAATCAAGATGGGTTATTCGCAATCCAGCATCATTGTAAAAGATTAACCAATATTACAACCATCCATACCAGATAAGAAAAAAGAGAAAAGGGAGATGGAAAAATCGAAGTGCGAAAACACAGCGCGGAGATCCTCGTGCCCGAGACTGCAGAAAGTGGTAAAAGAAAAAACGAAACAATGTATGATAACCTGTTGTAGAGACCGCTCACGAGTCTCGGCAACTTCCAAAAAAGTGCGACAAATCCACGACTACCTACTTACATCTTCTCCCAAATTCTCCTGCTTGGTGACCCTCCTCTCTCCTCCCATAAGCTAGACAAACTGCATGCCCTTCTATTCCATCTGTACGCTGCCGAATCAACCATCAACCGCTCGTAGCTAAAGAAAAAAGAAAGCCACTCCTCCAACATTAGGCCCGTCGACCCGCTTGGCACCACTGGGAAGATACAGTAAAGCAAGACCGGCTTGTCCGCCGGCATTATGACAGAGGCATAAGGGGGGAAAACTTCTGGTTTACCTTCTCTCGCGAATCATCTCTTTCCCTAGAGAATCCTTACTCCATGACGGTGATGGGACTGCAGAACCATGCACGCAACCAATAATAACCCTTTCTCGCCGTGGCCGCTGACGAAGCGAGACACGGGAAACGAGACAATCGAATTCCAAATCCCCCGGAAAAAAAAAAGAAAAACCTATATCCGTAAACAGCCGATAAACCATTGAGGCTGACATCCATCCCCTTATCACCAAACCAGCCATGTATTTGTTTGTTTCAGCTGGCTTGTGAAGAAGAGCAAGCAACGCATCGAATTACAAACAAAGGGGGGAATCGAGCCGAGAATGGAAACGGATTGCGTCTGAGATGGACGGGCGCAAAGATAAAACGTGTTTACAGGACAAGGCACTTCTTGTGGCTGCTCTTGCGGCTGGTGCGGGACATGAGGGCGGCACGAGTGGCGTGCTCAAAGACCTCACGGACACCGTTGCCGGTTCGGGCAGAGCACTCCAGGTACTTGTAGGCTCCGATCTTCTTAGCAACGGCCTCAGCCTAAATGGAGATGCGCGGTCAGCATGTCTGCGTAGTGAGGCACAATTCATATGAACAAAGAAAACTCACGTCCTGGGTGGAAACAGGCTTCTGGTTGGTTGCCCTCAAGGCCTCGATGGTGTTGGGGTCGTCTCGCAGATCGTTCTTGCAGCCAACCAGGATAATGGGGAGACCAGAGCAGAAGTGCACGACCTCAGAAATCCACTATCAAAGACACAAGCATATTAGCATTTCTCCCATTTTCAAGAACAGGTGCAAAGCCGGATGACGTACCTTTTCAAGGACGTTGTCCAGAGAATCAGGGGAGTCGATGGCGAAGCAGATCAGGATAACGTGAGAGTCAGGGTACGAGAGAGGTCGGAGACGGTCATAATCTTCCTGGCCAGCCGTATCCCACAGGGCCAACTCAACGTGCTTGTTGTCAACCTGAACGTCGGCGACATAGTTCTCGAAAACGGTGGGGACGTAGACCTAGAAAGAAATTATACGTCAGCGTCGCGTTGGTTATGGGGCGGTATGTAACGGTGTCGCATTTTTCTTCCCCATTCCTTCTGCTCTCTTTTTCCAAGGCGGGGAGATTCGATGGCAGATGGCAGAGCTTGATGGTGGTGATGAGATATCTGATGGGGATGAGGATAGTTGATGGGTGCTAGCTAGGCTTGATAAGGAGCCCGTAGCCAGAATATGACACGTCAAGAAATTTTGCCGCGGTCGGGGCTGATGCCAACACCGCAGCACCCATCTCGATCTTGCGGCAAAGCTGCCATCAAGAAAGTGGCACGAGGAGGCAGAAAAGAGGGCTCGGGTCGGCGATTCATCTCCCATTGGAGGCGATGATGTTGATTTTGTTGTTGTGGAGGCTCTTAGGGGTGGGAGAATAAAAGGCGGCTAATGAAAACGCGGCGGAGGGCAAAATAGGGGATGCAGATGGTCTGCGTTTCAATGCGTACCTCGGGGAAAGCGCCCTTGGAGAAGACACTGCACGGCAGACGGGTTAGCTGGGCTCGATGCTGTGAGGCAGATGGCGATGCGTTGCATGCAGCGCCGAAGCTCGAGGGCGATGGCGGCTGCGCGAGGAAGCGTGCCGCACACAGGATTTGATGGGCATCAGCACTCACATCAACAAACAGGTTTTACCGCAGGCACCGTCGCCGACGATGACGAGCTTTCGGCGGATTTCAGCCATGGCGTCGTTGGGGGATTCTGGGAGATGGATAAGAAGCGTCGGCTGGTAACAATGAAGGCAGCGAGCGTCTCGGGCGTTGGTGGATGACGGTTGTGATGGAATGAAAGGAAGAGAGATGGACGTCAGAAGGGGGATTGTGACGGAAGAGAGAGAGAAGCTGGTCTGGGTCAGGCCTGGGCCTTTTTTGGCTTTTGCAGGCACGAGGTACCGGGTACTTGGCGCTACCGGGTGACTTGTGGAGAGAGGGGGGAGCGAGCGCTGCTTTTTAATATTGGGGGCTGGAGTCCTCTGCGGTCCTGGAGGACTTGTAGATGCAGGATATGTATCGTCACGAGCAAAGCCGCAGTGATGAAAATGAGAATATTAATAAGAGAGATTATTAGGACTCAGCTACGAAATTATTTCCTGAAGCGGATTCCTTTGTTAGGCAGACATTCATCAATCTGCAGTAGATATGCACAGTATCTAGCAGTGATGATTTGATGGACTCCGGTCCTGTTCAGCTCTTGTTCCTCTAATTAGCAGCGGTGGCCCAGGCGACGACGGCGCTCAGCACTGCCTGTGCTGCCGTACCGTGTACTTGCTCTTGTACTGCGTACCTTGGCTAGCGCGTCCTGAGGCAACCAACAATTTCTCTGTGGACTCGCCAATGGCTCCATGGCTTGATTGCCTGTGCAGCTCCAGCCACAGCAAAGCTCAGCGCTACCTCGCAGTACCAAGCCTTCCGGTTGGTAGGCGTAGATGTACTCGACACTTGGTGGGTGCAGTAATCACAGCACATGCGCCTGGGATTGATCTCGTCAGTCCCTTTTAGCGGCTGCAGCTCCTGGGCGCCGAGCTGTGCTCTGTAATACAGGCAATGTACCGCTACTGAAGGATTCCACAGCCAGTAAATCCCACTGCTTTCCTACCTTATCTGACCGCTACTACGGCAACGGCACGACGCGGCACGGCAAACGAGGCTGCAGAAGAGACAGACAGACGGACGGCCAGAGGCTCGAGGGATGTACGGCCAGAGGCTCGAGGGATGTCCGGCCTGGACGCGTCGCCGGCGGGAGGTGGCTGAGACGCTGGGAGATAAGGGCCGGTACATGTGACGAGGCAGACCTCCCAGCGCTAGAGCCAGGTACACGCTACTCGGAGCTCCGTACGGCGCAGCACTTGCGAGCGCCAAAGAGCGTTACTTGATCCTTTATAAAATGGAGCTCCACCGCTAAACTGAGACAAAGTAGCTGTACATGGCCTGCGGCTGCTATACGGGGGCGCGTGCCGGCAGAATGGAACCAGGTTGCCGCTGCGAGTATGAGTACGGGGCGCCGCAGCATCATCACCAGCGGCAGGTTATAGAGTCAAGTACCCTGATCTGGCACTAGAGCTCTGTTTGCGTCAAGCTCAGTGAGATGATCTGTGAATCATTCGGTGAGCGGTATCATGTGCGAATAGGTGGCAATGACTGTAAGTTCTTCAAGTTTATGCTAGATGCTAGGCATATGCAGCGCAGCGAGTGGCATCTACAGGTGCTGTTACTCCCTTGGTAGCAAATACTATTAGTAGAGTCAAAGGCTTACTGTTCGTACACTTGCAGACGTCCCATGATGCTTCATCTTGAATCAAAATGCAGCCTTGTCTTAGCAGCAGCTATTCTGGTAACAGTGCCATGGACGATTTGTTGGGAATGACAAAAGCCGCTACTCGCTCGTCCTACAGCACACCAGCACCAAATGCGCTGCTGCGTCAACCTCGTATTTGGCACCGCCATCACCAAATCTCACCTCCGTCCGTCTTCCCCAGGCCCAGCCAGACCGCTTCCCGCCGCCTAGGCAGGGTGACACGGCCTGCTGTGCCTCCTGACATGCGGCCCTGCAACCGCAACTCCTGGTGGCAAAGTCCTACCGTCTAGGACTTGGCCATGGCGAATGCTGCATGCATGCCGGAAGAGCTGTCATAAATTGGTACCGGTACGTACAGCCGTGGCTGGGGGAGCTGCACGGCGCTGGTAGTGCAAGCAGTAGCGTCAGCGCGTCGAAGCTGCTGCGCCAGAACCTCAAATTAAGGGATCACATGATCGACATGCTCACGACGCATTTCCCTCTTGGGCGTCGTTGGTCTTCAGTTCACCGAAGCTATAGATATGCGAGCAGCCCTTGATCTGGACGCAAGAAGAGCCATCGTTGCATGTAAAAGCACAGCGTCAACCGCCTCCTCGGTGATTTGGGTTGCTACAGTACAGCTAGAGCCAGAACTGGGGTTGGAGTTGATATGCAGCCAGAAGGGCATCGGAGAACTGGTGCTCTCCGTGCTCCATCCAATTGCAGCGTTGTGTTACCAATACAGGTACAAAGTGCTCTGTACATGTAGCTGCTTTGTATCAGCTACTCCTTGCCATGGCACTGTTGCGTCAACCTGACTCTCCTTTTTTCTTGCTTTGCTTTTTCTTCCTTTTCTCCCTGACTCCCTCCCCTTTCTCTGACCGCAATCTCTCCAAAGCTCCGTGACGCCGCTTGTAGCATCACAATGTATTCGCCGCCATTAGCGTGCTGCCAAGAGCAAGTACAGGTACCCCGTGCTAACGCGTCCTGCTCCGAGTTGTATTTGCACTGTATTTTTATACAGTGGCAGGCATGCGAGACAGCCAGGCCGACCAAGCATCCACTAAAGCCTCCCACAGCATACAGTGCGCATAATCGCTCTTACACCCCGCCATGGCCATAGCATGGTCTGGCCCTATCAGCTTATCAGTGCCGTATGCCATGGCCCGCGCTAAGCCCATCCTGGATCCAATCGAAGATTTTCCGAGCCCATCAGGAAAGTCGTAGTCGTCCCGCAAAAGACCATCAGTCGATATCACGATCTATCTCTGGTGGTGCGGGCGGCGTTCATTGCGATTAATGGGCTGCAATCTAGAATCATAGGCAGAAGACATTGATTCTATTCCACAGCCATGCAGAAACTGGCGAAAAGGGCGGCCCAGGCGCAACGCCAGGCGTCTCGCCGCACAAGACTCCAGATGGAGCAGGAAAATGTCGATACCAAGCTTCGAAGCCGTCTTGCGCTCCGATCAGCAGTGGAAGAAGTCCGACAAAACCTCAAAGACGCAAGGAAAGCCCGGAAAGAAGATTGGGAGCTGGGACCTTTGGCGCCTAAGCGAGATCTGGGATTCAACGACTACGGCGCCTTCAAGGAGAATGTGCGACAGGACTGGTCGAATTATGGCCTGCACCAACCGAACCCGAAAGTGATTGAGCAGCGCTGTGCTTGGGCTGGAGGCGTGAAGCAGCTGAACCTTGCGCCTGGCGATAGAGTGGTTATTCAGGATGGCCCGGACAAGGGCAAGATTGATCGCATCAGGTCGGTCCAGCCGCAGTCTGGAACCGTTACCTTGGAGCACCGCCACCAGGTATGTTGATGCTGATAACACTCTCACCACTATGCTAAATATCTGACTGTATATAGGCCGTTGTTCAAGGCATGTTTGGCAACCCCAGCCGTCCCCAGCCAATGCCCATTTCTATCGCATCCGTCCGCCTCGTCTACCCGATGACGAACCCCGACACAGGCGTCACCCGAGACACCGTCATAAATCAGCTCAAGGCAGTGCCTCCCAACATGCAGTCCCCCAACATGTCCCTAGACCGTTGGCAGTACGGCAAGAAGTGGGATCGCGTGGTGCCCGGTCTCAACGTCGTGATTCCTTGGCCCGAGGTCGAGGTCCCAGAATTCGAAACCATGCCTGCAGACACTGTTCGCGAGCAAGTTGAAGACAGATCATTCTACTACGGACTCTTGTCACCACCGATGCCGGAGCAGGTTGTGGACGAGCTGAGAAACAAATTCTCAAGATTCAGAACAAGACACGAGGCGTGGTACATTGAGAAGAAGGAGATGGAGGAGGCTTTGAAGAAGGGCCGACAGGAGACTATCAAAGCTATGCAGACACCGTTGGACGAGTTCCACGAGAAGAACCGGGAAGCTCGCGCAGAGCAAGGAGAGCCAGAACTGTCAGAGGAGATGCTCACCAAGATTGGCGAGTTTATGGCCAAGAAGAAGTCGGCGGCGTTGGAGAATGCTGGTGTGTCTGAAGTATCAGCAGCACCGGTCTCTCCTAAGGACGATACAAATGCGCCATCACCGACAGCTCAGTAGATAGTCGGTCAACGGGGGGAAAGAGTAAATAAAAGGAGGCTAGAGGGAAGAAAAAAAAATATTAGCCAGGCAAAGGAAGAGATTTGGCTTTGGCTTGTGTAATTATATAGACCTGTGTACGAGCTGTACATTATGACGGAGCAAATGAAGACAAATTGACCAAATATCTGCTAGACCCTCAGTGCTAGGCCCAGGCGCATATCTCCGACACGAGCCATGACTTGATTTTATTATTTTCACAGATAAGAGATCAGATCTGAAGCTCAATTCAGCTGTCAAATCCAGCTCTTGGCTCCACCCACACTTGCATTCACCATCAACCCCTCCCCCGCCTCTGGTCTCTTATCAGTCGCCCTGATCTTGATTTGACGTGACGTCTCAGATTTCGTTTCTTTTAGTGACTATTCACTGCCATAATTTGCTCACCTAATTTTCAAACTTTTTTCTTTTCTTCTTCTTTCTTTTAATATTTCCTCTTTATAAGACCAAAACATGGCGCATACTCACTCTCATGACGGCAGCGCGCCGCACTCCCACAATGGCTTCTCAGCTCAAGAGCACGGCCACTCTCACGAAATCCTCGATGGGCCCGGCAGCTATATTGGACGAGAAATGCCCATCGTAGAGGGCCGCACCTGGGCTGATCGTGCATTCACAATTGGAATTGGCGGGTGAGTCCCTTATCAAAAAAGTTGTCTTTTTTTCTCTCTTAATAGATACTGACCTGCTCTCTACAGTCCCGTTGGCTCAGGCAAGACAGCTCTGATGCTGGCCCTCTGCCTCGCGCTCAGAGAGAAATACTCTCTCGCTGCCGTCACAAACGACATTTTCACCAAAGAAGATGCCGAGTTTCTCACCCGCCACGCTGCTCTCCCCCCGCAGCGCATCCGTGCTATCGAAACCGGCGGCTGCCCTCACGCCGCCGTCCGCGAAGACATTTCCGCTAACCTCGCCGCCCTGGAAGATCTGCATGCCGAGTTCGATTCCGATCTATTGCTCATTGAATCCGGCGGTGACAACCTTGCTGCAAACTACAGTCGCGAATTGGCCGACTTCATCATCTACGTTATCGACGTCAGCGGTGGCGACAAGGTGCCTCGGAAAGGAGGTCCCGGAATCACGCAGAGTGACTTGCTGGTCGTGAACAAGACGGATTTGGCGGAGGCTGTGGGCGCTGATCTGGGAGTCATGGAGAGAGATGCGAGAAAGATGCGCGAAGGGGGACCGACGGTTTTCGCGCAGGTGAAGAAGGATGTGGGCGTGGATCACATTGTTAATCTTATTTTGAGTGCATGGAAGGCGAGCGGTGCGGAAGAGGAGAGGAGGAGTCGTGGAGGGCCAAGGCCGACGGAGGGCCTTGAGGCGTTGAAGAAGGAGGCTTAGAAGGACTTGGAAGATGCATGAAACTGTGTGTATATGGGCGAGAAAGGCTGAAAAGTCTGTGGTAAATACGTAGATTGTAATTGACGACTTTGTATTACTTATTCGTACGGCGGGTTCAAGTGAGTCTCAGCTGCTGTCAGGCCTACTGGATGACTATGGACATAAGCATCGCCGTTCACTGCTAAAAAGATTCTATGTTCGGACTGGGATGCAAAGCTATCTTGAAATCACGTCTCTGCACTGGTTCTGATCCTATCTTGTAGGTATGACCAGGCCCTGGGCAACACCACCAGGAGGTTGCAGAGTCCGATCTAGTTACCCGCGGCCTCCCATCTCACGTTACAGGCTGAGAGAGCATCCTTTCCGACAGCATTGCTGGTCATCGCGTGGAGGGGCTGTTCCACCATGCGAGCTTGAAGAAGCTCAACTTTTGAGACCCGGTCAAATATGGCAGAGTTATAGTTCTTTGTCTGAAGAGACTTGACTTTTGAAGCTCAGCCACATGTGGTAGAGTCGTAGCTGTGATGCTCGTCTAGACTGCGACCCTAGGATAACTGAGTCATGCCATTTTTGGACTACTAGTTCGTCTTGTTCGATTATGTCGAGCGCCTGCTCACAACTGTGGTATCATTCTCGACATGGCACTGGGCTCAGGGGCTGTTAGGCCGTAAGGTGTTCGCGAAACTGTCCTGTTCGGTAGGCGAGGACTAGGCGGAGGTTTCTCGAATGGAACGACTTGCTGCCATGTGCCATTCAGAGGCTTCGTTGTTTGCTAAATTGAAATCCTCATGTGCGCCTCCTTGCCTTCATTTTTGGCAGCGTGGCGAATCTCTATTGCACACAGCTTTTCAAGATATCGCCTGCATCAGCCACCCGTAGACATAAGTAGTTCTAACTTTTGAAGTCGGATCTGGTGGATTTTCAGAGCCTTCTTCGCCATATCCACTCGCTTTCGTCCTTTGGCGAACTGCTTGTGTCCATCGATCGAGAAAACATGGTTACGGATTGGATAGACTGTGACTGAAATGATCAAAGGCGTCTGTGATTTAGTCAGAGGTAACGCGCAACGGGAGAATGGGTGGGGGTCCTCAGATATATATATCCCTTGACTTTTAGACTTTTCGATTTGAGTTTTGTATGTCGGGTTGAAAGTTTGGCATTCGAGTAAGGCCGAGAGTTTGTGTTGCTTTGAGAGAATTGATTACGCGCACCCAGGCGCTTCCTCAACATGAAAGGTCGATTGTTGAAAGCTGGCTTTGCGATGGCGAACTCATTTCTAGGCCACCTAAACGCTACTTCTGCTACTTCTGCTACTTCTGCTATCTCTGCTGTCTTTACTTTTTTACTATTGATACAACCATATTGGCCCTATAATATTTTGTAAAAAGATATAGGCATCTTTAAGAAATCAAATGTTCTGCACTTGAATGCTTTTCTCTTTATTTACTGTACTAGTAGTAGGAAACAAAATACAACGAACGTACATGCACATTTCGATAATCTCTCCTTCTCCCGTTGAATCCCCTCACGCCACAAAAGTAACATTGGCCAAAATTCTCTAAAGCTCCTTTTTGTTAACCGCTCGCACCAAAGCAGGCGCCGTTGAGGCACGCTCTGTCCTTGGTGCAGCTATGGTCGTCGGAGGTGCCGAGCTGCCTCCTGAAGATACCGGGAGCTGAAGTTGCGTTGGTGTAGCCTGAGAGAGCTTCTGATGTTGGTACAAACTCTGCCAGAGCAAATGAAACAAGATTGAGAAGGGTAAGGAAGAAGGCGAGGGTCGGTATCATCACGGGCCTGCATAGGTGGCTCGTATGAGAGCTCGTATGAGAGAGTTTGCCCATAGTAGATGCTTTGAAGAATAAACGGAATTGATCATTAGGGCGAGAAGAAGAAGAAGAAGAAGAAGAAGAAGAAGGAGGAGGAGGAGGAGGAGGAGGAGGAGGAGGAGGAGGAGGAGGAGGAGGAGGAGGAGGAGGAGGAGGAGGAAGTAGACATAGTAGACATAGTAGCCATAGTAGCTATATTACATGTGGTGGATATAGTAGACATCATAGATATAGTAAATATAGTAAATATTTGTATAACTATCATCCTTTAATAAAGTAATAGTGTATAAAGGATTAGAGCTGTGTTCATAGCCATAGACTTCCCATTTCTTTTCACTCTCCACTTATATAGCAGTGAAAAGCTTGTTGGCTGTATTAAACTAAGTTCGGGTACTTGTAAAGCCTCATATTCCCTGGCCACTGGATGGTGTCACTCCAAATGACTTTCCACGTAATCGATTTAGCATTGTCATATAGTTGTGTGGCGTTTGTGGATGCCAAGCTATCTATATAAGATGATAGGAAGCTCTTCCAATTTATCGCTCAACCAAGACCATTTTCTCTACCCGACACATCACCTCCACGGTCAACCTAGGTCTGTTAACTGGTGTATATCACACGAAATGGCATCAGAATTCCATCTTTTCATCTCTCTCCCAACAGAGGTACGGCTCAAGATCTGGGAGCATGCCCTGCGGCCGCATCCACCTTCTCGTCCCGGCGCTCACTTCTTCTCGATAACGAATCTAAGAGAAGATGGCGATGAGCTCCTCGATCTTGGAGTCCAGTGCGAATGGGGTTCCAGCTGTATACACAATCACGGCGATACCTACTGTCTCGCTGCGCCAAAATTTGGTAACAGCCATTCTTGGACCAGCAACAATCCGTCTTCGTATCTTTGGGATTTTGGCATGTGGACCGCATGCAGGGAATCCAGAATTGTCATCGAGGACCATTACAAGTTGGACTACTGGGCCACGAAGCTTTCGGGGGGCTACGACGATGAGTTATTTCCTGCTCGTAATGTCGACGCATGTGTACCGTTTGTATTTCAGCGCAGTGGCGAAAACTGGTACTTCCCCATACGTCCAAATCAAGACCTGGTATGTCTCCAGCCGGTCAATCCAGATACCATCAGGCATCGCCCAGGTATTCGAAATGTGAGGCTGTATGACAAAGGAGCCCTCCACGTCATGGATGATATCTGCGTGGTCAACGACAATGTGGGTCTGCTGGGAATAAAGCACCTGGCGTTCGAATTTGACTCGAGCTGGTGGGATGATCTTCCGATGGCTGTAGTCCCCACAGACTTAATCGAGTACATTGAAGAGAAAACCCACCGAGGTCTTTTCGTTCGCACTCTTATGTCTATGCAAGCACGAGACTCAATGTACGCACCGAAGACAATTTGGCTCATCGACTACGGCTTAAAACGGAATACTCAATCTCATGACAATGGCGAAGGCAGTACTGGAGTTTATGGAAGAAAGCGTATGACGTTCCAAGGAAAGGGCCGAAGATTCGTCGAGGTTGATCGACTATCGCAGGATGATTGTGTATTTACCGGACGATCTGCCCTTGATTTCTTGGCTGTACTGGATGGCATATTTACTGTCAACCGGCCTGGTCACGTTCTCCAACATTATCAGGGATATCACAGTTGGTTCATTTGTGACACTTGCGATGACGCCAGTTCTTTTCTTGCTCCTCCCCCTGATAGATTTGATAGAGATGTTAGAGTTGTGGCGTGCGAGAGGGACGAATGAGAAGTTTTGTAGCCTAAATGAGATATTATCAGCGCTCACAAGGCTTGTTTTAGTTTTGGTAGTATTATATACCTACCTGGGTACACAGCCTTAAATACCTAATACTAGTAGTATCTTCAAGTCAGCAAACTTTATATTTGCACGTCATTGTACACATGTAGCTCTATGTTTGAAGATGATTGTATGCCTTTGTGAAAAAAGATGCCAGGGAAATAGTGCTTGCGGCTTAGTCGAACTCATGCTTGTTATTCGTCGCGGCCGAGTGGCCGAAAGCTACGGAATACTCTCTCGTAAATTGTCTTATGCGAATAATGATCGTAGGACCCTTCTCAGAATCTGCAGTATAGTCTGTCTGCTAAGCGTTTATATGACTTCCACTACATTACATCTGAATCAAGCGCAATCCTTCGCCGAACGAGACGAGAGATGCACAGGAAGTATGACCGATTGGAACAGCAGATTACAAAGACGCTGACGAAATCAATATAAATATGGACGTATAGCCCTGCCAAAGTGCTATGATGGCTCTTCACGTACTAGTACAGCTATGAGGTATAATTTTTTTTGCCGTATACACAACATGCCGTCGCCTTTCGGCCGAAAAATGTCAGAATAACTGGCAGTCAGCTTCACATGCCTGGTAACGTTAGTCGAGTTTGAAGGTCAGGGGTTTTCGCACTACTAATATGGTTCGACACGTCCGAAAATGGACGATGGATTTGGCGCAAGGCAGCAGTAACCGGACTTTAAATTGCTTAGTATAGGAGTTTCCGGAGTCTCCTTGTAGGCTAAAATCTCACTCGACTCTATTTTTCAAAAAACTGCTTGCTTATAACGTGCCTACGGCCCTTTAATGAAAGTTATAGGCAGGTCGTTACCGTTTATCCTTGCAGTTTTACTGGAGTATATAATCTAAGCTGACCACTACGCCAAGGCATCCAATAGCGTCGAGGGTATTATTTGCATGCGCCTGCACATCCTCTTCATCTGCATTTATAGTCCATTTACGCCTTTACATCTTGACAAATTTTGTCCAGTGCGCCTATAGACTTAACGGGAAGGTGATCAGAAACCAGGGATAGTGACCAACAAAACCAGGGGCACGTTTTGGCCAAGAGTGTGGAACGCGACGAAATGAGTTCAACGTTACTCCCGGCTCCAGTCCCGAATCATGTCGATAGAAATTGTATATGCCTGTATATAAGATGCTCCCGCCTTATCGGTGACCCCAAGCCCATTAAGCTTAACGATCGCGCAATCTTTAAATCTCGATAGTGTATCGCGCTTCGAACTGGACATAATGGTGCTATCCTACCGCGTCCTTTCCGCCATCACCAAGCTCGGCTTGGTGGCCGGCTCTGCCTATGCTGAGAGCGAGTACATTTGGCCCAATGCCAAGACTGACTTGCTCGAGTCTATGCTCTATGAGCAGCAGGGATTTGGATCTGGCAACTCGCCAGCGACCTTTATCGTTCCCTGCGATAAGGTCCCTTTTGGCACCGGACGCAATGGAGCTGCAGAATGGCTGCGAACAGCATACCATGACATGGCAACTGCAGATGTCACGACCGGAATAGGAGGTCTCGACGCGTCTATTGGGTTTGAGGTGAACCGCGATGAGAATCCCGGTATTGGATTCAACGAGACGCTTGTGAATCTGGCTGCGTTCCTCACACCTCGTTCATCCATGGCGGACTTGATCGCTTTGGGGGCAGTGTTTGCTGCGAACGGATGCTCAAATGGAAGCGTGGAGATTCCTTATCGAGCAGGCAGAGTTGATGCTACAGGACCTGGTGCGTCAGGTGTGCCCAAACCAGAGCAGCCGTTGGACGAGCACATCACCAGTTTCCAGAGACAAGGATTCTCGCCACAAGAGATGATTGGGCTGGTGGCATGTGGCCATACCCTCGGAGGTGTTCATGGTGTGGACTTTCCTGAGATTGTACCAGTCGTTAATGATCCCGTAAGTCGCGATGTGGAAAGTAGATGCTGACCGTTGTATATAAAGAGAGCCGGTTACACATAACACGTGAGTGGGCTGACCATTGTACACAGGCAAAGGATCAGAACACGCAGACTTTCGACACAACTAACACGGGATTCACCGCGTTTGACAACACTGTGTAAGCAGAGCTTAATTCCTTTGCATGGCCTCTCTAGCTAACTCGAATTCAGTGCCGTCCAGTTCGTGAACAATGTAACGCAGAACCCGTTGGCATTTGGTCACAACGAGACTACCAATTCCGATGCTAGAATCTTCAACTCTGATGGAGGAAAAGAGATTGGCAAAATGGCTAATTCGGCCTCTTACTTCTACCAAACCTGCACAACGCTGCTCGAACGAATGATCAATACCGTCCCCAAGGGCGTAGCTCTAACGGACCCAATCCAGCCCATTGCCGTAAAGCCTTCCCAGCTGTTTGCCACTATTAACTCGAATGGAACAATGACCATGTCTGGCTACATCAGAGTACGTTTATCTTTCCATTGATATAGAAAACACAAGACAAAGGCTAACGGAGATCAAATAGCTTTCTGGCCCCGTAACCGCCAACCCAAATCGCGCCGTCAAGATCCACTTCCATCCTCGTTCTGGAGAGAGAAATGCAGGCGCATATATCATTAGCAAAAGCATAACTTCAGCCAGCTCTGCTCATGTCATGTACGGAAACCCTCCTCTTACTTTCTGGTGGTACCAGTTCTCGACGGTGATCCCCGTCGCACAAGGCGTTTCTGGATTTGATGTCGAGGTTGTCGATACGAGCAACGGAGCCACCAACAGCACCATGTACAAGAATGGTGGCCAGGGATTCCCATTTGATGATACGGTCGTTACGCAGCCAAAGCTGTCTTGTTCTGAAACAATTTACAACGGATTGATGAACTTGACCGTTGCTGTAAGCCTCCCCTAGCCCCAAGACGAGCTATTTGCCCGCGAAAGCTAATGACACCAATTTAGATCCGAGACGACGCCAACCTCGATTCATTGAAAGCGATAGTACACGTACCGACTCCGCTCAACTCTTTCACGCCAAGCGTTGGCTCGATACCTCTTGATTTTGCCAAAGTCGGTCCCATTGCAGGATCAGGCTATACCCTTTATAATGCGACTATTGTTAACGGAGTGACTTCTGATGATCCCAACAATTTCGCTCACACTTATCTGCGAACCTACGACCTTATTGCCTCGAATAGCACACATACTGTGGAGAGAGATTTTAACATGATGGATGGACTCAATGCCTGCCCGGATCCCAATATCTTTTAGAAGATGAGTGGAGGTTTTTAGTGTAAATATTGAGAAAGAATTGTAAATATACTGTATATAACAAAGCGTGCTAAGCAAATAGAGTTTATGTTATGCTGGTAGATGAGATATCTGAATGGTAGAGCCTTCCCAAAAGTGAAATCGCACAATGGATCGAACGGCGAGTACCTATAAGTACATAACAACGCTCCCCAAGGCAACCAACTAGAAGCTCGGCACAGCAAAAAGACTAACAGATATTCCAGACCGGACACTCGAAAACGGTATTCACATATGCGAAGCAAATGAACAAGACGCAGACATGTTCAAAACCATAGCACTCGAGTATAACATTTGGAGGGATCGTGGAATCATACCACTCCCCGAAGACGAAAAAATGCGAATCGAACTCGTCGAAGGCTGGCAAAACTAGAAAATGCACATCCGTCCCTACCCAGTGGGACTTGAAGATCGCAAATGTCTTGACACCATAATGAATGGTCTTCACACACAAGGCCACGCCAGTTGGATGAAGCAACTAACGCCTTTCGGATGCCCTTGCTTTATTGTTTGGCGCACAGTCAATATAAGCAAGACAGCCAGGTGTGCGTACTTTTTAGGCATCATATTTTCTCGACCTAAAAGCTAGGTACATATAGCTACATTATATAGAGAGAAGCTATTAAGCACCCCAACTCCAACACCCCAGTTGAATTGCAGGTCACCATGTTAGATTACGTTAATTATCGCTGCTTTCGATAAGAATAGTGAATTGGAATTGAAATACGCCAACATCCTAAGAATAGAAGATGCACATATGTCTGGGTCGCTGAAGTTGGCAAATGACTGGAAGCTCAATTGGAATGGCCAACGCTCGCTGAGGTTGATCTATTTTCGTCGCTAATTTGAAGAGGCCACTTGTCAGCGCAATATTTCATTGCTGAAAATTAAGCGTTAGTGACATAAGAGAGAATCTGGGAATACCTGCGTGGCGCAAACATGCTTTCAGAGTACATGTAATGAGGAGGGGGTCAAATTATAAGTTATATGCACCTCTCATAAACACCCCGCCCATCTACCCCTCACCTTGGGCAGTAACAGCTTCAGACTGTTGAACTGCATAAGTGTATTCATCGCAGAGACACGAAGAGACTGGGTTTATACGCCTGCAGACTCAAGATGTCGCAAACAGCCGCTCTTGCATCCGAAGGGAAGTTTGCGTATGGCAATGGCGTCTTCTTCGCCGAGGCATCTAACCGTAGTCAACACCGTCGAGCCAGCAAAGAGGAGTTGGTCGCACATTTTGCGTCTGGAAGCGACAAAGATCACACCGCGCATTGGTTTGAGGCGCAACTCATTCACCATGGGCTCCAGCCTTCCAAGGTGAAGTCTGTAGCGCGCATGCGGCTTTTTGATGCCGTTCGGCAGGGGACTTTGTCCGTGCCTGGACCTATCACGGACTTGGAGAAGAAGCTGAAGAAAGAGTGGGCAAAGCTTGACAGGGAAAATAAGAAAGCAGCAAAAGGGTTTGAGGTCGTAGCTGCATCGCAGGCAGGGCCTTCGCGAAAGACTACGACTGGGAAAAGGAAAGCTGATGTTACCGTCAACGTAACGATCAATACGAATTTGTCGGGGAGTATTGCTCCTACTGCAGCCAAGAGAGCCAAAACATCTGAATCATCGGAGAAAGGCTCTGCTCCGGCACGCCAATATGCAACAAAGCAAACTGCTCGCCGTGGCAGCACCTCACGAGCGTCGAGCCGCCAACAACCCGCTTCACGCACTGCACCAGCTCCCGTCCCCCGAGTGAGACAAACTGCGAGACGCAGTCGTCCATTCACTCCGCATGGACGGATCCAATCCTCGTATCAAGGCGGCGGATATAACGATTATGCGGATCCCTTCGATGAGCCACCTCCGCCATATGAAGACAGCTACGAAGATGACGACGGTTACGAAGATGAAGACGGTTACGAAGATGAAGACGGTTACGAAGGTAGACATCGCCCCGTCCAAAGAGCGAGCCTCGCGCCTCTTGGTCTGCTGAATGGTCGCTACGAGATCAATTCCCGTTCTGTTGAAGAGGAGTGGCCCCAGTACGCATCAGGAATTAGTCTTGTGCTTACTCTAGCTGGTTCCAGCCTCTGGGGGAGATTTGATCTAGGCGTCATCGAAGGGGTGCTCTATTTTGAAGAACGGCCTCGTAAATCGTCGCTGGATGAGGTGCATTTTTCTTGGCGTGGCCGTGAGGTTGAGGGGCCTATTTCTTACGATGACAGAAGGAACAAAGGCTGGATCAAATTCCTTGGTGGCGGCCGCATCGAAGGACGGATTGACTATTCGAGTATCTACTTTGAAGGTCATCGAATGCCGGGCCAAGGGACTCGAAGCGAGGTTGAAGCGAGAAGCATGCAGAATGAGTGGAATGGATACACGGAAGACGAATATGACCGAGAAAACGGAGCGCGCTGGGGATAATATGACTTGTCACGCAATTGATGCTGCAAAAGAATTTACACAATCCACATATGAGACTAAATGAATGTCTTATAACAGAGCTTGGTATCAATATTCTAATCTATGGGTGATTCTCATTGCCAAACGCCAACGTCTTTTGTCAATTTGCTCCTATCCCCGAATTTCCAACTCTCCCATTTGTATAGTCATTGCAACCTGCTTGATCTTCTCCATGAGTAGCCTGGGAAGCTCCTTGATTTGTGCTGATTGAGTTCCCAAATTCCAGGCACTCGATTCCAGAAATCGATGTTCAAAAATATCCCATAGTCTCTGATCCGCCGTAGTCAAGCGACCAGGTCGAGGGTACCATGGGTCGTTGCCCCAAAAAGCGTTGCAAGCTTGTTCAACGCCGCTTTCATCAAACGTCAAGTCTCTGCACAAGTCAAAGTCCAGTATCCACATCGCATGCTGACCTAGTATGCTGGTATTATGAGGGTGCGCATCTCGAGATGATTTCCGGTGGTATGGGCAGCAGGTGTTGCGTGGACGTCGCGGCTGAGCAAGCACAAACTCAACATCATTTCCATCTACTCTTGCAACCCAGTGCATGAAAGCAAGAGCATCTGCCATGGTAATTGCGTATTCACCGGGATCAAGACCGAGTTGTTCCATCTGGTCCAAGTGCAGGGGAAAATTTCGAAGGCTGAAAGCTTGTAGGCGCTTTCTCGGTTCTTCATCAGCCTCGGGGTCGCGATATCTTCGGCGGCCCAGATATGGTCGAATAAGACAATGTTTGTTAGTCGAACTGTCCATGGCATTCTGTTCATCTACATCGGGATGAAACTTTTTTATCAAGAGCCTCCGAGTTGAAGCCAGAACCGGTAGGATCTTCTCGCTGACAATGGCATTGCATGCTGTATAGCCTTCGGGTAGCCTTGGTAGGATGCCGCGCCATATTGAAACATCCTGCGAATCCAAAAAGCCAAAAGAGCGAGGGATTTCAAACAAGTTGCAGCGTAGCGCAAATGCTTTGAGCAGTTTTTGATGCATTTTGTACTCATGAGAAACTGATCTCCCAGGACTGCCATCTTCGCGTTTCATGGCCAGATGGCTGTGTTGTCCGAGATGGCTGTGTCTCCTGCAAAATGAACAAGGAGCCGCCCAGACTGTCCCACAGCGGCCTTGGCCTATTCTTTCTAGTTGAGTAGCTTCATCCACATCAGATAGCTCGTCGGTGATCGCTTGCGTATTCATGGTATGCGAATGTACTGAGTGTAGCTGTTGAAATGATATCTGGTTGCAAGAGTGGTCTGAGATTGATACAAAAGGCTGAAAAGCATTGGCGCGCAAGCAATGTCGCTAGAGAAAGCTGGCTTTAGTTGCTAGTTAACCCAATATTTTAGATTTCGGACTAAATAAACAAACAGTTTGTTGGCGAAGAGTTGTCGTAGCGACTGGCTACACGAACGCACTACTTCTGTAGCTCAGCCACAAGAAAGCCATCTGCCTCTTGCCAGAAGCACTATAATATTGCCATCTCCAACTTCATGACTACAGCGCACCTTCCATTCTTACATCATTTTGCATCCTATGCTTGGCGTAAGCCGAGCATTTTGTTTCGTTGTATGCTCCTACACAGCCAGCAGCTAAATAAAGTGGTTGCTATGGTAAAGTGACTTCATGTCGGCGTAATCAGCTCATTCTGCAATCGTGCGGCATGTGTCGCCATAGCATTCTTTTACTATTGGAAAGGTTCTAATGCTAGGAGCACACTGTCATAGCGCTCACAATGCTCATCAAATGGCTTAAAGCAGAACGATCAATTTGAAATGCAACTATACTTTTACTTTTGAACATGGCAGCCATAACCTTCTGCGATGCGAAACCCTCGACGACCAAGCCTAACAACCTATTACATAGCTGAAGTTATAAGCGTTCAGTGACCTTCATAGCTTAAAATCAGAGCTTGCTGTTGATAAAAGAGAGGGCTTGCTGGCCATACTCTTGGCCGTAGCCTTGGTGCGTGGCAGGGTTGTTTCCGTTGCAGCAGTATGGGTCTGAAGCATCACAGTACGACTTGATCTTGGATGCGCTGGGGCAGTTAAAGCCAGCTGGGCGGGCATCGAACTAGTAAAGATCAGAGTTAGAAAGGCAATAATCTTTAAAGGCCGGTTTTATTTGTGACCAGAGAATACTTACGCCCTGAGCAGCACAGCTTCCCACGTTATACGACAGTCCGTGAATGTTTCGTGGGTCGCCCATAAAGATTGCAGCTTTGATAGCAGACACAGCTCCCGAAGACAGTGGAACAGCAGTGTTACCGTATCCCTCACCAGGATCGCCTCCACCGCAGAGTGCGTCGTCAAAGATTTGAGCGCCCTTTTACATCAATTGTCAGTACTTGATACAGTCAACAAGGTGAGAGAGATACAGACCTGCGAGTATCCGACCAAAACCAACTGAGTGTTTGGGCACGAGTTGTGGAAGTTGTTCACAGCCGT
Organism: Trichoderma koningiopsis; assembly: GCA_022985005.1. Classification (NCBI taxonomy): domain Eukaryota; kingdom Fungi; phylum Ascomycota; class Sordariomycetes; order Hypocreales; family Hypocreaceae; genus Trichoderma; species Trichoderma koningiopsis. The sequence continues at coordinate 1,043,538 of JAJPEM010000006.1, read as the reverse complement.
GACAACGGCGTTGATTCCTTGAACAACGGAGTTGGCATAGCTGACGCCGCCGCAAGATGACTGACCGCCACAAGCTGGGTAGTTGATGGCCTCGGATGTGGTTCCAGGATGAGCTGAAACCACCAGGTTTACAACAGTAGATGATGAGCCGTATCCTGGACTCGCTGTAGTCTCACGAGCACCAAAGACGTGAATTCCTGGACATTGACGCTTCTCAACTTGCTCAACATCTACTGGGCTGCTCGTGGCCAGAAGGGCCTGGCCCAGCAAAAAGGTGATGGTGTTTCTGATTGAAGGCATTTTTGTCCTTTAAAGAGTCGTGGAAGAGAGCGATACGAGGCGAATGAGTTGTAAGATGTTGGTAGTAAAGAAGATCGATGGTTATGGGGTAAATTGAAGATTATATAGCACGTCTATCGTGAGTCTAAGAAGAGCCCTCAAAACCACCTCTATATTATTTCTTTCACACCGTTCAAGGTTTTCTCATCATTGCCAACTCATTCAATGCCAAAGGCCCAATTTGTTCTAGTTGTCGTTGTATTCCTTTTCTCCAGGCACTCATCTTTACTTGTGCGTCTAGAATTAGGCTAAATGAATTCTCATCGTACAGTAGCTGCGTATCCCGATTGGTACTGGGCTTATGAAGAACTCTTACGTACTCGTTGTAAATGTATACGAGTGAATATCATCACTCAATTTGCATTTTAATTATATTAAATTCTAGAACATACGTCAGTGATGTTCCGCGAATCTTCCCTTTTGACCGAGGAGCCGACAGCCCTTTCCTTTTATTCCCAAGCAATGCCTGCTTTCTGCCACGCCCATGCACGTACTAGTCTATTACTTTTGTTTAGTACACAAATAGCATTGTATGTCGAATAATATCTAGTTCTTGGTTGCCTTGAACAACAACATCCCTAGTATGTTCTATAATTGCTGCCCGGCGTGCTGCTACGAAAATCTGTAGTATTGCCGTATAACGCAACAGCGAGGAAGATAAACATCTGTTTATATTTACAATACTTCGGCAACCAAAACCTTATTATCTAATGTAGGCCACACCATGCAGGTCTTACAAAATGCGCCGAAGGCGGGCTGGCTGAAAGGTTTCAACCCCACACTGGAGGCGGATGCTTTTGCCCACTGAAGCAACGATGGGCCACCGCGATACGACATGTCGGCAGGCTTAGCACTTTATTCGAGATGCGCGATTGGCAGGCTAATCTACGCCTACTTAGCCGGACGCACCCCAGATCTGCAGCGCAATTCTCGACCCTCCGATGGCCGACTTAAGGTTCGAATAAGCCGGCATTAGTGCGCTACACACGACTGCCAGCGCCTCTGGAGTTGTTGTGGGTGCTTCGGGAGGAAGCGTGATGGCTAACGTTAACCTATTGTGGTAATGCCATTGAACCGGCATTTGACAAGTTTAGGCAATATTCTTGCCGTGCTATGGATGGTAGGTGAATCCTGCTCCATAAGCCTCTTACTGGTAAAGGGAGACTACGCAGGCTCGGTAGTAGGCTCGGTAGTCTGCAAGTGGTATCGGATACTAGAGCAAGAGACAAGCTTTTTTTTCGTGCTGTTGGAAAGGCCTAGAACAGGATTCGAGATCATAGTGGCGAAAAGGCTGGCTTCAAATCTCATTCATCATCTTGTTACCTTAGCAGTACAAGAAACTGCGTCGAGATACCGCCAGGCTATAGATCTCTTCCTCGAAGCTTAACAAGAACGTTTCCTGACATCTTTTCCGCGCCATTCACATGGCAGAACTAACTGAAAGGAAGTTTAGGGTCTTTTTGTGTTAGCGAATTTTGATTGCCGTCTCATCGCAGAGAAATCCGTATGCTCGAGGAAGTGACTACTATATAGTGAACGGGAGCTCCAGTTTCCCTATTTGCACAGTGACGAAGATGTGTATATGTTTAGAATAGCAGGGCGCATCCATAATTAATTTGGATATAGGTGCCCAGATATAAAGAAACCTCAGCGCAATACTATATGGGAGGCTATCATAGACACAAGTGTATGAATTTAGAAGGTCAGCGCTCAAATCGGTTTACTTTGCGATGAAAATTCCTGCTTGACAGTTCCCCAAGTATTCAAGTCATCCACATCGAGAAACATTCAGGCCGGTCTTCATCCTGATGCTCTATGACCCTAACCTCATTGAATGGCAGAACTCTGCGCTAGGGTTTATAGCGTCTTTGTTTTCGAAGCACTGCAACAGGACCCATGGCGCAACGGTAGCGCGTCAGATTCCAGCTAGGAATCTCCTGAAGGTTATCCGTTCGAATCGGGTTGGGTTCAATACCCTTCAATTTCTCTTTTTGCTCCCCAGCTTTAGAAAACTAGCTCAAATCGATATTTTTGCCTGGACTTCATACTCATGATTCCGTCTTACTGGAGGTTCTTGCATTGTTTTTTTGGTCGCCCGAGAGCTCTAATATAGTTTAGTAGGCTCAAAGTGTTCTTCCCAGTTTACATGTACTTGGTTCGGCATGGCAATCATATATTGTTCGACGCCTAGCTTGGAAGTTTACTTCCGCGAAAGAAATGAACAAAAGCAACATTGATCAGTACGCCCTGCGGGTCAGCATTTGGCCTACAAACATTTTGCCTCGTGATGCACGGGTGAATAGTTTAGCCAAGTCTGCTTGTTGGGGCACTTGAAGGACAGTGGGTAGATGAATGCGATGTTTAAAATGCAGCCTGCAATTCCATGATACCACGCACTTAAATGGAGTCGGCTGAGTTTGGAGGATGACGATATAGCTAATTATGTGACATAACAACTAGATAATATGAATTTCGAAGTAAGACTGAATATAACGTCATACCAAGGACGTTGAGTTGGGCGATGAAGCCGTAATGCTTAGCATACGTTTACTAAGCATTTCAACAGAACACTCAAACTCATAGCCCTTAAATTGGGCCAGGTTGTAGCCGCATAAGACAACTTTCGTGGAGATGTCGCATTGTTAAAATTGCAGGACAGTGGCAGCCATATGGTTAGATCACTTACAGGGCACGAAATGCACTTCGCAGCTGGATTTAGTTACCTTGCTTATCAATGAAGATGCAATTAGACCGCTGGCTGGTAAAGTTGTAGATGCAAACTTCGTGTAACAACACCATTGCAATATAATGTTGCAAACTCTTAAGCTTGTTATAATAAATATTGAAGTGCAAACAAGCCAACTAGCACAGAAATTGGTATTCTAAAAGTTAATATGGTCTCTGGTTGCATTTCTTCGGGGACTTAGAAGCGGAATATGAAGCTACCGGTATCGCGACATAATAGCTGTTCTCTTTCACCGAAGCCTTCAAACCGTATTAGCTCTACGTATCTGATATTTTCTCAACTTCATCAATTACTATCACATTATTTGAACAAGTTTGAGGAGATCTGCTCATTTTCTCGTATTAAACGTTGAAAGCATACGTCTGTAGCTGTATATCAATTGGCCCCGCCTTCGCACCGCATTTTCTTGCCACAGCGCTTTTCTCAGCAAGCCAAAATAAGCGTTACCGACCTCTGAACATCAGTGCAAGTTTTTGCGCGGGGTTTCTATTGGGTGGCAAGCACAGGGCCTGGCTTACAGCGGACAAGCGTGCTCTGTCGCAAAAACTTGCCCTGCACTATCTCACAAAAAATAGAACGCTGGTGGAAACCAGCTTGTTTCGTCGCATATGATTGATCAAAGCTCAAGTCTAAGTCATGAGCCGTCATCCTATTCCTCACAGTTCCCCAGCAACAATTAAAAATCATTGACTCAGGAGAATATCGACAATGGCTTACAAAACGCAACCTGACAAATTGGAATTGAATCTACAGCTGTTTTATAATACTTGAAAGCTGTATAAATAATGCAGATGTCGGCGAAGACGAGATTTGGATCAGCATCATCGCCATACAACTTTTAAAGAACTGCATAGTATTCTCTGAAGCCGTTTTAATCTATCTTATACCCTATACCATTTCCAAAGTATCCAACAATGTCGTCTACCTTGGCTTCCCAGCTGTCTGCTACAGCTGAAGGCATCAGCAAAAACGTGGCTGCTCCGTTGGTTTCATCCATCAATGAATCAATTGCTGGCTTGAAAGCCACTTTCGATATAAATTCGACAATTCAAGTCGGAGCTTCTCTCCCAGCTTTTAAGCTGCCTAATGCTCTCGGCAACGAGGTGACCAGCGAGAGTCTTCTCGCCAAAGGCCCAGTTCTAATCACTTTCTATCGTGGAGACTGGTGCCCGTACTGCAACTTGGCTCTGCGCTCTTTGCAGCTGCACCTGGACGAGTTTCATGCCAAAGGCGTGACGATGGTGGCCATCTCTCCCGAGCTGCCCAATACTTCTCTCTCTACTACGGAGAAGAACGAGCTCAAGTTTGAGGTTTTGTCGGACGTCGGCAACAAGTTCGCTAGGCAGCTTGGAATCGTGTGGGATCAACCCAAGTCTCTTGATAGTGTATTCGAAGCCTTCAAAGTTGACTTGAAAGAAAAGAATGGCGATGACTCGATGGCTCTGCCCATTCCGACAACTCTTCTGGTGGATGCAAAGGGTATCGTGCGGAACATCCACACCGATCCTGATTATAGGCAGAGACTGGAGACTACCACTGCACTTGCGTGGGTAGATGCTCTGTAAATCAGTGATACTGCAGAAATAGAGGAGGGATAACGGCTGAAATGTAGCTAGAGACTATATTAACTGTAGTCTACACTATTTATTAATAATGATTGAATTGCTCCTCTTTTTGAGATTCATCCCTTACTTCTCAGTGGATCTTGATGACAGAATTTTTTAAGTCACCCATCTCCTACGATTTATTAATCTTCTTTCATAGCTTGACAAAAGAAAATTCGAATTTCTCATGTCATTGCCACAGCGTTTACCTCATTCATGTTTTTACTGCAACTCTGCTTAAATTACTGTGAGAAAACTGAAAATGGCACTCCTACTGGCACAGAGCCTGGGCAAGAACGAAGTTGAGTCTGCCAATTATAGACTTTGTTCTCTATTAACGCAACGTGATTTATAACAAAAGAGCTAATGAAAGTCGCCGCCCTGTGAGACAAGCCAATATCACACCTCTGTGAGCTCGCAACCAGGAATAAATGAGTTGATCAGCCGTCATTGATAATACAGCTAAGAGTTTGGTTATAAATTTTGAAAATTGCATTCATATAATGAAAAGTTGTTGACGCTCTTCGGTTTAGCAATGACTAAGAAGATGGAAGATTCAACACCTAACTATAATTCAATATGACAGCTAGTCTGTAAAAAGACTAAAGTATTACGTAACTATTATGTATTCTCGATTTCTATATCAGTAGTAGTAGCAGTAGCAGTTAATCAGTGGACACGTAGTAGTGGCAGTAGTGGTAGTAGATAGTATTGGTGTTACGACCTGATCCCTCGTAAACAGTTAGATCCCTTATAAGCAGCTGGTTCCGTTATAATAACTGCTATAATAGTGGTTATTGGCCTAATCTTTTGCCCTGTGGCTTAACGGTATAACGGATCGTTACAATTGGCTTATGCTATAGCTCAATTCCTAGATAAGAGAACTGAGGTGCTGCATGACTTTTCCTTAAGATAGCCTAATATTAACTCCTAGGCTGTTTCAACGCCGCTTAGCAAGTTTATGACTTTTTGGATTTCTAGCCTAAACCGCCGCCGGCGATCGTTCGTTTCGTATATTGGTAACGCATTTTGTGCCATCCCCAGTGGGGTGAGATTATCGTTATTCTCCCACCCTAGTTTTGCGTTATGAGCTATCAGCAGCTCAACTGACTTTGGGTTAAGCTCTTTTGACTCTCCGCCACGCACTGCTTTATGTAGAGGCGTATCCCCTTCAAGATCTTTTGCATCAACATCTGCACCACTCTCAAGTAATAGTTTTACTTGTCGATCTCTCATCTCAGAACAAGCTCGATGCAGCGGCGTTCTGCCATAATTGTCTCTTATCTCTGTACGTGCGCCGGCTCCAAGAAGTAGCTTGGTAGCTGCTTCATCTCCGTGCTCCACTGCAAGATGCAGCGGCGTTTGTCCTCCGGGAGCTTGTATATTGATGTCTGCGCCGTTTTGTATTAAAAACATAATCGTAGCCCCCCACCAAGAGGTGTAATGTTGTTTTTCAATTCTTTTTGTTGCACAAAGCAGCGGCGTCCAGCCACGAGCATCTCGTTCGTTGATACTCGCTGCGTCCTCACGTATCAATTCAGTTATGGCGGTATACCGACTTTTCGTCCAATCATCGAGGTAGACAACATATGTCGCTAGATGTAGTGGCAAGGCACCCTGCAGTTTTTCTGTAATATCGGCGCCTGCGTTAAGAAGGAATCTGACGATGTCTCCATCTCCCCCCTTAGCTGCTATGTGCAGTAGCGCCTCGCCATTTTCTCCCTTTAACGAAATATTCGCGTCAGTCTTCCAAAGTAGTTCCAGAATGCCTCCCAATCCCTGTTCAACCGCAAAAAGTAGCAGTGACTTGCCCTTTCTATCCTTTGCTTTAGTATCGGCGCCAGCCTCTAGAAGCATGTCAAAAATAGCTGTACTTCTCCCGAAAGCAGCTGCCCATAGGACTGATTCACCATCGCTCCAATTGCTTTGTTCTTTAACATCCACGCCAGCTTCAAGAAGCAATTTAACAATAGCTTCATGTCCTCCAGAGGCTGCTATGGATAGCAGAGATTCGCCAGTTGCGCCTTTTCTTTTAAAATCTGCGCCAGCTTCGAGGAGCATATTAACAATAGCTTCATATCCTTGGCGAGTCGCTATGAATAACCCCGATTCGTCCTTTGCATCGTCCTTCGTGTTTCTTCCTTGAACATCTGCACCAGCTTCAAGAAGAAATTTGACCATAGCTTCATCTCCCTTCTCAGCTGCTATGTACAGCAGCGACTTGCCATCTGTAGCATTGATATCCACGCCAGCTTCAAGAAGTACATCAATAACAGCTGTATGTCCGCTGACAACTGCGCAATGTAGCGACGACCAATTTTTTTTGTCTTTCGCCGAGATATCAGCGCCAGCCTCCAAGAGTATTTTCATAGTAGACCAATGTCCTGAGAGGGCTGCTTTATGCTGCGGTAATTGGCCGCGCGTATTTCTTGCTTTGACATCAGCATGGTGTCTGAGTAGAAGCTTAAGGACGTCGTCATTTCCTTTGTCTGCTGCCACGATAAGTGCTGTATCTCCCAGTCTATCAGGTAGATTAACATCAACGTCGGCCCAATGAAGCCAAAAAGATGTAACTATAGCATCGCCATATCCTGCTAAGTAAGAAAGGAAGCTGTTTCGTTGCGAAAATTGGATATCTGTTGTAATCCATTTTTGTTTATTCTCATTCTGTAGATATTCTTTATATAATTGGTGGAGAATAGATGCTTTCGGGTGATCATCTGTTAATGCCGCACGAGCGTGAACTTCTAAGAATGCTCCGACTGCTTCATAGTTATTAGCAACTAATGCTGCAAGCATTGGTAACCCATAGCGACTTTCTTCTACTTCAAAGCAGGATAGTCTTGATGGATGGTATCGAATAAGGTTCCCTGCATTATGCGTCGCCAGTATGTATAATTGAGTGACACTTCGATGAAACCGGCGTACTCTGTGGTATTCGAGTTCATTTTTGAAAATAACCCAATCATCAAAATCGAATGTCTGAAAGAAAATGTCTGGCTCGTTCAGATCCATTTGTGTTTCATTTGCGTGGTACCAAATATTTTGCACTGCATAATTGAGAAATGGATAATGTACCGGAAGCGAGTGGCATTGCAACATATTTTTCGACACGCCTGAAAAGACTGAAACTTTTCTGAAGTTCAGATATTGAATACAGAGTTGTTTCAGTCGGTCGTGGCTATTTCTTTTGAAATCCTCACCAAAATCATTGCATATTTCCTTCAATCCTTTCTCTTTTAACAGAAAATCTTTAACAGATTCGTGGATAAATTGAACAGTTGGATTTTTAGATTTTGTAATCTCAGCGAGACCTTTTGAAGAACTCAAAATGAGCTTCTTCATGTCGTCCGTGGATATATCTTTGATATTCCAGCTATCAACGTTTTCAGGCTCAGAGCTAGAAATGAGAGCATCATAGAGTTCTTCGGGTTTTAATGGCTGTCGTGAAAATAACAGCCATTGAATGCACAACAAAAGCTCGTCTTTGTGATGATTATCCCGAGTCAGAATATCACGAAAAAGCTGGTGTAGATCTTCAGGAATGTCGTCAAGTCGCTGTCGCAGCTTATGTATACGTCCGCCATCATATTCCTTGTTCAAAATCTCAACCACTAGAACAATCCACATGAAAATGCCTGCAGATTTTTTCTGTACGGTGGCGCGAATATCTTCAGCAAGTTTGCTTTTGCCGATTTTCAAATCACTTTGTATGTAGTTGCTTATGTCTTGATCGTGCCCTTCTTGCCCCTCTAGTATGAGATGTAGCGCGTTTTTCTTAGATATGTGCGGATAGTGTCTGCTTGAGAAGCAAACTAGAAACTTGATGTTGTCTGATGTAGTGAATTCGCCAACGCTTTGGAAAAATGATACCATGTCCCGGATTTCATCCTCGTTGCATTCGTCCAGCGCATCGATGAAGCATACCACTGCCTCATCTTTGATGCTGTGTATAGCTTCTTCGAAGAGAGATTTCAATTGTTGGATGTTCCACTCATAGTCCTCTCTGATTGCTGTTGCTAATGGGAAAGAGTGCAGAATACTTTGAAGTCCCGGAATGAGTTCAAGAAGCTGTAATAACAGTGACCGATACATGCCAGTTGTGCATTTCTCTAGATCTCCACCTCGCGCGTTGAAATAAAAAGCGATGATTTTTTTATCCTTCATCTTCTTCTGAGCATTTGTAAGAGCAAATTTCATTAATGTCGATTTGCCACTTCCTGCCTTTCCTTTAATCCAGAGAAACCCATGATGCGACTCTAGCTTACTGGGATCAAGCCAATCCAGATATGTTTGATGCTTGACGAACCATCTACACGTTTTCGCATGGGCGTTCTTTATTGTCAAATGGCGGGCTCCAATCTGTTCAAAAGACAGAGACTTTAGCTTCATTTCAAGCTGATCAGCAGAAAATGACCGATGTTCTCCTGCTCTCTGATCAATCCCTAATTGGCTCGTTATGATATGGGAAGGCTCCACGCGGATTGGGCGAAGTCGGTTGAGAAGATCTTTCGCATATGCGGCCGCTGCCATTGCTGCATACCCTTGCCAATCCTTGTTTTTATGCGAATCTGAGTAATCGCATATACCACGGATAATCAAGCATGAAAAATCGTTCATAAGTCCAGCAGCTTCCATTTCGAAGCACAAGACTTCATTCTTAAGCGCCAACTGATCTCGAGTCATTGCGTCTTTCATGACCTGGTTCGCGGAAGCAACCAGGCCATAGTGTATTGTGATATTCTTTTCTGAAGGCCGCTCAGTCCGTGATTTCACTCTCGATGCGGCATTGCCGCATACTATTGAGCAGCTTCGGTCATCGTGAAGGGGATGTATAACATCGCTTTTGTATAGTCTATCCGAGCTCTGATCCGGACGTTGATATGTCTCTCGAAGTCGGGGCATCCGTTCAAAGGCGCCGTCTATCTCTTCTTCAATCGGATGGCCCTTGCTCTCGTAATCTGCTCGAAGACCATTAACCGCCGACAACAAATTTTGCGGAGGTTGGTTCAAGGCTTTTGTCATTTGGAACTCCTGATTTTGCATTGTTTTTCCAAAATCGTACTGTAACACGCCGCTGTTACCGTTTTGGGGAATGCTAACCACAATATCGCCTAGACGAATGTCGTGTTTTGAGGTCGGTGCGCCGCCACCAATTCCAACCAGAAGACGAATTCTGATGCTGGGGAAGCTGCGCATCATATCTTTTGCAACTGTCGCCGCTGTATCAGTGCCATATGCTGGCAAAACTGTTATGGCGACATAGTGTCCGCCCATTCGACCCAACGTATAGTCATTGTTGTCGTCGTCGGGCAAATTGTATTCTCGAGCATCGAATCTCTCGTCTAGGAAAGCGGTCGCGGCGGTCAGCTCGGTACTGATGGCACAAATCCATCCAACAGTGTACTCGTCAGTTGATGCTGATCTCGTGCCATTCTTCATGTAATAGCCTTCGGTCTTGCGTCTCTTCTGGTAGATTGGGGCTTCGATGCTGTCGGACTGTGAGCCCCTCTTGAACATCTCGATTGTACATTGAGACTTTCGTAGCTTATGCTTGGCGGGATGCTTTGCTGTATAGCGAAAGAGCTCTCAATGGCGACAATAGAATATATGAGACACAAGACGCGTATAAAAAAGGCTAAGAGTAAGGTTTTGGGATGCAAATGATGCTACTAGACACAGAGGGGTGCAAATGGCAAAAGGCAATGAGGTGGCAGGGTAGGAGTCAGCCTAACGGGCTGAGTTTCATGCAGCAGCTTAGCCTTTAATTTACACGAATTGCAATGGGTCTATTGCCGCGCGTTAGTTTATACCAGTCGAATTGTGGTTATTATCACAAGCATTATATTCTATGTACACTCAAGGCTTGCGATTACCAAAACCCTCAGCGCTGAGCTTGGATGGAATTCGAACACGCGCGAACTTAAACTGCTGCAATGCAAACATGCACACAGATAGTATACATAAGTACGGAATAGCTACTGTCGTTTGTGAGCCGAGTAGAAAACTTCAACAGTGTCGTGGACAATGTTATGTACGCGCGCTACTAGGAAACTGCCGCTATCTGCAATGCTCCATAACCGTGTTTGTTACAGCAGCGTTATAACCGCCTGATTATAAATCTCAGTCCCTTGGCACTCATCAGACGCTGAATCTCGCCCGATTTCTCTTCCGGAATGGATTTGAATCTGAACTCGGGGCATAAATCCACTTCTGTCGCCCATGTAATTCCAGTTTTTCCGCCGATGCGTTCCCACAACCCTTTCCAGCTCTCGGGATTATGCTGAAAGTGCTTTCTTCCGCTTGTATCACCAGCCCGCGTATATTCCCCCGCAGTTTCACTGCCTGACTGCCTCCCAATGATTAGAGAGCCAGGCTGTGGGGCCAGTAGCTGAGCGACTCTCATTGCAGCTTTCTCCTGCTCTTCAAGACTGAAAAGGTGGAAAAAATCGCCAACATAGATGATGTTTATTTTCCCAGTCAGCTCTACAAGCGGAGAAGAATCGTCAAAGATGTCAGCTGCTATAAATGTAGTTTGTAGCCTGTCTTTGTCTTTGAACAGTTCGTAGCCAATTGACAGAAAGTCGCCCCAGAGATCAGAGCCGTATGTATTGGCAGAAGGCGCGCCGTCGTGGACAAGTTGGCGAATCTCTTGGCCGAAGCAGCAGCCAAGATCCATGAATTTTTCGCCGTTTTTTACTCGCTCCAAGACTTCTTGATACACATCCGTGGTCTGCATGATCAAGTCCAAGAAACGGTACCGTCTGATACAGGGATAGGGTCGCTGAAACAGGTTAATACTTGTGATCTGGAGTATTGGGCAATAAGGTTGTTTTACCACTTGTAGGGCTTTGGTTTGCTATTAAATGTTAGCTGAATGAGTAATAATGGAGGGTAATATCTGTTAGGACTAACAATTAATTCGACATGGCTTTTGACGTCTTCGTTGGAGATTCCGCTGTACTCACACAGCAATTTCCGCCCAGAGTCGAGATCGTATATCTCGAATGGGTCTTCTTCATTTTGAACGGTCTTGCCAGACATAGCTGTGCTTAGTGATTGAAACTCTCTGATTGAAAATCTCGCATTGGAAAGTCTGGATTTGAAGCAGGCCTTGAAGGTTTAAATGCTGTTATAGAACATGCGTTTTCGGTTTCTCGCTCTGAGTCAAAAATTCAGCCCGTAGGCATCACTATAGCCTTGCACTAAGTTAGGCTAAAAAGGGAAGGTGGCGAGGGGAGCAGGCCTTGGAGATGTAAATGCTGATATTAGAACATGCGTCTTCAATTTCTCGCTCTAAGTAAAAAATTAATTAATTCAGCACTCTATTTTTATTATCTGGCACTGGCAGCAGTTTAAAAGCTTTTTAGCGTTAGTTTACTAAGCTATGAAACTACGTATAAAGCAGTAGTAGCAGTACCAGCAGTAGTAGCAGTACCAGCAGTAGCAGTAGCAGTAGGTTTAAAGCTGGCCGTAAAAGGTTATTGCTTATTAGTTCTGCTTTCAAGTGAGTATAATCATTAAATGGAAATGACAAATTTAAACCAATAGAATGCTGTATCTCAAGAATGTATTTCGTTTTATTACTACCAAGATATAGAGGTATCCCGTACGATTCAGCACCGGTCAAGTATTTTAAAAGATCGGCAAGTAGTTCCCTTCTTTGTGGTACTTAGTTCTGAGACATATGAAGTTGACACTACGCCATGCAAAGCTACCTGCAGGATGATGGTCTCTCGCAACCTAACCCCACTCGCAAATATTTATTTTCAGCCTCTCAATTATCATCTCCGATTGAGAGTCTTTGTTTCCTTGGACTATACCCTGGCCGCAGTAGAGTCTCTCTACCAACAAAGTAAAGTATGGATTCTCTCTTCTTTCGCGCCTTGATGGGGCTCAGTTTCCCTCAAAACTCGCGGGAAGAAGTACAATCTGAATCATCAGTTATCAAAATCCAGGTTGGCTCTGTAGGATCATCAGAGGATACGATTCGCGTCGAAAGCCTGGAACAGCCCCAAAGCGGCATTAACCGTATCATTGGGCGTTTGAAACCAAAGAGTAGGTTCAAATCGTCGCCTGAACTAGTGAGAAACTCCGCCACTGGATTCCGAACAGCTACTCGTCAGTGGAGGGACGCCAATCCAAAACCTTGGTGCATATTAGAAGGATATCATATTTTCGACTCTCTTCATCCCACGTCAACCACTGTATCGATAGCCATTCGATACATGAAAAAGGAATTGGCCGAACTTTCTGGGCAATCAGATCTGCTATGGAGTCGGACTGTTAAAAGGCTGCAATTAGATAGCGACCACGACGGAGCATTAAGAGGTATAACATAGCCATCTTTCTCGCACGTCCTGCTTGTTTTTATGAGGTGGCTGATCGACTTCAGCATTTATTGTGTGCGAGACATATTCCGCCAATTCAGTTGCCATTAAAATCAGAAGCAATTCGCTCGCCTTGGCACCCACAGAGCGATTCTTAACAGAATTTAGACAACTCGGGGAAGCATACCGCCCGCACAGGACGAGCCGCAATCTCGAGCAAATCTTTCTACTTCAACTCCACCATGCCAACCTGAACCTATTTTCGGACTTCTTACAGAGCTTCGCAACCAATTATGCCGCCCCTCGCATGGTTATGGTTGACTCTAGAGAAGTCGAACTACGGCGCTGGAATTTAAAGGCCATTATGACGGATTCTCATCTCTACAGGCAATTTACCAGCCTGGGTGCTGAACTCACGGCTACCACCGAGTCGCTTCTCGACGTTGTCTTGGCCTTGGAGGACAGTAAAAAACAGGACACCGTAGAGCTGGCAGTTTTGGGTACTGAGATCCGAGGCTCCAGCAAGGACATCATGATGCGTCTCAGCAGATTGACAGACGATTTGGATCACAATCTCCAGCTTCTTCGACTGTCCAAAGACATGAGCCAGTCGGGCAACGTTCAAATGCTGACGCTTCTGGCCACAATTTTCCTGCCGCTATCCTTATCAGCCGGTGTCCTCAGTATGCAGTCGCGCTTCAAAGACTTGGGCGACCTGCTGTACGATTTCTTTGGCGTTGTCGTTCTCCTTGCGGCGGGAGTTGCACTTTTGGTAACGGCCATGATTTTATTTTCTTCGATGAAAGAGCTGGAGAGCAGGCTCTTCAAGTACCATTGGTATAAGGTCATACTGCGTCCTGTTATCTTGGTAACGATATCTGGCATCACGTTCACACTGGGCGCCCTCGTGCTGGCATCTTTTCTGGTGGGCATGTTCAAGGATGTGGTGCTTGGGGCAAAGATTCTGGGCTATGGAATCGCCGCAGCGATCGGCGCATTGATAGTGATTCCCTACGGGACTCTTATGGTGTTCTGGCTTCCTAACTTATGGGACTTCGGTGGGCCGAAGAAAAAGAAGCAAAAAGATCTCGAGAGTGAGCCAAAAGGAAAGGAAGCTGCTGCGGATGGCACTCAGGAAGCAGGCGTCACAGTCCAAGCTGATACTAATGGCGAAGATGCGAGCTCGCCTGTCGCGCGTGCTGAAGATAAGTCTCCAGAAGAGAGCTTGCCCAATGTGACAGAGGTAAAGCCATAAGTTTTAAGAAAATTTTAAATTATTGCCTCACGATGAAGAAATTTAGACAGACATATGTGTTATCAATATGATATTAAACCTAGATAGGCTGATGATATTACCTGTGTTCAATGTTCATTTTGCAGCGCTAAAGGCGCAATTCAAAACCCCGCATCCATGAGCATCTTGCGACTAAATTCTGCCTAGAGTTGCGAGTTGCGCTTGGAACTTTTGTCTCGTAGATAGAAAAAGCGTGGTTGGATGTTCGCTTTTCAGGCAACCGAATTTCGCCTATTGCAGCAGAACAAATAGCGTACTGTCATTTACATGTAATGATCTAGGCAAACAAATAACGACGCATACATATATTTGTTCTAAGTCCCCTCTGAGCTTCACAACAAAAACATCGTTTTATTCCTCAGTTTCTGCTGACCTTTCTCACCGTCTTCTAAAAAAACTATCAAAATGTCCGATTCTACATTCGACGTCTTGACTACAAACGCCGTGGATCTGCAGCGCCTCCTAGCAGAAAATAAAATCACCAGCGTAGAGATTGTACAGCGGTACTTTGAGCAAATTGATCGCCACGAGCCATTCCTCAACGCACTCATTTCCGCTGCGCCTCGAGATAAGGTGTTGAGCGCCGCCGCAGCACTGGATGAAGAGCGTAAGAATGGCAAAACCCGTAGCGCATTTCACGGAATCCCAATTGTTCTCAAGGTTGATAAAATCATAAGCAAGGATTTGATACGGTGTCACAATCGACTAATCTGGCTTGTAGGATAGCTTCATAACCGCTGATGATCTTGGCATGAGCACTACTTTGGGATCGTGGGCCTTTGTCGGAGCCAAAGGAGCAAAGAACTCTGCAATCGTTCAATTGCTCCTAGATGCCGGTCTGATTATCTTAGGCAAGGGCAACATGACAGTGAGATACTATGATGGCAGTCATTTTACCTAACTAACACGACGTCATGGCAGGAATTCGCCGGGATGAAAATGTCAACCATCATGTCGGGTTGGTCAAGCCACGGTGGCCAGACACTGTCTCCATACGTGGGCAAGATTGAAGAAAACGAGACCCTTATAGGACACTCAGTCAGTATGACGGCTAAGGAAGTTGTGACATCCATGAAATGGCTGACATTCATGTTTCTTAGGCTCCAGGAGGATCTTCCACCGGTTCCGCGGTCGCTGTAGCCGCCGGCTTCAGTCCTCTAGCGATGGGAACAGAAACAGTTGGATCCATCGTCACTCCATCGACTCGTTCCGGTCTATACGCTCTCAAGCTGACACATGACAGCCTGGATACAAGCGGTGTATATGCCTTATCAGAGTTTTTCGATTGCGTGGGGCCAATGGCAAAAAGCGCCGCAGACGTACGATTGATGGCTGAGATATTATTAAAGCGCAACTTCGATACTACCAAATTTGGGACTTGGGAAGGCCTGTCTGTCGGATTTCTCGATCCTCGCGCATGGACAATAAGCGAAGCAATGTGTCCACAGCACGAAGGAACAGCAGAGCAAATGGTAAGGGGGGCCTTTTGTAATTCACAACGTGTAATACTGACTACTGTCCTAGGTAGAAGAATACGAAGCAGTTGTTGAGCTTCTCAAAAAGAGCGGATGTACTTTGAAGTATCCTGCCGAGATCGCAAGCGTCGACGGCTTGACCGTGGACGGAGAGCCCGCCATAATGCCAATCGCATGTAAGTTAAGCCACCGCATAATGTAAATCGTGGCTTTAACTGATCCATTGACGTAGTCTGGGAGTTTAAAAACGTATGCATGCCCAGATTCATCGATTCGTTTGACGAATGTCCCGTGAAGAGCGTCGAAGACATTGTCAAATATAATCGAGAGAACAGCGAGAAAGCTTTGCCCCCTCGTGAGTTGTCCTACCCTCAGATCTGTTCAGTTGCTCATTATGACAATCATAGCATATACGGAGCAAAACGATCTCGAAAAATCCCTCACTTTTAACGATAAGCCGGAGAAGATCGAATCCTTGAAGAGCAGATTCCGGCCCGTCGGACAGCAATTCATCAACGACGCGTTCGACACGCAAGGACTTAATATCATTGTGGCTCCCGGAGATAGTTCACTCTGTATACACGCCGCTGCAGCAGGTAAATAAAGCCCATGAATATTATCGTTAATGTTACTAACCTCGATAATAGGCTATCCCATCGCCACCGCGCCAGTCGGACAGCTGCGATACAACGGACGACCATTCGGACTGAGTTTTCTAGCCAGGGCAAACGATGAGGTATCACTATTGCGTTTCATGGCGGCATATGAGGCAGTGGTTGCACCACGCCCTGTGCCGAATAGCATGGATCATTTCTAGAAAAGCATAGCCGTGGCCCAGAAAAGGAGACCAATGTCATTCAGACTTGGCCACATTCGTCACTCCTCTCCATATTAGCACATGTAAATTGACCACGATATACATCGTTAATATACTTCTACATTGACCCTCGCTTATCCATTTGACCATCCTGAAACATATCAGTTGTTGTTACATGTTATACTAATTGAACAAGAATTTTCGCAGTGCAAATCTCTTGGCTGCAAGAGACCGACTTCGTGAAACGCCCTCAAAGCTCTGAGAACTACTTTCCGAACATCCTTGGGAGAGTGTTTATAATATCTTTATCCACCCGACCACTCGACCACGAGCAACGCTAGCTAAGTCGTCATCTTGTCGTCAAAGCTTGTCTACTATAGTAATAACAACAGCATGCGCGATATTGGCCAGCTAATGTATATACGCATGCGTTAACTGCTCGTAACTCAAGCCCGCCATCGCTCTATGATCCGGTGGGCTTAAGCTATCTAATACGCTACTCTTGGCTAAAACAGCAATAGACTGCTGTAACTGCTATCACTGCGATCGCTGCTATCACAACTATTACTGCTATCAGTGCTATATCAGTGCTCAGAGATGACAGCCTTGACAGAGCATATACGCCACCGCCAAGTTCCAATTTGTACCACGTCGACTACGTTGCCACAGTTGAAGACATCAAAACTTATCAATATTGCTCATCAACACTGTTTTCAGCAACGCTTATAAGCAGCCTCATCAGCCACTTAGCCACACCGGCCGTACCCGATCTCTAATTATATCACCGAATCACATGTCCAGCCCTGATTACGAGATTTTACACAAAAAGTTAGAGCAGCACTAGATACGCCAAGGCATTTTTAGTCCGTATTAACATGAGTATCCGTCGACCCTTTCGAAAAGTGAGGTTATAGCCATGCTTATTACTCAATGGCAGTCGTATATTCTTCAAGAATACATATAGGACCTACTAACATGCGCCATGACAGCTGTCATCCGTTTTATCAGCGATCATGCCATGTGCCAGACAGCCTTCACTTATACCTCTCATGCTCCCCCTTGAAGCATTTAAACCATGTATAAGAAAGGACAAAACGCCACACGTGCTTAGTCTCATAGCCCCAGCTTGCCTAAGTGTTCGTTCAGACCTCCACCCACGACATGGCGGCACAAACTGGCAAACCTCGCCTGCAAACGATCTGAACTCATACACCTCTTACAAAGATTCTTGCGCAACAAGGGTGCGAAGTGGGATGATGTCCCCATCTCTAAGCGGCGCCATTGAGTTTGACATGTTAGACCAATCAAAGGCGTAGATCGAAAGGAGATGCAACTGAGAGAGATGCAAATGGAAAGAGATGAAATTGAAAATGGAAGATTTGCAAATGGAAAAACTGCGACCAGGTCGGGATCGATAGTATGTAAAAATGTTGGCCCCCATTCTCAGTTCAATTGCAAAACATTGCTCCTCAACGTAGCATCCTTGTGAATGACATTCTAATACATCATGCATCTCAACATGCATCATCCAATCCTCTTCAGCTCATTCATGAGCATAGCATCCTCTCTCCACCTCAACGCCCCCATAGCAAGCGAGAGAGGCTTCACCATCGCCCAACCAGGCAGCATCAAAAATGTAATTGTAACAAGCCTCAACACCCTCAACAGCACTCGCCACAACAGCATACTCAAGCCAAAGCTACACGGCTGGAACGACACCATCAGTACACATGAATTGTCCCTCGAACTCTACAACAATTACAACGGCGGCCCAATCAACGCCTACATCCAAGGCCTCGACTCCAACGGCGCCATCGTCTTCATCGCCTCAAACGGCACCCTCATCTACCTCCATGCCAGCAACTCCTCCTCCCCCATCGAGATCACGGACAATCTCGCCATCCCCCTCCCTCCCAAAGGCCACTCCCTCACCCTCAACATCACCACATCCCTCACCTCCGGAAGAGTCTACTTCTCCGAAGGCAACCTCAAATTCTTCATGATCAACCTCGGCCAAGGCGGAGACGGCCTCGTCCAGCCCTCCGTTAACAACCTCCACGACCCAAGCGCCTCCCTCAACTGGGGCTTCATCGAGCTCACGTTTCTCAAAAACGGCGCGCTCTACGCAAACATTAGCTACGTTGACTTTGTCGGCCTCATCCTCAGCATGATGCTCTCCACAAAAGATGGCAGCGAACCCCAAATCACAAGAGGCCTCAGAGAAAACGCCGTTCATGATCTTTGTGAAGGCTTGTTCAACCAAACCACCAACGACGGTTATCTCTGGATTGCAATGTGTGTCGTTGGCAATACAGGTGATCCAGTGCGGGTTCTCTCGCCGAATTACTATCAGCGCATTTACGCAGCTGATTTCGAAGACTACTGGCAAGACTACGTCGATACAGTATGGGAGCATTACTCGTCTCACACTCTCACCATCGACACGCAGACACCACTCGGCGAAGTCAAATGCCAAGTCACAGACGAAACTCTATACTGCGACGAGGACAATCGTGGCTATGCTAAACCCACAGCCTCCGACATCTGGGGCTGCAACAGCGGCCCATTCGGCCTCCAAGAGGGCGACAATCCCGTCCACGTCGCTATAATTCCCCGTCTTTGCGCTGCATTTGTCCGGTCAACTCTGCTCATTCAGGGGGGAGACGTGCAGCCCAGCCTAAACTCATCGTATCATTACTCAGTCAGTCCAACGCATCATTACAGTCGCATCGTGCATGAACTGCAAGTAGATGGGAGAGGCTACGCATTTTCCTACGATGATGTCAATCCGAATGGACATGAGGATGTTTCTGGGCTTGTTTCTTCTGGGAATCCGGATACTTTGACGGTTTATGTGGGCGGGCCACCACCGAGTTGAACGGCAGATATCTTCATAATTAAGGCTAGGTTTGCTAAAGGTGGTGTTTAGTAGCCTAACAGAACATGTTCATACAGAGGGAGATTATTCTGGAATGCATGGATCAGTACATGCACGCTGTATCGCTGCTGTTGGGCGTTGGCCAGACGGACGACCTCAAATTGAGATTACACTCATTTATTGTATTTCGCACCTATTGTGCTTCCGTAAGTGACAGGCTTCGCTTAATGCTAAATTTCTAAACATGACTATGTGATAGTATAACAAACAATAACCTTTGCGCCAACCGGCGTCTCATTGCAGTAGTGCGCTCCGCTATGGAATGCGATGCTAGACAAGCAAACAGTGAACTTTAACAAAGCACTGACAACCAACACGCAGAAATACGAAAGCCAAATAACTGTAGGCTATGCCAAGATAAACGAGACACAGCCCCACGGACCCGAAATACGAGGCCAAGGTCGTATCTTCGTACCGACCGGTGTAGAGGATTTACGCTCTAATATGTGTATAGAATCAGACAGCCTTCTCAACCGGACTAGCACAGGAGTTTTACATCCTGCGTCCGACGAGGCTCAAGCGAGTGATCTTTTTAGCTACTTTAATAGCTGGAGGAAGTGGCGCGTTTATTGCGGACATGCCCAAAGAGGGGCTTCAAAGCTCTCATTTATGCAGGCGAGGTAAAGACCGCACGACCGCCATCTATTTGGCAAACCGTTGTTTTCCATGGATGTTGCCCAGGATTAGATAGTCCGGAGGAGTTCAAATTATAGAATAGAGTAGATAATGGCTGAGCGTAGTAGTATTTCATACCAGCAGTACAAGAAACGGCAATACACATAGTACAAGGGTCGGGCTGCCAGTCCGGAGGAATGAGGAAGCCGCAGAGTTGGTCTTTGTTTGAGTGGGCTGAGCTCCTGATGTCCCTTGGCCGCTAAGGCCCATGGCGGTAGCGGTTGGTGGCTCAAACGTAGAGGTACCTGTGGTCGCTCCAGTAGCAGAAGCACCGCTTGAATCCGTGGCAGTGGCAATGCTCTTGTTCCCGGTGCTGGTGCTGGAACGCTTGGCGAATCCTGAATCATGTTAGTATTGCAGTTCCACGAGTCATTCATAGACAGATAAAGGGGGTTACTAACCAATGCGCTTCTGGTCTTTGTCAAAGACGGCATAGACATTCTTCAGGAATGTATCGCCAAAGAGCCAAGAGCCTTGAACAACTTCATAGCCATAGACGTTGCTTGTGCACTTTCCAGAGCTATCCTGGGGGGAAATCCAGTCCTTGGGAGAGATGGCAAAATCAACGCCAGAAAAGGTTGCAACCAGTGGAGTCGTAGAATCGCAGGGAACAGTCCAGGTGATGCCATCCGAGCTCTGCGCTCCGTCAATGACGGCATGCAGAGCCTTGACGTTCTTGGAAGGGCCAAAGATGTACGAGGTACCGGTGTCGATGTAGGCGTCAATACCACCAACGTTTCCTTTCTTGCCGTTGTATGACATGTCGTCCAAAGGAATGGACCAATCATTGCCATCGTTAATGTTGGTGTAAGTGATGGCGCCAGAGTATCTGGACGGGTTGGTGGAACCAAAGGTGACTTCACCGTCGTTGTTGCCATCGGAAGCTCGACTCAGCGCAACGGAAAAGATGCCCTTGTCGAGCAAGCCGGCGCCTTCCAGCGCGGAGAGGAAGTTTTCGTTTGCGCCGCTGTTCATGGACATGCCGAGGATACCGTCAAAGGCAAAGTGGACAAAGTCGGAAGACGTGTTGGTGGCCAGGCCGAACTGGTATGTCAAGCTCATGCCCGCCACATTGATGGTGTCGTTGACCAATGTACCGCTAACGGCTCCAGATCCATAGGCAATGTCGAAGGTTTTTGAGCTGGGTTTAAGGGAGCTCGAGTCGCTGGGCCCAAAGGAATCGTGCAAAGCGCAGGCTGGAGATGTACAGCCCGTACCCATAACCCAGCTGGAACCGGCACCGGTATCGAGCAACATGTACATCTTGGTCTTTTGCGAGCCAAGTTCTGCCTGGACAAAGTACGAATAATCGGTGCCGTCTTGGTCGAGGCCGGCGGTGTCTGGTGCGTTGGGATCGGCAGCCTGCATGATGTTGAACTGGTTGCCTCGTTTGGCGATATTTGAGTCTGTGTTCGAGCTTGAAGAATCGCCGCCGTTGCCGTATTTGTGAGAAAGTAAAGCGGCTTGCCATGCAGCCTTTTGTTCTTGTGATACGGGAGCCTTGAAGGACACGATGGTCAGCACAGAAGACAAAAATGGGTACACAATATGCGGTTCCAAACTTACTCGTCTTGATGCTCTTCGCTTGATATCAAAGGTCACACTGTCTTCTACACTCCTCCTCGCCTCACCAGCATGTTTCTCCTCAATCTCCTTCAGCCATGGTGGTGTATACGGGTAGAAAGACAGCGCACCCGAAGCAAAAAGGGCCAGCGGGGCCAGCAAGACGGTATTTGAGCGCATGTTGGATGAATAGACAGCAGCTGCAAATGCCCGAAGTCGACAGTGAAAGTAATTAGGTGATTAGATATTACGCATATAACATTGCCAGATTATTGGAGAGGAGGTACAAAAACGAAATCGACAGATGGGACGAAAACACGACGGTGAGAGGAACAGTTGCAGAGACGAGAAACAAGCGGTGCAGAACGAGTCGAATCAGGAATCCGGCTCGAAATCGCTAGTAGCAGACAAGGAAAGTCCGAAAAGGAAGCTGGTAAAAGAGAGCGATGCAGATGCCGAAACAAGCAAAAACAAAAAGATGCGCTAATATTAATGATGGACGACGAGTGGGAAATATTAAGGGCCGTAGAGTAAAAAATATTAAAAACGGAATAAATATGACAGGTGACCAAGGAAAACTGGCAAGTCTATGGTACGGGGAGGAGAAAGAGAGGAGGAGGAGGCGAGAAAGAGGATGGCAAAAGGCAGAGAATCAGCCAAGTCGAGCGCGGAGTCGTGCATATATTATGGAGCCTCGCAGCCAAGATAGATGGCCTGCAGCGTCTGTATCGGGGATTTTCAGTGGAGAAGCGCGAAAGGAGGGATTGATTGCAGAAGCGAGATGCGCGTCGAAATTAATGAAACCTCTTTTCTCGTGCTGCCGGGAGGGGGCCCTGGCCCGGTTCAAGTACTAAACGACGTAGCGGGCAGCTACAGCGGGCTTAGCGGGCATTAGCGGGCCGTGAGGAGCTGGAGCACCGATGCTGCGCTGCTGCTGGATGGGCGCGGGGAAGAAAAAAACGCACGATGGCGAGTCAGCTGCTTGCTGATACATGCAGCTTCGGTACCATCTTTTTGGGTCTTGATGCAGAATGGATGATATCAAAATTCTCGATCTTGGCTTCCATCGACACGAGGCTGGGCTGCCTGATGCAGGTCGCACAGTCGGCCAGGTCATCTGCTGCGGCGCCTGCAAGCCATGTTTCGAATCGGCTTTTCGTTAATCTGCATCGCCTGCATCCTTTTTGTCTTGGTGTTTTTGGCTTTTTGAGCGATTAATTTTTTTTAACTCCTGATTCCGTGGAGAAGGGCAATGGCTCAATGATGTACATTACATGCGCAATCCATACCAGATCGAGCGTCGAGGCAGAGCTAGAATTGCAAGTAGGTAAACAGAGGGACTGAGTCAGGTAGCGCTGGCTTTAGACCCGTTGAGCTTCACATTGTCTCTTTGTGTGCTACAGCAACGTGAGTGTCTACATCTATACGTGCACTCAATTGTGCTCCTATCTATTGAAGTATCTACCGTTAGTATAGGCCTTAATAGAGCTAAACGTTCCAGGGCTCGCCATGATCCGCATACCAGCCCGCTCGCTAAGCTGCACGAGACAACATGCAAGTAAAAAACAACACAGCCAGTGCCCAAGACACTTGCATGCAAGGATGGCCGCGCAGCTAATTGGTCCCCAAAACCCTGGTCCTCAACTAGCAATGCGAGCAATCTGCAAACTGGAGCTGGCGTCAACGCTGGCGCAGCAGCCGGCTGCTAGTACATGGAGATATAGTACTACACGATATGAGTTGCAGGGTTTAGCAACTCACAAGGAGCGTATTTCTCTTCATCACAACAGTGACGTCTTAGTTTCGGGCTCTAAACTCGCTCCTCCTTCATGGTGCGACACACAAGACAACTTTGGTCAAAAACTGTTTGTGACTTGTCATTCTGAAGGCCAGTAATTGGTTAAACTACTAGATGCCCTCAGTCAGTGTTCGTATCCTCATTGGGATACGGGCATCAAAGTGAAGATTCACCAGCAAAAGCATTGGAAAAGCAGACTCTTGACCAAGACACCTGACGCAAGGCGCCGCATCTGATGGGGCCATTTTTCCATTTTCGACGTTTGTAATCGGGCGTTTGTTTCGTTTCGTTTCAACGTTCCAAGACAATCTCGACACTGGGCTTCCCCTTCTGAACCGCCGCAGCCGCGCCACATCGGCCTTTAGCTTCAGAGGGCTCTCAATGTTTAGGGCGCATCCGCAGGGCGAGCCACAGCCGAGCGGCCCGCTACGCTCCAGCGCCTCTTCAGGGCAGCCTTGGCCCAAACGAGAGGCACATTCAATGCGCCCCTCGATCGGGCTTTGCACTGGGCCATCGTCATTTCGACTTGAGTCAATCGCTGCGCGTACACGTGCCGGCGCATGCATGTCTGTGTCTGTGTGTGATTGTGTGTGTGTGAGCTGTATGCATGTCATCAAAGGTGTCATGCAACGGCGCCTCAATGGCTAGCCTAGTTCCCTTGAGCTGAGACAGCTGCAGAAGAGAGAAGAAGAAGAAGATGTATAATTGGATCTTGCACCGATGCGCAATGACAGCAGAACGTGATGCAGCGCGTCCTTTCGACCGACGTTGCCAATCACCATCACACACGTTGAGACGCTTGTATGCGTGTTCTTCAGCCACCAGCTGTTCTCAGCCTTTTGATTACGCATCTCAGAGGTACATGCGATGCTGGTACCTGCTCCTGATGTTGTAGACGTGAGCTCTATCGCCTGCCGTGGCGGTCTTGGGTTGTTTGAGATAACTGCAGCAAGGACACTCTGTAGGGGCATTGATACCGTCGATCATCGAGCCAGGCACGATTTCATCTCCAAAAGCCCGATGGCCATCTAGGCGTTGTGCGTCCGCGCGCTACGGCGTTAAGTCGAGGCGATATTGGATGCTGGTTGACGAATTCGATGCATCTGAAGCGAAAGTCGAAATCCGATAGTTGACATATGCACGAGTAGAAGATCTATTTAGTTCTACTTCTAGACTAGCGGTTTCTCTGCATTGAACATCAGGGCTCCCTCTCGCTTAGCCTGTATGTAATCTCGTTTGCCGGTCGAGTTCGTCTCTATCTATCTCATCTCCGTGGTCCTATAGCTTAATGCTTTTTTTAGCACTTCTCGATAAAATCCATGTGCATGATGTTCCCCCGCTTCCATTCTCGCTTCTTTTCCTATTTGCTCCGGCAAAATCACCGTGACGTTGTCAATTCGGGCGTTGGAGAACATGCGGCTCTCCGGCATCGAATCGTCATCTCCCCATCACAACACTCACTTATTCATCATCCGACCAGTTGTCTCTATGAATTTTTAATACTTTTCTGCTAACAATTACATAACCCAATGCATCTCAGAGAGTTTCGCATTTCGTAACTCGTGTCTATGCCCGCCCTGTGACCGGACCAGCAACCTCCCCTTTCTGGAATGCGGCCGGGGTCACTCTTCATTTGCCGGCATACCTGAATCCCACCCATGTCATCGACTCCCAGATTCGGCCAAGAGACGTTATGTAACGTTGAAGGAGATGAAGAGAGATCGACGTGCCCTGCGCAACCCCGGCATTTAGCGCAGTGCACCTTATTAAACTCCATGTCCGTTGTTGCACGCGATATTGTGTCACCCACAGCCACGCCTCCAGTACCACCACTCTGTAGTAATAGTAGTTGTCGTACATGTATGTGCCTGTAACTATCTCTTCCCCTGAATTGATGTGTCACTCAAGAAAAGGCCGAGATAGAAGAAAGCATGAGCGACGGGAAATGAGAGAAGAGAAAAACATGACATCTTCTCATTGCTCACGCAGTATAAGCCTGAATCCAACTCGCCGCCTGCTCCAATATCCTCTCTCCATCAGAACCCCTTTCCGCGCCGCCCAGCAACGCCAGCCTCGTCGCTTCGACCTCTTCTCGCCAATCCCCGTCGCACCAGGCTCTCGCCGCCATGTTCCTCAGAAAATACCACACAGACTCATTCCGCCAGTGAAATGACGCCGCCAGCCTCGTCGTCTCGCTAACCACTGGTCCAGCATATTCCGGGTGCCGGTCCAGGAAGAACATGAGGAATGCCCACCCGGATACGTCGTCGTGGTGACGGAGAGTCCAGCTCTTGGCGGCTTCCAGCATCCCCGCGAGGTCCGTGTCTCTGTCTTTGTCCCCCTCCCGCGAGGCCGAAGCGACGGCCGCTGTTTCGGAGACGGCGTTTGTGAGATAGCGGGCATGCAGCCAGGCGTAGTAGTTGCGTGGGTGTCGCTCGGCGGCTACCGAGATGACTCTTGTCATGGTGCTCGTGGCATCTATCTTTAGGCCATGCTCCCGGACTCGCTGCATCAGCCATTGGCGATGTCCCCACAGCGTAGGCGATTTGGTGTGTCGATGGAGACGGCTCGTAAGAAGGCTATCGACAAAGTATAGCTCATCTCGTATTCTTGTCTCAACATCCGTGCCTGAGCTGATGCCGTCTTGGAGTATCCTCTTCCGCGTGTTGGCGGCAGTGAGATGCTCGGGGTCCATCAGCAGCATCACCGCCGTAGCTCTCGACTCATCCTCCTTCTTGTAGAGCAGTGCCCGGGCAAAAATGAATGCCTGCACCAATCGCAGCTTGGGCACCGCTATAGCTGGTCCATCTTGCAGCAGTACCGTGTCTGCATCCGCCATGTGGCTCCTCCCTAGCAATTCAATCTCCAGCAGTTCCGCATGCCGCTGAGACAGCGCATCTGCAATCCTGGTGAAAATCTGCTCATGGTCGCCATGCCTGATTGCCCTTTTGACATCATCGTCCAGCGCCCTCGACATCTGGGCGCAACAAGGTCTGCCGTTGATTCTCGTTGATTCTGCTCGCTTTCAAGGTTTAGTGCAGGGTAAGCGCATATGGTGGAGCGAATGGCGGGCTGGGAGCTGGGCGGAAGACGACTGGACAGCCCACATGCAATCTGTCGGGGTTATGACATACGTCGTCGCTTTGCATGTGTCCAGCTGGCAAAGCTCCAGCTCGAGTCACCTGTCCATCTTAGCAGAAGCAGCACGATACGCAAAGACTTCTCGCAAAGGCGCTGCAGCTAGAGAGGGAAGCGGGATTTTCTCTTCTTCCTACGAGCTACCAGCATTCCTCCGCCAAGATGGCGCACCTCATGCTCATCGTCTTCCTCGTCGAGGCCGCCGTGAGGCTCATCAACGCCGTCGGTGCAACAAAGATCAACGACCTGGTACGACTCGTCGAGCTGGCCTCCAGCTTCATGCTTTCCCCTGTGCTAACAGCATTCTCCACAGCTATGGACGCTCATCAACTACCTCCCCGTGCCGACCTCCAAGGCCGCCGCTGAACAGCGAAAACTGCAGGCCGAATACCTCGCCGCCCGCCGAGAGATGAACGCCACAAGCAGCCAGGACGAGTTTGCAAAGTGGGCAAAGCTGAGGCGCAAGCACGACAAGCTGCTCGAGCAGCTCGAGGCATCCAGTACGTGCACATCACATCCCTCGGGAAGATCCGAGACAAGATGTTCATCCTTCCCGACCGCCCTGCTGCGGCATCTACGGGACGATTGCGATCGCGTTCACGATCAGAACCAAGATAAAGTTGATTTGATTTGACTAACCACCCTACGTCTGTGCGTATAGAAAAGGGACTCGACTCGACCCGCTCCAGTTTCGACAAAGCCTTGACTGCCTTGCGATTCCTCCTCACCCGCGCGCCGCAATACATCATCCCCTTCTGGTACGCCACGCAGCCCATGTTCTGGCTGCCGCACGGCTGGTTCCCTTACTACGCCGAGTGGATCATCTCCTTCCCGCGAGCTCCCTTGGGAAGCGTTTCCATCGCCTCCTGGCAGCTCGCTTGCGCGGGCATGCTCTCGCTGCTGATCGACGCCTTTACGACCGTGTTTGGGCAGGCACTGGGCGCGAAGCAAAAGGAGGCTCCCGTCCCAGCTGCTGGCGCGGAGAAGAGCAAGGAGGATGCCACTACGAGTCCTGCGGTGGACGAGAAGAAGACTTCATGAATGCCACAATAGCAAATATATGCAGTATCCATAAATAAAGAATAGCCCTAAGCCCAAGCCCCGGTTCATGCTCCCGCCCAGGTGCCTAAGAGGGAGGCTCGAAGCATTATAGTGGGAGAGTCAAAACTACGAAATTTGTTTGGGAGCGAAAGTATGTATCTCGTTGAAATTTTGACGCAAAGTTCTTCATTGCAAGCGCTGAGACTTTGTAACACGACAGAGAATGACCTTTTGCAAGGGTTCATATAGGCTTCATATTGACTCTGGCGACCACTGAGAAGAAGATCGCTAAAGCTTCGAATGTGCCATCAGGGAGGGGAAAGGTAAGAATTTCACGAGATCGCAGGCACGGGTATTCGGTCAAGGAGGGAACTAAAAACAAGAGAATCTCATTAAGACGCTGCTGCTAGCTGTGCTAATTGTCAGTTTGATCTTGCATCAGGCGCACAGAAAGCGACCTGAGCTGCCGAATGCGACACAGGAAAAAAAAGAAGATGGGAAAAGATGGATAGAGTAGAAAACTTTGAAGCTGGCGAACAGAAGCTGGATAAAAGATGAGGAAAAAAATTGGCGGGGACGGGAGCAACTAAACCCGTTTCCGACCCCACCCATACCAAAAACTGCACGCTTATGAATGATGCTGCTCTCCCCAAGATACTCCCAAGGTGCAAAGGTGCATGTGCTTGAGTCCGTACCAAGCGCTCTAATACTAGCGAGCCTTCAATGAATGGTAGACGTACATTTCCAAGAACTTGCTCTTTTGATGCTAATAGGCAGCAAACTACTTCATCTGCGTGTCATTCTGGTCAAAGATGTAGTGTAATCAGTACGTACTTCCTCTAATTACACTGTAATTGCACTTCCCATAGTGATAACTGGATAATGTGACTTACCATACAATTCAATGAGCGAGAAGCCTCTATTTCACCAGGTGACTGAACATGAGCAAATGCATGGCTGCCGAATAAGCTCTCCTAATCGGATTTGGATACCGACATAATATGGATCGATGTTGATGCTATACAAGCTACTGGTGGAAACCGCCAATAGTATTTGTTCATCATGTTGATGGTATCAACGACAGATATATGCACGTAGTGCGTGCCTGAATGCCAATCAACGCCCTTTGGTCTTACAGCTGGTTATTAAGTATTTTCTATAAATGCTATGACTGTTATATAGGTATCTTGGGACTGTCTACCGCACAATTTAGAGTCAGGGCTCACAATTATCCCTCTTGTACTTAATCACCACCCCATGCTATGCTTATAACTTTGACTCTTTCAAACCTACAAAAGTAGGCCGAGGAGCACCTTTCGACTCACTCTTCTTCGGCCTCACCATCAAGTGTATCGGCTCTGACATAAAGTCCTTCATCATCGCTTGAGAATCCTCAGTCGGATTCTCGATATCCATCTTCAAAAATTTCTTGCTTATGAGTTGAAAACCAGTCTTTACCCCCAAGCCGTAGCTCATTTGCACAAATTCACCGTATCCTTCAATGTCATGCTCATCGCACAAGTCTATCATCAACTTCATGACCAATGGTGCAGCGCGAAGCTGGCGATATTCTGGAAGTATCCACATGGCCTGACCATCTGTCATCTCAGGAGATGAGTAACTATTCATGAGAGAGTCCTAATTGATGACGCGACGAGGGTTACTTACGAATATGCTCACGTGGCCGCATTATCTGTCTGTGCCACTCATGAAGTTGTCCGTAAAACTGCTCAGAAATCTGCTGAATCTGCGAACCGGGCTCAAATCCCACATGAGACTCATCTGGCATATGCCTTGGCTGCTGTTCCTCTTTCCAGTGCGTCAAGCAGGCGCCACCGACAATGGGGAAAAGCGGCTGGCTTTCATCGACAAGCTTGTACCACATCTGCCCAGGACTGCTCTTTGCAGCGGCGAGGTACTGGGCTTTCTTTACTTCGAATGATTCGACCTCTTCAGGTCCTCCTTCACCTATGTGAGGAAATGTTGCCACCATTGCCACTTGCCTTGGGATACTCCATGATTTCCAAAAAGTTCTGAATAACGGGTCCCAATCTCTTGCTAGATTCACGGGATGAAGTTTTAGAGTATTTAGAGAAGGCATTTTGACTTTCTAACCCAATTATTTTAGAGCGTATCAAGTTTAAAAATCTGCGTATATTGCTAAATATATATATACATGTATCTGGTATGGCTTTGCATGTTATTTACCTGGAAAGCTTTTCGCCATGAGGTTTATCTCCACAGTAGGATCAGCTCTTCATGCAACTATTGGCATTGACCGCATTTGGTAAGTAGATAGGTGCTCATAAGACGATCGTAAGCCCAATCAAAATCGGGTTTAGAGATCCTCATATCCACACGGATATTCACATAACCTGTACGGAATTACGGAGAACTCGCCAGCCACCGAACATTTGAGGCTATGCCCCTTGACGGCGGAACGCTTATTGCTACGTAAGACAGGCATCTCGAAATTTTCTACCGCCTGTAGTTGCCATTGGAAGGTAATATGCAGAGCAGCAAGAGAATAAGTGGAACAAAATTGACACGTTTACCCAGTAGATTAGATCAGGTACGAGAGTGGGCTTCGCCAGAGTACGGTGCCATCGGGGGGTTTTCTTTTTTTCCCTACCGACTGGCGATTATTCGCCTATTGAACTGATACGTGTATACATGTACTAGAAACTCCACTAAAGGTTCCGGGATATGCAGCACTCTCCACACTCAAGCATCATCTTTGAGAATCTATAATTCATACGCAGCTGAAAACCATTCACAGCTATCATCAAAGTTTTCTAATAATCTATCTCGACCGCCTTCTAGTTAATACAAACAAATCATCACGATTTTATTCAGCGTCTCAGCATTTTCCCTTTATGTTATAGACCGCATTATGCTTGTTTTGCGCAGGATTCTGACTATGTAACAGTAGTAAGCCTGCATCGGCGACCAAGCGTTCTGACATGCAGATTTGATGGTCCACTACTCGTATGCGAATGGTACGAGTACCTAGGGTTTGTGTGAATAACGACCTAATGAGCAAATACTTCTTATACGAATATACTGCTGTTACGACCTGGTTCCTTACAATTGGTTAGTTCCCTGACAAGCAGCTATAGGCGGACCATTCTTTGGCAGGAACTTTTGTATTTCCTCCTGATATGACTGGTAGGATCTTTTGTATTCTTTTTATTGCAAATAGCTACAAAGCTTAAATGTCAATCCCGTCTCTGACTTAGACCGTTTGATAATTCCCAGATTAGGATGTATTTCGCAATCCTTGGTTGCTCAAACTTTTACAGTTGCTTCCGCAGCAGCCACCTCCTTGTCCAAAGGCAGGATATGAGGAAGTGGTCCAACAGGCGTGATTGACAAAGGATTGATCGGAGTATGGCTTTTGGTATAATGGTTTTTGATATGAAGGAAATTTGTAGTTTCCTTGAACGCTGGGATGTTCCAGTATAGGTTTCGTAACCACTTGTGAATATGCGGGTAGCCAGATCGGATATCTCGAATGTTGCATTTAAAATGCTGAACATATACCGGCTGTAAAACAGTTAGCAGTATTCAACACAAATCAACCAACATGTAGTCTAGTATTTAGTTTAAAGGAGTGGATCAAATAAGAAAATGAAATGCTAGAAATGGGCAGCAGTGGAAAAGAAACGTACATCAAAACGGATAGCTGTGACATATCTGTAATACCGTGTTAGTGGCGTTCAAAAAAGGAAACAACAATTATCCGCAAGTTTAAGAGATAAGAGTAGCTTACAGCCGAATATCGACTTCGGTAAGGCTCTGGCCAAACCAGTAAGGCCCACCAGTCGATGCAAGATGGCTTTCAACCTTATCAAGAGCTTCGAATAGCTCTGTTACGGCACGCTCATATGCGTCTTGAGTACTGGCAATGCCGCATTTGTATACGCCGTTGTTAATGTTGTCATAATGCCACTCATGGGCCTCATCAATCTGACTCTGTAGCGACTCAGGGTATAGCGATACGTCGCGATATTTTGGGTCAATAATGTCGTTAAACTAGTACTCGCTTATTAGAATTATGTACAATTGATCCTTATTGTATGAACTAACCTCTGTGCCAAACATGCGAAGGATTTCACTGCTTTCGTTGTTTACAATTATCTTTTGGACTTTGTCATACAAAACTGGCACGCTGAATCGGGCTTGATAGTCCGCATCAGTTTCGTAATAAACTTGTCGCAGATGAGTGAATCCTTCATGCAGAGGATCAGGAACCACGTTTTCTCCTTCGGCATCGTTGTCGTCGACAGTTGCAAACCGCCATCCTATAAATTGGTCAGCCACCTATAAAGCTGATAAACTTTGATGTCGTTCTATACCGCCGTCTTTAAGAAGCCAGTGCACACACGTGTATGGGATGATGTCTTCTAAGCCTTTGAGTTTCCGAGCAATCAAAATCCTGTGTGCCTATTTCTCTTGTAAGCTTCGTGGCATATTGCTAGCGGTGATGCGGGGGACTGTATACCCAAGGGCAAGCATAGCTAACGTAGAGATGATATCTATTTCGTTCCGCGGGGAACTTTGAGCCGGGCTTGTTGGAAACACTGTTACGTAGGACAGCCTGAGGACGCTTGAAATCGCCCTTTTCATCGGAAAAAGACTTCCAGTTCGTGATATTGCCGTTAGACTGCCCCGAAGTATAGGTATTAGCAATAGGGTTGGAAATTGGGGCCTGTAGCGGTACGGAACAGAGTACAATAATTGCACTCAGTGAGCAGAAACTCTTACCATCTTGGTGAAGCCGTTTCAATGCAATTCGATATGAATTTTTAAGAATAATAATCCACTAGAGAGGAACTGAGTGCAAATGCTTTCTTATTACGACTTGAACTTGATGACTATCAAGCGCCCGCGCTGACTCATGCCGCGCGGTAGATCACTACGCGCTGGAAAATCGTTTTCTACTGGCAAGTTTCTACTATAAGCTCTAATAGAGCGCTAAACTAGGAAATTGCTCGATCTGTGGGTTGGAATTAGACTAGCGATCTCCTCATATATTGAGATACAGTAAAAAAAGTATAAATCTCCATTGCTATCGATGTGCTAACCCCACTCTTGAAGCATTGCTTTGTCAGATCCAAGACGGCGTCTCAAATTCTTCCGCGGAGAAGACTTGTGTGGAGTGGGTTTTGTTTTGAGAAAATTGGCCATTGAATATTTAAATGCATCGAATATCGTCATTTTGGTGGCGGGGGAGCTTATTGCCCGCTGAAACCTATCTTAGCTTCCACCTCAAGCGTAGTACCGTATAAAAGAAACACGGTTATGCTCGATCTTTGGCTCATATATCTTCAGTTGTATGAACATTAGGACGGCAAGCGAGCTTTTGCATTATGGCGAACAATTGAGAGGTCTGAACTACAGTGGAGGATAAGCACTACTCGCATAGTAGCCGTCTCCAAGGCATGGCAGCCTATTCTTGCATTACCATTTTGGGTACTTGGTAGTTGCCTTTTCAGTAAAGATCTCGGCGATAGGATAAGTAAGCTTACATAAGGGACGGCTACGACAATTTATCACCTGAAGATGGACGGAGATTGGAGACGAATCTTTGGATAAGGAGGCTTTGCTCCTGGACTGCGAAACGCCATAGGCCTCTTTGGAAGAAGGTGCTTGTTTTGTTTTATTGGCTTCTATGCTTCAGCAAAAAGGACATAGCAAATAGAAATTCAGTTTCATCTAAGTATCCATCTGGAGAGCTTATACCATGAAAAGCAAGAAAAGAAATCTATGGTTGGTTAATATTTGTATATATCTGGCAGCTGTCTTATCATGTTCAAAAGCAGTCTTTCTAAAAGATCTATAAGTATTCAACAAAGAAAATGAACGTTTTTCTAGTAATCTCAAAGTTTAGAAGCTTGTTCTTTCAAAAAAGACGCCGTAACTTCCTTTGCGATGAGATCCATACTCTGAATAACCTCAAAGAGTTGTTCTTTGCTCAGCTCAGGAGATATTGTGCACATCCGAAGATTCACTGCTTTCCGGAGTCTCGTCGTTGTCAGTCCCGCGACGTTTCGTTCCATCGCTAGTCGAGAAAGAGTGGCATTGATGTCATCACAGCACTTCTCAAAATCTAGATTGGGGTCGAGGTTCTCGAGCTTGGGAACGTATCGAAAATTGAACATTCCTAATGAAGCTTTGGAGAGAATTTCCCAGCCGTCAAGCTCACGGAAAGTTTGCTCTCCGAATTCGGCAAGGTAGATGCCGTGATCGATCATCTCCCCCATCTTGTCGAGACCCAGCACTTGGAGGGTGAACCAGAGCTTCAGGCCTCGGGCAGAGCGAGACATTTCGATACCGCGGTTCCAGAAGTTCACCATATCGGTATTCACCTCTTCTGTATCTCGAATATATGACGCCTCTGTGTTGAAACTTTGGACTAGGTGGCGCTTGTCTCGGACAAGTATCAGGCCGCAGTCGTAGATCTGGAAGAGCCATTTATGAGGATCCCAAGACAGGCTGTTTGCTCTGTTGATACCACTGGCAACGTTCTTATGGTCTTTGGATAGAATTACAGATGCTCCGTACGCACCATCGACGTGCAGCCAGAGATTCTCCTCTTCGGCGATATCTGCCAGCGCATTCAAGTCATCTACGCCCCCAGTGTTGGTGAAACCGCAACTTCCAGCAATGAGAAAAGGCACCAACCCGTTCTTCCTGTCAATTGCAATTTGCCGGCGCAGACTCGCAGGGTCTATGTGGAAATCTTCAGAGTCTGATTCCACACGATGGATCTGACTTCGAAGAAAGCCCGCCACAGTTAGGCCTTTGGTCACAGAAACATGAGTTTCCTTTGAAGCATAGATGACTGCCTTTGGTCTGTCTTCAAACTTCAACATGGCATCTCGTGCTGTTACGACACCAGTCAAATTGGCCATTGTGCCTCCAGATACAAAGACGCCGCCAGCCGAGGGCGGAAAGCCTGCCTGCTCAGCCATCCACTTTATCAGGGTGTCCTCTACGGTGCTGGGGCCAGAGCCCTGATACCAGCTGCCAGTGCCGACGTTGAACATGGATGTTATGATATTTCCCAGATATGAGTTTTTGTCTGTAGGAGATGGAATAAGGCCGAAGTATTTGGGGTGCTCCATAGATACTCGGTGAGACATGATCTTGACCATTTCACTAATGACTTGATCCATGGGCGCGCCCTCTGCACGGGGTATTGTAACATTTCGCATGTGTGCCATCTCTTCTTTCGTCGCAATGTCGACGATTTGCGGTGATAGAGCTGCATTCTGTGCGAGGAGGAACTGATGGAAAAGATTCTCAATCAGCTGCACATGGTCTGCTTCTGAGGGTGAAACGCTATCATCTTGATAGACATTAAGAGCAGCCATTGTAATGGCGCAGTAATAGATGGAAAAGACTGAGAGAGGGCAAAAAGGATATCTTTACGGTAGAAGGACGAAGCTATAATGTATTCCAATGCAGGTTAAGCTAAATATATAGGTTTTTGAGCCTCAGACTATTGAAGGATCTAAAATATGAAACTGGGGAAGGGTCAAACAGATTTGCCTCGTATAGTCGTATGTTACTTGGACAAGACAGAGCCTTGTTGGGGTCTGTAAGCTCAGCTAATGCAGAAACAGTATAATTATTCTCTGTTCAAGCCTCCTTTCTGCAGGCTCTTCATGTATAGAGTTATTTATCATTCGATTACGTATGCTTATCATACAGTAGTCTGACATACCGAGCGTCTGATATACAAATAAGTATAAAGGAATGCCCCTACTGTCTCTCTTTGGTATAGAAAGCGAATCCCGAGATATATACGGTATATAGCAATATTGCGTCCGGAATAGGTTCCGGTGCCTGTAAATGGCATATGCAAGGGCATGGACCCCTACTGAAGTTCTACACTTGCCGAAGCTGACAGGCCGTAGTGGATGCCGCCAATGTTGCAGGATCTAGAAACCTCATTCGGCATTAGGAGCTTATTTGATCGCCTATACCTAGAACCTCCTTTGAGAATAGCATATGACATCCTGCAACTAATGCAATTCCGAACAATTGCAAGCAATTCTTTGCGCGGCGTAGATCGTCCTTGTCGGTGGGTTTTCCGTATCTTACCTAGAATCATCTTACTTGCTGTAACAATTACTACTCTTGAGAACTTTTGCTACTAGATTCATGCATAACCTAAATATTGGTAGGATCTGTTTCATTGGTATGTTAAATAATGGTCATAGCAATGATTACTGTATCGTTTATCCCCTTCTTTTGTGCGCCATGCCGTTCAAAACATAAAGAGCTTTTGATGATACCCACGTCGCGGTATAAATTTTATGGCCAACTCTCAAAGGCAGTATACCCCTATCGCAAAGTTTGGAGCCGGCAGTTTAAGGGACAATTGATAGCCTCCAATCATCTCAATATATATGGTGTAATTCCGGCTGTTCAATTAAGAAGACGCGATACGCGTAGAGCGTTGCATCCTACTGTAGCACAGCACATACAACCCCTGCTCACATGAGGCAATTATCAACTCATTACATATGACTGTATGCGGCCTGCGGCGCGCAGTACTCAACATGCAGCTTGGATGTTGAACACAGCTTACACGTATTGGCCGATTACGAAATTTCATGAGGCAGTTAAACGCCTATAATAAAAGCTGCTGGCACTGGCTCGCGCCCTACGAGACTCCCATATTCAGATTGCAAGCCACTTGTACCGGCTATGGTTACAATACCCCTAGTCACCAACTGGAAGCTACGCCAGCAGGAGCAGACGCTCTCTATACTACATCTTTCCGCGTGATACAATATCCAATCTTCGTTTATTAACGTTCAGCAAAATTAGCGAAGAACTCTATTGACATTCGGTCGACTCAGATAGTCAGTTGCCGTCTTGTATATGATCTTAGAGTGATTACCGGCTTAAGTCTTGGAAGCAAGGATATGAAGCGGGTCTTGAAACGGGGAAGATGGCGGATAAAAGGAACGTATCTAATCATTTACTACTAATCGTAAACCCCGTGCGATGATGTGATGCGTAGCAACACCGCGTTACTGATTCAGGCTCACTTTCTGCGCTCCATACTTACTGATTCAGACCTCTACGGTATTTCGGACTCATGGCGGACTATAGTTTGCCGCGGTTCACGGCCATCATCGTCGGCGGCAGTCTAGTCGGCCTAACGACAGCGTTGGCGCTGGAAAAAGCTGGGATCGACTATGTCCTGTTAGAGAAGGGGGAGATTGCGCCACATCTGGGCGCGTCTATATCCATACACCCGCACACTCAGAGGGTAATGGAACAACTTGGCGTATGGCCCGAGATCAAAGCCAGTGCACTGCCGCTGGGCATGCGGGAACACTATGACAGAAAGGGCAAGTTGTTTGAGGATTCTGCAATCCTGCAAGAAATCTCGAAGATGTGAGTGAAGATGCTGCCTTGTCTTTTCTTCTTCTTATGGGTTTGATGCTATCCCTGAGTTGTGTAAGTGAAGACTGTATGCTGACATTATGGACAAATTCTTGACAGGACCTCTCAACGTTGGACTACTTTTGTAGAACGAAGATTCATGCTTAGCTGTATCTACAACCAGATTGAGGACAAGTCTCGTGTGCATACTCAAACCGGCGTGGTTTCATTCACCGAGACAAAAGACGGCGTTGAAGTGGTCACAGATAAAGGTGAAACTTATAAAGGAGATGTTCTCCTTGGTGCCGATGGCATCCATAGCACAATACGGAAGCTTATGGCAGACAAACTCACCACTACAAATCCCGCCGCATCAAAAGAAATGCAAACTGGTTTCACAAGTACCTATCATTGTATTTTTGCAACATCCAAGAATGCCAGGGTATCTGACGGTAAAGAGTTTTTACCCAATGGGGGCGTGCATAACGTCTATTACCCGGGCTTCTCTGGCGTCGTCGCAATAGGCGTCCCTGGCTTTGCATATTGGTTTATGTTTGTCAAGAGCGATAAGAAAACAAGAACGCCCGACATACCCAAGTTTACGGAAGAAGAGACTGAGGCTACCATTGCTAAATATGGAAACTATGCACTGGGCCCAGGCTACACTTTTAAAGATTTATGGGATAGTAGAGTCAAAGCAAGCATGCTATCCCTCGAAGATGGAGTTTTGCAGTCGAAGTGGAATACAGGTGGCCGCGTGGTTCTCATGGGTGACTCAGTCCACAAATCGACCATCAACGTTGGTCTCGGCGGAAACTTGGCCGTCGAGGGCGTTGTTCATCTTGTAAATGAACTGGTGCCCTTGGTACGAGAATGCGATGCAAGCGGAAGAAAGCCGACAAGAACTGAGATCACAGCTGTACTGGATGCCTACGAAGAGAAGCAGCGGCCACATGCGAAGACGATTGTCACCGTGTCTAGATATGTTACCCGCTATGAGGCCATGGAGACGTGGTGGCTGAGGCTCTTGCGCCGCGTATCTCCGCGGATCAGTGACAAGAGAAAGGCGAAGACGTACGTTGGGTATGTTAATGAAGCGCCATGGCTAAACTTTTTGCCAGATCCATACGAAAAACAAGAGTTGAGTTAAGGGCAAAGCTGCGCGGCAATCTATGGCTATTTAGTTTGAGACAACATTAATAATAGAGTATCATCTTGTAAGAGTGCACCGCTGCTAATTTGTATCTGAAATTAAGATAAAAACATTAGGACTGTGGGAGATTCTGTCTTGATTCCACCATTCTCGATATCAAGTTAGCTTATGGAGCAGTTCGGCTCACTCTAATAATGACCAGGGGGCCAGCATCCAAATTTGGCAATTTGGCCAACCTCCCAACCATGCCACGCATCTTCAGTTGTGATCAACTGGTCAATGGTAAGATGTAAATTTATGCCTGGCATATTTTTTATTATGATTAGTAAATCGGATGTCATAGGTTTCTTAGCATTGAGTCGATGAAGTATTCTAGATTGTCGGTTTTAATAGCTAACAGTGGGGTTTGGGTACTGCACTGAGTGACAGATGCACCCATCTGGATATTAATGCGATGAAATATAAAAGACGGCAATGGTTCGCTATAATCTTCTCGTCTCATTTCTATAACCATTATTTTGTTTTGATTCACAGAAGCTCTCAGTTTTTTTTCTCCAAACCATATTAAAATGTCAACTTACGCAACTGCGAAAGATGAGTTTGTAGACGTCAGCGGCATCACCTTTGCCTATAGGCGGCTTGGACTTGCAGAAGGATTTCCCCTGATTCTCATTATGCATTTCAGGTGACTATCTACAAACAGCCAAAGTGTTTCTCTATCATTCAAGTTTTAACTCATCAAAGGGGTACAATGGATCATTGGGATCTAGCTCTGATTAATCCGCTAGCAGCCAAGCGGCCAGTGATATTGATTGATCATGCAGGCTCTGGGAGATCCAATGGGCATTTCCCTCCGACTATGGCTCAAAATGGACATTACTTGATCGATTTCATTAAAAGCTTGGACCTGAAGCAAGTAGACGTCATGGGATTCTCTGGAGGCGGATGCACCGCGCAAATGGTTGCTCTCAACGCCCCCGCCCTTGTTCGCCGCCTGATTCTCGCAGCCACTACGCCAAGTATTGGTGAAGGTATTCAGATAGGTTCTGCCGAGCCACTACAGAAGCTTCGGACTGCTATTACGCAGGAAGAACACAAAGATGCGTTTGTTTCTACATTCTTTACCGCTTCTGCTCGTGGCCAGGCCGCCGGACTTGCGGCTTGGGAGCGGATAACTTCAAGTCGCCAGAACCGGTGCGATTATGCAAGTGTAGAGTCTGCGGGGGACCAAGGTCTTGCATACTTTAATTTTATTAATCCAGGCAATGCAGACGGGGGATCATATAATCGGCTCCAGGAACTGCAGATGCCAGTTCTTGTTGCAACTGGTACTTCGTTCTTCGACTCCTAGGCATATGATTGCTAACTATCCGCAGGCTGCAACGACGCTATATTGCCGACCGAAAACAGCATAACCATGTGGAGAAGAATGAATAATGCCGACGCTGAGCTTCATGTATTCCCAAATGCAGGACACGGGTTTCTCTACCAGCATGCTGGTTCGTTTACGGCACTGGTAAATGAGTTTCTTGATCGTGAGTAGCGGGCAGCACCGCTTCTGGATATAGACTGTTTAGTTGCCCAATGAAGCATGTTAGCCGTCTTACTGGAGAGATGTTTGAAGAACTATATGCTAGCCAGCTAGAGGCTGTTCAAAGGATGTGCAAACGAAACCAGCACACATGGCCCAAAGAGCTCGACTTATTTGTATGGATAGTGCCAATATAATATCTTCTTTTGCATCCTGCTGGGTACATGTAATAAGCTCATCATGACTGGTGCATCGATGCTTATCAGATCTGCCGTACCCGCTA
Organism: Trichoderma koningiopsis; assembly: GCA_022985005.1. NCBI lineage: Eukaryota > Fungi > Ascomycota > Sordariomycetes > Hypocreales > Hypocreaceae > Trichoderma > Trichoderma koningiopsis. The sequence continues at coordinate 1,003,405 of JAJPEM010000006.1, read as the reverse complement.
CATCGCCTACAGCACCAAATTCCAGCGCCAGCTCCCTGTGGCCAAGTTCCCGCGACCTCCCGACAGCTGGTCCCCCGCTACAGTGACGAAACGATGCGCTCAGGCCAGCTCCGGCCAGAGCTCCGGCTCAAGCTCGAAAATCCGAGGCAGCTCCATCGGCCTGTTCTTCGCATTGACATCATCTGCAGCGCACGCAGAACAAACACAACGAACCATTGGTAAGCGCCCTTTCGGTGATTTGACAAGTCCACTCTCGCAGTCCATATCCTGCCGCTATTCAGCTCATAATAGAGACTGCCGTCCTGTTCTCCAGCTTCCCAATTGCGCCTCTAGAGCTCCCCTCTAAGCTCTTTGCACAAGCCGAGCCCCTCATCTGCTCCCCCAATTGCCGCGAATATACAGCAAAAGCTCACCTGCGAATAGCTTCACAAACAGCCACAGCCGCAGCAATGTCTTCCTCTCTCCTCCGCACGACGCCCCTCCTGCGCGCCGGCCTCCGCGCCCGCGCCGCAAAGCCTCTCGCCGCCATGGCCACCACGAGCTTCACCCGCGGCAAGGCGACTCTGCCCGACCTGCCTTGTAAGTTCTCGAAACAAACACCACGACAAACAATCGATTTCACATCGCAAATAAAACCACAAGACTGATGAGGAATACTTCTCCTAATTCCAGACGACTACGGCGCGCTCGAGCCCTACATCTCCGGCCAGATCATGGAGCTCCACCACTCCAAGCACCACCAGACATACGTCAACGGCTTCAACGCCGCCGTCGAGGCCCTCGGCGATGCCCAGGCCAAGGGCGACTCCAAGGCCGCCGCTGCCCAGGCCCCGTTGCTCAACTTCCACGGCGGTGGTCACGTCAACCACTCCCTCTTCTGGGAGAACCTCGCTCCCAATGGCAAGGGCGGCGGTGGTGAGCCCGAGGGCCAGCTTTTGGTACGATTCGCTATAGACCCATGGAGAGCATAGACTAACGTAATGCGCGCAAAGACTGCCATCAAGCAAGACTTTGGCTCCTTCGACAACTTCAAGAAGCAGACCAATACCGCCCTCGCCGGCATCCAGGGCTCTGGCTGGGCCTGGCTCGTCAAGGACAAGTCTTCCGGAAACCTCGGCCTCGTCACTCGCGCCAACCAGGACCCCGTCACCGGCAACCTGGAGCCTCTCCTGGGAATCGACGCCTGGGAGCACGCCTACTACCTGCAGTACCAGAACCGCAAGGCCGAGTACTTTAGCGCTATTTGGGATGTCATCAACTGGGGAACTGTTGCCAAGCGATTCGAGAAATAAACTGTAAACATGTAAAGCTAAAATTATCACATGAAATAAAGCAGCATCTGCAGCACGTTTATGCTCTGGGACTGTTGATCGCCTGAAGCACAGATGTGTCTAACTGTAGGATGAAAGTAGCCGTTGCGGCGATTCCAAAGCTACATGTACAAAGCTTCTCGATAACTGTGAATGGCGAATGAATTTGATACCACAGCTAACTGTGATCAGCCTGCATTTATTTCCTGTTTTCATTACATTTGACACCGCGTTTGATCCCCGTCGTCGTTCCCTATCACCCTGCGCACGATATGACCACGCAGTAACTTCCTCAGCTATGAAGCAAAAACAACACGAGTTGCTCAAGAGAAGGAAAACGCAAGAAAAGAGCTGGGGTATACAACCTCTCAGATCCCTGACCTAACATCTTTGGCATCTCGCGATACCCTGGTATGCCGCCAGCTCAGCCTGAAAAGTGTCCACGAAAATGTGAGTCGAGTACTCGTACCAGTCTTGGTTTTCAGGACCTGTACGAGCCTCGAAAAACTTGACATACTCCCACCACTCTGGATACCAGCCTCCAAAGTCCCAGCCCAGAATGCACACAATCTTGCTGTTGTGCACAACGATATTTTTTGGGCTGAGCTCGCCGTGGGTGAAGCGCACTGCGTAATCAGACTGGAAGCCGCTCGTGACAGCAGCGGCGACGGTGGCTGGAACAGACGCAACAAACGACGTGGTCAAGAAAGCGATAAACTGTTCACAGGTGGGCATTGGACGAACGGCCCAATACGTGTTTGAGGCGTGTTGATCTAGGATGAGGGAAAAAGGACCTGCAAAAGCAGACCCCAACAAATTTCGTTTTGCTTGTAGAGCTGTTGTGTTGCGAATTTGTGCCATGTTGGTGCGCATGTTGTTCAGGATATGGCGCAACTGGCGTGCATAGGAGTATTTTGCTTGAGGTGTGAGGTTGTACCAGATACTCTCTAGGAGCTCCCCTTCGACGTTTCCCTCCAGCCCTCCAACGGCCTGGGCTGCAGCAGGAAGCCGCAGTATGGGGAGATTGAGCTGGCTTTGGATCATTTCTCCCAGAAGAAGACCTACCTTTGTGACTGAGCGATATTGGGTTGAAAGGGCCTAGCTTCCATCTCCAAGCCTCGATCTAAGAGTCAACACAAGGCAGTGAGGCTGGAGAAGCGTCTCCAAGTTGAGGGTATGTGGGTTCGGCGGCGGAGCTGAATTGCAGTTGAGTATTAGATCGGCATGCTGGCTATAGTAAGCATCTACTTACGAGGCGGGAAGACGGGGGGTCTCAAGGGCCACTGCCGCCGCAGATGCGACTCTTGGGGCTCATCCAGATGATCACGAGGCCTCTTGGCTCCCGCAATCACTGGCGGAGCAGGTTTCAAGATACGCACAAGCGGCGGCCGGGCTCTTACATTCGAGGATGGAGAGCACTCTGTTTTGATGCTTGTGGATTTCTGGGCCCCAGGCATACCCAGCGCAATGTTGTTGCTTCCCGTCTTTCGCGGCCCGACTGGTGCGTTGTCGAGTGGCATGGATGGAGAGCGCGGTGCCAGCAGCCGTCTCGCCCGTTCCGGATTCAAGCCCTCCATGTTGCCAGGGCGGTCGTTTCCCGGGCGGCTGTAGACGGGAGAGAGGCGGCCGGCTTCGAGTGCTGTTTTGTCCATGTGTCTCTGCTCAGAAACGCTTGGAAGAGCATAGACAGGGCCTGAATGGGGCTGAATGCCCCAGCTTAGGACCGCCTCCATGCTGCAGATGCTGGTAGATGGCGATGGACTCAAAAGTCACGGACTCGAATCTAGCTATGGTAAATGGGGGGTCGCCGTCAACAGAAGTGAAATCAAGGAGAGGGGAGAGAGACGAGAAGCACCAACCAGATGCAAGAAGAGAGAAATTGTTTTCAACAGCAGGGCCGAATGTAAGTGATCCACGGAAGAGAGAAATGCGTAACGACACAGAGGTCTGCTGGATTTTTGAAGAGATGTAAGTAGTGCTGAAGAAGGAAGAGAGAAAAGGGCAAAGTAAAGAAGACAATATTGAAACCTCCGGTAAGCGTTTGGCTCAATTTTGGCCGGGCAACGTGTTGGGGGAAGGAGTCTTTGGCAGCTGCCTGTCAGTTGCCTGCGAGGAGCGGGATAAATGTCGACCCGACAAAAAGTACGGCCATATGTGTACCGTTTGCAGCTCTCATATTACCTACTAGGTAATCAATGTAAACTGGATGATATCAGAGGATGATTCAATCCATACTATTGGAGTGAGTGAATTAACTCAATGGGCCTTGGTGATAGCCGCGTAGAGGCGGTTGGATGGAAGCTTGCATATGTACCTAGCGTGCCTTGAGAATGCGAAATACATGTGCCTATAAGGTACAAGCAGCAGTAAATCGGGTGGTTCTTGTTGGTAGGTAGTGCTACTATCCTGTTAATACGGCTCAATACTAATCCTAACTGGCGGCCAACAGAGTCTAGTACCGAGTACGGAAGCGCCATTAACATTGGCCATTTATTACAGCGATCAAAGAGGAACAACAGTGAAAGCGATAAAAGAAATGCCACTTTCAATTACCACATACATAGTTTCCCGTCCATGAATAATTGAGATCGCATGTAACACTTGAAAAGAGCCGTTTATGGCCGTGCATGCGTAAACAATGTGTGTGGCGTTGGCTTCTCTTTGCCAAGCGCCAAAAACAGTTCGCAGCAATGCGCATGTCGGCTCTCGCCCTGCATCGCAGAGTCCACCACCAGTGAAATCTACCGCAATAGATCTAAACCTCTGCTGTGATTCGCCACAGATAACTGCCTCTGCCATCCTCCAACAAGGGTGCATGAGCTAATCGCTGGTGTCAGCAGCCAGCGGGGAATCAGCCTAGAGAACGCGTCACGTCAGCACATGCTCCCAAAGTAGAAAATGCTTCTCCTGAGATGAGTCTTTGTTGCAAAAGTGTCATGAAGCATCATGCTGGCTACCATGAAAAGCCTCGCGTTGCTGGCTCTCTCTGCAGCGGCGGCCAAGGCCTCGCCAGCCGATTCCATCCGTCCAAATCATGACAGCGCAAAGGCCAACGCCAACCACATCTTCAACGCCATCCACTCCGCTGGCCGCCAGTGGGGATCTTCGCTGAATCATAATGGCTTCGGCCTCATGCCTGTGACGCTTTCTGCCGGCACCTTGCTGTACCATGGGGGCTACTCTAAAGATCCGCCTGAAGGCCTTGAGTGGCTTGCTTTCGAGGTCGAACATGCTGAAAACTTTGTCCGAATGGCTCGACGCTCGCCGATTCCGCCCAAGGATCCTGACAATGAAGAGCAGCCTCGTGCGCCATCCTCTCCGCAGAAACCTCTTAGCCAGCTGGACACGGATGGCAGCCCTGACCGTGACCCTGAAGGGCGAATCAGGGGCTATCTCCAGACATATCAGACAACACGAGATGTCCAGCTGCTCTATGTAGACGGCTCAGGGGCAGCAAAAAGCCCTATTGGGACACTGGACTCACAGGACCACGTTCTTTTCCCAAATAGCAGCTGGGAGTGGTACAATATCCAGGGCGAGATGAAGCGCGCAACGGCCATGTGTGATATGATCACCAAATGGGGGTGGGCGGGCATTATGCGCATGGAGATTGGCTACGAGGTCATTTGGTGCGATTTCAAATCCGATTCTCTGCATCATGAGTCGTCGATACGGGGTCTCCTTGGAGAAGATAGACTGGAGAAACAAGAGTTTATAAACACGTTTCTGTGGGCTCGCGCAGTTGCCGAACGTTATGACGGACTCGGTGGTGATCGAGTCAAAGTGGACTTTTCGTCCATGGTATCGGGGTTCTTCTTTCCCATCAACATCTCCAATACTGATCCCAGTCGACCTGATCTTATTCGATTGAAAGCTGCGAAACTAGAACATCGACTGGACATTGGCGCTTATCTACAAAAGGTTTTCGCAGAGCCAAGACGGTTTAATGTCAACTGGCAAGGCATTGTGGACATGATTGTCACTCGGTTCTCCAAGCGGCTGGCCGCGATGGCCTCTACTAGTATATCAACGGACATCTTCATTGGGGAACTCGAGCGCGCTGTGCTCACATATCACGAAGCTCCTAGCCTACCTGACGATGCGACAATAGCAGCAGATGACGACAAGAACAGGACGGCTGAGGCTATCGATCGTTGTTCTACACATTATCTGAAACCCACGCAGCTATCACGGCAGAATTGGACTCTACAAGACGACTTAATTCACACTGCCCTTTCGGCTGTTATGCAGCATATTTGCAGCGACCTTTATCTGATACGATCACTCCTCCTCCAAGCTGCGCCAGATACGCCGTCTGAGGCATACTTTATCAACAAAAACGCGATTAGCGATGAGATGGAGAAGGCAGCCAACCAAAGCCGCGCCATTGTACGCAATCTCGTGGATGAACTTGCCTGGACTACATGGAAGAAGCCGCAGCTGTGCGCTGACAATGAAGTCCTCATGACTCCGATGTGGCCTTTTGGCAATAGTGAGGATTATTATCATCCAGGCTGTGTGCCATTTGACGAAATCACGGAGGATCGGAGAGGCTACTGGAAGCCATATGAAAAGAGACCGAGAGACTTTTAACGAATTATAACCACTCGCATTAACTTGACATGCTATAGCGAGGAAAAGCTTGAATTTGATGACGATGATATATTTTTATACAATTAATATAATGCTATGCTTCTTCTATAATTCGGCCAACCACTTAGACCTTGATGCCAAGCAACTTCTCGCTGATCTCCCAAATCCTCTTCTCTCCAGCCTCATCATAAGTCTGATCCACATACCCCTTCCACTCTCCCTTATCAGAATCCTTCATGTGGATTGCAACCGAACAGTCTTCCAGGTACTTTCCTCTAGCCTCAGGAGCCAGGACATCGTCGCTAACAGCCGCCCACACCTGCGTCGCGGCGCCCTGCTCGTTAGTCTTGGAGATGTTCTTCGGCCAATGTTCCAAGAGAGCGTCGAGTTCCTCTTTATTCCAACCACTGTTGTCGAGGAACGCAGACTCAAGAATAGCACCAGGGTGAACGCTCCATGCCAACAGGTTCTGAGCGCTGTAGCGACGGTTGATCTCGGTGGCTGTGTAAATGCCTGCAAGCTTCGCCTGGGAATAAGCTGCGATGGGAGTATATTCGTTCTTCTCAAAGAGCAAGTCGTCCCACTGCATGCTTCCTAGACGGTGTCCGTAGCTGACGACCAGTACGACACGGCTGGGGTTAGACGCAGAAGCGCTGGAGATCAGAGCGTCTTTGAGGAGAGAGAAGAGGAGGAAGGCGCCGAGGTGGTTGATGGCAAACTGCTTCTCGATGCCGTCGACGGTGACTTGACGATTGGCAATGGTGCCGCCGGCATTGCTCAGGAAAACATTAAGCTTGCCGCCGGATTGCTTCAAAAACTCGGCAGCAAAGGCCTTGATGCTGGCATTTGAGGCCAAGTCGAGCTCGAGAAAGTGAACGTTGGGCAAGTCGGCAATGGTTGAGAGTGCGGCTTTGGCTTTGGGAATGCTTCGGCCTGCCAAGTAGAGGGTTGCGCCAGTGGCGGCGAGGGCTCTGGCGCTGGAAGCACCAATACCGGTAGAGACACCGGTGATGAGAATCACTTGTCCCTTGAGATCTTGCTTGCCGGCGTCCTTGATGACTTGTTCGGCGGTAGGACGGGCATCACCGGGACCGGCGAGGTTGTTCCAAGCGTGAGCAGCGGCGTAGCGAGACATGATGATATAGATATGTATATGTGTATTTATGTATTTTGAAAGATAGTATGGATTTGGCTTAGTGTTGATTCTTAGGAGGCTATTGAACTGTTTGAATGAAGAGATCGGATGCACATCTCAACACGTCGCCTCCCCCCTTCTTATATCTTTTACCTTTCTCTCTACAGAATAATCTTTACTTCTAATTCTCATTAAACAGTTAATTCTAAAGTCCGTCTTGCCTCTCTTTCGGCCACATCATGCTTTAAATCCGCTAGAGGCGCTCCGCCAGCGCCTGAATCGTCTAGATTCCCGAGGCCTCGATTTCCTCTTTCGTAATTCAGTTGAGACAGGGATGGATCCACTCTATGTGTCCCGCCAATGAAAGCGCTGAGAAAGCGAGCTGGCCAATGACTTGTTAGAGTCTGTCCGCAAATGTGGAGCTCCTGGAACATTGGCGATGGCGCCTCGTAATCGTTGTCGAGAAAAGTATCTCCATATTCATGCGGAGAATGGTTCAGTGCGAAAAGGAGAGATTTCTTTGCTGTGGAAAAGTCGTAGAGAATACATCATAGAGGCATCCAACAGCAGAGATGACGCGGCGCAAAGGAGAAGCTGAATGTGCCGGTCAAAAGCCTCGACCTACCTATTGGTAGTTGACATACAAGCCATCAGCCACCTTCTCTGTAACCTGTGTCAAATACAGGTTCAACAATCCTCATCTTAATGCTGCCGCTGATAGCAAGTAACCCATCGATCATTTGATGGCGTCAATTTTCTTCCCTAACATTCTCTACTCATGTGATTACTCATCTCTTAGCCGGTTTCGTCTCTTTCCCGCCTTGCTCTTGTAGTGCAATGGCATCTCAATAAACATCTACCCTTTGGGTGCGGCTTGACGCCTCTTACTACCACATATGGCCACAGCCACCCTAAAAAATCTGGCTCTCGTCTGGCCTCCGATTGAGAACCAGATGAGCGCCGGAATAGCAGCCGAACCAGTGATGACTAGCGAGCTCCTGTGTTATACGTATTCATTTCAATCCTTCATTCTTTTTGGTTTTAACCTATTCACTCCTTTAATAAAATAGAGACTAGAAGTAGTGTTGGCATCATTCGTCTAAAAATCTCGTAGAACTATATACGCAGTCATGCCAATATTTACCATCACAGTTACTGGCAGCTCTATCCGCTACTGTCTTTCGGACTGCTCTCTCTCTCTTCCTTCTTCTTATTTAGTAAGTACTTCAACGCCAAAGTATTCCCATTTTTTCTCGCAGCTTGAATCGCCGCAGTCGTTATTTGGATCTCATCTCCTCTCTCCTGCAGCAACATGTGCAGTACCGTCTTCTCATTGTTAAAAGCCGCAGCCAGGACCACGTCTTCTGTGATTTCGATCTCGCTCCCCTTTGCATGAAGTAGGATTTTCAGCGCCGGGAAATATTCGTTTCTTGCTGCTGTGATGGCCACTCTATTCGTAATCAGGATCTCGCTACCCCATCTCTCGAGCAGATAGTTCAAGACCGAGCGTTCTTTGTTCTGCACTGCCGCAATAACCACTTCTTCTGTAATGAGAACCTTGTCTCTATGTCTTTCGAGTAGATACTGTAGTACTGACTCGCTGCTCTTGATTGCGGCAGCAGTGACGACTCTTTCTGTGATTTGAATGTTGCCTTTTTCTCTTCCGAGCAAGCACCAGGCTGTTGAATCGTCGTACTTCTTTATCGCCTTTACGACCATATCTTCCGCGACTTTCACTTCTTTTTGACAGAGCAAGAGAAACGTCGCTTCAACGTTCCCTTGCTCGATAGCTTCCATAAGTAATCCCTCCACATTTTCCGCAGCCAGGCTTTTTCGAGTAAAGTGCTGGTTGACTTTTCGTACGTCTCTGGCTCTCTCTTCAGCATCCGTACCTATTTGTCTAACTCTTCGGGTGATTCTGAGTCTACGTCTCACGAGAGATATGGCCAGTTCTGGATAAATGGCCCTTATTGCGTCAACCACTTCCTCCGCCGTAAGCGAAAGACTGCCCAGTGATTTTAGCAACTCCGCCGTCTTTTCCAGACTCGTGGCCCTGTAAGATTGGCTATAGCCTTTCCACATTGCTCCAAAGCTGCTAAGATCTCTAATGACGTTTTGGTACCCATCTTGCAAATCCATCTTGGCCCAGATCATACACCAAAACTCAATTTCGGCTTCCCAGATATGGCCCGCTCTCCCGTACGCCAGAGAGAGTTTGCTTATACAAGCTAGCGTGCGTGGATCTGCTTCTCCGAAATCTTTCGTGTAAGTTGCTTTCATTTCTTGGAGTGTATCAATGACAAGGCTTTTGTTGCTTCCTGCATCGCTCAGAATCATGACTGCATTCCATAAAAGAGTTTGCTCTTCAGGTTGACATTCTGACTCATGTTGGTCTCCGGGTACTCGGTTGCTCAACCATGTTTCGTACTTTCCATCCGACACCTTTTCAGAAGAAGAATCCCAATCCCAGATGAGAAGAAAATCGTGCGCAGCCGTGACATTGGTCTCTTGTGCCTGATCGACGTTTCCAATTTGTACGTCGTCATAATCTGGGGGCATGAATCCAGTCATTATTACTGAAAAATAGTCCGTGCATGATCTGATAATCATTGGTTTTGCAGCGCCAGAGAGGTGGCAGCAAATATCACCAACTTGAATCGGTTTCGCTGTAGCTTGAACTGTCCAGGAGAGGCTGACATTGTCTTTTGTTTTAATATGCAAGATTTGCCTGTCGTTACGGTAAGTGCCCTCGGTTGATCGAACCGAAGTCACACTGCCAACCACATAGCCTTTGGCAGAGACAACAGCCGCCTGCAGGTGTGCCCAAGTCCTGATACGCACACTCTCGCCAAGTATAAACCTGACAGCTTGCGCCATGAGTTCGTCCCAGGGGATTGTGTAGTTGGGCACCAGTCCAGCGGTAGCCGGGTTGTCTGAACACATACCCAGCAAAGCAAAGATTTTGTCGTGGCGCTCAGTAGCTTCTTGAGCGTGGTACATGTCTATGAGCTCGCCGAGAGGGCGTATGTCTAAAGATACATCGCCTGACATATTGAGGCTGTACTTCGGCCGGAATATGGAGCCTCTCATGAGATATGTCACTGAGCGTATATGATCCGGGATATCTGCGTAAGAGAGGAGTGACGGTAGCCCTAAACAGAAGGCATATCCATCTATCCTCGTTGAGCCACACATAATGACAATATTTTGAGCGGCAGCAATCTCTTGGAGCACCTGTTCCATATATCAATATGTATTCTTCAAATTCTCAAATGTGCACCTTACCCATATGCGCCGAAACCACGGTCGCTTCAGCATAGTTAAAATAGCCTGCCCATCAACATTGCTGTCGAGAGATCTGGGGACTTCTTCATCCGCAGCCATTCGTATGCTCTTGAGAACTTGATCGCTATCATCTGCGCTTTCGCCGAGCCATACAATTACACGGTTCGCCTTACAATATATCTCCGCCATAAGCCTAATTTGATCTCCGCGCTCTGTAGTGTTGTTTTGGTCAATACAGATGGCGTCTATCCATAATATTCGCTCAATCACTCGATCGCGAAGGCGCACTAGCACTTCATGAAGATTTGAAGTGATTGCCATAGTATTCCCACTGATGAATACAGTGTGAGGTTTTTCCGAGCTTCCCCAGACATATGACAAGGCTTCATACATATGCGGCCCATCCTCCAGCTCCTGCATGGGGTAGTCGAATAGTTGACACTGAAGCGGGGCATATCTGTCGCCATGAGGTAGCAGGCGAAGTAACCGAATATTTCCAGAGCTGAGCAGCCGAGAATATTGATACGTATTCCTAATATTGCCTTGGTGGCCATTCTGAGAGTCTAGACTGGCAGAACCGCTTTCTTGGCGGCCATTGTGCGCCGCCAACATTCCTGCTGCTAAATGCTTGTAGATATTGCAAAAAAAAGGTGGCAAAATAGTTTCAAGTAGCAAGAGACTCAAATGGACAAATATTCAGACTTTCAATCGTAAGATCAAATAATTGTTTGCTCTCTTGTTGCTCGCGCTGCATTCTCGCTCTTGAAGGATCCAACAGGCAGAAGGATCAACAAGGCGGGCTTAGCGAGGTTGCAGCCAATGAGAGTTACACTAGCAGAATAAATACCCACACGTAATATGTAATCGAGGGGGATGGATTAAACGCTCAGCCGATTCCAGTGTCTTTATGTAAATGGTCAAATACAGCTGCGTTGAAGCGCTACGCGCAAAATCAGAATTAAAAGAGTCGATGCGTGGGCTGAATGGTCGACGTAGGATTCAAAGCACATTACATGTACCGTATCTAACAAATATTTTCTCCCGCGCATGGCCATAGATACCACTCAGTCGACCGAGAAGCAAAACATCAGGAGAACATATTCGGGAGACTTTCACAAAACTCTACTGTTTCACAAGGTGTGGATGGAAAGCGTCGGCGGCATACGAATAGCCCTCACTCAAGCACTAGATCTAAATGTAATGTAGCGCTAGGCGGTTCGTAAAAGCTAGCAATCACCACATGTAAAGCAATATGAAAGACTTGATGGCGTACACGTACTTTTCCATTCCCAATATCTAATTTACAATGTAACTTTACATCCATATATCCCTTAATACCTCCCCTCCAGCAGCGTAACATTACAGTTCCAGCAACTCCAGTCAAATATCACCTGAAAAACGCCGCGCAATGGCGACCATACACCGACGGATTTCATCTTTCAAGGCCAATTCTTGTTCCCGAAATATCTTAAACTCTTCCCGAAACTCTTCCCGAAAGGCATTGAACTCTTCTCGGAAAGCATCGAAATCTTCTTGTCGGACAGCGTTATTTGATGCTTGCGTTCGTTGTATCTGATAAGCGTCTCCTGATGTGATCGCTTCCACTATGTCATTGATGTTGTAGGAATCTTGACTAGCTGATGGTTGTGTAGAAGGAACGAAGGATGACGATGTATTGCAGGGCGTGGCTTCTGGATCTTGGCTTTGACTCATTGTATCAACGCCGTTCTGGACCATCGCAGAGCCCTGAAAGTTGGCTGTAGTGTCTATTAGAGGAATCCGAATGTCAGCTGTTGCAGCGTCCAAAGTTATGTCTTTGTCTCTTTGACTTACCCATATTAACATTGGAGTCTTCAGAGCGTACTGATAAGGCTTGAAAAAATCGAAAATTAACGGTTTCTGGCTCTGGTAAACCCATACGCGCCCAGTATGGTACATTTTTCACTTTTGGATGCTCAGCCTTGAACCTCATTGCATGCTCGCCTGTATTGTCTGCTTGTTCAGGCCACATGGTATTCGGATAGAAATCGAAATAGGAGTTGAGACGGTTTTCAATAGTTAAAAATCTGAATTTTTGTCGCACGATATGTTCATATTGCCTTGGCACTTTGTGATATATGGCTTTCAAAATGAGATATGCACTCCATGTGTTGTCCTTGTCATACTTCGTAGCAGCGCGGTACATCCTGTGACTCGTCATACAAGCTCGTGAGGATTTAGTCATCATGTAGCGTCTGTCCTTGATTGTTTGGATCATCTCTTCTTGGTCTGCGAGAGAGAGTATAACCGCTTGCTTCCAGTACATACTGACACATGCTATGGCATCTTCATAGTCAGGATCTTCCGGCGTCAGATTCAATTGAGAGACATCCAACCGCAGTGGTGGATTCGACGGATTCATGGTGTCCTGGCGTAGCTGCTTAAAGAGAAGATGTTATAAAGGACATTGGCATATGCTAAAAGTCGTAGATGGCTGGGAGAATATGCAAAAGCGTGGACGAAGTTGGGAGCAAATGGCAAATGGTGGAGATGTGAAATTTCGGAAAATGAAAAGTGCGCGCGGGCAAGCTGTTGTTTACTTGCGCGTCTATTTTGCGTACGGATAAATTAAATAATCTCAAATAATTAAATCGAAACCGGGAATTGTGTGCCAGCTGGCAAGATTCTCGAACAGCTGGTCGAAGAAAGCCATTGTTTTGTCAGCTGTAACACGGTTTATAGTAATGCCTGCGGGAGAAATAGCGACGACATTTACTGGTAGAAGAAACGAAAAACGCCTGTAGGTAATTCCCTGGATTTATTTGAGTGTCTTTTAATGATTTTCTACCTAGCTGATATATTTATCGTTGCTGTAGATAGATACATGTATACATCATTTTTTCATATGCCGTTAGCTTCGACTTCAGATACCGGGCATATCGCATCATCCCTGTGCCTCCATGAATTTTTGTATCAACGTCTCAAAATGGTTTCAGAATCTTTCTTGGACCGCTGATTGTCTCATGCTAGCGAAGTCTGACATAGAGGGCGTAATAAGAGCGAGTGACAAGTATGCTGATTTGCACTGTGTTTGGGCAGCTGTGATCTTCAACTGTATGCTGTCAAAATGTTCATCATCCGTGGCTCTCTCTTTTCGAGAGACGGCGTGGTTTGCATTTATATTACCTGGATTTCAGAACAGTCCTGCCGGTCTTGTTGTCGACTGTTGGTTCGCTCATCCAACACAGTCTCGAAGCAGGGCATAACGTAATGACTCTTTACCAGCCGGAAAGAGCGCACAATGTTATGGCCCTCTTCACAATTTTTGAGCATCCAAATGAGCCTACTGTCAGTGCTCTTATAGTGGCTGCAACGTGACTTCAATGTTCATAATCGGTCTATTGTTGAGTTCGCGAGCCGAAAGTGAAAGGAGCAAGTCTGGACTACCACTGAATCCTGCACATTCCTCCACGAGCGAAATCCACCTTGGTCAAGTCATCCTTAATGACCCCAGCTTCCAGATGCCTTCCTCTTAAGAAAGAGCCTCCCGCTTCTAGCGCGCTTATTGGTACATGTAACTCATCAGTGAATCGTGGATACTAGTAATGTAGGCACCCACAGTACATGTACCTACCTACCTACATGTAGGCAGGAAGGAACAATTCTGTAAATTCTCAGGCTCTATAGCAAAGCTTATCACACCTTTCGACTTTTTCAATGCTGAACGCAGGCAAGAACGAAGACGGTAACCCGAGTGGCAAAATGTCTTTCTTTGGAATCACTTTTCGTGCTTTGATTGGGTGGCTTAACTTCCGCTCTTTCTGCAGCCGTTACCTCACCACTCACTTTCGTCCCCTTTGTCGCCATTAAATACAAAAGGCGCAAGCTTGCAGCATCGTGGGCCAATTATTTCCCGTCGGTCTCCACCGATCCTGGACCTCCTCCTCCAACTGTATGCCACTACAGAGTAGCACGAAAACGATGCTCAGGCAACGCGCAAGCCAAGCGTGACGTTCGACTCCGCAGTAAGTTCCAAGGCTGTCTCATTGTTTCGGCGAGCAAAAAGACTGACCACTCATTACAGGTCTATCAATACTATCCTTTTCGTGAACGCAGGGCCTCCTATTCCTCCCCGAGTCCAGATTTTTTTTCGCCACTCTCCCTTACCGCTCGGGGCACTCCTCGCCGATTCCCTCCTCCCACAAAAGTCATGCCCCTCAGCTCTCCCTTAACTCTCCCTCAGCCCCTCCGATTCGAATTCTATTTCACAATTCCCACGCCTGACGGTGGCCGTGTATTTTACCCTTACCACCCATTATCAAGACCTCAGCGATTGCAAATGGCTGGAATTGGCGTGACGTAATTAGGATGACATCTCGAATTCGATCAAAATATCGAGAAGCGTGTAACCTCCACGCTGAAAAAGCAGGCCTAGGCGAAAAAGGCGTCAACGAGTTTACTATAATCTACTGGATGGCGGCGCACTTCTGCAATCGTCTCAATAAGATACGCCAGGAAAAGCCAGATGCTTCACAAGAAGCAATTCGTTTTTACACTTCCTGGATCGTTGGAACCCGCCGATTGTCCCTTGGCTGGCGCATATATTCAGAGCGTCACTTTGCAAACTACAAGATCATGGAATTGCGATGATCTTTGGCATTCTCGAACTAAAGGAAGGGGAAAAGTTCAGCATGGATAAACATCTGGACTTGAGCAAATGAACAGTCACGATTGATTCATGGTTTACCAACAAAACCATGTTTCAATATGCTACTACAGACTGGGACAAGATCAGACAGCTGGTCCAACAAGTTCCACTCAACCACTGGTATTGGCAAGTCAACCTCTCCATGGGAATACAATGTGGGCCGACGGGAAATGGGACACACAACTCAGCCTATTCCTCCAAATGCATCGCTCAACATGCCTTTTGTTTCCATCCGCCATTGGTTGAATGAATCAATTGGCCAAGTTACTCACCTCCAATTAGTATTGGCGAGTCGACCTCTCTATGGGAAATGGCATTTTCGCAGACAGCAAATGGGATGAATCCAATTTCCCCCTTACGCCAGGCCCATCATTCAACACGCCTCTTATATACTCTTACTACTACTACAAATATTACAGCTACTGCTACTGATGCTACTGATGCTACTGATGCTACTAATGCTACTAATGCTACTGATGCTACTAATGCTATTGATGCTACTGATGCTACTAATGCTACTGATGCTATTAGTGCTATTGGTCAAATGTGTACAGTAGATCCTGCAAACAGTGCTGGGATGCTCATTTGATGAAGATGAAACGAGAAAAATCGGCATAGTATTCCTTGGTCTTGTCCTATCTGTCAAAAGAGCTATGTTACTCCAAGTAGATGACAGGCAAATATGACAGAGCACTCCGAAGAACAACTTTTCTCCTGCAACATATGCCAAGCTAATTCAAACGACCAAAAGGTGTTATTCCCCACAAACGCCAAGTTCATACACAAGACAAAAGGTTCAAGTGTGATGAATGCAACAAAACATTTAGAACACATGCAGGACGATATCAACACCAACAGGCGAAACATTCTTCAGCAGTATATTTTTGCACAATATGATCCAAAGCATATACATCAGAGTCTTCTTTCAAGGCGCATCAGAAGAGTATACATAGTCCAAAAACTCTGGAATGCAATGCCTATAGCGAAAAGATCTCTATAAAGGCCACGCTTACCAGGCACTTAACAAGGCATACTAATAAACGGCCTTTTACTTGTGATAAGTGTACTGCCATGTTCAAAGTACAGGGCGATCTTAATTAATACAAAAGGAAGCAGCATGAGAAGTGGATTATTGGGACGGTTGAACATGGTTTTAGCAAGACTTATCAGATTGTATTTAGGCTGCATTCAGATTGTATTTAGGAACGTAATTATCCACGACCTTTTCCTATTACCTATCAAATGATATCCATACTTATCGTGGCATCCCATAGCAAATTACAAATGTCCTGAGTCGCGGCGCATTTGCGCCAATTGCTCCTTCAGCTCGTCATTCTTGCGCTTGAGCGCCTCCATTTCTGCATTTTGACGCTGCATGGCAGCGTTGCTCTCCCTCATCCTCTTCTCTTGCTCTGTGATTCTTTGAGCTAAAGCCTCATTGCTGATGGCTCCGGCCATACGCTTGTCGCCGTCCTCCAACTTTATGACGTGTGTGATTTCCATATAGTCCGTTGGAGAACGGCGACTTCTGCTTGGGTCATCATCGACAATCTCAATGTGGACCCGCTGGTTGCTGGTTGAAGTGGGACGTCCTTGTGTAGATCGTCGTAGAAATTCGAATGGAAGCGACGGAGCCTCTCGATAGTTGTCCATATATCGCTGGTACAAGGAGTTCGCCTGCTGCGCCTAGTGCACCACGCTTTGGTCAGCTGCTTCCGGACTCTTCTGCGAGCTGAGATGCACTTACATCTTGTAGAGCAGTGCCAACCCTGTTCAGTAATGGTGTCCGTTGACTGATGAACTGCAGAGACTCAAGTCCGTTCTCCTCAACTCCATCACCGGGGGCGGCGCATCAGTGGTAGTGATATCCTGACCACGATCAACATCATCGCTGTGGCTTGGTCGATCGATACACTGCAATATATAGCAACTCCCAGGAACGGTGGTTCCTTGAGGCCTATTCGGGCTCAGTATAACACGTTCTTTAAACGTAAATATTGGTTTTTAGGAGCTCTGGCATGGACACCGGTTGTATCAAGCGATCTCTGAACATGGAAGATCTTCAGCCTCTGGGTTCAAATTCGCGACGTTGAATCTTCCCATATGAGACGTCATCTTCTTCTGGATATGGTGAAATGAGTGAAATTGCATGCCTAGCTGACCGGGGCCAAGGGGGTTGGTAACCATAACTATAACCCGCCCTCCTTTCCCGGCCAAGGGTGCAATTTTGTAAGAGTGTGGAAGATTGAGAAGCAAGAGGGAAGAAGATTGGGAAAAGTCTGAGATTATGGAAAATATAGGCATCAATACACGTGAGCAAAAAATTTTTTCCCATCACGCGTCACTTTTGTGTTACAGTAAAGAGTGCGGTGAAGCAGCCGGGAGGGCTTTGTGCCACAGGCGGCGTTACCTTTGTTCTTTTTTATCCCTTTTTCTTCCCTTGATGCCAGATATGTAATATCTACCCGACTCATTTTCGATTTACTAAACATACGTGTTATGTGAGATCTACGAGAATGAATCAATGTACTAGATATACGAGATATACGAGATTTACAGGACTCGCGAGATTTACGAGATTTGCGAGATCTACTAGATTTACTAGATTTACTAGATTTACTAGATGCCTATACGAAATACGAGACTTACAACCCTTATTTTGGAGATTAAAACGTCTGCAATCCTCTCCTGCGATATTATCTTGCGTCATCCGCATCACGACAGTGGCTTCTGGAATTTTGAAGCTTAAAACTGACACGAGTTTGAACGGCGGCGCATACTGGTCATGCCTGTGGCTGGTTCAGCAACAACTCTATTTCTCATTCGGATATTATAAATGGGATACTTGTACGCAAGATGCAGTCAATGGAATAGAGTAGCAGCGGAATGATACATGTTGCGTTTGAGTCGCTGTGAAAATTAACATGTGTGGAAGCAATTACCTAACAGGTACACAAAGTCATCGCCACAGACAGATATGCTTCGCACATGTGGTACATAGGTAATTGATGAAATATATATATTGTACACCGCTTGATCTACTCGTATCTATCATGATATATATACGTAACGCGAAAAAAATGCTATCCATTGTTACCCCATTGCACCCTAAATATGCCATCCGCTTAATGTCAATCCAATTCCTTCCCCATTATAAAAAAAAAAAAGTCTAACTATCCATCCAGAGGAGATTTGCACGTAAAGGTGTTGATCTGCGGCGATTTGAAGGCAGACATAAGGCCCTCAACTGCTGCATACGTACCCAATCCACTGAGCGCCAGTGAGCCAAGGGTGTAGACGAGCAGGATGATATTCAGCCACCAGAATCGGCCGAAGAATCCTCGGATAATTCGCTTTACTCCCGAATCTCTGCGGCGGACAGTACCGGTCGTCGGGTCGAAGCCTGCTTCTCCTTCCATTGCAGTTCTCTGTACAGACAGTCCGAGGCCGATGAAAGCGGGGAACGTGTACGTGAATTGCACGAGACAAACAGCAGCGGTAACACTTGTCAGGCCAAAGAAATCGGGAATAGAGCCGGCAATGATGAATGCGATGATCCAGTAGATTGGGACCAGAACAGCCCACAGGATCTTGCCTCCCTTGGTGGTCAAAGGTGGGGCCTTGAACATCTCCATGAAGACGTTGTTGTAGATGACCTTGATGCCAATGTTTCCGTACAGAGTTGCAGCAATAATACCGGTGATTACGGCCAACATGTTGCAAACAGTCTGCCAAGCGTAGGGCGACAAGCCTTGATAAGCAAGCTGGTGCCGTTAGTTAGAGTTTCCGGGGTCGTAGCATCCGCGCCTTTTAATGCGCTACGCCAGGGATGAACTTACTTGATTGGAATATTGTCCTTGATAGAAGTAAACAAATGATCCATAGGACATGTAGCACGCATAAATAAAGAACTGAGCACCCCACATGGCCTTGAGGAAATCCCGTGGTCGCTGAAGCTCAGCCATGAACTCGATGAACAGCTGGGCACCACCGTAGGCATAGACACCGTTCATGAGACCGTTGATAGAGCCAACAAAGCCGTTTGTAGATGGTGGAGAGCCGCCATATCGTTGGACTGGAGGATAAGTTCCGTTGGCAAACGGCGCAACTGAGGCGCCACCCAAGGCAGCACCAGCAGAGCCGGCCTGGGCGGCAATAAAGTTAGGCTCGCTGTGGGCCATGACTCCCATGCTGATGAACATAATCAAGAGATTGATAACAACAGCAAAGTTGGCCAACAGACCCAGTTTGTTGAGTGTCCGAATTTGTCCTAGGAAGAAGCCCACAATAGCCCAGATCAAGCAGCATACAACGTAGCAGAGCCTGAACTTGGAAACTTGTGAGATAGAAAGACCATTGCTGATGACAAGAACGCCGACGCTGATTGTCAATTGAACAGCCTGGAGGAAGTTGATAATGTGGCGAAACCAGCTTCCATAAAGGCGGAGTCCAATGTCACCATAGTTCTTTACTGGAAACTCGTACGAATCCAGAAAGAGGAAGGCTTTCCACAGAAGATAACCGGAGCTTGAAACCCGTTAGCAAATGCCAAATAATCAAGAAGCACGTTCATATTGCTTACAATCCAGCGCATAGACCAAAAACGGTAAACAATCCAATGCCTTGGCCCCAGCCCATAGTGCCGATAGAGAAGCCAACTCCGAATGGACCCAGGATATCAGTTGTAATCAGGTAGAAGCATGCTGCGGCACTAGCAGAACGCAGAGCACGACTGGCATTGGTCCACTCGAGATCGGTGATTTCCAGGCGGTTGCTCTCGTTGTCACTTGAGGGTGAAGCATTCTTGACCTCATTGCCAGCGGGCTGTTCACCCTCAAGTCGTCGAGGTTCAGCTTTTGACGGACGAATGTAATCCTTCCAAGAAGAAGGCGGTGCTGTGGCTCTTAATTCGTCTTCTTCGGCTCGCGCCTTTTCGGCGTAGTACATATACTCCTCGATCGTAACGCTAGAATCGTACATGGGGCGGTGCTGAGGCTTGATGACGGCCGTGACAGTGCCATCCTCAGGTCCAGAGGAGTATTCCTCTTTCTCGGTGCCCATTTTGATGGCTGTAATGTAATAAACACACAAACTGTATTATGAAGTGCAAGAGATGATATAACAAATGGTGTTCAGGGATTGGAATGGGTAGGTCTTCTAGTCTCGAGGAACGTGGGACGGTCTTGAAAACAGACTTCGCTCGTATAAACTCGCAACAGACTAAACCATGGGGAAAAGGGTCAGAAGACCTCTGGGGAAATGTCAGGGTTTCTGGGGTTATATGAGTCTACTCGGCGGTATGGCATCTTCTCGAAATCGGAGACTCTTATCAGTTGCCACAAATGGAGACTAACTAGAGACGGGAAATCTTTGGAAGCATGCCACCGTCTGGGGCCTGTGGCGAAAGCCGCCTCCAGGAACTATGGCTTTTCTTGGAGCCCAGCCCGTTGACAATGTTCAATAGCATCAATGGCAGGTGTGATTACCAACCAGCTAATAACTACTACTGGTGGAGAGAAACGCCGAACATTATGACATTTGCCCGAGAAACTCTGTTGTCCCACTAAAAATGATAGGTGAGTCTACTGAAACAAGTTAAAGAAAGGGCGTAACTAAGAGCATTCGAACAAAAGTCCTCAAGCTGCCAGACAAAAGTCCCAAGCTGCAGTCGATCTTACCGAGAATGCCGGCACTCGTACCAGTGTCCGGGGTCCCAGGTTGCACTCCGAGCCCGGCAACTTGAAGCTGTGGCCAATCTCAGTATTTAGTTACCTAAAAATATTTTCTTCGCGGAGTTTTAGCCCTTTTTAACTGGACATGACTAGCACATCGAAGATGGATTTTTGTGGAGAGGCATTTGTAAACCTATCATGGGATGGGATTCGTATCATGCGTGGCTTATGCATGATCCTGACTACTTGACGGGATGCTAAACTTTGCTGTTTTGGAATCTGACGTCGAATATTTCTAGAATTGAGGTTGCATTTGGGAACTTGTTTCTGAACTACATGTTTTAGGCCCTTGGCAATGTTTGACAGGCAGAAATAAGCGTTACCAAGCCACTAGCATCGGTTCCATGCTCTGATCACCACGCTGTGCAGCGTGGCGTTTTTCTTCTTCCGAGAAAGCCGTCATCCGCGGACTTGGTAACTGACAGGCGACCAATGACGCCACCGAGGAACATTGATAGTGGAGAACGCCAAGTCAGTGAGGCTCAACGGTAGCCTTTTCGGCAGACGCCGAGCTCGCTGGTGACTGTGGCTTGAAAGCGATATCGCCAAGGACCTTAAGGCGGCCCGGCATGGCCGCAGGGTTTAGACTGGTGAAGTTCTCCGCCGTGCCACGTTGCGGCTGAAACTGAGTTTGAATGCGGCAATAATTCGGAGGAAGCGTACTTCTAAACTCGCCTCGCCTCGGTTTACTCAAAGCTAGGAAAAATTTATCAGCCTCAACGCACTATAGATGATCTAGATAAGCTTCTTCCTCTCTTGCGGTTGATATCAACGTGGGGGTATTGGATGGCTTAAACTTCCGCAGCAACTCGGCCAAAAATTGATTTTTTCTTATAGCATTTTGTTTTCCATTTCTCTCCGGAAGACCTTAGTGTAATGCTGCGGTCAGCGTGGGAGAGTCATTCACGGACCAGTGGTAAGAAGGCGGTTAGTCAATTGGAAGTCATCCACTTTGATAGAGCTCATTAGTAGTTCCTACAAAGCAACACAGCAGGCGATGGATACGAAACGGGCTTTATACGAGTAGCATCTGACGACTACTTGCTAGCTCCCACTCACTAGTCTATGCCGACATGCAAACTAGGCCCAATACTTATAACAACTGGATGCTCCGTCTTCGGAAAATACTCTGCAGTCCGGTAGTGCCGACTCGATATGCAGCACGGGTTTTATCATCTCTTCCAGAACCAAAAACCGAGATCCACCTCCCGATCCGGCCCACTCTCGGCATGGCATACCCGGCTTTGGATTGCATTATTGCCTTCTAGACTGGCGCATCAATGAGCCTTGACTCAGATTCTCTGGATGATAGCGCAGAGCCGTAAAACGGCGACAAATCGTAAAGACAAATCTTTGGCCATGTAACATGTCTTGGAATACTCGTTGATAGTTCACTTGAAGAAGATTTCCTTTCAATCCGACTTATGACTCTTCTCGTATCGTCGTATAGCGCTTCAAAGAGAGTTACACCAGCTGTATCTTCTTCACAGTCGATGGCTATACTGGTCTCTAAAATTTACACACGCACCAAGAAAGAAATGGAAATTGGTTTAAATTGAAGGCTCATTCGTCTGTTGTATTTTGAATTTATAAAAGGGCAATCGCGCTTAGAACTGAACAAGGCGATGTAGGCGAACAAAAGTGTGGATTGGCTGAAACGCCCGACCACCATGGTAAAATTTGGAAACAAGATTAACCCCCAAGATCTCCATCCCATGTGAATGCTGGGATTCCATGCGACGATAGTACGCCCCGGACCCCAGCTCCCCCGCTCACTATTGAACTGTTGGCGTAAAGTTTGGGGTATGGCCACTGTCAATGGTACCGTGGCTGATTCAAACACACGACAGTAGCTTTCGCCATGGCTGTGGCGAACGTCTTAGTTTGACAAGGCCTGCTCCCATTACAAATTGCTAAACATTTCGCTACACAAGAGGTAAACATGGTCTAGGATAATGTCTCCTGTGGCGGTTAAGCAAAAAGGAATCTGCGGCGATTGTGGCCTTATATACATAGATATTTTGAGAGCCAGGCTATTATAAGTCCATCTCCATGCATAATGAGGAAGAAAATCAACGGGATGCGTGAGGATGCGGTTGTGGATGACGTAAATGGACATTTATTGAGGACTGTCACACTGCCATTCACGCCCACTTCATGGTCATACCTGTATTAGCTACTGGTTAGCACATTGACTCAAACAGATTTCTCTCTTTGGTCCTTGCAAGAACGCTCACTGTTAAAGATCTCGAGACCCATTCATGCGAAGTTTCCCGACACTTGAGCCCGGCAGCGGCGCACTCTGAACAGATTATGAAATCTGCACATAGCTTGCATTTAAAGTATTTCGCAATAAACTGAATGCATCGCGAGCAAATATCACACCAAGGAGCGTCCGGATCAAAAGTATATTTTTTCGAAGGAGCTGAAGTTTCAATATGGCTTTGAACCTCCAGTTTTCTTTCAGCAGCTGCGAAGTCCACAAGTTTGATCAACTCGTCATTTTTGCTTCTGTGCGCCCAACTAGAGACTGTTCGTCCGAGGCAATCTTCATAGTCAAGCACAATTTGATCTATTGCCAACAGCTGCTTTACAACCTCCAAATGTTCATTTCGTACCGCAGCGAACAATGCTGAAGAGCCATAACGGTCTCGTTTGTTAACATCAGCATTTTGTGAAAGTAGCAACTCAACTATATCACCGTATCCGCGCATTGCGGCGTTGAAAAGAGGGGTTCGTCCTTCGGCTTCTGTTGAGTCTATGCTTCTTTGGTCAGATTTGTGCAGTTGGTCTTTGATGACCTCAAATTGTCCATATAACGCTGCCACGTGCAGTATACTATCCCCAGCTTGATCCAAGATCGTTAAACCTGCATCTAGTAAGACGTGTAGAGTTTCGATATGCCCCCTTTCCACTGCGTAAAATAGAGCCGTATATCCCGAAACGGTTGCATGTCCATCGGCTCCTGCTTCAAGGAGTACATGAACGACGTCTGCGTGCCCTCTGAAAGCCGCAAAATGAAGAACTGTCCAATCATCGTCATCAGTTGCGAAGATATCAGCGCCACTCGAAAGCAGAAGCCTCATGGCATCTGAACCACCCCTCTCAGCGGCATAAAACAGCACGGAGCGGCCTCTGTTATCAAAAGCGGTGACATCCGCACCTTTATCCAGTAGAAATCGCATAGTATCCAGCTGGAGGGCCTTTGACGCTCCCATTAGTGGAGTGATCCCACTTGGAGTCGGAAGTGAAATATCCACGCCATAACCGAGGAGGAGCTTCAGAATTCGAATATGTCCGAGGCTGGCTGCAAAAACCGATGGAATTAGCGCTGAGTGATGGATAACTGCAGTGTAATCCGCTCCATTTTCGAGCAAGATGCTTACGACTTCAACATGGCACCCCGCAATAGCTGCGCATAATGGTGTTTCGTGTTCAGTCGTCTTGATCTCAGGGTTTGCACCATTTCCTAGCAGCAACCGGACAATTTCAGTATGTCCACGGTCTGATGCAAGAAAAAGAGGTGAGCATCCAGTATATTCTGTTAAAAGGTCTTGATTAGCTCCTGCGGTGAGGAGCACGCGGACACAGTCCAGTGAGCCGCTGACAGCCGCGTAGTGTAATGCGCAGAGACCATTATCATCAACCGTATCCAAATTGGCTCCATTTTCTACCAGCACCTGAATTATCTCAGAGTTCCTGTTCCAAGCTGCGAATATCACGGCCGTGCTTCCGCTGCTACCGCGTATGTTTACGTCGGCCCCTTTTTCAATAAGCAGACGGACTATCTCGCTGCTATCGAGGTTGGCGGCAAGAGTTAGAGCGGTGCTTCCTAGATCACTGGCAAGATTGGGGTCCGCTCCATTGTCGAGTAGGAGCCTCATAGACTCCAACATGTTGAATTGAGCTGTAAAGTGAAGTGGCAGCCACTTATAATACTTTCCCGCCAATTTTATTTGATCAGGGGCTGCGGCAATAAACAAGCGTGTCATATTGATATCATTTCTCTCGAGAGGGAAATACAAGGGAGGGTGCCCGTTTTCATCAACAGCTATGACGTTGGCCCCGTATTGTAAAAGCAGTTTCGCTATCTCAATCTGTTTTGCTTCTGCTGCGCTATGCAGGGGCGTGGCTTTGTGTAAGTCGATGCTGTTGACTTCTGACCCGCTCTCTAGCAACAGTCGAACCAGATTCAAGTGACCATTTCGAGCTGCCAGATGTAGAGGGGTTTGTCCACTCCAAGTTGTCAAGCTGATGTTTGCACCGGATGCCAGTAATGTTGTAGAGATCTGTTCATTACCGTTACTGCAAGCTGCACCAAGCGCCGTCTCCCCGGAAAAACTTCTATCATCTAATCGATCCGGATGTTTTTGAATTAATCTTAGCGTAAGATTCGTTAAGTCGAGTTTTGCTGCATAAAATAATGGGCTGGGTTGCATAACGGACATAAGATCTCTCAGATCTTTTTTTCCGATTTTGCTCTTGCTGTCTTCCGTCAAGTTCTCGTCTCTACTGTTTTCTTTTAAATCGTGATATTCCCGCCAACGTTCCCATATGGTCAGATCATGACTATCAAATAACACATCGATAAGTCTATTCATCAATCCATCCTCTTCATCACCTTCTCGGACATGGTGAGACCAAAATTCTGCCGCATAATCTCTAAAAGATCCCTGTACCTGACCTGATTCGTTTGAAGTACGTACTCCCCATGCCTCGTCATATTGGATATATCGGAGACAGATTTGTGCGATAATAGTATTTTCTCTTTTTTCGTTGGAATGTCTTAAATGTTCGTTTTGGATAAGAATGTCACTTGAATGCGGGTCTTGGTAGAGGTAATATTGTTTTACAGAAAAATGAGTAAGTCGCACAGTACTCGACGCTGGATCCGGCAAATTCTGATGAATACTTAGAAGCGAGCCGCAAAGACTAAGGATTTCGCTGTCAATGTACTCATCGTCAATAGCGTCAGGAAGATTGTCTGAGGGATATTCGCCGTCGTCGACACTGACTAACGCAGCTTCCGTAAGTTCAGCGACTGTCAAAGGCTTTGCTGCGAATGTAACCCAACGGAGCAACGTAAAAGCTCTACTTCTCTCCTCTTCTGGTAGTTGTGACATTCTAGCCCAGTTCCTTTGATATAAGCCTTCCAAACCAGAAGGAGTCTTATCAATCGTGTCTTGTAGCTGCTTCAAGTTTTTCCATCCCCGTAAAGAATCTTCCTGCAGTTTAAGCCAGAGGAATTGTCCAGCGCATTGCGTTGCCATTTTTTGAGATATCTCTTCCTTGATCATTTCGCTTTTCTTAAACAGCTTTTTCTCAACGATACTTCTGGAATAGTTTTGAATGTCGCGATTGATGTCCTCTGGACTGATTCTGTGCTCAAGTATTGTGCTCTCCATGTTCTGAATGCCAGCTCGAATTATGGGCTCATCTCTGCTAGTGACAATAACCCTTGTCGCTGACTCGGCAATTGCATGGTCCAGATGTTCTAAAAAGCGCGTTATAGAGTCAGTGGACCGCGTAGAATCTTTTCCTAACCAGGTGCACTCGTCAAGTCCGTCAATTATGAAAATGCACCCTGGAAGAATGTGGACTATTTCCTGTAATAGCCGCATAGTGACAGTCCGAGTTGCTACGGACCCAAGATGAGTCTCTCGACTCATGCGCACGCAGTCGAAAATGATCTTGTTCTGAAACATGACGCTGGAGATCCAACATCGAATCGCCTCGTAAGGGTCATTCCGGCTCTCAAAGTCGGACGAAAAGAAAAAGTAAGCGACAGGTGTTTTAGCTGTTGCCAGTAGATGCTCGACTATTCCGGCACAGAGTATGGTCTTCCCAAAGCCAGCGGGTCCGTTAATCCATAGCAGCTTGGGCTTGACTTCGTCTTCCTGGAGAGAGAACCATTTCTGGAAATTTGGCTGTTCCAGGATCCAGCCACAGGTATTGTCAAGTCTCGCCTGTAGAGCCTCTTCGAAAATCTCATTGGGTGGGTACTGAGACAACCAGGCGTGTAATTCGCGCAGTACCTCTGTTTCTGCCTTTTCTTCTAGCTTTTTGAGGACAGCCTTCATTTCGGAAGCCCAAGGGGCATTACCAGCCACTGTCTGCGAGCCATCCTGAACTGCAAGTCCTATCATGAGCTGTGGCAAGGCGTCGATGGGAACTAGATAGTATAGGTACTGGACCAGTCGCCCGAATAGCTCTACTTGTCTTTCTCGCCTACTTTTACCTCTCAGTGCCCATGCAAGCTTCGCAACTCTTGATTTGGTGGTCGTTCGAGGCAGCTCGACAAAATTTCTGGCGAAGAGAGGGCCATTCCCAGTACTCGGCTCATTCCGCAGGTTATTACCATCTTGGGTTAATTTTTCCTGCTGACTGTTCAAAATCTCTTGAGCCGCGTCGATAATCTGGCGCACGGTTTGTAGCGTGTCTGGATCTGTTAGAGCCTCGTGTCGCTTTTCTGAGAGTTCTATCGTCTCTCGACTCAGCCCAAGGGCTTTACCCCACTTCTTAAATCGCAGTCTGTGGGATGCGAATTGGATAGCTAAAGCACGCTCATCAGCCCTAAAGTGCCTGTAGTCGTCAATTTTCTCGATGAGATCCAAGCAGGCTGAAAACAGGCTGGGGAGGTTGACGGCTCCAAGTGCGAGGTTTATGGGATTCATAACTCATAATCGGACAAGTCGAAGAGGGGAAACTGGCTCAAACGAGACGCTGTGTGTGGTATTGGCTAGGTCGTGGGCTCAATTTATACCGCGTCTGCACCTAAGAGGAGCCCCTGCAGTGTGACCCAAAAAAAATTGAAGCCAGCTATCTCTGGGCGTAGAGTACAGCCCGAATTATAAGAGTCAGTACGCAAGCAAGCCCGCATCGAATATCTCCTGCTTCCTTTACTTTTCTTCCAAACAAGAGGCATGAGTGTCACGAAATATACAATGCATGAAGCAAGCCGCAACATAAGACTCGCTATTCGTGGCTAAGTCTGGCGGCAATAAAGCTTAAAAATTAGTTGGTTAACCCAATTCTAACAACATGAGAACATTCGATCTAAGGCGTTACTCAAGGACTCTAGTTTAGCGGCTATGCATGGCAGTTTGGCGGATCAGGACGAATGATGACAACAAACATTATAATCTAGCACTAAACGAAATAGCAATCCTATTGGCTTCTGTGATACAAATTGACAACCCCAATTCATAGAAGCAAGTATTCGGTGCTTACCGCTCTCTATACCACAATCTATACCTCCCCGGCACTAGAATAAGTAGCCATACCCTGCCAGCCCTTCCTGGACCCAAGCGCACTCAAGTCTAGATGTTGGATCATTTTCTGGGGCTTTGCGGCCAGGTCGATCACAGCAAGATTTGGGCCGTTAGTAAGGCTGTATAAATATGTCCTGTCAGATGCGCTGTCGAAAGCACCAACATCACTTGCTGGCAAAGCAATGGTGTCCATTATGGAGCCCGTACTGGGGCTCACAACAGTGATGTTGTAGTTGGTTGCTGACAAGACATAAGCACTGCTGAGATCCGCCACATACACGCCCCAGCAAGCGAGTCCTTCGTTTGCCGGAAGCGCAACTGCGTGTTCGACCGTCGCCTGCAAGCTGGAAGACACTGAGAGAATGTAGGCAACTCCCGCAGCATCTGTAAGTAGAGCCGTATCATCTGCGCCCAAAAAGTTGAGGCTAAAACTCAGAATGGCGCCTGATGGCTGCGAAATTGTCGCAGTTCTGGAAACTTTGTTGCTGACTACCGGCCACGCGTAGATTGAGCCCAAGGTTGGACTGGCTCCCGCAGAGGCAGGAGGCGCGCCCTTGATGGTGACAAAGAGAGCTGTTGAAGACGGATTGAACTGGATATCCGAGACGGTTAGGGCGGGACCCTCCGGTGGCGTAGTTTGCTTGACGGTTTGGGTGATGTCGCGAAGGCTGCTGTCCAAGGGCGTGA
The DNA here is from genome assembly GCA_022985005.1 of Trichoderma koningiopsis. Taxonomy (NCBI): domain Eukaryota; kingdom Fungi; phylum Ascomycota; class Sordariomycetes; order Hypocreales; family Hypocreaceae; genus Trichoderma; species Trichoderma koningiopsis. The sequence continues at coordinate 974,705 of JAJPEM010000006.1, read as the reverse complement.
GGCCACGAGTCGCATCAACCGAGAAGCAAGCGACACCAGCCCTGGCTCCACCATTGAGGACACAAGCTATAGCGATTTAGTCTTTCTCTTCGAACATCTCCATTTCTATGCAAACATACCAGTGTTGATCTTCTCGGAGTAGGCTACCGAGACTGGGAAATCACCCAGCGTATTAGCAGGCTTCCCAATGATGCTGAGTTGCTGAGGGGCGCCAAAATTGATATTGAATAAGGTTAGCGTGTTACTTCCAGCATTGACAGCAAATAGATAGTTGCCGGATACAACAACTGAGTCGGCAGAAAACAGGCTGTCTGGTCCCGAAAATCCAGTGTTATCAGGAGGAGGTGGGTTCGCAGCAACCCACTTTCCGTATGAACCCTTTCCATTAGTAAAAGTTCTCAAGGGATTAGACAGAGTTCCGTTGCTCAAAATGTTCAAAGACACGATCGAAGCACCACTTGGGTTATTATCAAGAAAATAAGCAGCGCGTTGTGCTGCTCCTGCTTGCAAATCCAAGTCCAAGACAGGGAGGCTTGCAGCCGAGGAGAGCGTCAGCCAAGAAGCAATAAGCGAAGGAATAAGCATTGTGTAAAGATTTTCGTTTGAGCTGATGGGATATAACAAGATTGTCCTTGCTCTGTCTCTGCCAACAACCGAGAAAAATCTTGGGCGAGGAGCGACACTATTTATACATATACATTGACTGATAAATACGATGCCATTGTAATAAAGATGTAGACATACAGACTGCATCCCGTTTCATATAAAAGTGGAGTGACATACACATCCGTCTATATCCCAGTCGTTGCATAATTGTATATATCTCCTCTTCTGCGAGACGAGAATACTATCTATATCAATATGGAGCATCCGGTAACTGAAGTATGCTAATATCTTTGATATTATTCGATTATACCCGTGCTATAAGCCACTCCAAGACGAGTCTCTCTAAAATGACTTGAATACTATTGCAGATAGTTTCATGCATGATCTGAATATTTGGTCAAGTTTGTAAGTCAATGACAGAGTATTTAATTAATGCTAACAGTGACTCTATAAATATCGTCAAAGATTGAATACACTTATTCCATACCGATAGCCTCATTTAGAAGTTCTCATAACATCCAACAACATCCAAGGAACCATAGACTTCACTGGTAACTGCACAATGAACTATTTAACAGGAGACCTAAACGTTATACTATTTAATTCTATATTTCATAATGCATGCTGATCATCGTTTTCCGAGTATTATTCGAATACGCCCAGTGTTTCCAAATCAAGGCCTTGGCTAGCGTTGGAGCTACGTGGTGTGGATCAGCCCCTAATTGGTAGCGTGCATATGCCGCAACCAGGGCATGAACTAGATTGGCTGAATGCTATGTAAGCAAAAGATCGCTGCCAATGTGTTGCCTTATAATTCATTATTTCCCGCAAACGTCTCTGTATTCACCGCCATTGCTGCAATACTACCCCAAAATACACGTATAGATATACTTTGGGCGTTTAGAGTGCATGATCGGAGTGGAGACGGCGTGGGAGCTGCCCGTCCTAGAATAGATCTTTGTCTGTTAGTATAACGAGCCTTTCCAATTTAGATTTCGCAGGTTGGGGGTCGAAATAACTATACAATTACATATCTCACAATAGCTTTATCATTCCCTTATATCTGAGCGAGCTACATTGATTCCTTGAAATTATGCAATGCTTTGTTATTATTGTCGTTAACAGCATGACGCAAGCCCCAGGTTAAAGCTTACGGAAGACGCATTTAAGCCACTATACACACATATAGCTTGGAATACTTGGGAACCGGCATTGAGCTAGCCCTTCTCTTATTCACTTTTACGTTTAGACTCGTAATAAGAATAATGTTGAATTATTTGTTTTATAAGAGCATTACCCGCGGTTCTGTGAGTTGGATCGAACATCGGTAAAGCGGAGATGTCACTCCGACCTGCATGTTACGGGCAAGTGAGTGTCTGGAGGAAATACGCTATTTAAATGCCCTGGATGGAATATCCATATGGCAACCATGTATGTTGACGTCAAAGATGTTGCGGGGCTGCATAAAACTGCTTTGCTTGGCACGTAGACGCAAATCGGGCGTATTGCGGTATGGGCCTCACTGTCCAATTTGGATAATGTTTTAGTCATTATGCGACGGCTACATCCACAGCAATAACGAAGATGATTTCTATTGCAGATAGCGCTGCGCCAAACTGCTTAAGAGATGATCTGAACAAGAAAATCGGAGAATCCTTGAAGATGGGTCCGATATGCCAACTCTCTTTACCCTACAATGCTTGACCATTCGACTATTTACTTCATCTTAACATCTCGCGATAATTTGTTACTATCAATGGGCTATGAAGGTTGCTAGGAAAGGACTGTCTGACATCACCAACATGGTCGTTCTGCACTCTTCGACGGCGCTTCAAGCAATGAGGAGATTTTTGAAGAACTAGCTAGGCATTAGATCATCTTCAGTCAAGATAATAAAATATACAAAAACTTGGAATCTCTCTATTAGATAGCTAACATAAGAAGGGTACCAAAATGACAGCATAGGCTGCTCTAAATATGGCCAGACTCATTCCACATATAATATATATCGACTTTTCTTTGGTCCGAGCGTGTATCAACTCTTCACCAAACTTTCTAGATAGTCTCGTAAATTCGTGGTCGGCAGTCCCAGCTGTGCGTTTGCAAGGGTATCGTGAGACACTGAAATGTCTTTCTGGCCTTGAAAGAGAGAACCTCTAACTATACTTTGGATGCCTTGCTTCGGATTACCGCCCGCAAGCGATCTCCAGCCTTCTTGGCGAAGATTCTCGGCATCGACATGAGATACACGCCATTTCGACCGGGTAATATCCTCCAAGGCTTCAAGGATCTCAGATTGCGAAGCGACGAAACTCCTGATAGCCAGATATTGGTTTGCATTGTCCTCAGGCCTTTGCAAAACCGACACCACGCTCTGCGCCATGGCAGGAATTGTTGTAGAGTCGAAACGAGCTTCACCAGTGTCAAAGATTGTGGCTGTTCTTTCTGACACAGAGAAGCCCCAGGCCCCGGATTGAATGCCCTGGTTATTATTCACGTTAGCTGCAGTACAGGTACAGAAAATACGGCATTTATTAGTTACCACATCAAGCAGTGCGCCTCCAGAGAGACACGTCCAGCTAAATTGCGGATACAGTTGACACTTTTCTCGAAGGTACTCAATCATTTCCGTCTTGGGTGCCATAAGTTTCTTAAAGTCTTCAAGTGGCTGATCAATGCTACTAGAGCCATATTCGCTAGGAATAAATCGCTTGACGCCTGCCTGGATTGCCGCATCGATCATGACTTTCTGAGCTTCAATAGGTGGCCCAGCAGCCACAGCACTCACCACGACCTCCTGGCCCGTGAAGATCTCAACAAGTGACTCGTAGGTATAGTCGCTAGTCACGAAATTCGCGCTTTTGACAGCCTTTGGATCCAAGCTTGAATTGCGAGTCACGACTGTGACGTTAAAGCCTGCGTCTATCAAGGCTTTCACAATTGGTCGACCAACTTGGCCAGTTCCCTACTCAACAAGAATTCTCAGTATATGAGTGCGACGATGGAAGTGGGAATCTTACGCCGAGAACAGCGATATTGCGAAAGTTTGCCATTTTTGTGCAGCTATTAACAGAAAACTGCAAGCTTCAATCACTGTCGTGTTTGCAATCAAAGGTGGAGGTATTCAAGAACTATCTATTCCGTGTGCTTAACAAGCCCATCATTTATATAGACGGCAGCTTCAATAAACGTTTAACGAGGCCACCAATTGTTGCCTAGTATGGTATGAGTTGCGTATACCAGAGAGCCCATCCAATGACGCCAATCTGCAGGCTTTGGAATCTTGAATGTTCAAACATAATCTGTTGCAAGTTTACGCGAAACCATCAGCCCTAGTTGAGTTGGCTGTCAGTCACAGCCACCTCGCAACAAACTCCGCATTCAGCTCCGCATCGTCAGATGAGATAGTTTTAAGCTTTTAGTAAGAAAATGTATAAACAAATAAGCAGCCTACTTACACGAGTTTCTCAAAACTGTTTCTTCGTACAACTGTTATTTCTCAATCTCTAAATTTGTTCGCGACACGCGTTATGGCAGCAAGCACTTCTCGGCCGTCGACAATGCGCGCCTGGACGTTCAGCAGCGGCGGTGCGCCAGAGCAGGTCTTGTCATTCAATCCTTCGTTGTCTGCGCCAGCAGCGCCAAAAGGTTCAGACGTCTTGATCAAAACATCTCACGCATCGCTCTCCTCTCCTGGCTCGAATCTGATGAGAGACATTCCGTCTCTTTTAAGGAAAAACGCAATACCAGAACTCGATTTTTCTGGGCGCGTCGTCTCAGCAGGACCTGCTGTTCCCACTGAATTCGCGCCAGGGGCAGCTGCGTTTGGTACCGTCTCCAAGTTGGGCAGTATCATTCATAATCAGGGAACGCTGGCGGAGTATGTTGTGCTGAATGTTGACTGTATCGCCCTCAAGCCGACAAATGTCACATTTGCAGAAGCCGCTTGTCTAAGTTGCCTTGGACAAGTTGCACTAGAAATGGTCCGTCGGGCTAAGATCAAGAAGGGCGATCGAGTTCTTGTCAATGGAGGTAGTGGTGCTGTAGGAGCAGCGGCCATCCAGCTCTGTAAGGACTTGGGCAGTTTCGTGGTGACAACGTGTTCCACCAAACACGTCGATAGAATGAAGCAGACTTTAGGAGTAGATGAGGCGAGTGCATCCGGTTTCATGTTGCTACTGATACAGATTCATGGCTGACCTATCCCTCGCCCAAAATTCAGATTATCGATTACTCTCAAGTCAGCTCAGTGTCTACCACCCTTGAGAAATCCTACGGCGCGATCCAATTTGATGCAATTCTAGATGTGGTAGGCTCTCAAGAGTTGTTTGAGCGATGTCCAAAGTATCTTAAGCCTGAGGGCTTTTTTATCAACGTCGGCGATGGAGACGCCCAGGCTGGCCGGCTTGGTTTACTTTTACGCACACTTCGAAATTTGTTTCAACCGGCTATCTTAGGTGGTATACCGAGGCGATATATGACCTTTAGCGCGCCCCTTAACGGACAAAATGCAGCGCATCTCGCAAATTTGGTTTCGAACGGCAAGCTGCAAGTGTTGATTGACTCAACCTTCTCCTTAGAAGACGCCATTAGCGTGAGATTGATACCGAGACGGCGGTTTGTATGTGCCTGTACTAACCCGGTCTTCAGGGATACAAACGTTACAAAAGCGGTCAAGCTCAGGGCAGAGTTGTCATTGATATCGCCAATATGGATAAACATGGTCAATAAAGCCATGTTCCGTTTGCACTGCTAGTTCAATGTTGTCGTCGTAGCACTCCGTCCTAAAGAGCGATTGAGAATTAACAACATTGAACCCAGAAATGCGGGTAAAGAGCCATAGGGTGGCCTATACTGGGCTAAGGCTGGTCAGACGAATATGTGCCACATTCAGCAGGCGAAGCAACTGGCTGGCAAACTGTGCCTCGCATGATGAACAATAGTTAATTATATCTATTGAAGATGTTGGGATTTATTATAGCGCTGGTTTAGTAAGCAGTTGTCTCATCAATCTGTTAACAGATTACATAGACGAATTTGTTAATGAAAAGACGTTTGACATATTAGAAAGACATACCAGTTACTGGACGTATAATGCAAAGCAGTGAGCCTGTTGAATGCGATCCAAAATTAGTTCAAGGACCGAGATTGGCAATTCATCGACTGCATGCCACAGCCATGAATTCATTCCATAGTCCTGCGGAGCGGAGATAAACTCTCCGCATGCCAGGAGCTTTATAATTCACGACACCTGGCCAAATCGCTGCAAGTGAGAAGCGATCATCAAAATATCACGGCCGGGAATTAACGTAAGGCTCTGCCGATTGGCTAGATCGGGGCGCTAAAACCTTTTTTGCCCTTTTCGGAAGCTGCACTATTTTAGGCAGCCGAGCTAAAAGCTCACCGAATGAGCCGCAGCGCATTTCTTTTAGATCGCAAGATAACTGGAGAGCAATCTCATCCCGGTAACTAGAGGATATAAGTCAAATTGTCCAAAATACTAGCAAATACGACCATAGGTAGTGGAGAATTCGGGGTCCCGTCTGCTCCCCCATAGACAAGCTACTAACCGGCAGATTAGTAGTTGAGTGGGTGACCATCAGCGAACACCGGCTGTTGTATGTTTTTTGTGTTTATTTTTGCTTTTTGCTTTGGTGAAGAAGGCTAAGGCTAATATAGGTGACCCAACTACTAAGCTTCGCTAATAGGAAGTATATCAAAGTATGCAACGAGCGAGAACGTGATATGCTATCTTCAATCTATAACTAGATTTCATATAACATCTCTCTCATACAATACATGGCTTCGCTGCCTGCAATGAGAGACTACTCCCACTTCGTTTAGAAATGGTATGGGCCCATCTTATCAGTTTCCCTTCACCTACAGATTCTGGTTAAAGACCAACTAGAACCGTTTCAAGTGCCGTAAAGTTTGGAGATCTGCGATATTTCGAGTCAGCTGAGTTGACCTGTATGGAGAAGTTACCAAAATCATACCCCAATCCTGTCACTGGATCCCATCCCGCAGCAGCAGGGAAGCCCCACAGAGTTGTTTCATCGGGAGAGCTACAGCCATCGTTATTACCCTCAGTGATGTCGTTAAATGCCTCCGGATGCGCATACTAGGAGTAGTCAATAGTCAGCAATCATGGAGCCTCTATGGTCAACGTGAATATTCCGAAGTACAACAGCACTTACCAGAGCTGGATTTACAAACCCAAGTGTACTCTTGCCTGCAGCAATGCGCTTCTCGTTGATGAGAGTCAGTATGGAACCCCATAGAGGAGCCGAAAGTGAGGTCCCGCCAATTGTGTAATAGTCTCCTCCATAGACAATAATCTGATTCTCTCCTACAGCCGCCACATCTGGATAGCCTCGGCCACCGCTATTGTACACTTGATTGACGTCTGTGATGTTATCGAAGCTGCCGTTGACAATGATCTGGTTATACGAGCTAAACGGCAACGAAGCCTGCACTTGATCATAGTACGCCTGAATGGCATCCTTCTGATAATCGGCGACTTCATGGATATTGCTGAACCCACCACCACTGGGGAATTGAGTAGTAGCAACCTCTTCGAGTATCTCCCACTCAACGGGAGGTGCACTAGGATCTGGCCGCCTCAACTCGGTTCCGCCAACAGTGAGAATATAAGGGCACGTCTGGGGGAAGGATGGTGTGAAAATAGTTCCTACAGTGGGCTCCTCGTTCGAGCCGATACAGCCCAGATGAGATGCGACACCGTCATCGCCCGAGGATATAACAACGGTAACTCCCTGCAAGCCAAGCTTCATATACTCGCTGCATTGGCGGTACTGGTAGTTATTAGGAAGAAGATCTTCAATGGCGCTATAAGAAATAGATATCACATTAGTAGGCTTGTACACGCCGCATTGGAGCTGTCCTTGATATCCTACAGGCGCAGGATAGTTGGTGTTTGGATAGAAAGGATCGGCGCATGATGGGTCAGTGCAATCTCCGGTCTCATTGAATGCGCTGTAGGTGCAGTAGCTGCCGTCAATAGCATCCAGGAAGGCTTGGCTCTGTCAGTTAAATGTGCCAATAAGAGACCACAGATCTGCCTTACTGTTAAAGAAGCCTTCAGATCCAACAATCTCCCAGTACTCATCATCTGTCTGGAACAAGACGGTTGTTTGAGGCCATATAAGCGGGATGGAAGCCTGGAAGTCCAAAGTAGATTCCTGTCCAATGCTGGTCCAATCAGGGCCGAGAGCGGCCACAATGTCTTCGTAAGACCCAATGGCACCATCAACAAGTCGGTTTTCTGGATACGTCCCTGCTGGGATATCAAGGTATCTGCTACAGTATTAGATACGAGCTTTCCTAAGTATGCGTTGGATATTATTGAGGGGTTCTTACGGATACAGGTTCGCCAAGAACTGATCAAGATCAGCTGTGCTATAATGATCGTCCAGAGATTCAAAGATTCCAAGCTCATTTCCGGGAGCAGCGGTCGTACCATTGACGACGCCGTACTGAACTATGCTATATGTTAATTCAGTCAGACATATTAGGCGAGATTATCGGGCCTCTCACCTCGAATACAGTCCGCAGTAATAACGGTGCTGCAAGTGGTAGAGTTTACGCCTGGGATGTCGTTGGCAGCACTAATATAAGCAATGTTGTTCTCAGCAATTGGGCCGTCCCTTAGTCCAGGGACCTTTTCTCTACGTTTCTTAAGCTTTCGCTTCAAAGCCCCATTTTCTCGCATCCTGATGCCCGGAGTAGCATAGTCAATGTGTTCCTGGATATGAGTGGGAACATGATACTCGTTACAGGCAATATCTCTGTGCGAGCCTGAGCTGTCTTCCCAGAAATAGAAGTCGGTGATGAGGAGGTCCTCAGCCTCTTCGGCTGCAGCATCAAATTGAATCCACTGCAATACTAGTTGTCAGCGAAACTGAACAAAGATACAATCAAAAACTCGCTTATCTGGACCAGCCTTGGGCATAAAAGCTTCGGTAATAGCCGAGCTTATTAAATGAAGAACTTGCCTGCTTATTAGCTGATTGGCTAATGCGCTGTCTTTCGATTCCGGAAGACACAAGCCAATCAATGACAGCATCCACGCTAGACTGCGCAGGAGCAAAGAAGTCAATAATCTCCTCCGAGGTCATGTGTTTGCCGTAATGGGTGGAACCTGGGGTAGAGCTATACTCTAGATGTTAGCGTCACTCTTATGCTGCTATCTGGATGTATCACCAACATTTCCATAAGTCTAGCATGTCCTGCATCCAAGTTACGCTGCTTCAGGCCGATACGCATTGGCAGAACAGTTTTAGGAGACAATCTTTCTCTCTTGGTCCAGTGTTGGGTGATGCGGGGCTTGTGCCGTTCATGGACCGTATGCGTATTGGGAACATCTCGCTTGCCTGGGGCTTTGTCGCGCAAAAGAGGACTTGCAACAACTTCAAGCGCCAGCCCAAGGCCAAAAGCGGCGACGAGAGAACTAAACAACATTGCCGTCTTGTATAAAGTAAACTCAATCTACTAAAAAGATAGAGATACGACAGTATACAGCAATTAATGCCTTGCAAGAGATGCAGAATAGAGCATTATTTAAACTTTAGCTCTATCTTGGTAAAGAAAGTAGTTGTTGAATTGACTTGAACAGGGTATTGCTAGATGTGGAAGGTACATTAAACAAGGTGTGTCAAGTGATACCAGGTAGAGATAATGGATCCCTGTACTTTAGCCGGATATAGGAGCGTTTCCGGCCATGCATAACGGTATCCAGCTATCTGATAAAGTATCTCTATAACGCCTCAGAGAAACGATATGCCGATCAATCTTATAAAAACCCTCCATTTAGATATAGTTACAATATCTTCAAGGTATAAAAGAATGAAGAGGCAAATCAGGCGACTGGCTTTTGCAAATCAGCAGTTATGTTAGGCAGTGTCGTAGGTAGGGTAATATGGACTGATTCTAACATCCACTTATATAAACTGTAGACTCCTTCAAAAATTCCAATGAAAGAATCGACGTATACGCGGATATGGCATTATTGAATCGTAGGTAATGTTCATATTAGAGAGTGACTTGAAATCAGTTTAAGTTCAGCGGAGATGATCCAATAGGTCAAAGGTCGCCTTTCCAAAAGCAGATGCCAAGTCTTCATTATGCGCTATGCGCGTGCTCTTGCCCCTCTATTCCGTCAACAGCGTTATCTCCAGATTTCTCAACATTTAGTCACTCATAGAACAAAGCTGTAGACCTTCGCATCTACCCACCCATCATTCAAATCAACAGTCCCTTTCTTCTTAAATAGGATAGCTTTCTACAACTCTTGCCGTAGTTGCATATAGATAACAATACTAAATACGAGACTACTCATGGAAAGTAGTAATCAAACATTTTGTAATTTCTTTCAAATCATGATAGGTCCAAGGACTCCATCTTCTTATCTGCAGAGAACCTGCAGCTTGCATCCAATATCTTCTAGCACTACCACCCTCCTCCAATATCATTACCTTAAATTAAAGCTATATTTATCAGTTACGCCGCAAAAGCTCTTGCCAAGACTCTTTGCGTTAGGTAGATGTGTGTTCATCACACCATTTCCATCAATAAAACAAATAAGCAAGCATGCCATCTATAGTATCACGAGCGCCAATAATACTAGCAGCTTCCGTATGGAGCTGCGGCCTTCTCGGTATGATGCCTCATTGAGGTCTCGTGTCGACAACTCCCGCGACATCGGCATATGTACCACCGACTCCATACAGGCTGTCGACTTGAAAGAGGGGGTCAATGGGGGCCATGCGTCAAGATACTGGCAATGCGGGGACCAGAAATATTTTATTAGCACATACAGTATCTAGGAAGAAAGCCTCCGCAATACAATACGTCTAATAACGATTGCAATACAATATCAGTTGTAAATATGTTGAAATCCAAAGGTGATGAAAAACTTGAAGCCCTATCAGAATCTTTCCCTTGAAGACAGCGGTCTTCTCCTTCGATATCCAAAACGTTTCAGGATCTTGAACTTTTTATTCAAAAAAAAATGAACCAGTAATACCTGAAACATAGTATTCTCTCATTGAAAGTCAACTATTGGTTGACAATAACGGATCTTTCTCATAGTTTAGCAACCGTGTACTCAAAGCTAGCCCAGCCTCGTGGTTTGTTCTGAATTCTTCTTCGGCGTTGATTGTTTTGCAACTTACGCCCTCTAATAGCTAAATGATAGCGCGACATTTAATATTATCGAGTTCTTGTCAACATTAGTATTTTCTGTAGTTAGTGTTACATGTTGCATATAATATTATGGACTCTTCTCAAGGAAGGTCTTTTATTACCTCTCTACCCTTATTTCCCCTATTCTTCCAGGAGTCTGTGTTATTAATTGAACCAAATGTATATCTGAGTCAAATGATCCGCCACAGTAATTCAGCCTCAGCAAAATGTTGCAAATGATGTTGATTATGATAATGACTTCCCGCGGCCAGCGCATCGATTCGTGCCCAAATCTCCCATCTTCATCTTTCAACCATCAAGAGGGATTTTGGTGGCCAAACGGCCTTACTGATAAAATTCTCAAGAAGTAAACCGCTCTAATATGATCATATATGTGGCCAGGCAGTATCAATTTTCAATTTGCAAGATAGTACAGCCATACCCTTTAACCAGGAATCAAACAATCCAGCAGTCTAGGTAGTCATGCCAGTTGTCAGGTCAGTGATATAATTCATATTATTTTGTTATCCAGATATCCATGCCTTCGCTGCTAGTCGAATCATGATCTGCAGAAGTTGCAGTATAAAGAAGGGAATATGACTGTCTTAATTCTGCAAGGGATAGGAAAAATGACGATATTTAACGAATGATACGATCGCTAGCGGACCCAGTCAGTATATCACAGTTTCTTTCGAGCAGCAGTAGCAACAGTATCAGTAGCAGAAATAGTAAATGATAGGTAATAGAACTCATGAAGGGTATATGCTATGTGATTAGTTAGAGTAGCAGATATCTTATTAATATATACTAACTGGTAAAGCAGTTGGTATGGACTAGCCGTTAGGACCTTGTCTCTGGCTGATGGAGCCTTCCAAATAAATTCCAGTCTGCTTCCGCCAATACTTCTGCCCTAAGAGCTCTCTCCCTGAGTGTGACGTCTACAAATAAAACAAGTGACCCAGTCTCAGGATAGCAAGTTTTGGATATAGTGTAGATCAGAATGTACATCATGATTATGGAATGCATCAAAGTTAGAGCCCATACTGCTTCTTATGTCATATCTTTATTGCCAGCTCGATTTCAAGTCGCACACCAAAATGGTTGCGATTTCGGGACCGGTCGCAAATTTTACCTACGGCATATTTGCTCTACCAAGATGCCCATATGTAGCGAAGTTGAGTGCTTTTGTAGAACAAAGTAAACCTACTTTACGCCAGCCTCTGGAGCTAGATATGCTGTGTCTTGGATTTTGACCGTGGAAAAAATGCCGTCGATGACGTGTCGCTATCCATCTCCTATAGTCCATAGAAAGAGACTGTGAGACCGTCTCACCAGCAATATGGTCTAATAGAGATCCACTCTCCGTGATAGGTCCTCGTATGTCTTTAAAAAGATCCTAAAAGTCTTTATATGAGACATATTACACGCCTCCCTAACCAATACTTCGGTATTAACCCAACTTAGGACGTCAGTCAGTTCTATTTATACCCAGGACCGCATGTCTTTTAATCACATTTACTATACTATAGTATTCTGCATATTCTTTTAATATGAGGCTATCTTCCATCTTAGTCTTCATCGCTCTCGGGGTAGTACCCAGCCAAGGGCATGGCGAGCCACCGGTCGACTATGAGAATAGAGACAAACACGACCTTGCACGTCTTGTTGAAGACATCCAGACCAAAGTTTTCCAATTTCTCGATAATAGGGAGGCTACACTTCATGCGAGAAATGAGAGTTCTCAATGTACAACAAAGAATATCATTTTTCGCCGCGAATAGTATGTGAATAGGGCGCTGTGTAAATGGAATTCAGCCTAATATCATCACAGCGGTTCTCTTACCGAAGCTGAAAGATTAGACTACATCAACGCTGTGAAGTGTCTCCAGAAGTTACCGCCACGCTCTCCCGCGAGTGTGGTGCCTGGAGCGAGATCTCGAGTCCGTAGCTTCTAACGCCCGATTGACGCCACGGCTTGTGTATGCTGTTGTTCTAACTCTGATATTACAGTATGACGACTTTGTTGCGGCTCATATCCAGCACACACCATCTATTCACCTCACCGGAAATTTTCTACCATGGCATCGCTGGCTTATACACGAATATGAGCGTGCATTGCGCGAGGAATGTGGTTACAAGGGCTACCAGCCTGTACGTATACCTTGTGTAAAGCGCGAAAAATAGATTTGAGCATTTACTGATACCAGAAGTAGTACTGGGACTGGCCCAAATACTCCTCAGCACCAGAAAAATCCCCCATCTTCAACGGTGATCCCTACAGCTTGGGCGGAAATGGAGATTTTATTCCTCACGACGGATATATCCGCCAGTCGCTGAAAAATTACCCTATCGCTGGACTCGGAATGTGGGTGCCTCCCGGCCTTGGAGGCGGCTTTGTCACAACTGGACCATTCGCAAATTTTACAGTCAACCTCGGTCCAGGCGATAGCGTGGCATATAATCCTCGGCATCTCAAGCGAGATATTGGCCCGAATTTTAACACTCGTTTCGCTAACTATACTACCATTTTAAGTGAGACAAATTACATGTATAAGAGAGCATCACTTCTGACTATACGTTGGTAGGTATACTGCGGCAGCCAAACGTGGAAGAGTTTCGATATCAACTGGAAGGTGTGCCCTACAGCAGTGAAATCGTTGGCCCTCACATCGCCGGACACACTACTATTGGGTGAGCTCTCTTTGTTGTCTGGCAGTGTAGAGATGTTCTAAACTCTGGCGAATAGTGGCGATCCTGGGGCCGACATATATGCCTCCCCTGGCGATCCAGCATTTTACGTGCACCATGCAATGGTAGACCGAATATGGACTTTGTGGTAAGTGCCGCAAACAGCCACTCACCTTCAAATTACTCATAGATATTTGCGCAGGCAAGCCAGGGATCCTGAATCACGATATGAAAAGCTGGGAGGAGAAGAATATGGCCATATCACATGGGCAAACACGCCACCTTCGAGGGAGACGAAGTTGAGTGACATTATCGATTTATGGTATGCTGGCAAGCCTATACAGATTGCAGATGTTATGGATACGCTCTCTGGGCCACTTTGTTACTTTTATCTGTAGTCAGTCGGCGGATAATGACTCAAATACAAGTAGAGTGGGCTTAATTGGCTGTAACTAAGGAAGATGAAGCTTTTATTCACTGAAGCACAGACGCAATGAGAACTGCCCGCTTGATAGACTTACTTCTAAAGCTATGCGGTGATGTCTAATGCGCTGACAGTGGCCAATGCAGAGTATCCTATCTGGTACACCTAGATATCCCAACCTTCTATTTCCATTCTCGGGAGGTCTTCTCTGGGAAAGTAAATGCCAAGTAGGACGCTCTCTTGAACATAGCCCCCATCTATAAGATACTTTGCTACTCTCTGCCTGTCTCTTGCCTGACCGCTATTAATGAATGGTTTACTTGGCGGCGGACTTGAGGATAAAATGGCTGGGTCTGCTCCTGCCTCCTCGATCAAGTACCTGACCATCTCCGTATCGACGTACCCGAATATCGCCGCAGCCAAAACACTGCCAAACCTTCCACCGAGATGCGCACTAACTTCGGCTCTATTCTCGATGAAAAATTTTGCACACTTCAGCGAACCGTAGTACGCAGCTGTTCCTAGAGGGCTGCCGAAGTGGGTTTTTTCAGTCGCCAAGTTCACATCCGCTCCAGCTTTGAGTAGCCGCTCCGCCGAATTGATTTTATTACCGTAGGCAGCTGCTTCCAAGGCGCAACCAAACGTGCAGCCCGAACACGCGATGTTGGGATCCGCGCCTGCCTCAAGAAGAGGTCCAACCAAGTCTTCTGCAAGACGAACAGCCAGACAGAGCGGACTTACCCCCTTCCTGATAAAGTTTGGATCGACACCCTTGTCCAGGAGCAGCCTCGCCGTTTTAATTTGTCCCCGTCCAATGGCTTCCATGAACGCGCTTCCCAAATCGCTATCCAGCCCTCTGTGTATGTCGCTTCCCCGGTCAATAAGCTCAGAACAAAGGTCATCATGGCCGTGGCTCGCAGCGAGTGCCAGCAAATCCCGTTTCATGGAATTGACTTGCGAGACATCGATGTCTTTATCCCACCAACCCTCGAACAACTTGTGAAGGCCAAAAACGCAGATACCGAAAATGGATTTCTCTGAGGGCAGAAGATCGAAAGGGAAATAGTAGTACTCATAGGGCTGATTAAGATCATTGCGCATCTTCATGTGCTGACACCATGCTTGATACTGTAGACTGGAGGGATGCTGAGGACCTCGTGCTCCCAGAAAGCGCTTAAGAATCTCTGATAGTCGTGCCGCTTCTTGGCATTGATTTGGAGTGTTTTGCACATGCTCTAACCAATATTTTCTTGTATATATTTGAAGAGGATGTCGCGGATCTAGATGATTATCATGATCGGGTGTTATCTCGAAGAATTCTTGAAGCTCGTCATCAGATTCAGGCGGTATCCATTCTGAATAGCAATCGATCAAACACGAGACCAGGAGAACCGCCATATCTTCACGAGCCTTGTCTATCCAGCTCTTGTGTCGGTCCTCAAAATACTCTGCAACTGATGCATGCGGAAATTTCCACACCTTCAGTTGAGAATCTAGGACAACCAAATGTGAGCAGATATCTTCCAACGTCGACTCATCGACGGGATCTGATAAGGTAATGGACGGAAGATTGCTCTCTAAACGAACGGCCATTAGAAGTACTTCACTTGTCAATGGCTCTCTGGCGCATAAGACCCATTTTACTGCTCGTTGCAAGACGTCTTTTTCTTCAATTGCGGAATAAATCTCATCGTATGCTGCTGTGAGGTTTTCAGGAAGCTTCCCAAGCCTCTCAATGATGAGTTTGTTGGTTCTCAGCTTTTTGAGCTGCTCCCATTGCAAGTAAGCCCATCGAAACCTGCCGATGTATTAGCACATGTAAAAACTTGTAATATCAATTGAAATAACAATGTGGTGCGATAGGCAACTTACATTCCATCACTTTTCTCTCCAATGGCTTGCTTGACCTGCTCTTTAACCTCTGTGGAAACTGATCGCCAAACGCCACCAACTTTTGCCATCTCCATCTCAATGTACTTCTCTATATCATCCTTATTATCGGCGGTACTAATCTCAACCAGCCTCTGTGAACCAAGGTATTCTTCAATATCGGCTTCTTTGCGGCTCGCAATGAAAACTTTGACAGTGCCTTCACCCTTGTCGACGAGGTTGCGCAAAATACGAACAAGGGCCTCCCTAGTGTCCAGCTCGCATTCATCCAGAGCGTCCAAGATCAATATGGTCCGAGTGTAGAAGTTTACAAGACCCATCAAGGCTAGTTCGCATTCATCGGTGCTGAAGCCTCTTTTCTCACTCTTTGCCTGGAGGTACAAGGCATAGAGATTTTTCTCCATCATTGTTGGATTGTTTGGTACCTTAGCAAGCTGAGAAATATAGCTTCTAAGGATATGCTTTGTCTCTCGACGCGCTGGATCTGAACGGCTGCAATAGAAGAAGGCAATTCCTTCTTCGTTTTCAGATTTCTGCTGGCGGGTGGCAGGAAGGTATTCAATTACTTTAGATGTTAAAAAAGATTTCCCTGCGCCGACTGCAACAATTTCGAAGTGCAATTGTCAGTTCAACATGTTCAGTCTCTGCTGTACGCATACCAAGTCAACTGGATGGATTACGTACCATTTCCCTGAAGCCATAGGATTGAAGACTTCGTTCCTCTCCATTCGATAAATCTCGAATGATTTAATAGCCATTCGCATGTTGTTGGGGTTCTCGCTTCTTGCTTTTCCAGCTGGTGCTCGCCGATTGGTATGGTGCTAATATAGTCCAGCGCTTGTTGCAACGTTTCATTCTCAATCTTCTCGAGTAGCTTCTTCATAGTGCTTTCAAAGTTCCTTAACGGTTCATCAAGAGCTTGTAGAAGCTTTTGATGTTCTTGCGACGCAACTGCACCACAGCCTTGAGCTGCCATTGACACATTGCGTTCTTGCTCTGCCAGTGCCGACACTAACTTTGCGCCTTCTCCACCGGAGATGAGGGCACGCAGAAATTGCTTCCCTTGCCCTTCATTCAAGCGCGTGAAAGCGTGGGCTAAGAGCTCCACAATGTTTTGTATAGGTCAACAAGCGTATCCTGTAAGTTCTGTGTTGCCATATTGCAAGAGCCGCTGCTGAGGTATACTTCTTCGTATACCATGCCGTGATTTATAAGCCGCAGGACTTTATCAGCACATCCAAATATGGCCGCAATGTCTTCGCATTGTGATGAATTTGCCTGATTGTAGATCCAGCAGTCAGAGATGAATTCTCGTCTTATTGGCCAAGAGAAATAAGGAACAGGAAGCAGACATTGAGAATGCTTATATGATAAGAAACACAAAGAAGAAGAGTAAGATAGCGTCAATGTAGCAGATGTAGCAGTAGATATAGTTGATAAATAGAGTGCGCAATAAGAGAGCTCTGTTTAATAGCTGCAAGAATCGCTGATTTCTCGTTTCCTGCTGAGATGTGAAGTCTTTCTTACCTTCAAGAGTACTTTAACAGCTGACCAGATCACCGACGATGGGGCTGGGGCAAAGTTGATAGAGATGTCTCCAATTGCCGTCACCCACGCCACCACTCTATTGGCATAATCTCTCCACATGATCTGTTGGTCACCAATCCTGAGCTTCGGAGTTGCGTCTTTGTACTCTTCCTCTCTTTTTCGAACAACCTTGATGAGTTCTTGGGTTTTTTCTTCGCCACTTTCTTTTTTGGAGGCATCTGTGATCCATTTCCTAGTCTTGTCATCCAGCTTTTGGTAGGCTCGAGACCATAAATCGGATTCAACGTTGACAATCTCTTCAATAATGTCGGTTTCAGATTCGAGAGGCTCTTCAGCGGCACCAGTGGCACCAGTGGCATTAAGAGAAATAGCGGAAGTAGCACCAACGTTTATGGCAGCATCTGTTTCCTGAGACGTAGCAAGTGGGTTTGATGAAGTTGTACTTCTGGCTGGCGATGCCTCTGCCTTGGACGATGGGCGGGAGGAGTCCCGTTTACCATGTTTCCAGATCTTTTGTTTCAATAACAAATAAGCAGCGGTAAAGCGGCTTCTTCTACCGACTCGCTCGCCCTCCGTGGAGTCAGACATGCTTGGAAGGAAAGGTCAATTTTTCCGAGCAATTGGTTCTTTTCAAATAGTATCGGACGCAATGACTGGTTTCAATATCAAAACCACAATACTGTCAGATGGAAAGTTCATGTAGTTGGAATGTTTGATGGAAGACCTGCTTAATCGCCAGGCTGGAGCCCTAGTTGGGTACCAATGCAGAGTTGCGTGCCAGATATTACCCGCGACCCCTCTTCTAGCTAAACATCAATAGATGTAACTGTACATGTTTACTATAAAGTCAGCGGCAAGGTTATTTCGTTTTTGGTTGGGGCAGACCTTGAAGATGCTGGTGATGTTATTGCTTGATGCAAGAAACGTTACCAAGACCCTTTTATCTTAAGCCAGTAGAAATAACAAATCTCATATTATCTTTCATTAAGGATTTACACAAGACGCATTCCTGGAGTAGGGTAAATAACGAGGCTGGGCTCCCAGAATGGAAGAGCCTGCATGTACCTGCATGTACTCAGCTTGCCGGTAAGCGGGGCCACAGCTGATGTTTGCTCTACCAAAATCTCACGCTGTATGCTTTTAAGAACTTGATTAATGACAATACAGCTTGCAAAAAGACTCGGCATTCGATAGAGCGGCGCATAGAGACCATGATAGTCTTTCAATGCAATCCTGTAGTCCTGTGCCGACTACACCGGCCGAACGGCATCATTCAACGAGAAAGCAGGCTTTAGATATAGATAAGACGACTTTAAAATTATACTAATAAGTTGAGTACGCTTGAAATGCTCAAAAATAATCCAACCTGTGGTTCAGAAGATCGAGTTGGGCCATAGATACACATAACTAGCATCCACAACTTAAAGATAACAAGATTTTCATTAATTTCGCTATCTGGAGAGGTTGTTCGTGATATAGAAGTATAAAATTATTCTCTATCGAATTATATACATAAATGTACCGATAGATACGGAAACCATCGCTCAACTAAACCCCATCTGCTCAAAGGAAAAGATGGCGCCTTATCAGACTTGCACGAGACGACTCCCGCAGGCTCAGAAAAGCCTCCTCTTATGTAGCCGGTCCAGAGTGGTGGCAGACGCCGCTGACACAAGTATAATCGGCATTGCAAGGCTGAGAAGCGCTGCAGTCCCAACCACCGCATCCCCAGGTGCAGTTTTTGCAGTATCCGCCAACACAAGAGTAGGCCGACTGGCATGGAGAGGAACTGCTACAATCCCAGCCCTCGCAGCTAGAAAAGAGTGTTATCGTCAGCTCAACTTCTAAGTAAACTAAAATGAAGCATCTAGAAAAACAAGAGTTAAATGAAGGGAAAGAGAAAGGACTAAACATACCCCCAAGTGCAAGTATCAGCAGGATATCCACCGCTGCCACCGCCGCCGCCAGTAGGAGGGCTGGATCCTCCAGAGCCTCCTCCATTGGGAGGAGCACCGACGAAGCTCCAATCTTGTTTGGTGGTCTTGGTATTTGCCTGCGAGATGGCGTACTGCAGATTTCCCTTGCCGCTGTTGAAGCCGATTTCGAAACCATCATAGCCAGTGCAACAACCGCTGTTGCAGGACTCTGTACCATCATCTCCAGGGATCATCTGCCAATAAATCTTCATTAAAAAGAGGCTGTTAGTAAAAAAATCAAGAGGTTGAGGCTTGTGATAGTGTAACTTACCCATGGGTAGGCGATGCTGTTGATGGCGGCGGATTGGTCATTGAAGTTGGAGCTGTAGCTCGTCGCAACTCCCCACTCTTCAATATAGACTAGCTTGTTGTTGGATGCAGCGCTGGCTTCAAAACCGGGCATAATGTTACCCCAGGTAGACGCCGAGCCGACGTAGGCATGAACGCTCATGAGATCGATGCTCGGGCAGGACAAAGCCTTGGGGAGCATGTTGTGGCCGTGGCTCTGGTCTCCACCGATGCCACCGGTTGCGACCTTGATGTTGGAATCGGTGATGTACTTCTTGAAGTTTGCGGCTCTGTTGCAGAGCCAGTTGGACGGGTCATTGTTGGCGCCGTCAGAGGTGAACTGGAAGGGCTCGTTCTCGAGATCGAAAGCGAGAATGGCGTCGGACCAGTTACCCCATGCGAGGCCGCTGCTGGGGGACTTGTAAGTCAAGATGGCCTTGATACGAGCATCGTACTGGGCTTGAGCCTGGGAGTTGCTGTAGAACGAAGTCCCGTAGGTGTGGCAGTAGATGTCGCACCCGTTGCCCGAGACGCTGCCGTCATGAATGTCGTTGCCGTCATGAGGAGAGATGATGGCCTTCATACCCTTGGCGGCCAACTGAGCAAGGACTTTGTCGACTGCTGCCAGAGAGTTCCAGTTGTAGGTTCCGATGGTTGTCTCAAACTCAGAAACGCTGGTGACCACGTTGCTGCCTTTGACACAACCGGTACCAAGCCCGTTGATCCAAACGCGAACAACTTTGGCTCCATAGCTGGCAAGAGTGTCGATATAGTTGGCTTGGTCCGAGGCTGAGAGGCCAGGAAGAAAGTACAAGCTGGATCCTGCAAAGGAGTTTGAAGCAGCGGCAAGGCCGGAGCTGGCGAGGGCGTACGCCGCCACGTTGAGCTTCATGATGAATTCAGAAGCTGAAGATAGTGGTGAGTGTATAAGACAGGAAGTTGAGAGTGTGTCTGGAGATTCTTCATTTCACTACAGCGGGATCATCTTGCCCTTTAATAGTTTCAGAGTCTGCTGGTCAATTGTGAGGCTAACTACCGTCGCATGGCTTCATTCAGGGTATAACAGACGAGTTACCGAACTCAGCCAATGTAAATCTCAACTCATCACACAGCTAGGACCGTCTACTCATTGTGAAGTTGTGATACAAGCTCCCCCACCCAAGTTTGTCAAGGCCGATTCAGGAAATCGCGGAAGAAGGGCTCCGCGTCCAAATTGGTACATATTTCGGCACATCGACAAGCTCGACGGGTCCGGCTGTCGGTTCGTGGGCCTGGAGAATATCCCGAGTCTAAGCTTATTGGCTGTGGCTCGCAGTTATCGTCCTGTTTTGGAAACAAACATATCATGATGTCCCTTGGGTAATTCGGGCCGACCGCCCTTTGGGAGGGATCGACCGTGTATTCGTATAACGTCGCGCGTATAGTAGACGCGATTGGATGAATGAATGATTATGCGTGAGCTGGAAGGATTCGAGTTTTGGGTGAATTGTGATTTGAGTTGATGGTGGCTGACAAGAGCTGAACGGACTGTTGAGTCGAATTGACCAGGACAGACTTCAATTGTTGCGCACGTCTTGCCCAATTGGGGCATTACAATTCGTGGCGAGATACGCTCAACAGGGCAGAACTAGAAGCTTAGAGTCGAATCCTTTTACAGTCACGGGCATGACAGGCTAGCATAATCGGCAATAGAGTGCCCTACCTGGCCCCTTACTCCAATTGTAAGCTTCTACTTACAGCAAGGCGCGGCGGTCTTTCCCGACCTATTCGCCAAAGTCCCCCACGTAGTGTGTAAGCGATAGGCTGGAGAGTCATGAAAGCGCTGCAGAGCTTGGATCATATTGCATACAAGCACATGCTAGCTTCCAGGCCTGTTGCAAAGGCCCCCAAAAACCCCAAGGAGGAAGAGTCTGGCTCGTGCCTTATACGAGACTGTTGCCTGGAGCTTTCACCCCGCAACCCGGCACTGGCCAGAAACATCATATCATACAACTCCAGTGAAATTTGGTGATTTATGTGGTCAATATAGGGTAGATGTTGTTTTCACTCTACGACATTGAGATTGTTCAATTGAGCAGTTCAATTGAGTTATTAGCTGTAATTGAGAGAAAGAGGCTAAATGCAAGCGGTGTTTGTAGTGGTGTTCTAGTTGACATACAGTAGCAAGGGTATGAGTTCCGCGGGGTTGGCCAGGTTCAGCAGATCTTTTAGTGTCAATTGGAAGAGAATCATTTCACTTTCTAGTGTACACTGATGGCAATATTCCTCTGTTGACTAAGGCCACATGCACTATAAAGCCGAGGTACGACTTACTCCGCGGAATATTGTTCGCGCATTGGGTTGTATGCATGTAATAAGGCCGGCCTGCCGTATACAGTAGAAACAACGCTACAAATATCCAGAACATCAATCGACAAAGTCGAAACAGAAATTGATATGTGTCATTAGTTATCCAGTTCCTCTATATCCTCAGGGTCCTCAACGCCTCTCTCTATCCAGCGAATTGTCCCCGTCCCGGGATCCATGATACATCCAAAATGAGTACATTCATTCATAATGGGAAACGTCCTCACCCACTTTTGCAACGTGTGTTCAAAAATTGCAGGGCTTTCTCTTCCTCTCCCTTCCTTCAATTTCCGTTCATGTCTCTTGGCCAGCGCAGTCCATTTGCTCAGAATGCAATCCTTCCGCTCTTCACTTTCTTCCACCAATGACTCCATACCCAGGATTGAACTGCTCTCCTTTTGGGTGTACGCCTGATCTGACTGGTCCGTTGGCGCAAAGTCGTGATTTGTATGCACAATAAAATCTACGGCTGATCTTGTTTGCGCGTCGTCGAGGTCCTTTTGGACTACGGTAGTTTCCGCGCCAGAGCAGAGTATTATGTAGCAAGGGGCAGCACGTGTTCTTTCGATGGATGTAATCGCATTATTGATGGATAGACGACTGCGCTCTGGGTGGAGAAAATTTTGGCGGAGGACGGATGATATAGATGGTCGGATACCAAAGAGCACGAGGATCTGATGCAGCCGAAGCGATAATGTAGAGCAGTTGTGATGAGGCCGGAAGTTGAGTGATACAGAAAGGTCCTGCCTAGGGGGCCGTAAGCTTCATGTTATTACTGTACAACAGCCTCAATGCAGCCTACCTCACTCCGGTCAGCACGCCAACAAACCCGGCGTAGGTGACAGTCCTCGCAATCACCGTTTGAGGGTCCTCAGAGTTCGACCTCACAAACTCCAGCACAACAAGGACGCTCCTGAGTTCAGACATTCCCCAGTCTAGAGTTCGAAAATGCATCATCCTCGTCCTCTGTTCCGCATTGGTGTCCCTCTCTGACGGATCTATTTCCCCCTTCTTGAGTCGGATAAGCACACCACCGCTTGTGCACCCTAACAATGAATCCAGTAGCACATTAAAAGCAACAAGGAAATACATGTCTACTCCACTGCCCTTCGCAATGCCTGCCAGTTCTTGTGTTTCATCAGATGAATATACACCCCGAAGAATAAAAAGGGCTACAAATTTGATAATAGAGCGCAGCCATGCCCACGGCACCACTGACCCGAGGACTGTGTCAAACAAAGGCGTGATTTTTCTCATTCGCGGCGCAAAGTCCGTGGCCAGTTTGACATAACGCTCAACGGGAGGAAGGTCAAGGTCGATGCGATACGTGGGTATTTCCTCCCCCTCCTCCGCGGAGTCAACCACCAGTGCTGAGCGGTGCGGTGCCATCTTGGTGTTTGGTGTTGATGAGCTTCGGTTTGCTCAGTGAACAGAAGAGAGAAAGTCTATCTCGCGGTCATAGTCGTAACAAGCCGCCATTGAGACAGCAGTAGGGAGCCTGATGACTCAGATGCCACGACCCAATGGAGAGTCTGCTCTTCAGCTTTTGATGCCGTGATTTGCTCTTCGGGGTATAACCAAGCAAAAGTATCATATCTATTCGGCCGTGAAATTGATACATAGAGCACGCATCCTCCGGTAAAACATCGCGAATCTTGAGTTTCCAAAACGGGGCTGCTGCCTGAGCTAAAGGAACCATTGTCGACTTAATGTGGCGCTCCCCACCACGCTTGACCTCTTATTCGCACAGACGCCAGGAAGCGCGATAGACTGCCTGGATCATCCTTGGCAATTCTTCTGTGTCCGGAGCTTGCCAAGCTTATACTCTCTAGCAGCAATGTTTAGATTGCGATTGTGTGTTTTGTGTACCGTCTTTCATTTACAGCTTTGAGAGCTAAACTCGAAATGCTTGCTTTTGGCTCCAGTCCTGCCTAAAGATTGACCCACATGTTCTTGACCATTTCAGATGCGCTTAGGCGCGATCTGGTTGAAGGTGAAGCATAAAAATGGCATCTCGCGCATCTCTTCTTACAAGACGTCTGTCTTTAATGTCTCAATCTCAATCAACTTGCAACTGGCTCTCAAGGGCGTTCTCAATCTTCTCTCAGCGCAAATCAGATAAAATGGCCGGCTTCCAGTACCCCGGAGTCAATCTCCCAATGGGGCCAGAATACGTCCGCCACGATGAGCGGGTGCCCATCTATCCAATCGGTCTGCCAGATACTCGCGCGGCCAATTCGTATATATTGCCCATCAGAGAAGTCGCCATGATGATGCTCATGGATACTTTGACGGACAAGCCGAATTGGCATGCAAAAGTGTTTGATGAGACCATTGTTGCGAAATGGCGGCACGAGGCCATGACGCAGCCTCAGCATGGCCTCTTTTTGAGGATCATGGAGGGCAAGTGGGATTCAAATAAACATCCCTTTCCCGAATGCCGAATCCTCTCGGAAGCAGCCTTTGAGTTTGTTCGTGAATTGACACTATATCCCCCTTTGGCAAGATGACACAATGGACTAACCAGAGCCCGTGTACCAACTTTACAGTGCATTGCGGAGTTGCGCAACAAGGCCGCGTATTTTATAGAAACTGGCCTAATCCCTACACTTGATTCGGCGGGTAACGCCGTCATTAAGTCGGATAACTTGATCAGTGATGGCCTTCGAAATGAACTGGTCGAGGCATTTGAGACGCTCCGAGCAGACCAGGCGGATAATGTTGACTGGCATCCGCGAAGCAACGATATGGTGCAGAACCTGGTGCATCCGTCTATGTATCCCTTTGTGTTCGGTACGTATTGATCATCATGTTCTTTACAGCGGTGATATCTAATAGAGTGACAATAAAAAAGGCCGGTCCAGGTTCCTTGATGAGGAGCAAGTTGGCAAGAAAACCGCCATCTCGTTCATCGGCGAGGGCAGAGTTATTCCGGAAATAGAGTCCATGCCCGATTATGGTGAAAGATTCCTCAACTCATATTGGAACGGGGTAAAAGGCGTGGTTCCTAAAGAGTATCGCTCGAGCCTGTACCAGTGGCTGCCCGCCAATGTGGCATTCCGCGACGATGGCACAACAGAGTTTACTAGCTACATCAACAATCTGCATCCAGAAAAGTATCCGGCCATTTACGAAGCAATTGAGCATGCCATTGACACGGCGCTTCCTGCGTGGGACCAATGTCTACGGAGGAATATAACCTATAATCATGATATTGTGGCTGGGAGAACTAAGTCCCGTTTCGAGCTGATAACTGAGGCGAGGTGCGTTTCTCCTTTTAGTTAACCCACAGAAAGGGTTTTTATATGTGCTGATGGGTATTTATCTAGTGACGAAGACGAACACTTGTGGACGAAAAGAGCGACGTTTGGTGTACGAGATGATGATGATGACGAACCAGACGAGACCGGCTATGTTCGCACTTCAGCCTTTAGAGCATACAGATATGGATGGCGCAGCAATCACACCAGCGTCGGTCCAATTCTCTGGCCCGGCGAGTGGGTTCAGGGCCGAGAAGCCATTCTCCCGGAGCCGAGGGAATTTGCAGAGATCGACTACACACCAAAGAGAAGACTCTGCAAGATGTTCAAGAAGCACGGGCTGCAGGTGATCGTGAAGATGGCAAGCATCGAGTTGACTCCCGAGAAGCCTCATTTCCCATCCGGATCTTGGCATGTAAGCTGTCTCTGTCTCCTTCCGACAATTATGTGTATGCTTGATACTGAAACGTCGGTCTATAGGTTGAAGGCCAAATGAATGAGAGAATCTGCGCTACGGCGCTGTTCTACCTTGACAGCGAAAACGTGACGGACAGCCATTTGTCATTCCGCATGCAGACAAACTCGTACCTGCAAGACGATATTTCAACGGGACAAGACCAATACAACTACCTGGAACGCGTCTATGGCACGGGCATGGGATGCTCTGATGCCGCTTGCCTGCAGACCTTTGGAGATGTCAAGACGCCACAAGGACGGCTGCTTGCTTTCCCCAACGTATTGTAAGTTGCTGCCTGTATGTTTATACTTGCCTCATTCTAACCATCGTCAGCCAACATCGGGTTTCGTCGTTTAGACTCAAGGACGCGACCAAGCCGGGCCACAGACGATTCCTGGCTCTGTGGCTGGTTGATCCTCATGAGCGCATCGTCTCTACCGCCAACGTGCCGCCTCAGCAGCGAGACTGGTACGCTGACAGCGAGAACTACCCGCCCGAGAGCCTCATGACGGTGGGAGAGGCGCAGGAGCATCGGCTGAAGCTGATGGATGAGCGATCGAGACACGACGTCAAGGTGGAGGGTGCCCTGCAGAGCGCTTCGTATAATTTTTGTGAGCATTAGCGATGGACAGTTGTAGCGTATATTTTCGTTTCCAAGACTAGCTTGTAATATATCTGTTCTCGTCTCTTTTATCATACGAATAACAAGTAAATGATGTCGCCGTCAAACACGTTTTCTGCTGGTTGGCGGGGTATTCTCAACGCGGGGCAGCTGTGGCTCAGGCTCTGTAGCCGCCGTGGCGCACGCAGCGTCCCATTCGCCACTTTTCCAGAGATTTTTCACTTTAGGCGGGGTGACTCAATTTTTTCTTCGTGCCTCAGGCCTCGTCTGGTCCCTCCCCCTCTGCTAGGGCTCCCGTAGTGGGGTTGCATCAATACTGCGCATTTCTGCTGGCTCTTTTTTTTTTCTTGCGCCTCCTCGTTGATACCCAAAACTCGAACCTCCCACCTCAAACCACAACAAACCGCCCTTTTTCGTCCCTTTTTCTCTTCGTTTCCAGATACCACCTCACAACCGCAGCCATGGGTTTCACCGATCTCCTCACCGATGCTGGCCTTGCCGGTAAGAACCTCGAAACCGCCGATAAACCACAAAGTGGCTGACAGAGTGTCCATAGTCCTGAACAGCTGGGTTTCCACCCGCTCCTACATCGTTGGGTATGCCAACTCCCTTTGCGCCGCGACAGCGACGATGACATGACTTCGATTCTGTTATCGCATACGCCTCTTTCACTTTATTTCCTCTTTCTCCCGGCCGTGTTGAGTCACAACCACTCGATGGATGATTCGCATGCAGCCTAGCCCCTCTTTCATATTTTTTCCACCCCTCATTTCAGTGCCTGCATGAGCTTCAGCAAAAAAAAATCCCAAAAGATGCCCCTCACTAACGTGTGCCCCGCCAAACTCCAGCTACTCTGCCACCCAGGCCGATGTCACCGTCTTCAAGGCCCTCAAGGAGGCTCCCAACGCCGCCAAGTACCCCTCTGCCGCTCGCTGGTACAAGCACATTGCTACATTCGAGGATGAGTTCGCCACCCTCGAGGGCGATGCCGGCAAGCCCTACACCGTCTACGGTCCTGAGGTCGCCGAGGTCACCCTGAACCCCGCCAAGGCCCCCGCTGCTGAGGAGGACGACGATGTTGACCTGTTCGGCTCTGACGACGAGGAGGAGGATGCCGAGGCTGTCCGTATCCGTGAGGAGCGTCTGGCCGAGTACCGCAAGAAGAAGGAGAACAAGCCCAAGGTCGCTGCCAAGTCTGTTGTCACCATGGATGTCAAGCCTTGGGGTACGTTTCATCGCCATGCAACTTTTTTGCGTTTGTTGATGCCGGGATTCCCTCTCTGCATTATACAACGCGACTATTGACTTTCAAACTTTTTGATGCTAACTTGAGATTACAGATGACGAGACTGATCTGGTCGCCATGGAGGCTGCCGTCCGCAGCATCCAGAAGGATGGTCTGGTCTGGGGTGCTTCCAAGCTCGTTGCCGTGGGCTTCGGTATCAAGAAGCTGCAGATCAACTTGGTCGTTGAGGACGACAAGGTCTCCACCGACGAGCTCGGCGAGCAGATCTGCGAGTTCGAGGACTACGTCCAGTCCACCGATGTCATCGCCATGCAGAAGCTGTAAAGCAACTTTGAAATAAAGAAAAATACGGGTGTTGCGCTGTTCTGAAACGAAATTTATCATGGGTAATGAATGATAGGGGACAAGAATCTATCAGTGTCTTACATAGTTTGTTATGCGCTGGGTGAGGGACAATCAAAGATGCCCTCTCGCATAGTCACGGATTCCAAAAAAGTAAAAAATACAAGCCATAGACAAATATTTCTACAGGGGACAAATTTTCTTGTGACGTACTTTCCTCTTACCTACCTAGGTACTTATGACTGTTTGGAGGCAAGGCTGCGATTCACCTGACTTTAGGTACCTAGGTACCCAAATACGTCCTATAAGGCGCGATAGTTATAATGTTGACATGAAGAAACTAGCAGCACAGAGAGATACGAGCAGGTTCTTCAACCTTTTCTAAAAAGCTATGATGTTTTTGAAGTTTTCTCTTTCTTAACGTGTTATTGGGCAGATCATGCAACATGTGCGGCTCAACAACAAGCTCTTTGTAGCCTAACTTCTACGACTCAAACCCGGACAAACAACAAAAAAGAACAAAAAGACAAAACATACAACAGCCGGTGTTCGCTGATGGTCACCCACTCAACTACTAATCTGCCTCTCATTGGCTTGACTCTGGGAGAGCGGACGGGATCCCGTATATTCCAATGGATATGGTCGTATGTGATAGTGATGCCTGTCAAAACCACCTATATGGCAAAAACCACAGCCTCCTATACAAGGAAAGCAAAAACCCAGAAACATAAAACAGCCAGTGTTCGCCAATGGTCAACCACTTAACTACTAATCTGCCGGTTAGTGGCTTGTCTATGGGGGAGCAGACGGATCCCCAAATTCTCTATTATCTAGGTATGTGCTTGGATAATACTTCAACCTGACTCATAACCTAGATGTGTGGCTCGGTGGGGTACGATCACCTGCGAAGAAATACGATATACACAACGTGAGTGGTTGTACTCCCCCTATTAGGCGCCGTTGTAACAATATGCGTACGGTGCATATTTTCGTATGGGGGATTGAGATTGGGAAGTAAAGGCGTCCAATGCGATGTGTTGCATTTAGACTAATCCTTTCCATATTACATGTATATTCTACTGACTATAAATTAGTGTTTGAAGCTTTAGAGTTTTCCACCAAATTTGAGAGTCTAAAACCAGGGCCATGACGATTTCCAAAGCCAGGCATTGATGCACTTTGATCGTGGATTTTGGTGGCTTCTTGAGAACTCTGTATCGCTTGCTCCGAAAAGCGGTCAATGGTTCTTTGGTAGCTTTCGTCACTTATTTGTCCTCCAATATTGCGTGACCGTCCTGTAAGATTAATGCGCCTGGCGGTTACGAGGTCTCCGATTGTCGAGATAGTAAAGTTATAGGCATCATCGGCAAGAGTAATATCCTCGAAGACATTGTGTCGCTCAACGGCTCTGGTGTCGCCTGCATCCGAGATGACTTGTATGCATTGATGAATGCTGGCTTTCGTCGCGCGTAGTCGCTCAAGCTCCGCGATCTCGTCTTTGGATATAGGATGCGTGGAAGCCATGACCTGCATTCGATTATCGATGTCCTCTTCATGGTTACGCAACTGTGTAACAAGCTTGTGGATAGAACCCTTGGCAGCGTCTAATCCATTTTTGACAAATTTATGTGCCGAAGGACGCTCAGAAAATTGATAATTCTCTTCCGGCACTGGTTGCAGCTCCTCGATTCGTTTGGATAGTTGAGCGCAAATTTCGAGACCTTGCTGTGTGCTCATTTTCTCCTGTATCATTGCTTGCCACTCAGTATTGCTCTGGTCAGAATGCGATAGAAGCTGGATTTTTTCATCCAGCCTTTGCAAGTGTTCTTTTAAATCCAGGGTTGTATCCGAAATCATATCCTTGTAATCCTCAAGGACTCTTGGTGTTATAGCAGCTACACGACTGAGATAGCAGGCGGTTAGCCCATAGCGTAGGACAGCGAATTATCCTGAGTAACACTTACATGGTTGCGTTCGCCAGAGCTATATTTATGGTAGACTTATACCCTGCCAACATATCCTTGAAATCGGTGATATCTCCTTGGAGATACTTCTGGGTGACCCAATCTCGGACACTCGATCGCGAAGCTGTGGAGCGTTGCGTAAAGCGACAAATAAGCTCTCCATACTCATTGCATGCGTTCCCGCAACGGTGTAAAGGAGCTTTCAGAGCCTCAAAATTAAGGTCAGGATTATTGTTCACAGTCTCCAAGAGTGACTCCAGGACAGTCGTTATATCACTGAGTTCAGTCTTAAGGGCGCGGGCCTTTTTATCATGGCTTTGAAAGTCGCGGATTGTCGTATAAAGATTCACGCTGGATGTTAGGGCAAAGGTTACCAACGCAACAATGTTAGATGCTATGTTGAGAGGATCCGCCATTCTCAGCAGTGATTGATGGAATTACGAGTTAATTGTGTAACTGGAGCCAAGAGCAGCCTTTTATGGCCGCAAGCATCAGCACTGTCAAGCGCCTTACAGCGTGCAGCGGGGTAGTTGCAGCGGGGTTGTTGCAGCGGGGCGGTTGCAGCCAATTAAGGCCGCCAAGTACAATTTTGCAAGGCTGTCGCGCGGCTACCGAAAATTCATCACACGCCGTCAATATCCTATTTAAAGACCCAAATCCAATTCGCCAATTAGACAGAAGTGCTGCAATTCAATTAACTTTTACAGAGGTTGCTGCCAAAAGATTCATCTCACCAGCAGAGGTCGGCGCTTAAACCACCAACATCCATCCAACCACAGGGGCGCCGAAAATAGAAAACATTAAACCGCGTTGAGAACTTAACGGGACCCTGAATTCTCCACTACCTAGCTTGGGACTCAGTATAATCGCTTTATATGTGGATGTAGTCGAGGAACAAACTAGCAACACCATCCAACATGACATTTTTTCACTACCAGTTTATGGGCTGCTGGAGTTGACCAAAAGCTATTTGCACTTACCTGGCTTTTTGTTGAGCTAAATTGTTAATTCCTCGGCGCCGGCCGCCGTTTCTGGCTCGGAGAGGCCCCACTTATTTCGCCGGCGAACAAACTGCTTCTTCCAAGGGCGAGTCCAGTTCATCTCAGCTCCAGAATGTCGACTTGAATCGACTAATAAATGAATTATGAATCTCGACTGGAGAATTCATAGCTGTCTATCTTTGTACTAGCGTCCCTTGGTAGTCTGCAAAACTGTCGCTGCTATTGTTGTCCAGATGCATGCGTCTCACACATGAAAGAGCTTTATTACACTAGATATTATTTCTATACCAATAGATTAATATTCAGCTATATCTGCTACATCTGCTACGTCTGCTACGTCTGCTACATTTTATATGTCTATTGGCTTGTGGTCTTCTTTTATGAATCTATCTGAGCATTGGGCTGGTGATAATTATAAGTATCTTATGACTCAGTGGCTAATATATGACTTAGGTATATGGAAGCAGTAAATGTGTTCATGTAGTAAATAGTTAGACAACTGAAGTAACCAATGTGATCATTTATTGATTGTGCTTCTTTGGGGAAGAAAACTTCTTTCTCTCCACCTCCGCTTTCTCTTTCATACAATCTCGAACCAGGTCTATGCTATTTATTATCTTTCCCCTTTTATACACTTCACGATTCATTGCTTCCATCGGCGGGGGCGTCGGCATCCTGTAATGTTTTCGACGCGCAAAGTTAGTACTGAACCAGTCTCAGAAGGAAGAAAAGTATATTCGAGCCTTGTCCTGGGGCGGGCCTATCGACTGTCAGAACAAATTCTGAAGTCAGTCTAGCCATTACATACACTGAGCTCGTTCGTCCAACGCTTCACTGTGTGTCAAATTATCATATTACCCATTGGCAATATTCAGGACCCTTGACTACCCAAAGATTTATAGATACACTTCCCAATTTCATTATCAAAGGCTCTAGAACAGAATACCTATCAGCCGCTCATCGATTATCTGGTCACTTTCAGGCTACCGATTCACTCACCGACTCTTATTTCTTCACTTGGCGAGCGATTCCAGTGACCGAGGGCAGCTCCAGATATGAAGCTCGACTATGTGCAGATTGACCTGCAAGCTACGGATTTTAGCCATGACGCATAACACTACAGTACCAATGAACTAATTCTAAGGAATTAGATACACCTGTTCATATTTTGTTGGGCTCTAATGACTTTACTTTATCTACCGTATCTGCTATACTTAAATGTCTGCGATATCTACTGGTACTACAAGCTTTGTAGCCACATTTGAATTTGTGCGCCATGGAACCCACAAGAGAGGTAAACGGGTGAAGCTTCTACGCCATGTCCAAGCCTCACAAGTAACAAGGTTTCCACCAGTTCTCCCCAACGTATGCGTAACCTGTGTACACGCATATAAAGTTTGGTGGACAGTTCTAATTAAGGGTCTCCATAGCTATAAGAATGGAGGAGTCGCCTCTTTGCCTCGCGCAGATTTCTCTCCTGGTGTTCCTTCTTGCTATCTCAGACCAATCTTTCTGACCATATGTTTTCGACGCATATAAGAGGTTCCCCCGCCAATTCATCACAAAATGTCAGAATTTCACCAATTTGGCAATTTGCCGACCGAGATGAGACTCAAAATTTGGAAATATGCCTTACAGCCTATCAATCCCACCCGCCTCAGGGCTCACTTCTTTTCACTGACCAACTATCGAAAAGATGGCGATGCGCTAAAAAAGCTCAGGGTGCAATGCTTCCTGGGCTCTGATTGCGAAATCGAACATGGCTCTCGATTTTGCCTTGCAGCGCCAAAATTCGGCAACAGCCATTCGTGGACCAGCAACAACCCATCTGCATATCTCTGGGATTTCGGCATGTGGAATGCTTGTCGCGAATCCAACGCAGTAATTGAAAAGCACTACAATCTTGATTACTGGAAAGCGAGGCTCCGTCAAACACGTAAACATGTAGATGATGAAGAGCCTGCTGATGCCTGCGTGCCATTCATTCACCCACGTACTGATGGAGATTGGTGCTTCCCCATTCATACAAACCGAGATCTCGTTTGCCTGCAGCCCTCTAATATAAACACAGTTGGCTTTTACTGGGAACATGAATACTTCATGGAAGACATCTGCATGGTAGAGTGGAATAGCGGGCTGTGCGGCTTTGTCAATCTGGCACTCGAATACGACCCTAGCTAGTTTGAGGGCTTCATAGAAAACTTCAATGTTGTTCATTTCTATAAAGAGAAGAGCCCGAGGGGTCTTCTCATCCGCACCCTAGTCGCCATAGACGACGAGGATTCGGTTTACCTCCCTCAAATGGTTTGGCTCATCGACTACAGCTTGAAGCGAGACAAGGCTAAGAGAGATGGTGTCGCGTCAGGAGAAGGCAAGATATTCCACGGGAGCAATAAAAACTTTGTTGAGGTTCTGAACGGGCGCGACTATTTGGGTACTTACGAGCATTCAGCACTAGACTTCCTAGATCACCTCGGAACGTTACTCAATGGTATCGAGCCGCCTCGCCACCTTTGTCTAGACCATTTTGGAATGCATGCCGGATGCAATGGGTGTAATGCCGGGGGAACGGACGAATACTGTGTTGAGCACCACCTTCGGGTTCTAGCATGTGAGGACACCGAGTAGTCTGTGCGGATAAAGAAAGCATACTATCGAATGAGGAGCTGACTAAACAATAATACGAAAACGCATAAATTGTCTTCGTGCGAGGATCAAGTCAAATGCTGTGTCCATGATATCTGGTGTTTGAATAGATAGTCAACTGCAATTCCCAGTCGAGTACGTGCATTGCTACGCGCTTGCCTCAGATAGAATATGAGATACTTCTAATAAGAATTTGGTATAAAACAAGTCAGTGTATATATCGTATCAACGATATTCTTTTGAAGCTCTTTGACATTTGTGATGCTTTGTGATGAAAAGGATCTGCCTACGGGGTCTCTCTCCCAACCAAGCTGCTTCAATGTGCTCCGAGGCTACTGCTATGCAAAGAATGCCAGCCCGTTCACTGAAGAGGTCAATCACTTAATAATCCATTTGCTGTCTATAAACTCATACTGTTCTTTTTTCCACTGCTCACTTGGCATGAAGAGTGTTGCTGTTAGGGGCGCCGCCTTAGTTGTGGACTCTGAACCGACATAAGCAAAAGCTGTCTCAAGCAGCGAAAGGGAAAGCAAAAGCATTATGCAAACGCATCAAAAATAAAAAAAAAAACACCACTACCACGCACAAGCAATGGGAAAAAAATTAACTTCAATTGAGTTGTGACTCGACGGAGACAGGATTCGAACCTGCGAGGCCGAAACCATATGATTTCTAGTCATACCCATTAACCACTCTGGCACTCCGCCTTCTGAGCTGATGATAAGGAAGAGGCGGTAAACAGGTATCTAAGCCCTGCACGCCGAGCGAATATTGATTAATGCGCTTTTGATGGTATGAGCAAACATGTACGTTATTGGGGAGATGGTATGCAGCGATAGAAATGCGTGTATGAGGTGAGGAGAAGTCGAAAAGTGCGTGTTTCATAAGAAGCCCCAGCGGATCTCACCGCATCTCAGACATGCATTGCTCTCCTTGACAGTCCATATGTTTTGACTTTATCACCCAAAAACAATATCTTCATAACTTTTGTTGCGATGAGTCAAGAGAAAAAATTAAGTCTATCTGGCTATCTATGTTACACGTATCAACCTTAAAAGAGAGCTCGAGCGGAATGTTTTAGGCTACTTGACAGCATGCCTATGTTCCAATGATGTGTTTGTAAGACTATTGCGATTGGGCGTGTTATCGACGGATAAAGGAATGGTTATCCAAAAGCACGGGCACATTCCGAGGCATTACTTATAGACTTACAATACTTGATGATTGTTCGCTCTGGCAATCCTCCACGCTGAGTTTAGCCTTGACTGTCATCTCTGCCCACCACCAGGTACTCTTCGCTAATCATGTCACCAGTAACTCGAACAGCACATCAGGTCACAGTCGCTATATGTGTTCAAAAATAGGCATCAACTTAAAACGTCGCGACTACATACATGTATTCTATACAAAATATACAGGCCAAGCTCCCAGCATCTAATCATAGCTCTAATCATAGCTCTAATCATATCCAGTAGAGCTCCCATTGCCTTCTCTCACTACATTTCCTTGGCTAATTTCCATTGTTCAGCTCTTAGTTGGTGCCAGAGCAGGCGACGAATTTGTTGCCCTTGGCTCCGTTGTGGGTAATAAGACCAGCAACCTGGCAGGTGCTGGTGATTACAACGCGGTCAGCACCAGGAGCGCCTGCATATCATGTCTCGTCAGTCAAACAAAGTAATCATGAGATAGATGGGTAAGAAGAAAATTGATGAAATAGATATGTGTTAAGCATTTACACACGTACCTCCGCTGTAAAGAGCACCCGTGTTGATGATGGGAAACTCCTGGTAGGGTCCCTTGACTCCGTGGAACTTGAACTTTTCGCCATTCTTGAACGTGTGGGGATATTTGTTCGTTCCGATGGTCTGCTTGGCTTGAAACAAACTGCACGCCTTTTGGGCGGCAGCGGCAACCTGAACATCGCCGTAAAAAGAAGCCTGCTTGACACCGCAGCCTCCAGAGAATCGCTCAACGAGATCATTGGCAGGCTCAGAAGTGGGAGCGGCGCTGACAAAGGCAACGAGAGCGAGGAGGCTGAGAAACTTCATTTTGAAAGCTGAAAGAGATGAGGCCAAATGTTAGGAATGAGTGAGGGTTCTGTTGGATGGAAGTTGGACGTTCAAATGATTGACTGATGATGATACGAAAGAAAGACGGACCAAGATGGGGACGCGTCCAACTTTTATACAAACATGTCGTGATACAGGTCTCTCTGCATGAAGCAGTCTCACAAACGAACCCCGGCAACCGACTATTCACCACACCACCGCGACCACAGGTTTAGTTCCGCAAGCATATACCAGCATCTGTATTTTTGGCCGCCGCGAACTTACGACGTTTCATTTCATGTCGACTAAATGCTCACGACGATATGACTTGCCCTATTCTCTCCTCAGTCCCCACCACAGACTGGAATACATGAGACTTCTGCGAATCAAATGCCTTGACATCAACAGGGTGCCAAGGCGAAGATCTCTCACGACAGGCTCACAATCCACGAATACCATCCAAGGAAATTACCCGGTGCCTGTATACAGCGAAAGAAAGACGCTGACAGCTATAGCTCAAACGCCCTTCAAAATAGTAAGATCTTGCGCAACTAGGAAGGTCAAAAGCAGTACACGAGGATTCGAGGGGCCGAGGACCAAACTTCCCCAGAGTGCAATACGAATCGGCAGCCTCGGAGCTCTCCCAAGCTGAAATCGATTGCGCCCGCAATAATAGTATTCTATAGAAGAATACAGGGGGCCCTTTGACCAAGCTCAAACGTCAGATTATGAAGCTTCCCGATTCGGGATATCGTGCTGCGCCTCGGAATGAAGATCATTATATTTTAAGCAAGTCTTGGCTCTGTGCTTAGTGCCGATCCAAATGACAGGACATTTTCCGAACTAGCACAGCTAAATGGCCTTTCTCATGTGTTATTGTTGGAAATGATGAGTTACATAGAGTATATTCTCCACTGTAAAGAATTCTAAATATAAATGTGTAATTGAAACCACCCTCATACAGAAAATGGTTCCTGGATGCCAAGCACCGCCAAAGCTGCCAAACGAATAAGCTTATCCGGATGCTCCCGCACTGGCCTAGGCACGCACCTGATACGGCGCATTCACAAGTAAAACACATAAAACACACCTACCGAATTAGAGAAGATGCTTATTTCATGTGCAAAGCTGACGATGCCTATTGGGGAAATGCACGTTGTAATCATGGAGGGATTGTATTGTTGAGGATCGGAAGTCGCCCGACGAAATGCGGCAGCATGAACATTGGAAGATGATTTCTTATTAATAGCAAAACGGAAGCAACATTACCGGCTGTGAAATAAGAGCAAGAAAATTCATAAGACATCACAGAAGAAAAAAACCATTATAAATATTATTCATGACAAAAAGTGAGGAATAACACAAATAGCATTTACAAAAAAGGCAAAAAGAAAGGGGCCAAACCGTGGATTGAACACGGGACCTCTTGCAGTTGAGTTGGAAGCCCAAAGCAAGAATCATACCACTAGACCATTTGGCCGCTAGTTTTCATGACTAATGGTATCTTAGACAGCCCTATAAATGCACTGACTTCGACTGACTCCAAAAAATCAAACGTATCCACCAACATTCCAACCCCACAATAACACCGCGGCACTAAAAAAGCAGACTCCATCCACTAACATGATTTTACCAAAGTACAACAGCAGCAAAAAAAAAAAAAAGGCAAAAAAGAAAGAACACGTGGAGACAGAGGGATTTGAACCCCCGACCTTTTACAGGCTTGTATTGAATGAACAATGCAAAGCAAACGTGATACCCCTACACCATATCCCCTATGTTGAAAATGCGGCTTTGCAAACAGACTTATACAGCCAAACAGCAAAATAGACGCAACTGCACGATGCTTCTCTTTCTCCTTCTACTCGATTGGGCATCATGTTGCATTACCTCTCATTTCAATGTGACAGCTGGCTTACATGTTCTGGTGCTGCGCTGAAATGATTTATCAAGAATTACAGTCCGCCAATCATGATATATGAAAGACAGCCCTGGAAATTCTCCAGAAAAAGCCAAGACAAAAGGAGGCTTCAGACTTTCCGCCAGCGCCAACACGTGGAAATGACGCGCATCATCAAGATTTCCCCGGATTAAGTCGACAATGGAATTGTTATTCGTCTATGCGCTAAAACCCGCTGCGTATTACTAAAGTATATCCATTCCTCCTCAAGTATTACAAAAAACAGGCTCTCTAAGTTGTATGTATGTAATTATATACTATATATAAAATCTCTCTTCATATCATGCCATTAAATATTCAAAAATCAAATCATCAAAACGCCATCAGCATGTAGCCAAAGGCAGCCCCTGTCAGGAGCAAGCTGCCGCTCAAGGCCTTAGCCCCGGATGGGGCCGCCGACTTTCCATCCTTGGAGGAGTTGTTGGTATCGCTGGATGGGTCGTTGACGGGATTGGACTTGGGAGAAGACGAAGGGCTCTGCTTCTCAGCGCTGGGGGTTGTTGATGCTGGTGAGTTGCCGCCAGTGCTGGATGCGTTCGGGGCAGGCGTGGAAGTGCCCGTCTCCGCGGCCGTTGAGACTGAAGTGGGCGTGGGTGCGTATTTGGAGTCCAGGGTGAACTGGTCGAGGATGCACTGCTCCATCAGCTTGTTGTCGGTGTAGTTGCCAGGCTCGCCAGAGGGTGTGAGTGACAGGATGTAAGTGGTGTCAAAGCTTCCGGCGCCCCATCCGACGAAGCCGATGTAGACGTCGCTGTTGGCGCTGATGGCCTTGTTCTGGGCACAGAAATCGGTCATGCACTATTAAATGTTAGCCCCAAATTCAACGTCTCTCTCTCAGTACATGAACACCAAAAGGAAGAGGGTCGCTCACCGAAGGATCCATGGATGCACCGGTTTCCGAAATAATGGCCTGGCGCTTGTTGTCCCTCAGCCAGGTCGCGAAATCCTCAAAGGCCTGGACGTTGTCGGTGGTGCACTCCACGTGAGATCCCGAGTTGTTGATATCGAGATACTTGTGCACGTCAAAGTACAGCAGGTCGGTGCTCTTGTCGGGGTTTGTAATGGCACCCAGAGCAGCAGCACTTCCGCTGTCCACGTACGTTCCGACACTGGCAAAGTTGGTAGCGGGCAGCAAAATCATCTGCGAGGTGGCGCCGGCCTCACGGATGGCGGTGACGACCTTTTGGCAGGTCTGGGCCCAGATGTTGACGTCCAGATCGTGAGGCTCGTTCATCAGACCAAAGATGATCTTGTCGTTCTTCTCGTAGTACTTGGCAATCTGGACCCACAGGTTGACAAAGACTTCGTCCTCCACGCCTCCCTGGCCAATGATGCCGCCGTTGTATCGGGCAAAGTTGTGCATGTCAATCATGCACCAGGCGCCGGTGACGAGGCAGGCGTCAATGACCTTGTTGTAGGATCCCCAGTTGAGCTCGTCCAGCTTGCCGTCCACGGTGTTGTTGGTGACGAATTGCCATGTGGCGGCTAGAGAAATCCACATTAGTATAAGACATGATATTGCATGATGCTAATGAGTGGCAATTATATATGAGACATCAGGCACTCACAAATGCGAAAGACGTTCAGGCCGTCATCCTCAGCAAAGTGCTTCATCTGACCGGCGCCATCACCGCCCTTGTAGTCCAGCAGCGGAACGGACGAAGTATCGGTTGGACAGCTGCCGTCAATGTCGCACCCAAAGTCGATTCCCGGGATGGCGACGCCCAGATACCGGATCTTGCCGGCGAGGGCGCCAGAAGCAAGGGCCAAAGCGGCCGCAAAGGCAGAAGTTGGGCGCATGGCGATGTCGTATATGTTGTGATTAGAGTGTGCCTTTTAAATACTTGTATCCCTTTCTTTTACGTTTCCTGGTTTCCTTCTTTTCTTTCTCTATTTATGCAACTGGTGTATGTCGCACAAGCTCTGGCAGAGACTTGATTTTAACGAGATGGCGTATGCGTATTAGCGAAGGGAATTGGCGATGCCAAACGAGATCGTGAAAGCAATGCAACAGGCAGCAAATTGCTATGCTGGAATAAAAAAACGGACAGCAGGGCAAGCAGAACCGACGACAGCCAGAATAACAAAAATAACGAATGAGTTACAGCTGCGTCATGGTTTTGCCGGGAGCGAGCGAGTGAGCGATGGGAAAAGCGATTGTTCCACGAAAGAAGAAGAGGTGAGAAGATGAGAAAAAGACAGGAGAGCGAGAAGATACGCCAAAATCCATCCACCACACGACTGACAGCCGCCTCGCTGGGGCTGTGAAGAGCAGAAAGGCCGACTTTAGCGCCTCGGCCACTGAAGGATGCCACTCTAGCGAAGCCCAATTGCCTGTCACGGCTCGTATGGACCCAGTTCGGGCATAGCGGGCTGCGATCTTCGTATTCTGGACGGTCAGACTATCAATCCAATGCGCTGCGCTCGTATTCAATCGTTATTGGCCTCTGTCTTTGTTTACCGTCACGCCATGCCATGAGAAAATTACACTTTTGTTAATGCAGAATGCAGGGCGCAGAGCAGATTTGCTTTTGACACACGCCACCACCGAGTCAACGTCAAAAAGGGAAAAAAGAAAGAAATCGCAGTGACATTCAGTGATTGGAAATTCAGCTCTAGCGCGCTACGCTGCTACGTACAGAAAGAGAAAAAACGACGCAGGGTCTGGCTGCGGGTCTTAGAGCGGAGCCGCTACGGGTACCTGTTGAAGGCCCAGATGGGTTCTGGACGGTGCTCCTTACTCGTACAGGTACGGCGAGCAATCAGAATTTGCTTAGGTGGGCGTTCTTTTTTTACCAGCCAATGCGTGTTATGGGAGATACGAGAGGGACAAAGAGCCCAAGGTGCTTACGCGTGCCTGGGCTCGGATTACGGCTGCCGTGGATAAGACGGCAATTTGTGGTGCACGTAATACTCGGTACGTACTTTGTCTCGTTGCATGATCACCGAACAAGAGGGAAAAGACGATTGCAGTGAATTATATCGACCACGGCCTAAATCGAGTTTACTCCTTGTAGATAAACGATGCAGAGGGGAAATGAGCAGATCGCGAGCAAAAGGCGGAGGATCCGCGCCCACTGGGGTTCATTACGGAGCACGCGACAGGGTTCACCCCGTATCAAGGCGTGCTCCAACATCTATTTATAATTCCTCGCACAGCAAATGCTACTAAAGAACAAAACCATCCAGTGGATTTATCTCTTCGTAAAGCATCATTCAATGGACAAGCTCGCTGTAAACAGCCCGCTGCAGGTCCGTATACAGCCGCGACGACACCGGGTCCCCAAACGGAAACATGCCCACCATCAGCACTGCCGCGATGCCCGACTCTGGATCAATCCACTAAACACCATGCGTCAGAAACAGAAGATACCTCAGTATCAAAAGAGAAACGGCAAAAGATAGACTCACCCATCGCGAACTGCACGCCCCGCTCCACGACAAACTGCCCCTCCTCCTCAGCCCAGCAACATCCTCCATTGTCACCATCCCGCCATATCCATACTGCAGCGCCACCCCGTCCGGCATCTCAGGGATATACGCATCTCTAACCGCCTCGCCATAAACAACATCCCTCATCATCGTCTGCTGCCGCTCATTCAGTTGCGGCGCAAACATCATCCGCGCCGTCTCAGCCGAGACCACGCCCGGCTCAACCTGCAGCAACGCGCGCAGCAGCCGGACGTAGTCGTTGGCCGTGGTGTGGATGCCCGCGCCGGCGCTGTCCATCTCGGGCTCCTCCGGGACAATGTCAAAGGGTGATAGAGAGCCGCTGGTGGCGTCGCGGATGGCGATTTGGGCTCGTCGACCTGCAGTATGAGGCAGCTGCTTGACGCGGAATGCCGTATCGCGCATCTCCAGGGGATCCAGGACGTGCTCCTTCATGTACTCGCCGAGGCTCTGCTTCTCCAGCGTCTCCAAGCCTACGCCGGCCCAGTCCAGAGCAGAGCCGTAGGCCCAACCATCACCAGGAGTGAACACGAAGGGCGTGTTGTAGCCGTCTCTGGAGAGGCGAATCACAGGTCCAATGGGACGGCCAACGGCTTCGGACCATCTCCGCAGGTTGGGGTCTGCCACGTCGTAGCGAAGACCGACGGTGTGAACCATCAACTGCCTGTATCAATATCAACATCTGATCTGTGCCAAGTCACGGATGATATCAACCAATATCTCTTACTTGAGCGTAATCGGCCTCTCATTGTCCTCCAGCACAGGCTGCCCCTCGGCAGTGAATCCCCGCAAGATCTGCATCTTGTCCAGCTCGGGAACAAGCTGCCGCATATTGTGGTCCAGCGAAATCTTGCCCTGCTCAACCAGCTGCATGAGACAGGTCGCAGAGAGGAGCTTGGTAATGGAAGCGCCGTAGGTGAGAATGTCGCCATCGAAGCTGGGCGAGTTGACGTCGACGCCCGTTCGCCCAGCAGAGCCAGAGTAGATGATGCCTGTAAAAGTTATAAGTGATACAGTGATGATAAGAGCTCATAAGAAGTTGGCTGTTCACCATTTCGGTCCGTCACTATAAATGCAGCTCCAAGCAGCTTGTTCTTGGTATCCTCCCCATCGGCAACAGCCTGCTTCAAAATAGCATCCAGCTTGTCCATTGCGGCGTTTATACACTTCTGCAATAGCTTCTTAAGAATGTTATTAGCGGTCAAAGATTTCGCGGCTCTGTGACATGTCGACGTGGCTTGTTCCTTAGATCAATGGTGGCTGCATGTGCCGTGAGACGGAAGAGCTAAAGTAATCGAATGCAGATCATGAGTGGTGCATGCAGTGGCCCCTCCTTGTGATGTCAAAGGCTGCCAAGGAACATTAAATCTAGGGGGACGTTATTCAGCACCCCAGCTGTAGCGGAACAAGGCATTCCACATATCAAAACATGAATACATATACACAGCTGATAATTACTATATATATCATTAATATTAAAAATTAGCAGCAGTAGTAGCAGTAGTAGCAGTAGTAGTACTAGCAGTACTAGCAGTACTAGCAGCAGTAATAGCAGTAACAGCAGTAACAGCAGTAGTAGCAGTAGTAGCAGTAGTAGCAGTAGTAGCAGTAGTAGTAGTAGTAGTAGTAGTAGTAGTAGTAGTAGTAGTAGTAGTAGTAGTAGTAGTAGTAGTAGTAGTAGTAGTAGTAGTAGTAGTACTAGCAGCAGTAATAGCAGTAACAGCAGTAACAGCAATAGCAGCATAACATCTCCCTCAGTCTACCTTATGTAAAGACTCATGCCGCCTTATATCTTCTCATTGGCTGAATCTCGCTTATACAAAAGTCTAGTTCGCCAATTCATCGCCTTCTATAGACGGCCGCGTCGATCCATCCATCCAGGGCTAATAGCGGGACCCATAACCCGCCAACCAGTCAAAGACGGTGCCTGTGCGGCTCTTTCATCTCATCACTTAATTCCTTCTACTCTGCTGTGAAACAGATATCCGCCCACGCCGCTCCATCTCAACTCATCCGTTCCAACTTCAACTCATTCTCAATCGATATCAAATACTAGCTCATTTACACTCAATTGTGTAATCTCGACGCCATGCCTGCCCGCACATCATCCGGGCTGCTAGACCTCATCACAGTCTTTGACAAGTGAGTCCACCATCACCATCTCAACTCTACACTCATACTCACACTCCTCCAGCGCACCTCTCGATTTCGAGCTCAACCATGATCCCTACTACACCCTCATCCTAGCCCCAGACGAACGAGTCCACGGCTACATCCACCCGAACACAATCACCCGCATGCCCTGGCCCTCATCCTTCTCCATCAACCACACCACCCGCCAAGTCACCCTCTCCCCTCCTCCATCCAACACTTCCCCCTCTGAACACGCCAACACCGCCTTCCAACAAGCCGTAGACGCCGCCATCGACGGCAACATCTTCCCCACCCTCAACGGCCTCCACAGCGAATACTTTCTCGTCCCCGGAGCCCGGCACTTTGTCCAGATCGAGCGCTTCGCCGCCACCCTCTTCGGCATCGCCACCCGCGGCGCCCATCTCACAGCCTACACGATCGTCGACGGCGAGCTGCGCATCTGGGTCGCCAAGAGAAGCAAGACGCTTCACACCTACCCGGGTATGCTGGACAGCACCGTCGCCGGCGGCGTCAAGGCCAGCGACTCCCCGCTCGACTGCATCCTTGCCGAGTCCATGGAGGAAGCCTCACTATCACAATCCCTCGTCGCACCTCGAGTGCGCACCACAGGGGCCATTACAATGATGAACCGCAATCCACGCACAGAACTGGTCCACTCGGAGATTCTCTACACTTATGATCTGGAACTATCCGGTCAAGGAGATGAAGTGCCGCGCCTGGGCGATGACGGAGAAGTCGAGGAGTTTGTGCTGATGAGCTGCGAGGAAGTTGAGCGGCGCATGCTGGCAGGCGAGTTCAAGACGAATGTCTGCGCAGTCATTATCGATTTCCTGATTCGCCATGGGAAGATTACGCCTGAGAATGAGCCCGACTATGTGGACATCTGCATGAGGCTGCAGAGGAGGCTGCCGGTGCCTACAAGGGCGGATGTGTAGAGAAAAATTGTTTGATAGAGCACCATGTACATGTATATAGAGTAGAACAGATGGCAATAGATCAGCACACAAAAGCATATCAGTAATCTACATGCAAATGAACCCTTATCTCAATCTTATGCCCTAATTACATATTGCACAGCTGTTTGCTAGATTCCTGCAAATTGCCGTGACGTACACAAGGCCACTAACACGCCCCAAGCACCGATAGCCGCCACGGCTTAACCCGCACCACCAA
Organism: Trichoderma koningiopsis; assembly: GCA_022985005.1. Taxonomy (NCBI): domain Eukaryota; kingdom Fungi; phylum Ascomycota; class Sordariomycetes; order Hypocreales; family Hypocreaceae; genus Trichoderma; species Trichoderma koningiopsis. The sequence continues at coordinate 930,413 of JAJPEM010000006.1, read as the reverse complement.
CTTTCTCCCAAAACTCTCTATCTTATCCTTATCGCTACTACACATTAACTTTTTTTCTTTCTACCCATCAGCTTTGTCTACCAAAAATCAACATCAACAGTATCTCTTCTTCCTTTTTTTTTCTCTAACACCCTTCTAATATTCGTTTTCCAGCCTTTTTCCTATTCTTCACCCCCAATCCTCCCCAGCCTACTCTGAAAACTCCTCACCCTCGCCTCGCCATCTACCTTATACGATACTAATCATCGCCGGACATCCATCACCCGCAGAAAAAGAAAAAGCCCTTACCAACCAAGATATCACAATACTTCTCTTTCCAAACATTTCAATTTTTTCTTTTCTAGTCTCCACTGGCTCCTCATCTGCGCAAACGCACATCAGCAAACAACCTCAAGCCATCAAAATCTACAACTCAAACAAGGTGTGCATTTCCCTCAGCTTCAAACCATGTCCGCCTGTCTGCTTGTCCCATCAGGTATATGTAAACAAGCAGCCTCTTCCCTCAATTTCCTCCCCTCTTTCCTCACAAACCACTTTTTCTCCTATACATCTCTTCTTCTTCTCCAGACATCTCTGAAAGGAAGGGAAAAAATCACCCATCCCCCATCCACCCTCCGTTCTTCCCCAGCTACAAAACCTCGCATGGAATACACCAACTAACACGCCATTCGAACAGCTCCATAACCACCATCCGCTCCGTCTACGCCGCTCTATCGCCACAATGTCGAAACAATCACCCCCATCCTCGATCGTCAACCTTACAATCAGATCTTCTCGGAGCAACGCACAGTCAAGACCCAGGTGACAAACACCAAACGGCACCAAAGCCTTCAACGGCCATTGATTCACAACTTCACGAGCAGCACACAAAATCTCGTCTCAAGCGTCATGGTCATATTATACAATTCATCCTACACTACATACGATTCGTCGCGCCCTCCACCGCGGGCCATCCTTCCCAGCCCTAAATAATCACCCCATTCTCTCGCATTCTCAAGGAGTATCAAGCAGCAAAAAGAAGCAAATCAAGAAATTGCAATGGCGCGCGCAATTCCAGCGAGAAAAAAAACCCTTGATCATTCGTTACCAGCCAAACTCCCCAGCGCCTCTTTTAGTCCCTCCCAAAACTTTTTTTCTTTTCAACGGCCTTTTTTTGGACTCTTCATCCATGTCAACCCCCGAATACCATTGCAGTACGGCCACCAGACCAGGCCTGACCACGTCCATCGCTCGCCGCTGTGAAAGCAGGCGAGTCAAAAAATTACTTGGCCGAAAAGCACATATATATCCCTTCTAGCTTGCAACCGTCATTGCAGGTTGCGACCTTGAGTACCCAAACGAGCATATAGCCAGCGTAGCTCTTTTATCTTCTTACAGAGACAAAGTACGCCTCCACAGCGAATCTATTTAGAGAACGAGCAAAAAGAAAACTTGCGTCAACTTTTCTTTTACTCTTCTTCCGAGTCAGAGTCATCGCTTGAGTCGTTGTGGTCATGCCCCATCGCAGCAGGTGCGTCATCAACGGGCTCTTGGCCGTTTTTGTACATTTGCGAAATCGCTGTCAACTGTGCGATGCGCGCCTCCTGCTCCTGCGCGCTCATGGGCTTGTTTTTCTTGGGTTTCGAAGCTGATTTAGGAGCCTGCTTTGCGGGGACCGCCCTATTAACTTCGGGCGACTTTGCTGTGGCGTTTGAACTTTTACCGAATCCTGGGAGCGCCTTCTTGCAGAGCTCCCACAGCTTGATCAGCGCTTCGTTGCTGAGCTGGTCAATGTCTAGCTCGAGCTCGCCATCGTTGTTTTCCTGTCAAGGCCAAACATTAGCACATCCTTCTTGATACCACCAAGGGGGGTTATGGGCACTTACGTTTTGACCGGTATCACGCTTAATTATGTCAATAGCTTGATCGAGGTTGGGGTATTCGAGATCGTTAATCGCGCTCGCAATTTGGTCCTTGTCCGCGGCCGACAGGCTCTTCTTGGGAGCCGGTTTCTTCGCAACGCCCGACTTCTTGGGAGGGGGTGCGTGGCTAGACGACTTACGCGCAGGGGCGCTGCCCGCCGCCTTGCTCTTGCTTGGCTTGCTGGACTTCTTGGCCGACTTGTCTGGGTGCTTGGCCTTGCCCTCGCCGCCCTGGTTCTGGGCCGCCTTGTAAAGGGCCTGCTGCACGGTTTCGACAATGACCTTTTGGCATTCAATCATTGCCTGCGCCTCCCCGGACGCAAACATGCGGTTGAGTTTACTGCTCTCTTCTTCCAGCTTGGCTTTGAGTTGCTGGATTTCCTTGGAGTTGTCTACGGCGGGGGCTCCAGCCTCCTCTTCCTCGCTGTCATCCTCCTCCTCATCGTCACTGGCGTTGGAGGCGGACGCAGCGGGTGCGTTGGCCTTTGCGTATCTAGCCAACCATGCATCCTTGCCCTTCATCTGCTGGTTGTAGAGATCTTCAAGCTGCTTGGCCACCATGGACACGGGGTTGCCCTGCTCGGGAGGTCCGTTGAACTGGTAGCAGTTGGTAAAGACGAGTCGAACGGTCTTGTCAAACTCCTTGGCGTTGGCAATCTCACCCGCGTTCAACATACGCGACACCTTGCCCAGGTCCATGGGCTTCTTGATAATGGCGTAGTAGTCGGGAATGTTGAGGCCTTCAGCGTCGACGGCATCGAGGAACCACATGTTGAGCGTCGAGTTCTTGGGATGCATGAGCTCCGCCAGTGCCTCGTCGCAGAATTGCAATTCGGGCTTGAGTTTCTTGCGAGAAGGCTTAGTGGTATAATCGATATCCTTGGGCTTCGGTGCCCTTACCGTCCGTTTTGGTCTATCTCCGTCTGTGGCTGTTGAGCCGCGACGATCCGCAATAGGCTCTGCGGCCTGCGGCTTGGGTTTCGATGCAGCCACGGGGGGTGGCGGGCTGGATGCAGGCCCTGAGGATTGCCTTCGCGCGGCATTGTCGGGCCCGCCCGGTAGGACGCGAGGCTCGCGGGGAGGCTTGGGCTTGGCTACAGATTTGGGTCGCGCAGGCTCGTCGTCGGGGATGGTAACGGCCTCTTGCCACACGTTTCGTACTGCGTAGAATGCTGCATCTGTGACATCGTGTAAGGCGCCGTTGAAAGTCAGAGCATTTTCAAAGATGAGCTGCAGGTCCTTTTGCATGTCACCAAACGTAGTGTAAGTGCTACTGGTGTCGCGGATGCGTCGGTCAATCTCAGCCAGATCCATGGGATTCTCGATCCTTGCCAAGTAAGACTCTCCCAGTGCCGGCCACAGCTTCGGGACGGAATCCCGGAAGTGGCCACCATGCTTGGTCTTCTTTACCCTGCCGATAATCTTTCGAATTTCGCGACGCTGAAAGTTTGAAATTTTCTTGTCGCGAACCCCCGAGTCATTCCACTTTTGCAAAGAAGCCAGACGTCCCAGGCCACGATCGCCGCCGGGTACGGGCGTACCGGCGTTTTCGCTTTTAGGCGTCGCCGTGATGACTGCACCTTCATCCTTTGGCTCCGTCTTTGCTCGCTTAGCAAGTGGCTCGTCATCCTCCTCCTCCTCGCGTTCCCGAGAAATCTTTGAGCCGAGAACGTCGGTCATGGACACTTCGAAGGAGGTGTTAATAGGGGATTTGGAGTCAATAGCCAATTGAGAGATACCTGATGAGCCGACATCAACATCTGATGAAGGGGGTGCCTCTTGCGCCTGTTCAACTTTGGGCTCGACGGGCTTGTCAGCGGGCTTATCGGCGGGCTTATCATCGGTCATGATGGTGTCGGCATCAGCGTCGGCGTCAGCATCGGCGTCGGCGTCCATGTCTGCACCAGAATCGACAGCAGCTGGAGGTTTAGTATCATCAGAAGCCTTCTTCTCGGAGGTTTCCACGGGCGCAGATTCCTTGGGGCTCGTAGGCGCAGCAGTATCTTCATTGGCATCTGTCATTTGCACATCAGAATTTTCTTGCGTTGACTCAGCCTTTGGCTCCTCTTTCTGCGCCGCTGGTTCTTCAGAGGCCTTCTTTTCCGGGGTCTTTTCGGGTGCCTTTTCTTCTTCGTTGGCACTGTCAGCTGGTTTATCTTGCGTGGCTTCGGGCTTTGCAACTGCCGCAGGCGTTTCGTCGCGTGGCGCATCCTTGTTCTCTAGCTTGTCGCCCTCTCCATTAACAGCAGCCACGCCATTCGGGGTGGCAGCATCAGCAGGTGACGATTTGCCATTAACAAGAGACTCGTCAGCCTTATCCGATGAGGGCTTGTTCTCGGATTCGGGTTTCGACTCAGTTTTGGATTCGGTCTGGGCGTCCTTGGTTGGCTCTGAGGCAGATGGTGCATGGCTAGACAAAAAACAAACAACGCCCTAGTCAGCACTGCAAGCGCATCTTGGCGAAGAGGTTGTGATCAAATCATCCGCAGAGCATTGCGACAGTAAGCTCCCAGCGCGAAACTACACTCACCCGTTAACATCAGCTGCCTTTTCCTTGTCGGGCAAGGACGGCGACTCGCGCGCCGCAGAGTCCGCGGTCGGCGTATCCGTTGTTGGCGACGCCATGATTGCGGTTGGTGATACAGGAAGCTATAGAAGAAAGCGTGCGCCGAAGAGTCTGGTGAATGATCCGAAATATGGTATTTAGCAGAGGTGGCGCGACATCAAACTCGGCAAGGGCGAGCGCCCTGCGAAATCTAGCAGTATCGAGAGCGACAATGGAAGCGCAAAGCTTCGAGGATGCGACAAGCGCAGCAGTTTGGTCGAGCGCTGGTTCTAGTGATGATTAAAGAGTATGTAGGGAGGAGAGGCTGAAGAAGAATAAAGCGCGGAGGTGGGGAGGGAAGCGTGAAGGTAATGCGCCCACAAAGACAGCAAAAGCTATTCAAAGGTGGGAGGCGCGGCTGCAGCACAGACTCGAGCGACGCTCAATGGAGGTGCGGATGCGCGCGCAAGGCGGAAGCTTCAGTGCAGCGCAAGCAGCTTCCCAGCGTGGCGGGATTGCGAATGCAGTGCAATGCGGAGCAGCAGCGCTTGGTGCGATGCGATGCGATGTGATGCGATGCGATGCAGCTGGAGATGCAGCTGGAGATGGCGCTGGAGAACGCGGCTAGTGACGAAAGCGGGCGGAATGCCTTTCGTCACGATGGCAAGGAAGAAGCTCCCCCAAAAAAAAGGTGGGCGGAATATTTTTTGGAGAGAGAGAATGCGAAAGGACGATGGTTGGTCGGAAACCGGAACAAGTACCGTGGACAGCTTGCGACGGGCTAAAGGTCGGCAAAGGCAGAGGCGCGGGCTGTGGTTGGCTGGAGGGGGCGGGATGCGAGGCAGGCGAGGCGGCAGGTACTTGCAGGAGCAGGATAATCGATTTTCCCGGCGACGAGGGGGAGGGGAGGGCCTTTGCGAGGAAAAGCGCGTGCACGTCAGTGAGATTTGGCCGGTCGGAGGCGCGGTGGTATTTATGAGAGACGGCGGCCGGCGGCGCGACGGGCTTGATTTGCAGCTACCGGGGCGACGGGTGGATTATTGCGTAAGCGCGGCGATTGCTGTAGGCCATGCTGTGGCTGGTGGCTGGGCCTGCCGCGGCGGTGATTGGCTGGTGCGTGGCCAAGTGAAGTGCGCCACGCCGAGTCTGGCTGGGGCCACATTGCGGCGCTCGCAGCCCTCTTCTCTCGGACAGAGGAACACCAAGACAAGAAAAAAGAGGGCTACCGTTTACTACTATCGCGACTGCGGGACGGAAGCCAAGCTGCATTAGAGCTGACCGCGTTTTTACGTTGCTTATGTTCTTGCTTTCAGCGTGCTTTCTTTTTTTCGATTCAAGCCTGCTTGTTGTGCAGTTACGCGTGCTTGTGCTGCATGCCCAACTGACTAATACCTCCAGCCGGCGGTAAGAAAGGATTGGTGGCTGCCTGCATCTTGTAAAGACCCGGCGGTGGCACATCGTATAACTCGACTGCAGCAGGAATAACGCGATCGGTTCACAGACGCAGAGATGGGCACGATCCATTGGACCTTGTCGGTGGATTCGCCTGGAATAGGAGGCTTGTCGTGTCTGAGATCCCCCACTCCCTTCCACCCAACCCGTATTTTTCCCTACCCGGTAATAACAGAGTGTTGGCTTTGTTTTGAGAAATGCGAGATGGCCAAGGTGGCGGACAAGGAAAGGAAGAAAAAGGTATTGTTTCGTAGTAGCACTCAGTGTCTTAAGGGCGCCATCAGCCCAACTTTCACCACGCTGAAGTAGAATATTCAATTGCAAAAAACACGTCAACCGCATCCTCCCACAAAAAAAGACCTGTGATGACATCCTTACCTACGCGTCGCCGATAACAATCAGCGCAAGACAAAAAAACTGGAGACGCGCCAACAAAAATTCCTCTATCGAGTCTGCACCCCGTCCATGCAATAAACTCGATCCGCAGCCCAAAAAAGAAGACAAAAGAAAAAACTTTACCGCTGTGGCGGGTGTAGAGCTGCGGCGCCACTTCTAAGCCTAACAAGGCGATCCGCCAACCCAAAGCAAACAGCGCAATTTGGACGACTCTTGGCCTTGTCCATTGAAAAGCGAACAGCTAGCCAATAAACAGCCACAGGTGGAGGCACAGTCTCATAGTCTGGTTAGGCACAAGCAACAACCTTAGTTCTGCTGCAGGGATCGCGCCGCTAGCCAATCGACAGCTCCAGCCTTTTGCTGCGCCGTGCCTGAGTGCAGCCGGGAAAAGCTCGGCAAAGTGGCAGCAGCGCCGCCAGGAGCACGTGCGCAAGAAAAGTTTAAACTGATAATCTTATCTGACATGTCACGTGCATTTGGATAAGATAAAAAATTCTTATGTCATCAACATCTTTTCTTAGAGCCAATGCAAGCTGTGGGGAAAATCGAAACAATCACGCTAGACTCAGCCAGTCCAAAAAAAAAAAAGTTCACTTGGACCACGACTGAGCAGCGACCCGTGAAATTTTCCCATCCGCTCCAGAAAGATAAGATAATCACATCTTTTCTTCACATCCTCTTCTTTTCTCTTTTCCCTTATAAAGACTACAAATAACCCGTAGTCGGGCTCTCTTTCTGTCTCCCTCAAGCGGACAGAAGAGAGGATCACCGCAATCACAGCCTATGGTGCAAGGCTTCTCACTTCCCAATCTCTACGACGTCGCCAGTCAGAACCTTTCGTTTCTCCTCCCGATGTCGACCCCAAAGAGAAAGGCGGCGGCCAAGCTGGCGACCCCGGTCGTCAAGCCCGATGCCAGGAGAGCGACCAAGAACACAATTGACGAGTCCAGAACGACAGTCGCTGGAACCGACGCCCTGCAGAGCTCGCCGGCCGATCCCATCGAGATCTCGGACGATGCTGACAGCGACGAGGATCTCTCCGACATGGACGAGGACGTGAACGACGAGGCTGGTGCTGGCAAGGGCGCAGAGTCACAGTCTTTGGCCAATGGCCAGCAGAACCCCAAAAAAGACGACGCAGAGGATGGCGAGTCTGATGCCGAAGGCACATCCCCCTCCTTTGGCGAGCTGCTGCGCGGCAACGAAATCATCGACGTCAATGCCCTGCTCCAGCAGTCTGCCGCAGACAGCATTGCCGCCGTCGACTCGTCGCGAAGCGCCATTGCCCCTCCCCACCACAACTCCCTCACCACCGTCCTCACCCAGGCCCTGAAAAGCGACGACACAGACCTCCTCGAGTCATGCCTGCACACGACGGACGTCCCCACCATCCAAAACACAATCGAGCGCATCGACAGCTCCCTGGCCGGCGTCCTGCTCAACAAGCTCGCCGCCCGCCTGCACAGACGGCCTGGCCGCGCCGGAACCCTCATGACCTGGGTGCAGTGGACGCTGGTTGCCCACGGCGGAGCCCTGGCCGCGCAACCCAAGCTCCTCCACGACCTCAACAGCCTGCAAAAGGTGCTCGCCGAGAGAGCAAAGGGCCTCAACAGCCTGCTCGCCCTCAAGGGCAAGCTGGACATTCTCGAGGGCCAGATGGAGCTGCGGAGGAAGATGCAGCGAAGCGCCGGTCTCCTCCAGGACGGCGAGGACGATGCCGACGACGAGGACGTCATCTATGTGGAGGGCGAGGAGAAGGATGCTGAGGTCGCCGCCAATGGTACTCGCTCCCGGAGAAGAGGTGGTGCCTCTGCCGCCCGCGAGGACGAGGAGGAGGGCGACGACCGCGTGCTGAACGGCTTCATTGGCGACTCTGAAGACGAAGAGGAAGGTTCCGAGCAGGGCGAAGATGAGAGCGACGCCGGCGAAGAGCCCCTGGACGAGGACGAAGTGGACTTTGACGATGTTGACGAGTCCATGGGTGAAGATGACGAGAGCGACGTGGAGGTTGCGCCACCGACAAAGGTGCAAAAGGTGACACGGTCATTTGGCAAGAAGAAATAAGAAATATGTGAGGGAATGAAAGCATCTGTGTGTGTATGTATGTATGTATATGCTGCATGTAAAGAGGAAAAAAATTGGAGAAGGGCAAAGGGAAAAAGAAGAAGTGCTGCAAAAAGGGAGGCATATAGCATGATTAGGTCTTCACAGTATTGGGCGTTTGGATCTTCTTTTTTACTTTTTTAATATGTTTGTCAAAAAGAATAGACATGATTAATGTTGTTCTTTTCTCTCTCTTAACATTGGATTTCAATCATCGTGTGGTGAGCATAGAATACTCTGTCTACAGAGATAAGGGGATGGAAATCGTCAAGTGATACCAAATGTCAAAGGGTGTACCAAACAAGCACATCAATATACAAGTAAAATCATATATCATTTGCTATCAGATATGAAATCTTGCGCTGCGAGAAAAGAAAAAGCCATGATAACCATACTTCTCTTACAAGTTAATCTTATAAAAATTCATCATTTCCCTTTTTTAGTTCCATCAGAAAAACGAAACAATCGAAAACTCAATCCCATCGCTCAGAAAACTCAATTCATTTGTTCGCTCGCTCGCTCTCCTTCTCTCTACACAATTCTTTTGTTCGCCATATGTTGTAAAGTACCATAGTAATAAAAAAAGACATAAATTTGCTGACATTCCTCCTTATTTTTCAGGAGCAGCTACAGATAAACGTTAAAAAAAAAAAAAGAAAAAAACATGCCTATTTACGCCAATCCACCCATCGCCATGCAAAAAATAGAATAAGGAACGTAGACAATCGCGAGCCAAAAGGGGAAAAAACAAAAGCAGCAAAGAATTTCGTGTTTCCATGGCCATAGAAATAAAAGGGGGGTTGAGCCATTAAAAATGTCGTATGATGGTGGCGCAAAAGAGAAATAGCAGGCAGTTTGCTGTTTTGCTCCAAAAAAAGAAAAAAGACTGCTACCGCAGCGTAATTTGTCAAAAAGCACGCCAAGGAAAAAAAAAAATGTTTCTTTCGCTCGCTCGTCTTGGGAAATGCCACATTGCAAAAGCGCTAATGATGAAAGAAACTGGCAATCATGCGCAGAAAAACAACGGCAGCGCAGTAAAGCCGCTTAGATGGCCCAACTGCCTCTTCTCTCGCGCACACCCCAGGCCAATGGGTCGAGGTTGTCCAGATCTGGGTGCTGTCTCGCCCACTCCGTAATGTAGGACCGTAGCGCCACCCATCGCGGGCATCTCTCCTCCTCAGGGGCGGACTCGTCCACCGTCACCTCCACCATGTGGCCCTTGGCCATTTGCTTCGCGTCGTCCCTCTGTAGCTGATCGACGCTGATGTGGCTGATTCGAGAGAGCTCTTCGTCAAAGCCGCGCGCCATGGCGGGATAGCCGAGCGACAGGTAGTTGTACACTTGGGTGACAAAGCCCCCGTCAAACTCTGACAAGATCTTGTCGTCGCGCTCGGCATTGGCCTTTTCTCTCTGGAGCCGCTCCTTTAGACCGCTCAGCTCTTCAGCAGCGCCGCTGGGGTGTTGATGAGCTGCGCCGCCCCAGAGTCCGCCGCTCTGGGCTGAGGTGAGTCCAGACGACGCATACCCAGAAGGCGAGAAGATGGACACGGGCTCTTCGCTGAGAACACTGGCGTCGACGATATCATGGCCGGGAAAGGTTGCGGTAATGGGTGTCTCAATCATCTTGGGGTTGTGCAGCTCGGGGGGCACAATGAAGCCTCCGGTTGATTCCGACCTGCAGCAGTACCCCCTCCAGAGCCCGGCCTGGCCCGGCAGGTCCCGCGCTTGGTCCTCAATCATGTGCGCCTCAAGGGGGTCTTCGGGCTCGAGCGTGGTGAACTTGGGAGAGGGGCATCGTCGAAAGACGAGGTCCTTGCCGAGCATGGGAGGGGAGGGGCCCTGGCGCAACTTAAGGAGCTTCGGGTCATGATCGGGCGGAAGTCGGAAAGCGCCAAACGGCCTGCCGAAGGGACTGGCGCTGGGTTCCTGGCGGCCGGCGACCTGCTGAGACACGGGAGGGTGGGTCTCGCCCGGCGCGCCTTGGCCATGGGCTGGAGGAACCGCCTGCGCGGAAGTGGTTTGCGCTTGGGCTGCATGGCGATTGGCCTCTGCCAGCGCCATCTGCATCTCAGCCGCCGAGTCTCGCCGGTCATCGGTGGGCGAGAGGGGCTTGGTGGTTGTCCACATGAGATCGGGAGGGGACGGCAGTTCCATCTTGTCCAGATCAGAGTCAGACCGGATGATGGGGCTGTCTCCAGCTTCAGAAGCAGCAGCAGCGGCATCCTTGCCCTTATCCTTCTCCTCGTCCTCCATGATGACAGCCTCTTCATTGTCCACGTCCATCCGATCTCCTCTCTCCTGCTCCAGGCGCAGCGCATGCTCCTGCATATGCTTGTGCCACCAGTTCAGCCCCAGGTTCGACGATTTACGCCTAAGCCTGTGCTGGCCGGCCTCTTCATCCGGAGGAGAGGCTTCGGGGGACGTCTCGCTGTCAGATGAGCCCTCCCGAAAGTAGAAATGGGCCACGCCACCTTCGCGGGGGCGGCTGTTGGGGAAAGCTGCAAGGGCAACCTCTTCGATCTGCCGCGCGACTTCTTTTGCTGCCAGCTCCAAGAGATATTCCTGGACTCCCTCCTCCTCAGTCTCCCGCCGAGTGGGCGGCGATGGGCGTTTTTGGACATGGCGGGGGACGTCTTCCTCGCCTCCAGCGTGTCCGTGTTGTCTTCGATTTGATTTTGCTTTCGCAGAGTAAATGTGGTTTGTGTAGGGTGTAATGTCTGTCTTGTCCGCCGGCTTGGTGGCGGGCCCCTGTTCGCCGACTCGTCTTGAGCGTCTGGAGGTCTCAATGAGCTGAGGAGCAAAGCGCCGCCTCTCATGCGGCTCGTCATTGTCTTGCGCCGCTCCGAGAGAGAATTGCGCCTCGGGAGATCGCGGCGATGGTTCCGGGGTCAGCTCTGGATTGGGTCCTATCCTGTGCTGCGACGTGTAGTCGTAGACGTTCTTACGATAAGACTGGAACGACGTCTCGATCGGAACAGGGACAAAGCGCCGCCGCGGCGGATCCGGGTTGGACATGTTGACGTCCATGGCTGCTGCAGGTGGGCGGGCGATCTGCGCTGGCGGGGGAGGATTTGAGTGAATAACCAGTTGACAGATGACCGGCTATGAAGGGTATAAGGCGTTGGGATGGGTGGGATCAGGTTCAGGCGCCTTGCGAGAAGGTCCAAGAGAAGAGAAGAGCGACGTTAGCAGGAGGACATGCCCTCGGTGTCGCTTTTGTCGGTCGAGGCGGTATAGAACGTGGTCGCACGGGCTCCGTGCCCTTTGTGGCTTCGTATGCGGGATGCAGTATCGTACAAGTATGTGTACTAGGTTTAAGCAGCACGAGCAAGCATGCGCAAGGCTGGTATGTATGCTTTGTTGGCGGGGCAGAGACGCTCTCTGTGGCTCTCGCTCGCCTCTTGCTGTGCGTAGGCAGGTATCGGTCGAGGTACTCGTACCGTACAAAAGGAGTATCAACACTCCGGTACTTGTATGTTCTTCGCAGTTCTAGACGTTCCGCGCGAGCAGGGATGGCGATGCAGATGCAGATGGTCGGCCCAGGGTCTTTTGCTCTGCTGTGGACTTGTCCGGGAGGAGTTCGTGCCTTGCTGAGCGGCAAAGACAGACGCAGACGGCCGAATGGAGCGCTATGTGCCTGTTCGCCGCCCTCTAACCTGTCGACCCGAGCAAGTCAGAGGAGGCGATGCGGGGACGCTGCGGATAGCATGGAGTTGGTGGTGCGGCGCCGCAGTCACCGGCGCTCACGATTTGTGATTTGACGGCTCGCGAGTTGGAGATGGAGATGGTCGGGGCGGTGGACGGGCCAAGTGCCCGCACAGTAGGCTGTTAGGTAATGGGCGGGCAGCGCACGGTCTCAGGTGACAGGCGCCGTAGGGGACAGGGCGTTAGGGGATGCGTTAGGGACCCGTCGGGGGGGTTGGAGGCCGGTTAGGGGGGCTAGCATCGGTAGTTTAGGCGCTGTGCTCCCCCCCTGAGTTGGCGGGAACGTGGGCAGGCACCATTGGACAATGAGCGCCAACTTGACAGATGGATGCTGTCTTCAATATTGTTCAATCCCGGTCACCACAACAAGCGAGCAATTGGTGATATTGGACGTGTAATTACTCAATTATTAGAACTCGCAAAGGCTAATTAGCAATTCCCACGTAAGAAAACTCTAAACAGGCCAAAGACATGCGCACGTGCAGCGAGCCACTCATCCGCTTTCCGCGTAAGATTCGACCATCTCAGTAAAGCCCCCCAGGGCCACAGTCTGTGCCCTATCATTCTGGCACGGTGCCTGTACCTGAACGGAGCATCGAGTCTGGGAAAATCTCCAATCCAGTGCCCCTCTTTCTCTTCTCGTGCTCGTGCGCTCGTCTTCACCGGTTTTTACGCCCCTCGGATCCTTGCGCCATGGGTGATCATGAGGAGGCTAGTCCGTCGAGAAAATCTCTTCCCCCGCATGGCTACAGACGGGCCACCACGTTGTTGCTGCATCTGTTAGGTAATGCCGGCGTGAGCTGACAGCGATGGAACATCGTGTAAGCTTCACTACAAGCCGAGGCTCTGGATGCACTCGCACTTTGTACGTTGGCATTGTTATTAGCACATCAATAGCCTCAGTACTTTAGTCGATGTCGTGCTCATCCATTGAGCAAAGACCAAGATAATACCGCAATCAGCCGCCAATACCGCCTCCCTTGCCGTCGCAGACAGACACACATAGATAAGAATCTCGTTATCAAAACCAACATCGCCTCCTCGCCGTTCGCGTTCTAGAAGGGCACATCCAACCCTCCCTCGCCAGGCCCCTTGTTTGCGCCGCTCGAAAAAAGTGCTGGGGTTAACGGACTCTATCCGGCATTCACGCCCGCCCTTTTTCACGATACTTCACCGACACTTTGCCTTCTTTCTTTGTCTACATCGTGACAATATTCTTCACTTGTGTTCCATTTCTTCTCTCTTGTTTAACCCTTTTCGGCACTCTTATGCCGACGGGCATCGGGTAGAGGGAACGCAAAAAGCATGAAGGTGCGCATGTGTTCCCGTGCGTGTAGCTTGCATGTACCTACATAAACCATAAAACAGCAGACCACCTTTGCTTGATTTCGTGATAAGCGCGATATTAACATGATGCGCCAACGACCAGTCATGCATCCGATGGCGGAGTATTGGTTATCTAATAGCACAGCTGTCTGTGTGAATACCGCGCGCAGATACTGTACAACTAGTAGATGCTTTAGACAACAGTGAACTTTAGCACGGCATCTAAAGATGGCCACGAGGTGTTCTAAAAGCTGCTAAATCCAGGGGGAAAAACGTCAAGTGAGCTGCGCCACGAGGGGGCTGGAGCCGTCCAAAATTGCCACATAACGAAGTGGCTTTTTTTGTACGAGAAATTTTGCAGATCCGAGATTTCGCCCTCCGTATATTGTGGAGTTGCAGAATGAACTACTGTTTTCGTCTCCAACGGACTACGATTTCGCTTAGACAGGTCGAGCTTGGACTGACAAGTGCCGAGGACTTGTGTAAAAAACGGGATGCTGCTTCGTGTAGATTGAGGTTTGTTTGTCAGCGTTGCTCCATCAATGACATTCCAAGCCTTCATACTGCTATACTTCTGTACAGTAGACTACCTGTTTCTTTTTATAACCTGTGCTAATTTTTACATGCTCTAATTTGTGGGCAAAGTTTCTATTTTTTGCTTCATTCTATTTTATTAAAATTGTATCCCACCGTTAGACGGCCTGTTAATTTCAGCCCTGAGGCCGCTTTTCTCTGTTTAGTACCGAGCCGCATCCGGCTCGCGTAGCTGTCTGGAGAATAAACCTCTGACATGTGCAAGTACAGAGTGCCGAGTTCAATCAGCGAAATTGGGAGCATTCCAGAAACATGCCTGCAGCTGCTGGGCAATTGAGAATCCACGTGCTGCAAGGCGAGATAAACGGCTGGTTCTCGTTCGGAAACGCTGCGGTCACGCAATTGAAGGTAGGAGCTTGGGGCATATTGAGATGATATGCCTGCATGTAGAAGATCCTTTGACCTGTATTCGGTAGTATTACCCGCTATGCCTTGAAAGCTGAAATCTTGTACTTGATTGATTGCTTCCAAAATGCCAAACAGCGCTTGTTTCTCCGCAATATCTCTTTATGGCCAATACCTCCAACATGTACCCCGTCCAATCCGCTACCTGGCTCACCGCCACTGGAGAACGGAATGTTCGCGAGGAGCTTGGCCACGTCTTGGCAACTGGAGATGATGCAGGCACGGCATGCAGAACCCACTGAGATGCAGCGACGGGTGGAGCTGGGAGAAGAAGCATCACGATGAGTGAGTGGCCTTGTTTCAGATATTGATGCGCGCGCTGTCTACCCTAAAGTATATGGCGAATGCGAAGTTGCAATTATTGCCCTGAACTTTGTGCGAGGCTGTAAACAGATAAATGACACAAATCCATCCAATTAATGTTTTTGTGTTCTTGAAATGAAGCATGTGGCTCAACTTGTTTTCGGATCCAACTGCTGAACTTGACTCTTGTGAAGCTCCTTCATGTATATAGCACCTATTTACTAAGACCGACAAAATGCGACCTCACGCAAGGCGGAATATATTTGCCGCTCAACATCCCCTGGCAAGTTGATGCCGAGACAATTAAGTTTAAGGGGACCATTGCAACGTGTCACAGGATTTTTTTTTTGGCAGCTGAGCTGTATCAACCGGCGATGGCCTCGTTACGCAGAGGAGACATGAGTGAAAGAGTACCTGTCTGCAATTGAGCCTCTCCTCATATTGTTTTAGAAGTAATTTTTCATTCATGCTAAAAACGAATGATTTAAGCATATTAAGCAAAGTACTGAGCGTGTATTACTCCATTGACTGCATAGCGATTATTTCCACCATGGTGTAAGAGCTTGCAGGTAGCGCATGGCGTACGGTATACATGTAGATGGCTTGCGTCACGTTGAGCCGAGAGCCTTGTAAAAGAGAGACTCAGCCGGCCCTGTAAAGCTGAACTTTCCTCCCTATAGTTCGATAGGAAGTGATTGATTGATTCCTCATCTCACAGAAAGTCACAATGTGTAAAAAAAGGTAGCAGTATCAGAGATGGCCAGCACAGCTTTTGTGGAGATACAAGGCTGCCATTCCTCAGTCTCACCCATGCCAATACCGACAGAAATACACGTATGCGGCAGCTTCTTGCTCCCCTTGCAGCAGGATGAAGAAATAGAAGTTGGTGGCTTGCTCGGCTGGCTGGCTCCTTTGTCTGCCTCTTCCATTCTTATCTTGCCCAATTCGCGGGATGGCTTGCAGGAGCATGGCCCGAATTGGATACGCGCGATCGAATGAGGCTTACCAAAATACGTGTATACATGAGCCTCTCGCACTTACCGAGCTTTCCCCGCGATGCGCTCTCCTCTCGTTTATTACTGTGGCCTTTGCTTTTTTTCCCTGAGCTTTTTTTTCCATTTTCGTTCTTAATTCACTATTTTTCTTACATCCATTCAGCTTTCTTACCGTAACATCCGTAGTCTGCTCGTAGTGCGTCGGATATAGTGGTGGCATCCAAACCAGCCAATCGGGCTGCTGCCCCCTATGCGAGCCGGTCCCTCTTTTTTTCTTCTTTTCTCCTGGGAACCCCTGCAGCGTGCGTCCTGGGCAAAAAAACCTTGGAAGTACAGTAAAAGAACAAGAAAAATAAATGGGATTGAAAGAAAAAAACGGCCCTGAATGGCTTGAGTGGCTGCAGGGGTAGTCCCTGTGTGGCTTTGCCGCGAGGGACCTGCAATTTGTGTACAAATATGGCGATTGAGTTTTCCGAGTGGACGGCGCGCGGAATGCTGGTGGGAACAGAAGAAGCTGGGCTAACGCCAAAACAGAGACAGAGACAGAGGCTACGACACGTCCATACCAATTGCTTGAGCGAGACTGAGAATAAAGAAAGAGAGAAGAGAAGAGATTGGACTACGAATCAATCGCATCTCATCGCACAGTTTGCGTCGTGCAACCATCTCGGCTGCTGGGAAATTTGTGCCATGCATTTTATATGCCGTCGTGGCACGCCCGAACCCGGCTCATGCATCCGGTGAAGCTGCGCGTCTGCAAAGTGAGACACACACACGCACACACACACATACAAGAGCCTCGTCAGCTGAGTTGGAATAAACAGGGACAGGGACAGGGACAATTTCAGCTCGGCAGAGGCAGCAGCTTTGTGTTGCTAGGATTTCATCAGCTCCTGTATCAGCTCCTGTATAAGCACCCATCGCGAGTGGCTTCAATGTTCGATGCTACCGGCACACCAAGGCAGCTAGCTGGATGCTAGCGGTTAGGATACCACTGTAGTAAGGCTGCTAAGCCTGCGGGACCGCAGCGCCGGCCCTATCAGGCGCCGCTGAAAGTTGCAAATTGGGCTGTGCACCGCCTTTGATAGGCGGCACAAAGGCCCCGGGCCCTTGCATGGGACATGCCGAGAGGAGGGAAAACATTAGCTGGCAAACAGGAAGCAGGGCAAGGATCGGCATGGCCCAGGGGAGTGGGAGGAAAACGACGAAGCAGAGCAAATCGGAAATCTCGATCGCATCAGTATGACATAGAGCCAAGGAGGGCTTGGGAGAGGAAAGGAAAAAGCGGCATTAACGGGAAAAATGGAATTAAATATGGAATCAGGAGGAGTAAGAAGAAAAAAAGAGAAAAAGAAGACAAAAAAGAATCCATTTTCATTTCAACTCCATCTCGCTGAAACGAGCCTTTCTCACGCAAAACTTCATGTAATGGAGGGCAGCAAATAAGCCACCGCCCAATTGCGAGCCACTAGACACAAAAACAAGGTTTCCAGCTGATGTATCCCGCGCCATCGCCCTCTCAGCCGGCAATCAGTCTGTGACAATTGCTACAAGTCCAGCGCAGGGATCCAGAGGAAAAGAAGCAAAGATTGGGCGCCTCCTGGGCCTCAGTTCCGGTCGCAGGTCCTGTCAAGTGGAGGTGCTGCGCTGTTCTCGACGTGGTGCGACGGGGGGCGTTTGTTTATTAACTGGCCAACGTACAGATAGAGAGTCTCGAAAAGAAAGAATTGGATGCAAAGGATTGAGAGACGAGAGAAGTGAAGCAAAATCCGCTCCTTTTTCTTTTTCTGTCCCTCGCATACTCGCTCTTTTGTCAGTCTGTCTGCGTGTGAGATTTTGGCTGCGGTATACGTCGATTTACACTGGAATCTTGTCCAAGAACGCGGGGGCCCTTTTCTTTGATACCACCACGGCAAGCATTCACCACTCCTTGAATAGAGCGAGAGATAACCAACTCCTTCCGTACTACGCCTCTATCTCAATCTCTATCTCCATCATCACCATCACCACTAGCAGCGTCAGCATCCAGATCCTCCTCACCATTAGCGCCGTTGGCTGGGCTCTTAATCCGCTACAAGTACAGCTACTACGAAAAAAATCAGAATCAAGGCACACGAGTCCACATACCACTCGCTTTCAGTGACAGAAAAAAACAACGTTGGAACGGGCCACGCCGCTTCGGCCGCTATTTGCATCTTGCCGAGCCTAAAACCCAAATTCTCCAAACTCTCTTTTTTTTTTCTCTTTCGAAGTCGGCAGTTTTTTCCTTCTTCATTCATTCATTTTCAGTTTTCGTTGGGTCTTTTAAGCCACCAGCCCAGTAAACGAACTGCCGAGGGTGGAAGTGGTGTGTTTTGAATTGTCCTGCTGGCTTAGAGAGCAAGGCTATTTCCAGTATACGCATTTTTCGCTTTGCCTTGGAATGCCATCTCTCTTTCTCTTCCGCTATTCCCTTATTTGAATGAATTCGGCTCGCCTGAGCAACAACACACGCTACAGCCGTTTGTTTTCATCAAAAGATAAGCAAAGCGAGGCATTGGCGTTGACGCCCATCCAATACTGTCAGATACTACGACCGCCGGCTCAATTCATCTGCATTGTCACGAGCCTCCGCTTATCCGCCTCTGGACCCTGGCCGCGCAGCTGCGGCTTCGTTCATGTCTCGCCCATCACGCGCGCACCCAATTGAGCGCCTAGCAAGGCCTTTTACTGTATAGACGACGGTCCAGCTCGCCCACCTGACCTGACCATCCCGAATAGAGAGGGCAAGACGCCAGACGGGGGGAAGGAATAAAAACAGGCAGATAACCGTATTGGGAGAGACGGGGATTTCTCTGCGGGTTGATATTGGTTGAAGCTAGCTAATACGAGGTCGCATTTCCTTTGGAGGCTTTTCCCTCCTCTTTCTTCGCCATGCCAGGAGCCGTTGCAGACGCTGGCGCGGAGGCTGAAGCTGTACCAGCACCAGCACCGGCTGAAGGCAGAGGCATTGCGGTCATTAGCAGCAGTAAGACGAGTAACAGTAATGACGACGGCAGCAGCAGCACCGGCACCACCATAAGAGAAGTGCCAGAACCAGAATCAGCACCAGTATCAGCACCTATATCGGTACAAGAAGCCGCGCAAGCACCAGGACCAGCACCATCAACAGCACCAGCTGCAGCAGCAGCTCCTCTTTCGCCACTCTCGACATCGTCAACGGCTACCAGTCCCGTGTCGCCGACATTCCTTTCCGTGGCCGGGCGAGTCAGCACGCCTCTGAGCCTGTTTGTCGACTCTGCGCCCAGCAGCAGCGGCAAGCAGAAGAAGCTGCCTGCGACATCATCGTCGCCGACGTCTCCCGGCTCCGAGTCTGCAGCAGCCATCCGCCAGCGCTATCTGGCCATGTCGTCGCCCACAGCCGCCGCAGCTGGCCCAGAGCAGGAGTCGACGCTGTCACTAGGAGGAATCGCAGCGGCAGCAGCAACAGCGAGGATGCAGCGAGAGCTGCGGGTGGACGAGGCCGAAAACGAGGCAGAGATGGAGGAGGAAGAAGTGGACGAGGCGGGCTGGAAGGAAAAAAGCACGGGCTCAGGCACAGCAGGGCCACCGCTGCCGTGGTCGCCCAGCGCAAATCACGACGGTGGCAGTGGCAGCAGCGGCAGCAGTAATTTCAACAACATCAACGCCGCTTCGTCTGCCGCTCCCGTTTCTCTTAATAGAAGCGCCAGCAATAAGCAGCATGACGCCTCCAGAGGCATCATTTCCGCGCCCCTGCCCCAGAGCCCCGACGCACGCGCCAGGCCCGGCCGACACGAGCGCCCCTCAAATTATGGCCGGGATTCGGATATTGCCAGCGCTGCAATTAGCACCACGGCCTGGTCCCCTGCATCTCCATCAGCATCAGCGTCTGCATCAGCGCCTGCATCGTCGCTGCGCCGCTCGCCGCCCGAAGAGCCCCCATTGCACACAGGCAGCGTGCAGCCGGGCACCAAGCTGGCTCATCCAAAGCCCATCCTGCACATCGCCACCGACGAGGCTCGCCATCACCACCACTCGGACCTGCTCACGCGATCGGCGTCCACCATCAGCAACGTCGCCCATCTCGAGGCCACTGCTGAGCGCCTGTCCATGACCAGTTCCATCGACGATGCCATCCGCGAACTGCACGGCGAACTGAAACGAAGCGATAGTAGACGCTCCTCCATCCTCGCCGCCCGCGCCGCCTCCGCCGACGAACAAGCAGCCTCGTCACGCCTGCGCCGCTTCCCGTCCAACGGCTCCTCGTCCGCCGCCGCCGCCGCCCGCCAGAAGGGCTACTCTCCCGCTGCGTATGTCATGTCGCCCACAAACTCCCTCTCCGGCCGCATGCGCTCCGGCTCCAACGCCTCCACAGGCCCAGGCCGCCCAGAGCACGACGCCATCAACTCCATCCTGTCCCGCCACGGGCCGGGCAAGAGCTCCGTCAGGAGCGTGCGGTCCGCCAAGCCCTCGCTGGCTGAGATCTCCGAGTCGGAGCCCATCTCCCTGACCCAGCAGGTCCTCGACGAGGCCGAGCACGCCGCTGATCTCATGACCGATGCCGATACTGATGCTGAAGCTAGCGCGAGGAAAATGATCCAACAAGACGCCAACTATGGGGGCGAAGACTTCCACGAGATGATGGAGGGAGGCTTCCGGAGCCACAGGGCTTCCAACCTCATCTTGGTCAACCCAGACCTGCCCTCCGACCACGACAGCGAAGCCGAGAGGCCCATGACGGCAAACTCCACAAATACGTTCCAGGTGGCCCAGAGTGCCTTTGACGACTTTGACGGCGCCCACTGCGAGACAGATACGGAAGATGAGCGTTTCGCTACGGCCGACATGGGACGCTTGCAGAAGCGAGAGAGGCTGCCAGATGCGCACCACCAGCTTCAGCAACCAGAGCAATACCAGCTCCCGCATCCGCTCCAGCAGCACCAGGAGCAGTACCAGGAGCAGTACCAGGAGCCTCCACCGGCCCAGCTGCCTCCCCATCCTCCTGCAGCCGAAGAAGACACCTCCCAACTACGCACCCCTCAACA
This sequence comes from Trichoderma koningiopsis, assembly GCA_022985005.1. Taxonomy (NCBI): domain Eukaryota; kingdom Fungi; phylum Ascomycota; class Sordariomycetes; order Hypocreales; family Hypocreaceae; genus Trichoderma; species Trichoderma koningiopsis. The sequence goes on along the minus strand of JAJPEM010000006.1, from coordinate 909,643 downwards.
GCGGTCCTCTGGAGAGTTCGTGAGACCGCAGTCCTACTTTGATATCCAGTCTGGCCAGCACATGCTGTACTACCCAGCCCGTGTTCCGGCCATGCTCAACCTACCCCCCAAGCTATCCAGCAAGCCCAAGGCTGCTGATCGTAACCAGCGACGCTCGGAGCTCCTGAGCGCCATGATGCAGCCCAAGGAGAAGAGAAAGTCCATCGTCCCCGACTTGGAGCAGATTACCCTGCCTGATCCCCTGAGCGGGCAGCGAAATTCGTTTGCAGCCCTCTCGGTGGCAGACAGGCTGGACGACGCTGAAGACGACACTGCGACCACACCTACGCCATATTTCATAGAGGGATCCGTTCCTCAGTCCAGGGAAGTGACTGCACCACCCTCTCTGGATGACCTTCGCCGTCCTCAGAAGCTGTCCAAGAACGATGCCGACAAACGCAAGTCAAACATGGACAAACTAAGCACCCTCCCCCCTCACCTCCGGGCCAGCGTCTTTTTCGAGCAGCCGTCTGAGGTTCCCGAGATTGAGGTCAGAGACGGGTCGGCCATGGCTACTCTCGACAGCATCCTCGACGCCTCAGCGACTGCTCCTGTCAGTGCCTTTACCGATCATTTGTACGCCGGCAAGCTGGGCAACGAGGTATATGGACAGGCAAAGAAGAAGGATAGCAAAAAGAATGCAGCGAAGCACAAGTCACAACAGCTTTCTACAAACACTCTTACTGATTTACCATCCAAGGGATCAACTATCAGGCTGCTCACTAAGCGAAGCAAGAGCAGCTTGCTGGGAATAGAGGCTGACGAGCCTGAAGTCAGACCCAGTCCCAGCAGAGCTCATGACAACAACCACGACGGAGCCAATGAAGAAGAAGAAGAGGAGGGAGGAGAAGAGGAGGAACCCGAAGAGGGTATCTTTGATGGCATGCCTACGACCCTTCTTGGCGAGCTTCACCTTCGAAAGCAGCGACAAAAGGAGCGACTCCATCATAACAACATGGTGCCCCAGCAAATGCGAGCCACTCTCTTGGAGATGGACGCCGTTGCTGAAATGCAGCGCAAACAGCGCTTAAAGAGCCGCGTGAACCTTGCCTGGGAGGATCAAAACGTTCCTGTAGAGCAGCACATGTCAGACGACGAAGACGTGCCTCTGGCTGTCATTGCCGCGATGCACGACGGTGCCAAGAATATGCTTGATCTCGAACGTCCCATCGGCCTGATGGAGGCTCGCGAGATGGAGGAGAACGAACCCTTGAGCCAGCGCGCCGCTCGCCTTCAGGGCCGAGCTTCTGCTGCCTTTACTACTGCCAAGCGCCAGAGCAATCTGAGCCTGGGCCCTACGCGCATGGCAGAAGTGCAGCCTGCAGCCGGTTCACCACGCATCATTACGCCTGATGGAGTGGTAGACGACGATGCGCGCACCACCATTACCGCGGCAGCTGCATCTCCAGAGCCATTTTCAGAAGAGATTGAAGAAGAGACGCTTGGAGCCAGGAAGCGACGGCTGGCGGAATCGACACTGCCCAGGGTCCGCCCTGTCAGCGACGCATTTTCTGCCGAATTTTTGGGCCAGTTTGCCGAACCCGAGGAAGCCAAAGAAAAGGAAGGCAAATCGCCCAACCCAGAGGACGAGACCCTTGGCCAGCGCCGCCGTCGTCTGCAAGCTGAACGCGAAGCCCGCGCACGAGAGATGAGCTATGGCAACCTGACGGGCGAGAGACTGACGGCTTACGGCAACTTGACTGGCGAACAGGCCAACAGGCTGTCTCGCCGTGTGAGCATGGCCGACATGCTTTCTGTGCATCAACTGGCCGAAGATCCTCGCATTGCGGAAGACCGACGCCGGCAAGAGGAGCATATGAGGGTCGCCGAACAAAACGCCCGGATGGCTGCCATGAGGTCTCAGATGCCCACTGCCCTGGTACTGCCGGGCAATCCTCGCGCGGGAGGCTTCAAGGGCGGCCAGTACAATGACGGAACAGGCGGTTTCGGTCTTGAGGCGTCTCGGTCGTCAATGGCTCTCAACACGTTCCAAAGCCGGAGCTTCACCAACACTGGTCCCAGGAACCACCGGGCTACCATGATGATGCCCCCTCAGACTGCCTATGGAATGCAACAGTCGTATAGCGGACTGAGTGGCATGAACCAGATGGCCAGTAATCCAATGTACAGCACCGCGCGAAATCTGTATAACTCTAATGGGGTTATTCAGCTGGGCACGGGGATGGCGGCGCCGAATGGCAGCTTGGATCGAGTTGAGAGGTGGCGACAGGGTGTTGCTCCTTAGACGCTACACTGACTGCTGTTTGGGAGCATGATTGTGAATGAGCATTACTTGGCATATCTATACTTTTCTTTGTCTTTTTCCTTTTTGGCTGTCAAAGAGTCATATATAGCCTATATAACTGCCGCTTTTATTGGAGGCAGCGTCTGATCTGATTTTCAACCATACACGTCTTGTTTTTTTTTGTTGTTGTTTGTTTGCTTTGTTGTTGGGAGAGAAAGGGGATCAAGTGTATTTTAATAATACGGGTTAAGCATTGCGTGGCGCTTTTGGGAAGAAAATTGGATTATTTTACATTATACTATTTTTTTTTTTATAAAATTTGGAAAGATTGGAGAGGAGAGAAGAAGAAGACTTTGTGTGTGTGTTTTACTTTTAATTATTTTCTTTAATGTAGATGGGGGAGTGCTTTCTCTTGTAGGGGAGTGAGTAGAGATGTTGTGGGTATGTGTATCAATGCATTTGGATGTTTGTTTTTTGTATTGCTTTTTTGTGCATGCCGTCTTTGATCAGATTTTGTTGAGCTGTTTGCGTAAGAAATTTGAAGAGAATTGGATAGCTGTGTAAAACTTGTTGAGTTGGGGAGTGAGTGTGGAACGGGTTACTGAAACGAGATGTGAAGACGAGAGTGGTTAAGTAAGGGATGAGAATGGGCTGATTGGACTAATTGTTGTGATAAGATGAGTTGCTCTGGGATTGGTGATGACTTGCTGGCAATTCTTGCTAGTAGTATTTAGATTTGTCCTGTTATCAGTTATTATTTCTTGGCTTAAAGTTGCCTTGTGTTTAGGATATAATTTATTAGTTGGCTCAATAAGAGGAGATATTGAAGCTGCGTTGACTGTGATTGCACCATCCAAGCCTCTCTAGTTTTGGTGGTTTACAAGTCTATGCAAGTCTCCAATAGGCCGTTCTCGGAACCAGGCACCATTCTCAAGCCACTAGTTTTGGCTGCGTAGAGATGTGGCCGGTTTAATTCCCCATTGAGCAAGCCCTGTGGGCTGCAAAAGTCCTCCATAGCGCGTGGAACTATCCGTTTAGTGCCACTCTCTCCGCGTTTCTTCCCAGGGGCTCGAGGCATGAAGTTTTAAGAGTTGTTTGTTGTGAATATAACTGCCGCTGCTCCCATCACCGTTTTGAATATTGGGATAATATTGTCGTTAAGGAAGAATGTTGAAAGTTGAGCGCTTCACGAGCTTCCAGATGCACCCTCGTGTATAGATGCCCGTTTAGGCAATTCGCACACAAAAATGCAAACACCCACCCACCCACAGTGGAGAGCTCAGCCGCTACAACCCAAAAATTGGGTGAGCCAGGGGCCCGATTGCGATATCAGTGCTAAAAGCCACTCCACTATTAGACCGCGTGTGGTGAGGGGACAAGATGAGCTTGCTTTTCTTTAACTACCTTGTTAGTGCCGAGGTGCTTACGGGCTTTTTTTCTTACTTTTCTCTAGGATGTTGGAGATGCTCTCTCTTTTCTACCTTTCCATGCGTTGGATGCTGTAGAGATTGTCTCGGTGTGAGACATATTGACGAAAGAGGAGGCACGTGTGTAACCGACTTACAGCTGAGGAGAGTGTCCCGCTTCCGCTTCTCGCAAAGATCAAGCCCCAAGAAGCTCGGAGCAGCTGTTGGAGATACATCACGAAGCAATAGAGAATACAGGGCCATCAACTCCAGGGCATGACGAGTGCAAGTCAAGCATCTGCTTCCAAAGCCTCACCGCCAACCGCAATGTCGCCGCTCATCGACCGATCTGAAGGAGGAGGAGGAGGAGGATACAACACAAACTACACCTACGGCAAAGGCAGCCCAGACGTCAAAATCGCCGATAATGGCAACATCGACATCGAGCAGCAAGCCTCCGGCCTCATGGACGACGACCCCGTCAAGACGCTCGGCGACCTCGACGGCGACCTCGTCACCGCCACCGAAGAGCGCGACCTCAAGCGCGGCCTCAAGGAACGCCACCTGACCATGCTGGGCATCGCCGGCGCCATCGGCACAGGATTGTTTCTCGGTCTCGGCAGCGCCGTGCAGACGGGAGGACCTCTCGGAGCACTGCTGGGCTATGGCACCGTCGGGCTGGTCGTGAGCGCCGTGCAGTTTGCCCTGGGCGAGGTCTCGGCGCTGCTGCCCGTGACGGGGTCGTTTGTGCGGCACGCCGAGGTGCTGGTCGACCCGGCGCTGGGCTTTGCCGTGGGCTGGAACCTGGTGTACGGCAACCTGCTGTCGATCCCGAGCGAGATTACGGCCATTTGCGTGCTGTTTGCGTACTGGCTGCCGGACCTCAACCCGAGCGTGTGGATCATCATCTTCATCATCCTGACGGCGGTGGTGGGCTTCTCGGGCATTCGCTGGTTCGGCGAGGTCGAGGCCTTTTTCGCGACGCTCAAGATCCTCATGGTGGTGTTTCTCATCATTTTCGGGCTGGTGATTGACCTCGGCGGCATCCCTGGCGTGAAGCCGACGTACTTTCACTTCTGGAAGAACCCGGGCCCCTTTGTTGAATACATCGCGACGGGCAACTGGGGCAAGTTCCTGGGCTACTGGAGCGTCATGACCGGCGCCGTCTTCTCCTTTGCGGGCGTGGAGTCGCTGGCCATGGCGGGCGCCGAGACGGCAAACCCGCGAAAGGCGATCCCCCGGGCGTGTCGCAACGTCTTTATCCGCATCATCCTCTTCTACATGCTGGCGATCCTCATCGTCGGCATGATTGTCAGCTCCGACGACGACCGGCTCAGCGACGAGTCCGGCACCGCGGCGCAGAGCCCGTTTGTCATTGCCGTCTCGGCCGCGGGCTATCCCGCCGTGCCGTCCGTGATCAACGCCATCGTCATCACGTCGGCGTGGTCGTCGTCGAACCAGGCGCTGCTGTCGGGCACGCGCGTGCTGTACGGCCTGGCGCTCAAGAGACAGGCCCCCAAGATCTTTCTGCGCACGACGTCGTGGGGCGTGCCGTGGGTGGCCACCGCCTTGTACATCCTCTTCTCGTTTCTGGCGTTTATGAGCCTGAGCAACGGGGCGCTGACGGCGTTTTACTGGCTGATGGACCTGGTGGGCGCGGGCGTGCTGGTGAGCTGGATCTGCATTGTGCTGAACCATGTGAGGCTGCGGATGGCGTTGAAGGTGCAGGGGATTCCGTATACGCGGCTGCCGTGGCACAATAGATGGACGTGTAAGTCGTGATGTAACTAGCTGTGTATAAGACGATGAGACTAACGTGATTTTACAGTGTACACATCGGCGGCTGCGCTCTTCATGTGCAGCATCATTCTGCTTACAAACGGCTTCGTCGTCTTTACAACGGGCAACTGGAGCGCCAGCGCCTTTGTGTCTGCGTATTTGTAAGTCTTCTTCTTGACTTTTTAACTCTTCACTAGCTAACGTGAAACAGGGACATTCCGCTTGTGCTTGCTGCGTATCTGATATGGAAATTCTACAAAAAGACAAAGATTGTCTCGCTCAAGGAGATTCCCCTCGAGGAAGCGCTGATGCAGGCTGAATTAAAGGATGCGGTGGATAGTTCCTCATGATTTTGCTTTTTCTTAATTGTTTTGCCTAGATATCCTCAAGTCTATACAAGTAGACGCCGTTCAACACAATTTGAGCGTCATTCGTATATAAAACACTTTCCAACGAAGTAACATTATTGTAATATATATATATGTCTATATCCCCTCCCATGACCACTTTTTGGTATCTCGTCTCCATCTAGTTATATCCAGTCATTCATTCGTCATATTGCATCATCTCATCCTCCCCCATCGTCCCCAGCGTATTCTCCAGCACCCGCCTGCACCGCTCCCTATACTCCAGCGCCAGCCGCTGATTCGGCGACAGCAGCTCCACGTCCTCGCCCACGACCTCCATGTCCGTCTCGTTGAGCCGCTCCAGCTCCTGCAGCACCTTGTGCTGGATAATGGCCACGGTCTGCTCCAGGTACTCCTGGCACTCGTCGTTGACGTGCCCGGAGAAGAATCGCTCTTGGCGCTGCCGCACTGCTTCTTCCTCCGAGGGGAATGTATTGGAGTTGAGGGGGATGAGCTTGATGAGCGGGATGGACGAGTGCTGCAGGAGCGTCATGAGAATGTCCCACACCATGTCGTGCTGCACGTGCTTGAATGCTCCGAGGAGGCCAAGCGCCGGGGGGTTGATGAGGAGAGCCTGCTTGGACGCGGCGAGTAAAGAGGATGGATCAGTTACGGGCCGGAGGGAGATGAGGTACTCTTCGGGCGCGCTGCTGCCGGACTGAGGATTGGCAGGCACAGGAGCTGAAGGAGCCGTGCGTTTGCGAACGTGGATGTAGTCGTTGTGCAGCTCGTCCGTGACGGGCAGCATGAAGCCGTAGCCCAGGAGCAGCTCGGCATTCGTCTTGGGGCTGTAGTTGTTGAAGATTTGCTGCCCGGGCCTGTGCTCCCTCCCAACCTTGAGTTGGCACGCAGCCCCTGATTTGGCCGTGTTTGCAGTGTCCAGCTCCCACTTCACATCCACCGTCATGTCGTGGTTGCCAATGTCAAACAGCGGCAGCAGCACCGAAAAGTCGTCGACAGACACATCCTCCGGCAGGGCCTGCTGCTGCGCCTCCGTCATCACCAGCGAGGCCCTGAACGAGCGGCTCGAGAAGATGCAGTACGCCCAGTTGTACAGATCCCTCGTCAGCAGCTCGCTGAAGTCGTCCTCGGCATCCTTCTGCGACGCAAGCAGCAGCGCTTTCGCATCGCGAAACTCCCTCTTCAGATCGTCGCGGATCTTGTCCAGCCCAATCTCGACGTTGGTGCCCTCGAGCAGCTCGGCCTCCTCCTCGGGCCAGAACGGCGGCAGCGCCCAGTCGTCGACGTCCTCTGGCTGCGGCAGCGCCTGGATGTAGGGCCACCAGAAGGACTCCTCGCCCCTGAGCAGCTCCTTGATGAGGAACAGGCGGCCAATCACATGCGGCTTCGTCTTGGAGAGGAACTCCCGCGGGAAGGCGGGCGTGGGCGCCAGGGCGTTTGCGTAGGAGAGGGAGAGGTTCGTCGGCAGGCTGACGATGGGCTCGTAGGGCGGGATGGACGCCGCCGAGGGCCTGACGCGGAACGAGAGGCCGGTGTCCGGGTCGTCGTAGACTTCGGCCGAGGGATGCAGCGTTGCGTGGTGAGAGGCGGCCCAGTCCAGCAGGAGGGAGATGCGGTCCTGGATGGCGTCCATGGCGGTTGGATTGAGTGAAAGGAGGCGAGTGAGATGAGGTGAGGTGAGATGAGATGAGTCGAAGTGAGTAAAGACGGGCCTGTCGTTGAGCCCAAGAGATTCGCCCCTCGCGCTATCGCCGGCCAGCAATGGATCGCCTCATCCAAACCAAACAGCTGTAGACTCGAACTCGCAAAGAAGACGAAACAGCTGAAATCAATGTCTATATCGGAACAATCGCCAAGCGCTGCCTCTTCTCATTAATCATTGAAATTTGGGGAAAAACCGGAAAAAATCCCCCGCACTAAGGAAATTGGCCTGCCGTGTTAGTGCATCGCGTCCTTTTTTGGCTGCGCGCCGAGGTTTAGCAGCCACTAATGGCGCATCTGTTTCGGTGAAGCTTCATTGTAAGCTTGTGCTGATATTAATGACGCTCAGTTCTCAATCGATTGGTGTATATGCGCATTTATCTTTTATGGGATCTCGTTGCTATTTATGTATGGCTTATATGTGTGTGCTGTTAGCTGTAATGCATCATGTCTGAGAGGCTCCATCAAACTCACCTTTAAGATGCATGTCGCCTAATTAATATATTTGGTCTCCTCTCAGCTTCACAAGGCTTTTGTAAAAAATAGGCCGGACGAGAGTATTTCGTACAGCAGCATCCAGCAATGACTTTGTCCTGTTGGTTCAGCCTTCGCCTCGTATTATTCACAGTCGCAAACGCAATAATAGGGAGCAGGCCGTAATTCCTACTTGTTATTTCCGCTCTATCTCCCACGACAAATAACCAGCTCAGCTCCGACTAAACCTGCTCACCGCCAAGCCCAATCTGGGTCCTCGCAGCATTCCATTACTGGCAAGTAATATGGACGACTAATTCTCACCTCACGCGCATTCGATATAAGCAGGGAATGCAGCATATAGGACATCCGTACTTATTAGGTGAATCGACAAAGGGCCAGCTCAAGGCCGGCTCATCCACCTAGGAAAGATTCCTATATACGAGGATTGTGACAGCATTGGTGACACATGATGAGGTTTTTTTTAAATGTGCGATTTTCTTTCTCAAAGCTGGATTTCTGCTTACAACGTAGTCTTGTTTGTCAGTCTCGCGATTCCACCCACGCCGCCATCCCATATACCAGCCGTACTTCCGATCTACGGAGAGAAAAGGCTAATCCGAATCACGGATCAAAAACCTTCTCATGTCTCCAAATCGGCAATTAAGAGCTTAGCTGTGCTGCTTCTGGCCACATGTTTAACCTAGCTTTATCTGGGGCTTAATTGGTGCCGGGATCCGGAACACTTTTGGCATTGCCCATCGGATAGCCGCTGGGTTTGATTGGGGTTAGCTGCTAGGTAGTAAAGGTTCGATCCAACGCCACTATATATTAATACATGCATTTATAATCAGACAAGTCCGATCCCTATCGTGATTGATCGAGATATTACCCGTAGTCTATCCTTTTGCGTTGTATCTACTAATCTGTTTTTCTTACAACCAGAGTTGTATTGCATTTGCCAAGCTAGCGGTGGACCTCATGAGCAAGATGGTAAGCTAAATAAGATTGTATACTTGCAATTGATTTGTACAAATGTATAAATTAACATATTGATAGATTTTTTTACCATTTATCCTTTAAATGTACTTATGTACACCAGAGCATACTAGGACAGAAAACTCTTATAGAGAATGTTGTTTGGTAAAGGCGGGGTCTGTTTCTAACCAGCAGTTTGATATACCCGAAACACGATACCTAGACAGGTCAAAGAACGTATCATCTCACGAAATTGAACTGTAGGTCGTTGTTTATCAAGTGTCATGCAAATTATGTTTACTAATTGCTTTCTTTTGTAGTACAGTACATCGTGAAGACATCTCCATCAATCTCCACGGTCTAGTTTGGCAAGGCAATGCGGCAGCGTATCCAACGGTTTGGTGAGCTGGTTTCCTCATTCATATTATTGTTATTCCCACAGCTGAGTAATTAAATAATTGGCCAACATTATGAATCAAGTCCGATGAATCGGAACGCTGCCAATCTACAGCAGCGCCTTGTCCTCACATTGTGTAATCCCTGCCATGTCCCTAGCTGCTCGCACTAGCATTTGTTGATCCTCGCTCCACAAATCAAGCGTGCTCTAGTTGTTCATCTACTGCCGGAGTTTGGACTAGACTACATGCAGTGCCAATGGGTCCACGGCGACTTGGACTTTAGCTTGGAGGACCAACGCCGTATCTACAAGCAGTTTTGTCTCAGCCGTGGTGAATCAAACAGTAGAAACACGATCAAAACAATAGAGAACGAGAGACAAAATGCATTGATGGATAGATGCTAAATCGGATATCATGCAAAATATCGCAATGCAACCTCGCATGTATGGGCGCATCAGATCGCAGAGATTTGACACTTGAATCCTTCGGCTCTTTATTTCCATGCTGCTAGTAACTTGCTTAGGCCGATACTAGAGCAAGATGCCTGTAATAGCTGCGACTAAGACAACATGCAGCCAATGTGCATGTATCTACAGCATGCATAGTAGCAGTATCCGTGAAAAAGAACCAGCGCCCCCAACAACCAACAGCCAAGTAGGTACGTACATAGTATCCCGCCACCAACGACACGGGAAAAGAAAAGAATTACAATATTAAATCTCAATAATATCAGAAATGCTACGTATTTCCGCCAAACACACTCACATATGCAAACCCAACAAACCCACCTCTTTCCCTCCCTTGTCCAAAAACTTCCCTTAGCAGCTTAGACCCTGCAACCGGTCAGCTCAAAGAATGCAACCTTCTCTCCCTTCCCCTGGTTCGGAAATACAGCTTCTTGCTGCATCTGAGCCATAGCCGTAGCCGGGTGGGAAAGGGCTTACTAATTCCGAGATCTCTCTCTCTTTTGTTAGAGATGCCGAGAAGATTAAAAAAATAGATGCGTATTCGGAGCTGAGAGTTGTGTAGCATTCCGTCTTTTTTTTTTGTGGTTAATAAAAGGCCCTGCCGCTTCGAAGGGTTTCAAGAACGGCTAGGCTTTTTGTTTCACGCTTCAGCGTTGAAGCGAGTGTCATTGTCCTCTGTCTATGTATTGTATACAGACATATATATGATCAACAGCTGTGAATCTTTTCACTCTAGAGCGACTGCTCATTCTCATATACCCATTATACCTATACAAACACAGAATCAGAGTGTATAGCGTGTAAGTGGCATATAACGCAGCTCTCCTCCTCCTCAACTCCGCCATGATGGACGAAAAAGAAGCCATCGCCGCCCCCACGGGCCTCGAAACGCCCTCGTCCGAAAAAGAAACCGCCGTCAACACCTCCGACTCAGAATCCGCTCCTCCTTCACCCCCCTCAGACCCCGTCCGCTCCATCACCGGCCTGCGCTGGCTGCTCGTCTGCTTCGCCCTCTACGTCGGCACCTTCGTCTACGGCCTCGACACGACCATCGCCGCCGACGTGCAGGGCGCCGTCGTCGAGCGGTTCGGCCACGTCGAGCAGCTGGCCTGGATCGGCGCGGGCTTCCCGCTGGGCTCCGTCGTCGTCATCACGCTCTGGGGCAAGCTGTACGGCACCTTCAACATGAAGTGGAACTTCGCCGTGGCCATGGTGCTGTTCCAGGTCGGGTCCGCGCTGTGCGGCGCCGCGCCGACGATGACGGCGCTGATTGTCGGGCGAGTCATTGCGGGAGCCGGCGGCGCGGGCATCTTCATGGGCACGCTGCAGTACTTTACGGCTCTGTCGCTGCCCAAGGAGCGCGGCACGTATCTCTCGGGCACGGCCTTCTGGTGGGGAATCGGCGCCGTGCTGGGCCCGCTGGTCGGCGGCGGCTTCACGCAGAGCAGCGCGACGTGGCGGTGGGCGTTTTACATCAACCTGGTGCTGGGCGGCGTCTTTGCGCCCGTCTACGTCTTCGGCCTGCCGGACGTGCACCCCGTCACGGGCAAGACCGTCATGGAGCGCGTCAAGACGATCGACTACCTGGGCTTGCTGCTGGGCGCCGCGGCGTGGGTGACTTACACGATGGGCTTCACCATGGCGGGTGGCCAGTGGCCCTGGAACGACGGCCGCACCATTGCCACGATTGTCGTCTTCGGCGTGCTCACGGCGCTGTACCTCTCGCAGCAGACCTTCTGCTGGTTCACGACGCCCGAGAACCGCTCGCTGCCGGTGCACCTGTTCCGCTCGCGCACGCAGATCCTGCTGGCCATCTCGACGCTGTGCAACATCGCCTCGCTCTTCATCATCACCTACTTCATCCCCATCTACTTCCAGTTCGTGCACGGCGACTCGGCCGTCGACGCCGCCGTGCGCCTGCTGCCGTTTGTCATCATCACCGTCAGCTTCAACCTGGCGTCGGGCCACTTCCTGTCGCGCATCCAGTACTACATGCCCATGTACGTCGTGTCCGGCGTCATCGTCTCGCTCGGCTCGTCCCTGCTCACGGCGTATCTCGACCCCTCGACGCCCAAGAGCTACATCTACGGCTTCACCGTCCTCACCGGCGTGGGCACCGGCCTGACGGTGCAGATCGGCTTCTCCGTGGCCTCGCTGGTGTGCGACCCCAAGGACCAGGGCAACGCCCTCTCCATCCAGAACATCTCCCAGGTCGGCGGCCAGGCCGTGTGGCTCGTCATTGCCGGCCAGGTCTTCCAGAGCAACGCAATCAAGAACCTGACGCATGTGCTCGCCGGCACAGACTTTTCGCAGGCCGACATCCAGGCGGCCATTGCGGGTGCCCAGAGCGTCATCTTTGAGCAAATTACCGGCGATCTCAGGGCGCAGGCCATTTTGGCAATCACAAAGGCCATGCAACGGGTCTTTATTGCTGTCTGCGCCGGAGGCGGTGGCATCATTGTCACGGGCCTGTTGATGAAGCGCGAGAAGCTGTTTGGCGAGATTGTCGTGGCAGGTGCCTAAAAAGAAAGGAGTAGCGAAGCAGAAAGAAGAAAAGGCTTGAAAGCTGTATGAAGGATATATAATTGTATGAATGATATTCAAGGCGTAAATGATGTATAGACAAGACGGCAGTCCTTATTAACCCCCCCTCAGTATTTAGCCCACTTTGAATGGTATAATAGACGGTAAAGAAGACGTTGCTTTTGTTGTCTTAGAAATGGAATAAATATAAATGATTTCTCTTTCAATCATCTGCCGACTGTAATTAGACTTGAAGCATCAGCATAGTATAATGGCGCCTGGAAGCGCCCAACGAACAAAACATACCCAAACTCATTTACCTATATCCAGTCAGATCTTCAAATGAACAAGTCATTGTGAAGTCTCACGTAAAGCACGGCGTCACCCGGTTCCGCCCAATAATCATATCATAAAGCAAAAACGGCTCCATCGGCACCTCCCTCAGATCCTGCTGCGTCCACGCATCCGGCACCATCCGATTCACCAGCGTCATCGACCCCAGCGGCCTTCGCTTCACCGAGCTCTCCAGCACCTGAATCATGCGCGAGCGCTGCTCCTCCGTCCGTGACTCCAGCCCAATGACGAATAGCGGCCAGGGCCGGTCGCAGTACTCAATCTCGTTGAGAATCTGGAACGCCTGGTCCATGGCGAGGGCGAGGCACTTTGACGTTTCGGGCTCGCCCTTTGCCATGCGCAGGAGGTAGATGACGGCGGCGAGGCGGAACAACTCGGCGATTTGCGTCTCCTGCGTGACTTGCATCGTGTCGCTGGGGAGGACGGCGGCTTGGCGTTGCTCGAGGTATTTGAGGCGGATTTCTAGGGATCGCACTGTTTTGAGATGCGACTCGGAGAGATAGTTGGGGTGTCCGGGCTCGTAGACGTTGTCGACGACCTGGCATAAGAGGTCTAGAAGTTCCAAGGAGCAGCCAAGGATGGGCACAATCTTGACCACTCAAGTCAGCAACAGTCTCTCACCTTTTGGCTATGTCTATCATCACTTACAGTCTGTCTCTCGGGTGAAAACACCGCCTTGGAAAGCACCTTTCTCTGCGCCGCCAAGTGAATCTGGTCCGGATTCCTCTTCCGCCAGTGCCGGATGCTAAACTTGTACATGGCGTCGTGATAAAAGATCCAGTCAATAATCATTGCCTCGTCTCCAAAGTAGGTGTCGTGCTGCTTGGTGATCATGTTGGCGAGCCTTTTTGTGCCGCAAAAGAAGATGGCCCAGTTGAGATCCGAGGTATCAAAGTTCATTGTCTAGTCATGATATGATTAGCATAATGCCTGATTGGATAGTCACTCTGCAGACGGGACAAACCTCGTATATGTTGAGCAGCATACTCGCCGCCATCATCTGCATGCACTCCGCCTCCTTGGCCGTCTCAATCGCCGTCTGGAGAGCGCGAATCGCCGCCATCTGGTGCATCACCGCAGCCTTTTCCATGGCCAGGTGCTGGTACGACAGCGCGCTGATGGCATATCGCGAGGCCAGCGACGGCAAGCTATCGTCCTGAAAGGCCATTCGGACCAGCAGGCCATAGAGCTCGTCGTTGCGGTTGCTGGACGACAGTATCCGTGCAACGGGACTCCAAGCTATCGGCCTCATATTAGCATGAGCATCTATAACATATCTCATGCTTCATGTTGTCCGCGACTTACAATTGGTAGATAAGAAGGGATCCAGCTTGGCCATGTTCAAGTACGGCTGCCTTACACACCACCGCTCAGAGTCTTCATACCTCGACAGAGCTGTAGACAAATCAACTCGTTAGCCAAGGTCAGAACCACAGAACTTGAAAGCCTCCTACCGTTCTCCTGCGACGCCCTCACATCTTCACTCGTCGCATGCACAAAAATCGCCTCCTTGGACCGCACCGGAATGATGAAATGCTTCTTGTGCAGCGACGCAGATCGGCGCTCATCGCCCTTCCGCGGCCACGACAGCTTCAACCCGTAGCCCAGACATTGGCGACCCTTTTTCACGCAGTTGTTGCAGTGCGGCTGAGTCTTGTCACATGCAATCTTTTGTTCTGTGATGTTGGTCTCGAAAGTTAGCGGCTGAGTCGGAGCTGGAAGGAGGGGCTTAAAGCATCTCAATCTAATAGAGGGAGGTCCTACGACGACAGTTCCAGCAGCGTTTCTGCGTTTGAGTCATAGAGAATAATATATATAAAAATGAATGAATGAGCTGAATATGAGGGTATTGGTATGAGTTGCGAAGAGAGTTGACAAACTTGTAGCGAACTTTGTAACTAAAGTACAATTTTCTTTGATGACAAATGGGCGTGATGAGAAGCAAACACCTGCTAGAGCTTAAAATGCAAGCAGAGAGAAAGACGCGGTCCGGGGGTGGGCGCCAGTTTATTAACGCGATGACATGCCAAAGACTATTTAAAAAACTCTGGGATACTTATGTCAGCGCCTAGAATTGGATTTACGCCAGCCTGGACTTGGCAAAAGCTGGATTACCACTAACGGCGATATCTTCCACGTGCGTCTTGACGTAGCTATTACTGCTGAAGTTTGAGTCTTAAGTCGTATACTTATCGCTTATTCGTATTCGACTACAAGCATCACGGCTTAATTAATCTTTTATCTTTGACGTTGATATACGGCTTACAAAGTGTTTATTATTCAGCACCCCCTTTTCAATTTCCGACATCTCAGCTAACAAGACAGTTATCCACACATGGAAATGTTCACTTGCCATATACAGTTGGCAGTAATAAATAAAAGTAGAAAGTGTAAATTATAATCGCTGATAATTCCCACGGCCGGGATACTGCACAAGAGTCCTCCGAAACAGCTGCCAGATCCCAGACCTAAACATCCCTCTATTCGATACATGTACGTCAATACTTCAACACCAACACCAGACCAGGCATGCATTCACAACCTTATCCTCGCCTCATCAATGAAACTCAGCCTCCACCCGTCCATACCTCACCCCATCCACCTTGAGCTCAAATCCCAACCCCGCACTATCCACAATCATCTCCAGCGTGAAGTCAAGATTGTCGAATTCCACGCCCCTCGTCGTGGTCAACCGCGTGAACAAGCTCCTCGGCACTGCATTCAGATCCGTCGTAAGTGTACACACATTGACCAGATCCCGCGTGTACGCCGCGGGCGGGTCGTCGGCGTCGCACGCAATGAGGTCGTCCGTCACGATGAGCGACTGGCCGGGACGAAAGTTGCGGGTGTAGTGGAACGCAATGGGGGATAGAGGAGAGAGCGATTCACCCTGTATCAAATTGTTAGATTTGAGATAAGTTTCCCCAGAAACGCTTGAGACGTACCTTGGCAATGTGCCACTGCATCCGATCTGATACCATCCACCGCTCCCACAGCGGTGACCAGTATCGCTCGCTCACAGAGTGCTTCTCCTCATCATACACCGTCGCAAACGACGTTCCATAGTGCATCCTCGACTTTCTCGAAATCACCATGTTGCCCTCCAGCCCTCGCAGCACCGCTCCGCGCACGACTGCTGTCCACGCATACACCGGCTGCATCACCTCAATGGACCCGCTGTCCTGCGATGAATTTGCAGTCGCGTGCGTTGGCCGCTCGCTGTACGGCGGCGGCGCCGCGCTTGAAAAGTGTGACTTGAGCCGTCGGTAGAGGTAGTCGCTCTGGCCGAAGCCGCCGACTAATACGATGCCGGAGACGATGCCCCCCTTGGCACGGAGGCCTTCGACTTGGCCTTGTACCAGATCGCAGACCTCTTTGACGACGGGCTCGAAAATGTCTTTGATCTGCTCGGCGCTCATGACCATGAATCCCGAGTCAAGCCCTGCTTCTTCGTCATCGGGAAGACCAGGGAAGCTGCAAGTAGGTTAGCTCTGTAAAGATTTATAGTGTGCATGTGGGATACATACGGAACATTAATCTCCTGATGTTCATCCTCGTTAAAGTTGCGTTTGACAAACTCTTCAAAGTACCGCAGGCCCATCTGCCACGTCTTGCCCTTTTTCGTCTTCATCTCATCGAACCGTGCCTGACCCAGTCTAGTCCGGACATGCTCCTCGAATCTGTAGTTCAAGAACGCGCTTCCACACAGTCCTCCTGTTCCCACTGCAGATTCCTCGACTCTCAGTGGCTTCAGGGATATAATTTTGTATGCAATCAAGCTAGAATCTGTCAGCTCCCGTTTTCTTATAACGATTGCAGCAAGACTTACTCTACCGTTCCACCGCCCGCGTCACAAACGATGAAATTATCACCAATGTTCAAATGATTCGGCTGAATCGCCTTGAGCGTATAAACCGCCGCCGCCTCCGGCTCGCTAATCATCTGAATCTCCGACCGACTGCCCATACCCGCCCGCTCCGCCGCCTGCAGCGTCGTGTTCTTCGCGGCATCGCTCCACACCGCCGGGCACGTCAGCACAAACTCGACCTTTGTCGACGCCATAAACGACTCGCCGTAGCGCCGCGTCAGGGTATCCATGGTGTGCCGGTAAATCTGGGTCAGGTAGTCGCTCACAGCATCCACGACATTCTTGTTGAACTTTTTCAGCTGCGCCGCCGTGTCCAGCGGGCTGACGTAAAAGGGGAGCTTCTGGGAGCGATCAAGGAACAGCTTGATGCATCGCAGCCGGGACTCGTCTGGCTTGAACTGGAAACCCCATTTTACAGTGGGCTCGGCGCCGGTTGGGTCGTTGGCTGGGAAGCTGTATGCAATTTCCGTGGGGACTTTGTCAGAGGTGATTCCATTGCCGCCTGGCCACGTCTTGATGATTTCGACGTCATCTGGCGTTGATGTATATACCGCAGCGACACTGAAGCCATGTTAGCACATGAAGTCGCTACATCTCATCTGATCCCGATCTTCTCCTCAATGGAAAGAACATCGTCTACTCACCCTGAAAATGTCGTTCCAAAGTCCACTCCCACAATCAACCGATCCGTCATCGGCGGCTGCTCCCTCACTGGCTCTCTCACCGGGCCATTAATCGCCTCCGTAGAGCTCGGCGGCGTGTAACTGGTAAAGTAGCTTCTGCTCTCCTGGTTCCGCCGACTCGGCGTCGTACGCACCGGCAAACTGAGATTCTGCATCTTTCTTTCAACAACGCCGTAGTATTTCACTCTCGATGTTTTCAATCCTCAGTGAACACAAACAACGCTCATGCCCAGGAGTCTGGCCCCCTCTCCTCTCTCACTCTCCAACCCTTCCTCCGTTGCCGTATAGGGAAGAGTACCAAGCTCAAACAGCAGCCCAGATGCGAAATAAAAACCAGTAACACAATCCAACGATGAGAAAACGTCGAGTAGTCGCCAAGAAGAAATGGTTCAAGGAGTGAGTCGAAGCGCCAGTCCCAGAATTCGTCAATTCCCCCTTATCTTACCGCCAATTCACCAACAGCTCCAGCCAGAAATATCGCTGCCGCTATCGTCGTCGCCGTCCACATCAACTCCTTCCTCTCTCAATCACTCAATACGTCCCTCGAATTCAAAGTAAAGTTGAGACGCAGCAAGCTCGAGACCTCGGAAAAAGCCTCTCAAAACTCCGGCCCCCTTTCGCAGAGAGCAGTTTCAAACAATCTCTTTCTTAATCGACAATGAAAAGCCCGAGAGAAACTACCGTCTGAAGAGAATTCCGAAGCATATAAAAAGGCCAAAAGTCCCCTGGTCGTCTTTTTCGAGATTATCCTGTTGCCTGGTGTCCTTTATTTTTTATAAAACGTTCCAAGGCTGCCTTCAGCTTTATCCTCTTAGCGGGTTTTCCCCAAATCTATAGCGCTGGGCTGCCCCCCAGTTTGCCTTGGAGGGGCTTAGCGCGCTCACGTGATCATTGGTCGTATGCTTCTTTTGCCTTCCTTTTGAAATCAATGATGTATTTTTTGTTGTTGCGCTGGTATTTTAAACCGCTGCATTGCAGCTTTGAAGTGTGTTGCATGGGTAGAATTAATTTACATGTCTGACTTTCACAACAGAAAACCTCAATACAAATGATATCATCTATTGATGCTCTAAAACAAGAAAAAGGGTTGACGTGGCAGTGCATCAAAACCAAGTAAACAGACCAGGTTCCCGCAAGGCTCCCAGATTTTGCAGTGGATCTTCCCTCTCATCGACCACACCTCAAACTCACCTCATCTCATAAGGAACCGTTCATCCCACTCGCGTGCACTAGGCATCAATTAAACAGAAACAGCCGAATTCCCTATTATCCGTCTTCATCCGCTACCGCATCTACCGAGGCATTTGAGTAGACGAGATACAAAAGGTAGCAAGGGCGCAACTCCGCCAAATACGCTTACATGGTGTCCTGTCCTGTCCCACTTGCAACCCTTACAACCACATACGGGCGCACACAGTACCGTTTAGGCATCAAGATACAGCCGCAAGCCGCAGTAGGTGTTAATAAGCGGGAGACGGAGATTTTGTCCAATACGATCCGATATATCCCCTTGGGTTCCCTCTTCGTCACTGCACGTCAAGCTTTTCAACTACGGGAATCGATCACTACACATATAACAAGTCGATAAAGTAAATATATGGAACGAAATGATTGATCAAGATGAAAAACCTGAAAGTATGTTTCATTTCTTTTAACAAATCTTGTGAGGGGTGTAGAGTAAATACGCAATATAAAAATCCAGTCTTCACATCAATTACAAACTCCAGTTAACAAAAATTGCGCCTATATTGCCTCGGCTTCAAAATCTGGGGGATCTTTTGTTTGCAAAAAGAAAAAAGTTGGTAAAAACGACCGTAAAGAAGAGATATACTATAGATATATATATGTGCGTGTATTCCAACCACGGCAAAAACAAGAGGAAAAAACGCCACAGACTCCAGTCCCTAATCTTCAGTCTTTCCTTCTTCTCATTCTTCTTCTTCTCATTCTTCTCTCCTCCAACTTGGTATAAAAAAAAGATAAAAACAAGAAAACGAAATCGATCTTGACAAAGGAAATAATATAATAGGGTGTACTAAGTGAGGTATGTGGGTTCAAGCAAGGCGAGAGCCATGCTAGCCCTTCTTTTTTCAGTCTATCGTGGGGGTATTTCGGGTGCTATAAGAGCGCGCTCAAATTGTTTCAAATATCGAAAGAAGCGAGAAAAAAATCCAAAAGGTATAAATAATTCGAAGGCTGCCTCGAGCTGCGACTCCGAAACGTCTTTGTCGAAAACCTTCCCGAGGGCGATATATCGTGTGTAGATGGATGTATGTAAGTTGAGTAGGTGTTTGTGCCAGCCGAAATACGCAGAATAAACCAAAAGAATTTGATACCCCAATCGAAAACATCGGAAAATAAAAAAAAGCCCATGATATGATGGTCGACCCGGCGACTCAAGATCCAAGGAGTGAGAGAAATGTGTCGCACACCAACACCAAAACACCATTTATCATGCGAAGAAAAAAAAAGTACACGCCATATTAATAATAAAAAATCCCAACTTTTTTTTGTTGCCTCACCACTGAACATGAACATGTCAGAGAGAAGAAAAAACAAAAGAGACTCCCTCCATCGCGCGATAAACAAATTATTAATGGAATCTCTTAAATGCGGTTTCCAGCAGCCCAAATACTTGCGGAGGCCGAAGCACTCCACTCACCACCCTCATATGGGGGAGTGGGCCACTTGTACTGGTTTGAGGTTTTCTTGCTGAGGTCGAGAGGCTTCGGTGCCATAGCCTCAGCGCCGTCCGCGTAGAGCAGTTGGTTGCTGTTGGCAGATGGTGATGGGCTGGGGTATGGTTGAGAGCTGGACAGGCCCAGGTTGCTCGCAGACTGTCGCAGCGGCTTTGTGTTGTTTTCCAAACGTTTCATTGCCCGCTGAGTCGCGGTAAGAGCCTCATCGAGGAGCTCGTCTTCCTCAGCCGGTGTCTCGTACTGCTGAACATCGTGAGCCGCTTGGGCACGTCGAGTACGGCTCGAGATGGGGCCGTTTCGGGCGGCGCCAATCAGATTGTCGACAGATCTGGGCTGTTGATACGGCAGCGAGTGGTGGCGCTTAAGCTTTCCGGCCGCGGCAAGCTGATGTGACGGGGGAACGGGAGCCCTGGGCTCAGCGCCCTGCACATCATGCAGGGCCTTGTCTAATGACTCATATCCTCCTTCCTTTGGGACAACACTCATTTGCTGGTCAACAAGCATGGATGATCGGTTGCTGTTCCAAGGGCTGCATCCCACTTGCGCTTCCATGTCGTCGTATGCTGGCGAAACAGGAGTCTGGTGGCGACCAGAGAAGCGTCTGGCTCGCTTGCGAAGGTGCGAGAAGAAGCTCTCTTTGTGAGCGCTGGGTGGTGAAGCAAGGCCCGTCTGTCCGTTCAGAGCGCGTTCGGCTTGAGCGCGGTGCAGCTCGGTGTAGTTGTTGGTGCTTGAGTTCACAGAGAGCTGTCGGCCAAGCTTTTTGCTCTTGTCCTGGCTGTCGGTGTTGCTGTTGGCACGCGCCGTCACGGCGTCGGACAAGGGCGAAATCGGCTTGATGGAAGGCAGAATTGGCATTGGCGCCGCGCTGGAGAGGCCGTTCGCCCAAGTGGTCCGCTTGGACTTGGTCATCTGCTTGGCATTGGCGGTATCGACAGTGCTGGAAGTTTGCACAGGCGACGGCTGGACAGGGGCGACAACCACGGTTTCGGGAATGTCGCTGCGGCCGATGAGAGACTTGCGGAACCAAGAAGGCTTTGAGACGGAATTTGAAGGAGCCAGACCCTCTTTGGAGGCGCGGCTCAGATCGGACTGCTTGCGACCCAGAATCTTGGAAGCAGAGGACTTGGGTCTTGATGGATCCGTAGCGTCGGCAAAGTACTCGTGGTTCAAAGACTGCGTAGACGTAGGACGGTTCTTGGGATCCCACATCAGACACCAGGTGACAAAGTGGCTCAGCGCAGGCGGCCACTGAGGAGTCTGCAGGATGGTGTCCATGGCGTGAGGCGCCATCTTGGGAAAAGAGAAGCCCAGCTTAGAGGCCAGTCTAGTACCTTCACGCCATTCACCTCCTCCCACGCGGGCACCGGCCTTGTTGTACCAGTTTCCAGGGCTGCCCATGATTTCGCAAACTCTCCACACCTGGTCAACCTCGTTTCCACCAGGGAACAGCGGCTTCAGCGTAGCAATCTCGACGGCCATGGCGCCGACGGCCCAGATGTCGACGGGAGCCGAATACTCGCCGGCGCGCAGCAGAACCTCGGGCGCTCGGTACCATCTTGTGGAGACGTAGGTGGTGTACGGGAGCTTGGAGTGAGTCTCACGGGCGAGACCGAAATCAGCCAGCTTGACGGTGTAAGTAGGAGGAGTCGAGGGAGGTGTGACCAGGGCAGAGTATCTTCGGAATGAATTTGAGGTGTCCTGGTGAGCAGACGTCGAAACGAGAATGTTCTCGGGCTTGATGTCGCGGTGGAAGAAGTTGTGGGAGTGAATGTGCTCGAGACCCTGCATAATCTGGAACAAGATGCTCTTGACACTTGCGTTGTCGAGATATTTGTGGTCTCTGGCCTTCATCAGCTGGTACAGATTGCCCTCCATGTACTCCATGGCAATGTGTAGCTTTTTCGTAAAGGGATCTAGGAAGATGTCGAGAGCGGGAACGAGATGGGGGTGAGGAGGAAGGGTTCGGAGAAAGACGACTTCTCGAAGCTCAAGGCATGGCGACAGAGACTCAAACGTCTTCTTCATGGACTTGATTGCAACCTGCAGTGAACGTGTTAGTCAATAACTCGGGACGGCCACGCATAAACTCTCGATGTCTTACAAGAGTGCCTCGGCGGGCAACAGCTGCACCCGCCGTTCGGGTTCGAGCCAGGACGACGCTGCCGAAACTTCCATCGCCAATCTCCTTGATGACCTCGAAGCGGTCTTCGAGCGCCATGGTGCCGTGAGGCTGTTGCCGCAGCGTCATTTCCACGGTGGCCATGTTGCTGTGTGGTTGAATCTGACTAAGACAGGCTCGTCTCTGAGAAGTTGCAGAGCAGCTTCAAGCAAGACGCCGTGAGAGATGGGAGAGGGGCGGTCTAGAATAAAAGGGAATAGATTCGACCGATGACTAGACAACACCTAATGGCCCGCAAGAGATGAGCTCTATCGTAGAGCTGCAGATCGTTTATCGTAGCATTCAGGGAAAGCAAACGGGCAAGAGGCAGACGGGAAACTCAGATAGCTAGCTTGGTCGCAGGAGAAGAGGGTAAAAGGGTGATTGTGAACGACGCTGTCGAACAGAGCGGTCGGGTTGATGAGGTGAGGGTTGTCGGGTCGCTTACACAGACAAACAAGAGAGGTGAGAAAGAATCGAGATTGTGAAAATTCCAAAAAAGACGAGTGAGAAAAGAGACCGAAAGGAGGTCGAGTGTAAGGAGTGACTGAGGTGAGGATTGATTTCAAAGTGGATAAGGCTTGGAGGTTATGGAAAAGGGGAGCTCAAATGTCAACGGCCCAGCCCAGGGGTGGTTGGCGGTACTTTGCGGCACCACCACAGGCCCCTACAATAGAGGCTAGACCCAGCTGATCGCGGACCGCTAATTAGTGGTAGGCAGTTGGGCCTGCTTGGAGCCCACTGTACTTTTTCTGGGTGCTTTTAAGCTTGGCGGAGCGAGCAGGGGCGGGCAAGATGAGCAGCAGTAGTGCTTGTACTGTAGCAGTACAAGCACTTGTCGAGATGAAGCGATGAGATGAGATGACAGGAAACTGAGATGTGTTGGGGCCGGCCGCGGATTGCAGGGGCTCGTGATTCCGGGCAGAGCGAGCGAGAGGTGAGCAGCAAGTGAGTGCCGAGCAAAGAGCAGCAAAAGCGAGAGTGAGAGCGACAGAATTCAATGTAGGGGAGAGGGAGGGTCCTCTTTCGCGGGGGTGATGGCCTTTGGGCCGGTCGATATGTCAAGTTTGCGATGTGTGTGGCCAGCAGCGCAGAGCCAGCGACCAGCGCTCTCCAGGCTTCAGAAAACAGCCAGTCGCAGCAAATCTGCGGGTACCGGCGAACGAGCGAGAGGCAGCGAGAGGCCTGCAGCGAGTGATATCTCGGCTTGGTCAGCCACCGCGCATTTCGATCCAGGACTGGCTGGTGGTGAGCCGGGGGTGGTTTTCGCTGTGGGAGCGTGTCGCAGAGGCGAGCCAAAGAATGAGCAGCGGCACAAACACGCCAACAGGGGGTCGGTCATTCACGGCCCGTGCTTTTGCGCCGTGGAAATGCTGGTGTTGCATGCCATTCAGTGTGATTCTGGTTCACGAGATTGTACTGGTACGGCCACGGAGTCGAGACAAGCGAATTGGAATACGAGTAAGCAGCGCAGAGGCGAGTTCGCCAGGTATCTGTACCGACCGATAAGCTGAAGAGCAGCGGCACGACGACGATGCTGCAAAAAGGAAAAAAACGAGTGGTCCAGAAGCCTTCTCTGCCCCCAGCTCGATTTCCTACTGCGCTGTATGGGGTGACCAAGGACTGCTGTGCTGGGTGTATGTAGTGGTTAGCGAGCGAGTTGGTCATGCCATGGGGGCTTCGACAAGGTCAGGGAAAAAATGAGAGAGACCGGGCAGGGGTTTGGCTCCGCCGTCGCCGCCGTTCGCATGAATGGGTTGAGATTTTGGAGAGGAGGAGGAAAAAAAGTGCGTCGTGATTGATCGGTTTGGGGGGGATCCCGCGACGGTACATGCAGGCGTTTGCTGGTCGCAGTACCTGGCGATTCCCTCGGGCGCGCCACGCTGAGCTGTGCGCAAACAGCAGATACATGCAGCTGCCAGCTCCCACAAGTCACGGCTAGATTGACCGCACTTTTGGCTGGGCTGCAGTAGCTTCAGGTAGCAACAGGCCATTGACTGTGCTGTGTTGTACTCCCAACCTCTGAGCTCTGGCCTGGAGGCACATGTACCCTTTCCGAGCTGCTGGTGCTGAGCTACCGCCCGCCACTCCGCCCTCCGCAGCCACGTTCAGGTAGCTTCATATCTGGGCGTAGTATCTGTACCCGTGGCTGGTACCCGCTGCTGTAGCTGTACCCGGCCTAGCGCCGGCCATGCACTAAGCCGCTCTCGACTGGGCTGGAATAGGGACCTCCGTCTCTTAATTTATCAAGTGGGCCGTGGAATCTGCCATAGAACTTCTTTTTGTCGCGCTCAAATTGGCCAATTTGCGTAGCGGGCAAGGGATCCCAGGTGGAAGGGGAAGTGCTGTGGTGATGGAGCTGGAGGGCAATTATCGGAAATACACATGGGCCGTTGCAATGAGCGCAGCACGCAGCGTGCATCAAAATGCCCATCGATCGCGGCTCGAATACCTGGTGCCAACACGGCTTAATCGGGCATAAACGCCCCCAATGGACGAGAAAACTCTTCATCCACTGTGTACATTGTCATCCAGGTACTCTTCACCGCAAGAATGCAAAATGTCACTGCTATTGCATACTACTGCTCCTCCAGTACTAGCACAGCACTACCAGGCGGTAGTATCGTGAGCGAGCATCGGAGAAAACAGACAGATGCAGCGTGTAGACTACCCAACTTGTACATGCAACAGGTGCTATCAGACTCGAGGGCCGAGCCACAGTCGCGCTGCCAGCACAGCAGCACCAGCTGGCCGCCCACCCAAATGTCCCGGGGCACTTTGCGGCGCTCCTATTCGAGGATAATGCGTCCGCTCCCAGCCTTTTACTGGATCTATAATGGGCCAGTCAGAAAGTGCCGGGGCCCGCGGCGTGTTGATACTGGAGCGTGTCGGCTGGAATACGGAGTACTGATACACGGCGGAATGAGGAGGGTACTTTAGCCGCTGACACAAAACGTGCCGCGGAATGAGGTATAATAGCCTATTCTGTGCGTACGGGGTACTCTGGCCAGCAGCAATCTCTCTTCATCTCGGCTGCTTCACAATTTGCTCTTCTCTCTCTTCTTATTCGGGTTCTTGGTTTGTTTTCATCGTGCTCCAGCTGCTGCATAAGCGAAGGCGCTCACACGCGACGTCGGCTGGAACGCCAAAAGGGTCCCTCCCCACTGCGGCTAGGCTGCTCTGAGCAGCGAATATAAGATTTCTAGCTTGCTTGGGATTAGGACGCATGGATTGGGGGGCATCTGCCATTTGATGTTTCAATCAGTTCCGGCCACAGAAGGTACCCCGAGGCTACCGAGTGCGCTGTAAATTTGAATTTTGATCGTTACTGTAAGTGCTAGAGGAGCGAGATTGGTGATTTCGATCTGCCCCGCGTGTACTATTATTCACTCTGTCTATTCTTGGGTCATAGGCGTATACCATGGAGTTCTAATATCATTGCTATATTAGCTCTGAAATAGCTCGTTCTACCTCATCTACAGAGCAGCATGCAAACGGCAGTGGCGGCGGCCTTTATCATTGGATGCTTTTGAAGCTTCAATCTTGATTGGGCTCCCTCGGATACCAGCACGACCTGACACCCGTTGGATTCTATCAGGGCCTACAGCCAGGCCTAGTCTGTTTACGAGCCCCAGGTGCGGCAGGGATGTGCAGGAACAGCTGTTCAGGCTTCCAACCATCCGGATCGCAACGGCTCGCTGCCGTGGCGCGGCACTTTGACAGCCATCGCTCTACTCTAGGCAGCGTCGATTGTTTTCGTCTTTTTTCTTCTTCTTCTTCTTTATCTTTTCGTATCTCGATGTCTCTGTGTACTTGTAGAGATACATTGCCAGCATGAAACGCCACTCACATATTAGGCACGGATACAGTATGAGCGCTTTTCTCGTCTTCGTTTGCATGAAATATGCTAGGCAGTAAGCCTTCGAGCATAGCTTAACAAGTGCTGCCACGAGTCACATTACGCGGCAGATCCAGCCTGATATCTTGACAAGCTTTTGCCTCCGAAACGAATATCACTGCCTCTAGCCGCACGTCTGCCAGAACTAGGTGAAACTATCTTGGGAGAAGGCAAGGGACGTTCTTAGAACCGGGCCATGCTCTGTAGCCTCAGTCAATGGTACAATAAAATGCAAGGAGGCTCGCCCCCGAGACCAATACAGTAGAGCCGACAGAGGTGGCGGCGGCTATCAGAAACAAACAGGCGACTCATGCGACATCAAGTGTTGTGGCGTCACCCGTCCCAGCCTGTTGGCCGCTGCGCCGAGACGACATACTGCATGCACGGTACCTGTCAAGCTTGTACCTACATGAGTGTCTCAAGCATGTGAAGGTGGTTGAGAGAGTGATGCGACGCTACGGTATCAGACGCGGTCGTTTTACGGCCTGTTACAAAAGATTTTTTTGCGGGCTCACGTTGCCTTCTTCATCACTTCTTCCCGATGAGCTCCACCCACATGGACTGAATTCCAGTCGCATAGCCTTCGGCCAGGGCCGGACTGCCTATTCGAACTGATGTGGTTTGCCATGAGCTCGTAATGGAGTGCCGTAAACTTTGGGACTTGCACGCAAAGGGAGCTGTCACCAGGAGGTAATACTTACTAATATTTCGTAGGTAGGAGGGATAAGCAACATGACATATGACCGATCTAAACAGCTTTCAATACTTGTAGCACTCGAAATCGTTGACGCCAGAATATTGGCTTGACACCAAAGTATTGGTAGCTGAAAACTCCAGCCCTGGCAGCGTATGCAAGGGGGAGAGAAACCAAACCAGTCCAGGCCACACCCATGCCTGTGATACCGTCCAAGCGGAACTGCTAGCAGTGCATCCGGGCTACGGGCAGGCAGGCGGCTGCTGCAACTCCAGCAAACATCTGTCTCAGTTGACCGCCGTCCACTATCTCATCCCCTGGCAGCTGAATCTTTTCTTTTTGTTTTCCCCGCAGCGAGCAAGAACGAAAGCAATGACCAAAGAGCCCCTCGTGTTTCTGCCGGCACTTACGAAAATGCAAGAAAGAAAGGGAGGATATGTGGCTGTATGAAAACTGCCAGTGCGAGAGAGACCCGGGGAACAATCCCGCTGCATGTCTCAGCTGCATGTCAGGCTTGGTGAGGATCCAGGCTGACAAGGCATGAATATCACAGCGGCACGATAAAGGGCTATAAAGTACAGGTACTTGGCAACGGCATTCAAGCTCGCACGTACTGGATGCTGCTTTACTTTTCCAGAGGAAAACGCCAGTGCGTCTAATAGTGTTGATCTATGGCAGCAAGGGATATAGGATGGGCAAGGTCTTACACTGCCGTCTTTTGCGTACCTGAATGGTGGCGACCTTCACAGAGATGGTGGAGTGGAGCTGAATGGCTTGGGAGCAGCCTCGCCGGCCAGATGAGAGACAGGAGCATCTTTTCTTGGTACCACTGCCGGCAAGGCTAAATTTAACCCTCCCTTCCGTCGTTGGATCGAGACTCTCGTTGATGGTACATGATCATCTGGAGTAGCCGTTAGCAGCAAGACCTAGAATGACCAGTATATCCATCATGCAACTGGTAGCACAAGCGCGCGTAACAGCATCTTGACTTCCAAACCCATCCAAGAGCAGCACCGTCACGCAAATCGCTGGACAGCCGTCGGGCGCCGCTCTGCGTTTGACTCTGCCATGCTGCCTGTCAATTCGCCGTTTTGCCTCCAGCCAGTCGCGGCCTGTCCCAGGTCAGCGTGGCGATATTGAACCTGGCCTGGTCTCTCCCAAAGTCATGGCAATGGGGGCGACGGGAATCCGGAACGGCCAGCCGACCTGGAACACGGGATTTGCTCCCCTAGCACTCATTCTAGCCAGCTTCCAATTGATGGCAGCTCAGCCCCTATCCGATTCAATTCTAGGCTCCGTCGCAGATCTGGTGCCTTGTGGCATGAGCATTGGACGGCGCGAAGAAGGAATGGGCAATTGGTAGGCCCATCCGTTTCTTCATGTTTCAAGGTGTGTCGTCTTCGCCCAGCGGGAAGGATTGGCTTGTCACACAATGGCCATAAAAAAACAGAACACGGTCTGGCCGCTCGCATGGGTGCTTCTTGGAATGGCCGAGTGCCTATCCAGCAAAAGGCCCATCCTTAGCGAGCAAAAGGCCCTGTATATACGAGTGTTATCGCACGATGCACGTGTGAATCAATCTCGGTATCGGGGATATAACCACGTTCGCCTGCCCGCAAACTTGTTCACGAGACCAGTCAACGAGTTTTAGCTGAACCTTGTCTGAGCAGCGGCATGTCCAGCCCTGGCTCTTTTGCGGATATATCTGTGCGACATATGTACATGCACCCCGGGCGAAACAAGCCCTTGGCGCTTTGTAAAATTGGTTGAACCACTCGTTGCAGCGGTACTGGAGACGCGCCTTGGGCATTGAAGCTTGAGCATAATGGTGAAAAGCCATGCATGAATAAATCGCGTAGGCGCGGAGACTCCGTCTGATGCGAGTTGAGATCAGCGTCAGTGTCCGGAATGGACTGTGCCGATCGCCGAGGACTTTCATCTGCAGGGTAAAACGTGAATACTCGTAGAGAATCTTGAGGCTGCGCACTGAGACTTTCTGAGCTGCCGTGCAGCTGTATCTTTTATCTAAGAGGCAGTCTAAAGGTTAATTTGCTTATGTCTCAGTTTTTTCTCATCTTGCCTATAGAGGGCAATTACGTGCTATTTTTTACTTGTAAATGGTAGTGCCTGGTTTGTTGATAGAAGCTTCGCAATAGCACATCAGCACCATCTATATGCTGGGAAGACCTGATAAAACAAAAAGTCTCAGAGCCAACCTAAAAGACTTCTACCTGAAGTAAAGGACTACATGTAGCAAAATAGAATTTTCAATGCTCCAATCACTGAAATCTAAATACCTACGTGTGCTTGGTAAATCATGAGTGTAATGGTAAACGAAGCCAAACATCAAGACCTAGAACATTTTTTGGGAGTCTGTTGTACGCGCCCATTGAACGATTAAAATTGGGAATAGTAATCCAGCAGCCAATTCCGTTATCCCACACTCTAGCTGTAGCTCAATAAGGCAAAGATTCCATGGCGTATTAAAAATCGCAATTGCTAGATATATTCCAGAGTTGGAAAAAGGAGCAGTATCAACAGTAGGAGCAGTATCTAGCAATAGTATACCTATTCTATGGTAGTAGAAAATGTAGCACCAGCAGCAGCACCAGCAGCAGTCTGGATAAGAAAATTAGAGTGCTGGAGGACTCTTCTCTTAGCATTTAAATTCGAATTAGTCGTGCTGTGTCTGCATATGTCAGTGAAACGTTGCTCCGATTCTTTCTCGCAGCGAGGGAGACGCCGGTGAGTCTCTATATTGCCACACATTTGTGGTACGTAGTACAGATTTAATGTCAAATTTAACAATATACCGGTACAATTGTGTATGTGTAGTTCGCAAATATACTCAAATGTTTCCTCCTACTTCCGATAATAATGATACGCTCTTCCACGCCCATCCCCTGCCTCGCATGCATATATTAGCATAGCCTCTAGCTCTTCACTGGCGCCAATTCCCTTCTGTCTATTGTTAATCTGGCGTTCTACAATAAAGATAATATGGGAAATAGTACCATACTTGGTCAGCTGCAGCTTTGCAAGATGGATGCCTGAATTTGCCGGCTCTGCTCTTGCCAGACGTTGGCACCTGCCGCGAGCCAGAACAGGTGGCTGCAGATGTTATCTTTCCCTATTTAATTCCCTCTTCTTCCTCTTCCTCTTCCTCTTCCTCTTTCTCTTCCTACATTCTTCACTCTCATCATCCGCCATCCACCGACGCCATGGCGAGCATCCCAGTCAAGTATCGATGCAAAGTTGGCGGGGAGTGGAAACCCCTTGACGCATTTTCCAAGAACCAACAGCGATTCATTCAGTTCCAGATAGACCGTCGCCAGCGTATCGACGCCGCCAACTCTGGAATGACTTGCAAGGAACACACCTCTAACCAGCGTACGGAGATGACCTGCGAGTTATGCGGCCTGACCAAGCTGTTGAACGAGTTCAGTGGCAATAGCAAGAAGCATGGGGACACTGTACGTCTTCTTTATTCCCATCTGCTTCCAAACCACCTTACTGATCGTTACAAAGCACTGTAAAAGATGCACTGCCTGGATGGAGACCCAGGAGCCAGATGTTGTGCCTGCGCCTCTCGAAACCGGCCACATTTCTGTGGAGGAGGAGCGTGGTGAGATGTGGCCAGCCACCTTTGTCGACGATACCGACTTCTTTTCCAACGATCTTGTGCCCCAGGTACGTGTATTCACAGCTTCAATATCACGTCACATATATTGACTGCGAAATAGGCGCCAATCACTGGTCTGTCGTCCCTTGGTTTGGAAGATATTGATCCTTCTCGACTCGACATGTCTGTTCTCAGTGGTCGTTTGGCCTCATCCACTTCTTCATCGGTTACCAGAGCAAGTGGCACACTGCCACCGCATCTTCGTAGCCTTATCGCGCAGCAGCAAACGGCTTCTCATGGCAATGACGCTTCCGAATACGCGCCCAGTGAGATTGATTCCAATCCGAGCAGCATGTCGACGGCCACGACGGCCAGAGAGATGCGGGAGTCCAACAAACCACGCCGAGTATCTTTCAACGCATGGGATCCGACGGGAATACAGCACCGAAATGTCAAGTCATTCACAGAAAGCTCATTTGCAGGCAGCTCGATCAAAGCTCCCAGCGATGCGGGAGAAGGACAAAGCCCGAGTGTTGGAGTCCCCGGTAGAAATAACTGGCCTAAGGATGTAAGTACTTTCGCCTTCATTTTATATGTCAACACTAACATATTCTAGATCCGAATGACCCAATCGGAGTTACGCCAGTTCGGAACGAATCACCACCTCGCAGCACGGGAGATTGCGCCGGCGGTCAAGCATCGCCCCCAGAAGCACAATTTTGAGGCTTTCTGCGAGCCAGATGACGACGAAGAAGCCTACTAGATATGTTAGATATGCTAGATATACTAGAGATCACCCAGATTGGAAGGATACAGGGGATTGAGATATACGGATATGAGACGATGGTATTAGTCATTTGCCTTATAGTTGATAGTACCTGACTAGGCAATTTACAGATGCGAAACGATGACTTTGACTTTGATGTGAAATGTACAGCACTATGGGCCTGGTGCTGAGAAGTAGCAAAAGTAGCAAAAGTAGCAAAAATAATGGAAATAAACGTCGTAACATTGGTTTCTTTTAGATTGTCCTGTCCTACCCTATCCTTTCCAATCCCATCCCATCCTATTCAGTGTATATTCAAGTAGTAGTATTTCGTAACATTGTTTGCTTTCCCTCCTTTGCTTTGGAGAAAACATGGATGGTGTATTTGATTTCGATATAACTTTGACAGATGCCCTTTCGCAATGGCCAAGTAGATAGTTATACATGTGTGTGGGTGCTTTGTGTTGTTTGTAGGACTGCTCCTATTTGGATGAGATGAAATGGCGTATGCTCGGTCTACAATGCCTGTGAAAATGCAATGCAGGCAGACTATGAGAGTAGAAGACTTTCTACTTCCTGCGATATTGAAGCGTTTCGCATTGTGTGCGCGTTAGTATTCGTGTGTGTACATGTGTGTATGGCTGTGTTTGTATGTGTGAGAGAACGGGATATAATGATGCCTGGTATCATCATCCCTTGTATTTTCAACCTTTAATCCAACTCTTACAACTGCTTATCGTCCTTGTTGAGAAAGCTGCTTGGAGGCGCATTTACCACCGCCTCGGCGTCCCCCACCTGCCGACGCTCAGTGACTTCGCGAGAGCTGCTCTTGAGCCTGCTGCGAATGCTGAGCGCCGAGGAGGTTCTAGCGTGGGCGGTGCTTAATTGCTATTGGAGAGGTTCTGACGATGAGGAGAGGCGATTCAGGTGGAGGTAGACGTCGGTGCCGTAGCTAAGAAACAGGGGTCAGTATGCGCATTTCTTGCTCAAAACTAGCGGTGAGAAAGACCTGCATGATATGCAGGTCATAGGACTAGCGGAACTTACCCTTCCATGCTGATGAGTTTTAAATCGCCGCCAAAGTACCGGGCATACAGCCGTGAGATGGGTAAACCGTATCCGAAGCCTGCCATGGGTGCCTTGAAGTCGCTCTTGTCGAAGTCAGGGTCGAGATTGGGTGTGCGGTCGACGGTGGTGTACATGTAGGTCCATACCAGGGGAATGGCGCTTCTTGCGATGCCGCCGCCCTCATCAGAGATCTTGATGGTAATGTCTTCTTTTCCTTCGGCGACAATGACCTTGGTGACGGGGAACTCTTGCTTGTCCATGCCGTGGGTCTCGACGACGGCACGCAGGGAGTTTTTGAGGGTCTCGAAGAGCATGTGTGACAGATGGCCGGGAACGTACATGAAGTCCAGGTTGGGATTGCAGACCAGCTGAATGCGCGGGGCTTCGAACAGGCCGTAGTGGTCCTCGCAGACGAAGCGGGCATTCTCAATGGCCTCCTGCGCGAGCTCTTTGACATTTGTCTTGGTGCAGATGACGCCGACGTAGGTGGGGTCGCGGTGGTGGCTCTGGTCGGTCAGGGCAATGTGCTGGCCGATGAGCATGCGGATGCCGATCCGCGACATGTAGAAGCGGTCGAGGAAGGACTGGATGTTGGAGTCGATTTGCATGCGCTGGCGGCGGCGCTTGTACTCCAGGATGCCCTGGGCCATGGTGGTGACGACGCTGTCGTGCCGCCTCTTGATCTTGTGCAGGCACTGGGCAAACTTTTGGTTGTAGAGCTGCAGCTCGGGCGGCCAGTCGCCGTTGTCGTCGACGGTCGCAAAGTATCTCCGCGCGACGGATCGGGCCTTTCCATGGCCATTGCCATTGCCGTTGGAGTGACCGTTGCTGTTCAGGTGGAGGTTTCCCCAGCCCGAGGCCTCGCCCTCGTCAATGGATGGATTCGGCGTTGATTCGGACAGCTGTAAGAAGCCGCGCGAGCCATATTTGGCCGGCTTCATGAGTCGTTCCTTTGTGTCCTTGGCGAGTTTCGGTCGAGGCAGCTGGGTGATTTCCTACAATCGGACTGGGGTTAGCCTCGGCATAGCCAAAAGCAAGACATATGGGTTGCGCAGACGTACCTCGAAGGATTGGGCATACCAGTCCTTGACCTTTTGCACCGACGGCATGTCGTTGAGCCCGTCAGGCAGGGTTTCCAGCTCCTCGACGCGATGCGCCAGGCGGATGGGCAGCTCTTCGGCCAGAAACTGTGAGGCGCGGAAGAGGGTTCCTGCGGCGATGATGTCAGCACGGCTCAAGGTTCAAGCGGCGCATCGACTCAATCAAGGCAATGGATCGAGTCTCGCGAGGCAGCAAGAGGACAACGCACCTGTGGACGGCTTATCGCCAAACTGCACCATCTGGCGCAGACTCACGCCGGTTGCTGGGAACCGGGCATAGTGGCGGATGGTGTCCATCAGGCTCTCGGACGCCCGCCATGACATGATGGGCGCTGGCGGGGGAGCAGCGGGGCGCGCGTTCCCCCAGGTACAAGAGAGAGAATTGGCTGTTTCAGAGGACGAGAGAGACACGCCGTGGACAGGTAGTGTCGGGAGAAGCAATCAATGGAGCCGAGCGTGAAGAGGGAGTGTTGTTGTAGTAGCAAAAGAAGAGGGCTCTAAGGGCGAGACAAGAAGAGGGGCAGCGTCCAAGGCAGGATTGCAAGGCCGGGCGAGGTGAAGCTGCTGCTGCGGTGGCACTGATGAGGGAAGCGTAAGACGCGGCGCATAAGAAAATGGACAATCTCAGCAAACACGCAGATGGCAGCGAGTCTGTGCCTCTGACTTGAAAGCCTCGTCTGACTCTTAAGTTGTGGCGACGAGCGATTGCGGCCCCGCGGAAGCTACTAAGGTTAAAGCAGTAGCTGGGCGGTAGCCGAGGATGTGCGGGACAAGGCCGGGGGATTGTTCCTTTGGCAGCTGGCCGCTTTGGGCGGGGAGATGCTGCGGACTCGATATATATATATCAATGATGTTTGTAGTACATATAGAAGATGTGACTGCAAAAAAGAAAAAAAGGGAGAGGTAAATGTGCAAAAACAATTACAAGACAAGCAGAGCAAGAGAAGACGAGGATGAAAAGGGAAAAGAGAGCGTTCAAGACTGACGAGGCTACAGGCGCTGCCACGAGTGACGTCGAGGTTGGCGGTCGTCGGTCATGCGAGCCGTTTCGTGCCCCCATCCGTCCCCCATTCGCTCAGGCCTACCAGGCACTGGAAGCTGGCGCTAGCGGTGCGCCGTGGCGGTCCCAGCGGCTAATGCAGGTGGAGCCCCGGCCGGCACAGTGGCCCAAGAGCCCCCAAGGACCGTGCTGCAATGTTCATTGTTGTCTGCGAGCTGTCCACGATCACTTGATCCCGTCAGGCTATGCCGCTCTTCTTGACCGCCAACTCAAGCTGAATCGTATCGCCATCGCATCTCGGCTCGTGTGATCCAGATCCCCTTCTCGGCCCCTTTTCGACTTGCTGCTCTGGTCCTAGCATGTTCTGATGGTGCTTGTATGGATGGATCAGCTCTGATGCTAGAAAGACAATGGACCCTTGTGAATGTCTCTTGCTTGCGTGCATCTTCTCTGCATAGCCCTGCACCACGCTTGCTCTTTCATTCGCCCATGTAATATCTGCCTGCCGCTTCATCTATCCGTCGGTCTGAAGGAATCTGCACATTCTTCTAGACAACAAACACCAAAACAATGGAAGCACAGTGCGGCCACAGCTACTAAACAAGGTAGCACCGCGGACAAACGGGAGTATTTGACAGGACGTGCACCATCTCACCATGCTCCGCTGCAATCTACTGGTGCTACTCAACCTGAGATCAAAAATAATCTGACTTGCCCCCTTTTACTCGTTTCCTGGTTGTTGGGAATCCCAACCATTGGCCGCAGCCAGCTATAATAATAGAAAAGAGCAAATAAGAGGGCCAAAAACGCATGACGTGAGAGATAAAAAACTTACCACGAATCTGGTCAGCCCACCACATGCAGTCCTCTGGCGTCAAATCTAGCTATCTGGGTGGCCTTACCTCAGCTTCCGCCACCGCCAGGGGGCAACTTTTAAGCATTGTCCTCGGAGATTTTTAAGTAGCAGTAATACGACCCAACACTCTGATTGCTGGTTGTAGGTAGGTCAAGCGATTTGTTATCTGTCGTACATGAATCTAGAATATCGGTAGAGACTCGGCAGTCGGTTTTCCAGGGCTTCTCGGCAGACATATGACTGTCACATGGAAAGTGGCATGAAAGAGAAAGCAGAATCTGCTTTAGATAGCCAGGATTGCAGAGTTTGTGCTGTGTCTCCCGTTTTATACTCGCATCTTCATTGGGTCAATTTCCCCGGGGAGCTAAAATAAGGGAGAGTACCTAGCACCCCGATTTCACCAACACACCAGCTGTTGCGCAACAAGGCACCCAGTCCACATGTCAAAATTCATATACACAATTACAAGTAGCAGCAATTAGCAGCAGAGAGCCGTGCTGTGCTATTTGAGAACAAAAATTCAACGCAAATACCGGTAGATTTTGCATTTTCTAGGCAGAAAGCGGTGCCAGTCTGAGCGCAGGCGGATCTTCATGTATTCTTCAGATGGCACGTTGGTGAACTCCTTGTCCTGAAATAGTGCTGTAAAACGGCCTGGTCAGTGCGGCAATTTGCGATGTCTCATCCGGGATGTTGATGTGAATCCTGATTATGGTGGGATGTTTGAGCGTGTTGAGTTTAAGAATTTCTCCGGCGCTCATCAGGTGTCGTTCTTGGTACGGCGGAGTTTTCAAGCCATGTCTGCCGCTGCTGTGCGTGCCTCGTCGCCCTTTGGGTCCAGGCGATATGTTGTCACTGTTGAAGTGTCCAAGTAATTGTCTGCGGTAGATCTTGATAGGCTTATTCTTGACATCAGTCACAAAATCTCCATGCCCTCTTCTTACTTCAATCCCAGGCTTTGTGGCCGCGCTTCTCCCCAGCACACGATTAGCCATCTCCTACGCCTTCTCTCAATGTGACTCGGAAAATATCATTTTCTCGCTGCTTTTCATTGCAAATTTTTGGAAATTTATGACTCATTGTCCCCTGACATGAAAAACACAGGGCCCTTTGTTCACTGGCCACGTTGGTAGGCAAAACCCAACTTCAAACCAATTGACCGATTAGATTCGGTGGTTTGTAAAGTAGGTGAGCTAGAGTAAGCTTGAAAATTGACAAAAGAAGCCAAAACGAATTTGCGAATGATGAAGTTGGTTGCGAAGGAACTGTTTACTAGCTGCGGTAGGCGTTGGATGCGATTTATAAAGAAGATTGCGAAGCAACTTGCACGATGAATGGTGTCGATTTGTTTGAGCCATGTATTTTTATAATTTGTTCAACTCACAAGGGCATTGACTGCAGCACGATGGGGCCTCGAAGACGCAACGGCGTCACAATACTCGCCTCTGCTTTCGCTGGTGCAAGAAACAGTGAAGCTAAATGGCCTATGAGAATAGAAGCCAGATGGCATTTCGGCAAAATACTTATTCCTGGTTGGCTTCGAGACTCCGACCCTTCTCCGACCCATACACATGTGTGCGAGGCTCGCTGATCTCGTCAACTGTCGTGATGCTGTTTGAATCGATATTGCCCTCACTTGGCACCATCTCTATAGCATCATCGCCATCGTTAGAGGCTGCTGCTCGGCTCTTGATGAATCTGTGGTACGTCCACGTGGGCATCATTTTCGCCGATATTATCGACTGTCGTGATCATGCTTCTTTGACCCATATCGCTCTCGCTGGGTGCGTACTCTGAAGCGTCACGCCATCATGAGAGCAAAGGGGGTATTCAATAGTCGAGGCTCCATAGCTGGGAACTCTCTCACAAGAGTTAACGGCGCTATTTTGCTGAAGAGGGCAAAATAGCTTGCGATGGTCCGTGAGAGAGAGAGGAAAGAGAAATTGGGGAGACGAGAGGGCCAGAGGAAGATTAAATAGCTAGTGGAAGTTGCTTTGGCAGCATACAAAAGGTAAACAAAGGGCCGCGTAATATTTGATGGCGGAGGCGGTAATTACCTTTATTGGTATGCAGTTACTCTCTTCTTACTTTATCTCACTACTGCTTCTGCCACTGATATTGTCTCTAATAGCTATACTATACGTGCCTATCGCACACCATGCCTCGTGTCACTATGTTTGCATTTGTGTAATAACGTTTATGCCACGCCACGTAACCAGTTTTTTTTTTCCAGAATTTTCACCAAAGGCTCACAAGCGTGTTTTAATTTCTTAACAGATGGCACGATCAACTATATGCAATCGACCAAGTGCAAATGCCTATGCGAGGCGATGAAGGGACATCAGTCTTCAAAACTCTAGATTGAAATCCTGCAGCGAAAATATATCCTCATGGTTAAGTGGTAGACGGAAAACACCTGTTTTTGTATGCTGAAGGGAATTCACGGCTACAAAACATGAGATCAATGTCCAAACAAGAGAACATTGTATCTGCAACTCTCTCCTACATATAAGGTGAGTCTAAAGGCTTATTCGCGATCCAGATCCTTGACTGCGTTCTTTGTTGAATGTATGAAAGCCAGTCTTCTGTCAAATCTTTCTTCAGACTGCTACCTGTCAGGCACTCCGTAAAGCTTCGTGCTTTTTGAGCCCATAGATATGTATCAGCACAAACTCTATTACCGCGAGACAAACGGATCATTGAGCCAGTACTTACATCCAGACTGGGTGCCTGCTATACGCAACGCCACCTTGATATCAAAGGCCGGCATTGAAGAATATTGCAAGGCCTACCTTGAGCGCCAAGCTTCTTGTGCCGACTATCATAATTGTCACTCTTTTTCCATTATCAGCGCCGTCGTTTTTCAACTTATATCCCTGCTCTAGGTTATCGGACTCGGCCTCAACTGCTGCTACATTTCCTTCAGCCCCTGATACCCATGTAAAAGGTGTATGTTGTAGTCCACAAAGAACTTTCCACAGCAGCAGCCACCTGATTATTTACGTCGTGATGAGTCACTATCCGATTTTTTTTTTAATTTTTCCTCAGTAAAAGCAAATTGAAAACTAAGTAGCGCTCTGGTACTATTTTATAATAGTAAAATAAGTCGCTACTTCTACTTCTTCTTTCTCCATCTCCTCTCATCTCACCATCGTCTTCTTTCCCTGGCTGATAGAGCTTTGCCGTCCTCTTCTTTCTGATAAAGCCTCGCCATCTTGGTGGGCTTTTGATGTTAGCTTCAGGTAGAGAAGGTTGGTTACGCGGCCTGGCATAAAAGATGTCGCACAAAGGTGACTTAAGGCGTCAGTGTAAAAAATACTGGTATAAACACTGGTATTTGGTAGCAGTAGCATCAGTAGCATCAGTACATTGGCATCAGTAGAATTGTTATAGATTACTAGTATCCAAGATATCTAGACTTCATTTTGTGGAAGAGCTTTATTCCATTCTGTCCACACTTTTCCATGTCAAACTACACACATCTACGAACGTGTCTTGTAGTTACTGTCCACCGTTACGCGCATCGCGCTCCCTGTTGACGATCTCACCGCCCACACCAGTTCTATTGGATGCTGAATTTGCTCCGTCCATCTCAGCCTCTTCCCGAACCCGAAGTCTCGTAAAGCTCTGCCAATCTTTGCGCATGAGAATTGCGCTTCGGGTGAGCTGGGCGGGATACCCCATTCGCTGTGTGTGACTTGTCTCCGCAAGCCGCTGTGCTCATCGCGTGGGTTCATGTTGTAGATGACATAGATTCCGTCCATGCGGCCAAAATTGCCAAGCCGAGCCACAACAGAAAAGCCAGTCGGCTCCCAGCTTCCTCTGCAGTTGTCGCCCTCCTCCAATGTTCTCGGCATCTCAGCAAAGGTGTCGCATTCTAAACACTGCAGCTCGCCAAGCTCGTGGAAGACAAATCCTGGGGCATCTGCGTCATCTGACTCTGCTGACTGAGTTGACTGCTCTGATAGAT
Source organism: Trichoderma koningiopsis (assembly GCA_022985005.1). Classification (NCBI taxonomy): domain Eukaryota; kingdom Fungi; phylum Ascomycota; class Sordariomycetes; order Hypocreales; family Hypocreaceae; genus Trichoderma; species Trichoderma koningiopsis. The sequence goes on along the minus strand of JAJPEM010000006.1, from coordinate 870,529 downwards.
TGAGCGCGCGGCGGTTACGCGGCTGAGATGGCTCACGGGGCTGCACTGTAGTGTTCACGCCAAGAAATGCAGTGTCTAGAACTTCATAATCCGTCTTGGGCCACTCTGGTTTCTGCGGCGTCAAGTTGTGGATAGATGGAAGCAGGCGATAGAATGTCGTATCCTCATAGCCGAGGGGAATCCACGGCCGAAAAGCCCATGTGAGTCCGGGAAGTAGCTCTTTGCGTTCCGTCGAATTGAGGAAGTTGATTCTATCTGCCATCTGAATGAATCGAGCCGGCGTCAAGATGCCAGCAGGGTTGGCCAAATGCGGCTGGCTCTGTCTGAGGCAGTATTCGCTGTATGCGCGACGCTCCTCTGGACCTGGGAGTAGCTCGTGATAAGCTTTCGTGAACTCTTCGGGGTTGAGGCAGCGATGATATAGCTGATTAAAGATCTCGTCAAAACGAGCATTGGGGTTTGTAGGCTCCATGATAGGGCAAAAATGAGAGCCGAAGCCAGAAATGGGGAAAAGAATGGGAGATGAAGGAACGATGGAAAGACTGGGAGAGAAAAAAAGGAAGCAAACTGGAACGGGGCTGCTTTTAGTTAAGAAATGAGAAGAGGGTCGTAGCACATACATGTACGTACTACCTACTTAGGTATTAACAAACGCAGCAATTCACTTTAACTTTCCGAAGGTTTGCACATACAAGTGGAAAAAAGTGCCACGTGCTGATCAAAAGAAGCAGCGATTCACTTGAACGCAAAAACACGAGCTATTATTATTGGAAAGCAAATGGCAAATGCTCAATTTAAGGAAGCATTATTCAACACCTTAGTCTCATTATCCGGCACTGCAGCCAGCTGAACAAGGCAGTGTATCTATACAGAAGAGTACATATCCGCCATATTTAAGTCCTATATAGGCACATGTATACATGTATATAGAAAGGATACCAATAGTACCAGTACCAGTAGCAGTAGCAGCAGCAGCAGTAGCAGTAGCAGCAGTAACTAAAGCTAGATACTAGAAATGGGTTACTGGATATGTAAATTCTCCTTGACAAGTTTAATACTGCTATGGTGAATCATCGTAAACAAAGGAAGGGCCGCATAGTTCAAGTAAAAACCAGTGTTTGAGGCGAAGAGTGCTTCACAAAAGGGCCACATGATCATGTATATATCCGTGTTTAAGGCGAAGATAGCAGTAAAGGTTATAGAAAGACTACGTAATCCATGTATATACCCGTCTTTGCAGCAGAGATAGTGATTCACAGATGGGCCACATGATACATGTATACAAAACATGTACGTATTTGAGATAAAGGCAGTAATTCACGGCACCGACACGTCATTCATGTACATACCCGTATTTTGAAGGAAGGCGGTGATTCACCGCTTGAGTTTCAAATTTTCTTGATTGTTAGATACGTATTAGGCAGACAATGATATGTGAAAGGGGCTACGTGGTACATACGAGCGACTGCACGCGCTCGATGAATACATATAATTAGCATGGTACGTGTTTTATATTCACAACGTTCATATGATACCAGACTTCACAACCTACCTGCCTCCTTCATACAGACTCGTTTTGACCTTTTACGTCGCAATGGCCCCCCTAACGCTGGTGAGAGAGTTCCCAGCTATGGAACCTCAATTGGTATTTCGCCCCATGAGCTACGAAGAGTTTCACACTACATGGTCCGAGTCTGTCGACGTCATTCATCACGCAATCATCGGCTTGACCGAAGATATTGCCATGTTCCGGGCATTAGGTCTTCACAAAACGCGTACCGTAGACGGAGAGGAATTCCTCCAAAGTCTGCTCTATTACTCGCAGGTTCTTCTTTTGAGTTCTCTGGTCAAAATTAGGGGCAGACTTCCAGCTTCCGCTCCCACGTCTACCTCGCCAAGGAACGAGACTATTCGATCAATTGGGTCAAAGCTGACTGACACACGGGTGGCATTTAATAAGTTCGAAGCTCTCAGGGCAGAAGTATTGGCGGAAGCAAGCTGGAATTTGGTTTGGAAGGCTCCATCAGCCAGAGACAAGGTCCCAACGGCTAGTCCGTATCAACTACTTTACCAGTTGGTATGTATCAACAAGATGTCTGCCGCTCCGACTGATCACATAGCGCGTGTCCTCTGTAAGTTTTATTGCCTCTTACTATGTCTACTTCTACCCTTGCTACTGCTGCTATCACTGCTACTGCTACTATCACTGCTACTGCTGCTACTGCTGCTACTGCTGGATTCATTTGATGAGATTACACGCACCTACATACAATGTGCTAACCTCATTTAGCATCTCTCCAGAAACAAGAATACTTATCCCTGCCTAACCTGCCGCCGGGTATAGAGAGGATCACTCTTGACAACATGAAATGTGGAAGACCGACTATGCTCTTCGTGGCAGCAACTGCCAATCGGTCCCGTATCGTCTTCGGTGCAAACGAAACTTCATGGGGTACGCTGACGGCCGTGTCCGCCATTACTAGAATGGCACGAGATATACGTGTCCAGCAGTATGTACCACGGGCAATGAGAGCCTTCCAGGCACTCCGCCGAAAGGAGGAGGAAGCGTTGGCTGAGCTTCGGCGCGACTCAAGGACGCGTGATCTCAGTGAGAAAGAGCTCAAATGCAGGTCTCGTCTAGGAGCGATAGAGCGAATGAGGTCGGATGGAAGCTTTTTGGGTGGGGGAAACGAGCTAGGCATCGCCCTTCGACCACCGATGTGGTCGTTCAATCAGGGATGTTACCTATGCCAAGGCATGATGGGGTATCAGTCCCTAATCCCCCTGGTTACTGAAAAGCAGCGGAAGAATTATATTCTCTAATTTAAATAGGAATTGCGTGGAGAATATGTGCATTCGTGTGCTGAGGGAGAGGCGAGGCTGCAAAGCCTAGGATTGGAGTGAGGAAAGGGCACGAAGGTCGCGTGTGCATGTACATGTCTATTACTTTTCACTATTTGCTACACTTGCTACTATCTATTTGCTACTTTCACTACTGCTGCTACTTTTACTACTACTGCTACTACTGCTACTACTGCTACTGTTGCTACTGCTGCTACTGCTGCTACTGCTGCTACTGCTGCTACTGCTGCTACTGCTGCTACTGCTGCTACTGCTGCTACTGCTGCTACTGCTGCTAACGCTTGTGTTACGATGAATGCGTTGAAATGCCTCGCGTCGGGGAGGCCATAGAATGAGGCGAGATGGTAAATATGGCTGTGACCCAATGCGGATTAAGCCATCTTTATCAACAATTGGCTGGGAAATGTATCTCGGCGTAGTATCAATGAAACTTGCATCTGGTGTAATACATTCGTCTTCATCAATGGCGTTGATGAAATTGTTATAGTTGGAACCGCTGATAAATACGTCTGAGGAATTTGAAGCCATTGATTGCGAGTCGTCTGTCTTCATCATCACCACTGTATTCGTCGTCGAAAGAGACAGCGCCATTTGCACCAAATGATATATTATAGTTTACTTGTGGGAGATTGGATAGGCGCGCAGGCCGTTTTGGAGCATGTGGTGTCGCTTCTTCTTGTACAAGGCGTGGCTTCTTGGCTGTGCTGAGATCGAACTAAGCCACGCTTCAAAGCTCAAGGAGGATCTCGGCGATGAGAACTTCTGGCCTTTCATCCATCAATCGCGTACCCTTAATTCACTACTGGCGGTTCTTTGGAAGTCAGCTGGAACGGACACCAGGCCTCAAGATTGCTTACTCGGGCGATTGCCGACTTTGAAACTCTTCGCCCAAGGATGCTGCGATGCCCGTTTCATATTTGCATTTTCATTGCGTCAATCTCCTCAGCAGGCTAAGTAAGGAAGATGCCCAGCACTCCGATTTCATCAACGTACCAGCCGTAGCGCAACAAGGCAGCTAATCCACATGTCAAGGTTCATCAAGTACACAATTACAAATAGCAGCAGTAGCAGTAATAGCAGCAGTAGCAGGAGCGGCTGGAGAAGCTTTGCCGATTTGCTTTTCAATGCGATTCCTCTTTGGCGAATCTGACTTTGAGTGCTACCGTGAGAAGTATATCAGCAGCGTTCGCCGCACTTGCATCTCGCGCACCGCACGTACCCAGCGCCTGGCCCATGGTGTTATTCTTGGTCTTTGCGCTGACCGATAGAATAAAGGCAGAAGATATTTACACCTCTGGCCCAATGATTGCTGGGTAGCTCCCAATGATTCTCCAGCTCATACACATGGGCGCGAGGCTCGCTAATCTCGCCAACTGTCGTAATTCTGCTTGGATTGATATCCCTCTAGCTGAGTGCGTACTCTAAAGCGTCATCGCTATTATGAGTGGGCGTTGGTTGCGGTAGGATGAGCCACGAAGATGCGGCGGCATTATTTTCCTCGGCCCTGGAATCACAGCCGGTGCAGAAGTAGACGAAGCGGGCGCAAAAATCAGTGAAGCTAAACGGTGAAGCTAAACGGCCTGCAACTGAGAAAAGAAGTCGCATCGAAACGCTGCGGCATCCCTGCGTAAAGAGTTTTGAGGAGCAGCAGTCGTCCAAGCATGCGATTTGAAGGCATGGTGCGGGGATATTCCTCCAGCAAGGTCAAAAAACGTCCAACATATTGAGAGCCAACGTGTTCAGAGTCGCCACAGAAAAGAAGGAAGATGGGAAGGAGGCCTGACTGTCTGGACGCTGTAGAATGCCGTTAATACAACTATATATTGTTTAAAGCGCTGCGTACTTACATGTCCGTACAAGGTTCTTGAAAAACATGACAATATCCTCAGGTGGCCGGGACATGGCTTCATCCAAGGATACCGTCACAACAATCCATAGTGGTGCCGAAGATAATGCCAAGATATTACGATCAAGGATCGGAAGACCACTGACCAGGCTGTAAGAACAGCATCTTTGGTGTTGAAACGGTGGGTCAACAAAAAGTGTATCAGTGCGAAGACTGGCAGTGTTGGTGCATTGATGAAGTTGGGTCAAGAATGGACACCCATGGTAATAACCTGTTGAAAAAGATGCGAGAAAATAGAAAACAAAATAATTGTTTGTTGACGGAGCGATGAACTCTAATTAATCGTAGGTTCGTTGACAGCTGGGCAACTACACGCAAGCTTTGATTACGTAATACTGCTCCTTTCCTCTAATCCTGCCCCTTTGAGGATTCTCATCTCTCAACATCAATCTGGATGGCATCGAGCTGTGAAACGATCGACCAACGCATTTACGCTAGTCTCGCCTCTTGACGTTCCCCTAAGGCTGTGATTGTAGACCTCAAAAATTTCACATGTATCTATTCCAGCTTAAAGAAGCAACTGCTAGTAGATGACCGGCGAACCTCAAAGCTTTCGGACCAGAGCAGCTTTCCAATCCCATCTACTGCTGCTTCTATGCCTCCAACAGTTGATGGCCAGCTTGGCATCAACCTGACCTAGCTCGTCCAATGGCGGATTATCCATTACCCGAACGAGTCGCAGCCCCAAGGGGCATCTGCATTGGCGTCGACATCACCAGCATCCGCCTCTGCCGCAGCAAAACAGCGGTGTTGCGTTTTTGCCAAGCTGCTGTGCTTAGCAGCTAAAAAGAGCCCCCATTGATTGTATGCACTACCGCTACTCCTGCATCGTCATTCCCCACGGCTGGCTAGGGCAGGCAGCACTAACATTGCTGCTACGGTATTAGCCGTCTGCAAAAGCTTCGCTTCCATCTGTAAGTGCATAGGGGCTTGTGCCTCATGCGGCGGCCCCTTGCTGCAGAAATCTGTGAGCATCTTACTATTCGATGGAGGGGCACTCAGCATAAAGCAGGGTATCTACTGATGCGAATTCTGAGAATACGGTGTGCTGGTGTCGGATATAAGACGCTTGCAGGTTGAAGCGCCATGGCGGAGGCATACGAGTATCGTCACTTGTAACATGAAGTCGACGCATGTACAGTACTGGAAGCCGTTTCGATGTCGTAAATGCTGCACGTCAACGCCCATTTAATTGGAAAAACAGGGCACAACGCAAGCCCCACCGTAGCACTTGGGAGTTCCAGCTCCGTTTTCTTGTTGGAGATTGCTGATGAAAGGGCTGTGTGCTGTGCAGTAGAGTGCATGTGGCTTAGGTGAGGGCGTGTCGCCCCGTCCGGTTACAGATACGGTGCAGTATGATGTGATGCCAGCAAACGCGGCTGGGCCACTGCATGCTCTGTCTGCGACCTCACTATCAGCAGCTGCGTACAATTCGGAGCATCACGGCTGGATGTCTCTGGGCCGCAATTATACATGTGCTGTACGAAGAGGCTGGGACGCCTAGAGGGGATCCCGGCATTAACGAAATTGGGTGGTTGGCAAGGCGTGAATAGCTAGCAATGTATAGCGCGAACAGCATTAACGCGTGCATCTGCCTGAGCACTGATTTCTGCGCTCTCTATTTTTTCTTCTCCTTTCATCGATTTCTCATCGTCCTTTCATCGCGTCTTCTTTTACCTGAAAATGTCGAATCTTCTTCTCGACTCTTTTCTCTTGCCCCTCGACGCATCGGCTTTCACCTCATATCACGATATTTCGAACGAGCAACGCCACGCAGCTTGAATGCATACAGACATGCGCCTACAAACGCATCATACACATATGTGGCAGCGGCCACAGCCATCACATGGCTGCCCTCTCTGCATCGAGTTGCCCGTCCAACCGCATACGTTTTGATGGGACAGAGCCCGTCTGCCAATGACAGCCTCCTCGCCGCCTGGCTGACGCAGGATTTGACTCTCGTCGCTGGTGCCAGCTAATGCGCGATAGCAGGCGCCGGCCTCTCATCGTCGGACGTGTGGCGCGCTTCTCATGCACGCAGCGAGAGGGTGTGGCGGTGCGAACGGACTGCGAACCAGTCTGAGGGCGAGGACGGGCAGACAAGACGGTCAGTTAATCTAATTGATTTTGGTGGTGTCTGCCGCCGCTCTGCTTAGACATCGACATCCCTGCATCCGATTTTGCGTGATGACTTGTCAAATCCCTGCTTGTGAGCACGGAGCTCCGGGGCCCCATTGATCCGCCGCCAGGCCTGGCTGTTCCCGTGCGTGTACCTGAGCCAGACTCGTCCCCCAAAATCCTGCCAACCCGCCAAAAGGCCTGAATTAGGGAGAGGCGGCTAAGAGTGTCACTTTTAGTCACAGAACCTCCCCGAGGCCAATGGGCTTTTACTCTCAACTACCATCGCCATCCTCGACATTGCCCGCGACTTTCGAATTCCGACGACAAGCCTCCGCAGCTGCGCCCGTCTGGTCCCGGTGACGCGTGCTGAGGGGAGCCGACAATTGACCACAACAAGGAGACACAGGCGAGGGGCTTCGACACGCAATACGAGACTGGCTGGACGGCGACGCCCAACCACATCGCGGCAGCTCATTGAGCCTTGATTGTCGGGGCGCTGCTGCGACACCGCAGATTGCAGAGTTGGTGAATCAGCCTCTCCCTCTCGAGTCCTCGCCGCCCGCCAGCCATCGCAATGGGTCGACGGGATCACGACGATGAGCGGCCAAAGGTGCTTGAGTCGCTGAAGCGCCGCACCAGCTCGGGCACCAGCACTGGCAGCCGGACCAGCCCTAGCGCATTCCACCGCCGAGTCAGCAACCAGAGCCAGAGCACTCGCAGCACCAGCACCACCAGGCGAGACAGCCTCGCCGGATCTGAGACGCCGCCGCCGCTCATGCGGTCCAGTCCCAGCGTCGGCTCTTCCAGCTATGCATTTTCCGGGAGCAGCGTCATGAGCCCTCTGCGCAGGGAGCTGGACGCCTCTCATAGCCGCGATGGCGGCGACGTGCGGGCTGGCAAGCTGGAGCTGGCGAGACGCCTCAGCAAGCTGGCTTCGCGCCTGACGTACGGTGATAGCATGGAGGAGCTCATGGCCCTCGGCAGCCAGGTCAATCAGATTGAGCAGGCCCTTGGCGGCGGCATCAATACTGGCAGCGTCTATGGGAGCCCGCCGCTGTCGCGAAGATCGCGCCCGCTCAACATGGAGACGCCTGTCCGCAAGAACAGAGGCAGCGATCTGGGCGGCAGCGACATTTTCAGCTCACCGTCATCTCTGTACCGCAGTCGCTTTTCTGACCAAATGTCACCCACGCCCTCGTCATCCATGATGTATCATGATCGCCATGACGAGTTCGAGGAAGAGGAGGCCCCGCTACCGAAGGGCGGGATGAGCGCGGCGCAGTCCAACAAAATCATTGGCGAGTTGGTGAAACTGAATGAGGAGCTCGAAACTGTGGTGACCAATCTCACAGCCCGCCAAGAAGAGTCCGATGTGAGTATTTTCGTTCACCCTCTCATTTCACTTCACTCTATTTTATTTTATCTCATTTTCCTCGTCCGTCTCCGTCATCTCTCTCATTTCCGCCCACACATGTATATACATGTATGCTGACTGACCTGTCGCAGCACATTCATAGGTTGTTGGTTGAACGGGCTGAGCGTGCTGCCCAACGCATCATTTTCCTCCAGAACCGCATTACTTATTTGTAAGTCGCCCTTTTTATTCCCGCTTTCGCTTTTCCTTATGCATATCATTTTCTTTGCGATTCAATTTGTTTTAATTATGAGCTCACACATTTTATAGGGAAGAGGAACTCCAGGAAAACGATAATGAATTAACAAATCTCCGCGTCTGCCTCAAAGCTGTCGAGATTCAGTTACCAGAACATCCAGACAAGGAATTGCAGCGATCATTTTCCGTCTTCAAGGAAGGCTATAGAGCCTATAAGAGGAAGCGCGCCCTCCGTTCCAAGATGGTTAGCAACCTGGGCTACGATTCGTCAATTGCCTCCTCTTCATCAGCGAGATGACCACTGCCGATCAGTTCACCAGTATGGCTTTCGAAATAAATTTGTTGCCGCCACCACCAATTAGCGGCGCTCACGATACTCGAAGCCGTCAACCATTGAAGAATTGAGAAGCGATCTCGGCTGGGATTGACTTATTGTAATGACGCAAAGCAACGGCGTTTCTTTTGTTTGAATGGGGCGAAATGATAAAACGGGCGACGACGACTACGCTTTTCTTTTTCCTCGATATGATTCATGACACATCGATTATACCACACCTCCCCAGCCCCTGCTACGGCCTGTTTCCTTTTCGATGGACGCATCTTCGTCTCTATGACAATTTGAGTGCATCCCCTATCTCTTTTTTCATTTTGGGCTGGGGTAGGTTTTGGAACACGACAGACTGATTATATTCCCCCTTCTTTTTCTGCACATGCATCAAAACATTGGTTCCATGACCGAAGCAAAAGCAAAAACAAAAGAAAAAAAAAGCAAAGCAAGCGAGCATAAACAGATTGAATTACGACTTTTGTCCTTTGATCCATTTTTGTCCTTACCACTTTCCTTTTCTTTTACGAGCATGTTTTCCATTCTTCCCCCGAAAACATGCCAAAATCGACGGAGTCTACGTAATGGGCGAACAAAGGCCACTATGATGCGGCCGACCTATGTTGTCTTCCACACTCTTTTTCTTTTCTTATCACTGAAGTATAACACTTTGTGACACACTCTTTATCCCCTTCCTTATTTTGGGTCACCCTTTGAAGAGTGATTATTCTGTAAATCCTTTATTACCATTTTACAATCCTTTTCCGGCTGAGATGGGAAGAAGAAACATGGTCATCATGATCTGCATGAGAATGCGCATGATGTATGACTCTCCGCACCACTCAGCCCCAACGAAAAGTAAAACAAATCGGGCAGGCATAGTGATGGGCGCAAGGCTGTTTTATTCCCACGGATCGTTTTTTTCCTCATCTATATTCTTTTTACTTCTTTCTTTGTATTTAGTGTGTGCGTTGTCTTCTTATATCTGTTTTTGTTGTTTCACAGCTACAATTTGGGCATCGCATTAACAAAGAGTTTGTATCTTGCGAGCGGAATATGACGTTATTGCTTTGATTTCTTGTTATTATCTTTGTGGTGGCAGATTGATTGATATACACCCAAATCCTCTTACATATTTATACCTTATACGTATAAATGTTACTGGAAAATTTTCTCAAATTTAAATCATTGCTGAAAGGGAAAGTTTGTTGTGAGTAATGGAGATGGAGATTAATGAAGTGGCCTTGAGAGTCTTGGACATGTCAAGAACAGAACAGAATGTTACTGTGAGGAGACTTAGTGGTACATAAAAATATACAGGAAAAAAAACATATACTCAAAGCTTCGTAGACCTTGGACTTCATTGTTTCTTCATTTCAATTGTTTTTTATTTTCAGTATTAATAACTATCCTAAGTGTAAAACAAGCTATCGCTATTGATTATGCTATTCCAATCTTTTGGTCCATTGCAGCGCCCCAATATCCTTCGTTGCCTGTAACCCGATCCAATCTACTCCTTCAGGCAAAACAAACCTAAAATACATGTAATCCCATCCGGGATGTAAACAAATGAAAAAAAGTAGCGAAAGCTAAATTCACCTTTCAGCAACGCTGCCTCTCCTCTCCCTCTCTCTCCGTCGCTCATCGCTTCTTCCCGAACTATATCTCTGCTCTACAGACTCGCTGGGGCTAGTTCCCCTGTATCGTCTGCTTCTGTGGCTGCGCCGTCCAGTAGGCGATCTCTCGCGCGGGCGGGAAGATCGATCTGAAGTAGTGCGATGGCGGGACTCACGTTCTTTGGAGCGGGAAGAGCGGTGGTGATGCTTGGAGGAGGAGCTGGAGCTGGAAGATGGCTGCTGCTCGGAATGGGATTTGATCTCTGCGGGGATGGAAGAAGAGGTTGAGAAGGAAGATGAGGATGGCGATGAGGGAGATGCAGAGGATGGGTAGATTATGGAAGATGGACGCAGACGGGTCTGGTCAATGTAGCAGGCGTCTTTGTGGCGGCGCGTGTCTTCCATAAGGGCCTTGCTTGCAGCAGGAGGGAGTTTTTGCAGCGAGACCGGGATATTAGAGCTTAGAGAGTAAGCAAGCGGGTGAGCAGGCACCACTTCAGGAGGCGGAACGGGCACAGTAGTGATTCTATTCCACTCCGAAAAGGACGACTCCAACAAGGCAAAAGCCCTGGCGTGGCCCCTTTCCGGAAACAGCTGCCTCGGAAGCTGTCTTGGCAGAAGCCTCTCGCTAGAGCTGCTCCTCACGGGGCTCCTGCTGCTGTGTCTGTCGTCCTCGAGGAGGGGGACATCAGCGAGGACCATGTCGAGCCTCTTGGCCTCGCGGTCGGGAAAGGCGCGGATGAGCAGTGTCATCCAGTCCTCGAAGCCGGCGGGCGTGAGGGAAGGGATGACGGGCTTGCGGGTGATGGATTCTTGGACGAGGTGGTGTTCGCAGCGGAGGTCGGTGTAGAGGAAGGAGAGGCCGCGGATGGATTTGTGGTAGCGGGTATCGAAGACGCCTGTGATGATGAGTATGAGTATATATAAGTTGGTTGAGATATGGAAAAGGGGGGGAGGGAGGACGTACGTTGGAAGGGAAAGAATTCATTGTCGAGCTTGTAGCGGGTGTAGAATTTGAAGAGCTTGTCGGGAGTGATGACGAGGGAGTCTGTGGGGGAGTATTCCGCGATCTAGATGTTCTCGTGTTAGCTTACATGTCCAAGCAAATGATTGAATGAAAGCAGGAGGGCTTATATCTTACAATGTAGTTTGCCAAACCACGGAGAAGTCTGCCTAGTGCTGGAGTAGGCTCATCCCTGTCGTTAAACAGCGCTCCCCAAGCAGGAGCCTGTCTCTCCGTCACAACAGGAGCCTGTCTCTCAGACACAATAGGCGGCCTCAGCTGAGAAGGCTGTGGCTGAGTGTGGTACAACTCGGCTTGCTCGCGTTCAATCTCGGGCGTGGGCTCAGGCGGTAAGAAGTGAATAGTAGGAGGGGAGAAGTGAACGGTCGGACGAGGAGACGCGCGAGGGTCCTTTGGTGAATCCGACTCGGTGGGAGGAGGAGATGAAGCGGCCGTGGAGACGGAGGACTGGCTGCTGGGAGAGGACATGACCGAGTCTGCGGAGGAGGCTGATGAGAGGGAAGAGGAGCGGCTAGGCGGCTGGGGCTCGTCTTGAGCGGCGGCCTGGCAGTCGGCCTCTATCTCTGATTCCGAGTCGGAGTCGGAGTCGCAGTCTTCTACGGTGGGTTGGTAGCGCTTCATGTCTTTGAGGGAGGCATCATCATCGGAGTCGCTGGACTGGGATGATGGTGTGTGGCGGCCGTCTGAGACGCTGTGATCTGAGGCGGCGTCGCTGACTGCTTCGTGTGTTAGTTGGCATTCGTAAAAGAAGATGAGGATGAAACTCACGCTCTCCTTTGACTTTGGCTACGAGCTCATCTAGCCACCGTGCGTTCCATTCCTCCATGGCAAGGCCCCTGACGACATCTTCGACTTTCTTGTCCTTCATATCGGACTTGTCCTTGCCTTGCGAGGAAGAGGGCCGAGAAGAAGAAGGAGATGATGATGATGTGGGCTCCTCGTTCTTGGTCATAATGTTTGACAAAACAGACTTGATGATGTCTCTGTACGGGAAAGATGATCGTCTTGAGGGCTGTCTTCTCCGGCTGGACCTGACTGAAGCGTCGTCTGAGGAATACGCCTCTTTATCCTTTTCTTCCTCATCTCTCATCCGTCTCTGTCTTGAAACGGCGGTATGGCTCAATGGCCGGTCGTCCAGCTTCCCGTCACCGCCGCGCGGCGTTGGCGAGGTTGTGCTGCCATCTGCCGCCGACGGCAGAGGGCCGTGTAAGACCGTCGCCTCGGTAGCCATTTGTGATGTATGGGGAGCACGACAGGAAAAAATTTGTTGACACTTCCACGAATGGAGGATAAAAAAATGATGGGTTTCCCGCAGATGTCGGAGCCCAGGGGAGGAATGACAATTGTTTATCGGGAGTTGCTGGTTGGTGTTTTTGCTGTTTGATATGCTGCTTTGTCCTCTATGACAAGAGGTGGAGAGGGTGGCAATAGTTGTAGGTGGGAGGACACAACGTTAGAGGGTCCTAATAGAGGGTGGATCAAGAAAAGAGGAAGAGAAGTGAGAAGATGTATATGATGTGTGAATATGGTTTGTTGAGAGTCCTGGTCGGAGGTTTGTTGTTCGGGATTCACAAGGAAGACGGGAAGCACAAAGATATAAGGGAAGGCAATGGGGAAGCACAACGGGAAATTATAGAAGATTGATGAAGTGTCAAAAGACAGAAACTGTCAGGCCAGATTCAGGTGCCCAAGTGGAAAAAAAAAAAGAAGGGGCAGTGAAACCGGGCGGCTATGAGGACGTGAAGGAAAAAAAAAAAGTTTTATAGACAAGAGAGGCACAGAGCGTGAAGTGTGTGGAAACACCACATGATGACATCGCGGCCACACGTTTTGGAACAGCTACCTAGACTAAACATGTACACTGCTTTTCTTTTTTTGGTCCGCTTCGGCACACGCTGCGCGCCTATCTTGGGAAAGAGAAACAAGTGGACGAACAACCCGGTTTGGCCCTTCCAGGGGTTGAAGGGGGTACCTATTCGGTACTGCCCAGCAACATACGTGGTCCGGAGCAGGGGAGCCAAGGCACAGACAAAGAAGACGTGCCGTTGCTTGGAGGGGACGCCCTTTGAGGCGAAACAGAAGCAAAGACAAAAAAAGATGGTCACGGCACGGCCCCCCTCCCCTTCGTGGAGATTTTACGAATGCACTGTAAATGGTTGAAGTGGTACCTACACGGGCCTTTTTACAGGGGTCTCTCTGCTACAGCATTTTGACAAGCAGGGGACCAGGGGGGCGAGTTTTGGGAGACGACGGCAAGAGGACGAATTGCGCTTCGGCAGTGGCCCAGAGCCTTTTGGGTGAGACAGAAGAAGCAGGGAGGGGCCGAGCCAGAGAAGAGAAAGGAAGCGATTTGCATCATGATGGGCCCCTGGTAGCGATGGGGCCTGTGCTGGGTGATATGTGTAGGAGTTGGGTTGGTTGGGCTGCTGTGGCGGGAGTTGGGCTGGCTCCGCTCGCTGGAGATGATGTAAGTGGGCGATGGGAGTTGAAGCCTGGGACTGTACCTGTCGGATGGCTGGCGACAGCAGGGCTTGTGCGTGTAGCTGCTGGGAGAATCCGTGTCTGCGTGTACCCTTGCTGTAGATGGATGTAGAAAACGTCGTGATAGTCTGTGCTTTGTCGATATTTGCCTTCACTTACACCACCATGAACCACCATCACGGCCCAACTGAATCCTCCTTATCAGTCCCCCTCTTCTACCCAAGCCCAAAAAACCAAAACAACAAGATGCAAAATAGAGCATCACGAGACTGCCCCCAACCAGGATCATCCCTTCATTCTTTTCTCTTCTCTCGTCTCGTCTCGGCTCCTCCCCAGCCCCAAGCACCACTCACAGACGTAGCAAATAGCCAGAGCCAAAGCCAGCAGCCAAGCAAAAAAAGCCCAGCAGTCAGTCCACTCGCGGGCCTCGCCACAGCCCGCAAGCCTCACTTTGTCCATGGCCCCTTGTTCCCTGTCGGTTGATTCGCTAGGCCCCGGTGCATAAAGACGTCCCAGTGCCGGCCTAGTCTACAATGGTACTAATTACAGCAGAACGGCCCTGTTTTTCTGGCTGCTTTTTCCTGCTCTATGTAGGGGGCATTGCAGTGTAACGATGAGGTAAGTCGGGGACTGGATTGGCCTGGAGCAGCTGCTGTGACCACGTCCAGGCTGCAAAAATCTCACGATGGCTGCTGCGGATTACTGCGGCAGGTCGTATTCCGTCCTTTTCAGCTGCGGTGGACTGCTGTCGTCATACCCTCACAGGCGCTTTTTGCTTGCCTTGTGCATTATGCTCGATGCGTGTATTATCCCGCATTTCCCCTCTGCACATCTTTGTATTCAACTATGTCAAAGATGGATATCATCCATTGATTTCCTAGTCATGGGGCATATTGATATACACTCTTGCAGACGACTTGCCCTCACCACCACATCATGCTCTACAACTCTGCCGCAGACAATGGCTTACACCACGCACATCATTACACGCTGCATGCTAGAGATCATCACCATCCTCTTCTTCCTGCACTCATTCCACCACCGGACGAAGCTGGAGATCTTGCCCTCTCTCAGCCAGCCACTAGCACACTCGCTAAGCTGCCCTTTGACATGCCGTAAAACACCATCATACTGCACTGTAGCGGCCCCCTCCCATCGCCAACTTCAACTCAAACCCTGTACCTTGCCCCCAGTGCCGATCGCCTCGCCCAAAGGCAACAACCACAGACGACCACGTATGTCCCCCTCTTATCTCTTAGTTAGACCATTCATACAAATAGAGTAAGGCGAAAAGATTGAAATGAAACAAAATGGCAAATGGTAAATCCGATGGGGAACGTGCAGCCACCCCGTTCTACCCATCGTTCGCCCGGCCCGATGCAGCTAAAAACCAAGATATGTGCAGAAAACTTGGATAAAACAGACTAGTAGAGCTTCCCTTGCATGTGCGAGTTAATATGTACCTGACGGTAATCTATGTATGAAGATGGGGTAAAACCACATACCGAAGGTGAAAAGTATCCGCAGGGTATACGCTTCGCCTAAATGAAGATGATACCATACGCTGCCCTCCATCTCCTTTGAAGATAATCGCGAGAGAGAGGCGAGCTTTGGTAAATAAGCCGCATTTTTTTTTTGTCTAAGCCAAGTCGGACATTCTCCGCATGATGCCAGTTCATGCATCGCGTACAAAGTAGCTTCACTATCAATATTTGCCACTAGTCAAAGAACAGCTCAACGTAAATGCTCGGATAATCTGCCAACACGAGGCCAAAAACAGCATCATTGCCAAGTCTCAAGTCGTTGGCATGATAGATACAAGCTAACTACGGCTAATGGCTTACACGGACTCGCGGACTCAAGAAACAGAGACCGAGAGACCGAGATAGTGGAGATGCTGCCAACAAACCACAAAGAGGAGTAAACCAGAGTGAGGCTGTCTAATCCCCTCATCTCAATTGCGTCTAATTGGATTGTTCTTTGCATTTGCCTCCCATTACTTTGGAGAAATATGTAAGCAGAAACGAACAACAATAAAGGAGAAGTGCATATATGCATGTGTTAGCATGTGCCAGTCGATATGTTACAGTTCCAGCAAGGCGTATGAATGGATCCATGGCTACCATCCCCCTTTCCCATGCACATGCAAGACCCTCCCGTAAAAGAGCACCTGAAACAAAACCGAAAAAAAGTGATCAATCGATCAAGAAAGACCCGGTTTTACCAAGGCCTCGTAACGTAGCCAGCACAGCTTCCGCCTTGCTCAAGGGCCGGTCAACCAGTTTCCTGCAGGGTTCAGATACGTAGACAGGCCGGCACCCGGGATGGAGATGGGAAAATGGAGACAAAGCCTGTAAATCGATCGAATCATCGGCATGGATACAGCGCATGCATACATATGTACGTGTTCCTGTATGTATGTCATGTACGTGATCGGGGAGCCTGTCTGCAAGACATGAATCTGTCGCCGGCAGCGTGTCGTGCAACTCGATAGGACTTCATCGTGAAGCGTGATAGATGAGGTTACATGGGGACCTGTCATGCGTGGTTGCACCTTGAATGATTCAGTTTTGTTCCTTTAGTTCCGTCTGCTCATCTATGGCATGATACCTAGCTAGCTATCCAAGAATAAACCTACAACAAAAGGGAAAGGAGACAGGAAAGGAGACGAAATAATGCTACAAGTTTGCACTCCCAGAGTAGTAGTAACCCCCTCGCCACTTCACATGTCTAAACAGACACAGACACAGACACAGATAGACAGACATATCATCACAAGCAGACAGACAGACGCAGACAGAAATTCTAGACTCACACACGTGCACCACGCTCACGCTCACGCTCGTCGTCTCGCTCTCATCATACCTTGTACAGCAAGTCGAGGAACCCTGTCGCCAGATCAACAACCACGCCCTTGTTCGGCAGCGATCCCGCCACGCCGTACAGCGCCGCCGAGTCGCCCATTGCCTTGCCCTTGGCCCCCTTGCCCTCCACCAGCCGCGCCCTCTCCTTCTCGCGCTCCTCCTCCACCACCGTCTCCAGGTCGGCAACCAGCCGCTCCCACACCTTGACAATGGGCATGGTCACTGCGACGTGGATGGCGGGGGGGCTCTGCAGCGCGTTCAGGTGCCAGCCCTTGGCCGACATGCCGTCGGCGATGTCGTATACGTTGAGCGTCTTGGCGTTGAAGGCGACAACCGACACCAGCGGCTTGCCGATGAGGTCCAGCTCGCCGCCCAGCACGGGGCCGTTCTGAATCGCCTCAGCAATCTTCTTGGTGGTCCCCACAATCTTGACGCAGGCGTCCACGTAGCCCGCCTCGCCCAGCCGCATCATGCTGGCCCAGCAGCCTGCAATCAGCGCTCCAGGCCGTGAGCCCGCCATGCCGGGCGACGCGTAGACACCGCCTGCCCAGTCGGGAGACACAAAGTACTGGTAGGATCGCAGCTCGGCGGTGCGGTACAGCACCGTGGAGCTGCCCTTGGGCGCGAAGCCGTACTTGTGCGTGTCGCAGCTGATGCTGGTGACGCCCCTGAGGCGGAAGTCGAAGAGCGTCGACTCAAAGCCGGCCTTTTCCAGGTTGGCAATGACAAACGAGCCGAGGCAGCAGTCCACGTGCAGGCAGAGCTTCTTGCGCTGTGCGAGCTTGCTCAGGGCTGCAATGTCATCGATGATGCCGTGGGGGAAGTTGGGGGCAGAGCCCACAAGCAAGATGGTGTTGCGATTAATGAGGCGCGAGACGCGGCGAACATCTACTTGATACGTGGGAGCGGGGCAATCTACGTAGTGAATCTTGATCTTGAAGTACTCGCCAGCCTTGCGGAAAGCCGTGTGTGCGGTCGCAGGCAGAATCCTGTAAAGCATTAGCATACCATGCATATGATGCCACACTTGTAGCTGGATGGCACTTACATCTCGGGCTCCGTAACTCCGCGCTCGTTATAGGCCTTTTGGCGCGCAGACAGCACCGCCATCAGGATACTCTCGGTACCACCAGAAGTCGTCACTCCAGCGGCTCCGGGAGGGGCTTGAAACATGTTGAGCACCATGGCCACAATCTCGGCCTCCATCTTGCGCACGCCAGGGAAGACATCCGGGTGGATAGGGTTCGCCACGGTGAACTTGCCAAAAGCCTCGGTCTGCAGCTTGAGCAGCTCGTCCTCGCCGTGGTAGACTGCGCCGGACACAAAGCCGTCCTCCCAGCGCGTATGGTCCATGTTTGCCAGGGCGTCGAGCTCTGCGCGCACCGCCTCGTCCGTCATGCCCTCCTTTGGCAGCGTCAGGTATCTCGTCTGGCCCGGGGGCACCAGCTTGGTCGACATTTTCTCGAGCGATTCCTTGACCTTCTTCTGCACCTGGCCGCGCACGCCCGGCGCCCGCAGAAAGTAGCCATACAGCGTGCGCTCAATGTCGCGGTACAGCTCGAGGATGGCGCCGATGATGCCTCGGCCCTTGAGCTTCCACCACAGCCGCCGGGTATACCGGAGCACGAAGAAGAAGAAGAGGATGTTTTTGAGGCTGCGGCCGAGGAAAAGGAGGAAGAAGAAGACGTCAGTAAGAAACAGCTCCATCTCAATGTCAATTGCGCCGCTCAGCACCTCGCAAGACTCACAGTTCCAGGTTGATCATGCTGAGGGAGAGCGCCTGCCTGCGGCGCTTGACGCTCTCCAGACTGCCGCGGAGGCTCTGAGGAATGCGCGAGCTCCCTGGCATCGCGGCGGCTTTGTTTTGTTTTCTGTTTATGCTCGTCTAACAATGCTGGAGCAGCACAAGGTCAATTCAAACAGGCCGGCATAGCAAAGGGCAGATGATGCCGCTCGGAGAGACGCTGCAATGAGAAGTGAGGAGGATAAGCTTTGCAAACACCTGTTGAAGCACTTGCCACTAACACGAGCAGCTCGACGTAGTGGATGTACATTCTGCCGCGGAACAGGTACCCCCGCCGCCAGATTACTGCGGCAGAGTACATGCCATCCCGCATTCAATTCGTTCCAGCCAGTCCATGATGCGCGTGTTCCGTGTTCCGGGAAAGAGCAAGTGGCCTTCGTCTCGAACCTGCCCAATCCCGCGCCTCGGCTGGCATGTACTGGCCCCGGAAAATACCTGATACGGTATAGCGCGCGATATGACGCCCGCCTTCACATGTTCCAGAGGGACGGCCGCTAAGCCGAGACGGGACTTGAAGCGAGGGACGGAAAACCCGCGGACGCCGTGAGATGTTGAACTTTGAACTAATTGTTGATAGCATTTGTCTTTTGTATTTTTCCTCCAATAGAACTTAAAATTTATTCAGCCAAGATGTATTCATGGCTTCTGATTATGTGAAAATACCGCAATGTAGACTGTATGTAAATATTCTGTGAGTCAACGGAATCCTGCAAGCTGCCCGAGCTGGGGATTGAGTTTGCTGTTTACCCACTTTGCCATAAAACATGCCATGGTAATATGATCTCTGGCCGAATGCGGTCGATTAGCACATGTCACCAAGTATTTAGCCATATAAAGAGTAGCATTGGTTGCTGCATTCTCAAGAAACTCGGCAATGGGTTGCCAGCAAATGCTATGATATCGTGTACTCAGTCATAATAAGTATTATATCCTCCAATGGAAAAATCGTTTAACGCTCGAGCAACTCTGGCTATATCTACTAATAGTATACATATAGGCTACTACTGTTACTTTTACTATCGTTGTTACTATTACTATCGCAGCTCCTATTGCGATTACTGGGCTGCTGGATAACTCTTCCTTGATGTCATACTCGAGGCATCCCTTACACATACTCATAATAATAACCTTCCACGTTATCCTTGAGTACAGCAACAGCACGACGAAGCACTGACATCAGTAGTATTCAAATATCGTATTATCAAAAGTAGCCAAAGCAGCTCTAAATAGAATAAATACCCGCCCTCCCCAAGTATCAACTCATCCTCCACGCAGGACGAGTCTATTCCGAAAAAAGTATATAAAAGACATGATTCATCAGCGTAATACCGTTTGCTTTGTATGATTTTGCTTCTCCCTCCCTCCCGCATTCTCCCTCTCACCTGGGGCAGTATAGAAAAACCCAATCATTGTTCTCTGGATACCCACTCCAACTCGGTTATTTCCATCTCACCGAACCCCTGTATAGCTTGCCCTCTTTTTTTATGCCCAAAATCTCTCTTTTCTTCCAACTGTCAACGACACAAACACACGTTTAGTCAACTAAACATGAAACGCCGTGGATGTCCAGATTCCAAGAAGGATATATGCTCCGAACGAACGCCGGGTTATTACGCAAATGTATCGCTTTCCCCCCTTTGGTGTCTTCCTTGCCGCCGTTGCAGTCGCCCGCCCTTCCATATTTTCCCGAGTGTTTGTTTGTTCAATATCTCTTTTTTATACCCATATTTTGCCTCCCAAATCTCTTTGCTGTCTTTGGTCTCTTTCTTTCTTTCGCTCACGCTTGATAAATGGAATGCTTGCTTCCCCTTCTAGTTGCCAAAAGCCGCGCTCCATTTCTTGTAGTAACTTGACGACACGGTTTCGCAGCTTCCCTCGCCCGACTTGGCGCAGCCAAAGAAATAAACCACAAAGTCGCCGTCTTGGTATGCGTCGCCTTGGTCGGTGCGCGTATATGGGCCGAGTGTGCGCTGCGGCACGAGAGCCAGCTTCGAGAGGATGGTGGGATGCCATTGAACAATGTGTTCCTGCAATTTCCTGCGTTAGTCCTGTCTTTTCCTCTTGTGCCAATTGTACTTGTTTCTCAGCTTCACTTACCAGAGCGTGTCTCTCTGCCTTTTGGAAATTGTAGCTTCGGTACAGAGGGTCCATCCAAGTCTCGATGAAAAACTTGCTCCATTCGCTGTTCCTCAAAATCACGCTGCCAGCCACCAGACCCGAAGTGTCCTGGCTGACGATGAAATCAATATTGTCCGCTCTCAGGTGCGAAAACGTTCTAATGATGCTGTCCGGAGGAACAACGGGGTAGTTCTTGATCATCAAGCTCTCCAACCTCCTCTGGCTTAGAATCTGTTCCTCCAATGACTTGTTCACATCCATAATGTAAGCGTCCTGGTCAAGGAACCAGACGAACTTGGCCTCGGGGAATTTGGTCAATGCGTGTCGTATGGCCATGAGCTTCGACCAGCTCTGTGGCGCTCCCTGGGTATCGTAGTCGTAGGCCTTGACGATGAATGCCTCGTATCCTTTTGTCTACGTGTCAGTCATTCTGCGCATTTGGAACAAAGGTAGAGTGTGTGTTGAGATATAAAGAGACAGAGAGGGGAAAGATGAGGGGCTACCCACCATGCTTGGCCGCATATTGTTCTCGGTTCTCTCTGACTGTTTTCAGATAGGCGTTGTTGTATGAAGTCGGGTCAATAACTGTCACTATCACAACTGGCGGCTGGCCTGACGGCACACGCTCGCGGTCGGGGCGAGGAACGCTTGGATTTGAAAACAGCCACAGCAGCGCAAATATCGCAAAGACAACAATGCCAACGGTCCTTAGCCGACTCCTCCGCAAGCTGGGCAGTCTCGTGGATCTAGGTCGGAAGGGAGGCGGGTTGGAGCTCTTGCGAGCAGGATAGGCGTAATGCATCTTGTCGGTTCGAAGAGGGTCTCGTATCTCGTATATCCCCAACGCAGCCCACTTTGCCCAGAATATGTATCGATTGAAGCGGTTTCTTTCGAGTCTCTCTTAATTTTTCTCGCCGCAGTGCATTCAATCAAACAATGCAGTCGAATCGCTAACTTCCAGAGGTGGCAGGATGCGAGAGTGGCGGCAAGGCGTCTTCGATCGTCCTGAGGCCAGCTGTGCGACGGCCGATAAGGAGAGCAGAGGCAGGTCCGCTAATGCCACAGTCTGCAGTCCGGCGACACAAGCTTGTGCGAAAAAATAAAACAACAAAACCAACAACCCCAATCGAATCGAAGTAAACGAGTGGCGTTGGATATGACGGGCCGCTGCGACAAAAGGCGATTCGCGCGCGGTGAGGCGATGGCGAGCGACGATCCCTTATGACATTGGATTTGTACCGCGCCGCTATTCTTAGGGGTCTGTCTGGTCTCTTTTTTTTCGGCCACTGAACACGAGGTGCCGGTGCCGGGAGTACGAATCGCCGGCCCAGCAGCGTGCAAACGGCGCCTTATCCTTGCGACTTGGCCTCGTATTTTTTAGCTCGCAGCGCTGCATACGGACTCAAGCGCCGACGCTGACGGGCTAGTACCAAGGAGGAGATGTGATTCAGGCGTTATCGCGGGATGAGATGAGGCTGATAAGGGCGAGGCTTTTAGCTGTACTTTGTCCCTCGTATTGGGGGCATAGACGTGCAAGTCCAATTAGTATCTATACGGTTGCTTACATAAGGTAGAAGACGGTTGAATTTAACAATGATTCAGTGTTACAATAGCCTGTCAAATGTAGTATACGGCCAAGCCTCTGTGAAATGTGCCAGAGCAGCAACAAGGTGCCCCTCCGTGGCGCTAGCTGGCTTTGAACACTCTATCCCAGGGATATACAATAATTGACACTGTCTCTCATTGAATGGTACTAGCCGGATAAAGTATAGATGCTCTTGGGAATCTTATAAACGGGTTCCCACGCCGAGAATAATATTCTAGAAGTGTACTACTCAACGTACTTGGCTAGGTAGGAGAAGAATTACCTTTTGACAAGCTCCTGGAAAAATTCATTATAGAGAAGAGAGCTATTTATCTTAGATCACTTAGGTCTAATTGTATTCAAATGAGTTCGAAAATGACATGATCTCTTTGCTTCAAGGGGAAAAGAGTTAAAAAATGTGGATAGGGTGATGAACATTGTTGGCCCTACTTACAGTAGCTTAGGTACTATTAGCTTATAGTACTCAAAGCTTTGTCCTCTAATCAAGATGCATGTGCTTCAAGGAGGTTACAGAATGAAAACTACTTCACAATTACTTTGAAGAATAGGTCAAAAGGGGGCGGAAAAATACACTTAGGAAAGATTACTATATACTACTGCATGGCAGGGTTGGCTCGGTCCCAGGCCAAAGCTTTGGTTTGACAGTTAACCTTCCTGATAAACTCCGTCAAGGCAAGGGTTATTTAATAATCATTGAGATGTTAATATCTCACGTTATATACTCCAGTAATAAAACCAGCTCAAAGTTCCTACTTTCAAGTACTCCTTTCAACATGTCAATGTAAACTCTTCCAACAAGTCAGAATGCCAGACTTCATTCCGCTTGTAATCAGGGTGTCAGCAGTCTTGCTGTTTTTTGGAGTGTCTCGATTGCTTCTGAATAGATATAATCGGCTGAGCAGAATCCCTGGCCCGTGGCTCGCATCCTGCACTAATCTCTGGAGATTTGCTCTGACATGGACTGAAAAGGCTGAAGCTACTCATATCAAATTACATACTCAGCATGGAGACGTGGTTCGCCTGGGACCGAATCTTGTATCTGTTACAGATCTAGATGCTGTCAAAAAGATATATGGGGCTGGGACCTCTTATGAAAAGGTGTGAAAGTTTCTCTTCTTGTTTCTTAAATGAAGCCTTCTTTCTAATGGTGAATAGTCCGACTTCTATGCGACTTTTCGTGATGTGGCGCGAGGGCACATTCTTGAAAACATGTTTAGTCTAAGGAACAATGGCTTCCATAGAGTTCTTCGGCGGAGCATTGCTTCAGCATTCTCTATGAGTACACTTGTCCAGTTGGAGCCATTTGTGAACTCAACATTGAGCTCATTTATGAGAGAGCTCGATAAGAGATTTGTCAATACAGAAATCGGCCCGAAAGTCTTTGACTTCTCAAGGTGGCTCAATCTATATGCTTTTGACGCTATTGGCGAGCTTAGTTTCTCGGAGAGAATCGGCTTCCTCAAGAGTGGTGGAGATATGGAAGGAATTATGCATCAAGTTGAGATGCAGCTTGGCCATCAGAACACTGTAAGTTAGCCCTATCTACCATTTGGTGTTCCACAAATTGGAAAAGTGTTACTCACCCGTCGCTTTCTAGGTTGGTCAAATGCCATGGCTCGATCGTTTCTGGGCAAAAAATCCAATCAAATTGTGGTTGGGCAGAATGGGCATTCTACAGGAACGAGACTCTATTGTGGTAAGATTTGCCGCTCGGAAATTAAAAGAACGATATGAGGCTCTCGCATCTGGCACCTCTCCATCCACAACAGACTTTCTCGATCGGTTCATTCAAGCGGGGATAAAGGATCCTGAGGTGATGACTGAGCAAGAGATTCTTAGTCTCACTCTTGTCAATATCTTCGCTGGCGGCGATACCACTGCTATTGCCCTCTCTGCCATTTTCTATTTCTTGCTCAAGAATCCCTCCACGTTGGAAAAGCTAATGGCTGAGCTTGACGAGTCTCCGCCCAATAGAGATGATGGCATCATGAGCTATAGCGAGGCAAAAAAACTTCCATATCTCAAAGCCGTGATTCAAGAAGGCCTCCGGATGTTTCCAGGAATTGGTAACCCCCTTGAGCGAGTTGTCCCTCCCCAAGGCTTGGAGGTCTGCGGACACTTCCTTCCAGGAGGTACAATTGTCGGGACTTCAGCTTGGCCACTACACTCAAAGGAGTCCATCTTTGGCGCGAATCCCAGAGAATTTCGGCCAGAAAGATGGATTGAGGCCTCTGAGTCTCAAATTGGCGTTATGAACAGCGCTATGTTTACCTTTGGAATGGGTGGCCGCTCATGCGTGGGACAGAACATTAGCCTACTGGAGATATATAAAGTCGTCCCTACAATTCTTCGGAAGTACAAGGTATGTAATCAACTTGCTTCAAGTGCCAAATCCTTTAAAGAAGTCTACTAAACTGGAATTTAGCTTGCTTTTGCAACTCCCACAACTGAGTGGACTACGTCGAACCGGTGGTTTATATATCAAAAAGATTTCTTTATCACACTTGAGCATCGAGTTTAGAGCACATAATTGCTTAAAAACATTGACAAGAGAAGGATAATAGACGGTTAGAGTTGATTCAAAAGTTGAATAGAACATCATAATGTATTATCAAGTATACACTCAAGTCTCTATGTAAAATGTGCCAGGCTGTCCAAATGATGCTGCTTAAAGGTAGGTGTACTAGGGCGTACGGAGCAGATACTTGCTGGAATTGCATTCTCTTGAATCCCCAAGGGGCTTCGCGAGCGCGCAAAAACGCACCGGCAAATCTCATACCATGCCAACGGGTAAAGAACCAAGACGGTCTTTACCCAAAGCAATGGTAGAGCGTCGCTATTTGCACGCAGACTAGTTGGCTTGACACGGAAGAGCGAGTTCGAGACAACTTAAGAGTGTGCAAAACGTTGAAATATCATCAATAGTGGAGAGGGAAAAGCGCTGGTAAATCGCATCAAGGCAGAAAAGTTTCATCATTGGTCCTTCCTTTCGTCCTCGTCAAGGTCGCCGTCATCGTCGTCAGTCCCGACATCCAAGACTCTCTCACTCACATTCTTTAGCACTCGTTCACTGAGCTTCTTCACTCCTTTCCAGATTCCCATCAGAGCGGTAAAGGCCCCAATTATGACAAACAATAGGCTGATGTTCTCAACTCTGGCTCTTCCACCTTCTTGGCGTCGTCCCGTCATGCTGCGCAAGTTCCACCAATGCCATGGCGAAAGGGCGAGCATGGATTTGAAGATACCCACGAGACCTAGGGAGAAAAAACCCTTGACGAAATGCTCCCACCAAGTCGTTGGCGGCTCCCAGTCTGGCTCTTGAAGTGCTTCAATATCCGTCACCACGCTCGTAACAGTTTCGCTGATTGTACCAACGGGATCAACCCAAAGATTGAGGAGCGGGTCTGCCATAAATCCCAGCAAGAATATGGTCACAACAAGAATTGCTGCCGTCAGCCCTGCTTGAGCCCATTTGCTGCTTAGCATCGAGGCCCAATGAAGGCGCACCAGTCGATAGGAAAACTTGCACGTTGGGCATTGCCAGTAGTTTCTTGGGGCTGTGGGGTTTGATAGCCGCCAAGAATTGAGACATCCCTCATGCACATATTTTTGCGATCCCTTGCACTTGCACGGGGACAAGAGTCTTCCTAGCTCGGCGTCATCGGATACGTATACCGGCTTGCTCGAATTTGACGGGTATTTTGGTTCCACGACATCCAGACAGATACGACATGTTCGTGGTTTGTATCGCCTGTGATTGTGGGAAGCATTTGGTGGTGGCTGACTTTGAGTTTGTGCAGACGCATGCTCGCCATCGTTGTCTGGTGCCGTCCACTCATCTGGATACGTGGTGAAAGTCTTGTCTTGAACTGACGACTGATACGGCGCTCGGGCTCGCTCGCCAAACCACTCCATCGCGGCTGTAGCTTCTCAGCCAGCTGGTAAAGCAATAAGTAGTATCGAGAAGAAAAAAGGATGACAAAGGGAGAGCAGCTGGTAGCTTCACATAGTACGAAGTGGCAGTACCTGGCAAGTAGTCTGGTCAGGCAGTAATGCGGGAAAGGAAGAAGAGCGACGCGTCAGGTCTTCACATCGACAGTAACAGAAGAGGCCACTTCATCGATTTCCGCGTCACATTCCATGTAGCTCAGCGAGCCGAAATTCTCCGGTTGCGTGACTGCGGAAAATGATTTTTCTCTGGCGGAGTTTGGTCGATAAGAAAAGCTGCCGCACCAAACGTGGTAGTTCTGGAAATTCCATCCAAGCTCCCCACCGGAACTCGGCAAAATAAAAGCTCCGCAGCCAGCCCACTGCCTGGGCCAAGCTTGACGCGCAGCTCAGTGTGCCTGCTGCCGCAAGTGGGATTCCACAGTGTTGTAGCAGAGCAGCTGGCCAGGATAGCTTCATCAACACTCGAGAAGAAGCATTTGGCGCTCCGCATACCGACGCAATTGACCGCATAGACTCTCGACCAGCATCCCAACATGGCTGACCGATACTCCTTCTCTCTGACCACATTCTCGCCCAGGTACGCAGCCTGATGTCATTCCGTCTCCATCTCCATCTGCCAAAGACCCCTCTACTGACCTTGTTTCTCGATAGCGGCAAGCTGGTACAAATCGGTACGCATGCTCTTGGCAGCCCGGGCCCATCGCTCGAGCCATTCGGATGGATATACAGTTGAAATGATACGGAATGATACTGACATGTTATCTTCTGTCTCGCAGAGTATGCGCTGAATGCGGTCAACCAGGGCATCACTGCTCTGGGTATCAAAGGTACAGTTCACTTCAAGAGGGCAGCAGATGGCCGGCGAGCTAACCAAACGAACTCACAGCCACGAATGGCATTGTTCTTGCTACCGAAAAGAAATCGTCCTCCCCCCTCGCCGACCAGAGCAGTCTGTCCAAGATTAGCCACATCACGCCCAACATCGGTACCGTCTACTCCGGCATGGGACCCGACTACAGAGTACTGGTCGACAGAGCGCGCAAGGTTGCACACACAGGCTACAAGCGCATCTACAACGAATACCCTCCCACCAGAATACTCGTACAGGACGTGGCCAGAGTCATGCAAGAGGCCACCCAGTCAGCTGGTGTTCGGCCATATGGCGTCAGTATGCTGGTTGCCGGCTGGGACGAGGGCATCGACCCCGAAGAGGAGGAGACTGAGATCAAGGAGGGCGAGGAGGTGAAGAAGACAACAAAGACGGGAGGAATTCACAAGGGAGGCCCCATGCTGTACCAGGTTGACCCCACGGGCAGTTATTTCCCCTGGAAGGCCACGGCCATTGGCAAGAGTGCGACCAAGGCCAAGACCTTTTTGGAGAAGAGATATTCCGAGGAGCTGGAGCTGGAAGATGCCATTCACATTGCTCTGTTGACGCTCAAGGACAACATTGAGGGTGAAATGAATGGCGATTCTATTGAAATCGGTAAGCTCCCATTTTCCTTAATACGTACGGGCAGGATATGTTTGTTGTTTCTAACACTTGTTGCTTTTTAGGTATTGTTGGAGCCCCAGCTCACCATCTGCTGGGTGTGGAGGGCGTTGAGGGCGCCACTGGACCCCGATTTAGAAAGCTGACTCCCCAGGAGATTGAGGATTACTTGTCAAGTCTATGATAGACACCCATGCTCGGAATAATGATAAAGCAGGCTTTGATGTATACTAATGAGGCATAAAGCTTAATTAACAAAAAGATTTTGGCATGATAGACGGTTACCTCACATCAGCTGCACCTTGTGGAAGCCAAGCCCAGTGAAGCAAAGAGAGTGTAGAAGCGTCAATGCTCGTTGTGATGTGAATTAATACAAACCATAATACTTCCTAGTAGGGGAACCCAAATAGCCATATCAAGCTTCCTCTGCCCCTTTTAGTAGGCTCTGCCGCCACAAGCCCATCTATGCTTTGGCAGTCAGAATGAAAGATGCTCGCGGACCAGCCGCCACGCCCACAATTTTATAACCATCCGCAGCCAAGAACGGAACTTTCGTCCATGTTTCTGCTCTTTCAACCTCTCTCCCAAGCCCAAGCTGGCCATTTCTGTTCTCGCCACAGACATAGATGAGTCCATCCGTAGTCAATGCAATGGCATGAGCCTCTCCCAGAGCGACATCCGTAACGTCTTTCCCGCCGTCGATCTCCGAATAGTTGGGCACGCCTGAGAGCTCTTGAAAAGCATGTCCTCGACGCTGAGTCTGAGAATTACCTGATGATGCCGATGCTGATGTTCTTGAAGCTGCTGATGGCGGAGAGCAGCCCCAGACGTAGACACTACAGCTGTTGCTCGTCAGCGCCGCTACAGCAGTTCCGCCGGCGGTGACGAGTTTGATTGGATCATCTGCCGACGCGATGTCATTGAGGTCGGGTACCGGGCCCGGTGTATCAGAGGGTCTGTACAATTTTGGTTGACCTGGGGTTAGTGGAACCTTTAAGTCCGATGCTTTCATCGATCTACTTTCTTCAAACCTGGCTTACCGATCTAGCGTATCAGTGTCTCTGCCAAGACACGCTTCAAATCGAGAGTCCCCAAACGTAGAGACGGAGCCGTCAGAGTGGAGGATGACGAAGCCGTTGTTGAACGCAACGACTTGCGTGGCCGGAGGGCGGCAGTCGAAGATGGACTCTGGCTCGGCGCCAGCTCTTCGAGATGCCAAGGACGAGTACTTTATCAACTTGTTGCTGTCGTTGGCGTCATTGCCGTCGCGGACAATGGCTAATAGTTGTCCAGAGGCGGCTTCGGCTGACGTGTAGAGAAACTCGGCTTCGGTTTCAACGGTCTCGGGGGGGACTAGGCCGGCGACGATGAGACCTCCATCGCGATGAACTACCAAAAGGAGCCTTTTTTTAGTATAAGCGAGACCGGAGTGTTGTTTATGATAATGGGTAGTATTTTGATTGTGAGCTATACCGATGGTGTAAGTGAGTCGAGAGACTGGGCGTTTGATGGTTGCGGCGGAAAGAACTTTTGCAAAGCGGTAGAGGTCATGAGGCTCCTCGTCTACCTCGTTTGAGCTTTGGCGATTGATGGAGAGCTGGTGCCAGGCGTTGAAGCCTGTTGCAAAAAGGTCCATGGATGAAAACTTGCACGTTTACATGGTTAAAATGGCTGGTGGGTCGGGCGTGATGCCAATTGGTTTGTTGCCTTTACAATGAGCTGCGAGACAAAATGAGGCTGCCTAGTGACTAAGGTAGCTTCGATGCTACGACACCATGTTGACAATGTTATCTAGCGCAGGTATGGTATGCATTGAAAAAGAGAGAAGGCTTCTATTTTTGTTTTTCAGTATAGGAAAGTCAACTATTTTTAACAATATTGAGCAGCAAGAGAGGCTCCATGTACTCGTCCAGATGAATGGTTGCCTGCAGTGAATGGATTCAACCAGAAGTCATCTAAGCAGAAAAGTTCAACCGGGTCAAAATACTACGTCACAAACGATTGATGCCTTGTTTTACGGCTACATCGGACTATTTTCTTTCCTCTTTCCATGTTTTGTAATCTTGATTCTACATTGGAATTTTCTGTTCGTCTTGAGGTAACTAGATGCACGTATCCATCTGCTCTATTGCGTGTAAGTCACATTTTATTCTTGGCGGCAAGCGTATTACGCCGTTGACAGGGCGTATTATCCACTAGAGAAATTATTTATAGCGAGTGGTACTACGCTAGCTTCTATGGGTCCACGGTCAGTGAGCCATATCCGACTGATGACTCTTATGACTCCCCTAGGTTGCATTATAAACAGGGAACGCCGTAGCGGCAGGTCGGCCTCGAGAGATTATGTTTTGGCGAGTTCCTAAGACAATAAGATCCGTGATGGTGGATCGATATTCCCCGAAAGAGTGGAGGAAGTGCCGGCCGAAGGTGGCATTGCATCGAAATTGATGGTTATTTATATTAAGCGAGGTGAATGTTGAACTACATTCACGGCCACAAGTAATTGCAGCTAGATATAGGCTATTGCGCTTATACTGCTGCAACAGATGATTATTTAGGTTCATGTTGAGTTAAGGCCAAGTAGGTATTTGCATGTAGAAACTTCACGGTGCAAGAGGCTCAAACTTTAGCTCACATACTTAAACATAGACTATGGTCCTCCACAATGCAGCGTCGTGAAAGCTCATATTAGCAATGCACGTTACAAAAGCACGCATTGAGCGCTTATTAGCCGAATTATTCCAGAATCGCGTGGTGTATAATTATTAAGCTCTCTAAAAAGATATGGAGAAGATCAAAATTGTCGCGGTGCCTAATCAAGCCTTGTGACCTCCCCAGTGACTGGCCTGCAGGGTAAAGCGTCTTTGTGAAACGAAACAATATCGCTCGCCAGGGCCTCCGACATATCAGACTAACTGCGTTGGTAAGGATAATGTATTGTAGGTGACTAAGTCGGGAGAATTTCAACGCTCGTGGGGCAGAATCAGCAAAAGGAACTTGCAGCGATATGGTGAGCATTAACTTGCAGCGATGTGGTGATCATCTGGCATTACTAAATCGTCATGGTGAGGCCATCATGATTGGCTGCTACGGCGGCTGTAGATATCATTGTACTAGGCAGCACGTTTACGTTTCTTAGCTACACGTACCTTGGGAGACGAGACAACAGAGCTAACAAGGCCAGCCTTGTTTGTGTCAGCTACTACCGGAGTGCGGTCATGCCTACGCCAACAAGGGCGTACAGATGGCGAAGAGGAGTTACTTGAGAATGCACCTTTTAATGATGGTTGCCTGTGCAATACCCAGTTGACTTTGTAGCCGATAGAATGAACCGCCTAAAGCGACAGGTTAACTGAAAAAAATGGCCTAAGCTCCATACAGACTCTATTTGTTGAACTGGGCGCTGATATCTCCAAATGGTGATCGTTGTTGGCCTCCCACTGATCTGAGTAACAGGTGCGTGCGCAAAGTCAAAGTTAAGTCGTATTTTTGAGAGCGTATAATACAGGCCTCGTCTCCCCGCTCGTCATCGAATTGCGTCTTCACCTTCGATAACTTTACGAATACTCTCGGATCTGCTGTCCATCTGTCCAAAGAAAATAAAATAGCCAAGACGAGGACCTGCACTTTGTCCCATTTCGGAGACGCCTCAGCTGTTGACGCCTCGGGCTGTCTTTATGCGCCTTTAAGCTGGGATGAAGCCCACCCACCGCGCGTACCAGCCGAGATAGAAACCGACCATTACCTACCTAGTATTACCTAGGTAGGAGCATTGCTTACTAGGTAGCCATACGAATTCAAGCAACCCTGACTATCCATCTTCCCTGGTTCGATCGAGTCGACCCGTCTGATAGGCCACATGAGCTTTCACGCCCCAAGGCTGCTACCCCGCAACAAGCTCTAAGGGACGCCTTGTGAAGCATAATTGATATAATCTCGAGCTAGGGATCGGTTCCAGCCAACGGCCTTTTTTCTCCTTCGGGCAATCTCTGGACAGACCGCCCTTGTCCCTTTTCGTGGTGATTGCGTCTGGAACACACGTCAGGCTACCATCCTGGAGCCTGAGGCTTCGTAGAGGTGGTTGTTGCCTGAGTCACACCCGATCCGCAGCTGCGGGAGCGCCAAAGCACCGTCTCATGTGGCGCATTCCGGCAGGCAATTTAGCGGCGGATAGCCTGGCATCTGGTAATGGCCCTGGTCTTTGGCCTGGCCCGGCCTCGGGACCTGCGCCGGGCGCGGTTCCCAGGGCCCTGTCGACGATGCGTGGTTCGTCTGAGGGTGACGTGATGCCGGCCGGCGTCGATGGCTCTGGCTCAGGATCGAGCTCAGATTCGGACCTGTCTGCAGGGCGTGGCTCGGGAGACACACCCCTGGAGCAGGAGGCCGGTCACAGCATCGAGAAGTGGGCGGGCGTCACTGATGATGGCGGCGCTGGCGTGGGCGAGCCTCTTGTGCCTGGGGCTGATATTAGAGACGCCTCATCCGCCCAGCAGCTTGACTCGGCAGGCCAGGCAGAAATTCCAAGTGGCAATGGAGAGCAAGCAATAATGGCGTCAAGGGCGTACCAGCTTGAGATGCTCGAGCAGAGCCTGAGGCAGAATGTGATTGTTGCTGTAAGTGGGAGTTTCTTTTTATACTTGCGTCATCTTTCACATGTTGATGTTATAGTGTTGAAGAAAAGTAAAGTATTCTGACCAATGGATGTAGATGGACACGGGGAGTGGCAAGACTCAGGTGTAAGTCGAAATAGCCTTGTTGACTACTTGTACTGTATGCTGACTCTGCCCTCTACTAGGGCTGTACTTCGTATCAAGGCGGAATTGGAGAGATGCGACGAAAAAAAGGTAAGCTGCCAATGGCTTTATGCTAGAATGAAGGAATATAGATGCTAACAAGACCACCCTTAGATTGTTTGGTTCATCACGCCAACTGTCTATCTGAGTGCGCAGCAACATACAGTTCTCAAGCTGCAGATCCCCTCGGTGCCCATGCAAATGCTCGCTGGCAATCGTCATCTGCCTACTTGGGGGCAGGAAATGTGGACTACTCTTCTGGAAAAGACTCGAGTTGTCATTACAACGCCCCAGATTCTCCTGGATGCTCTCGACCACGCTTACCTCAAGATGGAAAACCTGGCGCTGATAGTATTCGATGAAGGTATGTTTTATATTTTTGAGAAGCAAACAAGGAAAAAGGCAGTTTTACTTGCTTTCGATATTTCGATGTTTCGAATTGCTGACTTATTTCTGGCTCTATACAGTCCATAACTGCGTTGGCAAATACCCTGGCGGCAAGATTATGCAGAATCATTATCATCCATGCTTGTCGGCTGGTAGGAGCGTGCCCGCAATCATGGGCTTGACAGCAACCCCCAGCATCCAATCCGAGGCTACAGATCTCCAAGTCTTGGAGCATTTAATGGACGCAAGATGCATCTCCCCTACGCTGCACCGAGACGAGCTCCTTAAATGTGTTAAGCGGCCCATTATCCAGCACAAAGTCTACATGCCTGCCGAGGATTACTCCACTCCTGCCATGAGATCTCTTAGCAAGGTCCATATGGATCTGGATATTAACGAAGACCCTTTTGTTCAGTCGCTGAGGGAAAACCTTACGACGGAGAGGAGTCAACGTTTGTTAGAAAAAACTTTACTCAAAGAAGACACCTATACACATATTCAAATGAAGGCATTCAAGTCTCAGTCGCAGAGCATATGCAAACAGCTTGGGCCTTGGGCTGCTGACCTTTTCATTTGGAAGAGAATATCGTCTCATCTTGAGAAAGCTGATGCCGGCGACGAGTTTTTCGACCAGTGGTTTCAGGATCGAGACTATGAAAAGAAGTATCTGGCCGACGTCTTTCGCCGAGTCGACGTCAAGCCCCCTCCCAAATCCCCCAAAGATCTAAATGACATTTCAGACAAGGTCCTCATGCTTTTGGAGGAACTGCTGTCAATCAATGAGCCAAGCACAATGGGAATCATCTTTGTCGAGGAGCGGATCATGGTGAAAATGCTGGCCGAAATCCTATCCATCAACCCGGCCATTACGAAAAAATATAAAATTGGCACCATGGTTGGATCTTCCAGCTACTCATCAAAGCGAAAAGTCGTTTATGATTTCGGAGACAAGGGCGATCTCAAAGCTCTGCAGAATTTCCGCTCTGGCAAGATCAACCTGCTCATTGCAACCTCGGTCTTGGAAGAGGGGATTGACGTCCCTGCTTGCAATCTTGTCATTTGCTTTGACGTCCCAAAGACTTCAAAATCATTTATTCAGAGGCGCGGACGGGCGCGGATGAAGGACTCGAAACTGGTCCTCTTCTTCGATGAGGGTGACGCTTCCTTGAAGAAATGGCAGGATAAGGAAGATGAGATGAACAGGCTCTTTGAAGATGAACAGAGAGAGATTCAGCGATTGGAGATGATAGAAGAATCTGAGAGCCTAGGCACCATATTTTATACTCACCCGGTGAGTGGAGCGAGGCTCGACTTTGACAATGCCAAACCGCACTTGGAGCACTTTTGCAGGGTGTTATCGAAGACAGAGTTTGTTGATAGCCGACCAGACTACATCATTCACAAAGAGGAAGGTGTGGGTTTGAATGCCTTGACTGCCACGGTTGTGCTTCCGTCGTTCATAACCGTGAACCCAAGGCAGTACAAGAGTGCGTCTGTGTGGCGATCAGAAAAGAATGCCACCAAGGATGCCGCCTTCCAAGCTTACATGGCCCTTAACGATGCCGGGCTTCTAAACGAAAATTTATTGCCATTCAAGGCGGATGAGATTCCCGGAATTGATACCCGAGTGTCTGAGGTGGCTGTCGAGCCCATGATGAAGCCATGGCATCAGGTTGCCCCTGCGTGGCGAGAGGCCGGCGACAAATGGCTCTATTCTCTCACTTTCTCTGAAGAAGATGGCCAGGTGATTGGCGAATATGAAATTTTGCTACCTACACAGCTTAATCAGCCGCTGCCTCTAGACTTGTTCCTCGACAGAGGCCATAAGCTGGAGCTGCGATTCTCTGAAGGGAGGCCAGTGCCGCATTACCAGGTTGCGTCTTTGCCAGACCATACGTCGGCTCTTCTCGCACTACATTTCTGTCACAGGTGGCCCAAAAATGAGCTTCACAACGAAGGACGAGAACAAGTGGTGCGAATTTGGGCAAAGAACGACTCGCTCTCAATGGACCAAATAGGCGCAGTTGGATTTGAACCGTTCGATGAGGACGTTAAAAATGGACAGTATCTTATACGAGACAACACCAACTCTCCCTATACCTACAAGGACATCATCGAAAGCAAGCCCCCTATCAATCTGGTGCAGAATGCCTTTTATGGGTTTGAGGCGGCTCCCGAAAAGAGCCCTTATCTCGTGCTCAAGAAGTGGACGCGAAGAACCGATTTCCTGCACCCCCTGCAGGGGAATCCCGAGAAAGAACAAGGTAGCAGCAGACCTTACGCGCGAGTATATCCCATGGAGTGGGCCATGGTTGATACCGTGCCCGCGACGCATGCCATGTTTGGCATGATAATACCTACGATCATACATGAGCTGGGCGTGATGCTAATGGCTAAGGAGCTGGCCACGACAGTTCTTGAGCCGGTCGGGATATCGGACTGGGGTTTGGTGAGAGAGGCTATATGTGCGCGGAGTGCGAATGAGCCGATGAATTATGAGAGGTTGGAATTTTTGGGCGATTCCATTCTCAAGCTTTGCACTTGCATACAAGCTGCGGTGGCCAGTGAGAAGACCCTCCCAAGAGCCTACAGACTCTGTATCTTGCTAACATGTTGTTGTTTAGAACCGGATTGGCCTGAGGGCTACCTTTCCTACTGGAGAGACCGACTTATTTCCAACGTACGGCTATATCGGGCAGCAGTTGACTTTCGACTGCCTAGGTTTCTTGTCACAAAGCCTTTCACAGGTCATAAGTGGCGCCCATTGTACTTGGAGGATGTCCTGCAGGAAGATATCGATGAGTCTACGGCCGAGAGGAGGCTTTCGACCAAAACACTCGCGGATGTGGTGGAAGCGTTGATTGGTGCTTCATACCGCGAAGGAGGTATCGCCATGGCAGAGAAATGCATTGCCATGTTTCTCCCAGAAGTCGAATGGGATCGCATGGACAAGGGCAGAGAGATTCTTTTCAGTAGAGTGCCGCCAAATGAGCCTCTTCCCCCAATTCTGGAGCCCCTGGAGAGGCTGCTTGGGTATACTTTTCAGCGAAAAGCTCTTTTGACAGAGGCCTTGACGCACGCCTCGTACATGGCGGACAATTTGGTGGACCATGGCAAGCGATCTCTCGAAAGGCTGGAATTCTTGGGCGATGCTGTTCTTGACCACGTCATCGTGACCAAGATTTTTGAAGTGACGCCGGACCTGCCCCATTACACGATGCATACGCTGAAGACGGGCCTGGTGAATGGCGAGTTCCTCGCGTTTATGACGATGGAGCACGGCTTGAAATCCGTCGAGACTGTCGTGACGGAGGAAGGCGGCGTAGAACACCGAGAGACGCATACTTATCTGTGGCAGTTTATGCGGCACGCGGCGAATTCCATCGGAATCGAGCAATTGGCAACGGCGACGAGACATGCCGCCCTGAGGGAAAAGATTCTTGACGCCATGGAGAACGGCACGCACTATCCGTGGGCTCTGCTGGCGGCGCTGAACCCGAGAAAGTTTTACTCTGATTTGTTCGAGGCGGTGCTTGGCGCCGTATGGGTCGATTCGGGGTCGATGGACGCGTGCAGGGCTGTGTGCGCGCAGTTTGGGCTGATGAAGTACCTGGAGCGGCTGCTGCGCGATAAAGTACATGTGCAGCATCCAAAGGAGGAGCTGGGCAAGTGGGCTAATTCGGAGACGGTGGTGTATGATTTCCATACGGAGGATGTTGCTGAGTCGCCGGGGGATAAGGAGTATTTTTGCAAGGTTTTGATTGGGGAGAGGGTGGTGGTGGAGGTGAGAGGGGGGATTAACAAGGAGGAGATTAAGACGAAGGCTGCGACGGAGGCGTTGAAGATTTTGGTGGAGGAGAAGAGGAGGAGGGATGCTGAGGCTGAGGCTGGTGGTGATGTTGTGATGGGCGAGGGGGATTGAAGGATGAATATTTTGTGGATATATTTTTATGATGGTGTGAAAATGTTGTTGGAGGAGGGATTTTGTTATAGGATATTTATAAAGGGATGTATAGATGAGCGTTGTCGTGTTATGTTAGATTGATTGACTGGATAGATTTATTACATTTCTACAGCGATGCTGACATCTCTTTTGAAAATCATAAAGAAGACTTACCAATGAGGCATTCTTCATCATCTGCTGTCCAAGTCCCGTTTATTCTCTCTGAAAGATGGGAAAGCTATCAGCATTCTAGTTCTACTGTCTGGCCGCCTAGTTGTATTAGTTCATATACAAGCTCTATAAACATTTTCAGTCTATAAAAGCAGTAGAAGCAGTAGAAGCAGTAGAAGCAGTAGTTGGAGTGCTGGGTCATAGAAGAAGAGATGCTGAATGAATCCTATGAAAATATCAAGCATGGTCCTTCAGCTCTTCCAATATCAAGTCCACCATCCATTCCAGAATCTTGTCCATGTCACCATCAACGCCATTATCACTCGGCACCCGAATCGCCTCTCGCTCCAGCACGTCTGCTTTGTACTCACCCTCCACATCTCCGCCCTGAAACATCCACGAATGCTCCGCCACGTAGTTTGGCCAGACAATCTTGTCGACGTATCCCGGCGGGTCAGCCCAGAAGCCCTCCAGCGTGACGTATCCGTCGCGGGCCTCACGACGAGCCTTGGCCTTGGCGTAAGAGGCGCGTAGGAAGATTTTGATGTCTAGATGGGGCTGGATGGCGGCCATGGAGGGCGGGTAGAGGAGGAAGCCGTCCAGGATGCAAAGGTTCAGGGCGGAGGTGCTCAGGGGATGGGCTGAGGAGAGGAAGGAGGAGACTTTGGATTTGAGGGCTGAGATTGTGGCGGAGGGGACGGGGCATTTGCCGACGGAGTTTTGGTCTTCTTTGGAGTCGAGAGTTGGCTGAAGGTGAAGAAGTTGGTTAGTTTGTACTTGTTATTAACATGAGTCCTTGAGGAGGGGATGTTGTAGCATACTGGAAAAGAGGCATGTTGGCGGATATAAGAGAGAGCCTCAGCCATGGCAGGGACATCTAGAGACTCTGCGCAGTCCCAGTCAAGAAGGCCGTCCTTCATGGGGAGCCTGGAGCTGTTTGTTAGCGTATGTATATGCAAAATATGCCATGGCGAGTGAGTGAGAGAATCACTGAAGCCTTATTCACTCAACACACGACACAATGGAGGGGTGAGTCTCACTCAGTCTCGGGCCTATAAAAGTCATCTTCGTGCAAGATAAACGTGCTAGGGAAGATGTCGCGCAGCAGCCGGGCGAGCGTTGTCTTGCCGCTGGAAGAGCAGCCTGAAAGGGCCACTATGAGGGCCTTCTTATCTGCCATGGTGGTGGTGCGAGAAGGAATAGCGTCGCAGTACAAGGCGATTTACAACAAGACTCGGAGGATTCGCAGATTCACATGAATGTAGAGCACGCGGTCTTTAGCGCAGAATTAGCGGCCGAAGGTGGGGTTGGAGGGGCTTCAGGGCGCCGTGCTCCAGTGGAAGGGTGCTGTGGCTGATCTTTCTACAGTGCACATGCGCCAATGAGCTGCAGCTAGTGGCGCCTTTTTTCTTTTTCTGCGACTGAGACTTGAAACTTGCATGTCCCGTATCTTCTACAACTCCTGAGCATCACCGCCTTGAGACTCTTCTCCCGCCAGACTTTCACACCGAATTTGCCATCAGATCATACAACCTGCTCTCGCCGTATCCAACAGTCAATTCTTCGCCCTCGTTTCTACCCCGCCATGAGTTCCCCCGACCAGCAAACCCAAACGGGCATGATGCTCACCACCGCCCTCGCCAGTGTCGTCACAGGCTACGTATTTGGCATTTATACCGCCAGGGGATACCTCATCTCTCCATCTCTGGTGGAAGAACGACGAAAGTACCACAACGATCCTGTAGAGAGCGAGGAGAGCGACGTGGACGAAGACGACGCCACACTGGACCATGCACCGAACTGGGCCAACGGGCTGGACGCGGACATGAGACAGGGGCTCAAGTTTCGAGGTTCGGGAGTGGCGGAGAAGAGGAGCTTGATGGAGGATACTAGCGAGGAGTGCAAGCTGGTGTTGGTTGTCAGGACAGATCTGGGCATGACCAAAGGTACGATTCTCTGTTCTCCCGTTTTACCTCTCTTCTCAGCTTGCTGAGCTCTCCACTAACTAAACTCGTTAAATCACAGGCAAAATCGCCGCTCAATGCTCTCACGCCACGCTCGCCTGCTACAAGGCCCTCGCCCGCGCCGACCCGTCATCCCCCGAACGCAAGCTGCTCGCCCGCTGGGAGCGCTTCGGCCAGGCAAAGATCGCCGTGCAAGTCAA
The DNA here is from genome assembly GCA_022985005.1 of Trichoderma koningiopsis. NCBI lineage: Eukaryota > Fungi > Ascomycota > Sordariomycetes > Hypocreales > Hypocreaceae > Trichoderma > Trichoderma koningiopsis. Next base: position 831,289 of record JAJPEM010000006.1, on the reverse strand, counting down.
GAGCCAAGCCGAGATGCTGGAGCTGCGAGGCAAAGCCCGCGCAATGGGACTTACGGCCGAGGTGATTCAGGACGCCGGCCGAACGCAGATTGAGGCGGGCAGCATGACGGTGCTGGGAGTTGGACCGGCACCGAAGAGCCTGGTGGACAAGGTTACAGGAGGGCTGAAGCTGTTGTAAGAGGACGTACAATTATGTATACATACATACGGGATATTATTGCATATGGTTATGATTTTTATGGACTGAAAAAGAAGACTTGCGGGCATTGCTGCATCAACGGCGTCTAGGCGACAGACAGGCTGCTAAGCTTTCATAAGCCACAGTAGGATGCTCTGAGCTTCCATGTATGGGTTTGAACAAGATGAAAATTAGTAATGGGAATAGAGGAAACAAGACTAAAGAGTTTGACGATTTTATGACAAAACATCTCTTCCCGTCAGCGTACATGATTGCAATCTCATTCATTTCACTGCACATCCATTCCTTTGTCTATCATGCCATGGGTATTAGTATATACTACGTTTTGATATGTACCAACTGCTACTATTACTCCTTCTTTGCAAACCGCGACAGCGCCGGCCCCAGATCCTCTTCTACCTCCTGTCTCTTCTTGTCGTTCTTCTTCTGCTGCTCCTTCCACAGCTCGTCCACCCGCATCCTCTTCTCGTCGATGATGTTCCTCTTGCGCTGCTTGCGCAGGTACTTCTTCAACGCGCCATTCTTTCCTCTCGCGCGGTTGCGAATCTCCTCGGCAATGTCCGCGGGCTTGGCGTCCAGGTCTTTCTCGGCCTTGCGCTGCGCGTCGGACCGCAGATCGATGTTGCCGATGAAGTTGGGGTCCAGGGCAATCATCTCGGGCGACAGTTTGTTGAGCAGGCCGCGGACTTCGGTCTCCTGTCGCTGCTTGTTCGTCTCGAAGGGGTTGGCCTCGAAGGCGTCGAAGTTGGCCTCTCCGGCGCCGGGGACGATTACGGAGGAGAAGCCCTTGTCGTGGCTTATGCCGAGCACATCTTCAAAGGGACACCAGCGTACGCGCTCGACAGTCTTGCCCTCGCGGCCCCATTTCATGTAGGGATGTGTAACTCGCTCCTGGGTGGCGGCGTTCTTGTTGAACAGGCCTTTCCAGATGGTCGTGGAGGTGCCCCAGCCAACGGCAGTGAGGCCAGTATCTGAGATGGCGACGGAAGACGCCGGGGTGTATGTCGAGTAGGTGTTTACTTCCTTGAACATTCGAATATCCCAGACGGCCATTTTGGCGTCCTGCCCTGCTGAGACCATGTATCGGCCCTCTCGATCGACCGCAATGGATCGCACGGGGCCTCGGTGTGCTAATAACTTGACGACTGGCTCGGCGGAGTTTGGCGACCAGAGGGTTACTGTGCCGTTTTGGTGTCCGGCGTGGATGATGGCGTTGTAGGGGTTGTGAGTTAATGAGCAAGGGGGGCCAAGTCTTGATGGGATTTCGGCGACGACTTGACCGGTTGAGGTGTCTTGGTACTTTAGAACGCCTCCGGTGTTCTAAAAAAGCGGTTAGTTGGATATACAATTTCTCATGTGAAAAACTAAGGGAAGATTCCTACCATCGTGGCCAAGAGGAAGTGGTATGGGAGAAACTCCATGTGTGTGACTTCGGAGTGTTTTCGCAGGCAATGTAATTCGACGCCATTGCGGTCGTAAATGTAGACGTATTTCTTCTGCGCCACCGCGAAGAATTGGTTGTTATGCAGCCACTTGACATCTCGAATCGTCTCTCCCAGCTGAATCTCGCATCCGAGCTTGCCCTCTCGCCAGTCCATGGTCGCGACGTGGCCCTTTCGCCCACCGAGCAGCAGCTCTCGTCCGTTCCTCGAGTAGTCGCATAGGTATGGGCCTAGTTGATCCAAGTTGAGCTCGAATCGCTTCTTCGCCGTCTCGACCGCAACATTGGCTACAATCTCGTCTTGTCGGACCTTGTATGTTCGTTCCAGCTCTCCTTCGGCCTCGAGGAATCCGGATTCGTTTTCCAGCAAGATCTCGGCATCTTTGGCTTTGAGGGCCGCATTCTGATATTTATTCTCCAGCTCTTTTAAATTCCGTCTGAGTTTCTTGTCTTTAATCTGCTTGGTGTTGATCTGCTTTCCTCGACCGTAGGCCTGGTTGGCTTCTCTTATCCGTCGGGCTTTTTCTCTCTCTGCGCGAGTGGCTATGTCTGTTCTTCGCTCTTTTGTGACAATTGCATCGTCCTTGCGGGCCGTGGGAGGCCGCGCAACGGCTGTTGGAGCGCCCATTGTGCTGATGTGGCTTTTGGACGATTTTCGCGATCAAACTCGAGAAATCAGGACGCCGGGTTCTGGGCTATGCAGGTCGCAGACAAAATTTCCAGCGCCCAGACCTTGTCGCGGCCTATCGCAGTGCTGCTATTGGCAGAACAAGAATGCGCTAGCCCACCGCGGTTATCGATAGCGAGCCACAACAAAAAATTCTCGATAACCAAGAAAACCCCACCATAGAGATAAACGATTCTGCATTTCGTCTTGCGCTTCGTATAGGCTAATCTTGCGAAACCTTGGAGGATTCGCATTGGAGTAAAAGATTGCCGAAAAATACTGCTATTGGACATTCCGCAACAAAACAAACTGGCATCGCTACCGTTCCGGTTCAAGGCTGGGGGCGACGCAAAAATGTCCGCCGTGGCGCATCATCATCGGGCCACGACAAAAGTCACCAACAAGCCATTCAAGTCCAAGGCTGCTTCCAAGCATGAGCTGAGGGATCGCGCAAAAGGTGTGGCTGCCTAATTCTGTGGACATTAAACTTTGTTTCTTTGTTCTCTTATTTCATTTCCCCCGTATGCTGTACACAACCCTAACTCTACATTCCACAGGCCGAGTCCCGAACGAAAAAGGATCGCGCAAAACTCCCCACCAACAAGTCATGTCTAAATTCGACCGACGAAACCAGGCGAAGCAGAATCGCCTCACGAAGCACAAAGAGCACCTGAGAGAGACGTCGGTTTTCTCTGGCAAAGATGCAGCCCCGAGAATTGCTGCCGTCATTCCTCTTTGCGCTGATGGCGATGCCAAGGCGGCTATTCAATCGCTGAATAGTAGCGTTGATATCGAGGCCGATCTCAGCAGCAACAACCTTCAAGTAACGGTCGACCGATTTAAGCAGAAGCTACAGTATGTTGCTCTCGAAAGGGATCTTAGCGCTTGCTTGGATGCCGCCAGCGCAGCCGATTTTGTCATTATCGTTCTGTCCGCCTCTGTCGAGGTCGACGCATTGGGAGAGCTGATTCTTCGAAGCGTCGAGAGCCAGGGCTTGTCAACACTGTTCACGATGGTACAAGGACTTGACAAAATCGAGCCTGCAAAGCAGCGACCTGGTGTCATGACCTCTCTCAAGTCTTTCATTACGCACTTTCACCCCGAGCAAGAGAAGCTCTATAGCATCGATAATAGACAGGACTGCGCCAACCTTATGCGATCCCTCTGCAGCACGACTCCCAAGGGCATCAGGTGGAGGGATGAGAGAAGCTGGATGCTGGCGGAAAACGTCAAGTTTGCATCGAGCGACTCAGAATCAACAATCATCACTGGTGTGGTTAGGGGTAAAGGGTTGAAGGCGGATCGCCTGATACAGGTCGGCGACTGGGGCACATATCAGATTGAAAAAATTGTTGCCGCTCCGTTACCAAAGCATGTTAAGAAGAAGGGAGAAATGTCGGTTGAAACTGAGGAAGAAAAGATTCTGGAAGAGCCCTCTGAGGATCGAGATGATCTGGATCAACTTGCGCCCGAGGATGCTATGATGGACGCAGAAGATGATGCCGCTATGTCTGTAGCGCCATCAGAGAAGAAGGGCGTATTGCTAGACGAGCACCATTACTTTTCGGATGAGGAGGATGAAGCGACAGCTGGAACAAAAAAAGTACCCAAGGGAACGTCAAAATACCAGTCCGCTTGGTATCTGGATGACGTGTCAGACTCCGGCTCTGATATGGAAGATATGGAGATGGACGATGAAAACGCTGAAGAGGAGGAAATTGGTCCTGAAGATGGTATGGAAGGCTTCGCCCAGCCCGAGCCCACAGAGGCCGCCGCTTCGGAATACCCCCAGTCTGAGATGATGGAACCCGATGAGGATGAAGATGCTGTTCAGCTGGAGCAGTACCGAGCACGGAAGCGTGATGAAGCCGAAGACGACAGAGAGTTCCCTGATGAGGTTGAGCTTCACCCCAATGTTCTGGCCAGAGAGAGATTGGCTCGATACCGTGGTCTGAAGAGTCTCCGAACCTCACCTTGGCAAGAAGATGAGGATCGAGCCCACGAACCGGAGGAATGGCGCCGACTGCTGCAGATTCCTGATTACAACTCTTCGCGATCAAGAGCGACTCGTGAGGCTTTGGTCGGTGGTGTGCAGCCCGGAACTCGCGTCCATGTCTATATCAAGGGCATCCCAGCCGCCACAGCGCAATCCTACAGCCCCAGCTCCCCAGTCACATTAGTTTCCTTGCTCCGACATGAGAACAAGAAGACTGTGGTTAACTATCTAATCAACCTGAGCTCTGATTATACTGCTTCGATCAAGGCCAAGGAGGAGCTGATTGCTCAGTGCGGCCCTCGAAGAATGGTTATCAAGCCTCTTTTCTCACAGTCTGGCTCGACGCCAAACGACGTACACAAGTACTGCCGATACCTACACCCTGGCCAATCGGCGATTGCCACATTCATGGGACCTGTTACGTGGGGCGCTGTCCCCGTCTTGTTCTTCAAGCGGACAGTTGCCGGCGCAGACGTTGAGGCTGAGGGCACATCAAACGCTGGTCTGACGTTGGTTGCGACGGGCACGGCTCTGCCTCCTTCAACATCACGTGTTGTTGCCAAGCGTGTCATTCTCGCCGGCCACCCATATCACATTCACAAGAAGATTGTTACCGTTCGATACATGTTCTTCAACCGTGAGGACGTGGAGTGGTTCAAGGCTATGCCCCTGTGGACCAAGCGCGGACGAAGCGGCTTTATCAAGGAGCCTCTGGGCACTCACGGCTACTTCAAGGCGACGTTTGACGGACGCATTAACCCTCAAGACTCTGTGGCAATTAGCTTGTATAAGAGGGTTTGGCCAAGACATGCGGTCCCTGTTACTGGGCCGCTGTTGGAAGCTGGTGCTGTTGCTGTTGGACAGGCGCAAGAGCTGGATGGAGATACCATGATGGAGTGATGGGGCTGTCGTAAAAGACATGAAGGCATATTCTAGAGCTTATGATTATGAATGTTTACTCTCTCATTATACATTATTAGCTGTGTACTTGCATATTACGGAACCTTGACGTAGCCAACTGCTATTTCTGACGACTCCAATTCGTATTTTATAAGTGAAGACGCCAGAGTAATCAACGTCCCCAGCTGATCCAGCCCTTCGCACCACCTCAACACGTCCTTTGTTATACATCCATAGCTATCCCCTGCGGTAGTGCTGCTGACAAACTCCTCGGCAGACAACTGCTGCGACAGCTTGTAGTCAGAAAGAGTGAGGATTTTCTCAGTAGACCTGCCGCTGAGAAAGGCATGGTATCGCTTCTTCCATTCATACGTGGAGGGGACTTCCCAGAGATCGCGGACACAAGGGAGGGGGGCGTTGGCGAATTTTTGACAGCTGCGGAAGTCTTGCTGGCGGAATCTGATTTCGAGGAATATCTCTACGGTGTAGATGAGAGATATTGTTCTAATTTGTGGTCTGTAAGTAATAGAAAGTTGCATATACATAGCTCTAGGTTGAATACCTTCGCGTTGCTTCATAGAGAGCCCATGTTTTGCGATCTAGAGGGTTGTCGAGAGTGTCGAGGACTGTGTTGTATCCTGATGTGTCGTGTACTTTTCTACAACAATGCTGTGCAGTGTTTTGTTAGTCTACTGGCTTTCAAGAGAGCTTATGGAATGATGTGCTTACCGATAATGCTGTGAGAAGAAACCTGACGTCGTTTTTTATTATTGTATCCGTATCCTGTGCTTGGAGTAGCATGTATATCGTCATCGCCTGCATGGACTCGACTGATGTCTCCATATCATAGGACTCATACTGACACATCAGTGGTCAGCTCGCAGACTTTTGCATAAAGTAGTTTACAAGATGCGCAGTATTACCTCGGTATCCAGTCTAGCAATCTCTTTGTATATCGTCTCCCATATGTAAGGACTGCTAACTGGGGTTCTCTCCAGCCACATGCCTACCAGAGCCGCACAGATACTCAATGTCTTTCCCAGGCACTCATGCTTTTGTGCTTTTGCACAATTATACGTTGAACTGTCGTTTAATGCACATTTGCTATGGATAAAAGGAGGCAGGGAGAGTCCGCTGACCATCAAGGCGGGATAGGCGCTCACCTGGCCGAATATGGTCTTTGTTTGGAGGATTGCATTCGCGGTGAGGCCGCGACGGCTAGTGAGCATGAAAGACGAAGGGTCGTGGGCGAGGACATCTGATTGAGTGCCTGGGCCGTTGTGATTGCGAAGCCGAGCTTCTTCGGTCTCTGCAACAGCTGCATCATGGCTAACATTCATGTCGACGTTGCCCATGATTCTCATGACGTTTTGACAAGGCCCCATCATGGACGCTATGGTAAAATCCATATCTGCCCCGAGACCGAGATCAGCTTGCATGGTGGCCGTCCAGGTAGCAGGAGAGTCCACAGACGGAGCCAGGACCGGCGCATCGGCCTCAAGAGGGGGCGATTCAGTGGGCATCCCCATCGGTTCGCTCAGAGGAGCAGCCTCTAAATCCGGATAAACACCAAGCTGTTGTCTTCCGTGCTTGCGGAAATCCGTAGCGCCATTATGCAGGTTCCCAGATCGACCATCATCGGCAGCGGTCATGATCGAGTAGGGGGCCAAGCGCGGCATCGAGACGGCGGCATATTCGCACGAGAGGCCCTTGTCGAGGCATCGAGTGCAGCGGGGGAGAGTCAGGCTGCAGCGCGCTTTTGCCTTTCTGCACTGGACGCACGTCTTTTTCCTGGATATGGGCATTCTCTTTTCCTACAGAGCAATATGAAGACGATAAGATCAGAACGTACAAACTCTGTTACAGAAACGACATTTCGCAATGTAAAAGTCCGTAAAGGGCAATACATGGTCATCAATGCGATTCGCTATTAGTCAAGGACGGGCGGATAATATGTCCGTGGTATCGGAATTCGCGTGGGTCTCATGCCGGAGTTCAGGTGGATCTCGGCCAGGGGCAGCGAAGGCGCCGACATGGCTTGATTGATGAATCTGGTGGCGTCGGATTGGCGTCTTAATAGGCTAGCCACAGTCACGCAGTTGCAGGCTGGAGCGTATCAGCTTAGTCAATCGCCAAGAGACAAATTAATTCGTTTAGAGTCGGCGGCGGTCATTCATTGCTCCTTGAGCGATACACACCTGACGGAATTCCGATTTTGTATGGATGGACTCATTAATAATGCGACATTCGATGAAGACGCAATACAGAATGACTGAAACAACTTCGGGTAGATGTAGAATGTCAAAGAGGAGAAGGGGGCGATGAGATCTCATGTCTCGAGTACAAATAGTCCCTCGAGCCTTGCATAGATGACTGAATGAAGAGCACACATCTCACAAGTATCATCGCCAAGTCTTTCACCCGAACACAGAAATAACAAACAACTTCACATTCATCCTTGCTAGACATCGCAATGGCTCCCATTCGAGTTGGTATCATTGGTCTCGGCGCCAAAGAAGCTGGCCTTGTTTCTGTTGGATCTTGGGCCGCTTCCGCTCTTCTACCATCCTTTCTCAACTCGCCTTACTACGAGATCACTGCTGTGTGCAATTCTTCCGTGGAATCTTCTCAGCGATCCATCGACTTCCACAAGCTGGGCCCTAAAGTCAAAGCCTACGGCAGCCCTCAGGAGATTGCCAACGACCCCAATGTTGACCTGGTGGCTGTGTCCATCAACGTTGGGCATCACTACGTCGTGACCAAACCTGCACTCCTGGCCAAGAAGCAAGTCTTTGTGGAATGGCCTCTTGGAGCAAGCACTGCAGAGGCAGAAGAGCTCACACAGCTGGCCAAAGACGCCAATGTGAAGACTGTTATTGGCACACAGTTCCTCTCTGATCCCGCTTTTGTCAAACTCAAGGAGATTGTTGATAGCGGTGTCATTGGCAAGGTTACGAGCACACAGGCTCGCATTGCGCCAAACTATGGACCTCCCGACGTTTGGGGCTATGATGCGACCTATTACTTGAATCTCAAGTCTGGTGGTAACGAGTTCCATATTGCAATGGCACACTGTAAGTGGCATTTGACTTGAGAACCGTGGTTTGTGCAACAATAGAAGCTAATGATGACAAAAACATAATAGTCCTTGCAGGCCTTCTGCATGTGTTGGGTGACTTTGCTACTGTCAAGGCATCGTTCGCTACGCAGTATCCTACAGTCAAGCTTCTCAACACAAGCACTGGCGAAATTGTCGATCCGTCATTCCCCAGAAAGGCCCCAGACCACATGTTCGTCCATGGCGTCCTCAACAACGGCGCCCTCGCCAGCGTCAACTACCGCCGCTCACCTCACCAAGTCGACAAGCCTACGCAGTGGGTCATTAGTGGTACAGAGGGCGAAATCGAGCTCACAATTGAGTCACCTATGCTGCAAATGGGTAGCCACAAGCGAGTGATTCGTATCAAGACAGCAAAGGATGGGGACGAAATTAGAGAGATTGCGTGGGAAAAGGAAACAAAAACGCCAGCCCATGTTGAGGGCGTGGCCTTCCCCGGGCAGAATACGGCTTATCTGTTTGAAGACTTTGCTCAGGGCAGGGCTCCTGATTTTGAGTCTGCATTGAGGCTGCACAAGCTGTTGGACAGAATTGTCAAGGATGCAAACCCCAAGTATGATTAAGATGCTTGCACTATCTGATATGTCCGTGCAGATGGCTCGCGCTCAAGATGATCTTTGACAGTGTTAATAAACTCTTCAATTTACTTTAGACGCTATGAGTGAGTGCTATGAAGCTAACCAGGGAACAATGACAGCAATAGTAGTATATGTGTCTTACAATGAAGCGAAGTGTATCATATCTACAGAGGCATATTGAGCTGTGAAAGGCATTCTTATTAATGTAACCATGCATTAAACTTGCGTCTAGGTGAAAAATAGCAAAGTCGCCTGTATCCAATAACTGTGCACTTGTGATCAAATACATGTACGTAATTTGATGGCGAAAATAACATGCTGATTGCATGTCAAATGCCCGTCTGGTTAAACTTCTGATGTATTTTAGCAGAGAGCATCAACGGGCCTTAAGAAGACGTCATTGATGCCTCCTAGTATAAATATGAGTCGCGTATTAGTTAATTTACCATGGGATATTTAAAGGCAAATCGTTCGATTGCGACTATCTACGCAGATTTAAGGTCTAAGAGTCAGAGGCCTACAAGCTAGCGTTGGTGATTGTATGGAGTCGAGGTATAGCGGCACGCAATGTCGTTGCGGTCGCCGGCAGCTCGTATTGCTAACTATAAACTCTGCGGCTAATAAACTATTCCAACCAACGAATTCTGCAGCCTCCAAGTCACCTTGGCCGCAAGTAGTCAATTCTCGGGTGGCAGAGAGGAGATTGAAGCTGGCTAGAGCATTTGAGGAAGTACGTTCCATCTAGCTACATGCACCATTACGCGAGCCCGCAGTGGATGGAATGGTATGATATCTTGATAGAGTGGCCGTATTACAACAACGCTAACTTTATTCAGTTGCCAGTTGAACGTCCAATGAGTAAGGCTTGGATAATGATTCCAGTTGTAAAGAGCATTGTATACACAGGCAGTAGTCTTATCAATTGATCATATGACACAAAACCAAGAAAAAAATTGCTCCACTACTCTTCTTAATTGATGTAATTAATCCGTCAATAGCAATTCATTGTGAAATTCTTCATTCCGAGAACATGTTCTCGGTTGCTCGGTAAGATGTACCAAATTGAATCACTCGCAGCTTTTAAGTGGTCATTTTACGCTACATTATCGTGCTAGATCCAGAAAAGAAGCTGCAGAAGAGTAGCAATCGGGCAAGATATTGTTAGTCGCGGCAAATCGCTAAAAAAGCGGATATTCGAGCGGTAATGGCATCGGCATTATTATCAAATCAGTCGCGAAGCACATCGCAGCTACATGTATATATTATGATAGGTCTCTCTTGGCCTATCTCTAAAATATATCCGTCGGATTGCCCTTCCTTCAGGAGATGGAGCCTCATCGCCCGAACGCTTAAAAGATAGATACAACAGTCTAAGTGCTGTCGATCTAGATTTACCTTGTTTGAAGCTACAATCATGCCGTCGTTAGTATTAGTTAATATTTACCCGTCGGCCTCACCCCGCATTTCGGCTTGATCTCCACGATCTTCAAGATAAAGATGCAGTCGTAGTGCAGCCAAACGAATTATAAAAGCTTGATACTAACCATTGAATTTTCAATGTTTGAATTGCAATGTCACATACAGCATTGGAACCATCCAAAGTTGTTGTCTTCCTCATATTAAAGCCTGAACTGGCTTTTAACAGCTTCATACTTGAGACATTGAATCTTCTAGTCGGCTAATTCGCCTACCTCGCCTTACAATGAGACTCCGCCTGGGGTTAGCCCGGCTTTCATTTCTCTTGATTGCCTTCTTCGTTGCCTCTTCTTATCAAACATGCACATCCGACGACGATTGTAGCCTTAATGGCGTTTGCGGAAAAACTGGCGTCTGCAAGTGTGATCCGGCTTGGACTGGCGATGACTGCGGTGCGCTCGACATTCGTCCTGCCAAACGACCAAGCGGTTACAATCTGACGGCAGAGGGCACATCATCATGGTGTTCCAAGATTGTCAAGGACCCCTGGGACAAGAACCTGTACCATCTGTTTGCTTCCGAGTTTACACACGGCTGTGGTCTTGACTACTGGGCTCCGTATAGCCGCATCATCCGTGCGGAATCTCATACCGGCCCTGCTGGCCCTTACACCTTTGCCGCTGAGGTTATGGGAACGTTCGCTCACAACCCGAATGTTGTGTATAGCCCGGCTGATCGAGAATGGCTCTTGTATTACATTGGATGCCCCACGAATGTAACAACAGACAGCTGCCAGTCAGAAAGCTTCACCTGCGGACCAGGAAATGACAACAATGGAGAGAGTGGTATTTCCGTGCTCAGCAGCAAAGATCTCCGAAACTGGAATTTCAAGGGACAAGTGATGCAGGGCGACAATACAGGCGATTGGGATGCCGATGTGACCAATCCTGCCCCGTTTCCCCTGTACGCCAGCTCTTGCTCGAGGACAGGCGCGTACTCAAATGGTCAACACTGCCCTGGCCACACCGATGCCATGCTCTTGGTGTATCGAGGCTGTCCGTATAACTGTGGTGGCGCAGAGCAGATCAATGTAGCCATCTCGGAGACTGGCTTCGAAGGCCCTTACACAAAGATTGAGGCAGACCCCATCTTTGACGAGGGCAACGAGGATCCATTCGTCTGGCGCGACAAGCGAGGAAACTTCCACATGCTTTTGCATTCTCTTGAAGCAGATGGCGGTTTTGGTTCGGGGCCCAAGGTTGGTCGACACGCCTGGGCCAAGAACTATACGGGGCCATGGACATTTGGCAGCCAAACACTGGCATTTAGCACCGAGGTGGAATATGATGATGGGACAACTATCAACTTTTACCGCAGAGAGAGACCAGAGCTGTACTTTTCGGATGATGGACTGATGACGCCGCTGTTGCTTACCACTGGCGTGCAGCCTCAGAATAGCCCTCAGAGCTACAGCATTGTTGTGCCTCTGGGAGATGCTGGAGTGAAGGCTCAGGGTAAATAATATTTTTAGCAAAAATAAATTTAGGTTTAATTAAACTTGATTGTAGATTGACTAGAATGTTGACACGCAGATTCTACAGCTCTTGTCAGACAGCTTTCCAGTTTGAGTTACTAAATGAGTGTATTCGTAATGTCATGAACAATCTATAGTTTGAGCTCTGTGAGGCTGCAGTAGAAATTAAACTTGTTTTACAGAGCGTATCTGAATGAAGTATTCTCTTTGTCAGACAAGTCTTCGAGAGCCTTGTCAAAGGTGGGCGGTCCATAGAGTTTTGTCCGATTCTTGTTCTCCCTATCTAGCATAACGCGACCCGCTTGAGCAAGGAAGAAGCAGACAGCAAAACAAACCAGAATGCCCGTAAAGCTCTGGCTAAAGGCGGGAGCAAATTTTCTTGGAAGGGATCAAAATTAGCATTTCGACGAGACTTCTAATAATATGAAGCAACTTGAGCTACAACTTACTGGTCGAAGAGCAAAGAGCCGGTGACATTGCCCAGTGAATAGCCGATAAACGTTCCGGCAGCATATACGGCTTTCTTGGTATAACCGCCCGCGTTCGAGGTTCCCAGACCAATGCATTGGACCCAAGCTGCTGAGAAAAAGTTGAGAAGGTAAAACCCAAAGATCTTTGCGCCCTTATTGTCGACTTTCCAGCTGCAATGGGTGTTAGTAATCCTTACAAAAAAAGAAATCTCGGGTGGAATGAACATACAGCAATGAACATCCAAGGATTACTGGAAGACAAGAGAGTGAGATGATATAGAACCGAGAATCCTTCCAGTGTCTGCCAAGGTATCCTGAGCCTAAGACACAGATAAAGGCCATGGCGCCAGTGGGGAGATTGAGTAAGAGAGAAGTGTAAGCATCGAATCCCATGCCGTTGAACACGATGGACGCAAACTGGGTGACCACGGCCGCACCGGTACAGCTCAATAAAGAAAGGACTATAAGTCCCCAGAACTGATACTCTAAGAGTGCCTCTGTAATCTGGTAGAGCTTCACATCCGTGGTTGTGGTGCCTGCGTTGTTGAGACGTGTGCGCTCAATCACGCGCTCTCTCTCGCTTTCTGTAAAACCCTTGGCGAGTTGAGGAGTATCTGGGAAAATAAAGAGCAGCGCAATGCCCCAAAGGAAAGAAAGACCTCCTGCAAATAAGTACATTATTTGCCACGGGTGCAGCCGACTGCTCTGGATATGAGCCAGCCCAAAGTTGATCACAGGAGATATTAATAATGAGCCGCCGCTGAATGAGAACCAAATGCTAGATCGCAAGACTTGCTCCTGTTTCGTATACCACATGCCGACGACGAGCATGAATATCGGGTTGACGCCGGCTTCAACGACGCCGAGGAAGAATCGATTCGCCAGAATGCCAGAGTAAGTCTTGCACGCAGGGGTTGTGAGCATGATGATTGACCATAGAACCGATAGGACGGAGCAAGCTCTCTTTGGACGGAATCGTTGAGCCAGCAGCGAGGCAGGATACATGCCGACTACATGGCCAAAGTAGAATATCACAGAAACCCATGAGAATTTCTGACCGTGTGTCAAGCCCAGGTCTGTTCGCAGACCAAAAACGGCTGCTTGGCCAAGCAGGCCTTTATCCCAGTACTAATTGAGAGTATCAGTGGTTTGCCTTTTACGCAAATCGGGCCTCAAATTATGCATATTCGAACATGTCAACGAAATGATGATCTTTCTTACCTGAAGGGCAAATGTGATGCACAACTAGAAATAAATTAGTTTGTTAATTCTACTCAAGCGCATTATCAACAACTGAGACTTACCACTGGCATTAAGCGCCAGTCGATCTTTCGCAGCAACGCCCGATCCGTATCCGTTATAATCTCAATAGACGGGTCGCTTTCAGCAGACCTGTCTACCACGCCGTCAACCATTGATTCGTCCTTTTTCTCCATATTGACAAACCCGCAGCTATAGTAAAGGAAAAGAAAACAAGACAATCGCAGGAAAAAAAAAACCCTTGCCAAGGGTAGGATTTAATACTTATCATAAGTAGGCAGTAGGTAACATCGACTTATACAAAGACAGCGGCAGTTCGGGGTTGTCAAGTCCCACTCGGCTTCAGTTAGATCAGCACTAGTCTGCTTAAAGGCGAGATGGGTAAGCAGGCGAGCGGGTATCAAAGACCAGGGACTGCAGAATCGAATTATACGCGTAGAGACAAAATACGAACAGCTAGAAAGACAGTCTATTGCCGTCTTTGTGTGCGTGAGACCCATTTCTGTATGCCGCCGATCCTTTCGGAGGTTGATCTTTTTTATATCCGCGAGTCATCAACATGTCGATCAGCAATTGATTCATTTTACTGTAAGACAACTCATAGAACTATAGCGTATGAGGGTTATTAGCCCTAGGAGATCTTATGATAATACTCTATCAATGTCTTAGTGCGTAATTTATTAAGAAAGAAGCTTTTTGGACCTATCTAGCGCCTATCGAGCAGATTCCATATATGGCAAATGCGATTCCCAGCCTAATCCAGCGGGTATCTAACGTCGGATGTAGTGAGCTTTTAGTCAAAGACATGGTTCAACTTTACCCCTTTGCCTCGCATTCGTGTTGGATTAACAATCCCGTCATACTTGACTTATTATGACTGTAAGTATATATTTTGTATCCTTTGCACTGAGAAGCTTTCGAAATCAGACCATGATGCTATAAAGTACCAAAACAAGGTCATTTTTGCAACTGATACCGTTAAAGCACAGCTAAGTGATTCGGGCAAGGCAGCGTTGTGGGCATATAAATAGGGAGAGGTTATCCAGCACCCGAATTCTATTATCCAGCTCTCCAGCTACTGCTACTGCTACTTCTGCTACTGCTACTGCTGCTATTTTTAAATGTATACGTGCAGTGTTTGGCAGTGAGGTATGTGCATGTCTTTTGATACGTGGAATGAAGGCTGCCTTGTTGCGCTTCAGCTGGGGTCCTGGTGTCGGATAATGAGATTAGGGTGCCGAATAACGTCTCCCTATAAATATGGCTGCATATACGGAGCACCTAAGTAGCCTTTCTGCACGCTGTGATCAGCTAGAACAAGCAGAGGGCAGTGGGTAGACGAGTCGTGTAAGTCAACTAAAGCCTTCACAAACTCAGTTCTATACAGTGCTTGCGTTATATGAGTAAGTCGACAACAAGACTAAGCGGGACTGGGTCCTGGGTCCACGCCCCCTGAACGTGATGCTTATTCTCCGGGGATGATCAACCTCGGTATGGCCCGCAGGTGCGGTGATACGCGGCAATTTAACCATAAGCAGTTTATATATAAATAGTCAACATCGTCATCTCCAACAAGATGTTGGCTAAAAAATAGGTATATTTGAACTTCATTTTCGCTTTTGTTGCATGGTCGATAGAAACGTCTAGTTTATGTACGCTTTTAATCCCCGCAGTCTCTCCTTGGCAGCCTCAAGCACAGAATCGGGCTTGCACACGGCAAACCGCATCCACTGCGCTCCGATGTGCTGATTCGGCGGTGAATAGAATTCGCTAGGCGGAATTGCTGCCACTCCAAGTTCCTGGATAAGGAACCATGCCAGCTTGAAGTCTCGTGGGCGTTCCTGGACATGTGGCGGGAATGGGTAGTTCTCTGGGAGAGTCACTTTGCTCATGTTGACCACTACAAAGTAGCCTCCTTCAGGTTCTGAGTACGGCATGTCAAGCTCACGCCAAATATCGTTGAAGCGATCCATCTTGCCCTTCATGTCAGAGACACACTCGTTCCAAAAGCCGTTTTCTTCAGCCTGCTCAAATCCTAAATAACTTGTTAGCGCATTGTTCACTGGGTTCGAGATTAGCTCGGCGCTTCAAACTTACCAATTGCAAATGCTTCCTGGAGCGGTGATGGAGAGCAGTAGCAAATTCGTGCGTGTGCTTTTGTGACATATTGAACAAGCTCCGCAGGCCCCATAACCCAACCTGTGTGTCCAGTTAGCTCCGACGCAAGCATTGTTGGAGAATTTGTGAAGTTTAAAGACTTACCGACTCGCCAGCCAGTGGCGTAAAAGTTCTTGCCCGCAGAACTTAGAGTGAGGGTGATTTTCTCAACTTCCGGCGATAAAGTCGCAATGCGAGTAAAGGGAACATAGAATAGTCGGTCGTAGACTTCATCTGATATGATAAGAATGTTGTTCTGAACGCAGGCATCTGCAATCAATTTGAGCTCCTTGGGGGTAAAGATTTTTCCCAGTGGGTTGTCTATGAGTTGCATTAGCTAGAAGCCGCACTTCATAGATTCAGCGGCTACCCACGAGGTGTATTTAATACGAGCATTTTCGTTCTAGGAGTGATGGCATCTCGGAAAGCGGCAATATCTAGGGTCCATTCACCGGCGGAATGTGTTTGTGTCATGCCAGACTTTGGTGGTTGTAATGGCACAGAGACAACTTTGGCGCCCGCCATTTCAATATTGCTGATATATCTGCTACCTGTTAGCATACGAATGAGGACTATTTTGACGCTTATAGTCGAGTTAGCGTAAGATCGTGCGCTTACTGGTCGAAGTATGGTTCTAGTAGTAGGACCTCATCGCCCTCTTGGAGGAACGCCATGCAACAGCTCAAGAAGCCTTCATTGGCGCCAGTGGTGACTGTGATTTCCGTCTCAGGGCACAGCTTACGGCCCCAGAAAGGAGAATATGCGTTGGAAAGAGCCTCTCGCAAACGAGGCCGGCCCTTTGGAGGAGCATACTGGTTGCAATCGAGGCGCTCTACGGCGCTCTTGGCTGCGTCTATGAGGAACTGCGGAGGATTGTAACCGAAAAAGCCCTGTCCCATGTTTACCACGGGTTGATTAGGTGTAGTTGCGGCAGCGGCATTGATAATGGACCTAGAGGCAGCTATTAGAGCACTGAGATGAAAACACCATATTTGGTTGAGTCACCCACCACACATCCATGGTAGAACCCGCCACCCGAGGAGCCGGTTGGATTGGGGACTTTGTCCCGTTCTTTAATTGAGCCATTGGTGCTGTGGTTGATCGATTTGGAAAATTTAGAGTTGTTCTTCAGCATTCCTGGAGCCAAGGGCGACGCGGCGGTTGGCCTGGCCTGCTTTATATCTATTTACATAGCTAGCGAAGAAACTGTCCCGTAGACGTCCGGGAGTGAGCTCGCGTCTAAAATCTGACGAGAGTGGATTGATTTTGCCATCGCTAGATGCTCAGGGCCGCGCGCACTTGTGCCAGCTTACCGGCTGTGTTGACTTGTTTGCTATCATGACTCAATGCTACTGGCTTGCATTCGAACAATATGGGGGCATTTAATATTGCTTCCCTCTTTCTGACAGTAATCGAAGACTCCGGACCCTTATTTTGTCCCACTATATATGCTAGTTTCGCTCAGGATCCTGGCTTTTCGACTCTCTTTTTATAGTAGAAGCCAGCTATTTCACTAGCTTCGTCGGGGCTCTCTCTGTTTTAGACGAATCCCAAGAACAGTAATTGCTAATCGGAGTTGATACGGAGCTTGGTCCGTCGGAAAATCCACAGCACACAAACGCCAACTGTCACTTGCGCTAACACGACGTCAAACTTTGATGAGATACTGCTGTTTCGCCGTTGCGACTCTTAGACAGTATGCTGACTAAGTCCGCCACATTACCAATGTGTAGGCGATGATTGTGTAATGGTTTGCTACGAAGTGTCTCAAAAATGCACTCATAATACCCTCTTTATGAATGTGTAATGTTGTACGATGCTTAGACACCAGTGCATCAGACAATACCAACGAGCGAATGTAAGGGCCCAAGGTTGCGCCACCAAGACCAAAACTCCGATTTTCGGCGCCAAATGTAATCGTACCGTGAGCCGGACCCTCGGATCGGGTCTGACTACCTTGGTAGTTTTAAGAGTTGTTTAGTTCGATCCAAGCGTGACGGGGGCGAACCATCTTCTCAGAGCTAACAGCAATACGTAGCCCTCCATGCTATAGAATGCACATGTTGATCCGCCACCTATCCACTCATTCATGGGCCAGCCATGAATCGTATCACGGAGTAATAAGGCTGAGAGTCTTTGTTCCTAGTATAGCAACCTTTCGTATTGTGCTGGCTCCTTCAGAAAGATCAGATGTATAGCTTCCAGCAGTCGTCCCACTTGCTCCGCTAGCTGCGCTTGTAGGCATGTAGTCTGCAGGATGCTAATTTAGGCGACAGTCTCACTTGGAACTAAGCAGGCTTTGATAGGCTATTTCAGCAATCAAATTGCCATAATGAGAAGCTTGGTGTTGGAATGCCGCCAAAACCGCACGTAGGGCTATTAGCGACATCTATTTTATCACGACAATTATGGAAATGCCACTCTGTAGTTAGTATAGCAAAAACTATCGATGGAATGTAATCTTTAATTTCACATTACGGAGTCGCACGATCCTGTACCTATATAATAATCGACTCACTCTACAATTATCTCTCATTATGTTTAATCGTAATTTGAGCTATCTAGCTTATGACATGGACATCTCGCATTGACGGATAGGAGGATCTGACGGCCATGACCGGCATTTTCACGGATACGCTATATGAGTCTGTCTTCTTGATCTCTTTGATTGTTCTCTGCAGCTGAAAATTGTCCTAACATTTTCGCTCTGGCAGTCCTTGCATCTATGCCTATGAAGATCTTGGCGGATGAAGTTCATTGACGCAGATGTGAATACTATTTTCTTAAGACATGTCAGTCTTTACTATGCCCTGTTGGTCAACGTCCCGAGTCATCAACCACGCTAACCATGGGGAAAAAAGACCAAAGGAGGATCTGGGCGGATAGCAGCCGACTATCCTACAGAGCATCCCCAATATAACGTAAAATCATCCCCCCACGCCAACCAGCTTGTTGTTGGTCAAGATGTGTTCCAACGCTGTAAATAACGTGCGGTTCAGATCAATGCTTAACCGGTAGTTTTCTAGCATGACGTAGTCAAATCGCCCTGTCGCTGTGTTTCATCCATTTATGGTCGCTTGGTGCTTCTAAATGAAACTGACATGATGATTGTCTAAGCACTAAGAGCGCCACGTGTACTAAATTCTCTTGCGAAGCGCCACTAGCCCTACTATCTCATGACAATTTTCCCGCCTTTTTCATATGAAAAGAAACAAATCCACCGTTCTTATTTTGCTCTCGCTGGCTTAGCTAATTATCTTTCGCCTGATACGTTCCATATGGTACGTACGAGCATTAGCATCTTCATTACGAAACCCTAACTTCTGCTGCGAGAAAACGCAATCTTCATGAGTGATACTACTTTTGTAGCGATATTCAAATGCAATCTTTAAGCCCTCTTGTTGAATACACATCGCAGAGGGCCTGCTTTCAAAATTGCCTGGTTGACCATATCTCGGTGGATCGCGGTCCCATCTTCGCCAGGAGCAAACTCAAAGTCATTATTCCAGACTGTGTACGCTATCGTGAATCGCAGCACGATCATAGCCAGTCTCCTCCCTACACAATTGTATGGACCAAGGAGGAAGGGGTGATATGCTCGCTTGTCGATTACCAGATCAGGCCGCGTTGTCCATCTTTCTGGGATAAAGCTACCTGGCTCTTTAAAGTATTTTGCGCCTGTTAAGGTTACATTGATCAGCAAAAAGTATACTAAACGATTTGATCATAACTGCAAAAGTGAAAATGAAAGGGTTAGTTCTGGTAGATACTCACTTGTTTGCATGGAATGTATAGGCACAAATAGTAGTGTTTCGCCAGGGATGAAAACGCCATCGACTTCCAACCCCTCAGGCGGCGTCATTCGAGGTCCGTTGGCGCAAGTTGGGTTATCCAGCCTCATCGTCTCACTAATCACGGCGTTCAAATATGGCGCCTCAGCTTCACCCAAGTCAAGGTTAGTAAATTCACCAGATACTGTACGACCGAAGAGTGGCTGTAGTTCTGAACGAAGCTTGTCTCGAACGGTGGGATCTCGTGCCATGTGGTAAAATGCGAACGATAGTGCGGCTGCAATAGTATCAGTTCCACCAGTCATAACAGCTTGGGCGTCCGAGTATATAATG
Organism: Trichoderma koningiopsis; assembly: GCA_022985005.1. Classification (NCBI taxonomy): domain Eukaryota; kingdom Fungi; phylum Ascomycota; class Sordariomycetes; order Hypocreales; family Hypocreaceae; genus Trichoderma; species Trichoderma koningiopsis. The sequence continues at coordinate 811,429 of JAJPEM010000006.1, read as the reverse complement.
TCGATATGGTGCATAGCTTTGGGTTCCTTGGAGTTGTAGTCTTGGAGGAAATATTTCATGATATCCTCATGTTCGTCAGTTACTTCCTATACTAGTGTCAATATGTCGCTTATAACATGTATGGTGCAGAAACTGCGAATCGCAGTACCTACCTCTCTCCTTTGATCCACCATCTGGCAAGCCAACTTTTGGAAGTTGATATGATCCTTGCTGCCGCCAAAGACTTGCAGCAAAGCAATTGGCCACCATATCATACCAAGTTTAGCAAGAGTACCAAGAGTCACTTCGAGATACTGCAGCATGGGATTTTCTTTGCCAGCTTTGACTGATCCGAAGTTGGCAGAAAATCCCATCCGGCCCATGTTGTCAAACGGTATTAGGGTAGAATATAGTGAGGTGTTGATGGGCTGGCCCTGAAGAGTTTCCAATTTCTCTAACCATTCGTAAACTACTTCGCGAGCGTAAAGCTCGTATGCCTCTAGAGCTAAAGATGTATAAAGATCTTAGTACTGCAAAAGAAAAATGACGAACTTGGTGCAACTGACATTTCGTACTAAAGGCTTTGTCCCAAATCTGCCGTCTCCAGCGATGTTCCTGGTGATTCAGGATTGTATCAAGATTTGAATGTCCGTTATACTGCACAGATTCATAGGCCGAATTCCGCTTTGAACATGCTGATCCTGCTCCATGAATCTTATGCAGAGCGTCTAACGATAGAGCCATGACCTCATTAGGACCTATAATATTTGATGAGCACGTCGCTCCCACTTCCATAAGACTATTGAACTGACGGCTTACCAATTCGTACGATGTCTCCATATTTGTCGAAAAGCTTGGACCAGTGAATGTGTGCCTTCCCGTCCAGAGCTTCATATGGCCCATACAGTTTTGTAATCTTTGCTGCAAACGGACCAGGAAAGCGACTTGTGCGATGGAAAAAGAGGCGGTATACTATAATGCTAGTGAAGAGTCCAAAGAAATACGACGCCGATATTATGACAGCATTCGAGGCTCCATGAGCCACCCCTTGTGAATGGATACATCGAGTCAATAGTAAACATTCTGCGATTAAGTAAAACCCAACAATTTTAGGAGCCTCCCACGCCCTGTGTCCATGAATGAAATGAACAAGATGGGACAAAATACCACCTGACGCAGAGGCAGCGGCCAACAGGAGAGGCCCCATTGTTAAATTCCAGTAAATTCGTATGGTAGGCTCTATAGCTCCGAATTTCCTTAGTAACGTATTACTATCGATCGAGTGAAAATGAACCAAACCATCTTGTAGATGAGAAAGGGAGAACGTGGGCTTTTAAGACGGGAGCGTGGCATGCAAGGGAGGATATAAGCACGGCAGAAAGTGTATTTCATTAAAAACCAAATATGAATAAGAATGAGCTAGATAAGCTGAGACTTTTAGGCCAATAACATTGAAAGAGCCTAGAGATACAAAGAGGAGATTACAAGCCGGACTATTAACTAGCACACGCTAAATTTGGTGCTTCTAATACGGAGACGAGTCCGCTGCTTTTTTATTCAACGCTTAAGACAAGCCATTTTGCTCTCGTATGAGCCGTTAAATGCTAGGGCTTATTCAGAATGACTTGTAGGCCATTCTGATGGCCATCCTGATTTAAGTTCGGGTCTTCTTACCTTGAACCCAGCCTAAAGCTTTATTGATTGGATAGATATAGTCTTTATCTCATTCCCCCACATTCCTATTTCAGTCTGTCTACATTATAATACCGCAAACACCGCAATGCATAGGGCTGAGTTTGATCTGGAACTATTCACATATTGCTCTCTGCTGCTAGATTGATGTGATGACGTACAGCTGTCAAATCTGAGCCCAACTCAGCCATAAGCAGTTTTAATGTGTAAATTGATATGTCTACAGTGTGAGGCTGAGTGAAATAATCTTGATGCTCAGCAATATTAAACTTGAGATTTTACAGTATATTCCGGTAGAATCCTTGTTCTGAGAAAGGTATGTGCTGATGCTCATCACGCAAATCGAATCCCACCAAATACGCTGCTCCTGTGATGGTATAAGCCCTAATTTGCCCGGCAATTGGAATATTTGCCGCCTGAAATTACAGCTCTTCATTAGAGACTGCATCACGGTTATATCATAGTATTCTCCACTTAAGATCGCGAGTAATCTTTTCAAGAGGCAAGCAGTACTCGAATTTCGAGCGGAAATGTAGTAGTCCATAACTAAACAGTATATTCAAGTTCGCACAAAGCTATCATAATCTTGCCAGTATGTGCTAACATTTGGTGAATCCGTAAACCGGAGATCATTTGTGCTCTTGTTAGGATCTATAGCTCAAACACAGCTCTATACCGGATCGCATTTGCTTCCAAGTCACTGATGACTTTTTGCAGAGAGCCAAGATTTTCGAGCTTGGAGACTTGAACCAGAGGCTTAATGTCGTTTTTGGCCGCAAACTCGAGCGTCTCAGCATGCATTCCCCTGGAACCCACCAGACTTGCATATACGCGATACCCATCGAAGAACATAGTTTGCGTGCTAGAAACTACCGTTAGTGGATGCTCAGGTCTGAGTAGAAATGGTATCATAAACAGTGAGCCTTACTTAAGATCCATAGGCCCCATTGGGGCAGTCAGCGGCACGATGATGCCGTTTCTTGACAAGAACTCTTTTGTCATTGCCCTACACCGATGTTAGCGACGCATATTGTAGAAAGGAAGATGGAATTGAGTTGAGTAAAAGCGTGGTGAAAAAGCAATTTCTTTACCTTTTAAAATCCGGATAGTAGCTTCCAGTGATCACCAAGACGTCTACTGGAGCTTTGATGGTTTCGTACATGGTACTGACAAGATGAAATTCACTGGCACCCCAGGCGCGTGCTTCTTGTTCCTTGTTCGCCGATGTGCTGTAAACAACGACTTCGGCACCCATCTTGGCAGCGTATTGGATTGCAAGGTGGCCAAGGCCCCCAATTCCATAGATACCGACTCGCATACCAGGCTCGACCGTCTCCCTGAGAGCAGTGTATACTGTAACGCCAGCACACTGGAGAGGGGCAGCGTACTCACTGGGCATGTTTTCCGGAATCTTGTGCAAAAACGTCTCCTTACCGATGTAAAATTGGCCAAATGTACCATTGTCGTAGTCTCCCTCACCCAAGACTATACGATTATAGCAGTAGATATCTTTGCCTTTAAGACAATACTTGCAGCTGCCACAGGCATCTCGATGAAATCCACCACCAACTCGGTCACCAATCTTGAGCTGCTTGACGTCGGAGCCGACCACTTCAACAATTCCGACTCCTTCGTGCCCTAGAGCGATGGGAGCACCAAGTTTGACAAATGCTATATCACTTGCACAAAGACCACTGTGCGTGATACGAACAACAACATCTTTAGGGCCCAATTCCGGAATTTTGGTGTCGTACGCAATGATGCTACCCTCATGAGATCGATAGCCTCGATATTCTTGACCTATGAGACTGGATTGAGCCATGTTGATATTGTGAATCTTTTGGCTTTTTTTTTTTTCTTAATCAGCTGCTGTGAACTTGAGGCCGAGTGTTATAAGGTTGAGGGTTATGACTTGATTGTCGAAATCTGTCGAAAATTGTCGTAAGTGTCTTTAAGATTATTGAAAACTGTCGTAAGTGTCTTTATAATTATTCAAAATTGGGTGACTGCCTCTCTGGTATATATAGTCATTGTATTTAAAGCCAACACGATATGAAGAATAATATGGTAAGATAGATCAAAACAATATAGCATGACAAAGAAACGCCCTGGCTTTGCCTCAACCACGCCAATTGCATCACGGATTCAGTCAGTAATCCGACTCTCCTCGTGCTGGCGGCCAAATCAATCCAGTACTCAATTGTTGACTTCATTATACTAATCAGTATTGAGCAGACTACAACTACCACTTCGAGTTGGTACTTTTCTTGCTAATGCCTTGCATCGGGCTAAGATTCTTAGTCACCATCTACCAAGATTATTAATCGCTGCGCTTTCCAACCGATATGCCGAGGGGACTTAGAGATACTGGCTATTTCTTTACCTTTGGTTAACAAAGGGCCTCTTCGTTATGTAATTCAATTCATATAAGAACGGAAGTTTCCGTGAATTTTCGCAAGATGCGCGATGGAAGTTTCCGTTGACTTTTGCCCGGAATACGCAATGAAGTTGCATCGCGACCAGTTTCGTTCCACGCTTGTCATGGTCACCAGCATGCATATAGAACGTTGATAGGGAGATTTTGCGGAAATAGCTAAAATCGCGTTCTAGTCATTTCAATTCATTTCACATTTTAATTGATTTCACATCCATTGTGGCGCTGTAGAATATGTCGATGTTTAGTATCTGTACCAAGCTGCGACAACTCTACTAATCCATAATACCATCTCTCGCTCGCCTGCGAGTCCGCTTATTGCCAAGAACACTACCTCTGAAGCTCATTTATCAAAAATCTATTTCCATGAACAGATGAAGTTGAGCTATTTGGAAAGGCTCATATCCCTTTCTATTACGCCTAGACCGCCTTTGCCTCATTGCAAACGCCCACAAAATCTTTTCCAAATACCATCCGACGATCCTACTCTGTAAAAATCTGCTCATCAGGATTCAGCCTAGTTTAAAACTCAGGATCGGCGAAAGTTGCTTTTAAAGAATCCATGTCAAGGAAAACAGCAGTAACAACAGCGTCACAGTCAATGCTACCTACAGCGCCGCCGAACAGTGTTTGTACGTTGTTTTTATTCTCGCCAGTTAGGAATTGCTATATTGCACGTCGATAAACTTAAAGCTTCTTTCCCCAGCGGTCATCTTACTACTCCATAATACAAAACTCTGTACCAGTTCAAAAGTACTGCCACCATAGGGATATGGATTTTGGTATAATACTGTTCGAAATCTTTGTCGGACATACCTTTCTTTTTGGTAACAAGAAAGGTAGCCTTTATGACTGTCCTGAAGTCGATGGTCATGTTCTCTGACCTTGATGAACTGTAGCTTTTATGATTCAGGCGTTTTAATTTTAAATACTTCTTTGATTCGCTGGTATTATCTATCGTCTTATAACCCATACTGGCCCAAGCCACAAGAGTTATGTCCGCTCGAATCCCTATGACTGGCCTTTCAGCGGAGTTGGCATATCGAATGCAACTCAGCGGTATTTACCCCCCGGATAAGTATTGGATAGGTTGCCCCTTGTCAGCAGCTTATTTGGATGAACGTGAAGTCCGACGATAGTGATGCTACCAGGCATGCGGATTATAAACACCGACTTGGAATAGGCAGCTTACTTATCCACATTGATATTCTTCAGTATTAAATCCGCTATATTCTGTGTTGTGAAATTGTTAATTTGTCTCGCCTTATAAACTAAAGCTGCATACCAATATCCTATTTATATGTAATTAGATGAGGCTTATATTATTATTGAGCTTCTTCATGCGCGACCGCTACACTTCTTATACAACATTTTTATTTGGCCTAACGTCTTCGGCTTTAACGGTGATTTCAAACGTCTTCGGCCTTTACGGTGATTTCAAACTCCCTAGAAGCTAGCCAGTCCTCTCTTCGTTGCACTCTCATTATCCGCTCTCTCATACTTCAATGCCCCCAGATGGTCTCTTCCCTTGAGTTTTCTTCGTACACCACGCTGAGGCACAAATATCATCAACAGGAAAAGAGGAGGTCGCATACCAATCTGGAGCTAGTCTTAACTAAAGATGCTAAGAATATTACTTGTATATATTTAGAGATATATAAAGCCCAACAAAATTAGTTCACGCGAATTGTAACATGCCATCATCACGTTGAGAGCCTCATCTTTTCATGCTGGCTGCGAGGTTATAGCTCAGCTCTCAAGTGCGCCTTTCCTAACCCGATCAGGTCCCTCGTTGCCATTCTACAGACTGTTGATAGCGCTAAGAACGCTGTGCTGGCCTATCATATGGTTTCTTGCAAGGCAACGGGCATTTATTATATAACTCAACCAAAGCCCCAAATTCAAGTTTTTTAATCCTGTTAACACTTGAAAACAATTATTAATAATACATTATGAAGCGTTGGCACAAAACTTCTTGCGATAGTCCATCAATTGTTGTGAAAAATGAACAGCCATGTTGTCTCGCATGCAAGAGCGAGTGCAATCTGAAGGACTTGGCCAGCAATAACAGCTCGCAGAATGGTTATAGCTCTTCAACTCGAAATGAACCGCCACGTCAGCTCAATTTAAGTTGGCCATCATCTGTTCCCTACATCGGATTAAACGAGCCACAGAAATTGCCTCCAGCAAGTGTACAAACCTTGGATTCTCAGCAGGACACTCACGAATTTTTAAACTATGGGAAAACTCTCGAGTTGGATGAGTTCAGGCTAGCCTGTCTCACAGCGCCAGAGCATCATGATTATCCAGTCCATCTAACGTTAGAGACTTACAAACACACCGATTGTCCCGAGTTCGAGACAGTATCATATACCTGGGGCGGAGAAGATGGTGACCACGTTCCCTCTCAGCCAGTGTTTGTGGGCCCATACTGGGATGTCATTTTCCAGACAAAAAACTGTTGGAATATGCTTCGGCCTATACGCCCTTGGAGAGGTGTAAGAATAGTGTGGGTAGACGCTCTGTGCATCAACCAAAACAACATCCAAGAACGTGGAGATCAAGTTGCAAAAATAAGGCAAGTTTACGAAGAGTGCGCTCGGGTTATCGTCTATCTGGGGCCAGATATCGCACTTCCAGCTCAAGGGCAATTTCCGCATCGGCGCAGGCTGGAAGAATTAGATCAAGATCTGAGCCACCTACACAATTCATCTTCTGACGACGATAACTCAGGGCAGATTGATATCGCCATGAGGACTCTCTTACAAAAGAGATACTCCAGCCGCGTCTAGGTAATCCAAGAATTGGTAATGTCGCAAAGGGCCGTAATTCGAATTGGAGACACAGAATTTTCTATGGACAATACAACTGCTTCCCGACTGAAGGACGCCAGTACGGATTGGAGCTGGGATCAAAGTGGTGCGCCGTGGCTTCAATATATGACGCAGAAATCGATACGGGTAGAGGATCTGTTCGGAGTTCTGACAGTCACCTCAAAATCGCAGGCGACAGATTTACGGGATCGACTCTTTGGCATCCTTGGCCTAATCCGAAGAGAAGACAAAGAAGTGGCATCATGGCAGCCAGACTATTCTCTATCAACCCAAAAATTTTTGTTGGGCTCTTGGCTCATCTCATCATCAATCTCAAGAAGACGCAGCTTCTTCTACATGGCTCCACATTGTACGCAACGACATCTTCGCCCTCGTGGACTCCATCGTGGGAGACCAACGAAGCATGGCAATTCATGTTTACTGCCGCAGAAGTCAATGCGAATGAAATGATTGGCTGCATTAGCCAATTCCTCAACTCCAGTTGCTATTGGAGAGATTGGAGCCTATAGAGTCTTTCAAGTGGCCGGGCCGAAGGCTGATATATTTCTAGCCTCGAGCCATTCCCTTGATTCAGCAGTCAAACCAGGACAAGATCACATCTTTATGCTCATTGCTGATGATTTAAGATTGTTATACTTGATCCTGAGGGAATCGAAAGACTCCATTGGATCCAACAGTTATAGATTGGTAGGCGCTAGTCCATCCATGTTCGTGAAAATCGCCAGCCACCAGCTTTGGGACAGATGGATTGAGAGTCTAGATTCTACAATTATATGGGCTAAAGAGCTTCTGGACAAGGCATTTGAAAGCTTCAACACGCGCTCTATAAGAGCTTTCTTTCCCTTCACAACTACCGGATGGGGTATGTTTCCCGCTTATCATGGTCTCTACGGCCAAGAAGATTACTCGCGGTCAAATTTCGAAAAAGCCTTTGTCTCATGCTTTGAAGCTCGCTTTAAAGCAAAGGTAGCAGATGATTTCTTCGAATGGGAAGTTACACGAGGCAAAGATGGTTTGGGGAGGTACACGGACGACCTGTTCCTGCAGCACACTGATGGCTCAGATGCTTGCGCGATAGGAGGCCTCGAAAAGCTCATGTGGAATGGAAATTGGCAGCCGGTCAAGAAAGAGATTAAGAAGACTGAGGTCTCGGCAAGTTATGAGTATTCGATTGAGACGACGCCGTTGGGCTTGAACAAGATATTTCGCCTACGAATACCGGTTGACACGGTGGAAAGGGCGGTTCGATTCTTCTTTATACCGGTAGAGAGAATTCGGCGAAGTTTGAATAAAAACACCAAAGAAGTAGAGGCACTTCTTCGGGAAGATCCAAACGATGAGTATCACTTTGTAGGATGTCCAAAGTTTCCTGAGATAGAAGAAGGGTTTTGCCTCGATGGAAGCACGTATCAGGTTCACATTTATTAGCAAATGGTCATTTCTTACCAAATACAAACTAACGATCGGAAAGAATACAATCGCATCAAATATGTACTTTTATCGCTACAGCGCTATAGAGTGAAATGAATGTGTGATTTACCATGAGCAAGATTCACTCAGCCAACCAAGTGCTCCCACCACACCGCTACTCTGCTCCACGCAACGGCATCCCTGCCTTCTTATATATGCCATCGATAATCTCCATAAGCTTCACACTTTCATCCATATCAACCCAGGGCCCATTATATGGTTCCTGCTTTTTTTCCGCTTTGATACGATCGACAAAGGCCTCGAGTTGATACCTATACGTTGTCCACCAGGACTCTCCCCTCTTGCCCCATAGGGGCCCATCTTTGTAAACAGTTTCGACGGTCTTCTTACCGTTCTTTTCGGTTATGATGATCTTGTGTCCAATGAACGGCGCCATAAAGGCCGAAAACTCGATCTTGGCTTGCTCTAGCTCCACCACTGTATTCGGCGTCAGATCCCAAAACTGGGGTATAAAACCCAGGAACCTTGGCACCACCATTTTGCAAGTGGTGGTGCACATGACTGGCGGTCTTGCACTATCCGCATTACGGATAACGAAAGTTGCATCCATGTTTTCGTCGATTCGTTTGTCAAGTTTGTTGACCTGAGGTTTCGCTTCCAACACTTCAAAGGTAGTTCCTTTCACATCATTAGGAGCGGATGCCCAATACAAAGATCCCGAAACGACGTAACACAGATCCATTGAAGCTCCTCCTCCCAAGGCGTAGTCCCAGCGGATGTCATCTGAGCCTAGAACAAATGGAGGAGTGAACATTTTCGAAAAAGTAGCCGTGACGTGACCATATTTGCCGCTTTCAATAATCTCTTTGACGCGATGAGCGGCAGGGTGAAGTCGCCAGTGGTAAGCTTCAAGAACGATCTTGCCGGTTTCTCTCGCGCAATCCTGAATCTTCTTGGCTTCGGCAGCATTGGATCCAATAGGCTTCTCGATCAAGACGTGCTTGCCAGCCTTTAATGCGTTGATGGCCCATTTATGATGAAGGCCGTTGGGGAGGGGAATGTAGACTGCCTCGATATTGGGATCCTGGAGGATTTCTTCATACGAGTCGTATACTTTGGCTGAGGTGAGCTTGTACTTGGCCACCTGTGCTTCTGCTTTTGCCCTCGATCGCGCGGCAATGGCAACAATCTCGGCGCCCTGATGGGTCTGGACGGGGTCGAAAAATGCAGTGAAGTTGATCGCCGCGGCTGATATGACACCAAATTTGATTGCGTCTGGATTCTTTTGTTTCAGGCTTTGCTTGACTTTATTGAGGCCGTTCCACCAATTATAGACGTGGATCAAACGCTTCGCATGAGATCAGTATGGCTTATTATAGACTTCTTGGCCGAAGAGACTTACCTCAGCCGATGCCGACATCTTGGAATTGGAGCCGAAGCAATGAAAATTTTGAGGAGCTGAATGGAATTGAATGAAACTGAAGTCAAATTTCCAGGCGAGCGCGAAAGGGGATAAAGTCCGCTCTGGACAGGAGACACGGAGAAATCCGAATCCCGCACTATCACAAGACTTTGGGCGAAGGGCCGAGGAAGCTATTCCTAGTTGATTGAGAGCCTGAATGTACAGAGTCTCAAATCAATTCGATGGAAACAATTCTCAAACTAAGTGCTTCCTTTCAGTAGTTTCAGCTCGAAGCCAGCAATAGGCGTGCTTAGCCCTAGCGATGTGTCCGCGATGACGGCGCTGAAGAACAAGGGTGTTCCAGACTCAGGAGCTTTCAGGCCAAGATTTTCAATTGCTGGCAGATGCGATAAGCCCATCGGTTTGAGATTACAAAGCAACAATCTCAATGCTCAATGGTGGAAACCAGCTGGAAGAGGCAAGCAGCTGAAAAAGCCACATCGCGGAGAGGGGGCTACAATGAATGCGGAGACTGAGGCGGGCGCTTACAGGTAGCAGGGATAAGGGTCTATACTACTTAACCATTGAAAGAGGCAGAATAAACTAAATTGTTGTTATCAAAAGCCAATGATATGCATTGGTCTCTGGAGTCTGCAAATGTCTAACAGCTTCGCAGCCCGATGTTATTGTTAGCATCATTTATCTCAAGTCATGGATTAGTACGCGGAAGGATTTATACGCGTACAGCTATTATGGCGTGGAGGGCACCTTTCGATCTAGAAGCGCTTCAAGGTTATGCCAATGATGAACAAGCGGTTTGACACGCTCTATGCTGGTTGGTAACATTTGAAGCCTTGAATCCGGCAAAAACTCTTTTTCCTTGAGGTACAATATGAAAATGATAGACTAGCTGATAAATTTGTCCCAAACGCTCGAAAATCCGTACGTGCATACACCTATACGCTGCACGAGTCAGTTATAAGAGTCCGTACTTGTATGAACTTGCACAAAGCTTGCCCAGCAGTCTATCTCTACTGCTCCCATAAACTCAAACTGCCAATTAGCCAAACTTTATATATTTTCCTGCAATCTCTAGCTTAACTTTGAATTTATGCTTTTTCTAGTCAGATCTCTGCATGCATCTTAAATAAACATACACTTCCCTTGCAGCTCGCCCTCTGTTAGTCAGCGCCCAAACGCCACTTAACGCGTCCCAAAACTCAGTCTGGCATATCACCCCACCAAAGCTCTAGAAAAGCCCAACCTCAGACACGCGAGGCTCTCTGCAAACGCGCCCGCGATGCAGACTCGACATGTCCTACTACGACGTTGACGCCATTCTCACCGACGGGGAGGTACGTACTGTTTCTTAACATCAATCTTCCAGAGCAAAAGAGGAAATGTTCACAGCCAACGCACTATTCGAATTGGAAGCTTACTTTAGACCAGAAAGTCCCCTGTCGCTTCGAGCTCGACGTGCCGTACCTCGGCCATCTCGACAACTCCAATGGCCTCAAACCCGGCTCCCGCCTCGCGCTCCCCCTCTGGCTCGCCGAAATGTTCGCCCTCGCCTCCGCCGGCGAAGACTCCAAGCCGCCGCTGACCTTGACCCTGCCGCCCTGCCTGTCCGAACAAGTCCAGGCCGCGCTGAAGGCCGACCCGCGAGCCGTGGCGCTGCGAGACCAGAGCGCGTACTTTTACGGCGTGGCGGTGCGGATGCTGGATCTGTTTGACGAGAGGGAGCTGAGCGCCATTCTGAGGAGGACGTTTGTGGTGAGGGCGGCGGACGTGGGGTTGCACGCGCGAAAGGCGGAAGAGTCCGGGCTGGGAGGACAGGGCGAGGAGTTCTTGCGAGGACTGGATGAGTGGGAGAGGCGGCTGTTTAGGAGAGGGCATGAGGGAGTCAAGGGGGCCAAGGAATGGACGGATAACGTGAAGAAGTCGTGATGGAAGAGAGAGGAATTGGGCGATTTAGGATGATACCCTAGCATTTGGAGACGAGACGCGGATGCCTTGAATAGAATGCACAAACAAGGTCAGAGAGACCTGCAATGAATGTAATGACCAGCTGTCAAACTATCTCTCTGCGACTTCCGGCTCGTACAAGCTGCAATCTAAATAAAGATTAGACATGCAAATAAATCTCGCGGTGAATGAAAAGCTGTTCTCTATAAGCGTTCGTATAAGTTATACTCTAAATAGGTGTATATTCAACATCATGCACCTCATAGGTAGCCAACCTAACAGTTTTGCAGTCCCCAGATTGGCTACAATAAAGTACAAAGCAAATGGTCAGCTCGCGACGCATCTCCGCAGTCACCAACAAAAGAAAATAGCCTCCAAGCAGTTTCCAATAGTAAGACATATCCATGCAAATTTCGCCTTCACAGCCTCAAACAGCGGTGGATGTGCATACGAAGACATGGAAGGGCTGCCGTATAGGGTACCCCAGTAATAGCACCTACAGTGATATGCCGCCCAAATACCACTCTATATATCAACATCCAACAACCTCAAACCAGAAATTGCCGAAAAATTAAAAGGCGGTAAAACAAATCAAACAGGCGGTAAAGAAGCACGAGTATCAACTCTATCAAGTCAAGTACCATATACCTTGCTCCGCGCCCAAGTAACGATACGCGCATGACCATCTATCTGCAGCATCGGATGTAGCACAGACATGCACTCAGCCTCACGCAATACAACACAAAAAAGATGATACGCATGCATTACATCTCCACCAAGCAAAATGGCTGTCCCAAAGGCAGGGAAGAAAAAAAAAATGAGGCTGCCAGCTCATACCCTCCATTACGCTGCCCTCCCACACGCACAAAAAATCCAACCATTGTCCAATCATCCTTTTCGGCCTCCCTCCTCTCACCACAAACTTGCCTCGCTTTTCCCAAAGAAAAACTGAAATCCCCATCAAACGTCAGGGGCCATCCCTGTTGCTTTTTTCTACACCGAATTCTCCACAAACCGCATTTCCTCTTTCGGAGACCTTCGGTGAGAACGTCAGCCAGCAGGATCATGGCCCAAGTTTTCTTTGTCTTCTCTCTTTTTTTTTTTTTTGGCGATGCGACAAAACATCCTCCTGACAGGTATATTAGAAAGCAAAAATCGCTGATATTGTGGAAATATCATGTTAACTAAATAACGCTCAGACAATAACAAGCAAACTACTACAACGTCCCGCCGTAGCCTCGCTAAAAGACAATAACAAAAAAACTACTACAACGTCCCGTCGTAGCCCTCGCAAATGGTGTATCAATCCTGTATCCTGTTGTACTACAAGTGCGCCTCCAGTGTATCAGTCTAGGTCTATCCTAGGCGCACTTTGAACTCCAATAATCCCGCTGTCCCAAACCAATGTCCCATTTCCCATGCATCAATAATACCTGATATGAAATCAAGAAAGAGCCAACTCCAAACACCCTGCTGTAAGCACGACCCATCAAACTCCGCCAGTCTGTCCGCCCGCATTGTAAATGCTGCAGCATGCAGATGTGCATGCCAGAGTAATAAAATAGAGAAGCAAAAGTGAGTAACAATAGCATGATGACCTCTTGCATAAGAGGCAAAACGTGATAGTAACCACTGCGAGCGCTGTGGCGGGTTGTTGAAGGCTGGAACTGTTGAATGCAGTCATTGATCAAGCAGCCCAGAAACGTATCCAACCATGGTCCAGTCAAAGATTGAGATATAAGCCGGAATAAATAAAGGGAGAAAAGAAACGAAAGAAACGCAAAACAAGGCCGGAATTATGTGTTGAAACCGAATATATAACAAGTAGAGGGAAAGACAGAAGGCTTTGCAAGGAGTGTTCATAAGGATAAGGTAGCTCAAGAGCAGGAGCTACCGAATTGTTCATCCCTGACGACTTCTCTCCAGTAAGATGATCGCTCTTATTATGATTATTTTTTCCTTTTTTTTTTTTTTTTTTTTTTTTTTTTTTTTTTTGTGAATACACTCTAGAGTATCTCCTGGGATCCGAAAACAAGCGCCGCGTCAAAGTCACCAGATGAAATCAAGCGTAGCTTGCGCGACATGATAAGTCATCAGGTATTCTTTATTGTCCGTAGGATTCAGGCATCTGCCATGAAAATTCTTCGGTGCTTTGTGAGTCTGAAGCAAAGAATGGTTCTTGCGATGAAAAATCTATCTCAATATCATTGTTCTCAAGTTCAGACATCATCATGTCGAGGTTTGGAGCGGCGTCAAAAGATTGAGACGCGTAGCCCATGAGATTGAGATCCACGTCAGTGCTATAAATATCCTGAAATGCATCGGTGTTATCTGGCTGGTCAACAAGATCAAGTACCTCCAGATCGGACACATTTAATGCTGCCTCTTCAATGTGGAGAGAGGGAGAGCGCTCGTCTGGGGACTCATGGGCTGTGCCAGGTGGACCGGATTCGTCAACTTCGACGGTAACTTCGTGGAACCATGGCCTGAGCTGCTTCATTGGGGGCCAGTCGCCGCCTGCTCTGCCCCCCTTTTTTTTGCCCTCAGAACCTCCCCTTGCTCTGGAAGGCTTGACTGTGAAGTGTGAGCGCCGAAGATGAGCGGCCGCATTGTAGTCTGCTCCGTACAGCTTCCCCGACGCGCAGGCTTTACATTTGTTGAGTGGATAAAGAGCCGTGAGTTCGGAGTAAACTTCACGATCGGCGGGATCTCGACGCTCGGCGGGATCGCGACAAACATACTTCTTGACGGTACGCTTATGCTTGGCTTTGATATGGCGCCGAAGTTCATGGTCACCTCGAAAGCCGTTGGGGTATTCGGCGCAGTGTGGGCATAACTTGGGAGCTTTCGGCTTCTGCTTATTCTTATCGCCCTCTTGGGGAGCGCGCTTCTTCTTGTGAGCAATGGAGGTTGCCGTGTTTGGGAGCAGTTGCTGAGGCATAGGGGCAATAGCAGTGGTCTTGCCATTTTGGATGGTGCGTTCCGTAGCCTCTTTGAACCGACGCTCCGAGTAAGAAGCGGTTGACTTTGTGCTGTTGATGCTGATGTTTGAGTACTCCCTTTCCATCGGAGCAGAAGAAGGGAATAGATTCTGCGACGACCGGTATGGATTGGGAGAAGGGACGATGCCATTGCCAATAGCCAGGAGATCATTATTCAAGTCCAAAGCCTTCCTTGGGTTGCTTGACTGAGAATAATTGGGTGCGCCTTGGCCAAAGTGTGACTCTTCTCTGAAGGATGAGAACGAGGGCATTCGGTACATTTCGGGGCTGGCCAGAACACGACTATTTTCGCGACTCATAGGACTTGGGCGCTCAGCAGCTGAGGATGCCGAAACCAGTGATGGAGGACCTGTATGCATGTTTTGGTTTTGGGGAGGCATTTCATCAAGAGACATGCCTGCCCCCGTTCTGGACAGGTACGTCTCTGGATTTTCACCAAGGTTGAGTGGGCTGAGCGCATTCAGAGAAACAGCGCGCTCGTTGGCCTGAGCCATCGCAACAACAGCATTGCTGGGAGGATAGTAGGCGGGAGTCAGAGCAAACGATCCTTCAAGATCTTGCAAAAGCATGCTGGACTCTGAGTGGATGGATGCGCTGCGTTGCATAGGAACAGCCTCTGCCGCCTGCAGTCCGGGATGAAAGCCGTTGCGGTTCTATCAGAAAAGGACGTGTTAGCAGATACTCTGTCTTGGCCATGGGTATGGGCAATGCGGAGTGATGAAGAAAGGATGCTGATGTGGACATTGGGTGAGTGCCAACGATGTCCAAAACTCGCGAAAGATACCAACATGCGTGTAGAGACTGTGGTAGGCACGGGTTGAGGCACTCACATTAGCAGCGGGCTCGAAAGGCGCAAAAGGGCCATTGGCACTGAGGCCTCTGTTCATGGCCGAAGTGCGATCCATATACATGTAGGCGGCGTTGTTCCCTGTAAGCTGAAAGTTGGAGACCTGGGCTCGCCGAACCACAGGCTGCATCTGCTGCATGTTCTGGGCGGAGAACATTGCGCTATAGGGAGATGTCTCCGCGAAATACATGTATTCCATCAAATGCGTTTGCTAGCTGAGGACCTGGCCTGGCACTTGCTGGAACTGGGTGTGAAACTATAATGTCCTTTTGTCTCAAGATAGACGAGACGAGACGGGACAGGCGATATGTTGGATATTGATAGACACCAAGAGGTGGCTAGGTGGGTAGAGAAGAGTGGAAGTGAAGAGCCGGGGGCACGGCGAGTATTAAATATTGGTGTGCAGTTCGCAGTGCACTGCGCAGACAGCACAGGTATATGGCGGCCGTTATGGCAGCCACAGAGTGGCAGCAATAGTACGGAGGCCAAACGGAAAGAAGAAGAAAAACAAGACGTTGCCGGTCAAAATAGTTAGGGCAGAGACTGGGAGCTCCGTGTCCGGGTTATATATAGCAGGGCGGATAGGCAGCAGCAGGTTCGTGCAGCCAAGTATGATACCAGCAGCAGCAGCCGCAGTGCCCTATATAATCGGAATAGGGAGGGAAAGGGGGAAAGGATTGTAGAAGGGTAAGCAAATAGTTTATAATAAATGAGAGGCAAGAAGATTTCAAAAAAAGGAGAAAGACAAAGAGAGCAGGTCAGAAAGACGAGCGCTCAAGTGATGTTGGACCAGACAGACAGTATATGTGAGCGAGTCCGAGTAGGATAGAAGGGGAAAAGAATGGGAAGGGAAGGCGGTGGTTATATGGCGAAGTGCGCAGCAGCATTTACTTTACTTAAGGTTCGCAAAGCGCAACAGCGACTGAAATGGAAATGAACTGGAGCAGTAGTTGAGTTGGCGCTGCAGACCCGACCGCCTCGCTGGCGGGCAGAAAGAGCGCCTGGCGGTCGAGGCATTTGGAGCGGTGATGGGCTCTGCAGGTACTGGATACGGGACAGGGTGCGCCTTGGGAGCAGCGAGCACGAGGTACAGCGCAGGTAGAGGAGAGAGAGCAAACGGGTTGCATTTGGGGTGGGATCAGATGGGAGCGAAGCATCAGCGACATGCTCTAGCCCAGAGAACGCCGGACAGAGCGCCGTGCTGCGCGGCCAGGTGACTCGAGGCGTGCCCAAGCGGCTCAACTTGGCCCAGGCTAAAGACGGTCGCTGCCGACACTACTCGCAGCCCAGGTCCCTCTACCGTGCCGGTACCTGCGCGCGCTGTATCTGCGCTGCGAGCTGCGTCCGCTCCACCGGTCGCCGCTACCTGGGCCAGCGCATGCAGCCCAGAGGACAGCTGGAACATGGTGGAAATGCTCTATAGTGGGGGGTGACGCATCTCCTTCTGCTTGCCCAAGGCGCTCTCTGGGCGCTGATCCGCTGTAAGCCTCTGCCAGCGACGCTGCAGCTTTGTACTGTGCGTACTGCACAGTGTCAACCGTTGCAGTTGAGTGCTTGACGACAAGAGCTAGACGGCGGTCGGCTCCGTCAGGATTTTGCCTACAGTGCAGCAGTCGCCCATCCTTGTCCGAAGCCTCTGTCTTGTCGTGCTCTTTTTTGAACTAGCTGAGCGTTTTTGAGACCTGCAGCTCGTGTTCCAACCTCCCCGGTCTCATCTCCTAGACGCCAATCTGCCGATTCGAGAGCTGTCGAGGCTTGCCCATGTCTACCCATCTATCGTTCACTTGCCCTGCATCATCGCTAATTGCTTCCTGGTTCCCCCGGCGCAGTGCTACTCTTGGATCGGTGCTAACAGGGATTAGCGATATGGATGGGCCAGCAAATCGCTCTCAGTCCCGCGGCTCGCCACCGGAAAGTGGATTCATTAGACGTCCACGATCAACCGCTGACAGGAAACGAGCGAACGCTGCCGTCACCGCATGCTGCCAGCAATAGAGCAGACAGACATACATGGTTGTGCTGCTGCTGATGGGCACGATGCTGCCGCTAGCACTACATGTACAGTATCCATCTAGTTACTAACAGTTGCTGGCTGCTGACTGGAGTCTGCTGGGATGGCGCGATTGGACGCCCAACCCTGTCCGCTGCTCGACGAACCTGCCAGACATCCATCGCGGAAGCCAAATCCAGTGATCGGGATGCGGCTATGCGGCTTGCACCCGAAACTTGCCAGGCCAAATCAGCAGAGTCGCACCGTTGCTGCTGCTAGCACATCAATAGCATTTGAAATCTGAGTTAGTGACCGCTAGTGTCCCATCCTTATCGCGGCGTCCATGGGAGCCGAAGCCAATGACACAATGGCTGCCAGCTCTCGATCTCGTCGTCTCTCCGGCTTCGCAACAGGGCTGAGCCACCAAGGAAAATAAGAAGAATAGACTAAAGCAAAGTTCTGTAACCGTACGCGAGCTCAACAAGCATATCCGCATTAGAGCCATTTTGTGGCTGGCGATTGATTACCTGCCACACCAGAATGCCAGGCATGCCTTGGCGTCGATGGAGCTGCTTGAGTGTACCACAGCTCCCAGGGGATCGGCAGCAGGATGGGCGTCGAGTTGACTACGGTACCAGTACTAGGACAACGTACAGGACTGCGAGCCTGTGCCCTACGGCGGAGCAGACGATGTCGAAAGGGGGGAAACAATGCGGAGATACGGCGCATGGGTCAAAGTCTGCCAGACACGTCGACGCTCTGTAGACAACGTGTGTATGTGTATGTGTATGTGTACCTACTTACCTACCTATGTGCGTGCGTGGGCGTGGGCGATGCATCAGCACCTGCAACGGTGGCACGCTCTGGGACCGTGTCGCCAGCCTCTGGTGCCCGGATCCAGGACGATGTCATCCATCTGGATGCCCAGCGGCACATCAAACAAAGGCCAAGGACACTTCGGTGTCTCGTTGGGGACGCATTGAGTCACAGTGCTGTACCCGTGGCAGCTATTTTACATCTCACCTTTGCTGCAGGAGGCTGCTAAAATAGCTCCAAGGGGGGCGATGCCTTTGTCCAGCAGCAAAACTTTTGCCAAAACCATCCCCCAAACTTCGGTCAGTCCCAAGCGTTTACCGAAGAGGAGGGGCTTGCAGCAAGCCATAGCTAAAGCACCGCCCGATCGCCAGAGCGTGCCTTCGTGGCCGGACACAAGGGTCGCGCGGCTTGGTGAATTCAAGAGCCAAGGCAGCAACAATAGCGATAAAGGCGTTTCCAACAGCGACAACGACTACGGCAGCAGCATCCATGCCTCCCACACCTCACGAGCAGCTTGCCAATTGGCCGGATCGGCTGGCAAAAGTAAGGCGAGAGCGGGCACCGCAGCTCTGCCCCAGGCCCACCCCAAGCAAGCCAGGTCCCAGCCGTTTCCAGCATCGTGCTGTGGCAGAAACGGAGGATGGCCCAGCAATATGCCCGAGATCCCTGGTGCGCCACCACGAAGCCTATCTCTTGGGCCTCTGGCGCCTGTCTACAGTGTCTACAGAGCGCTTGCTGTACAGAGGTGGATGATGTCCTGGTAAGCGGGTGTTGCTCAATGCGAGCGGCGTCGAGAGTATGCGCATGCACGTCGCGGCTGTATTTGCAACGCAGACACACATGCTGCTGCTTGCTTGCAGGCTTACCTGACACCAACTCATACAACAGCCTGCCTTGGGTACCTGCTTATCACTGCTGAGTGCCTCCTTGATACCTTAATATTGCCACACGGCAGTCTTTTCCTGCGAGTTTGTTATAGGCCGGCGATTTGGCGGTGAGGGCCAGCATCCGGCACGCTCGTACGGATACCAGGTACTACTCTGCATTCATACTTTGTGCCTGTATCGCGCGACCCTGACTGGCCATGGAGATGCAGCGGCTGCAGTGGTCGGTGTCGAGTGAAACCGGGGAACGGCTGTCGATGCTGCTGTTCCTGGATCGACGGCCCACTAAGGCAACCAATCTGCACGCCTACACGCATGTACGCATTCTTGTGCACCTACAAGTACTACACGCCTGTGTGCTTATATTAGTGCATGCACAGATAAACGGCGGTATGCATGTGCAAGCAGTTGCAGGCAGATCGGTCTTCTCGTCTTGCTGTCGTGGATGATGGCTGCCAGGCCTGATTAGGGTTGGCTTGATCCAAGTTTGGGCTGTTTGCTGGCGCGCGACGTGAGAGGACCGACCTGATATCAAAAGCTGGCAAAGGGTGGCATGCCCCAATCAGGTTAAGGCCGCTGTCGCGAATCGCGGCTGGGCCTGTCTGATTTGACGATGATGATGGCGATGATGACGGGGATGGCGGGGATGGGGAAGCACTGGCTGCTAGCAATCGATTCGCATGCAAGGTCCAAATGGTTTCCTTTCGACCCCAGGCTTCATAGGACACAGCAGAACTGTTCCTGACTCCTTTTGCCCCCTACCGCAGAACGTCTCAGACGGGACCAAGCCGGGCCTTGTGACGAAGGAGCCGATTGCCAGGCCCGCGGCGCTGTTCTGAAGGCGCATCCAGGCAAGCAAGGGGAAGAGGCCAGACCCTGGGATTCAGCTGCCCATGCAACCATTCACAGGCCAGACGCTAACCCAGCAACAACATCGAGTGCTCCCAGCATGTCACTAGCAAGACTAACCAAGAAGCGTATCATGGTCTTGTCTCCTTGCCGGCGCAGCGATACAGGTCTACAGACAGATTCCGAAACCCATGCTTGCCTGTATTAGTATATTCGGTTGCAAGAAAAAGAAGCCCAGCGGCACTACACTACTCCGAATAGAGGCATTGCCGTGTTGCATTCTATATTATCTCACGTACATACACAGACTTGATAGCTGGAACACGCCAAAGTTTCAGGCCGGGCGGCCATGCAAAGATGCTGCCTCTTCTATGGCATGTTTGTCCTGGCAGCCCTAAAGTTCGACTCATCAAACCGCGCACGCGTTTCTGGCAACATTGGCTTGTATTTCCTGTTTGAGTGCCGGTATGGTGGGCTCAAAAAAGGCTCAAATGGCTGCTATTTACGGACCAGTGCCAAGAACAGCTACACCGACCGTTGTGTAAACTCGCTGTTGGGGCTAAGTGCTGAACCCGATGTAAGTAAATCAATAAAGGACGCAATTAACCGGGTACGTGTACGGAGCATTTTAGTTACGATGCCATCCATGGACGTCACATCTCATTATAATCTCCTTTCCAGCTGCCCTGTATGGGAAGTCGCTTAGGAAATGCCCCAAGCAGAAGAAAAAGAACCGGAATCGTCAGCCGGACAGCTCCAGCAATTGCTTGCAACAGATTAATGCCTCTCGTCTCGCTGCAAGGTGAGCACTTGGAGCGCCTAGCTTAGCTCGCCAATTCAGCCTTGTCAGGATCGCGGCGCTTGTTCTATCCGTCGATCCCGCGATTCATTCTCCTGCTGCGAGAAATACGAGAAGCGCAACAGAGTACGGGTTGCATGCACGCAATACTGGTAGCTTGCGTCCCTTGCGTCCAAGCCGTCTGTCCAGGCGGCAGTACGCACAGTAGAAGATTCCAAACCCACACAGCGTATGTATGGAATCGAATCCTTCTTCACATCGTCTTGCCAGCACAGACCGGCCACCCAAATCCCATCGTCGCAAGGTAACTAACTGATGGGCCTGACATCACCCGAGTCATGGATTCAACTGCTACACTAAATCGCAGGATATGACCGGGGGGCTTTAGGCTAGGCGATCGCGGGGCTGATGGCGCTTTGGCTGCTCGAGATGGATGCTGGACCCGTGCCACCAGAGGCCATGGAACACGTCTAGAAGGCTTCGAAGGCTTCGAAACCCGTGGCCCGAGCGTCGGGGAGGTGGTCCGTGATGCCCTCTAGTGCTCTGTGATTGCAAGTCGCAAGGCATTTTCTTGCGCTCTACCTGGTCCTTCGTAATAGGCATTGATGCGCTGGCAAGTGGCTTTAATCGCTCAATGCAACCAGTTGCTCATCGCAGCTGCGCGAGCGTCGCGCTGACCTCACCCCAAACATGTTTTCAGCTCCAAGGGCCGCGTCTCCGAGCTCGCAAGGAAGAGGCGAGACGGAGTTTTGGAAAACGAAGGACTCCCGGACAGTCCAGGCTTGGTGGCTCGAGCGTCATATATGACCAAATGCTTTTATCATGTGAAAAGTCACAGCCCTCCAGCCCAGTTGGTGTGCGACCTCTTTCTGCTTTCTCCGAGGACCCTGGAACGCTGCTCTGCCTCTTTTGTTAGTGGCCAATTGCGCTGCTGCGATTGAGTCTGGGGTCAGGTCTGGCCGTGACTCAGATTTGCCGTGCCGATGTGCGTCAACCGCCATCGCAAATCGTAAACGGTAACCTGCATTTGACCGAAACAATTGAATTCTGCAGCAAAGCCACCACGTGTACCCAATGGGGAGGGGAGCAATACACACGAGGAGTGTCATTTTATCATAGGCCAGCTTTGTGTCCGCGCATCCGTTGCACCGCGTTTGATCGAACGCCAAGCGTTGTTGCCTTTTCCTCTCTCGCTGTTTGGCCTTTCCTGATTTTGGACGCCTTCCATCATCATCGACGGATACCCTGGGAAGCCCAATCCCGTCCGTCGATGCAGGGGTGCAACCTTCAACTCAGTTTGAATGGGCAAGTTGGCGTGTCAGTTGACCCATTGGCCAGCTATCTAGAAGGGCTTAGCCCATTTACAGCTCTCGTACATGTACATACAGCCACTTCTGGGGCGAAAGAGAGTCTATCGATAGACTTTCTGGGGTGGGAGGCAAAACCAAGCAAATCCGGGGAGGCAGGTTGACAGGCCATTTCGGGTGGATGGTCTGTGGAGGTGGATATCTGAGGGCGCGCATCTCGCCGATGTCCTAGCTGGCATGTTTCTGGAGGTGACTTCAATTCGATGAAGGATTGGCTGGTTGAATAGGAACACATCTCTTATCTTTTGGCGCAGAGGCTTGGCTGGATTGATGCCTTTTAGTCTGATGGCGCGGAATTGATGGATGACAGATGAGCGGATGTTCGCGGCTGAAGCAGAGGCTAACGCAAGGAAAGCACATGACCAAGACGGCGGTTGGGCACGGACAATGGGATGAGGCAAACGGTTTATCAATGATGAATTGATTTGACAAATGCCAAAAATCGCTTTATCAGGTATTACGAGGCGATAATTGTAAAAGAGTCCAGGCTTATCTTGATGTCATGCCCATGTTTACTTCCATCGCTACAGCTGCGTATTAGTGGTCGGCAAAAGCTCGGCTGCACCTGCGGCGATGACACAGTGACCTCAACTGGATCGCTAATCGGGCGGTTGTGATCCGATTGCTTGGGGGTCCAAATCCAATGCTGCATGCTTTCTGTTGCCAAACTTGCCGGCATACTATGGCATGATGCGCCGTCTACAGCTATCGCTTCTGGCGGCCTTGCCGCTGTGCAAGGCCAAATCGCCTGCCTTTAGCATTCACGAGGACTTACAGGCCTTTCCGCAGGTACGTCGAGCTCTGGAGCTAGAGCTCGCGCGCATGACAAATGTGAGCCAAAGCTGATGATATCGCAGTTTGAGGTCGTCTTCTCGGACCACTACATTTCAGAAAAGGATGCGCAGTCGCTGCTGGAGTACAACATTGAACACCCCACGTTCTCGGCCGATTCCTCGCAGCCAACAATCAGCGATGCCGGCGGTAGCGCCACAGCCACGGATGGTCACGATGGACGCTACGCCGCTTCCCAGAGCGAGTTGCCTCTCACGTACGAAGTGATGAACATGCCGCCCCATCGATATCTCTGCGCCATCCCAGTCATCGAGCCCCCGTCGCCTGAGAACCAGACCGCAACCGAGTTGGCCAAGGCCGAGGAGGCACGCGAGCTGGGCCGAGCTGCTGCTAGCGGCTGGAACCTACTCAGCCAGCTCGAGGACACTTGCCTCTACTTCATGTCGGGCTGGTGGAGCTACAGGTTCTGCAATAATCGCGAGATTGTGCAATTCCACGCCCTGCCCTCGACGCCCATGGGGAAGCCGCCCCAGCGTGATCCCCATGCCGCCGAGTATGTCTTGGGCCAGGCATCTCTTCCCGAAACTTCGGAGACGCACTCGACATCTTCTAGCTCTGGCGCCGATGACGAGAAACTACCGGCCGAGTTACAAGTGAAGGGCGATCAACGATATCTGGTGCAGAGGCTTGAAGGGGGAACTGTATGTGATTTGACCGGGAGGCCGCGAACCATTGAGGTGCAGTATCACTGCGTTCCGGGAATGCAGAATGATCGCATCGGATGGATCAAGGAGGTTACGATTTGCGCATATGTCATGGTGGTCAACACGCCAAGACTGTGTGACGACGTGGCCTTTTTGCCGCCCGAGGAGAACAAGGCGAATCCAATCACTTGTCGGCTTATTACCGATGATGGGAAGCAGGCTCCTCCTCCTCCATTGATTGATCAGCATCCAACAAAGTTTCCCAAACTGAATGAGCCGATTGAGCATGAAGAGGGAGAATGGGATGAGTTGCCGCAGCATACCATCGATGATGACGCTACCAGTACTGCTCCGGTTACTGTTGGCGGCGTGCTCGTTGGCGGACGGAAGTCACTTTCTGCTGGTGATAAGGACGGCCAGCCACCAATCGTACTGGCCCCGCCTCGCAGCTACATGAACACACAGCAAGCTGCGGAGCAGCTCATCAAGGTGCTCGTCCAAGCGGCCAGTAAGGAAGATGGCGGCAAAGTCGACCGCCTTAGCAAGGAGGAGCTCGAGAAGCTGAACATCAAGCCGGATATGGTGGAGGAGATGGAGGAGGAGATGAGAAGGCTCGCGGGCGACGCGGGCTGGCAGCTGGAGATTGTGGGCGGGGTTGACGATGAGGAGAGGCAGCTGAGGGGGTGGTTGCATGAGGACGGCGACGACGATGAGGGTGCGGGCGAGGATGCGAAAGGGAAGAAGGGCGGTGATAAGGGAGAGGAGAAGAAGAAGAAGACGGGTTTGGGGGGAAAGAAGGGGAAGGGTAAAGACAATGGGGGGAATGGGGGGAAGCGGAAGAAGAAGGGGGATGATGAAGGGAGTCAGGAGGACTTTTTCAAGGACGAGCTGTGAGGGGAAGAGGAAGAATTTGAAGGCGGAGAAGGGTGGATGGAAGAAGCTACATTGTTTTCCTATCTTTTTTGGCGTTGAAGGAAATTATTTGTTTCGTTTGGCATTGTGTCATCGTGCCGCGTCAGGTCATAGCATTAGCATCAACGTTCGTTTGTGAAACTACGAAAGTAGGTATATAGTACATGTATATAGCCGCCCATTGCGTTGCAAATGTAGATGATGCTGTCTAAATTACATTGTATACAAAGTGTTGCATTTCGGCTGGTGATGTCGTTTCTAATGATATTGATTGTATGCTTGTTGTGTGGCAGCGATCGCTATTTTCAGTTTATGACATGCTCGTTTTACACGTCTGTTCATTCGTATGCAAGGGATATGTAGCGATACATAAATGGGATTGGAATCATTTTGGATAAAAGATGCAACAATCGCTATTTTCAGTTTTATGATATGTTCGTCTGTTTGATTTGTATGCAAGGGAGATTTACAAGTAGCAAGACAGCAGCCGACAAAACAGGATTCGAATCATTATAGAAAAAAATGCAACAATCGCAATTTTCAGTATATAACATGTTCGTCCTACACGTCTATTCATATCTTATGCAAGGGATATGTAGCAACACATAGCGGGCAAAATGGGATTAGGATCACCGTGGAAAAGACAAAGCTAGGTACAAAGAAGAAAATTTCAAGACCGTGTCTCTCTTCTCTGCCCTTTTTCCCGCATCAATGAAACATTTGCCACGTGTGGTGCGTGTGTTCCTGTATGTATGACAGCTAGGTAGGTAGCTAACCTGTGCCTTTTGTGTCGAGACGAGCAAGAGGAAAGATCCGGATACACGATGCATCAACGTACATGTGCTAGCTGGGTATCTTACCTTGAAGCTTGTACAAAGATAGTTACGGGGCGCCACGACATCGTCGGGTGCGTTTTGTTGGTCTGGTGGAGAGGGCAGACGTGGACGCT
The DNA here is from genome assembly GCA_022985005.1 of Trichoderma koningiopsis. Classification (NCBI taxonomy): domain Eukaryota; kingdom Fungi; phylum Ascomycota; class Sordariomycetes; order Hypocreales; family Hypocreaceae; genus Trichoderma; species Trichoderma koningiopsis. Next base: position 785,781 of record JAJPEM010000006.1, on the reverse strand, counting down.
TTAGCTTTACTCTGCGCTGTTATGGGGCAGATGCGGAGCTCAACTGCTCGTACCGAGCCCCAATTGCCTACACGTAGGTAGATGTGCAATTCTTCAATTCTTCGCATATTTGTTGTGCTATATTTGTGTTCTGCGTTGTTTTGTTCTTTACCGCTTTTAGGGACAGGGATGCGGGCTTTGGCTGAGGGAGGCGGTGTCGATGCGACGAGGATGAGAGAGGGGCTTTGACTGGGCTGGGCTGGGCTGCTGGGTATGGATTTAATGCAGTGGTGGCTACATGCTCGTACGGTATTGCCAGTGAGGATGGAATTGGGCTCATAGTGGTGATATGATGAGCGAAGTATTGCTAAATAGTCTGGTGTGTGTGCTGCTTTGGAGTTGCGGAAGTGGGATGTTTGGTCTAGGACTTGAAGCTGCAATTTGTCTCACCTTCGTGTTGCTGACAACTCCGCAAATCAACTTTTTTTTTGTGAGCACCCCCGCTTGTTGAGAGAGGATGCAGGAACATGGGTAGTGAGGAAGATCGGTCTGACTTGCGTGATGGCTTGCTTTTGTCTGATTGCTTGCGTATGGTTCGCGGGTATTCGATGAGCAGGGCCTGTCTCAAGATCACGTAATAATACAGACAGGGTGACTGTGAGACAAGATGAAAAACAAGACAATATCGCTTGGATGGCTGTTTGCCAAGTGCCTTGAAAGTCCAGGAGCATTTTACTACCTCGTATAGAGACGATTGACCGATTGTTCAGCATCGGTAGAGGCGGATGGGAGGTTGCATTGACAGGCCAGGCGACATCACATCATTGCGGCATAAACGAATAGAGAGATGCTTGATCAACAGACGAAAGCCAGATGCCGCATGGGCAAGCAGACCCTGCTTTGGCGAGGGACGAATCAACTGTAGCTGCCACGTTCGTCGCGCGCCACGAGGAAACGACATACGTTGGCTGGCGCTGTGGTCGTGTGGCGTTGGCCGCGATGAAGATACAAGGAGGAGGAAAATGGAGCTCTAAAAGGCGGAACCACGGCCCCGGCTCCAGCTGGAGTCGAAACAAGCCCCGCGGCTGCGGGAGATCCAGTGATGGGCAGCCCCGTAAATCGTGGCAGCAGGCGATTGAGTTTGTCACAGTATAGGGCAACGGAGCTGTTAGCGACGAACCGCTGGCCAGGCCAACGATTCGATCGTTTGGCCGCTCGACAAATTTGAGTTTAGAAAGACAAGATGGCAGAGGCAGAAACATTGGCGATTAACCTCAAAAGGGGTGGCTGCAGGAGGGGACATGCAGCATCCTGGATGCGGCAGTCCGGCTTTTCTCCACCGCTCTTCTGACGGGCGGCGTTTGGGGAGCCGCCGTGGAGCGAGAGCTTGAGTGCTGCGCTAGAAGCAATGGAAGAGGAAAACCGTCCCATTGAAGAGGCCGTTGGTGTGGTCGGGTGGCATTCATTCTCGAAGTTTATCAGAACAAGGCCGTGTAACTAGGCCGGAGTAGGCAGCATGGTGCAGCGCTACGACGAGACGGGGTGACATTCGTTCATTGACCGCTAGTCGACTATGAAAGTAATGGAAAGCATCAATGGAGAGAGAGAGGAGAGGAAAAAAAAGAGCGTTGGGCTGAAAAGTGAGCTGCGTCGTTGGGCTGCTGCAGCCTCTTTGTCTTGCTGCTGCTTCTTGCGCCGCAAACTGGCGGGACGGCGAGAAAAAATTGAGAAGGCGGTAAAAGGGGGCTGGGCTGAAAACAGTGTCATCGTGGCTCTGCGTAGCAAAAGAGAGAGGCGGCGGGCAGGGCGGGAGACCACAAAAGGGTGGATATCAGGATGGAGACGTGGTTTATGCGGCCATACGGGCACCGACTGGGCGCTGCATTAATTGGGGTCAGCAGTTGGGGAATGAAGAGGAAACAAAAGAGAGAGACAGAGAGACAGCCAAGAGCCAGAGACTGGTCCATTCGTGATTGCCGGTGTCTAATTGACTGCGCCTTTGGGCCACTCAGCTCTCTTATAGGCCAAGTCGAGTTAATTTGCTGCCGCAAACCAATCACCAGTGACCTCAAGCTCAATTCATCCATCAATTGATCCCTCTGAGGCCGGACCGCCGCCCCTTTGCGCTAAAGCCCAGGCCCCGGCTTCAGGCACAGGCACTAGCGCGGCCCCCTGGCTCGCTGCAAGCCACCCACTGAAGCACCAAGTGCTACAGCAATTACGGAGTAGCCGCACTACGCTACGCTACGCCTCTTCGCTGTCAATAGCTCCTCCCTTCCGGCATCGACATTTGATGCATTCTCCATCTCCATCTCCATCTCTCGCAGCGCATCTCTCTGTCCCTGATTTTGCCAATTTGCGCCCCGACTGCATCTTTCGCTCTTGGTCCAACTACGATCTTCGCATGGATGGCGCCGGCCCGTACAGTATGTTCTTTCTGCTCTCTCCCTGCTCCCTCTAGCCCGCCGGTCCTGCACCGCACACACGAACAAAAAGGACCGCATCGCATCTGCCCTCGCCATTCGCCGCCATTCCTCCGCCAGACAGCCTCCAGCCTCATCTTCATTCCCGACTGCATTCCTAGACTCCCCCGTTCGTTCGCGCCGGAAAGACGCATTCTGCCTATTGTTTGATTGTTATTGTTGTTGATTGCCGAATTGTCTGTCTCTTTGTCTGTCCTCTCCGCTGGAACATAATACGAACCCTTACCTTAAGCGAGTTTCCACGACGACGGCATACCTATTCCCACATATCCACCGCCTTGCCTTGCGCTGCCTTGCTCTGCTGTTTCAAACAAACAAACCAGTCACTGCCCACCGCGCATCCTATTCACCTTCGCCAGTGCCTGCTTTCAGTTCTCTTTACCCACATTCGCCAGGCCTAGCCGAGGCAGGCCGGAATCTGGATTGCGATACCCCTACCACTACATGCTCCAAGACCTTGCAGAATCGCGAGATCGACCCCCTTGGACTGTGCTCACAACCGACATGCTCCTCCTGCACCACGCCCTCTCGCGCGCCTAATTCTCTCACGCGCTCGCGTCTGACCTCGTCTTGACATATTCTTATTCCCATCCGGCACACATTCACCTCGTAGCACCACCGACTAAGCGCTAAACGTTCAGGCCTAGTGACTTTGACTTTCGATGCGGCCTTCAGCGCAAACCTTGACCAGCTGCTGCACCTGATATATATACCCGCATAGGCATATATATCGGGGTATCGTGTTTGTCGCCAATCATCGTCGTTCCTTATTATTAATTCCGCAGCCTCACGCTGCTCCGCAACCGCCATTCAACACACAGTTGCGCCATGGATTCGTCAAGCATATCGTCAAGAGCCTATCAGAAGGCTCCGGCCCAGTATCCTCGCGCCTCTTCGCGGACGTCCAACCGATCCGCGTCCACCCGCATGACTTCTCAAAGCGTGCGAAGTCCAGTCCCTGGCCCTCCTCGCCTCGCGCCCTCACCTCAACTTTCCATTGACCACCCGAGCCATCGATACCACCACAGCTCTTACAAGGAGCAAGTGCTGTCTCCTCGATCTACACCTAAACCTACGCCCCAGGGCTCGAGAGAGGGCAGCGTCGAGTCCCCTCGTTCCCAAGCAGTTTCGTCGTTCCTACAGGAAAAGCTACAGCGAGAAAGAAGAGCAGAGGTGGACAAGCTCAGCCAAAGCGCTCTATCACGGGTCAGCGAAGACTTTGGCGCACCAATCAGCATTAGCCGCGTCAATTCCCCAAGGAGGAGATCGGTCGCAGCCTCGTCGGATGGATCGCGCCCCAAGTCGAGCAGCGGCAATGATCCTGCCAAGAAGCCCGGATTGGGCGTCAAAGACATGGACAATGTACGTCACTGATGACAGGAGACATTCTTGCTCCGTTTTACTCCTTAAAAGCTAACCAATTGATAGGTCATCTCACGACTCCACAAGGAAAACTTTGACTTGAAGCTGGAATTATACCACCGCCGCGAAAAGCAGTCAACGCTGGAATCAAGCATCGAAACCTTAGAAAAGGAGAAGCGCCAGACCGAAGAGATGAACGAAACCTTGCTCGACGAGCTCGAAAAACGCGACAAGGCTGTTGAGGAGGCCGTCGCCATGATCGTCACGCTGGAGGCCAAGGTAGAACAGTTGCTTCAAGAGAGGAACATGGTTCTGCAAGTCGAGCAGGAAGGTTTATTTTGCCGCCAAGACATGGAGCAAAAGTATCTCAGATCTTCCCTCGACCTACCAGCCGACGACGCTGGAAAGCAATTGGACCGAGTCAGGGCCCTCAACCGCGTGCCAAGCTTCCTTTCAGAAAAGAGCGAAAACACCGAAAACTTGCGCAACGTCTATCTCGGAGTCCGGGGAAGTGCGCTGAGCCTGGCACGGGTCACTGAGGGGAACATCGACGGGGATAACGGCGCAACTAATGGACCGGCTCCGGGCAGCCCAGCCTTGAGCGTCCTCAGCGAGAGCTCCTTTGCCAGTGTCTATGGTAAAAAGGGTCAAGATGGCATCTTCCCTCCGCCGATCGACCAGCCCCTCAGCTTGGATGGTATTGATGCCGGCTCCCAGATTTACACGGCGGAGGGTCGGGACATCTCCAAGAGAATAACTGGGTTCCCGCCCCGGGCCGCTTCTGCTTTTGCCGGGTCAAGCCGTTCATCCGCTCCCCGCCCCCCTAGCATCTCGGGTTCTGTGGGTCATGCCTCCCCGCTACAGCAGATCGAGCAGCTGGCCCGGTCTCAGAGTGTGCTTCAAGAGGGTTTCCACCCTGTGGCCAACAACTCGAGCAGAGACCGACGACGCTCACAGCCTCCTCCTACCTTGAGAAAGGTCATGACGGACGGGCCTGGTGCTTTCCGACTACATGATCCAAATTTCCCTCCCACTCCAGACACGATTTCGACATCGACACTACACCGAATGCGAAGTTCCAATGATTCACTTACCAGACAAGACAGCCGAAATGACAGAGCCTCAGTCGTCTATAGCGATCAAGACAACCAATCGCTGCGAGTTTCATTCCGAGGAAAGCAGAGCCAATTACGAGGTGTAGAAAAGAGTACTGGAGATGATAATGGACACTCGTACGGCATTGCCGTTCCTATGCCACAGCAGCACCATCATCACTATAGAGCCGCTAGTGAATCTACGACATCCCGTAAGAAGGACAACCATTGGGATAGCACTGACTCAGATGAACACTCCGAGTCTCACTCACCCCGATCCAGTGTTGATATCTGGATGCGAGAAAGCAACAAGCCAACGCAAGACGATAGTGTCTCTTCCGACATGTTCAACTTTCCGCCCGGCTTTGGTCATAAGAAGGCGCAATCTCAGGGCATTGGCAACGATGCCGACTATATCAACGACCTCTTCTCCCTGCGCCAGTCTCTCGTCACGAACACGGCTCCGCCTCCACCCGGCAGGCGGTCCAGCCTCCATGCTCGCACGTCGTCGACAACCTCATCTGCCCGCAACTCGCCCAGAACTCTCACTCTTACCAGCACTCCAGAACAGCCAGAGCATCTGGAGGAATCGGATTACGTCAGTCGCCCCAGACAGCGGAGTAACAGCGTCCAGGTGAAGCACGATTACCACACGCCTATCCAGTCTCCGTCCATTCCTCAGCTCCCACAAAGCGAGAAGAGAAACCACTACCCTCCAGTTACTGGACCACGGACAGCATTGAATAGACTGTTCCGTCGCTCAGTAGCTGCTCCTACTTCCCCAGTCAGCATGCCTGCGAGTGCCACCGAGACTACCTTTTCCGAATCGTACAAGAGCGCCCAGGGCGTTAGTCTTCAGCCTTGGATGAACAGAAATATTGACAGCGAGCTCGATCCTCGTAATGGCGCCGGCTCGACGCCACCACCCATCACGCTTACGGTTCGACAGAGGAGAAGAAATACGGTGGGAACCGAAGCAGCACCATCGTTTATACCCTCATCGACTAGCGCTCCCGTACGACTCTCCGAGATGGCTGTCAACGGACGAAACTCGCCAACTGCGAAGAAACTACCGCCGCTACCAGCCGAGCCAGCAACGCCAGGGGCGTCAGTAATTGGTACTCGGAGGAAGTGGCTACCTGGATTCTCAAGGGGCAGCAGCAGCTTGAGGAACAGGGCCAATTAGAAGCTGCGCTCTGCATCATGAAAGAAAGCAAAGCTGCAAGCGAATACCAAAAGCACAACATTCACTATCACGAAAGATTCTTTTTCCTTTGTCAGTATATTCACATAGGATATGTCAGCATTATAATGGATCAGAGCATGCATTATTCTGAGACTATTCATGCGCCTTGACGGGCAGCTTTTCTTTACCCATTCTCTGCTTTGTCTCTTATCCTCTTGTGTTGTAGCAAACAGCCATAGAGCGTAAGAGACTCGGCCCATCATCACATTCTCTTTATTTTTCCTTTTCCGTCTCTTTGATCATTTTGGCTTTTTGGTCCTTCTGGTCTTTGGCCCTTTTGTCTTCTTCGTTTTAGCCACATAGCAAGCATCGCACGAGGAGTCGGAAGCGTGTACTACATGTGTGTATTTTTTTCTTCTTTTTTTGATTCATGATGCATGACGAGGGAAAGCAAAAATGAGGCCTTCGCAGGCGCTCGGTTATGATTTTTGACTGTGTGTGATTTGTTACGGATTGATGAGATATATAATTTACAATATAATTTTACCTTTATTCTCAAACTTTCTTGCTTCTTGTCTTGATGAATGTCCTTTTGTTCTTGTTTTAGTAGTTGTGGTCATTATTGGCTTCCAACATGATGCTCCATCCAGCATGAGATTATTGATGTAACTCAGTCCACCAGCGTTTAATAAAGGTGAAGATGCCTGTTTGTTGAGGATGCCGTTGTAAAGCAAGTTTTTCAGATCTTATTCTAAACCAAGACATATATGTGGCTTGTTTCTTATTGCGTCTTTCTAGGAAATCCTTAGAAAGCTTGGCTTTTAATGCACGCCAATAAGACTGATGAAGAGCTGGGCTGCCCCCTTCAATATCGCGACGCTTATTATACCAGTCTCTGACAGTAGATTCAGACATCTCGAAGAAGGATGAGGCTCGTTTCGGACATGCGTTTAGCACCCGTTTACTCTTGGCAGAGTTGCGGGAAACGCCTTCTGTATAAGCATTCTGTCGACTTTTCTTGTTATTCTTTTCCCGAAAATTTACAGCCTTGCCAGATAGCATATCTCCATAGCACAAGCTCATTGATAGGATATTGAGACTTTGTTAATACCGTATTTACGCATATGGTGTATTTACAGCTTTTATAGAAGACGGTATCTTGGACTAGATTCTGTATCTACGCATTTGGCGTATTTACAGCTTTTACAGTACACGGCATCTTGGATGGAAATCTGAAAAGCAACAGCAATTCTCGCGTCTTTATCGTATGATTCTAGTGTGATAAAAATAGGAACGACAGGGGAATCAATGATGAGGAGAGCGCCTTTTCTTGGCTTGGCTTGGCGTGCATAGAACTAGATTACTAGAGGCCGTTGTAAGTGTTACCAGTGACAGAAAGCTTCATTGGTGAAAAAGGCGTCGCATCTGAGAGAAGAGTGTTACGGCTGGAGCGGGTGATTGGGGATTTGTTGGAAGGAAAATTTTGAGTCTCTGCTGTAACAGGCTCTGTTGGTGGAGAAGACGTCATTTTACCGAATATAACCATCGACATCGAAAGACCGTAATAGCTGCGTGGAGCCCGATTATGTATTGTCTTAAAGCTGAAAGAACTAGATAAGTCGTCTGTTGTGCCGTTGTCCTTGTGGCGATGGAAAGTCGTAGCACTTAGTGAGGGGTCCGTATCGCTTTTGACAAGGTATCTATCTGTAGGTATGACAGCAGACTGGGCTTTTTTTTGATAAAAATAGCAAAATAGCCTACCGTTATTCTTTTCTTCTTCTTTTCTTTTGCTAAATGAGCGATGTAGACCGTCGAATGTAGCTTGTTGTGGCTGCACCTATGGCCAACGAAACTCCGAACGCTCAGTGAGGGACAGTCCCAGTTTCGACCAATCACCTGTGGGTAGGACCGCAGGCGGCACTTTGTTTAAAAATAGTAAAGATAAACTACCATTATATGTATTGAAGGAGCAAGGTAGGCAGTTCGACGTAGATTGTTGTGGCTCTGTTGTTGTGGTCAATCTAAAACTTCTGGCGTTCAGCGAGAGATGACGTTTTCGACAAGTTTTATGCAGGTATGACAACTTACAAATTATTCGATAAAAATAGCAAAACAACTTACATCTCACCAAATTTTCATTGGACTGAGATGGAGCAAGTTACTCAACGAGAACGCCAATCACCTTGATGACGTTGGCAGCATCAATGGCTGCCTCCGGCCCGAGCTTCATTGAGAAATCTCAATCTGTCAGTATTTGATATTCTGGATACCTGGTGTCAGATATCCGAGCAGGTCTCTCGGGGCCGACCTGCGCCTACAGGAGAGGTCTAGTGACGCCCATTGGGGTTGTAATCTTCCTCTGAAAAGCAACAACACGTGTATAGTTGGTTTCATCGAAACAATCCTTCAAAGGAATGTCATGCTGGCCGATTATGGGGTGATGCCTGACTCGTAGGATGGAGAATTGCTTGGCAGATAGCTGTCTTTGAGATTCGGCGCAACTCAGCGTCATGGGCACCTCAGCGCGGTTCAGCGTCGTATTGGCCTTCCAAGAGGCTTAGCTTCACGTTTGCTTCCGTGGAATCGAGCGATCGAAAAGCATCCCCAACAACGTTAATGCCAGTGGAGTTGGCGATTTGGAGTCATTGGCGAGAGGATCTGAGACCTTGGTACGTCAGTGCGTTTTTCAGCCGCCACCTGTACCGGGGCCTCGAAATCTGCCTTCAAGGGTTGTCGACTGCAGGCACCTCATCGCATAAGAAACCACATTATTGCAACTCGATAGGATGTCGTTTACCGAAGTGAGGGTCACCGAGATCGCCGAGATCGTCGCTGTAAGTGCCGCTTTAACCAGCCTAAGGCGGTTGCGAATGGCTGTGTTGAAGCGCTGACCTGTTACGTGTAATTAGCAGGCGCAAGCCTCTCTATACTAATTATAGGCCGTATGGGATGAGATTGGCAAAGGAAATAACACACGCCTTTTTACTCGTGAATGGGAAATTGTACTCCTTGATCGTAAAATGGAAATAACACGCCTTCTCTCTCAGAACACGGCCCCTGGCGATTGTGATAACCTCAATCCTTCAAGAACAGGGCTCTGGCTCCTAATAATTTTCGTGACGTGTTCTCGCTTCTTTTTTCGTTACGCCCGCCGGCACAGCAAGTCGGTTAGTGCCATGCTTGAATGTATGTTGCTTACGGTGCGTTTCGCTTGAGCTTGGCACAGGCGTCGATGGAATTGCTGAAACAGATTTGGAGCATCAGCCCCGTCTTGTTCTTCCGCCCGTATTGATAGGTACACACATGAATGAGAGAGCCTGTAACTGCTACAGCAACCCCGTCGCTGTATCACAGGACAAGGAGAGGCAGCGTTGCAATATTCTGTGCATGAGCGTATCCTCCCCAGCCCCCATCTGCTTCTTTTTTTTTTCCCACAGTCCGGCTCCCCCCAGTGCGGGGATCCCTGCGTTGACCGTTGCCTCTGTCTCTCTATCCTTGTCGTCGTTTGGTTCTCGATTTCAGCGTCGATGCTACCCGGCCCCAGGTGACGGCCCGTTACGGCATTCGTAGCGACCTGCCCGGAAAAAGGAAAAGAGACATAATCAAGCAGAGAAAGACGGATAACGAGAAGCCGCGTACCCGTTTAAAGGAGCCAGTTTAGGATAATCGAGTGATACTATGGCTGCTGTAAGAGACAAGAGAGAACTGAGCCCACCCCACTCAGTACATGTATCTTACTTAGTGTGGCCGCTACTATATAACATCCATGTGCTGTTAGCTGGGCGTACAGCAGCAACAAAGACCGTATAAGCGGAATGTCCGTCCTTATATAAACCACAGCCATGAGGGATTTCGCAAGGCACATCGGGACAACTCCAACGCCGACAGAGCCACTGGCGCAATCCTAAACTCAAGTGCGACAGCGAGCCACTCGAGACTCAACTTTTTCGTTGGCGTCAAAATCCTCGGAGTGAGCTTGCCGTCGAATCGGTTTCAAACGGCTCTCGCTCTCACATCTCGCTGCTGCTGCCCCGGACTTTTTCACTACTGCAACGTCGCTAAAGAGGCGGTCGAGGAACGGATGGCTGGTGCAGATGCTTACCGTCTACCGAGCGGGCGCTGCCAGGGATGACTTTAGTGAGGGCCGCAGTGGATTTTGGACCGTTGTAAGGCGGCGGCTCATTCAACGCTTTGTTTGTTTCAGTTAGTGCTGTGGACGGCACTTGGAAGAATGCAAGCTTGCGTTAGATGAAGCAGTGCATGAAATCTCGAAATGGGAAAGCGGAAGGAGCAGAATGCTCGAGAAGCCGTTGCACGGGCAATTCTTTGCGATAAACCAATATAGCCGGGGGAGGAGGATAGGGCTATAGCATAAAAGGAAATTTAGAGAGCTACGACATAATAGGGAAAATATTTCCTTGGCTATGGCCTGACACGATTGAGTTGGCAAAAGTATGTGCAAGGGTTCAGCAGCAAGGGTTCCCAGTCTCTATAGGCAAGGTTTTACTGTGGAAATTCATAGTGTTTATCGTATTACTAGATATAGTAATATGGACCGCCTTAATGCTTTTGCAAGTAAATGCTTCGCAGCCAATGCTGAGCAACTCAGTTGTTACAAAATTATTTGTCATTAACCTTGCTCCAACAGCTAGTAGCAGTGTAAGTGGAACAAACAGGCAATACATGTATTCTGTTAAGCTTAAGTCTTGTAAACTCTTCATTTAATGGCGTAAAACCAGGAAAGTTTTGTTGGCAGCTATCTCAAAAGAACAAATGCACATCGTAAGTGCATGTAATAGCAGCTCGTGTTCGCCGACCTCGCCGCTTACTACACTCATGCTGAGCCTTGTTTTGTCATCCCACCAACTATCATTTTAAGTGCGAGCGTGCATCAATAGAACAATTGTCTTGTGAACTTTTTAGTTGTGGATTAGATAGACAGCAAATCGATATTGGCTAGACAATTCTGGTTCCTCTATTCTCTTTCTATCACCCTGGCCTTGGCACTTATTTAGATACCTCAAGCGCTTGAATTATAGTCCACTAACTATCCTAGGTGATCTCTTGCCCAATCGTGATCATACTGGGGAGACTTTCATCAGAGCCCACAGTCCAATAATACAGTTGGCGCAAGAACGGCAGCAAGCTGGGCATATCACGACACTTACAGCCCTCTCATGGCTGGCTGTGCTCCCTCTTGTGCCCCCCTGCCTCTTCTTCTAGCAGCCAATGCAGGGTATGCACTCCGTGTTATGCGGTCAGATACCACGTGTGAAACTTTGGGTCACTCCACCGGCCCAATGCTACAGTACTTACAGTATACGACGATGCTAGCGCTGAGGTTGGGGAGGCTTCAATTTGCTCCTGGAGGCTTCTCGATGAACGCTGGGGCCCGGCCTTGGCCTTTGCTCTTTTCGCAAGGCCAATTCCAAAGGATTCAGATGCGACAGGAGTCAATGTCAATGCTCTAGATCCTGCGGGCCTCAGCCAGAATCTTGGCCGCAGGGTTTTGAGGCAGGCCGCAAGCCTGAGCGTATTTGCGCCTAGTGGCAGTGGTAATAGCAAGACTAATAGCCAAGGGGGGGAGGGTGTCTTCTCTCTTCAACAAGCGCTACTGCGGTGCCGTCCATTTTGAGTCCTAGGAGGATTCTCAGCCCGTCATCCCCTATACGACATGTAAAGCAATGGGCCAAATCGATGCGATCCTACGCGCTTGGGAATACCGAACCCCTGGCTGCTAAATAAACACCAGCATCAAGGCTAGCAGGGGCCTGCCAGAGACCTCCAGCCTGGATCACCGCCAGGCTAAGCCCCATGGAAACTGCCGTGGAACTCCAGGCCTCTCCACTGATTGCTCCCCCTCTCACTGCATCGTCGTGGCTATGGAGAATTGAATCAGTGGCTTGTCTTATGCCTGAGTACAAGCCTGCTAGCGGGAGCTGCCGGGGTCCGTCGATTGGTTGGCAGACAGCCTGATCTATCTACCAGCTACCCCTCCATCCATCCACTCAGCAAGCAATACACGTAACCCAAGCACGTTTCCTCAGTCCACGCCTTGCCGTGCCACTAATATCGTTGTGAGGGTACACGTATTGCTTATTTAAATTCCTCTTTAGCTAAATTTACAGAGGTACTTGATACATTTACATATACTGAAGTTAGTGTATATAAGTATATTGTTTTATAAGACAAAATTATATTTAGTACTTTAATGTAAATAATATTTAGTACTATTTTTATTAGTATTTATACTTCAAGCAGACAATAACAATAACAATAACATATATTTACATATAGATTTTTATATTTAAGATTTAACCTTTTATTATCATATAAAAGATACCGCGAAGCTAGATTCAATGCAAATTTGCCCATTTATAGAAAGTATTCCAGCACACATATATCAAGCTAATGTAATGTACTCTGCGGATACACAACATGAACCTTTATTAACTAGGTACCAAGGAATGGGGCTGCAAAACTCGGATTATGCCTGATTGAGTCACCTTACATGGGGGGGTCAGTGTATATGCACACGGGTATGTCTGCATCGTTGGCGTGTAAGATAGGGTCAGCGCAACTACATGTAATCAGCTCTACTGCGGCAAAATAGCGGTTGTCGCTGGTCTGTGAGGCGACAAACCCAGCCTATAAGCTGCCAGGCTCGCTTAGCTTGTTCCTGACAGGTTGCCAGGATGGGATGGCTAAGAGTCGGTAAATCCATCCTTTGTAAGTTGAGAGGCAAGGGATAAAAGTCACGGAGGTGCCGTGATCTGTGGCGAGCATGCAGAAGCTGTGCTTCCACGATAACTTAAAAGAATTGGGCCCTTCTTCAACTTTCTGGGGTTGTACTGAATGTTCAGATGCTAAGTTATACGCCACACTTGCACAAACAAATCCGGTTGTGGTCGAGTGTCCCATTGACGACGACATCTTGCTTGGACTATTATTTATCACCGTCCTACTTTCAATTGCTCTTGTATTATCTTCTTCTTTAGTGATATTGCCAAAGCCGCTCTCTTACAACCGTGCACCGAGCCGTCTTACCGGCGCAAACCGGCAAACATGTTTTACACAATCTCCTACAACAATAGCTCGGCGGAAGTCGACAGCGTATCCAAGATGGCCAGCAATCACACTTTTGGAGAATGTCGACAATCACGGCTTGCTTGTATGGAATGCCGTGCTCGAAAAGTACGTGAACAATGATAATGACGATGATGCTATGCTCCGGAAGACGCACGCGCCACTAACACAAGAGCCAACAGGTCAAGTGTTCAGGAGAAAGCACAGGCTGCCAGCGATGTCAAGGGACCGGCATCACATGTGTCTTTCCAGAGAGAACTAAGCGCGGCACCAAGAGACGAAAGAACTCGGCTCCCTCCGACAATTTCAGCAGCTCAAAGAGCAACTCGGGCAGTGAAACGAGCCTCAACAATGGCGATAGCGGCAGCACCACGTCTGCGGCGCCCACAGGAGACTCCCATCCTCTTGCCTCAACAGTCCCCACCTCAGAATTCTCTCCATCACTGGACTTTAGCCCTTCATATTTCTCATTAGACCTGAGTGACAACTTCAATATCGGTATGGCTCTTCTATAACCAGGTGGTTCTTGTGTTTGGCTTACACTAACGCCGCGGGCCGTCAATTAGACCTTGATCAATTACACTCCACACTCGGAGATCTTAGCAGCTTAGCTTCAAGCAGCAGCATATCACCATCACAAAGCCAACCTTTTCCCACAGCGCCGCGACGGACGGTGAGAACAACAGAAGGCCTGTGTCTGGGCGACAGCCCGTCTATCAAGGACGGCAACATATGTGCCTGCGCCCAGTCTGCACTTCACATGCTCGAAGAGCTCGAACTACAATACGAAAACGGTGTCGACGTTTCCAGCGACACTATCCTGGGCTACCAAAAGATTGCCCTTGCTCGCCTCAACTCCTGGATATCCTGCGATCACAGCCACACGCCCCGAGCAACGACTCGGCTTATCGTGCTGGTAATAGAGGGGCTCTCGCTGTACTTGGAACGAGGGGCGGCAAACTGTATCCGACAAATGCAGCAACAAGTCGAGGATGAGGATCCTTCTGCTGCTGCCAGAGTATGCAGTGTGGGGGACTACCACGTCGAATCGAAGCACGAGTGGGCACACATCCTGCGGGTGTCACTGCTTGTACGATGCAGAGAGCTTTTAGCCGCAGTCACGAGGCTAAAGCAGGTCGATGTCAACGATGTGCTTTTGCCGGCGGTAGAGACTCGGCTATCGAGTGTCATACAGGAGCTGAAAGGCTGGGAGGACTATCTGTAGAATTACAATGCGATTGGCTGTTTTGGTATTACTTAGACTACTGAGGCTTTCATTAGCGGCTCGCAAATCCATAATCACCTTCTCTTCCATATCTTGTATTATGAAACGTCTCCTTCTCACGCCCACACCACACTTGGCAGACGATGTTCTCGACATGCTTCCACGCTCCTTCAGTCCTAGATCTTCGGGCTTCCGGGACCCTAAAGCAAGACGAGAACGCAAGTGTGTCACTCCCGGTAAAGCTAGCATGGGGTTTCCGTGGATACTCGCACACTACCTACTGCACAATACGCTAATTACCTCAAGTGCGTAACCAGAATCAGGCATATACTACTATCTCGGACAGATATTTATTGATTGCTGACGTCCGCACCCCATCTGCGTCGAGGCTTAGTTTGTCCACATGCGTCCGTCATCGTCCCAAGCACGCCACATTTGTCATGTTTACGAGGAGAGAAACTAATGCATCTCACTCTTGATCAACAACTAATGCTCGGCTCCAGGCTCACGGAGGTTATTTTTTTGGGAAGCAACATACCTACGGCTTTATCCAAAATCGATAAACCGACGATGTGATTCTACCACAACCCCACATAAGCCAGAGGGTGGTGTAATGGAGATGAGAGACCCTGCAGTTCCAGCGCAATCAGGGTTGCATGCATCCATCTCACACCTCGCCCACGTGCGGAGCAAAGATTACCCTGCTTATCGCAATCGGGGAGCGGCGGATGAGACACCGAGCCCTCCAGAAAGATACCACCGCTGCGACGATCCCCTGCGTGTGGAGGTTTCACTACGACCTCTTTTCTACGACGCAATTGCCATTTACGGAAGATGGTGAGTGCTATGGTGCGCTGTTTTGTTAATTGAATCCTTCGAGGTGAACAAGTGACAGCCATTGTTGGGAAGAGAAAGCAAGCGTTAGTATACATGTATACACCACCAGTACCCTTTATTTCCGCTTTAGGACTGACTTTACTGCGACTCAAAGCTAGTGCTCATCTACCGACGAATTGTAATCACTGCATCAAAATAGCCAGGAACGGTCTATAGTTGTAAATCTATTTTAGCCGTATACTAAAACAAAAATTGTGCCATTAGCAACGAAAATGATCAAATTCCCCGCCATGTTTGTAATTCTTGCAATAATAAAATGCAGGTAGGAACTGTGATTAACGATAATTACATGTAAGCTTAGGCCAACAGCAGCCAAGAATCATGTACCAGGGAGCCCTGCAACCTCGCTGTTTTGCCCACAATAAGTATTATATACATGGTAGAGACCAAGATTGTGAAAAAGAGATAACAATAGGCAGCGGTTTAAAATACTGACGGCGCTTGACAATGCCATATCTCTGGGAAAGATTTACTGCATGTAGCAAATGGTATCTGGAAAGTCACCGAGCCTCGTAATGCTGCGATTGCTTTTCCGTAACAAAAGGTCTTCTTTATCGCCATCTCTGGCTCAGAAAAAACGAGGAATATGTTTCTCCTGTAATGTTGTAAAAACGCGATCCAACAACTTGGGCAATATATGGGGACTCCCCCCGGTCAATTCTGCAAGGATCGGCTAGCACACAGTACCATGTTCAAAACGGCTGCAATGAACACCGCAACAACGAGGCTCTCATTCAAGAAACTCACCAAGTGTGGCATCCATCTTACTGGGGTATCCGATATCCGGAGGTTGCGCCCCCAATGTACGACTTTTGGTAAACAATAGAGACAACTAAATGATCACCATTTCAATATAAAGAGATCAGCAAATCACATGTGTTTGCAATATAGTGGAACAGCTTGTTTACTCTAAACTATTCCTTACTCCACCTGTAAGCTTACATGTCTGTTCTAGTCAAACTATCTGTGATTGGTATGGCTGGTGGGCTTTGACCTTCCATATCTACACATATTGCGTTCTAATGGAAGGATTCGTATCCTGATAAGGATTTATCCTCTTACCAGGGAGAGAGCCGCTTCTCTATCCCGATCTTTGGCTCGCACTAACTACCCCATCCGGTTCCCCACAACCACTTACATCAAAGAATCTCTAGTGGAGAAAACTGATCGGCCAAAATTCCAACGAACGTCCAAAAAAACTGCTCAAATCCTTTGAGAACCGCGCGGTCGGGAGCCTTGTGGTTCTCGGGTTTAAGCTATCATCAGGCCATAATGACCCAATCTTCTTTTCCGTAGCTCCCGTTTTGGATGACACTTAAATACCCAGCTGCCCCATTGGGATTGTTCTCTTCAATAGTGTGCTATCCCTGATCGTGTTGCCTCTCTAACAAAACTGGTGATATGGATATAGAGTAGATATTGAGGTAACTAGCTTTTAAGGTGTCAAGGTCAAAGCTAAGTAGATGAGTTCGTAACCATTACCGTAAACTCTCTAGGTTTTCTGCTCTTGGCCACGTTTATTCCTTCGCCTTTTCCTACGATAATGCATTGTTCTTCCAAGGCATGGGTTAGATTCCCGAGATTTGACGGATATCTGTTGAGAGCTAGAAGCTGTGGGGCACTTTTCATGAACAACGCACCTCGAGTTACCTTCAGGGGTGGATTTGTTGGACTGCCCATCTTCCAGATATCTTTTGGTGATATTGGTCGATTGTAAGTGAACATCAGGGGTGCAGAGAGGATCCGGAAATCACATGGCCCCCAGCCAGTAGAGTTGCAGCAGAGCTCTTCCATGGAATCGGAATCACCAGGATAACGTTTGAAAACCAGGTACCATGCTTACAAGTTACCCCTTTATCTGATATACTACTCTACCTAATTTGGTTCGAACTCCTAGTTCAGCCCTTCAAGGAGTTTTCTCCTATTGGTGACTCAACACTAGCAATTTAGCAAAGACTATAATATTTGACAACTTGGTATCAATTGCAACGAAGCTATGGCAATCGTGAAGAACTCAGCAACTGCGCTTGTATTACAATAATACACAGTTTTTCTTTTTTCAGGATGAAGGCCTCCCCTTTTTTTCAGAACGAAGGATTGACTTGAACCAGCTTTGGACCAAATTACTTCGTGTAAGAGAGACGGTGAGCTGTATAAGCAAATAATGCAAGGATTAATCCCACTAGGAGTACCAGACAGTATAATGGAAGACTGTTGGAACGGATAATCCTCACAAGGGTGGTACACACGTGCTTTAGAATGAATTCGACTTTTACCAATTATCAATTTAGGCTAAAATATGGAATCTCTATATGGAATCAAAACGTTGAGAAAGTTATTCTCCTTAGTAGGTATATTAACACTGCCGCTTACATCAACTAGGGTCGTCTTCGTGTATGATGTTAGTTACTGCTTATTAGTTTCCAATAGCGTATTGCCTTTCCCTGCACCGGAGAATAAAAAAAATCCCCCTTTCCCTTGTTATTAGCTAGATTTCGTGATTTGACAGCGGTTCAACAGAGGGCGTCAACAAAGAAGGATTCAGTCGACCAAATTCTTGTAGGCAGCAGCTTGGCCTTGATTAATTAGCTGGCGTCCGTTTTTATGAGTCAACAAGATTGTTCATTAAGCTGGAAGTTTGGAAACAAGTCTTCTTTTGGATTACTTAATCTTATTGAATATTCGCCATGCTACTCAAGGGCGAAAGACTAAGGCTGCGTTGACCTGCGAACCGGTTTCAACTTTACTTGACGGAGCCTATCGGTACTGGCGCCGGGAATTTGCGCTGAGTGGCTTGGATAGTCTCGATCGTTTGTGTCAGCTTTCCCATGTTGTGATCGGCCCGTCTTGTGCGTCACGAAAGCTTCGTACTCAGCTGCTCAATTGGCCTAGATTCCATATACTCGTATGTAGGTGGACATTTAGGTAGCATTGAATCGGTCCGTCGCAGCTGAATTCCTGAAAGAAGAACAGGTAAGCTGTGGCGGTTTATCATAAAGGTTAGTCGTATTGATGATGCCTCAATTCTTGGCGGGAACTCATTGCGTGGCATCGATATCCCAGCTGCTCCCATGCATAAACCCCACCCTGTCATACCCCTAATCGGCTCTGAGCCTCCTTCACCTCCAAGGAGGAATCGAAATGTTATGCTTACGACGCCACTAATGCTAGCACATAATGTTAGCCTCAAGGTATGGGTATGCCCCTGTATCTAGTATCTCATTTGAAATACTAGGCAGCCGCCTCCACGGTAGCCTTTACGCAAAAACTACATGTAGATGCCCACGTGCAGGACCCCTGAAAGCTGAAAGTCTACAGGTAGTATGTAAAATGGTAATCCAATGATACGCAAAATGCACAAGTGCGCATCCATCACTACGCTGCAATCCATATGTCGAATTGTACATGTAAGTCTATGAGTACTGCTTACTGCGTAAAATTGCCGATC
The DNA here is from genome assembly GCA_022985005.1 of Trichoderma koningiopsis. Classification (NCBI taxonomy): domain Eukaryota; kingdom Fungi; phylum Ascomycota; class Sordariomycetes; order Hypocreales; family Hypocreaceae; genus Trichoderma; species Trichoderma koningiopsis. The sequence goes on along the minus strand of JAJPEM010000006.1, from coordinate 767,021 downwards.
CAGTAACATAAGCAGAGACTGCTTGAAGCACCAGGCTCGTAAACAATGTGTAATATCATACCCTCAATATAGTATGCTTATTTAACTCTTTCTAAGCAGAGCATGCTGCTGGAGGTTCAAGACATGAATAAACAATGACCCATTACAAGTTCCGAAAACCGCAATCGGTCGGGTTGTATTGCATCTCGATCAACGGGACTAGCCCCTGTCTATCGATTTCCGTTTTAAGCCCGGGCCGATCCCGATTTGGCTCGGGGTTTGAAGTGGATCCACGATCCGTCAATGGCGTAGGTACCCTGTAAATCATGCCATCATGCAAGACACCCCCTTATATCACGGGGTGTGTATTAACGAATCCTGAACTCGTATCTCCGTCGCAGGGTAAAGTGAATCGAGAACTCAGATTCTCGCCGGGTTATCTTCGCGCTGTTATAAAATGGCGGGGAAAGCTTCGTGAGGAGTAACTTTAGACTCGAGCAAGCAGTTGTGGTATTTTCTTTTTTATTTGATGTTTGCTTAATCTATTGATCTTATTAATTTTGTATATCAAAAATTACTTAATGTATTCGCTCTTCTTCAAATCAAATTTAAATCTCTGTTATGTCTTAAGATACTATGTGTGCTCAATGAAAGCTATGGAAGATGCTGCAAGCCGAGCGTCCTAGAGTATACCCTAGAAAAGATCGGTAAAATATTTCGGCATTCGATTAAGCCGTCTCACTGCGTCTCCGTTCTCTAGCCTGTACTTTGCATTCCAAGTGCAAGTTATTTTCCCACCCCCTCCCATTACTTTACGTATCTACTGTATGTAGGCATTCGTATCACGGTAAGGCGCAAGTGGACCACTGAGGGGAAGAGTTGGCCGTCTCCACATCTCTCATAGTCCCCTGCTTTCATGTCACTCACGCTTTGCTGCTTCCGGCAAGTTTTGGCGTTGTATCGAGCTTTTCAGCTTGGCTGCGCCCAACGCAGTTGTAAGACATTTGTTGTAAGAAGCGGACTCTGCAGAAAGAGCGTATCTTTCCATCTAAGACACCGCGTGGTTGAATGGCTGCAAGAAAGGAAAACGTTGACTCGTTATTAGTTACTGCGCCATTGTTGTAGCCTTGGCACAGGTATTCCTTTCAAAGTCGTAAACTCTTCCAAATTGTTCCTGGTCGTAAAGCGTGCTATGTTGCCACAGTTAGGCTGCCCGTGCTTTATATGCAGCAGCGGAGAGTCGGTGTATCTTCTGGTTGCGCTTGCTACCCAACCGAGCACTCTCCCTCGGATAATTAACTGATCAGGAAGGGGTTCGTCACTATGGCCCAACGCTGGTCCCAAGACTCGTCTCTTATATAGGTAGTGCTACCTAAAGATTCAAAGGGCGACTGAGTTGCTTCTCGTTGGCCACAAGGTTATGATTGCACTGCGTCAGTAACTTCAAAATGAGCGATACGCGAGAGGCGGAAGCCCCTTACCCGCTTGGCAGCCTGCCGTCCTCGTCTTCTCCAGATACCTCAGATCTTGAGTCTCCTGCGACGTCGCAAGACAAAATCAAAGAGCACAATCAAGTGCTTGCATCGGAGCAAAATGGCGAGAATGAGGAAGCAGAGTCGCAGTATATCACCGGTTTCGCGCTCTGGGTGAACATGATTTCTCTTATGCTCAGCATTTTCTTGATCGCCCTTGACATGGTACGCATTATTTCTGATTGTATCTCCGGCTGTTGCATAGTCTTTTTCATCCCATGTTTTTATTCGTCGTTGTTTTACTTGTGACAATGAGTTCATTACTCATCAAACGTCTTAGACCATCGTTGCGACCTCTGTACCCGCCATCACCAACGACTTCCACGGCATCAAAGACCAGGCCTGGTACGCCGCCGCCTTCTTCCTGACCGCTGGTGGCTGTCAATCGACATGGGGCAAAATTTACCAAAACTTCCCCCTCAAGTTCAGCTTTCTCATAGCCATTTTCATCTTTGAAGTGGGCAGCCTTATCTGCGCTGTGGCCCCTTCATCATCAGTTTTCATTGCAGGTCGTGTCATTGCCGGTATTGGATCCTCTGGCGTCGGCTCAGGCTCTTATACAATCGTTGCTTTCATTGTAGAGCCTAAGAAGAGAGCAAATTATACCGCGATACTTGGAGCGATCTTTGGAATCGGAAGTATCCTGGGCCCCTCAATCGGTGGTGCTTTTGCTGCTGATGTCACTTGGCGATGGTAAGATAAACTTTCGTCTCCGAATCTCCCCTAATAAGAACTTTAATAGCTGATATAAAACTTCAAGGTGCTTCTATATCAATCTTCCTATTGGAGTCCCTCCGGTCCTCGGCGTCATCTTCTTCCTCCGCCTTCCGTCCATCGCTCGCCCTCGACAAGCTCCATTGAAAGAGAAGTTGCTCCAGATGGATCCGATCGGCTTTGTGCTGCTGCTGGGAGGCATCGTAACATACCTCATAGCTGTGCAGTACGGCGGCGTATCGCACGCTTGGAACTCTGGAACTGTCATTGGTCTTCTTGTGACTTGTGTTGTTGCATTCATTCTTTTCGGATTCGTTGAAATGTGGCAAGGCGAAAGAGCGACAGTGATACCTCGCCTCTTCAAGAAGCGCTTTGTTGGATTGTCGATGATTTACATCGCCTTTCAAGGCGGAGCCCTCTATGCCATGGTCTACTATCTCCCTCTCTACTTTCAAGCCATCCGCGATGATAGCGCTGTGCTTGCTGGTGCTCACACCTTGGCCTTCATCATACCGGGCATGCTCTTTATCCTCATCTCCGGCATCATCACCACAAATACAGGCATGGTCACGGTCGTCATGTTTGTTGGATCGGCAATTGCAACTCTTGGCTGCGGTCTTAGCTACTTGTTTGACATCAATACCAATACCGGGACGTGGGTTGGCATCCAGATCGTGTGTGGCATAGGCCTTGGCCTTGGGTTCCAGATCCCTCTCTCTACAGCTCAAGCGAGTGTCGAAGCGGCCGATTTGCCAGCTGTCACCGCCATGTTACTAGAATTTCAGACGCTCGGTGGCGCCATTTGGGTGTCTGCAGCGCAAGCCGCCTTTGTGAATCGCTTGCTGGTTGGTCTACCAAAGTTGGCCCCCAATGTGATCCCAATGGAGGTTATAGCTACTGGTGCTGGAGATTTACGCAAGGTATTTTCGCCAGAGGATCTCCCAGGCATTCTTTCAGCTTACGATACCGGTATCAGGGACGCATACCTCCTTATCTGCGCAATTGTTGGAATTTCCATGTTGGTAGCTGCAGCAATGCCATGGAAGAGGATCGACCCAGATGCAATCAAAGCAGCTGCAGGCGGAGCTTAACATGGAATGCCCAACTTTTGTATTTGGATATGGTTCGCGCGTTAGGAGAGCACATGTATATAAGTGGACATAGATTTTATCTTACAATAGGTTGGATGGCTGCGTCAGATGGCAGGATAGTTACAATTTATCCTTGAATTTACTGCATTGTTTTTTTTCAGTCTAGTATACCTTTGAGAGTATATTGTGTTTGTCATTAATACCATTTGAACCCACATAAATATGACCTGGATGCGATTCATTCGGTAACCCCAGATAAACCCCGCTGTGGTGAGTTGCCTTGGGAGTGTCCGCGAGTCTGGGCACTGTAATACGCATGAAAAAATAATTTATACTCTTAGGTGACGTCGTCTTCTTTCGTCTAGAGTCTCACTGCTGCGGTCCGTCGTGCTGTGATACGAAGAAGGCGGATGATTATCACAATTATCGCGAAGCACCTATTATTTTGACAAGATCGATCATCTACCAGGTATTCTGCTGTTACAAGAATGAGACTATTTGACCAGGATGAAAGGCAGGGCTGCTGAAAAAAATATAGACTCTTATGAGTCTGATTATGAAGTCTGATAGCGCGGGTATATTTTCTTCTATTCATAAAAGACTGATTTTCCAAGCTTGGACAAACGACTAACTCTGAAAAAGTCACGATTATCTAGAAGAGAAAGGAAACAAATGAAATACAATCTTGTTGCGGGACCTAAGATAAAGGTCTTGATATCACTAGTATAATAGCTCCGTTCCTAAAATCAAATGAATTAAAAAGTTGGTTCCAAATAAATCTTCGTTCGTCCAGAATATGCCTTCGAGCTCTCCGTATCGCATCGGTGTAGGCCGCTTTCTAAATTAGTGGCTCATTGCCTGCAGCGCCTCCTGAACAGGAGCTGAAGGCAGCTCGGCCAACGTCTCTTCCCACAGTTGAGTGGCGATTTCTTTGCCCTCTGGCATGTAGAGAAGGGCGGCCAATCTAGAGAGAAGAGTCAGCAATGAACGCTAAGATCAAACAGTATATCTCGAGCATTGTACTTACGGGCGAATCTCTCCGTCTTCTGTGTATTGCCCATGCGATGCTTCACCAAAGGAGACTCCCGCATGCACGATGCTTCGGGCGCCGACAGGAGCTGGCTTGCCGAGTGCGCGGAATCCCAGCCTGTACAGCGTGCCCTGGAAATGGCCGTCGCCGTCACGGACGATTTCAGTGCCGTAGCACAGGCCCGGATTGACAAAATTCACGACGACGTCAGAAGAAGACACCTTTTCCACGAGCTTGCTCCCGCCGAGTTGGCCCAGCAGTTTGCTCGTTGCGTAGCGCTCTGCGTGGTTCCAGTTCTTGGGGTCTGTCTCCTTCTTGTAAAAAGCAAGAAGCGGGCGCTCTTTTCTCTCCTCGAACTTGGCCCAGGAGGCCGTATCGGAGGAGACAATGGTGAGGCGTCCCGGCTTTGGTTGAGCCTTCTCCTTGAGAATCGGCAATAGCAGGATTGACAAAAAGATGGTCGACAGGTAATTGACCTGGATGCTGTCCTCGTAACCGGTGGATGAGTGAAACTCCTCAAACGCCCGATAAGAACCAGCGTTCAAGATGGCAATGTCGAGGCGGTCCAGAGACTTGGTGCGCTCTGCAAACTTGAGAATGGAGTCGTATGAGAGCATGTCAATCTCCCAGACCTCAATCTCGCCCTTGAAGTCTTTTCGGCCGGCAAGCAGCTCTTCCCGAGCCTTCTCGCCCTTGGACACAGTGCGCACGGCCATAATCAGCTTGGCAACGCCCAGATCAAGAAGCTGGCGGGCGGTTTCGAGACCCAGCCCAATGTTGGAGCCGGTGACAATGGCCGTCTTGCCGACAACCTGCTCAGCGTCCTTTTTGTCCACGAGCGGCGTCTTGCCGATGAACTGGCGGTACGCCCACGCCTTTCTGCCGGCCTGCTTCTCGGCAGCGGCGAGGGTGAACTCGGGAGTGCCCATTTCGTTGGTGGGAATTGGTTTCGGAGGTGAGCGAGAGCGGCGGGACAGAAACGAGCAAATCGCCATGGACTGTGGTAGAGCAATTGGAGTCAAGACGAAAAGGCTGTCGCAACAGGCAGAATCAACGACTTATATGGACGGGCGGGAGAGGAGGACGAGGGGCCGTTGTTTGATGGCGGGGCTTTGATTGACGTGATGCGACACTCTTATAGCACCTCTAACCAACAAGCACGGCACGAGCAGTCCTGCCGACTATCCTTTCACACGTGTAACTGGTGCAGAGTCGCATTGAACAGCCAACAAGCCGGAGGAATTATGTGGGGCCAAGCAATACACCGAACAAGCGTATACGATGATGTAAGTCAAAATAAAGGTACATGTAGCATTTTTAGTAGCATTTTTAAGCAAGATAAACATTTGAAAACGAAATTTATATATTTAACTTGATATTTTTATTGTTTCTTTTACTAATACTTTTACTTTATCCTTTAGTGGCCTTATAAACGGGCTGTCACTTGTGGAAAACAGCGAGATAAGAAAAAACACGCTCGGGGCGTGTGAATATCATGCACGGAGATCCTTTTAGCTGACACCAACAAAAGGAGGGGCGCTACACGGCACTCGGGCACCTTCGGAGGTTCCCAATATAGCCTAAGATGTCTGGATTGTCTGGATAATCCGGCAGTCCGTTCCATGAAGACCAATCAAGATTAGCAAGCATTGCAGGTACCGGGCAATAAGACAATACTTGGAAAGGTGACTTTTGGTAACATGTCTGCTTTCAACTTTAACTTGTGGCTGTTTTGAGCTTTGGCGATGAGAGGTATTGCAGCTCACTACACCTTCCTGTCAAAAGTATGTAGCTAGAAAAAGCAACAAAGCCAACTTTGACGTATAAAGAGGGTATATCTCTCCTGTTGAGTTTGGGGGAAGGGGGGGAGGGGGATATTCCTCCCCTTTACGCAGAACAACACCAGCAGCAGCAATGGTTATGTACTCACGAATCGAAGCGGTCCCAGCCAGATTAAATGATTTCGTGCCTTGGTCCTCGCAACATGACTCTGATTGCCGTACGACAAGCTGAGGCTGCGAAAACTATATGTTCAGGCATATAAGCTGCCCATTCAAAGTGCGTTTCTTGCTTACCAACAAATTCTATTATTTTGTATCATGCACTGATTGATCAGTTAAATAAGACCCCTCTAATTACAATTTATCTCTTGGAAAGATTCAATTAGCTGCAAAAAGTTTGTTTATGTGTATTCTTTTGTATATTGGTCAAGTCTTCGCATAGTTATCTATTCTAGCTAGTCATCCACAAACATTGAATCTTCTTTCTCAACTTCTTTTGTCGTTGTAACCGATCATCTCTGTTTCAAGTCGCCTCTCTCAACTTGCTTGCAATTGAGCGGCAGTGAAATCCAGTAATGTATGGCGAGGTAAAAACTATTGGGGTCCGTTACCCATGGCAGCATATTGCGCAGGGTCAACACCTGCAGCAGCGGCGGCGGCGGCATATTCCATTTGTTGACGCATCTGAGCCACTTGAGCAACTACAAGGGAGGTCAGCCATCTACACTGATAGCTGAAACAAAGAAGCTAGTATCTGCTGGGATATACGTACCAAGGCCTGCACCAAGAGCGGCATTTCTAAAAGTGCCAAAGAACCCAACTTGAAGGGTAACCTGGTCAGCGAAAGAAGAAAGATCAACACTCTTCAACGCTGGCTTGTCTTCTGAAAAGAATTTCGCTACACGCTTAGCTGTCCACGACGGGTTCTCGTCACCTGGCGACACAATATTAGACACGAAATTCATAGAGTTGTCTGGAGCAGGGACATACCAATCCAGTGGCCTGCCTTCGGAATTACGGCAGTGCTCAGGTCTGTTGATACTCTTGCGTATAGAACACGCATGATATCCTCATTGCCGTTGCTTGCTTCTCCTCCAACTGCAAGCACGGGAATATTCAAAGGGCTTGGGCCTAAGTGGCTCTGGAAAAATTGTGAATCTGCATGGACTGTGGCGGCCGAGTAGACACCCAGCATAGATCTGAGGAACCCAGGCTTGGAGATGCTTGAGGTGTATCGGTTGATCGTGTCTTCGCTGAAGCTGGCGCCACCAGAGTAGCTGCCCTTGTAGAAATACCACTGCAGAAGCTGCTTCTCCTTGCCAGAGACGAGAAACTCGGCAAAATCAGGAATGGTAAACGCTGAGAGCTGTGGGTTGCCGTACAAATCCATCCAAGGGCCGGCCGTTGCTGCCTGCTCATAGCCAAAGCCAGGGAACAGATACTCAGAAATGGCCAGCCTCTTGACCATAGATGGATGTTGGATCGCGAGGGCTGTGGCCATGCCGACACCACTGTCGTGAGCAAAAACGTACGCAGACGTAATGTTCAAAGAGTCCAGCACGCCCTTGAGATCGCCAGCAACAGTTTCACAGGTATAATCCTCATTTGGCGGAATGCTGGAATCTCCAGTGCCACGGACATCTACCGCAATAACTGTGTACTGCTCTGCGAGGATGGGGCCAATGTGCTGCCATGTCAGGCTGAATTGAGGGGTGCCATGCACAAGAAGCACTGGCGGGCCTGAGCCTGCGTAGCGGAAGTGAATGCTGACGTCCTGAAGAGCGACACGTCCATGCTCCCAGTCATCAAAGTTTGACAATCCGGCGTTGACTGACAAGGGAAGCACTGAGGCTCTGAGGAGGTTGGTAAGACGCACCATATTGTTCATTGGCGCAAAAGATGATGGATGCTACAATCGCTTGCTTGGGCAGGCTGAGCATCGATACTAATATCTGCTATAAAGTTGATAGCTCTAGTAGTTGTACATAGCAGTCTATTGCCTCTATAGCGCATACTCGTAATACGGGGAATCTGGATACGGCTCGGTCCTCGTTCGTTAGCTTATCTAGATCTCACCGACAGATTGTCATCCTTCGGCATTCCTGCTTGCTTACATAGCCTCACGTTGGTTCGACTCTCTCTAAAAAACGCAGCCAGCTACTAGTATACCCACTAAGGATCATGTTTTTGCTATTTACTCGAGTGTCTCGACATGAACATGTATGAAGGGTCCCCACCATCTGGAGAGATATCCCTGCTGCCACATTGAAAGATGGAGATCAGGAACGCTGAACAAGAAACCACACCCCTCAGCTTACGGGCTGTCACTAGTGCTGGTTCTAAGCCCTAAACGCTTCGGCCCGGGCTGAAGTGGGAATAATGATCTACAGAATCATCACCAGGTGGAGGCGCTCAAATGCTCACAGCCACTTGTCCCTATTGGGCAATTGTCTGTTTTTGGTATCTCACTCAACTGGATCAGTGGCAGCTGAAGCTCGAAGCCTCGATAGCAGTGCTCCTATCAATACTGTAGTTTCAGTTTACTCAACTTGTACTTGCATTAGAGAGCTGGAATATGTTTTAAAGTTTGCACCAGGCGGATGGCTCAGCTGCCTTGGCCGATTAGTTTGTGTGGTAGCCCTGGTAGATGCGGCGACGATTCGATTGAGCTGAGATTAACGAGACAATCGCCATTCTATCCATGAATTTGCATATAATAAGCTTATAAATCTGATTTCGTATGATGATTTGGTTTTAAAGCAGTTGAGAAGAGATCGTAGTGCCGTTGTGAATGTCTGAAGAAAGTTGAGAGTGCGCAAAATCCCTGTTATCAACAGAAGAGGAAATACATTTGGGTCCTGTCATTACATAACGAGCATCAAAGGGGCATCATACTATTACATTGGTTGGAGATCTTATTTAAATCTTGTTACTTAAAGAAGTGTTCGAACTTAGAGCTCTCGCAACAAAACGCAAATTCTAAAGAAATCTCTATAACATGTGTATACTCGGGGCTGTTTCCAACTCCAACTCCGGCTTCGGCTTAAAATTCCCTACTCTCGCCAATGTCGCACACGTCAAAAACGCCATCTTCAGGAATACCCTTACGACGTAATGCCTCCTTTAGAATCTGGGGCGGCTCTTGTACTTCCTCATGAGTCAGTGCCCACGTTCCCCAATGGATGCCCATTGCCCTCTTGCACTTTGTATCTGTGAAGATCTCTACTGAATCAAAAGGATTGGCGTGCATAGCTGAAAAGGCAACTCTAGGATAGTAAGCACCAATAGGAATGAGTCCCAGATCGAATGGCCCGCGATGTTCTCCAATTTGTTTAAATTGAGGGCACCGGGGCAGATGCTCCCAATCTGGGCCATAGTCATCAGAGGCCTTGGGAATCTTGGGCACGGCACGATATCCTGTGTCGCCTCCGAACCAGACTTTCTTATCGCCCGATTGGACCGCCCAAGAGGCCCAAAGCGTTGTGTCTCGGTCTACGTCGAAGGGGATGCGACCCGAGGTGTGCTGGCAAGGCAAGCAAGACAGCCGTGCCTGGATAGTTTCTTCTTTGTTATCTCCGCCTTGAGCTTTGATGGTCATTTCAGCATCTTCCCACCAATCGAGCTCGGTGACGTTGGTCAGTCCTGCTTTACGGAACCATTTTTCCAAACCCAGACCAACGAAAAATTGTGCTTGGGGATGCGCCTTTTGGATCTCAAGCACCGAATTGTGGGATAAATGATCGTAGTGGCTGTGGCTGATGAGGACAGCATCAATGACTGGTATATCTTTAACATCGCAGGGAGGTTGAGTGAAGCGTCGGGGCCCTAAGAAGCTGACTGGGGAGCATCTGTCTTCGAATACAGGGTCGAAGAGAACTCGCAGGCCAGAGGGAAACTCGACGTAGTAGCATGCGTGGCCAAGCCAAGTAGCACGAAGTTGCGTCGAAGCTTTTCGATGAGGAAGCCACTGGGGTTTTCTCACGGCGATCTTGGAGAGTGTGGTATCTGGGATCTGGAGCTCGCCACGGATGACCGGCCTAAAGTAGACCTTTCAAGTAAGCCACAGCAAACATGAATATATAAATAAAGAAGGTTAAATGTGATAATGAACAGATCAATCCAAGTCGTATAAAAGAAAACCCACCAGACGACATTCTTGAGATAATGAACAAACTCGGGGTGTTCACCATACGAAGGGTATGGGTTCCTGAAGCGATGGAAGATCCCTTGCTTGTAAATGTGGTGTGGATTGGCAACGGCTTCTTCTGGCAGATTTACTCTGCTTTGAAGCTTGCTAACAACAATCTCGTAGTAAAGAGACTGCTTGAGGCTGGAGATGGACGTCATGATTACTGGAGGCTTGTACAGGCAAAGTTAGGAAAAAAGCACATGCGGAGAGAGCTGTTTCTACTAATGCCTCATAGCAATTTAAAAAAGAGGATTCGACAAGTCCGAGCGGTGGTACGGAGTAAAGGACAAGAAGATACGTGCACATAACCTACATGTTGCATGTACCATGTGCCAAGATGGTCGGCGCTCTTACCACGCGCCGTGTGCATTGATGCAAACACTTGCATATAAATTAATAACACAAGTCACTATTAAGTTTTCCTCATGAATTATTTGCTTTAGTTTTAGGCATTCTCAAAAATTTGCATCTTATTCGTTACAACTGTCCGTTCACACTCATTCAAACTTCTTGTCAGTTATGAATTAAAATTCATGAATTCACTCTGATGTTGTTGATTCCAAGGCACTCCAGGGATTTCGGGGCTAACTTAGTGGCACAGGCTAGAAGTTGGCAGCTGAAGGAGGCCCCACGAGTCTGACCAGGGGTGCATGCAGCTCTCCAGTCAGCACAGCCAGTCAACAAAGACGATCAAAACAAGTCTCGGCCCGTGAACACCGGTTACCGGCAAGATGGGCTCTATATTGGCCGCAAGCCCCAGCCTCAAGAAAAACGTGCCATTTTCCGGGTCTTGTGGAGGATTCTCTCCTGACCGTGTACCCGCTGTAAGCCTCAAACCACATGCGTCGAGAAGTTGTGCTAGCTGAGGGCCAGCCAGCCGCTTGATCCAGTATAGCCGCAATTCAGGACGGTAATCCAAGGGGAAACTAGCAGAAGGGTGTATCCAAAAATATCCAGAAATACGCCTGGAATACTGCTCTTGCACGACGTTGCTGACCTTTCGGATCAAACTCCAAGGATATAAATCCTGGCTCCAACCTCTACACTTTTTCGCCATGTAGCCTAGCACTGCACCTTTGTCTCTTCTGTCTTCAATCCAGCCATGGTCAAGGCAAACATCTCGGCTTGGGCGTCTGCCCTCTGCTTGTTATCCCTCTCTGGAGGCGTTGCAGCTCTTCCTGCAGCAGCCAAGGGAGAGTGTAAGGCAGACCTCAAGGGTCTTCTGACGGATCCAGCCCGTCACTGGGCTGTGAACACAACCGTCTCGTTCCCCGGCGACACTACCTTTGCCAATGCCACGGAGCGCTGGTCCATCTTCAACGCACCGACTTATAGCGCCGCCGTGAGCCCTGGAACAGAGGCAGATGTTAGCAAAGTGGTATGCGACTGGCATATGCCAAGGTCTCTGTTGGTTAGATCAGCTTTAATAACTTGTCTGTTTCCAGATCAACCTCGCCAGAACAAATGGAATTCCCTTTATGGCTCGCAGCGGTGGCCATGGATATGCGGCTAGTTTCGGCAAATTACAAAACGGCTTGTCCCTTGACATGAGCAAGTTTAACAGTGTTCAAATCGACTCAAAAGCCCAGACGTTGACAGTTGGCCCTGGTGCCCGCTATCGTGATATCCTCGACCCCTTGTATAACGCTGGATTCTACGTCCGTAAGTATAACTACTCGCAGATAGCTTTCTGAGCCTCTCAATTAATCACATTCCTAGAAACTGGCAGCTGCTCATGCCCTTCTGTCATTGGTGTTGCCATTGGTGGTGGTGTTGGACGTCTGATGGTAGGACCGTGCCTCAACATATCCAGGTACACATTGCTAACATGTATTAACACAGGGTGAGCTTGGCTTGACTGCTGACGCCTTGACATCCGTCCGTCTTGTTGGAGCTGATGGAGTTGCCAAGACTGTATCGGCTACTTCATACCCAGACTTGTGGTGGGCTATCCGCGGCGCGGGTGCAAACTTCGGCGTCATTACGTCTGCCACTTTCAAGGTCCAGACGTTGGCTAGCAACAACAACGGCAATGTCTTTATGGTCGACTTCTATCTGCCAAAGGAGAGAAGTCTGGAGTACTTCCAGCTCATTGAGAAGAACTACAGCCCCATGCCCTCAAACTTGGCTGCTGTCATAGTGATGAACTGGAACACCACTCTCAATGTTGTAAGTTCATGCCACATTGGTCAATTGGCGTAGGAGAAGAAACATTCGACTGAGTTTGTGCTAATCAACCGTTACATAGAGCCAAGTAGGATCCGATTGGATCTTTTATGGCACAGAGGCAGATGCCCGCAAGGCCCTCGCTCCAATTTTTGCTTTCGGCGCCGATTACGTGACTGCTACCCTCCCGTGGAACGAGATCATCGCCGTCAGTGGAGCTGGCTATGACCCAGAAAACTGCCTGCCCAATAAGCCGCGAAACAGCTTTTCTCTCAACCAGAAAGTCTACAGCGCGGCTGGCTGGCAACAAGGCTTTGAGACCATCACGGACTTCTTTAATAAGAACCCAGGTGGTCGTGCTAGCCAAATTATGTTGGAGCTCTTTGGCAACAAGGCGACTGCTGCCGTTCCTTCAAGCGAGACCGCTTGGCCATGGAGAGATGTTTGGGGCTTCTTGTAAGACTCACTACCCAAATGTGTCATTCATTTTATTATTGGTTCTCTCTTGCTAATCTAATACTCGTTGTAATAGCCAAGCTCAGTTTGTCTACGACGCCGGAGACAGCGCAACGCAAAATGCAGCAACTACCTACGGAACTAAGATTCGCTCCCAATACGGCCCGTACACTGGATACAATCCGCCGACTATTTTCGTCAACTATGCTCGAGGTGACGAGCCCATTGAGAACGTATTTGGTAAAGACAAGCTGCCTCGTCTGGCTCAGCTGAAGCACAAATACGATCCGTCCAACCTCTTTGCTTACGGCCACCCTCTGCCTCAGAAATATCCTTAAGAACCTGCGTTCTTATTTTCAGGTTGGTGGTTTCGGCAGAGTATGTTCTAGAACCGTCGCAGCAGTGTGAATTCCATATTCAACAACAATATGTAATTATCTCTATCAAATTTATTATATTTCAAGCATTACCTCTTTTTATATTCACTTTTATGTAGCGAAACTCTACATCTCTCTTAGCCCATCTCCTTCACATGCTTGTATAAAATGCTATGGAATGGCAGATTTGGACCCAATCTACCAGTTCGAATTGAATAATGCCTCAGGGCACGCCATCAGCAAGGCGGAAACGAGCGTTGCCATCGGAAAGTTCTATGCGCAGTATGAGAAATAAAGTGTCTTTTTATGAGCATTTGTCCAGGTGTGGTGAAGACTAGACATTTTGGGAACTGTATGAGCTTCTTCTTTTCTTCTTTTGTAGATAATTGGCTGATTAATATACTGTTAATCAGCGGCCCCAGAAGCCGCCGTTAAGGATGTAATTTCAGTGTGAAAGAAGGCAAGCGCCGGTGGCGGAAGTGGTGGCTCATATGTGTCACACAATGGAAATAAACAGTGACTGTAGGCTAGACGCTAATATTGATCATAAGAGAATTGATTCCCTGTTCCGTCTAGCTACTCTTTCCAGAATCCTCCTTCAATGCCACAATGCGGTTAAGCACGATCTTGTCATCTGTACTATCTGAGTCCAGAGCCTAGTTACGTAAAAAGGATGTCAGCATTTGCTACAGGCGTCATGAGGAACCAAGTTTAACTTACAAAGTATGCAACACGAAGAGCTTGGAATCGCACGCTCTCTGGGAGTGCTTCTCCAGTCTTTTCGCCTTCGGCTTCAGGCCAGGGCGCCCTTCGCTTCACTTCGTAGAAGCCGTTTTCGATCATTGCATTCGGCCAAATGGTCTCGCTGTTTGGATTGACATCGCTCAACAGACCACCAGGGGCAGATGCAGGGCTATCAGACTTGAAAAGGGCTTCATGTATCCGCACTTCGGCTGCGGGAGAGCCTTCAGGTACCCACTGGATATACGTTTTAGGTTTCTTGCCTTCTTTGTCAAACACAGCTCGAATCTCTTTGACGGCTCCTGTGGTTTCATCCTTGGTGAAAGAAACAGCTTTGATAGGGAAAGGCACGTTCAACAGACCAACAGACTTGCCCGGGGCGAGACGGAAGTAGTCCTTGCTGTCTACCTCCCGGAAATCTGAGCGGTCTATGTAAACGGTCTTGGTCAAGCGAACGGTGTGAGATCCTAGCTTGGGGTCTTTTGGTGAAAAGGGAATATCCAGGTCCTGCTCTTCGCCATCTTCAATCACCACTGGGACAGGATCCAGGACAAGCATGAGGCGAGGAACTGTCTTCTCGAGATACACTCGGATAGACTGCTCAAAACGCTTGATGTTAACTTGCGTTACGCTGGTAGTCACACCAAGCTCATAGATGAAAGAGAGAAGTGCGCCGGGGGGAATGCCTCGTCGTCGAATTCCTTTGATCGTGTACAGTCGCGGGTCGTCCCATCCGCGAACAACCTTATTCTCTATCAAGGTCCTCAGGCCTCTCTTGCTCATGATGGTGCCGCTGAGGTTTAAGCGGCCGTATTCACGCTGCATTGGCTGGAATTCCACCAAAAGCCTACATTAACAGTTAGCTGATAGTTGGCTTATAGAGCTTTGTAGGCAAAGTACGAACTTATTCAGCCACTCATAGCTCTCTCGTGACATGATAAATTCAGTGGTACACAAGCTGTGCGTGATGCCCTCGAAGCTATCACATAAGCAGTGTGCGAAGTCGTAAGTTGGGTATATCCGCCACTTGGTGCCCGTTCGGTAGTGTGGCTCTTGGTCTTTGGGGATTCGGTACGCGGCAAGATCCCACATCTGAGGATTGGGGTTGCCCTCAATGTCCTGCTTCATGCGAAGCCAGGCGCTTCTCGGTTCATATTCTCCATCTCTCATGCCACGGAACTTCTTGAGGTTTGTCTCGACGTCCTGCTTGGCATGTTCACAACGATATCTTGGAGACAAGCCGTCCTCGCCACCGCGCTGCTTCTTGGTCTCGACGTCGTCGCAATGGCACACATAGGCCCTCTCCATCTTGATCAATTCTTCGGCGAGATCGTACATTCGCTGGTAGTTGTCGGACGCATACGTGATTTCACTCGGTGTAAATCCAAGCCATCGGATAGTCTCCTCAATGGCGACAAAGTATTCTCCTTTCTCGGCATCGGGGTTTGTATCGTCGAACCTAGATTCGGCGTGTCAGCGAAAAGTAGACATTCGGTCAAGAGTTTCGTGTTGCGTTTACCGAAGAATCTATTATCAGTTAGCTACATGCATAACAAACGATTTGCTGGAGCATACTCACAGTTCTGCCGCCGTGGTACTTTGCAAAGCCAAAGTTGACAGCGATAGCCTTGGCGTGTCCAAGCTACACTTCCTGTTAGCTACTCTACAACCCTTGGAGACACAGAATCAATATTTACATGGAGGTAGCCATTGGGCTCAGGCGGGAATCGCGTGACGACCTCCTTCTCTGGGCGCAGCTTGTAGACCTCGCCCAGGAAGCCCTGCTTGAACATGGCTTCGGGGTCAATGACGCGCTCCTCAGGCTTCGCAGGCTTGGCAGTAGCTGGCGCGTTGCTCTTCTCCTGCTGGGCATTGGCACGGTTTGCCGCAGCATTCGCTTTTCGGGCCCGCTTCTGGGTTCGCTTCTTCAGCTCGTTCTTGGTGACCATCTCGCCCGTCTCGGCATCGAGAACGAGCTTGGCCACGCCCTCGGCCAAAGCGTCAGCCATCTTGACGTCGTGATTGTATCGTAGCTGGACTGGGTGTCGTAGCTGGGTATAGAGTGACTCTGCGATGCGAGTTTCGTTTTATGTCGAGCCAAAGCTGTGGCAGCGCAGCCAGAATCTGAATCTGCCCCGCCATTCACGTGTGTACCCCTCCTGCCGTTTTCGCTGCGAAAGATACAAGATAAGAACGATCATTGATGACATAAGCATTCCCGTCCACTGAGCTTCGCCACTAAAACGCCTACAGTCACCAACCATTTATCGTCAAATGAGTTGGTTGACTCATATCTTTGAGTGCGTTGGGATGAGGATATCTTGATGACTCACGACAGAGAAATTGCCCAGATTGTGTCAGCAGGCTATTGATAGCGTCTCATTATATTTTATCTACAGAATGAAGGGCAGAATAAGGGGCACTCTCATGTAAAGCTCGATAAAGCTTAGCATAGGTAGGAAGCAGCAGTTGATAGCGCGTGCGTAGACACGAGCAGAGCTGACTGCTATAATAACACAGTTTACTCTGCTTGCTAAACAGTCAAATATAAGCTAGACATGTAGCTGGATCTAGTAGCTTTATTTTACAAGAACATATAACGAAAGAAACAAAAACAAAGGATCCATGCTTCCATAGGCCCTTCAGACAGTAACAATAGGACTATACTACCTGAATTTGTGCTGGGAATCATTACCGACAGAATACATGTAGTCTATGCATGTCGGGAGTCGACGTCCTGGCTCAAAAGGCCACTAAATTTAGGAAACATGGCCTATCAGCAAAGCATAAGAATGAGACCAATGAGTAGGTTAATAGATAATGAGATGACCAGCAAAGGCTGCTGGAGAGCTTGGATATACATCTTAAAGAGCACAGGTGAATTTCTGGTGCTTTTTCACCCAAAGAAGCTTTACAATGATACTCCTACTCTACATGCACATTCTCTAATACCCGGCTTGCTTCGCTTTGCCAAGACCACTAGGCATTTGCAGTCCTTGGCCATGAAATCACAACATCCAAAACCGCAGAGGACAGGACTAGGATTATTCAAGTTGGTGGGAAACAAACGGTACGATACCGCCCCAGCACATGGCTTACACGTGTCGTACGACCTTTCGTATCTTGATATGTACTACGTGTATGTAGGTACAAGATCCAGGTAACTGGAGCTCGGGGTAAAGCATTTCGGTGACTTCAATGTTCGTTACCAAATGCGGCAGCGCTATCTCAATACGGCCCGCGAATGTCAACAGGGGACCCGATGATAAAAAGTAAATAAGCGAAGGCGGAGTTTGAGAAAATAGGTATAGCTGCGTTTCTGTCAGCTCACTCCTGCTTTGCACTCCCGGCCGCCACTAAAAGTGGGATACGGAATCCTTCTACCATCGGCTCCGTGTTGGCTGCACAAGTTTTGAGACGCGCCCTAATCCTACCAGAAATAGTCAGGTCTGACATTTATCTCCATGACATGGAACTTGGTCTTATTTATCATGCCATCCAGACTCGTTCTCAGCTGAGCGGCGGTGTAGGAACTAGTAGTTGTGGGAAGATATTGGATCATGCAAATGCTGCCTTTGAATGGTACCTAGCTAGACCCCGGCTCGTGCACGGCCAAAGGTGATAAAGTCCCATTGTGCGGCCCGAGATATGATTTCAAGCACACGAATATCTCTTTACAGAAATTTAGTTATCGTTGTCTTGTGAATTGCATTCGATATTGTTGCGATTTGCTCATATATCGCTTGTTCACCAGCGATCCTACGCATATTACTCCAACTGTGTGCCTTGCACGCCCTTCCCTCTATTCCCCTTGCTATCGCTGTTGTGTCTTGATTTTATATTGCTATCAAATTTATTTAAAGTTCTTTGTCACACAATATAGATAGATCATGGCTTGGTTTTGGCAGTTGTGGCTTTCTCCTCGCCCCCAGCGATCGGAAATTGCTACAGATTTAACCGTTTATTCAAATAGCGACGCGGCACTCTTTGAGTTCCTCATTGAATCTGATGGCCGATGGGTAGTAAAGGAGACACACTACATCAACAACCCCCTGGTTAAAAACGGGCTCTCTGGTCCACCACTGTAAGTCTTTTGTCAAACTACGTGCTGTTTCAAATGGATGCGAAGCTCACCACTGTACAACTAGGCACATTCACTGGAAACAGAGTGAGTACTTTCAAGTCGAGCAGGGTGTAATTGGAATACATAAGAATGGAAAGGAGATAAGGGCTACAAAGGATGATGGCATCATCGAGGTGCCCGCTGGTACAAGGTGAATTTTACGCAACCTCCTACCTTGCCAGCCACGTTGTATTGTATGTGGGAACTGATCACGACAATCCTATAGGCACAAGTTCTGGTCGCACTCATCCAATACAGAAGATTTGATTTTCAAGGTGTGGGCTGAGCCCCAAGGCCTCGATAACAGCTTCGACGAGCGGTTCATTCGCAACTTGATAGGCTACCAGGCAGACTGTTACAAGGCAAAGATGGCTCCCTCTGTATTCCAACTTGCGCTCATCTCCTATGACTGTGCAACTTTGGCCACGCCGCCTTTCTGGATGCCGTTGTGGCTTCTTGCGTCGGTCCAGTATGTGCTGGCTTATTGGGTTGGTGGCTACCTACTCGGGTACGTTTATCGCCGTGAGATTCTGCGTCTTTTTTTTTGTACTAACGTCAGACATGCCGCAGATACAAACCGTCTTACCCTGAGTACTTCAAAGAGCCGGAAGATAAGAAGTCGTCTTGAAATGAAGAGAAAGTGGTAAAAAAAATCCGTTTCAATTCAAGCGAGAAGAATCACCTAAGTAGATACAATTTGAGCGGTGTTTGCGCCAGCCGCCGAGAGTCCGACATCATTCCATAGACACAATGAATAACAATTACACTTATAAGTTAGCAACTTGTCTTGAGAGAAGAATATGAAACTCTCACAGTCAAATCTTTTCGTCTTCCACGTGTTGCCCATGAATTTCACCAAACACTAACGGCCGCATGCGGAACAATCGAGAGACACATGATGGTTGCTACCAGATTGACATACTAGGAGCCTAAAGAAATGCACGATTATGATTCAAATATTATAGTATCGCGCAACTCAATCAGTCAACCCCTAAGGTGGTTAAATAGCTTCGGACTTGGCGGGAGAGAATAGGCGATGGGATCAAACAGTGTCTGAATGCGGCGATGCAGCACTAGTCGGAGGAATTGCATGTCCGAACATGTCTGTGCTCCTGTATACGGGTGCACAGATGACAAGAATAATGGGATTTTACGTGATTGAGCTCTTTAGACGGCATAACCAACAAGAGCTCCAGATGAGCAGTTTCAGTTGGTGCTACTTTACCTAAAATTTATGCCGTCTCCAAATCGGATCAAAAGTGATACCTTGCAAAACATGAATTACAGCAAAAACCTAGACTCAGAGAAACCATTTGCTGTTGAGAGCTTGTATACATGATAGGCTACTTGCATGAAACTGCCTAACATGTATCTACAATTAGGGCTTATGACAATGCAATACGGCGCCAATCAGTATTTTTTCCAAGCCACGAACGAAGCCATGTCCTGTACTACTGTTTTCTGAGGGGAGCGCATCAATGAGCACATTCTATGCGTTGTTTGCTCGAGAATCCTTTTGGGTCAGCTTTCAGCTGCCCTACGTTGTGCCACTAGCCCGACAGCCGGTTCGAGAGGAAAAGATGGGGTCCATAAGATCTCCCTTTTCGCACGCCCTCTCCACCACCGAGGACCCTGGTCCTCGTGTGTACTAGGTGGACCCCTACCCAAACCTCGAATCACTCCGTCAATCCGAGATGCCTGCTCTGATCGCTACCCCGGGCCGGGACAAACTTGTGTGTCTGCGTGCCGTGTCGAACCAGAAGAGGCTGTACTCTTGTATCCTGGTAATATTGGGCTCGAATGCCTGCAGCATCTAGCGGGGCGTGTCTGTTGATGCATTCACGTTAGCTTTCAGGCACAACGACTAAGTCACTTGCAAGCCTTGATCAGCCTCGTTTTCGTGATGGCGATTTTATGCAGTTTTTATGAGCCTGGCGTGTGATATAGGGAAATGGTTCAATATGGTGGTTTCTTGGTAATTGTCGTCAATCTCGAGCTCCATAGCAAGAATAGCTAGAAGTCCAAAATATACATGAAACGCGACAAGATTTTCTCTATCCATCCATGGCAGACCAATCTTGTTCATGCCCAACCCTTCTTTCTGTAGTATGTTTTTGGATAGTGAACTTTAATTTGTAGTCTCTCATTTCTTCTCTCTGTGTTCAGAGAAATGCTTCGGCTGTTCACAAGTCTTGTACCCTCTATCTGAAGACTGCGTTGACCAACCTAGCTCGCGCTTGATCGGTCAGTACAACCATGTCTTCTCCTGCACTAACCCGTTGCAACGAGCGTATGGTTATTGAAATATTTATGACTCGGTCACCCACGTTGCTGATGTACAAGCTTAGATGCGCAGTGATATTTTGCAAGGTGATAAAAGCTGCGTCAATTGGCTATCTTGAAGACTGACCATCCTTCGAACCCTTTCGCTTGTTATTACTCTGTGTTGAACAAAAAACATTGGAATCTCTCTGCTGTTGCTTCGGCATTTGGAACATACGCTAGAAACGAATTAGAAGCACTATATAGCTCATTGTTTTAATACATTGAATACTGTTGAGAAAGGCATTGATACCACCAAACATGACAGCAGCTGCCTCCTACCATCTTTTGCCACCCCACAATCCTATATCTTGAACGGGGTGTGCTATTATGACATCCGTCGCCACTCAGTCGGCCTTTCACGCCCAGGGTATCTTTCTATCGTGTCCTCGCTCGCATGAATATAACAGCGCACATGGATCGTGCCCGTGTCTAAACTAGCTGCCGGTCTGCATCAAGGGTAGGAGAAGCTCCCAAACAGGTTCTTCCAGATCGATTTGACTAAATCGTCAAAGTCTGGCTCAGGTAGGCTAAGCCCACGAAGAAATATAACTCTCCTAGGAATGATCACCAGGATCCACTGCAACGCCATCTGCAAGTTGACACCATGTGCATACTCCAAGATGAAGACGGCCTTTCTGATTGAAGTTAGGAGACGAATCTGATACATGAGATTACTCCCAGTTTGTACGCGATCAGTCTATGCCTGAAATAGCAATGTGACGCAGCATGTTGAAGCTCATCGTGTCTAGACTAGCTACAGGCATAAAAGCCCTCATATCCCATTCCTTTCGTTGTCTTTTGAGCCAATCGACAAGGCTCACAACCGCCTTTTTTATCGCTTGTATGCAATACCAACCATCTGCAACCGACTAGCTTAAACGTTCAGCTGCGCAGTGGTGGACTGGGCGAGGTACTCCTTGTACGGAGCAAGCAACTTCTCCACGGGGCCACCAGCACCGCAATATCTCTCGACAATCTCGACGCTACGGCCGACATACAGCTCGGGCTTCATCATTCCGTCCAGCTCGTCCCAGATGGGCTTGAAATACTCAGTGTTGCGAATACGCTCGATCAAGTCATTCGGCTTGCCCTGAACACCACATGTGATTAGTTATGAGCGAGAATACATGCAGCGAAAAGACGCCTTACCTCCATCTTCACAACGCTTGCAGCTTGGCGTGAGATGACACGGATCTCCTCGTGTGCCCTAATTCTTTTAGCAATGATCATCATCATTGTCCTATTGCGACTTACTCTTGTCTGGAGCCGCCCTTGGCCACAATCTTCATGATGATCTAGGGGCTATTAGCAAATGATTGAACGAAAAGGTGTCTCCTCCTGTTGTGAAAATTGAAATGCTTACCGCCTCAGTCACCATAAACGGCAGCTCCTCAAGGAATCGGCTTCGAATTCGTGCCGGGTAAACAACAAGACCATCTGTGACGTTGTCCAGGCCGATGAGAACAGCCTCTGCGAGTAGCATCATCTCAGGAATGTCCATACCTGTAACTGTTAGCCGTACTCCTCTGCATTTACTTGAAAGGAGATCATGATCCAGCTTGTTTTGTATACTGTTCTAACGGCAAGATTGTACTTACGTCTGATGGCAGAATCGTCCAGTGTTCGCTCCATCCATTGTGTGGACAGGGTGTTGGCAAAAGAAGCTGGCTTAGACATCAGGGTACGGGACAAGGAGCAAATTCTCTCACTCCTCATCTATACAACAGCGGGTCAGCAATATGAACGACAATGGCAGCTTATTAGGGGGGTGGAGGCATATGTATCGGAAAGAGCTACTGACTGGGTTGCGCTTGTATGCCATGGCCGAAGAACCGATCTGCTTGGCCTCAAAGGGCTCCTACCAAGAATAAGTATCAGTTAATTCTATAGTGAAACTGTTTCTATATCTGAAGATTAAACGAACCTCGATCTCCTTGAAGTTTGCCAGCAGACGAATATCGTTCGCAATCTTATGGGCGCTAGCTCCAATGCCAGCCACTGCTTGGGCAATGATGAGATCGACCTTGCGAGTGCTTATCCATAGAGTTAGTATATAGCTTGGCACTCAAGGTAAAACTGCAATAGGGTAAGGGAAACTCACTATGTCTGGGTAGAGATATCCTAGAAGAGGAAAAGAAGAAGAAGAAGAGCAGTCAGCAACTTTCGTTTTGAAGAAATAAGATAATAGTATCGAAAAAGCAATCGCTGAGCTCTGCATAGGGATAGAAGAGATAAAGAGATCGAGCGTATGAACATACGTAGCAGGCTGGGAATCCAAACTTCTTGCAAAGAATTTCGTTTAGCTTGTCGCACTTGGCATGGTCGCCTTGGAAGCTGTGAATCAGGTGGTTAGCAGAGTGACTTCTGTTTCGGGTCTGGCATGCGCATCTGATGCCGCATGTATGAGCCTACATTTCCAGGAAGGATGCCTGTGTTCCGGTGGTTCCTATTTGCCGTCAGCAACTGAGTATGATGAAGTTCCTGGAGTGAGGAGATTGATCATGTTCCATAGTGACTAGTTCAAGACGTACCCTGTGCACCTCGGAACTTGAGGTTTGCGCGAACAGTTTCAAGGTTCTCCAAATCGAAAGTGAGATCCTGAAGCCATTGGGCCGCTGTTCTTATTAGAATCATCATTGTCGCGGGATAGATAGCTTTGCACACTTACAGCGACGGCCAACGGTGATAGGCCTATCGAGGTTGTCAGCACTTTTGGCTTCAAAGCTTGTGGTCAAATGAATGTCTTACTGAGCGCTCTGCAGATGGGTGTAGGCCAATGTAGGTTCAGCTACAATCCATGTAATTAGCGAAATTTTCTTTCGGGAAATTTCGGGGTACAGGCAAGACAAAAATCGCAATTTCATAACCTACATTTCCACTCGAGAGAGAATGCCTTGAGGTTGGAGATAACCTTTGACAGCTTCTGGATTAAGAGGTCAAGAGCTTTGGCCTGAAGAATGAGCTCTGCGTTATCAGTAACGTAGCAAGATGTGGCTCCGTAGTGAATGACACCAGCAGCAGCCGGAGCAACAAGGCCAAAAGCATGGACGTGCTGTATTTTTGTCAGCCAGTTGTAGAACGCCTCAAGATAAAGAGAGGCTCACAGCCATGACATCCTATAAAGCCATATTAGTAAAAGAATTTATGATGGAATATAGCAAGAAAGGCAAAGACAGATGCAATTTTGCAAACTTACATGACGCCTAATCCTCTCCTCGATACGTGCAGCTTCAAAGTCCTCGTCGGTCACGATAAGGTGAGCCCTCATCTCCTCCAGGGCCTGGGGAGTAATGGTATCGATGCCCAGCTCGTGCTCAGCCTCGGCCAGGCCCAGCCAGAGCTTGCGCCAAGTAGAGTGCCTCGACCGCTGGCTGAAGAGCTGCGTCATCTCAGCGCTGCAGTAGCGGCTTGTCAGGGATGTCTGGTAGACATCGTACGGGCTCTTCTGCGACGCCTTGAGCTGCTCAATCTGCTTCTGCAGCTCCTGGATCTGTTGTTCAGCCATTTTGGAATTTCGGAAACTTCTCACGAGTGCAGCAATGGAAATAGTGATTACAATCTCTAGACCATGAGCTGCGAAATTTTTGGTGTTTCTCAACTGCCCATTGGCGTCATAATTTAGACTAAAGTCTAACAAACAGCCATACAAATCTTATCGATAAAGCCACTCGACCCATAGCGACGAGAGCGCCTTGCCCGTTTGGGGCACTTCTATGGCTGTAGCGGCCGACATCGCTAATCTCGGCATTTACGCTGAGATCAAGTGAAGATAATTCTACTACGCTGCCTTGAACATGCTCTGAATAACTTTGCATCTCCTTGTATTTCCGTCTATTGCACCGTGAACATATATAATGCGCCGTATTTAATTCCATTTCAAGATCTCTTTCTCGCAATCCAATGGCTGTTCGTTGACAACGCTGCGCTTTAGCGGGCTACATGTAAGCTTATGCCACATTCCCCAAATTCTTTCTCAATTGATAATCCCAACTTTTCCGGTTGTTATACAAAGACTAGATAAGGTACGGATAAAGTAAAATGTTCTATAACAGACTAGCCAAATTGATCTGAAAAGAAATGTGGTATTAAAAATTTAACTAAGAGCCTCAAGTAAATCTTCATTCTCATCAAGGGGCTCGTAGTCTCTCCATTTGAGGCCTTCCGGAACAATCTTCCACTGCAAATCCTCGTCAAGCAGTTCCGTCATACTCTCCCATTCTTTCCGCACTGCCGCGGCTCTACTTTCGCTTCTGGGAACGATATTGGCCTTGAAAGGCGCAGGCGAGATGAACAGACCATCTTGGATATCATCAACGTCTGGGATAATCTCCCGCCCCGTCTTCTCATCTATTGGGCGCTTCAAATCGAATGCCCACAGTGTACGAGACATGGCCAGGAAAAGTGAGCGGTCTGCGATGTGCATTCCCTGGCACAGTCGTCGACCAGCTCCGAAAACATAGTGATCACGCTTGGTAGGGTCGCCGGTGACAGCTGATTGGGCTGAATTTTGGTGGTCTCCTGCCCAGCGAGAAGGGTCATATTTGCGCGGGTCGGGATGTCTTTTAGGATCATTCTGAATAGCCCTATGAGATACCTTTAGTAACTCCAGCTCTCCTCGTGAATCATGTCATTTGAGAGACCGCCATATACACTTACCAGACGTTGAGAAAAACAGCAGAGTCCTTAGGAATATGATAGCCCAGGTAGGAGTCGTCCTGCGTCACAGCATGCGGTACACCAAGAGCTGTAGCGGGCATCCATCGCATGCTTTCTTTCATGCAAGCACGGATATAAGGCATGTCTGGAACATCATTCAAATCAGGCATGCGGTCTCCGCAGACGCGATCAATTTCCGCTTGAGCTTCTTTGGCGACCTCAGGATATACCAGCATGGCTTGAAAGAAGCCAACCAAAATGATTGCTGTGGTTTCAGAGCCGGCTTGGAGGAGAGAACCACCCATATAGCATGCTAGCTCATCTGAGAAGTCGAGTTCCTTTTGCGCATTGAGAAGATCAATGGCACAGCATGGCTATTCTGGCTGTTAGCTCGAACAATATCCAATCTCGGGGGTTTTGTGTCTTGCCTTTGCATCGCCGCTTTTCAGCTGCTTACGAGCATTCAAGAAGTGCTTCATGAAAAGTTTCATCTCTCTCTTGTGGTATTCTTTTCCTGCCTTTCTGATCGGAAGGAGGAAGTCAGGTAGAGATCTGGCAATGGGATATAGATCGAGTATGGCACCGGCCTATGGTAGCGAATAACGTCAATAGAGTAAGTATATTGAGAAAAAATGCACTTACTTTATTTGTAGCGATTTGAGAGAGCTCATCAAAGTTCTATAAGATGCGTCAGTTTCTTCTGCTCTTCAAACGTAAATTCATAATAAGAGCGTACTTCAAACATGCTGAGCAAGTCTTCATCGTCGCTCGCCGCTGTACGGAAGCCAAAAGCCATCTGCGTAGTGAGAGACGTTGTATATCGGCGAACGTGATTCAAAAAGTTGTTTGGGCTATCCAAGAATCCCATGAGCATGGCTTTGACTTCGAGGTCCTGGTATGGCACATATGTTCGAGAGATCTTGACATTGAGAATACCGTGTGCGAGCTTTCGAACCATACGCCACACCGGAACGTTTCCCTACAGAGCATTCGGTCAGTCATTTCGATACAGATGCAATACCATTCAAATCAAAACGATATTGAGCCAGAAGTCGAACTAATAGGGTGAATAGCGGATAAAGAAGGCTTACCATGAAAAGCGGGCGGAGACCTCCACTCATAATATCTTGACCCATGTACATTTCCGGTCTGCCTGAGTAGATTGCGCTGCGCTTGTCTAACAAATCTTTAACAGCCACATCTGACGATAATACAATGGCAACTCTAGGTCCAAACATAATCGAGTATACCGGTCCATACTCTTCTGCCCATTTCTGAAACTGCAAATGGGCATGCTTCTTTGGCATCAGATGAAGGTTGCCAATCAAAGGCAGTGTTGGCGGCCCAGGAGGATAGTTGCTTGGCCGCCGCCCAATTTTGCTGAGTTGCCAGAGCAGAAGCGTGGAGGCCATGAAGCCAAGCACAGCCCAGGCTCTCGGCATGTCCGCCGTCACTACGCCCATGGTGACAACGATTTCCAGACAAAGATTACAAGTGTTTTGTAAAGTTGTGTCTTTGATTAACGGGCTTCTATCCCCAAGGCAATCATGAGAATATCTAAATGTTTATAACAGGCGTAAAGAGAAGGAGTTGGGCCAATACCAAAGGAATAGACTCTGGTATCACAAATCAGCCACTTTCAGGCGGGGGGCTATTTGTTTCGACAATACAGCCTAACGCTCGGGGCATATGCCATCCGTTTTTATAGGTTATTGCTAATAATAATACTGGTAAGATATAAGAAGCGTTCCTTCACTTGGCTCACAATTACACTGCCCGGGTGTATCCAGATTGCAGGGCTCTATAGCTGGACGGAGCTTTGTTGCGCCTACCAGTACCATCGCATGGATACTCGTCTTTCTTTTTGGCTTCGTGTGGCGCCATAATGATAGTGGACAGGCAGACACGCACAAATATCTGCTGATCCGAGTGCATGGGTAAGCTCAACAATCGGAATTTACTGATCTGAGTACACAAGGATCAGGAGGCGGATGACAGTTTTGGTTCACCTTCAGGCGGTATGGTGCCTGCACTAACCATAAATGCTCCGGCCCGGCGGCGAGGGGGCGAGCTCGATCTAGGATCTAGCGGAGCTGACGGGAGGGTGTAAGTCGTTTACGGCGTACGCCTATCTTGGGCGTGGGATGCGAAACGCTGTAGCTTGATGTGCTTATGCCAGGGTCTTATTAGCTTGCATCCATGCTGAGATTCAGATGCTACGCCTGAAATCATGAATAGGGAATTAACTAAAACAGATTGAAATATAATCTTTATAGGATGCAGCCTAACAATATTTCCTCGTAATGGTAATGTTCACAAATATCACTATACCGGCCTAGCAACACATTTCAAGACATCCAGTTCGACCTCTTCAGCGAATACACTTGCAATTCCATTATTTGCTCGTTTCTGAGTTATTCCTACGTTATTTTGAATCTCTAGTCACACTCTTTCAAGCAATGGGTCGAGATCAAAAATTCGCCCTAGTTACAGGGTAAGCATTGCGAACCAGCGGCCTACTGAATTTCCACTAAAGAATTGTCACAGGTGCGGGAAAGGCGGAATTGGCGAGGCTCTTGTCCTAGAGTATACTCGTCGGGGCGTCCATGCTATCGCGACCGTGCTCCCAAACGAAGATAGCGATCATCTGACTGCAGCTGGAATTACTTGGTTTCGTCTAGATGTAAGAGACGAAAAGTCTGTTATACAACTAAAAGAAGAGATCCTCGCAGTTACTGGCGGCTACTTGGACTTTCTCGTTAACAATGCGTGAGTACGCCCGGTGTGCTAATTTTCATTGTCTCGTCTAATATGAAATTTCCTAACATTGAATCAGGGGCATATGTATGATGAAATCTCAAAACTACAAAACGAAAACCAATCCTAATTCACTTTTTGTGCGCAATCTAGGCTATACGATGACTGCCATTGACACTGATGTCAATTCTGTCAAGCGAATGTTTGAGGTCAATGTTTTTGGTCCAATGCAGATGGTACATCACTTCCATGACATGCTCATCCGAGCGACTGGAACTATTGTCAACATTGGATCCATTGGCGGTGTCGTGCCGTATATGTACGGAGGTATGCTGGCGCCTTCCAAAGTGCAATATTGAGAGACATATGCTAACGTTCTCGAAGCGTCATACAATGCATCTAAAGCTGCTCTTCACCATTATTCTAATACACTGCGTCTTGAGATGTCACCATTTAAGTAGGGCATTACTATGAGAACGAAATGCGGTGAAAGATGAATGCTAATTGACCTTCTACTATCATATAGTGTTAAAGTTATCTGTGTGAGTTTACTGCAATCTTAAACTTGGACATTTGCCATTGCCTAGCGCTGACTCGGGGAATGCAAAAGGTCATCTCTGGAGAAGTTGGAACCAACATTCTCAAAAACGACGTCAACCGAAAACTGCCTGAAGGTACCTATATCGCTATCATCCACATTGATACATTAATGCATTGGAATTTGAATATTGATTACAAATAGGGTCATACTACACACCCCTCGCTGACGAGTTTAAAGACCATGTCACAAGAACACCCAGTAAGAGCTCATGATCTGATGCATTTCAACTCTACAAGCAGCAACAAACTAAGATTTTTTTTTTTTTTTTTCGCAGAAACTACAAGTAGGTTTGTTTATGCATCGAACGTTGTCTCTCAGAGCTTGAGATCGTCCCCAGTACCGTGGCTCTGGACCGGAAGTGCCACTGGGATAATTCGATTTTTGGACATGTTTGCGTGGCGTACAATCTGGGTAAGTAAAATTAGAAGCAAGAAAATTCTTGAAACGACGAAAAGAGGTATTGAAAGCTGACATTACTTGTTAATATTCAGGACTTCTTCTTCTACCGCGAGTTCAACCTGGATAAAGTCAAGAAAGCGCATTTGGCAAATGTCAAAAAGGACCTTTAGATTGTGGTTTTGGAACTTTACTTGTTAGCATCATGTATAATTCTAAGAGGAACCGAGAGCTGTGGCGCAGTTAATTGAACGATTGCTTTCATTCACCATATAACATTTTATTATCTCAATTCTTTGATAAGATGTAATCGCTGAGATCCATCGTCATGTAGCCGCCGTATTTTAATTTAAAGTGATGTGGATGTCCGCTCTTCTTAACAAATTCCAACGAGCATAAACAAGAAGAAGAAGAGGAAGAATAAATTAGAGAAACAGACAAAAAAAAAAAAAAAAAAAACTAGACACTACTTAAAGAACTCTTCTTTGGTATAAGGCCTCATCTCGCCATGTCCGACGCCTGGCTCAACTACTTTTCTTATAGCGGCGCAAATTTTGGATGCATGAGACTAACGGGCGTATCTGACAAAGTCTTGCACCTGTAGTAAGCATATTCGGCGCATCTTCCACACCGCAATGGAAATCATTTATTCACATAACAAGACAGTGGTCAATATTAGGCATAGCGGTATATCTAGCGCAATTGATGTGTAGTATTCCATTCTGAGCTATTCTAACTAGCCCACATCTAGAAAATATCTATAAAGAATAGACGCAGTCCTCTAATACAGTGCAACTCATTTATCGGCTCTCATAGTAAGGAGCAAGCTCGTTGAGCTCCTCGCCAAGGGGCTTGCCATCGATAAGAATGGGCTTGCAGTCAAGCAGAACCCACAGCATACGGCCAGGCAAAAGACCGTTTCCAGTGATGTTCTCCCACTGATGGGCACTGGCACGCTGAACGCTAACATCGCCCTGGCGCAGGATCCGCGACTCTCCAGAGTCAAGAATCAGCTTGAACTCTCCCTCGATAACAACACCATAATCGAGCGACACAGCACGGTGCATGGGAGAGATGACACCAGGGGCAAAGTCAATCATGCGGCAGACAGAGCCGTTGTGGTAGTGCAGAGGAGGCTGCAAAAGTTAGTCCTGGTGCCAAGAATAAAAACGAATTTTGTCAGATGAATGCTTACCTCGTTCTCCAGAGCATACTTCAGGTCAACATCGCCGTTCATCTCAACGGGAGTCTCCTTGGTTGAGTAGATGATGTTGGCAAGAGCCTGGTCGTTGCCAATGACACGGTGGTGGTCACCACAGTCGGTCTTGATGAAGACGCCCTTGCCCTCAGCGTTGTGACCAGTGATGTGTCGGACGGTGCGTCGAAGACCGGGAGCTGGGAAAGTGTTGACATAGCCAGCGCTGGTGGCGAGCATCTTAGCCAGCTCGGGGTTGGCTTCCAGCATCTTGGCCAACTCGGGGCTAAGCTGTTGCTTCTGTTGCTCGGCCATTGTGATTTTTATGGATTTTTGTATTTGAGTATTTTGGTTGTTACTGAGAAATTGTTACTGAAGTAGAAGAAGTAGAAGATGTTGATGAATGGTTCTTTCAATCGATAAATGAGCGAACATTGTTGCCAGTTAAATAGACGTTGTGACTCTCAGCCATTGCTATACAAGGAGTCTTGATTCCTTCCAAAGTCTCGAAAATAAGCACTGTCGCTCACTGTACCTGGCGATGAATGCAGGGGCGCAGATACGGCAATCCTACGGAGTACAATTGTCGGCACTCAATCACTCGGTGTGTAGTGAAAACGGCATCGGGCCGTCGTTGGCGTAAGCAGCTATCTCGATCTAGTGTATTTCGGCTGCGTGGAGAGCTAGAGCCTAAAAACCAACTGATGTTACAGCCCCGCTGACGGCGCAGCTCCAAGTAAGATCTCAAACAGATTTAGGGACGTATTACAATGTATATGTGCTAGAGCAAAACGTAACAGGCCCTATAGCTAATAGCAGTGTTAAGTCACCCGATTTCTCAAGAATGTCTCTAAAAGCGATAGCGCGGGAGCAATCTAGTCCCAGAACACCCCCAGGGACTGGAGTGAAGGTGTTGCTAGATTATTGACTAAAGCGGTCTAATAACTGCAATCCTTATCTGCAACGTGTATTTCTATACCTAAATAATAATATACCTCTTTAAAAATACATGTAGTGAATTGTATTTACCATAGCGGGACTCAGCATTCAGGAAGTCAGTAGCACTGCAAAACTAGTTTTCAATGTTATTTGGATACATTTTGCTCTAGCACGGATACATTGTAATACGTCCCCAAATTTAGCAGCCAGATCTGTCTGGACAAGCGGTAAAAAAGAACACTAGTAGTGAACACCTGGGCCCTACATGGTTCTCCGCCTCGTCTAAGCATGGCAGGTAAGCGTGGTACCTCCATCGATGATGAATCCAGATCCCGTCACGTAGCTGGCCCTCGGGCTGCTGAGGAAGATGACCGTGTCCGCCACCTCCTCCGCAGTCGCAATCCGGCCCAGAGGCACTACCTTGTTGACCCAAGTGTCAATATCCATGCCGCCATCCCGCGCGCTTTGGATCATGGGGGTTTCCACCCAAGTGGGACAGACGCAGTTGACCCTGATTCCATAGGGAGCGTTGTCGAGTGCTAAGACTTCCCGTATCAGTAACATTGCCAAATGGGGTAATGGCCGCTAGGCGGGCCGAACGTACCGGCGTTCTTGGTGACACCCAGAACCGCGTGCTTAGCGGCCGTGTACTGCACCAAGTGAGGCGTGGCTGCGAAGGAATTCCCCGAGCCCAGCGTCACAATCGAGCCGCGAGTCCCTCCTCGGGCCGGGTTTGTGGCGTCGATGGGCTTCAGTTCCTGGCGTTGCATCGCGGCAGAGACGCTGCGCACCAGTAGGAAGGTTCCCTCCACGTGGATTCGCAGAAACCGGCTGAACTCGCCCAGGTCTGCCTCTGCTATGTTCAGGGGCATCTGAACGCCAATCTGCGACAAAATTAGCATTCCGAGTCAAAATCTGCGCGCATCAAGCTTACCCCTGCACAGTTGATGCAATAGTCGATCCTTTCGAAGGTCTGAACCATGTAGCTGGTAGCCTTTGCCACCGACTCTTCCTGCGAGATGTCGATTTGGATCGCCTCAGCACGAAAGTTGCTGGCGGTTGCCACGGCCTTGCACTCCGCAATGACCCGGCCCGCAGCCTCAACATTCATGTCCGCGATAAGGATACCAGCGGCGCCATCTTTGGCCAGGCCAAGAGCGCAGGCCCTTCCAATGCCGCTTCCTGGATATGATTTAGCGGGTCTGTTGGGTGAAGAGTCTGATACGGGGATTGTGCTTACCGCCCCCTACAATGAATGCGTTTCCGGTGACATTCATGGTTAATGATGTGAGAATAGTTATCTTGAGTATGGAAGAAGCGATTTGATTCGGTGCAGCGTTCTGACCAATCGGTAATCGGTAATGAGTGTTAAAGAGTTGTAGATGGCGCTGAAACTTGCTGGCTGAACCGGAGCCTAATATACTTGTGGATGATAGACGGTATAAGCAAAGATTGATCCTAACCTACACAATAGCTACATTGAAATGATCGAAGACACCAGCCAATCAACTTCAGTTATTTCATTTCGTTGTCTCTTACATAGATTCTTCACTATACACCAGCCATTTATGATATGCATCTGCCAGCATTAAGAAAAACAAACTGCAGTGTCTACTATGTGATTGACAATTACAGAATATCTACATTATCTTGCCATGGAAATGCCAACCTGCCTCTGGTTGAATTTGTCTCCAATTCTGAAATATTGAAATTACGTGAGAAAGCGGTCTGCACATTACTGACGGCCCGGACGTCGGAAAATTGACCTTCTGAGATGATCAAAATAGGAAATAAATCCAAATACACGGTAGTTGTAGCTCCAAATTCCAACTTCGGTTGTGGTCAAACTGAATATCGCCGAAATCCCTGCAGTGTAGAGCAAGGGGGCGCGTGTAAAATAAGCAAGGATCTAATCCCACCTCACCTCGTGGGGACGGGGCGTGAATCCTTCGTAACGGTTTCCCGGGCCGCACCCCACGTGTAAGTGTTGTATTATCTCTGCAAACTACAAGCTGCATGCTGCATGCTTCTCTCCGTTGGTAATTCAGACTCCACAAGGAATTCAGTTGCCAGCATATGCCAATCGTGATAATCCCCGGAGTCAGCAGAGGATGATGCCCCACCTGTAGTAGCCCGGACAATGCCCCCCTAGATTGGATTGCATACCTTGTTAGCAGCTAGCTGATGTGAAATTGTCTCCAGCTGAGAATCTACAATGCCTATCTTAGAAATTTCGCTCAGCATGGATTCTCCGGACAGCGGTTTGTTCGATATAGCCTCTTAGCGCTTACGGATCCTATCACCAAGAGTCATATCTTAGCCAAAGGGCTATGCGGGCCCTAACCCCAAAATGTATGCTTGTTAGAGGATAGCAACAGAGGCCGTTGTTTGGAGTCTAGAGTTCCTACGCACATTTCCTTTATCGTACGGTCAATAGAATTGTGGATGCTGACGGATCCTATTGAAGAACAATCCGCAGGGTGCCTGAGCCTTTACTCCGTATGGACAGACCCTGATGAGGACCGTTGAAACGCGGTAAGGTCCCAAAGGATCTCGGGATCTACCATTTACACTCTCTTACCGTGTTTAGCCTGTTGCATCTTTAGAACTTGGTAATCGTATTCATTGTCAAGGCGAGATAGTGGGCCGAACCGTAATGCTGCGCCATGGTCCCCGGGAATCAGCGAGAGCAAGGCGTATAGCATCAATGATAGCTTTGATTACATGTTTGTGATTGCTCTGCGTAGCACAGCATAGAATAATATTTAAAACAACATCATCTCTCTCATCTCAAGGTTTTCAAATCAAGCTTTACACAACACCTCTTCACCTCTCCTTTGTAGACTTCTATCAGATCCAAGACTATCCTTGTCACTATCATCATTATCCTTCAAAATGTTCACTCTTGAGCCTGCTTTGGATATCCCCTCCGACTCGGAGTCTCTTCTCCGCAGTCACGCCAAAGATGCCATCGTTGTTACCGAGACATCTTACTTGAATGATGAAATACAGGAGACGTCTGGACCTTCCAGTGCCATCACCGATGAAGACAACACGGTGTGCATTGTTGGCATGTGTAAGTGAATTCAAGCAATCTATTTAGCCAATACATGAGTTCCTTACCTAACATCTTTGATTTTCCTCTAGCGTGCCATCTCCCTGGTGGAATCACCTCACCATCAGGGCTTTGGGACTACCTGTACAACAAGAAGACTGCACAATGTACCGTGCCACTGGAGCGATACGATGTTAAGGGATTCTACAACAAGGATGGAAGCAGGGCTGGTGTCATGGCTGTCGATGGCGGATACTTCATCAATGAAGATGTTCGCAAGTTTGACCCTTCCTTCTTTGGCATCAACAACCTCGAAGCCTCGTACATGGACCCCCAGCAGCGAAAGTTGCTCGAGGTAGTCTACGAGTGTTTCGAGAATGCCGGACTGTCCATGGAGGATGTGAACGGCACCAGCACTGGAGTGTATGTTGGCAACTTCACTGCCGATTATTCGGTCATGCAGTCCCGTGATACCGACTACTCCCATCGTCTTGCTGCTACTGGTAGCGGTACTTCGATCATGGCCAACCGTATCAGCCACGTCTTCAACTTGCATGGACCCAGTTTCACTCTTGATACTGCTTGCTCGTCCACCATTTACGCACTCCACCAGGCCGTGAATGCCATCAAGAATGGCGACTGTGACTCCGCCATCGTTGCTGGTGCCAACTTGGTCATGTCGCCTGAGCAGCACTTTGGAACTGCAAAGGGTGGCTTCTTGTCGCCAACCTCTGCTTGCCACACCTTTGATACTTCTGCAGATGGTTATGCTCGTGCTGAGGCTCTCAACGCCATCTTCATCACCAAGCTCACCTCTGCAATGAAGAGTGACCGCAAGATCCACGCCGTCATTCGTGGAACTGCCATCAACGCGTAAGCCCCCCTTGTCTCAAGTTTATCCTTAACCTTAACTAACATTGCACAATAGCAACGGTAAAACCCCCGGTATCACTCTACCAGATGCCAAGATGCAGGCGGCTGTCATTCGAAAGGCCTACCAGAACGCCGGCCTATCATACGCTGATACCGACTACGTCGAGTGCCACGGTACCGGTACTCCGGTTGGTGATCCCATAGAAGTGGATGGCATTGCGGCCTGTTTCGCAGGCCGCGAGGGTGAGCCCCTGAGACTCGGAGCCGTCAAGACCAACATGGGCCACAGTGAAGCCGCCAGCGGTTTGACTTCCATCATCAAGTGTGCCCTTGCTTTTGAGCATGGCGTGATCCCACCCACCTACGGTGTGAAGAACATCAACCCCAAGTGTAAGCCAGCTGTTCTATACTCTCTATCTACGCTGCAGAGCCAGGCTGCTAACATTCTTCACAGTGAAACTCAAGGAGCGTAACATGAAGGTCATGACTGAGAATGAGCCATGGCCAAGAGCCATCCGCCGTGCCAGTGTCAACTCTTTTGGCTACGGTGGTGCCAACGGACACGTTATCCTCGAGTCCATCGGCAGCTACTTTGTTGGCTCGCTGGCATCCTCCCCAGTCTCGCGAACTTTGACAAGCCCCTACGAGTCGAGCAAGGATCAGGTTTACGTGCTTCCTTTCTCAGCCTCATCGGGCAAGTCTTTGGAAGCTCGCCGCAAGCAAAACATTGAGACTCTGGAGCGAACTGAGCCAAAGGATTTGAAGGCCCTCGCAGCTGCTATGAGCAAGCGACAGGCCAAGTTGCGCCTGCGCGACTTTGTCCTCGCCTCTGCAAAGCCTGACTCTCAGCCATCGCTGATCGAGACGGCCGACGCTGGCGACAAAGCTAGCCTTGGAGCTCAGCCCCTTCCCTTTGCCTTTGTCTTCACCGGACAGGGTGCTCAGTACGCCAACATGGCCAAGGAGCTCATCGAGAACGACATTGGCTTCTTGGCTACCATTCGCGATCTCGACGAGGTCTTGCAAGCGCTGCCTACCGAGTACAAGCCTTCTTGGACTCTGGAGCAGACCCTTCTTGACAAGCCTGCAGTGAGCAAGATCAACGATGTCACTCGCAGTCAGCCAATCTGCACCGCCGTGCAGGTTGCTCTTGTCAACATGCTGCGCACCTGGGGAGTTAGCCCAACCGCTGTGATCGGCCACTCATCTGGAGAGATTGCGGCCGCATACGGTGCTGGTCTGCTCACTGCTTCCGAGGCCATCCTGGCCGCTTACTTCCGAGGCTTCGCTGTCGGCCAGCTCAAGTCTCGTGGCAACATGATGGCTGCCGGTATGTCCCCTGATGCCGCCAATGCTCTGATTGAGGAGCTGGGCCTGAAGGAAGTCCGAGTTGCCTGTGTCAACGCCCCCGAGAGCGTCACCATCAGTGGTGCCATCAAGGATATTGAGGCTCTCCAGGATGAGCTTCTGAAGGAGGGCAAGTTTGCTCGCAAGCTTGAGACTGGTGGCCGCGCCTACCACTCTCACATGATGGTTGAGATTGGCGACCTGTACGAGTCGCTTGTCACTCCTCACTTCACCACCAAGAAGGAGGGCGATATGGTGGCCGAGATGTTCTCTACTGTCGGCCACTCCCCTGATGCTCTCGGCACTGTTGATGTCTCCACCAACATGGCCTCTTACTTCCGCAAGAACCTTGAGCAGCCAGTCCAGTTCAGCGCCGGTTTGACCAAGATGATCACCGGTGAAAAGTACCACTTGGTTGAGATTGGCCCTCACTCGGCTCTCAAGGGCCCTATCCAGCAGATCCGAACCGGTGCCAAGCGCGACAAGGAGGCTGCTCCCTACTCGCCCACTCTTGTCCGCAAGGAGAATGCCTACATCTGCTTGAAGAAGCTTGCAGGAACTCTCTTCTCCTACGGCCACTCTCTGGACTGGTACGCTGTTAACAGCGTTCCACGACACCAGTCCCTTCCGGTCCCTATTCTGGCTTCGTACCCCTGGGACTACTCCAAGCCGCTGCCCTGGCACGAGCCTCGCGCCAGTGTCGAGCACCGTAACCGAAAACACATCCGCCACGAGCTCCTGGGATCTCGAGCCACAGCTGGCAACGGCATCGAGTGGGCCTGGCGAAACATTCCTCGCGTGTCTGAAATGCCATGGTTGCGCGACCACAAGCTCGGCGAGACGCAGATTGTCTTGCCAGGAGCTGCATACATGTCGATCGCCATCGAAGCTCTTTCGCAAGTGCTGGACATCAAGGGCAAGCTCGTTGCAGGAGAGCCCTACGGATTCGAATTTGAGAACGTCAACATCAGCGCAGCGTTTGTCGTGCCTGAGGAGAACGATTCCGGCGCTGATAGCCTTGAGCTTCACACTGTCATGAACCAGCGAAAGATTTCCACCGCCAATACTTCCGGTAACTGGTACGAGTTCTCCGTCTCTTCTTTCCAGTCTGGAGTCGCCACTTTGCACTGCATGGGTAGCATCCGCGTCTCTGAGTCTACTCTGGCTGCCAAGGATGGAGCCGTTGAGGTCAATGAACAGGGCTATGAAGTCTGGGGTATGGCTCGCTGGTATGCCAAGGCAAAGGAAGAGGGCCTCAACTTTGGACCGACCTTCCAGTCACTGACCAGCCTCCACACTGATGGAAACCGAATCTCCACGGATTCCATCTCAACCACGTACCTGGCTCCTCCTTCTGAAGCTGCCAATGGCATGTTCTATGCCATGCATCCCATCACCATCGACGCTTGTTTCCAAGCCGCCATCATCGGAGGCACTGCTGGTGTTGTCAATGACCTAAAGGCCTTTATCCCTTGCTTCATCTCCAACTGCTCCATCCAGATTCCCAAGGGTGGCTCTGCAAGCCTGGGTAGCGAAGAGGTTAGAATTCACACGAGCATGGAGAAGACCGGCTTTGCCTCTCGCGCTGTTGCTTTCACTCTTAGACTGCCTGATGGCACCCCGGCCATTGACGTTCCTCACCTTCGCATGAACTTGTACAATGGAAAGTCTCCTGTGGAGCCTGAGACCAGCATGTACCTCCAGCGACAGCCGTGCCTGCGGGTCCAGTGGAAGCCGGATGTTCTCCGTCTCCAGCCCGGTTCTGAAGATGCCATTCGAGACATCATTGAGGCGTTCTCAGAGGAGCAATCCGATGATTTGAACGACAATGGAGCTCTCATGGTGTTTGCAACTCTTCTTGATCTCTTTGGCCACAAGATTCCCCGCATGAGTGTGCTGGAGCTTGGACAGGAGCGCCAATGGACTCCCAAGGACTGCCAGGCAATTTTGGGCAAGGACACCGCGTTCCCTCGCTTCAAGTCATGGAACGATGGTAAGCTCGGAGAGGACAACAAGATTGCCGTTGAGAACGCTAAGAGCACCGAGCCCTACGACACTATCCTCATCCCTCATCTGTCTGTCTCGAAGAAGGTCTGGAGCAAGGCAGCAGACGAGGTCATCTCCCAGGTTTCGGACAACGGCATTGTCATCACTCGCAAGACAAAGGACGCCGTTACTGCTCTTCAGGCAGCTGGTTTTACCACATTGGAGTTGCCCAACGAGACTCTTGCCGCTGTTCGCAACGCCAAGCAGACTGGATTGGAGAACAAGGAGGTTGTCATTGTCAAGCCTAACCAGTCTTCTGCTTCCATTGACGCTCTTGCCGACGCTGTGGCTGCTCACTTCAAGAAGAACGCCGGTGTTGAGAAGCTGAGCACTGTGACCATTGCTGACATTGAAACTGTTGCTCTCCACGATCAAGTCGTCTGCGTGTCTGTCATGGAGATGGAGAACGAGTTCTTGGCCACTATCAGCAGTGAAGATATGGATCGTTTCCGCAAGATTACTGACAACGTTAGCGATCTCATCTGGCTGACTGGAGCAAACATGCTCTCTGCTCCCAACCCCAACCTTACCTTGTCTAGCGGTCTCTCACGAGCCCTGATGCTAGAACAGCCAGCCCTGCGCTACACTGTTCTCGATGTCGGTGCTGACATTGCCAAGTCCAGTCACCTTGAAGCCATCTGCAACAATGTGTCTGCGGCTTTGACGTTCCGCTACGCTACCGACGACAAGGAGTTCATCCAGAAGGACGGCATTCTCTATGTCAGCCGCTTTACTCCCGATGTTGAGCTGAACTCTCTCTTCCGCCAGCGCATGACACCAAATGATACCATGAAGCTGGTTCCTCTTGGAGAAGTCGGCCCGGCCAAGCTCTCTGTCGGACAGGTTGGCATGACTGATACCATTCACTTCCAGCAGATCTCCGAGCTCAAGACCACTCCCCCCGCTGGCTTCGTGGACGTTGATCTGCGCGCTGTTGGCCTCAACGCAAAGGACATCTACGCCATCAACGGACGTGTCGAGACCAAGGAAGCCACCACGGCTCTCGATTTTGGCGGTGTCGTCTCGGCTGTTGGACCTGGTGTCGAGCATCTCAAGGTGGGAGATCGAGTTGCCGGTTTCATTCCCAACCACTTCAGCACCACGGAGCGAGTTCCCGTGCAGGCTGTCCACAAGATGCTGCCTGAAGAAGAGTTCACCGTTGTGCCTACTCTTCTCGGTGTCTACTGCACTGCGCTCGTTGCCCTCAAGGACCGCGCTCATCTGCGTGCCGGCGAGTCTGTCTTGATTCACTCTGGTGCTGGTGCCTTTGGTCTTGCGGCCATCACCCTGGCCAAGCACTTGGGCGCCACCGTTTACGCAACTGTGGGCTCCCAGTCGAAGCGCGAGTATCTTGTCAAGGAGATGGGCGTGCCAGCTGAAAACATCTTCCACTCGCGCAATGCTTCCTTCGTGGACGACATCATGACTGCCACTGGCGGCCGAGGTATCAATGTCATTGTCAACTCTCTGATTGGCGATCTGATGCACGCTTCTTGGTCTTGCATTGCTCCCTTTGGACGATTCGTTGAGATTGGCAAGCGTGAGCTGATTGACGCGGGCAAGCTGGATATGCGCATCTTCTTGAAGAACGCTACCTTTACTGCCTTTGACTTGTCAGAGTTCTTCTACGACTCCGACAGCTACTACCAGGACGTCGTATACAACCACACTGCCGAAGTGGTCAAGATGTACCGTGCCGGCATTATTAAGGCTTCTCCCATTGCCACATATGATGTTTCAGAAATTGGCCACGCCTACCGATACTTCGGTAACAAGGACCGTGTCGGCAAGGTCGTCGTCTCGATGGAGAACCCCAACAGCCTGGTTCAAGTCATGCCCGCAACTTACCAGTCTGTCTTCAGCCCTGAGAAGACTTACTTGCTTGTGGGCTGCCTGGGTGGTCTCGGCCGCAGTCTCAGTCGCTGGATGATGTCTCGCGGCGCTCGCAAGTTCTGCTTCCTGGGACGTTCCGGATGCGACAAGCCCAGTGCTGCTGAGCTTGTGAACCGTCTCCGTGACGCTGGTGCTACTGTGACCGTCGTCCGCGGTGATGTTTCCACGGAGGAGCACGTTCGTGAAGCTGTCGTAGCAGCCGCCAAGGACGGCCCTATTGGAGGTGTTGTTCAAGCTGCCATGGGCCTCAGCGAAGCTCTGTTCTCCGTCATGACCAACAAGGCCTGGCACACTGGTATCCAGCCCAAGTGGAAGGGTTCTTGGAACCTGCACAATGCTCTGGAGGGCTACGACGCTGATCTTGACTTCTTCCTTCTGACTTCATCCATCTCCGGAACCTGCGGTACTGCCACCGAGAGTAACTACTGCGCTGCCAACAACTTCCTTGACTCCTTTGCCAAGTGGCGCCGTTCTCAAGGCAAGCCTGCCGTGTCCGTTGGTCTGGGTATGATTTCGGAAGTTGGATATCTCCATGAGAATCCCGAAATCGAGGCCATGCTGCTCCGAAAGGGTATCCAGCCTCTCAACGAGGACGAGTTCCTCCAAGTCTTGGACTATGGTATCGCCGGCCCCTGGAGCGATGCCGAGTTTGCTCGCGGCGTCTCTATGCCTAGCGAAGCCGCTCACATCCTGACCGGTTTGGAGTCTTACGGTGCTCGCAAGTTGATGGCTCAAGGCTTCGAAGTGAACAACGGTGTCACGGAGGAGGCTCGTGCGACTATCCTTGCCGCATCTTTGCTCGCCGAGAAGGACGCCAATGATGAGGAGAAGAGCGGAGATGTTGGCCAGCTCGCTGCTGCTGCTGAATGGTTCAAAGATGTCCCATCCAATGCTGTGTCTATGCTTGCCCCTGAGGCCAGCGCACCCACAATGCTTGATGCCATCCTGCGCCTTACCAAGAAGCGTTTCAGCAACCTGATCCTGATGCAGCTTGATGCGGTCGATGATCGCGCTCCTCTTCCTTCCTTTGGTGTTGACAGCATGCTTGCTGCCGAGTTCCGAACTTGGTTCTTCAACACTTTCAAGGTCGATGTACCTTTCTTGGACATTGTCAGCCCACAGAAGTCTCTCACCACGCTGGCAGAATTTGTGGAGGAGAAGCTGGTGGCCAGCTGGGCCTAAGAAGTTTGCTTTAAGTAAATAAAAATATTCTATGGAAAAAAAATTGAAGAATAGAGATAGATACCATGTGGAAGAGTGAAGGCGTGGCCGGGAGTTTTGAGAGTGAGCTTAGAGGTGGGTTCTACGATTGATACGCTTGGCTGCGCTCTTCGAGGATTTCTTATTGTTATGTTTCCTTGTATCTACAGATTTGTCTTTGTACAGTTATAGTTAATGTTTCTTTTGATTACATGAATGTTATATTCTTATGCTTTAATCAGCTTATCTCTCAGCGTCTTGTGACATCATGTACTTACACAGAGGCAGCCTAACATGGCTTCACCAAGTAGACCTTAAATGGCTTCAGCAAGTATATTACTAACTCCTTTATTGAATGCCGATACTAATGCTTTTCCAATGTGATATGAAGTAGCTAAGCTTTCTTTAGATGCAATAATATATGGTTCGAGACAGTCAACATCACGCTGCTTCTAACAATATCATCAAGTTGTCTTTGATTATCAAATCGCCCAGGC
The DNA here is from genome assembly GCA_022985005.1 of Trichoderma koningiopsis. Classification (NCBI taxonomy): domain Eukaryota; kingdom Fungi; phylum Ascomycota; class Sordariomycetes; order Hypocreales; family Hypocreaceae; genus Trichoderma; species Trichoderma koningiopsis. The sequence goes on along the minus strand of JAJPEM010000006.1, from coordinate 725,062 downwards.
AACATTGAGCTGAATGTAGTCAGCTAGCTCTTATAAATCAACACAGCAAAATAGGTAGCGCTGTATAAAAAGGAGCCACGCAAGTATATCTTAGCGAAGAAGCTAGCACCCATCTCTAGATAGACTTCTTCAGCCCTAATGTACAATGCTGGCAAGCGCCCTGTACGTTTGCTCCCCAATCTCGAAGTGCCATCAAGTATGAGCGAGTGCTTAGCTCGCGATTTAAGAAACCAGCCGGTGTCTCTAGCCTACCGTTTGATTAAACCGCAAGTGGACGATTTTCGGTCAGCATACAGCCTATGCGACCTCCTTAGTCCATCGTCATTTGTGCTTGTCATGAGGCTACTGCCCCTGTATCAAGTAAATATAGCAGTCCAAGTGTCCCAGTCTGTCATATCTAGCTCCGATTCCATGCAAACCTCAGCCCGCTCATTCTCACTGCGCAGCTGAGTGCAGTCTCCACTAATCTACGAACTACTCGCGTCGCGAACAGTTTGAGCGAACGCCCGAGAATATGGGTCTTCTACAGGGGGTCGATAGATGCTAAAGTCACGCCAAGTACAGAGTAGCCTGAGAGAAGTGACAGTATTTCGTACCTACACGGCGTGAAAAGGTTATCGCAGTGGCCGACAGACCGCTCCGCGGGCGATTCCGTCAACTGGGGAGGCGGTAGAGCTGCGATAGGCTACTGTAAGTATCTACGAGGCGAATTGCGGCTCTTTCATGAACTTGCTATCGTGAAACGATTGATCTCGGCAGAGCATGACGCTAGTTCCACCTTGCAACGCGCGTACAGTGCCACGTATGATGATGCGGTGTAGAAGAGAAGGACTTGGATTTTACGCTGAATCAAGAAATCAATCAAATGCTGCGGTATTGCGGTATTCAGGATAGATTCTATCGTAAAACAGGTAAGAAACCCCGAGCATCCGTAAAGCTATCCGCCACATGACCGTCAGGTCGTCTATGCCCTCGCTTGCGTCTACTTACGGTGACGCCCAATCTCAGCCGTTGGTGATAGCCCAATCTAATGAACTGCTCATCGACACTCCTTGGTCGCCAAGCTCGTTCCAAAACCAATGAGAGTGCTTCGGCGGCAGAGCCGTTTGGCCAACAGCCCTAGCGAGTCAGTGTGTTTCTATGCCGGCCACTAGAAGCTGTCATACTGCTGGCGAAGTTTTAGCATCTTCAAGCTCTAGTCGCTTTTGTTCTAATGAAGGATCTAGCGGGGGCTACTCGAAACTAGCAGGCGACCCCCCAGCTTGATCTATCTATTTCCTTTGTCTTCAATCTCTCATTACTCAGTACTCATTTCTCTATATTCTGGTTGCTTATTGCGAAGTGATGACATATCTCTTTTTTTTGTCGTAACTCATTCTTAATCGAGAATCCGAGGGGGCCGGACGCCGGACCGTGAGTAGAGAAAGTCAAGGAGACGGCCGAAACGAACCCGCAGCGGACCACGGACGGACCTTACGGAGCGGATGGGGGCCAACCACCAGCTGCCGGAATCAAGCACCATTGACTGAGTCGGCGAATGTTGCTACGGAAGTGCTCGGTACCGAACTCGCGCATACTTCTTGCTGCCAGCTCTACTTAATCAACTATTGCTTGATCATCCTGGCACTGGGTTTTGGTCACTGAGCATATATGGTTGCAGGACTGCCTACATCATGACCAGTCCACGTGCACCGATACCATATTTATTTATTTCCAGTTTCACATTACTAGCAGTAGCACTGTGCATATCAAACATGGGTACTAAAAATAAATGCGCGCTTCTTGGGTTGGTAAAGACTTGGCATCGAACATCCAGTTGGCAATAAGCAACTCCAGTACCTACTTCTTCGGGAGATAAGTTACCGGCTCTTGACACAAGGCATTTCCTATGCTGGTCGTCTTTGACCATTTACCCATTTCGTCTTGGGCTAAATCAGCCATCGGGGCTAGGGCCACTCATCCGTATGTGTGTGCCTATCAAGAGGGCATTCATCTTACAAAGAAAGCCGTATGCAAAAGGGGAAATCACCTGAGAGTCGGGCACCCTACGCATGTACGCACAGTCGGCGAACAGGCCGGGGACCAAAAATCCGCATCAGATGAACCAAATTCCCGGGTCGAACGCCGGCGTTAAAGCAAGATGCTGACAATTGCCCGACCAAGGGCTGGCTCCTCGCTTTGCTCGACTCGCAGCAGGCTCGTATACCGCAATGGGAATGCCTACCGCAGGGCTCGTATACCTACATAGTCCAAGCGTCTCCCCCGTATTGCGCATAACCCATGACCCTACTCCGTACTCCCCCCCAGATCCCCCCTATCCGCCTCGCCGCCATACATACATAATCATGGCTACGCGCAAAATGGGGGCTTCGGACCGCCTGATTTTCTGGCCCCCGCACACCCTGAATGGCCTTTCTCTTTTCGAAACTTGTTGCCTGTTCCGCGCCAAAGTGGTGGGCGTTTCACGTTGTCTGGTCCGATCGGTGATGTTGAAGGGCGTATGCCGTTACCGATGTCAGCTGCGTTTGTGAGATATGACCAAGATGGCGCACTGCAGCAGGGAGAGCAACAGGTCTTGAAGAGAGATCCATGTCGATTGCAGCTAGACTGCCGAACGTTTCTAATCTCTCTAGAAAGCCCGTCCCTTCATGCGTCCCTACATACGGGTAGCCGGTACTACGGGAGCAAAGTTTTAGTGAAGGGCTAAACCGTCACCAGTCAGTCAAAAATCATGTCATGTCTCTAATTTTGGATTAGCCTGCTGTTGGGAGCTTTAAAGGCCGTGGTGTTGGTAGCTGGCCGACCAGACACCACCGGTCTTCAATAAGGTACATGCATACCGTACATCGCCCTTATTGACTCTACCCCTGGCTTTTGCGGGTGCGCTGGTTGGTCACCAGCTCTGGATCGAGATACGCTTTGAGAGATGAAGGTAACATCGACGGTGACACCCATTTCCAGGATGGCTCTCATTACAGCCAATCTCACAGCATGAAAATCCCTGTGGAGAGACTACACCTTGTCCCTACCGGCATTCAATGCTACGTGTAGAGAAAATAAAACGTTGGTTGCCTTTACTGTAAGGCCCTCCATACTGCGAAGTCCGCAGCCAACTCAACTTCGCCTAATACCACAGTACACTCTTTCAAAGGCGGAGTTGCATTCGGCAAACAGCATAATACATGTACGGCGTTTGAGGCGTTTGTGCGCAGCGGAGGGTCCTCCACAGCATTAGCCATTCAACCAACCCAACAGGGTGTCTCGCAGATTCTTGCATTCAAGTCCGCTCACGGGACTTTTACCAGGGGCCCGGCCTGCAAAAGCAAAAAGAGAGGCAAAAATGCGTCTCGCTTGTCGGCACGCTGAGGCCATCTACCGCGTGTACGCTGACAACTCCCGCCCTGTCTCTCCCCCTGCGTACAAATCATGAAGCGCCAGGAATTAGCGAACGAAAACGCCAGGAATTAGCGAGGTCTGCCTTGGTGTAGTAGCCAGCGTTGGTATAAAGAAAGACCGCCCAGCGCGTAAGGCGCCAGTCGGCTGTAGAATTCGCCCGCATATAGCACTGCCGTTGACGCTTCTGTGCGAACTCACCAATCGGAATGGCTGCTGCTGCCCACTAGCTGGACGGCGATGGACGGCGATGGCGTCTGTGGAGATGGGGCGTGTGGTCCCCTTCTGTTTCCGCCATTCCGGATTGTACAGGAAGAGTTGACGAGTCGCATTCGAGAAATGAAGCAAAACCGCAATTGTGGCGCCATTTTTGTCTTTGACACCTTTTAGTGTATTGCGAGCCGTCTTTAGTCGCAGCACCCTTTGCCTGCTAGTGTCGAGATTGTCAGGCTTGTCAGAGCAATTAAGCAGCCGTTGAAGACGCTGTCAAAAGCCAATCGCCCGATGATCAGCAGTTGCCCCCCATAATTCACCAGTGAGTCCATCGCCACTCAGGAACACTGCTGAGATTGGTCACATGTTTAGGAAGCCATGCGGGGAAGCGGATCCCAGCTCTTACAGAAGCTGAGACACATGTAGCACTGTCCACCATATGCTGGCCTCTTTGATGACAAGAGAAGGCGTTGATGATTCAGCCATGTTGCTGGATTTGATGAGAACTGATATCTCGGCACAAAGAACCGCGAGTGCCCCTTTCTCTAAGGCCGATACAGCATGGCTTGGTATGCATGGTATGCATGTATGCGTGTATGCGTGCAACTCGGCGCAGTCACAAATCCTGTTGGTTGCAAGATGCAACAAGGATGAGCCACAGGTGAATGCTACTCTACTGCACATGTACGCATCTCAGGGGCCAACATGCAGCATGGCTGTCTACTGAGATGCTTGTTGTCGCCAGGGCAGATAACGACACTGCCACTGCTTCCAGATTCTGCCCAGTGCGCTGCGTTCAAGAGCGGTAACCACAAATGGTCGAAGGATCGCAGCTCCAGGCTGACTGCCGGCTGCTCACATCAGCAGCTGCTTCCGAAGGATGCCCCCTATATTCAAGCATAGAGTCGTTATGTATAGGCTCTGATGCGAACTATGGAGACACAAATCGATCACCTGTGATAGGGCTGCAGACTATCGTAGGCATTCTCACCTACATGTACGCAAGGCCACCGACGGCCCGCACTGAGCTATTATGCGCATAGTACATGTAGCTTCTTCCAACACCAAGTTGTTGGGCAACAACTCATTCCTCGGCACAACTCAATCTCCGATTTCTCTCTTCGCCTTCTCGCAAGGAGCTTCCAATTTCCGGGCTCCCGGTAACCAATCGCTAAAAGTACACATCACAAAGAATAAAATTTTTTCCAACATCCCCGGTGAGTCTGGTGCAGCGACAGGGCCAACAGCCACAGCCTTACCAGCTACCCGGAAACGAAGAGGCGTCAAATTTGAAAGGGCAAAATAGTCTAGGATTCTCTCTCAATTCGCCACCTTGCTGGCTCTATACCACTCGAGCTGGGGTCTTGTGCTCCGTGTCCGAAGCTGACGTGTCGCTCTGTTGGAAAATTGTTGGAATTTAGAATCCCCATGGCTTCAAAGTGCTTTTCGTAAGGAATTTAATTGCGTGTTGGGTTGTGCTGCAGACAAACTCGCGTATTCTGTCATTGATGACTGGCTAATTTTAATCATATAGCCATTTGGAGTAAGAACCTGCGCAAAGAATTTCGTTTTCTAACACTCAAGCCTATAAGTGCAGGGCTCCGCAGCGAATAGACCAAGCCCTATGAAGATCATGCTTGTGATCTTGGCAACCTCTGGGTGATCTGTCCCGCAAGAAAGAAGACATATCCCGTGAGAAGAGCCGATGGGATCAACCCCTAGGACCGCCGGAGCGCAGCCCGAGAAGGAGTGGCCGGAGTCGTGTTTCGAATAGTGTTCCTTATTTACCGGCTTTATCAGGGTAGGCCAACGATAGATGCAAGCATCATGCAAACAGGCAGTCGACTACGATAGAGCCGAGGGCTATTTGGGCAATAAACGCGCACTTTGCCCTTCTGGTGCAGTAGTGCCCTGGTCTACTGGGAAAAGAATCCTGCGAGGCCATGGCTGGCTGAGCGTCCCCTGGGCCTCAGTCAACTATAGACGTTTGCGGTGTAGATGGATGCTATGCCATGGCGCCACCTCCAGAATATCGGTCCTTGACCGACAAGGCGTCGAATATGCATACCTATTGCGTTAGATTTAGTCCCCCAGCAGAAAGGCACGCCTTTGGGGGCTGCATGCATCGTATTGGCAACGCCGAACTGACGGACGTCCGAAAGAGAGGTGAAGCTTAGGCAGCAACAAACTGATCCTGCCACAGCCCCAACGACACCGAATTAACATGTCTCTATTCTTGACTCTCTGGGGGTCTTCCAGCTACCTATTGGTTAAATCGCCCTACAGGACCGATTAAGTCATCTAGTCAACCTGCCGGGTATCTTACAAGTGGAACTTGCTTGTGCTAACGCGCAGTGACTGCCCAACGCAGGATTTTAGGAAACGGGCACTTATGCAGCTCGGGGGAGCTGGCGTGCGTGTGCTTTGTAACGAATATGCATACTAACGTCCATTAGTCGCGGGAAACCGCTGGCGGTCCCATTTCCGACTCTTCCCTAGGCCGACGCCATCGCCAACGCCATTTAGGCGTAGTTTTCTCTGCTAACAGCCAAGCGCATAACGAAGCATTCGCTCAACAGAGTTTACAGGGAAGAGGCGTTTCTCATACGAGTATGAAGCTGTATGAAGGTGTTCGGGGCTGGTTATCCATGTAAATGTGTGTGTGCCAATGTGTCTGCTAAAGACAGATGGTGGTATCATTCATGCGTCGCTCTCTCGCTAGAGAAGGCGAGACGCGCAAGTTTTCGCCGCGAGAAGGGATTTTTACCTCCGCGATGGAAATCTAACTGCACTCGCGCAGATTCACACGAACTAGGAGAATTGATACACATTATGTAAACCAGACTTATACACAAAGTCCAAATCAGCCTACCTTTTTTTTTTTTTTGTTTTCTCTCTGTCCCACTTAAACGTGTTACCGCTTCTCTCAACCACATAATTTGATATATGAGCAGCTTTGGTGCCACTCCGGATGAGAAAACAGAGCCAGATGATCTGGCGGTACTGTGCATCTATACAGCACGCCGCTGATTGGATGGAGGCCGCGCTGAAAGAGGGGGTATCCTCTGCATATAGCATTATATAAGTGGCCGATAATAAAGTCCGCGCGGGGAGAACAAGCCTGGGTGAGATGATGTTATGACAGGTCACCTTTCTGTGACATGTAGGATGGATGGCCGCTGGCAGTGCTGCATGTTGGTGCAATGTGCCAGCAGACAGGAGAGTCGCATCAGGGGCACGGCAATATCTGGGGTTAGTTTTTGATGGCCTGCAATACGACGCAACGCGAAGCAATCCAATATCACTGGCCGTCGTGAGGACGGCCATCCAATGAGATGCATAACAGGACTGTGAGGAGGCAGGAAGGGAAAGTCCCCGATGCCCGTCAAACCAAGGCAACGCAACGCATGTAATGCCAACTCAATTAGCTGTGCTGTTGTGCGACTGTAAGACCTGTTTGCTCACGGTCCAGGCGCATCAAGACTTCAAGCCACAGCATCATCGTTCAATGCGCATCGTATCCGTGCACCACATCACCAAGCACACTTTGAGTTTCACAACGGGTAGCAAAAAAGAATAAGAATAATTAGTAATACCAATGGCGCTCTTGTTATGCGCATTCTGCTAGCGATCAAACAAAGATATGAATCGGGAAACACGTTGCCGCTCTGGTTCTAGCTCCAGTTGCTATTTCAAGTTCTCGGCTCAACTTAACTGAGACTCCGGAGTTAGGAAACCGAAAAGACGAGAGCGCGAAGTTCACCAAAGACGTGCAAACTTGATCCATGCGACGAGGCAAATTTCTGCCAAGCAAAGCCTCAGCAGAGCAGCAGCAAACAACAGCCGCCGTTGTGGCGTCACATACAAAACAATGCCGGGCATTCACAACTGCACTGGGCTTAGCATTATGGGGCCGGTCAAGAGCTGAACAAGATTAGATGCGCTGGATTGCATTTGTACAACATGAAAGGGTCGCGCCACCTTTTCAGGGGAAGGAAAAGCCCAAGGTATACTTGCAGTTTAGCTGGTGATTTCATAGCGCCGGAATGAATCCTCTCTAAGAGGCTGAGAAAAAGCACGCATGTTTGCTGGCCATGATGACGCCTGTCTCAGCCATGGCGGACAGACTAAGGCGAGAGACATGGGTTCCAAAGACTCATCGCGGCGGACTTACGGGCGGTCTTTGGTTTAGTGCTTGTACCTGAGCTGAGTCTCTGCTATTGTGGCCCTGGAAAGCCTCATAGCTCAAAAGGCGAGCTTGCTGATTAAACAAAAAATGACTTGTCCCATTCGCTTTCGCAGACTATTGGTACTATATGATACTCCGGAAAATGCCCAGGGCAGCCACAGTCCCAGCTTTTCGGGAGGGCTGCCTGCCAAAGAACAAAGAAAAAAGACAAAGATATCCTAGCAAAGAAAGAAGAAAAGACGCCGCTTATGTTTCCAAAGATATCCATCTATCAATACATTTTGAATGTTCCCTTTTTCTAATCCCTTGCCAAAGAGAATCTGTCCTCCTGCGGACAGACCTCGTGATGATGGTGGCCCCGTGTTTGGCCTTGATGGCCCTTGGCCGCCACCAGTGAAATGCCGTATTCGGTGTGTTGCTTCGTAGCAGAGGCCAGCTTTTGTGTGTGTCTTTGCGTACCAGTGTGGTGTCACTGCGGTGTGGCCACCTCCCTGTGATACCGTGGCTTGTTGTTTGGCCGGCTGCTGAGACAACACAACTCGAATTGCACAGTGTTCCATATCCAATAATCCCAAAAATAACAACTCCCTCCTCTTCCATAGAAGAGGCTAATGCAGTGCAGAGCAGCGCAAAGTGCAGCTAATCGTTGTTGTACAAAAATGACTGACTTCGCGCCTGTGAGACCGTCCCAGGTGTAAATGAGCAAAGAAAAAAGCAAAAACAATAAAGAAAAACAAAACAGATCCCAGCGGAGAATGCCTGCTTAGCGAAACTCCAAAACAAATGAGCTAATGAACCAGGTTCGCACCTGGGGGAGAGTATAAGCCATTTCCCGTCCCATGCCGTCTTGTGTCCATAATATGGCAACTTTTTTTTTTTTTTTGGTTTTTTGTTTTGAGGGCTTGCGTGTGCGTGTGCGCCCCGTTTTTTGGTTCCATTTCCCATCCAGTCAATAATAGTAAAAAGAGATGTCCTCCTATAGCCGTATTCCGCCATGTCCGATCGTTGTTCGGGCGCCCAGGTCACCCAATCCAATGATGTCTTTGTTGTTTGTTTGTTTGTTTGTTTCCAGGGTTTTATACATGTTCCAATTGATGATATGCTCCGGAAGGATAGTGCTTAGAGGGCCCAAGAGTATGTGTGATCGATGTGTTGTTTGGTTGTGGTCTTGGGCTGTAGGTGGTGGTGATTTATCGGGCAGGAACTCGCGCTTGGGGAACCGATCGAGAGTCTGGCCTACGGATGAGCTTTGCCCAGGGGTGGTTGCTAGGTGTCTGGCGTTCGCGGCAAGCAGCTGTTGGTAGTAGTGTTAGTGCCCAGTCAAGTCATGAGAGTTTTGGTGTTAGTCGTGATGCATACCACAGATATCGTCGCCCCTGCATTCAACATGTTAGCTTTGTAATAGTTGATCGACTGTCATATCCCAAAACTTACCAGTACTGTTTGCTCACAATTGTGGGAACGCATCGTCGCTCAGTCTGGATATATTTGGGACACCATGATTCTACCAGGTGGTAGTGGTGCTGGCACTTGAGCTCCTTCTGTATGTCGCAGACTTATGTTAGCAATGGTACGTAAATTCCCAGTTCGAGGTCGATTATAAGATGGAGCAAAAAAGAATAGGGCGGGCCGTCGTACGTAGATGTAGTTGCACATTGTTGCTGATGATATCTGAGGTATTGTAAAAGAATTGGAGGGAGATGCTTCTCGGGTGGCGGTGGATATGTCGTTATCGTCTCCAGACAGTCAACCAAGGTAAGTCTCGAAGTAAAGATTGGATGAGGTCAAGTAAACATAGATCAAAGCAAGTCCAAAAGGGTTGATGAAGACGTAGTAGTATTTGCTGTCGTGAATGAAGCCGCCCAATGCAGCAGCTTGCAGGCGGCGGGGGACGCCAACGTTTATACCTGGATGGCGTAGCCGTCAAACAAGGGACGTTTTTTGACTGACCAGGTCTCCGGGACTCCCATGACGGACATCGATGGAAAAAAAAAAAGGTAGCGGTTGACCCGCCCTCAAAGGCTGTTTCCACCTCCAAAATCAGCGAGGCGTGAGGTACCGGAGGGTGATTGCCCAGGCGTGCACCCCTCTGGCCACTCTAACCCTGGCCTAAGTTACCCAAGCTTGAGCCATCAAAAAAAAAAAAAGGTGTTTGCCCACCAAAGGCTTGCCTTTCATGGGTCTTTGCCCTGACGTCGGGGGGGGTGGGGTGTACTTGCGGTGCTGGGTGTGTATGCGAGAACGAGCTGGCGAGAGAATGAGAGGAGAGCGTTATTACAAGTTACCGCTGCTATCTCCACAGGTCCCAAATATGGTGCTACAGCTTGGAGAAGGGGCGTGCCGCGAGGGCTTCAGCGAGTGGGGGTGTGCGGATATTCGCAGGGTGGTTGCTAAACGGGCAAGAGTCCACGGTCTGGTTAGTTTGGTAAATGAGAAGAGGTCGCTCTCTCAGTCACCGGTGCGCTCAGACACTCCGACAGGACTCGATAGTTGCATAACGACCCTGGTCTCCTCTTGCAGCGGCGTCGTGGCTCAAGTCTCGCTCGCTGGAGCGTATCGCAAAGCGTATGGTGGCGCTTGGGGCTCTACAGTAACAGTACGGAAGCTAGGAAGCAGTTGTTAGCACCTGAGAATTACTCGTGTGAGTACCTGTTCCCTGCCTGTTGCTGCTCGCTGCCTCATAAAGTTGCCTGTGCTACATGTACCTACTTACCTACGAGGCGCTTGTATAGCTGAGGAGGGGACGGTCCGCCGCTGTCTTTGCCCTCCAGGTTTTAGCAACGCGGAATGCTGCAGCACTACGACTGTACTCCGTCAGTTTAGCTGCTGCTGTCGATTACTCGAGGCAGTCCTTTCAAGCCGTTCCATCCCATCCATCCCTTCCATCCATCCAGCCTGTTTGCCCTCACCGCCGTCTCAGCTTTAATCGCTCGCGGAACCTGCAGAGCAGACAGACATGTGCCGTCTTGTCCGTAGGACTTTTATTAGTTGCAGCGATTCAAAAGACACGGCATGGGGCGCTTGTCCGGTCCATGTCTTGATTCATCAGTGTTGGTTCCTTACCCCCTCTCTTGACTGGCAGGGGATGTGCTCCGATGGGACCAATCCACGCCGTCGGTACGGGAAAATATCCCAGAGTTGCGAGGATCTTGTTGAAGTCACGGGCTGTGCTGCTCGCAGGGCAGGGAGCGGTTATGCAACTGGTATGAAAGCTCGTCTGTGGTCATGAGACAGAACAAGAGGAGGAACACGATAGGCCGTTACAGCGTGCTACCAACGGTATTATGACGAATAACATCCCCCCTCTCCGCGGCCTGCCCTAGCGATGATCCAGCTGTCTGGAGGCAAATATGCGTGGGAGCTGGTAGGGAATACCCTGGAATGAATTCACCTAAGTTCAGCCAATCCGCGCTAGATCAAGCACCGACTTGAAGCTTCTGCGCTCTAGGGCGCATGGCGGAGTGAGGAGAAGAGAGACTTTTGGGCGCCACTATTCGACTGCGTTGGACTTTTTCCTTTTTTGCCCTTTGAGGAGCTCCGGACTTCCATGAACTCGGTCGGATGCCCATGTAGTTGAGCGGCGTCACATCACATCATAAGCCTCACCAGCAATGCTCCGTAGCCATGCAGCACTCCTCCATCATCTCATCACCAGCATCGGCATCAAGTACGACACTGGACTGCACCCATTGGCACACTGGCCCGCTAAAGCCATGCAGCTAGCCAGAACATACATGCATAAAAGTTGAGACCGGTGAAAGACTCGAAATACCAAGAGGCTTGCTGCTGACATTGGCAAGCCCAAAGAACCCACGTGGTTGGATGGTGTCTTGGAGCAGCCAAACAGTCCAAAAGCCCACAAATATTGGGGACCTTGGGATTGAACCTGGTCACCTCACGTTGCTTGGTGGCAGCTTCTGCCCTCCATCCCGCGCTGGTTGGACTCATTCCGGTCCGTCTCGCGGCTGCCAAGTCATGCCCCATATCTATAACTTTTTCTTGTTGGCTACCACTAGTTATTTTTGTATGTTTCAATCTCATCAGGCTGCCACGATAGGACAGCGCTACGATTTTTCCAAGAACGAGCCAGCTAGGTAAGCCGAGACGATGGAGGCGAAGACCAAAGCAACGTCGGCAGCTTCCAGTAGGCAGTTTTTATTTGCGTTTATTTGCGCAGAGTCATGGGTCCTTGCAAGCGTAGGATCCTTGGGACATCAAAGGCGGGTATACAACTTGGTGTCATGACTTGCTTTGTCCGACTTTACTGGCTGCAGCCTCTGGAGAATTCGAAGCTCTTGCAAAATGGTGTGCCATTGCTGCCGTATTTCGAGCTGGGGGGGCCCAGAGATGGGAACCATGCTCGCGCCAAAGCTTCTATTATGAGCCAGCCCCAGCGCGGCTACTCTTCGCAGCAGCTTTTCATTTCATTGCGTACACGCTCAAGATTACACACTCGTACAGAGAGCTCTTGTGCAGCAGTATAACACGAGTATGCCCGAGCCAAACCGCTGAAAACTGCGCGATCATGGCAGTCACTTTGACTCTTCGGCAAACTTCTAGGCAGAGACTGCGAGTGGATTTGTAGGTAGAATACGAGCAGCCGCCATTGCAGCCCATTCGAAACAGCGGGGGAGACGAAATGGCGGCAGAACAAAGGACCCGCCATGGACAGAACGAGTGATCCCTTAGAAGCCTTCTGGAAGACTTTCGCCAAACCCGCCAGCCCACTTGGTGGGAGACGTCGTGGATTTCGAAACCACGGAGTGGTGCCCTCGTACTGGCCGGTTGCAAAGCAAGAGAGGCCACGCCCCCTGGCAAATTGGACGGGCTACCAAATCGGTGGGAGCGCCTAAGAGTGGCTGGAAATGGCCGGTTTAAGCCCCAAACGAGAAAACCCGATGCCGAATTGCACTTCCAGTTGGCCTCGACTCTGTCAAACCCCTGCCCAGGACGCGTTACGGAGCTCACTGGTCCGACAGCTATTGTGAAAACGTAAAAGTGCCTGCTGTTATACAAGCAATATCATATAGAATAGCAGGAGTTTGAGCAATACGCACGTACCAACAACACAGAGACAAAATTACCCTTTGCTCAGGGTCTCAGGTTTATACACAGGTATCCATAGATTGACATCTCCACGACTTGGCGAGCAAGTCCCCTAGGCAGGGGTCTCAAGCTTCAGGAGGCGCCGTACTAAGCACAGCCGCAAGATGGCATGCAACAAGCATATCGAGATGGTGTTCTGTCAAATTTTTCTCATAGCCGTATATAGCAGTTACTGCCTCCATGATCCCTGAAGGATCCGGTCTCCATCGCCGGTCAAAGAACGAGTATGGATGGTCCCTCTCTGCAAATCAAGCACAGGTTCGGGGACCTACTGTACCAAATTCACCGGGGGTGGAGAAGAGGGCGTGTGTCTCGGAAACACCAGCGACGCTCAACCTCAATAAAAAGAGTCCATTTTTTTTTTCTCTCGCAATGTTCGGACGGCCTGTGATGAGAGACACCAAAGGAATGTCATGACACAGCTCAGCTGTCTGTGCTTGTTAGTTAGCCTGCCTTCCAAATGCAGGAACCAGCGAAGTTCGCCGCCGCATGGACGCCGGCAAGGCCGCAGTAGCTTCGTTAACAATCCGCTAAAGAGATGGAGATTTTCTTCACCACGTTTTTTTCTCGTCTGAACCGAATGTCTCAGTGGCGCGCCACATGGCACGGCTCGTAACGGTAGCGGTAAGATTGGGACAGAACGTTCTGGGTCCCTTTGTTACGCCGTCTGTTAACAGCAAATTGGGGTTGAATGTACAGAGACAACTCAACTGCCCTAAACAGACTGCCCAACAGGATACGAGGTCACGACGAACTCTGAATCGTGAATTTGACATGTCCGCCCCCTGTACTTTGGCATGCATTGAAGAGGAGGAAAAAGAAAAGAAAAGAAGACTAGAAGCAGAAAATTCTTCCAAGGAGCTTTGACACATCCCCACATAGTCTTCATTCTCGACACCGTTAATCACCAGCATCTTAGCCTCAACCCCTTGGTACCCAATCATTCCCTCGGACCGCTCCCTTCCTCGCGTTCTAAAGCCCCCTCAATGACATAGTGAATTAGTAGTTGAGCTCATCTGTTGACAGCTTGCGGCTCGCCCGATGGCCTGGGACTCAGCATCGCGTCTCGAGCTAAAGCATTCTCCGCCGCATTGTCTCAAAGGGTCTCATGCTTGTGGCTACACAGATTCATGCAATCGTGCTGAGAGTCGTCACTGTCGCCGCCGGATGTTTCATATTACTAGTCGTGGTCACGGACCTTTTGACTCCAAAGTAAACAGCAACCAATAGCGCCGATATCAATGGCATCATAGGTAGACAAGTCAGGTACACAGGTAGCTGCAGTCATCATCTCTTCCCACTCTGATATTGCTATAACCGGCATAGATTTGCTGTGCCGGAAACTGGTGGCTCCCTCCCTTAGCCCGGCCCCATTGAAAAGAATCCGTATGGAACAAATGAAAGAGCCCACAGAATTTCATTAGCAGTCTGTCACAGAGAAGTCGGTGTCCCTTCAGAGACGGAACAATCCGAAGCCTGTGACTACAAAGTATTGAAAGATTGACATTGAAGATCCCCAAGGGGGTTCTCGCTCATCAGGCACGAGACCCAGCTAGGGGTACAAGTCGGCCACAGTATTGCGTCTACAGTACGTGTAATTGCGGCTCGAGCCAATCACTGGCGTCACCGGCTGCTCGTCTCTGGGATTTTCCCAGGATGCGCAGCTGGTTGGTTGCAACGGGAGAGTGATTTTCTGGGGGACAGGACGCAGGGCCCCTGACGTCCAAGGACGCAAACTCGGTAGCAGCGGTTCTCGCCTGGTCCTCTCCTGCGAACAGTCCGTCTTCTCTTGGCCTTGTTTGCATGAACACGGAGATGGGCGTATAGATGACATGACGCGCATGAACGAATGTCACTTGCACGAAGCACTCGTTTCTGTTTCTGCCCCGAGCTGTAGATATTCCAGGGTGATGACAGTTCCGCCGCTGCACGGAATGGGCCCAAGCGACGCGATTCCGCTGCGAACGGCCCTCGCATCGCTATCCGCTATTCGCTCAGGCAAGCAAGAGCATTTCCCGGACTTTGGGGCCTTGTCGATACTAAGGTGCTTAGCCTCTAGTAGCGGCCGAATCTTACGACCGAGCAGAGCTGCTCTCCACTAGATACTTGGCCAATAGCCTGCGTATGAGGCAGAGAAGAAACGGCTAGTAAGCTGTCAGGCCTGTGCCTGCCTTTCTCCTCTGCCTCGCTCTCCTTGTACCTATCGCCATCAGGCCCAGCAACTACTGAAGATTCCCAAGCCTCTAGCGTCGTTTGTGCGGACAAAGTCCTGGGGGAGTCTATATTCCCGGCCTAATCGACGGCCACCCACCAGGCCGCAACAAGGCAGTAGTGGATAGACGCCGAGTTCTTTATCGGTGAGCCATGGCCGATAGTGCGCAACCTTATGGGTTTGTTTCTGCGGATTGCCTTTTCCTCGTGACAGCTTGTGATTGACGCCTTTGCAGAGGCGCTGATGGTAGATCCCGGCCCATTGGCTGCGTTTGGGTCTCAGCACCACGAGGACGGGACGGCGCGCGGGCGGCGGAGATCCAGTATAGCAAACAGAGGATTCTTGCCGAGTCTTAATGACAATGATGGAGGCAGCAATAAGTAGTACCGCTAGAAAACTCGTCGTCGGCTTTGGACCGAGACCGGGAACATAGCGTCGTATTTCAAGAAATAGCAGACCGAATGCGCCAACGGCCCGAAGGATAGCTTGTGGAAGTCTTGCGGATGACTTGCGGCGTTTGGCACCCTAGCGTGCTGTATCTTCATTCGCACTCTCTTCCTAAGCTTCCCTTTTGCAGAGAAGAGAATCTTGTGCTGCCGCTGATCGCGTGCTCCGGCAATACAACAGCTCTTTACATAGTAGCTTGTACATAAAGTAGAATGCCGTCTGTCCTGGGGAATGCTCTGGAAAAGCCGCCGCCATCAATCTGAAATTGTATCTATAGGAGCCGAGATATAATAGGCAGTACGCCTTACAAGGTAACCCTCCGACAGTGGAGTAGTGCTTTAGACATAGGGCATGCATTCACAGGCGAGTGGCAATCTTACACGGCCAAATTTAACGTGTTGCCAGCGGCTTGCCTGGAGCGGCAATATTATGAGGCCCCAAAGCCGCTTGTTGTCTTGTTCAGCATGCTCCGTGCTTTCACAAAAATTTTACTAATGGGGGTCGTACACTGCCGCAGAAAAGTCGTATTTGCCGACGGGAAGTTTCTTCAGCATGATTATAGGACATTCAGAGTACGGATGGGCGGCAGCACCAGCCCTATTGCTGGGAGTAGTGTACGGCAGCGCAAGAACACGCCTGCCCACCTTTGAACAGAGGCGAGAGACAGAGAGCTTCCGTAATCAGGTGTGTGTAAACTAATACGGCGCAAAGGCTCTAACGAGTCATACTGTCCGGCAAAGAGGGAAAGAAAAATTTTACCAAAGAAGAAGTCGGCATTGACATCAAACTTCGCTTGGGGTTAGTTTCAAGTTGGATGCAACAAGCGGACTGCCAAAAGCAGCTATCCAGATGGCTTTCGCTGTTGGCTTGCGCTTTTGACATGGCGGTAAGAATGGAAGCGTCATGCAGAGATCCTTGTAGATGCAGATTGACGTGTGCATGCATAGCCTATTACTTACTCCATATGACTGTGCGTGCACCCCATTCTTTGTTCGTATACGAGCAAACGAGTGCCGTATTCTTCTGCAGCTCGCAGAAAACAACTCGGCTTCGAGGCTTTGCATATGAAGTGTTTCAATACCTAGCTATCTTTGGCAGCTACTTGCCTGACTGTGGTAAGTAGTGGAGAGATTTTCCAGAATCCACAACCGAGGTCGGTGAAGATATGCGGTAGTCGTGGTGGCAACTAGCGGTTGGTCGATCGGTGCATGTATATGTAAAGACACAAACATCATGTGCGACAGTTTGGCTGTGGCCGGGATAAGCGGAGGGAATCTGTTTACAATTGAGCGTGAGCATGTAGCGACTGCGATAGAGACTATTATTTTTTGGCCCGACTCAACGTCTACAGAAACCGGGCGGATGATTAGTATTACTACCAATGAGAGTTTGCGCGGCTTCCTTTTGGCATACATCAGATGAAGAGATGTTAATAATCAGATTGGTATGTCCTTTATGAATAGCTCCAGCATTTGAAAATGAGCCTGGGTGTATTAACCGCAATGAATAAGACCTGGTTTTGTGGCAAATTCATGTCATCTACTTTGTAGATGCGGTTAACATATTGTTTTAGTTGATCCTATACTTCCAGTTTCTGCTGCCTCTAAATAGCTATACCATCCTCTGAGTATTAATAGAATCTCGTGATAATCGCTCTAGTGATTTTGCAAATGATCGTATATGCAGCTAATTGTTGCCATGTGGAAAACCTCTGGCCGGGCGAGGCTGCTGCCGTTAGTGAGGGCAACTGGTAGTTTAAGGAGATATATTGCTTAGAGAAGTATTTTTAAGCAAAGTTGTAGTTTCGAAATATTAGATGAATGCAACAATGTAAATCATCATAACATCTATTGCATGTTTCTCCGTATTGAGGGACGATGCGATCGAAGTTTGCTCTGCCGGCTGTATGTATCTTTGAGACAGCCTCATCAGTAAAAGACACCGCAAACATGCCACGATAGGAAGAGTTATGAGATGATTATTCTTCTTTCTATCAATTCTCATAACCGATGTCTTCAAACAACTGCACTTATAGGCAGAATAACGCGTGGACAAGTACACTGCAATCTCATATACAGTTACTGAGGAAGTTCTGAGCCAATACATCTTGCGCCGGTGAAACTGTATATATATATATATATATATATGTTTCCCTTCCTTCTATTGCCAAGATGGTTCTATAGTTGTCGAGTCCTGTCTAGCGAGGCTGAATATGTCCATTTGCCTTGATAGCGATTTGACTGTCTTTGGGATTTCGCCAGCTCCCAACAACTTCGCCGTCGCTTGCCAACACACGCTCGCAACTTGAGCCTGCAAATATACGAGTAGATCTCACACGGTCATCTCTAAATATTTGAATGGCCTTCCAATTTCTTCATATCGGGAATATCGTTATACTTGGCAGTCGTGAGCTGTAACAATACTCAATCCTCGACCGAGGTATACAGCGCTAGGAATGGATGCCCTAACTCATACATTATTTTGCACGCTCCTCATTTCTTTCAATAAGGATCCGTCTACAGTATATCATACGGGACTTTACTTTGTCTTGTTTTAATTAGCTTCTGTAAGGAGGCTTGGATGAAATAGATCGAGTTTTGATCCTTTAGGTTAAGAGGCCACAACGAAGATCAATATAATAGGCTACGCGAAAACCAGCAACAAATGGAAGTCACAGTAAATAATAGCCGCCATGGTAAGTATTATAGAAGACTGTATGTTACATAAACTTCCGAGTGCTTCAAATCTATCGCCAAGATTTGGTGAACAGCGAGGAAATAAGGTTCGATGACTTGGTGGAGTGTGGCGGCCTGTCGCCAGAGAGTAAAGTACCTAATGCAGTAATTGATGGTGACTTTGTTTACAACCATTTTACGTACATATTACCAAGAAGAACTTGTACCAAATCTTAATCTTATGTGGTTTTGTTCCCACAGACTGATTCAAAGTCCCCCTCTCCTCTCGATGAAAGATTTATTGATCCTAGGATTGAACACTGCTTGTCTATTGCTTTCTTACACCCGGAAAGAACTCCATTGATACTATTCCCTTCAATTTCCAGTAGGTAGCTTTACTGAAATTAAATACGGATGTTAGGGTACTTTAGCACAGATAATAGAGCTCACATCATATTGTTTAACGCCTGCGTTGTGACCTGTATATGTTTAATGGTTGGATGTTAAGATAACAGTGATGCGCAATTGATCAATGTTTGTAACATGTACTAGGAGAACAGTATCAACTACCTAGGAGACAGCCAAGTCGGAAATGGTTACCATGTTAACCTAAACGCTCATGTGCAAGTGAGTTCCATGGCTGAATGATGGTGGCCGTGCACGATCAACGGTGGGATAATTTTGCACGAATAGTAGTCTTACCATCGCTTATTATTCTTATTGTAATAATGCGTCATTATTTGTTCCTGATTATGATTGTTAAAAAAAGGGACTCTATTCTAATACTCAAGGGTCAACATACCTGAAAACAGGCTCTCGGCGGTATAAAGGCCTCCGAACCAGCATCTTCCCGCTGGCCACCCTTGGTTCGGTTGTCGCTTATGGGGTGATTAGTTGATCCTAGTTTTTGTAAGCTGTAATACTCCGTGGACAGGATATATTACTCCGTCATTCGTGCTCTGTGGCACTCTGTGGCGATCCAGTGAAAGGGATGGCCTGCTGGAGTAAAGATGAAGACTCACAGGGTGTAGCCTGGACCAAGTATTAGACTATTCCGTGCCAACCAACAAAGATGGCCTAAAGGACGATCCTCCTTGTACACGCCTCTTCTCCGCCTCCTTTCTCCTGTGCGTCGTTTCTACTGGCCCGCTTGCACATATTTGTTTGAGTCACGGGAAGTTTCCGTCAGACATTGCTGCACTTCGTAATCCTTCTTCACTGCTAGGCATTATCCCTCCACCCTTCTCTGTGCCCCCAAAACCTGCGGGATCCAATTCGGTCAGCGAAAACTGGCTCTCGGTATCTCCCAACTCAGCCATGTGATGATGAAGTCCATAGGCACTATGCCTATTCTAGGGCACGGGCTGCATGCTCCATGGAATGCCCCCACAGTCGTGATCTTGGGAAGGGTGTGAGTATGCGTATAATTGATACAAGGTTGTGTGTTAGCGAGGCCGTTGCGGCAGGCATCGAGTGCCAAGAGTGCTTCCTGGGTGGCGGAAATATTCACCTGCGGCGGCAGCCTCAGTCGTAACTCGCAGGCGGCCCACTATCAGGCGTTGAGACCGGGCAGTTCTCCTGTCAGGACATGACAAAGGCAAAGCCTTACGTGCGGCAAGTATTTTATTTTTGGGGCCGTAATAATATATTTGTAGCGGTAGCCGTTTGCTAAAGGGATCTGCGATATCCGCAGCGAATGAGGGTAGGCCTAAGTTTATCCTTCTCCGCGAATACATGTACCTATTCGGCTGAAGCGGCTAAAAGAACTCGAAACATACATGTGCTTGCTCAATAGTGGTACGTGCATAGTATCAGTTTGGCTCACAATTTCGTGGATAGACCGCGATGGGCAACTTCTACACGAAATTCCCCAAGTAAAGCACTTGGCTTTTGAAAAGTATAAACGTCATGATTAAACTAGACCATTAGTATAAAAGCGCTCTTATTTTTCCTTATTTTTAAACTGCTTACTGAAAGCCGATACCATTCCAAATAGAACACACTCCGCCGACGGGACGGTTATTTGTGGGCAGATCACTGAAATTGCCGCTTCATGAGTGGGTATCCTCGTTTTCATCTGCCCTTTTTCATCAGCTCGAGCTGCACTCTCTGAGCGCAATATGAGCGTTGAACTTCTTTAGAAATGTTAAGATAATAGCAATATCCTTTCTCAGATGTGGCTTGTTTCTGAACGGGAAACTCACGAGCTGAGAAAGCGGATATAATTGCCGACTTGCCAAATTCGGCTCTTCGAAAAGGGCTGACTCGCGCGTTGGCCTTAAACAGCAAGTCTCCGTTACACGTGAGATTCACTTCTTTCAAGTCTGTCAAAGGAGTGCGCGATGTGATGCTGTAGGCGACGCGCCGATCTTGTGCTATTCCCGGCCGGACATGTATACAACTACGGACGATTTCGTGCGGCTCTCATGAGCGGCTAGCCGTTATGTGACTTATGACGATACTGATCAGACGGGCGACCGTCAGCCCTATGCAATGTTGCGTCTCCACGTTTAAGACAACGCCGCGTATATTACAGGTACAGTTACCTGATACTACTGCACTACTGCTGCTAATGGGTAGTCCGTAACTGCCCTATTTGAAATTATGGATATTAATCCAGAAAGAGAGTCTCAAAATTGGACCGACATGGCCTTTATTTGGTGATGTAACCTGCTCGCTTCAACATTGTCCGAGCTCCCGGGACAAATTTAAATAATCTTACTTACATAAAGTATTCTTAGCGTACAGGTCGACAGTTCACTGTTGATTCTTACGCCCGATGAAACAGTTTGCATGCCTCGGCACGCACCCAGTGGAGCATCTCCGCTTGTGGAGGAGGTTTGGATTTGGAAAACGCTCTCATGCAAGAACGGCCATCTGATGTCCCGCGTCCGTTGTGCTGACACATTTTTAATAAATGCAAATTTTCTCAGGAGAGTCGTTCCGATATGCTATTAGATACAGTACCTACCATATACGAACGCATCGGCTACGTGGCTTAGATAGGTAGGTAGCAGAAGCAAAGCAGTAGCTTTGGCGAGCACAGCCGTTCGTGGTGTCCTGTGGGCTGAGTCGTATCCTTTGTGGAGCGAAGCATGAATGAATTGATCTGAATACGTTTCGTTTAGCCTTCGCATCCCATATATTAGATAGAGCGTATTCATATGTTGCCAGAGCTCAGTTGGCTAGCATACCCGTTCCGCAATGTTTCCATATATAGCTACACGTTTGACCATGTTTCGCATCCTCATAGTTAATTACCTACCGTTGCTGTATTTTCAGGTTTGTTATTTAATTCTTTCTAAAACCGTTGTAGGTGAATACTTCTTCTTTTTATTTATCGTTGGCGTTATTGTTACTTCGGTTACGCGACCATGAAGAGGTAGGCGCGTTGCTCTTGTTACGCGATAGTATCTTGGGCCAGCTGCTATTGAAAAGAAACATGCTACAGTCCGAGCAATCACAGCGATACGACTTTCTCGACTTGAGACGCCTTGTATACTTACTACTTTTCCATCTCTTTGTTCGCAATGTTTCATATAATTTGAACATAATATTGAGCCAATTATAAACGCTTTATAGTAATAAGCTTTCTTGTAAAGCGCGATAATTTGGCTCTCGTCCTAAATACTCTTGGAGCATTTGCAGTTGGTCTGGATGGCTTCCTCCATATTCCAAGATTCCGTAACGGAAACGATCCCACGCGTCTCGGCTGTGTAGATCCTTTGCAAATTTTTCTTGAAAAACGTCTTGGGCGTATGCCAGACAGCTGGCAAAAGCAGTTGTGTTAATGGTCACTATAGAGACTTGAAAAGAAATAGGGCTCAGGAGAAATCCTACCTTAAATAGCCATAGTATCCCATATCATATCCGCTTAAAAGGTGGCCGAATGTCGCTTGTTCATGGCCAACTGTCCGTGAACGAGTCATATCTAATCCTTCGATCTCTTCTCGCAAGTCATACCAAAGCTTGCTCAAGTCGACTTGTTCTATCTCTTCGTGCGTTTGGGGAGTGTGGATTTTGAAATCAAAAAATGAGACGACCCTGTAGGGTTAGAGATGTGTACCTTGCATAGCTGCAGTGTATAAGTGAACAAGAGACTCACAGAATGTGCAGCAGCCTGAGACCACGATGGGTATTTCTGGATTTAACGATAGATTCCAGTAGATCGCCCGGTATCTGAGCAGGTGGATCTGGTGCTTCAGGATACCTTTCCTGCCACTCAGACAAGTACTGATCGTTGAGAAGGGTATAATGGCAGCTGAGGTGCTTCAAAATCTCGCGATCCCAGCACCAATTCTCCAATAATGTGCTCGGCATCTCTCCAAAATCCACGGGAAGTTGAGTGCCATGAAAACGGGAGAATTTCGTACGAGAAATTAGGTCATGCATTCCGTGGCCAAGTTCTATAGCTGTATGTTACTCTCTAAATATCTCATGCTCATTTTTGCGGTACGTCATCATACCATGAAATAATGTTACCACCTCTTGATGCTTTAGCAACACGCAATCAGACTCATTTGAACGTGGAAAGCTACACATAAGCACCGTAGCCGGAAATTTTCGTGTGCCATCTGGTTTCAAATAACCCTAGAATCACATTAGCTGTCAGAGAGCGCTTAGCTCCATTGATTTTCTCTTACACTCTCAATATTCACATTTTGCGAACCCTTATACTTATTTTCGCGCCACAGGATGTCGATATAGAGGAAGCCAATGAACTCTGTTTCTTTGCCATCCCATGCTTCCCAAATTTGAACGTCTTCGTGCCATTTCCGCGCTGGATTCAAGCGATCTGAGGGAATCTGTGTGAATTTGAGGGAAAGAAAGGACTCAAAAAGCCGCAGCATTGCTAAAATAGTGTGCTCCAAGGGAAAGAATTGCGATATCTCTGTGTCGTCGAATTGTGACCCCAAGCTGTGTATGCGCTTGTAGTATTCGAGATCCCAGGGATAGAATTCACCATCTTTGGCGAAATCATCGTCGCCAGATTTCGGTTTGTCGCTCGCGATGTTCTCTCTATGAAGACTATGGTCATCACGGATTTGCCGCAAAGCTCGCAGTTCATTTCTTCCATGTGGGACCAGCGATCGCTTCAATTGTTCCAGAAATTTCTGAACGTACTCTGTTGATTTGATGGCACGGGTTTGGATGCGAAATGACCCATGATTGTCATATCCCAGCAGCCTCGCTTGAGAATCTCGCATACTAATGATGTTTCGGAGAATATCCACATTGGCTGGAATTTTTGCCTCCTCTGCCAGATACATTTTTTCGCGCGTTTCTGCTTTATGCGCTCGAGCCATGACTGTTTTGTAGCCACCGTTTGCAAAAGGAACGAACCGTTTGCCACCGTTTTCATCACTCCCCATGGTCCAGCTGTCTATATCAGATGCTGGGACGCCGTTCAAATCCACTTCGTCGATCCACAAACCAGCGTTATTGTTTCTCAAGTTATTATTGTATTGCTTTCGCAGTTGGTCAATAACTGATCTATTATTCAGATATTGCTTGATGGTCTTCTCATCGGCTAAGCCATGGCCAGCAGAGATAAAATCCCATAGCTTAGATTGGATCCAAAGTCTTGATTCTGGATCCAGTTTTTCGTCTTTATCGGCGGCTGCTCGCAGCAACGCAAAGAGATCTGTTCGGCTGGTCCAAGTCGTCGCAGCATTATTGTACAGCCTGCTTGCCGCGTCCACGGCATCATGTGTTTCTTGATCGGGTGCAGCATAGCTAAGTAGCCATATCATTCCGAGCTGACCCTGAGTCTCATTTTCGACCTCTGCCCAGGGTCGAAACACGTTCTTAAAACATGCAGAAGACTGAGTGACTGTATTGACTATATTTTCTTGCATATGGTGAAATTTGGAAATGATCTTCTCCATCGCTGGGATGATCTCGGATGGAGCCAAGACGGAGGGCGGGCTTGGTTTGTCCATTTTACCGAGTGCAATTGACCGAGATTTATTAGCTATCAAGAAAAAAGTAATTGATAGTTGAGAGTCTTTTCCTTTTCTAATGTATCGCTATTCCGTAACCGCATCGAGAGAAGAGGGGAAGCAGCGAGTTTGCGGCCTTTAATCTATGTATTAGCCGCACTATCGCCGGAAGCTACATAATCTAAATGAATCTCATTGAGGCTTTTCAGCCTATGTATTCAGCATATACTTATTTCTGGAGGTAACAGAATGCATTATCTTAACGAATTTTCATCTTCTCCCAGTTCCTATGCTTGGCATTGAGCACTCGAAGCACAATTGATCGATACCCTTCGCTGATAGGTTGAAGGAATGAATTGCAGCCAGCAATATGGCTTATAGTATTAGTAGCAGATTGATTACCTAAATATTCACTATCGTTAAAAGTAGTATCTAAAGCAGATTGCTATCGCGTGACTTGTGCGAATTACTGCGGCCAACAGCTTGAACAAAGATGCCGCACATTCGTGTATTTACTTACATCGTGTGAACAAATCTGGGGGCTCATTCACTCTTATGGACAAAAGGCGATATTGATGTTATAGCTAAGCTCTTAATGAAAAACGAAATTTTATGAAAGCTAATGGATAGAAAACGTATATTCGTTTAAAAGAAACCAAACAATCAAGCCATTACAGATGTCAAAGCTTTCTTTGTTTCTTTGTTCTAACTGCTGGTGGCGGCGCTCATGCAGGTATTAATGGCCTGGATGCTTCAATCGGAAAGTCCTTGTAGAAAATAAATCGAACGGCGTCTGGGTTGCCTATAAGTAGCCGTGTTGTGTTTTTAACTCATGGGGGTATATTCGGTATGAGCGTGGAATAATACAGCTATGGTAGCATAAGCGTCTCAAGCGATCAATGTGTTTTGTTCAGACGTTGATGCGAATGAGATGTGCAAATCCGACTACATTCGCCAAGTAGCCCTTTACTTGAGATTATGGCACAATTGGATAATCGCACTAGGCTGACACTTCAAGTATCGTTAAAGATACGTTTAATAATCGAGCGAGTACTTTGCCATCTTCTGTGAGAATATGCGGCATTGCAGGTACGAGCTAAAATGTGGCTGCATGCAAAAGATTACTTGTATGTTCGCACAAACTCGGATCGAGTTGCTTGGAGCGCTGCTAAAATATGACGCCTAGAATAAATATCGCCTAAAGTCGGTCGAAAATGGACAAACGCCTCTTCCCATACCTTGAAAAGGATCGTATTACCGAAACTATCAACTATAATTTTAAATTTCTATCAAGATTAGTTATTATCTCTATTAAACCTTGCATTATTTCTTGGATTTGTTTCAATGAATTTATACGTATATTGCGATAGTGGGACTGGAATGCAAAATAACCTTCATCTAGTGCTGAGTAAATACTTTTCACCCTTCAAAGCCTATTTATAGCAATAACTCTCCCTCTCCCTCAGCGTCCTCATATGCCGCGCATAAATAAGACCTTTGCTCGCAATTCAAAGACTGTTTAGGGAATGTCGACTCAGTTTCTCTGTATTTCATTCTGTGCGCATTATATATATTCATTTAATCATCAACTGTGCGATGGACCTTCTCTTGAATTGGCCGTTCATTGGCTTGCTTGCAGGCCTCCCTGTAATACTGGAGCTCAGTAGACCACAAAAATATCCTCTGAGTGCCCATACGGGGCGTCAATCTCCATGGAAGTCATTAATTAACGACCAGTCTTGGTGGATGAGAGCTGCGTTACCCATTTATTTATTGCATCAATTCGAAGAGCATGGTTACGATTTCATGGGAAGGCGGTACGCGTTCCGTTCTCATTTCTGTGATCATCTTGTGAGACCCCCCTCTCCCTTTTCCATCAGTGCTCAAAATCTCTACTGCCAGAAACACATACTTACAAATCCACGTCCAAAACTTAGGGCTTCGAGAACATAGAACAGTGTCCATTAACACCACTGGTCATACTCTTTGTCAACAGTACAACAGTGTGGGTGACTGCGATCTTCGCTCGCACGAGAATTAACGTAGCCAGGAGCTTTTATGGATTTGCTTTCATAAACGGATTAACGCATGTATTACCCTCATTCATGGATGGGCTAGCCTACAACCCAGGCCTTGTGACAACTTGGCTTTTGTTCTTCCCTGGGGCATATATGGCGCTTCGATTGCTTGGTGGAGTAGGAAGGGGAATTGCGGCTGGGATCATCTGCCACATTGTTTTGATGGGCTCGATGAAGCTCGCCGCCAATGGTTATATAGCTGAGTGGGCCCTTTGCAGCGTCCAAGTGCTCAATACTATGCTGCTGATTAGTTTTCAGTAAAGGGCTGGGGATAACTGCCTCCAAATAATAACTATAAGAGGAATCCATCATCTTAGAATGACAGCCTGAGACGCATCTTTACTGAATTATCTAAAGCTGTCTATTCAACTCTCCTTGTTTTAAATTCCTATAGGATCACATCCATCGGCGGTTTCAACCATCACAGCAAGTTCGCTGCCATGCTGGCAATTTTTTTTTACTTACCCTAAACATGCCCTGATACAACGCTGGGTTTATCGAGCTTTTCTTCTTCAAAAGATGGCCAATGCAGATCTTTGTTCCTAGGAGAATGAAGAAACTATATTTCTATTGGGCATACTGCCTTTTACCCTATATTGTCACTGTTCTCTGAACTTGGCGTTTGATATTTCGAAGCATCAGCTTTGCGGTGGGCCTATCTTTTTGAAGCTGTCCTCTTAGTTTGGAAAGTCTGTTTTTGACTACCATGGCACGCGAATAACTTACATTATGTAGTTTTTTGAACTACGATATTTTCCTTATGACAGTCATAGAATGGCCTATAGGATTAGCGACGAGACTGCTCGAGAAACCATTTCACCATCCTAATACTTTTTCTACTATTTTGTCTCGAATTCCACTATCCCCGGCTGCTTCTATACAAGAATATGCTATATTCACTATTCTATATGTGTTTTGTCTATATTAACACGTATTATCTTACACTCATGGTTTTATCCAAAATTTGCCGAAATCCGTTTGGTACATGCTCCCCGTGATTAGTTTACTCATTATCCGTGGTCGTACCAGTTGCAACAGCCTAGGATATTTCTAGTCCAATTAAAATGACCTTCTTGTTCTCTCGTAATGCATGTCACACTCTCGGTGTCATGGTATCAATATTTCTTCTCCGCGCCTTCCAGGCAATATCACCCCTGGTCAATAGTTCTATAATTGCGGGCGTAAAAGCATGTGTACAGGCAAAATCGAACCGTGATCAATCCCGACGGATGTAATAAACAATCTAGATCGGTGATATGGCGACTATTTGCTGGCAGTTAGGATCGGCTGACATGATGGAACGCAGGCTCTATCGCTATGGAGTTGCAAGCATCACTGACGCTGTTCTGGTGATTGGGATAGAGCCAGTCAGCTTTGAAGTAGACTTTTCGTCTAAAAATAATCATGAAGGTAGATGGAGAGCTATAATGCTTATAGTCATCGGCTTATCGGCATTTCAAACAATAGTAAGCATTGCCAATTGATACCGGGGTCGCGGCCCGTCGCGAGGGGAGTATCGGTCCTATTTCCCCCACGGGGATTTGTGATTGAGCTTGTTCACAAATAGGACTGACCAGTAAAGATGTACATTGGCAATAGCTAGTCCGTTACAGGAAAAAGGTATTTGTCACGAGAAACTGGCTGACCTTTTTCTGAAAGGAACAATATGTCCGACTCCTAGCTGGAATACAAACGCAACCTTGTATGATGATGTCACAAGCCGATGTAGGCGAAGACAATGGGGGTGCTTTGACGAAATATTGCTCAGGTCGATATTGAACTATAAATATGAGGATTTACTCCTCGTTTCTGAGATCTAATCACTTTTCTCACTATCATCGATTTCGAAACTCACCTCCTTTTAAAACAACACCAACAATTCAATACTTCCACCATGAAGGTTTTCTTTGCCCTTGCTGCCCTCTTTGCAGCCGTCACCGCCATGCCCCAGAACTGCAACTTCGAGTGCTCAAATGGAGAGTGCTGCTTTGAAGAAGCTGCTTGTGGAACACCTGGATGCAATGAGCGTCGTCGTTTCTGTAAGATTTGCCAGTCAAACATGTCGATTTTTGATCTCATGACTAACTCCATTGGATAAGGGACTGGCGAGCCTGAAGTGACTTACTCGAAGCCTCAGTAAATTTGTCATGTGCTATAGGCATGTATTACGCTCGTGTCTCTTCGACAAGGGATATCTTTACTACATCGGCCAATGATGATTTGATGATTCATACTGTGGAAGAAACACTTTTGTACAAAGTTTAAGTCGAAATATAGGAGACAGTATATGCCATAGTCTGAAGTAAATGCGTATGAGATTCCAAATGACTCAAGAGCGCTACTCTATGCCAAGTGATCGTGATACTGTCTTGTGAATCAAGCATATTAGCCATCTGGAACAGAGTCACTTATCCGCAGCACCGCATATAATATACATGATAATTTTCTATATTGGCTCTTGGCACTATTCCTAATACTGCTTGCAGAAGAGGCCGTGCTACTCGCACAGCCACACCAATCAACTTATAATAATCTAATGCGTCTAAGAGGATACACACAGGCAGGTCTATGCTTCAAGACTATTCTTCATCCACCGGTTTAGCGCCATCTGATATGACAACGTTGATGCCCACATCGCCAAGCACCACTAGGGCCAAACGCCAAGCCGGCAGTGAAGACATGGAGCATGGATGAGAGATGTGGCTGCCGCGCCTGTATAAATGCGGAATTTGCCGATTCTGTACTGAGCCCATCATATCGCAGCGAAGCATAGCTGAGATGCTCCCACAAGCAAAAAGTGCTAGGACCAGGTAATTAGGTCGAATGTAGCAACTCCAGTTAAATCTCGACTGGGTAAAAGGACCCAAAAAGCTGAGAACCCGGCGTTACCGAAATATTAATTATCAGTCAGCATCACGCTGTGCGTTGACTATCCCTGCCCAAGTATCCTCTAACACGAGATTTTGAAAATAAGATGAAGCATACTGGCATAGGTACTATCTATGCATAGAAACCCTTGGACCCCTATAAGGTGGCGGAAATGACCAATCATATTTTTAGCTTTGCAAGCGCGGATACCGCTTATCGGAATACGAATCAAATGCGGACTTCGGTACTCAAGCTCGTCTCCGGCTGGGTAGTGGAACGGCCTATACCGAGCTCCAAGAAAGCCCTAGTTAAGATGAACCCTAATAGAGCTCATTAGAGAGCAAATCTTGAGAAGCTCAACTGCCACGCAGCCTCATCTCAGACCGAATACACTGCCCTGACTTTTCATGTTCGACTGTGGATCGATATCCGGCACGCAGCAGCATTCTTAGGGGCAAGGTGATGTATCTCACTGCCTGACCTAGCGTACAACAAAGTGGCACCCTCGACGTAAGCATATCTAAACATATGCGCTTCGATGGGTTTCATCGCCTATTTTATCGTTAGAGCCCTCCTGCTGTCAAAATATGAAACCTCTGAGTCGTCATCAAGGCCATAGTCCTGCAGCTCTGCTTTCCTCAGCTCGTTCTCAGTCACGGTTTTCTGGCAACGAGTCTCCGTTATGCTTGAACTTTTGTCATTGAATTAGGTAGTATAATATGACCTGACTCTTATAGAGTGTTTCGCAGATCTTGATCGTTATTCCGTAGCACCGTGATTACCCCCAATTTGTACTCCATGTCGTAAATCAGACCCATTTGATTCTCAACGTGCCAAGATGCAACCAGTATCGCCAAAATGTATATGTACACGAATATCCTCAAAACAAAAATCGTCCTCTCCTTCATGCCAACTTGCTCTCTTTGATGGCATACGTGATGGAAGGAACCTTGCGAAGAAAAGCTTCACAGGTTATCAGCAGCAAGTAATTGATCAGGTACAAGATGGCGAGCAGAGCTATCGCTCCACCCAGAAACCAAGTCCACGGTCGAGTTCCCAGCCACATCAGGGCATGAGCGTCTGCCTTGTGCCATGTAGCACTCTCGAGATCGGTAATGTAAGCCGTCAGTTCATCGGGATGGATGACTTCTACTGTCGGCGAAGGCAAGGAAGGCTGTCCAAGCAAATAGTCTTTGACCACGAGACTGAGGAATAGCGGGCCAGAAGACATCATGATGTTAGCGTAGGGCTGAATCTCAGCCCAAAATCGCGTGATGTCGTAAAAGAACGGCAGCTTGGAGACGGCGGCTGCGTAAGCGGGGTGTCGAGCGGTCGAAATCATGAAGTCGTTGGTGACACCAGTCGGCAGCGTCGACTTGAAGAGAGCGTAATGAGGCGATGGGCCAGCTTCGAGCTGCTCAAGAGGAATGGGCTCGTTGCAGAAAGTATCCATGTCGAGGTAGATGCCTCCGTAGTGGTGGAGAACAAAGTAGCGGATGGCATCGGCGCGCTGGATGGGGAATGCGTAGCCATCCCAGTTTTCCACGAACCAAGGATATTCGGAAGAGATGAAGTCGCGAGCCGACTCGTCGGTCCACAGCTAAGCAAATGCCAGTTAGTGACGAGCCCAAGCAGTCTGAAGCCGTGTTGGGCAGAGGAGGAAGCGCGGTCGGCGGAGAAGCGCGCCTTTCCACCATTTGGCAACTGTCCTCTCCTATCCTGCCATATCCTGTGCTGTCCTGGCTTACCTTGTACTCAAAGTCAGAATAGGTTTCCATGCAGCTGTGCTGCGATGCGATCCATTTCTCCGGAATCGTGCTGTTCTTGGTGGTCTGGTGCAGAATCCGAGGAATCTTGTGCCCCGTGTAGGACGACGCGCTGGCGGTGCCGTTGAGAGGCAGGGTGACTGTAGGCGTAAACATCTCCTCGTTTCGGCGCAGCAGGGTGATGAGAGGCTCGAGCGTGTAAAGCAGCATTCCCACGATGGTCAGGTCGACCACCAGAAGCAGGAACACGGCCATCTTGGTTAGCCTCGGGAGCCTCAGATACTTCATCGACCATCTCTGGCAAGACGAGGTCGGCTCGCCGCCATCCTGGCGCTCTTCGTCGAAGGACATGCTGGTGGTTGAGATTCGGGAGGCCAGCCGCCGGAACTACTGTGTGATGGGGGTTGAGGATGAAATGCAGCACTCGCAAGCAAAGAGGGACCTGGGGAATGTATTAATGTTTAGGTTCTCGCAGCGCAGGTTTTTAATCTCAATCAAACGCAAAACCACAGGCATGGGTCCAGCAGTGGACGGCGCACGGCTACTGCGAATAGCGTCCCTTCCCCCGTGGCTCGAGGACTAGATGGTCAGCCATGGCGCTGCTGATTGGCCGCCAGGGGTACCGCCGAACCAGGGATGCGATGCGAGCTTCTAGGGGGTCCAGGCTAGGGGGGGCGGTGGGCCCCAGCAGCCCTCAGACGCATTTCTAGTCGTGAGCGTTAAGACTAAGTCAGGTACGCGCCAAAGCTAGCAGCAGCGCCTAGCCGATCTCAGATTAATCACGGCCGTGCCCCCGGCCCCTAACCCCCACCGGCTGCCAGCCCTGATCCAAAACCGCCTCCAAAAGGCTTGTTGAGAGTTATACGTGTATCTCGTGCGCATTTATCAAAGCCCAGCTCGCAGCCTCTTGCCGGTCTGGGCCTGGAATTTCTTGGCGCATAACGCAGCCTCAGTCACTCGTCATCAGCATACTCGTAAAGCCTGGAAAGCGAAAATCGCTTCAGGGGAAGCCTCAGACGGCGGCACCGCGTACGTGGGCTCCATTGTCGGCGTCGGTTCTACTGACGCCTAACTGACGCTCAACTGACGCGCGTACCGGCGCTGCGCTGGTCCCTCTATGCGAGAGCCGCGTATGGCCTTGGGGCGCGGGCGATTGTGTGCTGCCACGGCCACTGAGCCAGGCTCGGAGATTACTCGCCTGAATCGGGTTTGCACTCACACACGGTGCCTCACGTTGTTACTCTTTGCGATGGACCCTTCCCGTGGCGGCGCCACATGGCGGACACAAGAGCGCAATTTAGCCGGCCTCGCGCATCCAGGTGCTACTTGTACTTGCAGAGGCCCCTGAAGGCGAGCGTTGCAAGGCGAGCGCTCCACGATTCGCGAGACTCGGGCCGTGCAGCATGAGGCCTGTGATGCGGAGGGAGCCTTACCAGTCGTCTCCTTTTGGCCGTCATTGTGTAGCCAACTATTCGTGCTCGCATCTGTCTACATGTCCTGATTCAAGCTGCTCCTCACCGTTGGGCCCCAAGGCTCGAGAGCGCTCGTATGCATGCACTCGTGCCCTCGCGAGGATTCAGTCGATAATCCCTATTGCGGGGATCCAGGGAGACTAGCGTCCAACGCCGTGTTGGGAAAAGTGGAAGATCTGGGATGCGGTTAGCCGATTGGGAGAGGCCCGCGGCGCTGATCCATTTGCTCCATTGGAGGCCTGCTTGTGACATCGTCCTGAACGCCGTTGGCTTCTGGAATGGCGCCGACCGACATGAGGCATATACTCGGCCGAGCGTGTTAGCAGCAGGCGAAGCTGAAGAGGTTGCAAGATGATGTCGACGCGCAGCGCGGCCCACGAGTCAAAGATGAGGAGAAGAGGCGGAGGGCGATCAGCAGAAAGAGGGGAGCGGCCGTCGAGGGAAAATAAATTGGCACGTGTGCTTAGCTCGCGATGGTGCCAGTACTTATCAGCAGCAGTAGCGCATCAGTACAGTATTGATACCCCCCATCTCTGCGGATTATATATATCCTGTATGGAGTACGGGGTACGCCTCCCGCGGAGTCGTCAGAAGTACTGAATCAGCCAGCTAATCCCAGTAGCAGCTCGACTAGCCTGGACACGCGCATCTTCAACGCTGTTGGATGGTGAAGAACTGCTGCTTTTCAATACTAGTATGACACAACGCGCAGGCTGTGGTGGGTATGTGCAGCCAACCTGGCGGAATAAATCACCTATTTAGTTAGCATTGATGATACTAGTACTTGCAGTAGTGGTCGTATATAGCATAGAGTCCAGCTCGAGGGCAAATACCTGGAATATCGTCCATCGTGGCTGCTGTAGGCAGTGGAGAATGGGGTTGTGGATTCGGCTAGCCAAAAGGTCCACGTTCGTCCCCTCCTATGCGCTATGCGACCAAGTTACCACAAGCGGCGAGACCTCTCCATGGACGGTGTGCTGCTTTGTGTTTGCGATGACATGCAATGCCATAGGAAGACACTAGCTGCTATTATGTATACGCATGCCTCGGCAAAACTATACCGATAGTGACGACGAGGCGCTCTGCAACAACTTCGACAGCAGTTCTAGGCCACGGGCTAAGCAAGCCATCTCGTATGTTGACGCCTACAATTTTCAGCTTGTGTGCTGAGATGCTATCCTGTAGCAACGGGCTTAGTGATGTGGATTAGTCTCAAAGATAACATTCTATTCTAGGGAATCTTCTGCCCATGACGAGTTGCCCGTCATGAAGTGCCTATGACGCAGACGCCTATGACGAAGGATCATCCTCTGTCGATCCCACTGCTTGAGTTCATTGTTCCTGCTCTAGGCTGCGACGGCTGCCAAGAAATTGTTTGGTCAGTTGGCTAAATACTACCTGTAGCCTTGCTCTGAACGCGTTGCTCGAAGAATTTGATGCTTGGTCGTAATGTCGATCTTTTTTTCGGTCAGGGCGAGGTTGACCACTAATGCAGTGGCTTATCGGTCCATATCTTATCAGCCTCTTATCGCCACTGCACAGCCTGTCTCCCACTGTTTTTTTTGGCAGTCACAGCGTGCCAATTGAAAACGTATGTACTGCTGCTGACGCGTGGTTTGTTTCGAGGCTTTGAGGAGTGTCTAGATAATTTCTTCTCTGTAGCATCTGTGCAAATCTCCAAATGTTCTCCAATCGCCAAAGTGAGAGAGGGATCTGACGTACTGTTATATTCGCTTGTTCGACACTGAAAGTACATGCTTGCGAGCACAGGAGATGACCGCCCACATTAGACATATCCACTTGCCAAACGCTGAGATAACCCCGTATAAAACAAAATAATCTCACGAAGGCGTTTTCTTGACTCGCTGGAGCCGGTTTTTCTCCATATCCAGTGTTTTGTTTCGATCGCCACTACGGAGAGAAATCGCCCATACAATCGGCCCCATCTTTGCTGCGCGCACCTTAGTCACGTGCTGATAGTTGAAGCGTTTTGATACTGATCTGAGGGGTCGTGAAGATTGATCGTTTCACGGCATGTTGTGAGGCGAGTTTCACTAGGACCAAAGCACAGTGTCACCCAATTACGTCTAATTATTGGCCTAAAGCCCAACGCAGCGCCCAACGCCACTGCCAGACGCCGATCCAGTATCAGGAGTCGCCGGCTGCGGTTGTACCTGCGCCATGCCCTTGTGGCCGTCTTTTGCTGTAAATTGTATTCTTTGATTGAAGTAACTGAGACCTGCTATAGACGCAGTGTCCAAGGATCATCATGACTCAAGAATCCTCTGAATGCCAGGTGCGGACATTTGGCCCGCTATGAACACTGGAAGAGGAAGCTCGAGCTAACATAAGCCACTATTGGCCACGAATGAGTAGGCGTTGCACCTTTCTGATGATAGCAAGTCATGTGGGGTAAAGATTACAGCGCCGCTCTTCACATACAAATTTATAGAGCAGACCGGCGGTGTTTTCTTTACCCCCCTTGCAAGTGCATGAAAGAGGCGACACATGCCAATGGAGTCTTTTGCTGGTTCCACTCTAAACAAGTCTATGGCCTCTATAGGGGATACAAGCGGCGTAATGCTTCGCTGGATGCGCTGGATGAGGAGAGCCCTCCCTATCTAAAGAAAGCCAAAGTTACCCTAGCCAACCAGACGTTTGAGGACATAGAAGACGAAAATACTCTGAGAGTAGTGCATTCACATCTGTTTGAGAAATATGTCCTCATTGGAAAGGTTATTGATGCCCGCAAGCTTCACCATACGCACTTCTATTCGCTTCAAGTCGACTATGGGCACCAAGCATACATCGATAAGCTCAGTAGCCAGCGCCAGAATATTCTTCAATCGCTAGAGAAATTGGAAAAGCGTACTGCTGATCTACTCTATCGAAAAGAACAATGGTTTGCTTGGGTACGCAAGGCCCAACAAGAGGAGGAAGCAACTCGTGAGAAGGAGCAGAAGAGAGTGAAGCAAGAGGCCTCCTTGTTCAAACGCTACCGAGATCAATTGCGTGTGAGACTGGAACGAGCCAGGCGAGAGGAAGAAAAGAAAAGCCAAGATGCATATCTCGAACAAGCTTACCAGGAGCGCATGGCCATGTCCGCGGATGACACTGACAATGACGAGGATTGGGATCCCATCAAAGACATGGAGCTCGATAAGCGGACTCAGTACATTGATTTGATCAAACACTTCCTTTGGATGGATGTCATCAGTACCGATGATAGCATGGAGGATGCCTCGGTCGATCCTGCAGCCGCTTCCACAGAGGACGTCCAAACCCAAGACAGCCAAACCCCTGCTAAGAAAGCAAAGAAAAGGTCGAGTGCCAAGAGAGGGGCCGCGAAATCCGGCAATCTGGGTATTTCCGCTGCCGCCAGCATAGCTGAGAGAGGTCAAAAGAGGCTTATGGCTATACAAGAAGGCAAGGAAGCTCGCAAAAAGGACGACCAACACGTGCCAGACAAGAAGAAAATCGAAACGGAACGTGAGATGAGGAAGCGCCTTAGCGAGGGGGTCGACAAGAAGATGGAAAACATCTGGGGCTTCCAGCTAGTAGGATCATTGGAAAACCCTCACGAGACCTATAATAGAACGGCACCGATGCCGGATGATGAGATTGAGTCCGCTGTCAAGGATATCAGAGAGATCAAACTGCTGCTCTTCTGTCGGCTGCTGCTCTCGCAGGCTTCCATGCTGCCAGCTGCGCTCCGTTCCAACAGTGTGGAAGAATTTCTCAACGATGCCAATATAGTGGACTCGGACTTGCGAGATCTCTGCTTAAAATTGGAAGATCCTTCTCTGCAGCAAATTCGAGATGCATGCGCCGATTTGCACGCGGAGATGATGCGGAGGAAGAAGTTGATGTATCAGACGAAAGCGATACCGAGGATGAAGATGACGATACCTTCGCCGACATGTTGAACGACAGTCATCGATATGCACATCTCCATACTGACAATTGGCTGGCGGAAAAGCTGTTCGCCGAAGAGCTTAAGTCTCTCAAGGACGAAACCAAATCCTCGTCACAAAAGGTTCGAGTTAATCTTTGTGGTAAGAGTGTATGGAACCATGCCAGCGAAAAGGCAATGTCTCGAGATGGCTGGCTACAGTTCTCTATTATCGCCAAAGATTGTGACCTCAAGGATGCCATTCAGCTTTGCCGGAACTGGGCCGAGTTCTCAGACTTGAACCTGCTCACCCATTGACAGTATTTCCCTGCTTCCAACTGGGCTTCGTGGGGCACCAATAGGCTGATTCAACAGCTACAAGAGCTAGAGTTTTACCCCTACTTCATCGATCTCGACGCTCAACAATACAGCCGCCATCTCCAAGTTGGTAGCCGGAGCAAGGTTCGGCGCCAGCATGATATAGTTGAGGGGAGAAACATTATTGTCGGCCATATGAAGCGCAGCAACCCCGTTACTCGGCGGTTTCTACAATAACTTAGCATGCGAACCGGAGAAGTACTGGTTCTGGTAAGAGATGGTAAAACTGGCCGCGTGATAACGGCACCTCCCGATAAGCATCTCTGGACTTATCGGAGAAAGCACGGTGTTGGTAGGGCTTCAAAGAATGAATGGGACAATGTTCTAGAGGTGGGCCCTGATTACTTTGATATGACTGACTCTCTGAGAGAATGGCGTTTTGGATTCCAAGACTATTATGACGTTTTTATCTGGAGCTTTGTGCCGGGTGAAACGCCTATGGATATGTATAACGTGGTTATAACAGTAAGTTTTGTTGTATACTTTGCAACAGTAACGCATTATGCTAATTAAACTGAAAGGAACTTCGTATGGCTTGGTGCCTAACGCATCCACGGGATTCATATTTACACATGGAACCGCTGTTGCGCACATTGACCAGAGAGAAAGACACTATGCGCACTCGCAAAATCGCGCCGGGTGAAGATGTCGAAAGTATCTGGGACCATGTGATGGGCGAACATGTCCAATTCAGGGTTTTCAATATCTAGGAAGACCAAATAACTTCTCGAAATTCTGACGAGTTGGGTGATTCTCCATACTTGTTTTACAACAAAGCCAACGTTGTTGAGGACGAGATTCTGTTTCCAGATGAGGCTGTTTCTAAGAAGAAGAGCGTCCCTTTCCGAGAGATTAGAAATGGTATTAGTCGCATTGAGACACCTAGTCTTTCGAGCCGCACCCGACAACTCGAAAGAAGCTTGGC
The DNA here is from genome assembly GCA_022985005.1 of Trichoderma koningiopsis. Taxonomy (NCBI): domain Eukaryota; kingdom Fungi; phylum Ascomycota; class Sordariomycetes; order Hypocreales; family Hypocreaceae; genus Trichoderma; species Trichoderma koningiopsis. The sequence continues at coordinate 687,506 of JAJPEM010000006.1, read as the reverse complement.
GATGGCCCGCGAGGATAAAGATTTTGCTGCTGCCTATGAAGAAACCCTAGACAGCGATGAAGGCAGCACTTGGGCTCTTCCGAAGATATGGCAGACTGCCTTTAAGAAGTTTCTCCAAGGGACTCTTTCGGTGCAGCAGCGCAATCTTCTCAGCCGCACTGGCCTTGACTCCATCAGCCAGGCTCGGGTGTTGGCCGATAGACTGGAAGATGCAGATTTCATGGAAATTATGGAACGTGACAGATCCTTTGGTAAGTAACTACACAGCCGAATGATATTGAACTGTGAATACTTATTGTTATGAATAGGATTTAAAGAATCATTTCATCAAGGAGACCTCGAACCGGGTAGTAACGAGAAATACTACCAAGTCCAGGATAAAATTAACGCTTTGCTCAAAACTACGCATACCGGAGCGACTGATTGGGTTTTGTTTCTTATCGAAATCCTTGAATGGCTTCAGATTCGAGCAGATTACGACGACTACGCTCAGGATCCAGCTGCTCCATGGCCTCACCCTTTCATTGTTCAGGATATAATCCAGGCCTTTGTGATGATGGCCATGTTTTTCCCAGAGTCAAATGTGACGGCCAACGTGGCAGCATTCTTGAAATCCGACGAATGCGAAGACTTCAGAGATTCTCTCTTGTTCAGTCCACAAGAGCGATGTAAGTCTCTACCTGATCGAAGGAGTCGGACAAGCTACAGATTCCGCGATAAGAAGTTTTGGGACGAATGGAACAAGGTTGCGGAAGGCCCAGGGTATTTCACAGACATTTTTCCTTTTGAATGGAGCATTAATATCCGCCCAACTATAGCTAAACGTTAGTTCGCTTACCTTACTCAGCTCCAGACGCCTTGACTATGATAATTGCTAACAATTTACAGTGTACCGTGCAGGAATCATCGCCCCAACCTACTGCCAGAACGATCCGCGAATCGTCCCGGGAGTGGCCGTGGCAGGGACAGAGCCTCATCGCCCAGACGAATTGGAACTTTGCTCTGCTACGAGGATAAATACAAAAACTTTCCACAAATATTTCCGCCCTCTTTTATCGGACCAGATAAATGGATAACGCTGTTGCCCCACGCTCAGGCATTTGCAAGCAAGCATCAAGGCGCGCGCTTCGCCCTCCTTCGGCTCTGGTCGGCGCCGCACTTTTACCCTCTCATGGTCGGACTGCAAAACCGACAGGGCAACAGTTTCGTCGACAGCGTCGGCCGTCCCTGGGAGTGGAAATTTGTGCCCAAGGACATGCCTGGCAGCGAGTTCAGCATACATCACACTATAAGCACGAGGCTCGGGCTGTTGAAGGAGCAGTTTGGCGACCGCGTGTATAGCAGAGCGGATTTAATCCTTGTTATGGGAGAAGATGTGGCGGATTTGTTAAAGTACTGTGTGGCTGTGACGTTTGCTCTGCAGACGAAGCCGTGGCTGAGGGAGGTTGATCTGTGGAAGAGCTTCATAAATGTCGAGCTGGATTTCCTCCAGCAGTTGGATCCTTACTGGCTTGATTGAATATATACGTCAGTGCCAGTTGGTTTTGGGATATATGGCAGCACGATAAGATTTCACAACGAGAATATAGTTGGCAGTCGATAAGCTGGATGAATCAGACTGTTGTTAATATGAGTAATACGCTGATATGATAAGTGCTTTTACACCAATCATTTTCAAGCCTGATCAAGTCTTATTCAGTCTTATTAAAATGAAACTTGGGCTGCATTGAGTCTATTGGCTGCGTGCGTAGGTCTAACTCGAATAGCAAAGCCTTGCCGCAACTTTATGCAAGGGATATCAACATGCATCATTACACTGTATGTAGTAATACTTACATATTGTATATATAGCCGCTCAGAACTTCCCCGCTCGTAGAGCCTCGTCTTCCTGCCTACCTCATTTCTGTCGCAAGTACTTTGTTAATCAGCTTTGTTTCCCGGTTCTCGCAATCGTCAACTCTTTAGCGTGACCATGGACGAGGGCAACCTCTCACAGATCGCCTTGGCTGGAAGAGATGGAAGCAAGGGTAAGTAGTTTTCAATGGCGAGGACGCAACTTCATCTAAGCTTTTGCATCACTAGTTCCTTGGTCCCTCTCTCAGTCAATATCGGAGATTCAAAACTAATGCTGGACTTATAGAACCCACTACTAAATCGCCAGTGCCTTGGGAGGTTGTTGAACATATCGTGAGCTTTCTGGATAATCGTTCAATCAAGATGCTACGTTTGACCTGTCGACTGTTTGGCAGAGTCAAGCTGCGCTTAAAACGAGTGTTCATTTCCCCATATTCGATCGACATACAGACCTTTTACGCTATTGTCGCAAGCGACGTCTACCGGCCTGAGATTGTTGAAGTTGTTTATGATGATGCCTTCTTAGGGTATCCTTTTGAAGACGGTGATAATATCTACGACATGCCAGAATCAGACTCAATGTACGCGAGTACGCAACCGATGTGGATTCAGCAAGAAACAGATGAAAACGCCCGAGAAATAAGTAGGCGTTTTGGCGGCAGCGGATTCCTTCCTAAGCACATTTTAAAAGCCCAGCGAGCAGGTGATAAAATACCAGTGGAGAAAGCAATCCAGTTTTGGCTCACACAGGAGAAAGAACAAATGCAGAATATTCTCATTGGAGCTAATGCTGAGGCTTTTCGCTATGCCCTGCGGAATTTGCCAGCGCTGCGAACAGTCACCGTTACGCCAGCGACTCATGGGTTTCCTTTTCTACCTCTTTACGAGACCCCTTTGATTCGTTCTATTCCTTATGGAATGAACTACCCGCTTCCGCGCGGCTGGCCAATTCGGCGGGGTGGTGAATCCGTCAGGGCCACAGAGCCTTGGGAGGAAGACAAAGCAATATGGCGCGGCTTTAATATGGTGACGAAGATTTTGGCTGAGGAGAAGCAGCACCATAATGTCTCAGAATTCCTCATCGACGCTCATTATCTTCATACAGGCCTCAGCTGCCGCATGTTTGAGCAAAAATGCGAAGAATATGACAACTTTCGGACTGTTCTTCAGCAGCCCAACTTCAAGAAGTTACAGCTCTCACTTCTTGTAGCGGGCCACGAGAAAATAAACATGCGTTGGCCGGCCTTTCGCACCAATCTGCTGCGAGACGCCATAGCGGAAGCTTCGCAACTGGAGTATTTCAGCATGGAGACAGACTGGGACATGGACCGTATCGTTCAGCCGCCAACGCTGGCAACGTTCCTCCCTATTGAAGGCTGGGCGGGACTCAAACACTTCCGGCTGTGGAACTTTCCACTACGCAGCGCTGATCTAATATCGACGCTCTCACAGCTTACCGGGCTGCAATCTCTTGAGCTGGGCTTTTTGGACCTATATGAGCAAGACAACTACCATGATCTGCTCAACAAGATGCGCGGTACTCTGCGATTGCACGAGCGGCCGATGCGGCCTAGAGTCAAATTGGGCGTACCCATACCTGAGCTTACTCACACCCGCACGAATTATCTCCGCGGACGTGCACTTTGGCTTGACAAAGAACTTGAGGCATTCTTATATAGAGATGGAGCTAATCTCTTTCATGAGGGAAAGGATACGTTGGTGCGTGTTATGGGGGTTGTGAAGGATGCTTTTGATCCTACGTATGAGAGGCGTTATGTGCCTTTTTCTCGCATGGATCTTTTTTATCGCGATATGGCTGGTATGCACATCTAGCTTCTGCGAAGGAAGGAGAGACATATTGGCAATAAATATACTAGGTTTTAGCAAATGAGCCGTTGAGCTAATCGCCATGAAGTCTTGTAAGGTCAGAATGACTAGGTATTTACATAAGAAAGGAAAGTTCCTGTCTTAAAGACTTCAAACAATATTTTATTCAGTATAGCATCTAAAACATGTGAATCTTCTTCGCCGAGTGAAACATGGACGGCAAAAAGTCCCTATTGTCATTCAAATTCTCAATCGCCTGCCTCAGAACCGTAGGCGTATCCTTCAACACAGTAGCGCTCAAATGCTTGTCATAATGTTTCGCCGTCTTTTCAGCCACCTTTTCAATCAGAGGCAGATAATCCCAGATTTTGGATTTCTCATCTGCTTCTGCTTCTGCTTCTGCTGCTGCTTCTCGTTCTAGTCCTTCATTTCTCCCAACAACTGTCATGTCGTCGAAAGACGGAGTTGGTACCTCTTGGCTTGGTCTCGTTGGGCGATCTCCGTAATTAGAGACAGAGTCTTCGGGTCGGAGTTCCTGGTTACCCCATCTATCTGGTTCTTGGACGCTTGTAGTGGAATATTGGGTGGGATCTGGTACAGCTGACCATACGTCGTCATGTTGCACGCTTGATGCAGAATCCTGAGAGTATATAACTGATAATGGCTCTTGGCCAACTGCATATGGGATATATTCATTTCTTTCTTCAGCAAAGTCGTCCATATAGTCGTATTCGTGCTGAATGGGGTTGACTTGTTCCTCACGGGTCTCATTTCTCTCCAAGCCATTGGCTCCATTCATCTCGAAACCATTAGTCTCATTCCTCTCGAAACTACTTCGTGGCGTTCCTTGTCGTGACGTTCCTTGAACCTCATCTTCAGCTTTCTCATCGAGTGGTGCAAGATCACGAATAATGCGGCCAACAAGCCTCCTTCTCTTGAGCTTATGCTCCTTGGACTTGAGATATGTCGCCAGTATTTTGCACATTTCCTCTTTCTTGCGGTTCATGTATCTGTTCCACTCAGCCACTAGCCCATCCTCGGGAAAACAGTTGTTGAAATCAATCTCGCTCGTCGGGATGCGGTAACCGTAGAATGGATGTGTAGAGCCTATTTCGAGATGACAGAGGAACCAGTCCGCATTGGCCACGCCCGAGCATCTCGCAAGGACCCATTCTCCCGCAACAAGACGCAAGTCGTCTTCCTGGATAAATTTGATCATGCGGTTAATGGTCTTCTCTTCGTCCAGATCACGGTTTTGAGGTTCTCCCGAGGCATCATTTGCTACTTCGCCTTCGTCGTTGGCTTCGTCAAGGTTCATCGATTGGATAGATTCCGCATCACCTCGCTTGTCTTTCTTCTTCTTCTTTTCATCCCGGCCCTTTTTATCCTTCTTCTTTTTCTCAAACAAGACCTTACTCGTCATCTTGTGCTCTCGCTTCTTATCCTCTTTTTTGTTCTGCTCTTTCATGACGCGAAAGTCAATCCCGTCATTGACTTCCAGCTGCTTTCTCAACAGTTCGCTTTTACAAGAGAACTGAACAATGACTTGCGCGAATCCGGTGCTGATTGAGCAATAGCCAGAAATGACTTGATCTGGGCTTGATGCATGCTCGATTTGTTGTCGTAGACCTTGAAGATCAGCCATTGTGATAATGACACGTTGAATGTCAAATATGCTCTCAATACCTGCATTGGTAACAATGATGGGGTGTGGAGAGACCATATTAGGGGACCCAAAACTGGCAGTCTTGTAATTACTGTTTTCTCTATCTTCTTTCTCGATTTTATGCCGTATGTCTTGTATTTTGGCTGGCAATGGAGTCTCAAAGAAGTGTGAGTCTTTCTTGATCCACTGGAGGGAGTTTGTGGCCCAGTTCTGAAGATATCTCGATATCTCTTCATTCTCACTCAATGGAATGTTGCTTTCAGTTTGTGAAGACCCGTTTTCGCCCGTCATAGGTGGCGGCCGAATCGAACCTGCGTCTGAAAGCTGCTCGACAAATCGGCTCTTTCTACTCAACAGAGGACTCTCATTTTCTCCGCCTTCTGCTGGCGTTGGAACATCTATTAGTTCTGGCGGAGTTGTGTCTTCCGTATCAAACGCATTTTGGTCGTTGCTGGAACTGGAGTCGCGCCCAATCTGCTCGTGATTGATGCTGGGCGTCTGAGCAGGTGGATCTACCACAACCTGAACATCGGGGTTGATGTCAACTTCAAATCTCGGATTTCGGATCACCCTACTCGATAATAGCCTTTTTGGACCGGGTCTTGCTTGACTTGGTCCGTTAATAATGAATCCGATAAACTTGCTAAGGACTTCAATCTCATACGGCAATGCGCCAGTTCCATTAGAGATGTTGCTACGCCCGCTCAATTTCTCCAGTCTCTCGGCCGAAGCTGGGGCAGCTTTCAGCTTCTCTAGATCAAATGAATAAATGATGGAGGAAATGTAGCCAATCCATTCGACCACCTGCTTTGGTGGTACATTTTTCTTGAGAAACTCAATCAAATCACGTAATAGAGAGACAATAGCATGGTAATAGCTCGTGGTTTGAAGCATCTTGTCTTTCTCAGTTTCAGCCATTGAGTTGCGGCTACAAAGACGGCTGTCTTTGGCTTGATACGCCTCTTGTGTCGACGGATACATTGAACGCCCGCGGATTGAGCTTCCTTTATTATAACCGGCCCAGTTGAAAACAGATACATCGTTACGAGTAGTGACTGTTTCGTCAAAAAGTCGACAAAGTGCCTTCTCGTACCCTTCAGCAGGAAATGTCGGAAAACGCACGCCTAAAATACCCATCAGCGAGTATGCGCGATCAAATGACTTTGTTGTCCTCCGCTTGCATGCCAGCGTCATGACTTCTTGTGTGGTAAAGCCATGTCTGCGCGTTCCATCTACCCACGAATCTAGAAGAGTGATATTTCCAAATTCAGCTATATATCGCCGGTCATCCAGGATTAAAGCGTTGACCTCGTCGACAAGGACGTGCAACACGTGTGCAAAGGTCCTGGCAATTGCTTCTTCTTTTTCTTCAAGGTTTTCGATACTTTCAATGTAATACTGCTCTTTTGCTTCGGGGAAAGAATCTAGAAGCTCCTGAAAAAGCCTTTTCCGTATTTCGAGCTTTACCCTCTTTTCGATTTCTCTTTTTTGCTTCAAAATAGCTTTTTGTTCACTGTCGCTTTGCTTGTTGCCCAAGTTGTCTTGTGATGATACTTCTTGAATAACCATTGGAGATTTGGTTTGCTCATAGCACTCAACTAATGCCATGGTAGCAAAGAAAACAGCTTGGGCAATTTCCGTTTTAGCTGTTTCTGGGGATATGTCCTTAGGAAAGTAAAGCCCCACTAGCTCAAGAGCTTTGATGATAGAAAGCGCATGCGACACTTTGTCTGCCGTGGTCGTATATTCTTTTTCAAGACGAAGATGCTCGTTTATTTTATAAGTTTTCTGCTTACCTTTCTTATTCCCTTCATTCTCGCTCTGAGGGAATTGACTGGCCAGGTTTTGATCCCACAAGACAGAAATTTCGCGGAGCAAAGCGTCTCCAGACAGCCTAATTTTAGTCTTCTCATCTTGTTCAACCTTGGCTGGCTCTGGCTTTGCAACATGGAAAACAGTGTCCAGAATGTTCCAAGGCATAGCAATCGATGCCAACAGAGCATTACCCATAGAGAATCCTGCTTCAACCTCTTCTTCCTCAGAATCCTGCTCGATTCGAGGATAAACAGCCTTGATCGCCTCTGTGTATTGAACAGCCCCGCAATTCAAGAGAGCCGTCATGAGAATTTCAGGTTTCCACGCATTTGAGGTGGGCTTGACGTCGAGGAGATTGGCGTATAGACCTATGTGTGGAATAAGATGGTATGCTCGCCCCAGATTCTCAACAGGACGCGGTAATAGTTGCCAATCAGCATTCACATAATAAGTCATCCTACTCATGACGAGCTCCTGTAGTGTCCATCCTCGTGTCGACCATTCGATCTCTGGCTCTTTCGCGATATCTTCGTATTTCTGAATTGGATCAATTATTCGATTGGCAATGGTCTCGAGTTTGTGATAGTCACCATCTGTCTGCAAGTACTCATCCCAATAGATCTCAGCATCAGATTTGTCAGGGAATCTGTCAGATGCAGTGTCCAAGTGTACTAAGGTAAAAGCAGATTGCGCATACCAATCTCCCATTAGCGACATTGATTCGGAATACTCGTTGTGATTACTCTTGTCGATGCAGCAGGTATCAAGCCACACATAGAATTTCTGCTGTTGCTTATACCCTGGCACCAGGCCTCGCTTGAATATTTTCTCAGCCTTTAGAATCGATTGCTCGATCTTGATGGCAGATCTCCATAGACGTAAGCAGCGAACCATCTTCTCCACCATGTCACGCAGATCACGGTTCAGAGTATCGAATCTAGCATCATCTGAATGCTTGTCGCGTTCCCACTCGGCGTCGAATATCCTCTCATAAGCCGTTTTAATAGCATCGGTGTCATCGTCAGTGTCGTCAACGGCAGGCTGCTGTTCCTCTCCATTGGCTAGTGAGGCTCTAGTTCCATCGCCATCAATGCTAGACTTTGCCTTACTGCTGAGATCTTTGAAAACTCTGTTCTCCTTATCTGTGACTTTTTTATTATGTATCATAGTTTCCAAGTGCGCGTGGGCATCTTTGACCTCTTTACGAATCTGTTTGCTGCGGTGATACATTCGAAGAAGAGACAAGACGTAGCAGTCGTTTTGGGCCAACTTCTCATCAACCCTGTTCTTCACCGCGCTGCCGTTGACCTTTTTCCTTTGCTTCATAATCTTTTCTTTGCAATATTTGAGGACCAGTTCGACATCAGTCCGGTCTGTATTGTACCAAGTTGGGTAATCCTTTGACATTTTCTTTCTGACTCTTCGAAGCAGATCAAGGTCGATTTCGGGATCCTTCCAACGATGGGACACCATACAGTATGGCGCAGAGGGGTCGATGTCGTCGACAAGCACACCATCGGTAATATCGAACATTCTGAATGGCCTCGATGCCTCAACAGCGCTAGTTGATACTCCCAGAAACCCTAGATCATGAATTTTGGCGATACGCTGGTCATATTCTGCAATGATCTCCGGTTTGAACTGGGGAACAAGCCATGATGTAACAATGCTCCTAATCATCTCCTGATTAAGTCCCATGGTTTTAATCATCTTCATGGCAATCTTGGCCCTCTTTGATGTGTCTTCTTCTAACTCTCCGGGCTTGTCTAGTTGACCGTCCGCGGGCTCCTGGCTGCGCCCCAGGTTTTTCATCATTTTGGCAAGCCTGGCTCTTTTCGATGTCTCTTCTGGCTCTCCGGCCTGAGCCAGAGTTTCCAATTCGTCGTCCATGGTAATGCAAGAAATGAAAGACGCGCGTTACTCTGCTACAGAAAACGATGCGACGATTGGAGCGCCGTATCTGGTGGGAAATAGGTGCAGCATAAACCTCATTTCTCTGATTGAACAATGGGTGAAAAAAACAAGTTAGAAAACAGTGTCTTAAGAAATTAAATGCATTAAACGAATCTCTAGCTGAATAATCGCTGAGAGATAGGAAAGCAGTGTTTCGAATACACGGATAGAGGCATCATATATCACTTATTTTAGAAACAGGTCAGCCATTGTAGCGCGTTCTTCAGCTGCCGCCGTGACTAGTGTCTCGTCGCAGAATATGCAACTCGATTGGTTGCTCCTTGGAAACAGGCCATCCGGCATCTTCTCATTAGACAACGTTACCCATAATTCATGCAATCGGCAACTCTGGCTCCATAAGCATCTGCATTACTACCCAAAGCCGAGTGACGTGGTCTCAATAGTGGTCAATTGATGGAAATGATAGGATGCCAGGCGCAAGACTAATGTGAAGCTATGCGACATTTTACGCTATTTGCACCTGTAGCCGCATGAGCTAGTTGATGCTGACGTTCATGCATTTCCCCTGTAATGTTTGATCAAGGGCCAGGCATTCTCAAACAGCAGCTTCGGGCTCATCTGCGCCTAGATAATAGATGCTACCATTCTTTCATTGATTCATCGTCAATTGCTTCAATATCTCGGTCAATTCCTTAATTAACGGTTCTCTCAGAGAATGGCATCCTATCATCGTGTTCTTCGGACCTTTGATCGGAGTATAGACGACAAGATCATTGAATGCGATTAGTGGGTAACAGCCACTCTCATTTATTGACGACCATCGTGCTTAAAAGCCAGCATCTAGCGACATCCACCCATGGGATATTCTCATTAACAAGGAGCGATGGCCTGGCAAGGTGCGGCTCATTGGCTACATTGATGTGTTCTTCTTGATATGCTATTCCGGCGAATCGCGATTTGAGCATGGCATCATCATTTATAGTAAGCTCGTTTGTTTATTTGCCGGTTCATTGCTCGGAGATGTTATCTATTGCAAGCCACTAATGATTTAGAGGATGACGAAGCTATCCGGCAGCTGTTAAGGAGGGCGGGCTTGAAAGCCGACGACGACTCTATCAAGCTTGAGTGCATCAATAACGAGAAGGATGAGGGTAGGCTAGCACCCTCGTTGTTGTTACGGGAGCCCTGTTTGCTAATGCGTACGCGGCGTCAACCGCAACTGCGTTACAGCCTTGCGAAAATATTACTCATTAAACACTGAAGATGACGGTAATAGACACACAATTATCAGCTTGGGCCATCCGATTGGCTTGGCAATAAAATATCGGAAATCACAGCTTAAAAAATACACTATTACTCTACACAAGGGACACACTCCAGCAATGCAGAGTAAGTCAAAGTTTTGTAGAAAAACTGCTTACTCAAGGGAGGTCAGAATATTGCTAACAAGAATATACGAGAACAGAAGAAATACAGCGTGGCGTCATGCAGCACGGGATAACGAGGTTGATTAGCGACGCTCTTAAACTTGGCGTGGTCTCGACAGCTGGGCTTATAAGCAAGATTAAAGGAACCATTGTCAGCGGTTCAAGCCTTGAAACAACGACGACGAAATCCATCAATGCACTTACAGCTACAAATGGACATAATGTTACTTTGTCGGCTGACCAAACTTGAGGCCACAGCAGGGTGAGGTGCTATTCCAGAGTGTCAAAGGTATCGCAGCTAGAAGTTGGAGTTGATTCGGAATTGCCGGGCCAATTGGTGGATATTTCCAAAATGGTCATGGTACGATGGTGATTATAAGGAACAATCCACCATGCATACAAAATGGGCTGTATCAGGTGCAAGAATTGAAAGGGTGTTTCTTGTAACTATAGAATAATACGGCAAAGATCAGTTGATCATATATACAGTCTATATGCCACCCATGTCATTCGTTTCCCAGCCAGAGGTGCCGAGACTGAATTGCATACCGACATTTTGACGTATGGCGCCGTCGAGTTGGATGATCTCTCCCAGCCACTCGTTTTACCTATGCCCAGTTGCCCCAGAATGATTGGCAAATAACCATGTTCTGAGGCAGCCAATTTAGCTCCTGGTCCAGACCATCGAAGGCTGTCTGGTGTAACTCGAATCCACATGATTGCGGCCAGGCGGCTGAGGCTGAAATGGCGGCGCTGCCGAGTGCCAAGATTGAGGCTTCGCTGCCGTTGATACTGTAGCCAGCAACTCTTAATTAGAGTATTAATTAAACTGCCGACTAAACATTTTACCCATACTTTATATGCTTAATGAACAATTCCATACCCCTCTACCTGAAATCCTCCATTGAGTTGGATGTCATTCACGGCATTTCAGCGTCGAAGGCGGGGTTGACTGCATGAGCTGAGCGGGGTAGTAAGGCATATTGACACTGACACAGCCGCCTCCTTTTCCCTGCATGCATGTGTGGACTCTGCTCTGCAAGATATAAATATTATGTATATTCGTACCGTTGTCTACTTCGATATCTTTCTGTAACACTCAAAGCCATACACGAGCCTCTAACGTATTCTCTTTTTTCTGCATATTCTTGCCAGCGCAATGTCTTTCCAAGCTTCATCAAGAGATTTTTTCCTGGAGGATGGCCACATCCTCTTTGCCAACGTCTGTGACAGGGAAGGAAACTGGTATGAATCCAGAATTGATCTGGACAGATTCATCGGCAACCAAGATGGTTGGTTCATGTGGGATGGCGTCAGTACGTATTGTCCTTTCCCGCCCTCTTCTGTTGCTGTCTTGATTATCACACCACCTTGTAAATGCTTTGCAATGCCCCTCATATTAAGGTTGCTTTCATCTCAACGATACCTTGCCTTATACTATATTCTGCTGTTTGATCAAACACCTGCATATAAGCAATTGCTAACTTGGATAACCTTCCAGACTTCTCTGATTCAGCCAATGACATCCGTCTCGAAGGCACTCTCTTGACCGCTGAGCTGCCCATGCGTGACGGAGGATACCGGGAACGCCAGGGCATTGACCTGAGCGAGCGTATTGCTAACGAGAACGGCGAATTAGTTGTAAGTTCCCTTTTGTTACGACCTCTCACATACCCTGGAAGAATTGTTGACTAACATTTTGTGTTTAGTTTGTTTAGATTCAACTATTATAGAGGGATAGACCCAAGGGTTATCAGACTAACTACCTGATGACGGTAGACAAGACACTACAGTGCCATAGATAAAGGTCATAGGCCTCAAGAAAAATTAAAGCGATTTGAAGCGCCTCTATACGCGCGACCGCCCTACTAATTCTCTCTTAAGATGGCTTCGAGATAGGTGCAACTTGTGTTATGTCGAAACGTGATATTATTGTTTACTAGCTGTAGCGCCGCTCCAGCCAGAGCTTTATTATCTTTCCAATTATAAGCTCAAGTTTTGCCGAAACACCATCTTCATTTTATAATATGACCAAATTTGTGGCAGCATACGTTAAGTCTTGACTCGTGGCTGCTTTCAGTTCCGCGACAGAAACTGGAAGCTACTTCATATGAAGGCGGACAAAGATATAAGCTGTAACGTTTGAGGTTACTAGCGATAAACCGATGGAACAGTCATGGCGCTTGGCATCATGTACTACCGAGACGAGCTAGATCACCGCGGCCGCACTGCTTGGAACCATTTATGAGATATGGAAGGTTTGCACTCGAACAAGACTTGACAGCGAGATCTATGCAATAAGATTACTCTTTCGATTAAAACAAACTTCTTTCCATTCGCAAGTCATTAATATGAGATCATTTCTCTCTATTCGTTATCCTCCATGCTTGCACTAACCAAGTTGGAAGCTGCTACGGCATCCACATGTAGCCTAAACTCGTGTTAGCGAGGATGTCAGCAGTGCTCAGCACGGGTCTGCTATTGATTAGATAAAACTGCTAGTTTGGGGGATAACTCACTGTGCAACTTCGTATTTTTTGGTCGCAGCGTAGCTATAAGCGACCAAACACGTTGCGCAGACCGTAAATAGCCATTGGACGGTAAATGCTATCCTTGTAGCACAAGGCCGTGGCAGTTCTACCAAGATACGATATGTGGCTAGAGTGAAGGATTCCACTATATCAGTTGATGCTTATAATACAGGAAATTGGGGCTCAAGCTGTTGTAAAGTTGAGAACTACAGGAATACTGAGTGTATCACGAAGTGATAATAAGAGCCGCCATTTCTTGCTGTCTTTGGTTTCAGTATATCATTCGGTAGTCAATAGGCCGACAACGCGACCAGCGTGGGAGCTACGTACAACTACAAGAAAGATGCGATGCGTAGGAGCCGAAAGCTCGACATCTAAAAAGCTGTTGCGTTGTCGCAACAGCTGACATGAATGTTTCAGATTAACAACAAAATGAGGAGGCTCCATATATAAGCGCGAGATAAGAGCCTCATTTGCGACTGAACGATATGCTTGGCGCATAGTTTCTAGACTCCACGTAGCGTTCCTTGTTATGCTCCCTTGTGCGCCCATCTATAGTCTGAATAATCCTCCTCGTATTCTGCGGCAAGGCTCTTGTGTCACAAGAGCGTAGGATCGGCTTCACAACAGAGTTCTAAATATTCTAGACTAGCCCAACTGGCTGGTCTACAACTGATCCTATAATTTGTTTATCGGTGGCGTGCTAGGATGCCGTCGCCCCGCCTCTTAGTTTGACTATAAGTGCCGTTCCCTCTATATATAACCATATCCGATACAAGGGGCCTTGGTTTGGGGGCCGAGTTGACTGTTGGATCGCATTCCCTGCTCCCAAAGCTTCCTTCTCAGCCGCCCACGTAGCGCTAATGAGCGCACCATGCTAGGGTAGCACGAATTGCCTAAAGGATACGTGAGAAAAATATTTGGGCCCAGAAGTCGCCCTATGTCCAGCGATCTTCTTTTTGGCAAACAAGCTCTTCCTTTTCTTTCTCTTTTGCTTCATTTGGCTTGACTTGATAGGCGTGTCAAGATGGCTAAACCTAAATACTCTACCTATTCTTCGAACTTGCAAAAGGCTGAAGTGGCAGTCACTGTGAAAGAAGATGGAAAGCCTCGGACCGGCGCTTACACGTCTATTATTCTGGCGGCAGCAATACCTAGCCTGCTAGTATTATCTGTGACTGGAGTTCTTCTCGGCTTGACTTTGAAACACCGCGTAATTATCAACACCGGATTACCTGAGCTACGGGCTGCTCCCTCTGGCAACAATACTGCGCCGTCAAGCAGCTTTGACAGCCTGGTGCAAACAGGAGGCTCAAACGCATACTATATCGACTTCAATCCGTCATCTCTTACTACTATTGCTTCTGTGACTGGAAAGTTCATTCCATATCTTTCGAGCGCTGTCACTGGAATAGCCGCGTTTTTCGCGGCGAATACTATACACAAAATAACACAAAACCAACAAGATGCTAAGCTTTTGACGCCAAAGCAAATGTCCATCATGCTAGGGCTGCTTCTCAGCGGTTGGCAGGGCATGTGGGATTCTATATGCTATAGAATAAAAAGGGGTAGCAGATTCAACGGCCCCCTTTTGGCCGTTGTTATCACTCTTACCGTCACAACACTCTTGGGGTATGTTTTTATTATGCTCAGCATTAGAGGACGAAGATTCTTCGAGAAGACAGCTGAGCGCCCCTTATTAACTATTCATCAGTTTTATAATTCCCGTCATAGATACGTGGTTTGGCATTGTCGTTGCCCCAGCGGAACAAACGCAGATACAAATCAACAACCCTCCCGCACACACGTTTGGTCGAGGGCTAAATAGCACCAACAATTGCATGAACGATACCAATACTGATTGGCCATGCATCATTTCCCCTAATCAGTTGGAAAGCACCATTGCTTCCCCCAGCGAGGGCTTCAAGATTGCAAACAATGTCTCTACTACCAATGTTGTGAACCAGTTCTCAGCAAGCCCATCGCAGATGGTCTTGTATCTCGCAGACGTAGCGGCAATGTCTTCAGGTATCGATTTCAAAGCCAATACTTTCGCAGCATCAGCTCAGTGCCAGTCAATAACCTACCAGTGCGTACAAAACACCGACCCTGAACGTGGAGACTCGCTTTACAACTGCACGAACGCCCTTGCCGGTGATTTCAACGAACCCGACAACGACCCGGACCATGCACAAATATTTTATAACCCGTCAGGCGCAAGATTATTCACCGACGCAAGTTTGACCAAGACCACCCGCTTCAGTTACCAGAATCCAGTATACTTTGCTGCCTGGGCTACAAGAGTTCAGATTGACTCCCCTGCCTTGATACCGGACAAAGGGATTGCTGCTAGCTCTAATATTCCTGGCGTATACAACTGGATTCTCAATTGCTCCGCTACGTTTTATGAAGCCACATATGCTTGGGTCAACGGCTCTGTAACTAGTCTCAACACTACGCTTGTGAATAATACCATGGGCGGTATTCTCTCTGCTCCTTTGTCCGATCAGCACGCAAATGATTTGCTGCAAGTCGCAACAAACCTAGCAAGCGTCAGCAACAGCTCAGCTGAAATTTCAACTATAACCGCAAACTATGTCGCCCACATTGCATTATCACTATCAATTGGCGCGATGAGCAGCCGGGCAAATCTCCTTGAGCAGTCTCGCTCAACTTTACTACTCACACGAGTCCCGACTGTTCCCTTTTATCTTTTGATCGCTTTTAAACTCGTCTACGTCTTGGGCGTTGTGCTATTTGCGATCGCTGCCATCATTTTGACGCATCCCAGCGAGTCAGCGGGTATAAAGGCAAGGCTTACTATTGATGGACTGATATCGACGATATATAGAGAAGATAAAGTTAAAAGCTCGCCTATAGCAAATTCAGAGGACCGAACGGAGCCACAAGAGCCAGAACACGCAGAAGAAGCAGAGGATTATTCAGGGCTGGCTGGAGAAAGAAATTTAAAGGTGTCCATTGTAAGGGATAATGACGATTGGTCCTACGCTGCAGTGATACGAGATAGAAATGAAAAGGTAGTGAAGATTGTATAAGGATGTGGAAATATTTTATCAAAATCGGGGTGGAGAAATGATAGTTGGCAAGTTGTAACCAATGAAAGCCAGCTTAGATACCAAATGACGAATGAATGAGTATTTTATTTTATCAATTATGATGTGAAATGAAACTCAATCATCTAAGTAGTATCATGAAACTTTAAGTTACTTTAAAGATCGATCTAGTCGGCGAATTCTAACTGATAAGTGGAGATGAGTATGTGGCGACATGTAGCGAAGAAAACATGAAAAGTAACAAAGCTGCTCATGCGTCTTGGTATCAATCTTTTGCAGATTGACAAGCTGTCATGTATTATGCTTTTGTCATCGCAATGACATCCAGCAGTGGCTTCGGGGCATCCGGTGCAAACAGGAGCGTGGCCGTGCCGTTACTTCTCTCTATCAAGTCCTTTCCGCGCTCGAACATGTCTTTCTCGTATGCCTCCACAGCCGCGTCTAGATTCCCCACTCCGTGCTTCACGATCTCTCTAGCTAGTACCAGAGAGTCGAACATCGAGCAGTTGACTCCCTCTCCCACAAATGGGGTAGACAGGTGGGCAGCATCTCCAATGAGGGCTACGCCTGGAACATGACTCCAGCACAGCGCATCAGATGGAAGGTGATAGAGTGGCCAAGCCTTGAAAGCGCCTTGCGAGTTTGCAATGATGTCTTTGAGCTCAGAACCCCACGTTCCGAAGAAGTCGGCGTTGGTTATGAAGAAGCTGCGAGCAGCATCTCCATCTGCCTTGGTGAGGTCCACGACACTTTTGGCAAAATCCTCCGGGACAACCAAGCCGAGGTAAACACGATAAGACTCATCTCCCATCTGTGTAACCGAAAGCTGTTTACCTTCTCCCAAAGCAATGAGACCTGCGACACCGAATTTTTTATTTATTGTCGGATAGAATGGATTCGAGGTGGAGATTTTTCCTCCGATATAATGTTTGCCAGAATATTGTGGCTTTGCAGAGGTGAGCTATCTCGCCGTTAGCATTGGGTCCTATTATAGATAATCCAACAGCTCTTCTCACTTACCAGATGTCTTGCTTTGCTCCATGCGCCATCCGCACCAACAACAAGTTTGAAGCCGCTCGCAGAAGTACCGTTGACAAAGTTGATCGCTACATCTCCATTGCCAAGCTTTTCGACAGTCTTGACGGCATGATTCCATCGGATCTTGCTTGGAGGAATAGATTCGACAAGAATTTTGCGCAGCGTGGCACGGTCGATTTCCGGTTCGTCCTGGTCTTCTCCGTCTACGAGATGCGTGGTGCCGTTCTTGTCTTGAATAAAAACCTTTGACGCTTCCCAGCGCGCATATTTCTTAAATTCATCGTGCAGGCCGGCTTCCTTCAAAACCTGTTGGCCGGTTGTTCCATGGATATCGAGCGAACCACCTTGGCCTTCCATCAACGAGGAGGCATCGCGCTCATAAACAACATAATCTATCTTGTTGCACTCCAGCAGCCGGGCGAGGGCAAGGCCACTGGGACCGCCTCCAAGAATGGCAATTGTCGGGGCTGACATGATGATAATGGTTTAGACTGTGCTGGTATTGGATTGTGGAGTGAAAAATGAAGTTTGTAGAGAACGTTGAAGTATGTAGAGAATATTTTCGATGTAGAAACAATTCAATAGTAGATATATACTTCTCTTTGTGAGCCGCAGCTTGGCTTCGGAAACGTTGTTCCATGTTCAGCCAATAAGACTATGTATTGTCGGATGTGTTCCACGTCGCAGATAGCCCCACGTTAGCACTCCGTATAGCCCGGGCTACGGATTCAAAGATATTTCGGGGTTTTATTTGCCAAGATTGATACTCTAAAAATGGGGATCGGAGATCTGATGAATACCGTGTTCCCGGGAGGCTATCTATTGAGATTTATCAGGCCAAGCTATCATACATCGCATTCTTTACTAGTCGACGTTGCAATTGATAATTGGAAAAATGTCTGTAATACCTAAGGCAAAAGTTAAAAGTACAGATAAAGCTACCCAGCCTTTCTTCATATTCTATATTTTTGGGTATCGATATTTTGCCACTTAATGAATGCTGTTGAACCTTAGGTAGTTAGTTGGTTGTCGTGGTTAACCTGTATTCGGCTTACGTGGGTGTAGATTTATTATCGCCATCACCCCCTTTGACCCATAATCTAGCTATCATCCCTGGTGATTAGTAGCACTGACTCGTATAGTCTGTTGTATATCATTCAATAAACGATGAATATCTAGCGGTGTAGTCTCATGCATTTTAATCGAACGAGATCGTTGCTCAACTGAGACGCATCCATGCCACTCAAGCGCTGATTGGACGAACCCGGACTTATGTAAGGGGGCAGCAAATAAACTCCGGACGTAACCAATCAAAGGCCCTGGAGCCGGAATTCCTTACTGGCACATGGTTGGCTTAACTCTCCATTGTCTTGGAATCACCGGAGGAACAAACCAGCTTCGTCAACTTCCTATGTCATCATGAGCGAGAATATGCCGGTATCCAAAAACGCTGGACTAGCACGATTTGCGGTACGTCGCATTTTACATGTGCCATAATGGACGCGATCGTTCCTTGTAGCTGATGCCCATCCATCTATAGTGCACCCACTGTCGGCAGAAGAAGATCAAGTTAGTTTACCAACCTACATGTTGTGCCAAGATTGCTAATTAAAGAAGATGCTCAAGAGAGATTCCAAAATGTGCGGCATGCCGCCCTTGGCCCGGCGAATGCGTCTATCACAGGCAAAATCCAATCGCACAATCTGACAAGAAATGTTCCCTGTATGTCACTGCAATGGGGTTTCTGATTTAACCTGGGTCTAATACACACAATAGAAATGAGCCAGCCAAGTTAGCAGCAAACACATCACTTCAATACTCCAAAGGCGTTGACCAGCGTCTATCTCGCGTTGAGAAGGCCTTGGAGACCCTTTCTGAAACGATCAACACTTCTCTCAATAAGAAAGCAGATTTCGAAACCCCTTCAATAACGACCAAATCAGATCATGAGGCAGCGGAATCCTATCAACCGCCAGCGGATAGCCCCGAGCTTACGTTGGATGATTCGCATTCATTCGCGTACTTGGGTGAAGCATCCAGGCATCTAGAGTCAATCAAGAGTCAATCAGTACATGAACAACTCGCTGAGCACCAGGCAGCCTCCACAGCACTACAAGATCTTTCTAAATCCCTAACTACAATCAACCTTCAACCACCTTATAATGACACAGCATCTTTTGAACTCATTAATGGCTATTCTATACCTTCAAAACCCATCGGATATAGATTAATAAGTTGCATGTCTGCTCAATTTTGCCCTCAGGCGTCAGATGACAAGGCTAACGATATCAGACTTTCTCCAAAACGTGCAGCTTGCCGAAGTCTTATTCATCCCACCGTCCGAAGAGACTCTCTTAAACGCCATCTTCAACCCAGCTACATTATCTCAGCGCGCTTGGATCGTTTTCATCAACTTCATTCTTCTCAGCCTCCTACAGCACGATGCTTCGCAAGCAGATATTGTCGAGAACCTCAAGAAAAACACAACTTTGGCACTCAACGACTTTAGAATATTTCTAGAGCCCAGTGAGGCAAATATACAAGCGCTCATGTTGTTAGGGTGCCACGGCGAACAATATGCTTCGCCCAATCTGTCATGGATGCTCGTAGGCCATGCCTGCCGCCAAGCTCAAGCAGTCGGATTGCATAACTTCAAAGGCGATAACTATGAACAGCGACAACGTCGATTGACACTCTTTTGGTCGCTCTTTTCCGTGGATAAATCTTGTTCATTGGCATTCGGCCGACCCATGTTGCTTCCAACCGCCATCTACGAAAATGTGCCACTACCGGATTTCCAATATCTCTTAAAGTACCATCCACATCGAAAAGAGCCTATACAAACAGAAAATGGACCCATTACCTCAAATTATGGTGCCCATTTCTTCATCCAGGGAATGCTATTAGCAAGAATGACTGGAGCCGTGCTAGATTTTCTAGCAACCCCAATAAAACTGACCGTATATCAAACTTTGATCAGTCAGCTGCAATCGTGGGATTCAGTAACCAATAAGGTCAGTATCTCTCACTTCTCGAGCTGTAAACTTGAATCCTAACTTTCAGACAGCTTCTAATGGAAGCCATCGATACAGAGTCAGCCAGCTCAACGGTCAATCAACTTCAAGAAATGATGATTGGCGTCCGTACCATGAGATTCCAGTATCTCCACATTCTAATACTACTACTACGCAAAGATGACAATAATAAGGAGCTCCGTATCCAGGCTGCTCGAGATGCCATTGAGCTGCTTCCTGGCCTGGTATCAAACTCAACCCATGTGTATAATGGGCTAGTGTGGTGTGTGCTATCAAGTCAATGCGAAACTTAGCCGACCTGACAATTTTTTAGGCAGTTACTATACTACCCATTCACGCCATTTTTTACAATCTTCGGTCATGTCATAAAACATCCCTCATCGCCAACCGTGAAACAAGACCTTGAACTGTTGAACCGAACCGCCACTTATTTCAACAGTATGAAACAGCAAAGATCCCTCCCCGAAGCTTCGTTTAAGTTAGAGAGGACTGCTCTCGTGTTCTACAATTTAGCTTGCTTCATCACGTCAAAAGAGCATGTGGATTCGAACATTCAAGGTATCGAGTCAGCTATAGCAACCATAAATTCAGAAGAGACTCCTATCCAAGAGATGGATATCCTCTCAAGGGAGATTGATTTTGAGTCGTATACTGACGCCTTTATGGCTTATATCAGTGATCAGGATAGTGCTGCACAGCCGGGGTTTGATAACATTGATATCGAAAACATATTGGGATGTCTGGAGTCAGATGACGTTTCGCGTCGTACACGTAAACGATCATTTGAAAGCACGCTGGATTGGTTTTCTTGGGATTCTCAGTATTATCAAGACTAAGATAACATGAAATTCGAGACATTGCATTTAATAACAGTCCTTTAGTGCTCTTGATATAGATTATTTTCCATTGACGCAAATGTATATTTGTGATCTAGAGGGACGTTATAACCGGTCTATAAAACGTATGACCCACGCTAAAGTCTAAGAGATTCTAGTCTGCCTCTAACATCTAGCAAAACCTCTAATTACCTACACCAAGCTACCATAACGCCTTTGTACCCTTCCCATAAAACATAACAATAAAGTATCTTCAACGAAATCAAGTATAAAAGAATTGGGTGCGTGGTGGTATCTCAGTGTAATCCGCTCTCCCCTGTCTCAGCCATGTGTTTTTGGCAATCCAACATCATCTTGAGCTGTTCGCTCACTTCATCAAGACGGCCAATGACTTTGTGGTTGCCGTCAACAAAGCCCAAAATAGAATAGGGAACACCAGTGTCTTTGCAAAATTCCTTGACGAGAGTCTGCACTCTTCGGAGATTATGTCGTGGAACTCGTGGGAATAAATGGTGGACAGCTTGAAACTGCAAGCCTCCATGAATAAAGTCAAGCCAGGCAGGGCAGTCCACATCCATGGTGGTTCGTAGTTGGCGTTGGGCAAATGACTCGGACTCGCCCAGGTCTGATGTCGACATACCCCAGTGAGATAGAGTAATTTGAACATGCAAAGGCATGGTGACGATATGTGACACTAGAACAAAAGCCACACGAATAGTCCAAGTCGGTAGTGAGCGCCAAACCAGGCAATACCCAAAGAGGAACCAGTAGCAGCTGCAGAATGCGATTTCTGTCGGTCGAATCCACCATGCTTTCGTTGATCCCAGCGAAGATGATTTACCAGATAGCAGGTGTAGCCACGAGAGGAAGTAGAGATTGAAGCGGGCGAGGGCCATGATGGGATAGTATATATACTTTTGGTATGGAACAATGAGATCAGCAGCAGCATCCCAGACGAAGACAAAATTGTCGTAGTAGGTGGAACGAAGTGATCGAAAGAAGGAAGGGCAGGTGGCGAAGAGAGGGACATTTTGGATGTCGGGATCGTGCTCCTGAATCATACGATTAGTCCATGCTTGGTCTATGCGGCGGAAGAGATGAGCCACCAGCGACTTACTGGTTGATTGGTGATGAGATGATGGACATTATGGCTGCTCTTCCACCATCCAATGGACAGGCCACAGCAAAAGTCGGCGATGAACATGCCGATGAGCGTGTCGACGGCGAATGTCTGAGTGATGGCTAGATGGCCAGCATCATGAGCAGTGAACATGATTTGATGCTAGAGGTCGGTGAAGTATCATGTTAGCATATTCTCTTTCGAAGAAGAAACACGGCAATGCTAACCCAGAACAGTCCCAGCATAACAGCTGAAGTCATGTACCACTCGAAGTACAAAGCAGTAAGAAAGCCAATAAAGAGACTGGTATATCGGGCCATTTCTTTGCCATATTCGATATACCGACAGCTATAAAGCCCTTCATCGCGTATCTGCTGATGTAATGCCCGGTACCTGTTGACGATACCTTGTTGCACGGCGGGATCTACAGACGGGTAGTCGCGCACGCCCTCATCGACCCCTTGCTGCACGGCCCAATTCGTGTACTGAACAGGACATTTGGTCGGTGGATTAACAGCGCTGGTAGTAGATGAGGCAGATGAGGCTAAGCGTTTGCGAAGACCAAGTCCCTTTCCCAAGCTTAGACGAGAGATGCCGGCATTTGGTACGTCAGCGCCGCTCAAGCTGGGGGTGCTGCACGGGGACAGAGACACAGGTGTATATGAGGAGCTTAGGCGGTCGCTTAGAAGATCGTCGGACGAATCATTGTCAGCGTCGTCTGAAAGGCTTTCCGGCTCTGAGATCCAGATTGACGAGTCCGGAACCTCCGGCTCATTGTGGAGGCTGTATGGGCGGAAGACGCCGCCCCTGACTGGAGGAGTCTTATTTAGCCATGGGCCCGTTGGTTTTCGACCAATCCGGTAGCACTTCATCGTTCGCAGCGTGGCAGCTGAATGATAGCTAGAGCACAGGCAAAGAGATAATGTCAGCATTTTGGATGCCAATCAGCAGCATGATAGACTAAATAGGTGGGTGGTCCTGGGGATCTTGATCAATCTTGGCAACCCCAGCGTGCCGTCCCGCGTAAACGACGCACCAATTGCTTGCTACGGTATAACGCTGTTTAAGCTTAAAACAGATGGAGCCAGTGATTACTGTCTCTGTGCTATTTTTGTTTTACGCATTGCATCAAGAGCGCAGCATCATGGCAAGCCTCTGGCTTTGAGATGCAGGCATAGCGAACATATGGAAAGTGAAGAAGAAAGTAACTGGAAATAGAGGGATATTTACGCTGTGATCTCGTCGGTCGCGTCTCGGCCCACCATGTGCTGAATAACCAGAGAGCCGCCGGGATGCTTGTCGAGCCATCCGTTGAGTCGCAAGACATAGTCTTGGAAAATGACAATCGTGTCGCCGTCAGCAATCATGCCTTCGACAGCACGCTGAGAGAGGACCTGATCATGGTCCATGGTCGAGAAGCGTGATGCCCGAACCGAGGGTATCAATCGTTATCTGAGTTGTAAAGGATGTATATCGATCGTCGGGATATATTGGATTCGAAGAGACGTATGTTTCGTTGCGAATAGCAGTTGTCGTCAATGCTAGCAGAGTTGAAGAGCAGAGGAAATCGAGCACTTTAATTTGAAATTCGAAATGTTAGAAGCACAAACCCCAGGAAAGGAGGAGCGAGTCTGTTTGAAAAGTACAAAGCGCAGGCGCTGATGAGGACCTACCCGTTGAGACCAAGTCCTACCTCCTTTTCTTTCTCAATCTTGCATCAGCTACCCATGTGGGAAATAAAGGACAGACTTGACGAAAGAAATTGGACATCTGGACACGCAGCAACGGTATACGGGAGCCATGTTGGCCGTTTCGTTCGCTCCGCCGCGCGTCGGTTAGAACTATGGAGCATTGCGGTGCTTTGGCCACGAGGAAAGGAGAGAAAGAGGATCTCGGCTCGTCACGCCAACGGCGATATTCAAACGCTAGGTTTGATGTGCAAACGGAAGTGGACTATTGGCTTTTCGATAGGAGGTCAATCTAACTTGTATGTGCTACTTTACTGATACTTCAATGGATCCTTGCAGCTGCAGTCGTCTTACTGTGGCTTGTCTCTGCTAGGTATTACATACATATACGCAAGCTGAGATGAGGCACGACAATGTCCCTCGCAGCATGATACGTGTCTGCATCTGTATAAGCGTCATGCAGGTACGTTTGGCAAACAAAGGGTCGTACATGAGTCGCGGCCCTCGAAATTCCAGAAAGTGTGGAGATCTAATACGCGCATCCCCCAACTAGTACTTGATAACGGCAGCCGGATGGTTATTCTGGAAGTAAATCTGTGCGCCACGCGGAGCGCCTGATCAAGCCACCGCCAATAAAGAGACGATCTATTCGAATAGTGTCCATAGAAAAAGAGGCACTAGATCTTCGCTAGTGTTTGGCGACAGTATTGTTTGCGTTTACTCCACGGCCACTGCGTATCAGAATTCTAGAAGCCCGGATACAGTAAGCGATTCGAATATCAGGAGGCCTCTTCATACTGTCTGCCCTGTGTTCCGTGCTCTGTACGTAAGTCAATGTCGGAGGGAAGCTTCGTCATTAGAGGCTGAAGCAGTTCAGATAGGGGCACGGAGTACGAAAATAACAGTGCTCAGCTGGGATCGTTGAACAAGGGTCTGCTCGAATGGCAACTTCTCTTTTGGTCCCTGGAGTGGCTGAGATAGTACGACGCTTCGCCTGAGTAGGACCCCTGGCTATACGGCGCATTCGCTTGCATCTAATTGGTCGAGTTCGCGCAACAAACAAATCGCCTGTTGGACGTCTTTTGAGGGATTTAATCTCAAGATTAGGAGCTTAGATCTGAATTCCATTAGAGCGCGGGTTAAGCACAGACACTATTGAGATCAACCCCCTGTCAACTCTGTCGGTTTCGTTCATGTTGCCAGTACTAGGAAGGTAGAGAAAAGGGCCAAGTAGCACAGCCCAATTCCTCACTAAACACTGTAGCGTAGTTTCGAGGGAGCAGTTGATCGCTTCTGACTCGCTTGAGTCTCATGATTCAAACGAGTACAGGTTATGCATTCAAATCCATCCATCGCCTCTGTTCCATCAGTCTTTGTTACAGAGCCCATGTGCCGTTGTATTAAAGAGGAGCCCAGGGTGGGGGACCAGGTCCCTGCATGCACGCTGATCCAAACGAGTGGGAGTGGGTGGTTACGTGTATTCTGCTCAGGAGCTCGGCTAATAGGAGATCGTGAACCTGAGAAACGACGCGTGCGCATCTGACGTCCTGGAGCCGCTTGTCCGAGATCTTCGCGGATCTAGAAATAGTAACTACCCACACACACGCTTTATATTCTACCAGATAAACCATGACTGAGTCAGCACGTCCAAAGGCCTTCTGGCCACGGCAGATGATACCGCCCACGCCCGAAAGCTTCAAAGAACTGGCCAGAGATGGCGGGAAGCGACTGGCTGCTGTCTCGCTGGCTCAGATCCCGGCTATTCCGGCCGGCGCCAGAATTCATGACAATGGCTGCGGATCGGGTGCTGCGACGACCGCCATCATGGCCGCGGTGCCGCCAGAGGTAGCAGCCTCCATCAGCATCACGGGGACGGACATTTCGAGAGGCGCGGTGGACTCGTACCGCGCTCGGGCGGCGTCGTCATCATGGCCTGCCGAGGGGCTCGTCATGGACGCGGACTCGCTCTCGTTCCCGGACGAGACCTTTACTCACAGCTTTGGCAGTGCCATGATCTTTGTGGGCCCGCGAAATAATGGCGTTGATGCAGTCAAGGAGATGCATCGCACGCTGCAGCCGGGGGGCACGCTCCTCTTGAACTGCTTCGGCCATAGCAATGTGCTCGAACCCATCCGCAAGGCATCTCGAGCGACCCGCGCGGGTGGCGTGTTGCCGGAGTGGGATTCATTCGAACAGTGGACAGATCCTAGTTTTATTGCCGGCATTGTGGAGGCTGGTGGCTTTAAAAAGGAAACCATCAAGGTGGTACAATGCCACATGTTTGTGAATATCGGAAACTATGAGCGCGCCACGACGCTGGTCTGGAGTATGAGGGGAATGCCAAGCGGTGGATGGACCGAAGAAGATGAAGAGCACTGGGATGAGGCAGTCGAGATTGTGAGACGAGAGCTGCAACTGACGGATGAATTCAAAATGCTCGACGATGGTACTGCAGAAGTCAAATATCCCGTTATTGTTGTAACGGCGACCAAATAGGCGGCATTTCAAAGGGCGAGAAAATTACGGCGCACAGGTTGAGATGAGAAATTTTCAGCAAAAGTATGATGACGATACAACGGAATTGCAAAATGCAAAATTTATACAATGATACAAGAGCCTTAGAAGACGAATACTATCATATAAAGTCTCGTTACAAGCGGAGTCAAAAGAGGGCGATAAGTCAAATATGTAATTGATTATTATATATAATATTAGCCGCCAGCGATTACAACAAGCTCCAGTAAATGTATTATTGAATGAAACCTTGTCAGGTTCAGACTCATCTTCTTGTGCTTCAATTCGTTTTTGTATTTATGTTGCCATAGCTTGCAGTGGCTGCTCCTGGTCCTGCGACTCCCTTTTCTCTTCCATCTGGAACGGCGGCTGCTTGCGCCATTTGCGCTCATCGTAAAGCACCAAAAGGACCCAGATCGTTCCCAAAATACCAAGAATGACATAACTCCTGACATACGAACTCGTGTGAATTATCACATTCTTCTGAGCCAGCTGAAAACCTAACCCCGTGTTGATCATGCCGGTTACAATGGCGCTCCGTCCCAGCCAGCGATGCATATATGCAAACTTGCTCTTGCCACCAGTCCTCTTGAAGTATCTGTGCTGCAGAAGACCCAGGAGCGGCTGGAAGAGTATTATTGTGCAAACGACGACGAAGCCGATGACGACATGGGCGCGTACTGGATGGCTGAGATAGCCAACGCGCGAAGCCACTTTGATGCCGAGACCAAAGCCTCCAATCATCATGACGAACCCTATCAGCTGGATTGGGACGTGCATCGCCATGACTTTGTTTTGAAGATATGTGTTCTTCAGATATGGAATATGCAGGATAGGGAGGTGGAGAGAGATTGCGCCCAGAGGGAAGAGCACAATGAAGACGATGGACATGATGCAAGCGTGTGCATTTCGTTCTCGGTTCCAGATTTTGAAGTCTTCGGGGCCCGGATCGTTTAAGTGGAATTTTCTCCTCTCAACCTGGTTGTCAATCTCTTGTGCGAGAGCTAGACTTGATGCTGGGAACTGTCAGCGTTTATGCCACTTAGCCAGCAAATATACTACCACACTGGTAGCCGCTCACCTAATGTTAAGAGAAGCACCGGCAGCGTAACTCCGTAACGTCGTCGCATCGTGATGATTTTCTCAGAAATTAATTATATTTATTTTTCGAATAATTATTATATGGCCAGATGATTTCAAAATCATGATATGAACCAAGAAGGTGGCTTGGCATTTAATAACATAATTCGCCAGCTACGCATCAAGTTCATATATACCACTCTAAAGTGCTTCAACAGCGGCCAGATGGCAAACCTACTTCCGGGGGCATAACAGGCCGACAGACAGGAATAGCAGTGTTCGGGAGGATTATTCGCCCGTAGCGGAAGGTTAGCGTGCGCAAATGACGCTTATAAGAAGATGAAGCTCTCTGCTTCACTCACCAGAGTCACACGCCACACCTTAGTCAGATAGGTAGCTCTACTAAGCACGTTCATCTTTCGCCTTGTTTCTTGGAAAATGTCATCTCATAACCAACAATGATCGAACTTGTCTTCTTGAAACATCTAATGTATATGTCATCAGACTACATCGGGCTAGACATTTTGCCGACGGTCGGGCGCAGAGATTTGTGGTATTTGGCCGATGCTCGAGATTTGTGGTATTTGGCCGATGCTCGAGATTTGTGGTATTTGGCCGATGCTCGAGATTTACGAAAGAATTAACCCATATCTCTGATACGTGATGATTCCAAGCGGATGCTTCTAATCCATTAAATCCATGTTTACCCGTAGCGGTGAACGTGATGTATGGTCTCACGTTGACACTGTGGACTGGAGCGCAATTCCTGGCAGAAAAGCTCGTGAAGCATTGTATCCGATAACGTGCTGACTGATGCCATTGATGGTTGCACGTCATCTGTCCTGCCATTCTGTCTCTCGGCACAGCCGGCCGCATAAGCGAAATTGCATCGCAACGGCATCGACTAGCATCTACATCTATTAATAGAACTCCGATTGATATAGCTCGCTGCCTAACTGTATTCAAGAAGTGCCCAAGCCATGCAGACTGCTAGTGCTTGTATATTAGTACTGCTCATAGCTAAGTCTTGATCGTATCCTATTGAAGATATTCGTATCATGTTGACATTAAACTGTGTCCCGTATTTCGATCATTTTTCTTATAGTTCAGATCATACATTATATCAGCATTTCTTATACCTTGCTCAATTTCTCATGGTTCATATCATCTATCGTCTCATACAATCACTCACTCCGGCTTTCCAATACCGTGTACGGTGAGGAGCGTGTATGCTCTCAATCCAATCTCCCATCCTTCACTAGTTTACCTGTTCACTGGCATTTTCAGTCCGCTGTGGTCTAACCACCGTCGGAATCTCGGGCGAGACGCCCAACCAGAGGACGTCTGGGCGGCTGAAGTGTCCCGTAGAATCGACAAACATCTTAGTCCGAACTAGCTCGTCCATATCTAATTCTGCGTAAATAATACCTTCTTCATTCTCGGGAATGGCTTCTGTAATAACTCGACCATCCGGACCAAAAATAACCGTGTGGCCACCTCCCGGGGTCGACATGATAGCTTGTCCGCCTGTCTTCATGGCTTCGATGCCCTTTTCAGTAATCACTTGAGTACAGTGCAGGACAAATGTCCCAGATTCCATGGCAAAGGTTCGCGAGAGTGTTTGAGACCCTGTAAGGCAATATTCAGCAAAACCGAACGCCCAGAATCTCTAGGAAGAAGCTGATACGTACCTTCTGCAGTCATAGAGTAAGCACCGAAATCTCCAACAACGTTGTTAGATAGTGGAGGCCAAGCCGCAACATGAAGGTCTCCATTTTGGGTGATGGCATTGTACTTGAGAAGCGGCTGCAAATGTTCCCAGCAATTCAGCGAGCCAACGCGGGCAAACGGGAGTTCCCCCACGTTCTGTAACGCGTGACTAGAGCCGTCGCCAAATATTGTGCGTTCCATGTGAGTCCCCTTCATCTTTCGACGATGAACTTTGATCTCTCCGTCGGGTCCAATTAGAGCTTGAGCAATGTAGAGCGAGCCATTACAATTCTCTGAGAATCCTAAAGAAACTGCGATATTGTTGTCACGGGCGCAATCTTGGATCCGCTGCATTTCTGAAGAGTACAAGCGAAGGGAATTTTTGATATATTGCACATTCAGATCAAAATCAACATTTCGACACCTGAATTACGACATGAACCTGTATTAGTTTTTTTAATGAGAACTGTTCTTTCCAGATTAACTTACCAAATCCAGCATGGATAGCCTGGAATCCAGACTTCGGGAAATCCCACAAGATCGGCCTTGTTCGAGGCAGCTTGTTCTATGAGCTTACAAGTCTTATCCACAGCTCCTTGAAGATCGAACCAGACGGGCTCAGCTTGAGTGGCAGCAACGCGGACAGTGGGGCAAGGCATGATGGTGGATGGTTTGGTTGAAGAACAAAGAGTGTGGTATGAAAGAACAGTATTATGCTTTGTTAAATGCAGAAGAAGGTGATTATATATGTGAAGAAACAGGTGCTGATACAGGCCAAATTTCCAATAGTGTGACTGCGTGTTTAGATATCAAGATGAATGAATTTGTAATTGAATGCTTTGAACGGAACTACACTCTTGTGAACTGAGTTTATGTCTTGCGAGCAGAGCTCATATCCTATAATTGGACCAAAACCCCTCACTTCAATTCTTGTCGCAGTGCATGGTGCAGCTTCTGAGTATGACGAGGTGTCTCGGAACTTGCTAATGACGGCGCATGTGCATCACAAACATTTATATAACCCTGCAGATGGGACACGCCACTACGCAGGGTGTTTCCGGTCTGCCAAGATTTTCATACGGGAGGGCATTCCCATCATTGCAGCGCGGTGAGCTGAGCGCATTCCAGGCGTATGTGAGCTGTTCACCATGGTCTCACGATGTCTATTTCCGATGAACGTGGACTTCTGTGGTTGGGGATGGATGTACAGGCACATAATCGATAATCGGAGCAAAGTCTCGGCATAGAAGCGAATTTCTTGACCCTATGTTTTAAGAGTTACATCGCCTCTCAATATAGGTACATGTAATCAATGATTTCTTTGATACGGAGCAAAACAATAAGGAGATAAACTACGTGTTCAAGTTGCGATCAATTCGCTAAGAGTACTATGATGCTTCTTATGCTCGAGTCTCACCTTAAAAATGTCCAGTATTGCAAGAGAGTCTAGGAGATGAGTAGCTGGGATAACAAGCTTGTGCTAGAGGAGAATCTCTGTTACATAGAAATGGTGCGATATCATCCGCAGATTGAAACTACTAATATACTAAATGCATAGAAAATTCGTATCTTAATAACACAGATAAGGACTCTTCCGGCTTGGTAATCCATGAGTTGCACTGATTGGCACATACAGCCAAAAACGGCGAGCCGCATGCTTGCCTCTACAGCACCTCCAAGGGGCAAACACGCAGTGCCACCGTAAAACACGGCATTATTCTGCGATGATTGATAGTATGAGATGGGTTCATTCTACTGCCCAGAGCTAGCTAGATGATATGATCTGAATGACGCAGAATAGTCGAGTGTCGCTATACCCTGCTGTTATAAACAGGAACTAGAGCTGGTAGATCACGATGCATCAGTTTTCACACGAGTTACCTCATTGGTAATCATGGCTGGCTACAATCTCGAGACATAGGTATGATGTGCAGATGGTGTTTGCTAGCATTACCTTCGTGCTGCGAGAAATGGACGGCGACATGTTCCGTACATCAAGACATGCCGAGTTCTGACGAGGCCCTCACGTTCAACGCAAGGCACACGAGTTCTGCAGCGGCTCGTCGGGCGCCCGGGACATTTGCTGCCGCGCTCAACGCTCAACGCAAAAACCCCACACTGAGTCCATATCAAGAGACAGACTCAGTTCTGGGTGTCACCCAGTTGCCATGCCATGGGCTGTGTGGAGCCGACGCAACGACGAGGAGAAATGGCAGCCCAACGCGTCCACACTGGCGCAGCTCTTCCGCATATGCACGCATGCAGACGCCGTGACGCCAGCGGCAGATGTGCCTGCTTGCTCTCAGTATCAACCTTTCATGCGCATGTCGCCGTTGCCGTAAATTGCGTGCTCCGTCGACTCGCATGAGGTGGTGCATCGACATGTACGCGACATGCAGGCAGCCTGCGAGAAGGAGAAGTGATGCATGATACGTCGCTTTGATTCGGTGCGCGTTCTTTCACCGCCAGAACACCCATTGCCAATTCTGCCCAAACCTTTTCTTTTCTTTTTTTTCACTCTTTTTTTTCGAGGGGCTGTTTTCCCCACCACCAGCCCACAATGTGGTGGGATTGCTAGGATGGAGAGTTTTTGCTTGTGTTACACGTGCCCTGAGACCCTTATTTCGCTCTCATGTGCTCTTCTCGCTTCACTTTAGAGTTTCTTTTTGTGTGAAAAAATCTTGATTATTTGCGGGGGCCAGCCATGTCTAGGCGGCCAAGCCAGGGGCTCGTAAACTCTTTGGCATGTCACCGAGTGAGACTTGATAGACGAGCAACACAATACGTCCATTGCCGTCTGACCACAAAAAAGAACAGAAAAAGAGAGCAGAAACGACGAGATGGAATCAGCGCCGTTGGCCGTCACTTGCCGGCGCCAGTGCCCCGAATCGGGCGCCTGGTCCAGCGGTGAAGGGTCCAGCTGCATGCGGGCTGCCTGGCGAGCCACTGAGCAGTGGCCTACAAGAGCGAGTCGGTTATAATGCGTGCATGATATCTGCCTTAGCTTCGTCCAGCGCATCGACGGGTGATGCGACCAGGGGCCCCGGCCTGGTTCCTGAAGGGGGGCTCTCTGTTGTTTACAGCAGGTGTTTGTTTGTTTTTGCAGCATGTGGCCAGTCCCGACGACGCGACTCTCTTTTGCTCAGTAGGAAGCTGTTCTTGTATGCAAAGAGGCTGCTACAATGCATGGATATTCACTTGGCCTTGATTACGGTTCTACGACGAGTTGAGTTGGCGGTGATGCGTCCATCTCTCCCAAGACGATGAACCGTCAGCCTCAGATTCTGTCTCAGATGTGGCGCAACGAGGTGGAGATTGGGAGAGCAGCGCAGATCATACTGCTCGTTATTCGCACTTGTGGCCATGTGCTGCGTTGGTTTTTGTCGTCTGTTTGAGCTTCGATTGACTCTGGGCCAATGAGCCATTTTCACAGCCATCCAGGAGAGGAGAGAGTGAGGCATATAGTAGTACTGCAGCATGCAGCCCACAAGGCAACAGGCGCTCTTGTGATGTGCACATGCAGACCTTTTTTGCTTCATGTGCGGCAGGCAATAATATCGCAACTATCAGTAGACGCTCAATCAATCAGCTTAGTTTTGATTAACCCATTTTCTGTAGCTCTCCAACTGTTTTATACCAATGCTCCAGGCGTTGCCCAGGCACTCCCTGCGCTACACGCAGCCACTTGTGGGAGCTTCCCCGCATAAAGCTCCTGCGTTGGCGCCAAGCAAAAACCTGCCCCGGGATCCGCGCCCACTAGCTCCAAGCCAATTCTCTGCTCTCGACGCTGATGCCGCCACAGTCCGTCTGCCTCTTGCAACCGCTTGCATCGCCAGATTTTGAGGCACGGAATCTGGAAATCAGCTGCAATCTTGATTGATATTCATAGACCTGATTCTACCGCCATCACCGCCGAATCACGACGGCCACGCAATCCCTCTCCTCTGAACGATACGGGCCCGCAAGCGAGCGAGAAAAGTCCGAGCTCCCAGCGATTCGATTCGAGCACGATGCACACAAGACGTCGACAATAACCATTGCCACCAATCATCTCGCGCCCCATCAATCGCCAGCTTCTCCTCTCCTGAAGCCTTTCATACAAGTACATCCGAATCGAGAGCAATCACCATCAAACTGCCACAGGCGAGAATCATCAAAGAAAAGAGGACACGCGAGTGCCGTACGCCCACCACGAGGTACCTGAGACTGGCACCACAACCACGCTTTGCTAGCAGCAGTGGCCCCCACAGGCCTCCTCCAAGGGGTCCCCCTCACACAAGTTTCGCGCATCTCGTCACGCTCGCGCCCAACTCCAGTGAAGCTCGACAAACAGGGGAGCAGCTCGCCATCCCTGCCTGCACGGCTGACTGGCCCGTTCGGACGCTGCCGTGCGTGTCATCTGGCTTTTCTCCCTCCAGCCTCGGGCCTCCTTCTTCCATGACAACTTCTTTTTTTCCCTTGTGCCAGTAAAAAGTGGACTGCTCTGCCGCCGTCAACCGCCGTTTCTCTTCTTGAAGCTGAATTGCGGCTGCTCGGGCGAAACAAAGGGGGAGCTTGGCGCTGAGCTGAAAGTTTCTAGCGCCTGGCGATCTCGTGCTGTCAGTGGCTGGCCCGCAACTTTTTTTTTCTTACCATCCCATCCGTAACATTTCGCATTCTAATCGTGACGCAGGGAGCAGCTTTTTTTCGCCCTGCTTTAGCTCCGGCCTTGCGACGAAAAAAAAAAAAAACTTTCGGTTGACGCCTGCCAACCACGCGGTGGCTGCCAGGTGCATGCCCACAGGCGACCTTCTGCAGCTACTCGGCGGCACGAACCAGACCAGACTCTGCACAATCATCGTCGCCTCTCTTGTGCTTCTCGCCTCGCATTCCTCTGCACAGACAGGGCGTGGCTCGCACAGTCTCAGCAGAGGCCGATTGATCGCCGCTGGATCGCTCCGCACGCCCGGGTCGCATTTTTCGAGCTAGCAGCCAAAACTTCGGCACTATGGATCCAAGACGGTCGCCAGCTCTTTACCCCAACCATCACCACAACCACAGCCCTTCGGCATCGCGACCGCATTTCCCTCCGTCGACGCACGCACCGGCGCCTCCCCCGGCCGCAGCCTCGCATCGCATCCCCAGCCCAGCCTATGCCGCGCACCAGCGA
The DNA here is from genome assembly GCA_022985005.1 of Trichoderma koningiopsis. Lineage (NCBI taxonomy): Eukaryota > Fungi > Ascomycota > Sordariomycetes > Hypocreales > Hypocreaceae > Trichoderma > Trichoderma koningiopsis. The sequence goes on along the minus strand of JAJPEM010000006.1, from coordinate 653,228 downwards.
CGCATCTCCGACGCGCCCTACCACCGCCCTTCGCACGCCGTCCGCGACTATCCTGCAGAGCCCAGCCATTCGCGCGCCCAGAGTGCTTCGTCGCTGCCCACCGCCCGCGAGCTCAGTCGCAACATCAACATGCCGCCGCCCGCATCGCCTCCCCAGCAGGGGCCGCATTCGCAGCACCAGCATCAACATCAGCATCAGCATCAGCAGCCACACGCCGTCATGGGATACGCACCGCCTCCGCCACGGCCTCCGCCTGTCGCTGTCGGGCCCCCAAGCGCTTTTCCCAATGGCCGTGAGCTGCCCGCCCTGAGCTCCATCGCACGGTCTGGCTCCGTGTCTAATGGCGGGAGCTCCATGTCGATTTCATCCATGCTTGGCGGCCCTCCTCCGGCTTCACGAGATACCCAGCCTCCGGCTTCATCAGCGCAGCACTACTCTTCGCACTCGGCTCCTACGTCCGCCTCTACCTCTGGTCCTGGCTTCGCATCAGCAATCCAAGCCTCGCCTCGAATGCACTCTGCATCCTCCGAATACCCCCCCTTTCGACGTCCTCAAACCCCCGAGCTTCAGCGACCTTACGATCCCCGAGTCGATCCCCGAGTCGGTGCTGCGCCTTCTCCCCGAGGCCAATACGCTACGCCCCCAGAAGTTCAACGGTATGGCACACCACAACAGCAGCAGCAGCAGCAGCAGCAGCCACAACAACCATACCACTCGCGGCACCCCTCAAGCTCGGTCGACCCTTCGAGAGAACAAGCAAGGATACCAACGGGGCCACCTCCTCCTGGTCAGAATGCTGCCCAACCCAGACCGTACGGAGCCATGCCGCCACGGCAGATGGACATTGGGAGAGGGCCAGGGCCAGAGGATGCGTATGGTCGACGGGAAGAAGGCATGCGGCCCGCGCCGGGCATGGAGTATGGCGACAGAACCGGCCTGAGACCTTATCCCTACGACGATCGTTACAGGGCCGAGAGGGAAAGGGCAGCTACGATTGGATTGGAGCAACAGCAGCAGCGGGAGCGAGAAGGCAGGGAGCGCGCGTATTCCGGAGGCGATCCAAACCGACCACCTCCGCCGCCACATGATCAGGCGCATCGCGAACCCCCGGTACATCAATCTGCCCCCTACGGCCCACCCCCTGCCGAACTGCTCGACCGACGCGATCCTCGGGACCCTCGTTGGGGACGACCCGAACCCGAAGTCAACTATAGAGCCGCGACGCTGGAGCATCAACGCGCCCACCCAGACTATCCTCCCGCCTCTGGACCCTATGCACCTCATAACCCTTCAGCATACCCGACAGCGCCTCCCGAGAGATTCCCTCCAGCGCCACATCCAGCCTACCCCCCCAGCTCGTCTGGAGTTGCCGGGCCGCCCCAGCCACACGAGTCTCCAGACCGCGCACGAATGGAGCTACACCACTCCCAACAGCAGCAACAGCAACAGCAACAACAGGGACCTAGACCGCGACCTCTCGATGAAGCTCCCCCACCTCTTTCGTCCGCGCCCTTTGGTGTTGCCGGCAGTCATGGCCACCATCAGTTTGATCCCTTACGAAATCGAAATGGCGAAGACCCGTCGGGAGGATCTGGCATCCACCAACGCAACCTGCTTGCTATTCAAGAGATAAACCGTAAGGGGCGCGTCTCTCCGCTCCCACAGGCTGTCCAAGGCGCGCAGCCTCAGCAGCCGGGGCCTGCCGCAGAGCCAGGCATTAAAAGTGAGTTTGGCCGCATGTTTGCGGGCATAGGCAGCGGTGTGGGCAGCATGAGCGGCGTCTCAAGCCCTGTTACGTCCGCGCCAATGGCCCAGTACATCAATGCTGCGCTGGCCAAGCGAGAAGACTCTGAAAATCCGGCACCAGACGTGGGCCCAGATGGCGCGACCAAGGGAAGAGGCAGACGGCGCAAGTTGAATACAGAAGAGGGCCGTGATGATGAAAGCTCGGGCAGATTGACGCCAGTGGGGCGTGGCGCGAAGCGTATTAGGGGACATGCGCATCACCACCACCAGTATGTTTCCGTTTTGTTGTTTTGCCCAATTCTTCCTTTCTTGTTTCTCTCCCTCAATTTCTTTGGTCGCAAACGTTTGACTAACCTTTTGATAGTCACCATCATCATCACCACCATGCACCCGAAGGAGCGGCCTCTCCGACTGTTGGAATCACCACGTTTAAGAATTTTAAAGGCGTCACTCCGACTACCTCGCCAACCGAAAAAACACCAGCCGTTGGCCCCCACCATCACCACCATCACCACCATCATGCCGCGAGAACGACGCAGCCAGCCCAGGCTCCAAAGGCCGCTCAGAGTCCTCCGGCGCCACTCCCACCAAAACCGCGAACGATTGTGTCATCCAAAGCTGTACTGGAGCAGGTGGCTCGCCAACCCCGCCACCACCTTGGTGATTTCATGTATGAGCCGGAACTGAAAGCTGGACGGCTGCTCCCGCATACCCCCACTCACCGGGGCTTCTCGTCGAACCCGAAACCGCTGCCGTATGATCTCATCAAGGGCAAAGAAAACTGCACTTTGACCGTCAAAGTCTCTCGCATCCACCTCTCTTCGATTGCTCGAGAGGAGATTACATCGCGAGCGTTCCTATGGGGCACAGATGTCTATACTGACGATTCGGATGTGGTGGCGGCATGCATCCACGGGGGATGGATCAAGGGAGAATGGACCGAGGACGTCGACACGTCTCTGCTGGACTTGGATCAAGGTGCGAATGGAGAGACAAAGCGCCGAAAGGTCAAGAACCAAGAAAGCGAGCCCACGAATGCCACATCCGAAGGTCTCATCTCCACGCCTCCTGTCGCCGGCCCGATGGCCGTCCCAACCGAGCGCGACTTACACGTTACCGTTTTGATATTACCCCGACTGGTTAAATACGGCGCCTCTACGCGCTACGGTATTACAAGCCGAGAATTTGGCGGCGAATATGGATCTCGACACGCCGTCCACGATGGTTTAAGTTACATGGTCAAGAGCATCCGATGGGTACAGAATGGAGCTCAGCCCCAAGCTCGACTGCGTGGAAAGGGCCGACGAGAGCGCATGAGAGAGCAGGCGGTCAATTATATAATGATCACAGGAATGACCAAGAGTCTGGATGCTAAACCCAGCCTGGGCAGCGAAATCTCTGGCAACTGGGTGAATAGGAATCCCACAGACGATTCTCTGGACGCGAAGCGCCGACACAGTGAAGGTGACAAGGAGAACCAGCCTGATGAGAAGATGACTGGAGCCCAGTCTGAGGAACACGACCAGGACAAGGACGTTGAGATGGGAGACATGGGAAATGAAGAAAAGGTGGCTGCTGTCGAAGAAAAGTAGCTTGCTCATCCATGTTTCCTTTTTCATTCCGCTCAACCATTTATTGTTTTTTAATCATCTTGTTTCATCTTCATCTTCTATTTTCATTTTCATTTTCACGACCATTTAACGAAGGAATTTTGTTGCTCTGCATAGGAAAGGAAAGAAGGGAAAAAAAAGGCTCACGGAGAGCTTTTTGTGTATTTACGGACTGGAAGGGCAAGACAAAAAATTTTAGCGGGATGGAACAAAAATTTGCTTGATGATTTGTTTTGTTTTTTTCAAAGGAGGGCGGTGGGAGTGTAAAAAAACAGGCCATTTTCTTTTCATTTTGCGGCATGGAGGAATATTGTTCTCTCTTCTCTACTCAAGATGATGTGCGTGTACATGTGTATGTAGCTATAGTAATGGTATATGATTCATTTCGTTTCTGGTCTATTTAGTTGTTGTAGTGTACAAAGTCCAGTCGCTTTGGGCGACGTTGGTATCTTTCTCCTCTTATGATGACTGAAATGTTTCCCGTCTTTCTGAGTATTTTCTTTTCTCTTCTGCAGCAGGTTTTGTCGTTCCTTTTAAGCTACAGAAACAGTCCGTAGCAATCAATCCATATAAATCGACTTTGTCATATCGTACACTCTCCCAAAACTTTCTTCCAATTGCTTCTTCTTCCCTCCTTATTCTTTCGGTTTACTTTTCTTTTTAGAAATCCGTCACCCTCCCATTATAGCTCCAGTCACCATCCCCACCCCACCGCAAAGGCTCATTCTTCGGCCCCCCAATCTCGCCCGTCTTTGGATTCTTGTCGCCTTCAAACTCGGGTGGCGCGCCGCGGAACAGGCCCTGATTCAGCGAGCTTTCGCCGTCGCTCCCGCTGCTGGTCTTGGTGGCGGCGACGTTTGTTGCGTGGCGGGGAGATTCCGTCGAGGGAGGAGTCTGTGTTTGAACGTCTTGGAAGGCGGAGGAGACTGCGGCGGCGCGCTGGAGGCGCTCGAATTCGGCTTGTTGGGCGGCGGGGAGCTTGGGGGGCGCGGGGCGGGAGGAGAAGGTTGATGAGAGGCGGTGGGTGGAGAGGGAGAGGCGGAGGTTGGTGATTTTGAGGGGGCGGAGAGGAGACATTTTGGTTTTGGTTGGTGGTGTTGTTGTTGTGGGAGAGGTTGGAGTTTTGGAAAGATGAAGCTGGGGATGAGCTGGGAGTAGATGGTTGTGGCGGCGATGATGACGGAATAAGGCGGGTGGATAGCCGAGGTTTAGGCTGGTGGGGGCTGTAGCTGTTACTGGTTACTGTAAGCTTCTATGTTCCATTGCTCAGGTGAGTTCAGTGCTAGAGATGTTTGAACAGCTAGAGCACTTAACTGTTGTTATTTATCTAGAACTTCGATTATGTTTAAATAATATATCGTTAAAAGGGTAAAACTCAGCTTGCAGTTTTATATCAAGATTTGCAGGTGTTTTGATGCACTATACGCAGACCCCAATTCTTGCCACTGCCAATATGCCAAACTCATATACAACTCCAAGGATTGTACTCAGCTTCGACTGTGATCTCATACAGCTTTAATAGGAATGCATGGGATTTATTACCATTTACTCGAGCTCAAGAAGAAAACTTAGACTAAGAATTGGGAAATCAATCGGGCCAAATCGCCATAACCGCCGGGCAACAAATTAATCCTTGGGTTGACACCTACGTCTTTCAAGTGAGCATATACATTCTCTTCTATTCCCTCTACCATTCTGATATCAGTCGTCAGATGCTAACATTGGCCAGCTACTTTTGTACCGTAAATAATCCCAGTTTCAAGAATGCAAAGCCTGCGTACCTATTTACTGTCCTCAAACAAATACTGACACCAGACGTTGCCTCTTTGAGTCAATCCAACGGCGTCATACAATCTCCGAATCGCAGGATGAAAGCCCATCACCGCTTCAAACACGTCGGACAAGCCAACTGCTTTCACAAACGCTAACAAACTTGCAATGGTGAAATCTGCATAACCAGGGCTATCGCCATCGATAAACGGCCCGGGGACTACTTCAAGCCAATCGCCAAGCTCTTTGAGTCGAGGCTCTGCAATAGCCAGACCCTCTTGTATAGGATGCTCCTCAACCCATTGCTCTACGGATTTGCCCCATCGCATTTTTCGTTTTTCGCAAAACGCCACGACACTGCGCTCCGATAGTATCTGAGGCACGTATCCAACAGTGAGTTGAAGCAATGGCGAAAACGCTGGCCCGAAACGGCTCCTGTATTCGACACTTCGCGGCGTATCATACCGGAGCGATGGTTCAGGTTTCAACTCCTCTAGCGCTTTGATTATTTTCGGAATGTTCATTTCGTAGCGAACAGAGCCAGCTGGTGTCTGGAGGCTAAGCACCGGTATTTCGTATGGCTCTATAGGGTCATCTTTTGGTTCCAGAGCCGTCGGCGCAAATGTTGGGGCAATATCAGGATACTCGACTCCGTTGAGTGAATAGGGAATCTCTTTATAATGGAGCGAGAACAAAACTCGGAGTACATGGTGTGACCATATCTTGCCCTCTTTGCTAAGATTATCGAAAATCACAACAGCGTCGGTTTCGGAGGCCATATTGAGCGATTGTGGTAGATTTGAAGGTTACAGAATGATCTAAAGGACAAGTTTCATGCTATAGCATTCAAATTATTCATAGAGAGGCGAGGCCTCCCGAAGGAGCAATAAGAATGCGAGTAGGTAGCCAATTACCCCGCGAACGGGGTAATTATTGCCGCTTCAACTTGGTCTTTTGGCGGGGATGCTGTAGGGTGGTCGTAGACTTTAGCCCAACGCCGTATAGTAGATTCGTTTTATGAAATGGGAAGTTGGACTTTTTTATCACGCTTTAGTTTAGCAGTTATATCAGTGCGTTATATCTAGTAAGGAGAGGAAAGTAAGAAAGAAAATTGTATGCAGAGAGCAATATCGACGACATCATCGAGATAACAAATCCCCGTCTCTGATCCATCAAGTCAACTATAATAAAGAACTTACAAGTTCAATTTTACGAACCACTTCGTTAGTCTTCCGAGACATTGCATCCCACATCACCGCTGCTGTGGATCCATATCTATTTAAAGTGTCCTCCTGTCTTGCAGTCACAGCTTTAACCGCGCTCATCATCTGCGTCCATAGCAGCGCCGTGACGGTTGTTATCGAAGTCATGTACATGTGCGATGTGGCCTTTGAAGATACCGGATTCTTATTATCGACTTGTAGGCTTGGAAGGGCTACTGAGCCCACTTGAAGCTTTGGCAGGATAACAGCCCAACTTGTGTTTGTTGGGGGAGCAATAGAGTGCTCCAGGCAAGCTCGTATCATATTCAAAAGACTTGTATATGCTTCGGCCAACTGGCAGTGGCATGAAAATATTAGGGAAACGAGTGCTTCATCCGGATTCAAGATGATTTGATCATCTTGTCCTGGGGACGAGGACAAGCTTTGTATGACATGATTGAAGTCTTTGGTATGTTCAAAGAGCTGGTCGAAAATGAGCTTGACTGTTTTCCTAGTTCTATTTTCGACTGTTGTTGCCTTTTCGGCGGCCACGCGAATCTTTTCCAGCATAGGAAATGGCATCACAGATTCGTATAGCGCGACACTCAGAGTTGCAAGTCTTCTGGAAGCTCGACGTCGCACTTCAAAATCATCTCTTGGATCCGAATCATGCTTTCGCACGCACAGATCGACGCTGTGCTCAGTCAAGGGGAGCCCGCAATTCGAGTCGTGGGTAAGTGGAAAGGTATCCCAATTGCTAATGAAAGTGTCGAAATCATCGGATCCTTCGGTAGTTGCAGGAAGGATTCCTGACCAAGAGAGATCTTGAAAGCTGCTGTTGGAACAGAGAGTGTCTGATGTGTAAGGAGACAGCTGGATGCTTTCTTCCAGGTCAAAAGTCCTTGAAGTCGGAGGTAGTATGGTACCAATCTCCTCGGTCACTGAAGTAGCCCATCCTTGACTGGCGGCTTCGCTAGAAACACCCAGTGCTCTGTACGCCGTCGCCGAAGGTTTGGAGCCTCGGCGGCTGTAATGACACGGTACTTTCAGACGTTTACACCGGTCGCAAGTGACGGACTCGGCATTCCGCCTGCATCGGAGTTTCTGTCTGTGACAGCGATCGCATGACGAGCGAATGCCTGGCCCCTGCCTTTGCTTGTTTGCGCCATTCGGAATTGGTGATAATGGCGCCGATGCCGCATTTTCTGAGTTTAGTGACAGATCCATGATGATACTTTGGCGTTGGTTCTGATAAGGATGATGATGAAAATGACAAAGGAAACAAGATGAAAACTAGTAGGCGTATACAATGAATGATATTCCGTAGAAGGAAACTAATTATGCACGGTCGGCGTTTCTTAGTGGGGGGTTCGGCGATTGTGTAAACGGCCAGAGTTAGCGCCATTCCAGATTGTAACCGCAGTCATAGTCAAGACAACTCGGTTGACAAACATTCGTGTCTCGATATAAAAGCACCTTCAGGGACTTGGTCAAAATGGCTTTTTCAAAAAGTATAAAGTTTCTGCGTGTACAGTTGTTATAGTCTTGTTTACACACTCTGCCTTTACAATGGTTTCTCTCACACAAGTCCGCGCCTCAAACTCCTTAATCTCTTCCACCTTTCCGGAAAAGCTCGTAGCCGTCTTCGTCGGAGGCACAAGCGGAATTGGCGAAGAAACCGCCAAATGCCTGGCCAAATATGCCAAGAGTCCTCGCATCTACATTGCCGGTCGTTCTCGAGATGCGGGTGATCGCGTCTTGGCGGAATGCAAGCGCATCAACCCCTCAGGACAGTACATCTTTTGCAAATCCGACGTGAGCTTGATTCGTGGGGCTGATGAGCTTTGCAACGAGATCAAGAAGGAAGAAGCCTTTGTCAATTTGCTCGTGATGAGTCAAGGAGTATATGACTTTAGCCGAAGTGGTAAGAATAAGTCTATGCTGATACCTGTCCATTTAAACTAATGATGAGAATAAGTTACTTCCGAGGGCCTGCATCTCCTGGCCGCGTTGAACTATTATTCTCGCATCCGAATCATTCAAAATCTCATGCCACTTCTGGAACAAGCCCCATTCCTTCGACGAATAGTCTCTGTAGGAGGAGGCGGCCATGAAGGCAATCTCAATACGGCGGACTTTCAAGCCCTGGAAGTGCCAATGGAGAATCTCCGTGAGCATTTATCGACGTTGGTAACTCTTGGTTTACAAGTTGTGGCAAGATCTTCTGCAGAGGTTAGCATCGTGCATGGCTACCCCGGTACAGTTAAAACATCACTTTTCAAAGACGTACCTGAAGAGACATTAAAGGCGATGACGTTTATACCGTTAGAAGAGTGTGGCGAGAGACACTTGTACCTGGCTACAAGTTCGAAATACTCGCCTCTGAAAAGCGAATATGCGGGAATACCTCTGGGAGATGGCGTTGAAGTGGCACTAGGATCTGGCGGACGGGCTGGAGGAGGCGTTTACTCTATCCGAGAGGATTGCGAAAATGCCTCGCCCGAAGTCATGCAGAAACTTGCAGAGCTGAGGGCCAATAAAGTTATGGAAGAGGTCTGGTCCCATACCCAGGAACAGTTTACGCGCATTGAAGAAAGTTACAAATAGTCACCGTAGGAATGGCACGCCATTTCACACACGAGCAGTAGCATAGTTACTAATGTTTCCAAGATCCTAACTGAAGCGTGGCTAAATGTTATTTGTGAGTGTCTAGTAAATATACGCAAGAAGCTGGGTTGCTTGAAACTGGGGAGTGAAACTAGAGTCAGAGTAAGTTATAAGTATCGACCGACGAGTAGCCAGTGCTGTATAAGAAAGATTAGTAAAATTTGCTCGCTCATGCTCCCTCTGGCCTCAGCCACTCAAACGTATCCAACAAATCAAAGTTAAAAAACGTGCTGAAATCAGCCGAAACGTCCATATTCCAATGCCCTCCCTCATCCAACATGTTCGTCTGCACAGGTGCCTCCAGTGCCTGCTCCAGCACCCGCCTCACGACCTTCTTCACTCTGTAGCAAATATCCGCGTTTGGCGACGTAGGTCCAACCCAATCCAAGAACGAAGCCAACATTCCCAGCTTCTCGACAATGACAGCCTTTGTAGCGACTGGACTCATGGTGCCGCGCGTTGTGCCTTTCAATAGCTCCATGCAGAGAACTCCTCCTGCTGGGGCGGCGTACGAAACAACGTTCCATTCAACGCAGTCTTGAGCAGTTTTGAGACGGTTCTGATGCGTCCAGAAGAGATGGGCGAGCGTCACCATCTCGATGCTAATTTCGAATAGCCGAGTTTCGTTTGCTTCGCTTGCACCGTCTTCTTTGCTGAGGAGACGCTCGATGAAGAAGAGGTTTTGGAGGTGTTCTAGCCAGATGAGGAGTTTGCCGTAGAGCTCTCTTCCGGGGATTTCTGGATTGTTAATGTCTTCGGGTTGGTAGATTAACCAAGGCGGGAAGCCGGCGACGATTTGCATTTCTCGTCGTTTCAGATTGCTGCCAGATCGATGACGGTCTTAATACAAGTTCTTGGAAACCTAAGATGGTATGTGATGGAACTTACGCAAGTGCGGTCTTGCCACCGAAATCCATGCCCTGCAGAGAAATCTCCAGAATCTCATCTCTTATATACGACATCATGGCCCTTGCGCGGAGAGTTGTCGTAAAATAAATTTTTCCATCGATGTTCCATCCGTTCTCATCAACGCGACAGTCTTCACGCCTAGTGATAGGAGGTTTTGACAGCAACAATTCATCGCTCATATCAAGAGGCAGCGGCGTCGATGTGAATTTCCTGCCGAGGAACATAGGCCTTCCAGTAAATGTGGATGTTATCTTGTCGTGTGCAAAGATGGCGGTGAATAACCGGCGCTTGATTTGGGTCGTTACGGACCAGTCCATGGGGTCGGCGTTGGGGGAGACGTGGAGACCCAAGTAGGTCGTCAACGCCATGAGATCGCCGTGCGTCCTCCAATATTGCATGCCTGCATCTCCTGATACGGTCGACTCCAGCAGGCAGTGTCCAAAGACAACAAATGCCAACAGTGTGTTGCTATTGGAAGCGTCACGACTAAGCTCGATACACTTCCAAGCAGCCGTCTTATACCGGCTGACAAGACAGCTCCCGTGATTGTTCTGCAGGTCGACACAGTCCTTTGGCAAGATAGCCTTGTCGGGAATTCTGCGGGCACCATAAGCCCAGAAAATAAAGAGTGCCCCAAGAGACTCCCATCGGAGATTGGGTCCGGAAAACTCCTCAAACCACTCTTCCACATCTTTGTTCCTGTCGTCTTTCAAAGGAACCGCGCTGTTTTTACACAATTTAACAGACATACGCCTAAGCTGCTCTTCGTCCCGAGGCTCCTGGTCCAAAATTCCACCAAAGGTCTCCCACACAGAATCGGTCAGCCATTCCCCTGCAAGCGGACACCAGGCTCCGTAGAAGCTGGTGTACATCCTCGCCAAGACCTTGGAAGTAGCCATGTCGGGGATCGCACGCACAGCGCTGAGAGCAAACTCGTCCAAGCGCGGAAAAGCTTCCACAATCTTCAGCGGCAGCGTCTCTGGATCGGGCTCGCGCTTCCACGCCGTTGATAGGCGATTCTGCGCCTCCTCATAAAACGTCGTAAAGCTCGTTGCGCCGAGGTACCCAACATTGTTGTTCTCTGACATATTCGCCTTGGGAGTTCCCAAGATTGATGTCGAGCTGCCGTTGGCAACCTGCGGCGGCCTCAAAGGCGGCACCGATGCGGCCACGGACGACCTTGAAATACTGCCATGGCGGTTCTGATGGGGATGAGTCCGCTGGCCAAGTTGAGTCATATAGACGCACTTGTCGGCGACGCCTCCGCGACGACATCGCGAACACACCGGAAGGCGGTGGTCACACGCAACTTTGCGCTTTCGACAGGGCTCGCAAGACTGCAAGCGGCCATTTTTGCGCTTGGGAGCCTCTGATAGAGAGACTGGGCTGTCCATGGCGGCGACTCAATTGACAAGGCGCCTTTTGAGTGAGTTGATTTATTGTTCAGTGAGGTTAAGATTAGTCAGGTGTGATTACTTTTACGGTGCTTACATGATGTTGGCACTGTATGAATGGAGCCGGCGATTGATATTGAGGATAGCATTGTAGAGTTGGCATGGTAAAGAGTAACAATTGTGCGTAATACGTCGTATTGTATTAATCTCTCGTTTATCAATACGACATAACTCGTATTCGAGAATAGATGATACTCCTCCTGTTTCTGTAAACGGAAAAATATCCCCTTGATATGTAATTTGTGTCATTGGAAGGCGCGTGGAAGGCGCGCACAAGTCGAGAAACACCATTCAAGTCGACAAGCATCAAATTCAAGGAAACAGAATTTGGAAATCATGATGAGAAATATATATTCATGTATACTAATATCTTATGATCAGCTGCATTCCCTGATCAGGCCGAGCATCATGTCATCGGAGTCAATTCGAGTCAATCTGCCCCACGGCCTTATTTCTACCCCAAGTTGGAGCGAGACTCATACAAACGCGCGCCCCATATTATGCCGCCGCTTTCGCAGGGCGATTCTCGGCGAAATAGTATTCACCTTTATACGAAAGTAGCTGAGATTGGAGCTGAGAGATCAGGCAGCGATCAGGTAATAATTACTCCAAGAAGCCCCAGGGCCAATATGGGAAAATTTCTTCTCCTTCTGTTTCTGAGTTCTTTCTCTACTTTTTACTCTTTTTGATATACACTGAATATCAACCAAAATTTCAATAGCAGTATGACTCCTTCAAGCATCAGAGATCTCGTACCTTTAGATGATACACCGAGTCCGGAGTGGCACTCGGGTATTTGTATTAGCGATGATTCTATGAAAGGTCCTACTGTTGCTGATATTGATGCCCGTCGTCAAGCTGTTGGCCTCATGGTGGCCCCGACAGCTGCCTATGCCGACTCAGATATGTTTAAACTACAGTGTTCGAGAGTCAGTCCATCTCCCTAATACCCTTTATATGTCCTATAATTTACTAAAACATGTACTGTGATAGGCAACAAACAAGCCAGCGGCAAGAAGATGGGACAGTAAGTCTGATTCTCCTTGACCACAACGATCACCTCCTAACGTATTGCTGCAGACCACTTGTCAGCTGAATCATTAGCACGAGCCCCTGGCATTCTAAAAGTCGCCGCAAGATTCCTCAAAAGACCGGGCATCATCTCGCTGGCAGGAGGTCTACCAACTCCTGACTATTTCGGCTTCCGCTCAATAAGTGCTCAAGTTCCCACCTCGAGCCAGAGCATCATATTCGAAGACGAATCGACAATCAACATGGGTATACGCGATATAGCTTCAGAAAACGCAGCATTTGATCTATCTGTTGCTCTAAACTACGGTCAGGCAGCAGGCTCGGCACAGATGATCCGCTGGATCACTGAACACGTCGAGCTGGCCCACAACCCTCCGTATGCCGACTGGGATACTTGTTTGACGACCGGAAGTACAGATGGCTTGTATAAGGCGCTGAGGATGCTATGTGACAAGAACAGAGGCGATTCGTGGATGACTGAAGAATACAGTTACGCTACAGCCTTGGAGACAGCCATTCCCTTGGGTATTAAAACCGTCGGCATCAAGATGGATTCAGAGGGACTGATACCAGAGGTGATGGATAAAATCCTTACCAACTGGGATGCTTCGAAAAAGGGGGCAAGAAAACCACATATACTGTACACTGTACCAACTGGGCAAAACCCAACAGGATCAACACAGAGCGCATCGAGAAGAAGAGCTATATACGACGTCTGCCAGAAACACGACATATACATCGTCGAAGATGACCCATACTACTTCCTCCAGCTACGTTCCCGCGCTTCTAATGGCCAGCTTCCCCCCAAACTATCGGTCGGTGAGTTTCTCGCCTCATTGCCGCCCTCATACCTAAGTATCGACACCGACGGCCGCGTACTGCGCCTAGACTCCTTTTCCAAAATCCTCGCCCCCGGCACGAGAATGGGCTGGGTGACCGCCTCAGAGCAAATCATTGAGCGGTTTATCCGCCACAGCGAAACGGCAAGCCAAGGGCCCAGTGGCTTCTCCCAGGCCATTGTGTATAAGCTGGTGGACGAGAAATGGGGCCACACGGGGTTTTTGAATTGGCTGCAGCATTTGCAAGCGGGATATACGGACAGGAGAGACGTCATGATGAGTGCGTTTGACAAGTTTCTGCCAAAGTTGATTGTGAGCTGGCATGTTCCAAGTGCTGGCATGTTTGTAAGTGGCGATATTCCATCTTGTCCATGGGTTTTCCGAAATGCTAACATGAAGTTTATTAGTGCTGGCTCAAAATCAGGTATAGCTGCCATCCCAACGCGAAAATATACTCCACGCTCGACATTGAGGAAGAGATATTCGCGGCATGCCTCAAGCGAGGTGTTCTCGTCGCAAAGGGTTCATGGTTTAGGGCAGAGCCGGATCTGCCGCTCCAGGACGTCTTCTTCCGCCTTACGTTTGCGGCAGCGAGTGCTGAAAGCATAGAAGTGGCTGTTCGGGCTTTTGGAACTGCGCTTCGCACGATTTTTGGCTTGGTTTGAAAGAGATCGAGAGCCACGGTGTATCATAAGTCTTTATCTCTCCTTTTCTATCCCAGCTTTATCCATAAATCCGTTAAAAAAAATGAAAATATGTATTCAAACGCCCATATATGATTACATGCCTGTAAAACCTCATTATTAACATTCTAGAGTTGCTGCGTACTGGTCAACCGCCTCTATACACGTTCCAATTGCATCAAACAAATGCGACTCCTTGAACATCTCCGTAAACAGTCGCAGCACTGAATATGCTAAATGTTTAATGACGCCAGCGCTGCAGTAGTCATCCGAACTAGGTTCGAAGAAGGGAGTCTCTTTCAAGATCCGCGCAATGATGCGAATCAAGACCTTCTCTTCTGCTTCCAACAACTCGCTCTCCAAGCTCGCCCGTTCGAGCCACTTGCTCAGAAATAAGGCGCACTCCAGATTAGCGATGCTGTGGATGATGCTCCAGGACAGGATTTGGGTCTTTGATGCATATCTAATGCCGATGCGAACCGGTATGCTGAGCGCATGGGCGCTCTGGAGAACGGCAGAGTACAAACGCGGCGAGCGTTCAGGCATAGGAGACTGAGCAAATGCAGCCGCGATGATAGCTGGATCCCTGGTGCTAAAGTTTCGACATACTGCCATGTTGAAGCTCAGCCTTATCCAGGCAATGCGGAAGACTGCTGTGGCATTGAACCCCAGCGGTGCCATATAAGCAATGGGCTGCGCGGTATTCTCTCGGTTCCGCGACCAGCTGCCATCCCAACGGCAAAGAGCTCGTCTAAACTTCATGTAGGCGTCTTCTGAAAATGGCACCTTGTCAATATCTCCGTAGGCATCAATATGGAGAAGCGTCTCTCTCGTGAGGTGTATTTGCTGCACCAGGCAATGAACAGAGATCAGACCTCCAAAAGCAGAAGTGCGATGCTCTGGATTTCGAGACGCCTTGGGGACGGTAAGTTCCAAATAATAATCGCCAAAAGTACTGGACAGTGGCGGATCGCGACGTCGAATTTCTTCCCATTCGCGCTCTGTGGATGCCCACCATACGTTTTCGTGCTGTGGCATCGTTATCGACCACACTTCCCGAGCCATCAGCCGCGGTGGAGTCTCGTAGAAAATTGTATGTAGATTGAAGATTATAAACGCAATGAAGACCGTCCTACGACGTCCTTCATTATATATCCACTGCTCCCATGTTTCATCCGCTGGGGTATTCTCTTCGTGCAGATATCCTCCTTGGCGCAGGTGTAACGCGATTTGTTCTGCCAAACTAAACGCGTCGGGTAAAAGATTCTTGTATTCCCATGAACATAGGGACATGCAAATAATCATGGCCTGAATTGTTTCGATTTCCAACGGCGGTTGAATCATAGACCTCCCTGAGTTCGTCATGACGCTAGCAACGGCTTCATGGGTTGGCTTTGCTTGTATCGTCGAGTTATGGGCCGCTTCTACTACGGCTGCGTAAACTTTGCTGAGTTTTATATCGATGAGGCTCTTCGCAGCGTAGTACAGTGATAAGGCTGATTCCGCCTCAAATCGATATTGAGCCCCCATTGCAGCAATAGAAAACACGAGCTCCAATGGCATATGGGAAAGGTTCTTTGTTGAGAGATGTAGAAACGGTCGATGTAAGTTGAAGCTTGAGAAGCCTTCGATATATCTGCTGAATGTATGTTTCGAAGGAAGTTGAAAGTCCAACGGGAGAAGCCCAATGTTGTCTTGGGCTCTGGCTGCAACCAAGTCATAGGCATCCCGGGACATGTAGCATGGATTTCTTGCCGAAGACTGCAAATGCTGCTCACTCAAGGTGCCAACCGTTGCATTGGGAAGCATTGGTCGAGGATGTATGGTTGGATCCTTGATAGGGGGCTGGAGCAACAGAGAAGAAGCGCATGGCAAATCGTCCTGCCAAATACATTCTTCTGTTCTGATGGATACATCATTGTCCGATGTCGTTGTCTCGAGTAGCGACGGCACACTAAGTGAAGGAGAAAATTCAAACGCTTGGAAATTCATCGGAAACTCTGGATGAAAGTATGAAAGTTCAAAAGGGTTGTGTTGTAATTGGAAGCTGTCCCATAGCATGTCCAGCTCCGCAGAATGCGAGGGCTGCGTATTGCTCTCGGACGGAGTCGAGACATTTTGGCGGTTTGTATCAGTTCCCAACTCTTCTGTTTGTTCAAAATTCGGCATGGGAATTTCAGTCTTATCCTCTACCTTCCTTCTCTGGGGAGAGACATGAGGATCGAGGGGCCCATGCTCCCCCAGCTCTTTGGCCAATTTGACATGGCGTGATAACAAGTCTCTGATTCAGATGAGTTTCTGCTTTATATAAACGGCAATGGGAGAATAGACAAACTGGCGTGAGAAGCTCCGTCCACATATACAGGCATGCGGCTTCTCTTTTGTATCTACCCCAAATTAGCGGTTATGAGACCAGAACGATGCAATTCTCATATCAGCATGAAGCACGTACGAGTTCTCTCGTGGCGCCGTAGATGCTCAGTCCTCAGAAACGACTTGTTGCAGAACTGGCAGGGGGGCACCTTGACCTTGTGCCGCATCTTTCCTGGTGCACGCCCTTTGGTCTCTCGGTGAGTCGGAGTCTCTCAGACGAATCTACCCCAACTTTTAACGATGCCCGAGACTGGTTCCACTCCATGTCAATGTCAAAGCACGCCCTAGCGCCTTACAAAAGACAAGAACACGTGATGGAGGCATCACATGACACTCGAGTTTTCTGACGGAGACGGAACGCCGTTAGATGGGAACACAAATGTCTTTTCAGGTACTGGGGTAGCACTGCTTGGAAGTTCTGGATTGTCCGCTTACAACTAGTTATGTTGCGTCATGCTGCTTGATTGTTAAGCAGATCTTGACGAATCTCGACGTGTTTCTTTAGCGGGTGGGTTACTCGGCAGGACGCCTCCGAGATCCGCATCGCTACACACGCATTGCAAGCCAATGCAAGCCGATCAATCATGCATGCGTCTTGGCCTAAGACGTACAGAATCCATCAATCAACGCATTGATAGATTTCTCCGATAGTTATCAATCTTCAGAAGATGGCTACTTCTGAAACGATTGAAACGTAATGATTTTGTTCAATATGCACACATTCACAATCATAGCAGGGTAGCAGTACCGAGGATGTAACAATAAAGAGCCCGCGCAAGCTGATCCTTGACACTTGAAACGCTGGGGCTGGTAGCTGACATTTTGCCCGAGTAGACATTTGGGACTTCTTTTAGGCCTAATGTTCACTGACGTTTGTTCTCCAGCACTGCTATTTTCGCCGCCGCAGCCCATCAAACTCAGAATGAGGCCTCTTTACCACGTCGCAGCCATTGGCTTCACAATAAGTCAGCTATGTCAGGCCAATGGCAGCGTTTCGAAAAGAGGCTCAACGCTTCCTCCAAAACCCTCGTGTGATCCAGGATTCACTCTAGAGGGCGCCTCAACCGAAGCGGTCAACGCTCCGGGGACTCAGTTCAAAGCCGTCATTTCATGCTCAAGCCTCGACGCCGATAAAGTGTTTGTGTTTGTCAATGGCCAAGAGTATAGCGATTTTCAAGCATCAGACTCGGGCATTGAGTTCACCAACGGTCTCAGTGAGGACACAGCTCTACTGGGAATCATCGCCGCCGACACCTACGGATACCCGTTTGTGAGCAGCTTTTCGCTTCGTTTCGGCGCCCCGACTTCGAGTGTGAATGCTTCGCAGCCTCAGCAACTTCTCCAGGCTGCGGTGGACAATGGCTGCTCGACGTGCGGCGACTGTAACTCGTGTCCCGGCTATCCAATGTGCGCGAGTACGTGCCAAGTGCCGCCTCCTCACCAGTGCGACTTTTACCAGACGTGTGTCGAGGATTCTGTGCCCTGTTCCGGCGACCCCAGCTCATATGCCATCAACTACGGATTGAAAAACTGCGAAAAGTTTGACCAAAATCTCGACCTCTTTTCTGAGAACGGCCAGACGTTTATATGGGGCACCATGAACTGCCTGCAGAGGACGCTTGTCCCAGTGGTTTCGGCTTGTAACGCCACGTGCCAGAGCATCCATGATGCGGCGTTTGGATCGCACGCGCAGTGCTACATTGCCAATGGCTTCTGTAGTCTCGAATGCAAAGACTATGTGGCCGAGTTATACACGGTGGGCTTGGACCTCTTCACCTCGGATGCCATCAAGTCTGTCTTTCAAACAGCGGCCGGATGTCTTGAGCGGATTGAACAGGTTATCCAAGAGGGAGCCTGCGTGAACAATGTGCTCCAAGATATTATCATGTCTATTCTCGATGTTTTATCCGCCTGAGATGCTTAGCGCCATCAGAGATCGCCCATAGCATCCGAGGGAAACTACATTTTCACAGTCGAGTGCCCATCCTTCGGGAGCGTCTTAGCCATCTAATCCCAACTGCATATTGATATATGGAAAAAGAGAATATGATTCATCTAGCATTGATCGTTGTGTCATGATGTCGTATATAATTCATGATATGCGTGATAAAGTGCGGGCAGAAAGATTTACCCGCCAAGCCAGCAAATATGTATAGAGAAAGATACGAGGACGTGTGATTGCTCCCTCCACGGGGAAGCTCATGTGCTGGCGTCAGTCTCGACGCCTTTTGAAGCAGGCAAGCTAAATCCCATTTCCTGCCACGACTCAAACTCCTTTTCAATCGCAAGCAGCTCCTCCTTGTACCGGTCAATGTTCAATTGGTACTTTTCGAGCGCGTCCGGCAGCTGGCCCTCGGAAACTTGCTGCGGCGTCGATTCTGCCGCGGCATCCGCAGAAGACGCCGCGTCCTTTTCACCCATCATTTTCTGCTCCTCCTCCTCCAGCTTCTTGAGCAGCGTGCTCTTTCGCCGCCTTGTGTCTTCCAGCCATTCCAGGCGAGCATCGGTTATTTTGTTTGACATCTACAGTGGCTGTTAATAAGGCTTGTCACAAAAAGTAGCGGTAGCGCTAAAAACATCTTTTTTTTTACGCCTTACTTTTTATTTCCGTGGAGTGGCCTCTCTTTTGATCTCGTGGTCTCTTGCAATCTATAATAGCCAACGGGCTGGAAAGGAATTATGGGAAAAAAAGGGGGCTAGTCTGGAGGGCCTTTGGTTCCAAAGCTGAGAGAGGGGGATAGCTTTTGGCGGGGGCAAATGGCGTGTTGTGAGAGGTTGACAGGAGATGCAGGGGGGTTACATCGCGAAAATGGCCCAACTGAGAGCCGATGCCGAAGCTGGAAGAGACGGATTTTCATCAGCACCGAATGATTGATTACGCAGCGCAGCATCTGCCAAGCATAACGTGGGTGGAGGTTCTTTGCATGCTGCAGGGCAAAGAGACGGCTCGCAGCAGAGAGGGGCAAAAATGGAGCTGAGCGGCAAAAGCGTGCCGTTTCGCAGCGAGAAACAGAAGGACGGCTGAATCTAGCTCATGCGTGGACGAAATACTTTGATAATAAGAGTATTGGCATGGTTGAGTTAGTCTCGTAAGGTTACTGGGTAGTTTATACTGTAACTGAATCGCTACCTGGGACGTGCTCCTATTCCCAGCTCCAGTCCTCAGCAGCGTGTTGGTCAGGCAAGTTTCAGAGGCTGGCTCGGCCCGAGCCGTACAAACGTCCGATGTATGAGACATTGCAAGCGAGTAATGAAGACAGCAGTCAACAGTTTCTATAGAGAGGAAATGTCTGCATATATGTGCTTATAGCCGCCTGCAACTTGCTTCTAGAGCAAATCAAGCGAGACAGCTTTTCCACAACCAGAACGCAGTAGTAGACCCTGCAGTTAATCCTTTATTACGACACCACCATTGACATGTGAGCGGCAAAGTGGTTATTCTACAATAGGCATCTCCAGGCTATCACGCTTATAAGCAACTCTATACTACCCTCTGATAAGCAAAGATAGAAGACAACTCCATAGACTAGAGCCGACGATCACACGCGCTTGGCATCTGGCCTTCCATAGGCTCATCACCTTTTCTTTCCAACCCAGTCTTCAGCATCCCGAATACTATATGAACCATCAGCCCTGTCCCTGCCGCATCTTCCATCGACGCTCGATCCAGCCCAGATCTCAAAAATGCCCGGAAAACAAGCTTTTCGTTTCCCACCTTTGCCCTCGCATGCAGCTTAGAAAAATTCGCTAGTGCCGGGTCGTCTACACTGAAGCAGACAAACTCTGCCAGACCGACGCCAAATGGGGCAGCGCAATCAACCGCCAGCAAAAAGTCCCGCAACGCTCGCGAACGTTGCTTTTCCCTTCCCTCCTATCACACTGACAAGATAGCACATGCGCTTTCGCGTTGCTCCACCATCCGATGCCGAATCGCCGGTTGGCCCCAATGCCGGTGCCGTCGACCTGCTGAAACGGGCAAGCAGGCCGCGGGGGAGAAAGGCCCGTGAAGATTAGATCCGCCTGTCATGGCTCAGAGTTTGGGTGTTGACGCAGATCGTGGTCGAGATAAGGCATCTGATACGGCTCTGGATGGGAAAGAAGGGAACAAAGATCCATGGCTAGCATCGCATCGACTATCGCATCGCGTCGCAAGGGCGGCAAGTCGCGGGCCGGGTTGAAGAGGATGGAACTGCGACTGCAATCTGGGGCATCAGATGTATAAAGCTGGAGTTGCTGGCTGTTCATGACGATCTTTCCTTCCAGGACCTCAGTGAAAAGGATCTGCCATCTTCAGCTTCAAAATGCCTTCCATCTCCAAGATCGCCTTGACGGCTCTCGCCTCCGTCCAGGGCGCCCAAGCCTGGGGTGTTTTGGGCCACGCAACTGTTGCCTACATTGCCCAGCACTATCTCAACTCTGCCACAGCATCATGGTAAGCATTGCCTGTTGAAGAATGAAGAAGAAGAAAGCTAACAACAAATAAACAGGGCTCAGGGCGTCCTTGGCGACTCTTCCAGCTCATACCTGGCCAACATCGCCTCGTGGGCTGACGACTACCGAGCAACCACCGCTGGCAAGTGGTCTGCTCCCTTCCACTTCATCGACGCCGAGGACAGCCCTCCCACCAACTGCAACGTCGACTATGACCGCGACTGCGGCAGCTCTGGCTGCTCCATCTCGGCCATGGCCAACTACACCCAGCGCGTTGGAGACGGCCGCCTCTCCGCCGCCAACGTCCAGCAGGCCCTCAAGTTCCTCGTCCACTTCGTTGGCGACCTGACCCAGCCTCTCCACGACGAGGCCTACGAGGTTGGCGGAAACGACATCGAGGTCACCTACCAGGGCTACAGCGACAACCTGCACGCCGACTGGGACACTTACATCCCCGAGACCCTCATTGGTGGCGACTCCCTGGCCGACGCCCAGACCTGGGCCAACACCCTCATCAGCGACATCACCTCCGGCTCCTACAAGTCCCAGGCCGCCAGCTGGATTGCCGGCGACGACGTCAACGATGTCATCACCACGGCCACCCGCTGGGCCAGCGACGCCAACGCCTACGTCTGCACCGTCGTCATGCCCAACGGCGCCGCTGCCCTGCAGCAGGGCGACCTGTACCCTACTTACTACAACTCCGTCATTGGCACCGTCGAGCTGCAGATCGCAAAGGCAGGTTACCGCCTTGGCAACTGGCTCAACATGGTCTACAGCGCCAACATTGCCAAGCGCGAGGTTGGCGATGATGCCGCTCCCAAGCCTGATCTGCTGGGCCGAGACCTGCTGCCCGCTGCCCGTTCTGCTACTCGTGCCAAGCTTGCGAGGGCGGCTATGGAGGGCGCGTGCTGCAAGAGCCGAGACCACGACCACAAGCACTAAAAAAAGAGATGTTTGGAATGAGATTAAATTGGATGGGTTCAAAAGTTTTGTGAGCGTGGCGTTGAGAGCATGGCGGGAAAGCGAGATGACCGATGGTTTGGAATGAATAAATGAGAGAATACCATAGTGAATATTAATTACCTTCACGTATAAATGTTGAGATTTTGTACAGCCTTGCATGTGTTATTTTTCCTGCAGCACTTTGTAAGCTGCACTAAGACATGAGAATTGGAAAAGTGTTCATTATCAGTGTCTTGACCATTACTTAGTTCTAAGCCTGCATGTGAGCTGCATGGAAAACGCAGGGCCGCTGAAAATAGGCATTTACAAGTTCTGGTGAATTATACCGAGTGTTCAAGCAAATAGAGATGACTCAAATGTTTGCGACTGAATTGTCACGTATTACACTCTTTTCAGTCACTTTGTCTGCAACTCTCGTCGTTGCCGAAAGTCATCATATGACGATAACTCAATTAGCGCCCGCATCGAATGTTTAAATCCACCTGCATTCCGGCCATCCGAGCATTTTACACCTCTTGAAAAGAAAACACTCGTAAACGATGGAAAGAATATGTTCAACCAGTTCACGTACCCGTTTTCTCTCATGCTAAAAGCTCACCTAAAGCCTATCCCTGTTCCTGTCCCAGCTTCGTAACTTTAGATTTATCCGGAGTTTGGCTGATCAAGGTACTAGTAAAACCATATATTGCTTATACGGGTTCCTTTCATCGAAGCGTCCTGACGTTCCCATCATTTCCTTCTTCATGATACAATAATGCCGCAACTACGTAACGTCACCTTGTATTGCCCAAACCAGTAATAAAGAACTTACCTTATAAGAAGGTCTCTTAGAACACAGCAGTAACCACACTTCCCCAAAGAGATCTGCATTAATTATCTGCATGCCCATTCTTGCCAAACAATCAAGCTTCATGCCCCCGGCTCTCCAATCTTGTGATCGCCCCGATTCTTACCTTGATCGTCGCAAAGTCAACCCCTCACTCATGCAAGTTTACATAGCACCATGCATACTACACCCCGGTCAATGGACCATCACTGGTTCAGGCGCCGTTCATGCATGAAACAACCAATTTTTTAAGTTTATTTTCTCATCAATCAGTCATGTGCGCAATAAGGAGCAGCAGTCGTATCGTTCAATTTTTTTTTATTCGCGCCGTTCATATGCCGGCTAGAGTTTCGTATGAACAGGGTTAAAAGTTATCCAACTATACGTATTTACATCCCTCAGAATAAAGCGCTCTACGCATTCACCCACTTGCTGTAATTCACAGCAGGCTTCACCGCAAAGCTCTTATCCTTGTTGCCGTTCGCCGCCACGCTGGTCGCATAAGCAGCCTGCAGACGCGCAGCATCCTGCTTCGTAATCTTCAGCTCGGGGGTCAGGCCAGGGCGCAGAATCTCAGTAACAATCTGCGCCCACTCCCAGGGAGCGCTGGTGTCGCCGGGCAGGGAGTTGAAGTACTCCCAGCCCATGACGCCGCCGATCTGGCCGTACTTTTGGTCCAGCGTGATGATGGTGGTGTTGAGATCGGAGGTGGGGATCCAGCCGCCGTTGCCAGCCGGGTTGGTCACCTGGCCGGCGACGATGATGTCGGGTGAGTAGCCGGTGTTGACAATGTTGATGAAGTCGTTGGGGGTTTCCATGGTGCCGAAGCCGCTGTAGAACTGCGTGTTGTACCAGTCGATGTTGGAGCCCTCGTCGGTCTGGAGCTGGTTGTAGTTGAAGCCAGACAGGTTGGCGCTGTTCTCCAGAGCTGTCGCGACGGGGGCCAGGGTGATGAGGAAGTCGGGTCCAAAGTCGGATCTCAGGCGGGAGATGAGGCGGTTGATGCCGCTCTGGCTAAAGGGCTGCTCGACGTCGAGGTCCATGCCCTCGAGCTGGAAGTTGACAATCAAGTCGTGGAGCTGGCCGTAGTAGTGCTCAAAGGTGGCAGAGTCAGGGGCATCCAGAGTGCTAGTGGTGTAGGATCCGCCGGCAGCACCGCCAACCATTCCCATAATCTTCACGCCGGCCTGCTTCATGATAACCGTCTCGTTCCATAGCGTAGAGAAGTGAGGGTCATCCGGAGGGAAGTCATTGAGATGAATGACTCCGCCGACGTTGATGTGGAACGAGCACACAATCAGATGCGTCAACGCAATGCCCTGCTCGTTGATGAGCGGCAGCATCGAGATGGGGTTGCCGCTCTGGTCGTGCGTTGTCTGGAAGTAAATCACCAGACGGGGCAGATCAGTCGGCTCAGATCGAGCAACAGCAACATCTTGGACAGGGGCAGGGGCAGCCAGCGACAGCGTCGCCAGCATGGATGCTAGAAAGACAAATGCCGACTTCATGTTTGAGTCAAGCAGCGATCGGCACTGGGAGAGACAGGGCAGAACTCAAGAAGGCAGTGGATGGACAAGATCCCATCGCCAAGATCCACGCCGGCGCGGGAGGAGATTTATATATGTCTCCATCCTCGAAAAGCTTCAGACCACACCACATCAATCTCACCGGCCCCCCTTACCTTCTCCTCCAAGCAATTCAGCCAAATTCGGGCCTTTAGGACCGGTCTCTATCGCTGCCAAGGGGACCCTCATCGCGGTCCTCGTGGCCTCGACGCTTCTCTCTCTTCCCCCCTTCAATCCTGTAAGGGCAGGCTCACGGTCCACTTACACTCGCATAAGAGGATTCCAATATTTGGGACAGCTTCTCCCTTGGGAAACAATCAGATTCTTGCAACCTTCCCAAGACGGCAATGCCAAGACTCCGTTGCGGAGCCCTCCTTCGTCCCATTCTCTGGTATAAGACGCGGGGTCCTTTTACCGGAGCCTCTCCGACGGGAGATGAACAGGCCAAGGCAATGGCGAAGGTTACATTTATGCACGCTAAGCATATATCAACCTAGGCTCTAGAGTTTATTAGCCGTTCCAGGGTGTACGACCAGGGCCCTGATAGCTGCCAAGCGCCACCATCCTCCTCGTGTAATTGTGATCAAGACGGCCGCAGCAGGGCGGCGGTCAAATACTTGTCCCTTCTGCTGTCTCTTTGCCGGCCATTGCTGCATCTGGCACGCAGGCTCAACTCGATAGCACGGCATGCTATTTCCGGGAAACGGCACGAATAGTCGCCGTATTAGCGTGTAATTCTAATCAGAACGGGCGCCCACCTATTCGTAAGCCACTCTATCTTGCAACTATTCCGTCTTCCTGACACATAGTACGACGCTGGACTTGTTGGAGATGCCTGCACATTTCTGTCTCACTCCAATTACCCAAGTCTGCTCCAACGGCCAAGACACTGTTTCGCTGTAATTTTAATACTATTATTAGTAATACCTACCAGTAAAAGTGTTTCTGCCGTTAGTACGATCTTCTGGATAGACTCGAAATTCCAGAAGGCACACAATTTCCGCTGTCTGACATCTGACACACACGCTGCATTCAATACCAGCACCTCATATTGCTACTCCGCACAACAATTTACCTTTCCCCTCCGGCAAAACTCAGCTTCAGGCGACATCAGCCTTGGGAGTTGGTAGGACCATGTCCCTCATTTTCCTTCTGCAGGGCTGCTAAGGAGCTTTTTCAAGATCTCATTGTTTTGCTGAAGCGTCTCCGAGGCCTTCTTGTTTTGCCGGATCATCTCTGAAATGTTCTTGTTTTCCCAAAGCGTTTTCGAGACCTCAACGCTCTTCTGAAGTGACTCCGAGATCGCTCTATTGTAAGCCAACATCTCCTGGATTATTATGTTACGCGCCATTGCCAAGCCGACGCCTTGATTGAGAAACTGTGACACACCAACGTCTTTGCCGGTCCGCTTTTGGATGCGCTGTCCGTTCTTCTCCTTCAGCTTCTTTGTCCTCTTCTTTGTCTTTTTCCTCTTGAAACTCGTCGGCCCGTCTACCCTTGATGAGTTATAGATGCACTGGACTTCGATCAAGTCATATATATTCCCCTGACTCCAGATTGCGGCCAAGTACTGTGCTGCTGCGGTTTGCATCGCATTAAAGACCTATGAACCAGCATATATCCGTCAGCTCGCTACAGCGACAAAACAGTAGATCAACCCACATTTGCAATGAGTTCATCATCTCTTTCCTGTCTGTTCGCCGTTATTCTTGCGGATTCTCGTGTTTCTATCAAAATAGCACCTTCTTCAAATGCCTTGAAGCCACCCTGTTCCGTATTAGCCCTCTAAACGACTCTTCCATTTACTTGTAGTGCTCACCCAGGTACATGCCTGTCTGGAGTAGGCGCATTCGATACAGGTCTCGGTGTTCCTGATTTCTTGAGCATGTCAGCGATTTAGAGATCGAAAAGGGCGAAAATTCAAGGAAACGCAAGGCTTGAATGCTTCATACCAGGGTCCCTTCGACAAAGAGCGCGATAGTCTCCATCCTGCATGCGCAGTGCACAACACACGCACGGCAGCAGGCTGAGAAGGATTAACACGCCGTCGTCATATTGAATATTATGAGCGAAAAACATACTTTAGAAGATGACAGCAGCCAGTCTTTGTTTTAGCTGTAGGAATCTTTGATGTCTGTTCAGCTTGTTCAGCTGGGTGCGGATCCCGTACTATCTCTACCAGAGGTACAAGATCTATAAGACGCGGGTCGCCACACTCCGGGAGATTGGTAAAAGTCAATCTTCCCTTGACGTGCCCAGGAAAAAGCTTGGATACTTTGGCCTCTTTGGGATTTTGAATCGGAAACAGCGGGCGGTTGTACCATTCGACGGCGATAACATCGTTCTTGGATTCGATCTTGTCTATGATGGTTTTAGGCATGTTTGGAGGAAGAGAAGAAAGGTGTGTAGTGTGTTCGTTCGTTGCTGAGTCGCTATCGATTTTGGAAGATGCATTTTCCCCCGCGGTTTCGGGTCTCATGAATGGATCTTGCCACATGGCGGGCAGGATAATGGAGAGCACAATTAGTCAATGGAATAAAGAAGCGAGTGCAATAATGAAAATGGACGAGGCGCAAATATGAATGCGAGATTTTCTGTTTGCTTCGCCAGTAATAAACAACAGTCGAAGGAGAAGAACTTGAAGTTTATTCTTCGAAGCTTGGTTTTGAGCTGGATGCGGCAGCTGCCACAACTGCTACTGCTTCCATCTCAGAGCAAAGACGCTCTTTACTTTTCTTTGCTGCGTTTTTCACTCGGCAAGAGGTTGATGGTAGTTGAAGATCAAAGTATTGCTAGACTATGCCTACCTGCGCAAGTACATGCAATTGGACGCGTGAAAATATTAAATGTTTTACGTTAAAGATTGCTTAATACATTTTAGCCTCTCAGCTGCAATATACCGGAGAAGTATCTCAGAATAATATATGCCCAGCCATCTGAAGCATTGCTGCATCAAGCTTTTTGGTCTCCAGAGCGCGTAACAGCTTACTTCACCTATCACGTACCCGATTTCGTACGGAGTGCAAATAGTCCCATTTGATGGACTGCAGGGGTATGCTACAACGACAGGGAGCAAGTGACATGTTATATAAAGCACGCAATCCTCCTTTCTTCTTTTTGTACCGAAGAATCCTTTGCTTATAGGCCAGTATCAGCTTCCTTTATAGGTGCAACGGTATGAAAGATGACAGGCAAACGTGGTAATATTAGGTGCTGACCAAACAGGGATTCACACCCCGGCAATTCTCCTGGATCGCACATGATTCTTGGTATCAGCCTGTCTAGTTCATATTACCTGGCCTGCTGCAGGTCCCATGTGAAGCCCTATGAAATGCCGTACAAGGATGGCAGAGTCAAAACGATATTTGCTCCTGGAGTGAAGCAGAAATAGGCCACATTGCCCCAAACACCGTCTTTCAATTATAAGAGATAGTAACGGAATACTGGATTTGAAAGAAAATCTTATGACTCCTTAAGAATTTCAGCTAAATATGACGTAAAACGCGTACACATAGGAACCTTGCTCTCCATATTACACTTGCTCCGACGCTGAACATATACTGCCCGAATCATGCATCAGATTTCAAAGCCGTTGTGCAATAAATGCCAAGCCGCTGTTATAGATATAGCTCTGTACTACACTCTGCTTCGCCAATAGAAATCAATGGCCTTCTTCTAATGCCTTTTCATGTACGACCACAGCCCGATGCTGACTACCGGCACCAGTGCCGTCCCCAAAAGCTTCAAAACTGAGGCCCTGATGCGAGGTCCGACATGTTCTTTTACAAGACTTTCGAACTCCGCAGGAGCGTTACCTCTAGGATACGGTGTACTGGGAATATCTTTCTCGAGAAAGGGACAAATTTCTTCCCAGCCAAAGCCACCTTCCAGAGTGCAGGCCAAGAGCTGGCCCTCTGGAGCCAGCCTCTTTGCTTTTTCCCCACTAAAGAGTTCTTGTTAGCTTCCAACGATTGAATGAAGAAATTTCTAAAGACAATTAGCTATGCACGTACTCTGCTATGTTGTCCCTCTTTGCTTCTTCCATGCCCCCTTCCATGCCTTTATTGTGGAACATGACGTCCTCAAATGTGACGTGGAGAGCGACAAAACCGCTGATGTAATGATCGACGTATTGGCTGACATTCAAGGGAAACGATCTGCAAGCCTTTATAACAGCCTTGACAGTATTGTTCAACGAACGTTCCCAAGCGTCGACGTCGCGTTCGACGAGTATAAACTTCGCGTTGGGGTAAAATTCGATAAATTCTTCGATGAAAAACTGGGGAATCTCGACGATGGCCTTGTTATAGCATCAGCTTGTGTGTGTTCCTTCGTATAAGGTAGGTTAAAGCGGAACTGAGGGACAAAGAGATGTTTTACATCGTAGTTGGCGAGCCATTTGTCGAATTCGGCTTTGCCATATGGCTTTCCTGTGCCTGAATACTTGCAACGTATAGCCTCGTCGAAGAGTTGGAGATGAGGGACGCCGTGGGTGATCACTTCGTACATGTGGTAAGGCTTGTACCCCAGCATCTTGAGAGCTTGATAGAGAGAGAAAGTTCCAACACTAAAACAGGATATTGGGTTAGATAGGTGGAGGTATAGCCGAAGGGAAGAGAGCTTACCGGCTGCGACTGAGTACAATCACTTTCTTCTCCTTCACCTTCTCCGGTGTGGGAAGTCTATCGATAAGGCGAGACATGCTGCTTCTGAGTTGTGATGAATTTCGATAGAGGACAGTTTACACCCTTCCTTTTCGCTAGGTATAAGACTTGAAAAACAATAGTCCAAGGAAATCTCAGAGCCAGCATCTTGCCAGCTTTTACGTATATATATAGCCATCTTTACGAGGTCCGCTAACAGCTACGACCGGTGCCTGCCTAGCTTCAAAGCCTCCTAAAGTAGCAACAATAGCTTGATTCCAGATCAAAAACTACGGATCGAGTTTATTCATTCTGCATGAATGACGTGGGATGATTGGCTGAACTTGAAACTACTAAGCCAGGATTGAAGATGGTTGCTGACTGGAAGCCACGTTCTGTTAGTGTAGGTAATTTGGACGCGCTATTTCACAACTTTAAAGCCAAATGAAAGGTCGCGAACAAGATGGACCATGAGCATTGTCATGATTGAGTAAGCCATGTAAGATTGCAAGAATTATCATCAAGAGCGAGCAAAGCCGAGCTGCCATCTCTTGAATTCACTAACAGCTGGGCGATGAGACGCCCAAGCTAAGGCACATGTATGGAGTAAGCTCTAGCAGGACCTAAGCAACGCCGACAGCCCGGTCCCAAAGGATTGGAATAGAAACAGGAAACAGCCTTTGCCAAGGGCTTACAGACTACTAGACAGTCGTAGACGAGATCATCATACAATATGAGATTCTGCATTGATTGGTTACCGGTACGCGTACCATGTGCTTGGCAATAAAGGCTATTGGGCTGTAACCTTTTGAAGCCATCCGTAAAGGATTAAGCTTACCCTCGTGTTAGAGTAGTGCATATCGAGACTGTTGTTGGCCATAGCTTGCTGAGCCAATAAAAACGACGAGTTGCGGTTCTTACGTAGCTGTCACTTGTTCGAATGAACGCATATCACATACTCCTTCGCTTCACCAAGAACGAGAAAGTTGAATCATGGCAGAGGGATCAAAGCGGCGAGTTGAGACTTATTACTTGGTATGACCATTGTTTTCACTAGTTTAGAACCTCACTGGCTCAATGAGCGCTTGTCTGAAGTTTCACGACGGCTTGCTGAGTGGCTTGAGCGCTAATCTCATTGTCAACTTATCCTACGATGCGGATTCTTAGGTAATACCCATAGCCATCGGGCTGAATGCCATAAGCAGTGGTCGGAACGGCAAAGGTATTTGCCGGGCACGAAAAGAAACGTGGAATTTCGCCTCGCCTCTTCAGCCTCCAACTCGGGAATAGCCTGCGCGAGCTGATGGTGGCCACTTTATCTCTGCTGCCATGTGGTGCAACGGACCCTGGAGGCAGGTGGCCATCCAAGGTATCATTTGATAGCCTTCATCCCACCAACCGCGTGAGGCATATTACATACATTTTCACAGTTGAGAGATATAAAACGCTTGACAGTCGATTTTGGGGGTCCAGCCAGAGATAGGTATGATCCCGGGGTTTCTGCGTGGGAGGCATCTTTTTTATCATCTTCCTTCTTCCGCAATAGGCTTGTCATCTTATAGCACCCCATGTTTGCCTATATCACAAGCCAGAATGAAGCACATGTAGCCGCCGACGAACCGGACAATTTGCCATTTAGGCAATCCATCAACCCTCTTCCCCACGCCTGGTTAAGAGATTGCAGCCGCGCTATGAAAGAAACAGACAGGGCCTTTCCTCAAGCTTCCCGTCGTGTGGCGCTCCCGTTCCGTCGAGCGATTTCGGGGGGAGGGGAAAAGGCAGAAAACTTGGGGGAGAGAAAGTCTGGAGTATCGTATCGTAGCGTATCTCTTGATTCTCGCGGGAAGGGAAAGCTTGAATGAAAGAGCGCCCCCACAGCGGCCAGATACTCGGGCCTCTTTCTCTCAAACCCTAGCTCTATCTTTGTTTTCACTTTTCACCTTTTTTCACTTTTTTGCTTCTCTGTCTCTTGTGCGTGGGCGCGTGAGAGCATCGAGAAACTCTCGGATGCGAATTCGTCAAGAGCCGGGGAGAGCAGCCAATGAAGGCTCGACGATAAGACGCCCTTGTAAGTGGAGGCTAGTGTGAGGCGTGTTGGAGATTTTTTGCGCCCTTGTACTCCGTAGTTCGGCTTAGTTTGGTACGGTGCAAAGGATGGACAGTCGAGATATTCTTAGCATGACTTGTCGATAATATGGAGAGAGCGAATTTAGGACGAGCGGATAAATTGAGCGAATTGGGGTGATTGTCGTGACAGATTTTGATTCATTTGCATGTGCCACATACGCGTGTTCTGCAAAGCTACGGAATGCAGCATCCCTCCTATCCTTTTCGCTGTCCTTTGTCTCTGATTCTCCCGCTGCTGATCTGTCTTTTCCACTTACACTAAACATGTGCTAAACTACAGCCTAATACTCGTAGAGAGAGGTATTAATTTCCCTGCCGCAAACAGAGTCGCATTATTTGCCAGGGAGCATGTCTTTCTCGGGCTTTTTTCATATATTTTGGCTGCCCAAGCGGCTCAAAGCACAGCCGAAAGCGATTGGGAAGGGAGCCAAGCTAGAAACGTCAACTTCTCGATCTTCCCCATGTCTTAGTTCCGCTAGGACTTGTGCATCGTGTCTCTGATCTGTCTTGTGGCTTGTCTCGTTCGCTCAGCGCATCCCGAGTCGCAGCGAATTCGGCATCGCCACAGCTTCAAATCCAGACACTGTGCTCACATGTCGGACTGCCGCTTGTGGACGGCCTCGCCGCCAGCACAGGTACCGCAAACGGGCTGTTTCGTCGCGGCCACAGGCGGCTGTAGCAAGTACCGCGAATGGACCGCCGGGTGGATGCCCTGGACGAGTGACCTGTGCGCGATTCCGGAAGCCTCACGGCATACGGAGTACATGCGTCCCTATCTGCATCGTGTAGTCTAATCCACAGCAAATTCACGGAGCGTCCAGTCCAGTATTTTGTACGTACAAACAATCAATGACCTTGTTGCTTCTCCTTTTTTTTCCATCTGTTGTTCTCGTTCCTGGGCCGATGCGTCGATAACACATGACACGTACCTGCGCAGCTATGCTCGGCGTAAGCCGATTCGATGGAAACGACCAAACAATAACGTAAAAAGAAACCCAAAAATACGTGGTCGATGCTCGTTCTGGGCGCATGGCACCGCCTAGAGCAGGCACTGCCAGCGATGCGATGCCCTATTGTTCATGCAGTGGACGGGACGGTGTAAGGGGAAAGCACCAGGCTAATAGGTACGGTGAGCGTGCCTGAAGCTAGCGACGCGGATGCTCCGTAATTGAAGGCGTAGCAGCTGGAAGAAGCATCTATCTTGCAGTATTACCTACTTGCGGTGCGCTATTACTCGCGACACTCCAATTTTAGAAACCAGCGTTTGATTACGGAGAACGGTATTGAGTACCGACTCTACGGGACGAACAGGCTAATCCTGGGATACTTTGGCCGGACTCAGCTCGTGTTTGCGCACAGCCTCACGCTTTGGCCTTGGCTGAGGCTTTGCCGCGGCGACGAGTTTACACTCTGTGCCACGGTGTAGATTCGGGTGGCGCATGTGCTCGCTGTCCTACGCCGAGCAGCACGCCGAAAAGTATCGACGCGTGAGAAAAGTCAGATTAGGTACATAGATTACACGTGCAGATGTAGGGAGGCCCGGTCAGATTTAGGTGCAGGGCCACACAAAAGTAGAGTTTGGTGATACTGTGTAACTCTGCATGAAACCTACATTCGACCTTTGAGTACACCAATTGCAGCCGTTGGAATTCCCCCCAAACAAGGGACTCAGCAACGAGATACAGTCATATCATCTGTCA
This sequence comes from Trichoderma koningiopsis, assembly GCA_022985005.1. Classification (NCBI taxonomy): domain Eukaryota; kingdom Fungi; phylum Ascomycota; class Sordariomycetes; order Hypocreales; family Hypocreaceae; genus Trichoderma; species Trichoderma koningiopsis. The sequence goes on along the minus strand of JAJPEM010000006.1, from coordinate 620,685 downwards.
TCGGATGGTAATCGGAGCTGGGCCACTGGCTCGCGGCTTCTGCCCCCTCCCCCAGGATAAGTGACGATGGGAATAAAAAATCTTGGTGAGGCGTTTATGTAAATTTTTAGGGCCCATGGCAATCAGATTCGAATGACACGAATCAATGAGCAAAGGCCTCTGGACCGCGGCCACTCGCCCACTCAGAGTCCAGAATCAGCAGTGGGACCGGCCCAAGCAGCCACCACCAATTGCCTCCTGCGCCGCCCCTTATCAGGTACTTGTGGATGGAGTACAGCAGCATGGCCGAGAGGGCGATTGTGGTCAAGTACCGAGTACCGGAGGGGGAGGTATCTGGCAGAGGGCTGAAGATTCGAAAAAGGCCAGGCACAACAAGCACAAACAGCACATGTTGGAAATAAAATCAGAGATATACGTCATAACTAGAAAGCGAAGAATATAAATCAGAATCAAGATTGAAGAGATTCATGTCAATTATTTCTGAAAAGAGGCGACTCTTCCAACTTCCAACTTGCTCAGCTTCCGCGCCTTTCATCATACTGCACTTGTCATACACACGACATGCCCCATCACGCTATTTACAGGTCACACAGGCACCACAGATAGCGGGGGACCCTCCTGGTGGCGATACCCATCCCCTAGTACTCCGTACTTGTGCGACTTTACGGGGCCCGTCGCTCCATCCGGGGGTGAAGGTACCTGCGCGCCAGGTTCCTGTGGTTGGGGCGGTACGTACCGCTCACAGGCTGGCCCTTTTCCACTTCTCGCTCGCATTCAAAGACAATTTAGTACTTAAAGCCTCGCCGCCCAAAGTTTTGCATCGAAAACAGAAACCTTCTTTTTGGAAAACTATCATTGCATTCCAGCTGGTTGCGCAGTTACTTTTTTGCATCCTTTAAATATCCGACCTGCTCACACGAGTCTATCCTCCAACCCTCCTCTTGCATCGTCTCCTCCTCCGCAGACCTGCAGAGTAATTGTCGATTTCGTCCTTTCGCACTTCACCAACCAAAAACCACACAAACCGCTATCATGGTAAGCTACTGCCGCTATTTTCTCTGTTATTATCCAAAGAATCTGTGCTAATCATCTGCGCTACAGGCTGTCAATCAGACTTCAACGTCTCCTTCAGAGACTGTACGATAACCCTGCTCCATTCCTACTCAACCGACCGCGCGAATTCAACGACGACAACAAATACTGACTCTTTTCTCTCTCCAGCAAAAATATCTCCTCCTCGACCAGAAGAACAAGATCATGGCCGAGTACGTCTGGATCGATGCCGGCGGCGAGACTCGATCAAAATCAAGGGTAGGTTCCCTCCCAGCGCTTTTTCCTTATCTCGACCCTGGTCCCTGCTTCTTGGCAATGCAAGGCAACCTAGCCGGCAGGGCCCCGACTTGTCCCGCAGGCCCCGCCACCGCATATCGCTGGGACTCGCTCTTTGGCTCTGCGCGTGTCAATCATGACGCCACAGCTGGCTTTTGGTGTGTGGCTCGGGGGCAAGCGGGATTTGGTATGGGGGGCTTGAACTTCGTGCTAAGTGGGGGACAAAAAACGCTGGTCGTCGGCTTCTACGATTCTGTAGTCTCTGACGGCCAGTGTAATTTGTCTACCGCATAGTGCTTAGTCGGGTCTCTCAGCATCGTCCCAGCTCAGCTTAGTCTTAGCCTTGCCTTGCCTTGGCCATATCCAGAAATAGCCCCCCTCGTTCTCCCTCAGGCCTGCGCCTATCCACCCCGGATAAGGGAGACCTGCCTGTCTGGGGCTGAGACCTGGGATGACTTTATGCCTCGGCCAGTGTCGGGTTTGCCAGTGATCGGCCAGAGGGACCCTGGCGGTGACGCGGATGAGTCGCTGTGACGTTATTGATGCTATTGACTGCATCGTCGACTGCAACCTGTGTTTCGAACATGCCTGCTGACTTCATCATGATAGACTCTTGATGCCAAGGACGTCGAGTACACTCCCGAAAACCTTCCCGTCTGGAACTTCGACGGCTCCTCAACTGGCCAGGCTGCCGGCCACGACTCCGACGTCTACCTGCGCCCTTGCGCCGTCTACCCTGATCCCTTCCGTGGTTCACCCAACATCATCGTCCTCTCTGAGTGCTGGAACTCCGACGGCACTCCCAACAAGTACAACTACCGCCATGACTGCGCCAAGGTCATGGAGGCCAACGCCGAGCGCGAGCCCTGGTTCGGTCTCGAGCAGGAGTACACTTTCCTCGGTCAGGATGACCGGCCTTATGGCTGGCCCGTTGGCGGCTACCCTGCTCCGTACGTCATTTATTCCCCGAGACAAGCATGTCTTAGCAAAAAGTCCTGAGCTTGAGCTAACCTTTTCCTACAGTCAGGGTCCCTACTACTGCGGTGTAGGTGCTGGCAAGGTTGTCCTGCGCCATGTCGTTGACGCTCACTACAAGGCCTGTCTCTGTAAGTTAACACAAACTTGACAAAAAAATTTTACCTCTTAAACAAAGGCTAATCAGAGTTTCAGATGCTGGCATCAACATCTCTGGTACCAACGCCGAGGTTCTGCCCGGTCAGTGGGAGTTCCAGGTCGGCCCTTGCGTCGGCATCAACATGGGTGACGAGCTCTGGATGGCCCGTTTCTTCCTTGCCCGCATCGCTGAGGAGTTCGGCATCAAGGTCACCCTGCACCCCAAGCCCATCCAGGGCCCATGGAACGGCTCCGGCCTGCACTCCAACTTCTCCACCAAGGACATGCGTGCCGAGGGTGGCATGAAGTACATCGAGGAGGCCATCAAGGCCCTCGAGCCTCACCACACCGAGTGTATCAAGGAGTACGGTGAGGACAACGAGCTCCGTCTGACCGGCGAGTACGAGACCGGCTCCATCGAGAAGTTCAGCTGGGGTGTCGCTAACCGCGGCACTTCCATCCGTGTTCCTCGTGAGACTGCCGCCCGCGGCTGCGGTTACTTTGAGGATCGCCGACCGGCCTCCAACGCTGACCCGTACCGTATCACCAAGGTCCTGATGACCTCCATCTTCGGCAAGATCTAAAGGGGACGGCTGAGGATGAGCGGATGGACGATCAAGGTGACGGGGAAAGGGAGTTTGGATGTGGATTTGAAAAACCCTGCGTGGGCGAAGTTGTAACATTATGGATAGGAAGCTGCACACACTTTTAATATGATGAGGGAAGATATGGACTGACCAGAGTATTAACTACCTGGTTTACGGCGTAACGGATAATGATGGGATTTTCGTTTAGACATTGACGGCTTTGCATACAGAAATGCTGCCGCTTAGAGTTATTTTGCAAATATATTAGCGACTTCTGTTCTGCAACTCTCACTTTCTCGCTCTCATTCTCTCTCTGACTCTGACTCTGACTCTGACTCTGGCTCTAATTGATTCTCCGTCTGAGTCTACATTTCTATCTTGCTCCCCTTTACATCCCTCAAAAGAAGTGACTGTGTAGATGCGATAATTGCTTTTACTGGGTCTGATATAGTTGTTTTATCATTCTCGGTGCTTGGTCTCACGGCACTCATATCTTTGGTGGAGAACTTGGAAGGTGGACCAGGCCCGCTACACAAGGGTACTTGGACTCTGAAATGACTTTGAGTTGGGGCCCAGAATTGCAAAATTTGTCTACCTATGTTACATTTTTGAATTCGATGGATGGATCTTGCTTGTATTTTGATATTTTGTAGCTCCTTTTGGAATCGTATCACGACCTAACATCCTCCCATTTGCGAATAAAAATACACTGGCTTTGGATACAATGTAGCCCGAGTTCATGTGTTTGGCGGCTTTATCTCATTCACTTTTGTGGTCCTATATGTGTTAGAAGTTAGATACATCATGAGCTACAATGTCTCGGGCCACCGGCCTCTTGATTCCCCTATCTTCATGTACGCCACATACAAAGCCACCTCAACAAAGCATATTTGCGATGAAGTATAGCATTCTGTCTTGTTATCCGAAAGTCAAATCGTTCCAGCTGCCATGGCAAACGGTCCACAGAGCTTCTTATCCAGAGGTTTACGGTCTCAGTGTTGTTTGTTTATGGTTTTACTATTTTGAGATGGCAGACCGTCCCGTCCTAGCCGGCAAACGGAACGCGCTGCAAGCACCCTCTCGCTCTCTCACCATACCAAAACGGCACTACTTGATCTGTAAAAAAAAAAAAGCTCCATCTCGTGGATGAAAAAGGAGCAAAGTCTGTGGATGAAGCAATTGGGAAACGTCTCTGGTCTTCAGGCACCCGCGAGTATCCCCCCACAGAGCATCACTGCTCTCCACTTTGGGGATAGTTTCCTATCAGGACGTACAATATTCGTAAAGGCAAGGTTTGGCAATCCATCGGTCTAAAGTAATTTGCTGGAGCACCTGTTTTTACTAAAGCTATTTTCCAAATGCGAGAGAGGAGTGTTTGAGGCCGTCTTCAAGGACACTCTGGGAGGGCGAACTTGAATGCCCTTTCCAAACTTGGCCGCTTTCGCCGGTAACTGACGGCCGGCGATGTTGCAAACTTTTTCGACCAAAAAGCAATCGACACTGTGATCGAGTTTTCATCGCGAAGTTGTCGGCCGCTGAGTGCCTTACAGCTGCCAATCAACGGAATTGACGGCAGCTCGAAGAGCAACAGACAAAGCAACGACCCAGGCGGCAAAGTGGATGGGCTTTTCGAGCCAACGACTGTGATTCCGCCGTCTGGCTATTCAGATGATCCGCCTCATCCTGGTTTTGATGATATGCTCTGGTCTGATTTGAATCCATCTTCTTCTAGTGGGGACGAAATGTCTTCTTTTTGTTCTTCCTCAGCTTCCATCCCGTCTTCCATCTGTGAGAGTCTGCTCCACCACGATCCCTTCGTTGGTTTAATGCCAGTTTCTTCGTGTTCTTATTTAGTGTTCTCATTTAGCTTTTTGTTGGAATATTTGACTACCTGATATAAGATAAGTTGTCCCAGGATTTTAGCACATACGACCATAGGTAGTGAAGAATTCGGGGTCCCGTCTGCTCCCCCATAGACAAGCCACTAACCGGCAGATTAGTAGTCAAGTGGGTGACCATTGGCGAACACCGGCTGTTGTATGTTTTTCTTTTTTGCTTTCCTGGTTAATTAGCTGTGTTACAAGTAGTTCCAGTCGTAGGATCATCAGATACGGCCATATCCGCTAGAGTAAACGGGATCCTATCAAGCATTTCTTTTGAGTGCAATGTCTTCTATCTTTTGCACATCGTAGCTGCAAATTTAAAAGAGCACCAATAAGCGTTTCGTTATCGTTTGGCACGGCCATGCCTAGGACAATGACACCAAGAGTGTTGAAGACGGCAATCCGCCAGAAAGTCTGCATCACAGCTGTGGGAATGTTCTTCCTCGGATCCAGCGTATCGCCAAACGTCATTCCCACGGCTTCCGTCCCTGTAAATTGGAAGCAGGTCTGTGATCAGGACCTTTACATAGACCAAGTCAGAACTCTGTCTCGCCGAGCTTGAAACGTGCAGAAACTGTTAACTCCCCTGTAGTGCAAAGGATGGCCTGATTGAGTTGTCAAGAGCTAAGAAGTGTTTCTTAGTCATCGATGTGTCATTTGGGAAATCTTTTATAAGCGCTCTAGATTAATTCTGGTCCTCCGTTTCTTGAAAATAGGCTGGTGTAAGTTTGTCTTTGCAATCGAGCAGTGATGAGGTGGTCATTGTATTGCTACGAGTCTATAACAGTCTTCATAACAGTCGACCATTCTGAGCAATAAGTTAAAACAATATGCAGTCTTTCCTAATTATTCTTATATCTAGATAATACAAACATTCATGTCAATCCCCCTCTTCATTGTGATTTGGATGCAATAGCTCTCCCTTGACGTTGTTGGTACAATACATATGCAAAATATACTGCAGCAATCGTTCCAATGACGAAGATATTTCCTATCATGATTAGTTTAATCTTAGAAACCAGAATTTGAGCCTTACCTAAAATAAAGCCAACAAATCCTTCAGCGACATTGAAGAGATTTCTGAAAATTCCCACAACCAATCCCAGGGCTGACTCGACCGCGCCAAATGTAGTAGAGAAAATTCCTTTAAAAATCTCAACGATCGAGGCGATCAAGTTAGAGAAACCTTTGATGATGTCCGACATGTTGTATTATTAAATGTTTCGTGGTTGTTGTATAGTTAGATTATAGTATTGTCCGTGTAGTTCGTAAAATATTTAGTATGTAAAGTATGGGATCAAATGCAAGACCAAATTCTTCGAAACGGAACGATATTTGAACTCATTATATCACCTGGTCAATCCCAAGCGACTACATCGACTACATCATAGCCTTTCCATACGCTCATGGATGTGTTACTGGCCAATGTTTATGACGTCAATTGTACGTGCGTTGCCTTGTCTTGACTTCCAACTTTTAGGTGGCTGTGGTGGCGTAGTTTAAATCCTCACAAGGCCAGGCCGATCTAATTGTCGTCACCAATTATGTGGCTGTTGCTCATCAAATCATCTTCACCGGATCGAAATCGTTCGGAACATTTGTCCGCCCTCTTATACACTGCTAATATTGTGTCATGTCAGCCTTGTTGGATATTCCGCTGCTGTACAGCTAGCGCACATACGGACCACGGCCTAAGGATGACGTTATGCATTTATAAAAATGATGACGGCTCCGAAAATTGCAATTTAGATCCCGAAGTTTAGATAGGCCTCCATTAGTGAATAATGAATCCTGCTGCTGTCAGATTTGACGGCGTCGCAATGATCTACCTGGAAAAATAAATCTAGCCGGTTGCGAATCTGAACGGAGAGTCGTATTAGCATTTATGTCAAGCATGCGGCTCGCATACATGTATCCTCCAAAACCCTTGTTCATGAGGAGAAATGCAGCCATTTCTCCGAGTCCGGTCATAATAAAGAAAACGGCGCCTACTATAGGTATGCGATGAAAAGACTCCCCGGGTTGCCCTCTGATAGGGCCGTTCCTGAGCTGATAACGAGCCCTACACCTATTGTGCATGTAATGGAGATCATCAAGACTTAGTGGGGTTTGAACTCGCTCTTCAGTTAGTTCAGTTCCGCGCCTCCTCCGGCTCAGCTCGATACGGTCTTTACGAGGCCCTCTGGGTTTAGCTTTTCAACGTCTACGAGTGCTGTCATTTTTACTATAGATCACCTCAAGTGTGGAAATTAGAAAAACATGGACTGTAAGAGAGGTAACACAGTCGAAGCGAACTACAGACATACCAAGGTACCAGTAGGAAGACGGCAATCTCATCCCAAGTTTCTAGAGCTTGACTTATCAGTCGTTTTATATGAGGAGCAACAAAACTGGCTTTTTTTATTGATAAGACAATTACGACCTGCCTTACAAAACATCTCAATAGCCATCAGCTTTGGATTATCATGGTTTGTAATACTATACATGCGCAAAGGAGAGACTCTAGGAATGTTGTCCTACGCAAGAGTGCGTTTAGCTGTAATATAAGTGCTTTCAACAGTCAACACTACCACATACGACCATATCCATTGGAATATACGGGATCCCGTCCGCTCTCCCAGAGTCAAGCCAATGAGAGGCAGATTAGTAGTTGAGTGGGTGACCATCAGCGAACACCGGCTGTTGTATGTTTTTACTTTTTTAGCAATACTTCCTTTTTCCTTCTTCTAGATAATTTTGTCTTTTTCTCCAGTAGTTTGGTATCTCTTCTGCTTGTGGACAATAATGTGAAATAATTCGCAGATCGCGTCCCAATCCAAGATCTTGATGGTGGAGTTTCGGGGTTTGAGGCAATCGTGAAGGTCAGTGACGAGTGGCAGCACCAAATTCTTCCAACGATCTTGTTTTCTTCACGGGCCCTTTGGGGCGATAATTGTTAATTGGAAATTACAATGGTCTCTATTAATAACTGATACGTTTTGAAGCCCCAAGGCAGCAAGCAAATGCCCTCGGAGGTGTTTGGCGCTGCTTTTGCCTGAAATAAATCTTGTCGGCGCGTGCAGATGGTGTAGCAGAATAAGCTTCGCTCCCATATCTGACTGTTGAATACGCTTTTTGAAGTGCCTGACGCACTGCTGAAGCGACATAGCTGTGGTATCGTGGTCCGTATGGGTGATAACAACGAGATGGGGGCAGGCGATTTCTTGAGGACGCATACCGAGGCATTTGAAAGAGAGTATGAAGTATTTGTTGGGCGACCGATTATTCTTTAGTATTGTCTCGATTATAAGTGTGTGGCTCATGTGTGTATCTTGAGGGCGGGATAGGCTTTCGTTTTGGTGAGCGCGATAGAGAAGTATCTGTTTGTGAACACTACATGTAGTGTAAGCTACCTCCATATGGTCGATGAGTATGGAGAGAGATGCTAAGTTTGATACGAGTCCAAGAAAAAAAGGATCATTGCCTGGATTTGAACGGTAACAAGATCTTATCCTTTGGAGAATATACGAAGCCAAGGTTAGTACGCGCGGTTGAGCGAAAGCGTTGGTGAAGATGTTCGTGTGGTTATCGACCGGACGATAATAACGATAGTCGGTGGATAGGTCATGAAGACTGAAATTGCTCAGACTTCCGCAGTGTGCGTTGAGCGACGACGCGTCAGCGTAGATCGCGTGCACGAACACAAACTTTGCCCAGGTGGGCACCGCACTGCATTGGCGATACGCTTGATGATTACTCGCGTGCTTCATCGAGGCCGTCTTGCGGTAGGCCTTAGTCTTGACCTTCAAGACGTAGTCTTGTTGTTCCTCAGCTGTCATGTTGACGGCCTCTCTCTGAGGTATCGCTTATGAGGGATTCCGCACTTGTTAAAGTGCCTTGGGCTCTCTATTTATTCGAGGACCTACAAAGTTGAGAGATTGGATAACATTGGAAATAGCTTCACTGAAATGATAATTTAAAACTTATCTGATGAGGTGACAAGGCAGCTATCGCCGGGCTTGGCTTGACGAAAATGTGACGAAAATGGTGGCTAGGACGGGGTCAAGAGACGCACTTTGAATGCTTTCTGCTTCTGTTGAGGTTTTATATCAGAAACGTGAATTTAGCGCAGTGGATGGTACATTAGTAGTTTTAAAAGAATGAGTATGCGGAGCGTTGCGCGTCTACCAAGGCGTGGACGTGTTTGGACGATTTTCTGACAGCTGCCAGGCAGCGTGTCATTTCTCGAGTACACACGTTCACTGCTTCCGTACTTCTTTTTGTTCATTGTATTCCAGATAGCATCGTATCATCGTTTTAGCTTCACGTCCATGTATCTGAACACCGACATAATAAACAATGCCTCCTAGAAGACCTAGAACAGAAGACGAAGTTAAGGCAGAAGTCCAATCCTTTAGTCTCACAAACGAGAGCGCCGCGGCGATTGTTCGCTTAGGGAACACGCTCAATGGAGTCAGAAAACTGCAGCGAGAGCACGCTGAGCTTCTAGCCCACGGGAGGCGATTGCACCCCCCGTCGCCTCTGTCCCAGTCAGTCTGGAAACAGGCCGATATCGAAGATGACTCTCAGCCTGAGCTCGAGGCTGGCATTCGTGGTCTGGAACTGGAAGATGCCCGCGATGAGCAAACAGAATTTCCGGTTGGTTTTGAGCAATCTAGAGCACTTTGTTTCTCTTTTTATCACTTAGTTAACAGTTCACCCCTTATTGAACAGAACTTGGGTGTTGAAGAGAATCAGATTCCTCTCTCGCAAGAACCTGCCACCTCGTCAAGGTCCCGAAGGAGGGCCCTCTCTCCCATTCAAGAAGAAGAAGAGGAGGAGGAAAGGAAAAAGAAAGGGCGGGAGCGAGAGCAGGAGAAAGGGGAAGAGGACGATGGTGAGAAGGAGAAGAAAGAGGCCGACTCGTCCGAGGGTAGTTCGGCACGTTGAGAAAGTACGCTGTACGAAATATAGTACTTCGCCAAGATCTCGATGCAACTTATTGCTCCAACATGTTTTCGGCTACATTTGGTGCTTACCCTAGATTTAACTCTGATCCCACTATTACAATGGAAGGTTGGTTGACCTCAACAAATAGTAAATTGATAAGTCATCTTGCAGATGCCCTGGTTCCAACAAAGTGGGCTTCATACATGCACTCTGCCTTCACTGGCCAATTGGGACATTAGATGTTAACATGCTTTTCTTAGATCAAATGCACTGGTATTATCCCGTCAACATCAAGACACGCGTCTTCTCAATACACAACTGCGCCGTTCGCTCCTATATAGTTAGACAAGGTCACTATTCTTCCTGGACGCAATGGCTTTGTTACAACACGTTCTCGACTGAATAGGTGGGATTCTGAAAGATTGAAATGGTCCGATTCTTTATTTTGTTTCCAATGCATACCAAGAACAAAGACGCTTCTGAGACTGGCTGGTGGAGTCAATACAGCATGGATATTCGTTTCTAACGCTACTAACATTGCTGACGTTCTATCGTCATTTATGCTCTTCAAATTGCAACGCTGTTTTAATGCAACTGCGGGAATACCTTCTTGAAGGACTCCGTGGCGGTAATATTGGCCCACCACTCCCGTGTCTTCCTACCAAACTTGAAGTCAGGGGCGGACTTTTGGATAAACTTCTCCAGGGTGTCGAAATTCTGAATCTGGGTCAAATCCGAGCCGACTCCCCACATTGCGTGCGACAGCCATGTTGTGACATGGATATCAGCCTCCGTGACAGAATCGCCGACTGCATATGGCAGAACCAGGAGAGAGTCCAGCCGCTCCAGCTCTTTAGCCCAGATTTTCACGGCCTCGTCGGTCTCCTTGTAGAACTGCTTGTGCTCCTCTCCGATAGGCTCAGTGTAGTATTTGGCCAGGGCGCCATTGTCAAGGATCTTGGGTCCGTAGAATGGGTGATCTGGGTTGGCCTCCTTCTCCTTAATGAGCCTGTTTTGGCGGTTCACCAGGTAATCCTTGAAGCCGGTGGCTCTCTTGGCATTCATCTCTTCATCGTTTCGGGCGTTAAAGAGGACAGTGTCGGTTCTGCCATCGAATGAGTGGACAAGGTCAACAATAGCCTGCGCCTTGCTCTTGGCAGCGGCATCCGAGGGCACCAGAGTGCGCTCTCCAGTTAGCCCATCAATCCACCTGACGACATCCACGCTCTCAATGATGTTCTTGTCCAGCAAAGGCGAGCTGATGCTTGGCACGGTGCCGTTGGGGTTCACCTTCAAGTATTCAGGATTGAAATTGTCGGCGGCGACTGATGATTCCAAATGTTACTAATTTGCGCCTAGTCGGGAGGGCTTAGGTCTTACATAGATCAACCTCCTTGACATCATACTCATTTTCCGCGATGCCTTTTTCCGCCAATGCAAGATGGGACACCTGGGCCCACTGCGAGCCGCCACAAGTATATACGGTAAACTGGAAAATAGGTAAAAGATAGTTTGTTAGCGCGCGGACTTTCTTCCCAGTGAAATTAACAGCGGCCTATTAATAGGATTATGCATACTTTGGACGCCATGGCTCCGCGGAGATGTCACGATAATGTGGGATGAAGTAGACTAATTTGCTGGTTGTCGGCTTTTGTTACCACTGCCGAAAGACGTGTTGGATCGATTGAAGCTATTCCATTGAGCATCTTGGGCGTTTACAGAGAGCTTTATATACACTGATTGCTGGATTTCGCTGACAAAAGCGCAGACTCTAAATATCGCACGTTGATTACCCAAGCTATCCAAAAAGGGTTCAATCTCTCTCCCAAAGCTGCATAAACTTGAACGGTGCTTAGCAAATCTGGAGACTTTAAGGAAAATCGAAGATATACTCTAGCTTGATCAAGAAAATTTAGCGTTACCGTTGCAGCCAAAAGGAGCCTTTTCCCGCTGAATAAGCTTGACACACAGAAATTGGAATCGTGGGGCGCTTGCAGATCCCAGCACTACGACTATATGCTATACGTGCTGAGTGGCTTGTGCAACCAGCCATAGCTCTTTGGGTAATGTGAAACAGCCTCAAGCGGCTGGAAAACAACATGTCTTAGCCATTGAGTGCTGATGGAGGCGGTTACGCGGGCCATCTTTTGTTTACAAGCTTACTTGTGGTAATTAGCCAGGAACCCGGCCCATCGTCCGAGTTGGTGCGGGCAAAAGCATAGCAATAAGCCCTGAATAGGAAATTCTAAAAGGAGCACACTTCCCGAAAGTGAGCAAGCAGGGCATACCGCCAGCTTGGGTCATGGAATCAAGATGCACAATTAGGTAACTGTAACTCCACGATTCGCAGGCCTGGCGCCTCAGCCTCAGCCTTACTTGCTCAGGTACCTGGACCCCACTGGTGCTGACGATGACTTGGATGTTGGTAAGATGTTGATCTCAACGAGATGGAATTCAGTTAGTTGAGTGGTTTTCATGAGGAATTTCAAGACATCTTGTAAAGTATATAATAGTGACGATGAGTCTCCTAAACTGCTCTCTCTTGCCTCATCATCAAACAAACAACATCCTCACTCCCGCCTCTTTCACCACCTTCAAACATCTTTAATCATAATCCTTCAGTTGTCTTTACAGCCTTTTTTTTAGTAATAATTCATTGAAGATGAAGTTCTCTACTCTTGCTTCCATCGGCCTCACTGGCATCTCTGCCGTCCTCGCTACTCCCAGCAATGTTGACTCTCGAAACACCAAGGGCGCAGTCTTCGCCCTGACCAACGCCGTCAACAACGCAGTTATTGCTTTCAACCGCAATGCTGATGGCACATTAACCAAGACTGGCGAATACCCCACCGGCGGCCATGGCCAGGGTGTCGATTTTGACTCCCAGGGCGGCCTTCAGCTCAGTGCTGATCACAAGTTCCTCTATGCTGTGAACCCAGCCAGTGATGAGGTTACCGTGTATTCGGTCAACGGCTCCAGCCTCAAGAAGATCCAGAGCATCTATGCTGGTGACCAGCCCCTGTCCATTACCCTGAGCAAAAACGGATATGCCTATGCCATGGACGGCTCTGTTGCCTCAACTGGCATCTTTGGCTTCAAGGTCAACCAGAAGACTGGCATGCTTTCACCCCTTACCAACTCCACCATTGCTACCAGCACTCCCATTGGTGTTCCCGGCACCGTCACCTTCTCCCCCGACGGCCGCACTCTCATCGTCACAAACAAAGTCGGCAGCACCCTCGACCAGTTCTCAGTGGGAGCCAACGGCGAGGCTGTCTTGGAAACAACTTACGCATCCACCGGTCTCCGTCCCTTTGGAGCCATCTTTGGCAAGTCAAACACCCTCTATGTTGTGGAGTCTGGTCTGCCCGCCCTCGGTAACGCTGGTCTATCAACATACCAGCTGAGCAAGGCCGCTACCAACCCGCTCTTGAAGCCCGTCACCAAGTCTGAGAAGAACCAGCAGACTGACGGCTGCTGGGTCATTGTGACTCCCGATGAGAAGTTTGCCTTTACAGCCAGCTTTATCACCAACGCCATCTCCAGCTACAAGGTTGCCGCCAACGGCACTGCCACTCTCATCAAGGAGGTTGCTGCCAGCCCCGGCGAGGGCACCGAGCCCGTCGATCTTGCTCTCAGCGCCGATGGCCAGTACCTGTACAACCTCCAGCGTGGCGGCGGTGCTATTTCTGGCTGGAAGATCGAGGCCGATGGTTCTCTCAAGACTCTGAGCAACTCTTTCGGCGCGGGACAGGGTATCCCTGTTGGCGATGGTGCTTCCGGCCTGGCTGCATACTAAGCGTGGAACGCATCTCCAGGGGGACCATTTGCCTTGGATGGTATGGGACTAATGCAGGGGAGTTGCTATGAATGAAGGAGGGAGGGTGGTCAGCAAGTATATTGTCTTTTTGCTAGAGTGTAATAGCACACTCTTTGTGCATAATTCTTCTTTAGATTAGTGTTTTCATACTATTTGGTCCACGAAAAGATAGAGCGGGAGTTCATATCATAATTTTCTTGATCAAAGCTTCCGAAAATGACACTGCCGATCTGTGACGTGATTACTTTGAATGCTTATATCATCAAATTACGATGCTTTTCTTACTAATGTTCAAAGCTGTACGTGGTGACTACATGTACTGATTTGCTTCAACCTTCATGCTCCTTCAATCCGACATCCTCGTGAAGCTCAAGCTCTATCTGTGTCACGTCCACGGTCTTCCTACCTGTTCGGATGTCCTCGATGTCAGGCACGGATGAATGCTTCTCTCCTTCGAAAATGGCGTCGATTTCCTCCAGCGTTTTTCCTTTTGTTTCTACCCAATAATAATACTAGCCAAATTAGCACCAGGCTCATTTCTTTCGTTTGCTGTAGAAAAGGTACTTACAATCAAGAAGAATGTGATAATATCCCACGATCCGTTAATAATGTACGTCTTCCACGTGATGTTTTGCAGGGCAATGGGCATGACAAAGGTGAGAAGCAAGCTGAAGCAAACTATATTAGCTTCGTAAGTCACTGCGAAGATCCACGAGTACTCACGCTAACGCATTCAAAGCGAATCCTGATAATGCCAATCCGTTAGCTCGGATGGGATAGTTCATGACCTCTGGCGGATAAAGAAGCAGCAGGGGTGTCCAGGCGATGGAGTAAATTCCCTGAAAGAGGAACATCACAGCGACATCACCATAGACCAAGCTCTGGGAGGCGCCATCCGGGTTGTCTTGATAAATCTTGGTCAGGCCGCCAATGATGAAAAGGCAGACGATGAGGAGGCCTTGCGAAAGCAGTGCAGTGGGTTTTCGACCCCATACTGCCGCTAGGTGAGTCCCTCCAAATGCGCAAAAGAGGCAAAAGACGTTGAGGACAACATTCTGTGGAGATAGTTAGTTGACCGTCTCTTCCAAGACATGAAGCAGCGTTCTTACAGCTTTGAGTTGTTGATTTGGGTCCGTGATGCCCGCCGTGTCAAGTTCGTTTCCGAGATAGTAGGAAGCAATAACATTTCCGGCAATGCATGAGAAGGGTCCGACCGAAGCGCCAATCAACGTTCTTTTGCGTGCTGTTGGAGATTTGATAATCTCCCGAGGACTCATAGTCATGTCGTTCTTCTTCTCCCACTCGAGTGTATCGATAATCTCTTTGTAGATGGCCACCACGACGGGGTTGGTGATATCGCCATCGGCATTTGTTTGGGCGACAGATAGACGGGCATCCTCATACCGTTCCTTGCTGACCAGCCAACGTGGCGATTCAGGAATAAATGGCAGCACAATAATGCACGCAAACGAAAAGACTCCTTGGAGAAGAGATGGCAGTCGCCAAGCCCAGGTAGATGTCCATTGGCCTGTGCCGAGAGTGACTCCAGCAGCAATCAACGCGCCGACGTAGTAAAAGTTGTTTAGGGTCTATCGAAAAAGACAATCTGTCAGCTTCCAAAGACTACTCTTTTCTCTCTCTGCTGTACGACTGCGTTACAAGAGAGGATGACACTTACTCCCACACCCCATGCACGATATCTACTCGCAAATGTCTCGCTGAGGTAGACGCCTCCAGCGACCGAAGAAATCGCGGCGCCCCAACCCAGGATAATTCTCGCAATAACAAACATTGCAATATTCTGCGCCGCAGTCTGCAGAAGAATTCCCAGCAGCGTAACCACCGAGCCCCAAAAGATGGCGGGCCGGCGACCGAGGCGATCGGTCATGACACCAGCCCCGATGGGTCCAAAGAAGCCACCGATAAATACAGAGGCCGTGTTGAGGCCAGTAAATGCGGGGTTGTCGAGATGGAAATAATTTATATACGAAGGCAAGATATTGAGGCCGTTGAGCATGGAGCCATCGTAGCCACCGGTGGCAGACTGGACCATGGAGCAGATCATCAGAAGAACCGAGACCGTGGCGGTGGACTCTGGAACCCAAGCAGGGATCCAAGTCCCAGTCGGAGTTTTGCGAAGCATGATTGCGGTTGTGTTTGCCCTTTCACGCTTTCACAAAATGCTTGAGTTGACACAATCAGAGCGAAAACACCGACAAGCAGCGGCGCTGGACTATGAATGTCTCCTGCCCTCAATCGCTCTTACTAAACGAATCATTCCGCCTCTCTCTCTTACCCAACAAACAGCGGGTCGTCGGGAGATATATACTAAATTCTACTTTAAAGCTAATCTACTGGATGTAACATTGATGCGAGACACCGAGTTGCTGGCGCCACATGATAGCTCAGAATCTTTCCGAGCAAAAGTTCGCCGACAACGTTCATCGGGTGCCGGCAACATGGCGGATAACACTACCAAAAGAGAGCATTTCACGGCCGATCCCCAGATTCGAGAGAGCGGTCGACACTAAGACGTTGATGACGGCTTCATATTGGCTCGGCTCAACTTGGCCAAGACAAGGGCCGTCGGGTAAAAGTGGCAGTCAGTTACCTCTTCTGGAATTTGTTTTACTTATCTTCAACTCCAAGGGTTCGCCTCCTCACCGTTGGCGATACCCCGCGTTTGTTCCCCCACTGATCACCAGACTTCATATCAGCTTAGTCAAGTTTCATTGGGAACAAACTTGTGCGGATAAACGGCTCTTTAGCTCTCGAAGCTATTGATGACACGGAAAATACGACGATAACCATTGAGCGTGGTATGATAGCAGTTATAACTAGTCTCGCCGCTCCGCATTTCCACACGTCTGGAGATAGACTAATATTTCGCTGGTAAAGGGCCAACCTATAAGAAGGGTGGAGGAGGAAGAGGAGAGCAACACAGCGCTAGCAAGATAATCATACGGACCAGGCGTCAGCGTTATCGGCCCACCAGAGACAAGATGCAAGTGTCGAAGCGGCCTGTTATCGCGGTGGCCGGCCTTGCTTGCGAGACGTCAACCTTCTCCCCTGCCGTCACCCTTGCCCCGGCCTTTCACCCCAAGCGCGGCGACGAGATTGTCGAGCGATACGCATTTCTTCATGATGACACGCCGCTGGGCATAGAAGCAGAATGGAAGGGCGCCCTCATCGGACATGCGCTCCCTGGAGGAATTGTAACTCGCGATGCGTTTGAGGCGCTCTCCAAGGAAATTGTAGAGAGGCTGCAGGTGATTGTTTCGGAGAACAAGGTGGATGGCTTGTGGTTTGATATCCACGGCGCCATGTGCGTGCAAGAACTGGACGATGTCGAAGCCGAACTCTTGAGACGCGTCCGCGCTGTCATCGGACCAGATGTCATTGTATCGGCTTCAATGGATCTCCACGGCAACGTCTCGCGGGAACTGGCGCACATGTGCGATCTCATCACCTGTTACCGCATGGCACCGCATGAAGACGCGATGGACACCAAAGAGCGCGCATGTCGCAATCTTGTCAACGTGTTGAAGGGCAAAGAGCCGGGCAGACGGCCTCTCAAGGCCTGGATCCCTGTCCCCATTCTACTTCCCGGAGAGCAGACTTCGACGCGAGACGAGCCGGCAAAGCACATCTACGCTGCTGTGCCCGAAGTTGAGGCGGTGGATGGCGTGTTGGATGCGGCAATTTGGGTGGGATATGCTTGGGCCGATGAACCGAGGAATCGCGCTGCCATTGTGGTTACGGGATGGGACGAGGGCGCGGTTTCTCAAGGAGCTGAGAAATTGGCCAAGTTATTCTGGGATGCGCGGGCCGACTTCAAATTCGTTGCGCCTACTGGTAGTTTTGCTGAATGTCTTGATGCAGCCGTCAAATCGCCTCCTGAAGAGCGGCCGTATTTCATCTCTGATTCAGGCGATAATCCGACGGCTGGAGGCTCGGGCGACATGACTTGGGGACTCACGAAGTTACTTGAGCGGCCAGAGTTCAAATCGCCTGATTCTGGATACACAGTTATATATGCCAGCGTTCCAGGGCCAAAGGCCATCGAAACGGCCGTTGCTGCGGGCATTGGCGCGGTTGTTACAGTGACTGCCGGCGCAGAAGTTGACAATATTCATGCACCTCCGCTCACAATGACTGGTCGCGTTCATTCTATCAAGCATGGCGATCGAGATGCCGAGACCGAAGTCGTGTTGCAGGTTGGCTCAGTGTACGCCATCTTGACAAAGCTGCGAAAGCCATATCACAAGGAAAAAGACTTTACCGACCTGAACCTTCTTCCTAGGTCAGCTGATGTTGTTATTGTAAAAATTGGATACCTTGAGCCGCAGCTGTATGACATGGCAAAGGGCTGGATGCTTGGATTGACGCCGGGTGGTGTCGATCAGGATTTGAAGAGATTGGGGCATCATCGGATACGGAGGCCCATGTGGCCTTTTGATGAGAATTTTGACAAGATGCCTGATCTGAAAACGGTCTGGATTGATAAGTCGAATGAGCCGCTAAGGGGTCCGGATATTTAGATATAGAATAGATGAAAAAGCAAGCTTCAAGGCTGAATCCCCCTACTTTGGCCTTCGATCTTGCTTATTGATATTGACCAACTAGGTTATTGCAGAGAGCGAAAAAAATCTCATCGCAGGGCAAATAATTCATTTCACGGGCAAGATGTTGATTAAATCATGACTATCAGCGAACAGAAAGTCAAGCGAGGTTAGGGCCGGTTCTTTAGTTAAAGCAACCTTTCTCATTTTTTTCTTTGTTTGAACAAAGAATACCAAATGATATTGTTCTTGTCATCTCCATTTAGCAAACGCGGCGAAGGGCGTGATGACTAATCGTCGTTTCGATTCAACTCGCCAGCGAAATCTTACCGTTGAGCTTAACTCCGCGCAAGACAAACAACCACCGGGTTGATCAGCGAATGATTTCGTCTTGAACCATGTTGAAAAACTAATAGCCCTCTATATGCACAAAGCATACCATAAGACAATGCCACCAAAGCTTTACTCGTCTCAAGCCTGCCGAGCTTGTCGGTATATGATCCACTCACCTCCAACGGCTATCCAAATCGTCTCAGAGCTGACATGACTCGTCGTAGGCGCTTGAAGAGAAAGTGCACGCGGGAAGTTCCTAAATGTTCTTTGGTATGTTTAACTTTGCGAAGATTTCTCACGATGGATTGCCTAAGCTAACAATGAACAAAGTGCCATCGTCTAGGAAAGGCCTGCGAGTACGCTGAGCCTATCGCAGCGGAAGCGGCCAATCGTATTGATCAGGGTCTCCATGTTGGCGCAATCTCTCCATCTAGGATACACTTGAACGGAAACTCTACCATGCCCCTCCCTAGGCCAGCCCAAGAGTTTCCTTTGGCCTTCTTTTTGGACTCTGATGATTTGGCACCACATGGAGCCAATGCTTTCTCATGGAGCCGCCAAATGGATATTCAGGGCATAGTGGCTGAGCATCTTGAGGATGATAGAGCCGCTCTATGCGAAGAATATCTCTCAACGGTGCACGAATGGCTACCCATGGTCAGCCGGAAACGTCTTTTCAACGAGCTGAACAACAGCTCGGATGACGCGGATGGCTGTCTCCCGATCTTACTGCTTTGCATGAAAGCATTCACCACGAGAGATGACAATGGTGCTAGAGACTCTCCCTCATATTTGCTAGCCAGATCACTTTGTTCGGAAGTAGAGTCCGCGGGATTCTTATCTTTGAGATTAGTCCAGTCTCTCATACTCTTGGCGACCTATGAGATGGCTCATGCTATCTATCCTTGTGCGTACTCAACTCTTGGTCGGGCGTCGAGATTAGGCCTTTTATTGGGTTTGCACGACCGGAAGAACAACAAGCTATTTAAAGGTGCCGAGACTTGGACACTTCGGGAAGAACAGCGCCGGACGTGGTGGGCAATATTCCTGCTGGACAGGTGATTGACTCTTTACCTTTTTGTCCGTCAAATTTCCACTACTGACTTTCGTCAAATAGACTCATGAATATTGAAACGAATTTACCAATCACGGTTCCTGAGCCCGCTCGAGATGAACTGCTCCCGATTAATGACGATGATTGGGACGAAGGCAGGATTGTCCCTAGCGAACCCTTATTCACCACGTCATTTAGCAACTTAACGTCTGTTGGGTCCTTTGCCAAGATGTGCCAAGCGGCACACATGCTTAGTAGAGTCATGCACCATAAAGCAAGCAAAAAAGCTTTACATGAAGTTGAGAATCTCCTTCCAGAAGCTCAAGCGCTTCACTCAGCACTGTCAGCGCTACATAGCTCTATCGAAGGACATGTCTCTGAAGGCATCCCGCGCAGATCCGCCATAATTGCATTTTCTCTTTGCAGCTCTGCCCGCCTTAACCTCTACAATCTTTATGGATGCAATGAGCCGGAAGCCTTCGTGGAGCAGAGTCGAATAGCCATGGAGACAGAGATGCAGAAGGCCAGCCTGGACGGAATCATATCCATCTCGTCGCATGTCGTACCGGCGATTGCGCGTGCCAATATCGAGTGTCCTCTCATAGCGCAATGCTTGTATCACTCGGCTACAGAGTGCGCCTGGTTTGTCCGAGAAGACCACGAAGCGCAAATGTACAACGCCTTGGAAGACATTGTGAGAGATTTGAAGCTGATTGGCGAGAAATGGAACGTTGCAACGGAATATCTTGCATTACTTCACCAGGCTGGTATTCTTAGTCTGATTGGCTCTGAGACCGCATCAAATACATTAACGCCATCTTCTGGATGATTTGGCGTTGTTCCAAACCTCTCTGTCACTTCTTGATTCAATATGGTTCTTTCGAGAATCTAATTTATGGGAAGAGATTTCTTTAACTACTGGTTTTTATTTATCTCAAGATAAAATGCGCTCCCGCGCTACTCATCTACATTTGCGGAGTAAGCCACCTCAGCCATATCGATATATGCTTGCTGCAAATCCTCAATCCTCTCTTTGAACAAGTTATAACAGTCCGTTCCAAGCAAGACTCTCAAAGCCTTGCTTTTATCGTGCTTTGCCCAGATACTCTTAAATAAACCTTGGCTTTCAACAGCATCAACAACTCTGTCGCCAAATTTGATAGGATCTCCCGTCAGCATTGTATCATCCCTGTGCGCTGCATCTAAAACGCCAATCCAAGCCTGAATCTTGGATTGGTAATCCGCCGAGATACCGCCATCTGACTTGGAGTTGTTTCCTGCAAAGGGGGTCCTGAAGCCACCGGGCTCCACAAACATAGTCCTGATGCCAAACGGCTCGAGCAACGTAGCGTACGATTCGGTCAGAGACTCAGGAGCATGTGTTCTGGCTTTGGGACGAAGCCAAAGATGGACGAAATACTGACGAGAGTGCCTGTGCGGTTGCGGCGTAGAGTAGGCAACAAAGCTTTCCAGACGCGAATGAAACCCAACACATTGGTCTGCAAATACTGCTGGATTTGATCATCGCTCATGTCTTCCACTGCGCCAATCAGAGTAGCTCCAGCGTTGTTCACAGCAACCCAGTGGGGCTGCTCATTCCTGGTGGCAAAACGCTGCTCTTCCAGTTTTACAATGTCTTGTATGGTTCGTTCAGCGCCTGGCTGAGATACATCGAGCTGAACCCATTGGCCGCCAAGCTGAGCAAACTCTGGGTGTTGTTCTGCAGCCTTCTCAATGTTACGGCCGGTACCAATGACGCGGTGGCCAGCGCGGAGGGCAGATAGAGCCATGTTGAGGCCAAGGCCTGAGGATGCGCCGGTGATGAACCAGATTTTCTTGGGCAGAACGGCGGATGCCATGATGATGCTTTTCTGTGCGTATGTTGATTGAAAGAGTAAATGAAGAAGATTTCTAACCAGAGGATACTCTCATCAGTGCATCTTTTTATACTTGACATCTATAAATGAACCTATCATGGCTTCTCTCCACAGCCCGCCCTTTGTCTCTTCGTCCGCTCTGGCACCCGCCTCATAACTTGAACAGCCGCAACAAAAGGCTAAGGCAGTATCGACAGAATCAAGACAAGCAAGGGAATAAGGGTCAAGATGTTTTAATTCCGATGGAGTTAACATCGCTAAAACCGGTATACAGAGAGCATCGTTCTGCCCCTGAATTTTGGTCGATTTTGGTCGCGGATTCGTCATTATTTAGAGCGGAGGCAGAGCGGACGCCAAAGCGGGCGCGGGCGGAAGCCTCCATTGTGAAAAGACGCTTATCGATACTGATGAACATGATTGATTGAATACTGTCGTAACACAGTTGACGTTTAGGTCCATCGTAATGTTTGATGATAATAGAGGTAGTATCTCGACAGGGAGGCTACTTACTGTATTGTACGACGACGTCGCGCAAATGTGTGTTCTCGTAAAATCAGGTGTTCACACAAAATAAACATATTCTTTCGTTTTCGTGATCTTTTTCATATAATCCAAATTCTTGCGGCAGCACATCAATTATTATAGTTCTAAGCAGAAATTGGCTCTGAGGCAACTGATGCCGTATAGTCGAATTTGGTCCAATAAATATAAGTTATCTCTCTCATCTTCTAGAGTATTCATCCATTATGTCGCTCATCTAGAATTTTATTGTCTCAACCATCCTATCATATATCTCCAGGTTTGGAATCAAGGATCTGGATCTGATAAAGTCATCCTCCTGGGCTCGATTGCCAAAAAGAGAGAAAGATAGCATGTACGCCTCACGGCAGGAAACGACAAAAAATAAATTAACTGACACCTGAGGGATTCGAACCCTCGCCTATTTCTAGACCGCGAATAGATCGTCTAGAAGACTAGACAGAACCTGAACACGGCGCCTTAGACCACTCGGCCAAAGTGCCTATTTTAGATGAAAGAGTCGGAACCGCAATCGGTTTTTGAACCTGCGCTGAAGCGGGTGGCGCAAATTGAAGATCCCGCGAATACCCATACCCTAGAAGCTGAAGAATGGCCAAGGCAAGGATGCCACGAAAAAGATATGGCACATAAAAGTAATTGAATAGTTAATGACTTTGTTGAAATATTTTCACGCATATTGTAATTGATCATTCACTTTATTTTTCATCGTAGATTGATAGGAGCCATGCAAGCAATACATTCTTGCTGGATAATAGGCAAAGTTCCCATTTTGGGAACTGAGCGAATGCGGTAACACCCAAGTAAGAAGAGCAACGATCGGATTTACAAGATTTAGCATCTTGCGTAGCAGTCATTTATGCCTATAGGATGCTAAATTGCCGATATATGTGACTCTCGTGAATGATTGGAGAGACAAATCGGGTCACCAGCAAAACAGTCAGCACGAAGTGATCTTACAACGATCATGTCTACTTCTCTAGCAGTCTTTTACGTAGGTAGCTCTGCATATGCGTACACGTTTCCTAATTCCTGCCAGCTCTCTATTCCGGCAATCTTCAATTACAGAAGCTCACGTATAATATCATTTTCTATCAATCTACCAAAAAGAAAAACCAACCGTTAGCCAAAAAAGAAAAATTTAGGCTTCATACTCCTCCGGGAAGGCTCGAACTTCCAACCTCCTGATTAACAGTCAGACGCGCTAGCCAATTGCGCCACAGAGGAGATCCACTTATTGTGATCTACTTACGTAGAGCCACTTGCTGATATCTGCAAGTAATGAAAATAGCTATATAAAGCCTACAAAAATTTTGATCGCGCGTTTCGCAAATTCTGCGAAGAGCTTGGGCTGTTAAAACCATCTCACCATAATGACATTTGGATACTTTTGACTGGATGAAGAATGTGGATAGAGTTTCATGGCCAAAGGTGTAATAATATGCCGTGTTCGCTTGGACATGTGAAAGCGGCAGAGCATATCGGTATTCCATAGGAGACGTCTTTTTAAAAGGCTTCACAGCCAAGGTGAATTAAAGCAGGATATGAGTGAAATCATCATAGAATTGATACAGCTAAATGCATATACAATACCTAGTACCTTCCCCCTTTCCCTTGCTTATTTCCAATCAAGACCTAGTTTATACCCTTGTTAAGAAGTCTCTACACTACACACACATCTTCGTCGCCCTTATAAAACGCCTCGATAAAGCCATAATCCAATTTCCCCCATTGCCTTTCAGAGGCGAATCACCTCCTGTACAGCGCAATATCCAATCCCAATGGTTTTCTCAAGAAGCCCTCCTTTGTCTCCATGGGGCCCTGCAGAACCTTGGCACCAAATCTTCTCGCCCAAGTAGATGCAATTAGCTTCATCTCCATCTCAGCCACGTTTCGACCGACACAAGCTCTGGGCCCATAGCTGAAAGGAATAAAGGCATCCTTCTGGCGCTGCGTGGCGTTTTCCCATCGCTCTGGCTTGAACTCGTCGGCATCGGGGCCCCAGATCTCCTTGGAGTGGTGGATTGTGTAGGTTGGAACGCTGAGAACAGTGCCGGCAGCGAAGAACTCTCCGCAGACAGCAATACCGGGAGAGTCCGCGGGGATTTGACGAGGCAGACCAATACCGGAAGGCGAGTGGTGGCGCAGAGTTTCGTTGATGACAGCAGCGAGATAGGGAAGATCGCGGACCATGTCGTAGGTTGGGACGTCAACTCCGTGAGGAATGGCAGCATCCAGTTCGGCTTGAAGCTTCTCCATCACGCGCGGGTTGCGAGCTACAAAGTCCATCAAGGCGCATGATGAGTTGGAGGTCGTGTCGCTTCCAGCGATGAGTTGCGTCAAGGCCTCGGCTGTCAGTTCCTCCCTTCCGAGCGGCTCTCCCTTGTCGTCGCGGCCTTCCATCAATCGAGCGAGAAGATCCTTGCGTTCAACATCAGGGGGGTTGTCAAGGCGTCGCTTCACGCACGCAACCGCAATTCCGGCAAGGTTTTCCACTGCGGCGAGACCTTGGCTGAAGAAAGGATCGGGCAGATACTTGGCGTAAGGCTTGAGCGCTGGGAAGCAGCCAAGAGTCGCGCTTACTTCACCGCGGCGGTTCAAGATCTCAATAGCAGGCGCATAGATAGGAGGGCTGTCCGGTGAGCTTCGGACTTCGGCAAGATCCACACCCTTCTCAAGCATGCCGAATGGAGCACCGAAAGCAAGATCGCCAATGACATCAAAGGCAATGAAGTTGAACCATGGGAGGCAATCGAAGCGGGCCTCCTTCTTTCCATCCTTGCCCTTGTACTGGCTTGTGTCTACTAGGCGATCCAGCTGCTTGACAAAGTTCTCCAGGTTCTGGTGGATATATGGTTCGAACTGAACGATGGACTTGGCAGAGAAAGTGTGGGAAACCATCTTTCGCTTGCGAGTGTGCTGAACGCGGTCGCGAGTGTTGAACAGTCCACGCTGGATAGAGACGAAGGCATCGTAGAATTCACTATTGCATGTAAGTGTCGAATCCTACTCAGTTTGACTTATAAAGAGGGTTCAGTAGGGATGCGCCATACGCTTTCAGAAAGCCGTTACCGTGACCGTAGACGGCATTGATCGCCTCGTCGTCGGCAATGGAGACATGGTTGGGTTGGATTCGCACGAATTTGCCCATCTTCTTGTGCAGCTTGTCAACGGTCGC
Organism: Trichoderma koningiopsis; assembly: GCA_022985005.1. Lineage (NCBI taxonomy): Eukaryota > Fungi > Ascomycota > Sordariomycetes > Hypocreales > Hypocreaceae > Trichoderma > Trichoderma koningiopsis. The sequence continues at coordinate 595,483 of JAJPEM010000006.1, read as the reverse complement.
ATAGCGATCACCTCGGCGACAGACACCCAAAAGCCATAGGTTTGAAAATTGAGCTGGGAAGGGAGCTGGGAAGCGACGAAGTGGCGCATATGTGACAAGAAAGTCGTATAGATATGATGCAACCAGCAGTCCGCCGAGGGCTACAAGAGTCCACGGCGACAAGAGGTTTTCGATCAGCGCCATGGCTGCGTTGACAAGCTCTTGCTATCTCTCCTCTTGTTTCCTGAGCACAGGCCTCGCGACACTAAAATGCGAAGTTGCTTCGGTTGTCGGATAGTCGAAGCTCTGGATTTTATGGAGCCCCGACTATTTAGCAGCTCCTGTGGATAAGTCGCCGGTTGGTTCTTCCGCCAGCAGCGCTGACCTCAGCCAAAGTTTATGCTGGTATTTTCGTGATGTGTATCAGTGCTTGGAAGCCTGATTTTTAGAGAAAAACATCAAGAAATAGAGAAGAAGAAAACAAGAAGGACAGGTATAATACACGCCAGATAACTCTGCTATGATTCCAAACGTAAATCTCATCTCAGCAGCGAATTCGCTATATATACAAAACTCACAGGCCCAGCCCCAGCGGCTAACCCCGCAATCTGCCCCAGGCGTCAAGGGGTGCAAGAAATCGGTAGATGGTAGCGGCTTCTAGCCTCCCAGCCAAAGCACGACAAGCCTTCCGTATGTGGCGGCCTGTGACGCCGCAAAGATGGGGGAAGCCAGCTTAGAAGGCCCTGCTGTTTCCATGAGGGGCAAAGACTGGCCTGGGGCAAAGACCAGTCCGAGGCCCCGAACTAGCTTTTCTTCCCGGCACAGGAATCGGCAATCAGCGTTTGCGGGCGATGGCTTGTGGCTTTATTTTCTCACCTTGTTTATTTTGGCAGCAATTCGCCTTTCTGGGGGCTGAAATGACGGATTTACTGCTGTAATGTGATTTGCAAGGCGAGGTAAAAAAGTGGACGAGTCGGGAAGAGGGAGCGGCAGTAGGCAGATTGGATATGGGCAGAAACTGATTGGCTGGCAGTGTATTTTACCCTTCTGGAGCCACGGAGCTTATTGATGATGCTTTTAATTACGTAGGATTAGAGTAAAGGAAATAGTAAGCTCATATATCACAACTCCATGATACATACTGTGAGCAGTAGTATGTAGATAGAAATATGAGTTTTTACTTTAGTAGGGGAATATTAGGATTCATATTTAGCAAGGGTCACATTTGACAAATTGCAGACAGAGAGCGTGATACTTCTTAGAGCTGCATCTCGGATCGTGACATACTACATCATTCGATGCGCTTTAGCCTAGTCTGGACAATACATTACACAGACATACTTGGTGCAGTGCAGCAACTCCATCATCTTGCGTTTTGAATTATACCGTCTTGACGACCTTTACGGCCTGTACGGAGTACTAGAGTCGTCTTTGTAATACCCCACGCGTTCCGGCTACGCCTCACGAGTCAAGTCAAACGTCCATGTCTTGCAGCTTCACCAAGCGAGCTACGCGAGAAGTTTTATAAATCACTTAAGCAAAACAACGTAATTTGATACATTCATCGGATATGCCGCCATTAAATACAAAAACCAGAATAGAACCGAATGTAGAAACAAAATAGAAATAGAAAAACACAGAATAGCCTGCCCTATCCCCAGATTTTGCCTTGCCGAACTCAGCAGCCGCTGTATTAGAGTGGTGGAGTCCCCGCGGAACCGAGTCATCCAAAAATCTCCGCGCATGATTTAGTACTCAAATTCTCCGTGAGAGAATTCTCTTTGATGCCGACCAACTATTCGCTTTGATCTAGAATGGCTCCTAGATCTTATCGCTCAGCGATGACTGACCAATTATCACCCCCCTCTGTGTCAGAATAGTCACTCAAGCTGTCTGAGTCCAAGTCGAGATCGGAGTGTTCCTGGGTCGGGAGAGTTGGAACCATAGAACGGGCTGTGGTCATCATAGACTGGGCAGTGGGGAGCATACATCGATCCAGAGTCACAATGAGTCTGAGACAAGACTCTCCCAGATTTTCCTCGTCACTCTCATACTCGTCGTCCGTTTTAATGAGTTGAAAGTCCTCTGGATTCTCACTTACGTCACCGAGTTCTCCCTCCTCTAATTCCCTTTCTTCGTCACTTCCACTCCCCTCATCTTGCGGCGGGGGCATGTGCACATCACTAAGCGGCCTACATTCTTGGCGGGATCCATCTTCCTTCGCTATCTTATCAACATTCGCATTAGCAAAATTCATTATTGACTTGAAAATTGATGAGAGGAAACCAATGCCTGCCATTTTGGAGTTGTATGATGAGGGTAGTTTTTCGATGAAGAGTGAATTGGGGCTGTAGCTCTGGCTAGCTGTGAAGGTGTCTGCTTAAGAAGGAGCGAACCTCATTCCACGGGTTGAATCGAAGGATATCTGAGTCATAAAAGGGCTGAAATGATGCGTTTTCTTCACTTTAGATTACCTGCTGTTACAGCGGCCAACCTCTCACTCTATCTTGGTTAAATTCAGTTGCTCTGTTTTTTTGACCTGATCTCAGTACCTTGTATGCGAAATATTGCGTTTCTTTGCTAACGAGAAACACTCATTAGGTACAAACTAATGTTTATAAGTGTTATTTCTCGAAGAGCTTTTTCTTTCGTCACGATTCAGCGAGTGTCAAGTGAAAGGCTCTAGAACCGCCGGAGGTGAACTTCACCTTATCGCTACAGAGCTTCATTTGAACACCATTATTTGGTTTTCAACTAACTGTTTATCGAGATACTTCTACCGACGAAAGATAATGATACCATTCGTTTTTTTAAAGTGAAGTCAATAGGCTGATTACAGAAATGTTCATCAAGTACTGGCTTGTAGTCTGAACAAAGAGAAGGAAAAGAAAAGGAGAGCATTCAATACAATCAAAGGCTTCGTTCGGAAATTCTGAGAATGAATTTGTTCATTCATTGGTGTGCAATAAATCTTTTGACCATTAGCCCAAACCATCCATCGCTATTGCTGGTTTATTCCATGCTAATATCTAAATTTAGGCCTGTAGTCCCTTTCGCAGTTCTGAACTAATCTGCGCAATGCTCTCTTCTGTCGTCTTCTGCCCCGCCATCAGATACAGTACGTTTCCAAGCACTCTGCAATGCACGTTCCATGATCCGTTGGTACCCTCTGAATCCCCTGCAATCAGAGTATCGCGAAGGTCCTGCGCGGCATTGCTAAAGTAGCCGGTGCTGCCCGATGCGTCCTTAATGTGAATTGCAAGAACGCTGCCGAGAGCCCAGATACCCGAGACGCGATCTTTTTGGCGGGAAAGGTCCTCTACCAGATCACGAGGCCAGGTTGACCAGACGTTGGCAGAGGACTGGTCGCTTGTGAGAGACGTTTCGGAAGATTTCCAGCCTTGTGACTTTGCCCAGTCCCATGAGCCGTCTTGATCCATCTTTTGCAAGTCATTCAGGGATTCCACGGCGACCTGACAGCCGACAGGGTGTGCTGTGTAGCTATGGCCGTGGAGAAGCGCATCAGTCTTATCTTGAGAGCTGAATGACTGGAAGATATTCTCCGAAGCAAGCGTCGTACACAGCGGAACAAGGCCTCCTGTAAGAAGCTTGGCGTGGACGGAGATATCAGCATATGTGTTAAGGAAGGAAGAAGACGTAAAGCGACCGAGGCGGTAGAGGCCGGTGAAGACTTCATCAAAGATAATGGGAAGGCCTGTCCATGCATTGGGATCACTGGGAGCTTCTTCAACAGCGGTACCAGGTTTGCGGAAGAGATCTGGGGATTTGCGAACAACGTTGACGAGGGCGCGCTGAAAGAGAGGATCTCTGTGAATCGAGAGTTAGTAAGAGGCCAATGGTCGATGATAAAGGGTAATTCTTACACTAATGCCATGCCTCCAGCACCAAGAACAACAGGCTCAATGATAACCGAACCGAAGCGACGGCCTTGTTTGACGACAAGTCTCTCCAACGATTCTCTAAGGAATGCTTCATATCGAACATGGTGACCTTTCTGCTCTCGGCCTTGGACATCAAAAATGTCTGATAGGGAGCCGAAATCTGCGTCCTCGCCCAATGCCTGTCTCAGCTCCTCAGGAACATTCACACGCCACTTGCCGTCGATGCATAGAACAGTCGGATAGTCAAACCAGTGACCCTTTCCATCGTACCACTCCACCTTCTCATTATACCCACTGGGTTCTGAGCAGTCCATGGCACCAATGGTATCACCATGATATGAGCCCTTGAGGCCTACAATCCCGAGCTTCTCCTCCTTGGCCCATCCGTATCGAAGTTTTGCTGCTCCAAGACCCATCTTAAGAGCCACCTCGATACCAGTGCTGCCGTTGTCAGAGAAGAATACGCGGTCGAGGCGAGGGCTTTTCATCCCTTTGAGAAGGGTTGAAGAGAGCTCCAGAGCAGGACGGTGGATGCCGCTGGCGAACATGACGTGGCCGTAACGGCCGGCGGCGTAGGCGGCTGCGAGAGTGAGCTTGGGGTTGGCATGACCAAGGCCTTGAGTCCACCAAGATGCAGAGCCATCGAATGAAGCGCGGAGGAGGCTGTCGTTTTGCGAAGAGGATGATGAAGAAGAGGGGGCGAGAGTCTGGAAGTAGTCGCCGTGGGCTGAGTCGATGACGTTGATGTCTTTGGGGGTGAGTAGACTATGCTGAGTGAAGGGATACCAGATTTTCTCGAGAGCCTGAGTAGCCATGGAATCCAAGGACGCGATGCGTTGCTCATGACGCTTATCGAGATGTGAGATGACATCGCCCGTATTTTTACCCTGTGATTGCTCTTCGTAGTACTGAGCCATTGCTCGGACATCTTCCTCAAGACTTGATTTCCTCTCAGGCGGTTCTACTACCCCAGCGACGGGCACATCGTGATGCTCTGCAAAGTACTCTGAAAGATAGTCAAAGTTCTGGTATTTGTCCTCCTTGAACAGCACCACCGACTCAACATCATAGCCTCGCATGCGAAGTGACTCAAAGGCTGATATCGTCTGGGAGATACCCCCCAGACGAGAATCACCAACAAGAACAACAGGTAAACGGAGGGGCGCATACATGTCCGCCTGAGTTGTCCCTGATGGACCAGGCGAATGAACACCTCCCGCAGTTTCAACAAAGAGCCATTTCCGGCCTATGTTGGCGCATTGAGCTGCGTAGTCTCTGCATTGGAAGAGGAGGGTATCGTTGGAGGGGATTGTCTAGTACGGAGAGATGGTAGCAGTGAGAATTAGATGTTTCTTCGTAGAGAGAATGAGCATAGACTTACGGTGTTGGAGAGCTTGGCGGCAATGTGTGGGCTAACTGGGATTTTATACTGAAAGAGAGTCTTGTTGGAGACATCAGGAGCGAATTTTGATATGTGACTGCATAGACAATAGACGTGTTAATCCGCAATGCCATCCTCGTTAGCGTCAAGTGAGTTGTATCATTCTTCATCTAAATCTTCATCGTTAACCCCACTTCTAATAGATACTGCCAATTTCTCCCTTTTCTTGACTTCTAGCTTTCAAAAGGGCAATCACTTACACCGATCATCAGCCTCGCTATCCGGCCCCGTAGAAACAGGCTTCAAGAACGCTACGCTACGTCCTGTCGTCCTCGCAGCCGCAGCCTTGCAGAGCAGCGTTGAGAAGACCGTCTTCCCCACCTCGGTGTTGGCACCGAAGATTTGGTACGCGCGCAGGGAACGCCAAAGCGGCGATGCGAGTGGCGGCGGCTGTGGCATGGCGACAAACTAAAAGAAAGAGATGAAAAGAATTTGATTGAGTTTCTAGCTCCGAGACATGAAAAGTGATTTCTTTGTATTCTCCTCTTTGGCTTGTTTTGTGTTGTCTTTGAGGCTGAGAGAGTTGACAACGGATGAGTCCCTCCGGCCGAATTAGGAATCCAGATGCCCCAGAAGGGTAATGACGGCCACTAAGCTGGAGCTTCTTGGCAGTGCGAATTGCGAAATGTATCTTGTTCTCTCCCTCTCTTTCGTTTGTCATTTTTGTTGGGGACCGTGCCGATCTCCGTTTGCCCAGGCCAAAGTGGGGGGCTCTGCAGCCCGTAACAGCTCTTGGTGCGCCAAGCCGAAGAGCTCAATAGTGACTGACACGGGCTGGGAACCTCGAAATCCCTCATTGCTATTAGAGCCGGACACCAAGCTGTCAATTCGTTAGTATACCCGAGGCAATCTACCAACGTTGCCCTAACACGGATAAGTGGGCTTTTTTTATTGAGAAATAGGCTTTTAAAAGGCGTAGAGTTACAGTTGAGCTTGGCAATTGGGCATAGCTGGGTGTAGTGGAGCAGATATTGGCTTATTTTTTTTCTAAACCCATGTGATGAGCAACTAATGCGTGAGTGGGATTCTCTTACTTGGACGCCGATACAGGCCGAATGTGACTGCATTCATGTGCATGGATTGTTGTTTATGGCAAAGCGTGCATGTGCCATTCAAACGGTATAGCAAAAGTTCAATTGACGAGAAAAGCCTGGGTTGAGTCGATCAATTGAGCCAAACGAAGCCGGTAGTTAACAATCATGGCCTCCAATCTCGACAAGACTCTCGCCAATATCCTCTCATTGCGCTTGTCTCAAGGCCGGCTTCGTCGCCTGACAATTCCTTCTGCCAACTCTGTCGACTTTTCCTCAAACAGCTATCTATCACTTTCGTCCAATTTAGCTGTCAAAGCTGCCTACTTGTCTTTTGTCCAACCTTACCTGCAGTCAGCAGACTCCGAAGCCGGCTTTGGTCTTGGATCTGGAGGTTCTCGGCTATTAGACGGCAACTCAGCATTCACAGAAGATCTAGAAGATCGAATTGCCAAATTTCACGGTGCAGATGCAGGTCTGTTATTTAACTCTGGATTCGAAGCCAACACAGGATTATTCGCCTGCGTGCCGCAGAAAGGAGATGTCATTGTTTACGACGAATTGATCCATGCCAGTGTTCATGATGGAATGAGATTGAGTAGAGCGCAAAGAATTCCTTTTGCACATAACCAGGTCTACGAAAGCTCTACAGCAACATTGGAAACATCAAATGAGAAGAACAAACCCCAGTGCCTTGATTCTCTGTTGAAAAGCCTAACAGATGGCACAGAAGGAACAGATGTACGGAATGGGAAGAAAAACATCTTCATAGCGGTTGAAGGAGTGTACAGCATGGATGGAGATGCAGCACCACTAAAGGACATTGTTGAATGTGTGGAAAAGAGACTGCCTCTCGGAAATGGCTACATCATTGTCGATGAGGCGCACTCTACAGGAATATTTGGCCACCAGGGAAGAGGGCTTGTCTGCCATCTTGGGCTTGAAAGCAGAATATGGGGCCGTGTGCACACATTTGGAAAAGCCATGGGTTGCTCTGGAGGTGAGTTTCATCTGCTCTCTTCATGTTCTTTGCTAAATTTACTAATCGAATGCTTTCATGGGGATAGCCATTGTGCTATGTTCCTCGGTAACGAGGTCATATCTCATCAATTACGCCCGCAGCTTCATATATACAACCGCCATGGCCTTCCCTTCTCTTGCTAGCATACGCACGACCTACGACTTCCTAGCTCAGGGGCACGCAGATCCTTTGCTTCAGCATCTCCAGTCACTTATTCTCCATATGCACAGCCTCCTCACCAGTATTATTGAGCAGCATCACCCTTCACCAGAATTATTTCGCGTAAACTCAGAGACGCCACAGTCACCAATCCTACCACTGTTTACGAGCAGAGCAAGGAATTTGGCCCAGTACTGCCAAGAGAAGGGCTTCACTGTAAGACCAATTGTAGCACCAACAGTCCCAGCTGGACAGGACAGGGTAAGAGTGTGCCTGCATGCTGGAAACACCGTGGAAGAGGTAGGAGGGCTGTGCAAGGCGGTAGAAGAATGGATCAAGGGCGCCATAAGAAGCAAGTTATAGAATCAGCATAAACCAGCTGTGCTTATATATGTAGAATAATCTCACTAATGCCATTCCTGTGATACTCTCTGCGAGAAATCATTTTCTATATCCCCTTTCTGTATTTCCTACTTATCATGACAAAACAAAATCGCAGAAAACAAACTCATGAACGCTCATCTATGCGCTTGAGGGGTCAACCGGCTTCTTATCGAAGCTCTGCATGGGTTCCAGTCCCCATCGGCCAAACATGGCGCTATCCTCATCCCAGCCATTGCACTCCGTCGTCAACATCTTCTCGCCAGTGAAGATGGCGTTGGCACCAGCCATGAAGCAAAGCGCCTGCTTCTCCTCCGACATGGTCTTGCGGCCAGCAGCAATACGGATAATAGTCGCAGGCATTAGCAGACGTGCTGTGGCAATGGTGCGCAGCATACTTGTGAAGGCAATGGGCTCGCGATCACCCAACGGGGTTCCCTTAATCGGCACAAGGGCGTTGACTGGGAAGCTCTCCGGGTGCTTGGGGAGCGTGGAAACGGTGTGCAGCAGACCAACTCGATCCTCTGATGATTCACCGAGACCCAGGATACCGCCAGAGCAGACGTTGATGCCGGCATCGCGGACATGGCTCAGTGTAGTAAGACGCTCATCATACGAGCGAGTCGAGATGATGGAAGGATAAAACTCGCGGCTGGTGTCGACGTTGTGGTTGTAAGCAGTCAGTCCGGCGTCTTTCAGCTGGCGCGCCTGCTCGGCATCGATCATGCCCAGCGTCACACACGCCTCCATGCCCATGGCCTTGACGCCCTTGACCATCTCGACGACGTTCTTCAGGCCCGACTTGCGGCCGCGCATGTCTCTCCAGGCGGCGCCCATGCAGAAGCGTGTGCTGCCGTTGGCTCGAGCCTGGCGCGCGGCCTCCAGCACAGACTCGACCGATTCCATCTTCTTAGCCTCGAGGCCCGTGTCCTTGGAGTATCGCGATGATTGGGCGCAGTAGGAGCAGTCCTCGGAGCAGCCGCCTGTCTTGATGTTCATGAGCGTGCATAGCTGGACCTCGCCGGGGCTGTGGAAGCGGCGATGGAGCGATCCCTGGATGGAGTCGTGTTAATTTCAGTTATTTTCGGGTGATACCATCAATTGATTGACTCACAGCCTGGTAGGCCAGTTCCAGCAGAGGCTGGTAGTAAATGGCCGAAATCTCCTCCTTTGTCCAGTTGTTGCGCGGCTGCGTTGCTGCTACAGCCTCTGCCACCAGCTTCTTGCCATCCAGGCCCGATTTCTGCTGCTGCGGGGGAGGGGGAGGGGCAGCTCCAAAGTTGACGGGAGAGTCGACGGCGGTGCTGTTGGCTCGGCTGTTGATTCGCACCACGGCTGGAGTTTGTCTAAATGAAGGCGAGAAGGACTGGGCCAATCGGCCAGCTCTTAGAGTTGTTGTTGATACTCTCATTGTTGTGGTTGTGGTGTTGTGAGTTTCTCCGCTGTGGTTGCGAGAGTTGAATAGTACGGATCGATAGATAGACAGACCGTAGCTCTGACTCGCTACTTTCCAGTAGCTGAAAAGAGTGGGCAGATCGGGGTTTGGCTCGATGTGATTCAATGCGCTCAATCCTAGGCTCAAAGTTTACAGTGCATGCATGTGGCACTACAATTGCGAGCGAACTTGATTAGGGACTTCAGCGCAACTCCTTGGGATTAGTCGAATTCCCTCAACCTTTCTCTTCTATTCCTGTCTTCTTAGTCTATTTGGCTGTTTGTCTAGCTGCGGCTTACCTTCTCGGCCCTCCGCATTGGCGGATCTTTGGCGGGGCGTGCTCTCGTCTCCATCCACATCCGGTTTCGGTTTTTGTTGGGCTGTGCTATCTGACGGCAATCTATCCGTAATCTGTTGTCATTTAGATGCGTAACGCGGCTGTCTTCTGCCGCGTGTTGTGTTATGGGGTAGCAACAAAAAAACGCCTCGGTTATCGAGTTACAAATACTAGATGAGCAACGCGGGTGGCTTCGGTTCAACTTGACAGTGGCTCGGCAACCTTTTGTCTTTCTCCTTTGTGCCGAGAAACGTAAAACAAAACGAGTGGCATCAATCAAATCAACTGAGGCGCTTGAGGACGATATAACTCGGCTCCATTTTGTCTGTGAATACGGCTTATAATGATCTGCATCTGAAGAACAACAATTATAATAAATAACACTGACTTAGCCAGTGATGGAGATAATTGTTACGTATGCCTGGAGTTTTGGACTCTACAAATTTTACTCATATAATTCTTGTAATATTTTTTTTACTCTTATAGACTTCGATTCAGCTATTTCTATCGAAATGTTTACTTTTACCTCTAATTGTTACTTTGTGTTTGTCTCGGTATGCTGTATTAAAGTACATATTTAGTGCCCGTGTCGGATTTGAGCGATGTAAAATGGCAGTCTAGGCTCGGAATCCCAATATACCTTTGAAATGAAATTTTCCTGATTCGTACATGTTTGAAATGATCTGAGTAAATAGGAATTGGAAGAACTATATCTGGGAATTGTGTCACAGAGAAATTTTCGAACAAAGAGCGCGCTGCTATGTAACCCTCATACTAATTCAAGCTTTAGCTTATGGTGCTAATACCGTGGCTCTGTTTATCAGCGTACCGATTAATACTCGCTGATAAAGATTTGGCGGGGTGTTGTCAGTGCTATTGGCTTCAGTCCCGCCCTTATATTTGACTTCGTCAGTATCGCTGCTTGCCACCACGTCTTCATCCACAAATGTGGCATGATCTTGTTGTGAAGACGATACAGAGTTGAGGGTTCTGCGACTGGTAAATGCCGCCCCGCCACGTACGAGGTATTCCGACTGGGGCTAGCATGGAGCTAAATGCAATGCTTCAGATACCGTCAACAATCTTACATTGGCCGAAGAGTTGCACATTACGTTATTCAACAATGGCTGTGCCGGCTTGAAGGCCATTGCCCTATCGGTATTCTCGGAGAATGCGTGGAGGCCGACTGGTATTTATCATTATAGCAGATCGTAAACGGAAGTTGAGACAGCTACTTATCCATATTTCTCCTCGCTGGTTCAAGATTTTCATGGGAGTACAGATTATATTTCTCGTACGCATCCCAGTGCGCACCGTGTGATGTCTCTCGATTACACTCTGAGTGGTGCTTGACTCAAAGACCGCAGCCATAGTTTCAACTCGTTATCTTGAGCTAGTGAACAAACGCTGCCGCTAGGTCAATTGCGAGCCTTCCCAAGTAGACAACTTCTTCAGGTTTGTTAGTATAATATATACGTGGCTTTGTAATTTATATCAATATTGTGCCTTCATTCCTCATTCACTTCTCTCCATGAGCTAGCTTTATCGTAAACATACATTCGAAGTAACTAATTAATTCTGCCATTTCCCTTGCTACTCACCTAGGCAGACTGTAAGGGGGAGAATAAAGTTATTTATAAGTATTTTGTTCTATAACTTGTGAGGCTGTATGCAACCGTCAGTGTCTTCTTTCTCCCGCTCCATCTTCAACATCAATTAATACAGCGGAGGCTTAGTCTACATCGAGCCAGGGGGCAATCTCTGCCGCCAGGTTCATAATAACGGGGTTACCCCAGAACCAGCCACGGCGCTAAATCAAACACATTTGCCGCCATTGGCATCTCATTACAGCTCGTATGAAACAAGCGAGCGCGTAAAATCTATATCATCATAGGTGGCTAATAATAAGTTCTTTGATCCGACTGTAGTTATAAGATTCCTAATCTTTGTCATTTGCTGTAACATCCACAAATGCATTCTGCGATTCCCCAATTAATTGGAGCCGGGGACACAATGAAGTCGATAGCGACAGGGTTTTCTGCATGTTGGTTGGAACACATATCACGAAGTCGGCTTGCCCGAGAATCCCTCTTATCCATTGCAAAATCTCATAGTTTGGGTGATCAAGCGAGAGAGTCTAAATCAGAAGGAAAGCGGTGCGATTGCTGAAGCAGCTGTAGTGACTGAGCGCGTCTTTATAAATTATCGCGGATACTCTCCTCTGGCTCTTCTGATGCTAGATCCACCGCGTTGTGCAGCTCGCGGACTGTATCCGCTGACAGACTTCGTGGGGCTCCACGATGGTTGCATCCGCTCACTTATCGCCAACACGCGTGCTATTTACGTCCTGTTAACAAGCCCCGCCAATGAGAACCTCTGCATTGAAGCGGAGTTCAATCTTATTCTTTTCTACATGGACCAATCTAGCTTCTTCTCTTGCCGCTGGGTCACACCCAGTTGGTTAGTATCGGACTACCACTTGTTACAGAACAACAGCTGTGCTATGGACGATGGCTGGCATATATGTTCCGCAGCCCCATGTGCTGAAGAAACACATGAGCTGAGATTGACCTCAGTATTTTCTTTACAAGATCAGGACCAATGTGGTCATCTGACGCATCGGCCCTCTGTTCCAACACCTTCGATACCCCACGCAAGTTATCGTGTTACAAGCACAATTGTGCTTAATATTCCAAATATGGCTTCAGTAAAAAAGGCAGAGGAGGTTGTACGCCGCCTAACTAGGAAGTATGGATACTTAAATGAAGAAATGATGAGCGATATCGAAAAATGGAAGCCAGAATACCGTCGCGAAATTGATGAAAACTGGCTTGCAATGGAGAATACCGCGGCGCACTCAATCAAAACGTTTGTATTGCACAAAGCCCTCAAAATCTACACGTATGCTAACAAGTCCTAGCCTGGCCAAGCAAATTTATGGCAGTGGTGCTCGTTTTGTTTTTGAACTCCTTCAAAACGCTGAAGATAACAGCTTTTCCAAGACCACTGAAGATCCCTACATCTCTTTCAAGGTCTATGAAGATCGTATTGTTGTGGAATGTAACGAAGACGGCTTTACCGAGCGGGACTTGGTGGCCATTTGTGCAGTTGGGCAGAGTACCAAATCCACTTCGTATGGCTACATTGGCGCAAAGGGTATCGGGTTCAAGTCTGTGTTTATCGCCGCTTGGAAGGTACATATACAATCTGGAAATTTTTCGTTCGAGTTCAGACACAAAAGGGATGATCCTGGACTGGGAATGGTCAGACCCATATGGATACCGACAAATGAGAAGCTGAAAGGGCCATTGACACGTATGACTCTTTATTTTCATGACGAAGGAGACAAGACCGAACTTCAACGCCTCAAGTCCATCATCTTCAAACAGCTAGACGACTTACAACAAACGTCTTTACTTTTTCTGAAGAAGCTTCAAAGGATCAAGATGGTATTTTACGACAAAGATGACAGAGTTGAGAAGTCGAAAGAGTTTCTGAAGCGCCAAGTCGATCAATATCGTGTAGCTTTGGACACGACTTCAAACAAAGGCAATGGGACAAGGAAAGAAAGCCAAATATATCATATTACGACATTGAAAGCACACGGCCTAGCAAGGAGCGACAATCGTGACCTCCCTAAAACGGGTGATACTCAAACTGTCTCGACCTCTGCCGAGGTCGTTCTAGCATTCCCTCTCACCGCAGAATTCGAACCACTTGTCAATACAAAGAGAAAACAAGAAATATTTGCATTCCTGCCCGTGAGAGAATCGGATTATAAGGTGAGATCCCCCATGACTTCGCTATAACCCAGACTATCTACAAAAGATGATTAAGTACTCACGCCATCCAGTTTCTCATTCACTCCGATTTTGATACCAGCGCCAATCGCCAAGACATTATCACCACCTCCACAAGAAACGAAAATCTTCTTGATTGGATAGCGAAGGCATTTCTTACCGCCATCAAACAGTTTTGCGAGCACGACTCTTTGTGCTACGAATGGCCTCTGTTTCTTCCAAACACTGAAGGTGCATTGGATACGTTTTGGGCCGGGCTGAATATGAATATCCGAAACCTTGTCATGACGAGTCCTACTCTCAAGTCACGTCATCGAAGGCACCCGCGATTGATTACAGAAATTTCGATTCTTACTAAAGATGCGACGTATGAGGGAGGTACGCCATTATTTGACGACCCGGACAAAGACCCGTTCCTTTCGCAAAAGTATTCCGCGCCCGTAAAAAAAATTCTAAAGGGCTATGGACTCAAGAATATTTCACCAAACGCTATCTTGGAATTACTCGAAAGTGATTTACGCAGTCCCAACTCTAAAATGCATGGAAAAGAGATGGACGGGGACTGGTATTCAGCTGTGGCTAATCTTCTTTCTTCGTGGTTCGATCGCAATCATTCTATGGCTAATCGGTTAAAGCAATTACCTTTGATACCCTTAAGAGATGGGGAATGGACCTCTGCGGCGCTGAGCCCTATATATTATCCATTGACCAAAAACGTCTATATCCCTAATCAGCTGGATATTAGGGTTGTCCTTGTTGATACGATATTTGACGACAATTGGAAGAGACTATTTGATCATCTGGGTGTTTTAGAGGCGGACATAACTGCAGTCAGGGCATCAATACTAAGGGCATATGCATCGAACGACAGTCTGTACCTATCGAATCACACGAACTTTTTGCATTACTTATATCGCACACACCAGCCTGGGAAGTCGACCGAAACAGAGCTTTCATTTAAAGTTGCGGTGGTGGATGAACAGAAAAATCGTATTCAGCCACACAAGATCGACATTTATCTTCCCGGAAAGAATGATATATTTAGCCCACAGTCTCTTCTTACGCCTCACGGAACAGCTCCGGGGCTGTCTTTCAAAGTTCTTCACACAAAGTGTATGATGGAAATCCCAGAGAAGCCTGATCCGAATTTTCCATCTTGGGAAAGGTGGCTGTTCGACTTTGTGGGCATACGAGAGCGGTTACGGCTTGTCAATTCCAGTGGAGAGACTTTATCAGAAGCTTTAAGTTATGTCCACGAACATCGCCCTGAGAAATTCCTTGGGCTGCTGAACTATCTCTGGCAACATGAGGATCCAAAAACCAAAAGGGGCGACATTCTACGGCGAAACATCAGAGCTCTGCCCGCTAAAGAACTTTGCGGAGTGAGCTACAACATCTCCTTTGGGGACACATGGCTTCCTTTTGAAGGTCTTCGCGACCATGCCTCGCTATATATGGAGTTTCCAAAGCATTTTCCATTTCTCAAGATCGACAGCACCGAGACAGATGCTAGATTCAGCGTTGAATGGAGCTTTTTCGCAGACCATTTCGGGGTCAGCAAGGACAAAACATTGGGTTTCTACTTGACTATAATACAATACATTCAGAAATCACATTTGAATGCAGCAACTGTATCAGTTCTACAGTGCCGGAAGATTATGGACTTATACGCTGCCATTTCCTCGGTACTCAAATTGTCCAGAAATCAAGAAAGGGATCAACATACAATTAAGTAAGTATGAATACAGCTCTTTACGTGTAACTGCTAATCAATTGAACTAGAGATTTCTTCGCAAAATGCGGAATATTTGTACCAAATGGCAAGGATTCTAGCTGGACATCGTCTTCTAACTGTTTGTGGCATGCTCCCCCAGATATGATATCGAAATATTCTCTCAAAGACTTCTATTCGAGAATCGTAGATGACGACCAGTTGGAAGATATAGAGCGTCTCTTTCATAAGACTGTTGAAATCCCCTCCGCCTCTTGGTCCGACATTGTGACGGAATTAGAAAACTTGAAGGACGCGGGCTACGGCGGCGACGACGACGACGACTTTCAACGAATTGTTCAACTGTACAGGTATTTGAGAGGACTTAAGCTCCCAATAACTAGTTTGAGGTGAGTTTGATGATACACGCAGATCTGGAAATTTTGAGAAATAGACTAAATGAAATGCAGAGAGATATTTGCAACGAAAGACCTCATACTTGCTAAGAGTCACGGCTTATGGTTGTGGTACAACACCTCCGAATGCCTGTGGTCCAGTAAGGTCGAAATTAGGGGAAAAGTCATTTTGGATTCGGACTACGAAACACTCAAAGACTTTTTTGTTGGAAAGCTGGGGGTCACTTCGCTCACCCTTCAAATGCTTTATGACGAATTGATACAACCCTCCCCACTAAAAGACCTCAGTGACCTGAAAGATGCCCTCTTATCTTTCAGCAGTCTACTCCAAACCGAGCCGACATTGTTAGATCCGCAACCAATTCTGGATGTCGATAATTTTCCTGTAAGATATGGCAACGGAGAAGTCGTTTTACGATCAGCAAAGGTGGATTTTGCCATCCCGGACAGGGACCCTTTACGCAATGTGTTTCAAGACAAGATCACGATGCTAGATTTTAACTTGGAAGATGTTCGTCGTTTGAAGCCATTTTTTGAGTGGGCAAAGCTTGAGGGTAGATACCTATCGAACTGCGTTACAGAGGGAACCTCTGTGTCCAAGATAGGGCGATCAATTTTGATGGAGCAGAGAGATTTGAAGCGTAAAGCTTACTATATTCTCCGGTATGTATGGCATGTGTGTCAAAACTGACTGGCGACGCTGACATTCTGATTCTCACAAACCAGCATTGCGGCTACATTCAGCAGCCCCCGTTATCAGGCAGACCCAACTGGGCTTTACCAGCTCTTACGGATCCTCAAGACGATGGAGACAGCACGAATATCATCTACTCTGACTGTATCTCAGAATAACCAAGACTATTGCGTCGAGGACATTACTGGAAAAGTGCACATAGAGCACATTCCGTCTGAACTCAAGATTTTTGTGCCCCGAGGGAAAAAAGACCAGGGCATCTGCTTCAGCTCTGTACTGCCAAAAAGGTTTGCAGAGTGGCTAATGCAAGATCCGACAACGCAGACATTTAGCGCAGTTGAGAGTGAAATGGTTAACATTCTATCCATTGTCTTCGCATATGATCGTTCCGTTCTCAGCGAAACATGCGACCGCTATGGCATCTTTCAAGTTGAGATTCTAAACGAGGATGTTGAAGATGATGATGGGGATACTGATGATGATGAAGAGGAAGATGAAGATTATGAGGAGGATACCGAAAACGATGAGGACACTGAGGATGAGGAAGAAGACGAAGGTGAAGATGATGGAGAAGGTGGTCACTATGAGGAGGAAGATGAGAATAGCGAATTGGGACAGCAGCAAGGTCAAAGAACACCATCTACAGATACACCAGGAAGCGACCCGGAGACACTAGTCGAGACCGTCATTCGGCAAAGCCATCGGTCAAGTCAATCGCCGCCGAATGGCCGAGGGCGAGAAGATACACCTTCCCATCGGCAACGTGCAGTCGCTCAATCGCGTCTTTCGAACACTCCTGATCCATCTCTGATGTTAGCTGAGAATCGTGAGAATTTGGCATCTGCGGGACCTTCTGCCGACACACAATATGGCGTGCTTTTGGAAAGGGTTGTTGCCGCAGCTCAGAGTGCAACATTCCCTTCTCAGGGTTCCTTTGATATGAGTGACTTGCGGAATAATCTGCCTGGCCAGCCCAGGGATAACAACTTTGAAAGTTTCGATGGTTTGGATACTGTCACTCGATTTCGATCCGCGAATCAGCTGGAGCGCGACAAGAAAGTCGGGGCCGCGGGCGAGTTATTCGTAAGTACTTATTGAAAATAGTGCGACGTGATCTCTGAGTTTTAACTAATTTCTTGTTGCAGGTATTTGAATTACTATCCACACTTGAACTGCCCCGTTGGAGCAATGAGAATTGGCAAAGCACAATCAGAGGCTACGTTAGGACGCATCCTAGCTATCGCAACTTGGCCAGTTGGCGTGGCAGAGAAACCGCGGACTTGGTATACAACGATACTGAGGGCCAGTTCACTAATACTCTTATCGGCTGTGGTTATCTCAACCATGACGAATGGCACAATGCTCGACCAAAGTATTATATAGAGGTAAAAACCACTACAGGGCCACGCGAAACTCCGTTCTATATGAGCAACAGCCAATACGAGCGTGTAAGTAAATCCCAAGAGGGCTAATCTTTGCGAAGACTAACGTGGTGCATATAGATGAGGCGAACACATGCGACACCAAATCATTCAGAGATATATATGATTCTACGTGTGTATTGGCTTAATAGCGATCATATTGGGATGTCTGTATACTTTGACCCTGAGCAATTGAGGCAAGACGGGCGGTTATTATTCACAGCTCAAACATGGTCTGTCACACCAGCTGAGGTGTCCGAAGTATCAGAATCAGAATAATCACTTTGTCAGGGATGCTCACAGAAGAGCTGTCGAGAAATTGCGCCCAAAGCTTTGTTAAGGGGACACGTTACTGAAGACCTTGTCGTTAAATTGAATCATAGCAATACAGACCTTTTTGACCCTGGATTTCTACCTGCATTCCTGTTCAAGCTCGCTTGACAGTTTTTACTTGACCGCTATTAATTAACATTCAACTAGCTCAGTCATGTAAAACGGTATGACAATGTCCTTCTATGCTAGGCACTCTATATATTCAATATGACAAGCTTTATGCACGGCGCGTTGGCCTTTGGCTTCTGTGGCCGAGTCTCAAGTAGATTTATTGGCCTCCATTCACTGTTAACTGTAAGTAACTCATTCTTGAGGGTTAAGACACTCAACACGCCTTCATATCTATCTTGTCAACAACAGGTTCACATAGTTTTCGTAGGTGTTTGGCATAAACTTCTAAATTCGGACAATGGTAAACGCTAACTTGCATACAGTTGTCGCCACTCCACTGCACTTCTTACAAATCGCACCATTCAATGCAAGCCGCCAATTAGGCGTCTGCTCCCCCCTCCAGTCTTCAAAAAGATCTGTCAGCTTCCTAGCTCTCTAGCTCTCCTCATTGCGTCATGCGCGTCTAAACCACGAGCTTGCGGGGTCTTTCACGCTTGGAGACTGACAAAGCCGGAAGCAGAAAAAAGATGCGTAACGGAAGTGCTGCAAGCTCTTGATTTATAAGGATATTTTTAGTAGAATTTAATTAAATACAGCTTCACACCATTCTTTTCTGTCTTTATTTTTACAATCACTTCTCGGTGTTTGCCAGTTCTGTAAATCATTTGCAAATTGAATTAACGATTGACTACCGCCAAAATGGGATCCAAGTAAGTCGCTGCTCTCGCTGTATTTACAACATTGATCACTATCAATTGTGTCTCTCATAAATGCAATTTTCGCGTAATCTCAGTTACGATACAATTGACTAATATAATTATCGCCGATAGCCTCGTCGAGCTCGCAGACCGTCTCCTCAAGAATGGCGCCAACAAAGTTCTCGCCACGCCTCGCCGAGTTCGCGTCGTCTTCAACCAGACCACCATTGTAGATACCACCAAAGCAGTCTGGGTTTGGGAACACGAATGGTATCCCCAGTTTTACATCCCTTCTTCTGAGATCAAGGACAGCACTCTCAGCGACAGTCAATCCGTCAAGAGCGAAGGCACTGCGAAGACCGCTGCCATTGTTAAACTCACTGTCCCAGCAAAGGCGGGCGTACCGGAGAAGTCCACAGATCGAGTACTGAGGTTTGACAATGACCCTAGCTTGGGAGATTTGGCAGGTCTTGTGAGATTAGAGTTTGGTGCGATGGGTAAGATCACTTTCATCTCATTTAAAGCGATATCTTTTGTCACCCGCATGCTAACTTCATGATACAGATACATGGCTTGAGGAAGATGTCCGTATCATTGGCCACCCCAAAGATCCGTTTAAGCGCCTCGACTTTCTCCACTCCACTCGTCCTTTCGAAGTCCGCATCGATGGCAAAACTATCGCCAAATCCTCCTACGCCATCCACCTTCACGAGACCAGCCTCAAAACTCGCTACTATGTCCCTCTCGCGTCCATTGATCCATCTCTGCTTCGACCCAGTACTACTACTTCGGTCTGCCCGTATAAGGGCATTGCGGAGTACTACAATGTCGTCCTAGATGGAAAGGAGTACAAGGACATCGTCTGGTATTATAATTACCCGATTCAAGAGAGCATTGCCATTGCAGGCTTGATTTCGTTTTACAACGAGAAAGTGGAAATTTTGTTGGACGGCAAGGCAGTATAGATGCAATTGTTCGGCTTCAGAGAGAATGAACATTAGCGGAGGTAGAGCGAGTCGGTTAGGCATGATTTACGATATGTTATTATTACGCAACACGATGAAAAAGCTGAAGCTTCAGAACAGCGTTATTTTAGAAAATTGATATGAAATAGGAAAAAAGATTGCATACTATCTATCTACTTTTCTCCCAAGAAACCGTATACTTCATGTGTATAGACCATTCCCTTCGTATATATCCAATACCTATCACTGACCGGAAAAACAAATAATAAGTGATACATGAGCTAATCTATGACTGAAAAAGAAACTTGCCTTATAATCTAATTCATTCGCGACCTATCGCATTCATATCAATTTCCACCATCGCTTACTCACAGACGCCTTCCTCACATATAGCTGGAGTACGTTGCCAGAACCGCAATATTCTGTGGCATTTCCAGGACACAGCATACTACATTGGGAGCTCGATACGTTTTTCCCCGGCATAGCACCGGACCAACCCGCAAGATTGAGCGTATTGCCGCACCAGCACTCTTGACCGTACTCAACACCAGCGTACTTGAACTGCTCGCATTGAGATAAGCAAACCTGCGGCGTCATACTCGTGCCATTGTTGTAAACTTGAAAGTCCATTAGTTTACCCGCCGACGGCTCTGATACACATCCGTAGTAGGTATAATTCGTGTCGCCTTGGAAGATGATGGGGCCAGTCGGGGTTGGCGATGCAGACGTTGCTGCTGAAGTAGCTGTTCTTAAAGTAGTAGCTGGTCCGGATGAAGTAGCCGCTCCTGAAGTAGTACTTGTCTTTGAAGACGTTGTTCCTGATGAAGTAGAAGATGCTCCTGAACTAGTAGCCGCTCTTGAAGTAGCTGTTCCTGATGAAGTAGTAGCTGCACTTGAAGAAGTAGCTGCACTTGAAGCAGTAGATGTTCTCGAAGTAGTAGCTGTTTTTGAACTAGAAGCTGTTCCTGAACTTGTACTTGCTCCTGAAATAGCTGTTCCTGATGAAATAGTAGCTACACTCGAAGAAGAAGCTGCACTTGAAGTGTTAGCCGCTCCTGAAGTAGTAGATGCGCCAAAATTCTTGGGATCTGCCGAGGTAGTAGATGCTGACGCCGTGGTCACAGTCGTGGTATTAGGCGAGAGCATGTATAGCTCGAGTCTGTTGCCCGCGCCGCAGTATTCTGTGCTGTCTCCAGCACAGGGGAACGAACAATCGGCTTGGTTGGTAGCCTTGACAGCGCCTTGCTTCAAAACATTACCACAGTAACACTCTCGTCCATATTCGGTTCCAAAGTAAGTAAAGCCGCTGCAGAAAGTAGCGCAGGATTCGAGCGTCATCGAGTCGTTTGCATACATCTGGTCAATGATGGCACGATCGTTGGGCGGCTCGTCCCAGCACCCTTGGAAGTTGTAGTTGTTTACAAATTTCTTGATTTCAGGGCCTGTGGGAGTGGCAATAGACGTAGTTGTGCTTGAGCTTGTGGTTGAAGAAACGGTAGTCGGAGGGACAGTGGTTGAAAGGACGGTGGATGAGGAGCCAGTGCTTGAAGAGCTAGTAGTCGCGGCAGCAGAGCTTGTAGTCGCGGCAGCAGAGCTTGTAGTCGCGGCAGCAGAGCTTGTACTTGGCGTCTTCTTAAGCTGATAAACGTTGAGTCGGTTCGAACCGCCGCAGAACTCAGTCGAGTTACCATTGCAAGTCATGCCGCAATCCCCGATCGGCGCAGGAATAGAGCCATTTGCGAAAGAGTTGTCACACCAGCATTCGCCACCGTACTCAAGGCCCGCGTAGATGTAGCTACCTGATTTGCATGCCTCGATACAATTTGCAACAGTCTTGTTGGTAGTATCCATGAAGTTGGCGAGAGCTCGCGCGTTTGTGGCTTCCGTGTAGCAGCCGATACTGGAATAACCGTCCAATCCGGGGTTGACTGATGGTCCTGTAGGAGTTGGGCTACTTGAAGAAATGCTGGAGCTAGTGCTAGTAGCGACTATAGTCGTGCTTCCACTGGTGGGAGGAACAGTGGTAGCTGTGCTGGAAGCAGCTGAAGTTGATGTGGAGTTGGCAGTGCTGCCGAGTTGATAGACGTTGAGGCGGTTAGATCCACCGCAATACTCGGTAGAGTTATCGTTACAAGTCATTCCGCAATCCGTAATAGGGGCAGAAACGGAACCGGCGCCAAAAGAATTACCGCACCAGCACTGAACACAAAGTTAGTAACAGGATCTTCCCCAGTAAACACCATGCATAAACGATATGACTTACCTCTCCGCCATATTCGACGCCGGCGTAAGTGTAAAGGCTGCCTTTGCAAGCGTCTATACATTCTTTCACAGTTCGCTTGTCCGTATCAATCTCATTAGGAAGAGCTCGCGTGTCGGTGGCCTCAGTATAGCATCCAATACTGACATAGCCGTCGACACCGGGATTCACTACCGGGCCACCACTTGGTGGAGGAGGAGGAGGAGGAGGATTCGTCGAGTTCGTAGCCAAAGAGTCGGCGAACAGAGAAATAAAGGCCTCGGTGCCGTCACCGTTTCCACCACAGACCTGGTTGATATCTCCGTTACAGTAATAGTTGCAATTAGAATCATCAACCTTGAGAGTAGGAATTGTGTTTCCTGCCCAGCACTCGGTATGATACTGCGTTCCACAGTATGCAAAGTTCTGCGCGGCACATGCTGAAATGCACATAGGATTGGTGTTGTTGTCGTTTCCATAGAGCTGAGTGGACAGTTGACGACCTGGGTTGTTCTCTTTGTAACATCCGACGTAGCGGTATCGGCCCTGATCACTGTTGGGCAACAAAGGAGGAGCTTGTTCCGAAACAGCTCGGCAAAAGAACTGTATGAACTGCTTTCCAAAGGTTGGGTCGTTGGTGTTCATGGTCCAAGGTGCAGTGCCGTTGTAAGGATCGACGTTCCACTGAGATTTGGGGACAGTGCATGTGAGAGTAGCATTTGCGCTTTCACCGGGAGCCAGGTTGGTTCCTTCAGCAAGGTCTACCTGGTTGACAGCTCGAATAAGACCGGCGAGACCAAAAGGAGGCTTGGAGACAGTGAGAGAAAGGCCAACGCCACCCGGCGGTGCCTTGTTAGTAACGCGGAATTTCAGTGAGCGTTCGTTGTTCTCAGTAACGTTTCCAAACGTAAAGGGGGTCCCATTAACATATGGCACCCAGCCAGAGGCGTCGGGAGTCTGGAACTCGAGCAGCGCGACCGCAGCAGGCCCAGAAGAGCCTGCGATGGAAACCGTCTGGTTACCACCATTAGAAACAAACGTTACGAAGCCAGAAAAGGTGCCGCTTTGAGAACCATTAAACGAGATTTGGATAGTAGCGCTTGCTGCCGCTGCAAGGGAAGAGGGGATACTCTGCACGACAAATTGACCGACTGTCAAGTTACCCGAGCCGTTCCATGTTTGCCATGGGCCAGTAGCGCTAACATTGGAGTACAGGATACTTTGGAAAGCGAGGGGCCCATTACCCAGATTGGTGAGGATCATGGTCTCTGTGACGCCAACTGGGTTCTGTCCAGTAACAACCCCTTGGAAGGTAAGTGTAGTTGGTGCAACTGATAGCAGTGGGCCAGCGCTCTGTCCAGTACCGGTTAATCGAGCGTGGGTATTAGGGCTGTAGCCAGTAACGCTGTTTGTAGTGTTGACGACAACATCATTTGAGATGAGGCCAACGGCGGTAGGACTGAATGTGGCGTTGATAGTAAAAGAGTCACCAGCATTCAACTGAAGCGGCGTGGTAGGAAGGCTTGAGATCTTGTAATCTTTCGTAGAGTCAAGCGCAACTCCAGTAACAGTTAGACCGATCAAGGCTGTGCATTTAACAGACTGGGGGCTGCTGGTTGCTTTGAGATTAACATTACCAAAAGCAACAGGAGAGGTGCAGTTGAGAGGTGCGTTAACAGGCGATCCAAAGCCATAGAATAGGCCTTGGTTGGTGCCGACATAGACAATTCCATCGCCAAACACAGGTCGAGTGAATTTCATGACTCCAGGGATGTTGAACGAGTTGATCATAGTAAGCTTGCCGTTTGTGGGAATAGCGTTATAAATGCGAAGATTCAGCCCCTGAACATCAGTCACCCAAAAGAGGCCTGTACCTGGCTGGCCGTTGAGAGAAGTTGTTGTTCCGTGACTGACACCAAGAACATATGCGTTTGTCTCGGGGGTTTCGGCGACCTTGGTAAATGAAGGAACGCCACCATTACAAGAGAATTGGAAGACATTGGATGGATGCTGAATAACGTTGATGTATATGTAGCCACCTTCCAGAGGATAGACACCAGCGCCAGCATAGACGGAATTGTCGTTCTGATAGACTTGAATAGCGGCGTCCAAGTTGTCAGGGCCATTTCTGTAACCTCCCAAATTATCCATATTGAGCCAATACGTCTTGCCGCTCTTGCCAGTGACAACACCGATGCGCTTTATGTCGCCACAAGAGAACTGACTTGGAAGAATCTCCAGAGGACTCGTGCCCAGATCTCTGTCGGCACCGTCCAAAGCTTGCTTCTCCCATGGCATGAAAAAGTCAATTAAGTTTAAGCTGCCGTCAGTGTTGATTGTCATGTGTACGGCGGCTTCTTCCAAGGAAGTAGGGGGGTTGAAACCCTTAACAGGAACATTGGACAACTGTGACGCGTAACCATTGCCGGTAGCATACCAAATAGAGCCAGCGTCGTCAGAGGCGATACCTCCACCAGACATCCAAACTCCTGCGCCTCGAATATCGTTAGGCACGCCTTTGCCTTCCATGGCGTAGTATTCAACCAGCTTGCCGCTGGTCTTGTCCCAGCCGATGATCCAGCCGGTAAAGTTATACTGAACACAGTGTGACGCAAATCCAGCATAGACGAACTGACCAGTGTGTAGCAAAGCAGTGCGTTGGTGGTGAATGCCTCCGTTGAACATTCGTAAATCGCTGTTGCGAGCAATGACTCCTTCCAAGGGAACTGGGAAGTTGGGTCTCTCGCTTAAGTCGTTGGCGTTCAATGCATGAATGTAATATCGGCCAGCAGCCAGACCCTGTGGTGTATTGATCGCAGCTTGGTTGGCATATGTCTTTGAGGTGTAGTAAATAGTATCAGTGTCAGGGTCAATGACACCAGTAGCAGTGACACCGATGTTGGGATTGATATCGACACATCCATCGAGATCGGCAGCCAAGAAGGGAATGTGTAGGTTTCTCGAAGCCACAATCGCGCCAGTCTTTGCATCGAGCTTATAGACATTGTTTTGCGTCGTAGCCACATACACATACTGCTTTGTTCCACCACTGGGAGTGTAAACAAGAGGCTGGGAGAAGATTTGCTCGGCTGAACCACCGTAGGTGCCAGGAAGGAGAGTCTGAAACAGTTGGCCAAATGAAGAGCTCCCCACGACAGAGGGGTCCATATTGTGGTTCCTATTTACAATTAGTCAAAGGCAGATAAACGAAAAATACCAGACTCTCTTACGTTTGGTATCCAGTCCTAGAGTTATCTCCGCCCCAGGTAATGGTATCCGTCGACGCCAGCCCTTGGGCCAGGCCGGCAAAGGCCGTGAACAGCAGCACGGCTAAACCCATGATTGCGATTATCGACGATCGATGTGAAACTCAATTGTGTCTAACGGCATTCATGACAGCGGAAGATCGCCCGTCTTTAAGGAAATCGAGAAGATAAGGCTTTAGTTAGTTGCCAAGAGAAAACACGCATACA
Organism: Trichoderma koningiopsis; assembly: GCA_022985005.1. Classification (NCBI taxonomy): domain Eukaryota; kingdom Fungi; phylum Ascomycota; class Sordariomycetes; order Hypocreales; family Hypocreaceae; genus Trichoderma; species Trichoderma koningiopsis. The sequence continues at coordinate 569,936 of JAJPEM010000006.1, read as the reverse complement.
AAGCGGATATCGCCCGTACTCGATATCAGCACCCATGTCCAAGAGCTGAGAGCTGAACAACCCTGGCCGGGCCACGGAATGGCACGAAGTAGCTGTCATGCCATGCTCACCCGCTCGGAACCCTCGACAACCCGTATCTTGCCACTTGGCTAGCTCTACAACTTTGCCCTCGCCGGCAGGCTGGTGGAGACACGGGCTGATGGTGCATCGAAAACTGCAGCCGCACAGCCGGTACGACGTGGACGGTGGGAGCATCAAAGCCCACAGCCCTGATCTCGCTCACCATAATTCCAAGTGAGAGCAACAGCAATCAACCGGGGGGTTCGGCAGGCTTCCGTAGCATAAGACGAAGAGAACCAAGTCGAGAGCTAGCGGACTGAAGGGTCGAACAAGAGGATCATGCGGCTTGGTCGGCCGGGTCTAGCGCAAAGCCATCACCGCTCAGCCAGGGCCTAATCAGATCTAGCCGCGGCCTCTAATTCCGGGTGCCTGGCGGGAAGCCAGTCCCTGCCAGGTTGGTGGCGCATAGCGGCATTAAGCGTGGTAGCAGCACATGTAGCCTGCAGTAGATTTGACTGATAGCAGTCGATCTCAGCGAGATCCAAGATGGCGCAGCATTAGAGCTGCATATGAATGGGTGATAAAGGTAGTACTGCAAGCCTGTGTGGCCGGCAGTGGAGTTGCTGTAGAATACACGTCGAGATAACACATCTTACATGTACACAAACCACCAATACAGATTAATTGCATCGACACGGCATCAGGATCCCGCTTTGTGCTACCGTGGAACAACCCAGGCGCAATGGTAAGCCCACTTTGGGCTAAAAAGAAGCATGTTTAGATGCATCATTTGAGGCTAGTAAGCAAGCCGATACAAATCCTGGTAGTAATAAGTAATAGTAGCAATTCTAACGCGCCTGTGTTACTACACGCTGAGCAAAAACGGAACTGCCAGACTCAGCTACCTTCTCCCTTGCTTCACGATCACAGCTGCGTCTATTATTAGTCGCCTGGCAGGTCATTTCCACCGCCTGCAGGGAGCCTGCAGGCAAACCAATAATTCATGGAATATCCGGCGCCCTGAACAATAGCTAGCGGCATCTCGCTGCGGCTGTAATGCACAGCTGCATCGCTCGATGCAAAATTTGCGCTCTCTACTGTGTAATGGTGGTGTGTATTAGCCGATGGCCTTGTCTTAGATACGGTAATACATACATACCCCGGCTTGGGTATATCTCACAGGGCAAGACACCACCACGTTCTACGGTACGCCACTAGAACCTGAACCTTGCACACCGATTTGGACTATGCTCCATGCCTTGCAGCTCATATACAAGCTGGAGGCCTGTTTACTTCCACATACGGACAGAAGCGCCCCCAATGCTACAGCCACTTTATTTGGATGCCAAGGTCTAGATGCGAACTTACGAGCACCACGTGGGCAAAAATAGCTCTTCCAGCCCTACGTATCAAAAGAAACTGTCATCATTTTACAGCTTCACAGCAGTAAAGAGGAAATTGCTATGTTCACCGCATGGTCGGAGGATTGATACCACCCGCATTATTAGTGGCGCAAGACTACCGGGATATTGGCTGCAAAAAAGAACCAATGGAAAATATTTGCTCCTCCTAGCGTGGGACAGAAGGTTCTATATTCGGAATTTTACGACGGCTACGGTAATTCTCCTTACGTACTAGGCAGAGTCCTGCCGTCAATCAGGTGTAGTTGCGCGCTCATCTTACGGCTTTCCGTTAATTACAGCAGCTAAGCTCGAAAAGAAAAGAGACAGGTGACTATACAAAATGAGAAAAATAATGTCATATTAGCCGCACTAACGTATCAATTTAGAAAAGAGCATTGAAGTACGGGAAGTGTCAGTAGCAGTTACTTACAGCCGTCCCTGGTCTCACCCTATAATTTTCCGGTGGCGATAACGCCTCTTGGCTGCAGTAAGCGGCAATATTCTTTTGTAATACCATGTGAAAAATTTACAATTTGAAGTAGCATTCTGAGTGTATTCTAAGAGTAGTGCATCGGTGCGCAGAAAGTAAAACGCCTACGGGTTCTTTTGGCTCGTTCTGCGCCTCCAAAAAGTATAATATCTTTGTCTACACTATAGTATTGCAAAGCTATTCGACCGGTGAAGAATTATGCAAGACATGTAACAAGCCTAATATGATAGATATACACATATAAAAGCAAGAAAGGGAGCGTGAATAACAGCGGCTTCAGGCTAGATGCTATAATTACCTAAAGATTTACCATGCAACAACAAAGAGGCAAGAGAACTACTGGACAATTGCTCAGCTCACATCAACTCAAAGGCATGTTAAAGAATCATATGATCAAACAAAGATAAGTCCAAAATTGAATGCGTATCTAAACTAACTGATGCCAAACTAAATGATGCCAACTAACTGATCCCAAACTAACTGATCCCAAACAAATTGATCCCAAACAAATTGATCTCAAACAAACTGATCTCAAAACTAACTGATATGGCTTTAACAAAGCAAATCTCATGCAAGTGCAAACAAGTCATCCGTGCCCAATAGTGCTCAAGCTGTTTAGTTCCTTCTCTTACCAAATCCCAATTCATTTGTCCTTGTCGTTGTTATCGTTCCAACTATTTGTCGCTTTATGGAGTTTCCGACTAAGACGAGGGCTTTGGCGCTGGACATCCGTTGCAACGCATCCTGCTTTCCAATACAGGTTCAGAAACCCCATCTCCAGACATCTTAAGAATGAACTCGCTGTATGAGTACTTCTCGGAGCGCCTTTTCTCTTGGCAGTCTGGGCACTTGAACGGCCATTGAAGAAAATCAAAGATCTCCTTACGCTTAGCGAACCAGCCATCATTCCTCCCCTGGCAAGCCTCGAGCCATTTCCCCACAAGTAGTCTCTTATCTGCAGTCGTGGCGTTGTCGTAAAAGCCTCGCGTCTCCAAGAGAGTGAATGGTCCAAAACTAAGCATAACCTTGGTTTCGAGATGTTTTTGCAAGTCCTCGGGCATTTTTCCAAAGATCCTCTCCCTTTGCGCGTCATCCTTTTCCTCTGGCCGAGGATCTTCGTGGATAATGAAGTCTTGTCTATCGCCCGCCATATTGTTGTAGTCGGGATATCTCTCTCTGTTATCACGATAATCCATGATGATGATATTATGGTAGAGTTTAATCCTGTTTTGTCTTTTGCTCACTGATGAGTTGCAGTGTATTTGTGCGGAATGATTGGATGGAAGATGATTGCTGGCTCTGCTGGTTGTTAACTCTGCTGGTTGTTAACTCTGCTGGTTGTTGTTTTTGATGAAACCAGTGTCCATTCCTCATGATTTATATATTTTCTCTCATAGGTCTAATTATATCTCTTACACTCACATTGCTATCGTTTTTTGCACTTTGGCTGGATCCTTTGTGGATGGATTTGACCTCTGGCGGTGCACAAAGTGCCGTTGTTCGCTGTTCAAGGATACCAGGCGTCAAGCAACTGTTTGTTCTAAAGATGTGCATATTTATCTGTACGATATCACTAAAGTATTCATACGCTGTCTTTATTATGGATATCGAGCGCAATTACCGTGTTGTTCAGACACCAACGGAGGCCTTGATCGCCTTTCTGTTCCATTGGAGAGACTTGTTTGACTTGGCAACGTTCAGATAAAACTCTAAGACTAACAATCATTCTTCTTTTACTCTTCTAAAAGTTCCTTGAAACAAGTTCTTTGTAATACGTATGGGACATTGAAGTCACATCAGTGAACATTTGGTTAACCAAAGCGACAAAGCCGACGGGGGATTTTAATAGCATGCCGACTAGTACAATGAAGTACTCAACGTATTCATAATGAAAAAAAAAAAATGTAACAAAGAGAGCAAGAGCAAAGACGTCTATGTATACGTCTACAGTAGAAGCGGATAACATCGCGACAACTTTATCAAGTCATGGTAGTTAAGCGGAGTTCAGGCCAGGGGTCTAAATCAGCGTGCTTTTATTGATCTATACCTATGTCTGAACGTATTTGGCCATGCCACTATTTCTCTTTCCGCCCTTGATGTTTCATTTCGTACTGTCTTCTAGAGAGGCTGTTTCTGCCTGGAGCATCTGAACAGATTTAGTACCTGTATCTCTCTGATGCAAGAGAATAATTATAATCATTCTCGTCGAAATGGCGATCATCGCATTCTTCACAACAGCCCACGCTCACCAACTTGACTTTACCATCACTCTCTTCGATGTCGAACGCATTTGCCGTTACATATTTCGAGACAGCTTTGACATCTTGACATTCGCGGCATTCAAATCTCCAGCCGAGCTTCTCGAAGAGCAACCCCTGCTGGAGCTCATCCAGCCCTTGGTTTCTGATAACGCTTTTAATAGCCATTACGATATCATATCCGTCTCTAGTACGCAGATTGCCGACTTTCCCTTTCTCCCGGACTGACCACGATCTGCCTCCAATCCTAATTTGGGTGTCGAGGGCTCTATTGACCATCCGTATAGTCTCCCGTAGAGGATAGTCGCTTACGTATTCAATGGACATTATGATGATAGGCTTTTCTCGATGGATACCTTCGTTGATAGCTGATTGTTTGGAGATAGCTGCGCGAAAAGTGATACTTGGAAGGTTATGCCTGAGCTTGCTTTTTTGTTCTTGTTGCAAGCAGCAGCGTTTAGTTCATGGATTATATAGTTTTTGTAAATCATTTTGTTACGCATATTCACTTATGCCGCAAGTATTTTAAGCGGGTCGTATGACTTCTAGAGCTGTGAATGGCAGCTCATGGTGTCGCTATATCACTATGCTACAAATCTCATTGGAGACTAGTTACCTTTTCTGTCTAATTTCATCTGAGCTACGTCCAATTTCTTGTTCACAGAAAAAATTACTTCAGGCCTGTGAATGTGATTGGCATTGTCTATGAGCTACCCTTTTGTTAAATCAACGTGCGCATATTATTTCGAATATCCCTAACTCCTTTACATGCTTGTTATGACGCTTTCACCCTTCGCGCCTCGCTCCTGCTATCCTCCAAAATCTCCATTGCTGCGTAGATTATCCAGAAAGTTGAAATCACTGTATCTCTCTGCTGAAAGTTGATAATTTCCATCATTCTTCGCATTTTGTCTAATGATGCCTGCAGTCGTTACAAGGACCCTCGTTCTCAAAAGTGATGAACTCGTCGTAGACATAGATTTGGAACAAGCTCGGCGATCTGAATTTCCAAGCTTCTTGACTCACGTCGCATACTTTGCATATGAATACCCACTCGAGTTCTTCATAGATCATTCTCTTGTGAACATCATGCAGCGCGAAATCTCTCATGGCATTTAAAATGAATTTTAGGGTTTGGTATCCTAATGTGTTTTGTCGGTGCACAGCTCTCTTGCCTGCGCTCCGGATTGTCTTGCGTGTGTCGCCAACCCAAAGTTCGGTGCCGAGGAATCTATTGACTATCTGCTGATTCTCCTGCCTGGTAAGCCAATTGAGGTCTATGCGATCCATTATGATGATGCTACTCTCCTGTGGAAGATGATCTCTTTGATTGGATGTGATTTGGCTGCACGAGAATTGCTGTGAATGGCTGCGTGAGAATTGTTGTGAATGGTTGCGTGAGAATGGTTATTTAGAAGACGAGTTCCTGTCTGTCAGTTTTTGTCGTAAACAGCGCTCATTTCCTATTATATACTTCTTCTAAATAGCTCTATTACATAGATACTTCTTCTAAATAGCTCTATTACATAGATACTTCTTTTAAATAGCTCTATTACATAGATTCACTCACGTTGTGATTGTTTAAGCAGTACACACGACCTTTGGGGCTGTGCATAGGGAGCTGCTCAAGGCGTCCCTATACCGCCTTTGCGCCATATCTACGTTAGACTTTGTCCAATTTCTTGTTCACAATAACTTCTGTTTCGCATTCGTAAACACAATTAACAAAACTATGAATTGTACTCGGTTGTCATTATTCTTGAGAGTTGAACTCTTCATCTTTGATGATCCTGCCTTTGAAGCTGTAGAGATGATGAGTTCGTGGACAATCACAGCTATTTCTCATGAAGTTATCTATTAGTGTTCTTCGTAACTGACTTTTTGTATAAATAGGCTGAGTTGCATTATTCATTCAGTACAGTAACAATGGGATCTAGACATGAATGCGAGAACCAGAGAGTATGCTCTCATTAGATCTGGGTCAGCGATGTTGATGCGATTCAACCTCTGAATCATATTTGAACTTGACAAAATCTCACCAGAAACAAACTCCAACGATGAATGAATGTGCAGATGTGCAAACCACCCATAGATCAATTGTCTCTACGACAACAAAAGCGCAGTCGCAAATTACATCCATGCCACATTGCTTTTCACTCTGGAAAGTTTACAACGCCGCGAACAAAGGCATAGAGAATCAATGCAATTCAGAAATCAAAGAATGGTTACAACAATGCAACGGTACAAGAACACAAAACTCTTTGTTTTCCCACGATTTTCTTTATCTATCTATTTATACATTCGTTTTGTGATGCTATCCACAGATAACCTGCGCCGTGACGCATGATCGCCAACGGCGAGTTAGTCCAGCGCAGTTAGCGAATGAGAAAAGAGTACCTCGCTGCAGCTGCCAGGCGCTAGTAGCTAGAGGTACCACCTGAGTCATAGAAAACAGCTGCTCCAAGATCAACGGCGGCCGATTGCCGGTCCGAAAATTTTCACCCCACCACGACTGATAAGAGAGGGGCATAATTTCTATCATCGCAACTTTTCTGCTTTGCCTGGGGCTGCACCGTCGCCTCCGGAGCAAAAGCCTTTGTTTGTCCAGTCGTCTTATGGCATACGAGTGATTCTTCTCAGCAGCAGAAGTCCCCAAAATGCCGTACGAGGTCCTCGTTGGCGGCTCGTGCTACACGGCCCCGGATGCCCAGAAGCTGCGGGAGCTCATCAACAAATCCAGCCCCTCCAAGGTCAAGGACATCCGCGGCCAATGGATCTACTATGTGAACCTGCAGGTGTCGTCTCACGACACTCTGGAGCAGGTCGAGGAGCTGCTGCACGACGTCAAGGGCTGGGGGCTGACTTCCGAGACTGCCGGCAACGCCATCACCATCTACGCAACGCCTCGCTACATCTCGCCATGGAGCTCCAAGGCCACCAGCATTGCTCACGTGTGCGGCCTGAGAGAGCGAGTCCTGCGCATTGAGCGAGGCCGTCGCATCTCCATTGAGTTTGAGGATGCCCTGCCCGAGGGCGGAGATGCCGCATTCCGCGATGTGCTTCACGACCGCATGACGGAGCTCTTCACCCCCCAGGCCCCGTCCTTGGTGCAGATGTTCGAGTCCAAGTCGTCATCTCCCCTGGTTGCCGTCGACATCTTCGCGGATAAGGAGGATCCGATGCGGATTCTCAGAGAGTACAACCTCAAGATGGGTCTGAGCCTCGACGACTCTGAGATGCAGTATCTCGTCGACACTTTCACCAAGCTTGGACGTCCGCCTCACGATGTCGAGCTGTTCATGTTTGCCCAGGTTAACTCAGAGTATGAGTGTATCCCTGTTTGACTCTCACGAGTGGGCTGCTCACTGTTATATGCAGGCACTGCCGACACAAGGTCTTCAACTCGTCGTGGATCATCGACGGCGTCGCTCAAGACCAGAGCCTGTTTGGAATGATCAGGGCGACTCATAACAAGACGCCCCAGTTCACTGTTTCTGCTTACAGTGACAACGCGGCGGTTATCGAGGGCGACCATGCCAATGTTTGGGCGCCGGATTATTCCACCGGCTCCTGGAAGCTAATTCCAGAAGTTGTCCATATCCTGACCAAGGTTGAGGTATGGTTTGCATTGCTACTTTTTCTTACCTGTAGGCGGTTCTAACAAAGCTTTATGATAGACGCACAACCACCCCACGGCCATCTCGTAGGTTTCTCTCAGTCTTTTTCTACTTCACACTAGCAGCATTGCATTCGTTACCAGCCGTCGTTGGCTGCATGACAAGAAACGGCAAATGGCTGGCTTAAATCTTTTACAGACGATAGAAGCTAACAATCTTTCCCAGTCCTTTCCCTGGAGCAGCTACCGGCTCTGGTGGTGAGATCCGAGATGAAGGCGCTGTCGGACGAGGTTCTACCACCAAGGCCGGCCTCAGCGGCTTCTGGGTCTCAGACCTGCTTATCCCTGATGCTAAAGCGCCCTGGGAGGCTGACATTGGCCGGCCCAGCCACTATGCCAGCAGTTTAGACATTATGCTGGAGGCACCAATTGGTAGTGCGCGGTTCAACAACGAGTTTGGCCGTCCCGCTCTCGCAGGTTGCTTCAGGACTCTCCTCACACCCGAGGATGCCAATACTAGCTCTGATCTATCGGGCGTCACAAATTGGCGGGGATACCACAAGCCCATCATGATTGCTGGTGGTATGGGAACTGTTCGGCCCCAGCATGCTATCAAGGAGCAGCAGCATGTTCGCGAGGGCGCCCACGTTATTGTTCTCGGAGGCCCTGCAATGCTCATTGGCCTGGGTGGTGGTGCTGCGTCTAGCAGCGACTCTGCGGAAAGCAACGCGGATCTCGACTTTGCCAGTGTTCAGCGTGGCAATCCTGAAGTAAGTAGAAACCTTATGGATGATGATTCAGACACACGGGAAAGCATCTGCTAACAACAGTACAGATGGAACGACGTGCTCAAATGGTCATCAACACTTGCACTGCCCTGGGCGACCAGAACCCTATTGGCATGATTCACGACGTTGGTGCCGGTGGACTTTCCAATGCTCTTCCTGAGCGTAAGTTTAAGCGCCCCTGGTTAACTCTTTAATTCATTGTGTTCTAACTTGTACCAGTTGTCAAGGATGCTGGATACGGAGGAAAGTTTGAGCTTCGCCAGGTGGAGAGTATGGACCAAAGCATGAGCCCATTGGAGATTTGGTGCAACGAAGCTCAGGAGCGATATGTCCTGCTTATCAACGCTGATGGCATGAACCGCTTCACGAGCATCTGCCGACGCGAGCGTTGTGGATTTTCCGACGTCGGAACTGTGGTCTCCAAAGATGAACGTGGAGAGACCAGTCTGATTCTCACTGACCGAGAGTCCAAGGAGTACCCCAGGCCGATTGACTTGCCCATGGATGCCCTGTTTCCTCCTAAGCGCCTGTTGGAGAGAGACGTCGCCTCCAAGAAGCCCAACGTGCTTCCTTTCCATACCCTGACCAGCCTACAAAAGGCATATGGAGAACTGAGCGGAGCTGACCTGTTCAAGAAGGCTGTTGAGCGCGTCTTCTTGATGCCAGCGGTCGGCTCCAAATCCTTCTTGATTACCATTGGTGATCGATCTGTCGGTGGTCTCACTGTGCGCGATCAGATGGTTGGACCTTGGCAAACACCCGTTGCCGACGTTGCGGTAACAGCTACGTCGTTCCACCTTGATACCAAGCAAAAGACTGGTGAGGCCATGGCAATGGGAGAGAAGCCCACGCTTGCCATGATCGATCCCGCCGCTTCTGCTAGAATGGCCATTGCCGAGAGTTTGATGAACATTGGCGCTGCTGATGTCGGGCCTGATATGCGCCGCATCAAGCTCTCTGCTAACTGGATGGCTGCTGTGAATCACGCTGGCCAAGGAGCTGCTCTGTATGAGGCAGTCCAAGCGGCTATGGAGATGTGCACCAAGATCAACGTCAGCATTCCTGTCGGCAAGGACTCAACATCAATGAAGGCATCTTGGAAGGATGGAGAGCACTCGAAGAACGTCACGGCACCAGTCTCCGTGGTCATTTCTGCATTCTCTACTGTGCGTGAGATTCGCAGCACTTGGACCCCTCAGCTTCGCAGGGTGGAAGATGTTGGCGAGACTTCTCTCATGTTTGTCGATCTTGCAGAGGGACGAAGAGCTATGGGTGGCTCGGCGCTCGCACAGTCTCTCGGCGCCATTGGAGACACGGCGCCTGACATGAAGAACTTTGATCTCATCACAGACTACTTTGATGCCCTTGCTCAGCTTCACAAGAGCGGTGTTGTCCTTGCTTACCACGACAGGTCTGATGGTGGTCTGATTGCGACTGTGGCAGAAATGATGTTTGCCGGTCGCTGTGGTGTTGACATGATGCTGGATGGAATTTCCAAATCAGGCAGCCCCGAAGACCTCATCGAGGCCATGTTCAACGAAGAGCTTGGTGCTGTCTTCCAGATCCGCAAGGAGGATGAAATCAACTTTAAGCGATGCTTCGCTACATGTGGACCTCCCCCCGGATTGATCCGCAAATTTGGTGTTATTCGAACAACCGGCAAGCAGAACCTCAACATCCGTCACGGAGGCACCACTTTCGCCACCCTTGACCGAACCGAGATGCAGCAGTGGTGGTCCAAGACCTCTTTTGAGATGCAGAAGATCAGAGACAACTCTGCTTGTGCCGAGTCCGAATTCTCGACCATTGCCGACTCTGCAGACCCCGGCATTACCTACAAGCTGTCATTCAACCCTGCCGAGAAGATTGATTCTTTGATGTCTCCCCTCACTGGTCTCTTTAAGAAGACCCCCCGCGTTGCTATTCTCAGAGAGCAGGGCGTCAATGGTTACGCAGAGCTCGCCTACGCTTTCAGGGCTGCCAACTTTGAGCCCATCGATGTTCATATGACAGACATTCTTGACGGTCGATCACTTGCCGATTTCACCGGTCTGGCAGCCCCTGGAGGTTTTTCGTATGGTGACGTCCTCGGCGCTGGCCAGGGCTGGGCCAAGTCGATTCTGATGCACGACAACACACGCAGAGAGTTTGCCGCCTTCTTCAAGCGCCCTGACACCTTTGCGCTGGGTGTATGCAACGGCTGTCAGATGCTCACCAGGATCAAGGACTTGATCCCCGGCGCCAAGGACTGGCCCACGTTCGTGGACAACACCAGCGAGCAGTTCGAGGCCCGCTACAGCATGGTCAAGGTGCAGGTCGACAAGTCCAAGCCTTCCGTCTTCTTCCACGGCATGGACAGCTCCGAGCTACCCATCGTTGTGTCCCACGGAGAGGGTCGCGCCTCTTTCTCCTCGCCCAACTCCCTCCAGACCCTGACGGAGTCTGGCATGGTGCCCCTGCGATACATTGACAACCGCGGCAACGTGACAGAGCAGTACCCGTACAACCCCAACGGCAGCCCGATGGGTGTTGCCGGTGTGTCCAGCCCCGACGGCCGTGTCGTCGCCATGATGCCTCACCCCGAGCGTACTATCATGGCAGACATTACCAGCTACGCGCCTCCAGAGGATCTTGAGCAGTGGGGCGAGTTTGGTCCCTGGCTGAGGATGTTCCGCAGTGCCCGCAGATGGGTTGGTTAGAGGGATTGACGTGTGAGTTGTACAACTTTGTGTTTTTCTCATATACATGTATTGTAAAAAAAATTCGAAACATTAGAAAATATTCAACACTGTGGAAGGCGTAGGGTGGATTGATTGATTATGGGTTGGTTTTACAAGGATAGGGGATATTTTTTCCATACAAGAACAAATCAAGATTGAACATTGCACTAATTGTGGCTTGAGCTCCTTTTTCATATGTGACGTTAGATGTTTTTGAGTATTGTATGTATTATTTGTACTTTCCAACTTGTATTTAAATCAGTCAATTTGATTTGGCCGAGCATGTATGCCCAGCACGCTCAGGGGTATTTCCAGCCCTCTGTGATGCTATTGAATTATATGTACATGTAAAGAAGAAGAAGAAAAGAATATGCCAGATTATCATCAGCGCCTATTTGCCCATTTCAGTTTACTTTTCATCCAAATCGTTTACAATGCTGGTCCTTCCCATGCATCCCTCCATAACCTGACATGCCACGACTGTTTATGCGGAAAGGAAATCTGCCTCTCCTTTCCGAAACCTGCTTCGTCTAGATGCCGCAGCATTCTATCCAGGTTTCTAGTGTTAATTATAAGCAACATTTAAACAGATAAAGGGGGAAATAAGCTTACCTCGCATTATCAATCCTCGGCTCCAGCGACACGCTCATCGTCCGATTATCCGCAATAAAGCACCAATGCACAAGACTCGTCAGCCACGAAGGCACCTTGCCCCTCGCCCACTCCTCGCCTATAAATACGTGAATGCCACGATCAAAGTCGCCCGCGCCCGTGGCCAGGTGTCGACCGAGAATGTCCTCCTTCACCCAGTAAATCTCAAAGTAGCCAAAGGGCATGCCGTCCCACGCAGCAATGACGGGGAACGAGTGCCGCTTCTGGAGGACCTCTTCGAGGAAGCCAGGCTTATACTCGCCCCAGAACTCGCTGACTCGGGGTTTGGCCATCCATGTTTGGAGAAGCTGCATGTCTGTTAAAGAAGCCAGGTTTGCGTGTTCCTGGGGCTTGGATCCAATGGGGCCCAGGTAGGGCACTGGCTTCGTCGACGTCGAGGCAACCCGTAGAGACAGGTATCGCCCTACACTAGGTACAAAGCGCGAATAGAAAATCTCCCCCATCCTATGAGGTTTCGGCCGTACCGGGTGTCGAACGCCATCTGTGAAGGTATACTGCAGAGGCGGAGGAGGAAAATAGGTCGGGAGATGCGAAGACGAGTAAAAAGGCCCTAGGGGCACGGTATGCGCTATTGGGATGCTCGTTGGCATCGGTGCGCCGGGAAGATCATTGTCCATCCGCGCGAGACTGTCCATAGACGGGTACTGGATCATGGCCGACTCGCTGTGGGGAGAGCTGGGACGACTAGTCACCGGCGACCCAGGCACAGACGAGAAGGGGCGGTTGTTGGGCTGCAGCGTGAAGAGGAACAGGTGGCCCGGGATCTGCCAGAACATGCGCTGCGAGACAAACATGCGCGCCCACTCGTCGCCGCCATCGTCAAGACTCGTTCCACACGAAGAATCTGCCGCGGCAATCAGGCCCATGCGCTCCAGCTTCGGGATCAGGTTGCGCCCGCGCAGCACGCCGTCGCGCTTGATGTTGATTCGCCAGTCGCCCCTCGGCTTCGCATCGTCGGGCGTGTCTCTGGCGGCGGGCACGTCGAGCTGGGCGCTGGGCTTGGGCTGGTGGAAGTACCAGTACAGCGTCACCCACATCATCATGGCGATCTGGCGTGTGGGGCTGGCGGCGGGCTTGAAGTCGGAGTTGGACGGGTTCGAGATGGACGAGATGAAGAGCGTGTCGTTTTGCAGCGTCGGGCGCACAAAGGGGTGCACGCGAGTCTTTGTGCGCGACGACGTCGGCCGTGACGATCTATTCCGGTTGCTGTAGTCGTCGTTGTCGTCTTCGTTCTGGGCATCGGTCTTGTCGTCAGCCTCGTCGGCATCGCTGCGGCGGCGGCGCTCGTAGGGCTCAAAGGGCGACTCGAACTCCTCCTCGGTGTGCAGCACGACGTTCCAGCCGATGGGGAAGGCGTTGGGGTGCATGTTCATCTCGTGGCTCTTGAAGCCCAGGCCGGCGAAGACGGGCGTGACGGTGAAGGTCTGGCCATCGGGCAGATGCAGCAGCTGCGGCGCCATGGCCTTGTCTGCTGTAGGTATAATACAGAGGAGTAGAGAAGGGGGAGATGTCAATGGGCGTAGGTCAGATATAGGGCAGTAGATATAGTGGCATCAGCGATAGAGGACGGAGATGGTGTCTATATGATGATGGATGGTGTGGAGAGCAAAAAGCCAGCGGGGGCGGGGTAACTGCAGCAGCTGAAGAGGGGCTGTTTGCAGCAGCAGAGCTTATGCAGCCATGGCTGTGCCCCGGATTTATATCCCCAGCGATTGTACAGTGGGTGGCCAAAAGTCTGCGAACGCCCCACCATAAACGCGCCGCATTCCAAAGTCGCGAATACAACCCTTCCTTTTTTAATTGCATATAACTTCATAATAAAATGCTAGAAAAATGTAAGTTTAATACTATTATAAGTAGAAATTAATAAAGAAATTATAAATTTACCCCCATTTAAAGATTTATAATATATATAAAGATATTAAAAGGTAAAAGTTATTATGCTATTATACTTAAATTTAATATATTACCCTTAGCTATGCATTTTATTTTTAAATAATAAAAAAATAATTAAACCTTTAAATTTAAGCTAAGAAAAGGCTAATTAAAGAAACTTATACTAGCTAAGGTTAAGTATATTATAATTTTAATTAAAAAGAACTATAAAATAATATAAAAAGCCTTAGTAGGCTTAATAGGCAGTTAAGTAAGTAAGTATACTCTATAATAAGCTATATAAAAGGAATTCTATTATAAATAGAAAGTAATATAATAAATACTTATATTATTAAAAATAATAGCTTTATAGCTATAATTTATATATAATTAAAAAGAAAAAGAAAAAGAATTAATAAAGGTATAGCTATTTAAAAATAATAGTATTAATAAGTGCTAACTATAATTTAGGTCTTTTTCTTTAATAAAGCTTCTATTTAAAATTAAACTAATAATTTATAAGGCTAGGTCTTCTATAAGCCTTATAAGAAGTTTTAAAAGGCTTTAATTAATATTATAATATATAAGAAAGTAAAAATCTTACTTATAGTATAGGCTATAATTTATAATAATAAAAAAAGTAAGCTTATTATTATAAAATATAATTAAACTGCCTAATAAGGTAAATATATTACTTAAAGCTATTAATAAGTATTAGAAGAAGGTTTTCTTTTAATTTAGGATTTAATAAGATAATTCTAGTAAAATAATATAAGAATTTATAACTTTAATAGTATGCTAAAATAGCTTTAAATCCATAGCATTAAGTATATTAACTAACTACCTTACTTACCTAATCTTAACTTAATTAAGTATATTTAAAAAGCTCTTAAAGAGAAATTATTTACTTTATTTCCTTATCTTTATAATTTAAAAAATAATACTAACTTAATAAAGGAATTAAAGCATTACTTATAACTTATATAGGTAGCTATACTATAAGACCTAATTTAAGGCTTAATATACTCTATATTATGCTAGCTTACTGCTATATGCTATATATAAGGATAGTATATAAAATATTAAATGCAAAAAATAAAGCTATTTAAAGATATAATTTTTATTAAATTACTATTTAAATTGGAAGAGATATAGCTAGTTAAAGTTATTGCGTAAAATTCTAGGTTAGTAGTAAAAGTGGCGTGTTCGCAGACTTTTGGCCACCCACTGTAGCTACAATTAGATACCACGCGAGAAGCGATGGAGTTTGTTTGTCATGCTGTCCATGAGAGCGGGTGGCATTCCAGCACCCAACAACAGCTTCACCCTCGTCACATGTTTTATTCCCAACACAATGGTTCTTCTCTCACCTGCTCCATGCCATAGCTGAGACAAACTTTGCACAAACAGCATCAACCAACGGCTGCCGTGGCCTGACCAGCACAAATAGTCTTTGCGCCACTGCCTCTTTACACTGCTTTCGAAGCTCCCCAGACAGCTGATGGTGGCACACTAGGCAAATAGGCCCATTTCGGCTGGACGGACCGCGTCGTTGATCCGGCAAATGTCGCTGACGAGTCATGTCTAATTTATCCAACGGCTTCCTCTATTACATAATGGAATAAATTGGTGATGTGCTCTTCTCTGTCCTTGCTTTGTTCCTCTATGCTATAGACCATAATTCCAGCTCGCATCTACATCCACTAACGCCATGGTATATATACGATGCAACATATGTAAAACACCTCGTCTCTCATCAAATAATAACAAACCGCTTACCCAAACTCTACTTGTCCTCTCTCTTCTTCGGCTCCTGTATCGTGTCATCTTCGCCAACGACGTCGTCCTCATCCTTATCCTTCCTCTTCCCATTCCTCTCCTTCTCCAGAATCTCCTTGACTTCCTCTCCTCCAAGATCCTTCATCTCATCCCAGTCATAGCCGTATTCCACCGCCGCAGCCTTGATTTCTCGCCGGAGTGTATTGGCCTCGTGCACCAGATGCTCCCACTTCTGCGGATCAAACCCTCGCTCCTGGTACAACGCGTGCTGCCGCCGTGACACCGTAATGTTCATCGCCGCCTTGTAGCTCAGGTCTCGGCTGATGAACAGGAACCACAGGTAACCGCCCATGATGGTTGCAAGTCCGGCCAGGTACGTGATCGGTTCCACCAAATCCCATCCAAACTCGGTGTGGAACGTCACATAGTAGACAACTCCCCACCAGGCGGCAAGAGCTGCGAATCCTCCCTGGGCCAAACGATGAGCTCCCTTGTGCGCCAATAGATCGCACTCTGATTTAATCTTGCTCATTGCGTCAATCTCTTTCGACATCCGCCGGAGCTGCAGCCGCATGTAATATGTCCGATCCTTGAAACTGGGCACCGCCACTCGCAGCTCCTTGTGAACCCCTTCAATGTTGATTACAAACTCGCGGCCACGAGCCGCATCCCGGATGAAATCTCCAACCTCTGTGCTGCCACTCCATCGGACCCAATTGGCCTCTTCATCCGTTGTGGGACCTTCACGGCCTAACCCAGAGTACGACGCAACATTGCTTTTGCCGCGTTCGCTTGCTTTGCCGGGAAACTCCTGATGATCAGCTTCGGCTCGGAAGACAATGTCGGGTAGCTTTTCGCGGCCTCGGACCACCAGGGGAGGAATCTCGGCCTGTATCAACCGCTCGAGGTATGAAAGCGGCTGCTGAGGGTGCACCAGCAATGCCAGTGGCTCTACCCTTTTTCCGTTTTTCTTGTAGTTTTCGTCTTCCGATTCATTGATCGTATCTTGTTCGGGGTGGAATGGGATGGGCAGGATTATCTTAAGCAGGCGAGTAGGCGTCGTGAGAACTCGTCCTGCAGACTCAACATGTCAGTCTTGGCCAAGTCAATTGTTTGACATGTATACTTTGAAAATACCTTTTGACTCGTCTCCTCCAGAGGGATCTGGCGACGTCTCTTTGTACTGCTTGCTCCCGCTCAACCGGTGCCACGGCCTATCATCAGCCTTTTTCTGCGCCCCATGGCGTTTGGCGTCTTTCTCATCCGCCTCCTCGCCCTTTTCGTGCAGTTTTTCTAATCGTTTCTTCGATTCGTCCTCGTATACCGCTCTCGAAGCCGAAAAGTTTCTTATAGGCGCGTGAAACCGCTGCTGGACGCTTGGCTGAAGCCATTGATGCGGTCTCGTGCAGTTTGCGCCTCGGAGCAGTGCCCGCGGCCTGGAAATCAGCGGCAAGACGCCGAGGCTTGATCGCGCACTAGCCGCAAACATTGCATATTAGAGCTTTGGCAGTCATAAAGATACAATTGAGTAGGATTGATAGATAATTCAGGGTTAGTCTTGGCAGTATAAATACAATGGAAGCCAAGAAGCTGCAACGTGAAGCTGGTTCCTTGGAAGACCAATAATCATGACGTCACGGGCCGCGTTGGCGATCAACTGTGGCTCCCCTGCAGCCAATCCGTGTTAGTGCCCTCGCCATTGAAATTGCCAGTTTCAGCTTCCGCAGAACGACGCAGTACTGCTGGCAGTGAGGAACAAAGCGCTGAAGCTCATGGAATTCGAATCATTGAACTTGGCTGGCGTGTTTTAAGTTTTATAGGGGCTTGCGAATAGACTCGAGCTCATGTGTGGCTTGCGTTAGTGCACTGCGAGAAACACGTCGAAAACAGAGGGGCTTTTCCTCAAAGCTTCTTTCTATGTTAAAAACTGGAGTGTTCTAGCACTCTGAATACCATTTCAGTCCCAGACTACATACGGAAGCTGCTAGATAGGCTGGCTGTTTAAGTAGAAAGCGGCGTACAGTCCGGGCAACATCCCAAGAATCGCTATGCAATCCAACTACAAGAGATACGTATATAAATAAGGAATCCCACCTTCTGTTGAAACAACTTTTGCATATACATCTCATGTTTTCTATTCGCAAAATGCAAGATCTAGCAGCACTAGACCTTCAATATGCACATCAGTCTGTAGATGACCCTGCTCGTCTCGCAGACGAGAACAGTCAGGATTACAGCATGATTCGTTAAGAGTCTGAGGATATATGTAACATGCACGTAAAAGGCGTAATTTGCTATGTATTCGGAAAATTTCAAACGTAAAACCTTGTCATATTCGGGCCTTTGGGGATGGAACAACTTGCGATAGGTGGAGTGTGTGGTAGTCGATTACCGCCGTTTATAGTCAGCTCAAAAATCCAGAATAATGCGAGAATTGCAAATGCTACTGAAACCTTGTTCAAGGAACTGGATTCTGTGAGACGATCTGTGACAAAAACCGCTTTCATCGTAGCATGAAGCTATACGTAGAAACTGACAAGCTAGAACGAGGTTGTTGACCCGCCAGCGCGACGAGAACGAAGGTACAAGTTAGTATCGGCTTTTTCTTAACGCCTCTTCGGTTTAAATCGCCTTGCAAATCCACATCATTCATACATTCAGACTTTGAATAGCCTTCGTGGCGCTTCCAACCGGGCTCTTTGACGAAGTTGAGAGCAAGACTTATGCTACTATGCGGTCAGCAATCAGAGTTCCAGTGCCTATATATTATGCCCCTTCTACCCAGTCGTCTCCTCCTTCTTTTCCTCCTTTTACCTCTCATCCCTATTGGGTCAGTCTTAGAAATTCACAAGTCTATACAACTTCTTGCTTGCAATTTCCCACTTGCATACGACATTCCAAACTTGATCGCTTCCAATTACGGATACACACTCACGCCTACTTTTTCTCTTGATATAGTATGCATGCAATCTTTCTATCGGCATATTCATAGGTTGTCCTTACTAACATATATCAGCTGGTGCCCCTATTGTGGCATCTTTGCATCGAGAGTGTATACGCAGGCCAATACTAGGCCTTCTACCCTCTGCCACCGCGAACGGAATCCCTTCTCTCCCTTCACAGTGACAATGAGCACCGACATTGCCAACACCGTCTCAACCCTCGGGGGGGACGGTGGCAACAACGAAAACGAAGCTCTGCTCGTAAACACCCTCCCATATCCTAGCACTCCCCGACAACAACCCGTGTCATCAGCCGCGTACCAACTCAGTCTTCGACAGACCGAGCAAGATCTCGACTTTGCCATATACGAAGACGAGACGGCCCACGAAGTCCCACCACCCAGCCGTGAATACTATGGCAGCAACATCCCAGCCCTCGCAGACATCTCCAGCGGGAAAAAGCACAAATACGCCCCGCACCATGTCCGACATCGCACATACGACAGACTCATCAAGGCAGCGACCAGGAGAGGAGATGTCATCGCCAAAAGAGCTTTTATAGCCGCCCAAAGAGACTACGATACTGTATCTCTAAGACAACGGGTAACTGGGTGCTACGAATGGACCATCGCGTGTGATCCTCTGGACGTCTGGCTATGGGTCCAGGATAAAGGATACGACCGGCACTGGAACGAGATCCAGAGGAGCCTCTTCGTGACGTTGCTGAAGCGGATGGCGCTTATGGTGAGGGGGACTGGGGACAGCGATGATAACAGCCTGATGATGGGCAGAGAGGAAGCCAAGACCCAGCTCATCAAGGCGACATTTGAGACGTGGGGCTTTCAGAATCTAGCCGTGGAGAAGGATGGGCAGAAGGTCCTTTTCACACCTCGTGGAGAAGATAAGCACGTCATTTATAGACATGACTTTACGAGAAGGGAGCGCCGTTACATCGACGTCTACTGGCCGGAGCATTGGGCGCCTGGACAGGAGAGGAATCTCGACGAGATGGTAAGAACGGCGCTTTATAATATAGCCATGGGGTGATGATACGACTGTGACTGTGGCATGTCGTTGTAAGACGTTGCGATTTGAATGGATTGCATGGCGATGGCGTTTATATAGAATTGATACCCAATTGGTTGATATCGTTTCGGCTTGGATTGGCAGATTCCAGCCTCGGTACCTTTTTTAGTCTCTCAAGTTTCCTTTGTCATGATCATTCTGAATGTTATGCTGGAGCCATCTCCTTCATATTGCTATTTGAAGCATGGCACTAAAACGTAGATGGAGAAACATGTTGAGCACACTGAAGAATCTATTGAGGAGTGTTGGAATACAACATACCGTCAATGTGGGGATCGCCTCAATGAGATACAACGGACACAACCAAACGCTTCACAAGAAGCAATACGATTCTATCTATTTCTTGATCGCTGAAATTTGCCAATTACTCCAGACCTCGTATATGTTCAAAGCAATCCTCTGCAAACTCCAAGTCACGGAATTGCTATAATCTAGGGCATTCTTGTACTAAGGCTACATGCCTTTCATTTCAACCAGTCATTGGTAGAATGATTCAACTCTCCCTTCAGTTAGAATGTTGTCATTTCAATGAAACGTTTAATACCCTGGCCCTCTCCTTCACCATTGTTATTTGATATATACGTTGAATGCTAAGACGCGCTGGACACCTCCACTGTCTCCATCTCCGTGTACATCAGCCAGCCAGATTGACTCACGAGCTAGTAGGACGAATGCCAATTCCTGTAGAGCATCATATCGCCATCTCATTTGCCCATCTTCAGGCGCATGTCGTCGGCTCCAGTCGCCGACGGATGAGACACGGCGTCGTCCAGCTTACGGCCTCCGAGCGTGGATGACGGTGTTTCGCCAACGCTGTCAACGCAACAGAGGAGCAATCATGACTTGAGAATAGCCACAAGCGCCATCAGGTTGGGATCTCTAGGTTGATCTGGCGCCCATTAAAGTTATTGATATATTTTACCGTCATAAGTCGTAACTTATCTGTAGTACCTAGCTGAGCATTTGGAAAGCCACACTACAACCAGGTTCAATATGAGATAACCTTGGCAAATATGCTTGAATTGAGGCTCAAAATGTAAAAAATGATAATTAAATCAAACCATTTCTACAAAGTCGCGTAACACAAGATAGATTTCCCAATTATAGGTAGAATATAATTGATACTGAATCGAGATCTGACCAGGTCTCTCGTACTCGTATTCCCCCCATCTTGGACCCTGCAAAAACATCAAGTTAGCGGCCTCTTTCGTGGTGGGGTTGCAGCGCAGGCCCCGCGCAACGAAAATCGCTTCAAGGCCGCCGCCAATGGTTTGGCTCCAAAGGAACAAGAAAGGAGATGAATCGAGCAGTTAGCGGCGCAAATACAGAGCAGGGCGCCATCATTTAGCGCCTAATCAGATAGCATGTGGATGGTGCCTGAGCTGGGCGGTGTGAAAGTGATCAATTGGCCGTGCTAGTCGCTTTTGCGCCCAACACCATCCATTCTCGCCAACTTCTCCTAATCGCTTTCGAGCAACTCGTCTCATTGTTCTCTCTTGCAGCAATCATTGGGAATACCGGTTGCGCAAGCAATAGAACAGAGCCACGCAGCAGCCGATTCTACCACTTATCGCATTTCACAGCATCAATCTTCGCCATGTCAGACACAAAGGTCTACCGCGCGAGCACCACCGCTCCCGTCAACATTGCCGTTGTCAAGTACGTCCAGGGCATTAACTCTTGAGGGATCTTACGAGAAGGAGTGCAAATTCAGAGAAGATTAAGCTGCTAACGTCAACCTCACAGGTACTGGGGCAAGCGCGATGCCAAGCTCAACCTCCCCACCAACAGCTCCCTCTCCGTGACGCTCTCGCAAAACGACCTCCGCACCCTCACCACCGCCTCCTGCTCCTCCACCTACTCGGGCGACGACAGCCTCCTCCTCAATGGCGAGCCCTCTGACATCTCCGGCGCGCGAACCCAGGCCTGCTTCCGCGAGCTGCGCGCCCGCCGAGCCGCTCTCGAGGCTGCCGACGCCTCTCTTCCCAAGCTGTCGACCTTTCCCCTGAAGATTGTCTCCGAGAACAACTTCCCCACAGCCGCTGGTCTGGCCTCGTCCGCTGCTGGATTCGCCGCCCTCGTCCAGGCCATTGCCAACCTCTACGAGCTCCCCGACTCGCCCGCGGAGCTCTCCATCATTGCTCGCCAGGGCTCTGGCTCTGCCTGCCGCAGTCTGTTCGGCGGCTACGTCGCCTGGAGAATGGGCGAGCAAAAGGACGGCAGCGACTCCATGGCTGATCTCGTCGCCCCCGCATCGCACTGGCCCTCCATGCGAGCCCTGATTCTGGTCGTCAGCGCCGCCAAGAAGGGCGTCTCGTCCACCTCCGGCATGCAGCAGACCGTCGCCACCTCTGGCCTCTTCAAGTCGAGAATAGAGACCGTCGTCCCCGCCAACATGGCCCTCATGGAGGACGCCATCAAGAACCGCGATTTCGCAAAGTTCGCCGAGGTCACCATGCGCGACTCCAACTCATTCCACTCCACCTGCGCCGATACCTACCCCCCCATCTTCTACATGAACGACGTCTCCAGGGCCGCGATCCGCGCCGTCGAGGCCATCAACGCTCAGGCAGGCAAGACCGTTGCTGCTTACACCTTTGATGCCGGCCCAAATGCCGTCATCTACTACCTGGAGGAGGATGCGGCCACAGTGCTGGGTGCTTTTGCGCCGTTCGTCGCCGCCACAGAAGGCTGGAAGGAGGGAAGCGCCGCAAGCACCACCGTCAAGCTGGACGAGGGCATTGCAAGCACAATCAAGGAGGGCGTCAGCAGAGTGATTATGACTGGTGTTGGCGAGGGCCCGCAGAAGACGGAGGAGTTTTTGATTGCCGAGGATGGCACGCCTGTGAAGCGATAGAGGGGCAAGCGATTGAATATGGCGTTTTGATGGGATGTAATAAGCTGTGCATAAGTCTCCAGCGAACAAAAAGTTGATACACATCTATAGATGCTTTAGAGACGGAAAATAATTATTTTGAATACCAGTAATTACCATGTTTTGCTAATTAGCCGTTGCGTGGCTCAGGCGGCTGGTACTTTCATTTTCTGCCACTTCTGATTCACCTGCCATGCGCAACCTCACCCCTGCAACTGACAACTTTCCCTCTGCACCATTCACGCCAAATGCAGCCCACGCTTCACGCTTCACTTCGTTCCCTCTTTCCTCTCGCCCAATGTTGGTCTTTCTTTTCCCTCGTCCTATTGCCGTGAGCCCAGATTCACTTTTCTAGACACCCTTTCGGTGCGCAGCTCTCTTCTGAATTATACAAGCCTCGCCTCGCAGTCCAAGCTTACTGCGCTGCCTACAAGCCCAAGGCGAATGAAAGCAGCCATGTCATCAGACGAGGAAGACCAGAGCCTGGAGGAGAAGATCACGGATCTACTGGCCTGGGGCAACGATGTCGAAATTGTAGAGTTTGACAAATCTGGCCACCCGCAGCAACAATATCTCCATGCCCACGACGGCCACATCTTGCCTGTGAGCTCGTCCATCTCTCCTTCTTCCCTCTTCCATTATTCGCACCCGTCAAGCGCATCAGATTCTAATGACTGGCCCAGATTCAGCTCAAGAAAACGTCCAACAGCTTATTCTCCCGCTCTTTTCGAGAATGGCGCAAGGCAGTCATGGACTCGTTCCTCCCCGTCGGGTTCCCGCACTCCGTCTCAAAGGACTACCTCGCATATCAAATGTTTGATTCTCTCCAGGCCTTCTTTTCCACCATCAGCTCACTGCTTGCCAACCGCGCTCTGCTCCAAGGCCTCGGAGTGGGCGATGCCTCGTCTTCCGCTACGTTTGCCCTTCTTCTCACAATCATGAAGGATGCCATGTCCCGTATTGCCACCATCGTGTTTGCCCACCGCTTTGGACTACGCATCGAGCCAGATGCCAAGCGATATCGTTTTCTAGCCGATGTTTTCAACGACAGCGCCTTCTTCTTGGAACTGTACAGCCCGTATCTAGGCTCGTGGGGCAAAGTCATTGCGCTCAGTACAGGCCAAGCGCTCAGGGCTTTATGTGGTGTCGCTGCTGGTGCCAGCAAAGCGGCGCTGAGCGTTCACTTTGCGAAGCATGATAATCTAGCAGAGCTCAATGCAAAGGAGGCTAGCCAAGAGACGGCCGTGGGATTGATCGGCCTTCTTGTAGGAACGCTGGTCGTCAAGATGATTGAAGATCACTCCAGCGTTGTTATTCTGATGATTCTCCTCGTTATTGCACACCTCGTAACGAATTATCTTGGCGTCCGCAGTGTCTGTATGGCAACACTAAACCGCCAAAGAGCTACAATCGTGTTTGAAGAATATCTCAGAAGCGGCAAAGTCCTGACCCCCGAGCAAGTTGCCGAAAGAGAAACCATCATTCTCTGGAATCCCATAATGCGCAATCTTCATGGAAAGAAAGTAGTCCATGTCGAATTTGCCGAAAGCTACACCCACGCTATGAGCTGCTCCGATCCACACGACAAGCTTATCATTGTCGATGGCATCAATCACACCCGGTTCATCTGTTCTCGCGTCCCTGGTCGTGTCACTCCCATCAAGTTACTTCTCTGGGTTGGAGCTTCGCCTTACGATGCCATCCGAGCCTGGTTTGCCGCTATGGAAGTGGCATGGCTGATGGGCAACAATGGCACATACACGCAGAAACTGGACCAAATGTTCTGCGACGCCGGTGTCGAGAGCAATGGCAGGAAGTTTAGCATCGCGGGCAAGGAGAGGGATAGTGACTTTCTGCCAAAGTTCAAAAGTTCCGACCTCTGGCTCGGGCTGGAAGAACAAGGCTGGGATATTGAGACGCAGTCTTTGGAGACGAAAGCTCCTGTGCGGCTGCAGTTTCGGCGTGCGCGCGCGAAGAATGCATAAATAGTTTCTGCTTCTAATCAAATGCGACGATGGATAAGCTGAGGCCTTTCGCTTGCTATTCACCAGATGTGGCTGGTACCGTATTATACTAATTGAGCGAAGATGGGACCGTAACGATGGAATGACAGATACTATCATAAAGATGGAATAACAAGACGCAACTATTCATATGAGAAATCTCTTATCATCGTAATTGTACAGGGAGATTTTATTATACAAAGAGCCTGCCAGCTCTGTTTATGTCTAATGCAGCATGCTTTTTTATACCCAGTTCCAAACGCCCCATTTTATACATCTCAAACATAAATCATACAACCAGATACCTTCGCCCTCATGCAAGCCCAGTCCACCTCGCAGCCCGCATCTTCACACCCTCCCACGTATTCAGCTTGGGCCGCACATCGAGGTAGAAACTTGGCCCTCCAGCAGTGCCTCCAGGCCGGCCGGCGTAAAAGTCAATCACGTAGTCGATGCGAACGCCGCAGCGGTCAATGACCCAGTCGTGGCGGTCGAACGGCGCGGTGTAGCCGAGGATGGTGTTTATGCGGGCGGTTGGGGTCATGCGTTCGCTCTTGTTGGCAAAGGAGGTGAGTTTGGGGCCGCCGCAACTGTACAATCGCTTTGTTAGATATAAAAATGCACTATCGTATAGATATTGTGGAAGGAGTTGAGTAAACGTATGAATAGAGAGGTCACATACTTTGACTGGGCCAGATAGGGAGCCTCCCACTCTTTAATCTTCGCCCACGCCCGCTCGTTGACAGCGTTGTGGATCGGCACAACCGTCTTCATGTCCACCTCGCGCGCATCATAGCCCTTGCGCTTCATGGCGTCAAAGAACATCTTCTCGGAGGGGTAGACCCAGTTCCCCGAAGCGTCCCGGCCTGACTCTACCTCCGCATTGGAGGGGTTCGCAGAAGCGCCGTGGTCGACGGGGCAGTCTTCGGCATCTGCTGAGAAGGATCGTGGGATGGAGGAGGTTACGCGGCCGTTGTCGAGGCCGGGATGTGAAGATATCGTGGGGTGGTTGGCGGGGAGGCTTGGCGTCTCGGAGGAGGGCGCGGACCAGATGAGGGAGGAGATTTTCTGAGTCCACGACGATGAGGGTGCTTTGGAGGAGTGGTCGACTGGACATGTTGCTGGTGGGCTTTGGCTCTGCTTGGAGGCTTCGGCGTCGCGGGCGGCTTGGAGCCAGGCATCGCGGGTTTTATGGTCGACCGGACAGGATTCGGCGTTGTCTGCCATGGCCGGTATATGGTGATGTGTTTAATTATTATAGATTTTTGATGTTGATGTATGTTACTGTGCTTAGGTTGAATGCTTAGAGAGCTCAATGGGCGTTGAATGACAGGTCTGAGGTTGATCGAATCGGAATTCGTAGATTAATAATTTTTTTCTGGATACTTGCCGGCGCAAAAAGATTATGGGACGTTTTTGCGATCGCGACATTCTTGGCGGCTTGAGCCGAGATTTTGCCGGGATAGATATGATATCACAGAAATTGACCAACATCTATTATTTACAACTAAAAGAACTGTAATTGGTATCTACAGAGGTGAGCCTCGTTGTAAAATGATAAAAAGTGAAAGAAAGAAAAAGTAGTCAAGTGAATGGAGTTGTGCAGTGGTCAGGAGTGAGGTTGCCAAAAGTTGTAGGGTGAGGCCCCAGTGCAAGTTGACGATCATGCCATTGGATCAACTCTGGTGTCAACCTTGTCAAGCCATTCATATCCTCATCATCATAGATTTTACTCTTGTAAAATATCATATTGTCGTTATATGATTCAGACAACTTTTTCAAACTATAGGCGGTCAGAAACGTTATCGTGGTCCACATTTCGCCTCCGTGGTGGGTATCATGAAATCATACAGCCCTCTTGTGAAGTCATACAGATGACATTGCTGAGTTTCTATCGAATATAAATTGTCTGAAGTCAACTGCTTAACAGCCCTATTCTTGAATCTCATAGCCGTAAAATACATTCTTCTTGAAAACTCCACTCAGATTACACAGTGATATTTTTCAAAATGCCCAACTACGAGGAAATCTCACGTCGTGCCGAGGCCGACCTCAACACCTATCAATCCAAGACTGGCAACGCTCGTCCCCAAGGCTTGGACGACGCCGGTGTCAACTCTTATGCGGAAAAGAAGTTTGACTCTGCCCAAGTCAGTTACGGAGATGATTTGAGCACAAACAGGGGCTACAACAAGCGCATTCCTCCGAGTGAGGGAGGAGACCTCGATGCCCGTGGCAGGTGAGTCAATTTTACTGTATTATACATTGAGACCAAATACTCATACACACGGCTTCGACAGACAAGCTACAGGCAATCTCTACGAAGGTAAAGGAGGGCCCGACGACAAAATTGCTGAATCATACCGTCAGCAACCCGGCCAAAACGACAACGACGTGGTAGACGCGCGAGTGCCCGATACTAGAGGCCTCGACAGCGCCGACGACATTGCGAAGCAGGGAAAGATTGCGTCCAAGGCAAATGTTGGAAGCAGCCCGCCGGGACCTGGAGGATCGAAATACAAGGGCAGCGAGTATTATACGCCTGAGAGCGTGCCCGATAGTATCTCTGCAGAAGGGTGGGTAGCGCCGGAGAGTGTGACGGAGGCGAGTCGCGAGACGGAGGGATATTCGAAGTGATGAATTGATAATACGTAAAAGAGAAATTATGAATAAATGAATTGAATCATACAGCTATTTCTTTACCCAGGCGCAACACAGAGTGTAAGTGAGCGTGTAAGTGTGTAAGTGCAGGCTGCTAGTGCGTCATAGTGTCTGTCACTGCTTATCGCCTCCTTATCGCTAGCTGCGAGCAGCACGTTGTAGCGTGACCTGCTCAGCCGCTACTCTACAGCATCCTCCCCCAAGCTTATTCAAAGCCCATCAGTCTTTTGATGCTCTTTTCTTTATAATGATTCATTACCGGCGCTTGATTTTCTAACATGTCTAGTCGGCCCCCGTCTGCGTCGGGGCTTCTTCCCATGCCGGGATCTCCGTCATCGTCGTGGGCAGTCTACGGCTCTCGGTTTACGACCTTGGTCAAGCACCCCAGCACGAGAGTCGTCGTTGCTTTCTGGTTACTTGGTGCGCTCCATCACGATGACTAGCTGTGCATTTCCGTGCAACATGCAACTGAGCTAACAATTTGTCTTACGATAGGCCTAATCAACAATGTGCTCTATGTCATCATCCTCTCCGCCGCCCAAGACCTCGTTGGCTCGCTGCCAAAAGGCGTGGTCCTCCTCGCCGATGTCGTCCCCTCGTTCTTCACAAAGCTCATCGCTCCCTACTTTATCCATCGCGTGCCGTACCCAATACGAGTCCTCGTCTTCATCGCGCTATCCGCTGGCGGCATGCTGATGATTGCGCTTACGCCTCCGTCAAAGTCGGTGGCTGTCAAGATGGTGGGCGTTGTCTTGGCCAGCCTGAGTAGCGGCGGAGGGGAGCTCAGTTTCCTGGGGTTATCTCATTACTATGGACACGTGAGCTTGGCGGGATGGGGATCTGGCACGGGCGCGGCGGGTTTGGTCGGCGCTGGGCTTTACGTGCTCTTGACAGATTGGTGGGGATTCACTGTCCAGCAGAGTCTACTCTTCTCGGCGTGTCTCCCAGCCATCATGTTCATCAGCTTCTTCTTCGTGCTCCCGCTAGAGCCGCTACGGCAAGGCAGTGCGCTGAAGGAATACGATGCTGTTCCGGGGAGGGACGAAGATGAAGCAGATGGAGAGCCGACGGAGCAAGAATTAGCGGAGAGCACTTCTGCCCTGCTTGCGCCGGAGCCTTCCGTTCTCTCGGCGAACACTGCCTATGCGATGAACAAGGGCGATGGAAACTCGCTCAAGAACAACTTGCGAAGAGCTAAATCGCTGGTAATTCCGTACATGGCTCCCCTTTTTATGGTGTACGTTGCCGAGTACACCATCAACCAGGGCGTGTCTCCAACACTGCTCTTCCCACTCGAATCGTCACCGTTCAAAGAGTACCGCGAGTTTTATCCGTTTTATGGATTTCTATACCAGCTCGGCGTCTTCATCTCGCGGTCCTCTACGGCCTTTGTCCGTATCCACCACTTATACGTTCCATCTCTTCTCCAAGTGGGCAATCTCATTCTGCTGACACTGCATGCCATGTTCTTCTTCATCCCCTCCGTCTACATTGTGTTCATCATCATCTTCTGGGAAGGTCTCCTCGGCGGCGCCGTCTACGTGAACTGCTTTGCTGAAATTATGGAGAAGGTGCCCGCTGAAGAACGAGAGTTTAGCCTCAGCGCCACAACGGTGAGTGACAGCGGGGGAATATGCATCGCGGGGTTGATTAGCATCGTGATGGAGACGAGTCTTTGCGAGTATCAGGTCTCGCATGGGCGGGATTGGTGTCACAGGATTGGACCTGCACATAGCTGAGGAATATAGAGGCAAATACATGGAGGTGAAGATATCAATTGGAACAGCGTGAATGGTTTAGTGGTAAAATTCTCCGTTGCCATCCGCAACGTCGGGGAGCCCTGGGTTCGATTCCCAGTTCACGCATTCGATTTCTTTTTGCCACTTTTGTAGCCATACTATAATGGATAACACCACAGAGGATGATTTCTATTCTTTTTAATCATCGAGGGTTGGCAATACTAACTTTCCGTATTCAACAGACACACAGAAGTGGAGTCAATTCATCTGTTGCTTAAGCTTTCTTACTCCTCAAACGGCGGCGTAAGTTCACACTTGATGCAATCGCTCAGGGCGCTTTCGGGAAGTTATTCCTAATTAGTCTGTATTAGAATACTAAAAACAATTGTATCTGCGACAATCATTCTAAGAAACTGAGTAAAAGGCTACATAGATCATGCTAGCCTGTTAGCTCCGTATCATGGAGATATATGCACGCGACAGACACCTGTTGTGAGTAGCTGGCGGCACGTGTAAGTGGTCTTTGGGCCCTGCACCTTATTCTTGCTGCAACCTCAACCAGGTCTCATTGACGTTACTGATGTCTATGAATGCTGGCTCTAAAGTTTGTTGTTTCTCCTGGAACATCAGTTATTTTCGGATCTTCTTTTGCTCTCAATTGTACTGGGTACTGTAGCAATATACCTAAGTTAGGTAGGTACTAGGTTCCAGCTCTTGGTGGGGTCTCAACCTCTGGGATTCAATTGATCACTGCATGTATGCAATACGAGATACAGAATTTCTCAGAAACTCAATAGAAGCCTTCGAGAGCAGCATTAAATCACAAACTCTTTAATTCGAAGAGAGAGAGAAGAACGTTTTCCTGCTGATCGTGCAATCACGACGCCAAATCCGGAGATGCAGATCGGTCCGAGGCGCTTAGATGGTTTCCGGCACAAAGCACAGACGCAGCGTAACGACACGAGTAAACGTCCTGAAGCAGCCTGATGGTACGCGGCGCGCGAAACCCGAAGTGGCCGGAAAAGGGAGCCTGAAGCGGCGATCTGGGAGGATGGACGTGCATAATGCAAGCTGCCGGATTCTGACTGCTGGCACGCCAAAGCCGGATGTTAGTTCAATACGAGCAATGAGCCTTGGCGTGCGCGGTGATTGGCTGCTGATGGGAGGTTAGGCGTATTCCAGCGTTGAAGCGTACTATTGCAGTAACATTGACAATTGATTTTGGCATGATGCTCCCAGTTGCATGTTTTGTTCTAAACGTGCACTTCTCTTACATTGGCCTCCGCAAACATTGAAAGCTGAAACAATAACCCAGCACCCTTGCATGCGGCCAACTCGAAGCTCCGTGCCTCTTACTCATCAACAATATTAACTAGTCTATTGGCAAAAACCTTGCAAGTTTTAAACGCAATAACATACGTACCCAATAGTATCGCCCCTTGCCTTAGGCGCGTCCATCGCTCCAAAGTTAGCGACCAACCGCCCCCCAAACGCCGCTGCAAATGCGCCGCTCCCCATCATCGCCAAGACGCCAAGCCCAGCGTCTGGTGCGCCAGCTGGGAGCAGCCAGCCCAGGCCAGCGACTCCAGGCGCTAGGATAAGGTGCCGAGCCCCTTTTCCACTGAGTGTTTCTCTTTTTCTCGTCCCGGTGCTTCGCCACGCTTTCGTCCAAACCTTGCGCTGCTGTCTGTGCCGCGAGCCGTTGACTGGCGCTCTTGTGACTGCTGCTGCTACCTATACGAATCCTTTCTTCTTCCCCCCTGCTTATTTGGGTTGTCACAGTCTCTTGTTTCTTTTCCAACACTGGAACCTTCTTTTTCTTGCCAACTAACCGGCTGTCCTCCTCTTCCTTCGTTTCTTTTTCCCCTTCGCCGGTGGACACGCGGATCGTCGTTCGCTACCAAAGCCCAGGCTCCACTCTCTTGATCCCTCTTTTTCCCCTGCCTGCCACCTACGGTACTAGGCCCTCTCAACTTCGTTTTTGCGCCGCGACACAGGCACAAAGAGCCTCCTCTCCAACGTCTCGACCCGACAGAGCATGCAGCGATAATGTTTGTCGGCGGCGTTCGATCCTCCAAGCTGTCGGCCCTGCTGGCCGGCACAATCATCTTCCTCATCGCCTTTGCCGGCCTGGCCTGGAACCAGATGGACTCCATTGAGCTGCCCAATAGGTGCGTCGTACAGATCGCATCGTATTCCCGGCTCGCATATTGAAGGCTAACCTTATCTCGCCTGCAGAACGCAGCCAAACCAACATGAAGGCTCCAGCGCCGCACCCTCTGAGCCCTTGAAGCCCGAACAGCCGTTGTCGCCCTCCGAGCCCGTCGAAGCCGTCAAGCCCGTCACGGCCGATTCTACCCTCCGCGATGTGTGGTTCAAGGTGCACAAGCCGTCCATCAAGCCCAATGCGCCCTTTTACCAGCCCTTTGGCGCCTTCAAGTTTGAGCAGACCCACGAGGCTCACTTCCCCGAGCCGCTGGGCGAGGACCTCTGCATCATCGATCTCGACAACCGTCCCTTTGATCTCCCTGGCCAGGTCTTTGGACCTACTGTTATGAGCTGGGAGAAGGATGCCGAAAAGGTTCACGGTCTGTCTGTCGGCGTGCTCAACCACTGGCTCTATGGTATGTTGCTCTTTGATCCTGTTGCGCGCTGCTGGAATTGCAGCAGCGGCGGCATCAATAAGATAGCCGGCTAATCTAATCATCTGTAGCCAAAATCCACGGCTACAAGTACTACTTTGTCGCCATCGAAAAGCCCGAGGACCGTCGCGCATCATGGAAAAAGGCACCTGTCATCTCCACCATCCTCAAGAAGCACAAGACGTGCCTGTACCTCGATTCCGACGCCATCTTCCAGAACCTCGATCTTCCCTTTGAGTGGCTCTTGAACTACTGGGACATTAGCCCCACCAACAACTCGCTCGCCCTTGCTGTTGACCCCGACCGCGAGTACAACAAGGACAAGTTTGGAAAGCTCATGCTCAACACTGGCTTCATCATCACGCAGAACAACGCCAAGACCTACGAGATTATGGACGCATGGGCGGGATGCCCCGAGGAGAACGGCAAGCACCCCGAATGCGTCGAGTTCCGCACCAACTCTCCCGGCCGACCCACTGACCAGGGCGGTTTCGGCACTTTTATCCGCTACGACTACCCCGACGACATCAAGCAGCTCGCCTGCACCGACGCCAACGGTTTCCCTAACAGCGATTCCGAGTGCGAGGGCCGCTTCATCCGCCACCTGTGGACCGGAAAGGACAGCTGGATCAAGATCTTTGTCGGCCAGCAGGTTCCCGGTCACTATCTCGAAATGTTCCACAAGGAGTTCCTCGAGGCCAAGCCTGAATTCTACATTACCGAGAAGGATCTCATGGCCAAGGCTGCAGCTGAGGCGCCCAAGGCAGCAGCTGAGGAGCCCAGGACCTCGTCTGAGGAGACGCCCAAGGGAAAGTTATAAATGGCCTATACGCCACTACACCAGAGACGGATTCTTTATCACGAAACGACACGACACGACTAAGATGCATTTATATCGGCATATAAACAAAGCACCTATAATTCGGCCAGCCATTTTCACTGGGTCATTTTTCGAATCGTGTTTCTTGGCTTTCTTTGCCAGTGTCTTAATTTTTCTTTTCTTTTTTCATATACGATATGTAAGCATTAAAAGGCACAAAGAAAAGAGGGCTCGTCGTTTTTTTTATAAGTGGGCGGAAGAAAACTGTCAAACAGGAATCGCGGGATTTGTATATATATAATCAAGGACGTTACTTTTTGGGATCTTTTTTTTTTTTTTTGTCAACATTAGCTTAAGAAAGCTCTTTTGGGGCGTGGATAAATCAGCGAATGGTGATGTAACTTGCATCATGGTTGAGTATATGGGCGGCAGATGGGTAATGTGCTGCTGAATAAATATTTACAATGACTTGACCAATCCTTGCTGTTCTACGTGTGAGTTCATTGATGTTTAAATAAATGAAGGTTATGTGCTGGGAATCAGTGAAAAGATTCAATCGAAACATTGGGCTTGGTAAGCTTCTTTTACGAGCTCTGAGCTACCAAAAAGGCATCCTATCTGAATACAAGGCAACGGTTCTATTTCTGGCTATAATATGAGGCTGTGCTGTGCTGTTTGCGTGTGAGTTGAAGGCAAGTCGTCGGGTGAGCGCGCACATGACCACCTTCAGGCAACACGAGATAATCATTTTTCAGATAAAAAAAAAAGAGGCAATTGAGTGGACACAGATGGCTACACATCGAACCTCTTTTTTTTCCTTCTTGTCGTAAGATTCCATCATCTGGAAGACAAATTCAATGGCAGTTGTATGAATCCAAGCCTCCTTTGATACAGCCTCACAAGCGCCATATCACCAAGAAAAAGCAGAGACCAACGAACAAAAAACAGAAGAGAAAAGAAGGGGGGGATATGCTCACCGCCTTTAATCATTAGGTCAATCTCTGTGTAATCTCTCCTGCGAGGACCCGCGATTCTGTGACACGACGAGGTCGAGTTGGACAGGAGGCCGCGCATGAGGCTTATTTGAAAACATGCAGCAGGGTCGGTGCTACGAGCGTGTTGTTGACTCACTCATGGCAATAGGGTCTTTTGAGAAGATGAAGGAGTGTTTGGGAATAGTTCAATGGAGATATGTCGCTCTAGAAAAGGCAGACTTGGTGTTGATATGTAGAAGAGTGTTTGCTAATGACCCAGCATCCATATCCTGCCTCGAGGATGGCCCTTCTCCCCCCTTTTATGTCTATACACACTTCTGCGTCCACACAACACCTCCTTAAGCGTCCAGCACCGCATCAACATCTTTTTCACGGCCGTAGCTCTCCTCGTCGTCGCAGCCACAAATCTACCAATCCTCTTCCCCCTCAAACCCAAACTCAGCATCGTCATCGTCATCTCGCTAGTAGCCGCTTCTGTCGAGCCTGATTTCAAATTCTCGTCCGCCGCCCTTTTTGCGGCCTCCAGGCTACATCTCCCGCAGCATCTGTGAGTATAAATCTCATCAGGGGCGCGTTCGTACCGGCCGTTGCGGCAGGAGAGGCCGTGGTGGTGGAATCGCCAGCGGGAGAGGGAGCCGTTCCAGCAGGGGACGCGGTTGAGGCGGCGGTTGAATGTGAGGAGGCAGGAGGAGCAGCGGTTCCAGGACTGGAAGTGGACGCACATTGCTTAGTTTTGTGAGGATGAGATTGTATAGGAGTGAGTATGGTGTTTGAGTTGTGAATAGTTGCAAGTGTAAATCTGCGTTTAGTCGTAGAGCTCTTTGTTTGACTTTTCCCCGGATATGACAGGTGAACAAAGGATGATCTGCAATTATATCCATTCCAGCAACGAAACTCGAAAGTCTAGACCAGTGAGGCAGCCCCATCTATATTTGAAATTCCGGTCAACAGATACAGCAGCCTTTTCTTCTTTTTTCGTATGTGTTACAAGATAGTCTCGTTTGAGTGGACTCCCCAGGTGGACGTGACCGAACCTTGCCCCTTGTGAAGTCGTACTTTTGCATCATCGCTTTGTTTCCGTGCTCAAACGCTCGGACGATAAATTTGGAGCTTGGAGAAAAATTGTTTGCTCTTCTTTTTGAATGGGATTTGCCTTTTTACATGGGCTTGTGAGACGCGGCGTGGTGCTGCCGTAGAGCCTGGGGCGGGCAGTCCTTCTCTCTCCTCTAATGCCTTGCTATTGACTGTGGCTTTGTTTGAGAGAGGCGGAGTCCCGATGAATTGGATGGCGTGGTGCTTTTTATAGCAATCTTGTCCCCCTTTGTGCGAATCGAGGAGAGGGCTGTGAGTAGCTTCAAGCTTGCTCTATACACAGTCTCACATACAATCACCATTGTCTTCCTTTCATACTCCCAGCAATTACAGCTTCTGTCTCTCACCCTTTCTCACTCCCTTTTTTTATCCGTCTGATGTACGGTCCGCGCACCACACCTACAGCCCCTGACATTTCATCTCAGAGCATCCTGTGGTAGCACCAGCATTCTGTTACAATGCACCTGGAACGCGCATATATACGGTGACACGAGTGACAGCTCATCAAAGTCGGTGCATCTAGCGGTGAGGCTCTCCCGGCTTGGGACCACTGGCCGCAGAATTCTGCTGCTGGTGTTGCTGGAAAAGAGTCTCTCTCTTCATCCCTCAACACTCCAAATCTGCCCACACAACCATATTCTCCGGCGGATCAGGCATCTCGTTGAAAAACTTCGCAACCTCCGCATCATCATACCTCATGCTGAAATGCGTCAGGATAAACGTCGTCCGCGGCCACTTGCGGATGACGGGCTCCAGGTCGCTCCACAGCGTGTGCTTCGTCTTCTCCGCCTGCGCCCTGTGCTCCTCATACAAGAAGCTGCACTCGTGAATCACCACGGGGATGCCCTCCTGCAGCCAGACGGGCTCCTCAGCGAGCGTCTTGGCCGTCGTGTCGCCCATAAAGGCAAAGATGGGCGCCGTGTGAGGTGCCGTGAGCTCCTCGCCGGCCTTGCGCTTTGCTTGCAGCTCCGGGCCGGATAGCGAGGCGAACTCGGGCTTGAGGCGCTGCGTGGTCTTGCTGAAGACGTAGCCGAGGCAGGGCACCTGGTGATCGCAGCGAAAGGCCGTGGCGGTGATGCCCTGAGCGCGCCGCAGAGGCACCGAGTCGCCGGGCCGCAGCGCATGCGTCAGATGCGTCCCCAGAAAGGCCGTCGACGACCGCGACCTGCCCAGCGCCTCGCTGCGCGCAACCACGGCCTCGTCGTCCACGGCCAGGCCAACGGCCTCGGCGTCCTCGGCGCCAATCTCGCCGCCGCGGTTGAGCATCGTCTTGGCCAGCACAAAGTCGTCGAAGGCGTCGCGCATCTCGACCGGGCAGAAGACGTCCGGCGGGTCGTCGCGCTTGACAAAGGCCGGCGCCAGCAGCGTGTGGTCGCTGTGGCCGTGCGTCAGGAAGATGTGCTTGGGACGCTGGTTGTTGACCACCAGCCCGGCGTCCAGCAGCAGGTTCAGCGACGGGATCACAAACGACGTGTGCCAGGCGGCGCGGGACCGGCCGGTCAGCACCAGCTGGCTGTGCGGCTTGGGGAACTTCCATTCGAGGGTGCTGGAGCGCGTGGACTGCGGCAGGGGGGCGGCAAACCGCGGTTTTGACGGGGTGGCCATGGATGGTGAGATTTGGACAGTGGTGTTTGGCTGTTGATGACGCAGCTACAGTGTGTTGCGGATGTTGATATGGTGTTTTGAGGTCGCTTGGTGGATCAAGATGTTTCGCCACTTTTTTAGAGTATACTCCGCATCACACTGATGAAAGCACCGTAGCCACAGAGCAAAACGATACCAGATTGGTTGAAAGTACAAACCCTGACTGATTTTTGTGAACTTTTAAAAAAAAATTGACGGTTATAGAATAAATGGGAGGTAGCATGAGTGCTTGGTGGGGAGATGTACATTTGGCACTGAGCGGGGGGAGACGAGAGACAACTTGCCTGCACAAATCTTTTCATTCAACAACACAAATAAGTGTTTATTAAAGCTGCTATTGTAGCATCAAAACATTGCGGTATATACAGCAAATTTTTAGCGGCTGGATGGATTTAGGAGTCTCAACCCTTTGATCAAGTCCAGCTTGAGTTAATGTCGTGGTCACCATCCTCGTGCGTCATGTATTGAATCTGCTTCGAGTCAGTTTTTAAGACGACTCATACTTTGTTTTAATTTCATTTCATACCGGTAAAATCTTTCGAGGGACCATTAATCGACAAGTTGTATTGCTCTCGGATTTCCACACAAAGTATAAACGCCCCAGCTCGCCTACCGACAAGTTCCTTTTCTCTGCCCTCAACAGGTACTCTAATCCACGTACAGAGCCGCTGTCCGACGAGGATAAAGACATTGAAGAGCCTCCGAGAGCTCACTATGGTCTAATTGCCTCCAACGATAAGCACGTCAAGGATTATTCGACCCGAGATCTCCTTACACGTTACGAGGACATCTTATGCTTTGACAGGGAGGCAGCATCGCTAATTGATTACCCAAGTTTAGTCATTCGTGGCATCTGTCAGTACTTGGACTCTGACTCTGATTCCGAGAAGACCTACAAGATCTGGTAAGACTACATGTACGCAGCTATAACCGCGGTCACTTGGAGGGTAAGCAGACCGCAGCAGTCGTGTGATTCCTATTAATGTACAAAGTCACTAAACTGATTCATGCTGAAGTGGTCAGCGCAAAAAGACATTGCATTCAATCTACCAAAAATCCCCGGGGTATGATCAGCTAGTACAAATACCTTGTTAACATTGACTTTTGTTAAAAATATCCATGTATCATCTTGACACAAGTCACTTTAGACCACTCCTAGGTGTTGCGTTTACAGCTGCACGCAACTTAGAAATTTTGATATCAGAGGTTGTGAATCGAGCGCACGAGCCTATGGGAGTTGGTGAAATATCAGCGTTAACAGTGGACCAAGATCCAGCATCTCCATAATGTTGAAGAGACGGAGGATGTAAACATAACTTCAACTGATCATGGAGCTATTCAAGTTAATTTAAATGCAAGTTAATGTCGTCATCTTTCTATGACCAATATATCACATTTGCATATTGCCGTTACAAGTATCTACACGTATCGTTCTCTTCCTAAGAAGACGGGTTCACATACCCATCATGCCCAGCTACTCATATACTATACATAGCTCAGACAATTCCCACCCTTTATGACTGTATGCTTACCGAGTATCGATTTTGCAGTTCAAGAAATAGACCTAAGCTTATCGGGCGTTCATGTGATCCCGAGCGATGAATACTTATTCCATCGATATTTTTGGCCTCTCAGCGAGGGTAAGGTTGATAAAATACCTAGGTAAGAAAGTCAAAATTAAACGTCTTCTTCCCTTGATTCCAGGCCTAAGGTTTGTTCTCTTCGCTTACACATCTCGCGCCTCTTTTGTAATCCCTTGCCTACCGACGCTACGGCCCGGCTCTTACACATGTCCGGCAGCCGTAAGCTATGGCTTCAGCCTTTGCGTTTCGGGGAAATAAAGTAATCGAGAAATCGGCTTGTCCACTTGCGCAATGCTCTAAGCTCAATAAACGTCTAGCACGCCGTAGAATAACACCAGACTATTATCAGTGATTTCGAAGCTCCACTTGATCGCATATGAGTTCAGATTAAGTTTTAGTGTTATGAGACTGACCCAGCCATGACTCTCTTCTCGGGTGCCTCGCTTCCAGCTACATGGCCGACGATTACTAAACCTCGGCCAATATATCGCTGAAGCTGAAGTACATTACATACTATATATGAGTAACAAGTATGGTGGCATTACTAGGTGAACAAATGTGCCAGTAAGCTAATGACTACCTTTTAACGTTCTTATGCCAGAGGCCAAGAAAACGCGGTGGCGGTAAATTGTTCGACGACAGGGCTGATAGGGTTTTAAGAATAGCAATACTCAAAACCGGTCATAGTATCATAGCGCACTGAATAATCTACATCAGCCGCATGACTTGATAGATAAACACATGACTTGGATGCTCTAAATTGGGACACGACTTTATAAGAAACAAAAAAAGAAGTGATATACATCCCTCTTGAAAACGGAGCTGCCTGGTTGAACGTTTTTACCATCTCCAAGGGCATCTTTATCGAATCTTCAGACCCCCTATCCATCCTAGCCTACCAACGTATACCTCATCGTAAAAAGTTCAGATCCCGGGCAACATTGTGGCGACGCCTTTTCTTTCTTATCAACCCGCCAAGCCATGGATCGCTCGCACTCGGCTCGGCCACGTTTTTTGCTCCCTCCCTTGAAGCCAAATTAATATTCTTTGCGGAATTTGCTACTCCATTTGGATTTAGCCGCTGCCTTATTACAAAGACTGTCCGCGATAGAATCCTGCAAGCAGAAAATTGAAGTCACCAGCTAATCAGATACGATGCCTAATCGACCTTGAAAATATTGAATAGTAATCACCAAGGTCCAAAGCGGCATGGCGTTGCCCATTCACGCAATGCTATTCGCTAGAATCCAATTCTCTGCCTCATACCTCGGCATTATTCGAGTTCAGTAATCGCAAAATACCCACTTTTTCGGACCCGGGCCGTCGCCGTTGATCTTGGACTTTGCCCCATTCGGCCGGCGTTTATTGAGCCACAGGACATGATTAGCAATGAAAGAATGAAGAAGGAAGCTGAGCAGGGCGAGTGCGATTGCTTTTATAGAAGGCGTGTCCCATTTCCCGAGGCAAGCTCTAATTCAAATAGTACGGACCACAAGCATCCTTGCCAAGGCACTGAAAGATCGTCATTCAACTCACTCGCCGAAAGACATCAATAACACGACAAGAAAAGGGCTATTGCAGGAAAAAGAAAAGAAAAGGAGAAAACATAGGACACTGACTTGGGTTTTGCGACTTTTCTTGGCGAATCATCCAGGGGACTGGAAAAGGGAGAAGTCCTCCGGCAGCTAGCTCAGCTCATTCGACATCCTCGACTACACCAATCGCCTCTGTCGGAGACAAAAATAGGCGAAATGGCGTCTCCAGAAGGAGTCCTTAACGGCTCCTCCTCAGATATCCAAGCAGACGACAAAACGTTGGTAGTAAAGCCGGAAGACCAGTTCGTCAACAGCGACAACAACAGCAATAGCGACGCCGAGAAGGGCCAAGTTACGCAAGAAGTACTCGACTGGGACAATGACCCTCATAATCCGTACAACTGGCCTGCGTGGAGGAAAGCCATGATGGTGTTTACTATTTCTACAATGGGTCTCACAATGTGAGTCTTACTGCGATTGCTGCCCACCGAGCCTCGCTATTTGTAATAGCTGGAAGAAAGCGCTTTCAAGAAGCGATTCTAACATGGCAAATGCACAGATCAATAGCTACATCCATCTCCAGTTCGTCTGTCGGCCTTTTGCAACAAGAATTTGGCGTAAGCCGAACCGTCGCCTTGTTGCCTCTTACTCTCTACGTCGTCGCCCTTGGCCTTGGCCCTGTGATTGGAGGCCCCCTTTCCGAAACGATTGGTCGATATCCTGTTATCATGGGAGGTATGCTTCTCGGCTCCTTCTTTACCATTGGAGCAGGATTTGTCCACAACTTTGGCGCCTTGTGTTTCTTTCGATTTCTCACCGGGTTTCTGTGGGCTCCTGTGTTGGCCAATGCCCCCGGATCGCTTGCAGAGACGTTTATGCCAAGGACGAGAGGCCCTGTGAGCGCAATCTTCATTCTAACTCCCTTCTTGGGCCCTGGTCTTGGGTAAGTCTTTACTTCTCTCTATAACCCTGATTCAAGTCAGATTCAAGGTTCTAATTATTCTTTTTAGACCGGTTATCGGCTCCTTCGTTTCCGTCGACAAGGGCTGGCGTTGGACCGAGTGGACAATGCTCTTCTTCGCCGCCTTCACTATCACTCTAGGTTGTTTCATTAAAGAAACTTTCCACCCAGTCATCAAACGCCGTTTGGCTAAGAAGCGTGGCCTCGAGGTCCCTCCCCTTCCTCCTATGAGCCAGCGTATCAAAACTTTCGCCGTCGTGGCCGCTATTCGACCAATTGCCATGCTCTTTACCGAGCCCATCGTTTCTTTCATCTGCCTCTACGTCGCCATCAACTTCGGTACCCTTTTCAGCTTCTTTGGTGGCGTTCCGTACTCGTTTGGTCTGGTATATGACTTTGATACCGAGCAGTCTGGCTTGGTCTTCCTAGCTATCGTCATCGGCTGCTTTCTTGGCCTTGCGACTATCATGGCCTGCGAGATTTTCTTCTATCGGAAGCAGGCCCCCAACTACCCCCCCAACAAGATTCCTCCCGAGCACCGACTTTATCCCGCCATGTTGGGCTGCTTTGGACTGCCCATCGGTCTCTTCTGGTTCGCTTGGACGGCACGAAAGGACATCTCCTGGGCGAGTCCCGCAGTGGCCATCATTCCATTTGCTTGGGGCAACTTGTGCGTCTTTGTCAGCACCATCCAGTACATTTCCGATACATATCACGGAAATGTCGTTGCGAGTGCTTCCAGTGCCAACAGTTTGGCGCGATATGGTTTCGCAGGCGTGTTTCCTCTTTTCACAATTC
This sequence comes from Trichoderma koningiopsis, assembly GCA_022985005.1. NCBI lineage: Eukaryota > Fungi > Ascomycota > Sordariomycetes > Hypocreales > Hypocreaceae > Trichoderma > Trichoderma koningiopsis. Next base: position 528,899 of record JAJPEM010000006.1, on the reverse strand, counting down.
AAAGTAAGTAACGAAGCCACAGTCCGGAATTTCTTGACATGAACAAATCCGCTAACTATGTATCTAGTGTATGAAGGGCTTGGAATTCACTGGGCTACCAGCTTGCTGGGATTCATTGCCCTGGCTTTGACGCCAATTCCCTTTGTTCTCTACAGATTCGGCCCTAAAATTCGAGCGAAAAGCAAGTTTGAGACTCACAAGTACGAGTAAAATAACGGCCACCGACGAAGACGAAGATAAAATCTCTACTAATGACCCTTCTTCTTTCCTTAACCTCATTTTTTCTTGGATAATCATTGCATTTAGACGAACAACTAGCATTTGAAGTGGTGTTTGACTTTTGAGATCTATGGTAATACGGGACGCATAAATAGCATTTAGATCATCATGAGTATAGTATTAGACTGGGGCAAAAACTGTACATAGCAGGCCCGTAACATTTTTCTAGATCTAAATCTCTTTGCTTAACAATTTTACGTGTCTTTCCCATCCCCGTTCTTTTGTTCCTGGTCCGCATCAATAATCTGCTCCGGCGGCATTCAAAAAGTCTCATCTATCTAAAACCGCTTATAATACTTTGCAGGTCTCGGTACGGCGGGTTCAATGTTGAGTTTCTTCGGCAGGTAAAATTCGTCCGTTGCATCTTTGCTTGCGACATAGCTCTTGCAAACACTTGGCTGCGAAGTCTTGGGTCTTTTTTACCGCTGGTGAGGTTTTTCCAGAATCTGTGACTTTCACCGACAATGTCGCGTGCCGCGTTGGAGTCTTGGTATTCGTTCCCAAGTATGATGCTGAGACTGCCACTGCGAAGAAGTTTGTAATGCCAGGTTCTTCGGATCAACGTGTTTGCCACGTTTTTTTAGGGGAAAAGCATCTCTCCAGAGTGGCAACTCACGAAGAACCAGTCACAAAAGGTTTGCTTGAGGCCAGATCGATATTTCTCGAGATCGTCGATAACTAAACGCAATTAATTTCTGGTACCCACTAGTAAGTGAAAGAGTGCCTCATTAGTGACCTTTTTGATAGAGGATTATTAACGCTGATGCCAATGGTCTTCCCATCCGTAGTCTGGCCCTGAGAGCGATGGGTCCACGGTGTGTCGAATTGCAGATAAGGTGAGAATCCATATCTCATTCATAGATATCCCAATCCAAATCTTGACCGTTCTGGCCTGACCGACCTGTCCAGGACTTGGAGTGATGGAGTGATCCCATCAGCTATTCGATTCTTCATTGGAGCTTCTCCTGTACTGACTCAATTACACCAATACCGTCGCATTCGGCAGCCGTGAATGCCAAGAAGACAGGCCAAATAAAAAGATGGAATATCGAGCGCATGATTGACATCAAAATGTGATGAACAAAGCATTCAGACAGGTTCATAGTCTTTTCGTTTCGCATACTTCGTAATTACTGGGCTTACTATGGTTCTTATTTACGCGTAGCGAGGGCCAAGACAATCTTGTGGGCCCCTTGTACGATACAGATCATACCGTAACATTCCTACCTGTAAACGAAATGTTTATGTTACGAAGCTTATGGATCTTCCTTGTAGCACAGATGCACGGCATCACCAGCTCAGGAAACTTAAGCGAAAGGATCCTCAGCTGCCTTGGCTACCATCCAGATCTTTTCGAATAAGGAAATCCTACATCATTCTTATACGACAGCACGAGCAATTATGTCGAATATCGATCTTACGTGGATGCGTTGAACAGATGCGAGGTGCGATAACACCTGGATACTTGTTCCTAATTAAGAGGAAGACTCGCGTGCAACCTGCATGTATTTTGTGGGCTTTATTTTTAAGCATATGACTGCCTTAATTGACGACCATTAACATGAGAGAGTCAGATGATACTAGCTTCGGCATCCAAAGAGGTAATCGGCAGATTTTTACGCGGGGCAGAAATGCCAAGACATGAAGACGTGGTCACCCGCCATTGGCATACAGCCACTTTCACGATCGAGAGGGCACGGTCTAGAGGGCACAATTGAGAGAATCAAGTATCCGTGGGCAAAAGAGGAGAAAAGACAGAACAGTGAATGAAGAAGAAAAGAAGAAAGCGGAAAGCGATAAGCACTCGTAGTATTTCGGATCGGGGGCGACAAAAGAGTCACGAGAGCCGTGCGAGTCCGACATTATATAGCAGTTAGTCTATAAAATGGTGAAAGAAAGGACCACCTTTTGGCGAGGAATATTCCCAAACGAACAACGCCATAAGTTGAAAATTTCCTTCTGTCGCTGTCGACAATATAAGATGTAGCTGTAATAGAACATGCAGTATCGTGTTCGGTATGGAAGACGCAGATAGAGGATAAGCATTTACGAGAGAAGCCACTAGTTCGTTGGTTCGAGAACAAGCCACATAGAACGGATGTTCGCCGGATCTAGCTATTTGTGATGATACTAGTGTTGGCCTCTGCGCGATAATATGACGGAGATGATCGGCCCGGTCTCCAATTCTTACGGTTCGTCCGTATGTAGGAACCCTCCACGCTATAAGATCATCTCCGGAGGCTGATCACTCAGCCAGTTAGTATTCAGAGGGTAAATTAGATGCAATCCTCAATACCCATGATTGACAGCGAGAAAGAAATCTCGATGTAAGCAATCGCCATAATGCATCTAGTGGCCCTCTCTCTGACTCCCCTTATCTAGCATTCCCGATAAATTCCTTCTATTCAATGTCGAAATGCACATGCAGGGAAATGCACATGTAATTAAATCGCGGGGAACAATGAGGGGTGAGTGGAGGGCTGTTGGAGAAGGCGCGCGCCAAGCATGGAGTATGTGGGATGAGGATTCGGGGATCGTCAGCGTGGCTTGTATAAGTCTGCTTCAACTTCAAACTAACGGCAAAATAACGATGAGGGGAAATGATGGCGCTCCTATTGTATCTCCGCAGTCTAGTAGAAAGAGGGCTTGAACGGAATAAGACGGATCCCAATGTTGGCTCTAGCGAAATCTCTTTTCTAAAAATATTTTCCATAATAGGTAACTGGTGGCGATTACCGAGGGTGATGACAACTCGATATCTAGGGCAGTTGTTTCGTCAATAGAGATATGGAGCAATAACGAGAAGAGGGTCGGAACAAGTCGCAAACACGAAGAACAATAGGAACGCGGACAATCCTAATGGGTGCAGCCGCGCTGGTTCGTCCGTCTCTGGAGACAGATTAGCATGTTACAGTCATAGTAATCTAGAAATCGTAAGAGTCGTGGCAGTGGCAGCTGTAATAGTAGTGGAAGTAATAGTAATAGTAACAGTGAAAGCAGTCGTAGCGTATTTTCATAATATCATTCATCATTGTAGCTAGATAGTCCAGTTGCTATCATCATTTTTTTTTAGCCATGCCAAGTAGTTTTGTAAGAACCAGCTTCAGTTGTTTTGTAAGAACCAGCTTCAAATCCATCTACGCCTTCTCAATCTGCTGCACGTTGCCAAATTCTTCCTCGGCAGCCCTCTGCTTTTCATCAACAGCCATGTCCTTCTGCTCAGCATCCTTGTTGCCATACAGACCAATCTTGTACCACGGAAGGTCAAACAGGGCATCCATGTTCTCAAGAGAGCGACCACCGGTCTCGGGGACGGAGAACCACACCCAAGCGCCGCCCAACATAGTAACAGCCGCGAAACACCAGAAAGTCCCCTTGGGCGTGATTCCTCCTTCCGAAGTGGTAAGCAGCATGACAGGCAAGGCGCGCGAATTGCCATATTGGTTGGCAAAGTGAAGCGTCATCGCCCACGACGTAGCAAGGGCACGAACACGGAGGGGATACAACTCAGCCGTGAGCAGGTACTGCATGGAATTCCAACCAAGCGCCCAGCCGACACCTGAAAGGTAAATCATGGCAACTGCGCCTCGGCTGGGTCCCTTCATGGAATCAGGCAGGACGAAGTTGCTGACAGTTCCGAGTTGAGGCACGGCAGTAAGGAAAGCAGCAACATAGATCATGGAGATGCTCTGAAGCGTAATACCGCATAGCAATGCACGCTTGCGGCCAATAACATCGACGAGGAAGAGAGCGCAGATCATTGCCGCAACGAATTTGATGATGCCAAAGACGCCAGTAACAAGAAGTGACTCACTGTTTCCGGTAATGCCCAGAATTTTGAACAGATCTGGCGCATACAGGGTGATGGATCCAGCGCCAGACCACTGGCCCAGCAGCTGAACCATGGAGGACAGATACACTCGGTACAAATTGTTCTTGTTGAAAAGTAGCTCTTTGACTTTTCCAAGCCAGCCAACACCCTGGCTAGCTTCCATCTCACGGTCAAGGCCAACCTGAATCAGGGCGATTTCGCGATTGACGTACTCGCTGTCCGGAGACTGCTGGCGCAAGCGAGCAAAGCTGTATACAGCCTGGTCGATTTTACCCTCTTTGACAAGGAATCGTGGCGACTCGAACTGGAAAAAGGAAAGAATAAAGATGATTCCACTCATCATGATGTGCAGACTGGTGGGGACAAGCCATTGATTCGGGCTGCCATTGGGGATATGAAGCTGGCATCCATAATTGGCAAAATAGGCAAGCAATATGCCAAGGTAGACAGCACCGGTAAAGAAGCATGTGCAGAGGCCACGAATCGATGCAGGTGCGATTTCAGCAATGTAAATGGGCCTGCAGAGTGATGCATCGTGTTAGCACTATTGAATCGTACACAAGCAACGGCAATAGCGGCAGCAGTACTCCATAGCAATGGCAGCAATGGCAACGATAGAATGGCAGCAGTAGTAGCAGTATAAGTGGGGCAAAGTGTTACTCACCCTACGACCGGCGTCTGTCCCACACCAAGGCCGGCGATAAATCTGCCAGCATAGATGGCGCCCAAGTTGCCCTTCACTCCGCCAGCCATGAAAATAGCAATGCCAACAGCCCAGATGAGGCAGAGCACACGCGTGGCATTCAGCCGGCCAATACGATCACAAATCAGGAAGGCACTATAGCAAAAATGCAAGTAGTCATTCGTTAGCCATCAATCGTGGCAGCGATAGTGGAGAGGGCTGAACCATGCATGAAAGAAGCGGTGACGTGACTTACAACAACGCTCCTCCGACGGACCCAATCTGGACCATGGCAGAGACGTTGGCCTTGATGTTGGCCTGGTCAACCTTGTCGTACGAGGCATAATGGATGGATTGTTTGAAATCGGCCGAGTTGAAGGCGCCAGAGATGAGTCCTTCGTCGATACCTCGCGCAGCACCGAGCAGGCCAAAAGCAAAGACGGCGAACCAGAGGCGCCAGTTGAGAGCTCCCTCAGGCTCTCCCAAGTCTTTCAACTTGAAGATATTGACCGGTTTCTTCGCCCCGACACCCATGGCGGCGGTTTTGATGCAAGTAATTTAAGAAGAAGCTGACACCGCTGTAAGGACGGGGGAGGCAAGCATCTGGTAGCGATAAAGGCCAAAGAATATACCTGAGATGCGCACAAGAAGAGAGGGCTGGCCTCAGGACCTCACAGCGGAGAAGGAGCATCCTGTTATATATTCGCCCACATTCACATCGTTTGCAGAAATCCTTAGCCCAAGAGGAGCCCCAGATGGTCACACGAAGAGTCTTTTCCTCAGCTAGTGTCCACACTTGCGAGTTGTCGGAGTGTCTCGGGCGGCTGTGTTGCCATACCCGATTTAGCCTCCAATAGTTCAAGACCACTCAGTGCGTGCAGCCAAGCCTCAGGTTACGACATCAAACTCGTGGCCGAATGCTGGTCGATGCCTTGAACAACACGCCGCCATGTCAATCCCTGCTGTCGTATAGACCAGCAAAACTGGTCCAGCCCCGCATATCGTCCTTCTAAAACCGTCCAATCCTGCGCATCGCTTGCTAGCCGCCACCTTGTGCTCCACAGCAGCCCCGCGACCATGGCATGCTGCTCATGCCGGATTCCCAGCAGCCTGGCCTGTGTTACATGAGACGAAATGCCCAATAGTTTGTAGGTGCCTAGCTGTGCGGCTTGTTGTAGATCCGTTCTGACTAGCAAGACTAGTCAGCAGGCCGGCGGCCCGCCAAGAGTCTAAATCTATCTGATTCGGGGCCTTAAAATAGTGAGGGGAAGCCACGAGTTGGAGAGCGCGGGGAATCGGACAATTTCCGTTATATGTTCGGTGAATGATATTTCTTAACTTATAACCCATATCCGTATTATCTTCTAGCTGGCTACCGCTGTCCTGGCTGACGTGGGAACGCCACGATGTAGCACTCACGTAATATGTGGCTGGGGTGAACCTGGCCTGGCGCAACCCCAGATCTTTGGTTACATCAGACCATGTCACATTGAGCTGGTTTCGTTTCGGATTCGCATCCATCGTCATCAACGACATCCCGGATAGGAAAATCAAATGCCGCTTTCCCTCGTCTAAAAGAAGCCGGTTGATTCTCGTGTAAGTTATGTGAAAAGAGTGGCTCCCAGTTCCTATATCGCCCTTTTGCTCAAAGATGTGGTGTTTCCATTTGGCGCTAAATTCATCGCCTAGAGGGGTTCACAAACATTTACTCATAACCAAATGCAGCGAGTTGCACCATAGTCCAGAGAAGTATCCAGTGGTAATTTGTTCTTGTTCAGTCCTGTGATGGTGACTGTTTCTTCATGCGGCTGAGTGTTGTTACCTAGACTGCTGCAAATGTCGCCTCCGTAAGAATTCGCTAGTGGTCTTATGGCGGTTGGCGGGCACCAAGACGTCGGCTTGGCCGATGGTCGGCCACACAGCACATATCAGGTCTGCCAGTTCCGGGCATGAAAGGCGTGTGTAGCAGCAGCAGTGCAAAAGATTCTTCGCTCAAATCCAGTACTGGCCCCAAAGCACATACTCCTCCTTTGTGCCGCGGAATTTGAACTTGACTTCTTTGACATCTTGAAAACCCTCCTTTTCCTTTGGCTCTTTGAATCGTGATTGAAATCCAGTAAAGGCCAGTTTGGGAAGACTCTGCCGAGCCTCTGGATTCAATACGGCATTGTTCGCTCGGACAGCGTCATTATGCTCACATACTATAACAGGCGTTGAAAACCAGACGCATCGGATTGGGACGCCAGCCTTTTTAGCTACGTCAATCCATAGACTTCGCGTGTCAGGGTCGGCATTGGTGTTGTCTGTTCATCGTGTTAGCCTTATATCAGCTACAAGTGGCAGCATAGGGGTATGATGGCACGCACCGACAGCTACAGACTTGCCGTCTTTGAGCAATTCTCTGGCAACTTGAATGCACTTGTCGCGAGACTTTAGTGTATCTTGGTTCACTCGCTCATACCCAAGCGGCTTGAGGACTTTAAAATAAAAGGTGCTCTTTCCTGCTCCAGGAGGGCCGCAAAACAAGACGACGTCTTGATCATTTTTCCGCTCATACACGTCTTCAGCAGTGGCGGCAATCCCGTCCTCCGTCGGAAATATATAGCTGTCTAGGTCGAATTCGCGATTAAAATCTCTAGGTTTATCTCCTCTGAAGAATTCTTCGGGTGTCAAGTAGTCAATGCCAATGTTATGTGCCAGATTTCGATCAGAGCAACTAAAGTCTTTTGCTACCGCTACTGCAGCTCCATTGGCTCCTTTGCCAAGACCAGCGACTCGGCCACCTGCATCGCCAACGAAGAAGCTGTCCTTCAAATTCACTTCGTCCTCGGAAATGTCGAGATCGTCGCAGACTTCTTTCCACATACCCCTCCTAGGTTTCCGATAAATGTCTTTGGCTGTGGCTGCATAGACGGTCATTGGGAGATCAAGGCTGGTTAATACAGCGCTGCACTTTTGTTTAAATTCAGCGACACGTTTCTGAGCATTAGCTTTTGGACCTTTGTAGTTTGCGTCAAAGTGTAATGTTAATCCGGCCTGGTTCGAAAGGATCACCACATGGTAGTCCTCTTTCTCATACAGCTCCCGCAGTCGATCCGGGACTGCGTTATCCCACCACTTCCAGTCTGCCGCATTGGACGCATGCTTCTTTCCCGATGACGTAGTAATGAGTGTCGAGTCGAGATCGAATGCAGCTATCTTTCTTCGCTTGGATGGGGATTCTTTGTCACTATTCTCCGGCTGATACCTGCCAACTAGCAGTGTCGCGGGAAGATCCTCTGCAGGGCTTCGTTCTGACCACACCGTTCGATCTTTCGGCTTTTGAGAAGCTGGAGTAAAAAAGCCTGCAACGGCTGACTCTGGAAATGGAATTAGTCACTGAGAATAGGCCAGCTAAACAAGGATGCCCAGCCATACTTGTAGTAGTGCTCTTCACGGTCTTTTTGAGGGGAGGTGGGGAGATTGGTGCGCCAGGATCCTTTCGCTTCTTTGGTGGATTCTGCGTGGCCATGTTTCGTCTCAAGAGCGAGCTGCAGAGGTTTCTGTAGGGGCTGATACAGCGTATTAGAGGCGTTCTGTGCAATAAAAGCATTCGAGGCAGCTTTCGCGAGATACTGGTTAATTTAACTTGGGCAGAGAGAAGCCCAGACGCGGCGCAATGCGACTGTGGCGCGTGGTCACGTGCAGCACCAAGACCTCTTTAGCCAAGCTATCGCCAGCACACCTAAACTGAATCATTGAGCATTGAAGCTTAAAGCGCTGCAGCATCTCAGGAGCAATCCCAGCAAATCAAAACTCCATACCTTATTCGTCTTATAATCTCACCGAGTTCCTCATTTTGAATCCCAGTCAATCAGATTCTTGCAATATCGGAGACGACTTGATACTCAATCTTTGGCCATCATGTACGAGCTATTCCTCACCGCACTGGTCGAGGACAGCGACATCAACACAGCCCTCGCTGTTCTGAGCGGCTTCTGTTCTATGCAGCCATGGGAATCTGTCAGCCGCGTTCTCTATTTCCAAGGTCCTCCTAGGCCATCCGGGATCACCAACCAGCGCTCCTTTGAGAAGCCGATGCGCAAAGACTCAGCCCTGCTCTGGAAGGAGCTCCATCAGAATCTCTCCCGCCAGTCATTTGTCCTTCAAGCTCGTTATGAGATTCTTAAAGACCGAGACTTGGGCCCCCAAGCCGAATCAGTCGACCTCAACCTCGTCCCAGGAATATTGAGGTGGACGGATTTTCCAGATCCTCCACGTGGTCAGCCGATTCTTGCCCAGCGCAAGAAAGTTGAGCTTTGGGAACAGAGAAAGCTGCCGTCAATACTTCAGGAAAACAACTACCAGTTAGTTACCAACTCATTCCAACTCATTTCTGTCGGGTACTAATAAGGCCCAGATTCAAGACAGAGACCGTGGAGGAGACATATCGGTTCTTTCGTGACGATGTCGAGTTCTGTCTAACTAGGCACTACTTTGTCGGGCCAATTGACGACTATGTTCCTCTTGCAAACATGCCAGCAGCTCCTACAGGACCCAAATCAAGTCTGCCGGCCTGGGAATCCCTAACACGGGTTGATATGCAGAGTCGGTGGATACTGCAGGTCAAGGCACATGTCGTGCAAGACAACAAACCAGACGAGATCAAAAAAGCACAGGACCAGCTTCTCAAGTTTCGCGCAGATCTCGACGGAGTGTTTGACTTCAAGGTGATTGACCGCAAGGTACACGACACTCGAGTAGCGATGCAACAGCAGGGCGTCCAAGCGCTTCCACAAAAAGTACTGTTGGGGAAGTCGTGATTTCAGAGCTATATCCCAGAATAGTATATACTAATGCCGCTGGACATGGATATCCACATACATCCGACATTGACTCCAACACATGCATCTGGCCGCTGAGTGATGGCTCAAGTTTAACGTTTTGCATATGGCGTCACACAAGACAAATAGGAACACAAGCTGTCAAAGCGATAGACCAAGCTTCAAAATCAGCTTACTGTTATTCTTTCGGAGTCTACGACAAATAAAGATCTTGCTGATTCATTACACCGAACCTTGATAGCGAATGCGATGCGAATCTCCGCTGGTTAAAACAGAGAACGAAAGACACGAAGAAATGGGAATCACGATGTGGAGAAAGAGTTCTAAGAAAACGGGTATCTTCAATCGCCAGACACCTCCAAAATGCTCGTATATTGCAAGTAAGGCTAGGTAACAAGAATCGTAACTGCAAATACTATCCCCAAAAACCGATGTCGGTTTTTGCATCCCCCAAATTGGCCATATTACATTTAGAGGCCGAGAACCTGAGTAAGGTTGTTGATGCCAAGAGCAGCCTCGAGGCTGACAATGGTACCGCCAGTGGCAGCGTTGAGGTAGGCGTTGACAGCGTCCAGGTGAACACCCTGGGAAACCATGGCGATGGCCTCACCAACGATCTGGACGACGTTGTTCAGACCAAGGGCATCGGTAGCCTCAGCGCCGACGCCGTCAACAAGGCTGACGAGCTTGGAGGCCAGGGTGGTGGCGGCGGGAAGAGCACCCTCGATCTAGAAAATAAACTGTTTAGCATCGTGCACCAAGGAATGAGTGGTTAGTGGGCTTCTATTTACCGTCTGGACAATGGGTCCGAGCAGAGAGACCAGCTGGGTCTCAAGGAGGACAACGTCGACAACGACGCCCTGGGTGATTCCACCGAGCAGGTTGCCAACGTCACCAACGAGGGAGCGGGAGGCGAGAGGGGCAGCGAGGCCAGTGCCGACAAGAGTGGCAATAAAAGCAGCGGTGAAGTTGAAACGCATTTTGGCGGTATTGGAAGTAGAAAAGTACTAAAAGAGTGACTGAAGTTGAAACTTCTGAAGTTGTAGTTTGCTGTGCAAAAGAGTGACTGAGAGCGAGTTGCTTGTTGATGAGGAAAAGCAATCAGAAGTTGCGGGCGAAGCAGTCCTCTTTATATCTCTCAGTCTCTCTATTCTACGATACACCGCTTCAATCTGCACTCCTATACCATCTTCTTCGATCGGCAGTCACAAAATTAAGCTTGGCCATATCTGGGCCCAAGAATTGCAGAGTTACTAGGCATTGAGATCTTCCTGACAAGGTCGCTTAGGTATCAGGACTGATAGTGCCGCGATGTGAACCCACGGCCAGCCTCTGGACAGTAGCAACATGGTGTCAAAACAACAGGGATGGCACAATATTTCGTGGGTTAGTCTCACAATCTGCCGATCTAATCAGCTCGCGAGTCGTCGCCCAGAGAGTATGACATAGCGCCCAAGGCCTCCGGTGAAGATCGCAACTTCTGTTCCTGGCAGGATGTGTGGGGAGCTTGGTGGGTAGCTTTATCTAATTTCCCAGCTGTCAAGGATATGGACGATCGCCGGGCCTGCAGATAGAAGCAAGAACAACTTGGCGGTTTAATGTGCAATCTGCGCATGGAAAAGAGTGAAGAAAATCAAGGCTACAGAATGAAATTTGCAACATCAAGCGCAAGAATTGAGAGTCATATGATGTTGGATGAAACAGGTCTTCAAGCGCGGATTGTGGTGAGAGCTTCATACCCCAGAACATGCCCCGCGATCGACAAGCCTATAGCGCTGAACGCTAAAGAATTAAAGCCAACAGCATGAGGCTAGCATGAGCCAAATAGGTAATGGAATCAATTTGATGAGCGAATTGGAAACGCCTTCAGAATGCAGTGCCGGGATTATATCGAGTCATGCTCGATTGACTGTATAAGTTGATGAGAGGCCGTCGGCGACTGCGATGGACCCACACGAGATGGCTCTCTGCTGTCTTGTGAAATGAACCATTAATATGAGTTGTCAATTTTTACGTCGTATGTCTACACGCATACGTTCTATTAAGATTTAAGAGTAATCAAAACACATGCTTATCTATGCAAACATAACGGTGCTCATCATACAAAAGATTATTCTTCAACTCCCCAACAGCTGGAGGGGAGCTCCTAATCCCATCACAGCTCTCCACCTGATCGACATGTGTGTATGGGGCCAGACACAACCCAACATAAATAGTGCTAAACAAGAACTCCTACGAGCGAATGGCGACGTCAGAGAAAGCAGAGAAAAGGGGGTTGACACTTAACCGGCTCAAATAACCGGTTCCTGAATATCTTTGACTAGTTACGGAATACTCTCTCCGTCTAGACACTCTTTGAAGCTGCAATTTACAAATCCGTTTGTTTTTTGGATCAATTTGACTACGGCTAGTATGCATTGCGATCTGCGGAGTAGCTTCCAGCTCGTGGGCTTATGATTGGGTCTTGGTGCTGGTGGCTGTTGAAGATATGGGAGCCTTCACGCTTGAGGCTGGCGACCGGTTATCCCGGAGATGACAATTACTCGAGACTGAGACACGAACAATTGGCGATTCCGTCAAGCAACCATTTCCTTACACCAGAGAGAGTGCAATTAAACCACTGTTGCGCATTAGCATCAACATCTACGCCGATAAGACAGTGGGCTCGGGTCTATGGGAGTCTCAACTGCAGAACACATGTCAGGGTCCATCACATCGGTGGCCTCAGCGTATACACACGCAGTAGCATAAGAGTGACAGGACATAGTTGATCACTCTAGTAATCTGCTCAAACGGGCGATTCAGAAGGTTTATTGTTCCTTTACATTTCAGATCTCTAGTGTAAAAGGCTATAGTTTGAGTTATTCCGTGTTAGTGATAACAGTATCACGCCGTTGCCGTTTCTGCTTCCCAGCTCGGGTGGCGCCGATAGAGGCGCAACGGCTCCAAAGCCAAGATATCCAGGGCAGATCTTCCCGCTCTCAGCATCTTGGCGCGTGCATGCCGAGTTACATGGCAACTCAGAACGATTAGATATGTAGGAAGAGAACTTCAGTGCATTCTTTGTTGTAGAGCTGTCTTTAGTCATGCTATTATATTAATGGCCACATACTGTACAATGGACGCTTGCTATTGTCGCAATAGCTTTAGACGAGCAACAGCCTTATGGCAGAGTTTAGATGCATAGGTTAACCTGCAATAGGATGTTACCTAAGACAAAGTTTCTCCGCGCCTTAGAAATGGTAGTTGAGTCAATCACAATGAAGAAGTTTATAACTTTAATATGAGCTTATATGAGTTTAAAGGTTTATCTCCAAAACCAATCTCGCCTGATAAAAAGATCCTTGACAACATCCGCGCCTTAGTCATGCCGCATTAGTTCAAAGGCTTCCCTGTTCCCAGCATGATAGAAAAGCATTGGCACGGGGAGAAAACAGTCTTCGTAACTGATTGTAGGTTAAGTCAAGGGATTGAAGAGAGGTGTTAGAAACATTAGCTAATCCAGGGACAGCTGAAACATTTGCAGGCCATACCGCCTCTGCCTCTTTTAGCTCCAGCTCGAGATAGGCAGCAGCGCTACTTTGGGACGCCAGACCTCCGCCAAGCCAATCAGAGCCAATCAGAGCAAAGGTGCATTTACACATCGTGAACTCTATAAAACGAAAGAAAATGCATTGCTTCCGGTCTTAAGTCGCTATCACTCGCCAATTATTCGAAGCAGCTTGTGTCAATCTCATAATTACCAAACACAAGACATGGCAAGCCGCACTTGCAAACACACATCCCTCTACTTGGACGTCTCACCGCACGCGTCTAAAGCAGGATTCAAACGTCCCAATAGAAGACAGCGCATCTCAGCGGCAACTCAAGAAGGGCGTATTCTCAAAGAGCTAGAGCTGCTAACCAGCAAAGAGCTTCTCGAAGATGAAATGGCCTTTCCTGGACCGCTGATTCTTCCTGGTGATGATCTGGCCGAAGACCCAGAGTATCCGCCACAGGACTTCAACGAATGGAGAGACGAGGAGGAAAGGAACCCAGTGACCAAAGAGAGAAAGGCCATCTACATTGTGGATAGTCCTATCATCAATGGAGACGTGTTCGGGATGGGGGCATGGTCGGACTGTAAGTTGGCAAAGGAGGAAGACGTAAAAGCAGTCAAAGCTCCATATATACTTGACGTTATGGAGTATCTATCAGCATTCTTCTACGGCATGGACATCAAGCTCCTCAAACAGACCTTTTTCTGGGAGAAATGGGAAAGTTATGACGGTACTGTCTTAAAAAACTCAAATACAGAGGAGAGAATTGGCCTCAAGTGTCCGAGCAACGAGCTCTTTGGAATTCGATGCCGTGCCTCACCAGATGGAGTATCTCCCATGCAAGTCAACCTCAACGATGTCCTTGACGCTCTAATGGAGTATATCCCCTCTGACGCCCATTCAATCATAATACTCCTCGACCAGGACATGTATGAAGGCGACGGCGACATCTTTTGCGCAGGGCGAGCATACGGAGGCAGCCGCATCGCAGCCGTCTCCACGTTCCGCGATCAGCCCTCCTGTGCGCCAAAAGACAACGGCCACGCATGGCCATCCTCACACTGCGCATCATACATCAATCAGCTCTGCCATCTCCAGACCTACACGACCAAACCACAGCCCGTCCAACGCAAACCCAACAGCGGGCCTCTACACGCGGCCATAAAAGCCACTACCATCTCCGCCCGTCACGAGAGCAGCAGCATCCCGTCGGAAGCCCCTACCGCCCGGTGGCTCGGAAGGATAGCCGTAACCATGGCGCACGAGCTGTGTCACTGTTTGGGGCTGGACCACTGCGTGTACTTTGCGTGCGCTATGCAGGGGTGCGGCAGCGTGGAGGAGGCACAGCGGCAGCCGCCGTACGTGTGTCCCGTTTGTCTGGAAAAGCTGGCCGCTGCGATAGGAGAGGGCACTGTTGCTGGATGGAACGATGAGGTGTGGAGTATGGCTGTCAGGGAGAAGTATGTGAGAGATCGATATGAGGCGCTGAGGAAGGTCTGTGAGAGATGGAGCAATCCTAGCATTTCGAGGATGTTTGCTGGATATAGGGCTTGGCTGGATGTGGTGATTGAGCGGAGTTTGTGATTTTTTTGGTTAGAGTTGAATAATTGGAAAAGACTCAGATAAATTAAGAGCACAGAGGCCATGTTGAAACTTGTGATACGATGTAAGAGCTCGGAGGAAGTTGAAGTTGAAACCAAGGTAGTGACATCTCATGTAACTGATGTGCTGCCCCGATAATCCACGTGAGACTGCAGAGTCTAGCAGTTGTTCTAAGACTGCATATTTCTACTGCAGTCAATGTACAAGCGCAGCATAATTGTAGATGAATTGCACAATTGGCCTCCAGTAGCTTGAAGTTGTCAAACAGTTTCATGCATGCACTTACATGTCCTTCGACTACCTTCCGTCAGATATGTGCCTCAGAGTGAATACTAGACATGTCTGTTATAAGCTGGTAGTTTCGCTTCCTTGAAAATGAAAAGTTCCGTCTTCGTCATTTCAATATCATCAATGATTCTTCACAATGACAGCTCCAGATAGTTATTGATTTCTCGCATCATGGAAGTGCGAAGATGCTGAGCTGTTTAGACGTCTTTACGAGTCGCCCATACATCAAAGGCCGTGTGGCTCAATGGCAGAGCGTCTGACTACGATTAAGTAAATCAGGAGGTTGCAGGTTCGACCCCTGTCTCGGTCAAGATTTTCTTTTTGCTGTTTTCCACGATGAAATGAAAAGTGAAAAGTTTTGTGTCCAAGAGCATTGGCAGCCTTGGTTTTTTTTTCCCCCTCAATTGAATGCTACATCTTAGCATCCAGTATCTTGTTCCTCCATCGTGTGCATCGCATGCTTCCCACTAACAAGCAAGGAAACGTCGCACCATGTGGGGGACAGCACAGAGCTCGCATGCCATGACAATTACCTCAAAATTTCCCCAATTCTCTTCGTATTCTGCAGCGAGTACCGGGTAATAGTGTCGTCATCATTGCCGCGGGACAATCTACAGTACCAAACATGACAATTCACTCGCTGCTATGGAGCGTTTTAGCTGAGAAAACTCTTCAATTCCAACCCACCACCTTTTCAAGATGTGTGCACCAAGCAAGGAATTTGGCGCTGTCTAGTGGAGTGGTATTTTGAATCGGGAGCTCTAAAGTAGGCAACTTAGTAGCTTTCCGAGTGAGCTTCCGACGACGATCTTTTGTGATCAACCGTCATACACTTCAGTCAATGAAGCCACAGCTATCCGATATCCCGACTATGCCTTGAAGAGTATGCGTTGAAGGACAAGAGTTCCATTACAGGCCGTTATCCCCCCTTCCCAATGCTGTTGGAGTATTCCTCAGACGCAATGTCAGGACTCGTATCACAGTCTACCACTGTTAGTGAGCTTCTGCCCATCGGGGAGTATGTGGAACAAAGTATACAAGTTCAATCACTAGGCTGTTATCGTCCCGACCTTGGTGGTGATTGGAACGATTTCACATGCTGATGGTCACACTTTTCCCTCCACGCTCAAAAGGGAGGGAAGCACACGGCGTACTGCTACATGCGTATGACCAGCTACAAGTATGAGTGATACCTGCTGCTACCACACATAGGCTTGCTTGCAGTCTTCGAGGAGCTGCATCTCGCCTGCTCAATGGTACACGCTCATCCAGCCATTCTGTGACCTGAAACAATATCATGCATGCACGTACGAGTGCCCGGAAAGGCCTGTTCCCGAGAGCACACCATCGATATACTGGACTTGATGAATCGCACATGTCCTCCTCACGCCGACTCACAGCAAGCAAGACGCGCAACCGACCAAAGTGGCCTTGGTCTCTCCACCTCAGCCTAGCCCACATCGCTTCGCAGAGCGGAAGGGCTTCCGACGATCCACAGCGTTGACGGTTCGCCCTATGGAAGCCGCACACAAATGCAATGCGCCGATGCAATAAGACGCTGCTGCAGAATTTTTTCTTCCCGTCTTTCAACCAACGGCCGTCCAAGTACAAGTACTGTAGCGAATAGACAAGCCGTGGGGCATGCTATCTCGCAGCAAGCAGCGGCGAATTAGGACTCGCCACACTTTGGCGGAGCGTCTGCGAGAGCCTCGCGGCGCCGCGGATAGGAAGACGAGAGTTCCAGTTTGACGCAAGCTCGACCCATGTCCAGCGGTGAGTAGGCCGTGCATCTGCGTGAGGCCATTGAGGAGATTGCTCTGCCACTTGGCAGGCTTCAGATTGGTCCGTCTGTAGGTAATTACTGCAGGCTGGATATGCCAGCACAGGCTGTTTACTGCTGCTTCTTGCTGGGTTCTCGATCCGTACAGCTGGCTGCCCGGATCACACAACTCGATCGAGCATGGTCTGGTGAATAGCCAGCCACTCACGTCTTGGTGGTTATTTATAGCCGGTGGAGCGAAGAGCGGCGTTTGTCGACTCGCGGCTATAACGGTGGGATTAGCAGACGGCCGAACGTTTAGCAACGGCGACCTTCTCTGGCGATTCTAGTCATGAGAAACGGTCCTGCTATCCACAATTCGCGCCAAACTCGGTGTCAGAATACGTTAGAAGCAGCTTCATGGCTGGGTCAAAAACGGGGAGATAACGGAGACAGCAGAAGAGCTACAGCGAGTTTTCTGCGGAAGAACCAAAGTTCCAGCACCGGCGCCCTTTCAGCTGCCAGCCACAGTGGAGCAGCAGGCCTGTACAGCGCTACTACAGTGAGTTTTAGTTGACTATGAAGACCTAGAGCCGGAGAGAAAAAAGTTTTCGATTTTGTGCTGAAATTTTACAAGCATGTGAGAGATAATACTCCGAGAGGCGAATCAAAAAGGATAGAATCGGAAGAAATAATTGAAAATTCTGAAAAATTTTCATTCTCTCAGGCCATCATTGGTACGCTGGTGGCCTGTGATTGAAGCGGCTTACAAGCATTGTGCAGCCGTAGGTTCTTTTTTGCGCGCGTAAAAGCCCTGCGTCTCTAGCATGTTGATTGAGAAAAGCCTCTTCGTCAGAGGCTGGGTGTCAATGTGAATTAGTGGACTATTTACAATGCACCCGTCTCAAGTCGAATTTCGGCAGAATCTCGTCTTGATTGGGTATTAGCAGCAGTGTTTGAGGAGTCTCCTTCCATTTATCGCATCCTCAATAGATGCTGCTTGTTCTCTCCATAAGAAGAGTCTGGGCATAGCTATTTGTAGGTAGCCCTCATATTGTTGGATAATACAACCCATAGCAACCATAGACACTTTGGCCGAGTGGTTAAGGCGATGCCCTGCTATCAATTTGGTATCTTAGGCATTGTGTTCGCACGCGCAGGTTCGAATCCTGCAGGTGTCGGTTACTTTTTTGCTTTTTTACTTGCTAAGCACTTACAAGCCGTGCTTGCTTGTGTTTATCGTCTCTAGGTTTCTTTTTTTTTTTGTTGCCCTTTGTATCTGTGCAATTGCCCTACATCACATTCATCTTTCATTTTCATCCTCTGCTCTTACAGAGACGCCCCCTCCATCTCCAATTTCCAAGTTAAATCGGCCCATCAGCAAGCAACTCAAGCTTTTCTGTTGGGCCCAGCAAGGCCGTGCCGAAAAGCTGCTTGACAAGGGCTTGAGCCGTAATCCCAGCAAATGGCACGCCTGCCCAGCCCTCCAGCGGCTCGATCTAATGCAAGGTACGCAGAAAAATTGAAAATGCCGCTCCTCCATCATGTGTGTGCGGGCAAAGGTCCCGAACACGATTCTAGGCTTGCATGAGCGTCGGCGTCCACGTCTGCATGTGGCTAGGATGTACTCGTAGACATTAATTAAAGCTTACGCTGCGATGAAGAGATCGAACGTTGATGCTACTAGCACTTTGAGCTCTTGGTTCGTTCCTGGGTAGCTCAGGCATGGTACATTTAGCCCACGGTATGCTCGGAGCTGCGTCCGTAGATGCCAAACCCCGGAATCAAACCAGCTTCATTCGAGACGACGCCAATTGGCCAGATCGATATGACGACCGCTGCGCCTTACAGGTACAATTCGGCTCCTCAAGGTGCTTGATCGAATGCAGTAAGAGCTCGCAGAGCTACCCAAAAGCCACGGCTACCAATTGAGGCGAACCATCCCAACAGCCTTTCTGCCGTTGTGACACCCTCTGCAGCCCAGGTACAGGTACAGATACCTCCCCTCAATATCGTCCCGTCCATCTATCCCGGACGGCAAGACGGAACTTGTCAAAAAGGTGGAGTTGGTAGGGCAGCAAAGGATTCATGTGGAGGCCACTGGACGTGCTTTGGATCTCGCATCGCCAATCAGAAGGCCATCCATTGCAGAGTTTTTCCCTACTCTTCCCGCTATATACCGAGAGCAAGGATCCCTTTACATCTTCAGATGCCAAAAACTGTCAGTCTCTTGCCAGGCAAAAGCACTGCTGCACGAATGCCTCCATATCACGCTGCAAAACCAGGGCATTATCACCCGGACAATGTATGACTGCAGAAACGCTGTGCCATCTCACAGGTCTATTCTTCTGCGGTACTAGTATAGTACTGCCCCGATACTTCCGATGACGGCGACCGCGCGGCACTGAGTGCTACCGCATTACGCCTCGAGTCGAGTCCAAGTGGCTGTAGAAGCCGGGTTGAGAATCCAGTAGTCGCAAGCAATGTTACCCCGCTGTCACAAGCCTCCCCAACAATGGCTTGCGTACGAAGAATCAGGAATCAATTGAGCTCAGCCAAGGTTCCGAGCATGCCAATGGACTAACAGACAGCGTTGCCCGAGTAAAGTAAGGCATTTTGGGTGTCGACAAGGCCCTAATGATAAAGTGTACGAGGCAGCCAATTCAGCACCCGAGACATTTGCTAGCACGCAAAACAGAGTTCGGCTACTGCCAGGCACAGGGCTTTCTAATCGATGGAACTTCAGCCCATTTCCGGGGTGGATTGGCCAACCACATGGCAGCCCTGCCCACCACTTGTCTCCCCACTTGCTTATTTGGTACGACGTTGCTACGATATCTGGTTTGCGACGATGGGTCCTTTGCTGGAGACGGTGCTCCCACATTGGTGAGTGAAGACGTGAATTAGGCTGCCAGCAAACTCTTGCAAAGAGCTCTTTATTTTATTTTATTTTCTCTCTCTCGTCGAGAATAGCATGTAGCTGTACATGGCCATCTAGAATTCACAGCATGCGGCTCGGACCGGAATCACACGGCACAGCATTCAGCAATGTCTTCGGATGAAGGGGAAAAGCAGGCTGCATTGATAGTCGATAGATGCGAGGGCTGTGCACCCCTGCGAAGCTACATGTAGATGGTCGAGCGAAATACATTGTTGTTCTCGCGTAAGCTAATGCCGTCTTGTTAATGTCTCCAGCCCGCAGACTTCATGACTGCTGCTCATCGCAGTAACTTAATATGGCCTGTATCCACGCCATCCTGTTTGCCTCTTACCTATATACATGCAAGAAACAAGTCATTTTTGTGACCTTGAGTGACAGCCAGGGGTTGAAGAGTTTAGTATACCTTGGTTGTGTAAATGTCGGGAGAGCTAGAGAAGAGAAGATGTGTGGGCGTAGTGATGAGTGAGCCATCAAGGTTGGACGGAGATGTCTCTGCTGTAGGAGGCTATGCCCATCAATCACCAGACAATATGGCATTATTATAGCAATACCTCACAGTGCTATCATATCATTTACAGCGTAGACGTAAAATGCAGCATTCTTTCAATGAGAGACTACTGTGATATAGAACAGCCTCTCAGTCGAACTCTATGGTAATACAGTTTTGGCTATCAAGTGCAATGTTTCAAAAGCTAGTAACACCAGATAGCTAAACGAACTGTCATTTCAATGGCAAATGTTCATCTTATCATGAGAGTTATACAAGACACGGCACGACACATCAGAGTCGCGAGACAGAGGGACACAGGGCGTGAGCTGACATGTGTCTTCGGCTATACCTGCATCTATTCCCCTCGATATTGGTAAAACCTTCCAGCTGGGCACAGAACATTGGGTAACCAGACGTCAACGTGAATGCAAATTTGGTACGTCGGCTATTAAGGCAGAAACGGAGAGTCCATCCGGCTTCGGTGGTCTCACATCGAATCCGCCAAACCACGGGCCATCTAAAACAAAGATCTAGCCTGTGAGCTCTTTCTCGGGTCAAGCACGCGACAGCTACTATGTACTCTACTCTATGCTGTAATCTACCCAAAAGAAAAGGAGCCAGCGTACTAGCAGCAGTAGTACAGCGTGGACTATACTGACAAGTCAGTAGTACTCCATTCTGTCCCGTCACTCCGAACAAATATCCATCTTCTGCACCACAAAAGAGAACGAACGCCACCGTCGTTAGCTATCTCTCTAGTTCGTGGTACCAATACTAACGTAAAAACTACTCATGCAAGGCACCAACAGCCAAGCGTCCCCCCCTCCAAAAAAGATGACCGATCCAAAAATGACCAACATCAATTACCGGCAGCGGTTAAATGCAACAACCAAGGCAAATACGAAGTTTGTGGGATTGTAACGAACGAAAAAAAAGCAAGCCACAATGAGCCCAAGCTAAGCTCCGGACCTGACTTCTCGATACAGCATGAACTGGAGAGGAGGCTCAGAACTTAAAAGAAACAAAGACTAAAAAGAATCGGGCTACAAAAGCCATAATCCCGCAAAGCCGGGACGCCGGCCGGCCGGGTATGAAAAAACGTGGCTCTAAAGGCACTAGACGACGCCGTTGACATGTTGGCTTTCTTTTCTTCTCTCATCTAGAGCACCACATCTTAAAACTTGTTTGTTTTGTGTAGGGCGCTAATCAGTTATTAGAAAATGGTCAAAGTCCGGCCCGGTGGAGAATGATAATGACATTGTGGCGTATCGCTCCGCCGAGTTGACGTGGTTTTCCCTTATTCAGCGTACGGAGATACTAGTAACCACCAACACGATTGCGATTCGGGAAAATGCCAAGTTAGTTGGGTGTTCGGCGCTCAATGCATACTGTGTTCGTTGCACACAAGTCTAACAAAGTGCCCTGTCCATGTATACGCCCCTGTGTACGCGGCGTAAAGGGGGGAGAAATCTTGATAGAGTGCTTAGCACTAGGCGGGAGAAAATCTGGGGTCCCCTCACGGGTAGGCTGTGCAACGGAACTTCAAGTATTTGCGCTGAATGTGTCTCTACTTTTCGGGTTTGGATAGACACAGTAGAGCCTTGATTGATCTTACGGAGTAACAGAGGAGATTCACTTCGGCGAGCAATACTCCTACAAGGGCTTGGCCGGGTTATTATATTGATCCTTGTGGTGCTTGATAGAGAGTACTGTGCAACGCACGCGCAAGGTGTATTTTACTTGACCGTTGACAGTTACCATTGACAATTAGAAATCATGAATAATGAATTGCCACTAAATTCCCACGCGGAGAAGCTGCAATCGCCCTAATACTGACACGATGGCCCGAGTGGCTTGTTTACGGCGACCTTTTACAAAGCGTGTGATGGTGATACGCCTGTGTCATCCCGTTTATTCATCCGCGCGATAAAGTTGGACAAGTGTTGGTACCAGAAGAAATGGGAGAAATGAATCATAGTATTAGGATGTATATGGGAACCCATAAAGGGAGAATGTGACATTGTCGTTTATAGGGTAAACGATGTTGGTGGTGCGATATCAAGTGCCGGGTACATGGATGCGCTTAGTCATCCCATCTGAAGCGTCAAAAGGGTGAATGCCAGCAGCATCGGCACATCACCAAGAATGAACAAAAGAGGAATAACATGGACTAATGGCAAAACCAAACAATCGACAAGTCGTAAATGCACAGAACACGGGATTCAATACGCGGACTGTGTGTATTTCATGCATCCAGGGCTATTACTGCCAGTCATCATGCCACTCATACACGTACATACCGCCGAATCATGTTACCGCAGCAAAATTCACGTCAGAACACTATAATTCCACCAAAAGACAAGTCCTCATATGATGATGATGTGACAGATCCAATTTTAATTCTCTTCACCGTAGTTTTTCTCTCCCTCTCCTTCCGTCGTTTAAGACAATTCGTCTCCGCAGGCTGAGCTCGCTAAAGTAAATTCTATCCGTTCAAACCCCAGCCAGAAGTGAAACAGCTCTTGCATAGGGGTTCGACATAGGGCCAGAATGACTTGAGTCGGCGCACCCGTGCCCAGGCCAGGGCTATATAGCTTAAAAAAAAGGAGGCTCAAGAAGCTGCCCTAGACCCTGGACAAATATTTTAAATTTTTAAAAGGAAGAAAGGTAAAAAAAAAAATCTTTCGACCGCACGCACGGATGGAGAGTCAGAAAACAAGAACCCTGTCCGGGTTCAGCCGCGATCAGTTCGCGAGGAGATACCCCCTGGCTTGTACTTGTAGCACTGCAGCATTTGTCTCTCTCTCTCTCTCTCTTCTCCCGGTCTTTTCCTCCCAGCCTCCATCCGGCCCCGGATCCTGAGCGCTGGTACTGTATAAGTGGGAGGAGGAGGCAGATGGGATGCGCTGTCACTCGGCGGCGGACCCAGCTCAGACAGAAACCCTTGCAAGAGGTCAAGCCCGCTTCTTTGTTCTTCTATCCTTCTAGGTACTTGGAAATGTCGGAGTGCCATCTATCAAAAGAACCACTCTAGCATATACACTTGTACACGCAGCAGCCTCAAAACACACCGGTCTGGCGACGTGCATCCGGGTAAGAGGCTTCACGCATCCAAAGCGCGGCGCTAGGCCCCGATCCGGGCGGGCTAGTAAGGGCTCGATGAGAGCTTCACAGCACAAGTGTTGCTGGCTAATGCTGGATCAAGAAGCTTGTTCGTCTAGTAACGAGTACTGGTACTGATACCAGATATACTTGCTGGCGCATTCTGTACGTGGGCTTTGGCATGTCACCACGGCGTCTTGCCTTTCTCTACATGCACATGTATGCATTGCATCTCTCTCCGGGCTCGCTTTGCTGGCAGCGTGTTTGCTTCCGAGGCGTAGGTATCACCGATGCTCGCACAAGCAATCAACCCGACTGACACCGTGGAGGATCGAGTTCCAAGTAGTGGTGCTAGGGCAGGTATACAAGGCCATGACCCTACCAGAGTGTCACCTGAATAGCCAGCGATGCCGGCATCTACAAGACGCCCCATATAGCTCCCAGCACCAGGCGTCCAGCCCTTGTACCGTGACCAGGTCGGGAATAAGCATCAATGGAGTACATGTAGTCCACATGTACTGTAGTCTACATGGGCAGCTCCCCGAGTTTCCTCCCCGCCGTCCGTCTTCCCCGGGGGCTCAAGATTCTGCTTGCTCCAGATGACTGCTTCTTCGCTTTTCGCCTTCGCCGTCTCCATAGTTTGTATGTCGGCGCATTTGCAAAGGCGGTGGGGGACGAGAGGCTGCTGCTTGCATGTGTTGGACAAGTCGGTGTCTCTAGCAATTTTCATTCATGGCTGATAGCGAGGATGGCTTAAGCCATGTGTGTCGCTTTCGCTTGCAGCATGTACCGGTACTTTGCAGCAAGCCGGATTTGTATGGAGAGACGGTAGCAGCACGAAAACAAAGATTCCGACCAACCACGGGGAGGAGAAGAGACGTGGAAAATATCCGAAAGAGAATAGTAGTGTATGGACAGCAGGTATTTCTCACACGACGCCGGTTGTGGCAGCAATCGGTGATGCGGCTGCTGCTTCCATTGGCCAGCGCCGGCGAGCGCCAACAACTGGATCAGAGGATATCGCGACGGCCTCGCTGATGCTGCTAGCAGTGCTCATCCATACATGTGCATTATATGTGCATTAGTATCAGCGACGTTCAACTCGACTGACTGGTATTGGCAGGGTTCATCAGCTACAGCCGCCCTTTTGGTTGCATCTGCATCACGTCAGAAGGGCCTCTGGCCATCTATCGCTGCCTCACGTGCGGCGCATCACGCCGGTAGGACTTGAGCAAAGCAGCCTGCCTCGGCCAGTGGTTTTTTTCGAGCAGCAGCGGGGCCAATCCCAATCCTGGTCACTGGCCTGATGGCCGCTGATGCTTGTTTGCTGGGCTGGCTGGGCTGGGCTGTGACTTGACTCACTTCAAGCGGCCAGCCAGCCCCTAGGCCTAGCCTGACCTATTCGAGGGCAATTGTTTGTGCCAGAGCCGGTGTCTCGCTTCCCAATGGCACTCATTGCCTTGGGCTGGCACTTGCTGGGTCTTATCTGGCGGCAGCTTTGCTTTGCTGGCGCTCAGCCTCTTGATATGTACATTCTAGATACCTATGTGTTGTAAGTGAGGCCATGTTGCTTCCGGATGGTTGGCCCAAACCGGACAAGCTGGGTTGGTTGGCAGCCACCTCACAGCGCAGAGAACCGCTCGCGCAGAAGCGAAATCTGGATCTTGTTTACCGGTTCGGAGCAGCAGCAGAGCAGAAGAGCAAAAACAAGCAAATGGGTGTCCCGCCTAAATTGCACTTCCATCGCCCGCGGGGGGGTTGGTTACGAAAAGCGGCTGGACGGGCGGCATGCATGCGAGCTGCGTTGCGAGCCGCTTATAGAGCCTTTTTGGAGGAGCTGCAGCAGCTGCATCTGCAGCAGGAAGCGAAGCCTGCTTTGTGCCGTTTGATTTGCTGCGAAGCCACCAAAGACGAGAGGCAGAGCTCACCTCGCTTTGGTCTCATCAATCACACCGGCTGTTCAGGCGAGCGCGGCAACACGTGGACTTGCGCTTGGGCTGGCTGAAGGAGTGGAGGGGCAGTAGCCGAGGATGTGTGAATGAAAGCGAGGCAAGTGAATGAATTTGACGAATGATTGATGGATGGGTGCTCTGAACAGTAGACCAATTCTCTAATTCTGTTGGGCATGAGGGCGGGTGGTTGGAGAGGGGAAGCATCATCATGATGCTGGAGATGATGGCTGGCAGCGTGATGGCGATCGATCATGAGCGTCAACTGGGCCTCTTGTGGAAATTCCATCTGATGGCGAATGAGCATGTCCGGCAATGATGTTTGTGTATTGCCGTTAGTCACAATGGGTACGACGAGTGCATGTAGCAGCTTCGGGATGGTGTGCAATCAATTGCATGTGTTTATTCCATCATTGAGCTCGCCAACGGCAGAGGCTTGAGCTGTTAGGAGTTAGCGGTGCATCTGTCACTGAAAGCCCCGATGCCTTCCGCTGAGAGCCCGATCTGGCCGTGTGCGCACTGAAGCAGCTGCTGAGGTTCTGTACATGTAGCGATACTTGGTACATGGCATCGCACACGCAATTGAACCCACTCACACAGACAAACGCTCTGAATCTTGTTCTCGCTCTTCTCTCGTGCTCTCAAACGCGCGCATACGACAGCAATCAACAATCAGCAATCAACAGCGTAGCAGCCGTAGCACTACTCCATTCATTGGCGCTTGACAGTTGTTATCTCCTTTTTGCATCTCCGCGGTTGCGGTATCAAGACGTCGTCGCTCCTCTGGCCCAGATACTTCAGATGCTGTGACCAAAAGCCGAAGCGCTCAAACATCGTCGAGGTCGGCGCTTAAGGCCGATCATCTTCAGCGTCCCGCCGTGCCGCCGTGATAACATCTCCAAATGTTTCTTTTCTTAGACCAGTTGACGAGGTCTCGTGCTGTCTGCTGGCTCTAGCGCCCAAACTCCCAACATTCGCCTCCCTCTTCTGATGATTTTTCTCACTCGCTGCTCTTTCGCCTTCCGCCATCCAACTGAACCGCTGATGCCAGCCCGGGCCTAAATGCTTACTAACTGGGCGTGCTTGTAACTCTACCTCCCTTGTAGCCGAGCCAGCAGCGAATTTTTTCCTTTTTTCTGGGTTCTTTTTTTTTTTCGCCGCCACCAGACCCCAAGTCCACGGCTGACTGATACACCCAAATTGAGAGAGAAGGGTAGAGAAGCAAAGCACCGCCCCTCACTCTGTAGAAACCGCCCCCTCAGGCTCTCCCAGCTTCCCAAGTCATGACTGGTACCGGGCCTGTGCGCGCAACATGGCGATGCAATGGGGTATCCGATACCAGCCCCGCCGCGGCTTTGCTGGCAGTGCTTCCGGGTCTGTGGTACGCCTGCAAAGTGCATGTATCTACGCAGACCGCCGGGAGCTGTGGACAGAGAGACTGGATGCATTAGTGATTCTTGCATTCACAGCGCAGTACAGCGCAGCACAGCACCGCTGATGGATGGAGGGGAAATGATGAACGCAAGTTTTTGATGCAGTCTCAGGTGAGAGGAGACGCAGATGCGGATGGATGCGGTGCTTTGGAGGGACGTACTGTAGACTCGCTGTAGGCATCTGCTCCTGCTTGTACCTCTACCTGCGCCGGTACAAGCAGGCTTCCTGCTGCTTCTCCAGCACTGCTGGCAGCGGCCCATTGTTCACAGGCAGGCAGCGCGCAGACACGCCACCCTTTTTTCCAGCAGCAGCGCAGCGGCCATGCGACCCCACTGGCTGCGAGAGGACTGAAGCGTCCCCCAGCCAGGTATCGGTACCCAAGGCCCGCCAAGGGGGCCCCTGCTGGTCCCGGTACCCGTACTTGGCCTGTACCCGTTGGGTCCCAAAACGGTGCTACCCACCTGCCACCCACGCTAATGCGCTACAAGAGCCCGAGCCCAGCGCCAGCGACAGTGGAGCGCGCAGGGTTGGAGCGCCATTGCAAGCGCCTGGGCTGCCACCACAGCGACTGCGACCACACGGCCGGAGCCCTTTTTAGCCTTGCTGCGAAAGCATGGCGGCTCCACCATCGCTGCCATTCCGTGGCTGCTTTTTTATTTTTTAACTTCTTTGCTCCCGCCCGCCTCGACTGACTCTTCGTTTCCCCCTCAGATGCTGGATCGTGATACTGAACACGCATAGAATAGAGCCATTGCTTCTTTGTTTCTCGCTGTGCCGGAGCTGTTTTCTGGTAGACGAGTGTTCACGACCTCTCGCACGTCCCCCCCTACGACTTCGGTACCTTTGACTGGCAAACCAACACGCACCTAGTACTTGGCTGCTTACGGTATACGATCAAGTACACGCACCCACCGCATACAAAACTCCTATATCTACATCTACCACTGCTGTCTATCCCGTCTTGAACTCTGCGCCGCCGACAACGCCAGACCGACGTCCTCGCCGCCGTGGGAGGGAGGCATGTCGCCCCAGCTGAAGGAACTGCTTCTGCCGCAGTTTGTGCAGGACCGCAAGAGCAGTGCCATGGACGAGACCCTGGAAGGATGTGACCTCTCATACGTCTACTACACCACCGACTCGTCCTCGTCGGACATTGCTTCGCCCCTGACGCCCACCTTTTCCAACCGAGGAGGAGTTCCCCTCCGCTATTCGAGCTCGACGTCCTCTCTCGAGCTTCCAGTACTGCCGCAGGAAGGCCCTGCTTCGCCCATTGCCCAGCATGCCGCCGCTTCCAAGTCGAGCATCCGTCAGCTGCCTGATGTGCAGGAGGAGCCGCTGGAACGGGAACAAGAACAAGAATACGACGAGGAGGAATACGATGACGATGACGACAACTTGAGCGACACGTTTGGCATGTACTGTCTATGTAAGTTGGAGGAGAAACATCACCACGACGAGGAGATTGGCTGGCTGACCAATTTCAATTTTCACAGGCGACCAAGCATGCGAGCACCAAGATGCCTCTCGAGAGCTTCTGCGAAACGAAATCACGGGCGAGTATGACATTGACTACGACATTGGCTTCCTCAGCGACAGCGACTTCTCCGGCGATCCGCAGTTCTCCAAGAAGAAGCGTCACATCAGCGGCGAGGCCTTGGCCGCCCTCTCCTCGCGCATTGGCAACCGCTTCCCCAGCATTGCCCGGTGGACGTCCCAGCGCAAGGCAAACAGCATCACGGGCCTCATGGCCTCGCCCACCACTGAGCGCAGCCTCGAAAACGTGCTCTCTGGCGCCGAGAGCAGCCGCTCGTCGTCCATGTCGTCGCCCGCGCGCCAATTCCCCGTCTTGCTGGACGACTCGTCGCCTATGCCCCCACCGCCCATGCCCTTCTACGAGAGCACCGACAGCCTGGATATGCATGCGGGCGAATTCAGCCACGAGGAGCGGTCAGGCATCGAGCGTGACAGGGCCATGGCCACGACCCCCCTGCTGCCTCCGCTCATGACCGACCCGCTGGGAAAGCCCCCGATGCCATTGTCTCCTCTGGAGTCGCCCAGCGTGGCTCCGTCCTCGGCCGTCACGGAGGTCCACTCGCCTCGCATTATCCCGACCCCGAGACAATCCATCGGCTCCAAGCCGTCCATGTCATCGCTGCGCCAGACGTCCATTCTGACCGAGCTGCCGCTGCCGCTGCCGCCGTCCATCCTGCTGGACCAGGACGAGTGGTCCGACCGCCTGGGCCACGCCAACTTCACCATCAACCCCGCGCCTTACGGCATCAGCGAGATCAACGCCGTCACCGTCAACAAGTTCTGCGACGACTGGGATGCCGCGCGCGTCGCCTACACCAAGCACCTGGTTCGCACCGGCGAGCACTACGGCCAGACGAGCAAGATCTACGCTTTGACGGAAGCCAAGTGGGCCGAGACGGAGCGCAAGTGGAAGGGTTACTACTCGGACATTGCACGCGAGATGCAGGTCAATGTCAAACGCTCTTCCTCGGTGCTCTCTCGCAGCCGCAGCCGAGGCCGGGGACGAGGCCGCTCTGAGAGCGCCAACCCGATGGGCAAAAGCAGGAGCCGCCAGGACAACGAGGACCTCCTCGTGGTCATGGAATGGCGGGGCAGAAAGGGCTGCTTGCCCAGCGCTGTGCCCCAGATGCTAGAGGCCTTGGACGCTGATGGCAAGTTTCCTCACCGCGGCGATGAGGACATTGTCGGGCCGATGCATCGTGTTCCCTACATGAAGCGGGCCCGAAGCGAGGAGAAGACGCCACGATTCTGGAAGAATCTGGCAGAGAAGCTTCGACTCTGATTTTTTTCCACCTTTTGTTTTTATGTTTGCGGAGATTTTTCTCTCTTCATTCCACGACTTGACGACCAAACCGAAACCATAGACCTGCAGCGCCGGCAAAGCAACCATGAATATTGCCTCACGCAAAAACTTGAATCATTGTTTTTTTACGCCTTATTATTTAATACGATATGATACCCGACTCTAGTCACTCATTTTGATACCCAACAACCACCAACAATACCAACCACTATCACTACAACCACCGCAGCGCCAGTCGCAGCAGCAACACCACCATGAGAATGATTGGATCTCCCTTGCTTTCGCCTCTCGCTTTCTAGACAAGCTTGCCTCTTGTTAGTCCAGCCATGACGGTGACCACGACAATTTCCACAAAACTTGTCTGGCTGGGTAAGCGAGCGAGGAATCGACTGCAACCATCGCTCAACCCTTGTTTTCTCTACATGCTCTTTTCATCATGTTACATAGACCACACACCCACCTGTATATAAGCGGGGTCGGCGTTTGATCAGGCAACCATGATTGGCGAAGAAAAGCGTCCATGAATTTTTGCTATCCATTTTCCGCTTCTTACTAGACACGACAACGACACGACACGACATGACACAATGGACACCTACCA
Source organism: Trichoderma koningiopsis (assembly GCA_022985005.1). Lineage (NCBI taxonomy): Eukaryota > Fungi > Ascomycota > Sordariomycetes > Hypocreales > Hypocreaceae > Trichoderma > Trichoderma koningiopsis. Next base: position 498,742 of record JAJPEM010000006.1, on the reverse strand, counting down.
TTTATACGCTGCGCTACATTATACATAACATACATACAAAAAACACACGCACAACACGCACACACCCCAATCCGGGCGGGGAAATGCGACACGCATAGCACCTTGGAGTTATTTTTTTTTAAGGCTTTGCTTTTCTCTACTTTACTTTCCCCGATTTTGGGGGAAGCTCTTTTGGTTCTAGCTAGTCATATGGCCACGCTGTAACGTCAGACTACTTCAGTAGCTTTGATTAGCTGGGAGCCGTCGGAGATTTTGCATGACGAGCAAAGCGCTAGAAACTGGTTTTCGACGAAAAAAAGTAGAGAGATGATGCATCAATTGAGAAAAAGATGTCATTTGAAGAATTTTTGAAAGACGGGGCCGAAAAAAAAAGGAGCCTAATTGATGAGGAAAGACATAGAAGGAAAGAAAATGGCATTGGATAGCGAGCGATAGCTTTTTTCTTTTTTATTTAAATAATTATCCATCTTGTACTATGAATATAAAGGAGATGTGGGATTTTCTACCAACTTGAATGCTCTTTTGGTGATTTTGTAAATGACAATTCTAGAGAGGGAGCAAGCAGCGATGCGATGCGATGCGATGCCACGCTACAGTAAGCCGGTGGGATGGAATGACTAGAAAAAGCTGGGGTTGGTCGTGGAGACTGATGCGATGGAGCTTCTTTAGCTGCACGAGCTACGATGAGCTTTTGCTTCTCTCACTACACTGTGAAGAGTCTAGTCGATGTTGTAGCAGGTGAGCAGCTCCATTAGTCGCGAGACTTGAGTGTGATGGCACCGGTACATTGGTAGGCGTAGTAGCTGAATGGTACAAGTTGCGATACATTGCACGTTACTTACTATGCTTGATTGTATTAGGTAGGTATGTGGTGGAGATGGGGTGCTATGAGAGTTTTTTTTTGGACCGGGATTTTCTTAGTGTTGGTGGTTTTAGGTAGGTAGGCAGACATGTTACCTACCTTATTCATTGGTTTGTTGGATTGGCTGGTGCTTACTGGGATGAAATTTAAATTTTGCTTGTCTGGGGAAAGGGTTTGATTGTGTCTTTGTGGGATTTTGGAGGGGTGAATGGGTGGATGGACATGATGGGTATTCGTGGTGTTTTTGCTTACTTTGCGCAGAAAGGGATGTGGATTTGTGTGTTATCGATGAAAGTAGGCCTACATGGTTATACCTACATATTGGTAGATGCCAGGTAGCTACTTTTTTGCGTAGAGCGATAAATGACGATGCGGTATGTAAGTAAGACGTAGGCCTTTTCAAAGTGGCATATTAGGCATGAGAGCCTCCCCCCCGCCGGTGAGATTGCGGGGAAAATCAAGCATGTTTTTTTGATGGGCGGATTTGACCGACAATGCGATGGATGGATCCTTATCCCACGTTTTCGGATTGGATGCTACGTAGATGAGGATGGATGACTCTTTGTTGAGATGATTTTTTGTGGGATTGATGGAGTAGAGGTGATGGTTTTGGATGTGTGTACCCAATGTGGCGATGATGTGTGCCCAAGAGGCCAAGATGGCGGTGGAGAGGATACGTGTATGTGTAAGCGGTGGTGGATTGATTGATAGCAGGCTTGTAACGATGGGATGAATATCTTAAAACTTTTATTGAGGATGCTTTACATTAACTTGATAACTTTCTCATCTACGATTTACTAATTCTTGCTCCTAGATTTAACATGGTGTGGCCTTTTTTGCGATGTTGAGTTTGCTGACTCTCTATCTATACCCACAAAGCCATACCCACAAACAGATGTGGAGTATGCAATGACAGCGCTTTGGCTGATGGACATGTGGCTCGCGTGGCTCTTTAATGAAAAGCTGGAGCTCGATGCTTGAGGACGAGCAAATGGCGGCGATCATTCGGTATTCTGGCAGGCTATACGCTGTAAGTTGCAGATGCATACATCGACTTTATCCTATCATTCGCCGGAGACCACTTGTACACTCCGCACGATAGCACTTTTATGCAATTACATGTAAGTGTAACGCAGTATGTATACACAGACAGACTATAGACGTCCATATCGAGCGCATCAAAACTCAAACGACGTGGTTAGCGAGTCGATGCACCATATCGGAAGCGGGTGCCCGCAGCGCTGTTTCGTGTGTATGGCCCCTCTTCTTCACATGTATCCTACACAATGTTGCTTCCCGGCAGTATATTAACTCTTCCTCATTATTCTGTTCATTTTGTGGTTTCGTTTCTGCTTCTTTCATTAATACGGATATTTACATGGATGGGGACTGCTGGCGCCAAGGTGTCAGTTGATTCGCTGCTGCGGCGTGAGTGGGAGGACAGAGGGTGGCCACGTGGCGGTGACATATCTCATGTTGTTTCATTAGGATTTGTGTATATGTAGTATGGTATGTGTAAATTATGTGTAATTGATAGTAAAGCTTACTTGCCTCGTGTAGCGACTGATCGTTGTAGACGGCGGCACTTATAAGAGACTGCGATTTTAAGTAACTTGGGCATGAAAGTGTATGCTAGAGAGAATTTATGCATTGCGGGCGTTTATTATGGCTAGATGGAATCATTTGAAGTTGTTCAAAAGAAGAATTTGCTATCCTTAGCCTAGTCCAAGCCAGAGAGAGCGACGGACGCTTGCGGTATATCTGCACTTGTACGATTCACAATTTTCAGAATATCGATACCTTCATGTCTGCTTTATGGTCACATTAACGGCGCATCAACAGTATCAAAATTGAAGAAATCGTCCGATACTTGCCCCAGGCCAACTGGCTCATGACACCACAGGTAGTCTGCTCCCACTACCTTGCTGTGGCTTCACCGCAGCGGCGTGTTTTTCGCTTCAGGAATGCATGATTGGACATGCAGTGAAGGTTACCGCGTGGAGGGCGGTACAGGCGCAGATTTGTGTCCGGGTAGATGCGTCAGAAATGGTTGTGCGTCGGTGAATTTTGTTTGATGGGAGGGGGATGCATGTCGCCGAGGGGAGAGTGAATGGTTGGAGAATTAGACGGGTTTGTGTGACTTTTTGATCGGTAGTCTTGGTTATCAATTTGTATTGGGGAGGGGAAAAGCTTTACTTTGGTTGTTGATGGCAGATTAAGTCGAGTCGATAGATGGAGAAGATTAGTGAATGATCCATAATTGAGTTCCTTTTTAGATTTAGACAATGAGAATTTCAGGAAGAAAAAAAAAACCGCAAAAACTTGCTTGGAATATTCCTTGATCCTTAGCTTAGCTAGTATCACGAGCAAAAGCGTGTGATTCAAGTGTAGCGCCATTCTTTCGTAAAGTTCCAGGCGACTTTGCATTCTATATGTATCTTATCACAATTTGCACGCGCATTTAGCACTCACGGTCAATTGCATGCATTGACAGTAGAAACATATTCTGCCTCCATCGATTGCGGCACTTGACGCCTGAACTAACGAGAGTTGGCAGCCTATGCATGTCAGCTCGATGGCCAGACATTCTTGTGAGAAACTGGTAATGTATCAAGGCTAAAAACTCTTTGTAAATTTTTTGTGGTAAGCTAGCATGTATCTTTGCCAGCATTCGAGTAGGATTGCCGTATCTCTGTGCGTAAATCTTATTACTGTGGCTATTGAGGCTTTTCTTATATCACTGGGGTTTTGGCCGTGGAACATGCTATACATTTATTAATCGTTTATAACACTCCAAAAAGTAAAACCCGCCATACTTCAAGCGCCGTGTCTCTTTTTTTTCTTCTTGTTTCTTTCCCCCTCCCGTAGGTTACTACGTGTGAATCCGTTGCTCGTCAAGTGGCTACTGTATTACGAGTGGAGAGACGAGCTGCTCCATGAGAATGTGAATTGTACTTTCCGTTAATGGCTCGCGCAAATATATACACGTAATCTAATGTTTCATGCTATGAAGTTACAAAACTATCCTCTGGCCCTTGGCTATGGTATAGGCTACTGATGATACTGATGCTCCTGTTACATTAGATATATGTAGCAAATGACTAAAAAAATATTACACTGCTGCGTTATTAACTTATAGCTGGGGTGCAAGACAATAGAACTGGAAGGCTGGATATTTCCTCCATTCAATTAGTCTTATGTAACGCTAACTCGAAAAGCTTGCACATGTCTGTTTTATCCATCTGGTGAATTGCCCTAAGTTCTGTACGAGTATGAAGAGAAGCGCTCGCAGTAAGAACACAAAACTAATAGGGGCGATATTATGTGAATTACATCTTAAGATTGACAATTCAAGAGACAAATGACGGAACTAAACATGAACGTAAGCATGAACATGAAAGTGAAAGCCGCCGGCAAACGGTGCCTGCCGGACGTGGTGGCGGCACGCCTCTCTTATAATCTTTACCCACGCCTACTCGGCATTTAATCTTGTTCTTTTCTCCATCTCTCTTAATTCTTTCTAACCACTTACATATTTCTGGATTCTCTTCACACGTCAAATTCTTTAATGCTGCAGCTATGGCTGATATGCGCGTCGATATTGACCCAGATGGAGACACAATAATATTTCTTCCCCCTAACCATATATTTGGCAGCCAAAATAACATCAAAAACCACAGAAGGAATTTGTTTAAAATAACTATGATACAACTCTCAATAGCTTCTCCTCTCGTAGAAGCTGCATTGCAATCGCCATTTGGAAAGGGGATACGCAAGCCGACGGTCTCCGCCGCTGGAGATTGAGTCCCATGTTTGATCCAGAAGCTTTGAACATTGTACTCAGTATTCTTCATGCCAAGTTCAGTGAAGTTCCCGATATAGTATCTCTTGAAATGCTGTCGAACATTGCGCTTATTGTTTACGAGTTAGGATGTGAAAAGTCAGTCCGCCATTTTGGGAAACTTTGGCTTACAGAACTCGATAAAGACCTTGATCCTGACGAAGATGTGGAATACAACGTTACTACTTGTTGGCGCAATCTTTTTGTCTCCGAGACTTTTGGGCTGAAAGATAGGATTGAATGGGCGGGCAGAATGGCAATATTTTGGTGCCCGAACGTTTATATATGCCTTAAATCGCCAATCAATCCTCATATTCTATGTTAGCGATCACTCGGGGGTGTTCACTTTCTTGAACGCTGATAAGCCGCAGGCTCTTTGAATAAAAACCGTCGCGCCATGCTACGGAGTGTCGCATCAGAGCTTCAGGCTCTTATGAGCCAAGTGATGAGCGATTCTGCATTGTGTTTTCTCTGCAGATCAGCGGCTGTGGGGGCATTCATCACAAATATTCACATTCATGAACTCTCTCTCGCGGATATGCCGTTTCGATCAGATCAACTTTCTTGGAAGGCCGTCTGCAAAACGATAAGAAGCTTCGCATATCCAAGTTGGGCTGCATGTGAGGCTACAGCGAAAGCGCATGTTGATTTGAAGGAGAAGGTATCTCGCTGCCTTGACAAATGCGAGAGTGTTCCACTGAATTTGTTTCCATGGATAAAGAAATAACTCCGAGATATCATCATAAGGTCTCCAAATAGACAGGTGGTGGCAAATAAGGTATGATATAGCATTTGCAGCAACGCAGAGCTATATCACAAATAAGAGAAAATCGATAGATACCTAAAAATTAATCAATTTCAGACTTTACTTATTGAGAAGTGTTCCTCAGAGCTTCAGCTATAGTATAGACTACTTTCAAATATGCATGTAGACCAACTGCTTTGTTGAGCTACAGCTGGAGTGCTGTAATATAATTTAGGGGCTGAGAATTAAAACTGGGGTGCTGGATAGCTTTTCTCTAACTATCCAGGCATGCGGTCAGAGTGCTGGACAATAGAACTCGGGTGCTGGATGACTGGATGACTGCTCCCTAATTGACACTAAGACTTCACAAAAGCCTATCGATTGTTTAAGGTGGAGTGTAGTCGTGCTCAACATACCTATTTATCAGGATCCGCTTAAGATAATGAGCCAATTACCGGAACGAACCGTGTCTTCATATTATATGAATAATATGCACAAATTTGCATATATAATGAAGAGCATGGCTGGAAAGAGTTAAGTAGCTGCGAAGTGCTATAGCTATCTATAATTGGATAGTTAGTGGCTAGTCAAACTGTTGGTAAATGTGGTTTCATCGGGAAAAGGACATGTGTACTAATATGCTGTAGTCTCAGACTCGGTTCTGGTTGGATGACACAATGTTAGCAACAAATCTTTAGACCAATAGAAACCAAAGCATTTCTATAACATGATCTCAGCACTATGTCAACAACAAAAAGATCTCGTTTTGGATCACTTTATATGCACAGGGCCCAATGGGCGCTCTATAAGCTCTCCAGTACCTCGGTTATTTCACTTGAATCCTCCCAACTTTAAATACTAAGTACAGCGTTGTTAATCAGCTTGTGTCATCTCTTAATAACGTAATAGACATAAACAGAAACGGCCGTAACTGTTTCCAGAACGCGTCCGTAAAGCATCTGCATAGATATCGTATTTCGTTTCCGTGAATTCCGTGGAGGGGTGACTGGCGGCCCACCCTTTCAGTCAAATAAGGAAACGTTCTTGTGAGATGTCAAGTTACACACAGCCAAGGAGTTGTGTAACTATTCCCAGTCCTCACTAATGACAGCAAAAGACCAACACCAATACTACTTGTCATGTTGGCCGGATCAAGCTGCTCGTTTTGACTTGTATGGTGCAGGGGGGGAAAGAATTATGAGAGGCAAATAAAAAGGCCTCGCTTTTCTGTCAGACAGATCACCGTGGGCCTACTTTCTTCAGCATCCGCTTTTGATATCATCCACCCACGGTTTGATGCCCCCCCTGCTCACTCCACCTTTTGTTTATTGTTGCATTCCGGCTATCCTCTTTTACACAAGGGCCCGAGGAAGTGACATACTATTGACTCACTTGACGAGAGGCGTACGCCCGTCGTAAAGTTGCCCGTCGACACCGCCACTTTAGATTATAGTCATCAGACGATTTATTGCTTGGATGACCCCAAGCTCCCTTCTCTCCTGTTTCCCCCCCGTCAGATTTTACTTTTCGTTTTTCAATCATACTTTTCTAAAACTCTTGGCCCTTTGCTCGTGGAAAGCACGGCAGCATGAATCACGTCGAGTGCTTGTCAAATGTTTTAAGATAACGTCGCCCATATGTATGAGGCAAGACGCTAGAAACTGACGAGAAATAATCCCCGTACAGTATCATCTTCAGTCCTGAATCAAAGAAAGCAAGAAGCCCATCACAAATGACAAGCACGAGGGTATCGTGACAAAAACAAATTTCAATTCAATAACAATCTGGCAGTCTGGTAATTCTAATCATGCTAACACTCAAATAAAAAACACACAAAACACAGAGAACACACAAAAACAAAAAACACACAAAGACAAAAAACAAGCACGAAAACAGTCGCAGCCCCTTTTCCACCCCTTTTCAATGCCAACCAGAAAACTGTTCTGGGATATGGATGTGTTGACTTGTCAGATACTCCATGAAGCCAATGCCTGGCCAAAACGCCCAAGTATGCCCGATTCCCTCCATAACATCATGTTCACCCCAGTATCCCCCTCCACGACCGTATGCGGGCAGCTCTGAGGTCGGTTACACAGAGTCTTACATGGAATCGGGATTGTAGGGGTAAGTGTTGCTGCCCGAAGCCTCTTCGGGAAATGGGTAGGTATACGTCGAGTTCGAGGAGCTCATGTTTTGGAAGTCGTTGCTGAGCAAAGCAGGATCTATATTGTCCATGTTGGCCATGTCGAGATCTGGAATGCCAGCAGTTGGAAGGCTAACATCTGGAAGACCAACGTCTAGCGCGTCTTCGTTCCAGAGCTGATTCAAGCCTTCAAAGCTACCGTATGGGAAGCTCTCTGTTTGAAAGCTCTCTGTTTGGACGCTCTCTGTTTGGAAGCTCTTTGTTTGGAAGCTGTCGGCTTGGAAACTGCCGGTTTGGAAGCTGTCACTCTCAAAATCATTCCCGAAATTATAGTCGAATGTTTGTTGGGAACACTGGTCGAGGATTTGATCGAAATCTTGCGGCTCTGGGACTTGCTGCTGACAGTATTGTAGTGGTTGCTGAGGGATTTCCTGCTCTGAAGACGGCCCTGAGCGAGATGAAGTTGAAGCAGGGGCCTCATCAGGGGTTGCATTCCTCCTGGATTGTTTGCGAGGCTTAATGGTGCAGATGTAACACCTCTTCAGGAGGAAGATGACATCTGATCTCACGATTCCACAATATTTGCTGCTGACCTCGTCCCAGGTGGCATCCCACCCTCCATGATCATTGGACATGTGGATTTGTTCCACCACATTCAAGATCTCATCCTCGGTCACAACCATCCTATCCTGGCACTTCTTGCTGCCCTTTCCGCTCTTCCAGCTCCTCCAAGCCTTCTTGGCCTTTCCATTCTTGGCAGGCTTCTCGCTCTCGGGCTTCCCGATACTCCAGAGGATATGCCTGTCACCGTCCCACCTATAAGTCTTGAACGCGTAGTTTCGGAGGGAGTAATCCCTCTGCTCCTGGGGCTTGGCATCGCTGTCAGAAAGCCATCTTATAAGACTCTGCTTCCTCTCTGCGGTTATGTGCTTCTTGTTTGCGTTCTCCTCGAGATAGTCCCTAAACTCCCTCTGCACCTCAGGCTCTCTACTGAACGGGTAAAATTCTTGATACTGATTCTCCATCTCGGATTACACAACATTCAATTACTGTGCACACCCCTCCATACGAAAAACTACGAGTCGCCATCCCTGGGAATAGTCCCTGAAAAAGCATTTTTTCCGATTGTCTCACATTTCACGCTGCCCGTCGAGAATCGAATGAAGAGCATTTCTCGACGAGCGGCGTACGCCGCCCATAAAGTGGATTCTCTCGACGACAGGCGTACGCCGCTCGTCGAGAAGCGCTGTGACTGGTCAAGCAACGCATGTCTAAGAATGCAATGCAAAGATCCCACTAAAGAAAAGAAAAGAAAGTCGGAAAATCTCTATTTATATGTAAAAATTGAATTATCCCTCCGGAAAGCTGAGGATGCGTGACATTCTGTCTCAAAAAGCTCTTTGGTCGTCTCTGTGGAGCACACCGACACTCACCGACATACAAACTGGTTCAAAAGGAACCAATAGTTTGTAGCCGCTAATCCATGCCCTTTTGTAATGTCTTGGGGAAATACGAGAGGTGTAATAGAGAGAGGTATAATTCAAAGTACCAATAGGCTGCATGCAGCCTTTATCAAGCAATATATCGTTGGTCTGGCGAGGTAGAGCTCGGTATATGCTCAACAGATACAATGGCTTCAAATGATTGAACTTATCGATACCAGCACCTTACATGCAGTGAATAATCTTCTACATCCTGCATGTACTCTATGCCTCTCAACTACCCTCCACTGCGTGAATTGGTGTCGCGGGAAGCTTCCGGCGTGACTATCATAGAGCAGGCATTCACATCACCTTGCCATCCTTTAAATTGCGCTATCTCAGTTATTGTCTTACTGATATTGCAAGACGATTTACGCCCTTTGCGATGCCACAGCATCATATGTATCTTGCTGCTTTTTCTTGCTTTCACTCAAGTGGCCCTGCTGCCGCTGCCCAACTCCCGTATTACTTGATGCCTAAGCCAGCACCATAAGCGTACAGAACATACATATGAAAACGATGCGAACTTTGGGAGGAAAAAAAATCGTAGCTCAGTATTTAAGATGATCTAATAGTCAGTCAACAGACAGCTGCACACTTCAACGCTCTGGTTCCTACTCACAAGACCGTGGCCTGGTGTGGGAGCAATTGCGGACCTCCACTACTTGCCCACATCCAGCCCTACGATACGATAAAGCTGCCATCATAATTATTGATTCATTGAGTATAGCTCAAGCTGGGTTGTCTTTCCCTACAGGAGCTAACGGCTTCACTCTTCTTTTGTTTTCTATCTCCTTCCATATATATGTCTTAGATGCCTCGACAGGCGCAAACCCTTTGTGCAGCGGCTGGTAGACCGCCAAAGCATTAACTATTTTCGCAACGAGGTACTTAGAAAAACTGTTATTCTTGGGCATACCCCGCGTACCAGGCTCTATGTCAGAGTTAAGCGACTGTAGCAAACTGTCGCCTCGGAGATACGTTTCCTTCTTCCCCTCAGGTCGCTCCACTTACGTCCAAGACCTTGTTTCACTTTAACCGATTTTCCGGCTCGGTGAGATCGCTAGAGATACGAGCAGTCAGATAGATTAATGATCTCACAGATTAAGTCGACCGATCGGATCTAGCCAGGCCGTTCCCCACGCGGGCAGTCCTGGAATCATATACTAATACTAACAATAGTATGAGTAACGTTTTGTTTGGGCCTCCTAACCGTGTCCGTGGTTGATGCCAGCGGCCGCTAAAAAGATCAAATGTATGCGCCGTCGCGTCTTGCTCACAATGCCAAGGCGCGTATGGCTGCGGCCGATGCATCAGTCTGGCCTGAGGCGAAATAGGTCCCCGTACCATTACCACAATCATGTGAGTCAAGAGAAAAAGAAAAGAAGACATCTATCTTGACCTAATAAAATTACGTTTATGGCTGAAAAAGCGGCATGCTCGCTTACACCGAAATCACCAGGCTGAACGCAGGGCGCTTAATGATGCTATGGCCCTGGCTATGTCTTACGAGATCCACCACACCTGTTGCGAGGGGGGAGCTGAGCTGCCGACGCGGCATGTGAAAAAATGTGATTGCGAAATGGGCATACAAATATCCAAGGATATAGTAGCACTAATAATATAGATGCTAATACTGCGAGTATGTGCGTTTGATGTGCATCTATGTGCAGACCACTTGGCTGCACAAAAACTTCGTACTAGACCATGAGCAGATGCTTCTAGGGAATACTATATTCCCCTATTGAATCCGACTTTGAGGACCGAATAACGTATTTTTTTTTAATTAAACGCTTTAACCTACAGTAGAAAAGGAGATTATGGTACATGATACCTGGGATCTGGGCTGGCTAGAGGCCCATAACCAAAGTCGAGTCCGCGAGGTCAACCCGCAACTCAACCTTGGCTGTGAGCCTCGTAGGGTTACAGGTACCTTTTGTTGCTTTTTTGTAACAATTTTATCTATGTCTTACCAAAAGATACATAGCTGTTTAGCTGAATCCACAGTCAAAGTCGAGTTTGCGAGGTCAAAATCACATTCTCATCAACTCGACTTTGGCTGTGGATCCAGATACGATGATAGGTATCTTTACCATGAAATAACTAGGAAAAATACCTCTTTGCTTACCTAGATCCACAGCCAAAGTCGAGTTTGCGAGGTCAAAGTCAAAGTCAAAGTCCACAGCTAAAAAGTCGAGTTGATAAGAGTGTGAATTTGACCTCGCAACCTCGCCTTTGGCTGTAGGCCTTGCAGTATATGATCCCAGGTACCCTAGTTCGCGTTTCCTACTATAGAATAGCATAAAACGATAAAAGGGGTACTTTACTCCATATCCAAAGTTGGACTTCGCGAGGGAATACGGCAGTATATGGCACTTAAAGCGTTGAAGAAACCTCGCCCCGACCCAAGTCGAGTTATGCGCGACATTGCGGTACGGGAGCGGTATGAGCTGGATCGCTGTCTTCATGTTTTCGAGGGTATCGGGATCTTCTTTTCTTTCTGCAGGAAAAAAAAAAACTAACAAAAAAAATTGGAAAAACCGCATAAATCTACAAGTTCAATACATCTAGCCGTGAGGAAACATTTGCTTGTGGTATCGATCTACTTTTCTGCAACGTGCCTGATCCTCTGAGATTGGCATTTCCCGGCCTCGTCTACTTTGAGGAGAACGTAGATGGGACGATGGCAGGTGTAAATTTTCAGCCAATCGCTTCTAGATCCTCTTGTGGTATTTTTTCTTGTATTTTGTTTTTTTTTTTTTCAGTTTTGAGAGTTGGCAGCCTGGAAGCGCCCACCGACTACAAGTAAGATGCTGGAGGCTGTCACATGTAAATGGCGGTTTTCGCAGACTGGAATGCTGGCTTACTCAACTTTGACAATTTCGACATTTTCGCTGCACTGCGCGCCTCTGTGAAGCTGCTTATTGAAAATCGTATTCAAATGAAAAATAGCAGGAAAGAAACAAATACTTACAAGAGAATTTGAAATCTAAAAGAAAGATCCATTCATCGGTGCTCAAAGGCGCGTGCAATTGTACCTTGATTTCCTAGCCGCAGATCAATGACCAGCTCAGTCCCACATAGCCTCCAGTGACGTCAACCGAAACAAGATACCAACCATTGGCGATAGACGAGATCTAAAGATCTGACGTCGGCGGCAAGTTGCGGATACGGGCGCAGCTCAGCTATCGAGCTAATTGCAGGTACAAGACGATGGAAGCTGCTCTGAGCTTGTGCTTGCTGTTTCCTGCAGCTGTTATCAGTCTTGACGGCCTCTAACACGAATTCATGAGTAACACGCAATACACGTGCAGTCTACAATGGAGGGTTCTGATCTGAACAGCGCCTCCTCCATCTCTGCGCTCAGCAGCGAGCCGGACATCATCGAAGCCTACGACGAAGAAGTACCAACCGCCAGCCATGCCCTTGCCGAAGAAAGCATCCAAGCTGATGCCGACAACAAGGGCGCCAGCCAGATCGAGCACGACGAGATCGAGGTGAAGAACGTCGGCTGGAACAATGAGCTGCATCGTGTTCCACAGCCGCTGGTTGGTGGCCTGAGAAACGAGGAGCTGTGGGTGTTGATACGGCGGTTCAACAAGCAGGTCTTTGAGGTGAAGAGCATCGACACAGTGCCGCTGGCCGATCTGGACATGAACACTGCAGAGGACGAAGTCTTTTCTCCGGAAAAGCTGCGCGCGCAACTGGAACGTCTGTACATGACAATTGTCGTGTCTCTGATTTGCCTTTGGAAGCATATTGTACGCCTCCGGTCGTGGAGGGAAGCAGAGCGAACGGCGGCGTTCCTGGCAGTTTACAGCGTTGCGTGGCTGCTTGATCTGCTGGTACCCGTCGGAATCGCGTTTTTCATGGTTTTGATCGCCTATCCACCGGCCCGAGACATCTGTTTCCCCCCTGTACCGCCATCAATTGTGGATTCCAAGACGGGAGGCGTTCAGAAACCACCGGCGGGAATCCTCGCATCTGACAACTCTCTCACCGGTGCCCCCGAAAAACACAAAGGTGAAGGCGTTGAGCTAGAAGCACATAGCTTTGTCAACAGTATTGCTTCGGTATGCGCTGGCGTAAGCGTTGATTATTTTCTGGATTGAATCAATGGCACAGTGACAGAAATGGTAGTTGACTTTTGCATCGCGTATACAGGTAATCATCGGCACGAGTGCGGGAAAGCATCCTCAAGGCGACCCTCACGACGACAACACCGCCCCAGACCCTACAAACATCACTGCGGACGTATCACGTGCCAAGGACGCTGCTGATGGACAAGAGGTCAATCCAAAGCATGACAGGACAAAGAAGCCTGTTTCCAACATTGTCTGGACCAACATGGGGCCCATCATGCACATGATTTCGGAGGTGGTTGATACCTGGGAGCGGTTTGGCAATGCCCTCAGCCCAACGCCTCCATTCCCTGTCGAGCGGCCGAGAATAACACTAGCTGCGTGTCTTTTGCCCCCGTTGCTGCTGTCGTTCTTTGTATCTTCATATATGCTGCTAAAAAGCACCGCATTTGGCGTTGGGTTTCTCTTTTTTGGCGATCCCATCATCACGCCAGCGCTGCAATTCGTCTCTCGTACATATCCACGATGGCAAAAATTCATCGAGCTGCGGAATACGGTTCTACGAGGCATACCAACCAATGCCCAGCTTGCAGTTACCCTACTGCGTGTTGGCGAGAGGAACAAGGTGCCAATCCCTCCGCCACCAACTTCCGATTTGCCGCCTCCGGTCAAGATTGACCCAGAAGCTGCGGAACAGGTCGACTCTCTAGGTATTAAATATTCTCTTTTTGGCGTACTCTATACTAAATAACATACTAATAGCAAACCGGGAAATAGGCGTCACAGATGCAGAAGCGAGAGAAGCATTACGTCCCGACTTGAATCACGCAGAAGAAATCAAAGCCAAAGACGACAGCCAACAGCGAAAGCCCAAACGGTCTCATCGCATTATCAACCTCCTCAAAGGCACCACAAAGGGGGGCGTTGAAACGGCTCTAACCGCCGATAAAGCTAAAGCCGCTGTTGGTGCTGTCCAAGCACGAAATCGCCTGGGCGTCGTGAACAAACGAACAGATGACGACCCTCCATCTGGCCCAATCTGCTTCCCCGCTCGATGCGGCGGCAAAAAGGGCCATGCCTACATCACCGCAACGGCTACAACCCCTGCGCTGAGTTGGACCCCCAAGCTTGAAGACGTCAGCCCGGCGTGGACAGTTGCCATTGAGGACATAGCCCAGCTGAAGAAGGTTGGAGGCTTAGGGTGGAAGAGTAAGATTGTGGTCGGATGGGCGACACAGAGAGAAGTCGTGGACGGATTAGTTGTGAGAACAAAGGACGGAAAAGAGTATCATTTGACTGCCGTCGTGGTTCGCGACGAGCTTTTTAATCGTCTGATTGCTATGGGGCATCAGATGTGGGAGGCGTGTTGATCAATCATTGCGATGTTATTTTATCCATTTCGTTGATGATTTTAAAAATAGAATGTATAAACATTAATATATACCTCTAGAACTACAATTCTCTGTTTATTGTTGAAAATTACTTGGCTGAGTATAGTTAGCTATCAAGCAACTAGTATAGTGATGTGTTAATACTGATGCATGGTGTATGCCATATGGGCTTCAACATAGCTATAAGATCACCATGACTTCAGCGTTACATTTTAGCTATTTTCGTAATTATACCCTGAGACCATTTTCTTCTCTTTTTTTTTCTATTCGCAGAATTTGTAATGATTGCGACATTATTAATTGACATCAGCATCTTTCGTTGTTCAGTTTGAATCGGGCGCAGCAACTCAAAGTGCCCGAAAGAAAAGCGGAATCGGTTCTAAATCGGCAAGTACAGGGTCAAGCTGCAAGATTAAGCAACTTTGGCCGCGCCCAACATCATTTACGCCATTACTCAGCATCAGCGCCTTTAGACAGGGCCTCGATTGGGATTGGCCTGTCCGCTCCCGTCAGTTGCGGTGGATCCCGTCAAAAGTCAATCGAGGTGGCTTGCTCCACCACGAGGGCATTGGTATGGCAGGTTTGTCCGCACTTTGGCTGTGATGTTGTGCAGCTAGCGACTATGCTTAAGGAGAAAGGTGGCGGGTAGTGGAGGCAGTGGAAGTCAAGTTGAGGTCATGAAGGAGATGAATTAATAATTGGACGAGGTGTTTCAGACTAGAGATTCGCTGTTAACTGGAGTTTTACGCTGTGTAGCTCGTGTATAAATAGGAGGCCATGGAACGATGAAAAAGAAATCGTTTCGTGCTATCAATACAAGCAATTCGAAGTAGTAAACAATCAGTTAATTACATCTTTACAATAATCAACACATACGCAACAATGGCTCCCAAGAAGGTCCTCTTCACCGGCGCAACGGGCTACATGTAAGTCTTCAACTCATCTGCAACGGAAAAGCATAATAGCAGTACTAACAACGCATTGCAGTGGTGGCTCTGTTCTCACCCTTCTTCAAAACTCAACCCATGCCGACATCAAAAACCTTTCCTACTCCGTCCTCGTCCGCAAGCCCGAACATGCAGAGTACTACAAGTCTCAAGGCATGACGCCAATCATGTTCAAGAATCTCGACGAGGATATAGAGCTTTTGAAGAAGGCGGCGAGCGAACATGACATCATCATCAACACTGCCAGCGCTGCCAGAGCGATTGGTGCGAGGGCTCTGGTTGAAGGACTGGCGGAGAGGAGGAAGACCACCGGCGAGCCAGTCTGGTTCATTCACGTACGTGTTTGTAATGTCTGCTTCATTACGTTCTGTGTACTAATTCTGTTTGTATAGACATCCGGCACTTCAAGCATCGGCAATCGCCCCGTCAGCAAAGTCTACACGCAGGAAGACGCCCCTTTTGAGTTCAATGACAAGACACAAGACATCCACGAATACGAGCTGAAGCGCGAGGCCCACGATCCTTATTCTCAGCGCACTGGCGATGTGGCTACTGTCCAAGCCGGCATAGAATTCAACGTGCCCACTTACATCATCATGTCACCCACCATTTACGGCAACGGCACCGGCGCATTCAACAAGCGTTCCATTCAGGTCCCCTTCCTGGCTCGACGAGCAGTCAAGAAGGGCTACGCCGAGTACATTGGCGAAGGCGCAGGAATCTGGGACCACGCTCACATTGACGACACAGCCAAGGTGTATGAGCTCGTACTGGAGAAGCTCTTTGCAGGAGAGAACATTCCCTTTGGTAGAAAGGGCATTTACTTTGCTGGCAACGGACGTCATCTGTGGAAGGATCTCTCCGACGGACTCGCCAAGGCAGGATTTGCTGCTGGAGTGCTCAAGGAGGACAAAGCACGACCCATTGGGCTGCAGGAGATTACAGACGATACTCCCAACGGAAACTACCAATTCTTGGAGCTAGGATTTGCCTCGAGATCGGTCACTAATGCGGTGCTGGCGACAGAAGTGCTGGGTTGGAAGCCGGTGAAGGGAGAGGCTGATTGGGAGAGGGGATTCGAGGAAGAGATCAAGGCGGCGATGGCTGAGTGAAGCTGATCGAGCATTTTATGATAAAAGCAAGTAGAACATGTACATTATCCTAAATTTGAACAATTATTTGACATCATCAAATCTATTCCATGCTATTGGTCGCTTGCTTGGCAAAAGCTCCCGAGTTACTCTTCTACTCCTGTAACAATAATATACTTTTCGTACTCTGGCTTGAGAACAAACTTGTTCGCATCAGTACTGGCGCTAACATCTTGCCATTTCTCTAGAAGCTGAAGTTCTTCCCCTCGTCGCTTCATTGCATAAGTCAAGCAGTCTGATCCCAAAACAACGCGCGTCGCCCAAGAACGGCCTGCCGCTATACCCTGCCTTTGAATAACGTCCACCATTGTGGAGGCTGCTTTACTAGGATCGCCAGGGGTAACCCAAGAATGATCCGGCACGAAGAGTTCCATATACTGTCCAAAGATGCCTGCATACGGCTCAGATACAGCTGATGCAAGAGCAGAGCTAGGGTCTACTTTTACAGAAGCAGTATCGTTGTCTTGTTCGCGGGGCTGTGCCAGACGAGTTGGAAAGCCGCCAATGTCGAAGGCAACGCAATTGATGCCTAGATGAGAGACTTCTCTGTGCAAGCTCTCGGCGAATGAGCTCAGGGCAGCTTTCGTCATGCAATAGTGGCCCAAGAAAGGGAGACCTGCCCAAGCACAGCCTGAAGAAGTGAATGAGATGGTACCGTGGCCTTGGGCGCGGAAGAGTGGTAGGATGGCCTGCGATGCGTGCAGCTGACCGAAGACGTTGACCTGGAAGAGGTGGTTGACAAAGTTGTCGCTTTGAAGGCAATTTAATTAGAACAGCAACATGGCGCAGATGGGATTCATCATGTGGAAAAGCACGTACTCGGCATCTTCAGCAGTTTTGAACCCGGATATACCAGCATTATTGATCAAGACATCAATGTGGCCGAAAATTTCCCACGCCTTTTTCACCTGCGCTTCCACAACGGCTTTTCCAGCCCCCACGTCGAGCTCCAGCAGGGCAACATTATCGGATCTGAGGTGTCCGAGCTTTTGTTCGACATTTCTACCAGAGGCGATAATTTTGTCGCCGCGAGAGATGATGCAGTCGACCAAGGCGGCGCCTATGCCGGAAGTGGTGCCGGTGACGAGCCAGACAGTCTGAGGCATTGCGTTTATTGTGACAAGAAGTCTAATTTAATGTTTAAAGATGGCTTATGTGAGTTAGAAGGCAGATGACTTGTCAAAAGGAGACGATGATGGTGATTTAATTATATGAATAGAGTCTTCATTTTATCTTCGAGACATCCCAGGTAGCTGCCTTTATTTACCTGATGTCTTTTTACGCCCTTATTGTGACCAGTTGTCATATTGAGGTATGGTACAAAACGGACGAACTGTCCGTGAGCGTCGTTTTATGCGTTGTATTTGGAGTCTACGGAGTTTCGCGTAGGGTTGAGAGCCGATAATTTGGTCCGCGGACGAACGACTTCTCCGGCATAAGTCACAGCCAACTATTCAACCCGTGAGAAGCTGGAGGCGAGTCTATCCAAATTCATGATACGTGACGGAGATATGAACTTTGAAGATTCAATGCATTAACAAATTATAATATTGCAAACATGTAACTCGGTGGCGTACAGTTAACTCTGTGAGCATGTTTCAAAGCATGGCGATACGTCCGAAAGCTTCATCCGAACGGATGGCGGAGATACATGTGCAAACAACCGCCTCTATGTCTCCATTTCCAAGATTTTATCTAGGAAGATACATATCTTTACTTTGTTTTCTTCGATTCAAATACCAATGGTAGACGAAATGATCTCACATATAGGCCTACTTATGCGCCGCTGTCGTTGAAGCTGTGATTCGAATTCCTCTTGCACTGTCTCGGGCAATCTGTGATGTGCGGTATTCTCATCTTTGCTATTCTTCTTTGTGTATTCTTACGCTCTCCCATTGTCTAGACCTGCATCTCTTTGGGGCTTCTCTAACCTCGGAAATGCTTGCAACGTCCGAGAGCAGCGACTGCCGCGTTCATCGATGACGTCAGCAATAGACGAGAACCAACGTGAACTGTCACTCGATTTATTGCAACTGACGAGTGAAGTCGTTCATTAGTTCAGAGAAGCGAGCTCATTCGCTATTGAGACACTGGCAGCGTCGAGAGAGCCGAGTCTGGACTGCAGCAAAAACGAGCTGCATGTGCATGTATACGGTAGCATGACTTCAACCTTGACTCAGCTCGGCCGCAGTAAACACCAACAAACCTCAAAGCTTATTACAATGCGTTAGAAATCCGACTCCAATCCACAAATGTCTCAGATCCAAGGATAGCAGCGGCCCAAAATCCCCTCCAGCCCGGCAAAGCCAAAGTCTATTCCCCAACCCCGCGCGCCCTTGGAGCAACAGCAGCTCCAGAGCCATCCGGATCATTGCCACTAGCCTCGCCATAACCATCACCAGCACAACATCACCGCCATGGATTTCGCTCCGGAGCCCTACAACGACGCCGAGTCCTCCTCGTGGCTCATCTGCCACACCTGCGGCACGCAGTTCCCAACTGCTGATCGCTCCGCCGTCAAGACGTGCCACGTCTGTGACGATCCTCGCCAATATGTCCCCCCGTCGGGCCAGTCCTTTACGACCATGGCGGAGCTTCGGGATTCGGACCACCGCAACGAGTTCAAGCCGTATGAGCATGATGAGCGCATCGTTTCCATCCACACGTGTCCGAAGTTCGCCATCGGTCAGCGCGCCATGCTGATTCGCACGCCGGAGGGGAACGTCCTCTGGGACTGCATCTCGTATATAGACGCCGAGACGATAGACAAAGTGAAGGAGCTGGGAGGGATCAAGGCCATTGTCGTCAGCCATCCTCACTTCTACAGCTCGCATATACAATGGGCGAGAGCGTTTCAGTGTCCGGTGTATATTTCATCTGAAGATCTGCGCTGGACGACAACGCCGTCAACACACCGTAAAGCTCTCACGGAGACTGAGACGGAAATCATACCTGGCGTCAAGGCCATCAAGCTGGGCGGACATTTCCCGGGGTCCTCGGTGCTGCTGTTTGACGGACGGCTCTTCATCGCAGACACGCTCATGACAACTGCGGCAGGTTTGGGCAAATGGGATATCGACGCCCTGGGAGCCAAGCGAGAGAAGCCTCCTGGTCTGACTTCGTTTTCGTTCTTGTGGAGCATCCCGAACTTCATCCCGCTGAGCGCGGATGTGATTCACCGGATGTGGCAGATCCTCAAGAACTACGACTTTAGGGCCACACACAGCATTTTCGAGGGCATCGACATTGAGGATGAAGAGGTCAAGGCGAAAGTGCTGGAGAGCATGAAGTTCCAGACTAGGGCAATGGGCTTTACGGCGCATCCACTTTTGAATGAGACGCTGTGATGTGATGGGCGTGACTTGACTTTGCCAGATGTAACACACACACATAGCTATGCATTGTAACATTAGCATCGGATACATCATCACCTGATTACAGAACACGCGTGTTTTTTAATTTAATTGTGATTTTTTTGTTCTAATATGGTCGTATTGTAAAAGTAGATGCAGAAATGTACTTTGCGAGCTATGTAAGCGCAGAGGCTTCAATCTGAGCTGCGGTACAAGCTATATGTAAATGAGGACAGGGTATCTTGAAATCTTTAATATGTAACAGAAAAAGAGAAGAAAGCAGAAGAAGAGAAGAAGAATCAAATGGCCCGCGCTTCGTCCAGTAGTATTTTATCCGTCCCAAACGCCTCTCATTTAAATAAGAAGAGCAAAAAAGAATACCCAGTCGTGTCGTCCTCATCCACCGCGTCTCATTCAATTAAAAAGAAATTCGATTCTGAGGCGATGGCAATTTGCGGTGTGTGTATCGGATCAAGTAGAGAGTTAATATTAATTTAATGCCTTTGCTGGAGGCAGCGATTGAGCATCTCCCAGCCCTCGTCGGGCAGATCGACCACAGAGTCGTTGAGTGTGTCGAGGATGAATGGATTTGCTGTAAATTTCGAATGTTAGCTCTCTTATTCAAAATTTGACCACTGAAGACAGCTGTGATAACTTACGCATTAGAGAGAGAGCGATATCTCCGGCCGCAACGGCCAAATCCATCCTCGCTGAAGTGTAGCATCCATATCGCTCCTGTAGCTCCAACATAGTCTTCCACAGCTCTTTAGTTGCGTCAGGGCTCATTCCGCCGCAGCTGCGCATGGAGCTCGTGCTACCCTGGCGGCTCCGCTCGTACGCGGAAGAAGGAGGACGGCTGTCGTGCATGTTCATGTGCATATTCATATCCTCGGCAGAAGCTGCTGTGACGGAAACAGCAGCGGATGAAGCAGAGATGATGGACGAGTTGCTGGCGGACGTGGCAGTCGCCGTGGTAATTGTGGTGGCGGCGGTTGTGGTGGTGTTGACGGGGATGATGGAGGTGAGCTGGCCGATTTCCAGGTCGTCGCTGAAGGTGGACCACTGAGAGCTGATTGATGAAGACGAGGAGCTTCGGCGCATTGTATGCCTAGACGATGCGAGTGTGTACGTGTGGCGGATCGGCAGGCGTTTTTGCAGAATCCGGCGTGTTGATGGCTTTTGATTTGGTGTTTTAAAGATGTGCCCAGTCACGGCGGTAAGCAGCAGCACCAGTAACGGCAGGAGTGTAGTATAGAGAAGAGATGAAGGATGAGACTCGGATCGAGACAGAGTATTATAGTCTTTAATCAGACCACTTGGACAGTTCAAAGGGTAGCAGCAAAGACAAGTCCAGCCGGGAGGTGAGGGGCCCGGGCCTCGACTTATACGCATACGCAGCAGCGTCGCCCTGCCAAAACGGGACGGCGACACCAAGAGCTCAGCATGATCCGCCCTGGCTTGCCTGACGTCGATCCAGGATGGCTGTCTCAGTTCACTGTCGGCGGTGGGTCCGATGTCGATGCCGGGACTGCGCGCAGCTGGGCTGGGCTTGAAGCTTGAATACGTGGCTGGCACCAGTCATGCCAACCTCAGATTGGAAACACTAAGGCCCTTGTAGCCACAGAGTAGCCGCATGTACCCTCCGTGAATCGAGTTTGGGCTTGCAGTAGCCTGCCTTCGTATTGTGCGCTGAACGTGGCCTACGAATGAGGAAAAAATTCTAAAAAAAGGAGTCATCCTCAACAAAGGGCAGGATAATGAAAAAGTTTGCAAACTGGAGCCCATGGCTTTCAGCTGTTGTGTGTGAATGTCCACCACACTTGACTACTTGCGTCGTTCACGTTCCTGTGCCCCTTGAACTAGCATCGCAAGCTTCAAGGCACACGAAACGGCACGCTTTTACTGCACTCTATAGATGCCTTATTCCGGGATTCCATGGGGCCCGCCTCTGTTTCGTAGGGCTCGCATTTGCATTACATTGCTTGCCCAGAGGGGCAAGACGGCAGAGACTAATTAGAAGCCATCAGCCCGAGGAGAAGAAGAAGCAAAACAGAAGAAAAAGAATGGAAAGAAGAAAAAATTTTCTTTGCTGAGGCGGCACAGGTACCAGCAAAAACGGGCTGGTGCCGTCACCAACATCGCCAATTGGCTCGGTGTCTAGGGATTTAATTTACAAAAAGTCGAGAATGCGTGACTAAAAATGGATGCTCCGTCGAGTCACCAGTGCCCAACGCCAGACCAAGCAAGGGTTTCGACTCATTCGAGAGCTCGCAAGCGCCAGATGTGACCCCCAAGTGCCGACGCCGTTTCAGACCGGACGGCATTTGCTGGCCAGGATGGGATGCATACACGTACAAGTACCTACAGGCTATAGTAGAGTAGCATCGACAGAAGACGAGATGGAAAGACGACACGACGGCTGAGAAAAGCGGTCGCCGGATGGGGCCACCACACCATCCATCGCCGCATTTCAGACGAGCTCGATCTGTCGACATTGGTGCAAGGATGAGGTGAGGGCCCGTGGATAGGACGACGTGACCCGGGCGACCAGGGGGTTGATTGCCGTGGATCCTGGAAGCATCGCGGCAAGAGTTGACGTCTTTTGCTAGTGTTGACGATTTGATTTTGATTAACTCAGCCATCATGACAAAAAGTTTTCACGAGTCACAGTCACCTCGGTCGTGATGGACGAGGAACATTCCGCAGCCCAGCGGGAGGGATGGATGGGCAATCATACGACCTCAATCGGCGCGAATCTGCCTCCCTTCCTTGCCGCATCAACCGGCCGCAAGTCAGATCCGACGCGGTGAAGCCGTCGTAGATTTGATTTGATGTGATTTGAGATGGATGACGAGAAATAACCGAGGGAAGAGCGCTCTTCAAGTTCCTCGTGCCGCCACATGATCATCTTGCTGTGCTCATTCATGTAGTTGATCTCCCTCCCTACTGCCAGGCAGCCGTACTCACAATGTATTTGTCTCATAACGCGGCGGGCTCATGCATACATTGCACGTACATGCAATCTTGCATCCCCCATCTTCCGTAGACCGCATCTACCGTCTGCTCTACTACTCCGAGCAGCGGCAACAGCTGACTGAGACATGCATTTTCCTTCGTTCTCCAAGCCGGTCCAATCGCTGACCCCTGCAACTCAAAGAGACAACTGAGATTGCGTTTACACACTTAAAAACGGCAATAAGCGACGACGAGAAGAAGAAGCTTGAATAATAGCCGGAGCGGGGAGAACAGAGTCGCTGCTGATCTTTTGCCGTTTGCATCACCTCCCATCTACACACTAATCGCTGCGGATTTCCTTGTTCAGGAAGTTGTCACGTACATACAGTAGGCACGATGCAACATCGAATTGAAAAAGCTCGTCCGGCGTCGGAACACCCTCGGAACACCCAGCTTAAGTAAGCCCGTTCACAAGTCCTTACCGCTGAGCGAACGAGACAAGCTTTTGCAAAGCTTTGAATCATGGCTGCTCATTGCCTTGTCGGGCTACTGACACAAGAGGAGAAATGAATCATGTGAGGGCCCGGATGCACGCGGGAGGGGCCTTGGAAGCTTTTCCAAGTGGACTCTTTTCGCGTCGGGATCCGAGCTTGGACGCCGGTGATCGCGTAGCAGTTTCTCCAGTTTAATCGACTCTGTCAAGTTTAGTTGACGCCTAGTCTCTTTGTTGCTGCTGCTGTATAATCTGCCAAGATAGCTACTTGATGGTGCCAGTGATGAAACGAAACAGCCATGACACAATTGAGGAGGCAAATCTATGCAACAGCAACCTCCCCTCTCCGCCCTGACGAAACGAGAAGCCGTTAGTCTGTAGTATCCAGGGCACGTTTCTTATTCTCAAAAAAACGTCAGCCCCTCGCATGGGGATCGCTCGGATAGCCCAACGGCCCTTACAATTTCAAACCGTTCGAACCGTGCGACGGCCATCCCGACTTCCTGGATCGGCTTCAGGGTTCCGATCGAGCCGTTTCAGCCAACAAATCGACCTCTTTCAAATGTCCAGCAAAGACGTCAGGCTGCATATCGAAAACCCCCTTTGAACCCTGAAATTCCGGGTCGGCGTATGTGGCCTAAATGTAGGGTCTAGAGAGGCTGATGCTCGCCCAAGGCCAAGCCACGGCCGACCCTTCCGTAAGCCAAGCCGCGAATCGACGAATGAGGCGGACGGGTAATGGTAACGTGATGCCCAGCTCGACGCCTCAATTTTTAAACTGGGAGCAGCTACACGTGTGCAAGCGCACAATTGATGGCCCATCAGCTCGGTTACTGGGACACGTATACAGGGCATGGTGGCTTAATCCTTCAGCTTGACGTGTCTGAATGTCTGATAGGAATCTCTCATATCCAGTACGGAGTACAAGGAATGCAATGCAGGTTTCAGCCGCAATTCAAATTTGCTTACTGCTTAAGCGTATCGCATGTCAGACGATAGATCCAGGCCAGCTATGAGGAATACACAGAAAAGGCGTATAGCAATTCGTCCAACCATGCATGCCTAAGCCTCCGAATGCAATCCTTCTGCAGGCCCAAGCAAATAAGAACCAATAGTGACTTCCGTCTACTTCCCACTACCTTTCATCCCAATAGTCTCAGCCAAGTCTTTGCCACCTGGCTGCTGTTGCTATTATTCATCAGGTAGGGCTGAGTAAAACAGCCCATCAGCTTACCTGCAATCGGGATAAGCCCTGCCCAAGCTTGACCTCAATTCTTTCCGCCGTGCCGGTAACACGCCATACGCCACTTGTTGGCAGCTCCCCCGCGTTCAGGCGTTTGAAGGTTTCCAATGGCTTTGGCATTTGCGCTGTCTATGGCTGGAGATGCGCAAGATGCTGCATGTGACCAATGTGTCGTGAGTCAGGTTCTGTCGCCGGAGATGTGTGTGCTCAAGCAGTAGCAGCAGCTGCACTCTATCTTTCCTATCGCGTGGATTGTGGCTATTGTAAGTTTGAATCTTAATGTCGGGGTAATTCTCCTCCTGGTAGGGGAAGGGCGACAGGATTACTTCTTTGAGTTTACAATGATGCTGCCGTATCAGAATTCAGGGTCAAATCCTGTTTCGTGAGTCATCCTTCAGTATATGTAGCGACTATATACAGAGCTGCCTCCAGAGTGACCGCAACATTTGGTGAGTTCAGTGCTAAAGCCAGCCTTGACGTAATCTAGGAAACGCAATGACAGCCATCCGCTATTTGCCCCAGACCTTAACGGTAGTTCCCGTCGGTGGCAGCTGATGATATGTCTTGGTTCCTCTTATATTGGACGCTTCGACGATTGATAATCACAGCCAGCGTTGCGCATTGTTTACGAGTGCAAAGGAGAAGATAGATATCACACACGCACTGTCTGTTAACATTTGCTTCCTTCATTTTTTTGATTCACTATGTACAAGCAATAAGTACAACTAGCATCGATCAGCAAATCGTCTTTTTCTGTTGAATAATATTTTGAAGAAGACCAAAAGAAAAACTCTTAGGAAACTACGGATAGTACTGTTTACACGGCATAGCTTTTTAATAGTGAAGAATAATCTTCTCCGCTGGAAGTAAAGTAGATTTAGCGTCGTGCAGCAGGAGGTCATCTCCACGATATCTCAACGTTTGGCGCCCACGTTCAACAACGTTGCTTCTCAGGTCGCTCGGTGCGCGGCACTGACAGTCACAAGCAGTACCATGAGCAGTTTACGAAGCTAAACGCGCAATATGCCGTGGACAACAGCAAGATTGACTAGCTTCTGTCTTATATTACCTGGCTATCGGATATGGCGTCTAATGTGGCAGCTTCGGAGTCATCGCTCCACGCCGAGTTCCTTAAGTTCCGACCTGTTGTCCTTGTGAGATGCCCGCCAATTACAATGTACTTATGTCTAACTTATATATAAGTGTAGGACACGTAATAAATAAAAGTAACCAGATGTATCTATGGCGAAATATTACATATTGATGTCTTAGACGCTGGAGGGCGTAGAAAAGGGTGGGTATAAAGAATGATCAGCCGCAACGATCTTTATATAGTAATGAGAGGAAATGGGTAAAGGTTATCAAAACTAGGGACAAGCAACCCAACATCCGAATTCGATTATCCAGCGCATTATTTATATACATAGCATACACTAGCACTGTTATTACGGCTACCAAAGTCAAGACGAGATCACGCCACGATGAACGACATTCTTGGTCTCCCGTAGACTTGATGTCGTCGAGGACGTTTCACTTGGATGATCCGCTTTAGCATCTTTCCCGCCTTTATTGTTTAGAGTTGATTCAAGCCCTGACCTGTTGTAGATTTACGCTGTGTAGATACAAAGATGGAGCTGAACTCCGACCCCTACTGAGCAGGAATACATTCTATCTTCTTTGCAGGGCAGCGAAGTATTTACAGAAGACAAAGAGTTTCTTTCAGCAGCCGATCGCAGAAGAGGACAGATGGAAGCTGTCCTTTGCTACACCACATCGCAGCTACGAACATTTCCCATCCAGCGTCGCTACTACTGTTAGTTGAAGTAACTTTCTATAGTAATGAGATAAATGTACTTTTCTGCTGAATGACTCTTTGATAAAGAATAGCTGGGGTCTAATGGCGTTACATACCTTATTTTTTGATAGCATTGTTGAGGTACACCCATTAACGTCCCTAGAAGGATGGAGGCCTCTTGACTGACATGGGATATATAGACAACTGGCCCCCACCTGTTGGTGTTAAAAGAATCGAGCCTATTAAGTCTCTCAGACTCCCTTATTCTGCGGCATAGAGATCCCGCAGGGGATATTGACTCATATTCTCTTAACGCCGCTTGACCCGCGACAAACAGTACCCTTTGGAGAGTTCATCTATATAATAAAGATATCGGTAGGTTACTAGAACAAACGGATGTGATAAGATGAATGAATGTGCTTAGAAGGATCCACAGTCCCAAGGCCTGCGTTATATTCTTTTGCCAAGCAAGGCAAAGTGTTAGCCCCTATAATCGCTTTATCTTATCCATTTTAACGAAACCGACTGCTTATGAAGGACTGGTTGGTCTTGTATGGATCGGGTACCATCGTCAACTTTTTGGGTGACACATATGTCGGACCAAGAAAGACTTCTTCACTTTAATATGCCATCTTGGCGTTTTAATGGTTAAAAAGTTTGCATTCGTTTTCAGATTGTTCTTCTCCAACGATATGTTATCTATCTTTCTTTGGTCGTGATTGTAGATCCCAAGATGCTATCCACTCTGACCTAAACCGATATTAGGTTTATATACCATAGTTACTCGCTTCAGAAGAAAAGAAAGGAAAGGAATAAGAGTCTTAGTTCCGTAGACATGTCCATGTCTGAAAAAACGTAGTACGTGAGTTGAGAGCCAGCGGATAGATCCCTGTTCTAGTTAAAATCTTGAGGCTATTATACCAATTGGGAAGGCCGCCCGACATTCGGCCACATAATGTCTCAGGGAATAATAGGTTACCTGCCGCCTAAATTTAATTTCTGTATCTGCATTCTAAAGGAAAACTCCAAGTGGTTAATGAGTTCCCAGATTTTCCAAAGAACTGGGGTACTGTTCTCTTGCTTGTCCAGACTATTGTGGTTATACTTGCCGAGCAACCCCCGAGAGGAAAAATTACTGTATTTGCCCCCAGCCTGGATTATAATCCCTCATTAAAGATTTATTTCGCCACTCCGCATCTATATCTACCTTGAATTTTGCAGTAATTTCACGATTACTATTCATTCTTGATTAGTTATTTCATGCGAAGAGAGAAGTGATCAGTCAAAGGTAAAATTTGACATGGCACCATGCAATATTCAACGTGAGACTAGTAAGAAGTCACCGTATCAATATTGGTCAGTCACTCTTTTTTTTAAAATTTGGGAGATGTATTAACGACTAAGCTAGACGAATTGAAAACTTGGTCGATGGTTATAATTGCGCTTCACAGCGCCAGAGTCATGCCTATGTTTCGTTGACATATGTTACTATCGCTAAGTAATTCCAGACAAACTGCACCTTGCTTTGCCTGCTGATTCAAATGCATGGTAAGGTATCATTACAAAGGAGTGAGAAGAAGAAAACGTAACTGAAGAGAAAAGAGAAGAAGAAACAAAGCCAAATAGTGGCAACGCGCTCGCTAATTATGCTCCAGGAACCTCTTTCTCTCGTCCAAGCTGCTGATACGCAGAAACGCTATTCAAAGGGAAAGACATGATCTCTTGATATGCGTGAAGGCCGTTACATCGTTGGCATAAAAACCCCGGATCGTCTTTCAAAAAGCTGCAGATTTGGAGGATTGCCCTCAACCGATACTTGGCGAACAAAGGGACGTCGATCCGTGGCAGCGCTATTGTAAGCGCGACAACGACTGCATACAGGTGCAGTAGGAAGACCAACATGTAGGGGCTCTTCTTGCTGAGAGACACAAAAGATGCGGCCGAGCTCTTCACGAACCATGCCGTGAAGGGGTATATTAATCGGTATTGGTCTTCTGCGGTGATGTCGGAGCCGAGTCGTTCATGGACAAGACGCATCACGTCTCTCAGCTGCCGAAGGACTGCAGAGAGATCTCGATCGCCTTGGAAACAGAATGCCAATCCGTTCACGGAGCTGACTCCTTCGGCTAGAAGTGTCTTGATTATGGTGAAGCGTTGCTCTACATCCTCAGTCTCTGGAGGCGTTGCCGCAGCTTGTTCTTCGTTCTCAGGGCAAGGCAGCTCATATTTGAAAATCCGGTTGAAGGCTGATCTTTCTAACCAAGGTTTCATTCGATTCGCCACCTGCTCTATTGTGAGCGGTGTTGTAGATAGGACGATGCTCTCGAGGCTTACAGTAGAGATATTTCCCGCAAGGGTCATTAAGGAACGCCTGTTGCAGCACCTGTTAGCTCGAACGTAGCCTGGGTCTTTCAAAGTTGTTTCCCGTTTGATTTTAATGATGAAATGAATCGGGAGACAATGAGTAATAGTATACTTACGAGTCCGACATTATGTATGAACATCCCAAAGAAGCCGCCAAGATTGCATCAGCATTATCTTTGGAAAAGCTACCCATTGCCCGATAGAGTCCCTGAAGGGCCTGTTTCCGGTAGCGGAACGCGTCTACAGATGCCTCGTGTGATTTTGTAGTTACTGCAAGTCGTTGTGCTGATGTCGCAGCCAAGGTATGCGCAACAAAGTCGAATTGTGTTGCGAGTTGGAATAGCCTGACAACCCAGCAATGTCAGCCTCAGTTCCCCATAATCAACGTTCTTCCTCTAAAGCAGCAACACAAATAGAATAGCATCATAGACTCTCGCTGGCTGCACTCACACGCCCATCTCACCCCATAACAGGCAGATATCGTTCGTATTGCTGAGCTCGAGGATATTCGCAACCAGAGCCATCTTGTAAATATACCGCAAGTCTTTCATGTTCATATTATGCCAGCTTGGTGATGGAACGAGAGACATGAATGGCGGCTGCCCCGTTTCTTTCCATTCTATGCATGCATTTTCAATGTCTTCTGGCCACCAGAGAGAAGGAACTTCCTGTTCGGGCTCTTCCTCTGGAGGCTGATCAGGGTATTTACACGGTATTTTTGAAGACAGACATCTGTGACTATGAGATTTGTTAGCTTGTTTCCCCCTTCAATACGCGTTTCCCTTTTTCTTCTTCCTAAAAGAGCAAAATCCAATGATTGTTGATAGACGAACCATGCTGGTCGAAATTCGTCACATTTGACGTGCCGCTGCTTACACGCCTGACAGCCAGATTTGGATTTCGTGTGGCTTCTGCGAAGCACTGGCTTCACCGTCGTCATGATGCCGGACGCCGAGTTTCTCTCTCTCTTGTTGACAACTAGACTTTCAAAATGGGTTCTCTCCTATTCTTAATAATATCCCGAATCCCTCTCGTCGTTCGAGATAGGGCAAATAGGCGCTTGTGGGGCCGCGTTGCCACAACTTTTTTCGGCGTTAGGTTGACTCGCAAGGACAACCTTTCTCTCTTTCGTAAAACAGCCCGTACTTAGTGGTATAAGGAAATCCGCGGATCTATAGCACTAGATCTAAGCCAGCTGTGTGGATTAGGCTCAGAATCTGGGCCCCCTCCCCTGCGACGACCTGACAAATACAGGACCGTGGACGAAAATAAAATTGCCGCTAGGCCTATGCTCTCGGTAAGCTAGTGCATGACTTCGCACTTCGTATTCTCAAGTCTCTTGTGGGATAGCTGGCCGGCCCAGGTACAGTAGTATTGAGGAGAGAAACGAAATAAGAGCAGTCCACTGCCCTTAAACGAAACATAAGCGCGCGCAAACATCGGCTGTTTGCCGAAAGATGGAGGCCCCAAGGCGTTGTACAAATTAAGCATATGCATTTGAAGATTACTTCCTGAAGCGGCTAAAGAACAAGAAGCGAATGCGCGAAGCTATCGGGGTACTCCGTGCCAGGGCAGGGCAGCAGGAGCTGAGGACTTTTGTCTATTACTGCAGCTAAGCAACTATTAAACGATATAATCTATACTTCTATGTCAAGGATGAATATGAAATACAATGAAGAGTTTGACAGATGATTCGTGCCGGACGGCACTCGTTCTTCGGAATCGGCCGTTGCGCCACTCATGACTTGTTAATTGTGGCGCTTCCCGAGAGCCGCAACCTCTAGGACCGCATCCGCAAAGACTTGCGGCTCTTGAAGAGGAATGTTTTCGCCACAGCCTTGTACAATGTGATGCACTCGCGGTCCCGAAAAGTGCTGAGCAGTTGACGAGCCATTCGTCGCGGGGAAGACAGGAGCCTGGTCCGGGTCCAGCGTCACGGAGGGGACCTTGATGACGGGCAGCAAGTCTAGCTCGCCGGCCAATTTCGCATAGGCTGGGTCGCCGGGCGCATACAGTAGGCGGTTTCTATAAAAGTTGGTCGCAATGTCGACATAGTCCGGGTTGCGAAACGCCGGAACCGCCGCGTCCAGCTGAGCTTGAGTCCAGTTCCACTGCGGGCTGTTCTTGGACCAGAGTGTCTCGGCCCATCCTCGCGTGTCACTGGCCAGCGCGCTGTAGCCTTGCGGTGTTAGGAAGACGTAAAAGTACCAGCGCGTGGCGAGAGATACCGCGGGCACTGTGTTCCACGCCGTTTGGCGGTTCTGGATCAAGTATGAATTCGCGGCGACCATGCCGGTACAACGATCCGGCCACAGGGCTGCGGCGACGTTGACGGCAACGGTACCCCAGTCGTAGCCCGCAAAGATGGCCTTGTCGATGCTGAGAGCATCCATCAGGTCAATGATATCCTTGCCCAGAGCGGCCTGTTCTGCACTACGTGGGGTGGTTGGCGAGAGAAACGAGGTGGTGCCATAGCCACGTAGATACGGCACGATCAAACGATATCCCTTGGCTGAGAGCTTGGGCACGACGTCCACATAGGTGTCAATCGAGTAAGGAAACCCGTGGACAAGGATTGCAACTGGTGCGGCTGAGTCTCTTGGCGCCGAGTCATAGTAGGCAATGGATAGTGTAGAGGTATTCACATATCGGAGTGGCGTCAGAGTATGAACTGAGTCGGCGATGTTAGCTGCCGAGTCTAGAGCCGTTGAAGAACAAGGTAAGCTAAGAAGAGCAAGATACAAGATGCCTCGTATAGGATTACTGAGGAGACACCAGGGGGACAGCATGATTGCGAAATACACCCGAAAACTGGATCGAGATATAGGACTCGGCGATTATCCTCTCTTATATCGCGATGATCACCGAGATGCTCTTGGCGTGTTAGAAGAGCTGATAATAGAGAGTGTGACTAGAGAGGTAACCAATATGGCCTTTATATACGTTTCCCTCCTCCTTATTCAACAAGGGAACCGTTGCTAAACTAGATACGATAGCCACGCACGCAAAGCACTTGGGTGCCCTTGCAAAGGGAGACCTAGTGTCTCTCATTACCCTTCCTTGCGAAAATCCTGACTTACAGACTATTAAACAAAACACGAAGCAATTCAGAACTATGGTTCACAACCTATCCTCATACGCAGCAAAGTTGAGCTAACAAGCTACAATGATCTTCAACTTACAAAGCCAGTGCCCCGCGCCATGACAGGGCTATCGGCGCCCTAAAAAGAGCTGGCATAGCCGTTTTAGTATTGCAACCTAATTAGCGGCATTTCACGACGTGTAAGATTTTAGCGGCGGGCTCGGTGGATAGAGTCGACAGCCGTTCTATGGGTCTTCGACAGAATGTGGGCGTTGAGAAGCAGTTTCAGAGGCCGTAGGGCTGTATTGGAGCTGTACCAGTTGCGTAGTTTCATGGTTGTCTTTCTCCATTCGGAGATCCCTGTTCAACTCCGATCCCTCGCAGCTTCTAAATCCTCGCAACGAACCCGCATCGTGATCCGAGCAATTCCTCCAATCAGTATAGAGCCAAGCGTAAGATATGAGCGTATAGGGCTAAACTACCGACTCAGGAGCTTGAATCCTTGGTTTCTGACTGATTACTATTCGAGCTGGTAGCCATCGGACGCCCTATACATGACTAGGTTTAGTTTAGCAAAAACTACTATTATAGGAACCAACGAGAGAAACGACAAACGACAAACGACCGGGGGGAAATACCCCGAATGTCATACTTGCGTTACATGAGGCTCTT
This sequence comes from Trichoderma koningiopsis, assembly GCA_022985005.1. NCBI lineage: Eukaryota > Fungi > Ascomycota > Sordariomycetes > Hypocreales > Hypocreaceae > Trichoderma > Trichoderma koningiopsis. Next base: position 466,142 of record JAJPEM010000006.1, on the reverse strand, counting down.
ATAACCTTGGGGGTCACGATCCTTTTCCCGAATATATGCCAGTTGCGGTTAGTTTGGCTGAAACTCATGGCGATCTCCTGTAACATAAGCTTTTTTGATGAACAGAACTGAAACGAAACAGGGATTAGCGGTAGCAGCAGTAGCAATAGCACCAGCAGTAGCAGTCTGACAACTACCTAGGAGCTGTTAGTAGCTCAGCGCGCTAGACAGCATTCAGCAATCTTTGCGTTAGTGGGTAATCAGAAAATAAATAGTAATCAGATAATGGATCATCACTGTATGATATGCCTTTGACGAGCCTAGTACGGAGTATATATATACCCAAGCAACACTATATACAATCATCTTGTTGACGGAAAAATTCCCGACTTGACGCAGTAAGACATCGTCATAGTATGGTTTGATTTACCCCGTACTGCCATCACCAGTAAGCCCAAGCCCCTCAAGAGCTCGCAACGTTCAGTCTCAAAACTGGGCCCAGCCACGACTGGTAATCAGCAGGATTCGACTCATCGCCGTTCCACTTCAAGGCACGGAAAAGCGGCCGGTAATCTCCAGAAACTAGCTTGATCGAGGTGTTGTTGTCGCTTGTCAAGGTGGGGGACTGAAGGAGACCGGCTACAAACAAGTTAAACGTAGTACCTTGCTGGATGGGGCTATTACCAGAGATAGGGTCCATTGTGGACGCAGAAATGATTCCGTAGCTGGGTTCGCCAAGATAACCGGACTGAGTAGCTAGAGCTGGTAGCTGATAGTCGATAGTGACGTTGGGGTCGAAGCCATATATCGATGGAACAAAAGATGTGTTGGCCAATACAAGTTCTAAGCGAACGAGTCGAGAGGGCAGTCCAGTGGGGATATCAATTAATGGGAGAGCATCTGCCGGGATGCCTGTGAAGTTGTACGTATCAATGTTCGGCTTAGTTGCTTTGCCGCCGGGATTGGTTATTTGGAATTTGTACACGGCCGGAGTAGATAATGAGCCCGGCGGTGTTGCGTTCACCATAATGGGGCCAACTTCGGCTCGACTAGTAGGCACACCAATGTACGGAATTGAAAACGTCTCATTGTCAGAAGACACCTCGACAAAACCAGCGTACACGGGCATCGAATACGGCCATTTGTCTTCCTGCGGCGTAATGTGAGCCTCGAAAGTGACGGACTGTCCGGCTTCAAGTGTCAGAGATGATTGAGAAAACTTGGCCGAGGCATCAATTTCTAAGGGGTAGATGCTTCCATTCCTTGGAATATTCGGGCCACCAGCCAGGTAATTGTAATAGACCCTGGTGAAGGCCGCCGGCACATGCCCTATCTGGTACGTCTTCTTCCCCTTGGATTGGTTTGTGAGGGTGATCTTCTGCGGAGCAGGCGATGCGGAATCCCGCAAGTCGATCTCAGGCGGAGAGATTAAAGTATCCGCATGGACGGCGGCAAACACGTCGACTAAGCCACCGCCCTGTCTAGCCGTAGACGCAATAAGCGGCAGGCCAAACTCCTTGAGCGGCTTGGCTGCGGTCATAAGTCGTGCATAAAGCTCTGAAACACCGAGGTGTGGCTGCTGGGATTTGAGTAGCGCGGCACTTCCGGCGATGAAAGGGGTTGCCATCGAAGTGCCCGACAGAAGAGCATAGCCGCCTCCTTCCAGAGGCCATGTGGAGAGAATGTTTCCTCCAGGAGATGAAATCTTGGGCACGAGTGTCATTTCGACCGTGGGACCATAGCTGGAGAAGGCGTCCACTGTTGCTCCGAGCTTGTTCGACACGTCTTTGGCTTTGTCGCCGTCAAATGTCAAATAGTAAGACGTCTGATTAGCGGGCAGGTTGTCGAAAATATTGATGAGCTTTTGCGAATTTTCATGGTTCAAATACAGCATCTGCACGCCCTCGAGTGGACCCGCGTTTAACTGTTCATCGTCTGCAACATAGACCATCATTGTCTTGACGCCAATCGCCGCTGCTTCACCCCAATTATTGAATAAGGATACACACGATTCAGTCACCGACACCAACAAGATGGTAGTGTTCCAGTTAATAGTCCCCTGGTTCGTAGCCGATTGCAAAGCGGCCCATACAGACGCGTCGCATCCACTCGAGATGGTAGGATCGGGAGGCACTCCAAGACCTGTCCCCAGCGTGTAGATCTCCTGGCGGCCCAGATTGGTTGCGGGGAACACAGAAATGTAGTCAAGGGCATTTTTCTGGTCGTCGTGAGCGGTGTATGCCACAGGGAAAACGGCGTTCTCAACCGAAGCCACAGATAGTGCATCGTGAGACAGGCCGGGACTTTGAGGCCAGTATAATCCTTCGATACCGACGTTGCCAATGGCGGCCACAACGGCCACGCCACTATTGACCAACTGGGTGACAACGTCGTTAAACGGATTGTCCACTTCCCATCCATTGCCTCCTCCGAAAGACATGGACACAACATCTGCGCCGTCTTGCACAGCTTTGAGCATCGCCGCAATGATAATATCATTGGTAGTGCCCCCTTCGTTACATCCAAAGATACGATACGCTGCAATAGTTGCTTCGGGAGCCACACCGACTAACCCAAATCCTTCGTTCGCGGGATCTTGCATGCCGACAATACCTAAATAACGTTATTTATTAGCTTCACATAGTCTGTCTAGTAGACGATAGAACGAGTCAGGCTCATACTTACCAGCCGTGTGAGTCCCATGTCCCCCGCCTTCACATGTGGCCAGGGGATCAGGATCCGGCACAGGGGAGTTGAAGCCGGTAAAGTCGTCTCCCACAAAATCGTAGCCTAGAGCAATCTTGTGGCCAGGGCCGAATCCTCCACCCAACGATGGATGGTTATGGTCGACGCCGGTATCGATAATGGCAACCTGCACTCCTTTGCCTTTGATGCCTTGTTTGTGGAGCTTATCTACGCCGGTCATGGTCAGTGGCTCATTGACCCTCCCGCTGCCTCTGTAGTTTGGTATGCTGTATTGTCCATCTTTCGACACTGGCGAGCCCGTCAGCTGTTGATAGGGTTCAGGGCGAGGCACGACGGTGACACTCCAGGCATTCTTCACGCCAGCCGTCTTCCTCAGGGCGGCAAGGTCAACATCTTGGTCAAACGCAACCGAGACGCCAAAGAAATGCTCGGTGTTGTTATATTGCTGACGGACACGATATCCAATCTTGCTGCCTGGCGCTGTCTTTGCAAACTTCTCTTTGGGCTGCAGGCCTGGATGAAAATCCGACTGCAGCTCAATAAGAAATGCATTGGGAATTACAGTGACATTCTGGCTTGAAGCAAGCTGGCTCTGAGCTGGAGTGGAATTTGACGACCCTGATATCCCGCCGACGAGGGCCAGGAGCCCCAGTGCAGGGTTGAATCTCATGGCTTCAACTTTGACTAATGAGAGCTGAATACTGAGGTGAAATAGTCCAACTTTGGATCATGAAAGAGGTTACGCGGTGAGATATATATAGTTTTCAACGAGCGAAAATCGATAATATCATCTCCTGATCCAGGCTGCCCGGAATTGTTGGATGTAACCCTCTTCAAATTTTTCCAAAGTTGGCATATTCCCACGCAGTGCAAACCACAAAATTAAATTCCCTATTCGATCGCTGACGCATACATACCACATATGGACGCATACATACCACATATGGATTTCCGCTACAACTTCTTATCTGCATGCGCGAACAATTCAGCTGCCCAAGGAGGAAAGATTGTTTGTCTGAAAACACCTGATTCTCGCCGATTGATAATAATGGCTGCGCTGGTTAACTGGGTTGACTTTGTAGTCGCTATAGAACTTCTGCTTTCGGAACCCGGCAGTCACGCAACATTGTGTTGCAATTCTTCATTTGGCTTCTCATTTAACTCTAAAAAGTAGGTGAAGAAGCTGCACAGAGGCATGCTATTGCCTATCCCTGTTTGGCAAATAAATGCCGAAGCAAGGCAGCGATTGATGGATAGGATTTGGGGGCCAATACTGCCGACGGATGTATCCCGTATAAAGATGCGCAATCTTTTAGCCTATTTAATTGATTAGCTCATGTCACAACTCAATGAGGATAATGAATATATATAATTGTGACTATAGTTCACGGCTATAATGTACAACGGCAACCTATTTATTACTGTATTACTGCTCCTACTACCACTACTTCTGTTATGCCTGTTACTTTTAGTGTTTCTTCTATTTCTATCACCTCTGCTACTTGTGTTAGATTTTTTACTTTTACTCGTTCCAATATACCTATTTTTCTCATGGTTCTACTGCATCTACTGCTTGTATTGTTGTTCTGCAGATACGGGCGTTCGGATGCAGTACGGGCTTACAAGCATCTTTGTCCTAATTCACCGAATGCAACCGCATGTCTGACCTAAAAGTTCGATCAAGAAAGCAAAAGGGTAATCGTAAATAACAACTAATTTCCCAAACAGTCTAACTCTGAGATTAAATACAACCTTACGGTTTAAAGTATTTTCCAATCATTCTAATATCGTCAGCCAACGCAGGCGGATTATCCAGCGCGGGAAAATGCCCACCAAACTCAACCGCTGGTCAAACACGAAGATATCAGCAATATGTTCTCAAACCACAATGGTAGCATTTCTCTCTCTATTGATATCATAACTCACAATTATAGTAGACCAAGTTGCCGACTGTCGCCACCAGCTTCTCTGGGTAGAAGAGCATGTTCCACTGGAAGTTGCTATACAAAAGAGGCTGGTTGCTTCGGGCTCTTCGGTAGGTATACGAGAACCCCTTGCCAGTTGGATTTTGAGCATAGATGAAGGCGGCAGAGTCGAAAGTCTGGGTGAGATAGTACATGGATACGTGTCTGAGAATCTCGTTGTTGGTGACGAGCGAGGGCCCAGTTCCCCGCCGCGGATCAGACCCTATACATTGTTAGTACAAAATATATGATACTATACGATACGTGTCTAAACCCACAGATGATGAATTTCTCAGCGAGCCAAGATAGCTGCCCGACTGGGTTGTCGTATAGAGCGAGGCCCACGGTATTGACCTACAACCGTAACCGTATCAGTAAGTCATCGGCACACGTGGAGAAAATGGGTTAGTACGTACAGTTGTAGCCTGTTCCATGTAATAGCCAATGCCCGAATTGTCAAAGTCCATAGCCCTCTGTTCTTGAATTGCCTCAGTCGCAGTGAGCGTAATCCCTTGATCTGCCAGCTGCACGGGAGTCAAAGGGAAGAACGGCAAAAAATTGAAATGCGCCGCCTTGACGGTAGTATTGAACTGATCATACATGTCAAAACCCACGACACTGCCCCAATCCGTCCCGTGCACCGCGTAACTCTTATATCCAAGAACTTGAGTCATGAGCGTGTTGAAGAGGGTGGCCGTATCCGACGTTGACCAGTTGTCGGGGGCGGGAGACGAGAATCCAAAGCCGGGCAAAGATGGGATGACGATGTCAAATGCTTGGCTGGAGTTGCTCAGCAAGAGTTGGTCGAGGAGGTGAACCATTTCGAGGAACGAGCCAGGCCAGCCGTGCAGCAGGATGAGGGGAATGGCACTTCGATCCTTGGATTTCTCATGGATGAAGTGAACGGTCTGATCTCCGATTTGTGTTGTGAAATGGTTATATCTGCATCAAGTCAGTCTTATTTCTTGCTCATTATTTCATGGACTTGGGCTGTCTATGCTCATACGTGTTCATCTGCTCTTCTTCCCGTGTCCAGTTGAAGCTTGTTATCCATTCGCTTTGTAAGCTCTTCAGCGTATCAAGCGACATTCCGGTAGTCAGGCTCATGTTTGAACTGGTACGAGCAGCAGCGAGCTCAGCTGCAGGCAGGGCTGTCCTCTCAATCAGGTCAAGCATGTGCGGCACCCGCGAAGAAAGGTTCACAGTAAAAGGCTTCACAGCGGGAATACTTGCTGCGCTCGTTTCTGATAGCAGCCCGAAAAGGGCGCTGGCAAGAAGTGCCCTCATGCTGGATGTTCTTAGTGATAAAAATATTGAGATTTAGCTCTGATACGTGCCCGTTAAGAATGGGCAGGTTTATATTCCGTTGGTGCTCTAAACTTGAAAAGCAGTCTTATTAGACCGATACTTTATAATATTATATACCTCACTGTAATTCAATTCATTTTTCACGATTGAAAAGCTCTTTATCCTTTCTATCGGACCGCCTTGCTACGCGGAGAGGGATTGTCCATTTTGGGAAATATGGTTGTTGTCTTTTCTGCATGCTTCACGATAACTGGGCCCCATGTCTACTATCGTGAAGTAACATCGCTAAATAAATCCGGGTATTATATGGAGCATTTGACAATTAAAGCGCCTAATCAAAACTCGAGTGCAGATTAATAAGCTATCAAAAGGGTTCATTAAGCAACGTCGTAAACCGCTTTGGTCTTTCAGCCGGGCGAGATGGGGCATGCAAGCTGCTTTCTGTTTCGCTTTGACTTTTTTCTTCCTTTTGCAGCATAAACTGAAAGAGATCTTTGGAATCAACACTTGAAAATGTCCGAGATCATGTGTCTCAAAAGCTTGGTATTAAAAAAAGTTTGTCATAGACCAGATGTCGTTCGGTATGATGCCGTCACATATTGGCCAAAACTTCAACCAACAGCCGACATCAGAACATTCGGGCCGTCGGAAAAATTTCGATGCTTGGACTAATGACGCCTTGATATCAAGCAACGACAATGAGATCTAATAGAGATTTGACTCAACGAAGAGAAACAAACGCTTACCAATGCTTTCAAAGCGCAGGGTAGTATTTAGCAACTAGCCCAGGAATCATGAACCACAAGGTGGAGTCCTTAAGAATACAACGGGCAGAATACGAACGAATTGCACGAGAAACCTTTGCTTTGTATAATACAAGTGCCTTTACATCTTCATCTTTCTAAATATTTTCTGGCTTCTCTTCATATGTCTCTATCCCCACCAATATCTCTTGCGACTTTACCTGTCTCGCTTATGACATTGTGATAGACACTGAGCTAGCACTACGCGCTACCTCCGGGCCAAGCCGGATCGTCTCGGAATATATGCATCTGCTATTGCTGCGCATTAGTGCATCTAATATTGATGCGCTCGTATTCGAGATATAAACGGCCAATTTGTGAAGAAGGCCGGGCGAGAGTCGATGCACGGCTGGAATGCCTTTACAACGCACGTAGGGTAAACGAAAACTATAACGTATGCATGAACCCATATTCATGGCGTCGCATAATATACAGCTTTCTTGCTGCAGCGATCTGCTGCGGATGCACACACAAAATATATTCCACATGCTCTCACAACGTGATTTAGACATAAAGACGAAGGCTAACGACATGTAATATGAACTTAAGAGACCTAGATAACAGCATTCAAAGTTATTATTCTCACAATACTGCCAAGAGGGACTCTTCATCCACCCTCCTCTTCGCGAAGCTACAAGAGAATATGGCCACTAGCGCCATCTGTAAGTGTACACTGTAAGTTTCATTCTTGGAGCGATGCATTTCTCAAATCTCGCTATATCACGAATGGATTTGAAGCTGATTTGCAATGCTGAATCCACAGAGAGTGTGAGCTCGTGATCTCCTACTACATTTAGTTTGGTGTAGTCAGACGCTCTCCTACGTGTAAGCGGCCTACACCGTTTCCAGCTGAAAACGGTAGACACGACCCGTTCTCTTCAACACGACAACCAGCTCAAAGCATGCAATCTCCTATCAGATAAACTTCAGTATAATCAAATTGAATCTGTCAAACATCAGTTGACCAATCAAAAAGTCCACGTTGACCGATATTTACCACTTCTCAAAGCGCCCGCAAACGACATGCTCCCTCACCGCCATCAGAGCGCAGCTACGAATAAGGATTCAAGCCTTATAGTGAATCCCACCCTTGATCTCTCTGCCAACACAGCAACGCATGAGAAACGTTGACAAAAGAAGAAATAGAACAGAAATAGAACGGCAGAGACGTAAGCCACATGCTGCTCTTCTTGGGCTGCGACGCAACTCTCTGCAGGGTGTAAGCTCATGGAAGCCCGCATAGAACAACGCAGAAGAAGCTAAAGCAGAGCCCCGAACCTGCTTCTGGGACAAGTCCCGCGCAGGGGACGGCCTTACTGCTGGCAGTGCATGCACACATGCATTCAAAACGGCCTGCCTACATCATATGCCCTGGGTATTCCAAGCAATGCTACGCCGTATCCCTAGCATCGTGTAGCATCAAGGACTACGACGGTAAAAAGAGGGTCTAGGTATAGAGTATGGGGTTGCGACACGTGTTGGCCCACGGCAGATGCGTCCAAGTGCCGAATAACTCGGGGCCGCCGTTGGGAGGATCAGCCAGCAGTAGCAACAATAGCAGCCATTGTGAAGCCTGGGGCTATTATTAGAAGCATTCAATACGAAGGCTGGAATGGGCATGACAATTGCAGAAGGAAAGCAAACGACTATTCTCTCTCTCTTGAGGTCTCATCAGGAGAAACACTTACCCAGAAGCAACTAACTCTCGTAAATCGCAGCAAGCCACATCCCCTATTCAACTCGCCCAATTTGCCCACATACTGTACACCCACTCACACCTTAAAATTTTTTCTCCCTCTCTCTTCATTCTTTACCCACAGCCTTAACGTCAATCACTTCAACTTTGGGGGCCTTTTGTTCAATAGCAATACCAGACCCCCGAAAGAAGAAAAAGCCACAAAAAAAGTTTTCATTCTCTTCGGTCCCCCTTTTCGCAGCTCTTCCCCACACACACTCACAACTGTCAGTTAATTAGTTCAAAACAGTTAGCTAGCTGAGGATCCGGCCTCTTGGATCGCCGAAGCCATTCACCGACGACTCATACTTTTTTTCTTGCCTCCCGATACCGCGGTGCGCGGTTTTGGAAAAAAAAGAGGGTGTGATGGGAATAGGCAGCTGAATAAAAAAAAGGAAGTTTGGAGGAATGTAGATGCAACACGAGCTGAAAGCTGAATGTGATGTCTATGTAGCTGCGTGGGTTCAGCTTTCATCGTAGCCAGCACTCAACCGTAGATTCTATGTCGCCGTCTCGCGTGTTACTTGTTATTCTACCTCAACCTCTCGAACAATAGATAGGAACAACAAAAACCCCCAACGGTCGCATTAACCCTCCTTTGTCGGACCAACGTTCCAACAAAACCGAATCCGCGCGGACTCATCTTCCCAAAAAGGTATTACGAAAAGGACTCCGGATAACGCAACTAAAAGCGGCGCGCGTGGCGTAACAAGTTTGTGGGTGGCCGCCGCACGGCACACGAATCACACAAAATTACTCTATGAGGATAGTCCCCTTACTCGTGCCGAGTTTGCTTCCCGTTTTCCACATGTCATGCACATGTCACTTTTTGGTGAGTCGAATTCACATGGCAATCAGGTTAAGTGTGTTCAAATTTGTTGTGTATTGTTATGGTATTCCTGCCATTCAGTTTGTGTATGTAAGAGACTCTGCTAAGATGATCCCTTTCTGTCAACGTCCAATCCATCCCCTGCTCGACTCTGTCCCAAGCATCAATAACTCATAACCAGCTCGTAGCATTATACCCCTCGTAAAGAAATGTTGTAAGACGCAATGTTCTACATGTAATCCCGCAATAATAAAACCAAAACAAACAAGTAAAATCCCCTTGGGTATAAAAATAGATCCATTTGGACCGCACCGAGTCAGCCAAAAGAAATTGCCCAACCATGTAAGAAATGCCGGGGCGCCAAAAGAGAGATGAGAGAAAGCCCAGAGTCAAGCCCGCGCTATTCCCGATGCAACCAGTGAATGATCTCGATGATGATGATGAAAAATGATAAAACGCCGTGTGTAACCCGATGATAGTAAATGATTTCTTTTCTCTTTCCCGCATTCTAAAGTGGTGATGCGCTGTAGCTGGAGTATGGATATATGAAGCAAGTCGGACGAGTCGTCATAGAGATGGAGAGGCGTTGCATAAAAGACGTCGAGTAGATGAATGTATGTGGTGTAAGTGAGGGAGGTAGGCTGCATGATTGTGGATTGCAGCCCTAGAAGACGCAAAAGCGTAGGATGAAGTCGTCATCAAGAGCGTACATCATGCCTGCGTAGCGAATGATACTGTGTCGGTTGATACCATTCACTTTCGGTGAGACTTCTTCAGCGTCTTCTTGTCGTGGTGGTGTCGCCTCGTCCGCTCCCGTCCTCGGTGCTCCTCCTCCTCCTCGGGGCTCTGGTTGCCATCATCACTGCCGCTGCTGCTGCCACTGCTGAGGCGCGAGCGGTCCTCCTCGTACCAGGCGCTCAGGGACTTGCCGCCAAACATGAGATCCTCGTCCTCGATAATGATGGGCTGGATCCATTGTTGTGAGTTGAGGTCGATCTCGTGGGCGGAGGGGTCCATGGCTTGTAGGTTGGGGATGATGTAGTATGAATCTGATGGCATTGGTGACATGTTGTGTGAAGCGGCCAGCGCAGTGGATTTGTGTTGTAGAATGGTTGTGTTGGTTGGTTTCTGATATCCTTGTGTGTTGTTCAAGGATCAAGATGTTCGGATCGTGAAGCGATAATCAAGTATTGATGCCTCAGTAGTAGTAGTAGTAGTGTATGAGGTTCAGGTAGTATATGACAAGGTGGTTAGGCGCGTGTGGTTTATGTTGCGGATCCTGATCCGATGTTGTATTCGTATTCAAGTGGTGATGAATATTAATATTCGATGTTATGGTGTTGATGTAAAATGTGTTTGTTGATATGGAGAAGAAAGGTCCAAGATATCAGGCTCCATCCGGGGGAGTAGGGAGCAATATATTCCAGTCTGAGATGGCCGAGGAGCGGCCCCAGTCGCTACGAGTCAGAGTCGGGAAAAAAAAACTAGCAGGCCAAGCGTTGCGTCCCACCGAAGAGCCTCGCCTCCCTCCCTTGTCTAGTCTAGTCTCGGGTCCCATAAGCGCAAGTTGCGGAGGGAGGGGGCGTGTCTCAATAGTGCGAAAAGGGCAAAAGCAGGACTGGGGGGTCTAGCACTTTGGCCGGGACCAGCCGGATAGGGGTTAAAACAGGAATTCATGATGATGTTTCGAACATGTCAGGATGACCCACGAAAGCGCCGGGCCTCTGCACTGATAGGCAGGTCTCATCGACTTTTGCCTACTCGGTGAGCATTGGCAAAGGATGAGATTACCCTGACAGTATGGACTCGACACAAGTGGCGGTGCTGAGCTCGTTGATTTCTGGCACTGGGCTGCTGGAGGGGTGCATCCAGCCAGCGCTCCAAGAGTTCGGACACGCGGGCTGCTCAACGAGAACGAGGCAGCTGAAGGTAACACATTTTGACGGCATCTTGACAGCAGTGACAGCAGCAAAGAAACGGTTCCTTTGTTTTTTATTTCTCTCTCTCCCAACGTCTGCTCTTGCAGCCCGACCAACCCGTCTCTGGGCTCCGTTTAATCTATTTGGGTAGCATCGAGCTGCCTGCTGCTTTGCCACGCGGCACGCCGACGCGCGGTTTTGCAGGGCACACGATGCGCTGGTTCTCTCTGCTTTTGTCTCAGCCCGCAGGGATTAGATTCATTCATTCCGTAAAAGTCGGAATGGCTAATTCAGCTTGTGAGCCTCGCTGCGGGGGACACGTATTCAGACAAGATACGAGTCGTATTGCCGTATAGCACTGTATGAGATTGACGCCTGTTGGTACAGTATGCAACGAACCCAATAATTACGGAGACGTTCAAGTGATTAGAGCCCTGCATTGCCCCAGACTATTCAAGGGGGACACGGCCCTGCACCGCCAGTTCATCGAACAGGTTCAATTTCCTTTTCTGTCGCCATCGGCAGGGGTTTCTCAAAACGGCGGTATAGGCTCTCTCATACGCCTGTTGTTCTTGATTTGATCTCGCGGCCAAAGAGCGGTATCCCGGGAAAAGGATGCAATGATTGACAGCGATGGAGCCAGATCCTACGGCTGCTCCGTTGTTGCAGCTTCCACCGTACAGTATTGGTTGGGGGTGGCTCAAATCCCTCAGCTCGCTCGGTCTGAGCCACACAGTCGGCCAGCACACTGTAAGATGCTTCTTTTTGTGCTTTTTTAGCCCACAAACCACAACGGAATAGGCCCAAAGGGCAAACCGAAACGGTCTGTCACCAGCCCAATCGGCCTCGACATGTGCCATTCGGCCCCATCACGCCGAAGAGGCACACGGACGCGGCCACCCTCCATCATGGCGCGTCTAAAGCTACTCCAAGCAGTTTAAAGGCCTCTCCCAAGTTGTTCCTTCTGCCCTACGGACGGAATGGAGCTTGTACCCGAGCGTTTCAAGCCTCCCCCGGGGCAATATAGGATAACGGTTCCCAAAAGAGGCCCGCCGTTTCCGCTAATGCCGCACATACTGTGGGTGAGGCAAGGCAACCTTAATGCAAAGCAAAAGGGTCTCCGCCAGGCCGGGGGGGTTTTGACTTATCCGGGGCATCTGAGCGGGCCGCCCTCGGTGGGAAAGAAGAAGACGCTCACATATGTCCGACATGCGACTCTCTTATTTCCTTTTCTTTTTCCCCGACCGGTTTTCACTAGTTTTGCCATCCAATGCGAGGGATGAGAGATGAAAGGAAAAAGAAAAGGAAGACGGGAAAAAGGGCCGGTAAGGAAAGCCGCAGCGTAATACCGAGTCCTAGGCTAGATGGACTATTTGTTTGCCTTGCCAATCAAGTGCGACCACCAGTCAAGCAGTCGCATAACCAATACCAATCAACAAAAGGCGCAGGCAAGTAAAATTAAAGCACAAGATTAAAAGAAAAGAAAGTTTCTTAACCAGACGCCCGGATCGACATGCGGCCCAGACGTCAGAAGAGCGGTCGGCCTCCAAAGTTGCATTTCCACGGCTGTCAAAAATGTGACTTGTCTCTGCCGGCACAACCGACTTTCTTTGGCCGGAGCTTAAGAATAACCGCCGGTCGCCTGAATAGCATGAATGAATTGTTTCTTGATTTTTTTCCACTGGTTCCGAAAGCGTGGTTTATCGGAATTTTCCTCATTCTCGCTGGCATTCGGCGGTAGATTCCGAGCCGTGGGCGAGTAATGCAGCATGCGTGTTAGTCGATGCTTGTGACTGCAAATCTCGGCGCCCAAAACATGGTAGCTTTAGCTTGTTGGATATGCCCTTCTTTCATCTGATCCTGCTTTGATAGGCCATGAAATAAGTAATCCTTTTGTTTGATACGGTAGAATGTTTGCCGCATTAGGCAATTCCAAGCGCCCAAGGCAGAGTGAGATGAGCCAACAACTCCTCCATCCAGCCAATCACCCGGCGCATCGTGATGCCTGCACTGCCCGTTGACTGCCTACCAACAGCCTGCATCAAAACACAAGCTTCTATTGTATTGCTTCATAAATAACAACTTGCCACTGTCCATAATGAAAGCCATCTCATCTGCACCGTATCATCTTCGTCTGAACCCATCACAAACCCGAGCCAAATCTCATAAAAAGACAAATCTTCCCAACCATAAAAAAAGCACACAAGATATCACAGTGCCTCGATATCCAACCGCCGCATCAGCTCCCACACCACCTCTTCGGAGCCGACCAGTCACCAACAACTCCACCTAGCCCAAGAGCAGCAACTCTTCCAGGCCGTCACAGCAATTCGGCACCGAGAGCCCTACCAGCCTACCTTATCAGCCGCCCGCATGCATGCACGGCCGATCGGCTCGCATCAGGCAGACAGAATTTTCAGGGTTCAAGTCCTGCCCCAACAAGTCGATATGCGGCCCGAAGCACCCCGCGAATCGACGAATGTGAGTGGCTGCCGCATACCTGTAAACTATACCACACGTAGGTGCGATATGTGCGGCTGGTCTCTCATCTCCAGGCATACAGCATCGCTGCAGGCAGTCTTAGGCAGCACAAGTCAAACAAGACTCATACGCAGACTCACTGGGCGACGCACAGCCCGTGAATATGCACGGCCGATGGCTTTTGCCTAAACGACGGGGCCAGCTGTATCGATCTGATTGAAAGATGCGTGCATATGGCCGGTGAATCACTCGCATCATCTGCCTAAGCCCCCTTGAGGCCCATCCTATCGAATCTCTGGGATGGAGATGGAGGGAGGGGGGTGTGTATATAGGCGGGAATCGGGTCGATGGGATGCATCACATAAAAAAACGCACAGCGAATAGTAATTATTGTGATAATAATATATTAATACTGATAGTCTGTCAAAAATGCGACGATTCCATTGCCAAGTCATACGCTCTTACGCTGCCCTCCATCTCTTTTTTCTTTTCTTACACATGTCTCTGATTCTTATTCTCCTTCTGACTCATACATAATGTGTGCGACTCACACCTCTGGAAAAGAATGCTTCGAAATATCCCGCTCGCCATGCCTGTATTCAGCATGTGGCTTACTGCCGCACACACACCTTATTCGTCGATCATCCTTCTTCTTCAGGACCCCGTGGCCGTCGCTCATGTTGCACATGTCAGCGTCCAATCAACGTACCAGGCAATCCAGTACCGACGCCGATCGCCGACCACAAGGGCGACAGTGAACGGCGCAGGGCGCAAATCACGGCATCCGGGATGAAAACAAGATGAACTGCGGATTGATTGATGGGATTGTAATTGATAGCGACACCGCCAATCTGAGATGGATGGACGCACAAACATCGTGAGTAACACAACTAACATCATCAACCAGCGTCAGGTGTCGACAACAGTAACGGATTGCCTCTTTCGGCCTACCGTTTCTACCCCGGATTTTGCTGCATCGTCCATCAAACACTGTACAGTAGCATCATCTGCAGAGTCCACCTGTCAAGCCATGACCTCTTGGACATTTTAATCAGTGGCAGTATGGAGCAGACTACAGAACTCGGCGATTCGTGAGCCGTACGGAGCCCACCCAATAATTCGCCGTTAGCTGGATTGTCCGGATCCTCTCTCGGCGCAATAGCCCGTTCCATTTTGCCATTCTCCTCCTCTTTTCGCGGCGGTTGGCCACTTAGCCGCCCACTTGGAGTGGCCATCTCCAGCCGAATCGTGCCCAGCCCTTAGCCGTTGAGAACAAGCGCCCATCTATCGTCTGCCTTCATTACTCGTGCAAGCTTTTAAGCTATTGCTACTACTCGTACTATCAATCTATTACTCGTATCCCTATCAATCGTACTAGCATCTCCCCTGCTGCCTTGGCATATCCTCCCCCAAGGTCCCCATAGATGGCGGGGTTGAGCCCGCTTCAACCCCGCACATTGCTCCGTCGAGACCACTTACACTGACGACGAAGATGCTCGTTGCTAGCAAAAAAACCTGATATCGGCGCTTGGCAGGATCCGTTGCTTCTTTATTCAGAAGGTGAGCAAGCACAAGCGAGTGGCAGTGGCGAGAGACGAGTAAGCAAAGATATACAGTATGAGAGATAAAAGAGAACGCTCGGGGCGTGCTATACAAGCCTCCATGTCCATGTCCATGTCTATCAATGCTGTGCCCTGCTATCAACCAGGGCGTCTCATTTCGGCTCGTGCCCTGCCGAGGAGACAGAACTTGGCAACGTTACAAAAATACACAATTAACCGTATGAATATCCTCTTGCGCTAATGCTTTGCATCGACTTGCCTATACCGTCACCTTGAAACGTTTCTTCACCGTTAGCACAAGCGCGAAGATCATGTGCCAGGATTTTGGGCACGCGCCCTGAATCTCGCCCTACTTTCCAAAGCCGGCATTTTCCACGTCCATATCTTAAACACGCAGCGAAAAGAATACAAATACAGAAATCGGGACATTTGCCGCGAGATCTATGATTTTTAACAGGGAGAGGGCTTTTTTGAAGTCATCAGGACAGATAAGGCGACTTACACACTAATATGTTTAGCTTCCGAGATTTCACGATGAGGCGTTTATAGATGAGGCGTACGTGGGAGGCCCAGATACGCATATTCGCACGGTAACACTGGGACTGAGCTTGGAGAAAGCGATCCCATCTCGGTTTTAAACGGCCAGCTATTTTACATGCGGCTCCAAGGCGATCGCTATGCGTTCTTTAGAGAAACGCCTGTTATTGGCCACTATATCACAAATTGATGCTAGCTCAGACTAAACTACATGTACCTATCGCTTACATTGCTCTCAACTGGGAAATTCTATGCAGCATATTGTATCTCAAGAAGAAGCAAAAAGGTGTATTAATCTAACTCTAACTCTAGACTATCGCTTTGGCTTATTTTTCAGTTCAACTATTAGGAGCAAACTGTCCATTTGCAAGTAGACGATCTCCGTCCTTGAGCTTGGTCCGCGCAGGACGTTCCCATTCCAAGATGGCGTTGCCCTTCTCTCTCTCACTGCGACGCTGATGAGTGTGGACCACATATGATTGAATTCCCGTGCTACCGTCGATATATCTGGCCACCCTTTGCTCCGGGGGTGGGTCTGGGAAATCTGGAATTTCGATATACTCAGGTGCTTCTTTATAATGAGAAATCTGTCTTCCGGTCTGTCTCCTGTCCACCCAGTCGTTTAATACCGCTCGATACTCGGAAACAGCATGATCAAGCTTAACATCCGGGTGCTGCACCCATTCTATCAGGCCTTGAACATCGGCTGGGTTCTGTTCACTGTGTCGAACGTCTCGGAAATGCATGTCGCGGGTAATGATTTCGTAAAGGGTGAATATGATCCCTTTGACATCGCGGTCCTCTCCATAATTATTGCAATCAATCTGCCCACAATAGTTGAAGTCGAATAACATGAGGGCATCGGTTTTGGGATTAATGACGATATTCCGTGGGGAGATGTCCTGATGAGCAATACCATATGTGAAGTTCAAGTCATCAGCAGCAGATATCAGCTGGCGGAGCCATTCGAGCTTGAACACACGCGACTTATTTTCGCTCAACGTGCCGCCGGGGATGTAAAGGCTCGTAAAGCCGACAACACAGCCTCGTAGCTCGTCCAACACCAGTCGATCAAACGGGACAATGTTCGGGTGCGCGGGCAGACGCATCCACACGTTCATCTCGTGCCAAATCTTGTACATGAATCCCAAGAGGAAGTAGTACTTGAAAGCAGCTCTTTCCGGCTCAGTTGCATCTCCACTGGGTAAATAAGAAACAAGATCGACGTTCGGGCTAAGTCGATCCAACTCAAGTAAATCTGAGCGTAGCACAGTCTTGACATGTCTGGGGGTCGGAACCTACTGCAGCGGAGGGTAGTAAACACACTGGGAGTGGTCGTCTTCAAGCTTGGTCGACACTGAGATCAACTCGCCGTCCTGCGATAAATGAATGGCGTATATGTCGGGTCCCAGTGCATCAACGTGTTTCTTGAGATGTCCAACCGCAACATCCTCGCTCTCTTGCTGCTCGTCCATGGTAACAGAGATTATGCGTCGCTGATCCCAGTCAAGGATGAACCATTCGCTCGGCCCGCCAGGGGTAATAAGACCCCCGGGCGCAAAATACCGCCATTCTTCTTCAATCATATCTTTCTAGACGGTTAGAGTATTCAAATAGTGTATGAAAGACGCTAGTTGGAAGGCAACGACATGAAAAGGAATGGCCGCAGTGATGAGAATGGTGTTCGCGGCCTTAATGGCATGCCCAGCCGCATGCTACTACCGTCTTATTGCCAATTAGGGATCCCAGCTAGACATCTTACACAATTTTCCACAGCCATAGGTCTGTACGTATAGATACATATAGGAAACTGATAATAACCATTAAACAGCGCGGTTATTTTTCGGTCTATTAATTTATTTATAAAAAAAAATTATATGGAAAAATGCCTTGCAGCAATTCTCTAACCAACGTGCATGTATCTTCATGCAAGCTGCGCCGCTGGTGGCTTAGACTGATGCCATGTAGGTGCCTATAAGTCCACCAGCGCCGCCAAAAGTCACTCTCCGGCAATTTAAGCTAGAAGATACATGCACTTGTTGGCATCATGCAAATGGCCAAATGATATTGATGCGGAAGCAGGACGCAGAATTCATGGTTATTGGGCACGAAAATCGACATCAGGCATATTGTACTGACTCGTACAGTACCAAATAGGGAATACCACTGCCATTTGAGCGAGGCTGCATGTAACCGGTCTGCGTTGCGGCCGGCGCGTATGTACGATGGTATCAGGACAGACGCCCGACGCCAATGGATACGCAGCGCAGAGCTGTTCTGAAACAAATGGTCAGGTATGTTGGTGATGTCTTTTCTAAAAAGGATAATGATGCATCTTGATCTGGTTTTCGAGAGGCCTCATGGCTGCAATTTCTGCCTTCCAAAGAGCCTCGTTGCCTGTATCATAGACGTATATAGCTGGCAAGAGTTGCCGGATGTTAGAAGGAAGAATAAGAAACTATTCTAGCATCTCTCGCTTTAAAAACTATTGTAAAGAACATCTATATTCATTCGCTCTCAATATCACCTTCTTTGAAAGATTTTTTTTTTTTTTTTCTATTACAAAAAAATCCCCATGTCTATCCAATCGCTTGCACGTCTCCAACGGCGCCAGCTTAGCCTACGCTCGCCCTTTTCAATCTTTCGATTCTTCAGAGTACAGCAGAACCAGCCTCTACCAATCAAGCCTGTTCAGATCCCAGCTGCGGCAAATGCCTCTCTTGTGCACAACACTCGCAACCCCAAGAAGTGCACCTGCGGATGGTATCACTTTTACGGCAAATGCGGCCACTTGTACCAGCGATTTGCGGGCACTTGCGGCAGGAAGACGACAAGCTCTGGGCGAAGCGGATTCTGCACGACGCCTGCACCGAAGAATGTCATCTACGGATATTATGTAAACGAGAAGTGCACAAATGCGAAATGCACGGTGTGCCGCCGACGAGGCCACTAGGAGGATTTTATGGAATTTGATACCTTGGGAAGATGCTTTGATCGTTGTCACCTTTGCAGGCACAAGGCCGCGCGTAACACTCTTTACTTGTACTTATTGTGCTTCAGAATATACAACATTAGCTGATAGCTACTTCTTCTACTACTTCTACTAGCATGTAACTGGATTTAAATTTGATTGGAAAGCTGGAAAGGAAGCGGGCTGTTATTACCACACATACAATAATACCCATCCATCACCATGTTAGCATGTAGATGGCTTCGCATTACACCAGCCACATCCAGGAACAATAACACAGTGCAGCTACAAGCAATTGCCATTTATGCCACAGTTCAAAACGGTGAAAACGCAATACAAAGTAAAATAATAATAATAAATTAATAGCCAGGCTGCCCTTGTTTGGGCAGCAAAGCGCGCAGCATCCAAAACACTTAATGACATCATCACTTCTTCAGCGACACTTACACGTCTCCGAATCTCAAAATCGATGCGCAATTAATATCGAGCTCGCACACGCCCCCGGTGTGGCCCCTAAAACAATAACCATATACCTGTTTTTTCCCTATTAACGCTGTATTCCATCGAGTCACGCCGCTAATAAAGAATGAACCAAATATGAATCCTCGATGACGACTCCGCCGCGTCGGTTCCTCGGATGGGCATTTCTGCGCTCTTCACGCTCTGCTCGCCATTTCTGCAAGGGGCCGCATTAAACCCGCTGCCCACGTTACGTCATTGCGTCATCCCGGCCTCGTCTTATTCCTCCATGCCGAAAACTTGTTCCTTTAAGACAGCTATTTCTGCTCAGCTATTCGCCTCCCCCAATGGCAGCCATGCTATTTGTGTTCTCTTCTCCCTTTTCATGCTTTTCCATTTTTGTTTCAGCCAGCTGTGGCGACAGCTTCCCGGAGATGCTTTCCCACGGAAATGGCCCTCCGCTCATCGGAGACTGCTCCGGATGACGACACATTGACCTGTCATCGAGATCTTGGCCATCATCGACTTTTGGCTACTTCTGCATCGCCCATCATGCATCGAGGTCATGGGATGGGCTGTCGCAGCTATTGGCATGAGCCTTACATGAGCATCCCATGATACATCGCCTCGTCATCTGCGAAATCTAGCAAAGCTACTCTGCCATCCAGATCTGGTGACAGCCTCGGTTCAGCTCCAGCTCAGCTTCAGTTCACCTCCAGCATGCCCTCAATCCGCCTCCTCACCCAGTCGTCACACTTGACATCCTCATACTTCTTCTCCTCGCCCTCTTTCACAACCACAACGCTGCACGTCTCATGCAGCCCAAAGCCCCAAAAGAACGGAATGCTCACCCTCTCCTTGCCGCTGTAATTCCTCGCCCGATGCACCGTGCTGATGTACATGTCGTTTGTGATGCGCTGCATAAAGTCGCCCAGGTTCACCACCAGCGTGCCGTCAATGGGCTTTGCGCGCAGCCACTGGCCCTGCTTGTTGAGCACTTGGAGCCCGCCGTGTAAGTCTTGCCAGAGGATGGTGAAGAGCTGGAAATCTGTGTGTGATCCAATGGACACTCTCTCTTCTTCATCATCGTCTTGTAGCATCGTAGTAGTAGGATCAGTAGGCTTTGGTGTAATCGGCGGATAGTAATTCAGCCCATACGATGCATCAGGATACTTGACTTTCTCATCAAAAACTCCCTCTTCCAATCCTAGCGACAGCGCAAAACACCTCGTCAGCGCCCTCGCCAACTTCAGACACTCCCCGATATGCTTCACCATGCTCTCCTTCAGCCTCGGCAGGTTGCTCGTCTTTTCCCACGGATACTCTTCGTTGTGCAGATGCCTCTTCACATTTTCTGGTATATCCTTAATCCCCTCTTCTCCAACCGTAGGATCATACAGCGGATCATAGAGATACGAAAACGACTCCCGCACATCAGTCCCCTCATGCGGGTTCAATCGCTGCGTGTCCGGCGCCCTGTAGCCACCGTGCCATTTCGCGTTTCGGTAGTCAGCCTTCAGTTTAGTCTCCATGTCCTGTCTGAAAAACGCCAGACACGCCTCATGGGCATTTTGCGTCACCTCCTCGGGAATCCCATGGTTCTTGATGTAGAAGAAGCCCATGTTCTGGGCTGCCGCACGCACTTGCTGCGCGACAGCCTGGCGCTCGCTGAGAGACGAGCTGAATATGGGCGAGATGTCGATGATGGGTATTTCAGAGGCCAGCGCATCACGGAGGGGAGACTTCAGGACGGTTCGCGTGATGATGCCGTTGGGCGAGGCGAGGCGCAGCTGCGTCGTCGCGACTGTTTCTGCTGCCATTTTTATACAAATGTTGCTGCCCTTTTGTAAGTGAAGCTGTATGTCAATTAATCAAATTCTGCCCGACTTTATAGAAGTTAGACGGTGCTATTGATCCAAATTATGTGTGTAGATGGATTAAAGACGGCCTCTATCAACGTCCCATAGATACAGATGCGGGGGATGCCGAGACTTGGCCCCGGAGTATGCCGATGTAGCAGCTCCTGCAGATGCATCTCCACAGTCTCTTATCTCTCCATATACTGGCTAGATGGCAGGGGTAGGACGATACCGCATCACGACCAATACAAATCGTTTCTAAAGAAGGAATTGAGAGCAATGGTTTCTTTTACATTACCGAAACGGCGAATGGGCTGCATTTCGTTATATTATAGCAGCGCAGCTGTTGCTCAACGTCTCACCCAAGCTCCTTTCAACTGTCCGAAATCCATTGGCCTCACATCTCAAATTCGAGATGTATTCTCGTGTCATGATGCACGTGTTGCATCACATGAAGAAGAATGCAAATAGATGGAAAATGAAATGCAAAGAAACCGAGAGTATCTCTTAGGCTTTTAGGCACACATCAACTCGTCCTCAAAACCCAGCTCCTTAAACAGCTGATATCACTAACATCAGTAAGCTCTGCTTTGACGCTCGCGCAGATGAGGACAAACGGATGCGGGATGAATTGCAGCGCCTTCGACGGCTTTTGACTCCATGAAGTCCACAGAGAGTTGAATGTGGATAAAATTCCTCTTCTGGCTGGTAATCAATCGAATTATAGACAAATTCACGCTAGTACTTCATAAAGGGCAACGGGAGCTATTGGAATCATTGCTGTTCCTGGTATTAAACTCAAATTACTCTTCAGTATGTAAACGGTCATCAGATACTATTTATTTCGGCCAGCTCGATATTTCCAGTACTCCCATCACTCCCATCTTCGTCATTCACTCCACTTATCTGCTATTTCAAGTTCCGCCATCATTTTGCCAGCGATTGCCCGGGACTCGCGTAACGTGAAAAGAAGATCCAAGTCTCCAAAGTCAAGATAAATGGTTACAAAAGTTTCTCACATCATTTGTGGATCTACCAGCTCTCCTAGCAATCCTAGATTCTCTGGATCTACCACTCTTGCCAGCATACCCGAGTCTCCTCGAGCTACTTTGGAGAGATTTAGCACTCTTCCAGCTGAAGTTGCCGCTACTTCTTCTCTATACTGGAAACTATCAATCTCGCCTCCATTCTACGAATCCTGAGATGGTGAGCCGCGACGAGGCAAAGCTCTGAGCTGTGATACATATTCCGAAATCCGCCACGATGGTCTTCTTCGTACGACAAGATCTGACGGGCGTGAATTTTGGTGCCTTGATTCGATAAAATTCTCACGAAGACTTTCAATTCTACATCCTGTTGAAGAACAAAACATGACGTTTCCCATAATCTAGTATCTCCTGATTAAAACTAGCAATGAATTCATTTCCTTGAATACCCTTTGTTAAGGCCAGATATCAGGAATAATGACCTTGTTCAATGGACAAACATCAACAACCTCACGGCACTTTCATCGGCCACATTCAGTTACCGTTCGCTAGACGATAAACCCAGGCAGCCGAGTAGTGGTGGGTGTTTCGTCCAGCTTGCTCGTCCTTGGACGCTGAGTTAATCCATTATCTTGCCCTAGAATTCGCAGTCATTCAAGCCCATTTGTTCGTTTTCGAACTCGCTCATGCGCAATGACACCAGTACTGAAAAGCCACAGCGCGAGCGTACAACCGGTATCGCCCTGATGCAGCTGACACGCATATACAATTACAACCAAAACTGTTGTGAGATACGATGCGTAGAGGAGAGAATCTGTAGCCTTGTATTGATAATACACGCCCAACATGACCGAAGAAGTGAAAGCACTACGCAAGGAAGTCGCGGAGAGCAACCAAGATCAGAGACGTACAAGCGGAAATTGCCAAGATCCGGGAAAGACTCCAAGTCCAAGATACCAAACGATACGCATATCAACTCCAAGATACGCAGCGAAGCGCGGCACGAGGTAATTGTAACTAAGAGACTACTGAAGGATAATATGTATGGTATCACCCTGACAACACAGCCCGTTGGGTGGTTACTTTCAACAAAAGCAATGCTGCCGAGAATCTGCTGGATGCGAACCGTTTTGACTTGAAGCGCACCAGACATGATTTCTTCATTCGTCCAAATCATGTTCAAGTCCAGTCCAAACTTCGTCCAGCTCTCCGTCCAGCTCACAGACACAGTCACGGTAACAAGGAAACCATTTCACGGGTCAATTCTTGAATTCACCTGACAAGAACCCGAAATCTCAATCCCATTCTCGAAGCCAAAGTAGAAAAAAAACCAAAAAGAGTCGGACCCAAAAAATGCTCAAACAAACAAAAAGCCACCGTGGTATCTTTTTCCTCTAAACGCCTTTTTCCCCCTTTCCCCCCTTTCCCAAACTCCAAGCAAATACCAAAAAAAAAAAAGAAAAAAAAATTGGTTCTCCCGCTTCCTCCTTGGCTGGAGCTGATGGGAGCCTTGCGGCTCAACCACCGTTTCCAAACACTCAGCCGGTACTGAGAAGGGAGCCTTGCGGCTCAACCTTCCGTTCCCAGGCTTTGTATTTAGTGCTCGGATGGGAATCTTTCGACTCGACCATCCCACCCAATCCCATGACCGGAAAGAGGGATGACAGGAGCTCTTGCGAGCTCGACCGTCACCTCTCAAGCGCCTCTCCGAAGCCAGAAGCAACGGGAGCCTTGCGGCTCAACCATCACTTCCGATTCCGGGTCGCCGCCCGGGTCGCCCGCTTCGGAGCGGGTGTCCCGTTACCGGCCATGCCCAGGCCGGCAGCGAGCCGTGAGGTTCGCTGCCGAGCAGTCGCTACCGAGACCTTTGGCGCGGGCTTGCTGACGCGGTTTGCGCCAGAGGGCTTCGCCGCCTTGGTCTTGGGACCGGCAGTTCCTGCGGGCCGGCCTCGCTTGGGCTTGGCCGCCTGGGGCTTGGCCGCCTGGGGCTTCGCCGCCTCCTCTTGGAAGTCGGCCAGGGGCTCCTTCCAGACCACGCTTTTGCCGCGGCGAGTCCTGGGGACTGCTGCAGCGCCAGCGGGTTGGTCGGGTCCCTGGGCGCCGACGACCTCTGCTTCTCCTGCTGCCTCGGCCTGCCGGGCGAGCACCTGAGCAGGGTACTCGGCCTTCCCCTTGTTACGGCGGGTGTTGGCGCGAGTTTGGTGGACAACGTCCACCGTCCCCTGCTCGGTACGTCGCGGACGTCCAACAGGACGTCCTACCCGGACAGGTGCCGCGGGACCAGAAGGCTTCGGAATAGCACTTCTGGGCCTTAGGCGAGTCGATCGGCGGGAGGGAGAATCAGAGGCGGGAGGGGCAGGGATTGGGGCAGCCGGAGAAGCAACGACCGCCGAAAGGGGATCCTCGTCACCCGAGTCCGCGTGGGCAGCTGCAGCAGCAGGCTTCGGCGGTGTGGATCGGGTTCGGCGAATCTTCTTTGCGGCAGGCTCAGCTGCTGCTTCGTTCTCATCGCCCTCGCTCTCAAACTTGCGCTTCTCTGGTTGAGTTTCCATGTTAGGGCTTCTCGTACCAAGAGGTTGTCGCTGATTTTGCGCGATAGGGGAGCCGAGCGCCGTTGACGAAGGCCGCCTGTGCTTTGAACGGCGGATGAAGTCTCGCATGTAGTCGCGCTCTGGTGAGTCGGCACGGGTGGTGGATGAGGGCGTGGCCTCTGACTTTTCGGCCTCCTTTTCGACTTCCTTCTCGGCGTTGGTTGTGAGAGCTGGCTTGCGGTTGATGGCTTTGAAAGACACAGTGGAGCCGTCTGAGTTGATCATGGCTATGTTCTGGATGGGTGTCTTTGGTGTCTTGGCAGGCGACGGGTCTGCAAGGCCGGGGATCGTAGTATTGCCCTCAAGCTCGTAGGAGACGTCAGGGAAAGTGATGCTGACATCGTTTTCGTCCTGTGGCGGCGAGGGTGAGCTTGTAGGAAGCCTATCATAGGCAGGAGAGGTAGCGCTTTGCTGAGCAGGCGAGGTGGTGCTCTGTCCCTTGACGGGGGAGCTGCCAAAGTCGGAAACAAGGAGGGTCTTGTCATGTACAGTGCGCTCGTCGACGTAAAGTTCTTCTTCCAACTCCCACATCTCATCTTCTGTGAGTCGACGTTTCGGAGAAGAGTGAGGAGCCTGGACTGGTGGCGATCTCAAAAGAGAGGGAGCATTCGAGGGCTGAGGCTCGTCTGCTCCTTGGCTTTCGGGGAAGAGGTGGGAATATTCAAACGGCAGCTTAAACCGAACAAAAAGTCTTCCGCGCTCTTTGGCGACCACGACCTTAGCGTGGCCATTGCATTGAGTCTCTGCCATCTTGGCTAGTCGTTCGACTGCGGTTTGCTCATTATCGGGCTTGAATACATCGTCGGCGTCGAGCGGGCTGCCGGTGGCTCTCATGATGGCCTTCATCCTCTCCTTGTATTGGGCGGTGAGAATATCCATCGTCTCGTTGGCTTGTTCACTGGTATCTTGAGATGACACGTCGGGTACGTTGGCCAAATCTGTAGGAAGATGTGAAAATTCAGGGACGTTGGCTAAAGGCGATGCGATAGAATTGATGCTTGCAGAAACGTTGTAGATGTCAGAAATGCGGGGGATTTCTTCGAAGTGAGAGAAAAGTTCAGAGGGAGGCATAACCCCGCTCGAGGCCGCAATTTTCTGAGGTGAAAGTGAGATTCGTCGCGAGGCACGAATTTTGAGCAAGTTTCTGAACAACGGTTCACTTTTGCGTCGCCTGATGATTCTCGTGCGTTCACTCTCAGTAGCACTCTCGGGGCTGTTCATCCAGGAAACAGAGCCGGTGAATGAGGGAGAAGCGGGTCCAAAGTCGATATTACTGAGATCGCAGCTTTCGAATGCGGAGCCTGATTCGGTGTGCTGCATCCACGCGGGTAGAGACTTGACTAATTCCAACTCGTTATCGGGTTTGTGCGTAGCTACCGTAGAAGATGGTTTTCTGCTAGGCGTAGAAGGCTGGAAACTGTGCCACTTGGAAGGGGTAGGTTCGCGGGGGCGAATATGGCGAGTAGGGGATTCAGGCGCTATAGAGCTGACAGGAGAGTATTCGTTGCGTGAAGGAGATGGAAATTCTGGTGAAAGACGAGTGACAGGCTCTGACTTGCGCTTTGGTCGCCATCGCGCGAAAGGCGACTCTTTAGAGATTCTACCGGGCCACTGAACCAGGCCAGGAGTCGAATTCGACGATAGTGGCGATCTTGTAGTATTCGGGCTTCGGATAATGATGGATCCTCTTCTCTCGCGATCATCTCTCTTTGCTGGCGGAGGACTAGCTGGCTTGATGGGAGAAGGCTCAGCACGAGGGCTAGAAGCAGGCAGCAGCTTGACAATTGTGTCACTGAGTCTCTTAGGGAAGCTCTTATTGCTCTTTGTCGGGCTCGGCGATTGGGTAGATCTCTTTGTAGGCGACTTGGCGTCGGACTTGGATTCGTTTGGTTCCAAGGCCAGAGGGCTCGATGGCTCAGTGACGTCTGCAATATCTGGCAGATCTGGTGCGCCGCTAGCAGCGAGAGATGTTCGTGGGTTACGGCGGGTGGATTGGAGGCTGGCTGCAGCCTCTGCGATGGATGCCATGCTAACGTCAATCTCTGTGACGCCTGTTTGGAGAGCTTTGGAGATGATGGGATCGAGCTCGCTGAAAATGGCAATTCTATTCCCGCCGCTGGCATAGTCGAAGTCGATGGAGGAGTAATCGTGGAAGCGGCGCTTCAGAGGAACAGTAAACTTGGAGAATGTGCTCTGCTTGGCCAGGAGTTTCTGTTCTGATAGATCGGCGCGCTCTTCTTGGAGGAAGCAGTTTGCGACATTGACTGTAGCAACAATAAGCTCTTGCTCCAACATTCATTCATGGAATCGACTTCATAAAATGAAACAACATACCCTTGGCGCTGACCATCACGCCCACGACTTCTGCTCGAGACAGAGGTGATCCTTCCAGCTCCAGCTCAGCCTCATGCGCTGGCGGCATAAATGAGTTGAGTCTGCGGCGGCTCGCTCTCTGCGTCTCTTCTGGGTCCTCTGCAGCTTCGACGACAGCGGCCATTTGTGGTCTCACTGCCCGAGCGCTCGCTGGTCGTCCAACTCGCTTCATGATCGTTTTGCCTCTGTGGATAGTCAAAGGGCCGGCCACAGCGGGGACGCGGTTCCAGGCTCGGGAGATTATTGCTGGTCTTTGGGCGACGAAGTTGTCTGCCCACGATCTAAATGTCAGAAAATCCATGTCAGCACCCATTGCCATCGCCAAAGCCCAGCAACTCCGGGGGATTGAAAGGTACGCACGTCTCGAGGATATTCGTCTTGGCCTCGCTGGCGGCAGGGAAATATGTCACAAACATTGGTGGATGAGGATTGCTGCCACGCGCCCAATTAGCCCCCCATCTCCCACATTCCACCCCGCGAGATCCATTCGCAGCAGAAGTCTTACATCGCAACGGGTTCGCACCCGTAAGCCCATGGTGGGCGGGTGATATCGTCCATGGCTGCCAGATATAGCTTGCGGTGTTGTCAAACTGGCGGGAAAGCAGGCGATGTCGATACGAAGACGACGAAATGGCACCGAAAGCCCAAAATTGGAATAACTTGAAGTAACAAAGATACGTACTCTTTCGGTGAATTGTCACCCCACGTGAAGACGCGTTGATTGAAAAAAGGTTGCAAGGGTGAATAAATGAACAAGAAAAAAGGGCGTCGCGTTTCTCAAATGCGTGTGCGCGATGCCAGAATTTCCATTTCTTAAATTAACAAACGGATCTTTTGTTTACATTGAGCCCCAATAGGCAATGCGCTAGTAAAAGCTAGTCTATATCGGGCAGTTAATCGTGTGTGGGGTAGATTTAGAGTTAATTGCCCCGCCAGTAGCGAGAGACGCGTTTGGCGGGCAGAGACAGGTGACGAGGCGCTGCAAATTGTAGTGAATGTCTGCTGTAAGAGTGAAGTAAACAAAAAATAAGAGAGAAGAGTTCTCAAGATGAGTTGATTGTAAATAGAATTTTAATTCTCAGTGGTATTCGTGACACATTGACGACACTTCTATGGGTGACATTCAAGGCTGGTAGTTTAGCATAGCGCCAGCGCCACATCCGGCGTTTCTATTTATACATGTATTTGGAACTTCACAGCTATTCTTAAATACACCATTATTTCAACTTCGTGAAGTCCCGAATAGTATGCGTGGAAGAAAAATTGCTGGTGATGAGCTTCGCATGGTATCTTGTGAAAGCATAAAGAAAAGCTTCTTGAAAAGACAGAGCGGTCCATTTAAAGTTAGTCTATATGTTTCCCTTGCTGCCCTCACCTATCTCCTCTTGCACTTATGTGTTCCGCCTTCTTTGTTAAAATTAAGTCATTTTTTTCCACCATTAATTCTATATCAATGTATTATAATCCGCCTTGCTTCCGCTGCCGGCGCCTTGCATCTCTGTCTGCTTTTCTAGTGCCCGAAGGACAATTTCACGCCTCCCAAATGTTTCTGCACAGCATGGCACGGAACTGCAGCGATGAAAGGATCGTGAATCAAGCCAAGAGTTACTTGTGACACCAATTACCTATCTCTATAGCAAAAACGAGTTTGGAATACCATTTGTAGCCTTCTTTCTACTGACCGATTGGGAATATATATATAAAGGGTGGCAAGTGATATGCACCTTGATGCTCAATTCATGAACCTGGTTCTCTCTATATATCTCAAGTACATGGGTAGTTGTGTGATGCATGCACATGAATGATGATTTCCTGTAAAAAATTGGTTAATATATGTAGGAAGTCATCGTCAGTTCTCCATTGCGATAATGCGGATCGCAAGGGACTCCATCACTCCATCGTATGTGGTAATTCTAGTGTTTGTCGTGGCCACGGATGCTTCGAGTAACTAGTTGTCCTTCTGCAATTGTTAGATGGTTTCTTTGCTTGCTCCATGGGCCTTGATTTCCTCGCGCAGTTCTTCACAAGTCTTGTATTGAGCATAGCATTCTTCAACAGCAAGAGCGAACGATAATGTACACTGTGCCCTCGCCTGACCTCACCACTCAACAACTCCCCCCTTTGCAAATATCATCGTCCCGGATGGTTCAAAGAGGTTCAAATTGGCGAGATTTGGTGCAGGGGCGTGGATTTATTCGATTGGCTTTGGTGTGTCGGGAAATCCTGTGAACTCGTCATCATTGTAATAGCGGTCGAGCTTGCTCTTGAAGCCTGCCATGACTTTATTGTTGGTGGTTAGAGTCTTACGCATGTGATCGATCAACATGCCATGATTCGTGAGGGTTGGAGAAGTGTCTTGTCGCGTTCCTCTAGATGTGCAATCAACCTTCCCACTTTGTCGCCAAGGTTTCCTTCTGCTGTGCTGCGTGTGACAAGCATGTCAATTTTTGCTTCGAGGCGTTTGGTTGGCTTATCGCGAGTGTTTTTGGACTAGTCGTGGATCTACGAGCACTAGAAAAAATAACAGTACCTAGCGTTTATCCGATTCCATCACAGGAATAAGTTATCATGTCTTCGAGGTGAACGATATGTTACGGTGCTTGATGCCTCGTCCTTGTTTCCATCAGTTACCATTATACGGCAAACACAAGGTCCGAATTCTACTGATTACCAGCAGCCCTAGAGGACTTGAAATGCCTCATGTGGCAACGTCTAGCGACGATGACGGGACGTAGCTTCTGTTTGGCATGTTATCGATGTTAACATTTGTCAATGCAGTGGCATATTAGTAACGTTTTATCATACAATTTTGGATCAAACGATTCGTTGCAGGCATCGGTAGCGATTACAGGCATCTTCTTATATTAATATAGAAACTAGGGATGCTCGTTGCGTAGATATATTTATCTTAGCACTTTGTTATCCAACTATAAACTAGAAAGCTTATTCGTCTGTTCGTTCTCTTAAAAAGAGATCTCTGTTTACCTCTGTTGTCATCAACGCTACCTTCGCTCTTCCAGCAGCGCATAAAGCGAATATAAGTAGAATTCATTTGAGATTTCGATGATATCTCCATCATACCGCAATTCATTCTCCACAAATCATGAATGTTCCTGCCAATTCAGCCATCTTCCTTGTTACCCTGCATCTTGTAAGTCTGCTGACTCAGCATCCTTCCAGGCACAGACAGCCTTGCACCCAGCCAGTGGGCCCATCCAATCCTGCCCCTCCACCATCCCCCAGAGCCTCGTCACCACGGAACGTCATCCCGCAACAGCACCAACCCATCTCGACATCCAACCGCATCTTCAGCCTCGCCCGTTTACAGCGCTCCCTCTCGCCCATCTCCCACA
Organism: Trichoderma koningiopsis; assembly: GCA_022985005.1. Taxonomy (NCBI): domain Eukaryota; kingdom Fungi; phylum Ascomycota; class Sordariomycetes; order Hypocreales; family Hypocreaceae; genus Trichoderma; species Trichoderma koningiopsis. Next base: position 435,727 of record JAJPEM010000006.1, on the reverse strand, counting down.
TTCTAAATCCCACCCTCCATCATACCAAGCGATAAATAAAAGACACAGAAAAGAGAAAACAAAACCAGCCGCAACCATGAATCGCCTCTTCGGCTCCAAGCCCACCGGCCCCAAACCAACCCTCAACGGCGCAATCTCCAACATCGACACCCGCATCGCCTCCATCGACACCAAGCTCAAAGCCCTCAACGGCGAACTCTCCGCCTACCAAGACAAGCTCTCCAAAATGCGCGACGGCCCCGGCAAGCAGGCCATCAAGCAGAAAGCCCTCAAGGTCCTGCAGCGCCGCAAGGCCTACGAGGCCGAAAAGGACAAGCTCGAAAGCCAAGTCTGGAACATGGAGCAGGCGCAGACCATGCAGGACAACCTCAAGAACGTCATGACCCAGGTCGACGCCATGAAGACCACCAACAAGGAGTTGCGCAAGCAGTATGGCAAGATCGACATTGACAAGATCGAGCGCCTGCAGGACGACATGGCCGACTTGCTCGATGTCGGCAATGAGATCCAGGAGAGCCTTTCGAGGGGCTATGACATACCGGATGAGGTGGACGAGGCGGAGCTGGATGCCGAGCTGGAGGCGCTAGGCATGGAGGCGGAGCTGGAGCAGGAGTATGGGAGCGGAGCGGTGCCGGGCTTTTTGACGGATGAGGTTGTGCCGGAGTTTGTGGATGAGCCGCCGCAGACGGAGGAGAAGGTGAAGCAGGCTGCGGGTTGATTTTTGTGTTGTATGTATATACTTTACTTGTTACTCATTGAAACGACGAGATGATTTGCGGCTTCTCATATTATCAGTTCTAAGAAACAAAGGAAAGCACATTATTTAAGCACAGATTTATTTCCTAGCTCGCTACATTATAATACCATTTCTTCTTCTGCTTTGCTCTTTTTGGTTCAAATCCTACAGGACATAATGTTACATGTGAATACACAGGAAACGAGAAAAATGAGCGTTCATCAATTCATAATGTCCTCCTAGGCGTAAACCCAGGAAAGACTAAAAGTGCGTGCTAATCTAATGCCATCTACAGGATATTGTTTTTTTCTTCTTCTTTTCTTTGCCAGAAGAACTGCCCCCCTCTCAGGGCATGTTTTTCGTACGTTCAACAATTTATTACAAAAACATGAACCGCAATCTCAAGGCAAACAAGTGGGAATCCCACGCATCGCTCGTGAGATAAAACGGGGTTATAGTATGCATATGTAAACATGTACATATAACACGACGAATAAGTTACAGACTCCGGACGAAGTTGGTTGGAAATTGAACGCCGGGAATGCAGAGTACCTAGTTCCAGTATTTCCATCGCTATCAAACAAACAAAAGGAAACAAAGCTTCCATGATTACTATGCCGAATGCTGTTCCCCCCTTTCAAACTCCTCCCAAGTTAAATCCTCGCTTAGTGAAAGAGCGTAGGGATATATCAAGTGTCCGTTACAGAAGAGCTTTGTGCCTGGTTTCATCAAAAACTCCCCTCTCCGTATATAAACCTTGCTTCGATCAATCAATCGCCGCAAAGAAGCGAGCCACCTCTTCCAACTCAGGATCGCCGTTGCAAAAGTCCCAGCCTACAATGACTGGAGCCTGGCTACAGCATATGATCTTGCGGGCGTCGAACTGAAGCTTGAAGACGCGTGCCGGAGGATTCTCCGCCGCCGCAATGCGCGGGCGTTGCTCAGGAGGCTGTCCGTTGTTTTCGACTTCAGTCGGTCCTTGCTGCCCATGGACTTGTCCAGGGATTTCAGGCTGTTGGACTATTGGAGGGAGTTGGGGCGGAGCTCCCTGACCTGGAGTTACAGAAAGTTGAGATGGTTGGGGCACCGGCGCGTGGAGCGGCGTAGGGGCTGGGACTTGTGACACCATTGCTGGTGAATATGCCAGTTGTCTATATTCGCTGTTGCCGCCAGCGGTGTTGTTATTGCTGCCGCCGCCAATGCCATCACCAGCTACAAGCGCGGCGGCAGATGGGCCCGCCATTGATCCGCTGGCATACGGAGGAGCCAGGTTAAGGGCCCTTGCATCTGTGGCAGCCATAGGGCTCGGTATGTGAGAGTTGCCGCGAGAGATGAGACGCTGTCTGGCCATCTGATTGTTCTGTATCGCGATTAAGCCGTCTGCCACCGCCTGCCGGAGATGTGCCCGCACAAAGGGAGAGGGCTCTCGCTCAATCGCTGCTTGTAGGTAGCCAAAATAGATGAGCATGGATGGGTGGCTTGCCAGTGCCTGTCTCAGCGCTGCAACCCCAAAGGGAACGGTCTGGTCGATCATGGCCATATAAAGCCGTGCTGACTGGCTGTTCTCGCTGTTTGGATCCAGTATAGGCGAAGACTGCATGCCCTGCGCCGCGCCAGGACTCAATGCCGACACGGCAATGGCCGCCGAGGCAAACTGAGTGCTCTGTCGCTGAACGTTGGTTAGGGCGACTTGTCTATGCGCCGCCTCTGCAGCTTCTTCCTGGCGAAGATGATGCCCGGGCTTCCACACGCCCTCCTTATCCCGCCGCCAGATGATGATGCTTTGGTCATAGGAGCCCGAAACAATCCGCCCGTACTTGCGTCCGCCTCCTCCGCCAGGCGGAACTTTGGCGCCAGTAGCCTGGAGATCAGCCGGCCGGGAGCTTCCCGCGTTCACTCTTCTAGAGCGACGAACTCTTCGGTCACCCTCGTGGTCAATCTCTCCCGCTTCTACAGCCCTAAAGTATTCGGCATCCACTCGCTTCGCCTCGGCCTCGTCCTCCTGCTTGCTGTAGGGCAAATCGCCGAAGCCGGCCTGGACGGTTCGCACCAGATGGGCATGTCCGCGAAGGGAGGCCACTTTTAGGCCGGTCAGCGCGTCGAAAATGCAGACTTCGTAGTCACTACTACCGCTCACAATCCGGCGTTCGTCAAACTCGACGCAGGCAATGCCCTTTTCATGCGCCGGGATGGTCTGTGTGCAAACTTGCTCTGGCCAGTTCCATACCTTGATGTGGCGATCGCCAGAGACAGAAACAATAGTGCGGCCCCGGATCTGAATGGCATTGACGGCGGCACCGTGTCCCTCCAGCTTGCCAATCACCGTGTAGGCGGGTTTGATAGGGAGCTCCTGGGATAGATCGAGTTCGTAGCCATAGGGCTTGACACTGATGCCTACCGGGTTGACGGCTGCATCTACAGGGCCGTAGCCCAAGTCGCCGTACTTGAGGGGGCGACGGTTGAAAATCTTGATGGTTTTGTCTTTGGAAGATGTGACGAGAACATTTTTGTCGAACCGCACGTTAAGAACAGATTCACGGTGTGCGTGGATAATCTTTTGCACCAGCTCTCCGGTGGAAAACCTCCAGATAAAGATGTTGGAGTCACTGCTACCGGAGACCAAGATGTCTTCGGCCGGGTCTGCGTCGAACTGAAGGCACAAGACCGAACCATGGTGGCCTGTGAGCGGTGGGCGAACCAGGCGGCGAGTGTGTATATTCCAGATTCTCATCGTACGGTCTCGGCTGCCGCTGACAAGATAGTTTGCGTCAAACTGCAGAGTGTAGACGCACTCTTGATGGCCTTCTTCGGGATAGTCGGGGTGAGGCAGTACAAAAGTCTTGAATTTGCCCAGCTCCCAGTTCGATTCAAGTCGTCGTCTCATGTTATAGAGATATTTCCAGTTGATGCGATAGCGGGAGCTGTTGATATCCCACGTCCACAGGGTCGACTTGATCATGCTCGCTGTGGTGTCGCCGGCCGCCATTGCGGGCAGCGAGATCTCGGGGGTGCCGCCGGGCTCTTTGCGCTTGGCCCTGCTCTCCGACGACGACGATCCATAGCTCCGATCCACGGCCTTACCTTTGGCGGATGAGAAGCTGTCGAGATGCATATCCCCCAAGGAGGGGAGGGTTTGCTTGAATGATTGTAAGCTGGGAGAGCCAAAGAGGCTGGCCCCAGCGCTGCCATCCTGGATGCTGGGCAGCCTGTCGCGGTCGAGCATCTCCAGATCTTGGTCTTCGTCTTCATCGTGGTTGAGAATAGCTCGAATCTTGGTTGGGTGGTCGTCTGATGTCTGCATGCGGTGCAGGTGGCCGATGGAGTTGCTCACGCCAGTGTTGACCCGAATCTCCCACGCATCGATTTCGGCCTGCACGGCCTTCCAGCCTTCGAGATAGTACAGCCGCTCCCATAGCTTGCGATCCACGGCCAGGTCATACCAGGCACGGCACGTCTGCAGCACGCTGACGAGAGAGACGGGATCGAGATAGCCCAGGATCTTGAGGCAGATTTCGGCGGGAAGATGTCGGATAAAATCGATGTACAGTCTCGGGCTGAGACGCTCGACGATCTCGACGATGGCAGAGGTTGGGAGCTGGTCCAGGAGAGCCATGGCCAGTTCTGCGGCGAGGGGGGGTCAGCGACACGGTCACGGCACGCAAGTATGATGAAACGAGATGGAAGAGACTCACTTGATTTGACAGACACCGGCAGTTGCGAAGCGTTTGCGGCCAGCCACTGCGGCAGCTCCATGGGCGACTTGAGCGAGGCCAGCGACGAGATCTGCTCAGTCAGCCCCGGACCCAGAGGATCCTCAGAGTAGCCCTCGTCGGGCTGGTGGGCGGGCGAAAACGGGCCCATGGAGGGCGTCAGGTTGTCTGGTCGCGACATGTTGGCGGCTCAGTCCAGCCTCGCTCGGGAGTGGGAAAGTGAGGCTATCACAGGCCGGGCTCTGCCTTGTTGGTTCCGATGGATTACGATTGCGAAGCGCTGACACCCAGACAGCCGCGCCAACTTCCCATGTCGTATCGGGCTCCAGCTAGCGTTGCCCGGGGGGTTCCGTGGAGATTACCAATGGCAGGGCGAGCTGAGTTTGGAGGATGCAAGTGGCAAACAGAGCAGCAGGCAAGCAAATGGGATCAATTGGATGCTGCGAGATCAAGCGGCCGCTGCAGCCTGGAGGTTTGCCTGTGGTAGTGGCTGGGTGCTCGGCGCGGCGTTACAGCGCGGTTCCGGCGGGGATGGCGCTGTCAGTGCCTTTGAATCGAGCTGCCAGGCGTCAGCCGCCGAAACCCAGCGCTATGGAAAGCGCCGTAGCGCCGTTTTTGGAGGCGGGGGCTCTACGGGCGCGGTACTGGGCGCTACGTGCGAGCCGCAGTTCAGAAGGCCGGTACTTGGGAGGTAGCGCAGCTGTCTGGCGGCCGGGGCTTCGATCTGCCTGTCTGCTTCCCCGAAGCGGCTGCTGCGGGCCCCTTGAGTTGGTAGGTTACGAGGCGTTGCTGCTGTCTGTAATTGACTTCAAATTTTACTAAGCGGCTGTGTGTGATAGCGAGATTGCGCAGCCGTGACAATCACGACCGCTCATATCGTTTCGCGGGCCCTAGCTTGGGCTTCGGGCCGCTACATGAAGTGCAAGGAGATGGATGCTATTGATGATGGCAAGTGCCAGAAGCGTCATTCAGCGCATGGAAACGTGGTGGCGTAGATTTACTGTGAACAGCTCTAAAATAGAATAGCCAAATTCTGTGGATATTGTTTTCATTGTTTGCACGGATATTGATTGCTACTGGCATCCATGTTAGCAGCCCACCACATCTCGTTCCTCTGCTACTGTTCCCAAGCAACACCACGGATCCCTGCTGACCGAAAGCTTTCTCCACAGCTAACCGTGCAGTCAATTTATGCTGCTCTGACTAGATTGATAGACGATACGTCCTTTTCTATGTGCATGTAGCTAGTTACATATACCTAATACATCTATTGGAAATATACACTGCCTCTCTATTTTTATATCCAAAAACCATTCGTGCTTCAAAGGTGGGAGCCGGCCAAATCGCAAATCGCAAATCACGCGGCTTGGCAATATTGCAACTGCATGTAGCAATTATGCTCTTTTTCACTGTTACACGCTTTACTGATAACCTTGATTCCGACCCTTGATACGAGATAAGGCAGACTGGACACAGACGGATTGCACCAACATATTTTCATGGGTACAAGTAATCTACATCTGAGTTACCCAATTATTACTCGGATAAAGGACCTTTTACTCAGAGGCAGACAGATCCAATCAAATGCTGTAGTTGGCAGATAGTGTGTACGTTCTCCATACCTACCAACCAACATCCCGCCAATTGGCTTGGCTGCACCGAATAGCTCAGATTAGATGCCATTTCGCTGGAGCCGCATCCTGCAGACGGGTCGCATCGACGGCCTTGGTCCCAGACCTTGGACGCAGCTCAGCCCTACCAACCGGCAGTCTCTTTTCGCGTCCCAACTCCACCCCCAACTCAGCTCTTCACCGGGGCTGAATCAACCGTGGTGACGGCATTGGATATTTCTGCTCAGCTGAGTATTTAGAGATAGGTTACGATTTACAATCTTGGCTGACGTCGGTGGATTGGACTTTTTCAGCTCCAGCATGAGTCGAGATGGGCGAGAAATAAAGTGGCTGGTGTACACCCGATATTGATGCCAGTGCTACATGTACTTGCAGCATGCGGTGAAGAGGCCCGTATCGCGTCTTTGGCTCTTTCACCGCCGCCTTGGATGCCTCCTGCGGCCAGACGTAATTCGCATGCAGGCTCCTTGCTGCGAATCCACAAAATAACAGGCAGGTGACCAGACCAAATCCTCATAGAACCCATAGCAACAGTGGCTACCTACATGCACATACTTATCATGCAGCACATGTGGGTATCTGAAGCACGAAACGGCGATGCTGGCTGATACTGCAAAGTAATGTAGCGTCGTTATTGGCTGCATGCGGTAGCCGTAATAACACTGTTTACCAAACCCAACATGTGGGCTTGATAGCAGGTTGTTTCTGTTAGTAAACCGCTTTGTTCTATCCATGGCCTTTGACTGTGTTTCATGTGGCGGCTCAAGCATAACAACGAAACGTTAAAGAAGAGTAGGCACTCCGGACTTGGTCTGCATTAGGAACAAGGCAAAGACAACGGCAGTTGCTAGAAAATGACAAGTGACGGGCCTGCACAGGGGCTGCAGTATTTCTCCGAATCAGAGCGGTTGTTTTAGGTTGCAAGGAGGGAGCACTGCAGTCTGCAGTATCTCGTCGTTTTCATCTTGGCCACGCAGACGATTGGGCGGGTACATGTACTTTGTAGAGAATTGGTGGCCTCTCAAGAATGATGTATTTCAATTCTTTTATTTACGGGGGAGGTATTGGTTTGCGGAAGTTGTCTATGGCTGTACGAATGCTTGTGGCGTAACCAGGACTTGTTAGCACTGCGACTGTGCTGCTATTAGTGCGCGGTCGTATCATGAGATATTGGAATCCGTCCATAAACAAACCCTGGTAGCGCCATGCCTCCCCAGTCCAAAGGCTTTGGCATTGCTACCTACTTGGTTGACTATTAGCAATAGCTTGGGAACGGAGTCAACGGCTGGTCGCGAGTGCTTTTCTTGCGAGCCAATGCCCGGACATTGCCCCCAAATACTTGCACGTATGACTCTCTATGTGACGATGCAGCTGGCCTCGTGGGCAGTGCTGAGACTCGGGCTGCCCAGGCACTCGGCCGTAGCACAACTTCACATCGTCTTGTTGGCTCAGCAGCCGCCGGCCGTGCGACTGAAACGGCGAGGAGAGGCATGTGAGGCCCAGGAACGCGACAAGGTCGTATGTTTTGGCGGCAAGAGGCACATGGAAGGGCGGGAGCTCAGCCTGGCAAAAGCCGCAGTCTGGCAGTCTGGCATTATCGTGATGCCGATTTGATGCCTGTCCCAGTTGAGGATATGGGCACATCACCGCAGGCTCTGATTCCAGCGCTGGACTGCCCATCAGCGTTCGCCTTAGCCCGCCCAGGCCTAGCGCCGCGCCTGTGAAACATGCAGCGACTGGGCCACATGTGCCAGCTCGGCCTAAGGGACGCCAGCGCCTGTACTAGTACCGCGGCCTTGGGCACTAGTCGCAGGTCGCGCGAGTCCCCAATACTGCCCTGGGCTGCGGCGTCGCCTCGCTGCCACGGTGGCAACTGGCGTTGGGCTAGACACAATGGCAAATGGCCTTGATGCCACGGGGTAAGAGACAAAAGGGGAAGAATAGCAGCCACAGCGAGGACGGCCGTGGCACGCAGAGGCTGGAAAAATGGAACATTCAGGAAGAAGAGGAAAAAAGGGTCACCGAAGCGCCCCCTCTGCAGCCCCCCAGTTGAGCCCCCTGAAATCGAGCCCGGCGCGCTAAACCGCCCCAATTGTCCCAATTAGCAGCCCCCAGAGCCTGTAGATCAACTGATGCCTGCCCACCAACCCGCCCTTGTGGTGTCTGGCCGTGGCGCCTGCGGGCTTCGGTACCTCGCGCCGAGTATCTGCCCACCCACGGCGCCTGCAGAGGTACCGCCGCCGCCCGTACTGCCGTTAGCACGCCGTCTCGCTGCTGCGTTCCCCTCCTCCACTCGTCTGCGTGTCGGCAGCCTCTCTTCTTTTCCTTCTGTGCCCATTCCTGGCTCCCCCTTTACTTGTACGCCTCCTGATCCTGCCTCTGCCGCAGCCTCAGCGGTTCTGGATCTCTTTGACAGCGAGTCCCCGCACACCGACTGGCATCCGTACACACCTAATATCCGACCGGCAGATCGCAAAAGAAGCGTTGCGCGGGCATCGCTGGAGTCTGTTCGACGCCGTTTCGAGCCTTGACGCTGCCCATCACTGCTGCTGCTGCAACGACAAGTAGAGCAGTAGTACCTAATAGCCGTCGTTTTTTTCAAAGAAAAACACCAGACCGGTCGACAGAGACAAGAGATTACTTGATCGTTTGACAAACCCGTCACGTACACAGTAGCACCAACAGACAGAAAGAAGATAGACAACACAATTAGACGCAGACCAGCGAGAGCAATATAGAGAGACTTAGACAGCGAAAGCGATATAGACAACGAGCACCTGTCAACGAGACACATTCACATCCGATTGAGACGCAGAATCGACGAGCATATACTCGCTGCCGCCGACTCTCTTCGCCGACAGAAAGCCTCGTCGAGACCCCTTCAGCGCCTGACTTGCTCCGCCTGCCTGCTCTGCCTGTGGCAAACGGCTCGTGAGGCTGTCCAACAACCCATTGACGCTGGCCTTTCGCGTTAAATGACGTGAATCCGTGCTCTTTAGGGATCCGCAACCCACGGACTGGTCTTCCGCGAGAAACTCGTTCGCTAAACCCCCGCCTTGGGCCTGAGCACCACCCCTGTTTTCCTCCTCTTTCCTCCTCAACCCTGACCGGTTCTCTTCGCTCGACCGAAAACCGCCCTTTCATCGACCTCGACCTCAGACGCTGCTGCCAGGACCCAGCCCTGATATCGGGCCCCCGACGGATGGAGTAAAGAGGCCATGGCTCATGCACCCCTGCTCAGAACCAACACGGCCCCGGTCTTCCAGTCTCATCCCAACGGAGCTGGCGGTTTACCACATCAAAGCATGAGCAGCAGTGCGCCGCGCACTAGCCAGCTGTCTGGATCAACCGCCTATGCTGGATCTTCAACGTCGCTCACCTCACTCAACAGCGACATGACCGTGGTTGCCAATGGCCCGGTGGTGGCCACCAGCAACATCATCAACCAAAAGGCCGACGCCTCTCGCTCCCTCTACCAGATATGCATCTCCCTCAAGCAGCGCCTGGCCCAGGTGCCCGGCTTCGAGCAGTTTCTGCAGCACCTCGACCCGACCGACCCAGTCGATCCCCTCTGGAACCTCCTGCGCTCTGGCTATCCGCTGCTGGTAATCTACAACACGCTGCGGCCTGCTGAGCCGCTGACCGTCGACGACCCCAATGCCTCCGACTCCAAAAAGTCCAAGATTGCCATCTTCAAGTTCGTCCAGGCCTGCATGAAGGAGCTCCAGGTTTCTCCGGCCGACTGTTTTGTCATTACGGATTTGATGGGCACAGACACGAGCGGCTTTGTTAAGGCAAGTACTAAATGATACTCTTCTGTTCGCTCCCTGGGAGGAGACAAGAACCGTTCCTTTACTCTCGCACTAATCAATGAATTCCATTTTGCCTTTTGGTTCTTAATTCAAATTTGTAAAGAAAAAAAATCTAACGCGTACATCAGGTTACCCAAGTCGTTAACTACGTCCTTGACCTTGCAGAGCGTCGCGGATTCCTTCTCCAGCAGGAGGCTTATCCCGATGGCGAGCCTACTGGCACCAACGGCGCCTCCAAAATGACCTATCGAGACCATGTCATCAAAGAACTCGTCGATACCGAGCGCAAATATGTCCAGGACTTGGAAAACTTGCACGATTTGAAGAAGGCATTGGAGCAGAAAGGAGTAATTACCGGCGACATCGTTCACCAAATCTTCCTCAACATCAGCCTTATCCTCGACTTTCAGCGCCGCTTCCTCATACGCATCGAGACCACCAACTCTTTGCCCGCTGACGCCCAGCGATGGGGCCAGCCGTTTGTCACCCACGAGGAGTTCTTCAACATCTACCAGCCCTTTATTGCCAATCAGCGCAAAGCGGCGCAAATTGCCAATTCAAATTTCGACCCCATCCGCCAGTCAGACCACCCCGTCGCGGCCGACTTTAACACTCTGGACGGTTTTCTTTTGAAGCCAATGCAGCGTCTAGTCAAGTATCCGTTGCTACTCAAGGTATGTCTTGGCGAATGCTTTTTTCCCGCTTGAAGTAAGTTCTTATTGACTGGATATGCAGGATTTGGCAAAGAAAACAGAAGACCCAGAGACCAAAGACGACCTGCTACAAGGATGTGAGGCCGCTGAGCGCGTTCTCCAGAAAGCAAACGAGGCCGTTAATCGCGACCTTCTCGACGAAGCGCTGGAGGAGCTCATGACCAGAGTGGACGACTGGAAATCGCACAAGATTGAGTCATTTGGAAAGCTGTTATTGCATGGCGTCTATGGTGTCATCACTGGCAAGAGTGAACAAGAGAAGGACGTACGTAAATATTCCTCCCCTCTCCTTTGCGTCTGCCAACAGAGTGCTAACTATTCTTGCAGTATGAGATCTACCTCTTCGAATGCATTTTGCTATGCTGCAAGGAAATCTCCCCAAACAAGAGCAAGGACAAGAAAGAGAGAGCTCGGCTGCAATCACTCCCAAAGCAGAAGAACAAGAACGCCAAGCTGCAACTCAAGGGCCGAATTTTCATGACCAACGTGACTGATGTTGTGTCTCTTTCCAAACCAGGCTCTCACAGCGTCCAAATCTGGTGGAAGGGCGATCCTGGTGTCGAAAACTTTACCATCAAGTTCCTCACGGAGGAGATGATGAAGAAGTGGGCAAACGGCCTGGAGACGCAACGTAAGGAGAATGCGCCTCGCACCGCCACGAGCCCAGACGACAATCCCACCGACTTTGCTTGGACGCGCGACCAGGCCGGCGGCCTTGAGAACCCTTACCTACAGCAAGACGACGACGACGAAGACGATATTGGCCCCGCCACTGCTCCTGCTCAGTTCCCAGTGCCAACAAGCTCATTCGGAAGTTCCATGGCCATCCCCAGAACCGCGTCAAGCTCCAACCTGAGAGACTTGAGGAAGGGCTCGGTAACCGTCGAGTCGTCGCAGTCTCTGGCGGGCATTGCGCGCGCTCCTCCGCCACGATTCCCGCTGCCAATGCCGCCAGCCCCCTTGTCCCTCCAGACCCAAAACAGCATGACCGTTCCATCGCCAGGCACACGTGGAGGAGATAGCTACTTTTCGCCCATTGGCGAATCACCTGCGTCTTCTCGAACCAGCGCAACCAGTGGGGTATTCTCGCCAAATGTCAACCCATTCTCAAAAGTAGGGACTCCTCAGGCAGGATGGGATGAAAACAACCGCTATACGGCGCCAGCAATGCCCCGTGCCCCATCTCGAGATGGTACGCCGCCCAGTGCCTATATGAATGGCAGACACAGCGCAAACCCGGCGGCGTCGAGGAGCCGCTCGTACAGCACTCCCGACGCCGCTGCTCAGGGCCAGCGACGCCAACCAAGCCAGAGCAACATCCCCGCTGTCCCCGGCATTCCCCTTCATCTCCATCCCGCTCACGACAGCTCCATCCCGAGATCGCAAACAGGCTCCCCCAGGAACGAGGCAGCGGTGCCGGCCAGCCGGACGAGCACGCAGAGCCCCGGCTCTCAGCCCCAGCGAGCACACAAACACAAGCATTCGCACTCGGGCAGCGTCGGTGGCACCATGGCACAGTTCCCTACCCAGCCCGTCTACCCTCGACAGACCACGCCTGGACCTCCCAGCAACGGCCTTCGTGTTGACCCTGCAGCGGCCAACTCGCGGACCGTATCACCGTCTCTCGGCACTGCAACCATGTCTCAAGGAATGCTGGCCCATCACGGCATGATCCCTTCGGGTATGATGCCCCCAGGAATGGTGCCCCAGATTCCACAGAACATCCCGTTGGCAAGCCCCGAAGTGGCCTTGCCAACGCAGCTCAAGGTCCGGGTCACATGCGATACCGGAAATTACGTTACGCTCGTCGTTGCTTTCAACATCACGTACCAGTCTCTCGTCGATCGGATTGATGCCAAGCTCGCGCGGTTCACTACCAGCAGCATAGCACAAGGAATGCTAAAGCTTCGCTATCAAGATGAAGACGAGGACTTTGTCACAATCGAGAGCGATGATGACATTCAGATTGCCTTTATGGAGTTCCGTGACGGCATGAAGAGCGCGTACAGTGGCGGTGTAGGAGAGATAGAACTCTTCTGCGTCGGAGACATGGCGCAACAATAAAACCACATCAGGAGCATTTCCTTTGGGGGAGAGAAAGACGAGGGCTCTTTTTAATAGACGAAAAGAGCGGAGAGAAACATTTTGAGAAAAAAGCGTACTTATTCCACCGACCACCAAGGAGCATTCGCATGTTTTGGTGTATAGAGCCATTGCATAGCAGCAGCAAAAATTATTTTTTTTATTAGAGCGGCACGAAAACTGCCACCATATTAACGACGGTTCAAGGCCAACAACCACCAAAGATACCTCTTTAAATCATATAGACACGACACCACACGATATGTGCGATTATGACCAACCAATTTTACTTTATATGCTATTTATTATCGCCCGATTCCAACTTTGGTCACTCATTCGCACCCGACTATCTCTCTTACGTTGCTGACGGCCCGTTGCCATGTTCTTTCTCCTTTTCTTCTCTCCACAGCCGCGGCGCTGATGTCTATAATTACCGGGAAAAGACAAGAAGCAGAAACCAGGATTTACAAAGCTTACCGCCACGGACACTCGTGCATAACAAATCACTGCTGGACAGTTGGAAATTCAATCCAGCGAGAATATGCTGTCTATAATGGAGCGGCCGTCTCATCGATACACTCTTTCTCAACTAGATTTTCCTTACCACTCTTCTTCTTTTCTCCATCACTACCCTACCTATATTATTACCAGCGGGGCTACACCATCTTGAGTCTAAGATGTACTTAAACCTGAGTGTTTCTTCTTCCGCATCTCTACCATCATTTCTTTTTTCTCTCTCTTTTTTTTTTTTTTTTTTTGTTATTCACGGGATTCTACGGCGCTAGTGACAAAGACGGGAGGGTTTTATAGGAGGACTGAGCACGGTATTCCCTTTTTACTTTCTTCTTTTTTTCTTTTTTCTTTTTTTGCCATCTTTGCAATAGTGTTTGGTTTGGGGGGATGATATTCTTTACCCGTCTTGTTTTGTCCCTTGTATGCGTGCTTTGGCTTTGCGTTTGTTACCATTATCTCACAACACTATCTGTTTTTCACACCCCCTACTCCCACGACCACTATACTTTACCTCTCTCTCTCCCTCTCTCTCTCTCTGTTTTTTTGTCGTGTTTTTGAAATGATGGGTTTTGTTGTTGGATGTTTCTTGTTCCTTTTAGTACTGGATAGATAGAAATCGGAGACGACAAAAGTGCAAACGGAGATGGTGATTTCAATAAAAAAAATTACAAAAGTTGCGTGGTTCATTGTGTATATGGCGAAAGTCGGTGATAGAAGCGCCAGGGGAGATTGTAAACTTTTCCCTTTTATGAGAGTACTTTTATTTCATATGTTGTGTCTGCTATTTGTACGTTGGAAGAAGCGCTCTATTCCGCCGTATCTCATGATTCCCCCCCTCCTCCTCTCTATAACACTCTTTTCTTGAATCTCCCTTTTTTCCTTTCCTGGATATGTAGTAGGTTTGTTGTACATTTTACTTTTGGTGATATCGTCAAAGTGACACCCAACGCCGGTCAATGTTTGTCTTCCCATCTGCTTTTTCATTCCCATTCTTCGCCCTTTCCATGTAAAAACATGCTCGTCGTTGCATAATATTTCGGTTTACGCATTTTTTGCTTCAGGAATATCCAATCCCTATTCCTCATCTATGAAAATTCGTCTCCTTCCCCTTCCTACTTCCTGTGATTTTTTTGCATCGCAATCCCTTGGCTTCGTATATATATCTTCCAATCGAATCGGCTCTCTTTGCAATCGACAGTTGGGCGAAAAATAATCGTACAAGGGCCGCTGCCCCTCCTCTCGAATATGTTGCTCAAAAAGCTCGCAAATGAAAAATCCTTCTCTCCCTTTCTCTTTTCGTACATCCATTTCTGCTTCCGTCGTCCTTTATTTCTGCTTCTTCGGGCTCGTAACATATTTCTGCATCCGCGACAAGTGGTAGTTGATTGTATTCGCTGGCGCGGGAGGGGGCGCTGGGCCGTCCATGCATTTCCGGAGCTGATTCTCGATGGCGGCGCAGCCGGCGGCGTTGAAGCCTGCTGAGGCCCAGCATGCTACATAAAAGTTTCAAGGTCAGCATCACCATTTTATACTTTGTCCTTGGAATACATACCGAGGACGCTGGACATGATGGCGATGCAAGGGTTCTCGGGCTGGCGCTTGGGATTGTGCACCCGGAGCGTTTTCAGCGGGGGGAGACGGATGGCCTTTGCGCTCCCTGACATTTTGTCTTTGGGTTGGCTTCTTTTTTGTAAGAGAAGGGAGGGGAAGATTCAATTGCGAAGCAATGCGATGCCGGGATGTCGCTGGACCTTGGTTTTGCGCGGGATGATTTTTTGGCGAGATATTGAGAAGCCAATTAGAGCTTGAGGTCACGGGGACGTGCACGTGACTCTCCTCTGTGATAATGAGAGCGTTTCGCTGAGGAGGCACATTTGATATCATTGCATTGCTTTTATTTTGTGTGATGAAATATTTCTTTCGAATCATGCTCCGGTTTATTTTATCTATGTTTCTATGAGTTGAGGGAGCAGGACAGATACGAGGTGGAAAATTGCTGCTGGAGCCTATCTGTTATAGCGACTTACACCTGAGACGCATCAGTTTTTCTACCTCTTCTTAATTCGCATGAGATAGATTAGTAGCTACTGATTTATGCTAGATGGCTAGTATCTTTGGTCAGAAATTTATTTTTTTCTCTGTAAAAATACATGATATCTGGTGGCTCTCTCTCTGTGATATAGTCTTGTATTAATTGGTGGTAATGCTGACTTGACAAGATGCAGCTCGACTCCATATTAGAGCACACGAGTAAGCCCCATATTGCTACAAGACGTTTATTGGCCAGCAAAGGCGAGCGAAGTGGATACTTTGGGTTTACAGCAAAGCCGTAATATGACCTCCAACAAGCAAAACTTGTGCTTCTATCATCTACTGGCTTCTGCAATTTATAACTTCTTACTTTGCTTCTTAAATAGCGGCAAGATGATATAGCGTGTTGTATTCCTAGGTTTTTGGATCGATGGGCATTTTAGAGATGATTAAGAGGATGGGGTATGCGGTGCTTTTGGCGCTATATGTGGGAGTTTTTTTGCGGGTGAGTTGTTCTGAATATGTTGTTTGTTGGGCTGTTGCTGATTGAGTATTTTCTTGGGAAAGATTATGCATTGGAGGAGACAGCCGATAATACAAGGGGCGAGGGGGAGTGGTGGGAGTTGAGAGTGGTGATGGGGGGTATTCCCAGAGGTCGAGTAGGTAGCGGTTATTGGCATTTAGGCCGCTATTTATCGGATAATAATGCAATCAAAAATGTCAAAAGTCTATTGATCTGCATCGTCTATATTTCATATATGCACTTCACCACCCCGTCGATCCGCCATCAACCCGCAAATCCGTCCCCGTAATGTACGAGCTCGCATCCGCCAGCAGAAACACCACCGCGCCACGATACTCTTCCGGGCCGGAAATCCTCTTGAGCATTGCCTCTTGTTCCCAAACCGTGGTCCACTCCTTGTGCGTGAGGACTTCCTTTGTCATTGGCGTGTGGATGACGCCGGGGCTGATGGAATTGACGCGGATAGCCGGCGATGGGGAAGATGAGGATGAGCCCCATTCGCCGGCGAGGGACCGAGTAAGCTGGTGGACGCCGGCTTTGGAGGCGGAGTAGATTGCGGTGGGGGTGGCCTGTGGTGTTGTTAGTTGATGAGTTTTCAACTCTCTTTTGATGAAGAACAAGACAGGCTGTAACAACAAAAGAGGGTTAAACTCAACTCACCTTGTTAGAGATATATCCACTCATACTCGCCACAAACACAAAACTTGCCCCTTCCCCTCCAACATTCTTCCCCTCCGCAGCCTGCTTCCTCACCACCTTGGCCGCGGCCTGCGCTACATATAAACTGCCCGCCAGATTCACGTCCAGCGTCCATTTTGTCTGGTCTTCAGGGTAATCGACCGAGTCGCCCACCGTGCCGACGCCAGCACAGTTGACCAGGCCTCTGAGAGGGAAGGGAACTTGTGCGGCGGCTTGTTCGAATACGGATGCGAGTTGAGTTGGGGAAGTGACGTTGCACGCGTGGTATGAGAGGGTTCGGGAGAGAGATTTGGCGAGGGCTTGAAGAGGTTCTAGGTGCAATGTTAATAGTTTATTCTTGTACGAGAAAGAGAAGCATTGTGTCTACCCCATGTTGCTGCGGGTGGAATCTCGTCGCGGTCAATGCCAATGACATCGCCGCCGGATTCGAGGATTGCTCGTGTGAGTTGAGAGCCGAGACCGCCGGTTGCGCCAGTAACTTTGTGATTTCGAATCAAGTCAGTAAAAGGGACGGTATTTCATGGCATTTTTAAGGACTTACCAATGATGGTTCTTTCTCTTAGAGAAAAGAGATTTGGGGTGCTTGTGTGGCGGAATGTCTGGTCTGTGACTGTCTCTGTGGAACCCATGATGGCTTGTAAGCGATTGAGAAATTGATTTGTGTTGGCTTTTGGGGAAGAAATATAAAGCAGATGAAGAGTAGATTCCAATTTTGTTTTCCTTCAACACTGCCAATGCTGGGTATTTATTATACTTGTAATGCTCCAATACTCTGTCCCCTACTACACCTCACGATGTCTTCACACTTACATGCGTAGAGTTTAGTGTAAGTGCGCTCATTCGCACCCACATCCTGCTAGCGGCGGCCCCATTTGCCGCCCGCCCGCCCCGAGTGTCGTTTTCTTCGCTTGGAGAACAATACAGCAAAAGTAGTAAATCCCCGGATTAGATCAGGCAGCAGCTGAACAAGCAGATGATCAATACATTGTGAGGTTTTGGAGAGTCTAGAACAGTGTAGTTGCCGATTGTCGCTTCCATTTTAGCGTTCAACCGTGCATTTGATGTATGCATTACTCAGCGTTTCGAATAACTCTGCGCAGAAGCACTTGTTAATTGATGGCAATTGACAATTATTAAGCAGTGGCTGTGGGAGTGAGTCAGGAGTTGAAGTCAGATGCAAGAGCTATGTTCAGTTATGAATAACAAGATATTAACTTGGACAGACCAGTATGACTTAATTTCTGCGGCAATTGACCGTTCATGTTAACTATTCTAAGTACCTATCTATTGAGTCTTCTATAGAATGATTAACCATAATAATAATTAAGTACTTTAATTATGACTGGGTTGCTTATAGTAAAGAACAAAACAAAGGTCTATACCTATAATAGACGTTCAACCATAAATACTACACACCAATCTATAACAAGTAGCTTCATAAATAACCTACATAGCTTACACACCACACTATCTCTATTAATAATAAACAATTATAGTTTATTCCAGCCACTAGCGTCCACAAACAGCAAGCTTCACACATACTCAAACCTATTTTCCAGGCACCGCCAAGAAATCCCAGCGGAGCGGCGGCCCGACGCTCCACCCACCTCACCGCATCGGAAAGCGGCCCGCCGGCGTCCAGTCACGCGGACCCAGCTCGTATCCAATCTTTTCACGATCTTAATTTTCTTAATGCTTTATAGTAGCTAGTTGCGGCAGGCAAGCCGAAGGCGTGGAGAGACTCTGCTGCAGATAATTGGAGCGGATTTCTCAAGGGACGCAGCTGATCGTTTTTTGGTTTTAACCGGTGGTGGGTACGTGTTGGGTAAAACATTTGTAAAGGATCAGGCGAGGCGAAGTCGGAGAGAGTGGCTTCACGATGTGGACTTTAGGGTGAGATTTCTAATAAAACTGCGATGAGAGAAGAGATTTTCTTTACTTAGTAGATACATACAAAAAAAGTAAACATATATATTACTCTTCTATTCAGCCGCTGCCATTGCTCTGCATACCCATTCAATCGTATAAGTCGCTTCTAACCAACATTATACAGCCATCGCATACAAACGCATTCAACACACAAATACACACAGCCATGGCTCGCTCAATGCTCCATCGCCTCGAAGATCTCTGCAACGTCGACGTCGACGATGCCGACACGGAACTCATCAAGAGCATCCCCTTTATGCCTCACAACCGTGCGTCTCGCAATCTCATTCCCATCTTTCGTATCCAAAGACCAAAGAGCAGAAGAGAGAAACGAGCTAACTATCCATCATCCTCACTCAAAAGAAACCTCCAACCAAGCCATCATCACAAATGCACTTCTCGCCGATGAATCCCTCCTAAAAGACCTCGTTCGCCAATACGGCTCCCAAGGCTGGGAACGAGTCTACGACCAAGCCGTATGAATCCTGCCACTTACATCCCCAAACGACATAATTCACTGACACCATCAAGGCCATCAACCTCACAGCTCGCAACATCCCCCTCCTCTCCGGCCGCGTCCTCATCCAAACCTCTCTCCGCCACATATCCTCCTCCTCCGCCACCATCGCCCACGCCCGCACCCTCGCCAGCCTCTACGCAGCCGCCGGCGTCCCGCGCGACCGCTTCGCCATCAAGCTGCCCTTTTCTGGTGCCGCTGCCGCTGCTGCGCGCGTGTTGAATGCAGAGGGCATCCGGATGCTGGCCACGAGCGTGTTTTCGTTAGAGCAGGGCATCGCGGCGAGTCAGAGCGGGTGTTTATTTATTAGCCCCTATTATAATGGTGAGTTTGAGGTTTCGTTAGAAGGGCTTCAGAACTTACATGAAGAAGAGAAAGCCTCGTGTAAGTCATAGCGAAGGCTAACAGCGTTCGAATTAGAAATCGCGGCACACTTGGATGCTTCTCTTCGTCCTACTTGCGAAGATCCCGCTCTAGAGGTATGTAGGCTATGCTCAGCCTCGGCTGGTATCAAACCCAGCCGGAAACAAGACAATGAAGGAAAAGAGAAAAGGTAGCAGAAAACAAGACTAACCGCAGCAGCACCCCATGTCTGCCCGGATCATCCACATCCTCGAAGCCTTTGCCAAAGCATACCGCGAAACCGGCAAAGAGCAGCCTATCATGGTCATCGCAAGGTATGCAACACACAACATCTCAACCTCACCACCGGATTCCCCCACAATATAGATGAAAACATGAGACTAAAACATCGCATTGATCAAATCAGCCACTTCACCTCCGGCGAAATCATGGCCATGGCCGAGCTCGGCTGCCCCCACGTCACCATCCCTCCGCACCTCATCAAGACGCTCCTCCAAACCCCCGACACCCTCCCGCTGCCGACGACGAAAAAAGCCAAGCTCAGCTACGCCGAGTTTGCCACGGCGCAGCGGCTCACGAAGCTGTCCACCATCGACCCCCTGGCCGGTCCGGACTGGGATGGCGTGCTGGCGGATATGCAGACCGATTATGTTGCCAACGACGGCGAGAAGCTGGATGAGGCGCTCAGGAGAGATGTCATTGCTAGCAAGAGGCTGAAAGATGCAGAAGTGTTTTTCATTGAGATGGAGAACAAGGCCAAAGAGGCTATCGAAAAGGAGATTGCTGCACAAGGGTTGTAGCTATACACAAAAAATTTCCCGCCTCGCTTGGAATCAGTAGATTAAGAAACATAACATATACAATAGATGAATACACGGGAAGCGCCACATAATGCCACATATCATCGTCTCATATTATCTTCAGTGTCGTTGTCTGTCACGAAGCCGTAGCTTTCTGGCAACTGAATTGACAATCTCCAAATCGTGTTCAGCGCTCGTCCCGGGTCGCGCCCAGGGCTCAACTACTTTCACGACACTCTGGCGACAAGCGTCAATATCCGTCACGAGATGGCCTAGATGAGGCGAATTGGCCGCCAGAGCAAGGACCAAGAAACAGTTCAAAGAGCTAATGTTGAAGTCAGTCAGAATCTGTATCTTCATCTCAATCTTCCCAAGGTTAGTTCGGTAATAGAGAGCACTTACAACTGCAATGAGCTATACGCGTATGGCGTCCTATCCGCGAGTAGATATCCAACCCCATGCAGAAACGCTCGGCACGCAGCCAAGCACACTTTCGACTGGGACACCACCGTCGGCGGCATCTCCTGCTCGGCCTTGTCAAACTGCGACGAGGTGGCGTGAATGACGAACGGTCTATATATGCTCTGCTTCGCAGACCAATATCGTAAACGGTGTATGGAAGCCTGCTTATTCTGCGGCGGGCCATCGTACAAGTCTGGTTTAATGTCCACCGGGAGGGCCTCGTACCACCTTTCCAGCTGGAAGTTGAGCTCACTGCACATGCGCAGCAGAGAAGCGTCTGGGTGTGGAGGCGTTGAAGCCGACTGAGATGTCGTAAGCGAGTCGAGGGCACGGCCTGCATATATCGTGAGGCTGTCGGTGAAGTAAATGGCGTGATGCATGCGATTAAGAAGTGAGCGGGCCGATATCTCAGCAAGAACGCAGAGATGCTCGAGCTTGGGGCTGGTGCCGTAATTGGGAAAAGGCATGCGATCAACGAGTACGTCGATACCGCTCCTTGGCTGATGAAACTCTGCAAGAATATCACTGTAATTTCAGCCAGTTAGCATTCATGCATGTTCTTTTATCCACCTTGCCAAGTGATAAAATACCTTTCAACGATAAAGCACACCCAACTCAGCCGAGTCAACTCCTGAATCTCAGCTTGGCCGGATAAGATATCCTTACACCTGCACTCCTGGTTAGCCATCCACATCACAGATCAAAAGACTACAAGAAGAAATTACCGAATCAAAAGCTGCTGTATGCTCGTCGCAGCCATGTGTATCAGCCTCCACGCCGTCAACGGCTGCACCACATACGTGAAATACAGCGCACACAGGATGAGCCCCTGCGACAGCTGAATGTTGCCGCTAAACGACACTGTCCAAGCCGGCATCAAAATTCGGAGCGCCCTTTGCATGCAGACATCGCCCGTGTTCTCGCTCTGCTTCCGACTGACGGGGTCAGATGCCGTAGCTCCCAGCGCGAAAATGGCCAAGAACACGCCAGATCGAATATCGGTGCCGAGGCCTTGTCTCATTACCACTTCGTAGCTTGCGAGGAGGTCGTCACGGTCAAAAATTGGATGGAAGGCGTGCACCATGCCAAGAAAGCTGTTGAGGTAGTCATCTGCAACCGTTCTATCGACATGCTCTTCCTCGGATCGCAGGCCTGGAACCGCCATAAAGTCCAACGCCGTAGACCGACTCCTATCGTCCTCCACTCGAAAGAAGAAGTCCTCTGGGTAATCGCCTACCAAAGGGCGCATCTGGGGCAGCCTCAGCAAACTGCTGGTACTAGTTTGATGGCCCAGAGGTATCGTGATTGGCGGCACGTCATCGGCATTCACGCCCTGTCTTGAGGAATCTCCTCCTTCTTGAGTAGTAAGGGCCCAGGTGGAATGGGGCATCGGAGATTCGTTTGAAGGCGAGTCATTGTCGAGGTTTTCTGCGCGCCGGCGGAAAAAGTCTGGCAGTGGAGGCGACATCATGAATGCAGGTGAATTTCTGCGAAGGTGCTGCTGCTGATGTGCTTTTTCGTGCTGCAAGGCCTTCAGCGCATCGGCGTGCTCCCCGAGCAGCTTCTCGATACTTTCGAGCCGCTGGAGCATGACATCCGAAGCCGCAGAGGTGGAATCATGGTGATGCTCATTGATTGCTGAAAAGGTAGAGCTCCTGCTTCCAATATTAGTCTCAGATGATATATAGACGGCATCTGCTGCACGCTCTATAGCAAGACACTGCAGCTTTGATTCACGTACCTCGGAGGGGCAACTTCAGTATATCGACAGTCAAACCCCTTTTCTCGACACGGTGTACACCTCGGAGTCAGGCCGTCACATCGTTTTTTCCTGTATCATCTTTCAGCCAAAACGGAATTCGAAAACTGAAGCCATCGTGAATCTATATGCCAAGACTTACCGCTGCCGACAGTGCGTGCAGGCCACCATGACTCTTGATTTGCCGGAATTCATAATTGACGGCAACATTCAAAGCCAATTCCTCCAGCCTTGAATTTTCCTCTTCTTTTCAATGGTATAAAAGCCAAAAACCGACGCGGTCAATCGTTCCACAGCCTCTTGTCGAAACAGCAAGGCTAAGAATAACAGCGAGCCGACCAATTAACGGAGTGGCAGGTGCGATACCTCTGCCAGCTCTATTAGGCGGCAACCAAGATGACTAAGCGGGCGTGAACCAGCATCCCTCTTCACTACAACCAAAGTCTTGGAATTAACTGCCACAATATGCGCTTCACGTATAAAAGGATCCAAAACTTCCAGCTCTGAGCTGCTGAATAAACTCTTTTTTCCATTTCTAATGCATTGGCCGTCTCCATGGAGCTATAATTAACCAAACTATTCCCTTCCATACGTAGCCACTTCTAGCGCCTTTGGGCTCGCACTTATACAAATCTCTAAACGCCGCGTTTTCCTTGAATAAGAAGAGTTTGGCCTTTGCTCTTCATTTCGGTCATATCGTTCCTATCAGGTCGATAACATAGGGGTATAACTCGTCCCGATTTCCTTCCCAAAGGTAACAGCAGATCAAATCAAACGTAAAAACAAAAGTGTAAGTAGAAACAAGATAAAAGAGACCGAATATGCTTAGTTATATAGCAGTTCCTGCCATACTGATGCCCTTCCGTAACTCCATGATGATTAACTCCGGCGCCGAGTGGTGTTCAATGTTAACACTCAGATCAAGACTGATGACAAGATCAAAAACAATAGCCATAAACAATTAAAGAGAGGGGCAAATGAAAACCGGCACCGCATCTGTTAGTCAAAAGTGCCAATGCGCGGCCCAAAGTATTCTCCCGGCTTCAGGTGCTTCAGAGTACACGCCCTGCCCTCGCAGCCCATGTCTGACGCCATGTTGCCCCACCAGTTGAATTTAGTATCGGTGTATTGTAAGGCAAAGAAGATGATGATGCCAGAGATGGCAATGCCGCAAGACCAAGCTGCCGAAAGCACAAAGTTATACTAGACAAAGACAGTTAGCATTATTCATCGAATAAGGGGCGCACATGGAGACTCCAAAGATGAGGAAGCACATACCTTGGACCAAAAAGACACAAAGCGGGTTTTGAGATAGACCCAGGAAATCCACGCAATGGGGACAGACGGCCAGACATACGACATGTTATACGGCGCCCATACAATGCCGCCATACATGATGGCCACGGGGTGAATTTGTCGTGTCCAAGACCAGTGGGGAAACTTTTTATTGAGCAGCCAGAAGAAGACGACGACGACGATACCCAGAGGAAATCCAACAAGAATCTCGGTGTACTGGCCATTCTGACCAAAAACCTTTTGCGGTCCGACGGTCCCCCACAGGACAGATGCGGTGAAGAAAGTGTTGACGCCCGGGCATGTGAGCTTGAACTGGGCGTCGGGAGTGCAAACGCCGGTAATGCTCTTCATTTGGAAGTTGAGGACGCCGGTGCAGATGATGGTGCTGATAAAGGTGGCGATGATCTGGGCGACAAAGGTATGACGGGGTGGAATCTTGACGTAGTGGGCGAGCTTGAGATCGTTGCAGAACCAGACGGCGTGGGCACAGGTTACATAGCCAAAAGACTTGAAATAATTCATGGCCAGCGCATTGCCATCAACAAAGGAACCGCCAATGAATTCGGCAAGTACATTGAGGGTCACTTCGATACCTGTCATGGCCTTGATGATGCCCACGGGAATGACAAAGATGACGCAGAGCGCCAGGCCATAAAAGACAACTCCGGGAGATGTGTTGGTGTCCCAGCCAGCGATACCAGCGACACCCAGAGCAATCGCGATTACGAGACAAATCAAATACCACCATTCCGGAACCTCGGGGTACGCCTTCATCAGCCGGTTATGGACGTCGAGGACCCGCTCGTCCTTGATCGGGTTCTTCTTGCGGAAGCTGGCGAAGAGAGACTTGAAGCCCATGACAATCTCGTGACGGTGGTAAAGCACAGCGTATGTCAACGTCGACGTGTAGATGCCGAAAAAGAACATGTAGATGACAATGTTGCCGGCGCTCAGAAACGGTGGCGAGTATTCCTTGTACTCGGCAGCGTGGAACAGGCCTCGGTCGTCAACGGCTCGGCTGATATTGTAGAGCTTACCAAAATGATCGTAGACGCGGTTGCTGTTGATGGGGAGGTAGCCGGTGTAGTAGACGTTACTATACCAAAAGGCAAGAACAACCCAGAAGGATATAAAGACGCCAAAAAAACGGTTGAGCGTGCTGTAGAAAGGGACCATGAGGGGGTCGGCCGAGTCCCAGAGCAAA
This sequence comes from Trichoderma koningiopsis, assembly GCA_022985005.1. Taxonomy (NCBI): domain Eukaryota; kingdom Fungi; phylum Ascomycota; class Sordariomycetes; order Hypocreales; family Hypocreaceae; genus Trichoderma; species Trichoderma koningiopsis. Next base: position 410,947 of record JAJPEM010000006.1, on the reverse strand, counting down.
ACGTTCCAGTCAAAGGTCGGGAACGGGTTGACGCCGAGGCCATGGTTGATGCCGGTAATGACATTGAGGTCGCGGTTGTGGGGGGCAATCCATGACATCCAGTTGAACCTAGACAGGGCCGTGAAGATGTAGTTGGGGAACCAGAACCAAACGAACATGGCGCCAAACATGATGTAGAAGAACTTGATACGAGACACCTTCCACTTCTTACCAAAAGGCCCCTCTACAGGAGCATTGGTTTCGTTGTGAAAGGCCTTGTTAAGGGCAATGGTGACGAGAGAGGCCGGCCACACGCAGTACGAGGGATAGACCAGGAATCGCCGACAGATGCCCGCCATGCCGTAGCCAATAAAGTTGGTGGCCAGGGCAATGAGCAGTTGGTAGGCGACGTGGGACGCATAAGGCTGGTTAAAATACTGGGGCAGATATTGCACCCAGATGATATTGTTGGTGTAGGGCGTATTGTACGCCACGTTTGCCATGATGGTGATGAGCATATGCTCCTTTTTCGAAAAGGGCCCTGGGTTGAGAGAGTGGTAGGTGCCGAAGAGGGTGAAACCGACATCTGGCAGCCAATTTTCGCAGGCCTTGCCCACAGGGTAGGACAGCAGTTGGGCGACGTTGGCCATGACGCGAATGGCGGGCTGGCGAATATCGAACAGCTGGTTAATGAAGGCCAGGAGACAGCTGAAAGCCAGGCCAATGGCCCAGCTGCGGATCGTTGAGCACGGCGTAGTTACGTCGTCTTTGTTGCTGACGACGGCGCGGACTTCTGCATATGGACTGTTGCTTGTGACAAGAGCGGCTTCCAATTTCATCTCTTGAATCAGATGCTGATGCTTCTCGGGATTGGAAAAGACGGATTCGTTCTCGAGAAAGGCCTTGATCTTTTGTATAATGACAGAGGGGAAGTTGTGGTCTTTCTCGTGGACGCGAAAGACCCGGGCCATGATGTCGCGGACCTCTTCGAGCGTATACCGGGAGGCGAGTTCCTGCGCCTCGAGCAAATCATCTTCAGTGACATTGAGGTCGTGCTCGGTGGTGGTTTGCGTGGGGTAGTAATCGCGGTCGTCTTCGTCATAGGAAAAGGGCTCCTGCAAATGGGGAGGGGCAAAGATGGCCCAGAGAGTCAGCGCCGAGATGCAATGCAATTCAAGATGCCGTATTAAAGAGGGGAGGGGGGAAACTGAGGAACAAGCAGATGAAGAGATGCATCTTGAGCTGAGCGAAGAGGGAAAGATGGAGCATGCCAAGTGAAATGAATGGACAGCGTCTTTTTCCCATCGACTGCTTTCTTTTTATTCTTTCTTCCATGCTCTCTATCCATCATTCCAGTTCCCCCAAGCTCGACGGTGCCTGCATTGCTGCTCTGCGCAACACTTGCTTGCGGGTTGTTTGAAAGTGAGATTGAAGCTGATCTCGCGATGGCGTCCTTACCGAAATGACATCCTTAATGTTATCCTCGACGACGGATGGGCGAGACGAATTGGCCGAGGGCACCTCTGCCACGCCGTTCGCGGGAACGGCTTTTTCGTCTTCGGCCATGGCGAGTGCTTGTTGCGAGATCGGTCGGCTTAGCGAGAACTGGGGGAGAGCGAGATTGACAGGTCGGAAAGGGCCGTCGGAGAGCGCTCTCTCTCACTTCCCGCGCTCTCTCGTCGCTGGTGGTTTGTCGCGGGAGTCTCGAATTCGCAGGCAAAAGGAGCGTTGGAGGGCCAGCGAGGCCACAGGCGGCACGGGGGGCGAAGAAGCACGAAGAAGCGCCAACTCGAGGGCCAAGGCTGGGCTTGCAGTGATGTTGAAGAGAAGTGGGAGGGTAGAAAAAGGTGAGAGAGATCAGATCACAAAAAGACGCCAAGGGTAGGCCGCTGGACGCAGGGACGGCGTGGCGGCTTTGGGGATGCTGGGGGGGCTCTTTTGGCCCCGGCTCAGCGGTCGGAGGTGCTCTGCGGGCGGCGCGGACTCGCTGTCGGCTACTTTCTAGGGACCTTCCAGCGGCTATCGTTGAGCCGTCCGGCGGGTCTGCGCTGTGGCTGGCGGCGGAGAGCGAAAAAGGTACGCGGCGCATGCGGTGCTATAAGGGGACTGTGCAGGTACTCCGCAAGTAGCGCGGCCGCAGCCTTCAATGCTTCCCCATCAGGAGGCGAGCAGCGTCCAAAAGCGAGTTTAGCAGTGCTTGGCGCCAGTGTTCCAGACGTGCAGTACTTGAGCGGTACCTTGTTCTGGGGCCGAAACGCCAGGCGAGTGTGGCAGCGACGAAGCAATAGCGGCAGTGCCAAGAGGCTCTGGATTGCCGGTACGAGGGACCAACTTTGATGCTCCCGCTGTAACAGCTTGGCTGCGCCTCAATGCGACAGTAACAAGAGCGTTTGCACTATTTGCTGCCGGACACCAAGTAAATGCTTTGTTCTTGGCCGTCTTTTTCTAGAATTCATGTTATATTTAACCAGAGAGTGGCAAGATTGTCCGCCAATATAATACTGCTAGGCCGAATTTTATATAAGACTGATGGCATTGATTTGTCTCAAATGTTCACATATTCCCAGCTGCACTCGCTCTCAGGGCCCCCCTACCTGCAGCTATGGAAGCGGTAAGCTCAGTAGCATTTTCACAACTCCGCTGATGCATCAACACAAGCCAAGTGCTCAATATCAGCATCTCCATCCCACTGCCAGCATCAGAAAACTTTTCAAGGCTCCATTCCATCAGATGGGAAGATGTCAAAGTTCCCGCGGATAGCTTGTGCCGGCTGCTCCAACTAGAGTCTCTTCATCCTTCTTTTCGGCTCGTCGTCGTCCTCTCACGAAACGGCAAAATCGGCTCTTCTGAGGCGGGTTTCCAGCGCTATCCCTTAGTGGCGGGATCGCCAGCCGTGTCTCTGTTTGTAACGGCCAGCTCTCCACCTCATGAGAAGCGTTGCATCACTCCAATGCTCCGAGGCGCTGTGCCACCATGTAGCAGTATCTGCATGTATGCATGTATCTACGCATTGATACCATCAAATCGATGCACTGCCGAGCCCGCCACCAGGAAGAGCAGCAGCAGCAGCAACGTCTTTTCAACAGCATCGCAGCCTTCTTTATACAAGCACCGGCGCATCATCCAAGCTTCAATATTGGCGCACGAGATGCTGCTTGTACATGTCGTTTGATTCTGTTGCTGCTGCTATCAAGCAAGTGATGCGGCCAGCACGAGCATCCTCTCGCCAGTCCCGCCAGTCCAGCAACGCTTCTAGCGGCTCGTTTCGAAGCCTCTCTCCGTATTTCTGCTCGTGATAGGCGCGCTAGGAGCTGCTAATCGGCTCACGGCAATCAGAAAGCAAGGCTCGTGGCTCTGGTCCCACCGGCTGGCTGGCGATCGGCTTGGACGGCACGCGAGGGCAGCGCAAGAGCCAGAACAACAAAGCTGTCAGCAGAGAGGCTGAAACTGATACGAAGATGATGGGCAGATACGCTCTCATCTGCCCAATGCTGCGGACTCTGCTCCATGGAGTGTCTTGCCTCAGGCCACCCGTACATCTCTCGTGTCCCTCAGCTTCATGTTTCCAAGTGGCACTACATCAGCCACTGGTCCTCTTTGCTAATCGCTAACAGCGGCCAGTATACAGACAACTCTTAGAGTAATTGGAAACCCGAGCCCAACCAAGCGTTCGAAAATAGTTGCAGACAAGACAGCTTTGCTAGCGGACCCATGGCATCGGATTGGCGAGAGGAAGCGACTGCATCGCCGCCATCAGAGCCATCCCGGCTGTGGTTGCGTTTGCGCGGGACTCGGCATCGTAGCGCCGCCACCGTTCCAGCCAATCTCGCGGCGCCTGCGCTCGAGCGTCCCATAATTCTTCTTTTTTCTCCGTCATGCTGCTCTTGTTGAGATGAGACAATCGCTGCAGCTGGAGCCCTGCTCGGCTTGTCCAACCGTCCGCACACATCTCCAGTCATATGAAAGTCCTACGATCCTGCTTGCGTGTATCGCTGCTTGATACCAGACTCGCCCACCGCCACGTTGTTTGCAGTCATGGCGCAATTGGCCTTTCTCTTTTCGTCCTACCCCAAAGAGCCAACGAGAGAGACGCATGAAAGATAGAGAGAGCTAACCCCCAGCTCTCGGCTCCATTCTTCCGTCTTGGCATTGCTCCCTGCTGACACGTTCGCACAAGTACAAGCGCTTAGCAAATGCGTGAGGCCAGTCAACGTTTTGTATCCAAGCTGGACAAATGACAAAAGTTGCAAACAATAAGAATATAGGAGGAGAGAAACTGCAGACAGTTTAAAAGGCGGTCGATTTTGCTCATTGCGGCTTGATACTTGCAGTACTCCGTAGTCTGTCCATTAACAACGGCCACGCTTACGCAATACGGCCACCAAGCACTACAACATCAAAAGCTGTGCGTTATTAGAAGTCCGGTTAAATCGTAAGAGCAAATGAACCAATTTGCAGTGCTCTGGATGGCGGCTCATATTTTTGTATGATTTTGCGTAAACCTGCTATTGACATGAGATGTGCTACGATAGAAGTCGCCTCAATAGAATGTAACCGGTACATTCTCGAGTAATTTAGCCAACTTGTTTTGGCCTCAAAGATCAGCAACTTCGTATTGACTTCACAACCCATGGCCAATGAGGATAAGACTTATCCATCCAGTACAACTCAACTTATTCCTAGCCATTTATTCTACGTCGGGTATTGGCAGAGACGGTGTGTGTGGGCATTAGCTCCTTGCCTTACGAGTTTCCCATAAACTCTCTTAAATACACGAGTCCCGTCTTATATCTCGTGTTTTTTTCTACTTTGTCATACGCTCTTCATCAACGCCAATTGTCAGGCTCCCGCTTGCTCATGGACTCATAGACTACGGGTATTGGTGAGAACTGCTTTGAAGCGAGGCTATCTACTGCGTCTTCATTTCTCTGCCTTGGGAGTAAAGAAACATATGCTTGTCAGGCATAAACTCGCAATAACCGACTGCAGCCCCGAAATAACGCACCTTAATATCAGAAACGATGCGCGCGCTCGATAACCATGAGGAGAGCAGTCTTTCAGCGGTTAGACAGAGGGCTCGATATTGATTTTGCGTCCTAGTAAAAAACCGAGGTCGGCATACTTTATCAATTATCGTTGATGGTGAGATAACACACATCCAGAGGCTTTCATCGAAAGGTCATTAGATAAACTCGAATCAACTCTTGGAACCAATCGCGAATCACGCCGTATGAGAATCCTCAGCAACCATCTCCTACGGCCTCTTTACAACCAAGCCATTCCATCAAATCTTTGTACTCAGCTGTTACATGAGCGCTGAACCTCTCTTCACCTTGATTTTCCGACAATAGGACATGAAATCCAATACGTGGTCGACCTTGTGCGCACTGCGGACTAGTCAATATGGCTCGAGAAAATAAACTCAATCTAAATTACCAGTTTTCAACGTACCTCCTTCTCCAGATCTCAGCAGTTGAAACACCTGTTTCGCCTCCTTAGTGAGGGGGTTCAAGCCATTCTCAGGCCTGCAATCAATTGTTCCTTGGATACTACGCAAAAGTCTCAAGAGAGTGCTAAGAGGCTGGCTGTCATAGAAGTCGAGACGTATGAAAGATGCTCAGCGTAGTCTCATCAAGCCCCCACCCATTGTATACGGGCTTGACTCCTCGTTTATACGGCCTAAATCTGGCATGCTCTGAGAACAAAATGAGGTTATTAAACGATTTTGACCCACGAATCTAATCTGCGACGTCCTTATGCGGCAAGACAAGATTAGTCGAACGGCTATACAGATGGCAACGAATATGCCCAGATTTGAAAACTCCGAGTAGCAGCTTTACGCTAGTGACAGCTGAAGCTGTTAGACGCTGCCGATGGAAAGTCTGATGGTCGGTATGTTTGCGACAATATCGAGAGCAGAAATCAGCCTAGTGGCAAAAACGGCAGCATGAACTGAGCTTTCTTGCCTCCCCTCTATCCTCTTTGCTTGCCTGCTTTTTCCGTTTACAGTAGTAGGTGCTGTCCAAGCTCATCGAAGCTTCAGAAGATGTTTTAAGAGACTTTGAGATGAGCGTTATTCAGCGCCGGCTCTTGTCATATCGCACAAGACAGAGGATTGTGATACATAAATCAGGGGAGTTCATGGGCGTAATTTGCATCCAACGGCATCTATGCAAAGCATATCGCTGCTTAACATACCCGATGCGCAAACGACGTAAGGCATATTCTGAGGGTACATATACATGTACCTAGGAAACAATACTCGTTTCTGCATACCGTCGCTCACGAAGAGTTCCAATGTCCCATGCCCAGGAAATGCCTCTCCTTGGAAGAGGTTATCCAGCACCCCAATTCTATCATCTAGCCCTCCAGCTTAAGCATAGGCTGCTGTTAGTACTATTACTCTTGCTATTACTGCTACTACTGCCTATTCTAAAGCACTGTTAATAAATAAAGGATACAAATTGGAACACTTAATTACAACTAGTGATAAATTAAGCCGTTCAGAATACAACATGCAATAACTGCTTGGGATGGATGAGATGATTATCTCTCCATATAAGCAAATAGTCCTCAGTGACAGTAGAAGACGGCCTGTTCAACAAGCAATTAAGTGTATCAGTTTAAAATAGAGAATAGCATGCTGATTATGTTTAAGCTTCTATAAAATAGCCCCATCGATCATGTACTTCATTGTTTTGTGCCGTTATAAGTGTCAACTTGGTTGCTTGAGTTAAAGAGCTAAATGGTCCAAGCGATAAAAGCTCAGAGGCCTGGTTTCCTAAATTTGATACCAAGTAAAGTAAAATAGCCGATTTCACATGAGAAATGCAAGTCTATTATAAAAAAGCTCTCGTATAGTTGTCAACGAGCGACGTATTTAGACTCGAATATGCTCAGCCAGGCCATGATTATTTGACATAATGTGCAGTGGCATAACATAAAAAGCCCATGATGTTCAGAAGCATGGGCTTTATAGTAGCTGAGAAACAATTGATAGCCTACAATCGCCACCCATTTCTATGAAATATAGCTTTAGTCTAGTCCATTCATCTCGAATCATAAGGGCGTAGCCGGTGAGCTTTGTCGCCCACTCAGCACTCAATCGTGCACTTTCAGACATGGTCCAACATACCACCACACGTGAATTATTAGATAGAGAAGAGCCATTCTTATATCATTCTTTGGCTACGTAAGGGAAATGAAGTACCTTGTCTCGTTGCTTGGATCAGCTGTGCTAAGCTTTTCAGCACACGAGACGCAGCGTGACTGTCTGCTTCTCTTGCATAAGGATGCAGCAAGTATGCCTGGAAAGCGATAAATAAAAAAGGTTCAAAGTATTTTCTACTTTTATCGTGGTTATCAGAAAAAAACCATACAAGTGGTGTTCTTATTGTTGCCCAAACAAAATCTGAAAATGGTGAGAGCTATGCTAAATATCTAGGAAATAACGTCGCATATACGAACGACGATACGGAGAGGCTCTCCAGATGGCAAAGACGACAAAATTTTCCTCTAGTTGTGAGATAATGGATAAGAATTGTGGCAGCACAGCAGTACTCTCGAGATGGGCTTTTGTCGAACGGAAGTTGAGTGTGTCTTGGGGCATGTCTCCGACAGCCTTCCGCCAAAAGATTGTCACTACTTTGGCTGTATCTTGATAATTCAAACTAAGCTCTTATATTTTATAGTTAATCGCAAAGCAGGAGTTGCCCTCGGTTGACGGACGTTCCGGAAGTCGAGTAGATCGCGTAGCCGCCGACAGCGCATCGTCAACGGCCTGCGTGGTGGTAACTTGATTGGCGCTGGCAATAGAGGAAGTATAGGCGATAACAAGATTGGAATCTGTTTAAGCTGGCCTATTACACTGTCTTTTTTTTTATACTGGCCGCAGCAGCATTTGAGTGTTCTACCAGCCGATGCTATAGTCTCAATCTAAGTGAGTGTGAGGCAGATTATTCTTTCGATCTGGCTATATATAGAACCGAGGTCATCAGCGACTAACTTCATGCAATTGACAATGAGGTAGTTGCTGCAGGTAAGTTATATATAAATGTCTTGACTAGAAGATCTATCTGAAACTTAGGGCATGGATAACACGCGTGTGCTCATTGGACGTTATTCTAGGCATGTCTACACATCAGAAGGGCGCCAACAGCAGATGATGCGATTATACATCTTTAGCAGATAACAAAACTTAAATCTAAGAAGCAACCGTGCTTTCAATGGTCATTATTTTCTTTCCTTCCAATCTCTCATTTTGTCTCTCAATCGAAAGGTGAGCTACAGCTTTGGGCAACAGAGTTATTATTTGCGTACCACTTTCACTAGAATCGTGCTTTAATCATCATAGCACAAGTATATTTGAGAATATCTTACCATGAATCATTTTTTGCCAAGTCAATTGAAGCATGTAGGAACCACCTGAGAAATGTGGCTATGAATCAACAAGCATTACTTGAACGGAATGAGCCCTTCCAGATCTTTATATAACTCAGCACAGACTCCGATTCATCACAATTGCAACATTTCTTATAATTTCACGTCTGTTAAGGCGAACTGAGGCCTCCTCATGTTCTCAAGATCTAGTAACATGGGACTAAGACAATGTACCAAATTGAAGACATCAGATTGCTTTCTGGCTCATATACAACTGCACCAAACTGGCAGCTCCTATTGCCAGGACACACTATAGAGCCACAAGGAAAGGTTTCACTCATATTTTGAGAGCATAACTTAGAAATAATCGCATAAGGGTATTCACAGAGCAGTAGCAGTAGTAGCAGTAAAATTTTGGCCGCGAATACGGCTTGAAAAATGTACGTCATAAGGGTGAAATTCTTAAGATCGGCAATGAAATGAAGATCGTCCTTTACATGTTTTTCGAGAATGGTTACATAAAGTCAGATATAAATAGAAGAAATCAAGTTAGATTTGTGAATATTACAGCCAATGCTCGCATTTAGTGAAAGTAAATTGTCAAGCTTGTGCAAATATAGGGAGCCAATGTCGAGATTCAGACGTATTGTCAATGACAAATTACAAAAGCCAAGAGACAACACAGAATTTTATTGCATGTAAATTTTATTACCTTCTCATAATCCCTTTTTACATAATACGAGGAGAATACGCCCCAAAATGCAAGCATTGTCTTGTAAAGACACGGTGTGCTATTCGCGAAATACGCATCACAACCAACAGCGTATTACAAAGCCTCCACAAATTCTACGCCTGAAGGCCTCTCTTTCTCATTGGACAAACACAACTTCCTTTTTCAAGCTCTAAGACCGCGGTACTTACCGTCTCGATTACTGATACGGGCATTCACCTTGCATATCCAATAAGGATCGCTCCGTGGGGGAGGGATAGGTAGGCGTTTGGACACCGGCCGGTATACAATCGGTGAGAAAACACCAACAGGCCACATAGGGTTCGCCGTGAAAAGATACTTGTTGCTTGATTTTGGATGGTTTGGCAACTTTGGCCGCACCTTGGGCAGGTTAGAGAGATCACAGGGGGAAACCCCGACAGTTGGAGATGATTTGCTCGGCAATAACTGCATTGAAGGGAAGAGAAAAAAAGAGGGTAATTAGCCCACCCGTTCCATGCAGATATGCCTGCATTCTGCACAGACTAGGACAAGGTTTTCATGCAAAGCATGCAACACGGACTGCTCTCTACGTATGGGGGTTACATTATCTTATCCTCGAACGCATCCCCATTCGTCACCTGTGCGGACGAGTTCGATCCTTCTGCCAGAGGCCCTTGACATGAATGCAAAGCCTATCATCTCCAACTAGTTTAGGAAAGATGATGCCTAGAGCACTTCATGGTGGGTACATCATGGGAGGATTCAGTGGGAAACACATTGCGCGATACGAAAACACCGAGACACTTTCTCCAACAAGGCCAGGAAGGAAAGCCCGATGTCATTTCTTCCTCCTTCAGGTCACCGAAATCGTACAAACTAGCATTACAACGAGTATAGATTCGGGGACGTGGGCAGGGTGAACAGAGCATTAACCCTGTTGAGTCGTCTCTTTTTCTCCCACTCTGTCTCCCACTCTCTCCCACATGGCGGATGATTACACGTCACACCACCAATCTTGTATTGGACACGCCCTCCCGTCTCTTTTCCTGCCCTGTCTGATCCCATACCTTGCACCTTTTTGTAAGAATCCAATGTCTTTTATTTGATTGTACGACTTCATTTATCGAAGAGCAGCTTGTCAGACGCCTATCGATCCATCCCGTCGAGAGAGGCACTTACACAAACACGAAATGTACTCCAAAACACTCCCTCTTTCGCTCTTCTCCGTCCCGAACGCCCTCTTACCAATCACTCAGTAATCGCGCAGGCCCAAATGGCGTCCGCTACGGTCCAAACCCAGCTTAGGCTGACAACTTTCCCATTCTCTTTTCTAAAAAACCCATTACACGGGAAAAAAGAGAAAGAGGTTGTGCCAACTGCGGAATGCCATGCACAATGCCACCCCCCCTTCCAAAAACTGACACGCAGCACGCCCTGCTATCGAGTTGGAGTAGTCTAAAACGCGCAGGCTACAAACAACACGAATTACGCATGCACCGCTCAGAGACCGCGGTATGGAGACTCTCGAAAAAACGCCATCTCGGGGGCTTCGACCAGATCGGTCCATCGCTCCGGGCTGGCCTCTTCACTCGGCCGAATCAGCCCAGCAGACATCCGTCATGGTGCATGGCTGACTATTGAACTAGGGCTGGGCCAGGAAAGCAAGCAGTGAGTGGCTTATTTTAGTTTAAGTGGCGATGAAAGGGATGGCACACTAAAAATGAAACAAGAGAGGAGTCAATTATTCCAAGGCATGTTATCTTGCTGCTACAACGTCAGGGGTAGATTGCGAAGCACAGCCTTGCCGTGTTACAGAAAATGGTTCGCCGAGTCTTCAGCCCTACCCAGCTCTCGTCGGGAATTCATCCTGTTTTCTCTCGTTAATTAAACATTACCCTGGTTTAATCATTATTTTTTTTTTTTCTCTTTCTTATTTTAGATTAAGAGCAAGGGTGGAAGAAATCGGCTTGGTGGCTCCCAGACAGGAAAGTGACCCCGAGCAGCCTTATTTACACTGTATCTCAAAAGAGCAACATGAACCTCCGCCTAATTGAAGGTCTTTGTAGGTGAGCCGAGCCAACGGCTTCGCTGAATAGGGAAACTAGACGGATCACGATACAAAAAGTCTTATTACATAAGAAAAAGAAAAAAGAAAACGGAGACTTCTATGATGAGATGGCGCGATGCTTCAACGTTGCTTTGTTATACGACTCGAGCGAGTGCGGACGCTTCGGATGGCCATTTGCTGTTTATGGCAATTTTAGGCATGGCCTCATAAGCTGGCCTTTCTCATGTGCTCGTATGTCATCAGGCTTCTAGAAGACTTAATCGACCCACGATGGCCAGCTTACTGTACAAGCACACATGAGCGTACAGAGCGTATGGCTTATACAGGTCAATGGCGCCGCGGAGTGAGAAGAGAGGGTGCCTCTCTTTTTGCCACTCGTCAGCAAGCTCCTCTTATTCCGCCATACTGTCCGCTTTTGGGTCTCTGTCTAACCACCTCTTGTCTACGTAAGGTTGCTTGGTAACTACAGAGCACTTACTCGATCCGTATCTCGACGGAGTGAGATGAGAAGTATAATGCCCCAGTATATTCATCATAGCATCAGGCTGCTGACCTGACACTGGCCCGGGCTCCCAGTTAATCCGACTTACATGGAGTCAGCACACCCGTATGCCCAGCAGAGCAGATGGCTTTTATCTCCGGCCACGGAGTTTAATGTTGGCTGTTGGCTGGAAGGATTCCTTCCTGCATATCAAAACGAGTCTACTTGAATTAGTGTAACTAGTGTACAGTATGCACCAAAAACAGCAAAATATCGTCAGCAGAGAAAGGAGCTGTACTAAGCAGCCGTAGTAAGCAAATGCTGGGCTGGCTGAGTCATTCAATGGCCGGCATTACAGCAGATCTCCGCGGGTATAGTACGGAAGTGCCATTGTCTCGGAATAACATACACGTGCCCCTCGATTCCTAATCATCGTTATGGAAGCAATAGCAACATGAGCTAAGTATAGCAAAAGCCATGGAATGCAATAGCAGCCTTCTGTGACGAGGCAATATAGGAGCGGAACCTCTGACGGGCGCTCCATTGACCGTCATCTCGCCTCCCCTTCGGAGGCAGTAGTAGTAACGGTAGTTACCGAAGCTGAGGGCGTGTTGAATTTATTTTTTACAATTATTAATACCGGATATCTACGGAGTACTGGCCTAATACTTCAGCGTATACTTGCCTAAAACGGCAAACGCAATGAGCCAAAGCACCAGCGCCCTTTGCAAGACGCAGTAACCGCTCCTCCACTCTAGAGTACTCTGAACAGCAGAGCGGTCCACTAGTAGTAAGCAATGGTGCTAATTAGCAAGGCTTTGCAGAGCCCAAGGAGCCCAAAGGGACCAAAAAGGGACGCGGGATGGAGGTGGCGGCAGCTCTTGCGTGTCAAGAAAGTTTATGAAGCCCAGACCACCAAACTCGGATGACGGTGTACGCATAAGGCTGCTAACAGCAGACGGAAAGACACAGAGTAGGAGAACTAGGCCATGCCGAGGAGACCAAGAAAAGCTTCTTCCTATGTCACTGCGTCATCGAATGGCAATCTGGCTGTTGCATCCCACATTGCGTTCAAGAAGACGGAAAAGCTGCTCTTCACCAGCGGACCTTAATTTTCAGGAGGCGTGCCAGAATAGCAACAATGTGCAATTAGGAAACAAGATCTGACGGCCGCACGCCTTATTGCTTGGTCCGCAAAAGGGCCGTATAGGAAAGGCATAACGGCATGGCAAAAGAACTCAAAAAAAGAGACAGCGTTGCGGATACTGTTGTGTCAGTTGCACTTGTGCTTGAGGCTGAAGACAGCACTATCTCCATGTTGCCTTACCACTCAGACACAGCCTTGAAACAGGGATTGTGCGACTTCCGCGCCATTCAAACGGGCATTATTACTCGTCGGCTGCGTATTCAACGCCTTATAATACGTGGAATACGAGTGGTCAACACCAACCCATCCCCTTTGCGGCTGTTGATCTCACATCTTATTGCCAACAACCCGTCTCCTTCTCGGAGCCTGCCTTTCTGGGGAAAGTATGTAGGCGAATATCCGATACCGTTATACGAGAAGGCTCTCAGATCTGCAAATCTCCTTTTGCAAGTGCCGCGCCGATAAAACGTAGGGAGTTTAAAAAAAAATCTTCATCTTTGCATTCAAACAGGCCTAGCATGCACGCAACTTTTGTGCTGCAGCTCTTTCGAAAAAAAGGCATGATTAGCCCCAAGCTGACGGGCGTTTGTCCAGCCCTGCAGCTCGCTCTCGTTCTTTATTAAAACCGAAAAGGCCATGTAGACCCTTAAAAATTAAACGGCTCGAGGTCATTCGATGGGGGTTGCTGTAGTGCTTACTTTAGCCCAGCGAACAGAGCCCGCACAGCAAAAATTAAACAGGCGTGGGGAGTTTCTAGCCCTCTTCTCGTTTGTTTCCTTCCCACAAGTGGTAATAACCTTTTTCCTTTTCTATTATAGATTGGCTGCGTCCATGTCATTATCGTGTGTCCTCGTCTCATCTTTGGTCCCGATGACGCCGTGCCGTCACACACGCCGGCTCCCCAACGGCACCGAACTTTGGCTCCCGGTTTTCAGGGCTCCGGGAACCCCGGCATGGCCTCCGGTTTAGTTCACGTCAAAGTCCCGAGACGATGGCTGTATAGTTGAGGTTTGTGACTTCGTTGAGGGGGGACCAGAAGGGGTAAAAAGGGTTTCTTAGCCGTTAGAGAAACGCCAGGAGATACAGACTGTTGGGAGGGTGATAACTTTTTTTTTGTCATCAGGGCTCAAACATCCAAAGCAACACGCCCTGGGAACCCAAATTGCTGCTGCCTAGCGAAAGGGAATGAAGAGCTCCACGGCCGTTTGATGAATTACGGTGTAGGCATGGCGATAACCGAACGGGTCATCAGACGGCCGCGTCCTTTTATTTTCGGGGCATCTAGGGCGGGCGTGGTATTTTCCGTCGCATCGCCATCGACTCATCGGCACTGAGCATAATCTGATGAGGAAACGCATATTTCTGTGCACGGATCTCCTGGTGATGGAGGCTTTTCGCCGGGCATCGGATACGTGTAAGTGACCCCACGGACCGGACTATCAATTGAGTGAGCTATGTAGCGACGACGGGCGTATGTGATGCGATACACGGCATTCCAGAGTATACACATGGTAACGAACCTCTCTGCGGGCTGCGTGTGCTTGAAGGTCGCTGTTTGTATACAGGCTCTCCCGCGTATCGTATCATTCCTGCCAGAGAAACTGCCAAAGAATTAGCATCCTGCAGGCACCATTTTCCTATTCCGCTCTAACACGCGATTTGCTCATTCGATTTGGGCTACAAGATTCTAATCTGCCGGTGGGAGTCATGCGGGTCACGCCCAGCACGCATGGGCAAATCCACGTGTCTCACAGCCTCCTCATCCTTCATCCGCTCTTCCTCTTTCTGGTACTATGGCCGATCGAATGGCGGCCCAAGGGAGACGAGACTTTGGTCGTTACCGAGAAAGAGATGAGGAAAAAAAAATCAGGAGGGTGACAGACATTGTTCCAAGTATTCTGGGGGAGTCGATATAATGTTTCTTGCCCCCCCTTTCTCATGACGGAAATCGCGGTCCGAGGCGCTGAGAGAGAGTCATGGCAGAGACATTCTCAATCCACTGTTAAAAATGGAGAGACTTTTTGACAGGACCACCGTTGCCAGCGAGCCAGCACCGAAACTATGACATCGGCGCCTTTTTGCGCTATTGTAGGGGGGGGTCGTTGAAAGACGGCTGTCTTCTTCTTGGTGTTTACTCTGCACAGACCTGTTGGATACTGCAGACTACGACATGTTCGTCGATGGAGACGCATTGACGATACTATCTTAGCCCACTTTGCTGAGTTGTAAGGACGCCAAGCCCTGTCACTGCTACTGGATTTACCCCTCAGCGTCCCTCAACGACCCAAGAAATCTCTGGAGGGACCTTGTCTTTCTCTCGGCTTCCCCTAAACGGGAAGAGTTCTGGAAGCTTTCTGGAAACGTTCGATGAGGGGGTGTGCAGAAGAATGGTGGAGGTGTTGCGGGGCCCATATCAGCTAAGCCCAGCGGTTGGAGAAGCAGCCCGGGATTCCGTGCTGCTTGTTGAACGGAGTCGGTATAGAAGATGTTTTTTTTCTTGCTTGGCATGCAGGAAGCGACACTTTCTGGGACAGCATGCACACGCCCCCCTTTGGGATCACGCTGAGATCTTTGCACAACAAGGCAAATGGCCCCAAGAACCTAGTTCTGCAGGTTTGGCGAGTCCGCCGTGCCGCAAGTCGGCGCGTTTCTCGCTAAAAAGGAACTCGGTGCCCCCTCGTTCGTTGGAGGCACGCACTTGTAGATACTGGTATACTTTGTTCAGTTGGAGATGGCATGGTGTCGAGATCCCCCCTCTCTCCCTGCCCAAAAAGGGGGGACTAACCCAAAGCCCGTGCCGATTATGACGGCCAACTAACAACTGCTCCATGACTCGAGCCGCTGGGGTCCATCTGAATGATGACAGGCCAGCAAAGAGCTGTCTGTGCTGTTTTCTAAATGGGTCCCTTTTTCTCTTCAGAAACCTCCCGCTTATAGTTATGCCGCCAGCGTATACTGCACATGTATTACCACTAGTAGTAATAATCAAAGCAGCTCGCGGTCCTGTATCCATACGAGACACAGACGGATGGGCGCACGGCGGACAGCGAGTGCTTCTGCACGCTGAGCTGAGCGGCCGAACCGAAACGACCGACCCTATCGCCGGCCCAGGGCTCGGCTTTTACAGACGTGCCGTTTGGTGGTGGCCGAGCTGTGAAGGGCTTACTCTACTAGGTATGTTGCAAAGTAATGCTACCAAATAGCAGCTCACCTTACACCGTCTGAGAGGGAGCCAGTCCCGGTCGGCCAACCCTTGTGGCCTTTTCGCCATATGGCGTGATTATATCAAAACGCAGACACGAGGCAGCATGGCTCTTGTTGCACTTCCTGGAGTCGCACAACCAAAAAAAAAAAAAAGCCCAAGACAGTGCGCAGCGCATGTTGTGTGTACCCAGCCACAGACAGGAAGGGCGTCCTCCTCTTTCTCGTGCTGCTATTCGTACGGCTCGCCGGCCACGACGGATCTGCAGACGGGCTTTTCCCCTTAGTAACAGAAATCTTCTCCAGCAACTTGGTGCGCTACCGTGACTCCGCGAAGAACAAGAAGCTCGACGCACATTGCAAGTACCCGTAAGGCGCCTCGCCCTGCCATGGGGTACCTTGACCCTGCGTATCGGGAGTTCCCCCCTCAAAGTCCTAGCGGGCGGGAAGGCGACGGCACATGGCTTTTGCTCTTGGCCGCCCTGAAGGTGGAGATTGCGAGGCGCTGCCCCGCTTGGTGGCTTCTTGTCTTGAAGCCGTTTCGTTCTTTCGTAACACCGCAGAGTTGCCATCATGTTCTTTAGTTACGAATCATGGACAAATCTAGAGGCCACAGGAGAGAGGCAGAGAGCGAGGCTCAGCGGTTGAGTGAGACCCAGAAGCAAGAAAAAACAACTGCCGAGTTGCAGTTGCAGCCTCGAGTGACAGAATAAAGCCTTGGGTCATACCAGTGACGATGGATGATGACCGATGACATAGCGAGGCTGTCTGTGCCCTCCTCGCAAATTACTGCTCCGAACGGCAATTGGCTCTACACAACAGGTACCCAAGAAACGAAATCATGGACAGGCTGTCTAAGACACCGCTAACACAGTAGCTAGGCATCCGGCCTCTACGCTTGTCCAAGCAGCCCAGGGCAGCCCACGAGGCGGATACTAAGGGTTCCTAGATACAAAGGATCTCCTCCTCCAACCACCATGCCAGATCCCGTCCCAGGCTTCGGACCTCCTAGCGCCGGGCTTCACTTGCAAGTACAAGTACCAAACCAAAGGGGTCGCTCGGTTACCGGCCGAGCCTATGGTTCTGGCCCCTCCTTGGGAGGTGGCAGTGCCAGACATGATTACTACTGCCATTTCCCTTCTCGTGGCGTGTCTGGCCAATCGTTATATTACACCTGAATTTGCCGCCTTGCGCAGGGAATCGGTAGGCCTGCATGGAGCACACGGGGCTCTCACATGGGCGATTTTGTCCGATGTCTGGCCATGTCTCGAATTCCTGGGGAACAGGAACCATCATCTCACATGTGCTTGGGGTGTCCGAGCTCCGTACAGTACTATTCTCGGCATTCGCTCACGGCCTCTAACCAGAAACGATGTGCCACGGCAAGCAATTTGCTGCTACCATGTGGTAAGCGGCATACGAGATGCCCGTATGTTTTGTCTAATTGCCGCATTCAGAACACCACAAAGGTGCCAAGCCGGAGGGATATCCCACTTTCTTCTCCTAGCTAGCCCATAGTCTCCAGATCAGCCTTGTCGAGATCATTAATTATATGGTCCAGCTGCTAACGCCAGCAATTGCTGACAGCAAAAAAAGACGGCATTCATGACGACGATGATGCTGATGACCACCTTTGGAGGGGGGTATTCCTAAACCTCATACCCAATACTGCTACTCCCGAGAAGCGCCAGCAGCATATCCGTCTTCGTCCCATGCCTCCGGTGACCATCCCCCAACGATTGCTACCATCCCAGCACAAACCATGCTGCCTCCGAAATGATCATCACGGCAACATGCTTGTAAGCAAAAAATAAAAGCGTGTGTGTGTGTGTGAATCGCGTGCTTTTCCCTTGCCTTGCAGCTACACTTTCGGGTAAGCCTCCGAGCTTAGCCCACCCCAAGCCGCGATGGAAAGCGCGAAAGAGCGAAGCCACGGGAAGAAGCGTGAGATGAAATGAAAGAAGCAAGTTTAAACAGAAAGCAGGCTAGAGCCAAAAGCAAAAACCTCGTTCAACGAATCAATGTGTCCCATTCGTAAAACACACGAATCAGCAGCTAGAGATTCAGCCATCCCGATCTACGATGGCGCTACTTCTTACCAGGGGGCCCCATTTCTTTTGCTCTCTCTATATTTCCTACAGCAATACCGATGTCCGAACCGTCATCAGTCCCTTGGCCCCAGTCTTTTTTTAACTCGTCCCTTTTGCTCTTTGTGAAACCTTGTGCGTAGTAAGTAGCGCGCGCTCCCCTCGAGGATGTTTGGAAAACGCCATGTAGGCGAGATCACAAATCACTATACATGAGCCATCAAGCCAAACGTTGGGGGGGAGGCTTGGTGCTAAAACTCCACGGGCTTTACAAAACAATAACCAAGCCCAGGGGCGTTTCGCACGAGGACGGTACCGGCGTGTACCTTATCTCACTTACACTACCACAGTGCTATATACAGCCCATGGGAGACCATCATCATACAAGTACACCCCCCGACAGCCCGAATATCCGGGCGTCATTGTAATTTTTTCAGCCGCAGGGCAACGCGAAACAGTAGGCCAACTTGCCGTTCCCGTAGTCACTCCCCTTCTATTATTGGTCCCAGGTCGGGTAACGAAGACCCTCGATGACCCGTAGGATGACGATACTTGTAAGGCTGACCCCTCCAAGAACCAGCCTCGCGAGTAGTAAACGCAGCCCTACAAGAGCTTGCATGACTCCCACATCGAGCTAGCTTTGCGTGGGCTTCCTTCGCTTTGAATGCCTGATTTGGAACTACCTTGCCAGGCACTACTACTGCTCCTATAACAATTCACGACGGAAAAAAAAATTGATGAAAATCTCTCCCATTGTGCAATGTCTTATACGTATACGAACAAAACTATTTGCGACTTACAAGCGTGTGTGAAGTTTTGCTCCGGAGGCTATGCGGTTTCGGAGCAGAGCTCCGGGATATTAATTAACCTTGGCGGTATGCAATATAACTTACATGCCCTGGTCTTTGCCACTTACTGCAGGGTACCGAACACCAACGCCAGACCAAGCTTTTCTTTCTTCCGTCACATCTTATAATTGACAAAAGAACCACGGAGGGGAGTGAAGTGAGACGAAGGCTCATTAATTTCCATCGTATACACGTATATACTACTCCCAGTGCATGGTTTCCGTATATCAGCCGTCTATTCTATCTAGACTAGGTACCTGGTAGGATTCGCCTTTTTCCATCAATTAGGACTTAATATCCGAACCCTGCTGGGGTAAGATTTGAGAGAGACGGAAGATAGAAAAAATGCCAAGGCAGATAGATCTATTAATCCAAAGGCAAGCAATGAAAGGAAAGAAGCCCTGCGATGAATGCTACCCTACCAACGTCACTTGGCCTTGCCGGTTGGACGATCTCGTCTATAGACCATCCACCTCACGCCAACAACATGCAGGGCCCCAAGACGAAAAATAGCACCTCCGCTAATATTTCCTCTGCTGTTAGCTTTCCTTCAGCTCCTGATAGCTTGAGCTGAACCATGGACAAGATGATCCTAAACAGAAAATGGGCCCCTTATTACACTCCCTCCCGTATTCCTTTTAAAACGCGATTGTTAGCTTTTTAGCACGTAAGCTCTTGTTCTTGCGCTAAGCCATTCAGCTCGGCTTCAGCCCCAACGAAAATCCACCGGCCGAGCAACGCCACGAAGAAGTTTGCCGTATCAGCTATAATAGTAATTATATAATTTTAGGGGGGAAAGGGGGGTGTTAATATTACTTCGTCATCACATCGTATTGGCCACCCAAAATTTCGCAAAAATAGGCACCCTTCACTCCCCCATAGTTTTGGGTTGGAATCGTCCGGCTAAGCACGTGTAAAACAAACCAAGTGGGCAATTGCCCTACAGCCCAGCCATGCTCCCATAACGTGGATATCCGTAGGAAGGGAGGGGAAAAGAAAACGGCGGTGCGGGGGATGAGCTGCTAAGCATTTACTTGCCCAAACAAGGGCACACGATTAGTATTCGCAGTAGCAGCACGCCTTTATCAGCTTTTAGGAAGCAGAAGGCAGAAAATCAAGTCGCCCGTTTCGGGTCCGAGTGAAGCTCCGAAGCCGCGCCGCTCTTGGAGTCTCTCGTCTTAGGTCACATAGCCTATCGGGTCTGCTTTCCGGTGAATAGACAAGACCATATACGGCGCAGAACCGATGATTAACGCCAAGGTAGTCACGTACCAGTATAATTAATCAGTTATCCCATCCGGTCTTGGCACTGCCACATGTAGAGATTCGCACGACCCTCATATAGAAGACACAAGCACGCCCAGTAGACCATTACCGCTTACCGAGCCCCATCCGGAATCGGATTGCTGTTCAATGGAGCGAGGCTTGACTTTCAGCCCAAGATGTCATTTCGCAACTCCAAGCCCTGTGGGACCTCGTCTGCCATTAGACGCTGCACTACTATTGAGCACTAGGTTGATAGTATAGGCCGTTGTACTATTAGCAGCAGCGTCCATCTTTTTTTAGGTTACTGGTGGAGAGGCAAGCAAAAACACACAGACGCAGCTAGGAACAGCGGTTCCAACTCAGTTTGCTCATCTCAGCCTACCGGTAGGCTTACCTATGTCTCTGCTGCCGTTTAGATTTCAGACCGTCGGCGCACAATGGCCCTGTAACGGGCAACTATCGTCAGACAAACAGACGGATGTCCGCTTACTTATTCAGCCCCAAAGTGTGGATACTTGCCGCCTATTGTATCTTTCAACGTGTGAAGTTTTGGATCATCATTTGCGTATCACCAAAATACCGATAAAAACTACCAATGGAGAAAAATCTCCTAGGGTGCAGTAGAAGAAGGATTGAGCAATCGCGGCCAATGAAGTCATGAAAGTCTTGCTTTTGCGTACTAACTCCTTCTTTCCACCCCCTCGAGTCATTCATAGACTTTGAATGAGGCATTACTCATTGCTCGCTTGTACACTTCTGTCTCTGCCCAATAATGCAATGCCCCCTTTAACAATCCATCCTACCAGGTTTAAGAAAGAAAAAGAAGAGAAAAAAAAAATATGGAATCAATAAATCAAATGAAACCTTGCGCCGTCAACGCAATTAGATGCTTCTTTTCGCTGCACATCAGTAATTTTGCCGCTGCCGCCACCATCGCCAAACAAGTTCTTGCGACCCCTTGTAGTCGTGCATCGAGTCATATTTCGAACGCACCCCTCTAGCTCGATTCCGACTCGCGAAGGTTGAAAAAAAGAAAAAAAGAAGAAGACGAAAAGGGCTATTAGTGAAGATGACAAACCACCATCAAGTCGTACCCGCTGGGCCTCACAGGATGACCCGAGAAGTCGAGACAAAATAAACCAGGGCGTGCATGTCCGAGCCCGTCCGCCCTGCCGCCTCCTGCCGCCTCATCCTTCTTTTTATGCTTGAGTCTTTTTTCCTCTTTTGGGAAATCATTGTATAATTCCATAGCCCCCCTTCCTTCTTGAGGAAGCGTGTTGAGATGGCACTTACGATTCATTCCCCCACGACTCGTTTCCAATTGGAAAGCATCCCTACAACATCAACCCACTTCATGAGCAGCATATACAACCAGTCACGAGTGCCTACTGCCAGACCTGACCCGTACCCGCACCCGAACCCGACAGCTTGGGTCGCCGTTAATTAGGAGGGTGCCCTAACCCTCCGGTCAGTCGAAAAGTATGTATACTAATGCCTCAATGCAGCAATTTTTTGAAGGAGACGGAACAGCAGCTTCAGAAGCCATGCCCCAGAAGCATGGGCCGACGCTGTGCCGGCGTTACATTCAAGGCGGGAAGATGCTCCATTTTCGCAAAGGATGGAAGGATTGAGGGGCCGTCCTCATCGCTGGCCCCCCTTGGGACTGGAACTCTTTTCCCATCTCCGGAACGGGGACGGCGCGCCCCATCCTCCGTATAAGCATGCCGGCATCTCGTCCAATGCCCAGGTCAAGCGATCTACTCACGAGGAGCCCTGAAGTGAGATGTGACAGCAGTCCGGACTGGTAGCGTACGAGATAGGTTGGTGGAAGCGCAAGCTGCTTCTTCGCGCATTTGCACGCCGGCGCAGTTAGTTCATCACTCCCGTCTCGCGTGCGGAGTAATCCCGCATGCCATGTCGCCTGTTGGATCGAAAGCCTCCGCTAGCACATCGTTTCTCTCCGTTTGACTGCTGTAGCGTGCGGAGCAGTGCGTGGTAGCGCAATGCCATCCATGGCACGATATACAAGCAGCCCTACATACGGAGCACCAGCCAACACGTTCGAGGTTACCCTGCATCTATATTAGTACCGTGAACAAACAACTGCATGCCTGCCGCATCTGTTGGTCCATCAATGACGCGAGTAGGTAGTATCGTATGAGGTTCTTTTGTTGGGCTGCTCATTCTCCCCATCCCTCTCATTCCGAATCATAATCGCCTGTCGTCGGACGGCGTGTAGCCGAAGGAGACGTGCATCTAGATTACCTAAACCAGACAGTAGTAATGAGTTCTTCCACTACCAATGCGAGGCAACCCATACGAGCACCAAATTTAGATTATAGTGCGTTATAAATGGCTCGTAGGGTCGTTATCATTAAGCGAGTTTGAGGGAACTAGATCCGCACCAAGCTCGCCTGCTTTGCCAAGTCGCAAGCCTCGATATACCCGCCATGGAAGCGAGGTCATACTCACACGCCCATACAACCTGGAAAGCCCAACCCGAATGGGCTCAAGAGAGATACCGAAAAATGTCCACGTACTTGTAGCACATCACAGAATGAGGGGCTTTGATGCCACCGTCGTTGGATCCAGGGCTCGCATGGGCTAGAGTGACCCTCAAAATGTCATCTTCGTTGTCGTAAGGCAAAAAGAAAGGAGCACAAATTATTCCCGGACACAGCTTTCTCCGATGTAAATCCTTCCTGCGGAAATCTCTGCAAGCGAATCCGACGGAAATATACAAGGTGGCTCGTGGGCAATATATTGGACGCTGTCGTATAACGTGACAGGATTTTCTTGAGTTGGTCATGTTCTACCCCTCGTCGGCCCTACTGTTGGGTATCTTCATGCGTATGCCAGATGCGGTAGCCTCTGCGCCCATTGCATCGGGAGATAACAATGACGAAAATCGGCGCTTTTTTTTTGGTTTGACCCCGACCTCAAAGCAACGTATCTAAAGGGCTGCAGCCCAGCCCGGCTTTGGTAAGGGTAACGAATGAAACAGTATATTGTCATCTGAAGGTTGGCCATATCCCAGGTAGACGGCTCTCTCACATACAGTATGCATCGCAAACCGTATACGGCATTGGGCTAGCAATTTGGGCTGTGCTGAATAAGTCTGAGCAAGGGGTACGCCGCTCTAGACGCTTCCCAAACAGGCAGCAGTTTCATGCCGCAGCAATTCACCGAAGCAATTCACCGAAGCAGCTTCGTAGCCACCGCTGAGGTTCCTGCTTAACCCCTGCCCCTCCTCCCTCAAGGCCTCTTGTCTCTCCAAGAGACAGCCCATCCTCTCAGCCTCCCAACTGGAAATTAGGACCAGATAGCTGGCTGGAAACGGAAAGCGAACTATGCGAAGCTCTCTACGCGCAGTAACAAACCAAATAGGTGAACGGGGCAAGTATCTGCGAAAATGCCAAGGCGGTCGCTATTCCGCCGGAGCTTCAAGTGCTATTAGTGTTGCTCAACTTCAGCCCTGTGGCCGCTGGCCCTACAGCAGCCGCGCACTTACAGCCGTGCGCACTCATGCACCCCCCTCTTTAGGTGAGGAAAGCGGAAGCCGAAAGAGACAAAATCGGAAAAGCGAGGGAAACTGTTGTTAGTGGTTGGGAAAAAGGTCTCCACCGCCGTCTAAGCCCAGGGAATAGAGCAGCCTCCGCCATGGCCGCCAGCCAATCAGCCGGGTCTGTCATATATTGGCTCCCTCACACGCCCCAAGGCCCACCAGGAGCAGAAGAGTACACAACCAGGCACTACTAGTACAGCTCCGGAGGGGAAGGCCAAGGGGAGTACGAAGTACTTGCTTGTACCAACTCGAGTTAGCAAGAGCAGCGATGTTGCCTGCTAGCTCATGTACGTGTGATCTATCTGTCGTAGGCACGAGCTCGAGTCTCCATCGTCCAAAGCCCTACAGCAGGGCTGCTTTAACTGGATTGGGTGAGAGAAATGGCCTAACCCTCATCAGCGCAGATTCGCCCCTCTCATCTAGTTGGAGCATGCTTGGAGGGCTGAAGCCAGGGAGCCGCGGCGAGGGACCTATCAGCGAGCTCCACCCCCAGGCTCGGACCCGAGGCATTCTCGTCCACATCCTTTGTCCGCATAGATCGGCCTAGGGCTTCATCCTGGCGTGTGGTTAGTGTCCCCAGCCAGCTGAACTATTGTTTGGGTAGGAGTAAATGCTTCCCAGAAAAAGTCATCACGGCAAGCCAAGGGGGTAGAAGAGAAACACAAGGCATACGCACACGCAGCGAATGAGAAACACAGCAGGGAGCCACATGACCGCCATCTCCTGCGCCAGAATCATCTTCCCCAAAAGCGCCCAGCCGAGATTGGTACTGTCTTACTCACCCTCCTCACTGCCGCCCCTTTGCTGATAGCTCAACGCCGTACAACACGTTATTTCATAGTGCGCGCGCATATGCGGCCAAATTCTCCGTCAAAATCCTTAAATTCAACCTCAGCTCGGCCCTAGGGAGCCTGGGCAAGGGCGGCAGTCTGGGAGGCTCCGTCGACTTTAAACCGTTTATGGTATGAAGCTCATGCCGATTTGGGCCTCCTCCGCAAATTCGCCTCGCTGCTTATCAATAGACATAGATGTAAGTTGGTAGGGCAGACCGTCAGAATACCCAACTCTGTCTCGGCTCACCATTTGATGCGAGTCAAGATCTAGTTACGGTGGCAAATTTTTGCGAGCCGTAATGCCATCATCATGCCTCAAATCCGACCTGGTTGTTGCAGCCATCCGCAATTGCCTGCATCCTATCCTATGCAGGCAGGGAACTTGCCAAGAAGCTCGTTAGTCTGCCACGCAAGAGCTCAAGCCACGCGCACCCGAAAGTGCATAACCGCCTCTAACCCTGGAATGGGATAATATGCCGGGCTGCATTGTTATCAAACTCCCTGAACAAGCTGGACATGTCTTTCTGTCAATAAGAGATGGCCAAAAAAAGCTGCCAAGAGCCTAAATCTGACTCAAGGACTTACTGCAAAGCTGCCCAGCTCCTTTGCAGATGCTGTAGCGTCATCAAACGACAAGCCCAGTCTCACTAGCGACAGCTGGCGAAATATAGTACTTCTTGCGCCCGCCGCTCTGCGTCTTCACCGCTGCCAGACGCCTTCCTTCAACGTGTACTTGTGGTTCAATGGTGGTGCGACAATGGTTCGATGGGCGATAGCAGATGCGAATATGAGTTGACCTGACCTTTGCCCGCAGGGTGTGCAGCGCTCGCCTTGCCTTCCATGTCTCATCTTTCAGACTTCGGCCGCCCGCAGTAGGACCGACGTGCACAGAGTCCAGTAGACGGAGACTAAGATCTTCAGGGGGGTTATCTTGCATCGGAAGGGATACAGCAGGCGATCTGACGCTAGGCAATCCGATTTTCTGCATTGTGCTCCGTACCAGGAAAAATAGAAAGAGACGACGCATAACCCAGTCCCAAGGGCCAAGGGATTTTGCTAGCCATGGCATTTCCGCACTCTAGCATGCCAATGCTAAGCGATCGGAGAAGATGTACGCTTGAAGATGCACCCTCCGTCGTGCGCCCCCACATACTTCGGACCGCCTGGGGCTTATCATTACTTTCCCAACCAACTTTCGATGCCCACCTGAAGCCCGTAGTTGACGGGGCCATGGGAGCTCCTCGAGGGTTATTTTAGCAACGCACACATTATGTGGGGAACCCCAAACTTCATATCGGCATTGGTATCCTTTTCCCTCCTATTAATCACGGGCATGATTCTCCCAAGTTGCCTGTATTGGCTTAGTTCCCAAACGAATCGACGGACGACCGTCTAGAATGCTTCTAGCGCTCTTCGCTAAGCTGTATGCCACCTAGCCTGCCCACCGGGTTTGCCAGATAACCGGGCCATGCTGTCATTCTTCGCCTGCTGTCGTCACGGCTGTCTTGACTTTTGCGTCCTAGTTGCCACTTGAAACGCGGTCCCTTCCGCGAATCCTTTGTGCCGTGTCGCATATTCTTGTCCTTGTAGGACACATGTGCTTGGCAGCTCGCTCTTACATGTATCTGAGTGTGGAGTAGCATTCTATCCTTCTGCACTCGATAATCCGTACTCCATTTGCAAGTAATCTCGTCAAGATGCTGGTGCAATGCGCTTCCGATGATCTCATGACCAACACCACCATCGGCCGTTCATTTGCTGAGAAAGGCCATTCGCCGCTTTGCCGGACTCGTGATAGTCGCTTGTCTTTCATCTGAAGCAGAAGAATAACATGTCTCAGCCGCCATCTTGCCCTAATCTAACCCAGGTGTTCCCGGATAAATCATATAGAGCTGGCGGCGGGGGGGCGGCACACCTGCGCCGGCAGTTGACACGGCGTGCACCCGTGGCGGCGGCTTTCAAATCGGTCGTCGGAGCACGGGACCCTCTTTTTATTGTCTTCGGACCGTGAATGCATACGAGTGTGCGAATAGGAAGCGGCCGTTGACATCGAAAACGGGGCTTTTGCGTCAGGCGGCTCCAGTGTTTTCTCTTTGGCTCCCAAGATGGAGCCTGTTCCTGAGAGCTGTGGACCGGGCTACGGGGACCTCGACGACATCCCAGTCGCCGACCTCCCAAAACACACTTCATGAGATTTGCGTTTTGTATCGCATCTTTGAGTTCACATTTCCGGGGCTTCGCGATGTAAGACGCGGCGCGCTCCCAGCCCAAGTCCACAATCATGATTATTCTATGCGGGCGCCTCTGGACTCCATCGGCGTGTGCACTGACTAGGCGTGCGAGCAGCATTCGAAGCGCAGAGTATCTCAGCAACATGGAGCAACATGCTAATGTTGCCATACTGGGCGGGCCGTGGCTGTTGCGGGTCCTGCGTGCTCTCCTCGTTGCGCATCCCCTGGATTTTAGCATCAACAAGGGGCATGCTGTTCTGGCAGACCTTCTCACAGCCCTACGGACAGAGCTGTGACACAGGAGGCGCACGCACGTTTCTTGTGGTGGGGAAGCGTAAATGATAGTTCGCGCCACTTTTCTGAGTCTCCGAGAACTGCCAGGGAACCAAACCGCTCCCTTGGTGCATCTTGTTTCCTCAATGATACCATGCCGCATAATCGCCCGGGGCACCGGCCTATCCGGTCTTTCATCTCGACGCTTGTCGTCTTAGCCGCAAAAGGAACAATCTCATTTCATAGACAGGAATCAAATCCAAAAAAGATGTGATGCGTCGCTTTGCTCAACACGTCCTGACTCAAGAGCTCTCCACATGCTTCCGCTCTAAGAGGACGCCGCGAGGACATCTCCTGTCTCCCTTCGTCCGGTCGTCCGAAAGAAAAAAAAAATATTTTAGGAGGTGGTGAATCATTCAGGCAAGTTACCGGTATCTGTTTGCCTAGCCGAAAGAGTTACACGCAGGGCACCACATACCGTTAAATGATTAGCGTGTCTTTCAGCCTTGTGAACCGCTCTTTTTTGGCGCAAGCTAGCCTTGATATGGCAAATGAACCAATCTTCGCTCTCCGACAGCCCGACAATGGACTGCAGGCTTCTGGAAGCTCAAGCGGAAATCTCGGCCGTGTTCTGTAAGTGCTTATGTTGAACAAGTCTGCTGCTCTCGGAGACTTTTCTTTCTAGATAGATTGATGATGAGACTACTGTGAGGTAGTAGTGGTCGGAGATCTCGGTCGGCCTCAGCTGTTGGCGTCAACAGACTCGTATAGTGGTAGCTGACCTGGGGCCGTCGTATGCTACCTAATCAGGTGAAGGATACCGTCTATATTTGCGTATTGGTAGTAAAAAGCCGGTAATGGCTCTGTAACCGGGTCCCGAGGCCTTTTGCATATCGAAGTCTTGTACTCCTTGCCAGCGCTTTGAACAAACAGACTTGGCGCAACGAGCGACTCTTTGTAAGTTGCGTCCCGGTCCCTATCGTACTTGGTACGAATAGAGGCGAGTTCCTTCTCAATACCACCGCCTAAGGTTATAATAGTATATAGCATTGGTCACTGCATGTAGACCCAACAACGCAGAGTTGCTTCTGCAACAAGTAATTGACTGCTGCGGCTTAGCTGCCGCCTCGGCACCGTGGCATACTAGCGCAGCTAGTGCTGTAAGCTAAGTGAGTCTATTTCCAAGAGCTCTCTGCGTTTGTGAAGCGACTTTGAGTGGGTCACTGCCTGTAGTGCCATTGAGAGCCTGCCAAGGTTGACGGAACAATCCGTCCCCCTTTCTTTTCTCCCTCGCTCCCTCGACTCATGCTTCCGACGGATCGCTGCAACGGCCGAGGATTCAGGCCGCTCCATTGATCTCGCTGTTAAGGAAGCCGCAGCAACATATTGGCACACAGCTAGACGCAGAGCGTGTCATGTATCGACTTTTGTCGCAAAAAAACGGACTTCATCGGACGTAGCATAGCACCCCCCCTCCCTTGTTACCTGCTTTCTTGATGTTGGCTAGGAGAGTCATGAAGCGTCAAGTAATTTCACTCTTCATATGCTATCATATAGAGTGCGGTCCGGTGCCTGTTGAGCCTTCTTTTGGCGGGGAAAGTTGCCCTAGCCAACCTCGTCCCACCTTCTATCTCGTCGGCGAATATAGCGATCAAAATTGGCGATGAGCATTCGAGGAACGATTGGCCAAACATGGGATTAGGCACCTGGCCCTGCTGCCTCTTGTAAGGCTGAGTGACGATTGGCCGACTTGCATGCATCGTTCGTCAATGCCGCATGGCAAGGCATTGCCCTGCTTATCCCGCCTAAGCGAGTGGTGGCCCAGGTTACATAGGTGTTTGCCATCGTCTCGTATTCCCCAAAGAGTATGACACGGCTTGTAGCCTAAGCCTCACAGCGTATGACTGGCCGCTGTGCTCTCTCTACTTCACCTTGCTACTTCGTAGTTGTTGTTTCCGCAAAGCAATTGTGCCGGCTGTTGTTATGAGGAGATCTATGTAATGCCTTAATTGCCGATTTTACATCCCGTGTTTGCTCAACGGGCTAGTGCCCCCCTGCGAGCGTCAGCTAGCGGATGATCAAGATTTCTTGATCAGCAGCTTGAATGGTCCGTACTGGGAGTGTTGAGACTGGCAGCTTTGTAGGTTCAGTCAGTGGCTCTGAGAAGCACTGTCTGGGAATGCAAATATATCAAAACGCCAGGGGCCAGCTTTCGTGCGAAGGAATGTCTGCATGATTCCGTCCGCTGCAGCTCGAAACTGCTGAGCCACGCTGTACATAAACTCCAGGACCAACGAGGCTTTCGATGGTACGCAGTACGCCCAGAACTGCAATATGGTGGGGAAGTGGCTTTGATGCAGGCTCTGCTGTCGTTATCACGTGACAGGAAATCCTTAACTCTTCATCGTACAAAGACAACCGTACATGGATATCGTTCAAACCAGCTGCTCTTGTACTACTTGGCCGTCATTTTCACGGTTGGCCTGATTTCATCTTTTTTGGCAGGTATTTGCGAGATGCAGTATGAGTAGGGAAGTGGTGCTCACACCTGAATGGCCCTAGCCCAGATACAGTACAATACTCCTTTGGCGCCAGTAGCTGCTTGGCTTTGTTGACTGCTTAAGCAAATCCAGCGTTATTATCCCTTGAAATTGTGGAGCTGTATAGTTGCATACTAAGTCTCTTCTTCTTCTTCGGGTGAGCTGAGCGGTGTGATGGCTGACGAACAACGAATACCAAGGCTGGTGATCTGGCCAAGCGGTAAATCTGCAGCATTCGCCATTGTCCGTGGGTCGGATCCGGCGACTGGCAAAGCGGTCGAAACCCACAGCTGATCAGCCAAGTGTTCTTGGGTGGGTTAGTATTAGTCCTGTACGCCAGCTAGTAAGGAATGGGCTGCAAGGATAGATAGAGCTAGCACTTAAAGGCCACCGGGGAACTGCTGTCCTCCACGGAAAATCGTCGTCGGTGCTCACGCTGCAGAGTGCATGGATGATGACAAGTGGCGCTGCCCTTGCTAAGTGATTAAGTAACGAGCTGAGTTTTGGGCTAGAGTTGGGGCGATTCAGCCCTCCAAGGAGTAGAAGTGCTCATGCGTAGGCGGACCGGTAGGGCGCAGACACCATTATACGTTTCTGGGTGGCCAGCGGAATCTGCTGCGTGGAACTGCAGGCCTACTCGGCTCCGCCCAGCTGAAGCTATGCGCGGCTTGACAGGTTGCTTGATTACTTATTACTTATACCGTCATGAGCAGTGCGGAATTTCGACACGCCTTTGCAAGCCACAAAAGCGCTGAGAGCAAGGATCTCGTTTCTTTGTCGATTTAGGTCCACGGAGATTGCGACGAACGCGATCCGGAATGTCGGAGCTGAGAGCCAGCACTGTTTCAGCGTTGGAGGTAGTGGCACCGGATTCTCGACGGAATATCTCGATGGAATAAGTCGAGGCGAATTACCGAGTACTGCTGAAGGAATTAGCATGGAGCAGGCAAGAAACTACGTATGAGCGGGAACAGTATGCAAGGCTCAACGTACAGAGGCATCTGCAAACGGTAATGCAGCATGCGCAATTAAATATGCCTTGGAGGAGAAATCGTAGATGCTGGTGGTAACAGGCAAACAGGCTATGGCGAGGCGCCGTTGGTGTGGAGTTTTGATACGAAGTTGCTCTTTCCCAGCTTGTGCAGCATCTAGGGTACTTCCTCCTCGCTATCGCTGACCATCAAATTTGCCTATTGCAGGTAGCAAGATTCTAGAATTAGTGTAGACCAAGACGCCATCAGGCGGTACCCAGTACTCGCGAAGCCTGGCAATCAGTAAAGCATGGCAAGTACCTTGGCTCTTGGTGCCTCAGGCGATTCGCCCTCACAGGCCTCCTTTGTCTTGAGCCATCATCGCCTTGAGCGTCTTCTACTCCAAACAAGCATCTCCAATGTCGACGAATCTTTTGCGTGCGCCGCAATCCTGCATCTCCACCACCTGCCATGAGTAGCCGTGCACCTCGCATTGCATTGGCCTGGCGCAAGCGGTCCCGAGTGCCGGCCAAGCTGTCGAGTAATACAGCCCAGGCGGCTAGCCTTTGGCGCTGGACTACCTGCTACTACGGGATAGTCGCTGGCACTACTGCTATGCTTCACGTCAGGCTTGAAGCGTAGAGAGCAACGATCTCCCGCAGATCAGCACGACACCTGGTTCGCGGCGGCCACCGCTAACGTCAGAGTTGGTTGCGATGCTGGTTAGTATGGGCAATGGGCTGTAGCCAGTGCGAACGTGCTGCTATCATTGCCAACGGCACGCCTGAAACATCATCTCCCGCTGACTTTTACTGCTAGGTCTTCTCACTCTCGCTGGATACGCCATTCCGCTGCCTCTAAAGAGAGTCGTCTTGGCAGGAAAGTTACTAATCGGCTAACCCTGGATTTCGAACTGGGTATACAAGGTGTTGGCGCCAGAAGTCCCGCGGCTGCGTCGTCATTCTTGTGCATACACGGCCTTGGACAAGGAGGAAGCGTGTATGTTATGTAAGAGGCATCCTTACCTTTGCTTCTGCAGCGCAGGGCTGCCAAAGCAGAGCCAGAGCCGGAGCCCTACACCCCTCCCTCCGACTGCTGCTCCTATATACCTACTAGCCGCAGGAATGTGTTCTTTTCCGTTTCGGCCCTGGAATTGCTGCCATTGGTTTAGTCTTCATCGACTCGCAGGCCGAACGATCGCCGAGCGATCCTTGAGCTGCTGCTCCCCCGTTCTGCTGTTTCGTTGCTAGGGGCCCGGAAAGTGCTCCCACATGGACACTGGTGGCCACTTTTGGCGAGCTGCTGTCGTTCCGCTCCCGTACGGACGGAGCAGAGCACGCGTGTGGCGTATGTACAAGCACAAAGAGTGCTCGCAGTAGGGACAGGAGAGATTGAACACAATAGAGTGGGAAGACGGACATACGGATGGGAGGCGAGTGGAGCGACTGCAAGCCAGCCAGCATATCCAGCGTCCGGCATCATCAGTTTGCCAACACCCAGGGCCGCGGAGCTCACTTCGACCTGAGATGGATGTTGCCTGGCTACCTTAATTGCTTAGCGCTGCCTTGGCCCTCGTCCACTCGTCTCTCGCCCAGCCCTGTCTAAAAAAGAGGCGCTCTCCACTGGCGGGATCAATGGCCTTGTCTATATGCACACCACCGTGCCGGTCCCTGCCCGCATCATTCACGCCTCTACACCCCCTCCCCGGCAGCATTTTCAGACGGCGTCAGTGCTGGCCCTACAGCCCAGCGCTGAGCATACGCCCCCTCTCCCCAGCCCAGCCAGAAAAGGGCCATAGGGCACTAAGACAGGGCTGCCCACGCGCGTCCCGTGTCGCTACTTGGCTTGTACGACGGTGCTAGAGCAGCCGCACCCATGGGCCGCTGGTCCCTAAGCCTTCCTATGTACCCGGATGTACACGCCAGCAGCTTGGAGAGGGGGCAGCTCGCAGTCCAATTCCATCGCACCTCGCAAGTCAACCGATCCTCTGGGAACGCCTTTCGTTGCTTGGCTTCTGCCGCTGCTTTTGCTACTGGGCAGTACACAGTCATGCCACATGCTCCCTGTATCTCGGCCCTTGCTGCTGGTGTATTATGTTCCCAAGGGAATACTGCCTGTGGGCAGAAACATGGAATACGCCCCTCCCTTCTCTCTGTTTTCTCCGCTCTGCTCCAATAGGGTTGGCGCATCTCGCTCTTTTGCTGGCTTCTGACATATATTATTCGGTACCGGGCATATACTATGATGGTAGTAGGGAATACCCGCCTCTTGTTCGTCTCTCCAGCTGATGGCTGAACCAATGTGGCTCTTCATCGCCATCGGCTCGTCGATTATAGGAAGGGGTAGGCAGAAAAAAAAAGCGCGACAGGGCAAAAAGATAGGCTACTTTTGGACACAAGAAACAAATGGCGACCATACTCCCACACGGCGCCCCTTGTCCAACCAAATCCCCGGCTCTGCTCTGGCCAAACGACCACCCGCGCACTAATAGGATTAGCACTTGTTGGAGAGGGCCATCTCATGCTGGTCGCTTTGTCGGCTCGACACGCCCCTGGCGCTGCCCTCTTCTCACCCTTCCTATTCCCACACCCGCTCTCTCTTTCTTCTCTCGCTGGGTCGAGCAGTGGGACTAAGCTTTGATATTCTCTTTTGGTTTCCCGCTTCTCGCCCCTACATTAAAGGCTTCTGAACCTCCCACATGTTATAATTCGAGGACATCCCATGTCTTTGGTCACCTCAACTTGCCTCTAGTGGCTTCGTGTATCATTCTTCGAGCCCTTGTTCTCCAATCCTATTCGTCTTCCAACACTTTTGCCTCCTTCTATGGACCTATTTTTGCTGCCCCGTTCAGCTATCATCCTCAACCACGCTCACCTACGTACCTGCAGTACGCACTGCCTTGGAAGACCTTGCAGCCCCTAGAGCTGGACTTGGACAAACGCCAAAAAATAGAAGACAAAGGAAAAAAAAAAAAAAAAAAAAAAAAACCTCCGAATTCATTGCCACCTACGCAGCTCTGCCCTCCTTCGCCTACAGCGACACGTAACGGCGGATCATCGTTGCCGCAGCTGAAGCAGCGGGCTTGCGTTCTCACTGGCGCATTGACTCCGTCGGCTATCATCAATTTCCATGACTCGAATGGGCGTGTAACGGCAAACACCTCTTCACGTTTTCCACAACAAAAGGCCCACCTCGGCCTCTGCTTCACCTCTCTACAGCACCTCACTTCCAACTTCAAATACTCGCAATTCCCTTCCTCACCTCGCGACAATGGCCTTTCCGCCGCAGTATCGAGAGGCTCCTCCTGCTCTGCCGAGCATCATCGTGCCTGGATCCGGCGCCAACCGATACAGAGACGACCTCACCTTCTCAAGAAGTCCGGCAATGGCCATTCCTGGCATGGATACACGAAACGACGTGCCCCCTCCGCTGCCCCCTCCAAAAGTGCTTCCCTTTGGCGACGCCCCCACGCAATACCGTGACGACTCAAAAGACAAGAAAGCGTATTCTCGTGGCTCGTCTTTCGCCAGCCGCTCGTCCTTGGCAAGTGGTTACGGCAGCATGAGCCCTTGTCACCTGGATGAGCGACCGGGCTACAGGAGAAGAGAAGATGGAAGCATCAATAGCGACGAGGGTTATGCTAGCTATGCTTCAACAGAGAGGTGCGCAATTCTTGCAGGTCGCAACTGGGTTTGAAAAGAATGAAACAATGCTAATGTGTTGACAATGGCAGATCTCGCGATTCCATTCCCACCGAGCCATTTGGACTTCACCACAACAGATTCCAGTTCCAATCAGCAGCTGATATCCACGGCGATAGCATGAAGAGCCTGTTGACTCCCATCCGCACGCTGGAGAGGTCACCTCCACACTCTCTTCTCACCAACTCCATGAGTGACATCGCTCGAGGCCTTCAGAACGAAGGCCGGTTCGCTCCCAGCTTCAACAACCTACCCATCCAGCTCCCCATCCACAGCCGCCCACCATTTGAGTCACAACCCCGAGACTCACCCACCTTTTCTGCTGTCTCCCCCCTCTCTACGCCATTCTACCGATCCCCAATTGACCGCCGCTCGCCCTATGACAGCTCAGAACCCGACCGCTCGCCCCGAGGCAGATCAAGGCGGAACAACAGCGACGATGCCACCTCTACCCAGGGCAGCTTTGCCGACGACATGGACATGGAGGAGACGTCGTCATTGAAGAGGCTGCACATTGAAGATGCGTACGCAAGTGCCGGACAGAAGCGACGGGCGGCCAGCCCTGCGTCGGACGACCTTGGCCTCCACATGGTTCCTGGCCAGGGCGCCTCTCGCGGCTCTCCCACCCCTCGCCTATCGACGGGCGCCCAAACCGCGACGTCCATTCTCTCCAGCGCGCCTTCGCGATCCGGCTTCCTCATGTCTTCTATTTCCATCCCCTCTACAACTACCGCTAGCTGCTCCTTCGGCCACCGCTCCCCCGGTGGGGTCTCACCCGGGGCCCTCTCTCCCACATCATGCACCTCTCCATACAACACGCCCGCATCTCTCAACCCAAGCCCCAAGACCTCAGCTGCCAACAGGGCATCTCTGCACTGCCGGACCACGTCAGGCGCCGGCCCGCGGAAGCTCGCCGAGATGGCCAAGCCCGCGGGAGCCAAGTTCCAGGGATTCTACATGTGCGAATGCTGTCCCAAGAAGCCCAAGAAGTTTGAGACAGCTGAAGAGCTCAGGTACGTAATTAGTCGCATTCTAGTTGTTTTTTTTTATAGATGGCGCCCCAGTTTTTCCCGCTTGGTCAATTTTCAGTGGATGCTGACTCATCCATCTAGTGCTCACGAAGCTGAAAAGCAGTATGAGTGCAGCTTCTGTGGCAACAGGTTCAAGAACAAGAACGAGGCCGAGCGACACCAGAACTCGCTCCACGTGCGTCGCCATTCATGGTCGTGCTCTGCGCTGTCTGGCTACAATCGGGCGTTCCACGAATCGACGACGCATCCCGGCGAGGCCGATGCATGCGGCTACTGCGGGGAAGAGTTCCCTCGCTCGGGACTTGGGGCGAGAGCCGGCTTACTGAACGGAGGGATCCAGGCAAGGCACGCCACTGACCAGGACTGGGAAGAGCGCATTCGACACCTACAGGAGCAGCACAAGTTCAGGGAGTGCAACTCTTCCAAGAAGTTCTACAGGGCCGACCACTTTCGGCAGCATCTCAAGCACAGTCACGCTGGCACCAGCGGCAAGTGGACCAACATGCTGGAGAATGCTTGCCTGATGGAAGAGGACCCTTCCCCAAGGTGAAGGAAAAAGAAATAAAAAAGCAATAAAAAACTATAAAAAAAAATAGAAGAGATTCTGGCTGGAAAGCTGCAGTCGAAGCGCTGCAGGGATCCGCCATAGGCGCGGCTGCCAGTCTACGAAGGCTCGCCACACGCGAAAAGTTCCAATCAACTATTTCAGTATGAAGACGGCATGGCTATTTGTTTTTGTTATTTCTATTGTTTTGTGTTTAAAAGAATACCCGCTCCAGAAGGCGACATAGTGGAGCTCTGCATTGCATTGCCAGTCAAATAAATGATTTTCATATTGGCCGAGAACCTTTTTTTACTATATTATCGTTCCTTTTGTCTTTAACGACCTTACGACGAATACTTGATTCATATATGGGCGTTTAGGTGTCGAACCACAAAAAAAGCTAAAGGGAAAAAAAATAAAAAATAAGCAGGGCGCGCGCAGGTATTTCGTGGACTTGGGCTATCGGGAGACGGAGACTATGAGGACTGATACGCGAGAGAGCTCGCGTGGGTGAGTCGATAGTACAAGGGTGTATCATGCTTTGTTGGAAAGAGAATATTGTCACTTTTGGGATGTCTAGAGAGCTGGTCAAATACTGGGGAGCGATTCCAAATGCAAACATCAAACCCGCACGCCTGTGTCCTGCTCATGGACAGCTGTTCTGGTCTGGACGCACTGGTGCCATCCCTGAGAAGGGCTTCACGGAGGAGTGAGGGCCATTGCATGTCTGGATCCAGGCCAGGCTGACGGACTACTGCGCGAAGCTGGGATGCACAGAACTTCTAGGGTCTTAGGGCATGCATCCCATGGGTGAGACGTGTACTTGCGCCTGTACCGCCGAATTCGGCGATGAGAGGCAGCTCCCCATGTCAGCAGCTCCCAGTAAGACGGGCTCGCCAAAGGATTCAGGATCTCTTTTTTCCCGTCTCTCATCGCACCGCTGCCCTGTGTATTGCTACCATACCATACGACTTATTTCTATAGCATTACTGCTGCCCGAGTTTAGGCTAGCTGAATCTCGGAAAGCTCATCCGGAGACACAACAGATATTGATGATACCACTTCCTCCTCGTCCTCTTCTTCAAGTGCAGGTGTCTGAGACCAGGGTTCAAAGGGACTGGGCTGGCGTTGTGGATGCGATGGGATCGACAAGGCCAGTTCCGAATTCTGAAACGAACTCGCATGCGGTCCACGGCGTCGAAGTCGACCCTCTCGCAGAAGCTGTATGACGATGAAAACGTTTGATTCAATCACAATCTCAGACGCAAAGCAGAATACGCCATTCTTGTGCAGCATGCCGTTCTTGGGTCTTTGATGAGATGCACAGATGCGCGCCGTGGCGTGGTGTTTCAGGGAAGGGACAGCAGACCAGGGCTCTCTAGCCGGAGCAAATCACTCATGTGCAGAATCCAGACTAGATTGGGCGCCCCGATACGCAAAAACTGGCTGACGATGAGCGTGGGCTTGGTTAGGCTGCAGCCGTGAGACCCTGGTCCCAGATACATGGCACGGGCTGGTCCAAAAGGTCCAAAAGGCCTAACGCAGCTTGTGCTAGGTGGAAGGACAACAGATGCTCAGCCAGCCGTGGTGTGACGGTGACAGCGGACGAGAGAGGCCCTGCTGACGTACAGAACGAAGCCTGCCGCTGTTTTGCAAAGACGCTCCTGGAATTTCGGAGACATTTGTTGGACCATTTCTGAAAGTGGTGTTGCCATCACGCGTAAGGAGGAGAGCAATGGAAATATAAGACAATGTTCTTTTATTTCCTCTGCCATGCAATTTTCCTTTTTCTTTTCATTTCGGGTGGCACTTTTTTTTTTTTTTTTTTTTTTTTTTTGCCAAGGGCGTGTATGACAAATGGGTGTGACGAGGTTCCAAAGGGCTTTTCGCATACTACTATTTCGGCAGCAAACGATCCGACTACGAAATTGAACAAGAAAGAGGCGAAAATAAATGAAACTGTTTTTCCTTTTTGGGCAAAGAAATTGAAAAGTAGAGGGCAAGAGGCTGAAATTTTAATCCATGTAGACAGACTATACAGACAGACATGGCCTTGGGAAAGCGTACTCGAGGCAATGCAACTTACAAATGATAACATGATTGATATAAACTTGAAGAGTGCTTTCTGTTTCATGATGTCTGCTCCTTTGGTCTTTCTTTAAGCTGTAATGAATGCCTTTTCTTTTAATTGGTTTCTTGAAGCTGTAATGAGGACAAGTGAGTGTGGAGTAAGGATTTGATGGCCAATGGCTTTATGACGCGCATAAGCTGGTTTCTAATTTATGCATCGTTCTACTTAATATGTACAATATCCTTTTATGGCAATGGGTGATAACCGTAAAGACCAGATGACGGAGCCATGCGGCCATCTTTTGGTGCTGATGTCGCGTGAGGTTGACAAAAGAGGAAGGGATGCTTTGTGCATTGGCCTTGTTACCGCCTCGGTGTTTGCAACTCATTATGATTGGAGGATGTATCGCCCCCTGTTTCTTGATTTTATTGCATTTGCTTACCTGCTGAGGAGAGCATCCAGATTCAGTGAGGGGAAGGGGAAGCAGTAAGACGAAACGAAAGGAGAATAGAACTAGACGAGGATGATGATGAGATTGGCTTGGCCAACTTTAGACACATTTAATTTTCGGAGTCCAAAAGTAGAATTACATAAATCATGGAGGATGAAGGAGAAAGATGATGAAATAGGAGAGCAGGGGTTTAGATCGCCAAGATGCTACTGCGTAGTTACATGCTTGGCATGTGGTGAGATGGCGAGAACCGAGTATAATGAGTGACAACTGAGGCAGTCTACGGAGGATGGAAGAGCAGCTCCGGGAGCGGAACTTGCCGTTGGAAGAGATGGGATGGGATACCGATTAGATGGGATACCGAGAGACAGTCAACGCCATCTTTATTGGAAGCATGTTCGTGGGGGCATGCTGTTTAGTTGCCGGTGTCCATTGGCACTACAAGGGTTTGCGTGAAGATCATGCGCTTATTTACGTATACGTCTATATATGCATGAGATTTATAAATGATGATTCAAGACAAATGGTGGATACCAGCCGCCTTGTTCCGACGGAGAGGGAGAAGCTGGCACGGTGTGTCGTTTATCGTATGTAAGATCAGCAATACTGGAATTAGGGGGGGAGTGAAACCCAAAGACGAGGAACAAGGTTCAATTCAAGGCTGGCACCGGTTAAATAGCGTACACGATTGAGGCGCGCTTATAGCTGTGTCTTGGCATATATATACGTGACAGGTGCATTTGGAATACCACGCTGGGGCGTCCTGCTGGAGGCCGAAAGAGGAAATAAAAACCACCCTGCTGGTAACGCGAAGTCGATTGCGGCATCAGCTCAGCTCAGCTCAGCTCAGCTGTATGGGCACTACCATTAAAGGAGCGTTTCGTTTACTTCTTTCGGCTCGGTTTCGAGAGGATAGCAACAATGAGAGGACATTAAAATAGAACACACACAAGTCATGAGGCTATCCAGGACAGCCTAGGTATGACTGGGACTAGGACTTGCAGCAATAGTGCTGGCCCATGAGCTACTAAATGATGATATGCTTACTTTGTATGTTTAATGCCAGTTTCTCTCAAGTAACAGCTTCTTGCTTTGAAACCCGGGGCTGGGTTGCTAGTGCCGCAGGCGAAAATACGTGTACGCGGAATGCGCCGAAGATTATAGTTGTTTGTTGCTTTCGACGGACTATCTCCTCCTTGGCACCAACAGTATGATACGGGGGCATCCGGGATACCTTGCTGGGAATGGAGACCGGGTGAGATGGAAATGCAGTTGGCGGAAGGGGGGGTTTGTTGCGCCCTACGTCAAGCCCTGAGCGGCAGCGATATGCAAGCGCCGTTTTTGGATTCGATGCTAAAACCCACGGCAGCGGCTTGGCAACATAGTTGTGATGTGTGGAGTGCCAAGAGCGCCTATTTGCTTGACTATCTTACAGGTTTAGTAAGGGGTGAATGAGGGCAAATAGGCATAATTTAGTAATTGATGTAGAACGCCAAGGGCAGAGTGAATTGCGACTTTCTGTTGGAGGAAAAAAAGTAAAGGACGGAATAGGAAATTCGTGTAATTAGGTGATTGGTCATGGATACGTGTATTATCGAGTAATACGGGTAAACAATATTCTGGGAAATAAGTGAATTGAAATGATAGTAGTATGAACAATGGCACACGAGTATTATCCAGCTTTGACAGTTCATGCGAAACAGCGGAGTAGTAGTTCCACCTAAGCCTCGGACGCTTCAGCGTTTGCTCCTTGATGAGGAAAAATGATTGTCGTGCTCTCATCGCCTTCTGGCCCACTCCAAGGCGTCTAATTTGTCGCTCGTTGCTAGGCTTACGCGTAATAGGACTGAGCAGAGTAGTATCCGCCAGGCGGCAGACAAAGACAGGGCTGAGGGCTATTGCGGCGGACCAAATCGGATCCTGCCAGGAGACATTATCAGTAGAACGGAATAAAATCGGATCCTGCTAGGAGAGATTATCAGTAGAACGGATATGCTAGCATGGAATCAATCGAAAGCACAAGGAAGATACGCCCTCTCACACCCTCACTTGCATGTCTAGTGAGATGGACTATCAGGCCATCGGATCCTAGCAGACTGCATGTGTTGAACGAACTGGAGCTATAAGATGAGGAATAAAAAGGCGCCTCGGCAAGGCTTTCCGCTAAAAAGAGCATCAGAGAAAATACCTACTTAGCTACCGACTTGTAAGCACTTTAAGACAACAAGAGGGGCGATTGGCGCTCTTTTACCCGGTATAGGAGCATGAAAGGATGCATGATTTACTTGTTTGGGCATACCCTGCGTTGTTTTGGAGCTTGAGTAAAGGATATAGGTAGGCATTAATAATATCACAGGTGGTACATGCATGGAATGTAGCCAGATACCACGAGTACGAGCACACACACATATCTGATATGTTGAGCTTTTCTATCACTCACCCCTCCTCCATTTATGCCAAGTATATATGGAGAATCTGCAAAACGCATATCCCAATAAGATTGATCGGTAGGTGGTGGGAGAGTCTGCAAGGACAGGGCGAGTACATACTATGGGTTCTACAAATACCTACTTGGGTAAATGCATCCAGACAAGTATAGTAGCCTGCGGACAGCGGACTGGCGCAAAGGACGCAAGCCGAGGTGCTTACGGTAGGATGAAAGGCGGTATCGTGATATCTCTCATCTAATGAAATGATCTGTGCCCTCAACTGTGTCTATTATCAATCATGTACAAGAGCGTCTAAATATAGCGTCTTACCGATGGAAGCAGCTGCAGCCCGATGGTGGTGACTGATCGGCTGGTAATCGCCAAAGCTGCTGATGATGACGATGATATGATCATCATACATGTAGATGTACAGTTTGTTGATTTTCACCCGCATGCAGTTACATGTGCATTGGGTTGTCGGTAATCACTGATGGAGGGGGGTGAGTCGATAGAAGCGGCATCATGCCCTAAAGATGACGATGGACAGGTATGATGTGATGTGCATATACATGTATCATGGATACGCGAGTTGATGGACGTTGGGTCTGTCTAGTATCTCGCGGTAAAACATCAAAGGCGGAGGGATCATGTCACTGCATGTAAGTATATGTAGGCATGTCGTAGCGGCAGCAGGATGAGAAGGATTTCTGCGATGCATCTTTAGCGGGAACGGCGTGAGGGGGTCCCTGTGAGACTTGTGTCTTGTTCCTTTGAATTTCGTGTGTCAAATGCCGATGGCGATAGTACCAATGTAGAGTACAAACATGTACATGAAGCTTTCTCATTCTCAGTCTATGCTCCGTCCATCGCACTTCTAATCTACCTCGGTAGGGAGCTTCAAAAGGCAAGTCCTGGGCGGCCAGTTAGCCCGAAGGATTGAGGATCCTCCGATTTGGTGCGAGCCAGTGCAGAAATGCCCGCAAACCACCAGCCAACAGCCGGCTTTTTGTGCATCGCCAAATCCCAATTGGAAGATGCCCGACATGTGCAGGGGGGCTATCGGGAATAGCAGAACAAGGCTGTGCAGCACAAGTAGCGGTACATAGAGGTACATTCACTGCGGCACGAAGATCAAAGTGCACCGAATTAATCAAAATGCAAGCCCAACAGCGAACAAAGTGCCGTGCGCCGCAGCCGGTGCAACCCTCCGTTGTGTTGTTCATGGTTGATACACTTACACGCTGGGAGATGGGAAAACGCCCACGGGTGGCGATTTAGCGGACAGGAGGGTGCTGTGGGCTGCTGCGGCTGGCCGTAGCGCGCGTTTAGGGCACGAGTGCAGATGCTACAGGGCAGGATTACAGCGCAACCCCCGCTGGAGCAGGCGGCAGACGAGCGCGAGGCTGGAGCAGCCCTGTAGGGCGTAAGGCTGAGCGAGAGGGGCCGCTGTGGCTGAAACTTGACAGGTTCGGGTGGCGGTGCGTTGTGGAAAAATGAAGATCCATCCAGAGCCATGATCCTGAGTATTGAACCGAGGCAACAGGCGACGACGACAACGAGACAGCGAGCTGGTTCATCGCGAACTCGTCCACTTCTGACTTCTCTCTTGGATTTCATATATATATTCTTGACATCTCTTTGTGTATTTTGACTTGAGCTGTTACATTCTGTCAAAACCTCGTCTCTACACCTCTCAGCGATTTGAGCCGTCAGAGTTTTCCCCTCTCTTACACTGCCACTCACCTCACATCTTTCTCATCTTTCATCTCTCGCCAAACAAATTCAGAAAAACGGCGAACAAAGACGGTGAGTCAATTCTACACCAGTTCTTATACCCCGGCACTCATTTGTGGCCGTCAGAGATTGGCCATCGACACATTCTCAAAACCATCAGCCCACAAAAAGCTGGGTGTATACATCAGCCACACATACACCAACCAACCAAGCACTTCTTCGAGCTCACACGAAACTGTGGCTCATCCCTGTCAGATACACTGGCCTACACGCTGCCGGACGACATCCCCCCTGTAGAGGGCGAGAGAGAGCAGTTTGGCCATCAGCTGGAACTGGAAGAGCACCGGGCTCTCGAGATGAGCGTCGTCGAGATGGCTCTGAGCACGATTGATGGCGTACCGAATCTCTATGTTGGAGGGTGAGTGTAGAGTTTTTGTCACTGCAATTTTACATGAATCATGTGCATGTAAAACTCACTGTCGATATTACCATTACCATTAATGTGAAACTTCATGCTGACGTTCAATTAAACAGCATATGGGCCCTCCGTCGCTCACAGTCCCTCTTGGAAAGGAAAATCACACACGTCCTCTCAC
The DNA here is from genome assembly GCA_022985005.1 of Trichoderma koningiopsis. Taxonomy (NCBI): domain Eukaryota; kingdom Fungi; phylum Ascomycota; class Sordariomycetes; order Hypocreales; family Hypocreaceae; genus Trichoderma; species Trichoderma koningiopsis. The sequence goes on along the minus strand of JAJPEM010000006.1, from coordinate 367,809 downwards.
TAGTCTCCTTCAACCCGGCCAGTCTCAAAAACTTCAAAGACGAGCCCTTCTCCGAGTATGGCAAGGCCTTTCAGCACCTCCTCATTGACATTGACGATGTCGACGACTCGGATCTCCTCATCGAGCTTCCCGCGGCCGTCAAGTTCATAGACGAAGGGCTACGGAGCACCAGGCCCCGCCGCAAGGCCCCTTCCACCTCCGACGTTGCCAGCATGCAACAGGCCGTCGAGAGCATCTCCCTGGATGGCGACAACAAGAGCTTAGCATCGTCATCAACGTCATCACTCGTGTCAGCAACAGCATCAGCATCGAGCGTCCCTCCTCCTGATGCATCTGATGCACCTCGGGGTCGTCGCGGCGCCGTCTTCGTCCACTGTGCTGCGGGCAAGTCTCGTTCCATCTCCGTCATCATCGCCTATCTCCTCTGGCGCCACCCCGATCGGTTTACCGGCTCTGCAGGCGCAGAACTGGCCTCATCGCTAGTCCCTCAGTATCCTGGGCAGTATGACGAATCTGTCTGTGAGCCGGTCCGCGCAGCTCTCGCGTTTGTCAAGAAAACGCGACCCCTTGCCGACCCCAACAGCGGCTTCATGCTGCAGCTCGACCATTGGTGGCGGATGGGCTGCCCTGTCGAGGGGGGTGTTGAGTCTCAGCCCATCTACCAGCGCTGGCTGTATCAGCGTGCTGCCAAGGAAAGCCTCGCCGTGGGCCAGGCCCCCTCGCAGCTCTTCTTCGGAGACGAGGTAGCCGCAGAGGCATCATCGGCGTCTGCTGATGCATCGTCGGCGTCTGCTTCCACCCCCGCCGCAGACAGAAAACTCCGCTGCAAAAAGTGCCGCCGAATCCTCGTCACCGGCCCTTTCATTGTGCCGCATCAACCACGCCCCTTTAGCGACGAGGAGCTTGACGCCGCAAAGGCCCGGGGCCTTCCGCCGCCCACGCGCCCGCCCTGCCAGCACTTCTTCATCGAGCCGCTCAGCTGGATGCGCGGTGAACTGGAGAAGGGCGAGCTCGGCGGCCGTCTGGTGTGTCCGAACGCCAGATGCGGCGCCGGCGTGGGGCGGTACGACTGGAAGGGCTTCCCGTGCTCGTGCGGTGGCAGAGAGGACCCGGCCTTTTCGCTGCAAAAGGCCAGAGTCGACGAGGAGGTGTCCAGGCCGATGCTTCGGATGCCACCGGGGGCGAGGGGCGGCAATGGGAACCTATGATTGCTATAGTCAGCCATGACTGGCATGTACTACTAGGTGCTAGCTGGAGACACTATTGCTTGTAATTGCTAACCAAGGACGAATCATAGCAGAACCAGGGCGTCAAAGTGACCGGTTAATTCCCCGGACTATTGCTCTCTACTTCCTACTTTGGCAGGGCGAGCATAGGTACCTTTGAACAAGTTCTTGTATCACACCTCTGCTGCCTTTTATTCTCTCAGCCGCGTGTCACCGCGAAGAACTATTGCATTCTCGCAGTAAACATCCGCCGCTCGTGATAAATGCCGAATAGCACGTGAACTAGATGGAACGACACGCAGAGAGATTCAAGATTCGCCTACGTCGCTTACTTCGCCTATAGAAAGTAATTTGAGCTTCTTTCCTCCATCTTTGTCTACCTGCTTTCGCAATGTCTACTCTCTCGCAACTAATCGATCTTGGGATGTGGTAGCCAGGCTTGATATATGCCTATACGCAATTCGGACTGCCAAGGCTTATAGTTTTAGTTCTGGGCAACAGTAGTTTGAGGTTTCATGTTCTCTCTGTGTCACTGTATGCTTGTGATGCATGTTTATACTGTCCGCATGGTATCGTTCTGTAAAAAATGTAACTGAACAGGGCTTCCTATAGACGAATGGAACAGGGAGACTGAGAGCTTCTAGAATAACGCTGATCGAGCGTTTCTCTTCTTCTGGTCTCTTTCTGATTCGTGAAGCCGTTATGTGGAAATCGAGCCATGACATACATCCATTATTCTTGTACAGTCTCCGTACTTTTCTTTCGTGTAAATGAGAGAATGACTATATTAGGGAAAAGGTATACACCGCTCCAATTTGAACATTCAATAACCTGATTATTACTTGACAAGACTGGTAGTCCACGCAATTAAAATCTTCAACTGCTAAGATAATAGGATCAGTAGCATCGTACAACTGAAGTGCTGCGGTGCTCATTAATTCCTCTTATGAAATAGCATGTGATTCATACACCACTACCCACAGCCGGCAAATTCCAAATCCTGCCGTTACGAAAAACAGCCATGTAGCATTGTAAGGCTGCATCCACACGCCCTACTTTGACACAAGCTATACCACACACCCGGTAAATTGCGGAATAGTACGGCACTCGCTTAATATCTAGTATATTGCTGTAGTAAACTTTTTTTTTTTTTTCGTCTAATTATATCAAATCATATTGGGCCTTCAAGTTCCGCAGCTTTTCAGTGCCGTCTGTGTTTTCGGACACTTACTTTTCGGTAAAGCCCGAAAAGCAAACAACGTCCCCCGGCCCCCCGGTCTGTCTGCGGAACCAATCAAACCCCGGAGTCGGTCCCCGGGGTCGGTGGAAACAAGAAAGGAGGCGAAGGTACAGTACAGTTAGTAGGCTATCAACTTGTTTCCCGAAAGTAACCTCATCAAATGAAACCAAAGTGCTTATTTTGCATTCCCCGAGGGACAAAAAAGGAAAAAAAGGACAAAATGATAGAAAGAAGGGGTGTGTTTTTTCTTTGCTTCAGGGTGGGAGAGCCGAATTGGACGGTAGGGTTATAGGTGGGATAGTCACAGCAAATAGTCCTTCAAAGTAGGTAGGTATTACTACGACGACATACTAGAATATTACTAACCATGGCAAATAGATGCCGAAAAGGGAGACTAGGATAAACCTTATGGCTTCACGCCTTGCAGCTACAGCAGAATAGTATCTTTTTTTGTGATCTGTGTCAGGGGATGGGGCCCCAGCTCGTAGGACTGACTCCGAGTCATCAGCATTGCTTCTTTGAGCGCGTCTTGCTGACATTTGACTGCGAAAGCCCATCTGCGTAGCGACAGTATATCCGGCTGTCGCTGACTTAAATTGACGGCCCTAGAGCTTTTTTAGCGCCGGTTTTAACGATTTGCTGGATGTTGGTTGGCTGCACTAACAAAGGGCATGGCCAAAACTACGTTACCTATCAATAATACAAAAGCAGGGTTCGGCATTTTTTATATCAAATAAAACGCCAGTTAATATTGTGCTACTTGTCATGTTGAACCAACAACAAGATTGCGCAACTTGATTTTCTAGCCTTGTCTTTCGGGCCGCTTATCTCATTTTAGTTGACATTATACTGCACAATGCGCAGAGGAGTCCCCTTGAAGAGAAGGAAAAGTCGGGTGATTTCACCGGATTGAGTTTGCCGGTCCTTGTTCACCAAGGTTCTTGCTATCAGGGAGTCTCTCGATAACTCATATCAATGGATAGACGTTTAAGAATAGGGGAAAAGGAAAGACATTTGGGATTCGCATCCTTACAGGCAACAGTATTAACAGATAGGCAACCACATAAACAGACACAAAACGAGGTGTGATCCTCAGCCAAGTAAGACGCAGGGCCGGAACTGCTTTGATAAATCCCCATTCGGTGACCTGTATTTCCTAGAGGAGAGCTGCTGTAAGATTTTATTTCCCCGAGTTTCAACTCCCCGGATCCTACATTCCATCAACAAGGGTCGTCCTTCCTTGCCACCGCGACGTTGGCGACAGGTGGAACACAAATTACAAACAAAACAAACGATATGGCCGCTTTGGGCCACAGACCAGCACCGGATGCTGGGATCCTTCCAAAACTAACACCCCTGGCCAGACAGTCATGCCATCCCCCTGTACCTTCTAGAATCTTTCTCTTTTTGCCCTCTGCTTATTCTCTCATACATCGTAACCTCGACATGGTCGCTTAACTTTCCTGGCCTTAACCGCAAGGCTCCTCGCGCCCCAGCTTACTGTCTGACCCAGAATAAAGGCCATGGAGGCGTCTTACTATCGGAAACATAGTAAGGCACCAGGTCCCAGTGATAACACGCAGCTGGGATCGTCGGTGATCCCGGGAAGGGGGGTGAGGGGTTCCCAAAAGACCTCAAGCCATGTAGCGGCAATTGGGTTTGTTTCATCCATCGCCCCTCCCATACGAATCTAGATCCTTTAGACAAGCTGCATTCTTGTATACGCACAAATGATCATTGACAAGTTTGGTAAGAAGGAGTGATTTCAGCAACTTTGTGCGGTCGATTCTGAGTTACTTAGTCGTATTACTGGCTGGCGTAAGCAGGCTCAATTTCAAACGTGTGGCTTGAACAGCCAAGTCCAGCTAGAGTCCCAGGGGCGAAATGCTGCTTAAACTATATCTGGGAATCTTGTTGTTGGCCCTAAAGATGGAGAGCGAAGAGACGCAAGAACGTCGTCTTCGAAAGAGTGGGCTCAAATTGCGGTGATTGATTGTTGTAAATCTCTCAATACCACACACTCTCTGGCACCAATCACCATCCCACGTTCGATATCGAAGCTGTTGTTTGCAAATTATACCCCTCTCCCCAATAAAAGCATCCTTTCTTCGAATCTTCATGGAGAAAGGTTTAGGCGGCCCTTGTAGTATGCCCCCGGAATTAATCTCCTTTCAGGGTCCAGTTCTCGCAAAAAAATCACAACTCACAAAAACCAAAAAAGCACCGAAATCCGCCCAGGATCCGATGACAGCTCGGACCGCGTTATGGGGACGCTGCAGTAACCTCCACAAACAAGGCCGAGTCTTGACGCCCCTCCACTGCAGTGGCACTTGTAGGATTCGACCCTTTCACCGGGGACTCGCGGCGGAGAGCTGGTCATGGTTCAAGCTTGGACCCTATATGGAGCAGAGGGGTGAAGATTTCTGCTCAAGCCCTTTTGTCTCTTGGCCATCGCCAAGGCCTGATGGATGAACCGCGTAACGTATCCGTGGCATTCCACCGGTTAGCTGGCCCAGACCTTGCTACCATCTGAGTGGATAACCAAGTATATGCAACATGGTTCTGCATTTGAGTTTCTTTGCTGGTCGGCTGTCGCAAATGCCGGGACTTTGTCAATACTACCGGATACTCGAAGCCGAGATGAAAAGCTAGCGCGGATGACAATGATCTTTGTCAGGAAGCCTTATTCATCGTCTTTTTTGAAACCTTTGAACCCAAGCAAAATTCAAAAGAGGTTTGATAAAGGAAGAACGGAAGAAAAAAAGGCAACCTCTGGAGTCAGGACAATTCTCAACCGGAGAGATCCCGTGGCAACTGATTGTGGCTTTGATCTTGAATTGATTGGCTTACAAGACGCAGCAACGACTGATGCGCTAGTCCCGCAGATACAAAGGCAGCCAATGGCAATTGAAACAGCCGCCGAAGATCCCCAGATTACTTTTCGGTGCTGCAGCAATCAAGAGCGCTACGTGTATACATGGACGTACTTGTATGCAGTATGAGCCAAAATGGGCATTCGTCTGTGGTGGGCAGAGGTAAGCATGCAGAGCAGGGTTGTGCAATGCAAATTAGTACAGTAACGCTCTCCTTGCTAGCAGCGAGGTCAATTCCTTCTAGCTGGGCACAAGGGGGGGAGGGGTGGCTGAAATCTGGTCGTCAAGATGCGCTGAACCGGTAGGATCCCAGAGCGATGATGACCTATACGAATTTCGGTATAGAGCTGGGTCCTGCTGCAGACGTGCATAGCGCAGTAAGAAAGAGGGCTGCTGCTAATACTTGCACTCCTCTCCCAATGCTCTTTCTTCGACGACTTGCTCCGATGCTTTCTCCGATGGCCGCGCGCTTGTGACATTTCAAGGTCCGTACAAGTAGTTTTGTAGCCCTAAGTCTCTTCGAAGCCACTCTATAAGAGGTCAGGCTTACTTGGCGCAGGTCTCAGGACTCAGCTTGGGCGCAGCTCGCTCTTTTGAACTTTGAATTTAGCTCATCACTTTGACCTTTCTGTGGAAACCGGGGACCACGAGGCTCGAAAGTTTGTCTGTGGTCGCCGAATTGTCGTCTTTGGAGCTCATGCAGCTTAAAGATGCTTTCCACGCCCGCCGGTTTCTGCTTGGCGAAAAAAAGCATCCGCCGTCCGCACAAGGCTGGAATATCAATCATATGATGCAATGGGAAATTGAGCCATTGGCCTAGAGAAACAACCCCCCCTCTTCTCCTCTTCTCGCTGCTTTTCTCCCTGGAGTCTCGTCTTGTGGAGGGGGGTGTGAATTCAGCCCAGGAACTGCAGTGGCACAACGTGGATGCTGCTCCAGTGATGCTCGTAGTTGACACCGCAAGTGTAAGCACTAGTCAGGCTGCCACCATCTGTCGTCTTAGGCTCTCTGTCTGCCACGAACTGCAGCTATGCGCTGTATTGTGCGTATTAGCCGTACTGGTACTCCATAATACTAGTAAGCTGCGGATGGATCGATCATCAGCTTCCGCAGTTAGCAAGGCTCTCCCGATACGACAGTTGATGTCAGCGAGGCGTGGTACCTCTTTTTCGGGACCAGACTTCAGACTAACTGGCCAACACACCCTGAGATTTTACTGAGAATTGAAAGTCTCCATCTGCAGATTGCATAATTGGCCGGCGTATGCCTCGTATTATTTGGGCCAGATCATGCGAATATCGGCCAAGTAAAATGCTGACAAATGTCTGCTCACCATGGCCTGTTTGCAGATCCTTTGGTGCCCGAGGATCTCGCGAGAGCGGATACAACGAACCATGTTTGAGCCACTGAGTCGGCGACGACGAGTTCTGAGACACAAAATTGCCTTTACTCAAAGATTGAGAGTGTAGCGTTTTCGGATTGCATGATTGGGGGTCATTCTGGATTTGGACAGATGAGCTAATTGACCAAGTTGGGCCTTCTGTTTGAGTAGATGAGCTAATCAAGCACATATTTAGTCCTTCAAAGATTCGAAAGTGTTGGCAGCTCCTGATATTTGCCAGTATTGTGCTGATTTCATTGGCATGGGACAGGGGAAGTAAAAGTAGGCCGGCTAAAGCGATGATGTTGGCGCGTCAAGTAAATTGGTATGACAAGACCATGTTGATGAACGGCATGGCAGGCTGAACACAAAAAGTCCATTGGCGATATGCTATCTCTTGGGTGCTCCCGTCGGTACAGAAGGAAAATAATTGGGCTGAGATGCTCGTTCGCGGTCTCGTTTGGCAGCTTCTGCTTGACGCTTGCGTTGTAACCGCTGCTGATAGAAGACACTGTTCTGCGATCAGTACAAAGGTAAGAAACGAGCTCTGCTCTTGTATTTACCTCTTGAGTTCAAAGACTCGCGGCTCGTCTTCCTCTTTGGGAGTCTCATCACCAGCACTTTTTTCCTGGGTTCTTGTCAGCATGCCAAACGTGTCCAAGCATGTTTCCTGATAATGGCGTGAAACTTACCGCTTCATCTTCCTTCTTATCCTCCTTCTTTTCTTTGTCCTTGTCTTTGTCTTTGTCCTTGTCCTTCTTGTCCTTGTCCTTTTCTTTCTCTTTTTCCTTCTCCTTCTCCTTCTCCTTCTCTTTCTTCTTGCGCTGCTTCTCTTCATACTCCTTCTTCAACTTCTCCTTCTCCTCAGCCAACTCCTTCTCCCGCTTCGCCTTGACCGCATCTTCGTCAATCTTGGGACTGCAAAAGTTCCGGTCCTTGAGGTGCACCGGGCAGATGTAGAAGAAATCCTAAGCCAAGCAAAGTCACGTTAAACCATTTGCTCTATAGTCGCCAGCCTGGAACACCTCTACCTTTTTGTCTGCCGTGATGAGCACTGAGGTGCTGGGCTTGTAGCAGACGTCGCACGCCTTGGCGGCAGCCTCGGCCACCTTTCGGTGCGTGTACAAGTTGGCGAAAGGCGCTGCCATACTGCTGGGCCAGGTTCTGGCTGCTTCTCACGCTGGAAATGGGCGTGCAGTGACTATTTAGCTGGTATTTGATATATAGATGGCTGTCTTGAGTGAATCGTGCACTTGATGCTTCACCTGCTCTCATGGCGGGGGACTTGGCCGTGATGACTAAGCGCCTTGACGTCGCTACAAGTCGCGTCCGTCCAGCTGTCGAAGCAAGTAAAATAAACCTGAAGCTCTCAACCGCGCCTTTGTGTAGCCCCAATCTGCCCTTTTTGCGGCATCAATCCATTCCATCGCAGCATCCTGTCGGCCTCGATCCCCGCTGCGTGACAATGGCCCAATCACTCAATGCGCAGAGAATAGGCGCCGTCTTCCAATCTCGGCCTGACATCATTGCCAGCATCAGCCAAGCTGCAGGTATATAATAGCCCAAGACAGCTCTACAACCACAGCCTTGGTAGATCGAGGAAGCTAACTGTGTTGTGCTGCGATGGTTAGACTCGCCTGCTCGAATTGCCCTCTTCAACGAAATCGCCGACTACGTCTACGAACGGTTACAAGAGCATGGAGAGCCCGCACAGAAGAAGAGGAAAGTCGGAGCAGAGACAGGTGGCAGCCCCAGCAGCCAAGCGGCGCTGTCAAACGCGGCAGACGAAGCTGTGCTTTTGAGCATTGCAGAGATTTCAGTGTCTGTCCCTCAGAGGAAGAAGCTGGAGATATGCTTCACCTCCAACCACTTATATGCCAGAGCCCCTGGAACAACAGCTCCCCTGCAAGGCGTCAGCTATGCGTGGAGAGATATTGGTTCGTCAGACCTCTTCTGTGCAAGTTTTCCCATATAGACTGACATTTCAACAGAATATGCATTCTATCTTCCCGTCCCCGACAAGGCCCAGGTCCAGCACAACTACATCATATTCCCCAAAGGAACCTGTTTACCTTCCAAGACGGCCCCTCCGCCATCCGTAGAACCTCTCGTCTTCACTGTCCCTGCCACTGCCCCAAAACAGGGAACTATCGGAGGAAGTGAGTCGGGATCCGCCGCCGCAGTATCAGACAACTACAAGTCCTTGTTCCACTGGGCCATGAATCAGCGATTGCAGGCTGCAGGCACCGGCGTCAAGATTGTCTCTGCCGACCCGAACAAGTTTCACAGCATGATTCGCCAGCCTCACCGGCCAAACGAAACGGCGGTCCACATCGGCGGCTTCAGGGGCTCAAAGGACGGCTACCTCTTCTTCCTCGAAAACGGCATCTTCTGGGGCTTCAAGAAACCGCTCATTTTCATCCCCATGAACCGCATCGCCGCAATCAGCTACACAAGCATTTTGCAAATCACATTCAACATGGTAGTCGAAGTCTTCACAGAGGAGGACGGCAAGACGGAAGAACTGGAATTCGGTATGCTCGACCAGCAAAACTACGGTGGCATCGACGACTACGTCAAGACCAACAGGCTTCAGGACAGGAGTATGGCCGAGCAGAGAAAGGGCAAGCTACAGCTGGCCGAAAACAAGCCGCCCAAGAAGAAGGATGGCGAAGGGGAGAATGGCGATGCAGAAGGTGCTGGTGGAGCAGGCGACGGCATGACTGAGCTGGAGCGTGCGCAGATGGAGGCCGAACAGGCGCTACAAGATGAAGAAGATGAAGATGAGGAAGACTACGACCCAGGAAGTGAGGGCGAGAGCGAAGGCTCAGGCTCCGACGATGACGATGACGACTCTGACGATGATGATGACGACGATGAAGAGGACGACGAAGAGGACCCAGAAGGCGAAGGAGAAGAGGATGGCGAGGAGGAAGAGGAAGAAGCAAAGCCCGTCGTCAAACAAGAGCCTCCAAAGCCTGCTCCAAGGGCAAGCAGAGCCGCCAAACCAGCCAAACAAGTCAAGACAGCAGCAAAGCCCGCGGCGCCAGTCAAAGCCGAGGAGCCCAGCATTCCCGTCCGAACAGGGTGGGCAGCCTTCACTTCCCGACCAAGCGGAGACGTGGACATGGCCGATAACGACGATGAAAAGTTTGACGTGGTGGGATAGAAGGTAAAGGAGAGATGGCAGGGACAAAGGGTGTCGGGGATAAAGGGTATCTGGACAAGAAGTGTTTAGCCAAGAGGTGTCCAGGACAAAAGGTGCCCGAGACAAAAGAACATATGGCACACGACACATGTGTCTTCTCTTTATATGTGTACTAAAAGTTGACTTGGTGACGGTCAGGGGCACGGGCTTCTTAGACACAACAGGGCAGACAATAGAAACATGCTATTAATTAAGGAGAGCTGATCCAGCAACCCAATTCTGTTTATCCAGCCCTCCAGCTTAAGTGTGGGCTTCTGCCAGTACTTTGCTAATTTTATTACTGCTACTACTGCTACTGCTGCTAATTTTTTTTTTTTAAATATATTTATGCGTGTAAAATATAATGAGACTAGGGTGCTAAATACATTATGAGGAAGTGATGCCATTTATTGAAGAAACTAAGCGGTACTGGTTATCCTGTCTGTTTTATAAATTTAATAGCTACTTAAGCTCGGGAGACCATTCCTTCATGAAATCATCCAACGCCCAGTCCGTAGGCTCCATTATATTGTCCATCTCCGCATCCAGAGACATGTTGGATGGAGCTTCAGGAGTCTCCACGGTAGACTGGAGCTGGGCTGGGCGAGATAGAGGCGGCAGTATGGAGTTTATCGGCGCAGTGCTCGGCATAGGATCCGGTAGGATAAAGGCGCAAGATGGCAGACCAGGAGGCCGCCAGGGCTGTTGCTGCGGCGAGGACTGTCGTTGCGGCTTATCAGTTGTCGTAGGGCCGGTCAAACCGATGACTTGATCCAGGTGTCTTGTGAAGTGGCTGGTAAGATTCACCGGCCCTGTCCCTCTCTCGTGCCTATTCACCAAAGGATCGCGCGATAGCACAGGATGCAACGATGGGTCACCGGAAAAGGCCGTCTGCGGTGTCTGGCGTTGCCGCAGAGACGAACCAGCGTCGACTTGTCTTTCTGGCCTTGTCTCAACAGGCTCGGATTTGGACTCGTCCAGGGTTGCTTGTAGCTGCATTACTGTGCGGTGGATCAGTGCTCGCCGTCTTCTCCGAATATGCAATTTCTTTGCTTCATCGGCGTTTTTGAGGCAATCCTGGACATGAACAAGATAGCCGTAGACAACGTTCCAGCAAGAGCCACAGCCGGGGCAAACTTCGAAGCAAGTGACATCTGTAAACGAGAGATTTGAGTCCAGTTAGCATAGATCAAGGTCTCCGTAGTATAGCTTTGCGTCTCCGTAGCACAGCTTTGCCTGAGAGAAGCGACATACGTTTTGCAAAATGGTATTTCATATCCTTGAGCGGCTCCACCGAAGTGCAGTCCGGCATGGGGCATTTGCTGGTGTCGTTTGACTCGGTGAATTTGTCGGCATGAGGCGGATCCAGCTTGACAGGTATGAGGTGCGCAGCTGCTTTGGCGATTTCCACTATCAAAGAAGTAATGAGTCGCTGGATGGGACAAACGGACAGACGGACAGAGAGTCAGCTCGGCCAACGAGAACGGAGTTGATGCTGTTTCAGAGCACGAACCTCGTAGGCTTCCATATGGATCTCGAGCTCAAAGGGCGTGGGGAACGAGACAAAGCATGTTTGGCACATGTATAGTTGTAGAGGCACATTTGAGTCCATGGTAACGCGGGCTGATAATGATGGCTGGTGGCTGGTGGGAGCTAGAATCTAGATGTTGTTGGAAGAAGAAGAGTGAAGAGGAAGAGGTGGAGGCAGGGCGGGTTTATGCTCAGCAGCTGCAGAAGGAGTGGCCAGTTGCGATCTTAGGATGGCGGTCTTGGCCAGCTGCCATTACTGCTGCTGCTGATACTGCTGCTATTACTGCTATTACTGCTAGTATTGCTATAACAACTACCACTGTTATTCCTTTCACTATTATTCCTGCCACCATTATTCCTGCTACTGTTACTCCTGCTACTGTTACTCCTGCTACTGTTATTCCTGCTACTGCTATTCCTGCTATCGCTACTACTTTTACTACTTTTACTACTTTTACTATTCTTATTATAGCTACTCCCTTTATAAATATTACTTCTACTACTATTATTTTTAATGCTGTTATTATTTTTATTGTTATTACTTTTACTATTGCTACTTCTACTGCTATTACTTTTACTGTTATTCTTTTACTGTTATTACTTTTACTGCTATCACTTTTACTGTTATTATTTTTACTACTACCATTTCTATTGTCCAAAGTAAAAGTAAAGAGTCAGCCCGTTCAGAGCTGTCATCAACAACAAGAGAGAGCCCAAAGCCGTAATCCACCGAGACACAGTAACCAGAGTCTAGACTCAGCGTAGCAACCAAGTAGTCCTACCTGCAATGGACCTGATATGGACAACACTCAGCAGCAACCATTCATGCAATGATTGACTTTTATTCCCGAGGTGGGATTCTGCCCGCCGTTGAGTTTTACCAAAGAGGGGGATTCTTTTCTCAAAGACAAATGGGCACCTATAGGTAAAAAGACGAGTCGCCAGTGCGGCTGTTCTTGTCCGACTCTAGAACAGGCCTTTATCAATAGGAGCATGAGAATGATATCTCTAGATGAACACGTATTTTGCTACTTCCGCCACTAATTGCCTACCGACTAAGCCGAGAGTGCGCGAAAATGAATCCAGCAGCTGCTCTTTGCTTCCTACAATCCTTAGCACAATCCAGATTAAGAAGTTCCAGTCAACATCACCGCCAGCTGTTACACATCTATATCATAAATCGACAACACCAATCATCACACAACAAACAGACAAGGTCATATTTCACTCAAAACCAAAGACAGTTCATCTACATCTCTGCCTCAACAAGCCACAATACACTTAATAATAATAATACACACATCCTCAAAACAAATCTTATATCACGTCCTGCCTTGTTCCACTGTATGCCCCCTCCGTGCCCAATCAAATTCCATCCCATCCTATCCCCCCCATCTTCAATTCATACATTGGCGTATACTCATATTATCCATTTCAGTCTCTGTTACCGATCAAACAAACTCATACATAATACCTTCCCCCCCAAAAGTCTGTCTATAATAGATCTAGTCCTTGAAATCAACTCCGGCTTCCGTCTCCAGCCTCGTCATCGTCATCGTCGTCGTCTTCAATGCTCGTTCTCCGCTGGGCCTCTTTCACCTCTATCGCCCTCTTCTCAGGCTCCTCATCCCTCTCTTCCGCCGTTTGTGTATCAGCATCGCCCTTTGGCTCGTCCTTGTCCTTCTCCGCTCGAGAGCCAAAAGGCCACAGGCCGCTGAGGCCTCTGCTGCTTTCTCTAGGCGGGTGCACGGCGAGAGGCTTCAACACCACATTATCCCCGTCCTGTCCACCTCCAGCCTTCTCTTCTTCTGCCATGGCAAAATCTCCAAATTCCTCTTCGTCATCATCAGAATCGTCATCCTCGAGTCCACCTCCGCTCCTCCTATCGACAACGCCTCTCCACCACGCTCCACGGCCCAGGTTGGTCGACATATCATCCAAATCATCATCCAGTTCCTCAGCCTCCTCTCCGTCGCCAAATGGGTCTTCGAGGTTATCATCATCGTCATCATCGTTGTCGTGAACAGTGGCCGATGAAGCCTCTTGTGTCTGCTGGTCATTCTTTTGGTGCAAAGCAAGCCGCTTTGCAAGCAGCTGCCGGGCTCTTGAAGGCGGAACATTCAAAGGAGGAGGCGGTGGAGGCGGTGGTGGGATAGACGGCGGATGTAACGATCCCTGGTTCAGTGGGTCAGTATAAGCTCGAAACTAGGCCTCTGCGATCAGCAAACAAAAGTTTCCACAAGCAAGCCGAGATGAAATGGAAATGGAAATGGAAATGCAGGAGAGGGTGGGAAGAGAAGAAGGTGGGAAAATTGAGCGTTGGCAGTTAGAAACAAGTCCCTAAGGCTGACAAATGGTCCATGACGATAACATCCCCCTTTCATCCCCTGAGCCAGACATGTCCTCGAAACAGTGCTGCAAAAACAATGACAACTTCCAAATTCGCTTCCCTGAGCTTCTTGTTCTCTCTCTTTCTCTCGCTCTTAGTGCGCTATCCACAAAAAGAGTATTGTAATCCGCTCATGGCATGATACATCATATTTCCATCTTATCCACAAAAAGAACAAAAAAAAAAAAAAAAGACTCCCTCGATGCCCATATAATATTTAATGATTCCCTTGGTCTCTTTCAGCCGCTGGTCTCGCCAACATCACCGATACATACTCCATTTCAAAGGCGTCGGGGCCTTCCAGCTCTGCAGCATATGGGCCATGTCTCTCACTCCTCGGCGCGGCCGGAGCTCTAGGTATGTCGGTGGTGGTGGTATCATCATCCGCATAATCCTCGTTAAGGTGGAAGACGGTCACCTCTCCCGAGTCTTCCCCCCTCTAAGAGAAATCTAATCTTCTATTTGAGCCACCTTCACCAGGCCCTCTCCTTGTCATCCACCCTCCCTCTTCGACTACCATGATGTCTTGATGCGGCTGATCAAGGTCAATATCAGCTTCCAAGCCCGGTGTTCCATCTGGTGTACTCGATCTGATGGGTTCGGGAGACATCATGATGACATCCTCGGGTGAATGCGTCACGCCCATTGTCGCCTCAGGAGACTCGTTGCCGTGCTCGTCGGAAGAATCATAACTTACCTCGGAATTCACGTCCTCTTCATCGCCCTCGCCCTCGTCATCATCTTCGTCGCTACTACTTCCGAATCCGGACATCAGAGCACCCTGTGTGATTGGATAGGAGCCGATCCCATTACCATCTCCTTCATTCATTTCCATGCCCCCGTTGAGACCAGCCTCTGCCAGGGCATTGGATGCGCTGACCGTGTTTCCGAGACCTGAGAAGCCGATGCCACCCAGTCCATTGCCGCCGAGGCTAGCTCGGTGTCCTAAAGCCACTTCGGGTCTGACGCCGCCCAGAATTGCATTATCTCGCTCTCTTGTTTCTGCCAGAGCACCCTCTACATAGTTGATCCAATCTTGGCTCATAACCTTGTCAAGGACCATCTCCGATAGGAGTTCGGGGGGGTGGCGTTCAGTGAACTTGACAACCTCTTCCGCTATGAGAGTGAGGTGACCCATGTATCCCATTCGGGTCTTTGTCTTGGCCTGAGACTCGTCGCTAGCCTGTTGGCCCTTGATGATGGCGGTAGTGATGTCGGCAGCTTCAAACAGTGATACGGCCAAGGTCGGGTTGAAGCCGCGATCCATGGGGCCGTTGAATACTTGCTGCACAATGTCGTACACGACGTTGTGCAGAAAGTTGTTCCACGGATACGCAAAGAAGAAAGACTATTTTGAAGTTAGTTTGTAAACGCAGCTATTTTGGTAAAATGAGAAAGTCAGACTGGGTGAACATACCAAAATCGTTGGGACCACGCGATGCTCAACGAATTGCATCTTGAGGAAATCACCCACTACAGGCTCAAGCGTTTCCGCAGGGCCATCAAAAGGCGGAGCAGCATTCATCCCAGGCTCTCCTGGCTGTGCCTCAGCTGGAGCAGCACCAGCCTCAGAGTTGTATGGCGGTTGCTGCACACCAGAATCAGGAGCGAGAGGAACCGAGAAAAGAGGGGCCGGGGTATCTTCAGGGTGAGGGGATAGGCCACGAGATTTCTCGATGTCTTCGGGAGCCAATTCGGCAACACTGGTATTGGCTACACCATCGTCCCTGGGCAATGGCGATGGCTGTAGCCCAGGCTTTGAGGTTTCATTGTCAGCGGTTTCGGTTGGCTCAGAAAGTACAGGCTTGGCTGGCCCAGGCGTTTCTATTATGATGGGCCCGGAAAGAACCGTTGAATTCGTCAAAGGTTCTTCTGTCTCGGTCGTGTCTTGTCCCTCGCTAGTTGCTATAGAAGGCTCCTCTGCCTTTGCTTGCTCTAGCTCGGGAGCCTTGGCTTTGGTAGGTGAGAGCGGCGCAACAACAAGATCTGGCTCCTCGAAGCGCTGCTCGTTGATCTCTACAGAGTTCACTGTCAGTCGAGGAGAGCTTAGCGGCTCATCCACAAACTCGTCCTCGTCCTTATCGAGCAACGAAGATGAAGATAGGTTTGCAGACTGGGCGATATCGTCTTCTGCCTTGATAAATTCGTGGGAAGTGTCCTCGTTCATTTCATTAGTGGGTTCCACTTCTTCAAATCCATCATCGTCTGCATTGGTGACTTCCAGGCGGCGGACTTCCTCGTGGTGGGCTGGATGAGGAATACGCATCGTCAAATCGTCAGCAGACGACTCATCTTCTCGGGTGACGAGCTTGCCTTCGGCCCTGAGTCGCTGGCGCTCGGCGTCTCGCGCCGCGATCAGCTGCTCCGAGCCCATTTCGTTGAGCAGGCCCATGTTACTGCAGTGCAGCAGCTCTGCCATGAGCTCACAGGTCTTGAATCTGTCAAATCCGAGGGGCTCCAGCTTCTCGTTAAAGGTCGAATCTACGCCCTGCTTCTTGGACTGCCCGTTCATGATCAAATTCATAAACCTGGGCACATTTTGAGCAAAAAGGCGCAGCAGGTTGCCCAGGTAGATGGGGTCACGGCTGGAAGGAACGCTGTTGGCTTCGGTACCAACGTCTGGATCGTAATCAGAGTTATTCTTTCGAATGACTTCGATAATGATACCAACGCCCACAGTCAAGGAGTTTCCGCCTTCAAGCATATAGCCAATGAGCTGTTCTACACACTGGTTCGAAACGAGTTGGCGAGTGAGCTCATTGGGACCGATGCACTGCTGCTCGTTCTGCGAGGCGTTGGCGGAGATGGTGATCATGGCCTTGATGAAATCACTAGCGGCAGTTTGGACAACCCAGCTGTGCTCGGGGCCGAGAAAAGAGAGGAGCGTCGGGATGATGTCCTTGGAATACAGCCACTGAATGCGTGGAATGGAAGGGTTAGAAACACGCTCAACAATAGGAAAAAGAGCACTCATCAACAGGGACATTCTGAGAGGAAGAATCAACCAACCTCAACAACACCTTGACCACCTTCTGTACGATCAAGGGCAATGATCTTGAGCAATAAATCCATAATCATGGGACTCTCAACGTGGCGAAGCATGTCGGGAATCACGTTGGGCAAGCTCCAAAGCAGTTCCATCATCTCCTCCGTCTTCTTCTCAAACAGGGATTCATTGACTTTCGTAAAGTAACTAGCCTGGAGCGGGTCCAATGGCGCGGGTCGAGAGAGGAAATCCCAAAAGGTTCGAATCAGCTGTCGGTTCTCGACGAGGGCCTCGTAAATAGACCAGGTGTCGGAGCTCAGGACCTCGCAGGCAACATGAGCGTAGCGGTTGCGTTTCTTGTCCAGCTCCTCATCGTTTTCGCCGGGATCTGTGGCGCGAGAAGATGCGCGAGGGCGTTGGAAGGGCAGCAAGCGGCCTCTGGGCTTGGCTTCATCGTCGGCGGACTCGTCAAGGCCCTGGACGGCCTCGAGCTTGGGGACAACGGTGTATTCGAGGAGCTTCTCGAGGACCTTGTCCTCACGCAGGAACTCGATGAGCTTGGTGTTGTGCTGCTTCAGCTCCTGTATCAGATCGGCCTCTTCGAGCAGCTCCTCCAAGGTGAAGTCGGGCTTGTCGAGGATGGTGTCGATGGTCGAGATGTTGGCGTAACCGCCGAACCGCCAGAACATGGTTGCGGATCGAAGCTGCTGCGCCGGGCGAGGAGCGTCGCCGGCGTAGAGACAGACGAGGCGTTACGAGAAGGGCGTTGGCCGAGGCGAAGGGAGAGACTGAGCTGCGGCGGTTGCACGCCAAATACCAGCTGTCGTGGGGTCGAGCGAATACGGCCCTAAGCAGTGGCCACGTCAACCCGGACAACGGCCACTCGAAGGCCTGTCAAAAGGATTGATGAAGAATAAAGGAGGGGATAAAGAGAGAGTAAGAAGTTACTTGATAGAAGACGCAGGTGGTCGGGCATCCAGGCACGACGAGGTCAGAAGAGAAGACGTCAGTCAGTTAGTCAGAGGCCAGGCCAGGCAACGCAGCAGCACAGCACGGCCGGCGAGTCGCAGCTGCAGGATTGCGGTTCCTGGTTCCTGATGCAGAGCAGACTGGACTGGACAGGGCAGCAAAAGCAAAGCAGCGCCCCGGTCTCGTTTGTGGTCGCCTGGAAGCACCTGCGCTGCGGTTTGCGGTGCGGATGTGGGAGCGGTGGAGGGGGTTGCTGTTTGGGTTCGAGTGTGGGGAGACTTTTTTATCGCGGGCGATAGAGAAGAGCCCTCAACTGGCTCTTATCTCATCCAGGTACGAGGAACTAGGGGGGCTGCAGGTATCGGTGATGTACCTGGCCTAGGCGAGTTTAGTGGGCTGCCGGCACCGGTTACAGCAGCTGGTCAAGTGTTTACAGGCAGGCAGTGCAGCGTTGCATATACGAGAAGCAGGCGAGAGTCAACAAAACGGTCTTTTGGAAGAGAAGCAAAAGGGAAAAAACAATTCACCAGAAAAGCCAGCAGGTGTATACTGCCACGCGTAGTATCCAGTCAGTGGCGATCTACCTATCAGTGGCAACTTCACAGCGTTGGCTCTCATCTCTCTTTGTACCCGTATTTACATCAAACCCACTGTAAATCAGTCGTCGCCGCTGTGGCCATTTATGCGCAGGTACGAGCCCAGTACCCGGTTCAGGCCTCAGCAAATGTACCCGCAACTGACATCAGGGCAGCAGCAGCGACAGAACAACAGCAACATTGCATACAACAAAGCCTATATGCTTCAAATGGAAAAGAGAGCATCAAGCAAGCCAGCAAAAGATTCAACCAGGTCTCAATAGCCTGAGCAAGCAGGGCAGCTACCTTAGTACTTGTGCTTCGGCCAGAGTACAAATGGTACAAGAGCCGCTGATTGTTGCCGTTCATCGTCAAAGCTGATCAGGGGCAGCCACTCCAACCCATGACGCTGCATATGCGCGCATGGCAGACCAAGGGCCCGAGAGCATGTGCTCGCTTGTCGCCGAACTGCGGCTGGGTACATGGAATTGCGTGCTGAGAAGCACTACATGGAGCATCTTGTCTCGGCTGTTGGCGGATGCGATATATAGCGTCGTGCATGTTTCAGGCTATATCCAGCACATTGAAGCAGTTGGATAAGGATCTTCAAGATGAGGAATCTCGTATTTCTCAGCTCTGTGAATATCCTCAAATCATTGCAAGGACCATTAGTAACATCCCCAGCTTCGGATTGCTATGAGTCCTACCTGTAGTAAGCTGCTCGCGCCGTCGTCTGCCAAAGTGGACATTCATCGCTCTGTTGCAGGGTAACGGCTTGCCGCAGGGGTCATACAGCATATTCCAGGGCGCTTCACACGCAGCGAGTCTGTTGGGTATTTGATTTATATCATCATTGATGTGCTTTTTGCATCTTCCGTCCTGCAATTGACAGCGAGTGCTGGTCAAGCATTTAATTCATCTGATAAGTAGAACTCATGTGCGATTCCTAGCATCAGTGCCAAGATGGTTAAAAATAGAACACATGCCACCACGGCTTTCATAGCCACGTGCGTTTAGCTAGGATCAGCTGCCTCGGATAGCGAGGTGTAACAAAAGTCTTACTGCCAAACAGAACATAGTCATGCCAGATACTCATGAGATTCTACAACCCAGCATTTACATGGATTAGGAGCAACAGCTCCTCTTCTCTTCAAGTCTTCTCTAAAAATTATGATATTATACATGACTTCGACCAAAACGATTGTAAAAGCCCATACGCTATGCTAGTTCAAATCATATTCACAAGCTGCAGCCCTCTATCAAGTTCCATCTTGACGGCCTTGATCTCTGCCATGTCTTTCAACAGTACTCCTCTCCACCAGCTATACCAATCTGCTACCTCGCCAAGATCCGCCTCCTCAAGCGCAAGCCATTCCTGTAACCTGCCGCTCCACATGGGGAACATGTCCTGCACCAGGACCTCTGCAAGCACTGTGTCTCCGAGAACCTGATTCCACTTCATGATGCCAACCAGAATGGGGAGGTAAGGCTCTTGCTCTGCAGGGTCGACGCGGAAATTGGTGCGTAGATACTTGCCCATGGATGGCAAGACATGCGACATGATGAGCGGCCGCCATTGGTCTCCCAAGACGTCCTTCCACTGTGTCAATCCGGGTACGACGCCTCTCTCAAACTCCCAAGCGTCGATGAGATGTCTAAACTTTCTTCTGACGTCTGCAACTAGTCCCGTGCCCCGTGGGTCGAGATGATACGGAGGGAGATACTGAAGCCAAGGAAACAGCCAAGTGTGTGGGAGATGATGGCTCTGTCGCTTCTTCTTCGGATTCCAGTCTGACACGGCCGTCTCCAGCTTTCGCGCCACGTTATCAACCAACTGCGCCCGAACAAATGGCGGAAGTAAGTCTTTCCAGTTTTCCATGATATCGAGCATCGGCGTGGGGTTGAATGGGTCCCAAGATCGAAGCGCCGTCAACACTCGTGGTAGCCAATTCTTGTACATCATCGTCTCATACGGCGTGGTCGCCTTGTGGTGTGTTCGGTATACGCCATCATCCTGGTTCGCAGAAGAGTTCCATTTGTTGACAGATTTATTGGCATTTGCAGACGTGGTGAATAGTCCAGATAACCTTTGCAGGTCGGATGCAAATCGAGTTGGCTCTGTCATTGGATCCCAATCTGAATTGCGTAGAAACGGGTGAATTGCAGCAACTGCAATATCTGCAATGGCATCATTTGCGGAGCCAAGATCAACGGCAGTTTGGAGGGCAGTTATGACCTGCTCCCACTCTGTTGCATTAACAAGCCGTTCTGTTACCATGTTTGCAAAAATTTGCAGCCTCTCAAAGTCAGAACGCAAATCTTCAATTTCCTGTTCCCTCTGTTTGAGTTCCAAATTCACCCACGTCTTGCGGCCTTCTAGGTTCCTCCATTCTTCTGAAAAAGCTAGTAGATCCGCCTGTGCTCTTTTGGCGAGCTTCCTCGCCTCGACTACCTCGCTTGATTCAGGCACGCCGGATAAAGGTGTCATGATGCCGCTTGTTGAAGTAAGCAGCTTGCCCCCTGGTCCCGTCATATCGAGAATGGGGGCAAACGCATCTGGAATATTCAAGCCCGGCGCGCTCTTCTTCAACTCTTCGGCTGTGAGATACTTCGTCTTTTGTCTCAGCGGGGTGCTTCCGCCGCTGCTATAGGCTACTGCTCCCCGAGCCTTCTTTTTGGCTTTCCTGCGTTTCTTCTCTTCTTCGTCGGAGTCAACAACCTCCTCCCCTCGCATCCGTGCTTGTCTCTTCTCTTCTTGGCGTTCTTGCTCTGATTTCTCCTTCACGGCGCCAAGACCAATACCTTGGGGTCGAAGATTGGCTTCGATGATTATGTTTCGTCCTTCGCCTTCTTTACCTAGACCCTTGCCCTCAACGTAGCCCATCTTCGCCATCATCCGGGCACCAAACGAGTTTGCATTTATCTTTCCTTTTGTCGTGAAAGCACTGACTTGGGGCTTGTTTCGAGGAGTGTCGTTTCCATTTTTTGTCTCTTTCAACACAGGATCGTTGGCCGACGAGGGAACAAAGCCGCCGCCTAGGATGCCTCCCGAGCTGAAATTCGTCTTGAATGACGGCCGTGACTTCGCATCGTCTTCGCGCGACCTTTCAGCAGCTGCAAAGCGCAGCTTCATGGCTGCGTTGCCAAGCCCCAGTCCAGCTGGTCTGTCGTAATCATCTTCATCTTCGTCTTCATCCTCATCCTCTTCGCTGTTTCTGTTATGGCTACCCAAACCGTTGCCCAAGAGCCGCTCTTCGTTTTCCGATTCGTTGCTATCATCTTGCTGCCCCGCGCCTTCAGTCGTCGTTGACACGAAATTTACACCTTTGCTTCTCAAAGTCTTTTTTTTCCACCGCGAGTTCTGATTATCGTCTTCGCTATCGGAGCCGAAAATGCCTAGGGCTGCTTTCTCTTTGCTGTTTCCGCCGACACGCCGCTTCTTGCGGGGATTGAAGTCGCCAAAGTCATTGTCATCGTCGTTCAATCCAGGGACGATGGGATCATCGGATTCCGACTCGTCAGACGATGAGTAGTCTGCGGCGGCAGTTTTGGCGTTGAGGGCGAACGGCGACGCGCCCGAAAAGCGATCCATATTGCGACCGTGCTGGAGGCAGAGAGAGAATTACCACGATCGCTGGAGACTCTCCATTTGATCGAATTGCTAGAATGCTTCGACCGATGACAGGCTGACGATGGGTGGAGCCTGGATGAAGCGAGGCTGCACCGAATTCTTGTCTGACGCGCCTGGAGCTTTCTTGGAGATTTATCTTATCTTCACGTGACTGGTGGCGTCTTTGGCGGGGGTTTAAAGGCGGTGAGCAGCCTATACCAGATTTGCACGTGCTTGTGACATTTTGTATGGATTGGCACATGCGTTTGCACCCTCGTCATTGCTTGACTCACAGTTGGTGGATGGATGTTGGGTACCTGCATCGATTGGGCAGCAATTGTGACTTTGAAAATAGAAAGAAAAATTTGCACGCGAAAGAGCCGTCAAGTGTTGTACCTAGCTCGGTATCTAATTCGTAGCGTCTTTGTCGCAAGGTTTGCCCCCAGTGATAGCATGGCAGAATTCATGTCATGCTGAATTTTTTGGCTGTGTCGCGGGGTTGACGTACTTTGTTAGGAGAGAGGTTAATATCCGGCACCCCAATTCTGTTATCCAGCCCTCCAGCTAGTATTACTGCTGCTACTGCTACTGCTGCTACTGCTATTATTTTTCACATGCATAGTGTTTGCCAGTTATGTATATGTCTTTTGGTGTGTGGAGCGATAACCGCCTTATTGCGCTATAGCCGGAGCGTTGGATAATGAGATATGGGTGCTGAATAACGTCTCCCTTTGTTAGGCGGCAAATGGGGGTGCAGCAGCGCAAAATGTGTAAGTTTGGCAGTACCTGGCGCTACCAGGCGATTTTAGCACTGCTGCAGGTACTCAGTCTTTCAGATAGCGGTGTATCTTTAGTAGTATCTTGGTCTTGTAGCTTGGAGCTGTCTAGGAGACAAAGTGAATAGGATAATCTGCACCGAATGCCCGATATAACTGAAAGTAAATGAACAGCAATGCACCATTTCTTTTCATTGTCTTTTTCTAGTACCCAATGAATGATTTACACAGGTTCCTCGAGTTAGCAGAAAATCCCTTGTTGATGCACCTGTGGATGGCTGCCGTGCCGCCAGTGCCACTTCAGGACAGCCCTGCCAGCTGATTGGAGCAATCAGGTGATGGGTCCCCCGATTTGTTGACTTTTGGTGGATGGCATGGGTTGCCCATCAACCCTCCACCAGCACAGGGACATGCCACGGCAAAGCGAGCACAAGACTACCTGTAGACACCGAGTTTCTGCAGCATCGCGACGCACATCACGGATCACGAGACGCGACGCTCTTGCCGGCGGCTTGCGCGTTTGAAGCAGCGCATCCGCTACGATCCTCACCCCATTCCCGCTCGCCTGGGACCTGCGACGAACCGCGAACCGCAGACTTCATTCACCGACAGCTGCCCCGCCTCCTCGCCTTGTACATACCGCATTTCCACTCCAGCATTATTTTATACAGGGCCCGCCGCGAGGCATCACCGACAGCTCAGCCGTGCATCCTTTGCCACTCCTGATCCCGGTCGTCGACTCCAGCCTCCAGCACGGCAGGGTAGCTGACACCTGCCGCCGCGCTCCCCGGTATTGTTCGTTGAATCGTGCCAAGTAGCCTCCTGCGCTGGATCTGTCGCCTAGCCTCGACTCCCTGACGCATTCACGCCAGCCTCTTCCAACGTCTGTGGTATGTCGTGAACTGTTTAAAGCTCCCCTTCCTCTCCGCCGCATGGCCCATTTGCACGATGGAGTCGCGACGGCGTCACCACCCGTTCAAGAAGCTGATCCGCAGAATAACCAGTCTAATTGACCACCGCCCAGCAGAGTCTTCAGAGCAGAAGCACCTCCAGACCTCACCAGCGTCACGGCACCTTTCGCTGCCCTCCCTCGTCGCCATGGCCGAAGAGGAGGACTTCTCCTCCTTACCGCTCCCCGACCGCTTTTCACACAAGGTAGGTACTTTGGAACAGGCCTCGCTGAATCCCTTCCTGGCTGAGCTGACTTGATTTTGTTTGACATGTAGAATTGGAAAGTCCGTAAGCAAGCCTACGAAGATGTTGCCAAACAGTTTGCCAAATCACCGGATGAGTCCGACCCATGTTTCCGACCCTTTCTGAACGACCCGGGGATGTGGAAGTCTGCCGTCTCCGACTCCAACGTGGCTGCCCAGCAAGAGGCCATCATCTCTTTGTGCGAATTTCTCAAATTCGGTGGACGAGACGGTGCGTTGCGAACACGCGGACTCACAATCGGCCCCATGGTTGAAAAGTGTCTATCATCGACGCGACCTGCCATCAAGCAAAACTCTCTCGAGGCACTGTTGCTATATATTGAGCTCGACGTTTCTGCTCCCGTCATCGAAGAAGTGTTACCCGGTCTGGGTAACAAGGTGCCCAAGAACGTGGCCGCTACTCTCAATGCACTGACCCAAATTGTCCACAATTACGGCTGCAAGATTGTGGACCCGAAGCCTATTCTGAAAGCTCTACCCAAGGCTTTTGGTGCTGCCGACAAGAATGTGCGCGCCGAGGCCACCAATCTTGCCGTGGAGCTCTACAGGTGGCTGCGTGAAGCAATGAAGCCCATGTTTTGGGGAGATTTGAAACCTACGCAGCAAACCGATTTGGAGGCCCAATTTGAAAAAGTCAAAGCCGAAGGCGCTCCCAAACAAGAGCGACTGCTACGGTCTCAGCAGGAGATGGCTGAGTCTGGCGGCGGCGGAGGCGGCGAAGGCGAAGAGGAAGGTGAAGAGGAGGCGGACGAGCCGGCCGAGATTGACGCTTTTGCCTTGGCCGAACCGGAGGATGTACTGAAGAAGATGCCGCCAAACTTTCACGAGCTTCTTGCCTCGTCCAAATGGAAGGATCGTAAGGACGCCGTTGACGGACTGCACCAAGTGCTCAACGTTCCTCGCATCAAAGACGGCGACTTCAATGAAGTGACGAGAGGCCTTGCCAAATGTATGAAGGATGCCAACGTTGCCGTCGTTACTCAAGCAGCGCAGTGTATTGACCTATTGGCAAGAGGACTGCGGGCGGCTTTCGGCAAACATCGCGCCACAGTGATGCAGCCCATTTTGGAACGATTAAAGGAGAAGAAGGCTACTGTTGCTGATGCTTTAGCAGGGGCTCTTGATGCTACCTTTTTGGCGACATCATTGTCTGACTGTCTCGAAGATATCCTGGCTTTCTTGGCAAACAAAAACCCACAGGTGAAAGAGGGCACAATGAAGTTCCTCATCCGTTGTCTGCGGACTACGCGCGATGTCCCTTCCAAGCCTGAAATCGCCCAAATCTGCGAAGCCGGAAAGAAGCTACTTTCCGAATCAAGTCCGGTCATGCGAGATGGCGGTGCTGAGATTCTCGGAACTGTCATGAAGATCATCGGCGAGCGAGCCATGAATCCCAACCTGGAAGGCTTGGACGACATTCGGAAGACCAAGATCAAGGAGTACTTTGACTCGGCTGAAGTCAAGGCCAAGGATAAGCCCAAGCCCGTTGCGAAGCCGGCTCCAGCAGCGGCACCCAAGAAAGCTGTTGCAGGCAAGAAGCCTACATTGGGCGCAAAGAAAGCAGCTCCCGCTGAAGCACCTCCGGCAGCAGCTCCGGCAGCGAAGCCTGCAGGAAGTAAGCTGGGCCTACCAAAGACAGGCGGCTTGAAGGCTCCCCAGAAGCGGCCGCTTGGAAGTTCTGGAACCACATCACCTCGCCGATCCGGACCAATTATGCCACCATCTGACGACGAAGAAGAAGAGCTGCCGCCAACACCACAGCCAAGAGCTGCGCCTTCTCGTGGCCTGACCGGCCGTTCCCTGGCCAAGCCTGGTGCGGCCGCTGTGCAGATGCCCGCTGAATATTCTCCTCCTCCACCAAGTGGCCTTTCTGCTATGGAGAGGGCTGAGCTGGAAGAGCTGAGGACCGCCAATGATCGTTTAACTCGCCACATCGACGACCTGCGACAGGAACGAAGCAAATTCGCGTCGGAGATTCAAGAGCTGAAGAATCAAAATGCCAGCCTCATCGAGGACCACACACGAGATGTATTGAGCGTCAAAGCCAAAGAGACCCAGCTTGTCCGCGCTCGAAGCGATGCAGAGGCGGCAGAGCAAACCAACGATAGACTACGGCGTGAGCTGGACCGCCTAAAGAAAGCGCTCAGCCGTGCCGAGGCAAACGGTAAGTTTAATTGCGTTCTGGGTACCTCTATCTTCTACATTTATATCTGACCAATCGAATACAGGCATGAGATCGCCAACACATGATGACATGTATCGTGATACTATGGCTGCTCCCAGCACCAGGAGTAGGATGAGCCTTGCTAGCAGCCTATCTGATGAGAGGGACAATGGCGATGCTCCGTATGCACGAAGCAAGCTAAGCCCAGACCTGCGCTACGCGGACAGCAACGGATCGTCTGGTCGTGATTCTCCTGCTCGAGGCTATAGAAATATGGGGCGACATGACGATGGTAGCGATTCTACCTTGAGAGACCGCCCAGTATCATCGTTGCCGCAGGCCTCTAATGGTGTAGAGAGCTGGAGGCGAGCAGCTGAGGTAACAAGTCAGTTGAAGGCCAGAATTGAACAGATGAAGGTATGTAAACAGCCGTCTTCAAAAGATGTTGATTCTTGAAGTCTAACAGCCAGCAGGCCAAGCAAGGATTTGCCAGACCTTAGGAAACGAATCACGAATTTGATGGATACGATCAACAAAGCATCACGATATACGAGATTCCTTGTGCCTGATGATAGCCTGCGATATTGGTGAAACAATCAGACGCACAGAATCATTTATTGGGCCACGCGACATAGCTTGACATGACGGAATCTTGTGTGCATTTTTAGGCGTTGGAACCCATACCCCCTTTTTTTCAAAAGGAGAAGGAGAGAGAAAAGAAAAGATTTTTGATTGTTAGAAGTATACTGCGGACAAACTGCTCTGGGAAACCTCTTGGTGCGAGAGGAGGACATATATAGGATTGACGGTTGAAAGGTATGGATGAACGGATGATGCTGCCGGGGCAGTATCCTGAGAGACATTTTACTATGCCAGACTTGAACGGCTGTGATGCATTTTAATTTACGAGTTTTTTTTTCTTGCTCTTTGTGCATTAGTATATATGCGTGGGCGGGATTCGGTGAATTTGCTTTGTTGGCTGTTGTCAAGATTGTATTAGAAAAGGCAGAAAGAGAAACTGAGATTAGGTAGTTTATTAAACTGCTGCAATGAAGCTAATTGGCTATGATTTAATAAAGAGTAACTTGGAAGATGGTTGTTTTTGGCGTCTTATTTCTTCTTCTTACTGTCTTTGTCAGACTTGTCTTTGCTTTTGTTGTTGTCTTTGCTTTCGTCGTCGCCCTTGGACTTGTCTTTGCTCTTGTCACCCCCCTCAGACTTGTTATCGTCTTTGGCTTCGTCTTGTTGACTGTTGTCAGCGTCGTCGCTCTTGTCTTCACTCTTGTCCTCATCGTCTTCTCCGTCCTTCTTCTCCTTCTTCTCGTCCTGCTCATCGCCTTCATCCTTGTTGTCTTTTTGGTCCTTATCATCTTTCTGCTCGTCCTTGTCATCTTTCCGCTCGTCCTTGTCATCTTTCTGCTCGTCCTTGTCATCTTTCTGCTCATCCTTGTCATCTTTCTGCTCGTCCTTGTCATCGTCCTTCTTCCCCTGATCATCTTCTCCGTCGTCCTTTTCATCCTTCTTCTCGTCTTTACCATCGTCGCCCTTCTTACCCTGTTTACCCTTCATGTCTTCCTGCTTCTTCTCCTTCTCTGCCTGTCCTTCTTCTCTAGCCTTCTTGGCCTTTTCCTTTCTAATCTTTTCCTTCTCCTCCCTCTCCAACTTGGCCCAGTCAGTCTCCTTGTCAGCAAGACCTGGGTCCTCCAACCGGGCCTTTGTACTCTTCTGGTCGAGCTCCCCGCGCTTAGAGATCTTGGCGCGACCGACGAGCGAGACGAAGATGGAGAGGCCGACCATGGCTGTGAGGAGGAAACGGTACTTTCCATACCATGGAGGCGCCCAGCCGCGCTTCGCGGCGCGGGAATCGGCGTAGTAGAGGGCGACAAAGGCGCCGAATTGGGTTGTCAGGGCGTATTCGAGGGGCATCATGAGCGTGGGCCAGGCGAGGATGGAAGCGCCGAGGCCCATACCGTAGCGGAAGCGGGTGCGGTCACGCTGCGGCTTCTTTTCTGCGTATTCGAGACCCTAATATCATCAAAATGTTAGTCGTTTCAGGCGTCAAGAATAATAAAGAAGGCCGTACCCAGTGAATGGCTCCAAGAAATGAGATTATGACGGCGCCATATCCGAGTTGTAGAGGCTCAATGAAATCAAGTAGATATTTTGCCGTGTCGTGTTCCAAGAGAATGTGGTTAAGAATCCGGTTGCCGCTTGGGACGTCTTTGTTGAGATTCCAAGCTAGAAAGACCGTTGATAGAGAGGTGGCGAGATACGGAACTGTTCCTGATAGACCAAGAATGTGCGATTCTCGAGGGACTGTATCTAGGCGGAACGTATCTTTGACCTTGTCCTAAGAATGAAATACTTCTTAGTTTTGAATGTTGTGTGCAGTGGCTTGAGCATTACATACAATATCGGACTTGAGGCTCGAGTTTACTTCTCTCGCATCCTTCTTTGTCTCGTCGGGCTCGAAGACGCTTCGGACGCTGCTGGTGGTAGAAACATGCTCGCTCGACTCGAGTTTCTTGGGAGGAGGCTTTGTAGGGTCGTTGGAAGAGCTGGATAGACGGATTGTGTTGTATAGTGGACGCCGCTGTGTGATGGACGATGGTCGTGGAGAAGCGACTTTCGCGCCGAGTATCCGCGCTGGGGATCGCAGCAATGGTGAAGCTCTGAACATGGCTTTTGAGGCGTTTGGACGTGGTTATCTGAAGGAGAAATTGTTCATTCGGATTGGAAAAAATGGCATATACGACAATGGAGGTATCGTGGGAATTATTTACATGCAGCAGGAGATGGATAAGTGTAAGTGGGCTTGTCTCAGCTCTTCTAGACAATACTACTTGGGATTATTATCTTGATTATCCCTCTTATTTAAAAATTCAGCTGCGATCACAATTGAATCGCAAATACTTGATAGGAAGAATAAATACGATAGGCAAAACAAGAATCCGATCAGCGCGGAAATGGAAAGCAGTGATGCTATGATGACATTGCTGAAATGGTGGTCGTGACGTAATGGCCACATGCACTGGGGTATGACGGCGGGAAAAACGGGAGAGGCTGCCGAAAAATCGGATTTGAATGGCTAGCAGAGTGATAAGATGGGGAAGGGCGTTTGAATGAAGGAGATTTCACGTTTAAGCTTTATGGAGGGCGTGGCGGTGCCTTTGAAGCTGCTATAATAGACAAATACCTGATGGGGCTTGTGGATGTGGTGATGCTGTTGTGTTCGGCGCTGAGCTGGCTATGCCGAGGAAGTGGTGCCGAAATAACTAACCATAAACAATGTTTTATCAAATTTGTCTGGATTCCTGTTATTCAAATTTGCTTGCAATCTCAATTGATGTCCAGTACGCAGCTTTAACAGAGGCTTCCTCGTGGCGTGGCAGGTTGTTGGCCAAAACAGGAAATAAGCCCAAAAAGGCACGAGCAGTTGTCGAAATCTCGGAGCCAATACGAGGTGCCAGCACTCCACTATTTTACGGCATGCATATGGCTGCGTAGTCTGATGCTTTAATGTACATAGAGAAGATGTATGTTTCGCATTAATGGTTTTAACTAATGCACTCCAATAGGAGGCCTCAAACGGCGTTCATGTCCACGTCAATCACACCAACACTGAGCTCGACGCCTGGATAGCAATTGGCCGGCGTCGAACTGGCGGGGCAGCCCTTACGTCATCGCCATGTATCTTGGACGCTGGACAGGGGGCGTGTCGCTATATCCAGGGATGGCCCAGCGGGCGGTAGCGCCTGTAGCAGGTACCCGATAGCACTGCAGCTGCCCGTGAGAGGCCTGGAGCGCGCTGGAGCTGCGCTACAACACGTCCCTCTCGTGAGTAGCCTGATCGAGTCCCTGCCATCGATCGATTGACGTCGTTGATCTGTACTCCTGGCCCAAACGCCAGCACTGGAGCCACAGTCGAGACAGCTTGTCTGATCTTTTGTCCTTCATCCAGACCTACTACCTACTGCACCACTCCCAAACGCATCGCACACCTCGGGCCTGATTCTCTGTGACTCGTCGGTTTCTTTGTCATTTCTGTGCCTCTGCCTCTGCCCCTCCTGTCAGGCTGCGACGCATGAACGCACTCCGCTCGGCCTACAGCCGCTGCCCACGAAATCACTTCGCTTCGCGCCCAATCTCCCCACTTTGAAGCGGATTTTACAATTGTTTGCTTCTTCCTCTCCCTCTCTTTTTGCTACTCCCAAGTCTCACAAAATAGCAGCTCGCAGGCGTCAGATCGCGGCCGCGACGACTCAATCGACCGGCGAGCACTCGGTGCAGAGCCTCCATCCCCCACCACCGCCAATGTCCTTCCTGTAGGCCTCGACCGACAAACTCTCCAACGCCCATCCCCGGCCCGGGTTACGGCATAAAATACCGGCAAGATGTTGGAAGGACTCGTCGCCGGCTTGCTCAACCGCTTCCTGGGCATGTACGTCAAGAACTTCGATCCCACGCAGCTCAAGGTTGGCATCTGGTCCGGCGACGTCAAGCTGCGGAACCTCGAACTCCGCCGAGAAGCTCTCGATCAGCTCAAGCTGCCCATCAACGTCATCGAGGGGCATCTGGGTGAGCTGACACTCTATATTCCCTGGTCCAACATTCGGGGCGCTCCCGTCAAGGTCTTTATCGAAGACGTATACCTGCTGGCGAGTCCCAAAGAGGAGGCCGAATACGACGAGGATGAGGAGCAGCGTAGGAAACAGAGGCTTAAGCTGGAGAAGCTGGAGAATGCCGAGCTGCTGAAAGAGCGCACCAAGGCTGGCATGAGCCAAGAGGAGCAGAAGAAGAACCAGAGCTTTGCGCAGAGCTTGGCCACCAAGATCACCGACAATCTGCAGATAACGGTCAAGAACATTCACATTCGATACGAAGACTCCATCTCTGCGCCTGGCCATCCATTCGCCCTCGGTGTTACGCTTGAACAATTCAGCGCTGTCAGCGCCGATGGTCAGTGGATGCCATCCTTCATCCAGGACTCGACCAAAACGACACACAAGCTCGCGACCCTGGATTCTTTGGCCGTATACTGGAATACCGACACAGAGCTCTTCACCAATGGCAGCGACCCAATATCTCACGAGGACATGGTTAGCAAGTTTAAAAGTACGCTTGCCAAGGTCCACGTCGTCGACTCGAGCAACCAGTTCATCTTGAAACCGGTCAGCGGACAAGCAAAGATCGAGCTGGATAAATCTGGAGCTATTGAAGCGCCCAAGTTCAAAGCCACGCTCTTGTTTGACGAAATTGGTGTTGTATTGGACGATAACCAGTACCGTGATTCCCTGATGATGGTGGACCTATTCCACTACTTCATTCGCCACCAGGAATATAAAGCACTGAAACCCAAAGGCGTCACTCCAAAGGAAGATCCCCGAGCTTGGTTGCTATTTGCTGGAAATGCCATCTTGGGTAAGATTCACGAAAGGAACCGCAAGTGGTCCTGGGATTACTTCAAGGAGCGCCGCGATGACCGTAGACGGTATATTGAGCTCTTCAAGAAGAAGAAGCAAGGACTTGCCCTCGAAGCCGAGGAAACCGAGAGTCTTGATACGCTTGAAAAGAAGCTTAGCTATGAAGACCTTAGGTTCTGGCGCTCGTTAGCCCGGAACCAGCTAAAGAAAGAGAATGCAGCCGCCCTGAGCAAGCAGCCTCAGCAACCACAGCAGCAAGGTTGGGTTGCCTGGATGTGGGGCTCCAAGCCAACAGGGACCATCGAGCAAAACGAGGAGAACACGCAGATGACGGAAGAGCAGCGTAAAGAGCTGTACGAAATGATCGACTGGGATGAGAAGACTGCTCTCGCCGAAGAAGTTGATGTACCACGCGAAGCCGTTAACATGTGCATCGAGGCATCGCTCAGAACCGGTAGCTTTACGCTGAAAAAGAACCCTCACCACAATACTATGGACCTTCTCAGCTTGCATTTTGACGTGTTCAAAGCCAAGGCTCTGCAAAGAAAAGACTCAGTTTTAGCTAGTATCAGTCTGGGCGGCCTGCGCGTCAATGATGGCACAACTCCCGATAGCCTCTACCCAGAAATTGTTCGAGTAAAAGACGCCCAACAGCGCAAGGTCATGTCACTTGAGGAGCTGGAGACTACTGACGAGGAACCGTTTTTCGAGTTTGAGATTGAACAGAATCCTCTGGAGCGGGAAGGTGATATTGCGATTGTAGGCAAGCTGAAGCCTCTGGAAGTTGTCTGGAACCCCAATTTCGTTGTGGGAATTGTTGACTTTTTCCGGCCTCCCGAGAGGCACATGGAGTCTATTGCTGCTTTGATGGAGACTGCCGGTGCTACGGTTGAAGGTCTTCGTGAACAAACGCGAGTCGGCCTGGAGTTTGCATTGGAAGAGCACAAAACTATCAACGCCGAGCTGGATCTACAGGCACCGCTCATCATCATTCCGGTTAGCATCACTACCGAGCGCTCGACGTGTCTTGTTGTAGACGCAGGTCACATGCACGTGAACAGCCAACTGGTCGACGCGGAGACATTAAATGAGATCCAAGCCAAACAGCGCCAGTCGTACAGTGAAGAGGACTTTAAGCGCCTTGAATCTGCCATGTATGACAGATTCATCGTCAAGTTTACTTCAACTCAGGTCCTCATCGGACCGTCCATCGAAGAAGCCAAGTCTCAACTCACCAGTAAATCTGGTGGATCTCCTCTACATGTAGTAGAAGAGATCAATGTTGATTTTGTGGTGGCAATGTCAATTTTACCCAAGGCGCCCAACCTCACCAAGCTGAAAGTTTCTGGCCATCTGCCCATGTTGCATGCCACGGTCTCTGATACCAAGTACAAGAACTTGATGCAGATTATCGACGTTGCGATACCAAGGTTCAGCAAGGAGACGGAACAAACCGTGGCACCTACTACTCCTGGAAGACCATCATCTTCACGGTCTTCACGGCCACGGCTGGGTAGCAGCGCTTCTAGCCGATCGGCGCTCAGATCGATGCGTAACCGCCGGTCATCCGCATTCCCCTTCCTCCAGTCATCCACGGCAGTCATTTTAGAGGACATTGATGACGATGACGACGACGACTTCGAGGACGCTGAAGACGGGACTCACAACGAGCAGTTCAAGATGCAGCAACGGAGCTTCGAGTTCAACTTCAAAGTAGACACTCTGAAGGGCTCGCTCTATCGAAGTGATCCAAACAAAGCAAAACCTGATGCTCTGCTTGTGGAGTTAGTGGCGGAACGCTTTGATTTGTCTTTCTACACCAGGCCGTATGACATGGCCGCAGAAGTTTCCCTTGGGTCGGTAACAATGGACGATTTTGTCGATAACCCGCCGGCTGAGTTTAAATCAATCGTGTCTTCTGGCGACCGAGAGGATCTTCAAGCTGGACGAAGTCTTGTCCATGTAAAGTTCGTCAGGGTCAATCGCCTGTCGCCAGAATTCATGCCTGTGTATGAGGGTGTGGAAACAAACATAACCACCACCATATCTACCATCAACCTGGTAGTCACCCGGAAAACTCTCCTCACCTTGCTAGACTTTATTCTCGTCACGTTTACAAGCAACAACAGCGAGACACAGCCGAGCCAGCCTACTCCCGCTCAGATTGGCAATACTGAAGACGATCTAGCTGTAGGGCCGGTAGTTATTGAAGAGCCCGTGCAGAATGCGAACGCTACCAGCTCGATCCGCGTCAAGGTGGAGCTAAAGAGTATACGACTCATCCTGAACAACGATGGTATTAAACTGGCAACCCTTTCTTTCAACCATGCCGATGCCGGTATCTTCCTTCGAGGTCAGACGATGCGAATCTCGGCCAAGCTGGGCGACCTCTCCCTCATCGACGACGTCAATCTGGGTGTTTCCGAAGATTCTCATCTCCGAAAGCTCGTTACTATTCAGGGAGATGATCTTGCTGATTTCCGATACGAGACCTTTGATTCTCAGAATCCCCAAGCGTATCCGGGATATGACAGCTCAATCTTTCTCCGTGCGGGATCCGTCAAGGTCAACTTTGTGGAGGAGCCTTTCCGCAAGATTATCGATTTTTTGGTCAAATTTGGGAAGATGCAGGCACTGTACAACGCTGCTCGCCAAGTTGCCATGAATAGAGCAACCCAGATACAGCAAAGCCCGAGCAAAATTAAGTTTGACGTTGTGGTTAACACGCCGATTGTCGTTTTCCCGCGCGCCGTCATTCCTGGGCGCCCTCAGCGCGATCTCGTCACGGCTTACTTGGGAGAAATCTATGCACAGAACAAGTTTGTCCCTCTTGATGACAGCAGCAACGCCAATGTCGCTATGAAAATATCTGCAGGAATCAGGAACATCCGCCTTACATCAATCTTCCATTATGCTGATAACAAATCTGAGGAGTTGGAGATGATTGATCACGTCGACCTCGGTTTCAACATCACTCATGCTGAACACACCAGTGGCATGAAGCGGCCAGATACTGAGGTTGAAGGAACTGTGTCTGATATCAAGCTTCAGATAAACCAGCACCAGCTCAAGTTCTTGATGGAGATTTCAAGAGCCGTCCCCGCTGCATTTTCTGGGGACGGCGATGCCAACGCGGAGGCCGAACAACTTGTCGACAACCAGACTCTGGAGCGCGCTAAATCCTCGCCAACTGACGACGATCAGCCTACGAATGAGCAACCGCTGGTTAATCTTAGTCCTGAGCTGGGTTCGGCTTCTAGCGTGTGGACCAAGCTGGATTTTGTATTTAATGCAAACACCATAGGCCTTGAAATCATCATGGCTCCGGACGAAGGGCCTGTCAAAGATGTGGCCGCGTGCAGCCTTTCACGCTTCTCTCTCGACGAAACTCGAGTCAAGACAAGAATGATGTCTGATGGCTCAATAGAAGCTGAGCTCCTTGTCCGCTCTTTCACAATCTATGATAGTCGTCCTAGGGATACGAACAAGTTCCGCCGAATCATGACATCTTCGAATAAAGAGGCGCAACAGTTGATGGCTAGCGTGACAATATCTGGTGGACAAGAACGTAACGTCATTGCAATGGCAACAATTGACAGCCCTCGCGTCATTTTTGCCCTTGATTATCTCTTTGCCCTCCAGAAATTCGCTACCGAAGGGTTGACGACGCCAGAGGAACCAAGTCTGGTGGAAACTGAAAGCATCCTGAGTTCTCCCGAGGAATCTGATACGGAGTCGATGCAGGTCACATACTCGCAGCGACCGTCTATCAGTTCCCCACGACCTAGCATGTCTCCAGGAGACTCTACGTTAGGAGCCCAGCAGATCACTCAAACACCCATGAATATCGCCTTCCGAGTCAATCTTGTGGATGCTCAAGTTATCTTGATCGCCAATCCCCTGAGCTCTAACTCAGAAGCGATTGTTCTTGGAATCCGCCAAGTCCTTCTTTCAAAGCAGCATGCCCTTACGTTCCAGATTTCCGAAATCGGCATGTTTTTGTGCCGCATGGATAGGTTTGAGACTTCTCGCCTGAGGATCATTGATGATTTCTCAGTACAAATGGGTATGGATTCTCCGGATGCGAATTCGACAGATATCCATATTGAAATTGAGCCACTTATCCTAAGACTGTCCTTGAGAGATATTCTACTCGCGCTCCAGATTATCGGGAGGGCAGGAGAGCTATCTGGAAGTGACTCCAAGGAACCTAAAGAGTCAGCCGCTGACCAAAAGGCAAAGCAACTACGGTCCAAGGCGAGATATAAGCGTGGTGATGCCTCGACGGCAAAGAGCAATACTATAAAGACAGCTTCCACTTCGGCGGCTACGAGAGCAGTAGCTCAGAAGCCGTATTCTCCTCCGAAGAATGAAAACTTGTCTGCTACCATTGATGGCATTCGGATCGTGCTAATTGGTGATCTTCATGAACTTCCTATCCTTGATATTGGAATTCAGAAATTCACTTCGGTCGCCGAAAATTGGTCATCAAATCTTAAGGCAGAAGCTGCTATTGACATGTACTCCAACGTGTACAATTTCGCAAAATCAAGCTGGGAGCCTCTTTTAGAGCCATGGCAAGTTGGCCTTGGAGTGGCAAAGGATTCTGTCAGTGGCCTTCTCTCCGTCGACGTGGTATCGAAGAAGACGTTTGATATCACAGTTACAACGGCAACAATTGCTTTGGCTTCCAAGTCGTTTGACTTTTTGACAGGGTCTGAAAATATCCTTGATAAGCCTCGAGGCGTTGAAGCCCCATACAAAATCAGAAACTACACGGGCTTTAATGCTGTTATTCATTCCAAGAGCCCCACAAGCTCAGAGCCTATTACACTGCAGCTTGAAGATGGCCAAGAAGCTCCGTGGAGTTTTGAGAACTGGGAGAAGATGCGTGAGAATATTCTTGCTGAGTCGCATCAAAACGACGTTGGAATTCAACTTGAAGCCAGCGGGTTCGACCTGATTAAGAATGTTTGCCTCAATCGCGAGGGTGAATTTTTGTACAGCCTACGTCCCAAAACCAACAATGTCTTGCATAAGCTTTGTGTGGAGGTGAATCTAGGACCCGACAATGTTAAATATGTCACGCTTCGATCCCCGCTTGTCGTCGAGAACGCTACCCAGATTCCTGTGGAACTCGGTATTTATGACGCTCAGGATGGCCATCTTCTCAAGATTGAAAAGATTGCTCCTGGCGATTCACGGCCTGCTCCCGTTGGAGCCGTATATGAGAAGAGGGTTCTCGTGAGACCGGACAGTGGGTTCGGATATCAATGGAGCGCAGAGCAGCTTTGGTGGCAGGATTTGCTGAAGCGCCCGAC
This sequence comes from Trichoderma koningiopsis, assembly GCA_022985005.1. Taxonomy (NCBI): domain Eukaryota; kingdom Fungi; phylum Ascomycota; class Sordariomycetes; order Hypocreales; family Hypocreaceae; genus Trichoderma; species Trichoderma koningiopsis. The sequence goes on along the minus strand of JAJPEM010000006.1, from coordinate 330,945 downwards.
AAGGCAGCTGGTCTGCAAAGGAGAAAGCGGTGATCCGTTCTACTTTCAAGCGCACGCGTCGTTTGATAGGTCGAATCCCAATACTGGGTAAGTTTGGACTCTTTGTTTCCAATGTGTTGACTATGTAAGTTGTTACTGACAGGTTTCCTATTAGATCCTACCCTTACATGAAGATCAAGCTGTCTGCGCCTGTTACTCTTGAGAACCTTTTACCGTATGACTTCAAATACCGAATCTACGACAAAAACACAAAGAAGGATTGGTCAAATTTCCTTCGTAAGGGTGGCGTTAGCCCTGTCCACGTTGTCGAGCTCTCTCATCTTCTTTTGCTCAATATCGACATGCAAGATACTGTCTTCAAGCCAAGCGATTTTGCCATCATCAATTCCGGAACAAACGAAGATTTCCGTAAAGAGTCCCGCATTGTAGTCAAAGACGACCAAGGCCTTTCACTCAACCTGAGTCTTCACTATCACAAGGTTCCTCAGAGTGGTGGCGCTTTCAAGGTCACAGTATACAGCCCCTACGTCATCCTCAACAAGACTGGATTGGATCTTACAATCAGGGCAAAGAGTTTCCTCCAACAGGCAAAATCGGCTGCCGGTCAATACCCGCTCATCGATACCTCTGAAAATGGCCGGCCCAAAGCGCTGCCGTTTATGTTCTCATTTGGTAGTAGCGATGATACCCGCAATCGAGCTGTGCTCAAGGTAGCAGACTCTGAATGGAGCAAGCCTCAGAGTTTTGACGCGATCGGCAGTACATCTGAAGTCATACTCTGTCATTCCTCCAACAGGAGCAAAGAGATTCACTTGGGTATAACAATTCAATCTGGCGAAGGGAAATACAAGATGACAAAGGTTGTGACGCTCGCACCGCGCTTTGTGCTCAAGAACAAGCTGGATGAGGAGATTTTGATTCGAGAATCCAGTTCGTCGGGTTACATGACACTCGCACCTGGCGCTCTGCAGCCGCTTCACTTTATGCAAAACTCCACGGTCAAGCAGCTGTGCCTCTGCTTCCCTGGGATGAATAACCAATGGACGTCCCCTTTCAATATTGCTGACATTGGAGTTACCCACGTCAAAATTGCCAAGGCAGGCCAGCGTCAACGACTCATTAGAACAGAGATTCTTGTAGAAGACTCGACCATATTCCTGCACTTTAGTGCCGAGACCAAGAACTGGCCTTTCTCGATGCGAAACGAGAGCGACACCGAGTTTACGTTTTATCAAGCAAACCCCAACGTTGAAGAAGACGATGTAGAAGACCGAAGCGGCTGGAAACCCATCCGATATCGCCTGCCACCTAGGAGTATCATGCCTTATGCGTGGGATTTCCCAGCGGCTAAGTTCCGAGAGGTGGTCATTGCTACGGCTGGCAAGGAGCGGCACGTCAAACTGGCAGAGATTGGCAACCAGTTCCCAATGAAGTTTACAAATCAGAATGGCACTCAGAAGATTATCGATATCAATGTTGCTGCGGACGGGCCCACCCAAACACTCATTTTGAGTAACTTCCGTCCAAGCCAAAGTTTGTACAGACAAAAGACCCTATCGAGAACAAATACTGGACCCGAGGCTTTCGAAGTCAAGGATCAGAACACCGGCGCGACATTTATGGCTCAGCTTAAGCTCTCCGGCGTTGGCATTTCTTTTATCAACTCTCAGCTGAAAGAGCTTGCTTACATCACTTTCAGGGACGTCCAGCTCCGCTTCTCAGACTCGCCAGTGGTTCAGACTGTGTCGTTGGCCATCAAATGGATACAGATTGATAACCAGTTGTATGGAGGACTGTTCCCGATGGTTCTATACCCCAGCGTGGTGCCTCAGAAAGCTCAAGAGATTGAGGCTCATCCGTCACTGCACGCAATGGTTAGCCGAGTGAAGGACGATTCGTACGGTGTGCTCTACATCAAATATGCAAGTGTTTTGCTGCAGCAGATGACGATTGATCTCGACGAAGACTTTGTATTTGCTCTCCTGGACTTTTCGAACATTCCTGGAGCCAGCTGGAGTACAGAAAAAGAAGAGGGCAAGCTTTGCGACGAGGATTTGGACATCCCAGAGCCAAGTGAGCGCGAATCTGGCCAGGATATCTATTTTGAAGTTTTGAACATCCAACCGATGCAAGTGGATCTCAGCTTCATGCGCACCGAGCGCATCAACGTTGAGGATAAAACTTCTACTCACAACCCGCTCATGTTCTTTATGAATGTGATGACGATGGCTATTGGTAATGTCAACGATGCGCCAGTGCGATTTAATGCCCTGATACTAGAAAACGTACGGGTGTCCACACAGGTGCTTATCCAAAACATTTCCAACCACTATAGCCAAGAAGTCATGTACCAGATTCACAAGATTCTGGGCTCCGCCGATTTCCTGGGTAATCCGGTTGGCTTATTCAACAACATCTCGTCAGGAGTGAATGACATCTTCTACGAGCCATACCAGGGTCTTATCCTTTCCGATCGGCCTGAAGAGTTCGGCATGGGCATCGCAAAGGGTGCTGCGTCGTTTGCCAAGAAGACTGTTTTTGGATTCTCCGACAGTTTCTCCAAGTTTACTGGCAGTCTGAGCAAGGGCCTTGCCGCAGCGTCCATGGATAAACAGTTCCAGGACCGACGACGAATTACCAGGGCAAGGAACAGGCCGAAGCATGCATTGTATGGTGTGGCGGCTGGCGCAAACAGTTTGTTTACAAGCGTGGCATCTGGAGTCGGTGGTCTGGCACTCAAGCCTCTGGAAGGTGCTGAGCAGGGAGGTGCTTTGGGCTTCTTCAAGGGCGTCGGCAAGGGTGTGCTGGGACTGGCAACCAAGCCAGCAGTGGGCATTCTCGACATGGCCAGCAATGTCAGTGAAGGCATCCGCAACACTACGACGGTATTTGACGGAAATGAACTGGAGCGCGCGCGACACCCTCGCTTCGTACCCAACGACGGAGTTGTGAGACCTTATAGCTCCAGAGAGGCACTCGGACAGTATTGGCTGAAACAGGTGGACAATGGGCGATACTTTGACGAGCAGTACATTGGGCATCTTGAACTGCCCAAGGAAGACATGGTCGTGATGGTGACTTTTGCGCGTATTCTGCTGATTCGATCACGACGACTGACTAGCGAGTGGGATGTGCCGCTAAAGGACATTCAGACGATTGCAAAGGAACGCACGGGTATTAGTTTGTCTCTAAGGGATGGGGCGAATGGGCCGTTTATCCCTGTGGGAGGAGGTAGCGAGAGGGGCTTCTTGTATAAGATGCTTGGGGTGGCTGTGGAGGAGTTTAATAGGAGGTTTAGGGGGAGTGAGAGATGATTGATGATTGGTGATGATTGATGCGTGTATTGTATTTTAGCAGCATTTTTATGAGAATTATTATGAATGACTTTGATGAAGATTGTTAGAGCCGTTGTTTTAGCTGCTTTGGGTGAATGGGATGGTTAACACTATGATATTGCATTCATCAGCTTGTTGTTAAGCCAAAGAAGTTTGAATAAATTCTTCAAGTTAGCCCTTGTTGCTAGCTGGTTAGCTCTCTTTCCAACGTGGATTGAAAATAATACTGTGGTTATGAACGTGGCATTATACGATGTGTTTGGGAAAGATATTAGGCTCGATTTCTTTTCATATCTCTCAGACCATAAGGTTTTTGTGAAGCCACAGCTTTTAGAAGGCTGTTAATCAACTTTTGGTACGTTCATCTAAATGTTTACACCGACTTCAACCGTTTGCGGATTTGTAGATCAATTCACCAACTTGCGCTCGGTTTAGAACGCTCCCACAGGTCTAAGTGTCTCGGTTAGACTATTCTATCTATTATTTCGTGGCTTCTAGCATTTCGTAGCTTCTAGTCCCCCTCCTACTGTACTTTACTCTATTAGTTACAACAATAATACACTACTACGCTGTCGTCTCTCTGTATCTCGCATCGCGGCTCTCAACACATTCCACATATCAAGACACATTTGATCTATACAGCTGCCAATTACTTCTCATATATTGAAAATAGCAACAGTAGCAGCAGTAGCAGCAGTTAGGCTACAGTCCGAAACCAACATCGCTTCCAAATTAATGGACGGAAAACTACTGAATTCTTGGCGTGAGAGTGCCTTGAGCTACCATTGGTGATAGCAGTTTTGGAGAGGCCAATTGCTTACTTGAACATAGAGACGTTAAGATCTGGGAATGAGCAGGGCAGGTTTAATGCCCTATATACTGCTTTGAATCTTGTGCATTTGTGTCTCACTGCATTATCTTCTTGTTTGATATTCGCTTAAAATAGTGAGCTGGGTGAGCCGTGATCTCGTGAGTACAATGACCTGAGAAATACAGCTGAGGTAAATTGTTAATTCTTCTTTTACAGTATACGATATATTTAAATAGGCGCATTGGAGTTTAGCCAGCATGATAGATACCGGAGTTACCGTACGATACGAAGAGAGTCGTAATGAAATCATAGGCCAATGGTTATGAATTGGTCTAGGAGTCTATACAGATCTTGTCTTACTGAATGGGCACCAAGTCGTCTTTTTCTAGAGATTCTATGCAATAGATTAAACCATTATTCGGATATTTCACGAAAACGTTTCAAGGATGGTTCCCTGAAATCTGAGAGATTTCAACGCAGGCTCAGCTTAAGGCAAACCCATGCAAGGAATGTAATTGGCAGCATAATGCGCCTGGTGTCGTACAGTTGCAGTGTTGGACCTCCGGCCGGCGACGGCAGCTCATCATCGGGCGGAACCGATGGAAGCAAGCAATTGAGAGGCTTGAGTACATTACAATTTCTGCTCTCGGTACCGAATGAATGGTTCTATAAGAAGGGAAATATAGGCTACGATAGCGTGCGCCCTTGGCTCGCTCGGCATGTGGTGTCTTACTTTGGCGAGGTGGATTTTGCAAGCTGGGGGAGTGTGCTTGTGGATTGGCGTAATTGCAAGGGGTGGGACGTTCTTGTGGTGAAGCTATGGTGAAAATAATGGACAATGGTTGCCAAGCTTCCTGAGATACTTCATGTAGCTGTATGGTTGTGCGCAAGATGGCGGTGGTGATTGGTGATGTCGACAATGCTAAAACGCAGCTAGCAGCAACTATCAATCATCAATGCCCCATCTTTTCCCCAGCTCTCCCCAGGTTTGTGAGGATCCGACGCAATGGATGAGCTGGGTTGAGCTGAATCTCTCCGTCTGGGGGAGGAGACAGCTGCAGTATCGGCAGCCGCCGATGGGACCTGGAGATGCTTGCGGGGGTGGAGGAGGCCGGACGGAGGAGGCCGAAGGGGCGGCAGGCAATTCTCCGGACTTTGACAGTAGCTGCTAGAGCAACCGGATCGCGGCTGTACATGAGGATCGCGCCTCGGTCAAAACGGGCAGTAGAGCGAAGAAGCTGTTGGGTCTGGAGCTCGATTGTACAGACACCCCTCCCTCCTTTTCTTCGTCTCTTCTCCATTGTGCTAGCAGTAGCGATCAATCTATTGCGTACTTGTCAACCTTTCTTTTCCCCCTGGGGAAAATAAAGATGGCAGCGTAGGTAATGATTAGCAAATATCTGGAGAACGGGATGAAATCAGTAACGTAATGTTTTTGGGCGTGGAGCTGACTTGGCCCGTTTTGGCTTGATTTCCTGAGTGGATTGACCTGGACTAGGTGCCAGGAGAAGCTTAGCAGGAAAAGATTCGGCAAACAAATGATGAGAAAAGACAAAATCGTGGGAAAGCGACATTCTAAAAAGTAATAACGTTTTCTGTTTTCATGGGTAGCATTCCATTCTAGTCTTCGGGTGGCTTGCCACGAGGCAAAAACGTGGAGTCTTGCTGGAGACAGCCTCACCGGCAGGGCAGCAAAATGAGCTGGAGAAGGACATAAAATCTGGGGCTGGCAGTAAAGGGCGGAACGAGATTTGTGGAATTAGAGCTGGAGAAACGAGATTTTCTGTGGAGAGAGAGAGCTTGTTACGAAATGCCAAATTCGCAAAGGGCAGATGCGGCTTGAGACGGGTTACGACAGGAGAATACTCGTACTCGCTGAAGAATCGCAGTAAGGTGCTGCGTCTCTCTATTCAGCGTGAAGCCCTAACTTCGCACGCACAGCATACAAGATGCAAAAATTTCTTGCGCCGTACCTTGATTGCCGTGCAAACTAGCACAAGCGCAGATTCATCTTGCCGCCTCAACACTGTTATCCCCTTCTTGTCGATTGCGCCGGGCTGGCTTGGGCTAAAGCAGGCCGTTGCTGCGATTGTGTGTGAGCGTGTGTGTGGAGAATTCAGCCAAAGGCCGTGGAGAAATTGGAGAAGAGGCGGTCCGGATTGAAGTGGTGGTCGCGTGTCTGGCTGAAAATCCGGAGCACTCACAGCGTGGTCTGGTCTCCCCACATTACTGCGGGCTGTTGGTGCGATACAGCGCATGATGAAGGTGGGATTGCATCTTCACCCATCACCGGTAGGTTTATTGCTGTTGATGGCATCGTGATGAGAAGTTGCTCGGTTCCCGGCACGGAATCCCGCTGCAATGGCCTGGTCAGCCCAGCGTCGTACTGCTTGTTGTCGATGAGGAGATGAGAGGTCGCTGCCTTGGACTTGCCTCGAGTCAAACCCAATCAGAGACATGAATCTGGCATACCGGCCCCGAGAGGTTGGCCGGGGCTAACACGCGCCACCTCAACTCAAAAGCGATTGTTTTTTTCAACTGTAATTAAAAGCTCCGAGGCTGGTGTGTTTCTCGAGACGTCGGTCACTAGCAGCTGGGAGCTAAAGCCATAAGCCATGCTCCACGGCAGTGGTCTAGCGCTTTGCTTCTGCTCCTGTGTAATAACAGAGGCATTGAGGAAGAAAATTAGATGGCTGAGCCAGCTAGACCAGGATCCCTTTCAACCCTAGAATCTGGGTCTCGGAAGTCGCACGAGACCTCTGAGCGTAAGAGTCGAGATATGGGAGGGCCAGTCCGGGGTTTACTTTGGCGCCTCTTGTACGTAATTCCTGGCTGCTCTGCGGGTTAGTAGACTCGGGATGCCGCCACGCTTCTGATAGCTACTCGTTTCTGCCTTGCCCTCTCAGCTTGGGCAAGCAGTGATCGGTTGATTCGGGCAGATGCAAGACAGCAATCGTCAAGCGCTGATTGCCTGAGCCAGAACAGGGTTGGCGGACGGCTAGATACGATGCTGGCAAAGGTTCCTCGCAATGCTGCAGCAGGGTGTGCTACGCGAGCCGAGCCTTATCGGAGGCATGTGTGCTGTATGGCCGCATTCTATATTATGCCAGGCTAAGCAGGCATCGCTAGTCTTGGCTGCTCCGTGCGTGAGAACCGTCTGTTCTTGGTATTTACCGCCACGATTGGATGGCCTTATCAGCTCGTCAGCTCTGCTAGCTCCTCCTCTCTGGCCATCTAGATTCGATCCCAAGCCTCTGCGGAAAGGAGCGCCGCCACCAGCGCCGTGTCTTGCTGGCTGGCCACAGCAGCGGGTGGCTGCCTCTGTGAACCTTCCAGAACAGGCAACGAGTCTCGATACGCTACTGATCAATGATCCCAGCAGCTCAGAGCTTACTGCTTGGGCACAACGCCCTGCCTTCTCTTATCTTGCACAAGGGGGCGGATGCGAGAGGGCCATCGTGTGTTGGCTGGCCGTTAATCGTACAACCAGGAGGACTGATACTGTAATCGCTGAAGAAGCAACCAACCCATGACAGATTAGCGGCCCGTTTGTGAGAGCGGAGAAGATGGGGCCACGACGGGCCTGGAGCGAAGAAACGAGGCCAACATCCTCCTCCACTCTAGACTGAGCGAACTTATCGGAGGGCGCCACTGATAAAGACACCGCAGTTTTTTCGCCTCCCGTGATGCCTCGTCGCCTCTTGATTGGGATCATGGCTCGCGATAGTGCTTCAATAGCGTGTTGGATACGGAGTTGTGTAGAATGAGGGCGGAATGGGAGTCCCTGGAGATGGAGAACTGAGGGCTCAACTCTGGGGTAATAGCGTGGACGCTGCTGTTCTCAGTTTGGCAATGCTGCTCGTGCGGAACTGCTGCAGTCGATATCGCGATAACCCTTTTTTCTCTACCTTATTTTTTCGTCCTTCTGGAAAATTATTAGTGTGCGATGCTTCGGTGACGGGTCCAGCAAGAAGCGCGGCCTCTTGGCGGATTGGCAGAATCAGAAGTACCATGGCCACTGAAAAAGGTTCCGTCAGTGGTGGCCCAGTAAGAATTGAGAACGTTTGTGCACGGTGCACAGCGACTTTGACAGGACGGCAGTTGGCGATTGTGCGCGGGGGAGATTTGGAGCAAAGGTACTTGCTATCGATAAGCTGCGTGGGCAAAACTGTGTGCAGATTCCAGCGGCAGCAATGTAGCTTTTCCAGAAGCATGCCGCTATCTGAGATCACGACCTTATATGCATGTGCTCAGATTCAGACACGCATGCTCCATCAGCGATTGCCAATGCTTGGAAGCTGCTGAAATGCGGATCCTGGCATTGCGCAGGTATCGCTCACGCTGCACAATCCGCGTTCACGGCTGCGTCCTCTCAGAAATGCTTCCGTCCCATCGCCCTGATACCAGATTGCAGCTTCAACTCGCAGGTCGGGGCCGAGGTAGCGCACAGTGCGCACAGCGACCATCCGTGTGGGGTACATCCCCTGCCCTGTGGCGCGCCCCAAGCTCTACCTCGCACCGCACAAGCGCCCTTTTCTTCGGCGCAGCGCTACTCGATTAGGCTGGACCCCTCTGGAAGCCTCCCAAGCTACAGGCGCTCACCCCCTGGCCACTCCCCCCATAGGCCGCTAGAGGCAGGATGGGATCTTTTGACCCATGCCCAAGACAGACACGGCCAGGGCTTCTCCACACTTTTTTTTTCTTCACCACAGAGTCGGCTGGTTCCATCGCTGGTTCCATCCACCTCGAGCGAAACGGCGTTGCCGCTGCCATTGTGGGCTCGCAATCGCTGGGACCAGGCCCGGCCTGGCATGTGCGCGTGCGACTGCGACTTGACCGAAGCGGACGGGCCTGGAGTACAAAAACTCGAGCGACCCACGACATGGCGATGCCTCTCTTTTCCTTCCCCAGGATTCTCAGGTTCGAACGTCACGCCGTCCTTCGTCCGCTCCTTCGGGCTTCCTCCCAGGTTCAGTTGCAGCATCTCGCCGCTGGCTAACCTGCTCTTCCTCTCTCTCTACCTCGTTTCTCTTCTGTAGAGAAAAAAGAAAATTCTTTCGCCTGTCTAGGTCTGGCTGTCAGAGTCTGAACCCAAGACTGCTTCAACGCCTTGCCCGCTTCTGCCCTGCTTCAACCCCAGGCACAAGGTCAAGGACACCAGACGAGATCTGCAAAGAAGAGGTAGCAGAGAAAAGAGAAAAAAACTTTTATACACAGGGGTTGACCAGAAGAGACAGACTCACAATGGCGGACTCTTCATCACCCGCCGCCGCGGCTCCCTATCACGACACCACCGAGAGCATCCACCACAACTCGGACCCGGCGCTGGAGCCTGCGCACCAGCATCACCACCAGCACAAGCACCACTCGGCCCGCGTGGATGCCGCCGGCCACGACGATGCCGTCTACACCCGCGGCACCAACATGGACCCGACGCTCGTGCCCGTCCAGGACCATACCCACGACGCCCGCAGCATCGACAAGGCGCACGACGGCCACACGCCGCCCGACTACAGTGACCACGAAAAGGTCGGCCAGACAGACGTGGTGCGCACCGGCATTGACTCGGACGAGGCCGGCTCGCAGCGCACCTGGCACTTTGGCATTCCCTACCGCATGGCTCGCGCCTTTGTGCACATCGTAATCTTTCTGCTCTTCACCGGCTGGTGGATCGCCTCGCTGATCCTGCACCGTGACGACAAGAACTGGGAGGTGCCCTTCCTGCTGTGGCTGGCCATCACCATCCGCCTCATCTTCTTCCACGTGCCCTCGCGCTATGTGGCCAGCGCCATCAAGTGGGTTTGGACGCGCACCGCCCTGGTCGTCTACGACCGCATCCCGCCCAGGCTGCGCACCCCGGCCGGCGCTGCTGTGACTATTGCCGCCATCTTGGTCGGCTCCTTTGTCTCGGAGGAGAGCGCCGACAACACGCGCGCCAACCGTGCCGTCAGCTTGTTTGGCATCCTCGTCATTCTGTTTTGCTTCTGGATCACCAGCAAGAGCCGCAAGCACGTCAACTGGCGGACTGTCATCGGTGGCATGCTCGCCCAGTACGTCATTGGCCTCTTCGTCTTGCGAACTGGTGTCGGATACAACATCTTCAAGTTCATTGCTGACCGTGCTGGCGACTTGCTTGGCTTTGCCGAGAATGGTGTGGCTTTCCTGACAACCCCAGACGTTGCTAAGCTCCCCTGGTTCTTCTTTGGCGTCATCCCCGCCATCATCTTCTTCATTTCGCTCGTCCAGGTCCTGTACTACATTGGATTCATCCAGTGGTTCATCAAGAAGGTGGCCATCTTCGTCTTCTGGGCTCTCAACGCCTCTGGCGCCGAGGCCGTCGTCGCTGCTGCTACCCCCTTCATTGGACAGGGAGAATCTGCCATGCTGGTCCGTCCCTTTGTTCCCCACATGACCAACGCCGAGCTTCACCAGGTCTTGACTTGCGGTTTTGCCACCATTTCTGGTTCCGTGCTTGTTGGCTACATTGGTCTCGGTCTGAACGCCGAGGCTCTTGTTTCCTCCTGCATCATGTCTATTCCTGCATCCCTTGCCATCTCCAAGCTGCGTTACCCCGAGACCGAGGAGACCCTCACCGCTGGTCGCGTCGTCATTCCTGACGATGACGAGCACAAGGCTGAGAACGCCCTGCACGCTTTTGCCAACGGTGCTTGGCTCGGTATCAAGATTGGTGGTACCATTATCGCCTCGCTTCTCTGCATTCTCGCCGCTGTCGGTCTCATCAACGGACTTCTCACCTGGTGGGGTCACTACATCAACATCAACGACCCCGAACTTACTCTCCAGACCATCCTGTCCTATGTCTTTTACCCGGTTGCTTTCTTGCTTGGTGTTCCTCGAGATGGCGATATCCTCAAGGTCGCCAAGCTTATTGCCGAGAAGGTCATCACCGTAAGTTTCTCCTGCTGTCTCGTTTTGCAAAGCATTCACTCTCTCCAACTTTCCCACTGCCTTGCTTCTCTCCGCTCCATACATATTGTGCACTCTTAGCCTGTGATATGATAATGACCCTTGTTGCCTGCAGAATGAGTACAATGCCTTCAACGCCATGGCCACCGACCCCTACTATGCCACCCTGTCTCCCCGCTCTCAGCTCATTGCCACCTACGCTCTCTGCGGATTCGGCAACATTGGCTCCCTGGGTATCCAGATTGGTATTCTCAGCCAGCTGGCGCCATCGCGTGGTGGCGACGTCTCCCGACTTGCCCTGTCAGCTTTGGTTTCTGGCGTCTTCTCGACCCTGACCTCTGCCTCTGTTGCCGGTCTGGTTGTTACCACCCAGCTCTCCCACTTTGTCAAGCCTCAGTAATTGGAGATTTGCATGTGTATATGTATAAGTAGTGAAGCATTTTTCTTTGGTGCCATATAGTTGAATGAGAAACGAAAGGAAGAAAGATATGATATCGGAAAAAGAGTAGGACAAAAAAAGAAGATACCCCACCACTCTATCTATGCTCGGATGTGGATGGTCAGATCTAAGAGCACTTTTTAATTATTATTTGATGAGATGAATACAAGTGAAGAAGTCGCCCGTAAGAGCCCATTTGGGCCGGGCATGACAAGACTATTTTGGTTTCCGCGTTTCTTTACGTGTCTTGCGCATGTCTCATTTCGAATCATGTCAGAATTTGTTCTGTTTATAAAGCTGTTGTGGAATTGGCGTCCAATTGCAACAAACATCCAGCGTAGATGATACAGCTCTCCTTTGATTTACTTCTTAACTGAGTTTGCGCCCTCAAGAAATCTCCGCATTTGGTAAATCTAGATTTCGGCTCCGACGCCCTTTGGAACCATCAACGCTTGCATGAACTACTGGACAAGCTTTCTCCACATGGAATCTTCACCCCGCATCAAGATCTGCGGACAGCTATATAAGCTGCTGGCGCATGTTTTCACACGCCGCGTAATAAGTGAAATCTGATGCTGAGACTCTTTCTGATTTGTTAAAAGTTTAACCTGGAAAGGATTATAAATATATCTTGGAGAAATTGCAAATAGGCCGTCATGGGTAGTCTCTCTTTTCGCAAGTTCATTCGGTGGCTGCCGGATGAAGCCAGCGAGCCGACGTCAACGCTGGTGCTGACCTCTCCTGAGAAGAGGTTTGTGGATATAAGAGTGCTGCTGCCTGATGGAAAAGACTCTTTGGCCGACGATGAAGGTAAAAGAAAACAAATAAATTCATTACAGGCTTGAAAGAACGGCGAGCTAATGGCAGAAATAGAAGTACTACCCTTGAGTCGTTTAGACTGGGCCATGGCAGGATTCTCTTCTTCCACCGCCATCTCCGACGGCCACTCTCTATCCCAATGGAAGCACTGGATTGACTCTCGAGCTGTTGATGCGCCTCCTGACGAAGGCCACATGTATGCCCAGCCAGACGGACTGAGCACCCTCGAAAAGGGCCACATGACGAACCCTGCTACGGGAAAGGACACGGAGTACGAAGAGATGTGGTACGATCCGCCGGCGAAGAAGACGGACGGGGAAAAGGTTGTTTGCGTGGTGCTCGAGATGGAGGATGAGAAGAGCGGGAAGAAGGGCATGTTTGTGAGGGTTGGGGAGTGGGCGCAGGTGCTTGTGAGGGATGGGAGGGGAGAGGGGGATATTGTGGCGGAGAGGTGGGAGTGGAGGGATGATGGGAAGGGATGGAGGAGGATTGTGAGGCTGGGGGATGGGGAGAGGGAGTTGCCGTGTAGAGAGGCTTTGCTGGATGGGAAGAAGAGTGAGTATCGGGTTGGGGATGAGGTTTGGAGGGTGGTTGAGGATGTGGAGGTGTAAGGCTTTGCATATATATATTAAATCCGGGTTCATGGTATATCAGCCTTGGATCCTCCAGATATGCCTTCAAATCTGTAGAGCTATGAGTTAAAGTAGAGGTGTAACTCCGTAACAAATGATAGAGACGAGATTGTTGGTAGCACATTGTAGCCACTTCCTTCTAAACCCTTTCAACAGTCATCAGCTGCCCAGACTTCTTCCATACCAGCCCTTTCACAATCTCTCTGTGCACCTCTACGCCAGAATCAGCTACTGGCCCAACATCCTCTCCAGCTAGCCTTCGCAGTTCAAGCTCCCTCATCTTTTCATGAATTTCCACTCGCCCAGGCGTAAGCGTTTCCCTCGTCCCTTTAATCTTCCAGTCTGGCAGGGCCTCGACGCCAAGCTCTTTCAACGTCTTTTTCTCAATGAGTGAGTATTCTCGTGGGTCAGACCGATTGAAGTTGAATGGCTCTTTAAGACCTACAAAGGGATTGGTTATGACTCTAGGTATGTGTAAGGCGTTCCTGGAAGCGGAATGCATCATGAGGGGATGCATCAAGACGACATCGCCGCATTTACCCGTCATTTGCTGGAAAAGATTGCACTTGCTGGCGTCTTTGATCTGGTCACAGTACCATTGCAGCTCGTACCCCTTGTTATTTTCGCCGCGCGGTGTCATGTATGGCGTAACGCCTTCCGGATGATCGTGGAGATGCTGCGCGACTACTTTGATCCCGTCTGGGCAGATGTACGTTGCGCCACCATTCTCCAATACGTCTGTGATACAGGGAATGACGAGCAAGCCTTGGTTGGGCGAATCTAGATGATGGATGAAACTGTCGCCGTCGACGTGCCAGTTGTCGAGATCTCTAGGATCGACAATTCTTCCTTTAAGCTTGGCTGTGCCAAAGTTGACGATGAAGTTGTCGCCCCAGAGACGAGAGATTTCTGCGACGCGATCTTCGCCGCCGGAGAGTTCGCAGATGGCGCCCCAGGCTTTGGGGGCGAAGGAGCGGACGTCGATGGTGCTGAGCACGGGCATGTTGATCTTTTCTAGGACCCAGGTTGATGGGTCATTTTCATCGTAGCCGAGACGAGTCCAGAGATCTTTTGTCCATGCTTGGGCTTGGTCCCTGGTGAAGGCTGATGGGATGGATACCCAGCCGTAGGTCATGAACTGCTCGATTTGCTCGGGTGTGAGGAACTTGTATGTTTCGATAGCCATGGTGGTACCTTTTTTTTTCTTAAAAAAAAAAAAAAAAAAACCTGTATCACAAATCTGCTCACTACAATCCGTAGTGGTTAAATAGGCACATGTAGTCTTTTGCATTGGCGAGGGGCAGGCTGAACGCTGTATAAACAATCCCACCGGCTATTATCTACGCTGCCTAAATGACCTCTTATCTATCTTTTCCCGCAAGTATACATGTCTTGTACTGATGACTTTTGGATTCAATGTTACCCACAGTTGCATGTATGCCGCAGCCCAATGCGAACGCGAGCTCTTAAGTATTCCCAAGTGTATCGTCGAATAATTTCACCCTTTTCAAGTCACTACAAATGCCTGGGCGGCACCAGCTCCGTCGGCAGGCCCCGAATCGCCGTGGCCTCTCTCTTATTCAACGGAATCTCAAACCACTTCTCCAGCGCCTTGACTCGATCCTCCTCATTTGCCAGCGTTTCCACCACTTCCAAGCCCGGTACGCCCTCCACCCTCCTTCTCACCTCGTTCCGCAACAAAGTCATCACGCCCTTTAGTCCATCGCCCCTTTCATTTAGCATTCCCCTCAGGACAAAGACGTTGTTGACAAAGACGGTGGTGCGGACAGTGCTGCAGTAGAAATTCATGACTTCGTAGTCTGCGCGGAACAGCTCTGTTTCTGTGAAGCAGTAGCGCTCGGTCCAGTCTGGGGAGGGAAGATCTTGCGTGGAGTAGACCCAGAGGGATTGGGTCGAGGGCGAAGTGGACTGGGCGAGGGGGCGGAATTCGAGTTTGCCGCGGCGAGGGAGGATGTTGTCGAACTCGTAGCCGTTGATGAGGGGGACGGGCGTGAAGGCGCCGTGGCTGCCAAAGGCGACGTCGACGAGGTAGCGCTGCTGGTTGATGGTGACGATGTTTGCGCTATGAGTCCTGGAGGTTGAAGAGTTGTTAAAATGCACAGCTGGTGTAAGTTGGAAGAAGAGAGAAAAGACTTACATGCCGAGATATACGGGTCCAGGCTTCACTCTGGCTCCGATACTGAGGACGTTGAAGCCCAGGGCCCTCATCATGTCGCCAAAGATGGTGTTCATCTCAACGCAGTAGCCGCCTCGACTCTTCTCCACGACCTTTTGGAAGAGATCATCTGCATCGACGGATAGAGTGCGATGGGGCGAGTAGTGAAGGCTGATGGACTCAAAGGGCACGCGAGCAAGATGGTGGGCTTGGAGCTCTTTGAGGAACTGGAGCTTTTCTCTGGGATGCTGAGAGCGCGGATACGAGATGTGCTCGAGGTAGCGCGTGAGCTGGTCTTGTGAATATACTTGCGCTGCCATTTTGCCCTTTCTTCTGGCCTTCTTCTATTGGGCTCGTATACGGTGGTACGGTGCAGAGAGAGCCGGCGACTCTATTGCGACATTTCTCTTTATATCCTTTTGTAAACGGGTTATTAATCTAAACTATAGCAATTCTCGATATCCTGGTAATTATCGCTTCAACCATTTCTACTGATGCGGCCGTCCGGGTCCTAGTCGCAGCGATTTTGCCCCCGATGGGCTCCACAGATTCGTCTCGGGCTCACGGGGCGGAGAGCCGAAAGGCCGACGCCTCTTATAAATGTGTACTATTTGTCATGGCCGGGCATTGAGACATGGAGGCCGGAAAAGCAAGTGGGATGAAGCTATATAGGCCTGAATGCCCTCATACAGCGGTTTGATCGTTGGAGATGAACGCTGAGACTGTGGTGAATTGATTACGTGCATAAGCCGTATTGTCGATAGTGCCGTAGATATGTCCTGTAGACGTGGCATGCCGAGAGTCGACGCCCAGCTGCCCAATTGCCGGCGATTGGTGGAGACGGCATCGCATATTATCTGCGTCTGATGCGATGGGCAGCGAAGATGGTATTCTGTAAAGATCATGTCTTCGTGAGGATTTATAGCTTCAATGGAGTCTCCAACGCCTCAACAGTCAGCAGTCAAGGCCATCTCTCCTAGGTAATGATTGATACAACATACGCACATTCTAAATCTTGGTCACATGCTGATTGCTGCTCGAATAGGTCCAAAATTCCCGTTAAAACTCCAACCAAAACCCCCGTCAAAGTGCAAAGAGTTCAACATACCACAAACTACAACCAAATCACAACCTATTTCAAGATCCCCGAAAAGCTGCCGCGCGCGCCCACGCTCAAGGACCTCGACGTCACCCGCCTGCCCGAAGATCTCAAGCTGATTGGGCCCGAGAACTGGGCGACCTGGTCCAGCATCATGATGGCGATCGCCGACGTCTCAGGCTTTGATAAGGCGGCGCTGGAGGAGATGCCGCAGGCGGTGCACGTGAGCTGCTGGCACAACAGCCAGAAGACGCTGGAGGAGATTCGCGAGGGCAAGATGCTGGGCTTGTTGATCAAGTTTAACATCTCGGCGCATATGAATGACTTGGTGAGCTTGACGACGGATGGCTACGAGGTATGGAAGGTGTTGAAGCTGTATTGTGCGAGGTTTGTGGAGACGGATCCGACGAGCATTTTGAAGAGGAATGGAGGTTGCATTAAGATTTCGTGAATGACAAACAAGAACTGGGAGAAATGATTAAAATGGGAATGGATATGACAAAGATTGCGATTGGAATGTTGCAGCACTTGTTGCTGTTGCTGAAGAGTGAAGAAGATAAGACTATACAGACTGGGAACCGGATAGTGGGGAACACTGCGATAGCATGAGTCGATAACTCTACGACTCAACAACTTTTGCCAGCGATGGCTGTTTAAGCTTCTTCCAAAGGATCAACATCCTAGTATTGCCGCTGTTAGTGGAACCGACTATGCTCAACTAGCAGACTAGATCAAACTTGCTGTCACTGTCTTCTTCCGCCTTTTAGTATTGTGCTACATACTATGCGCCCTACACGCACTCGGAAAAGGGAAACCCACGCCGACCAACTAAGCCGAGAGGGTGTCCGAGTGCGGAGTCATATGCGCAACTCCATCTCGGCTTCGGCTTTGGCTTGTTTGCACAGTATACAGTGGCTCAATGCTACCTACTTGTAAACTTATATATGTCTCAGGTTGCTGCTGTTTTGAAAGAGGATATTCATGTAAACTAGTAATCATGTCTGTTTAGGAAGATAAAAAGTTTTCATTCAACAGCACTATTTAACAATCGAAGTACCTCGCAATGCCTTCTTCAACCGTCTCTTATACCGCGCAAAACGGGGCTCGAGAGCCTGGTCTTATGCACCGCTCTCTACTCGAACGCCCTCACCAAGTTATCTCCGGCTCTGGCATCTATCTCACTCTCGCCGACGGCACTCGCATCATCGATGGATGCGGCGGTGCCGCCGTCGCAGTCATTGGCCATGGCAACAAAGAAGTCAAAGAGGCCATCATACAGCAACTCTCTGACGTCGCATACGTGCACACCATGACTTATACGACTTCTAGCGCTGAGGAATTGGCCAACGAGCTCACTGAACTGAGCAAGCCGTTTGGCTTGACCAAAGCCTTTTTTGTCTGCTCCGGCAGCGAGGCGATGGATGCGACTATGAAGCTGGCGAGGCAGTATCATTTCGAAAACGGCCAGCTGCAGAGAAAGAAATTTGTTTCAAGGAGGCAGGCCTACCACGGTGGTACGATTGGAGCTATGAGCGTGAGCAGCAACCTTCCGAGGAAAATCCCATATGAGGGCGCCTTGTTGCTAGACAACGTCAGCTATGTTAGCCCAGCATACGCATATCATGGCCAACTCGACACTGAAACCGAGAACCAGTACGCCGCCAGGCTGGTTCAAGAGCTCGACGATGAATTTCAGCGACTGGGCCCTGAGACAGTCATTGCTTTCATTGCAGAGACCGTAGGAGGAGCAACGGCGGCTTGCATCACGCCTCCGAGAGGATATTTCGCAGGTGTGAGAAAGGTGTGCGACAAATATGGCATCCTGCTCATCTTGGACGAGATCATGTGTGGCAGTGGCCGGATGGGAACGTATTTCGCCTTTGAGCCAGAAGGCGACGTGCGGCCCGATTTGTTGACGCTGGGCAAGGGGCTCGGCGGAGGATATGCACCCATTGCTGGCATTCTGATCAGCCAGAAAGTTGTCGATGTGTTGACAAAGGGGTCGGCGACCTTTGTTCATGGCCAGACATATCAGGCTCACCCAACGAGCTGCGCTGCGGCATTAGCTGTTCAAAGAATCCTGAAACGCGACGATTTAGTAGCAAAGTGTCACACTAAAGGGGTCTTTCTGGAAAAGCGACTGCGATCTGCTCTTGGAGATGCAAAATACGTGGGCGAGATACGTGGAAGGGGCTTTTTCTTGGGCATTGAATACGTACAAGACAAAGCCTCAAAACAGCCGTTTAAGCCAGAGGTCAAGTTTGGCAAGAGGATACATGCCGCGGCGCATGATCGCGGCTTGGCCATTTATCCAGGGGCGGGGACTATAGATGGCATTAATGGCGATCATTCGATTCTGGCGCCGCCATTGACGGCAACGGAGGAGGAACTAGAGGAGATGGTGAGGTTGTTAAAGGAGGCGTATGATGCCGTGGAAGAGGAGTTGGACAATGTGATGGTGTAGATGAGTGTGCTGGGGACGATGTTTATAGGAGGAGGGCATGATTATATGAATCTTTTTAGGCAGTTAAAGGAGCATTATGACTCAATTTAGCAGAGCAGAGACAAAAGAAATGACAAAATGCTAGTAAAATCTGATTTTAGATAGCGCGACCTGCATACAAAATGTTATGAAACTTGGAATAACGTTTTAGCCCTATGATGTTCTTCAAGGATTGTTTCAGGAAGGCCACTGTCCTCCCATGCCTCATCCCATCCAGCAGTCCGCACCCAAGGAAACTCGGGGTGCTCCCAGGTGCTATCCAGGAGGAGGTATTGTGTGTTCAACCAAGTCTTGTCGTCTTTGATGCGGATCCACGGCCGGTCGAGGAATTCTTGAGAAACGCGCTGCGCAAGGCCCAGGGCTCTCGCAGTCTTGACAACATGGCCGTCGTCGGGCATGTTGATGAACTGGGGAAGCAGTTCCTCCCAGCTATTCACAATCGCCATGTCTTTCGGCGTGTAGCTGCTGACGCTGCCAAGTTGTAGGGGCGGAGCCCATCGCACAACGTAGTGGAGGATGTCGAAGCGAGTCTTCCACTCTAAGGTTCGCAGTTTGACTGAGTCGGGGATCCACGCAGCATCTTGGATCAAGAGCAATAATGGTCCAATGGTAAGATGATGACTATCACCAGTTAATATCTGGATTATCCTCTCTGAAAAAGAGTACTTGCATGAGAAAAAAGTCAAACCTCGGGTAATTGGGAGGGTGGAAAACAGACGCCGACGCCATGTACGCGGCCGCATGGATATTTTCCGCGATGCCTTCTGCCAGGTTGTTGGGGTCAGCCTTGACCTGAGCGAGATAGTCCACGCCCTCGTCCGGACACAGGACCTCGACGCCGCTCAAGATCTTGTTTGGGTTCCCTTTGCGCACGCTGTTGACAAAGTTCGGGTCGGAGTGTACCTGTTCGTACAACTCACAAGTGTTGAGGCGTCGTAAAGGCGGGTTTGCTGCTGCAGCTTTTTCCACCTTGGCCAGGAAGTCGCCCACGTAGGTGTCGTGGATGGCGGACTGAGCCAGGCTTTGGGCGATGATGGCGGGCTGGTCCCACTCGATGCCATACATGAGCTGGATGAAGGAATGGGCAAAGCCTGTGGCCTCGTAAGCTCTCACGCGTTACATGTATTCTATCATGAAGAGCGGATGGACTTACTACCCCAGCTGCGACGATACATGTCGTGAGTGTTCTCTTTACCGCTGAAGAGATATTCCACCAATACATTCTTCCACCCTTTTGCGTTTACTTGCTCCTGGAAATATCGCAGGAAATCTGTATAGTATTTGACATCTCCGAGATATTTGGGAGCATTGGCTGCCCAATCTCGGCGAAGGTCTTCGAGAACGCCATCGTTTAACGGAAACTGATTAATCTGAATTTCAGCATCACGGTCGAACGCGGCCTGAAGTTCCTCAGGAGTCGCTCCTGCGCCGTAGAGTGTACATAGATGGTGTGCCATCTGCCCATTTACGAACCGCATGTTAGCTACAGCTCTTTGATGTGTGGTTTATCAGTCAAAGTTTGCTCCTACATGGTTATGGTAGCCTCTCGCTAGGAAGAAGACATGATGTCCCTACAAACCGAGTTAATATCATGCCATGCATTACTAGGATGGCTCACGTCAAGATCTTTTTGGAGCAGTTCCGACAGCTTGGCTGCTGTAGCTTCGTTATGCTTATAGCCCAGGAGACCGACCCGGCTTGGGTCAATCTGTATCTTGTATGCTGTAGCCATACTGTTGTGTGTGTGTAGCTCTTGGCCTGATACGAGTAATGAAGCTGTTGAATCAGAAGAATTTAGTATTTGTGTTTCATTTTGGGGATCCTGCAGGCATATATCTGTTTTATTTTATGCAAGCATCGAGGCCAACACAAGGGACAAGGTGCTGACCCCGGACATCTGTCTACTCCGACTGAGTGATTGTTAATTACTGAAATAATGTTGACATGCCTGCATTGTCACCTTGCCCGCTCTCTCGGATTTGAGGAAGATTCGCTGAACTCTAGAATGAGCGGAAGTGGGTAGAAGCGGGAGCGGGCCGGAGCGGACTGGAGCAGCGGGCGCGGGTTGGGGTAAAAGCGGATTAAAAGCTCAGAGAAGGTAAAGCTAAATGAGATCTTCAAAAGCTGATACTGAAAAATTTTGATGACCATGAAGCTATGCAAGCTCTATGGAGTTATACTGCAATGTCCTATATCCGACAGCTTACGCAGGTGCATTTGAGAAGAGCTCTCCAAACGCGGAGTGCTCAATAGGACCTCTCAGAGCTATGTACTAACATATTGCATTTCTCAGCATTAAGTAATAGAAGCACCCTGTTAATATGTTTTATTAATGGCATACTCAGATTATCTGGAGCTGGCAGGCTTATTGTAGTGAAAGGGGCGTTAATCTGGGGACAAGCCTGAGAAAGTCCCTTTGTTGAGGTTGATCTTGCTACAATTATTCAATATAGATGCTGATAAGTCCCAGTAGCAGAAGTAGCAGAAATATATTTAAATGTATGTAGCTTTATGGCTTTGCTGTAACTGGGATACTAGATTCTCATTTTCTTAACAGGTACACTTTCAAAAAGCTTACAATCCCATCACTTCCCGCCAATTAGGGGATCAAACTTGAAATAGCCTCTCCACAGCCTATTTAACTGGTGATCTGGATCCCAATTCTTCGCCGCAATCCTCAGCCTATCATAAGACACTGGGTTCAGACGCGCCCAGTAATCTTGACTGGGATGGGCGTAGTTTAGGTGTATGATGCCGCGAAACTGGCCATTTTGCCGCCCCGTCTCTTCGATCCCATCGATGAAGCGCTTACACTCAGCTTCCACGATGTCATCAAAGGCCGCGCTGTCCCACTGCACAGACAAGAGGACGTATGTCATTGGGACCATGGCGATGGGCAGTTCCAGGGCGTTATGGCCCTTGTGTCGCCCATTCCAAATCATGCGTTTTGATACGGGCTGGAATTCCACTTCTGATCTAAAGTTTTTCTGGCCTGGCAGATTCTTGAGCTTCTCATCCATTGCTTGCCAGCGGGAGAGAATGTCGGCGAAGAACTCGGGCTTGTCGAAGCCAAACGAGGTTGACCAGGCCGTGCGACGGAGGCCAGCAGGCTCATTGAAGGTCTGCGAGAAATTGGCAACTCCGTTTCCCTCGGTGACGTTTTGCAGGGCTCCGGTAAGCGTCTTATAGGGCATTGACAGGGACGGCGCAGTTCTGTCATGCGAAGTGTCTTTCCCGGAATGCACGACGTGGACCTCGGTCACGTAGTCCATGTGGTCTTCCGAGTAGAAGCTCATCGCAAAATTGTGGGAATACAAGTCTTTTCCAAGAACCTCCTTTGCCGCATTGGCATAAGCTTTCATCACTTCCAGATTCATGGAAGCAGGAAACATGAGGTGCTGCCACCACGTCTTCTTGTTGAAGAAGCGAAGAAAATCGAAGCGGGTGACGATTCCAAAGCTGGAACCGCCGCCGCCACGAAGGGCATAGAAGAGCTCCTGGTTTTCTTCGTTGTTGGCCCTGATGATTTCCCCTTTTGCCGTGACGACTTCGTAGTTCCACACGTCGTCGCAGGCGAACCCGGAATGCTGCGGGTAAAAGGAAAAGCCACAGCCAAGAAAGTATCCGGCAACGCTCAGGTCGCCATTCTTGGGGCCTATGCCTGCCGTCTTCTTGTCGTCAAAGCGGCGATAAAGACCGTAGAACGTCGCGGCTGGACCGGCCATCATGGTGGCTCCGGTATTAAGGATTTGAACTTTGTTCATGCGGGAGAGATCGACGAGCACGCCGTCATCGATGCTGGAGGCGCCGGCAAAGCGCGAGAAGCCGCCGCTCTTGACGTTGAACGTGGCGTTTGTTGCCGTGAGAGTCCTCATGATGGCGGAGACTTCGATGGCATTTTCTGGGCGCACGTAACAAGCAGGGAGGAGGGCGCGCTGCTGCTGGGTGAAGTAGCTGTTTCTGCTGACTTCGTATTGCGTCGAATTCGGATAATCGACATAGCCGGCCAAGAAGCCGGAGATCCATCTGCACTGAACAGAACGTTAGTCCAAAATAGAGCTGGTTGGGATAGTAGGGATAGTCGGGTAGAGGTATCGAAAAGTCGCAAACACATACCGCACGTTCAGCTTCTGGTGTAGCCGTCACCGTGGTGAAAAGACACGCCCAAGCCGCAAAGGCGAGAGCAAACATCAAAGGAATGGAAGGCATCTCTTCGATACTGCTAATGAGAGATATGGCAAGAAAGAAAAGAAAAAGGGAAATGAAAAGACAAAGATGCGATAGCAAGGAAATCTAAGACGAAAATGTGACGGCAAGGAAATTCAAGACAAAAAATATAGTAGATAAAAGATAAAAGACAGCAGGTAGTACGCCTGCTTCCTCAAAAGATTTATTGTCTATGATGCGTACTTAAGCGATGAAAAGCCTGAGTTGATAATGTGTCCTTGAGTGCAGGCCAGCTAATTGTATATTGGGATT
The DNA here is from genome assembly GCA_022985005.1 of Trichoderma koningiopsis. Classification (NCBI taxonomy): domain Eukaryota; kingdom Fungi; phylum Ascomycota; class Sordariomycetes; order Hypocreales; family Hypocreaceae; genus Trichoderma; species Trichoderma koningiopsis. Next base: position 307,725 of record JAJPEM010000006.1, on the reverse strand, counting down.
TCGGCTCTCTGTCGGTGCATTACCGCGTCACCTTTCCACCTGATCCTCAGTTATGAACCTTAAGCTGTTGTTGAGACGATCTAAAGGGATGTGGCTGATTGGATATGATGCTCGATGTGGGTAGCAAACTACCAAGGTACTGCTACCTCCGCCGCTACCACAGCTTCCATGTACACACAACAATAACGATCTTTGTGTGAACTACAGGTAGCTATGCTGCTAGGGTATGACTGGGACATCGACTTTTGGACAAGAAATTTCTCTAACTTCAGGGACTATAAACTATATATATTATATATAACGCCACATAAAAAATACTATAGCCACGCCGGGCATGTTCTCTTACTGCTTTCTACGAACATCCATCTCGCTCTTGTAATACCGTTAATTTAGGTAGAACCGTTAAGAGGCAATTTGTAAATAAACTATAGTCTTGTAGCGAATGCATCTGCCCCATCCACGAGATACTGAAAACGGAAAAGGGTTGCGGGATTTATATTAATCTTCTAATATTTTACCTTATTTTTAGCTTCTTTCCACGTTTATAATACTTTTTCTGTCCAATGTGTCCCAAAACCTGGATTACCATAGAAAAACAAGCCTTCTTTATCATAAAATTTGCCCTAGCCCGATAATATGCATTTATCTCGCTCTCCCATTTTCGCTATCATGTCATTCAAATGAAGTCGGTTCCTCCATCATTAGAATAGCGCTCTTCAACGCCAAGAGTTCACAGTATAGCTAGACTGCGCGCTCGTAACCAATGCCATTGTGTCACGCGATGGAAACAAAAAGAGAAAGATTGAGAAAATGAGCCCAACACGGAGGCTATTATCTAGTTTGCCCGGCTTGTGGTTTCGATACTAGCTGACCGGCTCTATGGCATCAGATGTTCTCGCCGTGGCCTTGCTGCAGTAGCTTGGTATCTCCTAGAGCGTGTGCCATGGAGAAGAAATTGCGCCAAAACGCCAAGACTGCTGTTATCTCTCTGCAGGATACAGAATTAGAATTCGAAACGTCGCCTCCTGACTGTGGATTATTGAATTCGGGTCGTTGGGCGCGCCGGGTCCACCGCTGCTTTTAGAGTTGGCATCACTATCAACATCCACAATATAAAACCAATGGGAAATTTATATACACTTATGTGAACGCTTGCTTGAGATATTGATTCACATCATAATCTACTGTATACATGTGGTGCATCATTGACAAGCAATATCAGTTCGAGAAGGGACGGCTCTGATCTTGAAGGAATCTAATTTCCATGGAGAATTTTCGAGCCAACAGCGTAAGGTCGTTTAATTAAGTAGTAGTTTGGCAAATGTCTTGTGTAGATTGTCCCAGGGTAATTTCCTGGTTGCCTCTTTCATGCCTTGGGTAAACTAATCAAAGATGGCGGAGCAACGCCATAGCGGACAACCAGCTGTGGCAAGTCGTTGATTTTAACTTTAACTGGATGATCCTCGATGAGAGTCATGCCGTCAAGAACCCCCTGAGCTATGGTCATAGGCTCATCAATGGCATACATAAGGAGGCCATTATGTTTGTGTCCGCAACACCTCCTATTAACCTATGTGATGAAGGCCACGCTGAACCCTCATTGAGGATCATCCAGTCAAAGTTAAAGTCAATGACTTGCCATAGCGGGTCCCTTGCCGTGGCCTTCCCCCTACCAGCGGATGTAGATACATCACCCTCGCCAGCGGGCACCAAGTCCTCCGGGTTGACATTGGGCTCTTTCTCCTCACTAGCAGCCGCGCCCCGCGCCCCGCGCCTGGCCTTGCGCGTAGGTAAGATCCTCGCGATGCCGGTGCTGTAGGACAAGAGAAGAAGCTTCCTGCTGGTCTTCGGCTGGTCGGCCTCCTCCTTGCAGGTGTCTACCCATGCCTGCAGCTCCAATGGGGTTGAAAGCGTTGCGTTGTTTTGCAGCTGGTCCTCGACCGTGGCGTGCGTTCCGTGGCATACGGACGCGTTAAGCCACTCCGGCGGGAGCAGGGTGGTCAGTTCCCTGAACGTCTGGCCGACCACCGAGGCCGGGATGAACAGGCACGAGTGCTTGTCAATGGATAACTGCGGGCTGGGTAAGACAATGACGCATATGCTGGCCCTCTTCCTTTACCTTTTCAAGCTCCAAGAGGAGGCTGCTGCTGGCCAGACTCCTCCAAGCTCACCTCCTCTTAGAGCTTAAAGAGGTGAAGAAAGAGAGCCAGCGTATAAGTCATTGTCTTGCCCAGCCCGCAGTCATCCATTAGCATGGATGAGGCCCAAGGGCTTGTCATCCGCTTATAGAGCTCCAAGGCGCCTATTTAACACACGCGTTAGTCATTAGATGAGATGGAGGGTATTAACGCTAGGGGTGGGGATGGGTCCTAACCGGTTAGCTGGTGTGGCCTCGCGCTTTGGGCCTCGTCCCTGGGCTTTACACTTGCCCATCTGGGTTGCGTGGGCTTAGGCAGGCCGAAAGCCTCAGATGCTTCGACGGTGGGCAGCATGTTGTTTGCGCAATGCACGGCGGCAAGCTGTTCAGACCCAGCCTTCACGTCTTCAACTCCCGGCCGCCGAGTGTTGATATCGTAGCACCCAAGAACTTGCCTTGACAAGTAGCCCACGATCGGCCACGCACTCGAAAGGAGGCTGACGAAGTCGAGATAACCGCACATCCTTCTGGTTGTAGCTTGACGATGTATGTACGAAGCTCATACACCAGAATCCGCAGGTCCATTATTGTAAAAGATGGATCGACCGCGAGGAAGGATGATTGGAGCCGAGCCATTCCTATAAACGTATTCATATTAGAGCCCTAAGCATGATGAGATGACAAAGATGGGCAATTACCAGCCACATAGTAAGCTCGGTTGGATCAAGCGTCCATCTTCTGAGCCCTGGCAACTTTTTTCCTCTGTGTCCGAGCATCTCGAATAATGGATGTCTCGGACACAGAGCTCCCCAGGGGATCGTAGATGGTCGGGGAGGAGCCTTGGAGAGAGCTGCTTGAGAGAATGTAGGTCGGGCACAAGCCGACTTTAAATAGCTGAGTACGCCGCGTTGTTTGCGCCATATACTGTGATCATACCGACCTAACAGCATATGTGAGGAATATGACAACCAACTTCAGCAGCACAAACCACCGATCTTCAGAAAAGTATTCCGAAATAGGAGTTGTCACAATATAGAAGCGCCGCACAGCCCCAAAGCACGGACTGGGCCGAGAAATACGACAATAGTAACCTTAATATAGTGTATATTACAATTTGCTTATTCAGATATGTGCCGTAATAAGTTACGGCCTGGTTCAAAGTAACTGCAAAATCCTATTAGGCAGTTGGTTTCGTTACAGTAAATGCAGCAATAGTTGTTATTGACCTAATCTTTCGCCCTGTATGGCTTAACGGTACATGATAATGGATCATCTTTACTTATAATCTGGCGCTTGTAAGAGCTGCGCGAAAATATTTCAAAAGCTACCTTTCAACTACTGCAGAATATAATTACCATCATCGAACTTAACTTTATGTATCGCAACCAAAACATTCAAAGATTCCATTATTATATCTTCCAGAGTTGAAACGGTAAATGTACGATTTGGCTTATCACTTATATAAGAAAGAAACACGAGCGCACTAACTCAAATGCGCTCTTCCTAGAAAGCAGCAGTATACTTCCCAGCAATACCAGTCAGTGAGGATCCAGTCACATCGTTAGACTCAGATTAGACGGTGAGTGAGCACATGATAAAAAAAATAAAGGCATTACTCTCTGCGTAGGCGAAAGAAAGTGGCCTTGTACACAATGCGAACGCCATCGCCCCGAGTTCGTATGATCTAGCGTAGGGGCTCAAATTGACAGGTTGATCGCAAGCTTAGGATTAGAGAGTCCTGATCCATTATGCTTTATCGATAAACACCACCTCTACCCCCGGTATTATCAAAGCTACTCTACTAGAGTTGATCAGAGTTATAAATCGGCAAAGCATGTTTCATACCTGAGAATCGCTTAAATTTCGGGATCGGGGACACTCCGCGGAGCGTGGGATTTAGCTTCGGGGACTGTAAACCCTTACCTACCTAGGTTTCGGGGTCGGGGAAGCATCCCGGAGGATTTGTACAGCATGCCCGTGACCAAAATACCTCCTACAGGGCAGCGCTAATGCATTATATGCAGTTGTAATCCAAGATAATCTGTGAACTTCTGCCGAACCGGGTTAATATCGGGACATGATTCGGGGAATGTCGGTCTTGTTAGAATAGCCAAGTTAGGTTGCCGCCATGACGGTCATCTAATAGAATGTTTGCATTCTAATGTATGGTATATGTTTGTGGCCTGTACTGTAAGCCCATCCTATGATTATAAGAATGTCAGTTTCTCTACTGTAATTGGTCTTGTATTTACACTTCTTAACAATCACCGATTTTCTGTTTCGGATTGCTGCCAAGTTACTGATCGAACCCTCATAAACTAATCAAGTTAAATTAGCAATGACCGCTTATAACGAGTATGCCTGGCAACAGGTTGAGCAGGGAGTTTATCAACGCTCTGCTGATGAGATTGAACAAGCTTATGCAGTTTTATCAAAATTGTATGAAGGCAGCGGCCGAATGTTTTTCGCCATCACCGGTCACGTATCACTTTCCTTCGACTTCGGTGACTCTTTTGACGATGACTCGGATACTCGCATTGATACAGCTCTGCGTAATGCTTGGCTCACGCTCAGGCACGATCACCCGACAATTGCGTCGCAAGTGAAACATGATGCAGGCACGAATAGCTTTGCCAAGGTGTATTGCACGATTCCTACCATAGCTGATCAGCAAGCCTGGCTTGACAAAACGTTTGTCAAAGTCTCCTCAAATCAGACTGGCTCTGAATGGGCAAACAGCGATCCTCCCGCTCCAGATCTTCCAACTTTATTTGTTATGACAAACCCCCCTATACCACAAGAGGAGAATCATCCCGGCCTGATCCGCCGCGACCTTGTTCTCCGCTCTCCTCATGATGTTATTGACGGTATTGGAACTCTTCTTCTCTTGGGAAATCTCGTCAAGCTTAGCTCGAAAGCATATAGCCAAGGATCTTCTTTTCAACTTCCTACGTTTGACGATGGATCTGAGTTGGGCAATATGAGCCCACCTTTTCGCGTGGCGGCAAAAATACCAAAAAGCCTGACGGAGCAGCAGCAAAAGCGATTAAGGCACATAGCAGCTTTAAAAGAACAGCAATTGGCAAGCGATATTCCTCTGCTACTTATTCCGTGGAAGCAAGGGGAAGTTGTTCCTGGAAAGCATCAGCGAATCGCCCTAACGCTTTCGCAAGAGAAGACTTCGAAGCTACTACAGGCATGCTCATATATTGGTGTCACTGTAACTCACATATTCCACGCGGCCATACCCATCATGATGAGAAATCTTCAAGAAAAAGGCGCTGAGCAACAGAAGGTCAGATATGTCAGCTATATTTTACGGAATGAACGTGGAAACTGCACTGAGCCGTACAACTCTGCGAAGCACCCTGCTGCATTGTATCACTCAGGATCAGGAACGAGCCTGTTGGTGGATATGACTATTCCAGCTGCTGGTAGTAACACCACCTTGGAGCAGCAGCAGGTGGAATCTGAAGAATTCTTCAGAGTTCTCCTAGAGATGAAGAAGTTCTATAATGATGTCCGCGATGATCCAGAGCATCTTCAACTTGTCCCATACTATTGGGCCGCCGGCACACGGCAGCTGCCGCCAGCGGTGGAGGGGCCTTTGACTGTCCCGCCTCCCAGTGCTCAACCGAGTGTATCAATTTCTAGCATGGGCATCGTTGACAAGATCATACCTCCAAAGGATGGTGTTATATCTGTTTCCAATCCATGGGTAACTGGAGAGGAGCTTCGGAATGGCCTTGGGTTTTTCTTAGCAACATATAGGGATCAACTGTGCCTGAGCGCTGCGTATAACGATGCATGGCATAGCAAGCAAGAAGTCGAAAAGTGTCTGGAAATATGCATGGATATTGTATTTAAGGGGCTTGAATCTTATATATTCTAATGCTTCTATTATGTATTGTGGTTGTTACCGTGCGCAGCTTCTGAGCAGATTGTGCCCTCCGCAAAGGCTACATTATAAGTCGGGATTAATGTTTATTTGTGATGTTAATTTGCTTGAAGTGGCTAATCTATTTATATATTTATACATATATACACACACACGTTGGCAATTCTTTGAGTTCCGTCAGAAGACTGACTTCTCTATTAAACCGTGCCCAGCGAACCAACCAGCAACGACAGTAAGATCCTCAGTCGAGCTGTGCTTTACAGTTTGCAACCTTGCTTGAGAACGTCCTGGAAGTCATCGTCAGCCTCCTTGTAGAAAGATCCAATCTTTCCCAAATTGTCTTCACTAATTCCTCTCCTTGTAGAGGCCATCTTGGCAAAGTCGTCCTCATCTCGCGTTCCACCCGCCGTGAGCAGGCCCAGAAGCTCCATGGGCGCTGATGTCGGGTCGGCAATGATGGCCTGGATTGTCAACACTACATTACCAGCCGCAGCCACAGCGCCGAAGATGCCGTCGAGAGCGTCAATCTCGGGAGTTATGTCATCTAGGAAAGGAACGAAGATGAAGACAATGCCCAAGATCTCGAGGATCAAGTTAATCCTGTCTCGCTTCTGCTGCTGCTGGCCCAGGGACTTTGCATTAGCCATGCTGTTTATGGCTTGCTGGATCATAAAAACCGGCATGCTGATGACCTGGAGAACGTCATCGGTAGGCCCATACCATGAGCCGGTAGCCACGTCACTCATTCGGGAGAAGATGGTGTTCTGCAAAGTCTGAATATTTGGCAGCGCCTTGGAGATGACATCTTTTGGGTTCGGTACATCCACGTCGTCTGACATTTGGGGTATACCGATGGTTTTAATGTTACTTGGTATACATTCCCTTCCCTGACCAGCACACGAGTTTCTGCTTTCAACAGTTCCAAACTTGACCCAGGTTTCATTGATACCATAGGATGAGCTGAGCTCGCTGTAAAAGCCGGTCGAGTTTTTGAGAGTGTATGTTATAGTGTAGTCATAGTAAGACAACAATTGCATGTATGTCCAGGGGCACTGTTGCGTTTCCACGAGGCTGCCACTCTGGAATGTACAGTCAAAGTATTTGTTCCCAGGCCCTACTGGTGTGTTCTTAAAATCACCCGGGTACATGAAGTTAATCAAAGCATCAGGAATAATGTCTTTGACATACTCCTGGTAATACCCAAACACTTGATCATAGCCAGAATCGACACTCGTGTAGTTGTCCATGGCTTGGTCTAGAGTGGAATTTAGAGCTTTGAGGGCGTAAAAGGGCGTACAGACATCTGCAAAGCTTCCTTCGGCCGCTTTGAGATCGTCGATGGTAGAAAAGCTTAAAGTTTTATCACAGATGGGCTGTGTTTGACAGGCAGGGGAGGTGTCATCATCATCGCAGGATTCATTCTCTGGAAGATAGTCATCCAAATAACCTGCAAGTGCGCTCCAGAACGGATGAGTATTGGCTTGGGTGTTGTTCTTGGCGTAGATGACAGCGTCGTTTTCGGTGTCGCTGACCATTTCCACTGAACCGATGGTAACCAAATTCCATAACCAGAATGCGCCGTTTCCGCCTTGGTCATTGAATATGCGCTGCTGGCAGTTTTGCGCATCGACGCAGACTGACTGGTCATAGGCATCGAACCATGAGTACAATCCGGCGCCAGCAATTGTGAGGTTGTTCACTGAATTAACCATGACAGCCCAGCCAAAGTTGCAAAGTAAATCTGTGGCGTTGCAGGTGTCGTCTGGAAAGACTGGGTCATTGTTGAACAGGCCAACGGAGGCGTTAAAGGGGCCTGGAGACTCTGTCGCCGTTGAATACTGGAAGTAGGGAGATTCTGTTTGGATCATTCCTGCAAACATGTTGGTCGTGTTGTAGAAGTTGTACTGGTATAGCATCGAATGCTCTGATGCTGTACCGTAGAACCAGGTAGGCCCGTCGGCTGACTCAATTAGGATGCCTCTGGCGACGGCTACGGTGACCATGGTGTTTTGCGCATCATCGAGATCGTGGTCTGCGACCCATGCCCACATGTTCTCAAAGTAGCCGTTGGACTCTGGTGTGATGTGGAGCATCATAGAAGCTGCAACGCAGGCTGTCGGAATCGAAGGAACATTGGGGCATTGAGCCAATTGGAGTTCTACGGAAGAGATTCATGATCAGCTGGGTTCCAAGATAACTTGTCGCTCCAAAACAAGGACCGTAGTAGGACGATATTGAGAAAAAGGAAACACGAGTAAGATGTTTGGGTGGACGAAGATAGGAGACATACCGCTTCCATAGGCTCCACCCACACGAAAGTGAGCATCCCAGATGCCAACGGAGCCTGGCGACTCGGCCTGTACGTTCCACTCAACCATGACGAGACCAGGAAGGGACCCAACAGAGGTAAACAGCATATCTGAAATTTCGACTGTTCCTACATCTCCAGGATTTCCAACCCTGATCATGGTTTGCGGGTCTGTCATGTTGGAGAAGAACGATCCGGAAGCTACAAGCTGTGACCAGACTTCACCAGTCATACGGGTATTTGGAGGAATGGTGATGGTTGAGGTGACAATGTATGAGCCGGCCGGGAAATAGATTAGGTTGCTTGTTGTTGCTAGTCCAAGCGCAGACTTGATAGCTGCAGTATCGTCAGTCACGCCATCACCCTTGGCGCCGTGATCTTTCACGCTGATGATTGAGCCGACGCTAAGGTCAGCATATTGAGGTCTACTCTTAGTGAAGTAGTTGTGACGGTAGTAGGGTGTTCCCTGAGTGGTGAGCAGGTCAGGCCCGGGCATTCCTACACTGACACTAAAGTCACTCAAATCAGCGAGGCGCTTCATGGAAGGTTGCCATATACTGATGCTTCCAATATGCACTGCGACGGGGCTGACTTACGAATAAAGACCTTGGGAACCACCATTTGCCTCAATGCCTCCAATTATAACAAATTCAATATCGCCTTCAGGTAAGTCGGTGGCTTGTCCATCTGTGAATGAGACCAGTACGCCTGTATCAATGGTATGAATATTGTCAAGGGTGATGATACTCGTGTTCAGGATAGTCTCCTTCATGAAGTATGCCTCGATACCAGTAGACACGTTGTTAAATATCGTGTCCATGACATATATAGAACCAGCCTGCCCCGCTGTGTCCTCAGGGTTGATCAGAGCAATGCCCACTGGCGCATCGGCGAGAGTGAGACCAGACCAGGTCCAGCCCCAGTCCCAGAGCAAACAGATGGAGCTGTTGGTCTGTCCAACGATTTCAAAGTTTCGTACAGTATACTGCTGGTTTCCGCCGTCTGGGTGGAAACGAGTCAGTCTGCGATCATCCCAGCTTTTGCCATGGTTTTTGAACGGGAGTCGAGTAGTGACGAGTGATACTTACAAATTCCATATTCGCCACCCAAGATAAAAACATCGGACATGAAGCCTCCGCTTCCATTTTCCGTGAAGATACCCATTTGAGTATTCTCAGGACCAGCACTCTTGCTGGCATAGATATTGACATTGGTTAGAGAGGTTGCCTGCGCTACTTGCCAATGCAGGCCAGCCGCCTTGGCCACGGTTGATTCCGTGATATCAATGTTGAAGTTTCGGACTTGACGATAAAAATTGGATTGCTGGGGTATCATGTCGTAAGCTACTTAGAAGTCTTCGGTTCGACTGGATAATTATCGACTTACCTCGATATACCACTCGCCACCATTACCAGTGGGAATGTACACATCCGTCTGAATAGCTCCTGGAAGATGTTAGAATATCATTTTCTCTTCAACATCGTTTTGATATCAACACATAGTCTTACCGAGCCCTATGAACCCAGGAGAAGTCTTGATCGTAGGTAGATTCACAGCCTTTAACGCAAATCAGAACATTGTCACTAGTCTTGGAAGTTTAGCTTAAGATACTCACATCTCCAACAAGTTGCGAATAGTAATAAGCATTGATGGGCGTTGAAATCAAGTACGTTCCGGGCGGAAAGTAAATCAAAGTTCCCTTGGTTGAGGAGGACAGGCATCCTGCGCCACAGTTGTTGTCGTACGCGATGGCGGCTTAAAAGTACATGTCAGAAGCCATATTGCGTAGTTTAAGTGTGGAAGAGAAAAATAGTGTCTTGATTTCGGAAGGATGGGGAATCTCACCATTAATGGCAGCCGTGTCGTCCGTGACACCATCGCCTTTTGCGCCTCCAGCAAATATGGGGTTGGTAACATCACGGTATACCTGGAATTTGTGAGCCACCACTGTAGCTCCTTGGAGTTTCATTATTCACATACCAAGTAAGAATCATCAGCTCCCATAGGCGCATGTCCTGTGTGGCTAATCTCTCCGACCCAGAAGCTTGAAGCAGTACTCCTGCCTTGAAGGTTGGAAGTGAGAGATTGTGGCTGAGGATACGACTTATGCAGTGTTCCTTGAGCCTTTTGCTGAGAGGCATGATGCTCTGCTACAAGTGCTGCAGCTTTCAACAGAGTCGCATTGAGAGCAGGCGCGACTGGGACGTTGCTATTATCTCGGGATTTCAAAGAATGCGCCTCGGCTGAATGCCGTGAGACATAGGTATTCCGCCTGGGATGCGCCACGCGGTACGTGTTATAGATACCCTGTTGGGCGACGGCTTCGGCGACCAGTTTTTGGGCTTTGTCAAGCTCTGTGTCCACGGTGGCCTATTTCAATCCTGTTAGCGTTTTTTGGTGTCTTTGTTGCACATAATAGCGAACTAGGACGTATTTTTTTTTTCCCCTAAGTTTTCTGATGAGAGCAGATGACTGACATTTCTTAGGTAAAGGCCGCGATACTGAAGATGCTTTGCAGTATGGCCATTAGCTGCATGTGCAACTACAGCAATTCCGAAGAGGTAAACAACCAGCATCAGAAGAAGCTGTGTATGTTTCTTAAAAGAAACCATACTTGCGTAGCTCTAGGCCGGTAAAGGTTTGAAGCAAGTTTGCTAGATTCCTATGTTTTCCTAGTCTTGCAGCAAGCAGTGCCAGAATCTGCTTTAAGAAGGATCTCTGTTAGAAGAAGGAAAGGCAGGGCCCGTTACCCTGACTTCAAGAGAAGAAACATCACGGCCTTCAAGGCTCACATGCTCAAATACCACTAGTAAAAGCTTCAACAAGATATACTGGATACAAGGATACTGGGTTCAACACTCGACGTTGCCATTTCGGGAAAGGCATACGATACCTTGTACATAGTATTACTGGTTTGGGATCATGAATTCCTTTCGATCGGCTAGCCGGCACAACTCCTTTCATCAAGACCCAGATTTTCGGATCCGAAGAACCTGACGAACTTTTGTAACAAACCTCTGCAAGGGGACATTTGTTATCGCCGAGATTATAGAGTAGGATCAGGGCTGTGGGGACTCTTCACGGCCGAAAGAGAGCAGTTCTGTATACAGTATGGTGTAGTATTCTCTAAGCAATCCATTGGGCGGCTTTTGTTGGCTAAATTCTGGGTAAAGACGCCATTAACGCCGCAAGCGAAGCTTAAGTTCTAGGTTGTCCATCTCGCGTGGATCTAGATCTATGCAGGAACAATCCGCACTAGTCCTAGATCGTGTACACGCCCGAGAGAATGGTTCGTGGGGGCTATAGTCGGTTCACTGTTGGTAAGCCAGACGTTAAACCCTGGCCAATATTCAGGAAATTGTAGGAATGCCTATGCTATAGTATCTGCCATGAACCAACAACACAGCTATGGATGACTCCACGAGAGATGGAACCTTCTTCATTCGGCAGAGCCGACAACAAAACCAAGCTCCGTCTCCGGCACACGTCCGAACCCGTAGTAATAGCAGTAATAGTAGTATCGGGTTGTGATTGTCCTGACCTACCCTCCAGGTTTGCTCATCGGCCACCGACATATTTGTTCTTTGCCTTCTCAGTCTTTGACAGCAGTAAGGTTGAACAGACTGCAAAGGAGCCCGCAATGGTCAAGCTTCAGTTCATCGTCGGGCTGTTTGCCTTGGTGACGGGCGTGCAGGCCTTGGACCAGGCCGTGCCGTACGAGCTGCTTTATTTTTACTCCGTTTACAAGATGGAATATCGTGCCCGCAATCCGAGCGACCGAACAATCGCGACTGGATGTAGGTCGGCTTTTCGATCTTATGATGGATGCGAAGCTGATACAAGACAGGCGTACACAACGAAAATTTCTCCGCCGCTGGACAGCAATTCGAGGCAGATGCTGCTGCAGCGGGTGTCGGGGGCATTTGCACCTTTGACGAGTTTGTCAAGGAGGTCGGCTCCAAGCAAACGCTGGGTAAACTGAAATGGAGTACTGCTGGGCGCTCCCTCAACCCGGACCCGGACGACGCGGCAAAGAGAATCTTCGAGCTATCAAAGAATCCTAAAAAACACCTCCTCTACTGGCCATCGAAACTACTTCCTAATAAAGGCTTCCCAACTGGCACAAAAGGCGCCATCATGCAGGTCCCTATGCAAGATATCCTTCAAGGAGTTCTCGACGCCGCCCAGAACGCTCGTTCCGCGGCCAGTACGGCCAGCGCCGACGTCTCCAACTATGTCGATTCCTGTCTCGAGGATGCCAAAAAATTTCTCCGCATAGGCAACCAGTTCCGTTTGAGTGACCAGACTGGGTACCTCAACCCCGACTACTTAAAAAAGCTTCCTGAAGGCGCTCCGTTCTCAAGCTTCTTCCAAACCAAGGAGCAGAAAATCTTGAATTTCGACGGGGTGACACCAATCTCTAATACCCTCGATCCTACAGATTTTGATTTGGCTACTTACAACGACTTCGACTGGGACAAAACTTGGGCAGACTCCGCAGCCTCTACTACCCCAGAGCAAAAAGCCGCATTGCAGCATGTCGTCCAAGCCTATGGTCATTCTACTTCTACAGCGCCGGCAGATGTCACCGCCAAGCTTCACCAAGATGTCATCGACATGCAGTCATTCTCGACGGACCTTCTTAACGGCGCTGACCTTGCGTGCAGATCACCGCCGGCGCCGACAAAACGGGACATCGCAGTAATGAAGAAGCGAACGTTGATGCACTTGGCTAGAAAGCATAAACTCTAAGATTAGCTCAGAGTTCGGTCACTTTGCCGTGTAGATTGCTCAAGCTGCACTCCGATTCTTAGAGCCGCCGTGAAAAGACATTCTCTTCCATCTCAAAGCATATTCACGGCAGCTATCAATATATTCTATGTCAGTAGTTAAAGAGTTCAATGTATTAATATATTTATTCCCGTTGCTCAGCGGCACGCATGTTTGCGGCACGGATGTTGTCGTAATATAATTCCCTCTTCCCTATCTCCCGTTCCGCCTCCGCAACTTCCTCAGGACTGAGGATGCTTTCCCAAGCATAAGCGACCCGGTATTCTTCGTAGTCAGACTCGCTCCTTCTGGCAAGACCATACGCATACATGCGCTCCCACGACCAAAACGCAAACCCATAGCGCCCCAAAGCGTCAACATCAACCATATCCAGCACCGATTTTCCACCGTGCCCCCAATAACAGCGATGGGCGCCCGCAGAAAAGCCAACGAGTTTTCTCCAGTCTTTTACGCCAGGCTTGGCTAGCGGCCATTCTCGATGTATCTCTACAGGACCTTGCAATTCTGCTAGGCACACTTCACCTTTGGCTAGCCGTTCAGAGGCTTCCCGGCCATGAACGGCTCGAACATAATCAACAACGGAGATCAGCTCTTCGTACTCGGGGGGGCCCCAATTTTCATCATATGGAATATGATGCACACAAGGATGGTAAAAGTCTGAACTGCCAGACCAGGTGTGGTGCACGTAGCGGTCGTGCCCACTCCGGTAATCCACAGGCCTCACGTCGTAGATTGGACGACTAACTGCAACAATGTCGCAAAGTGCAGCCTTGCTATCGTCTGACCAGTCTAATAAGCCTCTTGATGCGGCTCTTTTGAGATCGTAGAGAAGCTGCAGACGCCAGAAAGCCCGGTTGACGCGCTGTTCCTCGGTCCAGGACGGGGGACCGACGTCCCGTACATCGAATTTCCTTCCCTGCGGCCTCGATTGCCAAGTTGGGTAATGCCTGCTAATTGAACCAAACTTAATCTTCCTGTCAATGGGATGCTCTGGCTTGAGAGCGTTGAAACGGTCAAGATAGTAGGTGAGACAGCCAAGCGAGGCTGACATGATCTGCCGATATGTCGCCAAAAGACTGCGTATGACCGCCGGTGGCGTCTCCCTGGCCAACGAGTCTGGGGCGAATCCACTGCGCGAGCAGCGTACGCGATATCTCATAGCATCTTCAATGACCCGCACTCGAAACTCGGCCAAGTTGGAGATTGGGAGCGTTCCAGATCGCAGCAAGGCAATGATGCGGAAAATGACCCGGATATGCCCGCATACGTCGCCTGAAGACAAGATCGCTTCGGTGATATCGACGGCCCTGGACTCGAAGACGCGATACGCAGCGGGCCACGCTCGAATGAGACTGTCCAGCGTCTCAATGTCGGCAACATTTGTAAGGATTGGGGCAACAAGCTCGGTCGGCAAGTCCTGCAGCGAGGCCGCTGCTTTGCCGTCGGCCGCCATGGTCTTTTGGTATTCAGGCCCGATATGCCTGGTCACCTCATAGCCTTGACGCAGGCTGTCTGAGAGTATAGCTGTTTAATAAGTGAGTCACCTCGGGTCAAGTGACGGACGGAAATTAAACGCAAGAAAACATCCAGCCGTCTACAATCAGGCGTAGTACGATTGTAGGGATGGCTTATCAAGACGGTAGATATCAGAGAAGCTGGGAAATTATGACGAGTTGCAATACCAAAGTGCAGGAAGAGGCTCCCAGCGAGGAGGCTGATTGGGCTTGGCCGAATAGAGAAGGTACACGCAGACAGCATCTCAAGCGCGCCCAAAGAAGTAATGATTCCCCGTTGCCGATTAGCCGCGTTGCCGCCATGAGATGGTCTCGATCCTCCTTGTGGCTAAAACAGGCGCCGGTCCACGATCATCTAGACCCCGGAATCCACTTTCACAAGGTTATTTAATTTCTTCGGTTAGAGTTAGAATCTTATTCCCACAGGTGCAGCTTGCAAAAGTGCCTGTTATCACATTTCTTCGGTTAGAGTTAGGTATCCTATTTCTGCAGGTGTAGCTTACAAAAGTGCCCGCCGAAATAATCACAGATAGTTCAGCCAACATCCAATTTGCGGCCATGCACTTATACCGTAGATAGAAACGTCTCTGTAGAAAGAAATGGCTCTGTAGAAAGACAATGGCCCGATGGGTCAACGGCTCTGGTGGGAGTCGAGAGATGGTTAAGTTGGGCATCGTATCTTCCCCTCTGTCAACTTCACCATACCTCATCATAGCCATACGGGTGGCTCTGGCGACTTGTTCAAGATGCAGTTTTCAAGACTTGCGCTGGTACTGCTGGGGAGGGTATTGCTTGCTTCTGGCCAAGACCTCCCTGATGCACCGGCGATTGCACCCAGACAGTTCCAGTCACTCACCTTGACTACGTCTGGTCAAAAAGCACCAACTACATCAAGTTCCAAATCTACTTCATCAACATCCACTTCCTCAACATCCACGACAAGCCTAACATCATCCACTACAACAAGATCAGCGTCTTCGGCTTCGTCCAGCACAGGATACAACTTGGTTGTTACCGAAGTCTTCACGCCGCCTACAGGTTGCTATGGAGAGTTCACCGCGGTGCCAACAGAAACGGACGTGCTCTGGCAGAATATCATCACGCCCGTGCCGAGTGTGACCGTGACGTCTTGTTACCCGCCCCAGTTCTACGCCAGTGCCTTGGCCACTGTTTCGCTGCCTCCGTTTCAGCAGTTGGTCTGCCCTGACAAGTGGCAGAATATTGATCTCAACTCTACGTACAGAATCTGCTGCCCAAAGTATGTTTCACCCCACTCATGACATGCTTAGACAGTTGCTTACTTGCCATGCTTGCTGCTTAGTGGCTTTGGACTCTATGTTCCAAACTTGAACAACACGCAGCGCCCTGGGTTGGACGCTATCTGCACGTCCTTTGTGTGGCCACAGATATTGCTGGATGTCACCAGCTACAGTGGAACAACTTCGACTCTGGTTCCCATTACGGCTGGTGTGAATGGAACCATGGTGCTCGCAAGTGCCTTTGACGGTACTCAGGCGACGGTTACGGTTACGGGAACACCGACGACGTCCTCGTCACCTATAACTACAAGTCAATCGTCCACAACAACTACAAGTAAATCTTCCTCAAGTACAAGTCAATCGTCCTCAACTACTACGAGTAAATCGTCCACAACTACGAGTAAATCGTCCACAACTACAAGTAAACCGTCCACAACTACAAGTAAACCGTCCACAACTACAACTACGACGACAACGTCAAAAACTTCAATCACTTCGTCCACCTCTGTCCGCTCAACCACCTCCACCACATCCAAAACTTCGACCACTACCACTGCCAGCCCCACGATAACGGCCATATCTCAGCTGCCATCTTGCGGAGTAAGTGAATCAAACAACCATCTTATCCAAAATGCTGACTTTGCCCGTCTCGCAGCAAACATGTTTCAGCAACATGCTGGCGCAATATACAACTCTTGGTTGCGGCACCTCCGACCCAGCCTGTCTCTGTAGGAATGTCAACTTTGGCTTTGGCATCCGTGATTGCGCCAATGGGGCCTGTGGATCCAGTGTTGCCAGTACAGTCTTGGCTTTCGAAACCTCTTACTGCGCATCTGCTACGTCAGCTCGCACCACGTTTTTTCCCACGACGGCTGCCCCCACCACTACAGGCATTGCAGCACTGCCATCCTGTGGCCAAACGTGCTTCAGCAACATGCTGGCTCAGTACCAGACTCTTGGTTGCGGCACTTCTGATCCAGCCTGTCTTTGCAGGAACGTCAACTTTGGCTACGGCATCCGTGACTGCGCCAATGGCGCTTGTGGCACTGCCGTGGCCAGTACAGTGATTTCTTTTGAAAGCACGTATTGTGCGTCTGCTACGGCAGCTCGCACTACTTTCCCAACTACTGCAGCACCAACAGTGACGGGTATTGCGGGACTGCCATCCTGTGGCCAGACGTGCTTTAGCAACATGATGGCTCAATACTCAACCCTTGGATGTGCTTCACCAGCACCATCTTGCCTTTGTAAGAACGTCAACTTTGGTTATGGCATCCGTGACTGCGCCAATGGCGCTTGTGGCACCGCTGTCGCTAGTACAGTTATTTCTTTTGAAAGCACATATTGTGCGTCTGCAACTCCAGCTCATTAGAAGTCGAGGTGTTGGTTCGAGGTAGCCGAGATGACGTCGTCAAGCTTGGCCTAGATGCTGCTACGCTGTTTCTTGGTACACTCTATAGATTTTAATAAAGATGAGAAAGAATTAAAGAAGGCGATGCTGACTAATTCAGGCTCTTGTGCGTGATGGGCTTCCGATGATTCGACTACTGAGTGCGACTTGGGCTCTTACTCGTGAAGAAGCTCGAGCAGCTGTTTATCGACTGACACTCTCTGAGTTAGTTTAGTTCCCAGATTTCCCAGATACAGGGACAGCGCAGATGCTAATGCATACGTAAATGGAGATAGACGATCTTCTCCATAGTTTCTTTGCTTAACATTTTTTGTGGTACTTAACCTTAAGCAAGATATTGAGAAAATTTAGCCAATGGAATTGCGTAGTTACAGCTCTGAGTTTTCTCTCTGTAACGTCGTATTGATGCAGGTGCATCCGCATCCGTCAACTGTGGAAGAATGGCTTTCAACAAAACTTTAATTTCACTCCACTGCAATTAAAGCTATTGATGCTTGCGGTTAACACTGTAGCTATATTACAACCATATATCTCCAGTATTTCCAAGCATGAAGTATGTTCAACTATTCGTCTCTCTTAATTTAAGCAACATCTCGTGGCAGTAATTCAGCATGGTAAAGTGCCACAACCCACTTTATTCACAAACAATATAAGCTCACCCAAAGTAGGTACAGATCTATATTCATTTCGACGATGAAACTCCTGAGGAGCCTCCTACCTGCCGTCATTGCGGAGCGCTTGGTATGAGACATATAACTCGCTCAACAAATCGAAACGGAAACGCAGGACGTCCGTATTATAAGTGCAGTCGTTGCACGAAATTCCTTGTATTTGCCGATGATCGAGGGAATGATCCCAACAATCCAGTGTGCAACTGCGGAATTCCCAGCAAGAGACAAGTGGCAAGTCGCGAGAAGGGACGCAAGATACACTATGTATGCAAACTGGGCAAATGCAACTTTTATAATGTTGGCAGAGACGCAATCGACGGCGGCATAATGACGGTAGAAAGAGATGATCTTGTATCACTCCTAGCTATGCTCCGTATTATATAATTTATCAATTTGAGCTTTCTGTAAATTTACAGTCCACACATAACTTGTCCGTTAATTCGTTACGCATTCCATTTCGCATATATGTTGTAAAAAGGCGGACAATCATTTCGGTCCACCCTATAGCAACAGAGATAGTATTAAAAAACTATTAAGATTGACTAGCAAATGAGATTCAATCAGGTCCATGCTGTGCAGACACTTGGAGTCGGGGTGTCCAGTACACCCAATTAAAAAGGAGAAAAGACAGAATTGTCAGTACATTAACACTCCCCCAGCCCATTGTAAACTCCATGTTCTTAACGAAAATCTTATCGAAAACAAAAGAAATATCAGGTTCGTGTCTGTTTCCGCTTTTTCACCCTTCCTATCGAGCGGTAGCGTTGATTCATTTACCCTCTGTGCTTTCATAGGCCATTCCCCCATGTAGAAGACCTTATTCTTCTAACGTGTCTATATGTATAGCTATGTCGCCAAATATGTCTCCTTATCACTTTGAAGAAGATAGATTGCTTCCGGTGCGGTTCTGTGGCTAATTTGCCTCGACATCGTATTGGCGCCAAAATTTCCGTTTCAAGCTCTAAATCATACTTCTTTGTTCTTTTTAGCCTCATGTCCAAGCTTTCCACCTCTGTTGGGTCTGGCATGTGCTCCTGAAACAGCAGCATGACCGAGCTTTCCTTTTACATGGGCAGCAGTGTTACGTGAAAGTGCCAATTTCACTTCGATGGCTCTCTGCGCGGGTGACTTGGCGGACGATGATACTTCGGGTTCGGTGAGCTGTGTCTCATTCGAAGGCGTGGTCGGTTCCTCTTCACTCGATCTGGTCATTGTGCGATGCGCTCCTTTTTTCCGGCTCGTGCATTCTTGCAGGTGCTTGGAGTAGTCTTTCCGTAGATTGGCGAGCTCCTTCATTGATCCGAGCATGTACTCGGATTGTGACCTATTGACAATGTTAGCAATAAGGAGCTATGCAGCAGCCGATATACGACTGACTCCTGATATGTGCTCCTCAAGAGCTCAACAGAGGAAATGAAAGAGCTAATCTCATCGGGCAGTCTCTCAATCAGCACCTCTGCGCCCAAGTTGTACACATTATCGCCATCTGGCGCCTGCAGTACCGCCTGCATCATGCCCTGCGTCTGCACAAGGCTGTCATGGCAGATACCAAGACACAGGTCAGATCCCGCAATCATGTCGTACTGCGAGAATTTGCGGTATATTGAGCCCAGCAGCAGGATGCTGACTTGAAGGCGCTTCAAGAAGGGCGAGAGCCGCCCAAAGTTTGTCATGGCGGCTGCGGCGCTGCGGAACCTGGTGATGCGTGGGAGGGAGTGCTGGATGAGGCCTTCGAGGCCGATGATGATGGGCGGGGGACCATCCATTGTGGCTGTTAAAGATAGCCTATGACGAAAGGATTTTGAAGCGATCAACAGTCGAGGCAAACAAAATTCGAGCTGAAGATTGACAAAGCAGGGGATAAATAGTATACACAAATAGCTGCCCGCGGACGCTGAAGGAATCAAAGCACGCCAGACAGCAGAAACACGAAAAGGGAGAGGCAGAGGAGAGCATGACTACCCCTTCCGCAGGCTGTAAAGAGATGTGAGACACGGCACAAAATGGTATCACACCCAATGGTACACACGAGGTACGGCATTTCTCCCCCTATGAGAGCTGTGTTGTAAAGTACTCTCAAGGACATGGTCTTGGCGTCGTAATAATAGGTGCAACATCGATATCAGCTGCGACATTGATAATACTACGATAGTGGTGGGCTTTACTGTACGTGTAGTCGAGACGCAGCAGTAAGCTGCAGTCTGAGATGAACCGCCCCCATGCGTCAAACGGCGCTTATCTGAGCTCATGACTCGTGCATTTCATGCCCATGCCATTTCATTTTTTGAAGCAGTATCCATACTTCTCGGAAGCTAAAATAGCTGTATGCGATCTAATCATGGCTAACAGTGGGCACGCCATGCAAGCACTAAAGAGCAGACGTCAAACCACTACGGAGCAGAAAAAAGGGCAGCGATTCTCCCTTGGCAAAAAAGTCAACCATTGCAACATCTTGGATTCTCATGCCGAGATCCTGGTACTAGAGTGTGCGGCTGAGTCCGAGTCTCAGTAAGTCGGGCTGTCAGTCGCGCCTGTATTAGTCGAGAATGTCTCAGACAAATATCCAAGGTGGTGTGCGCGTTGTGTAAAGTGGCGTTTTGTGCTCGTAATATCTTGTAATACAAGGTACTCCGCGTTACTTGTTCTGGCTTGTAAGCAGAGATCTTGATGATAAGAAGGAAATCTCAGGCCACTTGGTAGGCGAAAAATTATGAAAAAACATCAGCTTTTATACTGGCTGTTAAGAGCCCAACTATCTTATCCATGTCAGCCTCAAGCGCCGTGGTGCTAATCGGGATCGATTCTGACGTTATACCACAATCTACACTAGGATCTTCCCGAGCGGCTTGTTCCAGCTTACTACTGTAATGCATGCCTCGCCCCTGTCAGCCCAACAACCGGGATACCGAAGAGCTGCACTTTGTATAGAGCCGTGTGATACATGCATACCCACTCGGTAAATGCCCATTGCGTCAAATGGCATCGCGAGACTTTTGCTGAAACAATTTGCCCAGTCTTGATAGGAATGTTGGTTGAATTAAGCATCCATTAGGAAATGTCACACCGCTTTGTTAGACGGGCTGCTCTCGTCTTCTTTGTCCATCGCTCAGCTCGTAGTGTTCTGTCTAAACGCCTAATCGACAAAAGATAAACCTCGAGTAGCACAAAACTGAATAATAGCGATGCTTAATTAAAAGTCAAAAGCTAAAGATCAAAAGATGCTATAGAAAAGATAGAAAAAAATCCAAGTCCTATCCACCATATACAGTATACCGGTATCATTAAAATCCATCGCAAATTCCCTCCTAGTATACTTTTTACCCAAAATAACACGCCCGCACAAATCCATTTCAAATCACAATCCCAATCGCTATGTAGATCAGTAATTCGACCTCAAATCCATCTTGTCCCGAAAAAACTCCTTCACATCCTCCACCCCCCGCGGCGAATTCATAAACATCCGCCCATCCTCGTACTCCCGCCAACACACGTCCTCCACGCCATTCGCCACCAGCATATCGCGCAGAGCCCTGCCCTTGTCGAGGTACTCTTGCCCGCCATTGACGAAATACTGCAGCAGCACGGGCGTCTTCTTCCAGACGTCGTTGCTCTTCTCTTTGTCCGGCAGGGCGTCGCAGTCTGGGAAGAGGAGCCGGCGGGCGGCGGAGGGCGTTTCTTGGAGGGGCATCTCGCAGGATATGCCGACGAAGCCGCCCAGTGGCTGGGGCATGTTCTTCGTTTTGCTGTTTTCATTCGTACTGACGTCTTGCTCGTTTTGGATGCCCAGACTGATGATTGTCGCCATGGCCATGCCCGCGCCGTGGCCTATTCCCGCCAGAATGACCCTCTCCCAACGGCCTCCCAGCACGCTCACCTCGTTCGTGATGACCTTTTCCAGCTCCCTGATCCTCTCCCGCAAATCAGGCAGAATAGCACTCTCTCTCCTCGCAGCGTCTGATTCTTGTTCTTGTTGATTATTATTCCACCAGTTGGGCTCGCCCCTGTGCACCGCATGCTGGATGCCCGTCGAGATGCTCTGCAGCGACGGTATAAGCGGCTCGCCGGTGGGTGCCTGCGGGAACACCCACCGCGTCGAGGCGTAGTTTTGGATAATGGACTGCCAGTCGCGGTCGGTGGCCTCGTGCATGCGGTTGACGGCGCTGCGGGCAAAGTTCTTGTTCTCGTGCAGGAAGATGATGGTGTGGGAGTGAGGCTTTGACGGGGGGATGGTGGAGAGAGGGAGGTCGGCGACCATTGTTTCGTTGTTCTCGTCTTGGTGTCTATGTTTTGAGATTGTTGTCTAAGAAAGAGTGTCAAGCAGATGCCGTCTATTCTTGAGAAGAAAAAGAAAATAAAAAATAAAAATAAAAAAGAAGAAAAAGTAGAAAAGAGACAAATAGTATCAGTGCAGGCTCCCTCGCAAAACATCTGTCTCACTCATATACAGGCACCGTACCACTGGGTAGGATTAGATGGACATTAATCCACTCCTCGGCATTAGCGCAGCCCTTTTCCCATGCTGCAAATCTTAAAAAAATAAAGAGATCAGAAAAGAAAAAGACAAGACATTTTCCGATCCATCGTGATCCCAGAGTCCAGGCCCGTGGTCTTTCTAATCTTTCTTGGCTGCCTCCCGCTCTTGGGGGAGGCTCGCATCACCGAGCTTGGCTGACAAACGCCATCAGCTTTACATAAAGAGGGGGGAGAAAAACAAAAAGAGCGAATGGATAACAAATGGGAAAAGAAAAAAGAAGTAAGGTCGGGAAAGGAACAAAGGTGAGAAGTGATGGCTATCAGGCTAGTGTAACGGTTACTTGGCCAGAATAAGTGCGGGAAGCAGATCAAAGTGAAACTCAGGAAAACGGGCCAAAGGCAGAGAAGCGAATGCGAGCAAGCAAACAAGTTGAGATCGCCAAGAAGGCCTCTCCACCGCAAGGATCCGTAATATCCGCGGGTCCAGGCAGTTCTAGCCTCTCCGTCGTTCTCTCTCCGGGCTTCCTATTTTTCGATTTTCTAAACAAAAAGGGCGGGTAGGGCGCAACAAGCGCTGCAACGCCATCCCATCGTCGGATATGAGGCGGAGATTGAAATTGAAACGCCAGTGTTAAAACGTGACAGCAGCAAAAAGGGACACATCACTTTGCGGCAGGGTCTAATATGCCGATACAAGGTCGCATCGGTGGCACGGCAGAGGCTCCAGGCGACGCCAGATCGTTGCAAAGCGTTTCTCATTAATTAAACAAACACCCTTAAGACTAGACTAAATGTAGCCAGATCGAGGTCTAGAAGTTCTTGTATCACCCGAAGCTTTTGCCTTTTGAGCAGACTTTACGCCAAGAACTCCCGCATCCTGTAACTAACAACGAACCACTCCCCATCCACCTCCGGCGTCGGCTGCATGATGAGCTGACTGCCAAAATCCCGAGGTAAAAAAAAATCACGAAAGTCTGGACCGCCATGACATGCATATCCATCCTAGCACAGCATAGACAGCAAGCGAACAGCAATGACAACAAACCATGAAAATACAAAATAAGAATAACCCATGACAATATCCAAAAGAAAAAGAAACACTTTAAATTGTACGCCTGACGAACGCCACGTGTATATCTCTGATTGATTAAACGATTGATTTATCGTAGAGTGTAGTAAAAGGGAAAGAAGTCTTGGTGTATTGTATGATGGAGCTGTTCTCGGTAATAGGGTATGAGGGACCTCGTATTTCATGCATCAAGTAGACATGCATGGGCTACTACCGGTCCTCTTTAGTGCTCATATCTGTCTGAATCTCCTCCTGCACGATATCCTCCTGCACGCTATTGTGGCCGCTGTCGTGGCTACGGCTCTGCTCCTTGGCGCGCTTCGTCTCGAGATGCTTGATGGCATCGCCCGTCAGCTCCTGTCGGGTCAACAGCTTCCACACTTCCTTCTTTCGCGTCTTGCGATCGCCAATCATGATAGTGAGGCCGGCGGAGATGTTGCACGCGATACTGACGCAGAGAATAACGGTGGTAATGGCAAAGGGTCGGTGGTGGTAGTCAATGCCCCAGGTGGTGGCACCCAGGGAGATTTGCAGGCAGGAGTGGCAGTCCAGCAGAATCACAATGGCAATCAAGTAGGGCAAGGGGAAAGCAAAGTGGGTAAATGTCTCGTCGGGCTTGTAGAAACTGTGAGACTTGGCCAGCTTCTTCTGGTGGTGCCGCATGCGCTTCCACTGCTTAAACGTGAGCGGAGAATCCTCGTCGTACTCAATGGCGAGCTTGGCGGCCTCGACGTCTCCATTCTGATCCACAATGGCCTGCTCGGGATCGATAGTGGGCGCCGTCGCAAGGTTAAGGTTGCTGGTGCTAGTGGCGATTCTCTCGACCGAGGCGCTGGCGCTCGCGTTGACACTCTGGGGCTCGAGGCCATTCGTCTGGGGCTCCAGATCAGGAGCACCGGGGTACGCTGCGAGAGGGTCGCCGGAAGCATAGTGGGTAAGCTCCACGCTGCCCTCGTTCGCCGCCTGAGTAATGCCGTTCTCCTTCTCCTTGAGCTTCTTCTTCTTGGCCTTTGCAATCTTGCGGGAGTAGTGTATCACAAACGCCATGTGGTATGTGTCAATGGCTCGGAAGGGGGCCAGGCCGTCACCCATGATGGCGAACAGGGCCACCAGCACGCTGTCGATGATGTGGATGGTGTACACCTGCTTGTCGCCGACGTAGATCCAGCCGATGAGGAACAGCACCCAGGCCAGACCGAAGAGGGTGATGAGGACGGCGTAGAGCGTGACGAAGAAGCCCAGCGGCCGCCGCACGTACTGGCCAAAGCCCTTCATCGTGCGCTTGAAGCGGGACCGCTTGGAGTGCAGCATGTGGCGCACGCGGTCGTCCAGCTCCGCCTTTTCCTCCTCGGTCCAGCCCTCGAGGCTGATGCCGTGCGGCAGCGCCGCGTAGTGCGAGTCTGTGAGCCGCGAGGTGATTGTGTCGGATCGCCGCAGCGTCGCCGGCACACCCTCGCTCCTGGGCGTCTCCACGCCGGTCTCGAACCTGGGCAGCTCCTCGATCGGCTCGGGAAGCTGTTCCTCGTCGAGCCCAGCAGTAGCAGTAGTAGCAGCCCGGCCTCGTCGCCCCGTCGGCGCAGCCTCACGCTGGGACAAGACGTAGGTGGGGCGACGGTTGATCCAAGGGCCAAGATCAGGCACGAACAGGGAGTTTTGCACGTTGGTCAGGGTCGAAAGGGTCTGGACCTCGGGATCTAGTGGCACACGGGAACTGTCAGCATCTGCCGGTCAATTGCTTGTTCTAGACCCGGCTGGGACTCACCAATGATATCTAGCCAGTCGACTAGGTCTTCGCCGTACTCGTCGGACGGAGGCGCCTGCTGGCCTTGGCGATTGCCAAGATTGAGGCCGAAATGACTCTGGGACGAAGGGCCCGCGGATGTGTCTCTCTCTGAGCTTACGGCGCGCGGTGACATTGGTCCGCGATTGAGGGAGCCGCCAGGCCAGAACATCTTGCTAAGCTTCCGCTTCCTGCTCAGTCTCCGTGCTGGAGAGCCGCCACCATCGGGATTGCGAGGGTCGTCTTCCTCCAGCGGCTCCTCAGGCAGCGACCTCGAGGGCGAAAGCGGCGACGGAGGAATGCCCAGCTCAGACAATGTCGGCCGGGATCCCTCCTCTGTGAGGCGGGGCAGCGCCACCTGCGGCACGCGGCGCGACAGTCTGGCGACGTTAGCATCTGGGTAGATTTGCGCGGCAGGCATGGGCTGCGATATGCTTCGCGGCCGGGGAAGGTGACGCCGGCCTGCGTCTGTGTCGCTGCTCTCGGAGGCATAGTCGATGACGGAGGTTCCGCCGCCGCTGGAGCTGCGTCGTCGAATGCGAACACTGGGCTGTCTTATCCGCTCATGGACTGGCCGACCACCGGCATTGGAGCCTGCCACGGAGCCGGCAGCAGAGCTTGCGTACGACGGAGCACGGCCGCGGATGCTGGACGTCCTGGAAACGGCGCTGGAGGAGATGCCCAGCGGCGGGAAGTACTCGGTCTCTGACTCTTCGGTCGCGTCTGGCGTGGCCGGGTTGTACGACCGGCGAGACGAGACGGATCTCATGCGCCCGCGGCCGCGATCCGAGCTGGGCGCACCATATCGAGGCGGCGGCGGCTGCAGGCTCTCACTTCGCGCTCGTGCTGGCGGCTGTTGTTGTTGTTGTTGTTGTTGTTGTTGCTGTTGTCTAGGCGGAACGACTGTGTGCGGATCGACCTCGTCGTCGGTGCGCGGCGGCGACGGTGATCTGGGCGACGGCGACGGCGAGGCTGAGGCCGACGAGATGGAGCGCCATCGCGACGACCGCAGGCTTCTGGAGCCTCGCGAGCGGCGGCTGGAATCCATGCTGAAGGATTGCTGCTGCGAGGTGCAGGATCGGGTCTGAGCGTGTGGATATCAGATCAGAGGGAGATGGCGACACAAGGGAATTGGCGCCCCGGAATCGCTTAGTCAGGCCCCGCGACCCAGGTTTTCTGCCCGCTTGCTGCTATTCTCTTGGCGCTGGGGAATCGAGGAATCGAGTTCGAATTTCGAGTCGAAGAGGAATGCAGCGAGTGCAGACGATGGAAAAAGAAGGAAAAAAGCGAGCAGCAGAGCAGACAGACAAAAGAACGACTCGGCACGCAAACGGCGTGTCGATCAGCGGTCAATGGATGGGGTAGATGCAGCGAGTAAAAAGCAGTTGAGCGCAAGCAGGCTCGGGTCAGGTCAATCGAATCGCGGGCTGGCAACGACTGCGGCGAATAAGTCAGGCCAGTGACGCGGTGTGCTCCATCCAGGCCTCCTCGTCTCTCTTCCTTGGGTCTCTTTTGCCCTCTTTTCGCGCACTGCTCAGTCCTCGGGCGAGCCTCTGGCGGAATCAACGGATCCTTAGTTTGGCCACCCGGCACAGCCAAAGTTTAAAAGGAAAAGGCCACCGGCCGTGACGCTGGCCTAGCGCTGGACGAGATCGCTCCAAGCAGCAGGATTTGCCGTCCAGCTGCCAGGCCTGCTGCTGAGGCTGCCCCGGCGACGTGCGGTGACGTCAGGGCGCCCCGTATCGAGTGACGGGCGCTGCTTTGTCAGACGGGCTCTGCGAATAGGCGGCGCCTGCGTGGGAAGTTTTGTCCTATCACAGTAGGTGGTAGGTGCACTGGGGGCCCTCTAGCGGCTGGTAGTGACTAAGATGGGGAGCTAAGCAGGGGAAGAGGGAAATGAGACGATGATTTTTAATGAGCCACGGCTGTAGGCTGTGATTGTTGAGATTAAGTTGACGCCATGCTTTTTTTTTTTTTTTTTTTTTTTCCTTTTCCTTTTCCTTCTTCTATCTGATAATTGTATGTTCTGGTACTTGGTAACAGAATCATCAGTGGAATCAATCTTCAAGAAAACAATCAAATACTGCAAAGCTCGATCAATGCGGGACACAGCTTCGTCATCGCAGCTAATTAATGGCACTGTTGCCCTCGTAATGCTAGCCTAATATCTGACAGCGGCATTTGCCGTATTTGCTCACATCTCTCTCCACACGGCTTCTGCACTGCATCCCAATTCAATCACGCACACGGTCTGTACTGTACGTACTTTGAGGTCTATCTCGCTAACAGCATTCTAGAAAAAAAGACCATAGGTAGGTATAGGAACGAAGAGATGAAGACAAAGACTCCGGTTTAATAACTGGGGGCGCTGGCACATCATGTGAAGCCCATTAACTGGATACTCGACCGTTATGGCCGCAATGACGGAATGGCCACCGTGATGCTCGAATTTCGGGCCCATGCACCAAAAGCTCCCCTCCTATCTCCTCGGATATCGGAACTATCAGATCACTCACCTCATCTCTCACCTTTTCCTTCGTGGTCGACTGCCTATACTTAGAAGCAAACTAAGGCATGTAAACATCCCCATGCATGCATGCGTCGCCCGGCGCATTTACTTGCCTGTCTTCAATGTCTCACATTCCCATATTCCCACGGTCGTGGAATCAAAAAAGTCCCAGCACTGAGTCGCCGCTCCAATCACACACGCTGCACGTGAACCATTGAATGAATCGATAGTTGCATCCTACCAACATCCCGTGTGAAGGCTGTTGCCGTAATATCCCCATTTCTACAGTGCGCTCAGCCACCGGCGCCCTCTTTTCCCCATGGGCACGGCACTTTCTTGATCTGAATTGGCCAATAGCCGGCGCAAAATGGCTTACCCGGGAACTATCACTCATTGCCACGTCACCGTCAGAGGTATTGACTAAGAGCCATACAGAATATGGGTGGGATATTCGATAGTCTGGTGTGGCAGCAAGAGTCAGACGTCGAATTCTGTGACTTGGATGGACGTGGAAATAAACGCGTGCTGTTAATTTCCAGCATCGGTGTGTTGCATTCAATGTTTTGTCTGCTATGGGATTCTTTCGACTACATCCCCGTCGAGCAGTGGTATCTATATATAAAGTGTTTGAACGTGATATAAAGTGAAAAGATGGCCACTAATTGCTGCTACTCCTATAGCAGCAACTCAGTAGTTACAGGACTCATTAGAAACAGACGACACGCTCCTCTTCCAAGTACTAGATTAGAAAACATTCGTAAATCAAAACAAAAAACACAGCATCAAATGCTTATTCATCAGTGTCATCGCTTTCACGGCTACTCTCGTGGTGCCTCTCCGCGTTGGCAATCGCAGACTCAACCGCCTCCTGAAGATCAAAGTGAAAGTACGGCCTGTTGAGCCCCTTGATGGCCACGAGCCTCCGACTGCTGGGATGCGACGGCACGTCCTTATCAGACGCCTTGGAGATGTCATCCGAGTTTGTGCGCTCCACGTCGTACTGCACCGCGCGGCCGCCCTTTTCCCTCTCCTTCTCCTCCGCCGCTGCCGCCGCCGCCGCGCTGTCCGAGCCGCCCAGGTCGGCAATGCTGAAGATTGTCTTCCAGTGGCCCGCGCCCTCGCCATCCTCCGCGTTGTGCCGCGGGGTGCGGTAGCCGAAGCCGGCGGCGCAGAGGGCTCGCTTGGTCCAGCGGTTCTCGATGTGCGCAAAGTGCCAGTCGACCGTCTGGGGGGCTGCGTAGCGGTCGAGCTGGTTGCGGACGTCGATGAGGGCCTGCGCGGCGGTGACGTCGACAATGTTGACCGAGGAGAAGTCGAGGATGATGGCCTTGAGCGTGGGTCGGTTGTCGTGCTCGTCTTGCGTTGCGTGTCGTGGAGTTGGGTCGTTCCATGGGCGGTCCTGATATACTGTTAGTTTTCTTTTACTCGTCTTTGATACAATGCTTCTGCTGTCTATCGAGATGTAGGGACTGAAAACTTACTCCTAGCTTGGCAATCGTCTTGACATCGGTCCGTCGCGTCTCCTTGAAAATAGTCTCCGTCAGGTGGTTGAGGTATCGCGTCGCATTCGGGTAGTTGAAGCCCTCGGCGAAGCGGTAGATGAAGATGCCGGGATACGGGCTCGACACCACAACGCGTGGGTTGGAGCCGTCCTCGTGGCCCAGCGGCAAGAAGCCCGATCGCTGCGAGTATTCTGACGGCTCAATAAGGGCCTCCTGGTCGCCGGCCTTGTTTGTCGAGTCGGTCGCTTTGACGGTACGCACGCGCGCAACTCCGAGGAAGCGGCCGCGGCTGAGGAAAAGCCGGAAGATGACCACGGCAAAGGACATGCAGATGGTGGTGTAGATGCCATCCTCGATGGTCGCAAAGACAGTCACCAACACACCGGCCAGGAAGATGATGACCTCGATGGGCGACACGCGCCAGAACTGGAAGACGACTCGGAGCGGCGTGATGACGTCGCCCACGGCGTGGATAATCACGGCAGCGAGCGCGGCGTTGGGGATGTAGAAGAAGAGAGCGGTGAGGGCATACAGAGCCAGGAGCACAACAATGGCCGTGATGACGCCCGCAAAAGGCGTGCGGACACCGGCCTTGGCCTTGATGGCGGTACGGGAGAAGGATCCAGTCGCGGGATATGCGCCCAGGAAGGGGCCCAGCAGGTTGGTGACGCCAATGGCTACGAGTTCCTGGGACGGGTCGATGATGTAGTTGTTGACGCGGCCAAACGACTTGGAGATGGAAATGTGCTCAATCAGCATGACGATGACGGCGGCGGGCAGCTCCGGCGCAAAGGCCTTGATGATGGTCGGGTTGATTTCAGGGGCGCCTGTGTGCTGGAAGCCTCGAGGCACCTTGCCCAGGACGCTGATCGGAGGCTTCTTCTTGTGGTGCAGCACCATGCCCGCGCTGATGCCCGTGTACAGCAGAATCACAAACGCCGTTCGCAGCGTCGAGATGAAAAAGTACATCTTGGCCCGCTGGGGCTGCTTCTTGGCCATGTAGGTGCAGAACCCTCTGATGAGATACAGCATCAGCAGCGCGGTCAGGCCCAGCGCGGCGTCAATCGTCGTCGTCGGCAGGCCCTTGAGCGAGTTGATGATGACCCTGTACGGCGCGTCTCGCGTGTTGACGCCCTTGATGCCCATGAGCTTGGGAACCTGGCCGGCGATGATGTTGATGGCCGAGCCGGTCATGAAGGAGCAGATGGACGGCAGGGGGATGAACTCGACGAGCCAACCCAGGCGGGCGAGGCCGATGAAGCAGATGATGGCGCCGGCGATGACGGCCAGGGCGGAGGCGATAACGTGGCCGGGCACGTCGGGGAGTCGTGTTGCGGCTTTGAGGACGACGTCGCCGGTGACTTGGGACATGACGGCAACGGGCTGAAGTCGTTGGTTAGCTGGTTTTATATGTTGATGAAGATGGATTCAAACTTACTCCGATGGTGATGTCTTTGGAAGTGGCAAAGAACCAGTAGATCAAGACACCCATGAAAGACGAGTAGAGGCCGTATTCGACGGGAAGCTGAGCCAATTGCGCATAAGCCATACTCTGAGGCACAACGACAGCTCCAACAGTCATACCTAACATCGGCGCAATTAGACACACAACTCGTTATAACATCTATATATCACGGTTTGCTCTGCGGCAACTCACCAGCAATCAAGTCGCCGATGAACCAGGTCAAGTTGTATTTGCCGATCCAATGGATAAACGGAAACAGGTTGTAAAAGTACATTCCGATATCATGCAGCGAGGGTCGAATCTCCTCGAGGAACTCGCCCACGGTGGGCTCCCGCTCCAGGAACGGGTCGGCGTTGGATATTGACGGCACATCGCTGTCACGGTCTTCCGAGTCGAAGCCAAAGGCCTTGGCGAGGCGCTCTTTGGTATTTGTCGCGAAGGCGGCCATGGTTAAGGTATGTGAAGGAGAGAGGAATTGAGTTTAAGGAAATTGTAGAAAGAGGCAAGTCAAGTATAAACTTTTGAGTTTACACGCAAAAGTCGTCACCATACACCGACTTGAGTCTCCGTTGAAATCCACCTAGATATGGATGGAAAACGGAGAATAACGCGTCTGTGACGCACCGCTATGGAGCAGATGGGAGAAAGATCGACGTCTCTCTTCTTCCAGAGCTGCAAAGTGAAAAGGATGAAAGAATCAAGAGAGACGAGGAGTAATGCGAGATGCGAGATGCGGGTCGGTGGACAGCAAGCCCAACTTTATTTATGTGCAAAGTAGCATCCAGCTTCCTTGAGGGTCCCCCAGCAAATATTGGGAGGTTGCCCCGAAGCCTCGCCTGTGCGGATGCGCATCCTGATCCATCCATGCCATGTGCTCTATTCCTTGCTGGTTTGTGTTCCCGTCCCAGCTCCAGCATCAGCTTCTTCTGGCGTACTCCCCCCGGGGTGTGGTGCTATGTACGTGTAATGCTGCTCCAGACTGCTGGGGTTGCAAGTACTTTGCAAGTATCGTCCCGGTACTGGCGAGACTCCAAGATGGATACCGATTCAAGCATCAGATGCACCAATTCTGGCTCTGAGTTGCGAGCACGTTCCGTCATCTGCCCCATACGGCATCTACATTCCTTATACAAGGCGTGTACCAGGAATGTACAAATCCACCCTTGCCCACGGCGGCCACCCGCCAACTCGGAGTATCATGTACATATAATTGGGGTCCAATTCTCAGGGCCTAGATGACAGGACCAAAAAAAGAGAGAGAATTAAAATCTGGCAGGACATGCTTTTGGCCCTGAGATTGGGCAAGATTGCGTACCTTTGTCGAGAGAGCCACCGGATTGCGTGCTTCCGCCTAAGTATTCGCTTGCAGCTAAAAGGTCCAGGGGTGGCACCGAACGGTTAGTCTAGCGGAGGCTCCTCTTTTTTTTATGGCTGCTTCCATTCTTTTTTCGTTCCTTGGCTTGCCTAGCAGGGAGCCTAAAGAAGCCCCCGGATGGAGATGGCTGTCAAGTAGCGGCATCATACTGGATTGCTGGTAGAGGTACTTGTAGAGCGAGATTCTGTATGGATTGCGTCAACGGGGGAAAACTTTGATTTGATTCCATTTTAAGAAAAGATAGCATGTGCTTGTATTCGACGTGTACATAACTTATTTAGATTATGCTCATGCAAGGGATTCAGTGTGAATCAAGGTTCCCGATGCACCGTAGAGTTGTATTGCATGGATGGATGGATGTCTGCTTGATGCCACACGAGAACAGACCTGTCAGCATGACCTGCCAGACCATTCATTGGCTGATGCTTGTAGAAAACACAACACGTTCAGTAGCGTCCTCGTACGAAGCACGTTTGACGAGCACAAAAAAGATCATCTACTGCAATCCTAGACTCCACACGCCCGCGGCTGCAGCATCGCCATGCTACGATGCGATCCCTGCTCTTCCCTTGTCATCTCTCTCGGGCTGACACACCTCTTTGGGGGGACGCTTGAGCCCGCTGCCGGCGACCCGAAGCTCTCGAGATGATGCCTTCATCGCCACAGATGCCCTATCTTCTATGAGAGCCTCTATGGTGCCGACTGAATCGTGTCCCACGCGCGGCAACTACAGGCCAGCTTGAATCCATTATATCATCTAATCGCTCTATGGAGCTGTAGAGCTGAATAAGTCTTGTCTCATTATACTTTATGCTCTTGAGCTCATCACACAAGCCATACCAAGGGACTACACGGAACATCGCCATCTCACTTGATTTAAGCTACTACACTAGGGCACAAGTTGTTAGACGCTGGGCATGCGTATTATTCCGTGCTCCGCGTCCTTCTATGGGGCACATGGAGGGAACCGGCGCATCAATGCTCCTCTGGAGACGGTGTGGCTCCATCGAGATAGCATCACTTTACTGTTTGGCGCGACTAGCTGACATATACGGCTGGACCTACCGGCATCCATGCTTCAATGACTAG
The DNA here is from genome assembly GCA_022985005.1 of Trichoderma koningiopsis. Classification (NCBI taxonomy): domain Eukaryota; kingdom Fungi; phylum Ascomycota; class Sordariomycetes; order Hypocreales; family Hypocreaceae; genus Trichoderma; species Trichoderma koningiopsis. The sequence goes on along the minus strand of JAJPEM010000006.1, from coordinate 274,474 downwards.
ATGACATACGCCACCTCCAGTATATCGACTCGTGACAATCATCTTTTCCTAGCTGCATGCCTTGGACGCTACTTTCAGCTTCAGCTTCTCAGCTACTACACTCAACATCATCACGGCAAGCATCCAAGACACGGCTGGAGGGCTGGCCACGTTTGCATCAGATACACGGACATGGGATCCTAGAACCGCCCTGGCGTTCCAGCAGTAAGGGTCCCTCATTATGGAGCCTCGGGTGGTCGCCTTTACTGGAGCGACTTCCAGCACTTCCAAATACGTTCGAATAGCGCAGATGGCGCAATCTTCCCTTGTACACTCGTTATGCCCGCCCTCTTGGATTGCCCACGCGAGTACATACTTGTACGTCCTTGGGCTGCAGCAAGGGGGGCTCTTTACTAAGACTTTTCATCACCGATGGAAAAGTCTGGGCCGTTGTTGGGATGATGAAAAAGGTCATTACCGATCAATAGTCCTTACGCCTTGGTGCGCTTAGTTGTGATCATTTGATTGATTATATGTCTATTCTAGGGTTGGTTCTATCAACATCGGGAAACATTGGAGGCCTGTCAAACCACCTTCTACTAGCCAAAGCATGTGGCAAGCCAGCCTCCGGCAATTGAAAGAAAAAGGAGTTACGGTTTTTGGACATCTACCGCCTCATGCGAGCTAGTAATTCGATGTGAGATGAGTGTAACGCCCTGCCCTGGCCACAGCACGGCACGCTGCATCAACCCGTGTCCCTGGGAGAGACGGCTGAAATGATCCTTTCAACCCTTGCCATTGTGAGCTAAAAGTCAGCCCCGAATTTCCCAATGTTGGACTACTCAGAGGATAGGAATCGGGGCTGAGCCGGGTCTGGGCTGGAGAGACGTAGTAGGACATGTGAACACTTGCTACGAATGGCTTAACCTGCCACTGCCGTCACGAGGGAGTAGATGGCTGAATGTTGCGATTGAGTTCTTAGCCGTCATTGCTACAGCTGCCGCATAGTCTCAGACGACGAACTTTGACGTTGGGGAGTCCGATATCCCTGGAGCTGAGCTGTGGCAATTGGCAACCCTCCAACCAAGGGGAACTATTGTCCCAAATATTATGCGTGAACCAATTGCAATGCTTCTCTTGACCTGCATTTACTTGCATATTATGTCTACTCCTTATATCGTCACCGAGTGTTGGCCGCCAGATTGCCACTATATCAATCACGGACTGGTCTGCATGAATGAGCCCCCAACAACCCTCCTTCATTTTCAGCTACGACTGTATACTCGGTATAGAATTGATTGCTGCGGTGCATAATCAATATGAGATATAGTGTATTAGTCTTTAAAGTGGCAATTCGAATGCAAGCTTGACACACCTAAAGGCTGGAAGAGATTTTAGCATATTTGCTCGTTCCGAGATATCTGAGGCGAACAAATTTGAGCCAGATCGCCAAAGGTAAATGCCTCTCTGTGTTAAACGAATGAAATTCGTTTTCAATCCTCCAGTATCACACCAAGCTGCCTCTGTTAAGTGCATGCATGCCTCCCATATGACACCATGGCGCCATTAGAAGGCGACATCCTTCTCATCACATGTTGGTAGTACAACGAGTCACATTGGGATATCTGAGCCTACATCTATTAGTTTTATTAGCTCTTGGGTCTAATGAGACTGACTTCAGCCGCACCGCCTGGCGCGAATAGCAAGATGTGACACAACGTTGTTGATATATGCGGCAAAATCCGGAGTAGCGTCGCTGCTATTTCTTGCCTCTCTCTAGGCATACCCTTGTTACTATGCGTTGACCATGTAACTCTTGTTCCCAGACTTGCCACCAGCTGAAAATAGTCTGAGCCAATAGACTCTCTTTCTAGACTCGGATGGCTATATCCCTTGCTTCTAACTGATATTAGAAGGGAGTTTCGATACAGGGAGGCGGCAGAATGGCTGGGTTATTAGGGAAGTATTTTAGCACGGATAGTAGATATTGAAACAAATCGAAACCGTAGTGGTAAGAAAAGAAAGCAAGCTAATTTAGACAGATATGTTATTAAGATTGACCCTTGAACGCTCTGGCAAGTGGTGTTATGGAGCTGACTCTTTAACTGCGTGCTTTGTGCGAGATGGAGATGCAAGTACCGTATTGGGACTGAGAGGCTGCGAAATAATCTTGCTCGTATTTCGGTTTAGTTGCAAATCATCGACTGAGATTTTGCCATGAATAAGATTGTACACGTCATTGTAGCTCAAACTGTGGATCATAGTCGAGCCTATAACCTTTTCGTTATTACATTTCCTTAGACATGGGCATACCACTCTGGTGCCTAACTGACATATCCCCTTGAAATCGAATTTTGTACAAACTCATCAACAACCTTTTGAGCCTTCCCATCGCTTGGCGGTTCCAGGCCGAGCCTCTCATTGTCGGGGTTCTGCCAGACTGTCAAACCACCAGTAAACGGAAATGTAAGAACAGCCGCGAATTCCTTATTGGTGAATATTCCGTTGCGCATGTTCTCATCTGCTTGCCGCTTTCTTTCTGCGATCGAAAATGAAGTAATCTTCCATGGCTCCTTGGTCTCTGAAGCCTCCTGGAAAGTTTTTACGAGACGCTGCAAGTTGGTTTCGCCATCGCAGATGTAAAAGAAGTCGTTTTTAAATTTTGGATATTGGGTTAAGAGACTGTCGAGACCTCTCACGAGAGTATCGATGCTAGACACGGAGATGAGGCCGTGGCCACCGTCGCCGAGCGAGGCGGTGCGTTTGTTGATGTCCAAAGATGCAAAAGCACTCAAGTCTTGAATCGAAGTGGTAAGTATGTTGATAGGAGGTCCACTCATGAAGATTTTGCGTAGAATCACTTACTTATGAAAAGGTTGCCAACATGCAGACTGACAAAGTCAATCTGGTTTGCGGCGGATCTACACAACAGATAATTGTGAACTACCCTCTTTGCTGCAACGGCGGGATTAGGAGGTAGAGTGTTTGGTCCTATTCTTGCAATCGTTGCCCCATTCCCACCCGCCGTATCAGGCGCCCACTCCGAGGGAACAAAGAGCTTCACTCCAGCCTCTATAGCGGCATTGATGAGAGCGAGCTGAACAATGTCGAGTTCTCCGCCTGGGTTGAAACAAGTAAACACGACTACTGCATCAGCCCCCGTCAATGCTTTGACGAGGCTCTTATGATCCTTCAAGTCAACTTGTACGATGGGAATACCTTCTGGCACATTCCTGTACTCAGACGGCTCTTTGCGGCCGATGAAGGTAATGGTGTATTTTTTGAGTGCGGCAATGCGCTGGAGGACCCGACTACCGAGCCTGGGTCCTTGCTGAAGAGGACTTGTAAGCTATGTGATCTTGTCTCAAGATGTAGGTTCTATACTCACACCATACCAGACGATCTTCTTGATACTAGATTCGGATGCCATGGCCAATTAATCTTGCGCTCAATTGTGTCCAAATTGATCTAGCATGCTTCTCGTTCAACGTGGGCGTATAGTGCTTGTCTTATATTCATCCACGTAAGATTGGTGTCAGCAGCATTTCTTCCTGATTATTATTTGCGAATTTTGTATGACTATCATGTCCGATTCTAATGGCCTTTTAGAATTATCATGGGTTCAATTTCATTGCCGAAATCTCGTTGCATCCCACCGGCGCCTGAGAATCCGGCATGTAGATTAGTTTGTCTAGCTTTCGCTGCCAAACCTAGGCTGGGGTACAGCGTCACCGAGTTGCTAAGAAATGCTCTATTTCAGCTGGCGATGATTAATAATCGCCTCTTTTCTGGAAAGATGTGTTGGGGACCAACGAGACTGGACATCATGCATGCTGGAGACTAGTTGTTAAAAGGAAACAGCAGCGAGGCCGAAGATCCGAATTTTCTTCATGTTGACGGTTTCATGAGGCTTAAACAGGATTGAGATGCTTGATAGGTGCGCCTTGTTGGTGCTTGAGAATATGGATAGACTGCAGATTACTGATCGCAGGGAAAAGAATGGCGCTGTCTATCTTATAATACTTTTTCACACACGTAATCAGTCCGAATGAATCTTGATAAACCACGTAATAGGAGCTCGGCGGAGCAGGAGGCAGAAAACCACGTGGTCCAAGTCATTGCCGAGGAATTAGATATAAAGGAGCCCATTATCCGGATTCCACCGACGAGGCACGGAGCCGCCTATTGCGCGAGCCAAAAATCACCGTATATCTCTTCTCATGTGCATCAGCTCGCTATTATTTTCAATGTTTCTTCTTCGCGATGAGAGTTCCGTCATTGTTCGAAGCTCGGCGCGATTCGCCACAATATTGATAACGATGCGACAAATGTGAATAATCGTGCAGGAGTCGCAATTCCATTTCGTCGAAGATTAATATCGGAATGTTAGACTCTTTCGATTAATAGTGACGACCTCGGCATCAAAGGTCGCACTCAAGATGCATCAGGCGATGCTACACAGCAAAATTCGGTTGGCGAACCAGCAGTCATATAATCACGGTGCCACTACTTCTGCATAGGACTCTATTCTGGTAGAGTCATTGTCTCATGTATCAACTTACTTCACAGGCTGCGTCATTAATTATCTTACACATTATTTCAGATGTCTTTATAACAAAAAGCTTAGGGTAGGGGTCGGCCGATCATTGGTGTCTTCCGCCAATTACTTCGCCGCAGAAAAATCCAGCTTCATACTGCTGCATGTCCGCTGCACGTCAAGAATAATTTTCGCTTTAGTAAGAAGAATAATCGAGCACCAATGGTAAGCTGATATTCTAATAATTTCCCCAAAAATCCCCCCACGCGCCACGCGCTACGCAGTTCGCCATCCCCAAAGCCTGATTACGACATCTCTAAGAAGCATTCGCCATTTCGCCAAGATCTTTAAAGGGAGAAATAAAGCACCATCGATCTATATGTGTTTCCGTTGGGAGACAAGCAAGATGAAAATACGCGCCCTCGTACGATGGTATATCTCATTTTTGTGCGAAACACATGGGGCCTGATAATGTTATTAATGCATGTGAATGAAACTTGCTCACCCCGGGTCATACGGACTTTGGCCTATTATAGTTCATTTCAAGAAACAGGCCATTCCGGTCAACTAGTACTAGATATAAGATCGTTCGCTTAAAAGAGCTTACGGATATTAACTGGCGAGCCAACTCGCATCCAGCAATGGCAAAACCACACGACTTGCGGCCGTTGAAGGGGCTCCATTAAGCGCTCCTCTACATCATAAGCTAAAGTAGTCGATAGCGCATATACCTCATCAAAGGCGATTCTTAAAGAGGACATCAAGTACCTTACAAATCTATAATTTAATCGGCCCACAGGCGCTGAAGCTCCGCACTTCCAAAACCGGGAATCTATGTGCATTCGGTCGACCCCAGTCCTGCCCTTTTATGCAGGATTCTTCCTGCTCCCTATTCCTCTTTGTATTTCATACAAGGATTTGTAAGGAGCCTTATATCTTTATAGGCTTGAGTTGGTATCCATTTTCCTGTTATGTCTTTTCCGTATTACCTTGACTCTTTCTTCTTTTTGGCTTGCCGCTAGTTCGCGCAAAACGTGTAAGCACTTATGTACCATCATACTTTACCATGGACAGATAAAGCGCCGTCAGCTTGGGGCCTAGGAAAAACAACGTTATTCCCATCGCGCAAGCACAAGATTGAGACGGCTCGCTCTTATTATAGATGACCCTTGGGCTTTCAAACACTGGTTCTTATCTATATCATGGCTATGGCACCATCCAAGGCCATAATGACGACTATAGAGGCCACGGCGATCGCGTCGTTTCCAACCACCACCCACAAGAAACCCATGCCATATTCCCAACGCCAGCTACTTCGCCATGACCACCAGCAACCTTATAGGATCCACACAGATCGGAAGATCCCTGGGTTAAAATTTGGAGATCTCTTGGTAGAAGTATACGGGATCGGCTTGAATCCGGCCGATTGGAAATTTGTGTATGTATTCCCCCTGCAATGAAGCCCTGCACGCTACTGGCCTTTTAAGCTTTTGCTGTTCTTATTGACAAGCTTAATCGTAGAGATCTTGGATATCTCCTCCCATCGCCGTACGGTTTGAATGAGCGTGAATTTATTGGCAGAATCATAGCTTCTGAGGTGGACCAGAGATGTCCCCTCAAGCTGGGAGAGTGGGTGAGTCTGCTGGTTAAAATGACTAGCCACATCAGAATCAGGGTGGCTAACATTAGCCCAAGGTCCTTGCCGTGCCAACGGACTATCGCGATATCAGAAAATCGACATTTCAAGAATATACCATTGTCTGCTGTTATAACGCAATTCGAATTCCCAAGCATATCGACCCGTTCAAAGTCGCCTCTATGGGTGTCGCTTATGTTGCTGCAGGGCTCTCGCTTGGAGTCTGTCTGGGTGTCACTTTTACGAAGGGACCCAAACAGAGAGAGTTTAATCTTCTAGAGGTTGCCAGGAGGCGCCCTGAAGATATACCTGACGATATTCTTGATGAAGTCTTTGATGCTCTAGCTCCTTGCTACCAAGCACAGCCCGGCGAGTGGCTCTTGGTTCATGGGGGTGAGTAAAAAGAAAGATACTAGCAGAAACGCACGCATCTGACTCTATTTGCAGCATCTACTATTACAGGCCAGATTATAATTCAGCTGGCTAAGCTGGGAGGGCTGAAAGTTGTGGGCGTTGCCGACTTGGGTAAACATCAGCAGCTTTTACAATCACTCGGAACGGGTAAGATTGTCTGCAAAAATTTCTAGAATCTGTGGCTTACATGAGTTTCAGACATTCTAGTTGAAAACAGCAATCTCGAGCAAGCTAAGCGGGACATTAAACAGCTTGTTCCTGGCTCACTAAGATTTGCAGTCGATACAGTTGGGCCTCAAACCGCCGCGTGGTGCCAACAAGTTCTTGCAGAGCGCACAAGCTCGAGATATTGCCGCCCAGGATACGAAACGCCAACAAATCGATTATCGTCGGCCTATGTGGCTACTCGCGGAGGTGGCAGCAAGCTAAGCCATCTTGTTGCACTGGCAGGCATCCCTTCAACGCATTCACCGAATATCCAGGTTCACACAGTGCCAATCAAGCTTTTCCACACAAGTAAATATGTCGGCGGCCATCTGAGTAAGTGGTTATACGAGCTGCTTGATACACATCAGCTGCTTCCCCCGGAGGTGGAATCAATGTCGGGTGGCCTGGATGCTATAAATGGGGCACTAGAAATATTGAAGCAAGGTAAGACAGCGGGAAAAGGAATAGTCATTCGAATTAAAGAGCCTGATACTTTGATTGAAAGTCTTTCTCAAGCATGAGCGTTTAGACTGAGCAAATTTGGTACTATTTGGCCCACTTTGCTTCTTCTGCCATGGAACTCCAGAGCAAATAGCGTGAGCTTACTTTGCAGGGCATCATTGCTTATTTTAAAGAATTCAGAATAGAGAAACTTGTGTGGAACGGATCCATGAAACTGGTCAAATTTGCCGCATGACTTCATGACTTAAGTGTCTGCATGTGCTGAAGCAACGCGGATGTCACTTGAGAGTAAAGCCCATCTTATAGAAGACGAACGAAGTAGTTGTATAGATTGAACGAGTAATAACTATTTTGTATCATACGGCATTGCGTAATAAATGTAACTTTTGGAAAGAGAGGGCAACGCCCAAGTGTAAAGACTCCGCGCATTATCTCTGCACCAAGCTAATCTAGAGATCGATCTTATCACCCCGGGCATCAGACAATTAGCCGAATTCCGATGCAAGGTACGGCATAATGATAAACCGCAGATGCTCTCCATCAAAACTCAGCCCCGGTAAATAGATTTCGTGCTGTCATCAGTCACATTCCACAATTGCATGGAGCGACACAGTAACAACGTGCTGTGATGAATGCCGAATAGAGAGGTGAGCTATAAAGACTCATTAACAAGGAGCATTCGCACGCAGGTCTTCAGGGGTATCAGGTTGGTTTTGCCAGTGCGCCTTGATGAATGCTGGATGCTTCATCAAGTTCTCGCTAGTCTTTGTGATGATTGGGAATGCGTCGAGATCCACGCCATATCGCTGCGCATTCCAGACAGCTGGCAACAGACAAACGTCTGCCAATGAGATGTTATCACCAACAGAATACTGGCCCGCCGAATCCTTAGCCATCGTCTCATAAGCCTGAAGCACTTCTGTCATGATTTCCTTGTTCCACTGCTCTGGGCTGCTCCCCAGCTTCTTGATGCGTTTCATGATCCTTAGGTTTGTGACTGGCTGCAGGTCGCAAGCAATGATATTAGCCAGTGTGCGGGTGACAGCCCTCGCCTCTGGATCTGAAATTGGCGGCAAAAGCTGATAGCTTTGGGGGAGAGACTCATCGAGATACTCGATGGCGGCGAGTGACTGGCCGATCTTGAAGATACTTCCGTCGCTGCCCGTGCGCAACAGCAAAGGCACAGTAGCGTTTGGATTGAGGGCCTTGTGCTCGGCAGACAAATGCTCTTGTTTGATGAGGTTGACGGTCCTCATTTCATACTCAATACCCTTGAGGTTTAGTACCATTCGAAGGCGGGCAGAGCAAGAAGAGCGAAAATAGCTGTATATGATGTATGTTGGTTTCGACATCTTGATGAGAGTAACTCGGCACTGTGTGTTGAGGAGTAACAAATTAAGTACACAGTACGCGTCTGCTATGGAGTTCAACAGTTGTAAAAAGAAAACGAATTAGAGTCTGCTTTATTCTGAAGAGTTGAAAATAATAAAAAAACGAAAGATTTGAGTTGAGATTGAAGTTGTTATGGAAACAAACATTGCGTAGCACAATGATGGCTTTATGAACTCAGGCCTCGGATAGCGACCGCGGAAATGGGCCAAACTGATTCCGAGATGGACATCCGCTGGTAGCCTTGGTGGGCCGAAAATCTGGAGTAGTGTGGCGCTTTTGGGTACCTCTAACGCAACTAGGCAAACAGTACCCTCCTCTGCTTTCATTCCGTAGAAGTTTTTGGACCGAGCCTCAAACGAAAGTCAGTTAAAGGGCGCAGAAAAGATTTCCTGATTATGCGAGTTAGACAAGTGACGATGTAAATGGAGAGGAAAGAGTAACTATATAATTAATCGCGTTTCTGCATTTGTAAATGCGTTTGTAACCGAGGAAGCTTTCATCTTCTCTATCACTAGTTCCGTGAATACATGTACTATCTGACCCCGCTAAAGACCTGAAAGCGGCTTAATCTAAGCCGACGAGCCGTTTGGACATTGTACCGATATCCTCTCTTGCGTCCTCTGACCTTTCTCTTCAATGCCGCGTGCCTTTTGGCTATTTAACAGTTGATGGCTAGATGAGTACAGGTTATTAAGATGCAAGCAGAAGCCCCTACGTAACTTGGCATCCATGACGCCAGATCGCGACTAGACGTTGGACTAATACGGGCCCTTCCGTGCCCTCTGGCGTTTGCGGCTGAAATTGTAACAACAGGGATTGGTGTAAATATGCGTTCCTGAACACAAGCTTGATAGCAGATTTGAGATTGTATGTTTACCTCTATACTTGCACCTGGATGCGTTATTGAAGTGAGTAGAAGTAAGCCTATACTCTTGAATGTGCTGAGGATGGAATCTTTAGAATAAGCGGTTGCAAATTTGACCGATATCCGCCACTACTGCTCGTGGATGGTTAACGTCATGGCCACCGCGGCCATACTCGACGATTATAACATAGCCATAGCCGTTCACTTTTTAATTAGATTATTTTCTCACATGTAGCCATCCACCATGCTCTCAATCTACGCTCTTCAACGTCTATCCTTTTGGGCGGCCAGCCTCTATCTTAATATAGATCCTTACACACCCAGTCGGCTACATATTTCACCCGCCTTACGCTTCCCCACTCAGATCCAGCATCCGCAGTGAATACCCAAATCGGGCATCCAACAACTAAAAACGCACCACATTGCGCGTTGACGAAACATTGAACGTAGATATATTAAACTATATTAAGACGCAGAGCGCTAAGCTCATGATGACTTTTTTTTTCTGCAAAAAATTGTATTGCCTCCTCCGCCGTCACATCGTCATTGGCTGTAACCTGACTTGATCCAAGCTCATGCCCACTGCTTGTAGGTCATTCTCTCAGCTGCCAGTATGTGCTTGGATTATAAAGATGTGACTTTACTGTACAAGGTAAAAGAAGCATCGATCTTGATTTAGAGCCTGTTTCCTAAAGAAACTAAACTAAAAGCCCAATGGTGTGACACGGTAATGCTTTTCTTGGCAGAGTAGAGCTTCAGCCGCACGTCGCCTGCAGAGGTAGACCAAGTTGGCTGCCCACCCAACCATCTCTTCTCATCATGCAGACGGGAATACGAGCTGGGATACATATGACATCGTAATAAGAAATGACGAAAGATATGGAGTGTGAATGGTCTATGAAGCTATTAACTGACGATTCTTCGATCTTGCTCACAGGCGCAAGCGTACACCAAGGTCGAGCGTAGAAGAAATAACAAGTCATGCGTCATCATGCACTGCTGTTTTGCAGAAAGCACGGGCTAGAGCTGAATTCACTAACAAGGCCAAGCAGGGCATGACAATAGACTAAAAAACAAAGGTCGCCCTACAAATTGCAGCTACCTTGTTATGGCATAGCAGGCCAAGAGCAGGCAAATAAAGATTAACGAGAAGCATCGGTTATTCCTTCGTTCTATTAGGCGTCAAAATTTGCACCAATAGAATTTTGATCCAAAGCTCTAGCCTGCCAAGTCAATATGTCGGTATATCGCTGGCCATTCGATTGTGCAGTAGTTTGGATGGCTCAAAGCGAGATGATGGAGATAAAATGAGCAAAGCGCCCAGTTGCTATCTTGTTTCGAGGGAAGTACTTCTAACCTAGTTGTCTGCTTTTGAGGCTTTAGATAAGATTTCACAGCTGATAAAAATGCAGTCTACATTTCTACTGCTCTGGGCAGCCGCTCTCTCGAGTGCTAAGCTCTTTGTCAATTACGATGAGAAGCTCGAAGGCCGCCCCAAAGTATACACGGTGGTGAAGGAAGAAATTGGGCGACTGGACGTTCCATCAAAATCGAGCCATGTGAACAATGATGGCAAGATTCCGCTCGGTATTGACTTGAAGCCCCGAGAAGCTCTCGATGTCTTGCTCGGCAAGCGCCAAACTTGTGCCCAGGGCTACGGATATTGCCCCAGTGTGTTGCCCTCTATATGTTGGTATAAGCATTCTGAAAGACATTATTAACCGCCATGATTGCTCATTATAGGTGCTGGAGGATGCTGCGTCACGAATAGCCTTTGCTGCTCTTATGGATATTGCCATACTCGAGGATCCGCGTGCTGCCCGACTGGCCCATGTGGCCAAGGCCAAACCTGCTGCGGCGTCAGCCACTGCATGCCCACGGGAGATCAATGCTGCGAAGACGAATCTCATTGTCCTGCAGGCAATCACTGTTATCTCTCTTCACTGTCGAAGCGCATCGTTTGCTGCACCGACGCAAAATGTACGGCTCACGTTGATAATGGAAAGACTACTTACGCGCAAACAACTACCTCAACGCGCACGTATACTACTACGTATTATCAGACCTACTACTGGACGGTAACTTGGTGAGTACTGGATCTGTACCACGGAATATATAATGCCTGGAGAGTCCCGCACTGATATCGTTTATAGGTACTATTGGTATTATTATTGGACGTACTCGATCGACATTCAAGCATCCGTCGTCACCTCTACACGTTCAACCACACAAACTGTCTTCAGTGTAAAGACAACGGATGCAGGCGCCGCTTCCGAGTACTTTAGCGAAAAATCCAAAACTCTGTCTCTTCCTACACCCGCTGCCGCCACTTCCCTTGAGTCTTTGGCTGGGAGCACATCATTCGTATCCACGCCGTCATCGAAGAGTCCGAGCCCCCGCCCGAGTTCAAACCCAGGTCCCTCTAGCGAACCGAGCATAACTGAGATATCCAGTGCTCCTTTTGATCCAATCCCCAGCTCAGGCAGCCCTGACGATAACGAAAGTAGCAGCTCGAGCTCGAGTCGTAGCAGCTCTACTACAAGTCTTCTTCGAAGTGGTAATGATGATGGTGGTAGCCCTCCAAAGAGTGGAGGCGGTGGTTCTTCGGGTGCAAAGCCATTATGGACTGGCTCAGACTGGAAGAGTCTTTGGGTTCTTGCGCTTGGCGTTGGAACTGGGGTGCTGGCCGCAGTTCTTTGATCTGGGTAATATGAGGAGACTGAATGGGAGATTATGGCAATATAGCGATGATGAATATGAAACCAGAATCTGTTCACAAAGCGAACGAAGTTCGTCATCAATGTGGACGGCGAAACAATATTTTATAACGTTGGTCTTTTGAGCTTATTTAATCTACTTAAAGATGTATTCTTTCGTTACCCTAGCACCAACAGTGAACCTTGCTGCTCAATTCTGTTACAAATCCGCCTGAATAGCTTTTTCCAAGGCAAGATGTTTCTCCAAAATATTCTTAACTTTATCCAAAGGCAGTGCCTCCACCCGATTGCCCTTGAATCCTGTTAAGCTTTCTGCCATGCAGAGAACGTTGTATATAGCCTCTTCAGTAGAATCAGCGGCAGCTTCAAACAAGGCATTGATAGTTTGGTCATCGATTGACTCCACCACCAAGGTGTTGGCCTTGAACGGATCAACGTCTCTATGATTAGAGCCCACGGTCTGCACTGGTATCTTATTTGCCGTGCTGAATGCGATGAAAATGTCGCCGCTGGGATTGTGTCCGTAGCCGCCAACTCGAGACAGGCCGCCTGTGGCGCGCTTTGCGAGGCGTTGGAGTTGAATGGCGCTTAATGGAGCATCTGTGGCGAGGACGATGATGATGCTACCGTCCTTTTTATCCTTGGCGGCATCATATTCGGCTTGGGCTTTCGCTGCCTCCGCGTTCTTCAATGCTTCCGCAGCGAGGATCCTTCCAACGGGGACACCAGTTATTTTCAACGGAGGCATCCGGCCGTAATTGGCCTGTACCAAGGCCGCAACGGTGAAGCTCTTCTCATTACCCTTGCTATCGAAACCTGGCACCACGCGGCTTGAGGTGCCAGTACCTCCCTTGAAGCCTTGGCACATCATGCCCGTGCCACCACCGGTGTTGCCCTCTGGAACTGGAGCTGCAGAGGCTGCTTTGATACCATCAACAACATGTTGCGGCGTTACAGCAAACTGAGTGAGATCGTTAAGGTGGCCATCAAAAGTTTCGCCCACGACAGGCAGGAGAAACCAGTCTACACTTCCGTCGGCGTCGCTGTACTCCTTAATAGCATGCTGATAGATGCCACTATAGCAATTGCCTACAGCAAAGCTGTTTGTCAAGACAATGGGGCTGTGAAGGAGTCCCGTCTCCTCAATCCAGTGGCTGCCCGTCAGCTCTCCCGAGCCGTTGTAGCGGAAGATGCCTGCGTGGCACGCGTTGTGGAACCAATCTTTGCGGGGGAGGATGGTAGTCACTCCCGTGTTGACAGCTCCATCAGCGGTGTGGATTGACTTTGTGTGAACGAGCACGCCAGGAACATCGGTGATGCCGTTCTTGGCTCCCGTTGGCCAAGCTCCGACTTGGATGCCGGGAACGAGATCGCGAAGCCGAACCCGACCGGAGGCGGAGCTTGACTGATTCGGCTCGGACATTATTTATGTTTGCCGTTTATCGGTTGGCCTCTGCCTAAAACTGAAACAAATTGGCGTATCTTGCTTCCGACACAGCGGGTATTGGTACTCGATTTGGCCTTGATCCCTAATTGAACCTTATTCAAGTGTTTGCGGCGCGGAGGGTATCTTGACAACAAGGCCGAGAGCCAATGAATGAGATGGCCGGGTCGTCATTTTAAATATACATGACAAATGCAGGAGCCGACACAAGTATATCATACTGTAATACGCTGGACCTTGGCAGTGAGGAGAGGAGGAGGAGAATCCATTATTAATGACTCACGCCGGCCAGCATTAGTCATAAGCATAAAGTAGGCGACGGATCAGATAACTCTAGATAGCACTAAAATAACACGAAAGTGAAGCAGCGACATGTACATACAACACTCCAACTATGCTCGATGTCAGAGTTCGGTTCGTCCTCTGTCTTATTGATGAGAACGTTCCGAAAGCTGAAGCTTGGCATTGAAACCTTTTCGGCCTCTAAAATCAAATGCTGTAATGTTCACTGGCTCTTAGTTTCGGTGTCGCCAGCTAGAAGCCAATCTTATGACATGAGTGGCTCTATCCAACTCCTCGTCGCTACTAATTCTCTGAATATTGGTGATAGGTTTCTACATGCATCACATCATTTGTGATGTTTATCAGTCTACTTTGCTTTTGTCAGCGAGTTTAGCTGCAGTTGCCCTCAAGAGTCTAGTTGGTTTCGAGGTTATGCGGGGTAGCTGTCTTTCAATTGCTGCGTGTGGTGTGGAAACAGTATAGTCATCCGGCGACGGATCTAGTTGAATTTGTCTCTGCAACATCAACTAAGGAAACAGTGTGATTGCAATAAAATCTAGATTTTCCGTCAATGTAAAGCTGCAGAGCTATGATACAGTATACAGTGTGCAGATGTAAGTTGGTGGAGATAAAATTGGCTGAAGCCAGTAAGTGTAGGTATGCATTGACAACTGTACTCCTGAACAGCTCTGTATCCTCTGCATACTAGAATCCAAATGCTCTTCCATTTACGCAAGAAGCTGCTTCTGACCCTTGTTCATATGCGCTTTTCTCATTTTCGTTGCTTCTGAATTATTTGCCGAGTCACTTATCTATCTTCCCTTGCTTTTTTGATGACCGCTGGCGCGGTCAACTTTTTTTGCGGTGCCGGGGCTTTACTACCGGCAATTATTTCCTCTTTGACACTGGGTAAATTACGTTACAGAAAGCCCAGGCGGTACAAGCTATTGTACGAATCGGCGCCCGTTTATCTAGCGTTGCGCCATTGTTCGTTAGCCATCTCCACCCATCAGCACTCTGTTCAGAAATTTCCTTGTTTGCCACAGGGCGGTAAGTGGTCAAGTGCTCTCGTATCTGGTCGCCTAATTCGCTTGAGCTGCTTGGAGAGGGGGAAAGGCAGATCATGCAGCGTATGGGCTGGTGATAACTTCTCTGCTTATGAAGCAACACTATATGGTTTATTACAGAAATCCCAGTCAAAAACAAAAAAGGAAACTCTGATAAGTAAGAGTGACGAAAATCGGAGTTCCAGCATGGCCTGCTTGACCATGTGGCTTGTCGCTGGGGGCCACTCCTCCTGGGCGGCTCGTCTCGGTCTCGGTCGACTGATGGGCCGGCCCTCCTGAAATTCTCGGCCCTTGACCTTCGTTATTCAGCTCTACGGCCTTATTATTCACCTGCCGTTGGAATAGAATTGGATAACTTGACTTAGCGTACGCTATCTCGACGATAGATTTCTTACTTCTTTATATACACTATGCGTACACCGTAAAGTTGCCCAAGTTCCAATCAGCAATCCTCGCTTAGCTTCGAACTGTACCAGGTAGCCAAAAAGCCTTTTGGACGGCTATCCGCTGCAGATCGGTTAGCTCGCTAAACCTTTCGCTGTTCCGACTTGCCATACGCTTTCGAGATCGCCATGTTTTCTGGCTCAAATTCCAGCGGCACCGCGATGGAAGACGGCGGTCACAATGAGCGGCACATTGTTGCATCTGAAAAGGACGGGAACAGAGGCTCTGGCTACGAAGAGCCTGTTTACTCAAAGGAGGAGGAAGCTGGATACCAGACTCCGGCTCAAGCACCAATCAGCAACGCTCCTCCAGATGGTGGCCTACGGGCATGGCTCGTCGTTGTAGGAGCATGGTGCACATCGTTTTGCAGCTTTGGGTGGATTAATAGTACGTTCCCTTTCACATATGGTACTGATGAGTTTAGGAGGACTGAATGAGCTGACCCATCGGCGAAAATTAGGTGTTGGAGCGTTCCAGGACTACTACGAAGCTACGATTCTGAAAGAATATTCGACCAGTACCGTCTCATGGATCCCATCTTTGCAGATTTTCTTCATGATGTTCATGGTAAGTCAATTGATGCCATCGTACCACTGTGCTGGTTACCATTGAAGTCATGCCCCTAGCTAACTTGAGATCGCGTGTCAAGGGACCCTTCATCGGTCTTTTATACGACAAATATGGCCCACGCTACCTCATCATCGGCGGGACCTTTTTGCACGTCTTTGGCCTGATGATGACATCCATTTCTACTCAGTACTACCAAATTCTCCTTTCCCAGGGAGCATGTAGCGCTATTGGAGTTTCTGCCATCTTCCAGCCAGGTAAGTCGGCCACCATTGTCTTGTACAAATGATTCAAATCTAATCTCATGAATACAGCGCTTAACAGTATCGCTACCTGGTTCACTACGAAACGCGGTGCCGCCTACGGACTTTTGGCGACTGGCTCAAGCTTAGGAGGCGTCATTTTTCCGATCATGGTCACTCGATTGATCAAAGAAGTTGGTTTCCCCTGGGCAATGCGAATCTGTGCGTTTCTGATTCTCGGCCTCCTCATAATCGCCATCTTGACGGTTGATGCGTTCAACCCACCGAAATTCCAACCAATTACCTTGAAGAGAATGGTGGCACCTTTTACCGAGTTTCAGTTTTCCTGTGTTTGTTTCGGGTTACTGCTTTTTACCTTTGGGCTCTACGTCCCAATCAACTTCGTCGCGGTCGAGGCTGCTGCGGGCGGAGTAGACCCCAACTTGGTGCAATACATGGTTCCTATTCTGAACGCCGGAAGGTATGATAGCCCGAAGCCTTACTTGCTTTACTCGTCCTACTCGTCTTTGTGTTGATTGTGCATTTTACTAATCGTTTTTCATCCAGTTTATTTGGTCGTATACTGTCTGGCTTCGCTGGCGACAAATTTGGCCGCTATAACGTCTTCATTACCGTCTGTTACCTAGCAAGCATTTTCGTCTTGGGCCTCTGGATCCCTGCATCTACAACTGCCGCGAGAATTGCCTTTGCTGCCGTCTTTGGATTCTTTTCTGGAGCATACGTTGCTTTAATCGCTGCGCTCGTGGTTCAGATATCGCCTGTAACTGAAATGGGCTTCCGAATGGGCCTATCGTTTTTCGTTTTGTCTCTTGGAGGCCTGACGACGAATCCCATCTCTGGCGCTATTTTGGAGGGCCCATTAGGATGGCTTGGACCAAAGATATTCTCTGGTGTTTTCTGCTTGGTCGGAACGACTTTTGTGTTGGCTGCGAGAATCAAGCAGACAGGATGGAAGCTGAATGCTGTCTTTTAAAATCACATGGTATAGAAAATCATACGTTGCATCATATACGATAGATTTAGAATGTTTAATTTGATAATATGCACACTACATAGATGCCAGGCCATAAGGGGTTTGCCAAATACATAGAATTAATATTTATGATTAAGAGCCATCCAGATGCAACGTACAGGGTATATACGGCGTGTACATGGAAATGCACTGCATTAAAAATAACTGGAAAAGTCGTACAGATCCACATGTAAATCCTCAACCAGCGTATTCCAGTCCGGCAGATTGTTCTGCATGAGGTTATTCCAATCTACGCTTTCTCCATCAAAACGGCGGACGTCCATTACTGCCTCTGGGAGGGCATCTTCCATTTCTTCTTCCTCGGGAGTTTCATCGACTCCTTCCGGTGTAGAACCCGAGGTCTCACTGCCGCTAATTAACGATTGTCGAATCATCTCAGCTTTCTTGCGCAATCTCCTCAAGATAATGGCCTTCAACGCAGGGCTGGACACTGCCATGGACATTCTCACTTCCTCCAACTCAAATTGTTTTGCGACTATAACCCATGCTCGCTCAACACTGGGGCCGCTCGGTGAAACGCAAAGATGCCACAGAACATAGAGCAGCATGTGGTACTGTGGATGGCCGTGCATGCACCATCTATATGGCCGCAGAAGCTCATCTCCCCATAGCTCGAGGTGAATTTCAAGACATCTCAGTGCAGACAAAAGATTTGCCTCTGTCGCAAATGTGTTTCGCTTGTCGGGATTCTCCAAGTTTGCGAGTTGCTGCCGCGTGACAAAGTCTATCTTGTGTACCATAGCCAGAGCTGTCTTCATAGCCATTCTCTGTATGGGAATCACAGGATTGCACGGCTTGATATATTGTTCGACGCGAGATCTCAGCTGGCTCAGCAAGTTGCTTCGAATTACTTCTTTGGGCGTCGCCCCTGATGGCGTCATTGAGAGGTTGGCCATGGTCTGTAATGTCTGAGCCACTTCCATGCATGTCAACGGAAGGCTCATCTTGGTCCATCCGTTATGAGGTGGTGGTAGCTCTTTCATATCCGGGCGAAGCTCGTTGTCGTCAATGTTGAGTGGCATTTTGGTGTCGTATCCTGGAACTGTCGACCACGAACTGATGCCGTGGTCTTCAGCAGCTCTCCCATCCCTCGCCAGAAAATGCCACCACAGCCGTCTGCGGACCTCGGATTCAAATGGCGAGATTCCCAGCTTGCTTCCGTCTCTGTGAAGACCGATGCAGTGTGCCATTCGAACGGCAAGGCCGCTCAAAATCCAGATGCCCCTACCGTGATAATGAGCTCGTATGGACGCCTAGTTTGACGGATTAGAAACTACGTATTAACGGCAACAATAATGTGAGTGGAGAGAGCATACCAGGTATATAGCCAATGCCTGAAGCAGCACAACAGTTGGATTCTCCAACATGTCTACTGCCGCCAAGTACATCTGGAAGTCTTGTTTAAATGTCCGCAGAGCAGTCGTTTTGTCAACGCCAAGTGTATACTTTGCCTCTTCTGGTTCCATTGTCAATGTAGAGGCAAAATATACCGCTGAGACTAGGGCTAGAGTGTCCTTCGATACGGCCTCCGGTTGGTGGATGGCCGTGAAAACAGTCACTTCATCTGTAGGGATGTGCAATACTTTAATAGTGGCGTCAACATTCTGGACAAATAAATGCCATAGCTGTGTAGCATGTAATCGGGACAGACGCCATCCCTTTTCTTTTTCTTCAAAGACAGCAGGACCAGAGAGCAAGCCTAAAAGGCTGAATGGCGAATCAGGTTCTGGTTTCTTTATTTCACAGCACGGTGAATGTAATAATGAGGATTTATCTTGATCCTTTAGTTACATCATGTTAGCTTGATAACGTATATCAAGTCAGATTTCTCGCAGAGGTCGATTGACAGCTTACCTCCTCAATGACCCTGGATATAAGAAGCTCATTGAAGTATTGACTTGAGGTTCCATTTCTAATCAGGACCTCCTCTGATGGAAGTTCCTGAGGCTCCTGGGGTGATTCATGAGGGCTCACGGGTAGATTCGGTACGAAAGATACTTGTGCAGATGGCGGCAGTGGTCTTCTTGCCGCTCCGCCTTGGTCGATGGACGCCGCTACGATTGTCTTCTCAAGATCTGATATCCTCGACGCAACATCTGCAATGGTAGCCTTCCTAACTCGTCGAACAGGTCGGTCTGACGACGGATAAGTGCACGTGAGACGAGCCCTCACGCATGCCAAGCAGGGCGTCTGTCTGTCGCAACGGATCTTCCTCCGGTGGCAGAGAACGCAGGACCTGTCCGGCCTTCGGCGGGGATTCGGCGATGGCGGCGTGAGGTCACGGTCCGTGCCAACAGGAGTTATTAGAGGGTCAATACTGGCTGGACGGCTGGGATTATGCGGAGGAGACATGTCTCAAAGAGCCTTTGAGTTGAGCCCAAGCCAAACTGCAGTGAATGGAATGCTTCTACAACAGCCAATATTTCGGTTCAGTGAGCAATAGAGTCCCCGACCGAACTGAGTGAGCCTGGGATAATCAATGACTTTGTCTCGCAGCAATCGGTTCGGCTTTTGCATAAGCACCGAGGCCGAGAGGTCGCCCTTTTACCTCATTGAGTTAAAGCGGGAGCGCCGACGAGTATATTAGTAATTACTCTGTAGCACGCAAGCTGGCACAATAGCTTTTAAAAGCACTGTAACCAATAAAGGCCTAGCAAAAGGATCAAGAGGATCCAAGTTAAGAGCAAACTCTACAAGAGGGAAATGAATGCGATCAAGAATGAGATAAACATTTCTCATCACAACCTCGTGCCATGAGCAATACCTCGGGATTCGTAGTGTGGCAGAAACGGATCTCCACTGGATTACTGATGTGGCGTGAATAAGCCGGCCCAAAACTTGCTGAAAGGCTTCCCTGTGCGTTGGCTGTGGCGGGCGCTTCTTGCTTCTATGTCTCTTGGAGAGCGATCGACTTCAATGAGAGACTCTGCATATACCAGTTATTTCGTAGCAATAAACTCTTGCGTCCCTAAGTAAGACTTAGTATAAAAAACTGGTGATGATTCAAGATACTAGGGGCATTATTTAATAGCTCAGCCGTATATTCTTCATCTTGTCCTGTACAAGAGAGTTGGCTTGTAAAGCCACTCTGTGACAGTTCCATGCGTGTCTGTGGCCATGGCCCTGACTGCAAGTGTTAGCAACTATAGCCACAGAGTATTACCCTAGTGAAAGCGCCCAAAAGGTCATAAACTTCAGTTGGGGCATGCTGCTCATTTTATTCTTCCTTTGGCATGGTACAGAGCGTTTCGGCAGCAACCCGAAACCACCGAGCGCCCGACTCTTTCTCGGAATCGGCTGCAGCCACCTCGCCTGGATAGCTCTGCGCGCTATATAATATTACCTCGGAACTTGGAAAATGACTCGATTACTTGCTTCTCGCCTCGAGATAGCGCCCATATGGATCGATTACAGCACGATTATTCTGTTGAACAAAGTCAAATGAGGAAAGAACCCCAGTTATTTGCATAAAATGGACAGCCGATGTGGATATTACTCGGCAAGCGTATTCGGCAGTAGGGGCATCTTGGAGGAGAATAGATGAAGCTAAAAACTATGTCGCGAATCATTCAGAGAGACTATACATATTTACTTCGAATAGAATAATAAAATAGCTCTTTAATAAGGGCCAATAACTACCCGTCGCATTGAGCGGAAAAAGTAGAAGGGCACTCTCGTATGCCCTGCCGGCAGAGCACTAACAGTAAGTAGCCACTGACTGATATCGCCTATCAAAGATAACGAGTGAGAGGATGGTTTCTTTATTTAATCCGGAAGATTGCCACAGCTCTCTATCATGGTACATTGATCTCAATCCACCGATACTATAATGCTCATATGTTACCGACGCCGGCTAAGAAGAAGGAGCCGCGGTAGATTTGCTTTACAGCTTGTAGCGTTATTCCCACCATATACGATATAGCGACTCGATAGAAACTAGGAAATAACCACTTTGTTCCGGTGAGATGGCTAATCTTTAAGGCCTTGGCGCGTTGCAAGAAAGCCAGATAAAGAACGAGTCTCTTGCAAATTTGCATTACCCTAAAGCGTTGTGGATAAACAGGGTCCCATTTCCACAAAGCTTCGTCCTATTATTTCTGTATTCATGTCGTTGATCGATACTTTTGAGATATAGCAACTTGGCTGATTTGATAGTCATCATAGGGGAGTGCAGCCGTAGACGCCAGTTAAACTCTTTCGAGCATCTCGCTCACTTAGATTAAGGGTGTTGTTGGGGTTGTACGCCGATGCTAAAAGGAGTGTGAAATGATTCGTATACTCTGGCTAAAGAAACCTCATCTCCTGCCGCATCAATCGTCAATTAGAATCCTTCAACGGGCTGCTTTCTCTTCTCTAAAAAGGAAATCTGAGATTTCGAATTACACATATGGTACTCATAGCGTTGTTTCTAAATCACTCTTGTAAACTGTCTGTGAATTACACAATATGAGGACCCTCGGCTTGTCTTAGATTCGTTTGCTATAACCACTTTCTAGCTTTCGTAGTTTGAGCCTGTGGACTGCAATGATATGTCGGTTCATATCCCTGTATCATTTCGTTGTTAAGATAATTTCGCCGATATAAGCTTTGAACCAACTCACTTTCTATTTAATGTTCTACAAATGGACCAATCTATGTAACCCTAGTCTAACTAGCATCTTTCCGGCATATTAACTTTCCGCTGCCGTCCTCTACTCATTACAGGCAGAAATTCCGTGTCTTAGTAAGCTCAATCATCAGCGAAAGAATAGGCGGTTATATCCTAGAGAGTAGCCACTTTACCTGTTCTCGCACAGCGGAGTAGGTTGACCTCCAAATAAACGTTATCACCAGAAAAACATCATCGCAAAGAAATTTTTCCGCGCAGAAAAGATACCCAATGCTTGTTAATTGGTGGAAAATACAGTGTCCCATGTCGTCGAGATATCGACTTGAATGACCTTACGCCGAATTAACAACAACTGGCTTATTCGCAATGTAGATGCAACAACTCTATTTCAAGTTAAACTATCCTTCGGATAAAGTAAACTCGAGTGATTCCATTCCTTTTTCATGTCTTCCAGCGTGCCACGCTGTCGCACGACATAGTTCCAAACCGGCCTATGCTGACAACATCCTCTCAACCCCACGCGTGGGTCGACGGCAGAAAATAGGCCTAGCTCTACGAACAACCAGATTTCTAGAACAATGGAATCTGGAAAAATAGTATCGGCGGGGGCCAGCTTGCACTCATATGCTTCTTAGCGAGCGCGTTCCAGAACTACTGCAGGTGATCGTGGTGGCGCAAGTCTCAAACATCGCAAACTCTTGCCTCGCTCGAATCAGCGCATCGAAACGGCCCCGATCTGGTCTAGTGTACCGTCTGAGCCCGTAGATCTACGTCCGACTTGCATCTCGGATCGGACTGCCGAGTAGATCGATGCAAATGTCTGCGAAAGGCAATAGTCTGCGATGTCGGCAGAGGAGATGATTGGTGGGCTGGGTTCAGCTGCGTTATCAACCAGCCGTGAGCCTGTCTCTAATGTGTGATTGCAGGTATCACGGACAGATGCTGGCTACGGAAGAAACAGGTTGCGACGATGAAAGAGCTCAAAAGGAGCAGTTCACAACTATAAGAATGGGATGGAAGCCCAAGAATCATGGCATTTTCTATCATCAGTTCGAAGAGATATTCATTGCAAAGCTTCTGAGAAGAGACTGTTTCTAGGCCAAGAGAGCTGCACGAAATTATGGATACCGCAATCAGAGACGAGAAAACCATCAGAGTCGGCGCCGTTCAGGCTGAGCCAGTCTGGTTCGACCTCGACGGATGCGTTGACAAGACCGTTCAAATCATCAACGAAGCTGCTGCCGATGGCGTCCAAGTACTAGGCTTCCCCGAGGCATGGATCCCAGGTTATCCATGGTAAATCGCCCGACTAGCATAGACAATCTTCTTCTGTCTGATGACTCCATCTGCTAACACTGCGAGTTGTCTGGGATGTAGGCAGATGCGAACCACCGCGCCAATCTTGCAGTCGACTTGGGTTCCTCAATATCAGGCAAACTCCATGGCCAGGGATTCGCCCCAGATGAAGCGCATTCAGGCTGCTGTTAAAAAGGCCGGCATGTTCATCGTGCTTGGCTACAGTGAGCGCGATGGAGCCAGCATTTACCTCGGACAGGCGTTTATCTCGCCCGATGGGGAGATTGTCCTCAATCGCCGTAAGATCAAACCTACTCACGCAGAGCGGACTATATGGGGCGAAGGTCAAGCCGAGTCCCTACAAACCGTTGTAGACTCGCCGTTTGGTAAGATTGGCGGTCTCAACTGTTGGGAGCATCTGCTGCCTTTGCTGCGCTACTACGAGTACACGCAAGGTGTCCAGATCCACGTTTCGAGTTGGCCATCCATGTTTGTGATGCCAGATCCTGAAAAGATTGCCTGGCTCTACCATAATACTGGCGAGGCAGACCAGCGCGTCAGTCAGAACATGGCGATGGAGGGAGCAGCTTTTGTCATCTGTTCATCGCAGATTCTAACAGAAGAGGGCTTGGCAAAGAACAGCCTGTTGGCAGGAAATCCCGTCACCAAAGTGGTATGTCAAACATTATGGTTGCCCTTTTCACATACAAGCGACATACGCTGACAATGATAACTAGCCTGGCGGCGGCTTCTCCCAAATATTCGGCCCCGACGGAAGGGCACTGTGCGAACCGATCGGCGATGGCGAAGAGGCAATCCTCAAGGCCGATATATCTCTAAGCGACATCACCAAGTCCAAAATAAACATTGACGTCGTTGGCCATTATGCTCGGCCAGACATGCTTAGTCTCTTGGTTAATCCAAAGGCGGGCAAACTCGTGACGATGATGGATGTGTAGACAAGGAATCTACTTGTTTGTTGGACAGTATAGTTAGAAGAGTAGAATTAAGTATCTTTATTAAATAAACCAAGGCACCGCTGTTTCGTAATTAACAAACTCCCACCATTTCATGCGATTTGTGTACGTCGAATCGGCTTGAAGATCGTAGTGCTTCCAACACGTCTCGATAAGATTGCGCATTACCCGGATGTTGCCGATGTTTCTCACATTATTCATCAAATCCAGGATGCGCAGAATTCTGATGCGCTGTTCGTCTGTGTGGCACTCGCAAGCTGCCATAAATATTGGCCACGGGCTTGTGGCCACCCCTAAGCGTTCTAGAATATCGAACGCCTCTTCCAAATAAGTCGTTTTCTGGTCTTCGTCACCGGGCAAAGGGACCACATGGAGGAGATATAGTAGAGTCCCGATGCGATAAAGTTCTGCAGTAGCCAGGATGCGTGTGCGCCTTGCAGGAGCCTCGCCAGTGTCTCCCGCAGGATCGAGTCTCTGGACAATATTGTGCAGTGAGTGCTCCAGTTCAAATCGCTGCTGGATCAGCTTGGGGGACATTGGCTCAATTTCCTTTGTAATGATGCCTATGCGAAGCTTGTTTACTCTGTGAATAATGGCAATTACCTCCAGCGAGCATCCTAGAGCTCCAAGAATCTGCAATCATCTGGATTAGCCGCCTGTAGATTTATCAAAGGTAGTGTCAAAGACTGACCAAGGTGGCATCGCAGTTGGAGGATCCTAGCAAGAAAAGAATATCAAGACAGTTGTTGGCTTGTCGAAGTGGCTGGCTGAAGCAGGCTAATACTTCATGATACAAAAACCAAGTGAAGAGAAAGTCTGCTTTAATGTGTCTCCGGTGTTCCGGATATAGCCCTTCCAGCATATATTTCGCTCCATCGAGGTGCGTCGTCCAGTTACCGTCAGTTTCATCAAACACCTAACATACCCAGTTAGCGTCAAGAGCCTGTTGGCCTATCCTTTCTTGTTCACTTACACTATAGATACACAGCATCATAGATGCAGCAAACTGCGTCTCGTTTAGATCGATTGACCTCGTTTCATTCCCCGGAGTTAAGGAGGCGGAGAGATAGCGGACAGCGTTTGTCTTGTACGTCAAAGCCGACTCGGCACCACTGTGATGGAAGGCAGCAACAGCCATCATGGAGTTCCACAGGGCTTTCGTGGCACTATCTCCCCGAGATAGTACCATTTGAACAAGATCGGTTCGGAAGCCATTCTGAACTTGGGTAGTCGAAATCATAGGGGCAATAACACGCTCATCTTGTTGACGTCAGTCATCGCCCTATCAAGCATATATTTTAACGCCCTTACAGTATGACATAAACATGGCATCTTGGCCGACCATGGAGGGATAGAGATTGAGAGCTCGGGCCGGCTTCGTGAAGGGTCTCGTAACGAGCGCATTATAAGAGCTAGGATCCAGTGACGAGGCCACATCGTGGTTCGTAACATTTAAGAAATGCAGTCCATATGTATCAGACAGCTCCAGCGGATTCTCAGGCGGCTCATAGACTACAAAGCCGCTGTCCTTTCGCCTGCCATCATGGCGATCCGGCCAAAGCAGACGAACACCATAGCCCAAGCATCGTCTGCCTGTGCGAGTGCAGTTGTGGCACACTGGCAGACCCCTGTCGCACCCTATTTTCCGCTCTTTGCCGCTGTCAGTCACTCGCACGGACGCGCAAAGGTCCACAAGCAAAAAAAACTTACGTTTACATGTCCAGCAGCCTTGTTTGGCCTTCATATCTTCTAGGCCAAAGACAGACGACCTCGCCCAGAAGAAACTGTCCTTTGCATTGTAGCTCACCTAGTGAATAGGCGAGTGTTTTGTCAAACTACATAGCAGCAGAGAGAGTTGCAACAGTACGAAGAATAATGGCACGAGTCGCAATCTGACTGCGTCCGCTGGCCTCCGCTTTCAGGAGCTGAAACGAGGAAGGGCAATCGATATTCCGATCCCCGAGACTCGTAACGGCTAGTCTAAGCCCCGTTGCTCTTCAGGCCTCTGATCCTTTTGCGGCAATGTGCGGCAACATGACATACGTGCCTTGCAGGGGCATTCATGATCCTAGCATCGGCCTACTTATTAGCATTACCTAGTTCACGAATATTATATACATATATGGACTGTTACATATATTCAACTCCTATTTCCTTGGCTATTTGCGCCAAGCGCCAGATTAGGCTTTTGGCGAATGTTCTCCACCTACTTTGATGGACGGGCATTCGTAAGCTTCATAATTCCCGAGTGCCGTTTTTCGGTATACGTGCCCCTCAATGATAGAGATGACAAGGACTCTCTTAATAAAATTCGCTGTCTTCGATTCGGCATCTCGGAACTCGATTTCGTGTCTCGGTATATCATTATTTAGCAGATACTACCTAATAGATAGCTTCTAGGACTCAGCCGATAGGTACGGGCCGAGGTGAATAGGGCAAGCTCGCCCAAATACCTAGACCGGACGCAATGAATATCACTGAATTAGACGAAATCTCGTCTCAGTTAGGTTCATCATTTACTACATTAGTAGTCTTGTTCGTATCTATTTTTGACCTTCTTCTGCTGGTGCCTACGTGTACTCTAATAGTATCAATACTAGAAACGTGCGATGCCTAGGTACTTTTATTTTACACAATCTCCACGGAGGGCCAAATGAAGGGGTCATCAACGATGCAAGAGTTTATTGTCGAGACTGAATTGGGAGAAAAAGAGAAAAGGGGCTAATACGCAATTCGTAAAGAGCAGGCAAGGGTTGTATCTTGCTAGTGTTACTCTGCTAGGCACCAATAGCTCATTTGATCACCTATCTTCCCAATGCCTATCTTGCCGCTCTGCTATGTCTCGTTTAACAATAGGCAGCGATATCACGGCAACTCAGTGTAGTATTGATGTGTGCTCTATTGAGATATTACTCTCATACTAGGTCCACGTACACGACTTCGCACTCGAATACGCTATCCTTCTCTCGCAATGTCATATGCATATGTCGTTTGCCACCGGAAATATCCCTGCAAAAACGATGCATGGTAGCCGAGCCAATAGGGTGTTCCGACGCAGGGCGCATACTTGATTGATAGCACAGCTACCTAGCAACATAAATCACATCACACAGGGGCCCTCAATTTGTTTTTGGATCTTGTTACTCGTTGTATTTCTCAGCAATCGTCATTTAGTATGCTGGAAGTGAGAGGAGGCGCTTGAGCCTATTCTTCGGAGCACCGCTGTCGCTCTCTATGCTGCTCGCGCTGGGCCGGCGTGGGACAGAGTTGACCACACCGCAACCCGTAGCATATCGTGTCGTTGCATAGCGATTTTTTAGATCTATAGTACAGAGTTAGGCATCTTTTTGATGGCACAGCTTTTGACCTTACGGGAGCTGTCATATCGCCCCGGATCGTTCAACACCGCATCGAGCTTCGCTTTGGCTTTCTCAGACGCTGACGGCATGATGCTTTCAGTTGTTCAACTGAGAACTTGATTATTTCAACAATTGATTTGGCTACAGGGGCATTGAATAGAGTTTCAGGGCATTAAAGACGTTATATATTTTGCCATGCGGGGTAATACGCCGTTTCAGTACTTATTCTCTTACAAAGCTAGGTTTTCGTGATAATAACCAACCAGGCGACGCAATTATGACATCAGAGCTCTAAGCTGTACTGCAAAGCAGCGTTTTCTTTTAAATGATTGTTCTCGGTTTGAGACTGAGATGAAGGTTTGTGACAAGAGAAGTTAGCTGTTTAGTGAAGGTTATGTGAAGACTAATCGTTCTCGCGACCATCGTGTTGACCAGTTAGACAAGGGAACGTCGCTTGCGTCAAAAGCCACTGGGTTGTTAAATTAAAGCCAAGCCAGGAACGGGCTGCGTTCAACAAGAAGGCCTGTAAAAGACAGGTAAAAGTCGTAATTGTTTCATTAACTACAAGACATGGTCTCGTATCGGCACAGCGGAAACAAAAGAAGAAGGTTGTTTGATTTAGGAAGTCAACAACGTGAAATCTACAAGGCAGTGGTGTAATTGGACAGATCTAATACAACCATCCGAACCTTGTACGCCCAATTCATTACTGGCAACCCAGCTGCCGCTTTTGTGTGTTGAAAGAGTTTCTTCCATTAAACTGATTGTGCGCTAATAACAAGACACGAGAAACAAGCAAACATCTGCAAGTAATTTCACAACCCTGTTCAACTCGGGTGGCGGCTTAATACAGCATGCCTGCCTTGGCGCAACATCTTCCAGGATTACTAAATCCGAGATGTAGGGCGGCGTTTAGCATCAAGTATTGCATTGACCTGTTTGTAGTAAATGCAGAGTGCAGTAAATGCTCTGCATTTCCCTGCTGTATGGCCAGTTGGCAATATGCGAATGCACGGAAGTGAAGGCAGGCCGATGTAATAAATGCGTTGGCAGAATATGCTGGCGTTGCTCCCTGCTTTCACAGCGTGCGCTAGTACTGTTTCAGGGCCAAGCGAAGATGATTTGGCGGGTAACATTTACTGAAAGCGAATCAAATAGCAGCTACGAGAGTCGAATCGTGGTCAGGTACAAGACCAAAGAACAGAGCGTGGGCGTCTTATCTTGGGATCGGATTAAATAATCGCATTCCTAATAGCGGAGTGGCTCTGCCCTGTGTAATGCGTTCAGTGGAAAACAACAAAGAGATCGCGGAGAAAAATTCAATTTAAAGGTCAAATTGCGCCACAAAAAAACTCTAAACGCAAGGAGGCCCTGTCTTGCAACGGAAGCGGCGCTTGCTTGCTCAACTGGCCTGTCAAAAGAAAATCCAGTTGCTCGATGACATGACATGGATGAGCTGCAATTAGATTGCTGACAGAAGAAAATCTTTGGTCCCCCTTGCCGGGTGTCGGCTATCTTAATTTCACAGGATCACTAAGAAGGGTAAGCATGAGAAACAAGCATTCGTACCTAAGAAAAAGGCGTAAGAGAATAGCACAAAGCGTAGCGGGGAGAGGCGGGGAGAAGCGCCACAATTAGGTACTCCCACGCATAAACTACACAAGAGCTACGCACTTGAGTGGGAAATACTAGGGCGTTTGCTAGGCGCAAAAGAGAGGGCTGAGATGTGTTTGTTTTGGGCGCATCTCAGAAGGCATGGACGCTGCCGCCCGATCCGTCGAGCTGGCGGCGTCTTTGGGCCGTGGTCTTGTCAGCCTGCTTAGAACAGAAGCAACTTTGTGTGGCCAACGCTAAAACAAAACATGCGCGACAAACAGATGGCCAGAGCGTGGCCAGAGCGTGGCGGACCTGGGCTGCTGCCGATTCTGACACAAGGCGGTGATCCGTTTTGTTCAACGGCGTGAAACAAACAAAGCCTGAGCAGCTGCGATCAAAGAAACGCGCGCCTCTGCTCGGGTCATGAGGCTAGACGCATGTGGCTAGAAATGGTCGCAGGCCAACAGAGCACAAGCTGCTGGCTACCTATTAATAAACAAAGAAGCCCAAGGCTGGGTCTTTACTAGAGCATGGCCACGGCCTCTGCTTTGGTCCAACGAACACCCACAGCCTCAAAAGCCAAAAATAGCAGGGCTGTCAGCAGCTAGTAGTCATCGGCTTACAACGCATCCGGCGGCCTTGTGTTGAACGGCGCTTGCCAATGGACCGGTTTGTTAGCAGCATTACTCGGCAGCTTTAGCTTCCGGCGTCCAGGTAGTCTAAAATCGGAGCAGTAGGTCAATGGCTTAGATAGCCTTTGGGCTGGGAAGAAGCCACAGGCGATCCGGAAGCAGAGTGGCCCGCAGCTGGATGGGAGTTCATGATGCCGCCTAGTGAGCGCCTAGTAGAGCTGATGGTCCTCAAAGGATAGATATATAGCCCGCCTCACCTGTCTTGTCATCTCATTCCCATTCCAGAAGATCATCCCTCTCATCAAGACCATCTCCCAGCATTCAGCATCTCATAGAATAGCCTCGTTGCTCCCGCATATCTGCATACTCCATCAGCCATCTCTCTCTTATACACACCACCCATTCGGAACAATGGCCAAGATTGCCAAGATCCTCACTTCCGTCCTGGCTCTGGCCGGATCGTCTGTCGCGACATGGCCCCCCAATGCCAAGGACTGCGATACAAGGTCGACAGCTCCCGTCAACGCCAATGACGGCTTTCCCAATCCGAATGCTCAGCAGCTCAAGGCCATCTCTAAGCAAGCCGATGGCTCACTCTCAAACGCGCCTCCGCCAGCCAAGCTGGCCGACAGCACTCTGCAGTCACTACAGGCCATTGCTGTCAACGAGGAGTTCGAGGTTGCCTACTTCCGCTCTCTCCTTGGCAACATCACAACTGGTGTGAAGGGCTACGACTCATTCAAAGGCTGGGACAAGAAGGCACTGGAGAAGATCTTCGAGGTCGTCATTGCTGTAAGTTTATCCTGCATTAGCGCTTCTCTGAATATAGTTTTCGGTTCGACTTGTTCTAACGATTCCATTAGCAAGAGGAGCTGCACGCTCTTAATGCGCTCACCGCTCTGAAGAAGTTCAATAAGCTTGCCCCCCTGCCTTGCAAATACAAGTTCCCCGTCTCAAACATCCATGACGCCATTAATGTTGCGGGTGTCTTCACTTCTTTCGTCATGGGCACTCTCCAAGACGTCAGCCAGGGCGCCGCCACAGCTGGCGACGCTGGCATTGTTCGAGGTGTAGCATCCATCATTGGCCAAGAGGGTGAGCAGAATGGCTTCTACCGCATCTTCAACAAAGCCATTCCCTCCGAAAAGCCATTCTTGACTACCAGCGTCGGCCCCTTTGCTTACTCCTTCCTCAACAACAACGTTATTGTTCCTGGCTCTTGCCCATATGATATCCACGCCTTCGGCATCCCCATCTTCCAACAGCTCAACGTCAACGGTGGCCCCATTGCTCTTTCCATCAAGCCTGAGGACCAAACATTGAGCTTCAGCGCCGATCTGAGCACCGTTCAGGGCGCTTCCAAGTACAGCAACGGTAACAGCGCCGGCCTCTTCATCACTTACTTCAGCGGCCAGCTGCTCCCCATCAGCGTCCCCGTCAAGAACTTCAAGTGGAACGGCGGCAAGGTCACCTTCCAGGCTGCCTTCCCCTTTGACGAGAACATCATGTTCGGCCTGTCTGTCGCTGCCTTGACTGATGGCAACAACTTTGCCAGCCCCGATGATGTTCCTGCCAAGACACTCGCTGCCCCAGCTCTCATCACCGTCAATGACGAGTTGTAAGGGAGAAGAGATCGGCAATAAAAAAGAATTTGATTAAATAATGTGTAATGGGATTAAGGTTATAAGGGAACTAGGATTGAGGACACGGAATGGGAGAACAACTAGAGGGGAATATACCAGTTGGGAGAGAGTCATGCACTCCACGGAAGGTGTTATTTCGGTCTCATATTTTTAATTTATTCGTATTCATTCAATAGATTGTCTCTGGTTCGCTCCATTTCAGCGTTTTTTTTTTTTTTTTTTTTTTTTTAAGTCGCAAAACGTTGTTGTTCCGCAGTTTCCCTGTTGACAGCTGGCGACTATTGTTGCGCTTTGGCTTCGGCGAAGAGATAAGGGCTATTGCGTTCAATTCTTACACGCAACCAGCTACATTAGAGCTGATAACTTGTGGTAAAGTTGATAGAGCTCATTCTCAAGTGAGAGGTGAAGAATTGCAAATGATGGAAGAACTTCACTCTTACGGTAAGATCATCATCGCTTAAATCGTACGAGTGAGTACCTTGGTAAGCCGCTTACAAGTAAGATCTGCGAGGGCGTTAGCCTGGCTACATGGACTTCTTGTTAGTAAGCTATTATCTCACCATTTCCTCCTCCTGCCTTAGGCAACAAAATCCTCCATTATGCGTGTGGAGCTCCGATCCATGCGAGAGTTTAGGTAAGCAGAAAGCAGGCGAGCGCAAGTGCTCGGTATGAGGCTGGCGCTTTCGTACCGTCTTGGCCACAGCTCACAATCAGCATTGAAAGCCGAGATCCAGCTATTGCGCAGTATCCAGGGCGTTACTTAATGTAAAGACATACACATTTGGGCCGTCTCCCGTTGTATGTCTCCAGTTGGCCCTTTTTAAACCCGGGACGGTCACGCGTCCATTGGAAGATGAGCATCTCAAGACCGGTGTGATGAAGAAATCAATCGCCTGCGGTGCATGTCGGACTTCAAAAAGAAGAGTGAATCCAGCCCAGATTCGCGGTGCCCTGTTTTCTCTCACATGCTGACTGCCTTTAGTGTATCCATTCTGGTGGGCCGCCATGTATCCGCTGCAAAGAACGAGGAGATGAGTGCATCTTCCCTCCCAAGGGAACGTCGTTCATCTTCAGGCGCTCGAGACTTGAGCGCCAAGCGCGTGCCGTTCCAAGTGTGTCTTTATCATCAGACGGCAACTTCGCAGCTTCGCTTCTTACTACCCCGGCGGCTGCCCAGAATAACAGCGCAGAGGACGCCGAGGAGGACCCCAAGATCAATTTGTGGGAGAAGGATCCGTTGGATTACGTGACAGATGAGGTCAAGGAAAGCTACCTAAGATGCTCCTACAAATGGTCGTTTCATCACATCCCTACCTTCTTCACAGCAATCCGCAACAGGACGTTGGATCGGTCTGTTGCGTGGGCCATGCTGGCTATTACAGTGAGGTCAGCTCATAACACTCACTCTTCGTCAGAGTTATTCAGATGGAAGCTGACTCATCCAACAGATTTCTCAAAAACCCCCCAGAGGGATTCTCTAGCCAGATTCAGACCAGCAACTATTTCGCCGCACATACTAGATCCCTCATTCTTCCATCAATCGATGAGCCCAGCCTGCAGCGAATCCAAGTTCTTCTTATGCTCACCGGCCATGGATGGGGCTCGGGTGAGGGAAGGCGCGCATGGGTCTACCTTGGGATGGCCGTGAGGATGGCTCAGATCATGGGCCTATTTGACGATCCTCCGGTTGGGGCCCAGACCAAAGAAGAGTTCATTCACGGAGAGGAACGACGACGTACAGCATGGACTTGTTTCCTCATGGACAGTCTGCTGAGCGGCGGCAAGGGCCGTGAGCGGCTGCTTTCTGCAGACAGCATGCACATTCAACTGCCATGCGACTCGGGCAACTTCATCTTTGGCGAGCCTGTCATATGTCCCCATATCGACGGCTTCCGATCCGATGGCAATCCACACGTGCCGCTCGGAAAGCTGGGCATCGTCGCATACAGCATGCGAGTTGCTGATATCTGGGGTGCTGTTGCCAAGTGGTCCTGCTCTTCGCATCCAAATAACACGCCTCCGTGGCAACCAGAGTCTGAACTCCAGCGTTTGTTAGCTCGCTTGAACGCCTGGAGAGAATCACTGCCTCCACGTCTAAGGTATGACTTATCATTGTTGCATGCGCATAGCGTCCAGAATCAAGGACAAGCGTATTGCTATATGCATTGCATCTATTTCATGTCTGTCATCTTCCTTCATCGATCCTACCTACCGGAACTGGAAATGCATGAAGAGGCGGAATTGGAGAACGGCGATAGGAAGCAGTGGACTGTGTTTTCCTCCAAAGAGCTTGCACAAGTTGCCGATCAAGTATGCGAGATGCTTCAAGAGATTCGCCAGTTCGGCCTGTTCTTCCTACGAGGCTTAGTTCCGTGGATAGGCTTCACCATCTATACAGCCGTTGGAACATTGCTGTACTTTTGGCATTTCCCTCACGTAAGCGAGGGCGATCCGCAGATTGAGAACTGGCGGCAACGCATCATTGATGGATGCGTTTTCCTTAAGGATATGAGACAAGCCTGGCCTATGGCTGATACCTGGGTAAACCACTCCTCCTTCCTTCTGATCTCTTCCGTTCCCAAACACGTCGCTGACCAGCTACCCTCACAGCGCGAAACTATCAAGGCGATGCACATATTTTACAGCAACTCCAAGTCAAAGGGCACGGAGTCGGTGAGCCCGAGCGCCAGACGAGAAATGCGAAATGCCATCATCGACTACGGCGCCCTGCAGCCGTCCCCCGTCCACCCCGCTGATAGTGCAAGCGAAGAAGATGTTGCAGTAAATATTTCTTTCCATGTATGCTTATCACAGCCCACGACTGACCAGCTGGATAGATCATATCTGAACAAGAAGAAACAATCACCACGCATGATATCAGTCCGAATGAGACCGAGCTTGTGTCTCATGAATTTGGCGTGGTACCACCTGCCGACTATGACCTTTTTGATACGCACTTCGATATTGACTCTACTATGCAGGCGTCATTTGCAGATGCTACCCAAGGCTTCTGGGAAGGATACCCAGGAAATGTTGAGGTGTCAGGGTGGTAGACGATGCCCAAGGAGCACGATACCTACCATTGCAATCGTGCAACTACGACATCGTGATCATTTGATCAATATCAAATCCAGGATAAGGTGGATCGCTTCCTCTCCTTTACCTCTCTCTGTCTCTCTCCCTCCTTCTTATCTCTTTTTCTCATTTTATGCGTCTTCGCTTACAGTTATCACTGCCGATACGGGGTAACATATTGATGATCCCTGCAACCAAATCACAGATACCCCCTCAACTCTAAATGCAGCTAGAAATGCAACATATGCGGCCATGTCTTTTTCTTCTTCTCCCCAAGTTCAGTGTCCCGCCCTGCTATGGCCAGCCACAGTGTTAAGGAAATCCAATCATCTGTCATCATCTGTTTAGTCTATAATGATGCCTTGTCGCCATTAGGTGATGCAAGACAAGACGTGCAAATGATGTCGGTATTTGAACCGTTCAATGAAGCAGCGCATCACTCTCATGCGATGTGAGATTAAATCCCTCTTAGATGCCCGGTTGTGAAGGTCTTTGCCAATTTTCCTAGTGCGAAGCGGTCAGATTCAGAGCGTCTTTTTACCCTTTTGATACTAATTAAGTTGTGGTATATGTCGGCAATTAATATGAGCCTCGATGGCGTCTTTTGTCGCTTTTCTTGACATTACTACAGTAGATCTATATTACCACCGAAAGAAGGCCGCCCGTCCATGCTGAGTGGATCCAGTTACAAGCCATAAACGCCCAAGATTACCAACTACCGGCTACGGTGTGGATTGTTTCAATAGACAGCGGCACGGCAATGCAGCATGCCCTACGTACTGTAATATATCAGGTTACACTGATGGAGCCCTGAGCCAGATTTTAGGTGGGATGTTTCACTGTACGGTAAGTAAGCCTGCTGATAGACTAGCTACTCCCGGCAATTCCGGGCCCAGCCCTACGAATTGCGGCGATTTTCTTTTTCTAACCCATCAGATGGTTGCCTCTACTGAGCAAATTACGTATAGGATGCTATTCCAGCCTTTGCAGATGAGCGAGTTAATCGGAGGATAAGGCGGCTGCCGATCTATGCGCACACAAGCTTGTCAAGGAAGCCGGGATATTTTCTCGATCCGCCGCTCTCGGTCGAAGTATTACGAGAAGCTCAGCACAATCGTGCCACTTGCAATGGCAAGATTAAGTGATTAGAATGAAAGGGCGTGCCAAGGTTCAGGATACTGCTTATTGGGTGTCTCCTGTGCAAATAATGTCTCTCATATCGGCAAGTTGCCGCGGCGCCCATCCGAAACGGCAGCCAGCCAATGGTCAGGAGCCCCCAGCGCCGTATCTGCTGTATCTGGACGGATTTATCCAGAGAGATAGATATGATTACTGGTTTTGTGAGGTCTGCCGGCTGATAGTCTTGATTAACCGAAGCCGTGTGAGCAATCCACGCCTTGCGACGTGGTTGCAAATGCCACCGGATCCGACCAACTCTAAGCGCCGATTGAGCTGGATATTATAGTTATGGCTAGGTGTTACAGTATCATTTTTGATCGCATTAATTTCCCTCCTACAAAGTTACCCTCAATTTGGATCGTCTTGACCCTATTATCGAGATTGATATCCTAATTCAGCGTCTGCGCTGCAAGGGCAGAGTTGTACACATATACGCAAATCACGTAATACGCCATTAATAGACGTATCTAGATTGCTACTCCAGACTTTGCAAGGCAAGGTAGTAGGGTGCCGCATAGTGTAACCCTCGGTGGTAATGGCTATCTATAATGGAAAGCTCTGAACTCCTTCAATCCTATCAAGCGCTGCGGGCAGTGCGAGAATGTTGCGGCGAATGCGGAACCGGTCCTTTTTCGTGCAAGGAAATCTTAGAGGAAACTGCAGGGATCGGCGGCAAATACGTCCATGCATTCTCCGTCCTATCGACGGACGAGGTATCCGCATCGTGGAACCGATGCGAAGGCAGAAAAAAAAATGCGTTCTGAATCGCTGAATTCGGAGCCCGGCCGCTAGTACGGGACTGACTCCTGCCGGTGGTTCGATGTCACCCTTTTTCCTTCTCACTGGGGCAACGCCCCCAATATGATGGTACCCGGCGAAGTTGGTTGAGCATGCATACGTTTCGACAAGGGGATTTTGACCAGGTACTCGCAACGAATTGCCCTTGAGACCATCGTATAGTAGCCGCACCCGTGGGCCGCTGGTCCCTAGGCTTTCCTGTGTACCCGCATGTACACGCCAACATCGTAGTATGGAAACACCATCACCGACATTCCGATGGCCGAGGTGGATAGGCGGCGTGTGCGGCGTACTCGCTAGCTATGACTGTAACTGTGAAGATGGATGGCAAGAAAGACAATGAGAGAAGATTTGCGCTGGATGTGATTAGAATGTCATCTGACGGTGGATATGGCGGCTATATTGTTGAATGGGAGGTATATCAATATGTGTAAATTGAATATAAATATGATGGTTTCCAGACGTCTTGTTTGAAGAAACGCCAAACAACAATCACCATAATCTCAACAGCTTTCAAACAAACATTCTCAAGTTCTATACATTCAAACGCAAAAATGGTTGCAACTATCCGCCAGTACAAGGCTGCCTGTGTTCAGGCCGAGCCAGGATGGTTTGACTTGGAGAAATGTATTCAGAAGACTGTCAGCTTCATCCTCGAAGCTGGCGAAAAGGGTTGCAAGCTTATTGCTTTCCCTGAAGTTTGTAAGTCAACATGTTGAGAATGATGAGGAGAAAGCTTTTACTAATGCATCTTCTTAGGGATTCCTGGGTATGAATTACAAGGTTATCCAACGACCGTAAGAATATGAAATTTAGCTAATAGCCCATCATAGATACACCTACTGGGGATGGCGTGTAAACTACCAAGATTCTCTGCCCCTTCTCAAGGATTATTTCAAGAACTCTCTTCGTCCAGATTCTGATGAGATGAACCGCATTCGAGGTGCTGCTCGCAAGGCCCAGATTTATGTCTCATTGGGCTACTCTGAGGTTGAGGGCAACAGTCTTTATATTGCCCAGATCATCATTGACCCCAATGGCAATGTCATCAACCACCGCCGCAAGATTAAGCCTACCCATGTTGAGAAGCTTGTGTTTGGCGAGGGCACCGGCGATTCCTTGGACAGTGTTGTTGAGACTGAAATTGGCAACCTGGGCCACCTCAACTGCTGGGAAAACGTGAGTTGCTATGATATGTAAATGAAAATGCTTCCGCCGTATTAATCCGCTGCAGATGAATCCATTTCTCAAGGCCAATGCTTGTGCTCAATACGAGCAAGTCCACGTCGCCGCTTGGCCCGTCTACCCGCCTGCATCTTCCCTGCAGTATCCCGACCCGTACACAAACATCTCAGAAGTCCAGTCCGAGCTCGTGACTCCTGCTTACGCCTATGAGACCGGCACCTGGACGCTCGCTCCCAGCCAGATCGTCACCAGGGAGGGTGCTCGTCTCAATTTGCCCAAGCGTCTTCAGAATGACGAAGCAGCTGTCGATGCAGAGGCTGCTGTCATCGGCAACGGCTTCGCACGCATCTACCGACCAGACGGCTTCCGCGCCGTGGAGGATCCTCCCAAGGACTTCGAAGGAATCTTCATCGTCGATATTGATCTTGACGAGAATATTCTTACGAAGCGTCTCGCTGATTTTGTATGTATTCCGATCAAACCGTTGATTTTTCTGCAATGACGCTAACTAATGACTGTGGAAAAAGGGTGGACACTACATGCGACCTGATCTTATTCGCCTTATGGTTGATAAGACACCAAAGACATATCTTGTCGATGCTAATAAACCTAACCCTACCCAGTTTCCAAGCTCTATTAAGCGCCTTGGATTGGACAAGCCTCTTCCGGAAGAAGAGTAATGAGCATGTGAAGCCGAAGAAAAGATGATTCAAGAGCTTGTATCGAATGCATGAGGACGATGCATGATTGATAGAAATTGTTGATTATTTATGCAAGATGTGTAGGAAAAGTTATAGGACTATGAAATCTCATATCTTTTGTTTATGGCTAAATTTTTGCTTCTTATACTGTGATTCAATGCAACGTGAAGACTGCTGGATATGACTGTAGCAACCACATACTAGACGGCAAATCGACGAGCGCAACTTAAGTAATTTATAGAAGCTCAGCACTTGGCTATTTAGGAGGACATGCACAAGGGCAGGGATAGGTTTTGCACTTGAGCGGAATGCATCCTGTAGCAGTGTTCTATCTCTCGCTTGCTTTGTATTTTCTGAGTCATTTTATTTTCAACGGCGATGCGGTGTAAATGTCGAATTTAGTTGACGTAGACAAGATCGCAACTATTAACAAATTTGTAAGTTTTTTTATCTTTTGTTATTGGCAGAAAGCTGCACTATTATTTCAATGTAATACTACTTAACACATGTAGACTTAAGAATCACGATACAATCATTTCGTCTACTATTTCAATCAATTCGGCTACTATTTTTACACATAAACTCAATAGTCGCAGGGTAGTGCGGGCGCATATTATAAGCCTTTAGGCCTATATAGGACAGCTATATATGCGGTAATAGGCTTAAGTCAGCAATTCCATAGTCCTTTTCCTCACCTGCCTAAACGGGACAGTTACCAATCACGGCATATATGCCCGTGCTTAGTAACTCATTGGCCGGAACAATGTGTTTCCGCCGTCAGATTGGCTACTCGCGTGTGAATGCCAGAGTCGATCTTTTAGTATGAGCCCTCAGCAGACAGCTGGATTATCTGTGGTGTCGTGGTCGTCAATGAAATGTGATGCTTCTCAACAAGCACTGCATGATATAAAATGCCCTGAGCGAACCACCCGGTTTCCAGCTTCCATTGTGGGTATTTGTCTGCATACAGCAAGCGACGCGCCGCTGGACCCGCAGAGCGAATCACTGTCGACAGCCCTGACTAATTTGCTGTCGTCCTCGATTTGTTGCAATGGATGAAACGTTGGGCGGAAGCGTAGGAGCGCCGGCATCCAAGCCATCGCCTCAGCCGCAGCCCTCAAGGAAGAGGAGACACTCATATACGCGCGTTGCTTGGTGAGTGTGGCGTGGCTGTCCTTGTCTTCGATGAGGAGCCCCCTTTAATGACGCCTTCCTAGTGACGAGTGCCAGCGGCGCAAGACAAAATGTAGCGGAGAGCGGCCCTGTAAGGCCTGCAGGGAGAGCAACCACAACTGTCTCTATGACCGGACTACGCGGTTTCGAAACCGGAATCGCACTTCGTAAGACTCATCCTGGTCACTATACACAGTGCAATGTATCTCATCTCACCCGCTTTAGAAACACCACGGAAAGCGAAGGTTCTTCTTCCACGCGCACACAGAACCAGGCGCAGGCTGCTCCATCTTCACAATCTGGCCAAGGTCAATCTCAGCCAACAGCCACTAATAACGTGACTACCACTTCTGCTTCCACTGCCCCTGCCAAAGCCAATGGGTTACGCAGCTCAGACTACTATCTGCAGCTGGCGGAGAGGTTGTTGGTTACAACGAAGCCTGCGTCCACCCAAAAGGTAAAGGCCCAAAGCCAATACGGGGTGCCTGTGACGTATTTCTTGGAAAAGCTGCTTTTTCATAGAGCGAACAACGCTCCTGGAAACGCATTGGCCTATGTCGACAATGA
Organism: Trichoderma koningiopsis; assembly: GCA_022985005.1. NCBI lineage: Eukaryota > Fungi > Ascomycota > Sordariomycetes > Hypocreales > Hypocreaceae > Trichoderma > Trichoderma koningiopsis. The sequence goes on along the minus strand of JAJPEM010000006.1, from coordinate 234,375 downwards.
CCGGTGGCTGAGTATCATCGCACTCTACGAAGAGGAGATTGGCATACAATATCCTTTTCTCAACCTTGAGGAGCTGAGGCGCGAAATAACGGAAGGCGATATGAGGAATGCGAAAGACAATCCTTCGCGACAGCCAAAACCGCCACCTGGTGCCAAGGCCAGCCGCATTCAAATCGAGAATATTGCAATCCATGTCTTGGCTATTATATCCATTTTCGCTGATGCACGGACCATTGAAATAGCAAACCCATGGGTTGAAGAGATTTATGGAGCAACAGTGGCAAGGACTCAGCTCGACAGCTCTGTCAATGCCGCCGATTTGTGCCTCCTCATACTCGCCGTAAGTCTGAAGCAGCTAGAGAGGTCGTTGAACATGCGAAAAATCTGACTTTTTTGGTGCTTGCGTACAAGACGATATTTTTCTTCCTCAGCGATCGAGAAATTCTTGCGTGGAGAGGAATTGGTATCGTTCTGCGGTTGCTTCAGGAAAACAGTTCTCGAAACTCGGGAGATTTGAGCCTCCATGACGGGAGCCAAATTGCCACACCGGGTGAAATGCTGTACTGGTGTGTCTATACGCTTGACCGACGTTGGAGCTTTGGCACAGAGTTGCCGTTTGCAGTACACGATTCCGAAATTGATCGCCATCCCATGCTGGATGTAAGTGACAACATCCAAAAAAAAAAAATATACAAATATCTTGGGTGCTTAATCTCACTGATGAACCAGGGCGATTCACTGTCTACATCCTACGTTTTGAGCATGGTCTCCTATTGCCGAATCTCATCAGACGTGAGAAAATGGCTACTGGAACCAATAACTGGCTCCACGTCTGATATGACACGCGACTTCCTTGATTTTCGCATTGTCCAATGGAAGCGTAACTTGCCAGCTAAGCTCCATCACGATACCACCAGGAAATATGATCCTTCGAGAGACAATCGCGGAGACTATAGGATCTGCCTACTCCTTCATCTAAGAGCAAACCAAATGAGAATTATTGTACACAGGACATCGGCAAATCGACTCGGCTCAGCCACCCTCGATCCATCTACAGTTAATGTTCTAGCCGATGTTTCCCATGACACCATTCGAGCTCTCGTGCGCTTGGCCGACGAAACGGACATTTATCATGCTCAACATAAAACCTTCAATCACTTTCTCGAATCTGCCCTTTCCTCAATGCTGCTTGTGCTGGGGAGTATCAGCGACGACACAGCCCGAGCATCTTGTCTACAGGATGCGTTTGACGCCGTGGACCTAATACAGCGGCTTTCATTAACATCTCCTGTCTCACAACGGCTTTTAGAACGGCTACATAACATTCATGAGGCTATGGATAGCTTCCGCGCCCGAGGTAGCAGAGCCACGTCGCAAATGTCATCGAGTCTCGACGGAGCCACATCACTAGCACAATCTGCTTACAGTCCTGACAGGCCTGCAGGGCTTGTACGGCTGGATATGGAGCAAGGCCAAGGCAATAATTCGAGAGTAAACGTCCCATTGGCAAGACCTCCTGAGCAGACACTCTCAATCCCCACGTTACCCGGCCGAGATATGAGCGATAGAGATCAGCATCAGCGCGGTAACCTGGGATATTTAGACGCCAGTCAAGCAATGACCTCGCCACCGCTGCCGTACCCTCACACGTCATCTGCTGGCATTCCTACCCTCCCATCAAATCTGCCACAGACACGGCGTGTGTTTGAAGTGCCGGGGAATATCCTCAGTATGGCTAATGACTTGCCCTTCATGAACTTTCCCGAGCTGGGACAATTCTTGGACGAGAATCCAGTCAATTTTACCTTTTAGAGACGAGGAGAATGAGTTCGAGGCGAAATTAGTGTTGAATGGTAATCTGGTATTTTCCTTTCATGATTTGTCGCACGATGTTTTATAGATACCCGATGAATAGCGATGACGTTTTATCGCTGTTTATTATGTTTCTTGGGAAAGTCGTTTGATTCGCGTTCCACTGCGCGTTGTAAGGTGCTGGATCTGAGCTTTTCAGGAGGACAAGGGGAAAATCTTGCTCATTTGTCTCAATAACATTTATGTAACATAAGTCGGTGAAATGCTGACTAGCGGTTTACACTCGGCGAACCGGGATCAGGATCTGGGGTTGGATGACACACGAAAGCAGCAGTCTCACTGCAAAGCGTACTGCGAGAGATTTGCTAAAAGCGCCTGCTAATGTATTTTCTTAATTAATAATTGAATGTATATATTCGTTTGTTCGTTGGACGATACTAATCACACATTGCTCCATACTGGCGCTTTGCTGGATCCTTGCTCTTGTCAATATTGATCAAGAGTCAAGCAGAGGGGTGAAAGGCTTCTTTTAGTAAGAACAAATGCAATAGGCCCTTGATAAGACAGGTGGAATATAGGAAAATAGGGTAATATTATTAAAGTCATAGTGTTCTATGAATGCATTGAGCACATAATGTGCCGTGTTAAATCCCTGCTCTTTCTACCTCCATAACCTTCATCAAAGGCCGGACATGCCCGCAGTCCCCATAGACGTATGAACCAAACTCCCAAAGCGATAACTGAACGCCAATTTGCGAAATATTTCCAATGACTCCGTGAATATAGTAGAAGAGGGTAAAGAGGAGGGGCAATAAGATGGTATATAGCGCTTTCACAATTGTTTGCCCAATTTGGACATGGAAAGGGCAGGTAGTTATGTCGGCCGCCAAGCGCTTTCGATTTCATGTTGCCGTTAACTTTTCGATGCTGGCGGCGGCGTCGGTGTGACCGGTGCATCTGTAGATTGAGCTACTTTGACAGCTGCTCTATGCACTACGGACCTGATCGAACTATCTTGGGTCCTTTGTTGCGATTGGTGGTTTCCTCCAAAATGCGCCCGAAGCCCAAATGGTTTCGCATCGAGCTCAGCTTTGGCTTGATTATACATTTCCTCCACAATGGCAACCTCTTCTTGGACATCGAGGGTGCAGTCCAGTAAACAGAGTTCTCGCTCGCGCTGCTCAATATACTCACGAATCTCTCTCCATTGGCTCTCGTGGGCTTTGTATCGGTCAGGAAGACCAGAGCCCTTGAGATACGTCAATATGCCCGCCATGATTGTGTTCATTGCACCCAGTCCAGTAACCGCATGATGAGAGCCGTTGGCTGCTCCGACTGCAGTCAACGCCGCGCCGACGACCATTTGAGCCCCAAGGCAGAAGTTGATTAAGCCGTGAAAGATGCGATAATTATGAGCGGCCTTTTGCTCTGCTTGCACGACTCTGGCATAGAGGCCAATGTTGGGTGCTGCGCGCTGAGCATGGCCAGTGCTTGACAAGGTAGGGACAGTGTCGATGCCTGTGAGGGAGCGAAAAGCGAGGAGTTTGTCGTTTGTTGGAATTAGCGCATTGTGATCGGTTCCCGTTATAATAATTCGCTTCTCATTGTTGGCCGTCTCCCGGGCTGCCAGCTCACTATTGGGAGGGAGTCCCAGCTCCTCTCTGCTGTCTGGCGGAGGATCTCTGCCATCGCGAGAGCGGACCGCCTGAGCAAGTCTCCCAATCATGATCTTCTGAATGCCGAGGAATAAAAGATTCAAAGAAGATTGGCGAGAAGAAACGAATGAGAATGAATGAAAAGGAGAAGGCTAGTAAGCAATAGGAGTTGCGGGGACCTTCACCGCGCTTTGCTGAAGCGTTTCCACAAAATCTCACGATGCAGATCTGCCTTCGGAAGCGTTCAGGAGCTAAAGTCGGGAGCGATCTTAGCGGTGGGTTTTCGGAGGGGCTCGCGCTCAAGCAGAAATTTCAGGGCATGGCCGCCTCTGCCCAGCTGCCCAATCTTGCATCGTCACTTGATGCTTCTCCCCCTCCGCTCCCATCGCGGTCTGCAAGGGAGAACCACTAGCCACTGATCGGGTCTATCCTGTCCCGCTGGCCCCCATCTATCATTTTGATAAGCATGTCTCTAACTGGATTTAGAGTCCCGTGGTGAAAGCAAGGTCCCGTTTGGGCGAATAGCAGGCGGCAGCTAGCAAATTGACCCGATTCAATTTGCGGCTGAGGCGTTGTGCGGGTCTGGGTAAAATAGAAACTTGCAGAAGCTGAAATTCCAGCGCTGCTAGTGCCACTAATATGAGGGCTTCACTGAGACATCTAGTCGTAGTGTGCGCTTTCATTTGATCAGATCATGGCGGGTGGGCTGGTATGTAACACACCCGCAGGCTCGTCTTAGACAGACGGAAGCTGACTTTGCTGCTAGAGAGCACGGCTCCCGACGGAAATACGCTTCAAGGCATGTCACTTATTTAGCCAGCTTGAATGGCCTATTGGTAAGGTAAATCGCGATGAGCTCTCATAATCATCTTCGGCATTAGACGGGATACCCGTGGAGGGTCCGATCCTCGTGCGAATTATGTAAAGTCGGGCGGATTCGATTATCAAAGCAGAAACCTTGATTTGGCGTAGGGGTGTACGAATACCCGCTGATGACATGATGTACATACATACATAGGTAGTAACTGATTCACATCATTTTCTCGAATGAAATACTTATTTGTGGGGCTCAATCTCACCAGCAGGATCAAACAATATGAATTAATAGTCCGATGTTGACATGCATTGCTTCATATGCTGTTATCTGTCAGTTAGTCAATCGATCCTTTACTGGGTACAGTAGCATTCGGACATGGCATTCTTAGTAACAGCAATTAACCTCGCATCCTACTCCGAGCTGGCTGAATAATACCAGTAAGTAGAGGTAGGATCAATATTCCCACGCAAAACCCGATCGTGAAATACCATTTTTCTTTAGCTTCCTACCGTTTGCAATGCGATGGAGTGATCTTAGCATTCACTTAACACCTAGCATGCAATTGAAAGTGTTCACAGGGGCTAAATATTTTCTTGGTAAACATTTGATCGCTTACCAAATAAGCGCTTCCTCCTACCTCAAGCAATTATGGGTCGATAACTTGATATCGGGTACGACTGCACTATTGGCGTAAATATGCCTTGTTGAACCACGTTGGCAATGACTTACCAATTGTGTAGTAGATCTCAGATCATAGTGGCTGCTTTCAGGACCTTATCCTATCTATTCACTAGCCTTTGCATCAGAGAAGCAAACGCAACGACAAGATGAATTGATTCGTTGTCTACTAAACTCGTAAGCAAACACACACTTGGCAAAAATTGATCCAGCCCAATGCAACACTGCTATAGCATCGCGGAATTAAAATGAATACATGATTACAGAAGCTAGCAAGGTAATAATGACTTCGCCTCACACTAAGCTGTCAGAAAAATGTGCTCAAATGTGCTATAGCTTAGTATTCATCAACACACCTGTTAACAGAGTAGATCTCCGTTTTATGGTCCAATTTGACATTTACTTACATGAACCGCCTTGATATTCCTACTTTATACTAATGCCTGTATATTTGCAATTGTCTTCCCCTGTAGTCTCACCGCGTTACTTTCCTCGTCTGGCGTTGCATGTAGGCAAACCTTTTTCAAATTGACCTGTCACACTGATGCAATTGCCCTTTTCGGAGTCGATTCTAACTCGCTAGTAATATGCGTAAGCACTTTTGCTAATAGTGAATCATATCATTTACTTGCATCGAGCATGTTCACACTGCAGAAAAGTTGGTCAAATATCAGGCCATTGTAGCATGCAGGAACCTTGCTAGCGGTAATGCAAGCGGGATTTTCCCGATGGCAGCTAGGAGCGAGAGACTAGATATTCAACTAAATACAATACATCGAAATAGAGTCTGACTCGTGACCTCCTTCGAGGCGACTTAAACTGCCTTCTTGTATTACCTTATCCATATACTTGATATGCTAGTGCTTATTGGCAGCTTAGTATATTGGTTATTAGAATCACCTTATTGCTTTTTGCCTTTGAAGTTTCTTTCGGATGGCTTATGCAATACTTTGCCATGCTTTTCTGATATCTTGCTATACCCATCTACCTTAGTCAGCCTGCATGCTGTCCAAAAGAAATGCACCGTTTAGGTGACTTTCCTTCTGGTATATATGAGACAGGTGTCCTTCCAACATATTGGGAACAGTTCCAATCAGTAACTCGCTCGGTATCCAGCGAAGTCTGCTATCCGTTATATCTTGCATTTACGCACATGCTTGTCGTTTGCCTCTTTCAACATGCCATCTATCGATGCAATTGTCATTGGCGCTGGTTTTGGGGGTCTTTACAATCTCATAAAGCTTAAAGAGCTTGGACTTTCAGTAAGAGCCTTTGATAAGGCTCCTGAAATTGGTGGTACTTGGTACTGGAGTCAATATCCTGGTGCAACTAGTGATTCTGCTAGTGAGATTTATAGATTCCGCTTCAACAAGGATCTATTACAGACAGACGAATGGCCGAATCACTATGTGTCGCAACAAGGAAGCCTGAAGTATTTGAAAAACATTGCCAAGCTTTATGACTTGGAAAAGGATATTCAACTAAGTACTAAAGTGGTATCGGCTGCTTTCGATTCAGCATCGTCTACATGGACAGCTGTATTTGATAATGGCGAAGTATGGAAATCCATATACTTGATTATGGCTGTAGGATGCTTCCATACACCTAATTACCCCAAGATTACTGGCCTTGAGAAATTCAAGGGCCCAGTGTACCACACAGCGTTAGTTTTATGATAGTGTTATGATTGCAATTGTTTTTTACTAACTCCTTTCTCAGTGTATGGACTGAAAAGTATGATCTGAAAGACAAGCGAGTTGGTATAATTGGTAACGGATCTTCTGGCGCACAAATATTAGTCAACATCGCAGATGATGTAAAGCAGGCAATCTCTTTTCAGCGGTCAGCGCAGTACGTTGCTCCCCATCCCAACAAGGCCGTAACAGCCGAATATAGGGAAAATATCAACAGAACTTATGACGATGTCTGGAAATTGGTTGATAATCATCCTACTGGAATGCCTTTGGAGCACCAGGCAACCTCAGCCTTGAGCGTTAGTCCTGAAGAACGGGAATGTATCTGGGAAGAAGTTTGGGATAAAATGAGCGGCTTTAGCTTTATGTACGGAGTCTTTGGCGACATTCACACCAATGAGGAGGCAAACAAAGAACTTTGCAAGTTTTTCAACAAAAAGATTGCTCAAATCGTGGAGGACCCCGAGAAAGTCAAGAAATTAACGCCAAACGAACTCTATGGCAAACGACCTGTTACACTCTCCAACTACTACGAGACATTCAACAAGAAAAATGTCGATATCGTCAACTACCAACATACACCTTTTGTTGAAATCACCGAGAACGGTATCCGAACCACCGAAAAGCTGCACGAGCTGGATGCTATTATCCTGGCGACCGGTTTCGAGGTCGTGGATGGCAGTTATGCAGCCATCGACATTAAGGGCCGCAATGAAACTTTGAGCCAGCAGTGGGCTCGAGATAGCGTATCTTCTTACTTGGCGATTGGCGATACCGGATTTCCGAACTTGTTTTTCAGCGTGGGTCCGCAATCGCCCCTTGGCAATATGCCGCCGATCATCGAGACACAAGGCGCTTTTGTCAGCGGGATGATTGCCAAGGCCGAGAAATTGAAGAAAGAAAACGGAGGCAGGCCTGTTCTCATTGAAGCTGATGTAGAAGCTAAGGAAGGGTGGATGAATCTGTGCCGCCAGATTGCAAATGGTAGCATATTCAGAAACGTCAAGTCTTACATCTTTGGCAACAATAACCCAAGAGGAGGCGACAATCCCGGTATATTCTGGCTTGCGGGTTACGCCAACTACCGAAAAGCTGTGGAGGACGCGGCAGCGAAGGACTATGCTGGATTCAAATTCTCATTTTAAGCGACATAGAATCTAATGACTGAGAGAGATTTTAAACGTTCAGGAAAAAAAAAATGAAACCAAGATCAGATCTCTTCCCTTAAAATGGCGATAATACTCTGGCTCAAATTCTGGGAAACAACCAATAAGTATAATATGTGCGCTCAAGTTTCTTACAGAGCTATGCATCAGTGTCATGTAACAATAAATCGAGGCTGAAGTTTTGTGGTCATCTTCACAGGCGCATGCGTTGCTACTGTACAAACACTGTACACCTTCCATGTAACCATCCCTGGCGAGACTCGAGATGCGGGGTTCCCCTCCTCCCTTCTTTTATCGAAAACTCTTTGGGTTGTAACTCGATCCAGCAGTCTAGTGCGGTTATAGAGAGCTTCTTTCAAAAACCGTCTTGCTTGTTAAACAAAATGTTCCTTAGCACGCTTCAAAAGTATTTAACGGCTTTGGGAATTGTTGATAACTGACAGATGTTTTAGTTTTTGGCATAAGCATGTTCTGTTTGTTACAGCAAAGGAAGAGTATACTCAAATCCTCAAATTGCCATATTCATCACTGTACTCAGAAACGAGACGTACCTATGAGTATAGTAATCAACCAGCCTATCTGTCAATTACGTTATTAGAACCCTGTATCTCAGCATTATTACTCCGCTTCCCTTGACATTCAGCGTTGCGCAGGGCCCCCAACAATGTAGCGGTGGTCTTGACATCTTGTTAACTGCCTTATATCATGCAAAAAAAGATCCAAGCGGGCTCAGTAATTGCTCAACACACAATCATTCTAATTTTAAGCTGAAAGAACTTTAAACGTACCATCAGAGTATGGCGGACAGAAAAGAAAACGATGTTGCTACTGAACGCTATATCGAGAAAAATGCCAAAGACTTCGGATTCCCACAGAATGAGATTGGAATAAGCAACAAAGTACTGGAAGCAAATGCTGCCATTGGTTTTGCTGTTGAGAAAGAGTTGGGGCCATGGGAAGCGGCTAAAGCATATCCGAGCGCCATCTTATGGGCACTCGTAATGGCAGCCTGCGTCATCATGGAAGGATATGATACCGCCTTGCTTGGTAGCTTCTTTGCGTATCGTCAATTGCCCAGATTCAATGATAGCGTGTTAAGCTGACCAGCCCTAAGCGTCGTTTCAAATTAAATTTGGGAAATCTGTTGGAGTTACTCCATCTACGCCTAGCGGATACCAACTAACGGCTGCTTGGCAGTCTGGTGTAAGCCAGGCACCTAATGTGGGAGGTTTCATTGGAGCCATCATCAATGGCTGCCTCGTAACGGCCTTTGGCCAGAGGCGCGTTGTTTTGTGGTCACTTATTTGCATGATGGCCTTCATCTTCATTCCCTTCTTTGCGCCAAACCTGATTGTGCTTACAGTTGGCGAATTTCTCTTAGGGTAATCACAGTCATCTACTCTATTGTCTCTGTCTACCTAGATACAAGTGGCTAATTACTTGCACTTAAGCTTCCCTTGGGCCACTCTGGCGACTTGTGCCATTTCATACGCCTCTGAAGTCCTGCCGCCGTCTATTCGAACCTTCTTGACTTCTTACACTAATATGTGTTTTATTATTGGCCAATTAATTGCGGATGGAGTACTTAAGGGACTGTCTAATCACACAAGTGAATGGGCATACAGAATTCCGTTTGCGATTCAATGAGTGTGGCCTTGTTTCCTGATCCCTCTGGTATATCTTGCTCCTGAGAGTCCTTGGTACCTTGTCCGTGTGGGCCACATCGAAGAGGCAGAGAAATCGCTGCGTCGACTCCAGAGCTCCAAGGCGGAGATTGATCCAAAACATACTCTCGCAACAATAATACACACAAACGAGTTTGAGCGAGAGAACAACATAGGAACAAGCTACTGGGACTGTATTAAAGGCGAAGAGCTTCGCCGAACCGAGATCGCTTGCATGGCTTTCACTGGTGCGGTGCTATGCGGTATCAATTTCGCCTATAACAGCTCGTATTTCTTCCAGAGCATTGGCGTCAGCACATCTACCACGTACTCATTGAGCCTTGGAGGTGTTTGTTTGGGACTTGTCGGATGTTTCCTTAATTGGTTTGGTATGTATTTGTCGATCGGGCACTTTATGAAGACTTCAACGCTGACGTAGAACTATCGCAGCTCTCATGCCATACTTCGGTCGCCGCCGTATATATATATGGGGTATGATTGCAATGTGTGTCATCTTGCTATCGATTGGAATATTAAATGTGTGGACGAAGAATCACTCCATAGCTTTGACACAAGCTGTGCTTACCTTGATGTGGACCTTTATCTTCCAGCTGACCGTGGGTCAGCTCAGCTGGGCCTATCCGGCAGAAATAGGATCTACTCGCCTTCGTCAAAAAACTATTTGCATTGCGAGAGATGTCCATGGTGTTGTGAATATCGTATCTGGGATCCTTCAGCAGTATTTTATGAATCCTGAGGCTTGGAATGTCAAGGGTTACGTCGGGTTCGTATTCTCATCATCATATTTATCAAACTCAGGCTGACATTATTTGAACTATAGATTTGTCTGGGGCGGTACTTGTTTTATAATGATTATTTGGTCATATTTTCGCCTTCCTGAGACGTGGAATAGATCCTATGAGGAATTGGATATCTTGTTTGCTCAGAAAACACCAGCAAGGCGATTCTCTGCTACCAAAGTGCATCCTATCGAAGATATCACTACAGTCCAAATAACAAAAAAGGAATCTTAGCTGATGGTAACATGGAAGAATTGTTTGGCAAGTTTGAGAGCTTTCAACGCCAAACGATCTAATCATCTGTGGCTGGCTGCATACCGTTACGTTTATTAGGCATAGAGTCTGCTAATAAGCTGATGAAGGTATTTATATGGCCGTTGCTGTAAATACGCATAACTATTCTAAAATAATACATCCATATAAACTAAAGCTAGTTGCCGCTTGTAATTTGGACTAGTTTGCTCAAGCCTACAGCCTTTTCGCTGATAGTGTGAATGCTACCTGTTCCCATGATATCCAACATAGGCAAGTCTACTTTCAGGGTCTTGGCCAGCCAAGTCCTAAATTCTGTGGCGACTAAAGAATCGACTCCATTAGAGCTAATAGATTTACCGGGATCAATGTCATCGGCCGCCATTGAGAGAAGTTTGGAAAGCTTCAGTCGGATCCCGCTGGAGATAATGTTAGTGGCCTCCTCAGCTGTTGTCGCTGCAGCCAGCTGAATGGGGACCAAAAGAAGGGGATCGTCTTCAGTGGAATCGCTATTGGCTATCGTTTCGCTTCGGAGGTGTCTAAAGAGAGGAAAGTTGATATAGCTAGGCACCGGCATGCGACGCTGCTTATAAAGCGCAGCATTCGTCAAACCAGACACTGTTTGGCTCGTAGTGGAATTTCTGCTATCAAGATGATACTCAAAGATCAAGTGGATCTCATCCTCGCGAAGAGATTCGAGAACTGCTGTGATATTTGTGATGGCGTTGATGCGGCTCTTGTTCTCAGCCACATAACCAACGGAGAGAATGCTTCCCAAGTCTATACTTGTCGCGGGGAGACCTAGGGCGCGTCTGTGTGCCGCCAAAGCATCTTGATAACTATTGCCAGCGGCATAATTGGATTGACTGCGGTTACCTATAACTCCTGTAGCAGAAGAGAGAAGAAGGAAGAAATCCATGGTCATGGGCAAGTATTTATGGAGATTCCATGAGCCCTGGACTTTTGGCTTTAGTGCAGCATCAAAATTGGCATAAGTCATATTTTCGAACATTGCGTCCTATGCGATCATCGTATTAATAAAAGTATGTCACCTTACACGGAAAAAAATTGCTTCTTACCCTGAGGACCATAGATCCTTGAACACATCCCTTGATTGGGGGAAGCTTAGTCTTGCATACGTCAACGACGGCTGACAACGCAGATTCATCGCTAACATCGCAAGCAAATACATGAACGTTGCAGCCAGTCGCCTCTAATTCTTTTACAAGCTCTTGCGCAGATTCGCTTGCTGCGCCTGATCTTGACATGAAGATTAAATGCTTTGCTCCGCGCGACACCATCCAACGTGCTATGCTTCTTCCCAGCCCTCCAAGGCCTCCAGCTAGGACGTACGATGCATTGGCATCATATTGCAGCGGGGACGGCTTCTCAGGCATGATGGGAACGATATGAGCTGGGTTAGGCTTGAAAACAGTCTTTCCCATGCTCTTACCAGACTGCAGAGATCGGAAAGCTTCTTCAATCTGCGTGTAGTCCATGACTCTGGTGGGTTTGGCCACTCTTATTTTACCATCGGCAAAGAGTCGCATTGTCTCGGCGATTAGCTGCCCCAGTTTCTTGGGCTTGTGTCTCATGATGGTTGTCAAATCGACGCTAGCCATTACCGTTTGCCGTAACAACGGGCTAAGATCGATTTTACCGTATGACTGGGCGTCCTTTTTGCCAATCTCGATGAATCGTCCAAATGGCGCCAAGACATCCCAGGAAGCACGCAAGGCTTCACCAGAGAGCGAATTGAGAACCACATCAATGCCTTTATTATCCGTCATCCGCATAATACCTTTCACAAAAGACAAGTCACGACTCGAGAAGATGTGATCTTTCTTCACACCGTATTCGCTGATGAGAAGATCTCGCTTTTCGGGAGTTGACACTGTCGCGAAAATTTCCGCTCCAACCAGGTTTGCTAGCTGAATAGCGGCTTGTCCAACGCCGCCAGCCGCAGCATGAATGAGAACAGTCTCTCCTTCCGATAGGCGAGCAACGTCATAGAGCCCATGGATGGCCGTAGAGTACACGCACGGGAGACTAGCAGCGTCTTCGAAGCTCACAGAGTCTGGGATTTTGACTACAGCATCTGCGATTTGTCTTCCAAAGGTCTTGAGGCACCCGCCATCAACAAGTCCGTTCATGTAAACTACCCTGTCGCCTACCTGAACGTGGGTGACTTTGGAGCCAATACGAGACACATAACCTGCTGCTTCGTTTCCAAGACAGGCGGCGACGTGCTCGCCCATGGCAATCAATACATCTCGAAAATTGAGTCCGACAGCGTGGGTTTCCACCTCCACCTCGTTTTCGGAAAGTGGTCGGGCCCAATCTGGATCTGTGGCAAAATGAAGGGCGCTCAATGACCCTGGTGAAGAAGTGTCCAGCATGATTGGTCTGCCAGCCTCTCCAAGCGGCGCCTGTTTGGGATCTGCCTCAGCGAAATTGGAATGAATGTAGCTATTGACACTTTGAGCATCGATGAGGCGATTTGTGAGCAGATGGTTGGCTTTCAAAAAATACTCCGCGTTTTTGCTTTCATCGTCAATGTTGTCCACATATTGATGCTTGAATACAGACAGAATGGATTCGAGAAGCTGATCATCTTCAGGTCGAGGTTCCGCTACCGCCAAAGTGACGAGATTTGGAGCGTCGAGGTCACGTTCCCATCTCACCGTTCTGATGAGGCCTGTAGTCATATACTGAAAAGGATCTTTCTCGAAATCTCCTGCAACCCAAAGAACACCGTCGCTTGTAGCAATGATATGATTCAAGTGATTGTATCGCTCCTCTGTAAGCTGAGAAAGAACAGGGCTTTCCAAGTCCAGGAGTGAAATGCATGTATCATATATGAGCTCAACTCCAGACAAATCTGCAAGTCTGACGACTGAACAGTTCTTATAACCGAACTCCTTGATAATCCTGGACTGCAAAGCGGATGCTAGATTCTGAATCGCAGCTGAAGAGATGATATGAATCTTCCTATTGGTGTCTTGCAACCCAATATCCTCGTTATTTTCGGCAACCATTATGCTTTGTGCATGAATATCGGCAACTTCGCGATCTCGGAGCACAGTTGTTAATCCTGTAAAGCCTGCTTTTCGAAGAACGGAATCCCACTCAGACTCAGCTATGGTCGGACACCATTTGCGGTTTGGCTCTATGCTGAGCCACCAACCCTTCAGTTGACCAAAGGCGAGTGGAGACAGAAGAAAATCTAGGTGGAAATTATAGAAGTTAGCCAAGATCTACATGTTTCGAAAAGTGCAAATAGGACGTAATGAGCTCAAATAGAATTCAAATCGCAAAAGTTCTTTGCCAGCTGCATCTATAACACGCCGAATGCTTAGGCTTAAAGTTGTTAATGTATTCATACCTTGTCTGATACCTTCGTGCATGACTAATTTACCGCCTGGTTTTAGTAGTGATCGTAGGTTTGACAAGACCTTTTGGAGATCAGCAGTAGCATGGATGACGTTTCCGGCAAAAATGTAATCGTATGTGCCTTGTTCAAATCCTTGTTCAATGGCATCAGATTCGATGTTGAACGTTCGGAATTCCATGAGGTTTCTCCATCTCTTGAACTTGTCTTTGGCCTTCTCAAAGAATGCTGATGATACGTCGGTGTAAGTATACTTCGCAATAGCTGAGTCATTGAGCAGCCTTTCTTCGTTGGAAGCAGATGGTCCCAAAGCTTCCAATACTGGGACAGAGAGTGAACCGGTTCCAGCTCCAATTTCCATAATATTGAGATTGACGTTGTTATGGTGGACAATTTCAAGGTAGGCAGCCAAAAGACTGGGTAGGTTTCCAGACTCAACCATGCTCCTGTACAGTTCGTCGAGAATATTGTCTTGACCAAACATCAACTGTAGAGGATCGACTTCTTTCCTCATAACAGGCGCTAAGTTTCTTCCCATTCTGACCAAGAGTATACCATCTGCGCCATCCATGATGTCTTCAAATAGCTTTTCTCTCAGTGACTCATTGCCCATATACTGTTTCCATTCGTTGAAGTCCAGGTGAGGTAATAAGTTGTTGTGTAAGTCCTCTCGGATTTTGACACACCACTCATAATAGTTTTTGAAATGGCCTTCATAATTTCCGATTGGATAGTCTTTCAAATCATCCAAAGCCAGGGTTATGAATAAAGTTGATGCTAGCTGCAGTCTTTGGATTCTGTGTCGGTGCTCCTTGTTCTCTTGATTGGAAGCAAGCGCTGCCTTGAGCTTAGGCTGTTTAACCAAGTTGAGATCTGGCATCCATTCTAAAACGTGGCACAGCTTCTTTGGCTCGGCTGCAGATATTTCTGATCCCAGGGACTTACCTGACCAGCCTCTAACAGCAATCCTCTCTTCATTCGTCTTTTCGTCCCAAACTGTGATGTCGCTGTGAAATTTCTGAAAGCCAGTGAATTTTGATACTCCAAATCCTCTGAACTTGTGGCCGGCAGTGCTTTCTATTTTGGCAGAGACACGGACTTCTTTGATGAAGGTAGGAACCATGGGGGACTCCAACGTGGTTTTGTCGGTGATATCAAGGACACCTACCAAAAGAAGATAATCAGCGACCCTTCATTGAGAACGCGAGAAATTATTGAACTTACCAGCTATGAAGAGATGCATCATAGAATCCATCGTGGAAGGATGAATCATATGAGGATGAGCGAAATTCTTGGGCATAATCTTGGCGACGTCTGGAACAGTGATGAAAGAAGATACTTCGCCATGGCCCTTATTTACCAGAACTTTGGACAAGTTCTGAAATAGAGGTCCAAAGTGCAGCCCGATGGTATCCAGATTGTCATAGTTGATGCTTGTGGGTGTGCTGCATCTTGAAATGCTGTCCTGGAGCATCTTCTTGGAGGCCTGCATTTCCAAAGCTTCTTCAAGCCCTTCGTCAACTGGACCAGGCATGACTTCGTATTGAGTTTGGATGTAGCCCGTGCAATGCTCTACCCAGTCGTCTGCATTACTGTTATAGCTTGTCACAGTAAATTTTCTCCACGACTTCGATTTCTCAAGACTGGATTCGTCCATGCCGACCATTGAAAATTTGACTTCGACTCCTTCTTTACTATCGGGAATAATGAGAGCGCTCTTTATTGAAATATCTTTGAGGTGAAAGCCGAGCAGCTTAAGATCCGGCGATGCGATTTGCTTCGACGATTCAATTGCCATGATGATATATCCCACACTATTAGCAAATTAGCTTTTACATCTCATTTCGAGCGGGTGCCCGCATTCAATGAAAATCTTACCCAGGGTAGACAATGCTGCCTGTGACCTGTTTTCTGTTAGAGCTTTTGGAATCTTGTGCGCTAAAAAGGGCTTTTGACTTACTACGTGGTCTCTCAACCAAGGCTGTTCAGAGATTCGAATAAAATTGCGCCAAGCCGGTTCTTGCGGATTCCAATCGGGAACTGGAGCTCCGAATAGATCATGGCGTGGATATTTGCGGAAGCGATAGTTGCGACTCAGCCGACTCTCGTACCATGTACTTTGACTATGGTTGAACGCATATGGAGGCAAATTAACGAGCATTGCTGGAGACTGCTCACTTGAATGAGAAGGCGATGCTCGATTCACAAGGCTAAGATCAACGACGCTGCCACGTGCAAACAAGTTTCCGACAGACGTCAAAAGAGTGCCAACGCCCGGATTGCTGCGATCCAAAACAGCGTGATATCCAATGAGCTGATTGTCATTGAAATGGCTAGTGAGCGTTTCCTTGATGGCGCTACGAAGAGCTGAATGAGGACCAACTTCGACGATTTCCTGGATTGCGCTATTGCTAGTATTGACTCGCATTGAGCTTTTGGAAGAGCTTTCTGAGGACATTTTAAGCAACGCATCCGTGAAGCGCACGGGCGAAATCAGGTTGTCTACCCAGTACTGCGAAGTCAGATCGCCCTCGATACGATTTCCCGTGACGCTTGAATACATGTCTGCTGAAAATCCAGTAGCTGATGGCTTTTCCATATCTCCGAGCAGCCGCAAATACTCATCTGCCACATCTTTCATATGTGATGAATGATACGCAGTCTTAACTTTAAGTTTCCTGGCGAAGATGTCTTTTTCATCAAGTATTCTCTTCAGCTCGTCAATCTTCATGATATCTCCGGATATGGTGTGGTTTTTGGGGCTATTGTAACAAGCCACAGTCAATTCACCAGGCAGTTGAGAATTGACCTTCTGAAGATACTCATCCAAACTCTCAGCTGGCAAACCAACTGCCAGCATTGCTCCGCTGCTTGAAACACGGCCAGAAACGAAACCTCGGTAGTAAGCCACTCTCCAAGCTGCCTGCCTGGAAATCTTTCCTGAACAGTATGCAGCTGCAATCTCACCGGAGGAGTGACCAATTACGCGTGTAGGCCGCAAGTTCCAAGAAGACAGCAAGTCGACGAGAGCAACTTGAATTGCAGTGCAGGACGGATGAGCCAATTGTGGTTTGTCGATTTGTGAATCGGCTTGGTCTTTGAGAAGTTCCTCTGCGTTGCATGTTTAGCCATAGAATCATAATCTTTGAGCGACTGTGCTAAGAGGGAGGTCAAAAGCTTACCATAGAGAGACCAGGGGCTGCCCAGCTCCTGCATATAACGAGACGCATTTTCTAGACTTTCTTTGAAAGTCGAAAAGGTTAAAAGCTCACGTCCCATAGCGTACCATTGAGCGCCTTGACCAGTAAAGACAAATCCAATGCTGGGAACTCCTCGTGTTCGAACTGGTTTCAGAAGAGATGAATCTGTGGTCAGCTTCTGGACTAGATCTTCCAAGCTATTTGAGAGGTAGTAGGACCGCCACTGGAAAGTAGTACGCTTTGCTGCCAAGGTATATGCCAACTCATTCAAGTAATTCTTTGTATTGCTTGAAGGATCCACGAGCAGATCTTTGAGGTAGTCGCCCAAGGCAGCGGCATTTCTTTGGACGCCTTGCTCATCAAATGATGAGAAAGCAAAAACTAACGGAGGACGAGCTGCTGTAGAGTCACCGTTGGCGTCAGAATGCCCGTTTTCTTTAGCATGTCCACTGATTTCAACATGTCCGTTGGTTTCAACGTGACCATTGGATTGAGCATGATTGTTGGTATGAGCATGACCATTTGTTGCGCTTTCGCTCACACCATTGCCATTTGCATGGCCGTTGTGAGTGATATTCGGGTAAGACAAAGTTTTGTGTAGTCCCGACAGATTCTTTTGTTCTAAGTAATGAAGAGCATCAACAAGAACAACGTGACCGTTCGTACCTGAGAAGCCAAAGGAATTGATCGAAAGCTGCCTCATACCTGGCGCAGGCCATGGTGTAGGTTGCAGTGGCAGTCTGATTTTCCATTTGTCAATTGGAATCTTTGGGTTTACCTTCTCAAAATTTGCATTAGGAGGAATCATTCCTGATTCCAGGATCATCACAGATTTAATGATACCAGCCAGGCCTGAAGCTCCTTCTGTGTGACCTATGGCCGATTTGACAGCTCCCACTATCAGCGGCATCTCTCTTTCAGCAGTGGCGAAGGTGTTTGCAATTGCTCTTGCTTCTATAGGATCTCCAGCGACAGTTCCCGTAGCATGGGCTTCAACATAGAGAGTTTTTCCTATATCCAGTCCTCCCCGTTTGTACACCTCACGTATCATCTGCTCCTGTGCGGGTCCGCTAGGTAGTGTGATACCAGGTGTTCGTCCATCTTGGTTCAGGCCGCTTGCCAAGCAAACGGCTCTGATGGTATCTCCATCTCGGAGAGCTGTGGATAGGCGTTTAAGAATAACTGTTCCAACGCCCTCTCCTCTGGAGTATCCGCTCGCACGGTGATCGAAGCTGTAAGACTTGCCATCGGCAGAGAGGAATCCATGGTGGTCCATGCCAAACCAGTCTGTGGGATAGGTGAATACGTTAACGCCGCAGATAACAGATATTTCAGACTCGTTATTTCTTAAGCTTTGTGCTCCTAAATGGAAAGCAACCGTGGAACTAGAGCATGCTGTGTCGACAGTAAGACTTGGGCCTTTGAAGTCGAAGAACCAGCTGATACGGCCGGAAATGATTGAATTACTGGTCCCCATGGGCTTATACTTCAGTTTAATCTCTGGATCGCTGTTCAACAGCTGAAGATATTCATGATTAAAACCACTACTGAATACTGAAGTATTCGATCCTACCGCTCGATCCATTGGAATGCCAGCTACGACGATGTGAGTTACCAAATGCGAGATAAGTGCTGCAGTAACAGTAATACGCACCATTCTCTAGAGCTTGGTAGACATTTTCCATCATAAGACGCTGTTGAGGATCAAGAGACATCACCTCGCCTTTAGGAATTGAAAAGAACTGATTATCAAACTCGGAAGGATCACCCTTCATAAAATGGCCGCCTTGTACATGAAACTGTCCATGATGTGAGCGTGAGTAAACATGCTAAACAAGCACTCATCATAAACACTAACCGTTCCTCCGTGTTCAACATCTGGGTGGTAATGCCCGTCCATATCAAATCTGTTCTTTGGAAATGGGGTCATGGCAGATTTGCCAGTCATGAGCATCTTCCAAAAATTCTCGTTGTTGTCCCCCTCCTGGGGGAACCGAGAGGCCATCCCGATAATGGCGATGGGCTCCATTGCGGCGACGTCAACTTTGGCAATACAAGTTTGAAAAGAAGGAGAAGAGGTACAGCTCTTGTCAAGAAGTATCAAGACTATACTGGGAAGGCTTTTATAAAGTAGTTCACCATAGACAAATCATTATGATGCCCAGAAACCTGCTAGATGACATTGGTTCCCTAATACAAACAAGGCTATGTCAACAGTATGAAAGCCATGCGTAATTCGAGCAAAGATGGTATAGTGTACATGCGGAGCTCTTTAACCGGTTGCAACAGGATGATTCACCATCGTGCCAACAGGATTCTTGGGAATGCCGGGGTAGCCCTGCGTTGTGTGTATAATTTGGTGGCTCTGTAGTACTGACGCACAGCCAGATTACAATTCTTAATCGCCGTCCCCGCGAACATTAATCCCATATTTGGTCATTAGTCGCGGATGGCAAAAGCGCGTCCGGAAGCTCTTGTGTCATGCAATTCTTATTTCCCCCCAATTTCCTTCTTCCGACTCCTGCATAAGGCTATCTTTAGGACATCTAGACAGGGGTAATAAATCTGAATCAAACATGAATTTAAGTAATCGGCAAGAATCCGTCGGCCCGTTAGTCAAGGATGAAGGAGCACTTTGCAGCCATAGCGCTTATTCTTTGCAGCCTTGTTTGGAACTGGCTGCAGTTGTGGGCCTAGTATATAAACAAACGATGGAGACAAGTTGATACCCAACAAAAACAAGCGCTCTTACCCGATTAGCTATATCTGCTGTAAACGTACGATAGTCTCCCGTCGTTCCGGTTCCACTACGAAATATTAAGATGTATGTGCGTATAGCTCCTGCTAACTCTCTTGTAGCGAATGGCAGGGTTCTCAAGCCGATGACCGGGATATCTTGCAGTCTCTCCGCGAGAAATAAAGGCTTACTTATGTACTCCGCGTTTTCTCAAGACCAAGCTCAGACTTCAAGTGGTAATCATGAAAAAGGCCTCCGTTTTAGCAGCATTAGCCACTGGCATCTGGGGAAGTCCTGGTTCTGCGGATTCTAACCCATGGATGCTTTCCACGAAGCAGTTTATTGGAAATCGGTATCAAAACTCTCCCTACGTTGCGAATGGATACTTTGGCCAGCGACTGCCAGCTGAAGGCGTTGGATATTGGACATATCGCGATGATTCCACTGGCGGGTACATGTTAAATTGTTTGTGTAGCGTGGATTTGCGTTTACATCCTGCGGAATACTGCTAATCAATCCTATGATCATATAGCGTGGCCGCTGGATCAACCAAGAGCCACATTTGGAACCATTTCAGGGTTTTGGGATGTTCAACAGAATATCACGCACACCCTCGTTCCAGATAATCTGAAACGGGGAGGCGAATCAGTCATCAGTGGTATTCCGGATTGGACTGGTCTTACGGTTACAACGCAGGACGGCCAGACTTATGAGCCCGGAGTCGATCCTTCTACTATTACGTCCTTTTATCAGTCATTTTCAGTCCAAAATGGAATTGTGCAGACAAACATCACGTGGAATCCATCAGGGCAAGACGCTACCTATCTGCTGAATTACACAGTCCTTGCGCACCGAAGCCGGCTCAACCTGGGGATTGTTCGCTTAGATCTCTCCGTCAGCCAGGATACGAAGCTCAAGATAACCGATATATTGGATGGGGCGGGCGCTGTACGGGCCGACTTTTACGAGAAATTATTCGATGAAGACGCTACAATCTGGACAAGCGTGAAGCCATCAGGAATCGAGTATTGCACAGCATATGTTGTCTCCACAGTCAAGTTCGAAAGTACAAGTGCCACCAATTCTGTAAACGTGGATCGCCTGCGGAGCGGATCCAGCACGAGGCACAATGGTGAAGGGTATCCCTGGGTCTCCACAAACTCGAGCACCGTGGCGAGCACTTGGGACTGGGAGCTGACGCGGGGGGAATCCTTGACAGTATACAAGTTTGTAGGAATTGGCTCCACAGCGGCCTCTCCCAAAGACACACTGGCACATACGAAGAACGTGGCGATCTCGGCAAGATCTGTTGAGTGGCATGATCTGATATCTGAGCATACAGAGAAATGGGACGCGGTCTGGAACGACGGGGACATAGTGATCAGAGGCAACCAAGACTTGCAAGTCCGCACACGAGCATCACTATTCCACATTCTCGCCGGCCTTCTCCCCGAGGACTCTGGATTTGCTAATTCCATTTCCGTTGGCGGTCTTTCTAGCGACTCTTACGCTGGACTAGTCTTCTGGGACGCAGATACGTGGGTGTACCCATCGATACTCTCGCTCTACCCACAGTATGCCGCAAGTATCAACAATTACCGTGCGCTTCTACTAGATCAAGCTGTTAAGAATGCCCAGTACTACAACTTTTCTGGGGCGCTATATCCGTGGACCAGTGGCCGATTTGGTAACTGTACGGGCACCGGAGCGTGCTGGGGCTACCAATACCACATCAACTCTGATATCGCACTGGCTCATTGGCAGTACTTTCAGCAAACAAATGATCTGAAATGGCTTGCCAAGCAAGGATGGCCGGTGATCAAGAAAGTTGCCGATATGTTTGCTGCCTATGTATTCCACAACAGTTCGACTGGAAAGTACGAAACCATTCAACTGGGAGAGCCGGTATGTTATCATCTGATAAGTAACCATCCATAACCAGGTGCTCTTACTGACCAGACAATATACTACAGGACGAGTTTGCGTATAATATTAACAATGGCGCATTCACCGGGGTGTCCATCAAGCAGCTGCTTGGCGACTGGGCCCCATCAGCTGCTGGCCGCCTCAATTTACCGGTCCCTCAAAACTGGTCTCATATTTCGGAGAACATGTACATTCCGTATGAAGAGAAAGAAAAGATCATTGTCGAGTTTTCTGGGATGGACGGCGCGTGGCGTGTTAAACAGGCCAGCGTGGGCTTGATCAACTACCCGCTCCAATTCCAGCTGAGTGACACACAAGCGCGAAATGACGTTGCATATGTGAGCGACCCTGGTCTTATTTTTTCGTTATTCCGAAACCAACTAACTTGTGATACCAGTACTCTTCGGTTAACACGGCAGACGGGCCAGCAATGACATGGTCCATATATGCAATCTCTGAAGCTCAGCTGCAGCAGAAGGGATGTGCCTCGTATACTTTCATGCAACGCTCATCAGAATCATATATTCGCCAACCCTTTTACCAATTCAGCGAGACAATGCTGGATTCGAAGCCTGAAGGAGTTGATAACCCCGCCTTCATATTTGGGCTTAATCCGGCGTTTCCCTTTCTTACCGGGGCAGGCGGCTACTTACAATACTTCACCCATGGCCTTACCGGGATGCGCCCAAATGCAGAGGCATTCTATCTTGATCCAATTCTACCACCTCAGCTGTCAGACGGAATTCAGATCAATAGCATGAAATGGCAGAATGCATCGTTCGATGTCACGATCGAGATGGAAACCACTACGATCACGCGACGAAACACATCCTCAAGGGCAGAGAAATATGTAAACTTGCGCATCCTTGGCGGAAATCCATACGTAAAAGAATATCGCCTGGCTATAGGGGAGTCGATTGTCGTCCCAACAAGAAGGCCTGATATCAGCCATGCACCAGAGGATCTGGCCTTGTGTCAGCCGGTTGCCTCTGATTCCGACTGGGCCGCTGGAAATTATCCGTATGCGGTAGTCGACGGCGCGAATTCAACAGTGTGGCAGCCAACCAGCCCCCAAAAGGCATCAGTTACGGTTGAGTTGCAAGGCAATAAGCCACGCGATGTTTCAAAAGTTATCCTCAACTGGGGTGGCGTGCCACCTTCTAGTTTTAGCCTACATGGGAGCGAAGCGGCAGAGAAGGATTTCCAAGAGCTACATTCTACGCAGAAGGTGGAGATATCAGCACCATACAATCCCCAGGAAGCACGAGCCGTTCGAATACGGGAAGGAAATGTAACCGTTGTGGAGCTTCATAAATCTGCACTGGTTCGGTTCTTGAGGCTATCAATTGAGGGGTCTTACGTCGCAGACGGCCTTGGAGCGACGGTGGCTGAGATGCAAGTTGTTGGTACTGAAGACCCAAACAGTTACTGTGGGAAAAATATGGGAAACGAATATTCATTTCCTATTGGTAGACTCTAATGCCAACTTTTTAGCTGCCCAAGTATGTAGCTATGCGGATTCTACCAACTCGACTATCATCTGCGCAATCTTTCGGATTTCCTCTTGCCCTCTAGGGAAGTCATGTCCAAATGGATGATGATATTCTCGAGCCAAGTCTGGATTGCACAAATTCAGCAAGTTCAGTCCTAGATTAGCGTCCTCCTCGAGTACACTCCTCACATGAAGTGTTGGGATGTCAATAAGCGGACCGTCTTGAACAGCCTCGTATCTTGTTAATCCAAGTTTTCCATCAGTTAAGAAATATCTTCCATCGCTAAGCCTGCCCGTTTCAATGCCCTTCATTTCTTCCTTCCGGGCTTCAATAGCCTTTTCGGCTTCCTCTCTGCTGTCCCCTTTGCGCACCCGCATGTTTGAAGGGCGAAAAAGGGTTGCTGCCAACTCTTTATCTATTGCCGTAGTGTCTACTGCTCCAGTCATTATTTTTTCTTCACTCATCGTGATTGTTTTGATGGGAGTGCCGCCGTTGACAAAGATGGCAAATCGAAACAGCGGTTCGCTGGGATCTTTTTGGCTGTGCTGAATGATTGCTTGACCTGCAAGTGCTGCTCCTCCAGAGTAGCCCAACACTCCATCGAATCCTCCTTCTTCTTCGATGAGCTCTAAGAGATGATCTACTGCATTTTTTACAGATAATGGACTCAGAGGATTGAAATATCCGTACTGAGGCGAGCTTGAGAATTGGGCGGTGAACACAGACCAATTTCCTACATCGTTATACGATAAGAAGACTGTGCATGGCTCTGATTGGGCTATGGTAACGTACCTTCTGTATGTAGCTCTGTCCCTTGAACGAAGTCGAACGTATAATCGTCTAAAATACTTCTCAGAGAGGCAGTCTGGGCTTGAAAGATCTATAAGAACGAGTCAGGCTAACGTGCTAATAATAAGCGGCATGAGATTTGATAGGGGAAGAAGAACCTCATTGTTGGAACCACGTCCATGTAAACATAGAATTTTCATCTTAGAAGGAAATGTGGTCTACAGAGACGGAAGGTATCAACGGAGGCTAATTGCTATTGCAAAAAATTCCACATAAAGCGAGACTAGAGTCGAAGGTGGTGGGTTGGGTTGGAGATTCTCACGGACAAACATTCTCCATTTTGTAGCTCTTCGCATGTATTAACTTTACATAAATCACTCAACCATAAAAAGACATGTTATAATCTTGCCGCAGATGGCTGCGATGACGCATGTAGTGTATGGTTCTGCAGTATGTGCGTGCATAATTGTCTTACGCTGCGAGCTGCATCTTGCGGATGAACTGCTCCAAAGGATTTGAGCATTAGCGCTCATCAATCCACCGAGCATCCTTCCGATGAGACACAGGCAATCTGCCTATTCGGCTATAAGTACTGTCCCATGACAGATCGGGAAGTAAGGTGCTAAGCGGCGGTAATATTGGTGTCCATCTCAGTATCTTGCCAACGTAATGGATCTCAGCCAAATCGCGTTGGCTTTGTATACCGGAGGCGTATTGTATAGTCTCTTCAGATTCAGTTCCTATAGGATTAGCAACTTCAAAAGGCAGAGGGAGTTTTTGCAACAGCATGGATGTGAACCCATTCAGATCGAGCACCCTCACAAGGATCTATTCTATGGAATTGATCTACTCATCAATAACTTTAAGGCATTTTCTAAACATCGATTTCTGGAGACAGTAACAGAAAAGGCACGATGAAAAGGCACGATGCAGTTGGCGAAACGTACCAGCTCAACATGCTGGGGATGGTAGGTATGTCACGTGTAAACATAACATCTATCCTCGTATCTACACTGGCTAAGACGAATGTTGTCAACACAGGCATCATGACCCGGGACCATGAAATCATCAAGGCTTATCTGTCTACACGTTTCAAAAACTACAACTTGTAAGAGGAACGGAAAAAGACACTCCATCCTCTGATGGGTGCTGCGATTTTCCGCTCCGATGGCGCTGCTTGGGCTCATTCAGGAGCTCTTCTCGACCTCAAGTCGCTCGTAAACAACCGACGGACTTGTCAATGTTGGAGACTCACGTCAAGCGCTTGATGAACAATTAACGTCATCGTTGATGGCAAGGAGATAGAACTCCAAGAACTAGTGCCGCGCTTTACAATGATGGATGTGGCCACTGACTTTTTACTGGGAGAGTCCACCAATAGCTTTTTACAGGAACAGCATGACTATCACAGTAAACTAAAGGGGTTCAAGGATTCAATCCAATACGCACAAGATCGAATCGCAACGCAAATGGCTTTAGATAGTCTGGCTGTTCTTAAATCAGATCCAAATTTCAGCAGCATGTAAACGTAGTGCACAAGTTTGTGGATGGGCTTGTGCATGATGCCTTGTGTGAAAGGAGCTCGGATTCTACGACGCTCCCTTACGTTCTCTTACGAGCCATACTTGAAGATACTCAGGATCCGACTCGCATTCGAAACGAAATACTAAATATCCTTGTGGCTGGCAGAGATACCACGGCTGATCTCATCGCTAATGTTTTCCTCATGCTTTCGATACGACCACAGTTGTGGTCGATGGAGTGCGCGTATCTTTAAAGCGTTCAGGATAACCTCTGATTGTAAATGACACTGATTGTCTCTAAAAAAAGCTTGTATTCAGAATCATGCTATATCTACACACGAAAGTTCTAAATCTATAGTCTCTCTATCCGTGACCCTTCTTTCTAACTTTGATCCTTCTCTCTAATTTTAGTATGCCCTTTTCTCTATCTTGCCGTCTAAAACGCTCTATAAATCCATTTTCCCGCTTATAACAAAGACAAATAAAATAAAGAAAAAGAAACTTCAGAAACAGAACCGACAAGAAATGCCGGTTCAGCGCAGACTACTTATACCCAGCCAATTTTAAAGAGCCTGTATCCCACTTCATCAGCCCGTCCGATACTTTGCTTCTTATCAATCCACTGTTTGCTCAAGATCCGTAACTGTTGGCAGCTGTCCGAAGTGGTCGTGTTTTCAGCAAAAATGGCCTCAATCGAATCGCAGACGCCTTCGAATTTGCCATTTGGTCGGATAGATACCATCAGCCAGAAGACGCCGCCAGGCGCGAGGATATGAGCAGCACAATGGCGAAGCCAACGAGCATGTTCCGCAGCGTAGACAACATCTGCGGCAATAACGATGTCCGCCAATACATCCAGGGGAGGCTCGCGCGTCGGAGCACACCAATCGAGATGGGCGACTTGCATCGATGCGGCAGGTTCCGTTCTTGAGCTGAGAGAGGCTGCATTTCTTTCCAAGTTCTTCAACACAGTGGGATGGTAGTCCGTTGCGACAATAGATGGGAGTGAATCGGCTATGGAGGGTAGGAGGCTTGCAAGCACCATGCTAACAAGTCCTGTGCCGGCACCAAGCTCAACGATTCGTGTGGAGGAATCAAGCGTGTTTCGATCCAAGTTAAAGTCCGATGGCGCGCTGCAAAGCATCTGTGAGAATGCGATAGATGCCCCCCAGGTCTGCAAGCCGACGTCGGTATGATCTTCTCCGGTTTGCATGGGAGTGTCGTAGAGATCAACAACAATTTGTTCGGCGTTGTCACCTGTGGCAAACTTAAACTGGCGCGTCATACCAAGGTCCTCTTCGTCATTCGTACTGCACCCATTCTCGGTCGAAGTCAGGTGGGATAGCAGTGAACATGCCGCATCCACAAAGCCATCTCGAGTCTCATCATCAAGAGGTAGTTCCCAGGCCTGGCCAACGAATCCGGTAAGCCATCGTACAGCGAAGTCGCGTTCCAGCGGTTCCAGATACAGGGATATGGCTTTGTTCTCGTTGGCTACCTCATCAGAATCGTTTTCTGAGACGTAACCCGAATCCAGCACGGGTGCTTCCTTCGTCTTCCTGGGCACCTCCTGTCCTAACACTTCTGGGATTGGATAATAGGAGAACTCGTGAAGACAGCGCAGCGCCTGGCGTGCCTCAGCCTCTGTAAGACTAGCGGCTCTTTTAAGGGGTGGCAGCCTTTGGATCAAGGGCTCCACACTACGAGACCTCATTCTGCAGAGACGGCTTCCGCAACAACTACTGCTATCGACAGAGGAGATATTCACAGAGTCCTTGTTTTCTTCCTGTAGCACCTTTTTATGGGGGAGAGAGGCCCTGTCCCCTCCGATATATACCAAACTAGCCCGGCCCACGTGGGTCCTGTTCCCTTCACTGTTGGCGAAAAATTTTTGATGCTCTCGTGGGCGATAAGTCTTCAGGGTCTAGTGGCCATTTGCGGTAAAACTCTGTGGAGACTTGCCATCGTGGCTTTGCTGCCGAAAGGTACGTGCGCTGCCGATAAGGCGTGCAAGTTCAGCCACGCTTTCTACAGTACGGGTACGCCGAGTTTGCGTTGTGCTGTCATGGCGAATGACTAAACCTTGTGGCAATAGGTCCGGTAAGTGAAAGCTAGAAAACTGCTAGAAAAAGCCTGAGTCTAGTGGCAGCCTACAGTGGTATTGCGTACTGTCTTTGTTCTTTTGGCTACGAGTATGGCACAACTAAACAAAAAGGCACTCTATACCGATAAAACTTACTATTACCTGTAGATTGACATGTTTGCGTTGAAACATCCGAGCCTCATGCATGAAATTTGTAAATGATCGACCACTATGATGCCTTTGTTAAGTACCTATATTATATTCAAGGTAGATATGTCTGTCAAATTTGTTTGGCTTGGCCAGCGTTGCTGAATATCCCTCTCTTGGGCCGCCACGTACCCTATATTAACTTTTAGGTTGAAAAGTAAACTTACCAGGCTGCACGCACTCTACCTCTTAATTACTAAACTCTAATAAAGTTCTTAAGTTGTTTGTTTAGGTATTGGTGATGGTGAATTATATAGCGATGTGAATTTGAAGAGCACATCCCACTCAATGCCAGCGATATAACCAGGCCTCCTAGTGTGTAAGACAATCGCTATGATAGCGGCCTTGAGAACCCTAATGGCCCGTGGAGAAGATTTGCTGCCGAACAATTACGGAGCGCAAATATCTGAGCCTTCGAATTCAACTCCGTAGTGTCGCACTTTGTGATGATTTATTCTATAGAAAGAATGATTTAAAAACCTCATATTTCCGTGCAAAAGAGTAATCTCCATCATCTTCATCGTACTCATTTAGTGACAGAGCTAAAAGTCCGTTCCGTCGGCCTTAACGCAAAAACGATTTGTCTGATTCCACGGACATAGCTTACGTCAGAGGAACTCGGCATTGTTTGTCAGCGGCCTTGCCCTTACAGTCGCAAATATAGCGAGAGACACGACAACAATTATAGATAGACAAATATTTTGTCTCATTAACGGCAGATTTTATTAGCCAGTTGTCTAATTCGCAGTGAAAAAGTGTGAGATATGAATACTCAGTCCAGTGCTAAGGTGCCTCGGCGGCCTGGCCGCCCGCGAATGAGTGAAGCTGCTCAAGGAGACGTGAATGATGAAGTCGTAAGTTTACTTGCCATTTAAGCCTATTTTAACCTAATTAATTGTATCTTAGAGAAGAGCTCGGATGAGATTGGCTCAGAGGTCATACCGGAATCGGAAACAGAAGGCACTTGTCTTGGCAGAGGCTCGGGCTGAAGTTTTTGAAAAGGCCTTGGACAGCTCCATTGATGAATTTATTCAATTTTATGAACAAGTATCCACAAACAGGAGCAAACTGCCGGACGAGCTCTTCATGGAACTCAATAAGACAGCCATGAATATTGTATCTATAGCAAGGAGGGCCCGCACGGAGCAAGGCGCCTCGGTCAGCGACGGAAACCGGCCTTATGAAGAGAACGCAGCAGATTCAAATGGAGATGCAAGCTCTGTCCGCCATCCATCAAGTTTGATAGCCGACTGGTTCAATGCATCTGCAAAGGATATAGCCGGAGCAAACCAGTACTCGACACATGACGAACCTACGGCTAGTAGTAGCAGTCTAGTTCCAGTCTCACAGCGGTTGCTATTAGCCTGTTTAACAAGAGCCATGGACTTACTGCAGTACGGAAATCTTCATATCTTGGCACTTAATCCGACAATGCTTCTACCTCTAAAGTTTGATCGAGCCGAGGATCTATTGGAAAGAGTCTCTGAACGGCTTTCTGGCAGTCCCAATGCTTCTCTCGCGGATTGTCGCTATAGCGAAGGCCGGAATGCATATCTGCCTAAGATGATGCGCCTTGTCGAGGGGAACTTGAACACTCTCCAGCCAAGGTCATCGCCACCAGCTTTGGAGCGCCTAGAATTTGGCCTGACTAGAACAATGCTTCATACCATCAATCCCGAATTCCAAGGGGAGTGGCTGGAAGCGCCAGACGTTGAAGAATATCTTGAGCAGCGAGGAATATTTGTCCGTATGGGCTCACCCAGTGATGTGATTAGACTATCAGCACCGATAAGTGACGAACCAAATTCAGCAGAGCGTGCTGCAATCCCGGAACATGACTGGACAATATTTGGGAGAGCACTTGGAGAGAATCAAATTATTCCTACTGGG
Source organism: Trichoderma koningiopsis (assembly GCA_022985005.1). Lineage (NCBI taxonomy): Eukaryota > Fungi > Ascomycota > Sordariomycetes > Hypocreales > Hypocreaceae > Trichoderma > Trichoderma koningiopsis. The sequence continues at coordinate 204,598 of JAJPEM010000006.1, read as the reverse complement.
CTAAGTGACTTCGCAAGACCAGAATGGTATTCGGAGCTAAAGTTTTCTTTGAGCAAAACAGCAAATGGACCAGAAGAACAACAGGACCTGAGAATAACTGTTGACCTTGATAAGCTAATCCGGGGGCTGGCAGAGAAAGCAATTTGCCTTGGCCCATGCCCTGGAATTAGGAGATTACACGTCGATGAAGCGATCCGCGCATCAGTTACTACGCTTCAGCAACCAGTCACAAAATCTTAGTTGATCAAAAAAGAGGCTGAAATAGAAAAAAAATGATACTTCTCCCCAGGCGGTTTTTTTTTTTTTTTTTTTTTTTTCAAACTTTGCAAGCACTAGCCTTCTACGTAGGTTTTTATTTATAAGCTTTATCAACGAAGAAAAATATACAGAGATGTATATACAACCAAGCGGCCAGTCAAAGGACCGTCAATTTATTAAGAGATTTTCAACGCGGCACAACAGCATTGATCCTATTTGAACGCATTTCCCTAGAGTCGAGTCATACACGCTCTCTTAGCCGTACGGGACACTGAGTGGAGCTTACGGCTGCTCGCACTGTGGCCCGATCCCTAAATTCCAGATGACGGCGGAGAGCGCAAGTCATCTCTTTCATCTCAGCCAAGATGGAACCCAAGACGCCAGCACGGAAGCCAAGTGGGAGGAAGATCAAGCGACGAGTTGCGATCGCATGCACCGCATGTCGCGGCCAGCATCTCCGGTGCGATGCCGCCATGCCGATTTGTTCGCGATGTCGCAACTTGAGCAAGGAATGCATCTACACGGACTTACGAGAGACCCGCAGAAGACGAACTGGAATCCAGGATTCAATGCTGGCCAATAAGAATGATGATATTATAGATATAGTTGGCAATATGTTGCAGGCTGGTCAACCAAGTTTGACTTCGTCATCAAACGAGCCTTCATTAACGCCCAATCGATCCAGCACTCCGCTCAGCCCCCAGGCTATCTTTACGGCGTCGAATGGATGTCTGCAGCCAACTGTATTTGCGGATAATGACTTTCTCATCAGCCGACCAGTTGACGGTTTCTATAAATTCTTCTTCCCTAGCCATCCTTTTGTCCTACCGCGAGCACACTTGAAACAACAATTCCAGAGCAATCCTGACTTTAGCGGCCAGTTGTTTCTCATAATTACATTCATTGGTTCGCTATATATCCATGACCCGCAGTCAGTTGAACACAAAAAACAAGCAGAAGAGTCTTTTGACCTTGCGCTTTCATCCAATGGCTTCACTGTCCAGGCCCTTTTACTTTTTTCCCTGAGTCTAGAATGGGCTGGCGAAAATGAGAGGGCAGCAACAATGCTTGGAAAAGCGAAGAATATGGCGCTAGAAATAGGAATGCAACATCGAGACTTTGCTTCTTGCCACGGACGTGGAGAAAAGACATTGGAGGAAAGCTGGCGACGGACGTGGTGGGAACTCTTTGTGGCAGATGCAATGTTTGCTGGTATCCGCCATCTGCCTACATTCACGCTCTGGGGGATAGACACTGATGTCGACATTCCTTGCGAAGAAGAGCTATATGTTTCGGGAGTAAGTCTTCTACTATGCTATTTATGAAGCATATTTCTCACTAGCTCTTCTCTAGAGAATCCCATTCCCGCAAACGTTGCGTGAATATGACGATCGTGGGTTAAACGAGGAAAGCTTTTCCTCTTATGCTTACCTCATAGATGCAACGCGGATACTTGGGACGACGTTGGCCGCTGGTGATACTGCTAATGATTCGCCCTACTCTCTGGTTAAAAATGCAGAAGCAAATCTCATGAGCTGGCATTTGTATCTACCACAGAGAAAACGCGATCCCGTGCGACGAGATGGGACTATTGACGAGGTTTTATTCAAAGCACATATGGCGGTTAACACGTGAGAGAAGCTCTGTGACAGATATAATTGGAAATAACACTAATGATTATCGATGCAGAACATCTACCCACTTACACAGGCCAAGGTCTATGCTACACTACACCACGATGGAGCTTTTGTGCTCGAAATACGCACCACCACTTCCCGGCGAAATTTCCACTGCCGAAACACAACACGGTGATAGGCATACGAACAAGGCAATAAATGCCGCTAAAAATTTTGTCGACCTACTGACCGCTTCCTCTTCTCCGCTCACACACAGCCCGTTTGTGATGTGCATGGGATCTTTAGCGATGGCCACTCTTCTTTCCGCATATCAGCACTTTTTGACGGGATCAGAGCTGGTACATGCGAGAGATCGAGTCCGCGTATTTCTAGGCGTGCTTAAAGCGTTTACAACAATCTGGCCACAGGCGCGGCACTGGTCAGAGGAGATTAAACTGATGGCGCAGGTAGTTCTTGAGCGACAGGATGGCTCTGGAACAATGGATATCTCTGCTCTGCAAGTCATGTCAAACATTGAGGGCGTATCTTTTATTAGCGAAGTATTGGAAGATGTGGATATTTTAGATCTCGGTAAGAATCTGGGCGCAGCGACAGAAGAGGCATAAATGCGAGGCGGTATGTTGAGCGTCTCACCGCTATGGTAATTTGTAGTATATAAGGAATACGAGCGACTTGAAGCTATCATGAAATTAGAACTAAAGACTTATATTTACTTTGAGTGCGACGCGTGATCAGAGCGTACAGGCGAGTTTTGAGGTCGGCTACGCCTTGCCATCCAACAAAATTTTTTTTTGCGTGAGAACGAGCCACTATAGATTATATGAGCGTAGTGGTCACCACTGAGCAGAATCTTTAGCTATTATCCTGCTCTTTTCTTTACGAACGAGCAGCGGGAACAACTTTATCCAAGTATCTGGCGATGGCTTGCTCTCGGGTCGGCTTAAGCCAGAAAGCTACCATCGACCCGAATGTGGAGCTTTACTAGTTGGCCCGACCCGAATGGCAACGTCAGAACTTGCATAATTCGGATGGCCACATCATCTTTGGCTGTTGATGAAGTTTGAAGATTGATTGATCATCAGATTCATACATAAGTTGCTCTCCCGATTGGTCCGTATCAAAGTAAGAAGACAAGGTAGATGAGTTTTTATATAAACCCGTAAATTGTCTCCAAAACTCGAGCCTATTTCTCAAGATGAAACAAACATAATTTGGCTACAGTCAATTATAGCAGCCACATTTTAAGTATAAACTACCGCTCTCTATTATTTTTACTCTCTCAAGCGCTGCAATGTCTTCCACCACGAAGAAAACGTAAGCCTTCCTTGATCCAAGTTTACCGACCTGTCCCTGAAAGTGAATTATTAGAGACCGACCTCGAGAAGACATCAAAGTTCTCTTCGACCATGAACTAACCAATGTACCGGGAAAATCCATCGTTGGATTTCACCTGGATTATCCGCCCAACGGATTTACTCCTCCGCATCGGCACGGCGGAGCCACCGTGATCGCCCATATCACGGCTGGCGAGGTTACAAGCGGCATGAACGGCAACCCGCCAAAAGTATACAAACCTGGAGAAACATTTATCGAGCTCCCCGGATGTCATCACACTGTGGGAGAGAACAACTCACAAACTTCCTCTGCACAGGCCATTGCAATTATTGTAGTGGATACTGAAGTTATCAAGGCGGGTGGTTACGCGGCTTTGACCGTTCTTGATGAGGGTTGGTAGATAGATTGCAGACAAAACAAAGCTACCAAGAGTACATTTTTGTAGGCATACGTGCAATATAAATTGTTCTCCTATTCTAATACGAATCGCTTGCTTCAAAATGTTGAGAAATAGATATTCGCGCATTAACCCTCTAAGTCCAAGATCAACATCTCTGCTGACCTTAATGTTTCATTCGTATTCAATTTAATTGTGAGACTATATTCTATCGATATTCAGCTCCGCAGTCACCTATCTGTTCATAAATATCCACCCTTCTGCTTCTCTTCAGAATAGCTTCCAGCATACCCTGATCTGAAGAATCAAGAGACCATCCGAAGCTGCGCAGGTTTTCGTCTGTATGTTCGCTGATGCCCATGCGGGCACCAACGATAACTGCGCCCACGTAAGGAAAGTCTAGTACCCAGCGTGTTGCGACATTGGATATGTCGACATGGTGTTTTGTGGCAATAATTCTCAGCGCAGCAAGAAGCTCTTGGAAAAGATCCCAGCCGCCCCAGCTGCGAATCATCTCGAAATACTAAGAGCAGCGTTAGTTATGAAGTTCTAATAGGGACGTCTTTGTAATTCGCTTCACCTTTCTCTGGCTAGGTGTAATTGATCCGTCATATACATCTGGCTCAGCCTTTCCAAGCCATTTATCAGCAAGAAATCCACCGCACTTTACTTAGCAGTCAGAAAACATTCCTTTTTGTCATCTCAAACGGTTATTTTAAGCCAAAATCTCACCAGTGTGCCATATGTCAAGAGCTTAATGTCGTGTTTCTCACAAGCGCTGCCCATTTCAAAAATAGGTCGCGAATCAACAAGAGAAAACTAGTAATCTATTAGCAAATGTTTTGCCAAGTATCGAATAACAACGCCGAACCTGGACCTGATTGGTGTACACTCTGGTGCCACTCTCAACTACGTTAAGAAGGTGCTTTGTATCGAAATTGCACAGTCCAACCGCTGCCACCCTACTGTCTTCTGCTAAGAATTGGAGAGCCTTTAGGTAGTCTGGGTTGTCGTACTGCAAACAGGTTAGCGCAAAAGGCATCGCTTCACGTCTTATCAAGTTCTTACAAACTGCCAATGGAACTGTAACAAATCAATCTTTTCAGTTTGTAGCCGTCGGCATCTTTCGCTGATATTAGCCTGCACGGCTTCTCGAGATATAGCCATTTGGTGAAAAACACAGTATTTCGTTGATGTGAATATTGCGTCTCTGTGAGGATACAGTGATGAAAAGCGACCCTGTAACCTGTATAAGCAGAGTGAAGGCCGAAACTCAGAAACCATGCTACCTACAAATATAATTTCAGCATCTCCATAGTGATCAGCCATGTCGAATGCCGTGAATCCTTGCTGTACATGTTTTGAGAATTGTTCTACGATTTTAGACGTGGATGCAGCGCCCCAAGCGGGACTTGACATTTGCCAAAGTCCTGAAAATATTCGAGGCACATTGCGTCCATTCAGTTGGAATGTCTCTTGAGCTTTCGGAGGAGGCTGTGCTAGAGCAAGCTGGTCGTAAAGTCCCTGGCTCGCATCTGGAAGAGGAGCTCGGGGCAAGCCAAGGATCCCAGCCGTTGAAACCAGGCTTCGTCCAAAGGGGGAATGTCGATTTGTCATCTTTAGAGTGTCATGGGAGTCTATAAGTGACTGATAGAGATCCTTTACCTTGCTTCTCTCCCCATCATTCATTACCCGCGCGCCAGTATCTATAAAGAGAGCTTTCTGAACAGCAGTCATAGCTTGCACAATATCACCGTCCACACCAGCAAGAAATGATTCCAGATTAGAAAGGTCGCTGTCATCCGTCCTTGACAATACAGCAGTCCCTTGATGGACTAAATTTTTGAATAGCGCAAGGCTGTCAAAGGAAAGTCCACAGCCCAGCATACTGCGAGCAATCTGCTGCGTCTTTCCAAGGTCCGCGAGACTGGGAGTCGCATCTTCTGGTATTATCGAAGACGCGACTCTCTGTTTGATGTATTTTTCCGTCTCGCGTTCGAATGCGCCCGTAATTTCCGGGAATAAGACGAGCAGTGACCTAACAACCACACGAAGACCGTCAGCGGGGAGGTTAGCGATGATGGTGTCTGTCATCATATTGACATGGGCCGTGGAAACCCCGCCGCCATTTTGAGAGACTCCCATGTCGAAAAAGCCCAAGTTTGGAGTATCTTTAGCAAGAGTGTTGATGCCTGTATGCGTCGGATCGCTGTTTCGGATTGAAGACGAATGGACGTAGGGCTTATTTGCTTTATGTTACTGAGCTATCGTGGTACTAGCCTTGAAGCTCAAAGACCACCGGTATTCCAAAAGTCCGCCATAGATCACCGGCCTGTCTCATCTTGGCTTACGTCTAAGCCGTCTAAACTAATTTAGGCATGTCGTCAATGCGGGTCTGTCATTATCTAGGCAGACTAATTGTAATCGCAGGCTACCTTGGCTATCTGTCCAGGAGTCCTGTTTGTATCACCTGCCGTACGATCTCGGCATCTCCTATAGTTTTACTCCGGCACATTGCAAGCTGCGAGCACGACCCAGTAGGCGCTGCAGTATGTAGGACCGCCAGCATAAACGATCAACAACAGCGCCTTGAGGCATACGCATCACAGATCGCGCAGTCACTTGTGCAAGACCCACAGGCTCCACGGATCTTTCGACCAGAGTGCTTCTCACGCCTTCGCTATACCCCGTATTGGTATTGCGTACCCGGCTGACTCGCCTGTTCCACTATCACCGACATTCTGGGTCGTTACGCCAAGCAGAATTACACGCGTTTGTACATTATTCTCATCATGAATGCCTGTCTCCCATGTCGAAAAGTAAAGATGAAATGCCGGCTGGGCAGCCAGCCGGCTTCTAAATGTGAACGTTGCGCGCGGAAGTCTCTCGAATGCGTTTTCCAGCAGCACCGCAGAGGTCGAAAGCCCGGGACGAAGTAGGTGACACATGGCCGTCGTATTGCGGACTATTCAATTAACGAGATAGGATCTCTAAGCGGAAAGCGGTTGAGTTGCCTTCAACAGATGCGGCCACCAAGAGTACGCCGGACTACAGCAGAGGCACTCCATCCATCATAGAAGGCGGGCCAGTTGAAGATCCTGGTAATCTGCAGCCATCAGGCGTACTCAACCAAGAAGCCATGAGAGGCAAGTTCTCGCTGCGACGCATACTAAGCACCACGGATGGCGATGCTCTGGAGCCGCCCGAGAGGCCTCTCCCAGCTCACCTGGAAGACCCAGTAGAGATGAACATCCTGAGTCTCGCTATGGCCAAAACCCTTTTCGAAAAGTCGGTGCGATATCTGCTTCCGGTGCCAGATTTTTGGAGACTAATTTGTATGTGTAGCTTCATAGACTTTCAGAATCCATATATCAGCCAGCTGGACCCTCTTTTACACACTTTCGAATATGTTCGCAAGTCATCGTTTCTCTTCACAACAGTCCTTACCGTGTCTGCAAAGACGTTCAGCCCCGCCGTGTACCATACATTATATGAACATGCACAAGACCTCTATACCGAAAGCTTTCGAAATGGTACCAAGTCAACCGAGATTGTTCAAGCCATTCTTATTCTCACCTACTGGAAGCAGCCGCAAGATACGCGCGCTTGGACCTCGGTCGGATATGCAATCCGTATGTGCATGGATATGGGGTGGCATAAATTGACGGCATACTCAGCGGCTAGCCGGGCCAATGGCGATGAGACGAAGCGACGAGAAGTCCGTAATGTCGAAAGGACGTGGCTAGTCTTGTTTGTGTACGATCGAAGGTATGCTGCCGCAGCCAGTCATCGCTATGGGATTATCCATTAACGCTGTTACAGTATCAGCCTTCAGACAGGCCGTCCCTGGATGATCGACCGCAGTCCATTCATAGAGTCAATCGAGGCCTGGTGCAGCGACCCAATAGCCGACCGAACCGATGATTTGCTTGGCGCATTTGTTACATTAAGGTTGATGATCTCGTCAATATTTCCTTTGCACGTTCTCGATTCCCAGCGGAGTGAAAAGATGGCGTCCGAAGATTTAGAATCCCTGCTTTCAATTAAAAAGGCAAGCATCGAGAGATGGGAGCGTCGTTGGGTTCAAAGCGTCGAAAAAAGACAGTCCCCAGAACAGGGGAGCTGCCATAAATTCCTGATCCGTTTTTATGGAACACATTTTCGATTACAGCTCTTCTCGTTACCATTACGAGAGGTATTGTCGTCCGAGTATTCAGATTCATCGCTTGATTTGGACATAATATGGGCTGCGTTCACAGGTGCTTTGGATATGTTGAAGTTAACGTCTCGCAATCCACGGCTGTTATCCTATGCTCAAGACTCGGTACATGTCATGACTGCTTATAGTGCAGCCTTCCTTGTAAAGGTATGTGTGTCGCCACTAATGCTCGGCTGTCAGGCCGTTTGCCACTAATTAACGATCTCAGCTTCTCTTATCTGCTCCTGATGTAATTGTTCAGCAGATCGAATACACGGTAGTAGATACTATTCGTGCTGCTGCTCAAGCATTTTCGGACACTGGGGCAGCTCCTGGAACAAGCTGTGAACTACAATCCAGATTTCTCAACAACATCGCCATCAAACTTTCTCAGCGGAAAAAGACAGATGCTCCACCAATGCCAAACCTTCCAAACGCGGACAACTACGTAGCCGCTAATCATAATGAGCTGGATTCAACCAGGCTCTCTTTTCTGCCTCTTGCAACCAGCCAATCCGTGCCACAGCCCTTCGAACAACCCAACTCCGGCGCATTTATATTCCATCCTGCTGACCTCGACCCGTTTTTCACAGACGACTCTGCCTGGGCAGATATAATGTCAAGTACTGTATTCATTACTCAAAATAATGCAATACTGGCGTAAATATTCCATCTTCACGACACAAAGACCCAAGTCTAGCGGGACTCTAGATCAGGTCCGTTTCTGGTCACATATATCTTTAACTTTAGATCTCTTTGCTCTGTTCATGGTGCAGTGGAACTATAGTTGTTTCAGAATGGCTGAAACTTCTGATACCCTCTCTAGTAATTCTTAATTGGGAAGGACAGTTTGGATCTGGACACGCTATTAAGGCGTCAGTCGTCATCCAGTCGTTGGGAGACGTGACTCTTTGCTTCGCTGGAAGAAGCGGGATAACAGCTGCTGTTTTATCATCAGACATACGCCATAGAGAAGAAATAGCCAGCGTTGAGTAGGATGGTATGCCATTTATTTACCTAAAGAGTATATACTTATTCCCTGATTGGGTGGTAAATAGATCATTTCGCCTTGCATGGTAAAGTAATCGCCTTCTTTCGCACCGCACATTATGCGCTTGCCTGGAGGGCATACAACTTCGACTCGGAGATCATAGAGCTGGAACGAGTCGTCGTGAGCTGTATTTTTCGACATGTTTTAATGCTGATTTATTGAAAGCCACGCATTGGAAACATGGACTGTGCTGTTGTATGCCTCAAAATTGCAGATTCCGGTAGCCGGCTAACCGTTTTATCTCCACGATGTAGATATGGGGGTGGAGCTCAAGGCGGAGTAAGTGTACCGGCAATTAAAGCTACGCGAGGAAGACCGGTAACGGCATCTAATGAACATCGCCGGTCGACGGGCCAAGAAGCTAGTGGATGCGATAGCGAGTCGCCAGATTGGTTTTCGAATAGACGTGCTAGATGTGCTTTGCAACATTATACCAATAGCTTGATGTTCAAGATAGCCGTTGTGCGGAGTGCTCGGGGAAACAGCGACAACATCTGTGGCAATTGATGCCGGCTGTTGGTTGAGCATATCAGAAGAATGTCACTCCGGAATATCAGCAGACATCCGTCAGGGGTTATTATCATATTTTCCGGGCCACACCTTTATGCTACCAACAGCTTTTCCCATTCTTTGCATGCAATGGAACTCAACCCTTTATGCATTGCTTCCAATACCGCGTGCTGTCCAAGTCACCGTAGGAGCGACTGCAGAGGCGCTTTGGTAATTGCAGAGGCATCATAGTACAATTCTATCGTACTATAATCGCAAAGGATTCCCACTGGCCTCCATCCTGCAAGCCAGTGGACATGGAGAAACACCCGGAACACGGCGTCAGTGAAGAGACGCCTCGCCATGAAGATGTCTCCACGGTCATCGAGACGAACAGTCTCAAACGAGACCTGAGCTCTCGCCACATCAACATGATTGCCATTGCGGGGATGATTGTAAGTCTACACATTCACATCTCGATCGTTTCATGATAATGGGCACTGATCGCGTTTCAACGCGTTCAACAGGGCACAGGCCTTTTTCTCAGCTCAGGGCAAGCCATTGCAACTGCGGGGCCGGCTGGGGCCCTGTTGGCGTACATTGTGATGGGGTTTGTCACAGCTGGAGTTGCGTACACAACTGGTGAGATTACTGCGTTCATGCCCGGAACCGGTGGGTTCATTCGGCATGCAACGAAATTCGTGGAGCCGGCGCTCGGTGCGGCCACTGGATGGAACTTCTGTGAGCTCTAACTCTGCTTTCTCAGTGGGTTACGGCGTAGGATTTTTGCTGACAGGCAACTAGGGTATACCATGGCTATCACTGTACCTGCAGAAATTAGCGCTGCTGCCACTGTGATACAGTTCTGGAATAAGTCGATCAATCCGGGGGTTTGGATCACCGTTTTCTTGGTTGTCATTGTTGCTCTCAACCTTTGCGGCGTGCGTCTATATGGCGAGGTAAGAATCTAGCTGCGTGGCATTATTATGATCTTTTGGTATTAACAGTTACAATAGTCCGAAGTCGTTTTTGCATCCTTGAAGATCATGCTAATCATCGGCTTGATTATTGGCGGCCTGGTTATCGATCTAGGAGGCGGCCCAAATCACCATCGGTTGGGATTCCACTACTGGAACGACCCTGGAGCCTTCAACGCCTACATCAAGACGGGAGCAACAGGGCATTTCCTGGCCTTTTGGAAAGTGATGCTCACGGCTGCGTTCAGCTATGGCAACATACAGGTAGTTGCAATCTCGGGCTCCGAAACTCGAATGCCAAGAAAGATTATTCCGGCAGCTACCAAGAAGACATTTTACCGAGTTTTGTTCTTTTACGTGCTCAGTATCTTCATTGTTGGCCTCATCGTGTAAGTTTTCTATCTGAACGTCAAACTGAATTAGATACTCATCATGTTGTTGAACAGTCCCTACAATGACCCCTCTCTCGCCATTTCCACTGGCACTGCTCAGCAGTCTCCCTTTGTCATTGCATTTCAACGATCTGGTGTTAAAGTCGTTCCGTCGATTATCAACGCGGTTGTTTGTACTTCCGCCATCAGCAGTGGCTCAGCTTGCATCTTTATCGCGTCGCGAACCCTCTATGGCTTGAGCTGCGATGGGCATGCACCTCGTTTCTTTCAACGCTGCAACCGATTCGGATCGCCTTATTATGCCATAGGCTTGACTTGCCTATTGTTACCGCTCGTCTACTTGAACGTTGCCAACAACACGTCGGTGGTGTTCGGCTGGTTTGTCAATATTACGACGGTTTCTGGGTTGATAGGTTGGGTGGTAATTGAAGCGACATATCTTCGATTCTACGCGGGACTCAAAAGCCAGGGATATTCGAGAGATGGTAAGGATACCCAGACCAATGCTCAGAGCGTTTTGGCTAATGAGACCTGCAGCGCTTCCATACAAAAGTCCACTGCAGCCCTATGTTTCCTGGGCGACTATGTTTGTAGTGAGCCTCGTCATTCTTTTCTCTGGTATGCTGCTTGGCTCATAGAATATATGCTGGTGATTTTATCTCACAAGTGAATAGGGTTCGACGTATTCGTCAAAGGCCATTTTACCGCCGCGGGGTTTTTGACCTGTTACCTTAACATTGCCATATTTATCGGTATGTCTAGTCATCCAACATACCTACTCTCTTTCCAGGTTTCATATATTAACACGGCAATAAAGTCATCTACATTTTCTTCAAAATATGCTTCAAGTCAAAGGTCGTCCCGGTCAAAGAAATCGATTTTGAAACGGAATTCTTATCAATTCAGCGAGAGAAGGACGCTGCAGAGGTCGCATTTTAACGACCAAATTTGGTCCTTGAAGCCACAGGATGCTACCTTCAACCACTTTCTTTTTCACTCAATCATTTCAGCGTTTATACAGCATATCGTTGCTCCCTTGTTTGCTTATCGTTACGGTGGTGCATGCGGAATTTTGCGGATACTCGCCACCAATACATTACTTGATCCCTCCGCCTTGTTGCTAGTCATTGCCCAAATCCAGCAATGAGCTTGCCAGTGTCTAGTGGCCGAAAGCGCAGCAAAGAGTGAGGATTGGTGGCATTACCCCGCTTGCCCACAATATCACGAAACCCCCACACCGGCGTCAACAGCGGCGATAATTTCAGCAGGGAGTATTTTCACGAGGTCTTGGAAGTTTCTAAATGCAACTGCTCGCCGCGGAGTCCGATCTGCCAGATATATCAACATTAAGTTGCGATAATAGTTTGCCTATATATATATCTTTTGCCATTCATCTCATCTTCAAGTCAGAATTTCTTGTCAATCTCACATAGACGCCGCACAGCCCATTAAACCTGACTATGACTGTACCCTCAGTTGACCTCACCGCGCCAAACGGTGTCAAATGGAGCCAGCCTGTTGGACTCTTTATCAACAATGAGTTTGTTGCATCGTCCAGTGGCGAGACAATCGACTCTATCGACCCAGCGTAAGCAGCCTTAAGCAGCCTTAAGCAGCACCATGTTTGACTCTTAAGCGACTAACTCGACTACCGCAGCACCGAAGAAGTCATCGTCAGCGTTCATGCTGCCACTGCCGAGGATGTAGATAAAGCCGTAAAGGCTGCAAAGGCAGCCTTGAAAGCTCCTAGCTGGAAACTGCTTTCAGGCTCTGAACGAGGCCAGCTGATGTGGCGCCTCGCTGATCTGATAGAGGCTAAAAAGGAGCTCTTTGCGACAGTCGAAGCGTGGGATAACGGTGAGTTCTTTTGACATCTCCATACTTGGAAGTTAATGCTGATATGCATCCCAGGCAAAACCTACCATGATGCATTGGAGGTAGATCTCGTCGAAGCTGTGGCAGTGATACGGTATTATGCCGGCTTCTGCGATAAATACTTTGGACAAGTAATCAGCACAACGCATCAAAAGTTTGCATACACTCTCCGCCAGCCGATTGGAGTCGTTGGCCAGATCATCCCGTGGAACTACCCACTATCAATGGCCACCTGGAAGCTGGGGCCTGCTCTTGCATGTGGTAACGCCGTGGTGCTTAAAGCTGCAGAGCAAACGCCGTTAAGTATCCTCGTTCTTGGAGAGCTTATCAAAGAGGCGGGTTTCCCGCCTGGAGTTGTCAACTTTATCAATGGGCTGGGAAAAGACGCCGGCTCTGCTCTGGTGAATCACCCTTTGGTCGATAAGATTGCCTTTACAGGCTCGACTGCCACGGCTTCTAGCATTATGGCAACTGCGGCCAAGACATTGAAGAACATTACTCTTGAAACAGGAGGCAAGTCGCCTCTTTTAGTATTCAACGATGCCGATATGGAACAGGCCGCCAAGTGGTCTCACTTGGGAATCATGTCCAACCAAGGACAAATCTGCACTGCTACTTCCCGAATCTTAGTCCAGGATGAGGTGTATGACGATTTTATCAAGAGATTTGTTGATACTGTGAGCACAACGAGCAAAGTAGGCCACCAGTGGGCGGAAGATACATACCAGGGCCCACAGGTATCCAAAGCCCAGTACGATAGAGTGCTGGGGTATATCGAAATCGGAAAAAAGGAAGGTGCCAAGGTTGCTACCGGAGGTCATGCTCTCTCAATTGGAGACAAAGGCAAAGGATATTTCGTCGCTCCCACCGTCTTCATCGACGTTAATCCTTCGATGCGCATTTACCAGGAAGAGATTTTTGGCCCCGTCGTTGTCATCTCACGATTCAAGACGGAAGAAGAAGCGATAGAACTGGCCAATGACTCAATATATGGCCTGGGCGCTGCCGTCTTCACTAAAGACTTGGAAAGAGCCCATCGTGTGTCGGCCGAAATCGAATCTGGGATGGTTTGGGTCAACAGCAGCCAAGATTGCGACCCGAGAGTACCCTTTGGAGGTGTTAAGCAGAGTGGTATTGGCAGAGAGCTTGGAGAGGCAGGCCTGGAGGCTTATTCACAGACCAAAGCTGTGCATGTCAACATGGGAAACCGGTTATAGATGCATTGACTCAGAAATAATTGACGTTTTTGCTTCAAAGCGCGGGGGCACCACGTTCATGTTGTAATACTATAGAATAGAAAAAATACAGCGTAAAATTAAATGACTATCAGGACCTATATACTGGGTATAAATATACAGGTATCCACGCAGGCGATGACCAAGATCTTCAATGGTCTCGGGTATCGACATTTTAATATCCCGCAGTCCATTAGTTATCGGGACCGTGACCACCAGTCAAATCAGGACTCAAGTTCGGGGCCACCGATTCTGTGCATGTGAAGCCTATGGGGGCATTGACATTGAAGCAGTCCCAAACGGCCAGTGGCTTACCAGTGCTTGCGACAACAACGTCAAAGTTTTCAATTTCGACGTTGTCGCAGCCTCCAGCGGCCGAGCTGCATTGGAGATAGACTGCTTCCGTTACTCCAGGTCCCACGGTTCCTTGGATGTTTCTCCATGTAATGTCCTCCATCTTGAACAAGGAAGAGTCACAGTCCTGTCCAGAGAATCCAGAGTAATTTTCGCACTGCCAGGCGAATAGCGGCTGTTGTCTTCCGCCAATCAGCCTCACATCTTCAATCGTGATGTTTCGCGCCACGCCGAGTCCGCCACCACCGCCATTGGGAGGGTAGCCTCTTGAGATACCGGCCCATGTCTTCAGATACGAGACGTGAGCTGTATTCTTGAGAGTAATGTTTCTGGCGTAAAAGTTTTCAAGGTGTTCATATTCGTGGTTGTATTGACCCATGGAGCCAATGGCAATGCCCTGTCCATTCTCGAAATAACTGTCGTAGACGGCAATATTGCTGGAATTCATCTTGAGTGCAATGGCATCGTCACCATTTGAAATGGTCCATCTTCGGAATGTTATGCTATCCGAATAGACGGTATCGCAGCCATCTGTATTCAGAGTATTCCATTGACTTGTCGAGGTGTTGTTGACATAGATGTCATCCAAATCCACGTATTGGGAGTAAGTGATGGCCATTGTCCACATCTGACTCTGGACAAAGCGCATCCTTCTGATGACAGAGTTTGTGAGAGAGCGGAAGTTGATGTTCATTGGCCTACGGGCTAGGTTTCCTTGGTCCTGAGCCCAGTCGTACCATACTTGGCCATTACCATCCAGAGTACCAACGCCCCAGCCATCCCAGACCACGTTATGGCCTCCAAAGTACCAAACGGTACTCTGGTTTTGGAAGTTAATCGGCATAGATACCGAAAGCCAGTAATCGATGTCGGTGCTCCAGAGCATGCGGCCAAACTGATAGATGACAACATCTTGAAGATCCAAAGTGGTCATGTTTGTTTGTATGTTGTACACGGGGCCTGGGAATATGACAAGGGCCTTGGAGTTGCATTTGTTATTGAGCGCATCCATAATGGCCGGAGCATCATCGCCGCCGTTGGCATTTGGCGTTACGTAGCAGAAATGACGGCCTTGGGCTGAGGCTTGGTTTGCCCAGTGGGCCTCAGTCTGAGCAACCTCCGCGGCTCTGCTCTCAAGCTCATACTCATGCTGAAACGAAGGGAGGGCGAAGACAGCAGGCAATGCCGCTAGGAGGAAATTGGATATGTGCACCATGATATAAGCAGATGTAGGTAGAACGAGCAGGCAACGAAGAGATCTGGGCGTATGTAAGATAGCTGCGCTGCTATCTGATTGTTATTTGACGCCTCGCCACAGTGTATCCTCACTCGTCCTCTGAAGCTGGAAGACAATTCTTGTGGCGGCGGCCTGCCTTTATATGTACTTATGCCTACCAACTCCCATCCACCAACATGAGCCTCCAAGAGAGCGGCGGGCGTTCTCCGCCGCAAAAGCACTAAGGGCCGAGGCCAATGCTGTTGCCTCACGATACACACTACAATGGGTGCGTTTCCTTGCATCAAATCTAATTTACCCCTCTCTTTTTCATCTCTTGAAGGCGAACGTACCCCCATGCAAACATGACCGCGTCCATATTAAATGAGCATCTAAGACAAAGCAAGCAGAGCATGGCTAAATCCGGCGTGACCCGAGCGTTCAAGGGCGAACCAAGGGCGAATCATATTGCATAATCACCTGCTAACAACAAAGAATGCTACACCAACACCTTTCGACTCCCCGCTCTCAAGATGGGTGTGGACCTGCTTCATGCCCTCCCTGCTCGAACAATGTTGGTCTCTTTGCTTGCCGATCCAATCAAGAGCTGAAATGACGTCTCAAGAAGGTACGAGCTCAAAGCGTTCGACCGTTGCCGACGCTACGGAAATAGCATCTACTGACCGGTTAATGCTGCCTCCTCATGACCGTTTGCATGCATGCCCTACGAGATCCCTGCTAGTGATGCGTATAAGCATGCTAAACGCGAACTTAGTTCCTCTCGGGACGGACTACCCCAGGTTTTTGCCTCCCATCGCTTCGGGATATGAATGACACAAGAGTTTGATACGTACAGCTATAAACGGACAGCTACTAACACATCTCGCACCTGTTTTAGCATCTTTTTGTGGAACATATCAGGATCGTCGGCTTCTTCGTCCTACATTGTTCACGCGACATGGCCTGCAAATCGGCTCGTGGCATATGTTGCATCGCATGAAGAATTCAGCCTGATCAATGGCACCAGAACCAGTTGTCTGAGTGTATAGATCTAGAACTGCGAGCAAGACAGATTAGTCTGGGGACAGTGGAGTACGAGTGGATGTGCCGTTTCTTGAATGCACTCCCGCTTGTCCCCGCTCGGCAGCTCGTTGAAATTAATGCCAAGCAGCTCGTAGTTGGGGCTACACTTGACTTGGCCACGGATAATCGGCCAAAATAGAACGTTGCTCTCTTCTAGCCCGTGTCTGTGTACAACTACGCGTACGTTGATACTGCAGCAGCAATATATTGAAAATACGAAGTGCTACTGTGAATTCTCACGCATTTCCAACAAATCAACTCTTCGCTCCCAGCATGCACCACGCTCGTCGTGAGTTTATAAATGAAGTCATGAAAGTGTGCCCTTGAGCGTCTCCAAAGGATAGCGTCCCAAGAGACCCCTGGAATTGACGTCGTACGAGAATGCCAACGCTTGGCGAAGCAGTTGGTCGATGCAGTTGGTCGATATAAACATTGAACTTACGACTGATCGACTGTGAGGGGTAGAGGGGGATTCTATGACGTTTCCGAGCCTCTGTTCTTCTTTTCCGTCGGCATTAATAACCGAAGCATTCTGGAGAGTAGTATTTGACTTCATAATGCCTGCTCACATGTCCCAAATAGATGTGACGCGCTACTTACAGTGTAACATTCACCCACCTGTTGGGCTGGATATCGATGCTCATGACGCGAACACATGACGAGCAGTCATATTCTCCAAATATGAAATCGGGTAAAGATCAGCGAACTCTTTCCATGTCTCCAAATCAAGGCAAACGACAATGGTGAAGACGGGTTTGAAAATAAACCTCAATTAAGTCCGTCCAGGTAGCTACCTTGCTTTTTTTTCTTGGCATTCAAAGCGCCGCAGCCACCAATAGCCGAGTTCAATTCGACCCTGCCAAGCTGCCGTGTCGAGCCGCCAATTCACACCAGCGGGGCTCATTGGCTGTGATGATAGCAACAGCATACAAAACACCTATTACTTGAGCTAAACGAGCAGGAGTACAATCAAAATGGGCGGCGTAAAGTCGTGAAAATATGGCTCCAGTCACGGCTTTCTGAGCTGCAGTGCGACGCAGCATATCTCTGCTGCAAATACCCAATGGCAGATAGTAGAGTGAAATCGAGGGCATTTCAGGTATGTGTCGAAGCAGGAGACCAATTGCTTCACTGAAAAGCCACAAGGAAAAAAAGATGTCAGACATGCCAGTGCTTAATCTCATCTCAGAGTATTGTCAAGCGGGTATGCAAATATGCGCGAGTAATTGATCCTTCGCACAGCGAGCTGCAAGGGAGAAAAAAAAACGCCTTCCAGCGACAAGCACAATCGCCCCGCCGTTTTCCAAAATTTTCAGAGTCTCAGCAGTGATGAAAAGGTTTCTTCTCTCTCATAAAATACAGCAAAAAAATCGCCGCCGATGACTTCCACCACGACTGCTATCGAGCTTGCTACGGGCTCTGCTTTCAGTCACGCAGGCAGCTTGCGCAACTCCAGCGCCAGAAAGAATGAGGTCTCCGAAACATACACCGTAACCGATCATGTTCTCGAAGCGTCGCGAGAGGCCGATTCGACCGTCCCTAAGGGCGGATACGGCTGGGTCATCGTTACAGGCGGCTTCATTCTGCTATGGTGGTCGATGGGCACGACATATGCCTGGGGCGTGATGCAGACCGCCTTGGTCGCCGATGGCTTGGCTGATCCGGCGGTCCTCTCTTTTGTAGGATCACTGCAGGCGGCGCTGATCTCGGCGCTGGCGATTGTCAACTCCCTGGTGGTGCGAAAGACTGGAGTCCGCGCTGCAGCAATGCTCGGCGCAGTGTGTATGGGCGGCAGCGAGATTCTCAGCAGCTTCACAATTCATAATGTCGGCGCGCTGTTTTTCACGTCGGGGATCGCGATGGGGATGGGAGTCAGGTGAGAGCAAAAAGGACACCATGTACTGTATTTGACGACGAGAGTGGCTTGAGAGAGATGGTTAACACAACATGTGACACACAACGTGTAGTTTATGCTTCGCCGTGAGTTCGCTCCGAATGTTCGCCGCTTTACAATAGACACGCCTACACACTACATTACTCCGCATACTACTAGTTCTTCAGCGTAACACATTGATCTGGCCATAGAATCTCGTCAAGCTGACCCTTGGATGCATACTAGGTCATCTCTACGGTTCCATCGCAATATTTCAGCGCCAAACGGGGCCTAGCCAACGGGTTCATGTTTGCTGGAAGTGGGTTCGGAGGCGCTGCGATTAGCTTTGCTTTGGACTTTTTGATTCGAAAACTAGGCACCGCGTGGGCATACCGTATTCTGGGCCTCATGACTCTTGCGACAGGTCTTCCGGCCGCATGGTTGATGAAGGAGAGAGTCCCCGTCGAGAGGCGAGGGTTTGTTGAATGGTAAGCTGTGAAAAAAAAGAATGCACATGTACCTTTGGGTACTTGCTTCGCAAGTTAATGACCGCTCCCCAGGAAATTGTTCAAATCGCCTACATTTGTACTCATCTTGATCGGAAGTGCAATTGGAACTTTCCCTCTGTTTGTCCCGCCGTTCTTTCTCCCATTATACACGAGATCACTGGGCTTCTCGCCCAACGTTGGTGCCGGTTTGGTTGCAGGCTTCAGCTTGTCTTCTGCCGCCGGCCGCATCCTCTCGGGCTTTGCTTCCGATAAAGTCGGCTCAATCAATACCGTTCTGGTGTCTTTGGTCTTGACTGCTATCACGTTCCTTGCCATCTGGCCAAATTCTACGGAACTGGGACCGCTCATTGCCTTTGTTGTCATCAATGGCGCTGCTAATGGAGCCTTTTTCTCTACCATGCCCACTGCTATTAGCAAAGTATTTGGCAGTGCCAGAGTGGCCATCGCAATGAGTATGGTAGTAACCGGCTGGGTTGGCGGCTATCTTCTGGTAAGCTCCTGTTCTCTCTTTAAGGTCGGAAATTTCGTCTGTCTAAGATCTGTTCTCATGCAGGGCGCTCCAATCGCGGGCTACATCTTAGAAGCCTTCGGTGGTACTGATGGCGGATTACACGCGTATCGACCTGCCATGTTTTATGCTGGCGCGCTTACGCTTGTCTCTGGCGTCTTTATATTAGCCGCACGATTTCATATCAACAAGTCCCCTCTGGCCGTGGCGTGATTTATGGAGTATTCAGAATTATAAATTCCCAAGAGATTCTAGATGACGTATCCGATTCCGTTCTGTTTAAAGATATCATTTTACACAAGTAATAACACAAGCGCCCGTTTAAAGACGGAATCAATTACAAATCTTTGGTTCTCTCCTCCGCCGCTGCAATCCACTCTCTAGTCTTTGCTTCATTCCGAGGCCTCAATCCAACCTTGAATGGCTTTGGGTCTGTTGTCAACGAAGTAGGCATGCTGTTGCATTCAATGGCATCAATAACGGGAGCCTGCGAAGGATCTTCGGACGGGACGAGTTGGAAGCTTGTGATGAGTCGGATATATGCCGTGTAGAGCTCTCGATTGGCGAGGTGAAAGCCGGCGCAAATTCGAGAACCTGCGCCATAAGCGTAATGCGGTGTGCCAGTCTCTGTGTCCTCCAAAAATCGCTCGGGAATAAATTGATAAGGGAGCTTATATCGAGATTCATCATAATCGGCCGCGTAAGCGTTCTATGAGCATTGTCAGCATCAGCCATTCCATCCAACGAATGTCCATTGCCGGCGGCGATAGCAACCAGTAGTGCTTACCATGAAGAAGACTGTTCCAGCGGGGACAACAGAGTCCTTCCAAGGGATATCTTTGATGTTTGTTCGAGGAAGACAGATTGGAATAACAGTCCAGAAACGGAGTGTTTCTTTGACCAACGCAGTGACGTAAGGAACCTTTTCTTCAACAAGACATTTTTCCCAGGCATCTCCATCGGGGTATACCTCCTGAATAGCCTGCAGAGCCTTCTCTTGAATTGCCTGGCCCTCTTTGGTGGATAGATATGCCATTCCCATTATAATGTTACCAGGTACAGTATCCAAGCCGGCGGAAACCATAGTTAAGCAAATAGATTTTAGTTCGGCTATGCGAATAAGTACAGTTTAGCCCATGCTTTCGTAAATGACGAAGAGATTAACATTTGTGGCACTAACCTTCATTCAGTTTCGCCTCTGGATCCTTGAGAATATTTCCTGTGATACATGGCTTGTCTGTGCCATTGGCAATTCGCGCCTTCAGATCGTTGAGCATGTCTGTCAAATATTTGTCCCTTCTGACTCGGTATTCTTCCGCCTTGCTGTTTACCTTGCCAAAGACGCGTAAGAGAGGGATATAGTCCTGCCAGTTGTTGCTTGTTGATCGAAAGTTGGAAATTTCGCGTTCAACATGCGTAATCTCCGCCAAAAGCTCGTTGTTAATGTTACCGTCAATGCGAAATCCATAGTTCAAGGTCAGAGATGTATTGAGTGCAAATCGTGCCATGTAGGGACTGGGATCCACGTCCTGAGAGCCGTTCATGCAGTCGTTGAGTAACTCCTTGATGCTCACAGTTGATTCGAGGTCGAGAATAGGCATATAAGACTGAACTGCTGGGCGGTTAAGTGCCGTAGCAGCAGCCTTTCTGCGGCGTTTACAGGATTCGTCCCAGGGTGAGGTACCAATTGTGAATCCCTGAGATGAGGATACTACCGAGTGAAATGTGTGAAAGGTAGGCCGAGAGATGAGAGATGACTGGTGGGTGATCCAGAAATGCTTCACCGATTCGTAAGAATTCACAAAGAGAATGCGCTATTCGATGAATCAACATTAGCCAAGATACGGTTTGCAATTGAGAAATACACACCCTATTTCCAAGGCGAGCCTGAAAAACAGGCCCATATTTTGTCGCCCATTTCTGTGCAACACGAGCATGGTCCACCCCAAGCTGAAGCAAGTTACCAAAGAGAGGAACACCGGGGATTTCAGGTATGCCTTTGATCTTGGGAGCATCAGTTGCGTTGAGAGACTTGTATATAACGAAAATGATAGCGATGATCGCTATTCCTAGGACTTGGTAAGCCATAGCAAAGCTGTGTGTGCTGCTGCCAAGTAGCCTAGCGCATGGGAATATCCGTCAATAGTCTGGTCTGCCGCCCTTTTCTTAATACCAAGAGATATAAAGCAGGTAG
The DNA here is from genome assembly GCA_022985005.1 of Trichoderma koningiopsis. Taxonomy (NCBI): domain Eukaryota; kingdom Fungi; phylum Ascomycota; class Sordariomycetes; order Hypocreales; family Hypocreaceae; genus Trichoderma; species Trichoderma koningiopsis. The sequence goes on along the minus strand of JAJPEM010000006.1, from coordinate 183,017 downwards.
AATATCTTCAAGATCGATAAACTACACTCATCTCGGGGGAAAAAATGACAGATGCGATTGAGCTTCTTATACAAGTATAATAGCCGAAAGTAGAAGGAAGGATCGGAATTGTGAGTTGCCTTCAAAGGCGTAAGACGGTTGACGGCGGCAAACACAAACTCCTATGCTATTATAGCGAGGGGTACGGCGTAGACGGACAATGCGGGGAAGACGGCGCGTTGCAATACGTGGGGAGTTGAGAGTCTGCGGAGAGATCCGTTGCGCTCCTCCTTACATAACGAAGGGTTGAGAGCGAAGATTCCGGTTCCGAGTCCGATTCCGAATCCAGATCCAAATCCGCCCCAAATGCGCATTTAGGAATATAAAACTACTAATCAACATAAAATCTATGCGCTTTGGGCTGAGATCTTTCTTATAATCACATAATTAGTCAAGTCTTTCATGATTACATTAAGGTATATCCTCGGATAGGCATGCTGTGGCCTGTCTAATAATGTTGTGAATGTTGTTATAGTTTAGCTGCCACAAAGCTAAGTTCAACAGCCTAGAGTCAATATTACAGATCACAATAAAGCAAGTCAGTTGCTATACGATGAAAACAGAATTACTATTCATGCTTCTTAATCGTTTAATTTTGATGTTGATACATATTCCGAGACGGAAGTGATTCGCAACCTTACTACTCGCCTTGGAGGAGTTTGGTGGGTGGCAAGTTATAAGTTGAAAGGGTATGATGCGTGACAACGAAAACGAAACCTAAATATCTTTCTTGAGCAACCAATAGCGATAGTCAATTGTTCTAGCGAGTGCCTTTTTCTCATTGAAGCGAACCCTGGACCATGACGTTGACCGTGGCTACGTCTGACAACTTTCTCCTGACAATCCGACTGGCTCAGCTTGCTTCCCATGGCAGTATGGTAAGACAACATCAAAACACTATTTCAAGTACCATGGTAGGCATTGTTTCCTTCCGTTGAACAGCCGTCACAGGGTCTCATTAGATGTTATATGCAATGACCTTCAACAAATATGAATGAGTAGTATCTACAGGGTTCCCCCACACTTCCAAGTAGGATCACTAAAACATTGCTAAAATACGGCTATTAGAATACGCGTATATCTATAGGTGCCTCTACCTATGCTAAAGTAGCTTCATGGTACCCTTGCCATATATAGTACTCAACATGTGAGAGGTATCATGAAATAAGTACATCGCCTGTTAAATATTGCACTTCTTTAGACAAGAAATTAAGAGCCTTGCCACAGGCATTCAGAGCTTTACAAAGGAAATGCATTGGTGTTATTATCAAGCATTTTTTGGCCCGGAACGGAACAGTTGCCAGAGCCTGAGAAAGATGCGCAAAATATGTACAGCTAGCAGACTTGGATTATTCCTCCAAGTTGTTATCTCTTTTTTCTTCCATAATCCATTTGAGATATAACAACATGTCTTGTATCTAACGCAAGAATGGGTAAGAAATTGTAACTGGCGCGTTTTGTCAGGGTCAAAAAGACAGATCCCGTTATTACACCTTAGCATTCCGTCAGAAAGAGGCAGAGTTTTCAGCTTCTGTTCACACTTCTTACAGACAGACCCGCACCCCATCGACTATTATGATACTAATAAATACCACATTTTTTGGCCGCTTCAGAGTAAACCCCAGAAATAGGTATTTGTGTCTTAGCGCTTTATCGCGCAGGTACTCCGCCTGCTCTGTCGATGAGGAGGCCGCTAATATATGCACACATTGTTTTCTTTCCGCAAATAGTTCGCTAAGAAAGTCGTCAAATAATCTCCGGTTTTCTTCTGCGTATATAACGACACAGCATTGCTCATCTAATCATTATAAAGCTTTCAACTAGATGCTACGGGAGATTACATAGCTTTTTTTCCAAATACGGCAGCTTGAAAATGTGGATGCCGCACCCACTAGCGAGCACATGCAGCATGCTAGGCTGCGTCAAATGGAATCATATTTGCGCTTTTTCTATGTGAATAGACATCGTGAATAGATCGCTAAAAGACGAATATTTTAAGACTATCTTATTTATAGTAAAGACAAGTAAACTTTTTTTGGTAGTCGCAGCACCTATTTAGCAGCAGCTCGCTTAGCCAGGTAGTCCTTAACATTTGGGCGAGCAGCAATGGCCTCCCTCAGCTTCGTCAGCGGCTCTGACAACGTCTTCTAATAGCGTCGTCAGCATTAGTGCACAATTAGTCTAAAGTGCTAAGAGGGTGGGACAATTAAGGGTAATAGAGCGGACACGGAGCGATTAAAGAAAAGACTAACAGGTGCAGCGCCAATCGCCTCGTCGTTGTCGAGAGCTTGGAAGACGGCAAAGTCAACATAGGTCGGCTTGTTGCCCAAGAGATAGGGACCGCTGGTGTCTCGCGAATAGAAATCAGTGAACAGGCCCTGGTACTTCTCGACGTGTGTGGCTTGGTAGTCAGGCGACTTGGCAGTTAGCTGGTTGACCCAGCCAGTCTAGCACAGTGTGTCAGCCCAATTTATTCATCTCGAAATGATTCTCAATATCTGCTACTTACTCGCCAATCATTGTAGATATCAGCCAGAGCATCAACGAGGTATTTCTCCTCGTTGGTTTCGCCGTCGTATGCATTTACCCGACGAGATAGGTATCGAAGAATGGCAAGATGCTAGTATTAATATTTAGTTCAATTGTGCCCTCAAACAGTCTGTATGCGGCTGTCAGAGCTTCGGCAGCCTACCTGGTAGAGCCTCTGGTTATCGATTTCCAAGATGGGCAGCGATCCCGTCAAGCTCACGCCCTTGGCTTTGTTGACAGAGGGCCATGTTTCATCGTAGCTGTATAAAACATCCTCATACTCGATCTTAAGCTCATTCATAAATAGCCTGGATCGCGAATCAGCACTCGTCAATGTATAAGTTGTGCCCGACGCCGTTACCGGACAATTTCACCCCGTCCAAGGCTTCCCAAGTTAAAGTAGTGAATAACTGGAGTCGACATGATGATAGTTGTGAAATGTATATCTTATTGAGATTGATGGAATAGCAATGAACATAAGAAAAGATTCGTTTTCGGACCACTCTATATATAGGTATATGTATGCGCTTTGTGGCTCAGTAGCTGACTTTAATGATTTCTAATGGTCTATTTTAGAACAAGCGGATCTGCAGGGTATAGCACAATGTAGCGGCGTCCTGATACCTACGTAGTTAACGGCCATTAAATTATACTATCTATAGAAATGCAAAGTACGGAAAGGGCGGATATTTCCGAAAGCGGTGGAAGATACCTGCACGGTTAAATCATGCGACCTCATCGATCTCCCAGTCTACAGCATCCATGGCAACTCCCCTTGTCCGACAAAACAGGCGGCTATTTTCTTCATCTGTCTGGAAGTTGCCCCGCGCCGCAGTGATTACGTGCAGACATCGTCTCTCCCCACTTTGTCTCCGTCACTGAGCGGAGACGCTGGCATGCTGCCGCTACCAATTGATGCGGCAGTCTGAATAATAGCCTCCGCGGCGAAAGCGGCAAATGCCTGATCTGACTAGCACAGCGATTGCCGATTTCGAACCGACTTCGAATCGGGTCGTGTTGCAGCCGTTACCACCCTACATCAACTATAAGGCGAATATATGCCGGGATACGGAGTACTTGCCCCAACAATACAATGCTCTTGTCTCAACTTTGAGAGTGTCAAGGCTATTCTACAGTTTGTAGCGTTTCGAAAAAATTTATGGCGTTCTAACTGCGGCATTTCAACGGGCCCTGCAGTTCCGCCCATCAAGTGCAGAGCAAATGAAAGAGTTACAAGCTCAAGTGTCCCGAAGACTGAGAGAGAAAAGCATTACATCTGGCAACGCATTTATTCCGAATTGAACATGCGGAAGTTGCCGATGTCTTCAGTTGTTTGAACGCCGAGATTGAGATTGGAGACGCGCTGTTTGTGTGAGATTGGCTGTACATGCGTTTTACTGGGAGACTGGCTCATTATGAACTAAAGAATCCTTCAGCGCTGACTTTTTAATAGCGTCAAGAAGCATGAAAGTTTAGCCAGCCTTGGCGCCACAATCTTTCGTCTTTTTTTTTTTAAATCTCCAAACACAAAAGAAAAGGATGGAAGGGCGAAAGAAAGAAAAAGGACTAGTTGACCTTGAATTACCTACACGCCTTCACTCCGCTGGGTGGTGACTGGTGTTTTGGGAGCTTAAACTACCTAGTTAATTGTCGTTCGGTCTCATTTTGCACAGCACTGTTGCTAAGATTACTAATCAAACATTGGTTTGGTGAGGTAATTTGCTTGGCAAAGCCTTAGATGATAGCGATTCGACAGTGCCCTTATCACGGATTAGGAGAATCCATCTTCAAATGTTGGAAGTAGCCCCAATGATTATTGGGAGGTACGGTCGAGGGACTCGGAGACACGGCCGAAGACGAGGAAGGTCCTCTCGACCTGATATATACAAGGCCCGGGGCGCAACCCGGTTGGCTAGTACTCAGCTCTAGCATCAACAATATCATACTGCATCTACTATTGTCCACTCGTTCCAACATTGAGTAGGGTACCTCTAAACAACCCAAAGACGACATCGTTAGCTCGGATGCTGAGCGGCTTCTTCCTCTGAGCGCGCAAAGGATAGGCCCCTCAGAAAATTGCATTGAAAGGATTAGAGCAGCTGCTTGGGGAGATGGAGCTTTGTATTTGTTCATAAACAATGATTTTGTAGCTAGAATCCGCCTAATAATTGACTGGTACAAATGCAAGTTGCGGGTGGTATTTACGCCTAAAGTTCTGCCCATAGAGCGTCATTACCAGCCAACAGTGTTTAAAATGTCTTTATTCACGAAAAATAATGTGAAGTAAACTGTCTTCAAGATAGTCACAGAATGCTGAGCGAGTTTCAAAGCTCTATTTGGACCCACATTGAGCAAGATTCGACGTCACTATAATTTCTATCGATGACACATGCAGATGAAAGAGCGTTGGAAGCTATGAGAGATTTTATGACTCATCTTAATCCGTATTTCGACTCGTGTTCAGGCAATTGAACGCAATGTAAGTGCACGATGTGAATCAAAAGAGCCTAGCTTTACTAGAACATTTCCGAGACGGGCAGCGCACACAAGTGAAATCACGGTAGGAAGCTTATTGAATGATGCGTCAATAGTTAAGTGATTAATGACGAGAAAGTATTTATTATATAGTAAGAGAATATATACTAGTTAAGATGAAAGGTAGTCTAGATGCCCAGAAGACACTGCTGGTAGAACACGTGTCTGCGGCTAGCTTCCAGTTTTGTATAGAACATCTCCGATAAAATGTATGCTGTCGAAGAGATGTCCTAGTGATGCAAGACTGCTTTTTGCAACCTTTACCTGAATCCATTGCAGACATCCTGGTAAACATTCTGTTCCAAGGCAGCAGCGTTGGTAGGGATGTAGTTGAGGTAGGTAGCATAGGAGTAGGTCCATCGGGGGTCGTTCAGCTCAGTCTTCCAGGTCCAGTAGATCCATCCGTCCATTCCAGGGGACTCGTAAAGCTGCTGCTGGGCGGTCCAGAACTTGGTGAAGAAGGCTTGGTCGTGCCAGTCAACGCCGGAGGTCATGCTCCATTCACCAGTGATCTCAAAGTTCTGGCCACTGACGACGCGAGAGTCAGTGCAGGCGCTGTGCATGAGCGAGTACTGGTCGCCGTTGTTGCTGACAGCAAAGCCAATGTAGTTGTGGTCGTCGAATCCAGTCATGGAGTCGGCGGCAACGGCAGAGTTGGAGCGAGGGTCGCCAGAGCCCCACTTGCTGGACATGAACTGCACATGCAGCTTCTTGTTGCTGGGAACGTTCAAGGCAGACTCGGCAGAACGGACAGCCTGGAGTGCGGCAGGGTAGTAGGTCTGGGTCAAGCCCGGGTTCTCACCAGGGGCAGGGTAGCGGCCGTTGGCATCGTGGTTGGAAACAGGCTCGTTGAGAACCTCGATCATACCGACGGTCGAGTAGGCCGGGTTGGTGTGGATGCGGTTGGTCATCCATGAGAGCCACTTCTCGGCACGGCCAAAGTCGTATGAGTTGAAGAAGCCGGCAGGGTTGGGGTTCTGGCCGGTGAAGGCGTCTTGCTGCTGACCACCAGGGGCACCGTGGAGATCAATGATGACATAGATTCCCAAATCAGCGGCCTTCTGAACGACCGCATCGAGGTATGGGAGCATGGCATCACCATCAGCAAATGGCTCGCTGGCGGTATCGACAATGGCTGTGTAGGACCAGTAGCCGATAGGGATTCGGATGGTGTTCAGGCCGACATCGTGAACAGATTGAACGGTATCGGGAGTGATCCAGCTGCTCCAGTGAGTCTTGAACTTTGCGTTACCCGCTGCGCGGTTGTTGCCCATATAGTTGTTGCGCATGCAGTCAAATTCGGATGCAGCGTTGTTGCAGCCCATCACATCGTTCCACTCGGTGGGCATCATCCATGGCTCACAGATAAGCCAGCCTAAACCCCCATGTAAGTGGCTTATCACGTATTAGGAAATGCCCGTATGTAAACTTACCACCAAAGTTGACACCTCGGATCTTCGTGACACCAGAAGCCAGCGTAGGTTCGAATCGCTTGCCGAGTTTCTCAAAGCGAGCGGTCTGGTTGAAGGCAGCCAGATCCCGCTCCTGAGGAAGCCAGGCATAGGCAGTGCCGGCGAGAAGAGCCGGGGCAACAATAGAGTAACGCATCTTGAGGCTGGCTGTAGAGACTGTTCAAGACTTGCCGGTGATGATAGTAGAGTTCTCAACTCAGATGCTGGGAACTACGTCAACTTATATACTATAGGCTTGAATATAGACTTGATTCAAGACTTTACAGGCCGTATAAACATTTTGGGTACATCCTTTGATGTCAGCTTGTAATAGTTCGATACCTAGCTCAGCTGCGATTCTAGCATGAGCTAGCCGGTATTCCATTAACGCCAACGGCTGGTGCTTCTGTAGCACAACACTCGACGGCCCGATTAGCGCAGGATCTCTATAATTATCCCGTCACTTGTCAACAGTTGACTAGCCCAATTAAGAATCTGCTTAAGCTTACTGTTACATATAGTTTCAAAACAGCTCCGTAGAGTGGATATCATCCCTCCTTTTCGGCTGCTTCTCGTCCGAGTATATATCACTTGTTGCCGCTAGAGGTTGCTAGTCTTGGCGAAAGGGGCAACTAACAATCTTATTAGCTTAGAGTTGCATAACCATAAGCCAATCTGTGAATCAACGCGCAGAATCGGGCATCTGAGGCCAGGATCGGAAAGTATAGAAATTGTCGGGAGCAGCGGAGCCTCCGCCACTCTTGCTGCCGGACTTTTCTATAGTACACCTACTCGAAGTGGGAATACGGAATATACGAAGGGGGGTTATAGGCTTGTAAACTGTGCTGCCTTTAGCCCAGTAACCAGGGGCTACGGCACCCAGCTAAGCCCCGCGATTTGCCATGCCCACGGTTCTACACAGCACACCGATCGAGCTTGAGCGCTAGAGCAATCAGCCAACGCATCAGGCTCTTTTGTCAACGTAAGGCTGATTCAACAATGCGAGTGATAATTTCCGGTTACCATCAATATCTACTCACGGTCCGGATGAAAACAATACAGAGACTTTATATGCTTTTACACTAGAAATCCCGTTACCGTAGCTAGCCCACGGACCTATTTCGCCTGACATAGTTTCTCAGCTTCGTTACGCTACCCAAGAGCGGCAACCCGCTGTAACCAAATAAAGCAGCTCAACGAGTTAGTACGCAACACACGGGATGCGGTCGTATGGAGCAATTGGGCGATGATTCGCGGATTTCCAGATAGATCTCGGATTAATGATCAAAACACCGATTCTAGCTCACAAAGCTAGCCGCGCGTAACATGCAGCTGGATGTCAAATCAAGCAGGTTCTTGCAGGCCGTGCACCGCACCACCGGTCATCCTCGGACTCTCTCGGATTCGCGAAAGTTATATGGCCTCGTGAGACCTAAGAGCGTTTGCAGTAGTTTACGAGCACCTAGTACAGCAGCTGCTTTGCTTACTGGCAGTAGCGAGTAAGGGGCTCGCAAATAACAACTTTGAAGAGAACGCGCCCATAATGATCACTAATAGTAGATATTAGAGGGGCAACGCTGGCTACAAGAATGGGGTTAAGGGGGGGAAATGTGAAATACTGCATCTGTATCGTAAACAAATACGAATCCACATCTCAGGTGCCAAAAACGAAACAGCGCTAATGACGGGAGGGCCGACTCTCCCCGTGTCCAATTTTATTTTGGTAATATGAAGTAGCAATCTTTGTCGCTGTAAGCTTTCTGCCAACTATTTGGCAATTACTATTAATCTCGCGAACGAATAACTCTTGATAAAAAGGGTAATAAGTTTCACTATCACAAGAGCAATAGCTTGAACACTAACAGGAATCCGGTTCCGCTGTTGAATAGAGGAGCATGGCGGTGTTTCCAGAGTAAGCTCACATGTCTCGTTTTACCTTATTTTCGGTATTAGAGCAACTCATTAAGCTCCGAAGCTAAGTCGACACTTGAGTCATGTTGTCATGTTTGTAGAGCTTGAGCAGTGCATGAATTATCCGGAGTTTATACCTAACTTGGAGTTTTAATCAGGAAATGACAACTTTTCTCTTTTCTAAAAGGGAAAAAAACCTTTACAGAAACAGCGCATTGTAATACGGAACATCCCGAGTTCGAACAATCTCGTAATATACTCCAATTGCTGTATCACTAGCTCTATAAATAGAGGCAACCACTGGTAGTGTTAGTAACGAGAGCTCCTTACTGTTATTTTCTATTTATCTCAGTATTAAAGTTCAATGAGTATGCCAGCTGCATAAAGGCTGCGCCCAGTCATAAGGGCAGTAAATTCCGGTTGTGCGCCCGTCACGTCGCGGTTTTGAGAAATGATTATATTGCAGGGCTCGATCTAAGTCCCGACAAGCCGATACTGAAGGTTCCTATGAAATACGACTATCTGGGTGAACTCACTGCCCAAAATGTGTACCCTACAAGAATGTAAAATGTCGAGGTATCGCATACGCCTCATGTGCAGAAACCTCTGTCTCTCCGTGGTTTAACTAAATAAGTAGAGATATAAGTGGCTGTACATGGCTATATGCTGGTATCTCATAAACAAATGGTGTCTTTGGTGCAATGCATATCTATAAATATTAGTTGTTTTCATATTTCCGTAGCATTTTAACCCGCTTCTCTGCTGGCAATTTTCATTCTTAAATTTTCATGTCAGCTTTCGAGTTGCCGAGCAGCCATGGTAGCTCTCAATAGCTTCCTGTTGTTTTTATACGTCAACATATTTCGTTATTTCCTGTCTGTCTTATTCGAAATAGTTGGATTTTCGTTTGCTTGTGTCTTCTCCTTGTTCTCACCTATCACAATGTTCTGACGGTCCAGACAAGGCAGGTAGCACAGAATGTTTACATAATATAACTTGTTAATTGAGATAAGCGGAGGTATATTCTGAGTAGTGATCAGATGTGAAGCTTAATCTATATAAACCAATATGTAACTTTTCAATTATAAATAACAGCCGGCCAAGTAGCGGTCGCCTTCCTTAGCACTTATTCGTGACATATATCAAAGATATGCCACTCTTTATCAATGTCGCTATGATGTCTATTCCTTTTTTTGTGTGGCATATGATGCGCCAGTCCATTCCATTTCATGAATCCATTGCGTAAAATCCCAAAACAAGTTTTTCCGTGTCGCATAAAACTCCAGTTACTCAATCGCCGATGCAACTTGCTTGGAGCCGTGTAGCACGGGGTTGACACGATCATCCCACTCGAAGTTGAACGACTCTCCAAGTTCCTTGCGGATGGCAGTCTTCACAGCCTCCAGCACATTGGTGAAGACGCCAAAGTTGGCTGGGTTGGACTCATCGTTCTCGCCGCCCTGGAACACACCAGTGCGCACCAAGCAAGTGTTCCAGCCGTACATGTTACCGCCAATGATGTCTGAGGCGGGGTTGTCACCAACCATGTAGATGTTTTCAGGGATACGCTCTTCGCCGTGCAGCTGCTCCATCCACGATGCGATGACCTCGTCGGCATACTTGTACGTGGCCATCTCAGGCTTTCCGTACACAACACGCTCGAGATCAACTCCAGTGAGCGCCTTGTACATGGCCTCAAGACCGATTCTGAATGTGCCTTGGCTCATACGAGGGATAGGGTGCTCCGTGGGGCAGAGCATGTCGCCTTGTGAGAAGTAGATGGGGATACGCTGAGAGACTGGGTCGGCAGCAATGGTTCCCAATCGACCGTCCTCAGATCGGAGCAAATCAATGATGATTTGCATGTCGGTGGCGTAGTCCCTTGAGTCGGAGAAGACAAGGATAGCCTCAATGTTGGTCTGGGAGAAGTCGCGAGGCCGTGAACTGGCACGCTCTTCGTCTGTGAAGACACGGTATGGGGCGATGGTAGTGTCCCATGCGACAATGTCGTTGGGCACCACAATGTCGCGGAATCCATACTGCTCGGCAACCTCTCGGCAGCGGTACCCTTCGCCACCAACGACCAGCACTGTGCCGTAGTACTCTGCCAGAGCACGCATGGGAGTGTGTGACTGAATGAATTGCTCCGTGTTGACAGGGTTCTGCAAGATCTTGCTGAGCTGCTGTGTGCGGGCCAGCTCGGGCTTGCCTGAACCGTTGGTCAGGAAGATGTGAGGAATCTTGATGCCGAGCTCGTTGTCTCCGTTCAGGATCTCAAGTGCTCTCTTTCCCTCTGGGATCAGTCGGTCGCCGTGCACCAGCACACCATCGATGTCGAAGACAAATGCCATGTTCTTGGCCTTCTTGGTTTTGTCTGCAGAGATATCTTGGATTTGTGCTGCCAAGATCTCCCTTGTGGCCTGAATAGGAACTGCGCCTGGTCCCGAAATCGCATCTCGGTCGATGTGATGGACAGAGCTGAGACGGGACTGTCTCTTGGAACGCGGGATGGGCAGAGAGGTTCCGAAAGAGTTTCGAGACGCTCTTCTGTCTCTCATTGAGGGTGACAAAGAAAGGTTGTGCATGTACTTGGACGCATCAGCGTGAGGAGATCGTGTAGCAGGTATTTCAATGGCGTCATGGGAAAACGAGGTGGGCGACATTGGAATAGCCAAAGACCCTGCATGAGCTGGGTTTGCTGTGTGTTCACTGGCAGCATTTGGCTGACTGCTCTGCACAGGCTGCGTGGGCGTCTCCACGCCAAAATCGGCATCGTCGAATGTAGCCATGGTGATTATGATTTACGGAGAAAAGATTATGGATAACTTGTTTTTAACATTCGCTGACAATACAGGACTTCCTCTTTTAATGCACGGCCGAGGAAGAATATATATAGATGAGCTCATCCATTGAACAAGTGGAGTCAGTAGAGCTGATTTTCGATAACAAGATACACCAGTCTACACAAGAAGGTTTGTACATGATTCAGCTCTGATGTCATGGCTCTCATATGAAAACACCGGTCGCCTCAAGTCGGCACTCTCTCCTTTTCTCACCGTTGTTGTTGCAGTCGCCGAGGACCACTCTCTGTGCCACATTTGCCAACTCAGTCCAATAGAATGTGAATCTGCCTGTTGTTTAAGGAGAACTTCGTCATCGTCGGCACTGAGTCGGCATAGTTGATGCTTGTCTTATCCACTGCTTATCCTGCGGTGGGCGGACTTGCACCAAGATGTTGATTTCAGTGTAAGAGATTTCGAATTGTGGAGTCGCGATATGGGCCAGTCGGATGGGCCGGCTCCAGTTGAAAACATGGCTGAGGCGCAAACCAACCCAGAAAGATGGATCCTGCGGGTCTGCTGTGGCTGTTTCATCTCATGGCATTCGTCAAACTCGGTGGACAACATGGCACGCCAGCACGTGCCGAAGTCTATTGTCTTTCCCCTATCAGCTCTCCTATCAGCATATCGCCGGGGGCAAAACTTCGCGAAAAAAAAAAAAATCGGTGCCGATCTTTATTATAGTTCTCAAGGAGCCATATTTTACCCGCCTCATGCGTCATTGGATACGGTTAAAGTGGGTAAAAAACCCTGTTGGGTACAGCAGCAATTCCACTATTGTGGGCAATCGTCGTTGAATCGCATCATTGTGGATAACTTAATAGCATCACTGCCTCAGCTTCTGAGCTTTTGAGCGTTTTGATCTCACCGCTAAGAGGGATTATTTTATAAGAAACGACGAGCTCAGAAACTGATCCACGTACCTTGGCAGGGGCTGGACACGCATCATCAAAAGAATCCCCAACGATAAGGATACCTTCTCACCATATCTGAGCGTTATACGCGGAAGGGACATTCACTTACTCCGTTCAACCTCCTTGAGACTACACTCCCGACTTTCTGAGTGACGAGATTAAGCTTCACAATGGCGACAAACACAAGTCAACAGACGCTCTCCACGAGAACTTATACTCTCAACACCGGTGCCAAGATACCCGCTGTTGGTTTCGGCACTTTTGCTAATGAGGGCGCCAAGGGCGAAACATACGCAGCTGTCACAAAGGCCCTGGATGTCGGATATCGGCACCTCGACTGTGCGTGGTTTTATCTCAACGAAGACGAGGTTGGCGACGCGATAAGAGATTTCCTCGCTCGCAGACCCGATGTCACACGCAAGGATCTGTTTATCTGCACAAAGGTTTGGAACCATCTTCACGAGCCTGAGGATGTGAAGTGGAGCGCCAAGAACTCGTGCGAAAACCTCAAGGTTGACTACATTGATCTGTTCCTTGTGCACTGGCCAATTGCCGCCGAGAAGAACGCGGACAGGACAGTGAAACTAGGCCCTGATGGGAAATACGTCATCAACAAGGCCTTGACAGAAAACCCTGAGCCAACATGGCGAGCAATGGAGGAGCTGGTTGACAGCGGCATCGTGAAGGCGATTGGCGTGTCCAACTGGACGATTCCAGGACTGAAGCAACTTCTGGAATTCGCAAGAATTAAGCCTGCAGTCAACCAGATTGAGATCCATCCATTCCTACCCAACGAAGAGCTCGTGCAATTCTGCTTCCAAAACGACATCTTGCCCGAGGCCTATTCCCCCTTGGGTTCACAAAACCAGGTGCCAACGACTGGTGAGCGGGTACGAGATGACCCGACTCTCAACGCGGTTGCAGAACGAAGAGGTTCTAGCCTTGCTCAGATTCTCCTGGCCTGGGGCCTCAAGAGAGGCTATGTTGTGCTACCCAAAAGCTCAACCCCGAGTCGCATTGAGAGCAATTTCATTATTCCAGAGTTGAGCGAAGAGGACTTTGCAGCGATTCAAAAGGTTGCAGAAGGACGACATGTTCGGTTTGTTAATATGAAGGATACATTTGGTTACGACGTTTGGCCGGAAGAAAAATAAGCTTGCATAAATAAGTCAATTAATTAGGGTAGCGAAAAAAAAAAGTTTACTTTTCTTGGGCTATAGAGGCAGTGGAAGTCGCAAATTGGTGACATGAACCTTGCTTGTATTACTAAGGTAGTGCTGGGGCTTTGTAGTGAAAGTGCCACGCAGTAAATGGACGGGATTCTTCCTCTGGAATTCAACTCTAGTATACCCGTCGACATTTTTACGTATATGCATGCGCCTAAATGAATGAGACGCGCCGACTACCTACCTATTTGGGATACCTAAACTACTCAAGTACTACCTATCTATAAGAGAAACTGTTGCACACTACGTGTATGTGGCTCTTTAGTTTAAACCGTACCCTAGAACCTGTAGAATTCCATGACATTAAAGGCCTCATAATGCATATCGACCTTTTCAGGACTAATGATCATAAATTACAGTCAACTGGGCAACGATAAACGATCATGCTACATAGATTTATTGATGATGTATATTGCCAGAGTTTGGCAGCTAGCATTTGCAACTATTCCAGTATCTTATTTATGCTACATCACGATTTAGCATACCTCGCACATATTTAATTCATCACACCACATATCAATTTATTTCTACGAGCTAATAGAATGTGAAAGAATGGAGATGAAATTGTCAATAAACTAAATTGTAAATTATAACTCGGCGACTTTCTTATTCTGTGTATAATCAGTATTAACAACATCGGCACAGCTTCGAGTAGCTAGAGCATAACCGGAACGACTTGTGATTGGTCACTGGCTTATCTCATATTTCCGGCTCAAGCCGCTGTAATTATGTGCACCTCAACTTTTACCCTTCGTGGCCTTGCCTCTGCTGCTGCACGCAATTTATCGGCAAATGACATCATTTATCTCAATCTCCTTGACCTTACAGTTATACAGTCTATAGGGTATCATTTGGGGCTGCCATTTCGCGCCTCGGAGAGAGCACGCGTAGTCATCATGGATTCGTATTCGCAATCTCCAAGCTCGGGAGCGCCGCCAAGGAAGAAACTGAAGATCGGAAACGGTAACGCCTGTGAGCTATGTCGCTCCAAGAAGATTAAGTGCGATGGAACGCGTCCAGGTATGTTTTCCCCATCATACAGTCAACGAATGTCTCAAGTCTCAACGATAGTGTAGCCTGCGGCAACTGTCATAAGAAACAACACGTCTGTATCTATCAAGTCAATTCGACTACCATTATACAAGAGCAAACGACAAAAATTCCTGGCATTGGATACAGTGGTAGCCCCGGTACATTTGCTGGGGAAGTAAAAGCTGCCATTGACGCGAGATTTGGTGAAATTCCCGGTGGGCTGTCAAATGCCATGCCAATGTCAGATGCTCCATTATTCGAGTTACAGCTGCTTCGAAGACGGCCTAGCAACGAGCGTTTGGACAATGTTCTGCCGCCACGCCGACAAGCCGATGAACTACTTAACGCCTTTTGGAGGTATGTGAATCCGGTAGACTGCTTTCTTGACAAGAAAAGATTTTGTCGTTCATATGAGGCCTTGTTCGCTGGAGGGGATTTGGGAGCGGATGAGCATATATTCATCTGCACTCTTAACGTTGTGCTTGCATTTGCTGCCCAATCTCACGAGTCTAAAGTAGCTTCAGAAAGAGATGCAGTCGCGAATACATACTTTCTGAGAGCGTGGAACTTACTCAGCCCGGACACCCTTCTTTGGGAGCCACCGTCGTTACAGATTGTCGAATGTCTCTTATTAATGAGTCGATACCTCCAGTGCACGAATAATCAACATCAAACATGGATGGCAGTAGGCTTGGCGATACGAATTGCGCAAAGCCTACGAATTCATCTTCCTAAAACTTCAGACTCTGGCATCTCAGATGATCAAGCGCACTGGCAACACCATCTTTGGAACTGCTGCGTATATGCTGATATGTAGGCCCACTCTATTACTTTCAGTTTGATCGGAAATAGCTCTGACATGACAATTTTTCGAAGAACAATATCCTGGATGCTGGGCCACACTTCAATAACATCGTTAGAGGCCCTACCGAGCAGTACAAGTCGAAAATATCCTTACGAGAACTACTTGCCAGAGACAAATGAGCTATATGAAATAAGTCGTTATTTCGTCAAGGCGCAGACTACAACTGGTGGCAACCTGGCCGAGAAATTTGGGCTACTTGGATATAACCAGCGAAAAGAGTCCTATTGTAGCATAGTATTGCAGTACGAATCTTGCCTGGTCCAATGGGAGAAGGCAAGGCTCGGCACGACGCCCCTCGAAGAAAGCGAAAGCATCAATTTGAAGCTACGAAGGCATATTCTCCAATTGCGGTAACGTTCACCCCATCCTTCCGCTAACAGCGTTTGTTCTCGTGACTAATTCTCATGGCAATTGAAGGTTATTGCATGCTCGAATCCTACTATTCAGACCGATGCTAGCTCGTTGCTGCTTTTTACAACATAACTCCTGCGCAGCCAGCGATCCTAACAATGACACGTCTTACAAAGGCCATATGATACGACATGGTGCCTTGCAATGCGTTGAAGCTGCACAGAAAATGATCTCACTTGTTGACGAAGACTCTGGGAGATCAACGCCCAACGTCCCTTGGTGGTATCGTATCTTTCACCTCCATATGGCGGGGACCATCTTGCTTGCGGCGATGCAGTCTGTGCAACTATTTACGCCATCTGTCTCGAAGAGCTGGCAACAAACCCTCTCAGTCATCAAGAGGCATGAACATCTCTGCTCATACGTACCACAATTTGCATCTCTGTTTCAGTCTTTGTCAAGAAAGATACAACAGCCAGGGCGAAGCGATTCGCCGGAAGAATTGTCGGATGCACAGTTTCATGGCATGTTCGAAGAGTTTGGCCTTCACAACGACGGTTTTCTTTTTGATGATGTCAATGAAACTTGGTTGAATGCTATCCCGAGCAACTGAGACAAACTCTTATGGCAGATTCGAAGCGCTCACTGCCGCTGCAATCCTCAACAACAACATTTTTCAGGCTCATAAATGTAAATAAAGATGAAAAGAATTAGAGGATGAAGAAGTTAGAAGATATAAACAAAATGACATAGCCTTGATCCGAAAAGACATAAACACGCGGGATAGGACGAGCGAGAGTTCCTAATGCGCTGTGGTACTGGCAGATCTCGAACATTCTGTGGGCTTCTCTCCATCAGAAGTAGGAAGGAACAAAAGGCTATGATAGTGATGATCGTCACTCATACCACGGCTTTATCGCGCGACTGCAACACCAATTACCGCGAAGTTTCCACTGGATGAAGAAAGTTGACAGTGTGTGATATTGAACTGTGAATGGATAGCGAGCAGAAATTGGTATGACCGAAGCTGACGCCACCGGCAATTTGTTATAACAACTGTTTAAAGAGAATATTACAAAGGCGAAGGTCATGACTTGTCAACATATTGTATATGCTACTAAGGTGGGGGCTGTAACTGGAGTCCTTATTTTTCTACTCTGACGAGACATCATACCCCGGAATGCCTGCGAGTGCTATCAAATCCTTTTATAGGAATTACTACTGCAATTGTACTACTGATACAGCAAAAGACTCTTCACGTATCTGGCTGATGGACAAGTTCGGAAAGCTTTACAGACAAAATCTAAATGCTCGGCGATAACTTGAGTACTTAGCTCCTGATCCGCGGACATTGATACAGCTTCTATTGTAGGGAGAGTACAGAATATGGCGACATCGGACTTTAATACTGCCAATCTAAAGCCCGGTTAGAAATTCAGTATCGTGTCAGATTATTACCTAGGTAGTGAAGAATTTATGGGGCACTTAGGTCAGCTTTCAGCATATTGGCCAATCATAAGCGCTTCCGGCAACCTGCCTTCCTTTCGGAACATGTTCCGAGCTCTTATAAATTGGCGGAGCGACAGGCAAAGGAATCTAATGGGATTAAACGTAGTATATATAGGTAGTAGATAATGCGTTGATAGTCACTAGCTTATGTGTTTACAACCCAAGTCTGGTTCCCCATCTACTTGACTCGCCGCTTTACAACCATGGCCATCATACAAGTCGACAAGGAATCTCCGACATCGAAAAACTACAGCGGAGATGGAACAGACTCGAATCCCTATATTGTCGAGTTTCAGTTTGACGACTCTGGAAATGCCATGAACCTCTCTCCCGCCAGGAAGTGGTTCATCATTTTCATTGTCTCAGTATCCGTGTTCGCTGTAACTCTGACCTCCTCTGCCTATTCGGGCTCTGCGAACGAGATATTTAAGGAATTTCATTGCAGCTCAGAAATCTTTGCTTTGGGCATCTCTCTCTATGTCCTTGGGTTTGCTATAGGGCCTGCGCTGTGGGCGCCGCTTTCAGAGCTTTATGGAAGAAAAATTCTCTTCGTTACAACGCATACGTGCATGGTAGCCTTTGTGGGCGGCTCTGCGGGAGCCAACTCGATGGCAACACTATTGGTTTTCAGATTTCTGACGGGAATGTTTGGCGCATCGCCATTGACAAATGCTGGCGGAGTCATCGCCGATTTGTTTCCAGCGTCCCAGCGAGGATTAGCAATGATATTCTTCTGTGCCGCGCCATTCATGGGACCGGTTCTAGGCCCCATCATTGGAGGCTTCATATCGATGAACGTTGGGTGGCGATGGGTGCAAGGGGTATGCTGCATCTTTATTGGTGTTGTCTGGATTGCCGGCTCGATATTCGTTCCAGAGACTTACGCGCCGGTGATATTACAAAAACGAGCGGAGA
Organism: Trichoderma koningiopsis; assembly: GCA_022985005.1. Taxonomy (NCBI): domain Eukaryota; kingdom Fungi; phylum Ascomycota; class Sordariomycetes; order Hypocreales; family Hypocreaceae; genus Trichoderma; species Trichoderma koningiopsis. Next base: position 164,900 of record JAJPEM010000006.1, on the reverse strand, counting down.
AACTCTCAAAAGAAACGAGCCACACATACACGACCGCTTTCCAGCAGCGTAATGGTACGCTGGCACCGTCGGCGATCTTCCGCAAAGCTCTCATGCGGCCTTGGATCCTCCTGTTCCGTGAGCCTATCGTTTTAATCGCTGCGACCTACCTAGCAATTATATACGGTACCGTATACATGTTCATGCCAGCCCTGCCCATCGTCTATCAGCGGGATCGAGGATGGAGCGAAGGAGTGGGAGGCCTGGCTTTCCTCGGTTTAGTATGCGGCATGCTCGCGGGGATTATATACGCCATTTACGACGACAATCGATATAAGAGGCTTGGAAAAGCAGCTACACCAGAGTCTAGGCTTCCTCCTGCAACAATTGGCTCTGTTGCTTTACCCATCGGGTTGTTTGCTTTTGCGTGGACTAATTCACCCAGCATCCATTGGTCCGCCAGCATCATCCTTTCAGCGCCATTTGGCTTCGGGTGCGTATTGGTATTCTTGTCCTGTCTCAATTACCTGATTGATGCATATACAATCTATGCAGCATCAGTCTTGGGAGCCTCAGCGATGCTCAGAGCATTTTTTGGCACAGCCTTCCCTCTATTTACAGACCAAATGTATGATGGTATCGGCATTCACTGGGCAAGCACCATACCGGCCTTTTTGACGCTTTTATGCTTGCCTTTTCCATTTGTAATGCTCAAATATGGAGAGAAGATCCGATCAAAGTGTAAGTATGCACAGGAAGCGGCAGCTTTGATGGCGCAAATGCTCGCAGAAGCTTCTGCTAGGTCGAGTGACGGCGAATAAATGCTTGACTTCAACCTGCCGGTTTCGGAAAGAGGATTTGAGCTTCAACATCCTTTCTTTTTCCTTCAAAAATAATTGAAGGGAACACCGCATGATAATCCCTTCATATCAAGCACCTGTGTGATAAGAATACCGATGGCAATACTCTGCATCACGAAAATAGCGTCAAGTCTAAAACACCAATCATAGAAGCATAGAATAAATTTAGAAGAGCCAAATAAGTACATATTATTTCATTGAGATATATCATTCTATTCAAGTAACTTTGGATATCTATATTTCTATCAAAGCCGCCAAACTCCGCATAACTCCATTTTTCATCGTTCATCCTCTGCATTAAGCACCTTTTCACCACATCATTACTTGAATGCCATACATCGTGTAAGAGATTGAGGCCGCCATAGATTGGCAGCTATTAATTTTGAGCAGATTGAAAAGGTAAAGATTGACTTGAAATCTGCTATCAAGTAGATCTGTGCCACATTAGATAGCAAACTTTGATCTGGCTCGCAGTCTCGCGCCAAAGTACCAGATTGCTGTGGTACCGAAAATGCCCGCGCAACTCAGGCCTGCAAGCAGTGTAACACCTCTGGCCACACCCAAATTAATAAAGAGGGGTCGCGCAAAGACAACAGCTCCACCGGCAATACCCGATCGCCAGATACTGTTGCTGGCGAACAGAGAGGCGGCGTACTTGGGGTAAGAAAGAGGAATGTAGATGAAGAGAGACTGCATGGTCCAGAAGTGACCGAAACAGAAGATGCCAACTCCGACAAGCGGAACGACCCAATGAATGCTGGACCTGGCCGTCCAGGCGAAAATAAACAATCCAACTGGCAATAAGATTGAACCTAAAATGGCGGGAACGAGTCGATGTTCCTGTGCCCTGAAGCCATTCTTGATGTTATCGGGGACCATGTAAAATTGCAAGTAAGCAAAGTAGGCAGAAAGACCAACGATAACACCAACGAGACAGGCCAAGAATGTCAGACCGGTTTGTCCAAGGTTAAAGCCGTAAAAGACAGGGAAAACCAAGGGAAACACTTCGAAGAAGGTATAAAAGACGCCATAGAAGTATCCAGTGTAAAGGTTGACAAAAAAGATGGACGGGTCCTTCATCATAATCTCCAAAGGCTTGATCAGTGCATCCCAGAGGACTGCAGATGGGGCCATGTGGCGCTGATCAATTTCGCTCTGCGCCTGAAGTCTTGAATCGCCTGTCAACTTGCGCAACCGATTCGCACGACGCAGCAGGATTGTGTGTGCTGAAGTCTCTGGCATGAAAAGCAATAAGAGTACTAGTGCTCCAGAGGACATCCACACAATTTCCCACATGGGCCACCGCCATCCCTTGGCTTGCGCGGCGAAACCTCCAATAACTGGACCAATAGAGGGGCCGGCCCATGCAGAAAACACCCACCAGGAAAGACCAAATGGGATATACATAAGAGAAAACATATCTCCCACAGTGGCACCGCCGTTGGCCAAAGCTGGAGAGCCAAAGAAGCCAAGCCAGAATCGCAAAGCCAAAAGGCTTCCAAATCCATCAGTCACGGCCTCAGGGAATGTCAGAACCCAGTAGACGATAAATGTCAGGATGTAAATGGGGTTTCTTCCAATGCTAGGGATTTCAGATAGAGGCGAGAAGAGGAGATCTCCGATACCGTATGCCAATACGTAAAGGCCCAGACCCAAGGTAGAAGCAACAGGGCTGATGTGGAAATGTTCCTGGATTCCTTCTTCAGCGGTGGCATAGATGGGACCGGCGCAGTAGACTGTAAATGTGTAACAGCAGAGAACGAAAACGACAAAATATCTTTTTGCGCGAGACCAGTTCTGAGGGTTGGCTGGATCGTCTGTTGTATACCAATCGACAAGAACAATGCCATCTGATGTTTTCTCAGGGCTGATGGGAATAGACTTGGTGCGCTGCAGCTCCATCTCTCTGTCGGCTTGGAACCGCTCGTTGGTGTATGGCGCCGAATGAACACTAGTCACTGTTCTCATTCTTCCAAGAGCCTCTACATCCTCTTCAGAGTCATCGGAGCTTCCATCGTTTCCAGGTGATGCAGAGAGAACCGCATCCAAGTTGCGAGGTTGATTGTGTGGCTCCGGCTTTTCAGTTCCGCTAAGCTGCTGCTTATATGCCTCTGGTAGCTTAAAGCTATCTTCCTCTTCCGGATATTTGAGTATCTTGTTCCGTGTAATGAAACGGAGCACCTGTCCAAGAGGCGCTTCTCTGATTAAATCCTTCATGTTTGTGTTAATTCAGCAATCAAAGTGTGATAATGCTGATCTGAAGTAGGTGTATAGTGGTTGTGTAAAGCTTAGCAGCTATTGGTAGCTGCGTAAGCAAAGTGCCGGAATGGGAACCCGCAACAAGTTTTGAGACGGTATTTCCAAGCTGAATGTTGTCCAAAAGTATATTGTTTGTCTTATGAAAAGGGAGGAATGGTTGGCGTGTTTGGATGGTTGTGTGTCTTGCATTTTGGAAAACAGAAGGGGATCGTAAATGTTAAATATTACGATGTTGGCCGCGACGCTTCGTAGAAGCGTATACATTGCAAAGCTGAAAATGGAAGTATGGCAGAGTTACTAAAGCGATTACCAAAAACATCATGCTCAGGGTCATTCTTTGCGCTTCGTCGCTACTACTTTCACTGAATTCCTAGACATTACCAAGCGCCCCACTAACCTATTTGAGAAATATGCTACTGTGCCTTTTTCCTCATTCAAGTAAGATGTTTCTCGCGAGCCAATAGGAAAGGCCCCAAGAATCTCAAGTCTACAGCTTGACGCCATGGAGCTAATCGCCCTGTCAGCCATGTCCAGTGATGTCATCTTTCCTAGGCAATATTTTCCGATTAATGAAGGAGTAGACAGTGCAAACTGCGAAACGTCAGCGCTCTAGGCTAGTCCAAAAACATATAATAGTGCACAAGCTATACTTGATTTTGCAAAATGGTAAGCATGATTTCCAATCTTGGAATATTCTCTTTGTGCTCTAGCTATGCTACGGCTCTCACTGCCATCGAGTTTCCAGGCCCGAAGTGGAAATGGAGTCCGCATTCAAAGGGCGATGGCAGAGATTTCACCTGTCTGAATTTATTTTTGAATACTGTACTCGTAAAGCGGTACGCCCGGAGGCTTGGCTGGCATAGCTACCGGTTTCTAAGATCCGAGTACAGCAGATGAGTGTGAAATCGGGATTAGGAGCAATTTAAGCTTAGTCCTTAGTCCCAGTCCCATCGTAATTGCCATCGTATTGTTAGAATGCCATCTTCTTCGAAAGCAAGTGCTTCCGGACGAGACCCCAATAGGTATAGGTGGCTTCCGTAGATTAAACCTAAAGCTCCAGCAGCAATAGCTGTACCTAGAGATGAGTACCCAATTTGAGTTCAATTTTGGGAAGGGCTTCTTCAAAACCGCTATCGGAATAAGCTAATATTACCAACGCTCACATTAGCACACACAATACGCTCGGCTATCTCTACTAACAAGCATTCTCTTTAGAAATCGGAGAGCTCTGTTAATCTGCATCACACCCCAGCTTATAACCCGATACGGAATACCCAGTACCTGAAGCGAAGCGCGTTCAAGGATCTACGATTAGGATATCAAACTTCGTCAATTACATGCTACCAGCGATTAATAAACACTTCTTTGCAAAGCATAAAATTGACAGCTGGATGTTTCGGAAGGTAGCGACCGCCAAGTAATAGCCGCAGCTCTTGGCATTCGGCATTCCATCACGAGAGCTGATGCTGTTATGCCAAGAGAAGGCGCACAAGTCGCCCCATGGCCAGGAATCCTTCCTTCAGGCAATGATTGTCGCCGCCGTTTTGAGTATGGCTACATGGAAAGCTATATCTGATATGCTCGAGGGTCGATGCCATGAAGTTGTACTACCACACTTAGTGTCGAAGCTTGTGTCTGTACCACAAGCTTGAGCGGAGCCGCTGCACGCTAATAATACTTCACACACTTGATCAGGGCGAATAATTAGCTCGAGAGGGATACGCTTCTCTGGATTTACGGCAGTACGTAATGTAATCTTCATACGAATTACCTTCTCAGAGGGAGTTGATGATGAGTTGGAACAACCTTGTTTCAAGACAAGTAGGCTCAAGAGGGCTGTCCGTATTAAATTGACATCTGAAAGATTCTCAAACTCGTTGATGTGCAGGTCATTGACAATCGAGATAGATTGAGTTTAGTGTAAAATGCTATGTGCGTGAGTAAATGAGTTACGGATCGGAAGAATGGCAGTGTTTTAATGTCTTCTGGCGGTTTTCGAACCACAACTATTGGAGAGCTGATATTAGACAGCCCGCACTCTACTGACACTCTTGCATCTGAGCACTTTGATTCTGTTGGGGCAGAGGGGAACCTAACTGACACCTTTACGGCTAAACGTAAACATCGTCATCTTTAAAACACGTAGGACCGCCCATACGCTCGAGCGCATGTCCAGGTAATCCTCGAAGCCAATCAGCGCTGCCGATTTCCACGTCATATAGTTTAAGCGTAAATAAAGTTCACCACAGGTTCGATTAGCATGGCATTGCAGATAGCGTTGGTGGAAAAGGCTGAATAGCTCTTGAACACGCTCTTCCCTCAATGGTCGTGATCCTGTTTGCATAACCTAGAGCCGCAATTATGGCATCATCTCAAATTAATGCCTAATAGAGCAAGTTGAACTAGATGTACTATGGATTCCAAAGAGCTACGTGACTAGCATATTGAGCGCAATAGCGATGCTAATGGGGTTTTCATGGGCAAATGCATTTTCGGGAACATGCATACCTCTACATGACATATGCTCTAGCCGTCGATTGAAAGAGCAAGCGTAGTCCACAACGAGATCCTACTGCATTTGGAGGCTGATTACGAGAAGCGGGAAGCACACCGCGATAGGGAAATAAGTCTCCTGAATCCTTCCTGCCCTTAAAGGAATAGCGTTTCGTCATTGCTTACGGAAGTTCCAGATACGTGATAGCGGTAGAAAAAGATCAGTAAGCGGATTCGTCGCAAGAATATGTCGTAAGAATATGACGTCACGGCAGTTTACATCTGCTGACATAAGGTATTTCCAGCAGGCCTCTCAGTGGTGGATAAATAGGGCTGTATAGCAGGCATGAGCTCAAATGCCTATAAAGCTATTTTGACCGCCAGCTGTACTGGCTGGAAAGATAACGGATACTGAGTTGAATGAGCTGAATAGCTGTGATAAGGCTGCCGCAAAAGGCGGGAAGAGGACTCAATGTGGCTTTCCGTTTTGCTCGGGCACAGCGTAGAGGGGTATTTTGCCAAGTTAAGATAAGTATGCCACGTATTTTAATTCTCCTACGATAATGGACATACTAAATTTCTTCGAGCGCATTTTCCAAGTCGAGTGCTAGAGTTGACCAGAAATTAAATAATAGTGCAAGTTGAATGCCTGGAGGGCTAATAAAGATACCACCCCTCCGCTTTTATAAGATGAAGCAACCGAACGATAACGAGATATCAGCTTACAATAATAGACATCCGGCTAAAGAGTCAAGTATGCTACAAGTCTGAGAGTGAGCAAATCAGCTTTACACACTAGCCTTTTCACCACGAAGGATAGACTGACAGAGGCCATCGAAGGGGTATTACATACTAACTGTTCTATTCACTTGGAGAAATGCCATAGAAATTCTCCGGCGGTAATTCTTCTGCGGCATCAGTCAGGACATAAAGATATTCAGGCCAATCCTCAACTAAATGGACGGTAGCGGACATACTATGCAAGCTTGGACGTGTTCCACAACAAAATTTTGGGGAGACTTGATAGCCTTCTTGCGGTCTGCCCTGGTCATCCTGCACATGTCTTCTGATACGTTTCATGGCATTCGGGCATCTGTCATCGCTTCCATCATTGAGCTACACCTTTTGATGCCTTTCAATTACTCATGCAACCTAACACTCTACAATAAATCTGCTCTTGGTTCCGATTACTACAGCTATATTTGCTGAGTTCAATTAGTTGCGTGTATGCCTTGAAATGCTTTTCTCGCTTCAGTGCATAGAAAGCTAGATCATGCGATCATCATGAGTTTTCGCAACAAAAGCTTCTACCGAGAGATCTCTATATCTGTCGTATTTGTTGTATCTGTTGTACGAATGCCACCAAAGCTACCTTCAACACCTTTCCTGGAACGTCTGTGATACAACTGCCCACTGCTCCCTGAACGTTAGTAATACGACCGATGTAAGCACTCTAATCGTTAGCCTTGTTCTTATTCTTATCATACTTGTATTTTATCAATAATATAGTTGTTTTAACCCTTTTTGGAGGCATTGGCTAGTACGGGCTCCTATTTACATGATACGGGGTGCAACGTTTTGTATCGATACGCCACTGGGCCAACAAGGAACTAATATCTCGCTCTATTCAAGGTTATGTTACATTCCGGTAGCTAGAGCAAAGCATAAATTTTCACTAATGGCGGCTATTAGATATCTTAAATGTGTTGGTTCTAATTCTCAGATCACATAGTGAATTGCGTGAAGGCACAGTTGAAGTGCGGGGGGATTTGTCGAGCAAGCCCTTTGTTAGTCTCTTTGCCGATTGCCCGGCGTATGGCTCCTGATTAGGCTCAAAGCCAAGTTTCAGACAAGTAAGCTTACCTGAATAGTTAATTTCGGTCTGCCTTGTGCGTGGGAGACAAGAAATACCCAGCAGCAGCAGTACGCATATTGGTTGGTGAAGACGAGCAGCGTGCTCCCTTTACGAACAGTAACACCAAGCGAGACATAAGATCGCCTGACCTGGTGCCGCGGCGTTATCCGAGGCGAGGCGTAGAATCCAGTCTCTGCCTCTCCACTTCTCCGCATTCTCCCCCGCCTTGTGGCCAGTGATAGCCGCAATATTCTTCCATCTCTCGGTAAATCGGCACAATTAGGTGTAGCTTATCAACGCTAACAGGGGTTTTAGAATGAAGCTTTTCTATCCTAGTGGTGTTATAGCGGTCTACGTATCCTGGCCTGTCTCGTTTCTCTATCAAGGGCCCTGCTACCGAGCGCTATCTACCTACCCCACGTACGTACAATCGGCTGGACTTGGATAAGCGACGGAAGATTGATACCAGTACTACACTCGCCTCAGGTGACGTTACATTCTCGATATCAACGCGGATTATCCCCCTGCGTGGAAAAATTATGGCCTCGTAAACCGGCGACTTGGAGTAGATCGACACAACCAAGCCGGGGTAGATCCTTAAAAATGTCCCCCACACAGAGCTGCTTTCACGTACTTTAAATTGACATATATTGTCTTCGCCGCCATGCCATGTTTTCTCATTTTCTTCTTTTTTAGTGGACCAAGAAATAACAATATTCATTCACTTACCACTGGTTGACTAATCGGTCGTCGGGACGTCGAATCCAGAATGGAGAAACACGAGGAGGTAACCGATGTCGGGCAGGAAGTTAGCAGAAACGAGAAGGGAGATGTTGTCCAGATCGACGTGACACGCGACATCACCCGCGCCGAGCATGAGCTTGGCTTTCGACAAGCTTTGCGACAATATCCCACCGCCACATTCTGGGCCATGTTCTTTAGCATTGCTGTTATCATGTCGGGCTATGACGGTCAAATCATCTTCTCTTTTTACGCTCTCCCGGCATTCCAGAAAAGATACGGAATTCCTATCGGCGACGGCTACGAGATCCCAGCACCATGGCAGACGGCTCTTGGAATGGGCAACCCGATTGGACAGGTCTTGGGTGCTCTTGCAAGTGGTTATCCCATGGAAAAATTTGGCCGTAAATGGACTTTGGCCGTCTGCTGCGTATGGTCTGTCGGATTCGTCTTTGTGCAATTCTTCGCCACGTCTCTTCCCATGCTTTGCGCTGGCGAGATCTTAGGTGGCCTGGCATACGGCTTCTACGTGGTTATTGCTCCGACATATGCATCGGAAATTTGCCCGCTTGCGCTTCGAGGTCTACTTACAGCATTTATCAATTTGGCCTTCGTCATCGGACAGTTTATTGCTCAAGGAGTCGCTGCAGGCTTGGAAGGCAGAGAAGATAAATGGGCGTATAAGGCTCCGTTTGTATGTGTCATGCCCTTAACAGCTGGATGCTATTCTTTATCTTGGTTTTTACTAACAAGGTTAGGCCTTGCAATGGCTTTGGCCACTAATCATTCTCATCGGACTGCCTTTTGCTCCAGAGAGTCCATATTGGCTTGTTCGCCAGGGACGCAAGGAGGATGCCCGTAAAGCTTTGGAAGCTTTATCGTCTTCCAAGAACGCACCCGACATTGACCAAGTGCTGCTTGGTGTTGAGCAGACTGATCTATTGGAACAAGAATACGAAGCGACTACGAATTACTTGGATCTATTCAAGGGCATCAACCGAGTGCGGACAGAGATCACAATTATGGTGTATTTGATTCAAGTCATTGCCGGAAATCCGCTTATAGGCTACGCAAACTTCTTTTTCGAGCAGGCCGGCCTTGATGCTGCCGATGCATTTGATAGTAAGTGGCTGGCAAACGCTATACAGTCTTAGGATCGACGCTAACATGCAATAGTGGGCGTTGGAAACACGGCGCTGGGCTTTGTTGGTACCATCATCTCATGGTTCTTGCTAAATTACGTGAGCATCCTGCAATCGCTGGGTGATGAGAGCTATGCTAACTGTTTCAGTTCAAATTGGGCCGACGAACAATCTATAACTCCGGCATGTGGGTGATGACGCTACTTCTCTTCATCATCGGCTTCCTTAGCATCCCCACAAACAACAAAGGCGCAATTTGGGCAATGGCTAGCATCATGGACATGTAAGTCGATATCCTGTTCTTTACCATCATGCTTCGAAAAAAAAAAAAAAAACTGGCGCTGACATACGGGTTTACCTATATAGTTGGACATTTATCTACCAGATGACAGTCGGGCCAATCTGCTTCGTCATTATTTCCGAAATCTCTTCTACACGTTTGCGAACAAAGTCCATTGCGCTATCCACCGCCGTTCAATCCTTCTTCAATATCATCAGCACAATTGCTATGCCTTATATGCTGAATACTGATCAAGCAAACTGGGGTGGAAAAGCAGGATTCTTGTTTGGGGGCATAAGCTTTTTCTGTCTCATCTGGTGCCACTTTAGACTCCCTGAAAGTAAAGGAAGAACTTTCGAGGAGCTTGATATTCTGTTCCAGAGAAAGGTCCCGTTGCGAGACTTTAAGACTTATGATCTTTTGGCAGAGACCGAGTTGTCGAAAGTGCAAACAGCATAAAGGATTAATTAGGAAGAGGAAGAATATATTTTCTTAATTATTGTTCAGCCGAGACTCGCTATTATTAGTGCCGAATTTGGCTAGCGTGTGTTATTGCTTGTAAAGGCCTTCTCAGTAAGAGGCATACAGAGCTTGAAGGTGTCAAGAAATATTTCGCATACCTACTAATATAAAGTTATAATAAGGCTTACTGGCTAACTAAAGTGATAACATTACGCTTTGAGGAAAATTAGGGGCGGAAAGACCCTTGAATCGTTTTGCCGCGGATTGCGGAGATTCAATAATCTTAACTCCGGATTTCTACTGTAAGAATATGGCCTGACCAATTCAATTGACGAAACTTTCTATGCTTAACATGAATAGTATGAAGCAATGGCAGGAACAGCTTTTTTCTTCGTCGATAATGCTCAGAACAATAGAGCTGCTAAGAAGCTCGTAAGGAGCCATGTGATGAAGGGCAAGAATGCCGGCAAAAAATTCCACCGGCGATCAAAGCTGCAACTCGCTCCGACGAGATCCAGAGCAAGTGAACGGACAATTATTTTGCGGCGGGAGCTGGACAATTCACAAAAAGAGTACCGCTACAGTGATGCAGAACATGCAAAGCTTAACTCTATATTAGTCTGTCCCAGCAATGCGATCCTCACAGGCCTGCCAGTGAAAGTTACCAACCCTTCGATGGAAATAATGAACGAATGTCAGGCTCTCATATTCATTATAGCCTCTTAGAGCATCTACTAATAATCTATATCAGATTTTACCCGCACAATGAACAGACTGTATCGACTTCACCAATGGCTATCTATGGATGAGGTTAAAGGAATGTGGCTCCCTATCCTTTTCGCAAACCAAGCAGGTATGTATGAATATGTCCACCAGGGCCATGCAGCTACTCTAATTTAGTGTACTCTCTAGCTTATTATTGCAATATTGCTCTCATGGAAACTTGCAATGAGATGTACTGCAATAACGGAAATAGCACGCCTAAAGCACTGTATCATTTGTCACAGACGTTCAATCATGTTACGAGACTACTTGCCGGCCCCGACGCTCTGTCAGATGCTGCGATCATGATTGTAGTAACCCTTATTAGTAGCGAACTGATTAGAAAAGGCTATGGCGACCTCAAAGTTCATCTTAGTGGTCTACAGAAAATGATTCAGCTTCGTGGTGGCTTGTCCAAACTCGAGGGAAATCCCGCGCTATTACTGAAAGTCTGCAAGTAAGTAATATTATAATTATGCGGTCGCCAGTGTAATTGCTCCAGCTTACGCATAGCTTTAAAGGGTGGACATAATGCTTTCCCTTCAGCATGGTGGACCGCCGCTATTCTATCGAGATCGGATGGTCAAGGTGCGGGATACTCTGGCACTCACCAGGCCAGAGATCGATGTCAACTCTGCTGCATGCTGTCCGCAGCACGATTTACTAGAACCATATCTTCACGGCGTATTAGTGGATATGATGGGAGTGGCGTCGCTCTTCAACAGTGGTGCAACAATCGATCTAGAAACTCTTCAAGAGATGATTCTATCGCTTGGGTACCGCCTCGTGCAGTTCCATCCTTCGGGAGAGCAGAGGCTGCTGCAGTTACAAGCCTCCTACCACATGGGCCTGACGATATTCAATCTGACTGTTTTCCTACATTCTGGACGTCGTCAAATTCTGGACTACCAGCGCATAGATCACCGACTGAAGGAAATCCTTAACACTGATCTGGAAGATCAAAATCCCGAACTAGCCCTCTGGCTTTCCATCCTTGGTGGTATCTGGGCGTCTGATGGTTATGATGGGCACTGGCTTCCACCAAGGATACGCTTAATGGCAACAAGACTTGATATTCGCAGCTGGGATGAAGTATGCGCTGTACTCAGCCACTTTCCCTGGATTCACGCCTTGCACGATGCTCCAGGCCATGAATTATGGGATCAAGCTCACCAGGACGAATTAATGCCGAGTTGGATAACGTTTTGAATGCTTGTATTTCACCTTTAACTGTACTAAGTAACTCCTCTCTTCGATCTTCTAGACACTAAGAACCCAGCGGCTCATAATGGCAAATAATCCTACCAAGAAAACTTTTCCTTTACCAGATCTTCCGATAGCGCCCAGAGCCTCTCAGCCTCGCTGCTCGAAACAGCAAGCGGAGTCGCAGAATCACTGATCTGACAATCCACTAGGTACGATCCGTGATTCTCCCTCCCATTAACAGTCTCGCCAGGTTTCAGTTTAGGGTCAAGTGCGGCCACCAACGAAGTCGAAGCTCCTGCGCCGAGGGTTTGATGGATAAAAATGCCTTTGGTCCTCATACCTGCCAAAGCTGCCAGTTGTTCCTCGCTAAAGTCCCGTCCGAGTTCTGTTTCTATTATGCCCGGATGCACGGCCAAAGAGAAGATGCCGTATTTCTCGTACAGCCTCTTGGTTGCTCCGATTCCAAAGAGCACATTGGCTACTTTACTGCGATTGTAGCCGTCCAAGGGAACGTATGGTCGCTCTCGACAGTCTGCAAAACCCCATGCCTCCAGCATCGCATAGGGCGGCTGTTCTGCTTCCGGCAGTTCTTTGTTCGGCTTGTCAAAATTGATGTCACTCCAACGCATAGACGCAATGGTAGGCGATAGGGAAGAGACGTTGACAATTCGCGTGCTTCCCTTGGCTTTGCCCTCGGCAGACTTGATCAGCTTTGGCATAATCAGGCATGTCAATAGCCAGTGTCCTATATGATTTGTCGCAAAGTGCATCTCCAATCCGTCGACACTAAGAGTTCGTTCCGGAATGCACATTACGCCGGCGTTATTAACCATGATATCGATGGCAGGCACGTCAAACCATGCCAAAACTTGTGCAGCTGCGGCACGAACCGAGTTTTGGCTGGAAAGATCAATCTGTAGAGCACGGTAGCCGACGTTAGGAAACTCTTTCTCCAAGGCATCGATGCACTCCTGGATCTTATTAAGGTTGCGTCCAGCAAGGATCAGGCAGGCTGGGGATTGAGAGGCCTTTATGAATTGTCGATCAGCAAAGGCGGTCCAAGAATCGACAAAAGACGCAATTACTTACAAAAGCCTGCGATGTGGCAAACCCAACTCCACCACGATTAACTCCAGTGACCAAGATGGTTTTGTTGCGAATTCCATCCGGGAAAGCCTTGGCAACGTCAAGGCCTTCGGTGTCCCTATTGAACTCTGGGTGCGATGTAGTCATTTTAAGAATAGTCAGGAAGATTGGAAAGCTAAAACAATAAGATCAACGAGTTGAAAAGTTAAGAACTGTACTGACTGTGTAGCTTGAATGAAGAATGAAATTGCTAAGCAAAGGCCGGGTATTTGTACTCAGTAGAGCCAGATTAAAAGCATGCTATTAGCATCGCTGACTTTCGACTTCGGCGTTAACATCAATTGCAAAACTTGATGCCGCGTCTAGAAGAAAGGGTAACATACACACTCCGCCAAGCAATATTCGTTGTATAATGAAGCCATCTTCATCTCCGCCATGGAGCCTTCAAGCTCCCAGCCAATCAGAGACTTGATGCCTAATTAGGTATAGGTGGATCAGTAGAGCCAATTAGAGATTGAATTCCTAATTCGGCTTCTGCGCTGCGAGGGCGGAGTTATGAACGTATACGCGAAACACTGCGTACGTAATACGCCATTAATGGTAGCACTGTTGCTGCCCTTGATTGCGCTACGAGTTCCGCAAGTCAGCATAATAAAGTCCTCTCCGCATAGCATTCAGCTCGATCAAGAAACATCCGCGGACGGGTACATAGCAGCCCAGTAACGGATTTCTAAACGCCGCACGCACTCAGTGTATTTGATAGACTTATCAAGCGCTCTTGAATAATGCTAGTAATAAGAGGGGAGAAAATTAATTATTGCATTTAGTTCATATACTATTTAAAGCAAAAGTGTTACTGAGCTAAACACTTAGATAATTTGCAACATGTACCGCCAGCTTCCTCATTACATCTTTGGTTAACAACGGAGGCCACTTCATCTCGCTAATCGCGCCTTTTCTTGGCCTGTGCAACAAGACTCTCTTCATTGAGAAAGTATTAGGACCATACCAAGTTGAATGCGTCCATACAGGTATTGATGGTATCGTAGTTGTTTGAACCTGCAGCTCATGCGCCGACAGCAATGATTTCTCCAAAGAGTTTCTCAACCTTCATGAATGGAACAGAAACCAAAAGTACAGCGCCTGAAACAATAACTAGAATGAATGGGGCTTGCATGGCCTTTGTGATCTCCGAAATGACGTGTGCTTTTGTGTCATCACTTAGCCGTTCGAATAGCGCACTCTGGGCTCCAGCAACGGCCGCCTGAATCTGCTCTCTCGAGAAGCCTTGACCAGACAAGACTGAGCTCACATTACGCACTGCAGCAGTCTCAAAGACGAGAACAGAGATGATAAGAGCAATGGTAGTGCCGCCCATCTGGCTCACATTCTGCATAGTGAGCGAATTGGGGACATCGTCTGGCTCGACTTTCAATGTAGCTACCGCATATCCGATTTGCATAGTCAAGCCGACGCCCACGGCAAGTATAACATCAAGACCGTAAATCGTAGCTGTCGAGGTTTCGGGCTTCAAAAATACGTAGAGACACGATCCACCTATCGTGATAAGTATACCCGATATCAGATAGATGGGCATATAGTATTTTACTTTGGACAGCAAATAGCCGCTTCCAAGGTTGAAAGCCACAGCCACGAGAAGATAAGGAAGAAGGCGCACTGCTGCTTTCAAAGCAGTATCGTTTTGGACAAACTGAAAGTAGATGGGAATGAAATAAACCGGGATATAAAGCGCTGTATAAGACGCTGCGGAGCAAACGGCAGTTAGGACCTGTGTTCGGGACTTGAGAAGATGAATTGGGAATGACCGTGTCTCGGGAGTCGTAAAGATGCAATAGTACTGCTGTACGGCATATGCAACCGTGAGCACTCCAAAAACTACAATGGTAGCAATGGTACGGCAGTCATTCCAGTTCCAGGCGCCGCCAGCAAATACAAAGGCGAGCGAGAACGAAACCCATATGGCAGCGCTAAGCACGTCTCCCACATAATCGATAGCCTTTATACGATCCCATACTGAAACTCCGCGAACGGGCCGTACGTTAGGGAGGTTAAAGATATAGACAGGGCCAGTGATTGCTCCAATGACGAGGTTGATATAGAATCCCCATCGCCAGGTGGCCTTGGAATCGGAAAAGGCGCCACCAACGACGGGTCCCAAACAGGCGCCAATGCCCCAGACGAATCCAACTCCGTTTATGTAAGCTCCTCTTTCTTCGCGGGTGGTAAATGCGGTGAGGTTGTTCAAAACGCCGAGATACAGTCCTGTGCCGCCCATTCCAGCAATGACACGTCCGACGATAAGAGCGCCCATTGAAGGTGCAGCGCCACAGAGCGTAGATCCAACCTCGAAAAGGATTATGCCGCCGATGTACAAGTACTTTAAAGAGAATTTGCTATAAAGCGCACCATAAGGCAAGATCACGGCCACAGAGCCCAGGGTAAATCCGGCACCAAGCCAAGCTAGCTGTGAGATGTTGTCGAATGATTCAATAACAGCGCTCTGAACGTCAGCTGCGATGGTTGTGTCAAGTCCATACAAAAGAGCTGTGGCATAAATGGCTGTGCATAAAAGGACCCATCTGAACCCGGTGATCTTTCGCACATTATCATGGGTAGATGTCATGTCTTTGGGATCAAAGGGCTCCGATGCCTGTTGGCTTTCAGAAGAAGAAAACTGCGGTCCTTGGCTTTTTTCGGCTGTTACATGGCTTGATTGGCGATGAAGCTTTGACTCGGATATGCCTGAGTCGGGCGTTGTCGCGCCCGGTGTCTGTTCTTCCATACTTGGAGCAGAAGATGAGTCGGAATCTGAATGCGCCATCGCGCTATGTGGTACAAGTCGAGGGCGGCGGCGAGAAAGTCGCGTATCAGGGAATAAGCGAATGTGTATTGGAGAAACAAGTACACTGTAAAGCACACTACACAAGATATGATTCCAAAGGAAGACTTGCGTTGCTGAATGAACAGACGCCACTATTATTGGAGCATCGAGCTCTATTAAAGCTGCTCTGAGCTGAAGTTGAGTGCGAGTATCATTGCAAGCAGCCAACATATTTAAACAAGCTCTGGCTCTTCCCTTGCGACTCTAATTCCACATGCCGCTCGGCTATAACGCCGCTGCAACCGCAGGCATGAAAGGCAAGAACGGCATTCAGTCCCTAATTCTCCCAAAAGGGACACCTTCTCAGTCAGGCCTGGGAAGAGGCTTTAGCTTCTTAGTGAATACTGAACTTCCAGATTGCCTAATATGGAAATTGACTAAGCATATTTCCGTGTCTGTCGGATCTCTACTTGCTGGGGCACGTCTCTTAAGGGGTTAAGGCGGAAAAGTTTTCCTATAATGGTTACGGCAGTGTTATCGTAAGCGTCGTTCTAAAGTAGTCAATAGACCCGCATCAAATATAGAGAATAAAAGACAAGAAATATGGGTAGCGAGCGGCGTCGGGTAAAGCCCCAAGCACAGAGAATATTCCAAAGATGCATTTTCGATATTGCGTACATAGATTAACCCATATACAGTAAGAGTAAAGAGCTTACAGCTGTATCGGAGACAGTTGCCTGTAGAGAAGAGCATAGTACTACGCTAACCACGCGATGGGCTGATGGTAAATTCTTTAACTAATAGGACGTAAAAATATATACAATTAATTAATCAAATGCCGCGGTCGCATGTGTCACATGAAATTAACGTCTGGAGAGCACCTCAAGCAGAGTCTCTGGACAGATGCGCCAATACTCAGTACCTAGCTATTGAAGGCACAGGTGCTTGGGGCGGAATTAGGTCCAATGGCCAATGGCTAGCCTTTGCAGGATCTTTTCACAAACACATAGTGGCTCATAACCACAGAACTACATGTATGTAACATATGCCAATCGACTCTTCAGTGTGTCTTGCGAAGAAGAACGCTCACATTTCCATCTACGCTAAGCGCAGCTTTACTTGCTCTATTTACTTCCTTTAAATCCACCCTCCCCCTATTTTATACCAATTTCGACCCAGTTCGCCGACTCAACCGGATAACGCTCCAGAATCTCTCCTGTCATATGGTTTTGAACTTTTCTTTCGTTAGTACACGGTAGGCATCAGTAGGTATTGATGTATATCTTACTGTACGCTTCTCCGACCAAATTGAAGTAGCTGCCTGCTGAGCGGAGAACCATCGGGAAATTGCAGCCAGCGATAATGGAGATGACATCTCCAACCTGCAATTTGGACGGTCCAATGGAGAGATGACCGCCGTTTGTAATAAAAAGCCGTCTTTGCCTCATGATATTCTCAATTACCATATTCTCGGTTCGCAAACTTTCGGTATCGATAAAGGACCCTGCAGTGAGAATTTTCTTCAGCTCTACGTCGCTGATCGCACTGTCTGATGATAAAGCGCCGCTGGCATGCGTGTTGCGTATAAGAATTCGTGCATTTTCAACGATATCGGCGGCATGTAAGCCACTTTCAATGTCCGTCGAAACTTCAGCTACAGTATCGAACGCTACGGCACGCACTTGTAAAATGCTGAGGTTATCGTGGAATGTCACTTGCGGCTCCATGGCTCCTGATGCAGAATATCCGTGGCCATGAAAATAAACGGCATCTGTCGAGCCGGCGTAGTAGCATTGCATCCGCATAAACGAAGCATTGATGAAGAGGGCCGGTCGATATTCGTTTGCCCTTCGTCTCCAGTCTGGAACCCAAGATGGTAGATTTCCTCCATTATCCAAACCGGATGCGGCAAGCAGAATGTCCAGAGAGTTTTCCTTTGTAATGATGAGAGAGGCGACTTCTCGGTATACTTCCTCGGTGGACTTGGAGTAGTCAATGTTGGGCAAAGTAGCATTATAGTCCTCGCCAATCAATCCTAAAATCGCAAAGACTTTGTCTCTCGGGTCAGTAGCATCCCTGTCCCATGTATTCCATAGAATATCAGAGAGCCTGCTACCCAATAGCCTCTTCTGGGAAATGTGTATCGCCAGGCCATAACGGCTCTTTAGCGTGGACCATATTTCCCATCTCTTAGTACCTCGGACTAAACAACCCATGTCGTCCCATGCCTCCTGGTATTCCATAGCCTTTTTGAACGTTTTCCACTTGAGAGAGGAGCCGCCGCATAGGAGTATAGCGTCTTTTGCGAGCCAGATCTCCTGCACGACCCACGTGCGCGACCACCACAGCCTTGCTAGTAGATTGTCAACGGCTTCCCAATCCGATTGTCGAGAATTTTTGAAGAATGGGACGTATGAGCAGTCGTATAGTACTGGACAGCCTGTAAATATATGTCCTCGTTGATTTTGGTTGTGCCGGATCTTCTCCCAGAGATCACTCCGGCTCATATCTTTCATCTCACTCTTTTCTTTTTCGTCATATCTGGGCATTCTAGGCTGTGTGAGGTCGTTTGCGAGACTGCTAGAGCTTATATCGTCCGCTTCAATAGTATAATCAACATATCTTCCTTCACCACACTCGGAACTTGTATCGCTGCCTAATCTGGTGCCACCTATCCACCAATGCCGCAAAGTGTATTTATGGTGCATAGCCATCTCTTTCAAAAATGACAAGGCGCGATCGCTGTCATCTGACCTTTCTCCAATCCACGCTATTACTCTCATAGCACCACGATATATATTGGGCATGATAGCTACTTGTGCATTGCGCTCATCAATGTTGTCTTGGTTTATGCAGACCCTATCGATCCACAAGACCCGTGCCGTATCCGGTCTCCGCAGTCTGTGCAGCGCTTGTTCCAGCGTAGATGAGATAGTAAACTCCTGTTCGTTTAGAGATATAGTAGGATGGCATTCATCCAGTGCTCCAGAGGCGCCCCAAGCATACGAAAGCGCTTCGTATGATACGGAGTCTTGCAATTGACATTCGGAAATGGTGCATTGTAAGGGTTTCCCACAATCGCCCGGGAGGACTGCCATGAGGCGGAAAGTGTTGGGCGCTTTGAGATCCGAGAATACATATGGCTGAGGCATTTTGTGCAAGGTTGTAGGGTTGCAGGTGAGGGCTTTACCGGTGAGAAGAGTTAAACAACTAAGTGAAAATCGATAAAGTAGGCATTTTGGGCTTTGCTTACCAAACGTTTAGAGAAATGCAGACCGCTATTTGAACGGTTGTGGTGGACTTCATCAGCACTTTGTGCGTCTCCAGTTACTTTATGCGCATTGGTCTAATAGACTCAATTATGTTATCATACTATCTCATAGCCTACTATAGACGCTATATCTTTCGTTTTCGGATGCAAGCCTCTTTCCGTACTGGATATCTATAGGCCGACAAACCTGGAAGAGTGCCGAATCTCTTGTCCGAATTGTTCGCAGTCACATTCAATACCCCCTGCTCTCTGCCAGCGGGCAGGGTGAAATTGATTCATTATGCCTAATGTCTAAGGTATCAATTATAGCATATATTCTGTTATAGAAATTCCATTATATCCAATGCCGTACGCTTTTTCCGTAGCTGCGTATTTTAGGGTAAGCTCCAGCAAGTGCTAAACAATACTAGGTAACTATATAGTGCCGTCTACTCTTAAAATTTGCGCCTGGGTAAGCCAACAGTGCGTCAGCTGTTACAAACGACAAATTCTAGTCAACCAGCCCTCTATCAGGCTATCAGGATGTATATACGAAACATGCGCCGCCAACTTGGAAACCGACTGCGAAAGCAAGTGTCACTCCCCTGCTCTAAAACCCGATACGCCCCAATAGATCGTCGTAAGCCGTCCTCAGCATGATCAGCTGCCGGATGTAAGTCGATAAGATCCGTCGAAACAGGCAATCGACCACGATTTGAGTATTTCACTAGCTGATTCCCAACCAGTTTCGTTCACTAACGTCTTTGGTTTCCTCAGACTAACCCCCAAAAAGGTTATCCTCAACCAATATTGGTGTTCCACCAAACGCTAACTAGCCGCTTCATTTCCCTTTCTGTGCGAGTGCATCGTCAGAAACAAGGTTGCGCCATCTTCATGGATGAGTTCTTGTGCACCCATAAATTTACAAATAAAACCGAGGTCCTAGCCACGACCAAGCCGTAAAGCTTGTTCCGAAGGATCTCTTACGAAGCTGCAAGCACACAGCGTGGTTCCCTTCTGCCGTTGACTTCGCCACTGTCGAGGAACAATGGAGACCATCTTCCTCACTGGTGCCACGGGGCATGTTGGTTTTCGAGTCCTTGTACTAGCGCTTCAAGCTGGATACTCAGTGCGTGCCGCAGCACGAAGTCTGACAAAGTCTGAAGCCATTCTGGCGTCGCAACCGATTAAAGCCTTGAACCCTGCTTCACGCCTTAGCTTTGTTGAGATTCCGGATCTGACAGCAGAAGGGGCTTTTGACAAGGCCCTCGAAGGAGCAACTTTTGTCGTCCATGTAGCCGCCCCCATCATGTCGACGGTCGGAGTCGGGGATGATCTGGAGGCCCACTTCATCGGACCTTCAGTACAGGGAACTCTCAACTTGCTGAAATCAGCCAGCAAACACGCCAGCATTCGTCGCGTTGTGATTACGTCGTCTCTCGCCGCCATTGTAGACACCACCAATCCAGAGGAAGCCTCGCGTACTGTGCTCAACGAGAATTCTCGCACGTTCCGAATCCCACAGCCGCCGTACAGCTCCCCCGTGCAAGCTTATTGTGCCGCCAAAGCGCTGGCTTTGAACGCAGCGGAAGCATGGATGAAGGAGCAGCAGCCCAGTTTTGGAGTCACGCACATTCTGCCAGGAGATATTTACGGCCCCAACGAGCTAGTCACCAGCCCGGATGAAATGCTGCAGATGGGCACGAATCGAATTCTCCTGACACCAGTCGTGGGTAGACATCACGATCCATCAGCGTCGACGACCATACATTTGGATGACGTTGCAAATGCACACATTGCCGCCTTGAGACCAGAGACGCCAACGAACCGCTCGTATTTGTTGCATAGTGGAGATGTGAGTGGCAACCAGGTCGAAGACTTGTTCGAAATTGTTCGTAGGAACTTCCCAGACGATGTTGGGAAGGCGTTGGCGAACAATGGCACCATTTCGACTTTCAGGGTACCGGTTGATGCGTCCGAATCAGAGCGGACGCTAGGATTTCGATATCTGGGCTATGAGAAGCAGGTGACGGACGTGGTCGCGTACTACCTCCACCATCTGAAGAGACAGGAAGCGTCAGCAGCAGCCTAGGAGCAAGAAGAGAGACTCAAGGAGCCTTGTACACCAGCGGCGAACTTGAGGGTCCTGGCGAGACACCTGTTCATGTTAAGTGTGGCCAAGCCAAGCTGGACAGTTACAATATTAAACTAGGCACAGTGACAACAATGTTCAGGTTGGACATTCTGCTTTTGTTGCTGCCGAGTTGCTGCTTCACTCTACGCTGTGAATCAGTCTTTGGTCTCTGGTTTGGCTCCCGTGGGTTCTGTCTCGCTCTGAAATTGGCATTATGTTTCTTAGACACTAGCAACTAGAACACGTCACCAGAAAGAAATGCTCTGCTATTCACAATAAAAAAAAAACAAACAGCCTAAACTGCAATACAGCGACTATCAAGACATCACTCTATTCCGGTATACTTATAAAAGCAGAATATCCATGTCCATCTGAGTCATAACCTCTCGCCAGTCGATCCAGATGTCGCCTGGGCTGCACTTGGATTTCTGAGCCAAGTCTATACGAATGGCCCAGACCTTATGCACCAGACGCTTTACGTCGTAGCGGTTTTTGGTACCGCTGGTCTTCGCGATTAGCTGCAGTATGCGTTCTGCTATGTCTTGCGCCTCGGGCAAGTAAGCATCGACCACAGCCACAAATAGCGGCCACAACGAAAGAGAGCAATACATGGTGCCGTGGGGGGACATGTTCATGAAAAGCCACGCGTCCGAGATTACGTCCATTACATACCCTGCAACGGTCGACGGCGGGAACTGCAGCACGGTACTAAGGAGGTAGATGATGACAGCATTTCGGAACAAGTTGATATGGAGGCTGGCCAGTGTGCGTGCGTGGGCCAGAGGCATCCTGATTGTGCCAGCCGAGTCGAAATATGCGTCGAGCCCATCGTCATGGGGCTTTTGAAGATCATGTAGTATAGCGACTGCCTCTTCGACCAGCGAAGGATCTATGTCGCCAGTGTTAGCAGCACTGGCGGTAGTATCGGCGGCCTCGGCGGCCATCTGAGCCTCAAGTCTGCGGACGCGATACAGTGCCTTGATAAGGCGCCCCGTACCTCCGATGGTGTAGCCGAAGTTCAAGTTGGCGGCGGTATCGCAGAGAACGTCGTACACGTCCTTCGAGTTGTCGTCCTCATCGTGGCTTTGAGAAACTGCGAGGGTATAGGGCTTGTGGGCCGTATGGGCGATGACGTACTCCGAAACGAAGCTCTGTGTAACCGCCCACGCCTCATGCGTAAGCTTCCACGGCCTCCTAGCAAGGTGACGCATTACGAAGCGCGTGGCCGCTCGAAAGTGCTCTCGCCAGCCCTGGGAGCTACTGCGGAAAACATGCTCGGTGCTTGTGATGGTCAGAATGGCAGCCAGCACGCTGCTGTAGTCTTGTGTCGGCTCCTCCAGAGCCTGCTGCAGCTCGTGAAGCGCCATACCGAAGCAGTATATTGCTTTGACCTCGTCTTGCTGCCCGAATCTTTCACCTTTCAGCTTCGCTAAATGATGTGCGGACTGTGCTAGCATGGCATGATAAAGAGACCGGCCTGATGGTGTATTTTGGGCTGCCATTAACGGATATATAGACCGCCATGGGTTGGTAGAATCTTTTACGTCGACCGGTAGCATTGCGGTGGATATAAGGAGGTAATGATAGAAGAGATAGTTTTCATAGTGCGTAGCTGTTGGTATGAGAGGCTGATATGGCGGGAGTTGAAGGTGTTCAATTGGAAACATGCAGCCTAGCAAAATCTCGAGTTGAGCCACGTGCTGCATTTGTTCGTCTGTGGGTTTCGTTGATTCGATATTCAACGCGTCGCTCGAATTACTGGCAACGATATCGCCATCGGACTCGTTCACATGCTCAGAGCCGAAGCCTGCCGCCTCTGGGCTTAACTCTGTTTGAGGAAATACTTGGAAAGGACTTGCAGCTGTGCGGTGATGCACTTTACATCGACAATATTCAGGCTCCTGGTCACACGTCTCGATGAGATGACCAACCTCCTTGAGTGTCAAAGGTGGATAATCTTTCCAAGTAGATTCACAGGCGTACGCTCGTCTCTGCATAGGCTCGTAGGACCCGGTATCCTTATCGACCCAGACAAGTCGGATGTGATAGCCCTCGCAAACGAGTCCCCTTCGCTTGCACTGCTCACAGTGCGGCATTGCCTGGTCGCAGCGGACACTGCGGGCTCGGCAAGTCCAGCAAGCAGTGAATGTTTTATTAAAGCGTGATTTGGACGACTTGAGCTTGGGCATTTTGGCTTGATGTTGTGGAAAGTTGTTGACAGAGAAGGAAACTCACCACGGTAATTGGGACGTGGAGATGAGACTTGGATATTTGAGTAATTAACAAACGCTGCCGACAGGCTTGAACTTAGTGCTAGGCATAGACAAATAAGCTCAGCTGAGACAACTAAGTGACCTCCTTAGAGACCCTGATGCACTGCCTGGGTCGCATCCCAGTTCCGGTAGTTCCATTAAGCGGGGCTGAAGGCTTGACCTGCCCCAGTCTTCCAAGTTGGCCTTCCTCGTAGCCAGTAAACAGGCGGCTCGTGGTAAACTTCCTCTTTGAACATTGCTGCAATAGCCGAATACGCACCTTTTCTTAGGGAGCTAGTCCCTGTTTTTATTTTGGCCCTTGTTCGGCACCACTTCCGTACCTGGTGTATAGGTTTGCTATAGAACTCGCTAACCTCTTTAAAGTAGTATTTATAATTTTTGTTCCTAAATTTTGAACGTATTGCTTGATGGTTCGAGAAATAAATATATGTTCCATGGCTAATAAAATGTACTCCCCATTGTCAGTCTAATAAATCTTCCTGCATTTGTTTCGGCATCTGCTTCAAATCCTCGAGGATGATTATGGGCATAGCCTCGGGTCTTGAATGGGGACAAGTGAGGCTTTGCTAGCTCGATAAACTAAGAATAGGTATACAAGGCTTCATCAACGGGAAAAGAGTTGTATAAATAAGATAGGTTTTGTTCTTTCTTTCTTTCTTTCTTCTCTATACACATATACAACTTTGAGAAACTCTAGTCAGTTTTACCAACTTCAATTCTATTTGTTGATTGCTACTATGTATTTAGCTACGCCCTTTTCTCTCAGCGTCCTGCTGATAGCTGGAAATGGTGTAACTGGACATTTCATTACTGCAAGAGGACGCGACTGTGATGCAGCAGCTATTCCAATGGCAGACTGGAAAGCACTCAATAAAACTCTGGGCGGAAGACTACACACCGCCCAACCATTAGCTGAACCATGCTATTCCGCGTACCGAAACTCCTTTGGAAAGTTTGCAGTTCATGACAAGGCGGCTTGTCCGACCACCGAAGCGAACTACTTGAACTCGTCTTTCCACGCAAACCAGCTTGGTGGCTACCTCAACGTGTGTATTGTGCTACCTGACTGCCACTTGAAATTGCAAGCTAACCAACACAGACAAACTGGGCAACGTGCCAAGCAACCGGTCAGGGGTGCGGTCTGAACTTTAGCGATCCTATGCAGTCCCTCCCGTCTTCTTCTACCTGTTTTCAGGGCAGCGTCTCCGACTACTATATCAATGTGAGCGACGTGTCTCACGTTCAAGCTGGCATTTCATTTGCAAAGAAACATAATGTGCCCCTGATTGTCAAGAACACAGGCCATGATTACAAAGGCCGTAGTTCAGGGCCTGGTACGCTTGCGTTATGGACACACCACGTCCAGCCGGACATTAAGCTCTCTGCCAATTTCACGCCCGCTGGCTGTCACGTTGGTGCAGGTAAGGCCGTGGCATACGGAGCGGGCCAACAATGGGAAGGGCTGTACGAATTTGCCGAAGCAAACGGCATCTTTCTTGTCGGTGGCTCAGATCTCACAGTTGGTGCCGCAGGCGGATGGATTCTGGGCGGAGGACACGGCTTCCTCTCTCCACAGTTTGGCCTGGGTGTTGACAACGCTCTTGAGATGAAGGTTGTGCTGCCAAATGGCACGTACACAACCGCCAGTCGATGCCATAACCAAGATCTTTTCTTTGCTCTCAGAGGAGGCGGAGGAAATGCTTTTGGTGTAGTTTGGGAGGTCACCAGCAGAGCTTGGGATACACGCGAGGTTCAGGTAACTAAAATCCTTTCCTTTACCCACTGCCTTTGACTTACATGGCTTCGGCCTGCTTTCCTATGTTGTTATGTATCACAGCTGGCTAACATTAATCTGAATGTGCAGGTTGTAAATATCCTCTTTGCAGCTGCAAGCATTAGCGCATACAATACCTTCTTTGACCTCGCCACTCAAAACGCCAACAAGTGGGCCTCTGAAGGCTGGGGTGGAAGCCTCTATGGCGGCGGCGGCGGCCGCACCGTCATCGGATTCCAAGTGTACAACATGGTACTATCTCTTGACGATGCTAAAGCTTCTATGCAGTCGGTTTTCGACTTTGTCGCATCTTCAAACAACAGCGCCGACGTGATAGACGCCGACATTACTACGTTCCCTACCATCTGGCAAGCCTTTGAAGCCAAACTCGTCCCAATTCTGGAGAGCGCGGGTATCGGCGGTGCCGTCGCTAGCAGACTGATTCCGAGTGATCTGCTCGCCGAACCAGCAGGGCAAAAGGCCGTCGCTGCTGCCCTTGCAGAAATATCGAATGACCTCATATTCCCGACCAGTGCCTCGCAGACAGATCCGCTGAGTGTAAACTATACGGCACCGATTCAGATTCTCTTGACGTCTCCGTATAATTACAAGCCCGTGTCGCCAGGAGAAAGCTTCGCAGACAGCTCGGTCACCCCTGCCTGGAGGAATTCCACTTGGCATGCCATCGTGATTCAAGCCTTTGCATCTCAGGCCGATAAAACAACCATTTCAACGGCTTTTTCAGCCGCCCATGCCGCTGGTGAAAAACTACGTGCCCTCGCACCAAATAGCGGAGCGTACCAAAACGAAGCAGATGTCTTTGAGACAGACCCAATTGGAGCTTATTGGGGCAAGGAGAACTACGACAAACTCATGGCGATTAAACATGCGATTGATCCTGATAATTTCCTGACCTGCTGGAATTGCATTGGGTCAGTTCGTACGGATGACAGATACCAATGTTATCCAGATGCTGCTATCTAACAAGAATCCTGCTTAGCTAGTAGCATGATATTGTATACTGGGTAGTAGTTATTTGACTTCTAACTTGTTAGTTGGTAGTACGTTTTCGTTTTTAATATATATAGATTGTACCAATAAACAAACACACAGACTGAAAATGTACTTGAGTTTAGTTAACGACTATTATAAGTATTGTTCATTGTTCCAAATGCTTAAATATTTCCTTAGTGCCGCAGATAACATGAAACACTCCAAGAGTTAAGACCACACGGACGTCCAATAGCTAACGCTGGTTCTCTGAACCCTTCAATCTCCTAAACTTGGCGCAACATCTGGCAATCATATTTTCACTCCGTAGGTAAACTGCGCAATTATCCTCCATATATTCAAAACTCGTGCTATGTCTACTTGAAAGGTTCTAAACCGGTCTCAGGAAGCATCTCGACGTCACGGTTGCTTAAAAATATCGAGATTCTCCTTGATCGTTGACGAGATAGGTGTGGCTTGTCGACCAAGGATCGTTTGAACTGAATTCGTATGTCTATCGTATCGCCCTGCTTCTACAAGTTTAACCATTGTAGAAATGTGATTTTTTACATGTGCAGGCCATCCAATTTTCGACACTTGCTCGCTCCATGCTTCGAAAGGTGTTGGTTCATACTGCACAGGAACCCCAATAGCAGATTCATACTCTTTCGCTAGCTCAAACATGTCGACTGAGATTGGTCCAGTCAACTCCACGGTCTTGCCGACATAATCTTGAGCGTGCAAAAGAATTTGAACTCCACACTCAGCCACATCTCGAGTAGCGACTGGGGAAACGCGTCCTTTCCCAAAAGGAAGTCGAATTGTGCCTGACTGCTTAATCCCTTTGGCGGGCATTTGCAAGAAGAGTGCATTTTCTTGAAACGCTGTTGGCCGAAGATGAGCTACTGGCACGCCAGACCAGTTAAGTGCCTGCTCACTCAGCCATTGCAACTTGTGCTGTGGCGAGTCCGTTGTATGAGTCAAATCCATCTCAGCCACTGTCATCTGAGACAGATTGACAATGATTTCAATGCCTGCTGTGGCCCTTGCAGCTGCTGCCATTACCATTGTCGCCTCGAGGTAATAATCAGAGACAGAAATGCAGAAAAAGATCTTGCGGCACCCCTGGAGAATAGGGAGCACTTGTTCTGGTTTTAGGAGATCTGTCACAACAACTTCGGCTCCTAGAGAGCGTAATCGGTCTGCTCTCTCATCATCTTGACGTACGAGTGCGCGGACTGGTAAATTGGCTTTTCGTAGCAGTTCGACCACGCGCCCTCCAACTCCACCGACTCTCCCAGCTGCCCCTGTTACCAAAATTGGAGCCTCGGAATTTGACATGGTGAAGTTTTCTTGATCGTACGTTGGTCTTGTCGTATGTATTTTATGCTATACCGCGACCGAGAAAAAACAGGCTGAAAACTTTGGCTGGCAGTTCTTAGGAAGACAAGGTGCCTATATATATGTACTGTTCTGAGGCAGACTTGAATACCTAGATCATCTATTTATAATGCCAGGGTTTGTTTTCTCACTTAGCCATTTTGCGACAATTTGTCATCGTTATACCATGCCCCAGGTCTATGACGCATTATACGTATCCTGTTAGACCTCTTATCGTTAGTATTATTCATGAGCCTTTGACAGTAACGGTCTTACTGGTGGTCGTGATGTGGCGCCTCGGCAACAACATCTGCGTTTTACGATTACTCAACATTTGAGATTAGTAAACATACATTTTTTTGTTTACTCATCTTTCCTCTTTTGATGAACGTTTTGTACCGTCCACTATTACTGCGATGACTGTATAAGTCTTTTTGAAGATCGAGACATGGCGGTACCGTTATCCTTCGTATCTGGCAGCATTAGCTAGATTCTTGAAACACAAATACTCCTATCGTTCAGAGTAGATAGAGTAAAAGAGCATATTGTAATTGAAGGCAATTTCTAATGTGAATACTTATACAAGCTTCTTAAATTCTCTTGGAAGCAATCTGTAGTCGCTACTAGTTGTAAGCCTACGTGCAACTATAAGCTGGTACAAGATCCCGCTGCAGACGTGAAGAACCTTGGAAATAATTGCAATTCGCAAGATGTTGGACATTGAATGCTGAATAATTAAACAATCCCTTTCGGGTTCAAAAGAAACGTCTCTGTGAGACCAATACCGCTAATACCTAGCATCGCAACTATTCTTTCTCAGTGAAATCTCTCATCGCTTCTATGGCGACGCCATCATCGCGAAGAACTCTCCACCCTAAGAGTGCCAAACCTTTGGCGCAATGCATTGCTATGTCAAATGCTTCCGGTGAGGCTGCCGCTTCGGCAAAGGGCTCCTGATGTAGCGTCGCGCCGTCTCGCACCGCAATTCCGAAGCCGCCATGGAAACTGGGAACTGCGTATGACACGTTGCCCATGTCTGTCGAAGCAGTGAAGGGCTTATCATTCCGGGCGATAAATTTGGTGTCCATTGCCGCCATGGCATTTGTAAACTCGTTACTGAGGGTGTCGTTGATTCGGAGATCTTTATATGCCATCTGTCTGTGTATATGTAGCAACATTAGCTTGAACTTGGACTCTTGTGATCTAGGACGGTATTGATGCTATTATAGGGTTTCTTACTCTGTGTGCGTAACCGTGCAGCCAGTGGCTGTGGCAGCCGCCTCGAAGCAGTTCCTCACTCGCTGCACCAGCGCCTTTGCTTGGTTCCAGGTTGGGGCTCGAACGCCGAAGACCATTCTTGACTTGGCAGGAATGATGTTGACTGCTTTTCCGCCATCCTCTATGATGACGTTGATGCGCTCGTCTGGACGAATATGCTGCCGCAGCATTGAGACGCTTGTATAAGTTGCCACCGCTGCGTCCAGAGCATTCAGGCCATTCCATGGCGCCGCACCGGCGTGAGCAGGCTGTCCTTGGAATCGACCTGCAGTCTTACATTGGCGATTAACTTGCCACCAGCATTCCCCATGAAACCTTGCGGCATAGAATGACCTGCAAGTGGGTGAAGCATCATGGCAGCTGCGACATCATCCGCAAAGGCCCCGGCTTGAAGTAGCTTAATCTTGCCACCAAGTGATTCTTCAGCTGGTGTGCCTAGAATGCGCACACGGCCTTCGATAGCGAGATCTTTGAGTGCTCTGGCCAGGCCAATGAAGGCGGCAACGGACGAGGCAGCAATCAAGTTGTGGCCACATGCATGGCCAATGTCCGGCAGCGCGCCGTACTCTGCGCAGTAGATAACCAAACGGCCCCCCGATCCAAATTCAGCCTCGAAAGAAGTAGCCAGGCCATATGCATGACGCTTTACGTTGAAACCCTCTTTGATAAGGAGGTTGGTAATAGCATCGTGCGCGATAGTCTCCTCGAAGCCAAGTTCTGGATTTTCGTGTATAGTCTGGCTTAGTTTCCACAAATCGGAATGTATAGTGCCGATAGTTGTTGAGATGTGGTCAACGGGAAGCAATGCCTCAGAGCGCTCATGGCCTACTGTAGCCATACTGATGATTGGTGTGGTTTTTCGTATTTCGATTCAATCTTGTCACAATTGTCTAGGACGCTATAGAAGCTCTCTCTAGCGCTTGTAGTTCTTGGGCAATAGCGGGTTTGCCAACTATCTTGCAACTCATGAAGAATTCGTGTCTTGGCCCGTCGAAGTACACACTTTTCAACACAATAAGGGCAAAGTGGTCATTCTTGATTATAACTAGCATGTGCGCGGGTAACGATATAGCAAATGGAGGGCATTGGCCCACTTCAACGTAATCCAGAGCTGCCAATATAACCTCGGCCTCAATGAATGGGAGAAGCAACCTTTCCTGGGATGACTGGCTTCCTTTCGTAGTCAGATTTGTAATCTTACGCTAAGAACTGTCTGCAAATCACTAGTCAAGCATTCCTTCTGCAAATGAACTATACGGCATTTCACAGAGAGGGCGCAGTTCACTTAGAGGGCGCTGTTCTTTTGGAGGGCGCAGATTGTAATTAGAAAATGCGGTCAAAGCTTAAACTCTTGGGCCATTTAGAATGACTTGACAACATCGTCGGAAATGTTTTCACTACTCTCTTCTCCTCGTTTGCAAAGGCTTCAGCTGCTTGAGAATTCAATAGACGTTGCATACGTCAGTTTCTGAAATTGATTTGAGCGAGCGCTATGGCGCAACAGGAAGCATATTAAACTAGAGAAATTCCGAAAGCAACGATATTAAAAGGAAACTCTGTAGCTCTCCAGGAAGGTAGATGGTAAATTCTCAATACTTAAGCAAGTATCATAACCCCCGGTGGTTCAAAGTCCAACAAGAGACACGACGGCGCATCCTTTCTAAATCAAGAGTAATATGTAGAAAACAGACTCCACTGTTACATGTTATACATCAACGAGATCGTAGTAGCGCTTGAAGTTCAGTAATCAAATATTAACGCTTGAAGCATGTTATTAAGAGTGATTTGCTAATCAGTCTCAAAATAGAAAACGGTAATTCCTTTAGTCATGGCGAATACAGAACGTCTGCCGCCTGGGGGGCTCAACTATCACACTGGTAATAGCGGGTCAAATCTTTCAGAGCTCTGCCATGGCTAATCTCGAAAGAGTGTTGGCAGGGGAAGTATTTGCCGCTGACGAGATTCAGGGAGCTGTTGCTGGCGCTCAAAGCACCTTGTTCTCCGAACTCCACGGAGTTTTGAAGGCAGAGGCAACGAATGCTATCACAGATGCTATCCAACGGACTTTTGTTCTCGCCGTTGTTGGTAGAGGTGTGCTTGTTTTAGCCGCAGCGAGCATGAGGATTGAGAAGCTCTTCTCTGCAAAAGCATGTGTACACTAGTTGATAGTTGGATATTAACTGGAACAGTGGTAGTCAGTTCTGCTTCATAACATAATAGCTCCTACAACGTTTGATCTTGACATACTGAGACTCTCCAAATACTTTAAATAGTTTAATGCACAGATTAATGAGATTGACAATTCTCTTCTAACAATGAACGTTAAGCAACGAATATTTAGATATGACTTACAAACAATTGATTTACAATATTATATTAAAAAATACTTCTCGGCTCCGTACACCGTAATTACTCACTTAATCTTTTGTAGGAAGTAAGCAACCGTCAACGAGAGCTTCAAATCTTATCTTCAAAGCAAAAGAGTTACAATGCTCAGTGTTCTCTCTCTCCTTTCATTTCAATCTCCAGATTCACTTCTTCTTGCTTTACATCTACCATCTCCATTTTATCTCTATGAGCCTCCTCTCCAGCTTCGACAGCATCAACTTCGCCAAATATTGCATCCATGCGCTCCAGAGATACTCCCTTGGTCTCCGGGAGAATGAAAATCACACTCAGCTGTACATGTAGGTTAGCTATGACAAATCTGAAGAAGAGGAAAGATGTGACCCTGCTTCCATACCAGACAAAGGGTGTTTAGTCCTAGCAAGAGCCAATAGCTTCTTCCACCGACTTCCTCATTAAACTTAGGCCAGGGTTGGGTGATTGCCAGAAGACATGCGGTCTGTCCAAGTAGAGAAATGCCAAACGCCTTATCTCGAACTTCCTGCGGAAAAATCTCCGACGCGATAGCAGGGGCGATTGGACCATTTGACCAACAGTACGTCATGCCAACAATGAAGAGACAGATAACTTCCATGACCGCCGCTGGCTTGTTATCGTTGTGAGGGAATGCAGTCGTTAGGCTGGACATAATGAGTAAAGCCAGGACTTGAATCGAGAATCCCGCAATCAATAGTGCCTTCCTGCCAAATCTGTCTACAGTTACGGTGTTAATAAGCACGATAAAGAGTTGCAAAACTGCCTGAATGCCGTTGATGGCAAGCGCCTGGTGTCCTTGATCCCAGCCCAGCGATTTATAAATCTGTTAAACTTGGTGAGCCAGGGCTCCGAGTTCAGTCAATCGTTATTTGGACGGGATTAAAAACATACGATTGCGGCATACATTGTCAATGCGGCAATACCTCCAGCTTGCTGAAGTGCCGTAGCATAAAAACCGTATAGGAGTCGTTTTCTTAGGGCCGCTGAAGTGAAGATTCGGATATAGCCAGACTTGAAGCGTTGGCGATAGAGATATGATGCCATGAGCTCGTGGTACTCTTCCTGCACATGAGGTGAGTCTGGAGCGCCCATACGAAGTTTGCATAAAATGTTCATCACGCGATCTGTGTCTTCTGGGTGCTTTTCAAGTACCCATCGCGGCGATTCGGGATACCAGAAGGAAATGAAGATAAAAGAGAGACCAATTGGAATCTGAATCAGGTTTGAAACACGCCAGGCAATGTTGAACGGATGATCGTGGAAGGACATGCCGTAGCCTGCCCAAAAGGCGACTAGAGTTCCCAGCTGATAGCCAAATTGCGTGACTGTGCCGACAAAACTTCCTCTCAGCGCTTTCGGCGAGCATTCCGCGACTGTGGGTTTCTATGAGCCTCCAAGAATTGCATACAGCATTGATGGTACTTGTCGATTGGGTCTTACCATATAGACTCGTTGCTATGTAAACGCACCCGAAGCCGAGGCCACTTAATAGTCGACCGAGGATGAGGACCCCAAACGTGTTCGGTACTGATTGTACTACGACACCAACAATCATGATGACTATTGATATGCGGAGCGCCCATAGACGTCCTAAGAAGCCTGCGAGAGTACCCCCAAGGAAGAGTTGCGCAACACCTGGCCAGAGAGAGTTTAGTAGGCTTTTCGATCGCTTCAATACGACGGGCAAAAGGACTGTAGTGGTAAGAAAACGCACCAGTGGCTGCCCAAGGTATAGAAGCGATGATACCAGAGCGATTGGCATCGACGCTATAGTACTTGATAAATTGGCTATCTGCAAGAATAACAGTCATGATACCCGCATCGTATCCATTGAAACATGTCGACAGTACCATGCCATAAAGCAAGAGTGCCGCATATCGATCGCCCGGAGGAAGAAATGTCTAGAAAGAGATATTAACGGGTTATCGCGTTTCTCATTTACACTGAAAAGGCTAACCTTTAAGAAGCCCATCGTTTATTCCAGAGCATCGGAGCTTTTTGTTTTGTTGTCGATAACCACACCTGTTCAGCGGATGTTACTGATATATGAATACAGCCAAATAAACATATTAAATCCCCCGGATGTCTATAGAGGTGGGTTTACATCTTTAGTACTATTCTTGGCAGTACCCCAGAGTGGGTTGGGCTCTCCACCATTGCTTGATTCATGTCGCGCGGGGAAGACTCCGGGTGGTGCTCTCCGATCTCCACAGCTCTGACCAGATGCAGAAACCGTCCCCGGTGGGATACAGAAACGCAGTGATTGGCTAAGAAGAAACACCCAAAAAAGCAACTTTAAGCATCCTTTAGGCTGAGAGATACAGTATATTTTTCTTGAAATCATTTACTGCGTATCTGTATATAATCCAGATGCCGTCCAAACATGGACTGCAGCGGGATCATCAAGACTATCATGATTTCACCTTTAGTATCTGCCTCAGTATCGAATTGAAGACAAATATCTACCATCATGATGTCAATTCTGTGGCTTGCCTTGAGCCTGATCTCTGTCAATGCTTCACCAGTACTGGAGCAGCGAGCAGATAATACGGCAGTTGTGAACCTTGCAGCGCCCCGCGGACCTTCTAAACATGCTGCGTCTGGCTTTATCTATGGTATTCCAGACAATGGCGCGCAAATACCATCCCACTTGTTAGCTACCTCCCTCCTTGCATTACATACGGTACTTTTGCGACTAACAATTGTGAACGCCAGTTGGACTGACCTTGATATACGTGGTTGCCGCACTGGAGGAGCTCAACTTGGTGCTCCCAATCGTGGTTGGACGTGGGGACTAGGGGAGTATCGCGGGCGATTTCAATCTTCGCTCTCCAACTATCACGCCTGTCGTACGTATAATGCTGAAGTAAGCTGGTTGGCGCACGATATCTGGGGAACAGACAATACGAATGCCAGCAGTGTTTGGCCTGGTGATAACGGAAAATGGGATGACTACGACAATTTTGTCAAGCAACTCTTGAATGATCTTTATACGAACAATGCCATCAACGGCACAAATTACGAGATATGGAATGAGCCTGACATCAGTATTTTCTGGAAAGGCAAGGGGGGCATGCAGCAATGGATTGACCTCTACGTCCGTACTCATAAGATCATTCGTTCCGACTCAAGGTTCAACAATATGAAGATTGTTGGTCCCAGCTTGGCCAATCGCCCGCAAGCGACGAATGTGTGGTGGACACAATGGCTGCGCCAAGTGACTGGCAATGACACGATTCCTGACCAGTATACGTATCATCTAGAAGGGAGTGAGACCGATACTACAAATGATCCAAGCTTCACCAATACGAGTCTCTCAGCACTCCTAAAGACATATAATACTCCGCAGAGACAGGTCAATGTCAACGAGTACGCTCAATACAAAGAAATGGTTCCCGGATCATACATTTGGTGGATCGCCGGACTGGAACGCTTCGACTTCATCGGTTTGCTAGGAAATTGGCAGGGTGGAACTGTGTTGCATGATCTTTTTGCTGATCTCATTAGTAAGACTTTCTTTCATGAAAATGACTTGCTATGTGAAAAAAGTAGGGTATGCTAAAGCGAAGCTGCAGCGAAGAAAGCCAATCCGAAGAACTACACAGCTACAGACTACGCACCAGCGCCAGGCTACTGGGTCTACCGCTATTATGCCACTAACATGACTGGCAACCGAGCCACCATTGAGAGATCCGGTGATACGCACTTGGATGTATATGCCACCATTGGACAGGACCGCGTGCGACTCATGGTTGGTACGAAGCTTCAGAGCGGAACTTGGTATGTTACGCTTAATGGGTTGACATCTGTGGGAAAACCAGCATCCGGCTCTCTCTCTATTAGTACATGGGGGTTTGATGGGAGTAACCCACTTTCAGTTCAAGCGGCGCCTAGCTTTCGAAATACGGTCGCACACTCATATAGTGCCGGATCTTTAACTTTTCCCATATATCAAACTGACACCACTACAGGCTGGGCTTTCGAGTTTGACCTTTGATATAGCTTTAAATAGCAGTTTGAATTAATTAAAAAAGTCACATGCGCCGTACTAAAAATATTGCGTTTTGTTAATAGACCCCCGTGAAGCGGTGAAATTGGCTAGTTCATATCTGCTTGAAGATATCATCTACGCTAGTGTCTTTATCGTGGTCAAATAACAAACCAAATTACATAAAATGTAACAATTTTATTGAGTTACGCTGTTATGGTGACTTGGGAATCTTTCCAGTTACTGAAGAATATTCATAGTGGCTAAAATTGAGATATTTGGTGTAGCACTGCCGCTGAGAAGGCAAGTGGGCACAGTGAACGTAACAGTGGGTTATATCCAGTGTAATCAAGTGCCGAAAATGGTTGTTTATGACATGATTTTACTCAATTCAGGCACAAATCTTAACGCTATATAGCCTGGAGACATTAGACGCTAGGCGTGACATCAGGTGTCCACGATCCACCGGAGCTATCGTATGGATCACCAGCATTCCCCAGACTAAGCAGGGGTCCACCGGAATTGTAAACGGCACATGTTTAACTCTGCCATGATCAAGCTTTTGAACAAGCTTGGCGGTGGAATTTCAAGAGGTGTCAAATCAGAAGAGAGGAGAAAATAGAAGGCGGCCCGGAAGTAAATAACCCGAGGTGGTGATGTAATATTTGTTAACACAGGCCTAAAATAGTGGAAGCAGACTTCCTAGCTGTGCTACAATCTGCCCAAATATTGAACCTTCAATACGCATCACCAGACTCTTCAATATGTCACATCCTCAGTTAAATTTCGACAACACTTTATTTTCTGGAGAGACCGTTCTCTCACGGCGAAGAGATCTAATTGCCAGCGTTACACTGCACGCTCAATTGGAACAGCTAAAGCAGACGGGAAGATACGACTGCTTCAAGCTCAAATGGCATCCAATTTATGATGACAAGTCCATGTGGCCAGTTCCATATCATCTATTCTGGGATAGTGACGTCGCAAAATGGATCGAGAGCGCCTGTTACTTTCTCCAGAGAGAATATGATGCCAACATTGACCTTGCCGTCCGGGAGTTAGTTGACATGATACGCGGCGCTCAGCAACCTGACGGATATATCAACGTGCACTATACAGTTGTTGAGCCCCAAAAGAGGTGGTCTAATCTTCGCGACATGCACGAATTGTTAGTATTCTGTGAATGACCGACCTACACGAGCTAATCCGATAGATAGGTACAATGCAGGGCATCTCATCGAAGCAGCCCTCGCGCACCGCAAATACTACCAAAATAACCATCTGTTAGACCCCGTCCTCAAATATGTGTCCTTGATTCATCGCACATTCGGAAGTAATCAGGATCAATTACATGCATATCCCGGCCATCCAGAAATCGAATTGGCTCTACTCAGACTTTATTCTGTCACCAAATCTCAAGAAGCCTACGAACTAGCGCAATACTTTCTTCAAGAGCGAGGAAACCCATCTGGACAGCATGGAATGCAATACTTTGACTGGGAAGCTCATCAAAGAAAGGAAGATCCGTATACTCGACCCAACACGTACCCTGAAAGAGATTCTCACTGGTACTGCCAAGCTCACAAGCCTATTTTGGAGCAGGAAACAATCGAAGGACATTCCGTACGTGCAGTGTATTTGCTCACAGCTGTGGCAGATATGGTCCAACTACACCATAAAGGTGACAAGGCTTTAAATAACCCTGATGTGTGGGTGGAAGCCGTGTCCCGATTATGGACTAACATGGTGAACAAGAAAATGTACGTGACTGGAGGAATCGGCGCGATCAAACAATGGGAAGGCTTTGGATGTGACTATTTCCTACCCACCGGCACTAATGAAGGCGGTTGTTACTCAGAGACGTGCGCCTCAATCGGCGTCATGATGCTGGCCGAGAGGCTGCTCTCTTTTGACCTCAACTCAAAATACTCGGATATCATGGAATTGTGTCTTTATAACAACATAATGAACGCAATGAGCCTTGATGGAAAACAATTCACCTACGTTAACCAGCTGGCAAGCTCTGATACTGATAAGAGCATACGCAAAGACTGGTTCTGGTGCGCATGCTGTCCGCCAAATTTGACTAGACTTTTTGGCAGTCTTGGGGGCTACGTCTGGCATGTCCAAGAAAGCGAAGCAGAGGTGGCGATAAATATCCATCTCTACACGAGTGCTACTCTGTCATACACCACGGCATCGTCGGAAACTGTCACTTTGCAGCAGATTTCGAATTGGCCGTGGGATGGCCGCGTCGCTCTGGAGCTGTCTTCGCAGTCTCAGAGTGTTACCATTCGACTTCGTTTGCCATCGTGGAGCCACGGAAAATTTGAAATGACACCTAATCCTACTTCAGATGACTTTTCAATCAGCAAAGGCTATTTGACTTTGCATCCCAGCTATACCGATGTAAACCGAAAGTTTTCCATTACCATCGGAGGGTTTGAGCCGCGTTACATCTCGCCGCATCCTTACACGGCTCAGAACGTTCTTGGGATCGCACGAGGTCCGATCGTCTACTGTATGGAAGACGTTGATAACCCGTGGCAGCAGAACCACTTCCGTGATGTTGCTCTTAAGAAAAGCGAGCCCATCTCGGAGGAAGCAAAATCCATGACGAATAAGGAGGGCTATCTTGAGCTGCGTACAAAATGCTGGCTGACGAATGAAGAGATATCTGCGCGCACTGCTGGGCCGATGCTTGATGCTTCGATTGGCGGCGACGAAGTGGAAAAGAGTGCGATTTTTATACCTTATTTTTTAAGAGCCAACAGAGGCGGTAATGGAGAGATGAGGGTGTTATTGCGCCGAGGCGAAGAATAACTTTTCGTTCGGTTGCGAGAAAGCCAATGTTAGAGATGTAGAAGTGTAATAATTACAAAGATAGACAATTCTGCTTCAAACACATGAGGTATTGTCAGCTGATGGCTACCAAGTGACCACACAGTTGGTCCAAACCGAGTCGACATCCATAGATCCCAAATTGTGCTGCGCACGGAAATTCGTGATTATGTTACACACAAAGAGACCAATTTCGCCAAGTTTGGAGGCGAGGGCGAACGTGATTGGCGCGCATGTAAACACTGAGCTGCACTTCGTGGCGTGCCATGCAGCAGCGTGTGGGGAAATGCTAATCCCCGGATTTTATGCTAAAGCGGTTATTTGTATCATCATTTCTACTGACAAGCAGCTCTTGTCTTCTGATTTGCATCTCACCAACAGATTGTGAACCTCTTTTGTCAAAAGTCTTGGGATAGCACATTATCAAGACAATGCAAGAGTCCACAGTTGATTACACCTTGAATATTGACAGTAGAAAACTTCAGTGCCCAAAATGTTATCGTCGCTTCATCCGACCAGAGCACATGCGGCGACATCTTCGCAATCATGATACCTCAAAGCGATACGTTTGTCAAATTTGTAACAAACAATTCGCCAGAAGGTTTCTCTTCCCAATCCAGTAGTTTTGGTCTATTGAACATGTTAGTGTGCTGATGATATTGCTCTCAGTGATATTTTATCCAAGCACCGGTCAGCGCATGATGCCGACCCATCAGCGGTGCCTGTTCAGCCTCTATCTAATGGTTCCTCACCACGCAAATCTCGAGCCTGCTATGCTTGCGCAAAAGCGAGAGAAAAGTGCACCAAAGGACTGCCATGCATGCGATGTTCTCGACGGTGCCTGGATTGTGTATACCCGGGAGGTCAACAACAAGACAATTTCGACTATCGCTCCATTAGAGAAAAAAACAGCGCGTCGGAAGCGCCCGCTGAGAATATTTCTGCTGCCGACCTAGTATCCTCTGGCACGCTACAAGAAAACTTGGACGATATCAGGGGCAATGGCAATAATCTGACCGCTCTTATGCTTGATCAAGTCCATAATCAGTCAGATATATCTTCAGATTCGTCAACTAGGCGACATACCACCGGAGGTCAGAGCGCTCCATGGGCACCAACTGCCGGCTGTCTAACTTCTGATCATCAACTTGCGTCCAGCTTAGCCTCTGATGATTCCGCATCTGCTCTGTGGCAATTCCGAAACGATGGGCTTCAAACAGGCATGGAGGTCTTGAACCAACAAATTAATTGGTTGCCCTTTGACGAGTCCATTGATTTGAGTTTAGGACCTACGCTGGACGAAACCGTCCTTCTTTCGCCTTTTAACGATACGCAATGGCTTTCTGCTAATACTAGCACTACAGCAAGTGGATTGCTGGGCGAGCAATCATGGAACTTGGACATCTCTCCTCTGGCAGATGGCAATGACAAGAATTCCAATGGTGCTTCAAAAATCGTGTCCATGCGCGATACCTCCCCTCCAAAAAGCTCATTTTCTTCGAATTACAAACGAGGAGATTTGTATGCAACAAGCTCCAACGGTGCGCGAAATGCTTGTTCAACCCGTGCGAAGCGCGATGAAATATTTCCACACATTGAAAGAATGCGCGCAGTTGACGATGGCATCTGCAACCCTTCGATGGAGATTTCCGACCTCACATATGACACCATTCTTCAACGCTTTACCGACTCCTCTCCTCAAATGCAGTCGCATTTGCCTTGTTTTGGGACGCAAAACTTTCCGCCATTGTCTCTGTTGAACCTTTTTGTAAAACTGTACTTCAAATGCTTCGACCCGATCTTCCCGTTCATTCATTTACCGTCATTGGATATCAATAGATCTTGGGTGTTGGCAATCGCAGTCGCCACGGTTGGCTCACGCTATTTCCGATCACACGAACCAAAAGCATACTTTTCGCTGCTTCATGAATTTTGCACGCGTTCGTTACAGCAAAAGTCAGAGTGCTCTGAAGAGGGGATGATCGACTTGCCAATGCTACAGGCTCGAATACTAAATCACCTTGGGCTCTGTTATTCCATGTCTAAGAAGCCCAGCTCTGTCGTGATGAGTACTTGGAGCTTTACATTGTCACTGATACATTCGCAAAGCCGTAAATATTCTCCAGGGCATGGTGATAATGGAGTACTGATGCCTCATGATTGGAACCAATGGGCTGAGGCTGAAAGCTGGCGGCGTTTGTATTTCACGGCCCGAGTATGAGTGCCCCCAGTGTCCTATGTATAGTCGCAATCACTGAAGCAATCTGATAGGTCCTACAAACGATGATGGTCTATCATTTCAATTGTGATATTGATCAAAGTGGTGGGACAGCTATCGAATTCGATCTGCCCCAAGAAATTTTATGGCAGGCCCAATCTCATGACGACTGGGCTGAATTGTTTATAAAATTAGAGCGTACGCTGGATTCTACCAAATTATCTACTCATACTTGGAAGACGACAACTAATGTAGATTCAGGCAACCCATCGCTCTCTGAAGCTACGAATGAACTATTTCAAGACAAATCAATTCGCCCCAATCTTGGTGAATTCTCACACTGTATCATCCTACATGAAGTATACAATGAGATTGCGAAAATAACTACATTTCACAGTCGGCAGCTGGCATCATGGACTCCAACCTCTGAAAGCAGAAGCGTATTCCCGGTATCTTCATCTAAATTGGCGAATCCGGAGATTAGAAAACTCACAGTCTTGGGTCATTCTGTACAATACTCGAGTGCCATTTCCGATTGGAGAAATGCCGCCCTTGATTGTGTCGACGTTCTACACTGGGCCGCAAACGCAAAGATAGCATCCCTTTCAGGAGCGGAGCATCCAATGGTTTTGCACCTTCACTACTCTCGCATAGTGCTCCTCGTGCCACGCGTGGCATTGATGACAATTGCGGAATCAGTGTTACCAGTGTCAAGTGATAATGAGGTCAATGTCCGACGTAACCATTCGCAAAAAGCAGTAGAGGCGGCCGAGCACCTCATCCGTGAGTGGACACAAAGGGACAGTGTAAGTCTTAAACCTCGGCATTTAGTACTCAGTTAAACCCTGCTAATTGAAGTGTCTCTATCAGTCTAAGGCCAGATTAGCAATTATCCATAGTGGTTGCCTCTTTTGGCACATCCGACGATATTCTAGAGCAACGTTTTATGATCATGTTTCTGTGTTCTATGCGACCTTGGCACTCTGGGCATATGGTTTCTACACGCCCAAAAAAAGAGGCTTCGTGGGTTATGGACCAACTAGTCCTCCAGAGAGAATTGTCTCTGATGTAGAAGGCACTGTCTCCGAGGAGGAAGAGTTGGATTGCGATCGTCCGGAATCAAGCGCACAGTCGCCGCTCATCCAGCAAGGTTACTCGAAAGATCGCGGCCTCTCATTCATCCGTCTAGATCGGCCGAATGACGACGAAATGGTCCAATTATTTGTGAGCTCAAGTCAAACTTCCAGAATGAGCGCCCTCGTAAGTGGGGTGGGTGACATTTGTAGCCCCGAAGGCCCGACCCTGGTCTTGAAAGAAGGCAGAGCCATGTTGGGCGCTATTCCGCAAACATGGACCAAAGGAAGCCATTATATGGACCTACTTTTTGCTTTAGAAAACGCAACGAGGAGCCGGTCATTGAGGAGCTGCTGATTAACTCAAGGTGGCGCCGGCTATAACGAAGGCTGGAAGAAAGAAAATAACAAGCGGAAGTACTTTCACCTAGGAAAATACATCTACATAGTCCTGTTCCAAGTATAATTTAGATATATAAAAGCATCTTGGAGTCTCCAGAAACTCGAAAAGTATTCTTTGACGTCAGAAATGATTCAGATGCACTATATGTCAATTACGGCCTTAAGTTGAGGGGCGTCAAGGATGCCCAGCTGATAGAAAGAGTTAATTAGCAGAGTACACAGTCTCCGTAATTCATGTGTAGTCTTTCTAAGTGCAACGTATCGGCTCGCATCGGTCGTGTAGAGACCAGTAGAGGCTATAGAAAGACACAGGGGAACGCTTATAGAACCCCGATCAATGAGGACCATACAGCGTTTTTAACACACGGCCGCTCTCTAATAAAGTTATAGCATACTGCACCGGCGGCTTATAAAATCTACTTGCCCTATATATTGTATGAATACATATAGTACAGACATAGGACACAGTGATGGCATGAACCAGTAGCGGAGGCGTAAGAGAATCGAGTTCTTGTATCTTAAAAGGCTAAACATCAACCTAATGGCTATCATAGGGCACGAAGCTCTTGAATTTCCGAACAAAACAGGATTCTCGACAAATGAATCGAGGAAAGTCAACGGTATGGTCGCTTGTCACCTGTTTCGTGAGGTATCCTTGATGAGGATGAGTCGCAGGACTGGGAGGTTTTTGACGAAAGTCCAGCCAGCTGCGGGACATTGTCAGTGGCAGCGATTAGGTACGCTTGCTTCTATTCTGACTGAGCCTTGCCAGCCTCTTACGAAATTCGAACAAATAGAACGCTGGCATATTTCGATGCGACATCTATTCATAGATTATTTGA
Organism: Trichoderma koningiopsis; assembly: GCA_022985005.1. Classification (NCBI taxonomy): domain Eukaryota; kingdom Fungi; phylum Ascomycota; class Sordariomycetes; order Hypocreales; family Hypocreaceae; genus Trichoderma; species Trichoderma koningiopsis. The sequence continues at coordinate 122,108 of JAJPEM010000006.1, read as the reverse complement.
ATCGTACCTCTATAACCATCAATTTTTCGCTCATCACTTTAGCGGTGACAAAGACTTTTTACACAAGGTACGGGCAGTGAGATATGTGTTCATCTGGTCTAACCTACACCTATTCTGTGGTGGGAGAAATTATACTCATTATGCTTTAATTCGTTCCATATGCATGATGCAATGACTAGAGGAAAACCTTAATACTTCAATAATGTGATTCGCAAATGTAAACTTGGCGGAGAACGGATTAGATACGTGTTCACATCTGTTAAAGGATCGATGTCTTTCCCCTCATTTGTGACGCAGTATCGGCGCAACACTTATAATTCCCATATGCTATAGACTATAAACGTAGTGTAGACTCATTTGCGCCACGATGGGGATTGGATAAGCCGCCCAAAGCTATAGTCTGTACAGCCAGGCATTTGACACGGAAGTCTCAAAACCAGCGTTCTACATTCACCAGAGAAACTATAGACTAGCATACGGAGTAGTAGGTGGGTAGATAGGTAGTGGGTATAAAAGGTTTGGTTAGCGCTTACGAGGTAAGACCGCCATCTCTCTTATAGTAAATCATATAGGACTAAATTTCCCACATTTTCACTAAAGCAACCTAAAAAATGCCCTGATCTGTCCTCGCGTGCGTCTGAAAAGAAGTCAAGAGGGGTTAAAGAATAATAGATGAACTACATATACTGCGCCAAATTCGCCACAATTCCTATATTTGCTGCAATAACAACTCTTTCAGCTATATTCTAAGCTTCATATTAATAATGGGACAAGTAGCATCTGTACCGACGGATAAAAGTCGAAAATTGCAAGTAATAGATGCCGGGTTCTCCAGAACTGGAACATTGTCTTACACGTACGCTCTTGAAATTCTCCTTGACGGACCAGTACATCATACAGCGACCCAGCTATTAAATCGAGAGGATTGTGAGACCAATTCACGCTTCCTCCTGAAACTTATATGGATGGGCTAACATGGGTTAGCCTACTGCAAGAAATGGAATCAGATATATCAATATCGGCGTGCAGGGAAGCATACTCAGCTTCTTGAAGCACTGGAAGATGCTTTTTCGGGCTTTGTTGGCGCAACCGATGTAACCGCCATTGACTTCATTCCAGAGCTCATGGAGCTATATCCAGATGCAAAATTCGTGCTTGTCACACGCCCTTCGGCAGCCTGGTGGAAAAGTTTCAAGGCGGTGTCCGACAACGCAGGCAGCAAAGTATTGGGCTATGTCACCTTGCCACTGCCCGGCGTCCGCTGGTTCGTTGATACAGCGCGAGGATTCTTCGAAGCGTGAGATGTCTTCAGCACTATCGTAGCAGGGGCGTTCAATGGGCCCACTAATGGTTTTACAGAGCGGAAGATAGGACCGGATACAAACGCAACCCACTCTGGATTGAGCAACACAACGACTATGTGCGCAAAACAGTTCCAAAGGAGCGCTTACTTGAGGTAGAGCTGGGATCTGGATGGGAGCCGCTATGCAAGTTCCTTGGTAAGAGAATCCCAGACCAGCCATTCCCGCATGTCAATGAGGCTGCAGCAAGAGACAGGTTCACTCAGAAAATACTGCAAAAAGCAGCCACGGCTTGGCTTGGGATATTTGTAGCCACTGCATTTACTATATTTTTAACCAGGCGGCAGTTTGGGTCGCAGTGAACATTTCATTTTTTTCGACAAAAAGCAATATAATACATGGCGTCGCGCAAACGGTGTTTCATTCAGGTATTAAAAAGTTATCACATCTTCCTCGACGTTCCACCCAAGGTTTTTTAATCCTGCAGAAACACTGGCTTCCATCGCGGGGGGGCCACAGACTAACGCTAACGTATCATTGAGGCCTGCGCTGGCCAAAGCAGAAGGTGCTGGTGGAAGATGATTCTGGAGGCACTCCAGATCGATATGTCCTCTCCCCATCGTCCAGTCCCTTCTTACGTCTTTGGAACTCAAAACATGCCATATATGCAACTTCCTTTCCATATAACGCGAGAGTTCGTCTAGCTCTTCGCGAATCAGGATGTCTTTTTCCTCTCGATTACCATAGATAAGCCATACTTCTATTAACTTGGTATTGTTAGAAGCTGAAGACGCTGAGTATTCATCTGCTATAGCTTTGAGAGTGGACCAGATTGGAGTGATTCCGCTGCCGCCTGCGATCAAAGCGAGCTTATTAATGCCGCGAATCCGGTTTTTAGGCTTGCATTGAACTCGCCCATCGCCGAGATATGTAAAGTGACCTATAGGTCCTTTCAATTCGACTGTCAGCGTATCCATCTCTGTATCAATTGCCATATTTTCGAGCACCATGGTCATTTGACCTCCAGCAAATGCAGTTTCAGTTTGCATAAACTTGGTGGACGGGAAATACACCTTGATTAGGAGTTCGATAAAGCCACGTTGAGTACTGCAGCTATACGGAGTGTATGCTCGCTGTACAGTCATGATATTTCCGGTTGCTTTGTCAACTTTCTTTACGCGCAAGTAAATGTGGTGGCCCACTGGTAAGCCGAGAATCTGGTCTTTGTGAGGCAAGGCGAAACAAAAGATTCGTGAATCGTGAGATATCTCTCTCTTTTGCACTAGGCGAATCTTCTTCCATACTTTTGAATCAAGAAACGGTTTAGATGAATCGTCTTGATTATCAGGTTTTGGTGACGGACTTTTGGACGGCGATGCGAGTTGTTCCAGCATTCCAACATGGTAGTTTTTTAACAGTTTCTTAGCATCCAGGGAGTGAATAGCCATAAAGTCTTCGGTAGCATCCTCGCCAGCAGCTAAGCGAATGGATTGCTCTCCGCCTGGGTGAGAAGTGAGGAACCCTGTTCCATCATATACATGGCCCTCAACAATAAACCAAGGAGACGGGCCCTCTCCATCAGCATGCTCGGCAAACTGAGACGTCGTAACGATTGTTGCTACTTTGTCTGGATTGATCATCACACTCTTGGTATCTTTATCAGCTTGGCTTTTCTGGTAAGTAGCCGTAGTCGCCATGACAGGACTTGAAGATGAGCCAGTAAACAAATTATTCTCCTTGAGACAGGGATGCCTCGGGTCTGCTCCGGCCTCATTCATACGCTGCATCCAGCCGCCGCTGGCGTTACCTGGTACAGTTGGATGTTCGAATCGAAGAGTCTGGCCGCTGTTCTCCCTGTATAAAGCGACGCGAAACCACCAGGAGTTCATCATCGACGTGGCATTCCAATACATGTCCCGCGGCATAATACTCAGAGCTTCATCCATTGCGCGCACGGCAATAAACCCAGCATCGCGATCTACTAGCAGTGATTTGACATCGACTTCAAGCTTCCAAAAACACCAAGAAAAGCTCATATCGGTCATGGTCAAATCAAGAGACCCGTAGTAAGGGTGATTCCTTATAGGATACATGCGATAGAGATCCTCTGGGTATTTTATCTCACAGAGATTCCAAGTCTCTCCATCGTCGAGTGTCACCTCGACGCGAGTTATACGTCGCCCACCGCCAGTATATGCGTATCCTTCTATGGCCAAGACCTGCGCTGCAGCCGCATCTGATACTAGCTGAACGGCGTCGTTGTGGGACGGCGAACAAATCGCTGCATTAACATTAAGTTCGTTGATAATATATTTCGGGTCGTACCACCACTTGTCTTCCTTTCTCGCTTGGTCGGCCGTTACTGTAGTGGGGAGAAGCTTGTTGTCGAAAAAATGCAAGTGGTGCTGACTCTCGCGGTCTGACACTTCGATTCGTTGGAGCCATTTTACCATTCGCCCACCGATCTGGCCCGGCACCACTAATCTGAGAGGATAGCCATGATCGGGGAGAAGGTCTTCACCATTGAGGCCCCAAGATATGAGCATACCCTTGCTTCGATCCAATGCCCAGCTTAGCCTCTGTGATGTACCGTATTTCCCTTTGGGGAGTTCGTCTGCGCCTTCGAAGATGACATGACGCGCGCGTCCAGGAATATGTTGATCGCCGGAGGGATATGAGGACAGGAGAGGATTTAGAGGCTTGCAATAATCCAGAATATCAGCCAGATAGACGCCTGTAAAGAGACCCGTAGACACACCCGCTGCACCCCAATTGAACCCAAGCCCCTTAAGAACCATATTCTGCTCCTTGCGACGGTTGCCAGCACACACCAAAGTGACAGGCAGCGTGACGACTCGGAACCTATCTTTGAGCTCTTGGATCGAAAACTCAATCTCTTTTTCAACAAGTCCATGAATCCGCAGCTTCCATTCCTGCGCTTGTTTGATACTGACACGTGGAGTATCCCCATGGCTGCGAACATAGAAGAGGTTTTGCGGAGTGAGAAATCCGGCATTGAACAACGCGGATAAGGGGGCCTCTACGTTGCATGGATGCTTTCCCGTAAGTCGAATCATGCGGCTGTCTCGTGGAATCCAATGATCTGGAGTTTGAGAGTCGGTGGATAATGGCTGCACAGTTTCGGTCTTCGGGACAGGAGGTAGTGAAGAAATGTCATGGCAAGATTCAGATGGATTCAATGAATCCTCACACACTTTTTGAAGTGACTCTGGCTTTGCCTTCAATATAGGACTGCATGATTCTGGCGTTCCTGGAGATGATAGCTCAGGTGATGATGGAAGCGATGATGGAAACGAAGATGGCCACTCCTCTCCACTCTCGGAGCCGGTGTCTGATGCCAATTGACTTGGAGACATTATGCGTGTGTTGTATCAAACAGCAGGCAGATGGAAGTTACTCGGCTAGAAACAAAAGGTCGATCACTCTCGATAATGATACGGTTTGCCAATATTTAAAGAAAGACAGCACACCGATATGATGGCGTCTAGGGGGTATCACTCATGCACCCAGCCGTTAAGACAGACAGACAAGTGGGAAGAGGATGCGCCTGCGCATCAATGACTATATCAAAAGCCGGAGATGTTATTTCATGCCGCTCAAGACAATTCTCGCACGATTTACGGCTCATCTCAGCGAGTTCCCTACGTAGCATACGAGTCGCTTTGCATCCATGCAGACAATAATATCTTCAACGCTCTCATGCTGTTACTGAATCTACAATACGCGATTCGCTACACCAATTCCAACCCCAAAGTTTAGCCTAAGGTCGCCCTAGGAGCTTCGACTAATGTAATGGGGGCGCTTAATACGCTAGAGAACTCCATGGCCAATGAATGCCCAGCGATAACGTCCCAGCTAGTTGCTTGCTTATTCTCGTAGCTTCTAATTTGCCCGTTCTCTATCAACGACCAGGTACATACGGAGTCCTTTTTTCTTGTTTGTTTGGAGTGCGCGCAAGCATACTAGGTACCTGGTATTTACTCCTTAAATCGCTATCTCGATTGTACTTCTCCGCGGAGATGTTAGCGCGATGACTCGGAGATTTAATATGCCAGATAGGTCCTAGAGACTGATAACAGTACACGCACCATGACCAGACAAGGAGCGTTCTTTTCTTGATAAGATGTTTATCATCTCTTATCTGAAAATACTGCTATACACATAGTACGGATACCGCTGAGATTTAGGCAATCAGCTATCTTCTCTGACGCTGTACGTATCTTGTAGGATGACATCTCCCTAGTACCACTCTTGTAAGCAGTAGGTATAACGCTGGATTTCATTTTAAACTTCTCCGAGGAAAAGATTAATATGATAATGTTATCAGACGTTTCTCCAGAATAGTGAACTTATGCTGTTCTGTGTAAGTCCTCGGAGCGTCAATGTCATCCCGTTGTGCCTTCCAACACCCAAAGATGTTCGGTTCTCAGTGGTGGAAAAGTCTTAAGAGTTTTACATTCCATGATAGCATGAATTGATTAAATGAGAATAGATTTCTGCGCTCCTTGGAGTCTCATCCGTCTAAATACTCTCAAATTTGAAGCATATGATGGATACTGCCGCTGTCGATATGAACCCAGAGGCACAGAGCATCCAGCCAAGGCAGAAAAAGCGTGCTGCCGTTATCGGCCTTGGTATGGTTGGTATTTCTTTCATCGAAAAGCTCTTGAAATACGACTTGGACAGTGGCCGCGACGCATGGGAGGTTACTGTTTTTGGTGAGGAGCCGTATATCGCTTATAATCGCGTTGGCCTCACGCAGTACTTTACAAGTCGCTCAACTGAAAGTCTATACCTTAATCCGCTGGAGTGGTATTCATCACATTCCAAGGGGAAGCTTACATATCATACATCGGATCTTGTTACTTCAATCGATCCTCGCGCAAAATCTCTCAAAACAGCCAGTGGGCGACGGTTCCACTATGATGAGTGTATCCTGGCTACAGGCTCTGACGCTGCCTTGCCACCTTACCTCTCACCGGAACAGTTTCAAAGGGCTAGAGGTTGTTTTGTGTACAGAACCATAAAAGACCTCGACAGTATTATCGACTATGCCATCAGTGCCCCCGCCGTTATTGGGCGCCGCATACGCAAAGCGGCTGTAATTGGTGGCGGCCTTCTCGGCTTAGAAGCTGCCAAGGCTCTTCTAGATCTCGAAGAAGTCGATCAAGTTGTCTTAGTCGAGCGAAATCGCTGGGTTCTTAGTCGCCAACTTGACCAGGAAGGCGGCTCTCTAGTGCTGGAGAAGATCAAGTCTCTTGGCGTTGAAGTTTTGATCCAGGCCCGAGTTCAAAATCTCGTATGGGATAGCGAAGAAAGGCTCACTGGCCTACTCCTTCAAGGACAAGATGGGCTGCCCGACCAGCAATACGACATCGACATGGTTGTGTTTGCCGTTGGAATTAAACCTCGAGACGATCTCGCCAATGGCACTTCCATAGACATAGCTAGCCAAAGCGGCGGTTTCATTGTCGACAACCAGCTCCGTACAAACGTGCCCCATATATACGCTATTGGAGAGTGCGCCAATTTCCTGGGAGAAACATTTGGTCTTATAGCTCCTGGTATCGAAATGGCGGATATTCTTGCGTTCAATCTGACTGAAGGGCCTTACCACAGCAAGAGGGAGATGAAATCTCCCAACATCAGTACAAAGCTCAAGCTTATGGGTGTGGATGTTGCCTCATTTGGCGATTTTTTTGCAGACCAAGGGAAGATCAGCAAACCACTACCAGGAGCTGCCAGTGACCATGCAGCTCGCAAAGCTCAGACAACGCCTACCACGCCGGATGAGATAAAGAAAAAGGTCAAAGCGCTAATTTATCGAGATCCATTCTCAGATATATACAAAAAGTACATTTTCACCGCAGATGGCAAATACATCTTAGGAGGCATGATGGTTGGAGATGTCAAAGACTACGTCAAGCTCGTTGCCCTCTGCAATGCAAGCAAGCCCATCGACAAGCCTCCTGCTGAATTCATTATTGGAGCTGCAAAAGAAGGCGAAGAGGAAGGCGATGATTTGCCTCATGATGCTCAAGTCTGCAGTTGCCATAATGTCAGCAAGAGTGACATTGTGGAGTGCGTCAAGTCCGGCGGTATTCGTTCTTTTGGAGAGATGAAATCCTCGACAAAGTGCGGCATGGGCTGCGGAGGCTGTGTGCCATTGGCCACGAGCATTTTTAACCGAGCCCTCAAAGACGCTGGCGTCGAGATCTCCAACCATATCTGCAAAGACTTCGCTTACTCGCGCCAAGAGTTGTACCAGATCGCCAAATTCAGAAAGCTCAAGGACTTCATGGCAGTGATGCGTGTCGTTGGCAAGAAGCCCGATAGTCTTGGCTGCGAAGTTTGCAGGCCAGCGATCGGTTCAATCTTGAGCTCATTATACAACGAGAATATTATGAAGCCTTCACTGCGCCAGACACAAGATACAAATGATCGCTATCTTGCCAATGTGCAGCGTGACGGCACTTACTCGGTTGTTCCACGACTTCCTGCGGGCGAAATTACTCCAATGGGGCTGAAAGTTATTGGAGAAGTTGCAGACAAGTTTGGACTATACACAAAGATCACAGGCGGCCAACGTATTGACATGTTTGGCGCCAAGAAGCAGGATCTTCCACAAATCTGGGAGTTGCTCATCAATGCTGGCTTTGAAAGCGGCCATGCCTATGGCAAGGCACTGCGGACAGTCAAATCATGTGTCGGCAATACCTGGTGTCGATTCGGGGTTGGTGACTCAGTTGGTCTCGCCGTTGAAATTGAGAACCGGTACAAGGGCCTTCGAGCTCCTCACAAATTTAAGGGTGGTGTATCTGGATGTGTAAGAGAGTGTGCCGAGGCACAAGGCAAAGATTTCGGTCTCATCGCCACGCCCAAAGGCTGGAATGTCTTTGTGGGAGGAAACGGGGGCGCAAAGCCCCGCCATGCCGAATTGCTTGCTGAAGATGTAACACGACGACAAGCAATCAAGATCCTGGACCGATTTCTTATGTTCTACATCCAATCAGCAGACAAGCTTGAGCGAACAGCACGCTGGATTGAGAGATATCCGGGCGGTCTCAAAGGCATTAAAGAGGTCATCGTTGATGACCGACTTGGCATCTGCGCCGACCTTGAAAGAGAGATGGAGGTGCTTGTTGGCCTCTATCACTGCGAATGGACAAATGTTGTCAATAATCCGGAGCGCCGCAAAGACTTCAAACAGTTTGCCAATACCAATGAGACGCAGACATCATCAGAACACATCATGGAGCGAGACCAGAGGCGTCCCGCGGATTGGCCTGAAGACAGCTCCCCACTTCACTTCAATTTGTTAGATGTTGCAAAAGACGCGAAGTGGGCATGGCGATCTGTCTGTAAACTTTCAGAATTGAACCGCCAGAGTGATGCACCAACATCGGTCGCTGTCAAATATGGCGAAGTTCAGTTGGCTGTTTGGAATATTCCGGGTCGTGGCTTGCGCGCATCACAAAACATGTGCCCTCATAAGAAAGCTTTTGTGCTAGCAGATGGCCTAGTAGGCGAAGATGAACAAGGCAGAGAATATGTGTCTTGTCCACTACATAAGCGGAATTTTCTGCTGAACCCCAACACGGCTGAGGGAGGTGGAAGCTGCTCAGACACAAGCTACTCAATCATGACTTTTGAGGTCAAAGCGGATGAGACAAACAATGAGATACTCATCTATCTTCCCCCTACAGAAGCACTTGATGCCGTACTTTCAACAACAAAATGGATGTTGCGGAAAGCAGACGAAGAGCTGAGAGCATTAGCACATGATGCGGACCCAGCGATAGAGATTACAGAACCATTGCCTCTTAACAAGATGAAGGGACAGCCACCACACTTGGCCTCTCGTCAGACATGTGGAGGCAACAGTGCACTTGACTGGTAAAAGTAGCTAATAGATCGTAAATTTACTGCTTATTTAGTTCCATTTTAATCAACTTCATTGTCGTCTTGGCCATAACAGATACTTATCGTATTAAACTATGCACAATGAAGTAAAATACAAAGATTCTTGTAAGTACCTAATAGATGATAAACCAACAATTCCTTTTCATTTCCATCATATTACGTTACTTACTGTCCTTGATGTCACAACTGCCACTGCCTCGCGTATTGATAAATTTCATGATTGGTAATCCTTGGTCTTCCGTGCGTGTATCAGAGCTATCTCCTTTTTCAGTAGCCACATGCCTCCTTATCTCTCACTCTGCCCAGCTAGATATAAAAATGACACTTGTCAATACTAAGAATCCGCTACCGCCATTGGGCTCTAGCCCTCGCTCTAGGCCAGCTTTAATTTCTTAATTCACCTCCTCGCTGACCTATCAAACCAATTTTCCTTATCAGCCATGCTACTAATGCTTTTTCATTTCTCTCCTCGGAGAATGCTGAACCGTCCTGTAGAGAAGCTCTAGAGTGAACTCTACCCTTACGGTTTAGAAACCTCTTAGGGCAGCAGAGATTATGCAGCCATATAGGCAGAATACATCAGAGTAATCTTTCCCCATCTCAGGAAATGCGTTTTTATCTGGACCCATGGTAGAGCTTAAGAGTGTTGAGTTTGAAATTTGCATCTCCGGCTGTGCTATCTCTGTATCAACCTCAAGTGATAAGCTCAGACTCATGATATCATTTGTTATCGATTACACCTTCTATCTTGGTTGAATTGTGTACAGAAATGCAACCGAATGTTAATAGTGTTATAGTTATTGATTGATCAGAAGAGCTGTATAAATTTACAATGCAATGAAAGAAATGTATATCACAGTGTGTCTCATACATGTTACACAGCTATCTGCATTCTGGCATTCAAATTCAGGCCCCCTCATAATTTCCAGGATAGTATTCTTTAATATGATATAACAGATTAGCAGTTGATGTTAGTTGTAATACCTATATCTGTGCCTGACAATCAATTAACCTTTCCTACATGACAGATTACCTGCTTCAGTGCAAAATATTACACGTCTTCGACACGATCCCTAATAGCGTCCACTATATACCATTTTACGGACTCTCGTCTCAGTATCATCATCAACCGTTACATAGGACAAGAAAAGCCGCTCGGAATCTGAGCGTGGAGGAAAACATGGTTTCCAGCTCGTCAAAATCTGCCACTCAGGACGATATAAAGTCATTTAAAGAGTCTAAAGAGGTCGTTAATAATTCCTCGCCCTCTATCAGCAGTGGATCGAATCACACGATATTTTTTATTCGACAAGACGATATAAACGCCGACATAACAAATGAACATCATAGTAAAGAGGAGGGAAACCCTACAAGCAATCGCACATTTCGACTATCTTCACTGTGGCGGCGAGCCGAAATCAACCCTCTCAATGGAAAAAGCCTTACATTTCCTCTACTCCGAATTTGGGACGATTTCTACTGTATAGCCTTTTGGCTAGCCACGCTTGGGTTTTTTGTTGCTTTCTTTTCTTGGTTTGCTTTTTCCCCACTGGTACCCGAGGTAGTGAAAGCGGATCTCAACCTTACTCAAGATCAAGTCACCAATTCCAACCTAGCCTCTCTTGGTGGCACGGCTCTGGTACGCCTTATTGCTGGCCCTGCATGCGATAAATTTGGACCACGAAAGGTTCTAGCTTCTCTACTCATTCTAGGGGCTATCCCGTCTGGCTTAGCGGCGCTGGTGGTCAATATTGAGGGGTTAGAAGCGGTGCGATTTTTCATCTCCATTCTTGGGGGCAGCTTTGTTCCAACCCAGGCCTATACCACCACATTCTTTGACAAGTCGATTGTTGGCACTGCTAATGCCTTCTCGGGCGGCTGGGGTAATTTGGGGGGTGGAGCGACAGTTGCTGTGATGATCGGGCTATACCAACGTTATATCAAAGCTGGCTTTAGCCCTCACATTGCGTGGCGGCTATGCTTTGTCACAGTGCCCGTCCCATGCCTATTGCTTATCGCTGTCATAATTTTACTGTTTGGTCGAGATCACCCTGGTGGGAAATGGTCAGCTCGCCACCGACTCCACGACTCAGCCACAAGGAAAGATCAAACCGTTAATGAAGATGGCGTACAACAGCAAAATATGTTTGAAGATTCCGAAAATGCATTTGCTCAGAGATCCAAGAACTCCAAATCAGTGGGTACAAGCTTCAGTGAGCGGTCTCCGGTCACGGATGTGGATACTGCACAGTCGGAACCACTGACCTTAGCGGCGTTACTGGAGATACTTTCTGACCTCCGTGTCTGGTCGTGTGCTCTATGCTATCTACTAACATTTGGCCTTGAGACAGCGATGGATGCAGCACTTCCCGGTTTGATCAATACCCTGTTTGCCAGCAAGTCATTTGGATCCGTGGATGCCGCCTATGCTGCATCTACATACGGACTTATGAACTTGTTTGCTCGGCCACTCGGGGGAATCATGTCGGACATTCTTTACGCTCGGTTTGGGCTGCGTGCTAAAATGTACTGGCTCTTAGCCACCGCTGCATCTCAGGGAATCGCCATGATTGGCTTGGGAATTTACATAAACAAGAATCACGCAACCATAGGTGGTGTTATTGGCTTCATTGTCGTGATTGCAATTACTGGTTTCTCAGCAAATGGCGCCTGTTACTCGATATATGGGCACTGGCGGCCAGAAAACATCGGCGTTGTTGCAGGTATCGTTGGAGCTAGCGGCAACATAGGTGGTCTGTTGTACACCCTAATATTCAAATACAGGCCAGGTATCCGTCTTTCTCCATCCGAGAGTAATCCCCGGGGCTACAACTCGCTGGGAGAAAAGTTTTGGATTGCCGGATTGCTGAATGCGGTCGTTGTAGTACCACTCTTTCTTGTACCGATTGGCGATGCTGTATAGGCGCTGAGAAGATAGACATGCACTAAAAGAACCGGCTACTTACAAATGCACACCATTGGGGTTTTCCATGTGATATCATTTGTAGCCCAGTATGCCAGCCCATACCGACAGGACTATTTCGTTGAAGAAATCAAATTATTTCGCATGACTCTTTTTTAAAGCGTAGGCCAATACTCAAAACATGAACCGTGTAATGAAACTAAAATGGTGCAGTGAGCCTATCGTTCCAAGGGAAAATATTGGCAAGCGACAAAGAATGATATCGTTGGATGGGTATAATGAATAAAGTATTCTCTTGTTATGATAACTAAATCTGCCTTCGCCTTGAGATACTAGAATATCTGCAACAGAGGTTTTTTTCTTCGAAAAATGTCTAGCCGCAGGTACATAAAAGGAAGCTAGTTGTTCTCTAATACAATGGAACAACAGCACGACCAGATCGTCGCGATATGTTTATTACAAGTTGTATACGTTTCAATTCGACGCGCTTGATCGTATTGAATTAAAATACCATTCAGGAAAAGCGTCTTCTTCTTTTACGCAAGGTTTGGCAAATAGTGTAACGAAGTAAAAAGATGGGCAGTCTACGTGTCGCTTATATGTCAAGCCAGCCATTCAAATGTAACCTCAATGGTGGCAAATCCTTTTGCCTAATCAAGGAACGTGTGGTCGAAGACAATCCACCACACCTAGAGATATTAGCCGGGTATATGGAGTACAAGAATAAAAAACACCTTTGCAGTAACCCGGAGTTGGCATCTCTAGAGTGCCCACTGTAGCTCCATCACAACGACCGACGTCACAAGGATATTATTTCAATTAGAGAGCATTTCAATTAGACAGTATTTCAATCTAGAGAGAAGATAGCAATGACATTCTCATCGGGCTGATCCAGGAGGAGCTTGATTGCTTAAGCGAGATTCCAAATATCGGTAGCTCATCGTGACGCATTCAGTAACTTGGTGTCGATCCAAACCGGGTTGCACGATGTAAGATATTGTACACACGGCCTGTGCCCCAATTTTCGACCCGAACAGGCAGCTAGCAATACAAGAATACAACACAAGAGATGATCCTTCAGAAAAATAAACAGCATGGATGTAAGATTTATAGCCTTAGAGTGAGATATAATGTTGCATGGCCGCCTGCTACCGGAAGCCAATTCCTGGAATATTAATAACGCCACAAAGCATCATAATCAGTCATTCGCTCGAGTTCTCACTATTGATGTTGTATATAATATCTGTATGAGCGTAAAGTCTTCTATTTTAAGAACAGAAAGAAAACAAATTAACCAGCTATGTCACAACAACAAAAGGACGAGCCAATTATAATTGCACCTCCGCCATGGACCTTAAAAGTAGATGTCTATACGGTGCCCTTCTGGATCTCTGCTTCTCGAGTTCGAAATTTTCCATTTGAGATTGCTTACTCGCCGCTCGAGCTATCATCTCAATTTGCTGATCTTGGGAGCAGCCATCCTATCGGAGGATTTGGCGGAATTCAAGTCATCAGGTACAAGGAAACTCCGGTTGGCCCGTATGATGAGCTCGTCATCATTCCAGGAAAATTCGAATGGACCAAACAAGGTTTCAATGATGAGAATATGAGTGGCCACTCTTACAAAGCAACTCGATTATACGTCTCACAAAAGCATACCTGTTTTAACGGCAGAATCAGTGAGTTTATTGTACCAGGTGCTCATATTGGCAGTTACATAAAGCAACTAGCTGTATGGTTACAGAAGCCAAAAGAACTGAAATCACTGACCAGCACAAATTAGACTGGAATATACCAAAGCATTTAGCCCGATTCGAATGGGAAGAAGCGCCTGACAAGTCGCTTACCGTACGAGTGTATCCTCACGACACCTTTGGTGATAAGACCGAAGCGACGGCCAGTCCTACGCCATTTTTCCAGGCGACGATGAAGAGAGTTCCGCTCATACCTTCATTCCCATTCTCTAGTAAATGGCTTAGTCACATCGGCGTTGATCTTGAAGCTGTTCATCCACCGCTTCCCGAGGGCCAAGGTAGCCAGGGTGAGCTTCCGGGCACGAGATCTTGGTGTGCCTTTACACCAACTTTCAGCGGGAAAGCTGTAAGCTGCGTGACTTTCGATATGAAACAATGTCGCGAAGATGATAAAATGTTACCACAAAGGAATAACAATTTCTGGCCTGGGCTGGGCAGGTGGCGTGTTGGGATCATGATGGAGAATGCTACAATGGAACTTGACAGTAGAGAAATTTAAAGGGCCCATTGCTTTCTGATACGAACACCTTGAGCCAAACAAATCATCAATAAGTATCGACTGCTAGCGTAAATTACAATTCCTGGCCTCATTTACCGCCAATGCATTCAATAATTATGGAAAAAAGGTATGTTCATATCAGTGTCGATTTTGAGTATCTAGCGGCATTAGTCTCTTTTTAGCCCAACCATTCCAATCTTCCGCAGCCCGCAGGCACCAATCAAGCACGCCAAGCCCATCCAGGTAAAAGCCGCCCAGAAGCTCGCACGATACCCGGACATAAGAGCATCTGGTGAGTTCTTGTCTTGTAATTTAGAGCCATTCGTGATTGAGGCTGCAATGACAGCCATGATAGTCAGACCAACTGAAGTGCCGAATTGGGCAACAGTGTTGAAAACGGCTCCTGCTAATGCCTGCATGCGGGCTGGAAACACCTCAGAGACAACAAGTAAACCGACGGTAAAGAGGATATCTGCGCTGACTGGAGAAACCAGCTGGGCGAAGAAGGCGTTGAACCAATATGGTTGGTGTACACTTATGGTTGCCATCAGTAGCGGTGCCCCAGCGCTCAGTATCATGGATACGAGGAGAAGGTAAAAGGCAGGAACTCTGTGAATTAGCAACCCAGTTGATACCTGTACTAGGGCCCCTACGATGAGACTCGGAAGAATGCGTAAGGACGCCTGAAGCGCAGAGAGTTGCTGGACATTTTGAAAGCTGCGAATGATCAGTAGATACCCAATGGCCACATGTTCCTTCTGTGAACGAAAGAACTTACAACAGACTGCAGAAAAACTCCATAGCGTTGACAACAGCGTAAGAGAAAATGACCAAGAGACAGACAGTTGTGAATGTTCTATTGTTCCACAGTGAATTAGGAATTAATGTTGGTTTGTCTCGCTTTTCTTGTCGTCGCTGCCAAAAGATAAATGATGGGATAAGCAGTACGCCGACCGTGAGCGCTGCGATATTTCCTGGGATTGCAATGTTGTGCACTCCGCTTGACATCACCCTAAAGATTGTTATTAGACTGGCAAACCCATCCGAATAGACGAGACTTACCCAAGAACATATGAGAGGAGTGCTAAAGAAGCGGAAGATAGGATGGCACCAATCCAATCAACATCCCTCCGCAGCCTTAATAAGACCGTGCCTTCAGTCTTTTCATCTGCGGGCAATGCCCATAAGCTAATGAAGAAAAGAGCCATTGTCAACCCACCGCATATATACCATCCCACTCTCCACCCCGCTGTATCCTGAAGCACTCCACCCAGGACCAAACCGAGAGAAAAACCAATGGGCTGCACGAAACCCAAGCAAGAAAAGCCAATGTTTCGCTGGCGCCCACTGGCTGTAATGCTAGCAACAATGGCGACAGAAGTAGGGAGACAAAGTGACACAGCTACACCTTGAAAGGCACGGAACATGATCAACTCGATGCCAGTTCTAGCAACGGCGCATGCTATTATGAAGCAGCCGACCAAGAAACAGCCTATTGTATTAACAATACGGTTCCCAACAACGTCCGCAACGGATCCAGCGATGATAAGACAAGATCCACTCGCCAATCTGTGATTTAAAATGTTCAGCACCATAATTCCTGCACTCAAAGTCTGCATGCTGAAAGGCTGAACAACTTACGTGTATACAGATGACGGCCTGACAAAAGCATCAGTAGAGCGACCAAAATTAGCCCAGATTTCGTTTTTAAAAAGGAAAATTGACGGCTCCAGAGGTTGTCTTCTTCTTACCATGCGATCAGATAGTCCGGCAGCCCAATCTCGACTGCCATGCGTGGAAGGCCAATGGTTAAGAGGCCAGTACTTAGGCTACTTAAGAAACTCACTGCTGAAAGCGTCGCAATAGCAGTCATAGTTCGTTGTTTTGACAAAATATGAGCCGGCCTTTCTACCACTGTGGGCAACATTGAGATGGCTTCAATCCTGGCTGTTTCCTCCATCGGCCCGGGGTAGATTGTGTCAGCTGGAGATGGCAATTCTGAGCCACTTAACTTCGTCAGGCATATCTCGTTTGTCTGCGACATTTTGGGCTAGAGTTACAGCGTCTTGCCTCTTGCAAAATTCACTGCTCAGGGTCAAAATATGAATAAATAATTTGGACAAATCACCTCTCTTTTGGCTGACGCTTAGCCGGCATTTGGGCTATTTACGTTGCTACATCTTCTCCACAATATGTAGTCGCTAGTCAGCGCATAGGGCGTCGGTGCTAGGTATTCAGCAGAGTCTTAAGCCACGTAGTTGACATTCCGATTAGTGCTATTGCACGCCTCGCACTGTATAACAAAGGATGTCTGCCTTCCATGGATAACCA
Organism: Trichoderma koningiopsis; assembly: GCA_022985005.1. Classification (NCBI taxonomy): domain Eukaryota; kingdom Fungi; phylum Ascomycota; class Sordariomycetes; order Hypocreales; family Hypocreaceae; genus Trichoderma; species Trichoderma koningiopsis. The sequence goes on along the minus strand of JAJPEM010000006.1, from coordinate 105,356 downwards.
TTCACCAGCCGCCTTAGTTAACAATGTCTATTATATCTACTTGGCGTAAAATGTATTGCATTTTCTTGATTTAAATTCAGTTCTTCAGCTCCCGTTCAATCTGCATCTCCAACACTTTCTGTAGTTGCCCGAGAGGCGCATCTTCTCTTTCCATAACCACCTCAAACATGGACAATCCTTTGTTATTTTCGGTTTTATACCTCTCAAGGATAGTATTCAGTTCGGACCATGTTTTGGCAGAAGCAGTATATGTATCTTTGGGTGCACCGAAGAAGCTTGGGGCTTCAAGGTAACGCCACCTTGCAATGTCATTGTATCCTTGTTTTCTCCCATGAATGAATCTCTCAATAGAGTATCCATCGTTATTAATCAACACAATGACTACGTCAAGATTGTGCTTGACTATAGTTGATATCTCCTGAACTGTCATCTGGAAACTGCCATCCCCAATGAACAGGATAGTTTTGGCTGCGGTAATATTATGCCATTTTGAAGCAGCAATGAGCTCTTTTTGGGCAAGAGCAGCGCCCTGAGCGGCCGGAAGCATATAACCGATAGATAGCCAAGTGACATGGCTGAATACACGGCAGTGTTGTTGCATTGGCATCTCGCGGACGCCGAAACCGGGTGTGCCTGTTTCACCCATGACAATATCGCCAGGCTGAATGAGGTTTCCTAAAACTTTCCATACTCTATCTTGCGTGATAATATCATCCGCTGGAGTTGATGATGGTGCAAGAAGCTGGTATTTGGGCAAATCAGGTGTTGAGCCACTCGCCGTGATCTTTGACATATCCAGCTGTTTGAGGAGGCGAGAAAGGACCAGCTTGGGAGATACGTCTCGGTAAAACTCTGGACCTATCTTGACCCCTGAAGTGGTGAACTCAATGGTCTCCTTGCTCTGCGGAATACTGTTCCACATATAAGTATTAGTGCCACTGTAGTGGGGACCAAAGCAGAGTGCCAAGTCAGTCTCTATCACGAAGTCGTGCACAGCTTTGTCTCCAAATTTTCCTTGGTAGACACCGATGAAATTTGGGTCTGTTTCGTCCAACAATCCTTTGCCAAATGGAGACGCTAGAGTTGGCCACTTCGTCATTGATACGAATTGCTGTACCTCTTCCACGATGCGAAGAGGCCTGCTCTCACCATCCATATAAATGACAGGCCGCTTAGCGGCTTCGATTTTGCTGATAATCTTGAGAAGTGCCTCATCCAAGTTTGGAGTAGGCTGCGGCTCCGGGATTAGAATTGGCGTTTGCAGCCGGTCTCCAGAAACAAAGGCATCTACCATATCGACAGGGAGCTCCAGGTACACCGGTCGACAGTGTAAGAGGCACTGAATCAAGAGATTGTCGACTTGCTCGGCGCTAGTCAAGGGATTCCAAAGTCGAGTCTGCGCGACGGTGACATGTGCGTGCATTTGTGAGAATCTTTTGAACTCGCCATCGTTCAAAGTGTGATGCACCAAGAGTCGTTCCTCCTGGATCTGTCGGGCAGGAGTCCCCACGATATGCACAACGGGTGCAAATTCAGCATAGGCGCCTGCGATGGCATTGATTGCCGATAGCTCTCCAACGCCAAAGGTTGTCACAATGGCACCAAGTCCTTTTATCCTGGAATATCCATCGGCAGCATAGGCAGCATTAAGCTCGTTGGCGTTGCCAACCCAGTTGAGGCCTGCGGGCTCCACATGGTCCAGCATTGTCAGGTTGAAATCTCCAGGAACGCCATGGATAGACTCGACGCCGAGCTGGCGTAACCGGGTGAAGAGGTAGTGTGCAAGCTTTACAGGAGCCATGATCGAGAAAAGAAGTTGTACGGTGAAACAAAAAAGAAGATGTTGCAGAGCTCGGAAATGGTGCGGCTATTAATATCTTCAAACTGGGACGAGTGGCCGCATATGGAAATTGAGACGAGTGGCCGTATCTAGAAGTTGCATATACGATTTTACGCTATTCAGAGTCTATATATATATCGGTCTTACCCCTCGCCTCGGTAAGATCCACAGTGGCTGTCGTGTGAGTGCAACGCGGGGAAAAGGGCGCGCGGATGCCCAATGCTAATCATCCATACATACTAATGCCGTGGCGTTCCGCATAATATATTCCAAATATCTACACACCAATATACGAATACACGGCGCCGAATCAGTCTGAATAGACCAATTTAGACTCCTGACATTCTTTGATTTCGGTTCAATTGTATACCCACCTACTCTTCGTAGCTTATCCGGCATCAGCATTCGGCCTCGCGCGGCACAATTTGTTATATGCCGAAGCTTCTAGGTTATCCAAACAACGGAATACAATGTTGAGGGCCGCTATGCGTCGGCATTCTAGGGCGGAATGGCAGATCAATTAGTAACAGGCTCGTTCATTCTCCAGCTTAGTTCCGGTATTGGCCACTAAAACGAATTGCTCAGCCAGCTAACAAAAGCCCACAACGTAAGCCCCGCCAAACAACGCACATAAGAAACCAATTGAACTTTAGTTCAACGCCGATAACGGGAAGTATTATTGTGCGATGAATCATGGCGACAAGGAGATAGCCAAGTATTTAAAGCATGCGAAATTATAAAACTGTACAACTTAACTAAACAATACGTGACGGCTATTGGTTGGATAGATATAGAGGAGGGTTTTGAAGAAGATTGAAAGCCAAAACTTATACCGTATATTAATTAGATCTAAATCAATATTAAGAATTAAGATAGATTCCATAATGAATCGTTCATCGCAAACCGCCCACACTCTACTTATATCCTGTGTAATGTGTGAATAACCGCCTTCTATGCGAACGCATTCTTGATAAAAGCCGCAACGCGCTCCGTGTTCTTGCCCTTGTGTAACATTGTAAAATGATTCGCATCCTTTATGCGTGAAATTGAAAGATTTTTCTCGCCGAGTAAAACGTCCCAGTTATTGCCGCCAAAATTAGTCCGATTCTCGAGCAACCACCGCATTTCACGCGGGTCATCATCTCTGTACTCTGGGCGTTCATCGGTGCCCTTGCAGACGCCATCTTCAGCCCATAAGATGAATGAGCGAGGTGCTGGCGCTTTGTTATTCAAAGCTTCATCCCAGGGCACTGGCTTCCACTCGTCGAGCGCATCGATAAACGCGAGGAAATGCGCTAATAGCCAGTCTGGTGCTTTGCCATCTCCAAAGAGGCCCAAGCCATTGATAAAGTCAAAGAGCCGCGCAGGTAGCTTCTCCAGACCGATCGGGTTGGGAGAGTCAAGGAAAATCAGACGATCAACGGTGTCTCCTTGTCGTGTCATTTGAATTGCTGCTTCATAAGCACAGATGCCTCCAGCGGACCACCCGCCCAGGTTATAAGGTCCTTGTGGCACCCTTCGTTTTATCTCTTCAGCGTAGAGTGTAGCTAGACCTTTGAGACCAAACCGCACCAGCTTCTCAGCAGTTTTAAGCCAGGGACAATTAAGCCCGTATACACAGACATCTTTTCCAACAGCGTCAATAGGCCCGTATGAAACTGCAGCTCCGGAACCGTCTGGGAGAAGGAACAGTGTATAGAGCGCAGTCTTAGGGTTTCCTTGAAGGAGAATTGACGATGCCCGATACTTGTGCAACTCTTCGGACATATCTGGCTCAGATTCCTGTGGAGTTGCGGCTGACTGGAACATGTGCTTGAAAGAGCTAAAGTCGGGATAAGAAACGAAGAAGTCATCGTCGAGCTCAAGTTCTAACTCCTCGCGTAGACGGCCAAGCACGGTCAGTGACATGAGCGAGTCCATACCCAGTTCACCAAGATTAACGTCGTTCATGATCTCGCTCGGAGAAACGCCGATTTCATCTGCCAGAATAGCACATACGTCTTTCAACAGGGTAGAAGAGACGGATTCTCGCAAGGGCGTAGTCGCGCTGCTAGTCAAAGTCGTGAAAGGCTCGCTACTTGAAGAGAAGGCTTCAGTCTCACTCAACTGTTCAGTAGATTGATCTGATGAGAAAGTGCTGTAGCCAAGGTGGGCAACAAGATCAGCAACTGTTGCGCAGGTTTCGAATACTGACGATTCAAGCTCCAGACCGAGTTCTTCGCGCAACCTTCCAGCGATTTTGAGAGACAAAAGCGAGTCAACGCCATTGTCTGCAAAGACAAAGTCATCCTGGACACTGGCCGATGGAATGCCAACCTCATCAGACAAAATGGCGATGATAGGATGCATAGGGTTTCTTGCAGCAGACGCAGTAGACGCCGACTTTAGAGCCGCATCGAGCTTTAGAGGCTCAACTTCAGTATGGCAAGAGAGCTGGGTCAATGATACAGACGTTGTACTTTTCACAGGGAATTCTTTAGCAGCTGTAGGACGAGGACGGGGTTGGGCCTCGTTTGTAGATTTCGGTGGCGGCATCGCGCTGTTCAATACCTTTCGAGAAATACCTTGGAACTATATAAACCATTAATAAGAGTGTAAAAGATTAGAGGGGTCGGATGGCTTAACTCACTTTAATGTCACCACAGACTGCCACAACGCCTTCATCATCAAAGATGTAAACGTCTCCGCCATAAATGGTGCCTTCCATTGGTCGCATCCTGACGTATGTGCGATAGGTCTTGTCTTTGCAGAATTTCCTGACGGCTCTAAAAGATTTCCAGCCATGGTTAATAAAGACTTGATCCTTGGGAGTCTTCGCATGCCCGTTCATCAAGAACCCAGCAAGCTGCCCACAGCTATCTATCCACATGGGATTGCACTCAAAGCTACCCTCCTCAACTTGGAACTGGACCAAGCCGGTCGCTTCATAGTCCTCCGCATTGACAATGGCTTCTTGGATACCCTTGTAGGCGTTGCTGTAGTCGACCAAACTGGAAAAAAGTTTGTATATAACTCCGGAAGAGAGACGGCTGTAGTGACCTTGATCAGCTTTCTGCTTGAGCCACTCAATACTTCGCTCAACGTAGTATAGAGTACTTTCCCAACTCTCCTGCCAGACTTTGGGCCGTTCGAAATGAAGTCTGCATTGAGCATGATCGACTGTCTTTTTTCCTTTACCATCTACACTGTATATAGACATTTTTGCCGCTCTGCCATTAGTCATATCGTGCTCAACGTTGATCCTTAAAAGCATGGCTGGGCCGTCCTTATGGACAAGAGGTTTATGGATAGTCATATCTTGGATGTCCACTGAATAACCTTCGAGATCCGGTCGGTACTTTTCAATGACATACTTGCCCAAAGTCAACCCAAAATCAGAGTACAATGACTAAAATAGTGTTAGCAAGTAAATTCAAAGGCAAAAAGAACTACAACTTACCGATGTGCAGACGCGATTTCCATTAACAACATGACCGAATACCACCTCATGCAACTTTTCGCTTGTAAATTCGCATTCTGCCGTGAGACTGAGCTTCTCTTTATTTATGATCTCATCGACAATTCGATGCACAGAGGCCGTTGAGAAGGTAGAAACAGGCGCTGGCGCAGGAGCAACCAGCTGCGGGGGAGGATCACCTCGCGTGAGTAGCCAATCATACACATAATCAATCCAGTACTTCTTGTTGTCCCAGCTGTAGGCAGGAAGCCGCAGTACCTCTTTGCAAGCTTCAAAGTCCTCGTGATAGGCATCCCAGTTAATGGATACTCCCTTGCAATACAATGTCTCAAGACTCGAGGCCAAAACTTGCCACCCATCTTTATTGCGAAGCAAAGAAGGAACGGCGGTAATATCCTGCCCAAGGTTGGCTTTCAAGAGCGTTGAGCATACTGAGTGTGGGCCTAGCTCAATCCAAGCTGTTTTCGCGGAGATGAGACCATCGTCTTTGGCAGACTGTAAAACCCCATGGAAATTGACGGCTTCTCTGCAGTGACCTCTGATATGCTTGGCTTCAAGGGACGGTGTTTCACCGACCTGGAAAGTTGTACCCAGTAGAGGGCAGCCAACTGGAATGATCGGAGAGTGGAAAGTGACATTAGATGCAATGGCTTCAAGCTGGTCTAGAATGGGATCAACCTGGGCCGAATGGAATGCAAAAGGGACATTGACCCTTGTTGCTTTGATGTTGTTGGCCGTAAGCTTTTGAGACAGATTCTCGATGTCGGCCACGCGGCCACTGACAACGGTATCTTGTGGACCATTAATGCAAGAAACGTCGTGAATGCTTGCATCCAGATATTTCTGAATCTCCTCCACGTTGCTTCGGACTGCCAGCATCTCATGACTTCCTGTGGTGCATTTTTCTTGGAGGAGACGGGCTCTCATTCCAACAAGGTAGATTGTGTCGCTGGCTGTGAGGACACCGGCGACTTTGAGTGCGGCGTAGTGTCCTAGACTGTGACCAACAACGTAGGCTGGCTTCATGCCCAATGCCATCCAGAAGCTCGCGAGAGCCATTTGAATGCAAGTAGTACCGAGTTGAACAATCAGCGGTTCAAGATCATCAATCGCGACAGATCCATCGACAAGTGGAATAAATGAGGGGAATCCATGTCTTCGAGCAAGAATGTCGTAGGATTCGATTTCCTTGCGGAACGTTGCGTACTGCAATAAATGCTGTCCTATTGCGCTATACTGTGCCCCCTGGCCGCTGAATGCAAAAGCGACTGGTGTTTCTTCGGAGCGCCTATGAGTGTCTCGTTTGGCCATTTCGTTTAAGGCACTTAACAACTGCTCGCTATTTGCAGCTGGGATGGCAACTCGGAATGGATGATGCATTCGTCGAGCCGTAGTTGTATAGGACAGCTTGGGCAAGAAGTCATCTGAACCTGTTTGCTGCTGAACAAAGTTTCTCAGTTTCTCCAAATTTCCTTTGAGAGATGAAATTGACTTGGCAGACACTGTCACAACGTGGGCCGTCCGAGGATCCGGCTGTGATGCGTTCGTCGTGAGCTCCGGATAGTCCTCCATGATCAGCGCAGTGTTACCACCGGCAGCAGAGAAATTGTTGACAAAGGCGCGGCGAATGTTGTTCAACTCACGCTTTCGCTCCCACCGCGTGGCAGACATGGCAATATGCACGTTGCGTTTTTCCAAATCCGTGGGAAATTTGTGATTGATTTTGCCTTTTATGCCACAGTGAGGCGGGATGAGGTTTTTTTCCATCATTAATAAAACTTTGATCAGAGCTGTAACTCCAGATGCAGATTCAGAGTGCCCAACATTTGCTTTTGTTGATCCCAAGTGAAGGCTTTCATGTGGCAGTCGCGAATAAGATGGAGCAAAACAGCTGAGGACCGATGCCATCTCAGTAGCATCGCCGGCCTGTGTGCCTGTGCCGTGCATTTCTATGTAGCTGACTTGATTGGGAGGAACACCAGTCTCAGTGAGGAGTTTGGAGAAGATTTCCTCTTGAGCTCCGCAGTGTGGCCTAGTAATTGAAACAGACTCTGCAGAATGGTTGGTGTGCGCGCCCAAAATGACTCCAAGGATAGGGTCATGGTCTGCGATTGCATCGTCGAGCCTCTTCAACACAATGGTGCCAACCGCGTCTGCGCGACAATAGCCATCAGCTGCATCATCGAACGTTTTGCAGTTGCCTAAAAAAATATCATTAGCTCAGAGCCTCGAAAATGCCATGTGAATATACATACCTTCTCTAGCAAGAAAGTGCCCACGATCTAATCCCACAAAACTATCGGGATTCGACATGACATTTGTGCCACCAGCGACGGCTGTGTCACATTCATTACGCCAGATCGCGTTACAGGCAAGATGGATAGCTGCAAGACTGGACGAACTGATGGGAGACATGTTAGTTGAAAGCCTTTGCAAACAGTATGTGGAAGCTTACCAAGCGGTGTCGACGCTTACTGACGGGCCGCAATATTTGAAGAAGTAATTCACCTTGCCTGGAGTAAAGGCTCGATTCCCACCTTTTTTAAGTTAGTAATTGAACAAATGGGTATATTTTGAAAACGGTCCTCACCAGGAATAAAATAAGTGTCGACGTTTTGGCCGCAGCTGACCTCTCTGTAGTCGTCACTGGTCATGCCGTAGAATACTCCAACACGGTCTCGTTGAGTTGATGGTGTCCTATCTGCAACGATGCCTGCCATTTCAAGAGCCTCATAGGCCGTTGTCAGGGCCATACGCTGGCCAGGGTCAGATTGTTCAGCCTCTTTCGGAGAGATATTGAAGAATTTTGCATCAAAAAGCCCCGGCTCGTTAATCCAACATCCATGCAAAATCTTGCTCGTATTCTTGGTCTTGCCGGTTGGATCATAGTATTTCTCGGCATTGTATCTGTCTTCTGGGACACGCCGATGGACATCCAGCCCTTGGTAAAGCAAGTTCCAGAATTCTTCCACATCTGCTGCTTCTGGAAATCTTCCAGACATTCCAACGATTGCTATCTTGGCATCGCTTGGCTTGACTGCACTGGAAGATTTTGAACTAGCTTCAGAAGCTATGCTCTCCATGATCTTATCCACGATCGCCACTCGCTTCGACGACTCCGGCGAAAACGAAGCTTTGAAACTGGGACAGACATTGGTCGCGACTGGACACAGGACGTATTGGCCCGCAGAACTTGCTTCTTTCAGAGTTTTTTGTACGTTCGCAGCAGCATCGCGTATATCCAGCGGCAGAACGAGAATACTTTCAATGGCATGGTACAATAAGTCTCGGAAACAGTTGTCGTCCAGCGTGCTGCCGCTCGACGAGCTAGAAATGAAGGGAATCTTGCTTGACAAGTCGCTGACCGATCCAACGTCTTGAAGAATTTGCTCAACATCTGCAGCAGAGAAGATGTGCGGCGCATGGTATGGCGCATGCACAGAGATAGGCGTGAATTTTGGCGTTTCTAAAAACTGCGAAGACTCTAGAAACTTTTGTACGGTTTCCGGGGGGCCACTGACAGTCCAAGAGTTTTGGCCTTTTGCGCTGACGTACGGTGACGACAAGGGCGGAATCATCTGCAAATTTGGTAAATATTGGTTTATAAAAAGAAGCAATAATGGCACTTACGCTACTGTCTCTATAGGATGCGATGGCCTTTTCAGCAAGTGCCAGCGGATATTGTGACTCGGCAACCACATATGACCAGTAAGAGGGACCATTGGATCTTTGGTGACCGAACAAAGCGGCAGTTCGAGCAGCCAAGAGACCTATTTTGAGTGACACGCGTACAGCATCAACACCAGCTTGCACCAGCTCGCCCAGCGACTTTGAAGAGCCGACTGCGGCCGCTGCTATCGTTCCAATGCATAGTCCCGAGACGTAATTGTTTGGGGCCGATGGGTATATCTCATCGCAGTCTCCGAAGTAGCTATGCAATATTATTAGTCTATGCATGGTATTTGCAGGAGTGAGGATGTCCTACTTGATAAAGGAACCAATCTGGTATATCGTCGTCAGAGTGCTGTCCAGCGCTGCATTTTTGTTTTTCTTAAGCCCCCGAGCAACAAGGTGCTGTATGCTGGAGAAAGCGGGAAACCATTGGCGCTCTGCGATTGGAAGCTGAGCTATCTCTTTCCTCAGCGCGACATTCACTCGATCGGTGAACAACGTCAAGTATGGATTATTCTTTTTAAGAAGAAGTAGTTGTAAATTCGACAAGCTGAAACTACTTTGATCCCCAAAAACAAAAACTCGAAGGGAGTCAGCCTCGCTGCTGGACTTGCCAATTGTCAAATGATCCATGATGGCAGTCAAGTCTAGCATACGAGGATGAAATGATGAGTGAAAAGCCCAAAACAAGCGACAAACATATAGCACAATCAGTCCTCTATTAACTCCTTTCGCGCTTAGCTTAAGTAATACAAAGTGGAAGTATTTGACTGCATTAGTGATAAGAATATCTCTAGCATGATCTCATCAGCAACCGCTCCGATCAGCCACATACGGTTTCAGAATTGGAAGGTCACAAGAGTATGCATTGTGACATTTTTACCAACGCGAACGGCTGAACACATTTTTGGACATGGCGCGCTATCTAAACTTATGCTTTATTCGGTGAGACACAGGCTAAGTGCGTACAGGAATGACTCGATTTTGGAAACCAGGAGCATTTGTTGGCATCAAGGGAAAGATGTCTCAGTAGAAGCAGACATTTAGCTACATTTAAATAGATATCCAGCTGAGATGCGATCATGTCGCCGTTCAGGCTTTTGGGTTCTCTGCTAAGAGCGAGACAATAACAAAATGCATATGCAGTTTGAAAATCGAGAGTTGTTGCATCGATCGAGAAATCCATGGCCCAATATAGTCAGACCACATACTATATTGGTCCCGCCGAAAGCGGCATCTATACGAACATTCGGCCCATTTCTATAGGCTAGAAATAAAGTTATATAGACATGCATTCCGCCACAAAGGGTAGTTAGGTATGAAGGTATCCTTTGACGCAAGCATCTTGTTTTGCCATCGGAGTCAATGGCGAACATCTAGATCGTATATTTATGCATACGCACCCCTTCTTGAATTATTAATCCAAATCTTCAACAATAATCCAATACCACGTTACATTGGCGCACTCATTAATTTTCATCAGCATCATTTTGCGCCCCATAATACGTCAGATTAACACACCAGGTCTAAAAATCTCAGTTATTGAGACTCCCAAAAATATTAGCATATTTTCGCGACCACGTTTCTAACAGTCACTCTTTTACTGTTTATTAATACTTGTGTCAATGGGCACGTTTCACCCTTAGTCTCATAGCTAGCATGATCCTTTCCCAATGAATTGGTACTACATATACGTCTCCTTTATTGTCATCGTATATCTGAACAGTTCGACACCATGGAGGCCCAGTAGAGTACAAAAGTACAAGCCGAGCCATGCTTTTGTATTGTTGATACTATCCCAATAGCCCTCTTAACCAATACAGAATAGCTCTAGATCAGTATGCTGAGCCTAAACTTCTCCTACGCGTAAAATAAGTCCAAATTAACCGTTGAGTACCTATAGATACACGTAGTGTTTATTTGGATACAATCTCATTGTTGTCCAAAAACTCTTCAAAGTAGCCAATAGTCATCCTAACGATGGCATTGTCGTCAGTATCTTATTTCGCAAAATGTTCAATTTTGTACGACGGGCCACTTACGTTGACCTTTGAGTATCGGCAAAGTTTTTGTGGTCAGGAGCGACTCTCTCCATGAAGCGTGGATCAGCTTTCATGCGTAGAAAATCTTCCATATTGCGGAATACAAATTGCACAATACAGTCATATTCAGACAGTTTCGAGAACTCGGGGTCATAGAGTTTGAAAAGCAATGGTCGACTTTGGCTATCGTTATGGGTCTAGCAAGGTGTAAGAGGCTGGACTCAGCATGATTGTCAAAAGACTAAACAGCTTACCATGTTGTACCGAACAATTCCGTATTCTTTCATAAGGCCGACGACTAAGGGAGCATGAACCTTAGTCATGTACTCTCGGTACTCGGACTCACTCAGTCCTGGTTTGCGAAAAGCAGTGATAGTGAGACATAACAACTGCTGGGGTTGGGGAACGGAGTCTGTGATAGCCATTGGATCTGCTTAGGCGCTAAAAGTTTTACGATGAAAAGAACGCAGCTGCGTAAGGAAGCTGGTGATGCGATTAATATAGGTCCAGTGTAAATGAACCTCTAAAAGCAAAACTACAGTACAATCAAACACGAGCTCATGTGATGAGATAATCTGGAACTGATTTTACAAAAGTAAACAATACCGCGTTCATCAAAGTCAACTCTGCATTCGTCATTAACAGTTCTGCATTCATTGGCCAATTCTGCATTCATTGGCTATTTCTGCGTGCAGGAAAACAATTCTGAACTCATAATAATTGATGATCCTTTAGCCTACTGATCGGCATTCTAAATAGTTCATTTATAGGCATGCGGATGGATTTTCGGTGAATAATCGGCGATCCCTGTGCCTTTATTTATAATTTGCATTCCAGACGTTGCCAAGCGACCACTATTAGCAAACGATTAGCAAACTGCCCAAGTCGGATATTTTTTCCAGTGGCAAAAGGCAGCTAAGGTAAATTAAGCTAAACTTGATTCGATCGGATCGAGGGCGAGCTCCTGTAAATCTGTCATAGGGTGAATGTATGGCTGGCCTACTGTATCATGCACGTTTTCATTAGGTCCCGTCGTATACCGCTTGAAGTTCCCTATAATCCGCCCTCGTAAAATCATGAAAACGATTGTGCATTTCCGAATTTTCGATCGGAAATGATTGAATGCGCACTCCGTACAAATCGATAGGCAAGGCGCATCTGTCGGAAACATCAGGCTGTACGAAAGCGTCAACCTACCCTACGATTCGCGCTATCCAGCTAACATCGACCGTAATGCCATGCATTTCGCTATGTTTTCTACGTGGTATGTATTTGGGCACTAAGTCATTCCCTAAAACGCGTCTACTTTCTATATAAGAACGGCATTGCAATAGATCATTATAAAGCTATTTTCCTTCAGTAGATGATTCAATCGTATTCAATATAGAGTCAAGCATTCAGCAACGGCGTTCATCATGATTCGCTTTCATTGGGTGCTTTTGTTAGCGCATCTTTTTTATTCTACCGCCTGTGCAAAGACTGTCTATGAGACTCTGCGCATTACATGGGAAGAAGGGGCTCCGAACGGGCAGAGCAGAGAACTTATCCACACCAATGGGCAGTTTCCTAGCCCTACGCTTGTCTGGGACGAAGGAGACGATGTTGAAGTGAGCAGTTACTCCGCTGCGTTAACACGTCTTGTAAGGTACTAACTCGAGTGTCAAATAGATAACCGTCATTAATGACATGGCTAAGAATGTGACTGTGCATTGGCATGGCCTTGAGTATGACCAGCATCTTCCATCTATTTGCTGAGAATAGTAACTGATCCAGAGTGTCCGTGATTAGCCAAAAGAACTCTATCTGGTCTGATGGCACTCCTGGCCTTACACAGCGCCCGATCCAGCCCGGAAAAGAGTTTGTGTACAAATTCAAGGCATCGCCTCCAGGAAATCACTGGTATCACTCCCATGAGAAAATGTCTCTGGTTGACGGGCTTTATGGCGCAATTCACATCAGGTTCGTATCAGGGAAATCCCATTCTCTGCAACGCTGTATAAACCAACTAACGAACGCATAGGCCAAAACAAGATCGTACGGGGCTTTGGAGCCAAATCGTCGGCGATTATAAAGAGATTGAAGCTATGGAGAAAGCCGCTCGTGATCCAGAGTATCTAGTCGTATCTGATTGGAGCCAGTATACTTCCGACGAGTACTGGAAGATATCCACTGATTCAGGCATGCTTGTCTTGTAGGTTGACGGCCGGTGTTTGCGTATTGAATCTTTGATTTGATCCTCTATATGGTGACTAACCGTTATAACAGCTGCCTCGACAGTATTCTAGTCAACGGAAAAGGAGAACTCTATTGCCCAGGCCAAAAGTTTCTCCAATCAGAGCTTGCTCCGGGTCTAGTTGACGATGCGTTCCCCCCTGGCACACAGGTCTCAGATAAAGGGTGAGCAATATAGCAGACACTGTCTTATCTTCTGCCCTGTATCGCATTATTGACTTGACTTTTGCCAGATGCTTCCCAGCACAACTTGATCAAATCCAAGGCGGCCCTTGGAACGTCACCAAACGCCCAGACCTCATACCACCACGTGTTCAGTCAGGCTGTGTCCCATCCAAGCATGAGAATGCAACAATAACTGTTGACCCGAAAAGGAACAATGGCTGGGTTAGCATGCATGTTGTTGCCGCCGCCACTATTGCTCAAATTGCCTTTTCTATCGACGATCACGAATTTTGGCTGTACGAAGTTGACGGAAACTACGTTAACCCAAAGAAGTTTGTCAGCATGGTAATGTCTGCTGGAGAGACATTTTCGATTATGGTCAAGCTTGATAAAACGCCAGGGAAATACACGATGCGCATTCCCAACTCTGGCGTTTCGCAAGTGCTAGGAGGATATGCCGAAATGGTATATGCTGGACATGAGCAAGACGAGAGATCAAACAAGCCATACTTGTCATTCGGAGGCAACCCGATCTCACCAGAGGTTGAGAAAAACTCCTACTTTCCATGGCAGCTGGAGTCGGACCACATGGAACCGTGGCCTCCGAATAAGCCTCGACCTGGCAACGCAGACGAGGAGCATCTGCTCGCGATTGGCCGTGTTGGCGCACCATACAACTATACCATGAACACCAAATACCTATTACCCGTCGACTTCCAAAACAACGACCCGTTACTGTTCTATCCCAATGCAACCATGGGAACCGAGAATGAAAACCTGGTGATTCGTACAAAGAATGGATCTTGGGTTGACCTCATCTTACAGGTTTCCACCCTGCCTGGCGACACGTCAGCTTTTGAACATTTCATCCATAAACACGGCAGCAAAACGTGGAGAATTGGCTTTGGAACCGGTGTTTGGAACTATACTAGCGTTGAAGAGGCTATCAAGGAACGGCCCAAGGATTTTAACTTGGAGACCCCGGGCTTGCGCGATACGTGGCTCACAGCGTTCTCTGTAACAGGGGAGGCTTACTGGAATGTTTTCAGATATTATGTGGATAACCCCGGCCCTTTCCTGTTCCATTGCCACATTGAGCTTCACTTGATGGGAGGAATGGGTATTGTTATTATGGACGGCGTGGATGCATGGCCAGAAAATATCCCGAAAGAGTACCAGCTTGACTAAGAACGGCAAAGATGATGTATAGAAAACTGCACTAAATAATTGTTTATCTCGTTTGCAATATACACGGTTCTGTTTGTCGCAATAATTCACAATTGTAATGTCTCACTAAATTACCGAGTAAACACAGTAAACACAGGCTACGTACCTTAGTATAGCGCGGCTGACGCTTTAGCTGACCCTGAGAGATTCTCCCACTAGGATAGGGACGCATTCTAGAACTACCTACCTGTAGTATTTCCAACATTCCGAAATTTAAGACAGTCAGAGAAGTTATTTATCGATCTCAATGTAGTTTATTCAATTTATATCATGAATTATAGACAAAATTTTTAATCGTTTTCTGCCCGCTTAGTCGGGGTAAGAGCCAAGGGACGAGGTGTTTTAGTGTATGGTGGCTCCATGTTAAAGTAAGCGGCACTTTGATTCTAAGGGCAACCTGGAAAGCCTGTCGCAGCCACTGTCATAGCGCTATCCAATCCCAGATCTGAAAGTCGAGTCTGTAAGCCAATGTCGTTAATATCATCCATCATCAAAATTCTCGCAATGCATTCGCGAATCTGGTTGTCAATAAAGTTTTCTCTCTCTAGTGGATGAGCCGGTATAATTCTGTCCTTGATAGCATCGTCGTTGGTATGTTCCTTCTGGTTTCGGCATCAATGTGTTGGTTACACCGGATGCATGCTTCTGGCTTTCTAACAAAGGCCGCATTATAGCTCGCCTAGGAAGACCATACAACCTTAATTGGAGAGCATTGCTGTATTTGCTTTTATATACAGCACGTAGAGTGATATAACTCTCCTAATGGGGCGATTAGAAGAAGGGCAATATAAAGTCGCTCCATTAGGATATGCCTAAGCTTTGGAGGTCTCTTTGGTATTCATGCAGTGTGAATACGTGATAATCAGCAAGATGATAACAGCGGCATATTACGCATTTCCTTTGTGTATCAACCGATTGAAAAAATTCACGTTAAAGGCGGTGAATAGAACCAGGACTTGACTTGAGGTATAAAATATAACCTAGATGCTAGGTTCATCCCTTAGGAATCTATCTCATTCTAACTATGCAGTACATAATATAATACACAGCAATTATATATGTTATAATTTATTTATTTATAAATACTATTTATTATTTTAGGTACTTAAAGTTAATAAAACTATGTCGTATTACCTTGGAATAGTTGGGACATATGGAAAAGCAATACGAAAGGCAATCTCAATTTCGTCTAATATAATATAGCAGTATTGTTAGTAATAAGTGCAAAGCTCAATATCATAATATCTGTAGAAGGCCCGTGGAGAATAATTTAACCAACCTCTCATTCCCGCAATTGCTTCAAATGCAGTTGCGAAATTGTTCATTGAAGAAATAATGTCTTCTAAACCATGCCGAAGTTCGTCAATAGTGCGCTCTGTATCTTGTGACAGGTCCCCCAATAGTATTGGCTGAGCATGGGCGGCGTGAAGCTTGTAGAATTGCATAAGCAAGACGTAACTAGCTTGCATAGCACAGCATGTGCACGTAGGCATTGCTCGAGGACTGGTTATTCCGATGGATGTGCTGGGGAAAGGTAGCCTTTGTAACTGTCTTGCGATTGTTAACGCAGATGAAACACAAATATTGGTCGACTGATCATAAGTAAATGCAGGCGATTGGAGTATGTCATATGGAGCAATATTCGTCTCATTCGAGATGTTAATGGTGGTATTGAAGCTATTTGTTGTCTTGAGATCACAGTGATTGGCGCTGAAGAGAGGGGTATCCGAAAAGGCTTGAAATCGATGGAGGCGAATTCTCGTGCTGTCGTATGTAATAAAAATTAGTCTGAATCTTGTTACGGGAGAGATCGGAGTGATAAAAGACCTAGACAATCTAATTCGTGAGAGTCGTCGCATTACTTGCGCAGTAGCAGACTCGTATGCAGGATCAAGTTCCACAGAGCCTGAGACGGGTACATGGTTCTCTGCGCGATTGGAGACTTGTAGAACCCATCTGTCGAGTAATTTCAGCTGTTCATTGATAGCGGACATGTCCACGTGTGAATTCAGTTGTTCGTTATAGCTGGACGTAAACTTGACACTTGCTACTCCGATTCGTAGAGCATCGAGGAAGATTAACCATGCCTGGAGGCGTTAGAGCCTGATGCATATACTAATACACTGCGTAATAACTAACTTCTGGATCGCATTCTAACCGTGGATATGGCGTTGTAAATTGGCTGTCGTCATCGATATTTAAACATGCCTAATTGGAACAAATCTGGATTAGCTTGTGTCTATAATGTGCAAGACTTGACGTTGTGTGCATCAACTCACGCTTTGTCGAACCAAGGAACACAGATGTGCGCAAAAATAGGTCATCCACCAAGCCCTTCTCTTTGCTTCAGAAAAATTGTCATTTTCGAGTCCCAGTTGATGAAGAGACATGTTCTTTGCTATTATCAAAGCTTGACTTGCTCGGGCTGTCATTTTCAGTAGATTTGCTCGTTCAGTGTGCTCATAGTTGCTCAAGAGAAGTAGTGCTAAGATACTTTCCAGCTCCACCGGTGCGTGTGGATGAAAAGGTTCGCGAGGTATTGAGGATTTCCCAGCGACGGCTGCTAGGCCCACATGAAGATCTGAAATGAAATCAAGGAATTCCGAGTCAGCGTCGACGCGCTGCAGTGCCGCTTGTACAAATCTTTGAGCTATAGATTTTCGAAAAGAAACGCATGCTGCCGAGGCACAGCGCGCCTCTTGTGGTAAGGGAATAAGAGCAAGTATGGCAGAAAGTGCGAGACTTAGAGGTGATTCTGATATATTCGGAAGAGCTTTCTTTGTGTCCGCCAGTGGCCAAGAAATAGGGCAATCGGGTGTTGAGCGGCGTTTCGGCGGAGGAAGTAGTGGGAAATAAGGATGAATGAAGATGTAATAAGCGTTTAGTCTTTTTCTATACATTAGTCTAGTCCAAACGAGACAGTGACGGTTTGGAAACGATAACAGCCACACTTACATTTCCTGTTCTTTTTCATATACTCTAGCTCCATGATGGCCGGCTAGACTGGCTATTGAAAGAACGTCTTCCTTCGATTGTTCCTGTTGTTCAATTGTTTCTGCTCGCTTTAGGCCGGCTCCGGGAATGGTGAGATGTTCAATACTCTCAAGAGTGAGAACTTCTGAGATGAATTTAGCAATCTTTTTTGTAACACTAATCTAATCTGGCGGAGATGACAGACGTTGAGTTGGAGGTGACCTTGATATTTCATCCTCGGCTAGGTGTTCCTTCTGGACGCGCTTCTTTCGTGAACCGCCCCTTTTGCTGGGGATATAAGAGCAAATCCGATCTCTTATCTTACACTGCAATAGAACAGTCAGATACTAATCTGCGCGATGGTCATGCTCTTCTTCCTGTCACTTACGCCATAGCACGGTTGTTGGCCGTCGCAGCGCGTTCTCGCTGACCGGCTATATTCTGTTAGAAGTAAATATCAAAGGGGGGAAGAATAGATGTGTACCAATGCAAACATGCGACCTTCGCCGGCGGCATCGGGAAGTTCCTCCCTGTAACCTTTCTCTGAGACATAGTGTGCGGTATTTGGGTCAATTAATGAGGAGATGTGAAGCACTTTTTTCTTTCACAAAATATTGAAACCCCGCGCCAATCGGAAATGTATTTATCTAGTGGACACAGCCAAGCTGAGAAGTGCGGCTGGAAAATATTCATGGTGTTCGCGTCTCGTCCGGCGTGCAAACGCCGCGGGATCTGACTTTTGGCTATAGTAGGCCGACTGACTAATAATAGTGGCAAAAAGACGCCGTCGCAGAAAGCTTGCGGGAATACTAAGGTAATAACCCGCTATTTCTATGTTGGAAGCGCCTTACGCCGGAGATCCTGCTTGCGGAGCTTATTACTATATAGCACTTAGTCGCTGCGGGCCGGGGATTGACCATACTCGGCGTTTGCTTTGGTAATCCAAACGCGCTCCTTATTGGCTCCTGGAAATGGCCGCCGGGAAGTTCCTATAGGACAATTTAAATTCTTCAGTCTCCTGTGGCGCGAGCATTGATTGTCGATGGGGTGGATATCAAGAGAATTGTGCTGAGTCTGATCCGGACCGATGTCCCACTTAATCAGGAACATGCCGCGGCTTTTAGGCGATATTAAATGCTATATATATGGATATTGACGCCTGAAATGATATAAAACTGTTATTTATGATATATGCCTTGTCTCAGTGTTTCTAACCTGACACCATCATCCGAGCGAGCGTCTTTTTTGTTGGAAGAGTTTGCACAATGGACGGCTCCCTGACACAAGTATCTTCTTCTATTCATAGAGGTTCTCTAGCTGGCCCAAGACTTGAAAATAGAGCCGTGGCTACGTCTCCGACATCTTCGAACGGCAACCTTACAATACATTCCGCGACCAATATTCCGCAGGCCGATATGGAGAAGCTACATGAAGACCCTATCCCTCCCCAAAAGCGTAAGACAAATATTTGGATTGTTGTCCATACTTTCGTTCCAGCGTAAGTGAGCATCTCAGATTTCTCGTTTCATGTGGCCTGTTGGTTTGAGTGTCTCCAATCACGCCTCTATCGTTACACAATGTGTTAAATTCTAAAAACTCTTTTCAAGGTGGTTCACCGTCAACATGGGCACTGGCATTGTTTCTATTCTCCTTCACAACCTCCCTTACAATGGGGCTTGGTTGTATTGGATCTCGGTTATCTTTTTCTGTCTCAACGTCTTTCTTTTCATTCTTTTCACATTCATATCTGCCCTTCGGTACCTCCTTAATCCAGGTTTATTTATGACCATGATAAGACATCCGGGCGTACCACTCTTATTGGGAGCATTTCCGATTGGTCTCGCTACGATTGTTGAGATGATTGTTTTAGTCTGTGTGCCTGCGTGGGGCAGATGGGCAATTACCTTGGTAAGCTGAAATTAGACTTGATTAGACTTGAGCAAAGCTTACTTTTTTGTTCTAGGCATGGACGCTTTGGTGGATTGACGCTGCGATATCAATTATAATCTGCTACTGGATACCATTTGTCATGTAAGTGATGATCATCGGCTGATTCTTTCAGTCAACAGGGACTAAATATTATTCCTAGTATGCACGTTCACGACGTGAAGTTAGAAACTCTTTCCGCAACCTGGCTTCTTCCCATAGCTTCTGCAATCGTCGCGTCTGCTATCGGCGGAGTTCTGGCTGAAGTCATAGAGAATGAGCAACATGCTCTTTGGACTCTTATGACTTCATACTTCCTCTGGGGAACGGCCATGCCGCTCTCTCTAAGCTGTTTGGTTATTTTGTACCAACGTCTGTCAATGCACAGTTTACCGCCTCCGGAAGCTATAGTATCCATGTTTTTGCCAGTTGCGCCCCTTGGCCAAGGCGGATATGCGATTATGCAGCTCGGCAAAGTTGCAGCTAAAGTTTTCCCCCAAACTGGCGTCCTCGGGGAAGTGGGAGCCAACTCTGGAGAGATTTTATATGTTACAGGTTGGATAATTGGGTTCATTATGTGGGCAAATGGTCTGGCGTGGATGTTCTTCGCTTTGGCGAGCTTGACTCGTCGCAAATTTGCGTTCAATATTGGCTGGTGGGGATTCACATTTCCTATTGGTGTCTGGGCTGGTGCGACAATAGCAATTGGCCAAGAAATGCCGTCTAGGTTCTTCAATGTTTTAGGAACTGTAAGCTGCAACCTCTTACTCAACGCCCCCTACACTAATAACAGTTATTGGTATATTTCCTATCAAGAAGCTAATGCGCATGAATACAGATTGTCGCGGTTATAGTTACGCTGCTGTGGATTATGGTTGCTATTCTTACAATAAGCAAGATCATAGAGGGTAAAATATTCATGGCACCAGACTATGAACAGTGGAACAAGAAGAAAAGCCAAGCCACAGAAGCCGTATAAGCGAAGAGTGGCAGAAAATATACAGCTGTGTTTAAGAATATAGAAGTGCTTTGGATATATTAGGATACCCGATATCAGACTGGCGTTCAAGTAACTAAACTCTTGCTTTAATTACTTCTGGTCAATTAGTATCAAAAAATGATGATAAAAAAAGGATATATAATAGTAGCTTTTTAGCTTTTCTTTTTCCCAAATCTTAGTTATTCCTTTTACTGAATAACAAATAACCTTGTAATAAAAAGTTCTGACCTATGTGTATTATAGAGATGGAACAAGGGTTTGGACAGCAATGTTGTTCCCATGGTATCTCTTCAAGTAAGTGCAAATAGCCGGAAGCTCATGTTTAGCTCGAATGCTAATCCACCATCTAGTTTCACTGGCTCTAGAATACCATAGGCAAAGCAACAAAAGCGCCACTGGGTCCTTCATTTCCAACAGAACTAAAAACCTATTATCCATATGGCTCCATACCTTCATAGCACTGCCTAGCGAGACTCTGCCCCTTGGTAACTGTAATAGCTGGGAGAGGCCATGGGCAGCTGTGAAGAAAGGGTTGTTCTCTCGCGTCGACGACTCGTCAAGCCCGCATAGTTGCGCTAATTCAATTGACACGCCATTGGCGCCTCTTGTTGGCACTGATTGATGTAGTTTTGCAAATGATTCAGATATGATGCGGTACACACTTTCTGGCCGCAGCGGGTTTACTAAATGCCATAGTTTCATCTTACCAAACCCCAGGCGAAGCCAACCAAGGTCAGAAGAGTCGGGTACCCCTAGAGGCCATGCCTCAGCGGGAGAGGCCGCATTAGGGGCAGAAAATGTCAGAATAGCAACAGCGCCTGCAGCAGCCCAGAGGGGATCCTTGTGTTCTTCTCTAATGGGTTGGCTCAGTTGTTTGTTGAACAAGGTTGTGAATTGAGATACGTGATAGGATTCTCGTAATGAGCGACGATGTGTCGATGCCGTCTCAAAATAGCGCTCATGTACAGCTGCCATCGCCAATGTCCCATGCATCAAGAACGGACACTGAAGAGCACGTATGAGTGAGCAAGACTCTCGCAGGCTGCACCTCAAGAGCAGATGAGTTTCTTCTCGACTTGCACTCACAGTAAAACAGAATTGAAGCATGTGACTCTCCCATATGTGCACCACCCCAGAACCACCGAGGGAGTAAATGACTCGATGCCGGAACCGATTGAAAAGCATTTGGTCTTCCAGATCAAGTGTAAAATAGGCCGATCCATCGCTGATCCATATAGCGTTACTGATAGTGGATCGCGGGCGCGGTACATGAAAAAAGCTAACTGCTGCCTTTGTTTGACTCTGGTGGATGGGCTGGAGATCGGGAACATTAAAGCCGAAGTTGCAGTTGACTCCGTATGTCCGACATTTCGAGCAGCATGGCCTTGTCTCGTCACACTATGAAGTTGGTTTTCATTACCAGAGTTTTCTCGCGCGTGATATTGGACGGATAAGCATGAGTTAACTTACCTTCAGTTTTCTTAGCTTGCAGTTTCGACAGCCGAATCGCGAGGACTTTCGCTTTGGCCTGCACTTTTGACCTGCTGGCGAGACTTGAGGGCCCATGAATTACTGACAAATGACAGCGAAGCCTGAAATAGTGTAATTAATGTAGAAAGGCTTGCTGTCGGGACTGGGCGTGATATCAAATCGAGCAACGCTGTAAGACATCATTCTCCAGCAAGTTTGGGAAGTTTAGACATTTCAATCTTACCGTCCCCCGTCTTTTTCAGCCTTGGCGTGATCGGGGCTGTCCCAGGCCGCGACGCTAAACCTCGACTCGTTATGCTACTGACCCACGCTTTACCTCTGCTCGGAGTTCCGGCCCTCTGATTGGCCAGAATTTCTGTATTGAACGTCGTATAAGTTCACTGTCAAGATATGCTTCAACTGAATACATCTGTTAATGTAGGCAGCGACCATATGGCAAAGATCAATGAGGGAGACACGCGCCAAGCTTGCCGTCACATCCGCGACTTTACTACGGTGAGGGAGCACTATATATAGGGCTCAAACTTCGCAATCTGGTCTCTTTCCATTTCAGACCTTCAACTCACTTCAACTCCAAGCTGCAATTCGTTGCTTTCGTTTTACTGAAACCTCATTACTCAAAACTTTCAACATGCGTATCTTTGTCACAGGTTCCACCGGTTTCATCGGCTCTGCGGTTGTCAAAGAGCTTGTCTCAGCAGGACACCAAGTACTTGGCTTGACTCGCAGTGACAAAGGGGTCGAGCAGCTGAAAGCTCAAGGTGTCGAGGTCCTTCGTGGAACTATCGAGGACTTGGAGCTCCTCAAGAAAGCCGCTTCAGAATGTGACGCAGTCGTTCACCTGGCATTCGTCCACAACATGGCTGACTTTGTTGGGTCTTGCGCCACAGACCGAGCTGCCATCACCGCCATGGGCTCTGCCCTGGCTGCTGCCGGTGGCAACCGCGCCCTAGTAGTCACTTCAGGCACCATGCTACTGTCGCGCGGCAAGCTTGGCAATGAGACTGATGCGCCTGACATGAGTAACCCTGGAGCCTCGGCCCGTGGTCCTTCAGAGACATTGTGCCTCGACTTTGTCAAGCAGGGCGTGCGCGCCAGCGTTGTGCGCCTACCGCCAACAACACACGGACCTGGATCTTCGGGGTTCATGTCGCTGCTTATCCCCGTTGCGATACAGAAGGGCGTCTCTGCGTACGCTGGCGATGGCCAGAATCGCTGGTGTGCCGGCCACCGCGACGACGCAGCCAAGCTGTACCGGCTTGCTGTAGAGAAGGCCAAGGCAGGATCTGTGTTTCATGCCGTGGCTGAGGAAGGCGTGCCACTGAAGGACATCGCGACTCAGCTTGGCAAAAGTCTGAATATTCCGGTTGTCAGTATCCCACTAGAGACGGCAGAGGATTATTTCGGTGGATTCAAAGACTTTGCCACGGCCGATAACATAGCTTCGAGTGCCAAGACAAGGGAGCAATTGGGATGGAATCCGACAAACCCAGGTCTACTAGAAGATATTCCAGTAATTGTGAAGTCTTTGAGCAGTTAGATGATTGTTATAAATTTACTAGATAACTAGGAAAATATGCAAGCTTTTTCTCTTAAAGAAACGTATTAATACTCGTCGGCTTAATAAAGATTCACACTACAGATGTAGCATGCGCAGATTCTGGGGTAAGCTGCCTCACTGACTTTTAGTACACCTGTTGCTGCTAGGGGAAGGAAACTGCGCTCGTACACATGTTCCCACCTCCACGAGGGAGGAGAGCAGATAATGCAAAGCAGAAACAGATCAAGAAACTGCCTTTAGCGATGATAATTTCAACGGAAAGAAAGTCATCCCCTGCTAAAGAAATGACATATTAGTATTGGGAGTAATGGATGATGAACATTCAATTTCACCCGAGTGGCAAAACTGATTGCAGAGGTTGGTAGCACGGTAAGCTAGTAGGTATGTGTAAGCTGCCAGCTGCCAATTGTTATAGCGCAAAAACGATAGCGCCGGTAATCGATTCAGCTCCAGGCCAATATTAAAGTGGGTAGCACATTTAGCGATCAGCTCCAAGACTGGCCCCCCTTTCTCATAGGCGCTATTGGAAATATTGGACTCGAATCCTTTTTTTTCCTTTTGTGCTGAGGGAATGTGAGCAAGACCAATGACTTCAAGCCGTGCCATGTCGGGCAAAATGGACCAGTGGGTGAGAAGGCATTATGAATTGGATTTTCAGATGCTCAAATCTTCAATTGCTTTGGGCATTCGCCGAATGTCAAGAGCCTCCATGCTATTTGTCGTGTTGAGTCTATCGCTCATTGTTATTTTGCTGTACCCAAAAGCACACGTCGCCTCCCACGCCCTCGAGTACCTACAAGGCAACCAGACATTGGAGACAGAACAACTTTCACACAATCAGACTTTGGACGCCGAGAAACCTTCCAGATTTCAAACAATTCAAATCGAATACGCCAGCAGCCAGACTCTGACTCCTCTTCCTAGAAGCACTACTACTGAGCCAAGTAGTGTGCGCCTTGATGTTGTGACAGAAATTCTCAAGCCAACTCTCCCACTTGAGTCTATTGTTGCAGAGATTGCCATTCCAACCCTCACATCTAAGCCTATTGTTGCAGAAATCGCCGAGCCGACTCCTGCACCGGAACCAACAAGGCCTATAGAACCTATAGATAGCCATACCGCTAAACCGGAGGCGCCACAAGAGCCGCAAAAAAACCGCCGCTTCGTTTTGGTAATACCTGCTACATCGCCAAGTCCGGATCTATGCAAGACAATAGTAACGGCGCTCGCTCTTGGCTATCCAAGTCCGATCATCATCAACTGGGGAATAGACTATCGGGCGATAACAAAGTGGGAGGGCGGCCAAAACCTCCCTAAAATCCCAGGATTCGTGAAATATCTCGATGCGGTAATGCATCCAGAAGCCCACCCGGACGAGAAATTAGAGGAAGATGATCTTGTACTTATGGTTGATGCCTACGACGTCTGGTTTCAACTCCCTGCAGACATTCTCTTGAAAAGATACCATGAGATAAACAAAAGAGCAAACATCAGGCTGCAACAGCAATGGGACAAAGATGAGCCTATTCCTATGCGACAGACCATCATCGCAGCGTCTGGAAAGAATTGTCACCCACAACCAAACTCGGGCTCCAACATGCACTGCGAAAGATTGCCTGATAGCCCACTAAGAGCAGACCTGTACGGTCCAGACACGGAAAAGGATGCAAACAAGCACCGAGATCATCGACCAAAGTACATCAATGGAGGTGTTTACATTGGCCCAGCAGGTGATATGAGGCGACTATTTCGTCGTGCCGCGCAAAAGATGGAAGCAGGCCTTAATCAAGGCGTCCATTTGTTCAGCGAACAAGGCATTCCTGGGGAAGTGCTGGGTGAGCAAGAAGTCTGGCGGCAATGGCGGCGAGCAAACAAAGAAGGCATCCAAGACAGTGACGCAAAATTTCTCATGGATCGAGACTTTGAGTATCACTTTGGGCTCGACTATAATCAAGAGCTCTCCATCCAAACCTATTGGACGGATACTCAGGACGGGCTGTTTGATGGAGCTTTTGTTTTACTAAACAACCAGTCTGTTATTGATGCACACTCTGAGGCGTTGGGCATATCCCCTGTGCGACTCCATGGTATTCCAGATGATATCGAATTTGCAAGAAATCCACTCGCTGGCGTGATTGAATCACCAGATTGGGGAGAGATGGAGCTGTATGCCGACTTTTTCACCGAATCTGTCCCTGCCATAGTCCACCACAACGGGTTCAAAGAGAGACGAATTTCTTGGTGGGACAAGCCTTGGTTCCACCAGCACTTGCGAAAACTCCTTGCCATCCATCTAGCGCCTAGGATACCTGAAGAGCCACTGGCAACGATAGAAGCTGAGGACGGTGGCGCCAAATACTGGGCTGTGGCAGCGGAGAAGTTGGATAGAAGACCACGACTAATGGGCGACTCGGCTCAAGCTCCCTTGAAAAAAGCTGGGTTCCAGGACGTTTGTCAGTATTTGGATGACTCGCTTCGTCTGCCGGGCGACCACTGGTGGGATGAAGTGTTTCGCGATGTGGGAGGGCCATTTAGTTAAGTGGTTACAGTTGTCCAATTCATCTTTTAAAAGCTGCTGTCTAAATTAATGTATATATCTATATAAGTAAAACGGAGCGCGTGTATATTATCTACCCATTCGGTCTCTCTTATCCAGACTCGCCCTCTTGTGTGATTAAGAAGGAAATATGTTGCGAAACTAAGCGAGCTTGGCGACCATTCACGCCGTGCAGTGATACTGCGACAAGAACCATTGAACAAACTTTGGAATGCCATTGTGAATTTTTGTCTTAGGCTTGTATCCCAGTAGCCTGTTGGCTTTTGAGATGTCCGCAAACGTGATTGACATATCACCTGGTTGTGCCTCGCGCCTATCAAGAATTGCGGTTCGCTCTAGGCTCCTCTCAATCAGGCCTACCAATTCGCGCAGCTCAATAGTCTGCGACTCCCCAAGGTTGAACACCTCGTATTGAGAACCCTCGTAATCGATGGCAGCGCAGATACCTTGTATGATGTCGTCCACATAAGTGTAATCTCGACGAGTGGTCCCGTCACCAAAGACAGGAATTGGCTTGCCGTCGCAAATGAGCTTGGCAAATTTGTAAATTGCAAGGTCAGGGCGCTGGCGAGGGCCGTAGACGGTGAAGAATCTTAGACATAAACAGCGAATCCCGTAGAGATGGGAATAGGTATGACAAAGCAGTTCGGCGGCTGCCTTGGATGCTGCATACGGCGAAATTGGCTGACACGTCTTCTGGTCTTCGGAGAAAGGAACCTTGGAGTTGAGTCCATATACGCTTGATGATGATCCAAATAGAAAATTTCGCACGCCGAAATCTCTGGCACAGTCAAGCAAATTCAAAGTACCGGTGACATTGGTGTCGATATACGAAGCTGGGTGCTGAAGAGACGGCCGTACACCAGCCCGCGAGGCGAGGTGCACAATAACAGAGATGTTATTATCGGCGAAGGCTTCGCGTAGATGAATAGGCTCTCGTATGTCAATTTCGTACAATCTGAAGTTGGGATTGCGAAGATGTGCAGCAATGTTGGCGCGTTTAATCTCCGGGGAGTAAAAATCATCAAAGTTGTCCACAACAATAACCTTCCAGCAGCCTTTTGCTAAGAGGCCTTCGACCAGGTTTGACCCAATGAAGCCTGCACCACCGGTCACAAGTATTTCTCTTCTGGGCTTGGACTGTGAGATTGTAGGACGAGTGATGACTGTCATGATCAGTGTCGAATACAGTGGTAAGAGTAACGCGTAGATAATCTCTATTCTGTTATTTTTCCTTTTTCTTTTTTCTCCGTAAATCAGAATCCGCGTTGTTTAGAGCGTCTTCAGGTCATGCCGATGAACACAGTTTCCGATCGAAGAGCAGCTGCTGGAAATAATAGCCAAGCACGTTGGACGGTTGTTCGAGTAAATTGGGAAGATTTATCCGTCTTTTCAGGGGAAACCAATGCTTCAGCGCCTGTTAAAAGACCCTGCATAGTACTAGGAAGCACTAATGGCCGTGCAAAGGGAGATAAATTAAGTGAATCGGGGGACGTGGTACCTAGCGGAAATGGGGCTGAGCTGAGTTGCTGGCCCAACCAAACTAAGTAACGCCAAGATGGCGCTATTGACTAGTATTTGCGACCATTGGGTTATAGCTTGGTGGCGGCCAGGAACAATCACGATATCGTATTACTGTGACTGGTTGCAAAAAGCGGCAGTGTGACTATAGCTAGGTATGTACTATATTTCGCCACAGCGAACATGGTACCCTTGTAGTTTTAGTTATTATTACCTACCTTACCTACTTGCCTACCTAACAAACACCCCTGGAGTATTTGAAGCTTCTTTTGTTCATAGTTGCTGAAACGAACAACAGCCAACAAGTTATAACTTGTTATCAGTGGCCTGGAATAAATAAGGTGAAAATGGACAAGGTCAACAGTATCTCAGTGTCCCAGTAGCAATCGCAATGCGAAAACCAATGTAAATTGATCTCCGATTTTCCGTCTCTTTGCACATCCTTTTTTCTGTTCTTATTCTTAGCGCCAGGGCTTGAAGACCTACTGGCGTCGACCCGCCTGGGCTTGTACAGCTATCCCTACCACTACTAAAACAGGCTCCCTTTTCAGCTCTGCCAAACGTCACATACCCAATTTTTATCTTTCTATCCAAATCAAGATGTTAGCTATCAATTTCATGCTTCTCCGTATGGCTCTCCAAACCGAGCTTTGATGGTCTATGTCTTAAAGAGGCCTTGTTCCCTAATCACCTCTCCCTCAAGGAAAAGTGACACGATAAAAAATACAACAGGTTTTCTGTCTTAGGCTATGCTTTATTAAGTCTTTTCGCGACGCCTATGTAAGCAGCTGATTAGATAGCGCTGTAGATCATGTCCAGTAAGAATTTTGAGTATTTAATTTGCTCAACAATGGAGTTCAAATAGGAAAAAGAAATGCTTCTAAGTCCAAGACCTATTGAGCAGTATCTGAAATGCGCTGAATGTCAAAATCTCCAACTCTGAGCTTAAACTTTACGCTCAGAAGACCAGCCATACTCGGTGCAATGAAGATTAGAATAGTCTTCGAGTGGCTACGGGTGATTGGGCCTTTTAATAAACCCTGTGATGATAGAAAGGTAGCTAGATGTGGCTTGCAAAAATTCACCAAACATCCCAGACCGCCAAATGGTAACTCTTTGTCAAAGCTGTAGGCCTCAGCTAACGTAATTCCTCTTATCCTGCAAAGCCAGACACGTGGGACATAAAATGCTTAGCAACGATTGAGGGTGTGGGGCAGCTGCAGTAGGTCACCCTATGTATTGCCTTTTCTGGACTTTTAGAGACCAGCATCTGAGCTGGTCATTAATGTATTGCTATATATGGTGATATCCTGTCATCCAAGAAAAGCGTATTCAGTGTCTTACGTTGCGTAAAGGGGAGAGGAATATATAAGATATGCTGTAGTTCGGTGTGAAACTTGTAATAAACTCTTCAATCAACTTATTTTTATATGCAATACCTATTTACAATGATTCGAAACGGCGCGCTATTATTGTTGACACTAGCGTGTATTGCTCAGGCTACAACCGAACGCTCGCTGCCAACCGTTGACTTGGGATATGAAGTCCATCGTGCTATATCATACAATGTTCGTCGGCCTTTTAATCTTAAGATACACTCACGCTAAAAGAAAATTCTAGGCAACAACTGACACCTATAATTTCACGAGCATCCCATACGCTGAACCTCCGTTAGGATCACTGCGATTCAGCGCTCCTATTCCACCCAGAGGTGTCACAAATGGCGTTCAGGATGGACGTGTGGGAAAGATTTGTCCACAGCAGTCACCAGACTGGACTCTTATTGCAACACAATTTGTGACTGCATGGGCGACGGGACAGCTTCCGTTCAACTTAACCGAAGCTGAGATTGTTTCAAAGAACACTCCCCAGCCGCCGCTAGATCCACGGACTACAGAAGATTGTTTAGTCTTGGATGTTATAGTCCCAGAGGCTGTATTTAAACGGAAATCCAGTCGCAGAAGAGCTCCAGTGATTGTATGGATTTATGTTAGTTACTATGCAAACTTGGCTTCTTATACGTGCACACAGACTAACCAGCTATTAGGGAGGTGGATACGTGAGCGGATCAAAAGAATCCTGGGGCAGCCCCAATGAGATCATCTCTGCGTCTCAAGAAGATGGTAGCGATGGAATCATCTGGGTCGCCATGAACTATCGCCTCGGTGCGTTTGGCTTCCTTGCGGGTCCTTCGCTGCAGGCTAATGGCACAGCTAATGCTGGCCTGCATGACCAACGCCTGGCCCTGCAATGGGTTCAAGAAAAAATCGCTAAATTCGGTGGAGATCCTGAAAATGTTACAGTGATGGGACAATCTGCCGGCGCAGGCTCTATCATGTACCATCTTATCTCTCAGGGGGGCCAGCCCGTGCCGTTCAAAAGAGCCGTAACGCAGTCCATACCGCTAAGCATAATAACCGACCCTGTACAGCAAGAGAGCAACTTTCAGGAGTTTCTATCGATTTTGAATGTCACTTCCCTACAAGAAGCTAGACAACTGCCATCAAGCGTCCTCATCGCCGCTAATTCTAAGCAAATCAGAGCTGCTCCTTATGATCAATTTGCCTTCAATCCTTCAGTTGACGGCGACTTGATTCCCGGCCCACCAACCCAGCTGTTACTTGAAGGATCATTCACTCAGGGTATCGAGCTGCTATCTTCGCATGCGAGCTATGAAGGCGCTCTATTTGTTAATCCCCAAACTATTAGCAATGATACAGCGTTGCTGCAAGAGTTTCAACGTCTTTTCCCTCTTGTACCGAAGGGAAAGTTCATCTCCATGGTAGAATATTTCTATCCGCCCATTTATAATGGTTCTTATCCCTATAATTCCGACGTTGAAAGAGCCGTATTGATGACAAATGAGTTCTTTTTTGCTGCCGCTCAACAAACTCTGCTTCAAGAGACTATCCGCCCTGGTACTGCGGTTTATGCCTATGAATTTGCAGTTCCTCCAGCTATTCATGGAAGCGACATTCCATTTACGTTTTATAACGGCCCAACGCCGAATGTGGATGCCTCTGTTGCTACCATCATCCAGCATGCTATTGCGGCATTTGCAAAGAATGGTATGCCGGGTACAGAGTCATTGAGCACGGGACCGTGGCCCCGCTATGGAAACAACGCGACAACTTTGAAGCTAAATGACAACTCGTCAGTTGTATATTCGGACATAACATGGAACAACAGAACAAAATCGTGGGCAGAAATTCTGTAATCTCAATACAATTTCGGGAAAGAAGCGGTATATCACTTTTCTGTAAGATTGGGCTTTCAATTTTTCTTTGTAGGCAAATCTTCATTTGGATTAGATTCTTCATTAGTCAGTCTTGATTAGTATACTTTACGGCCTTATACTTAGAATGTAGGGCAACTTTCTCCGTGTAAATTATAATCAGATGCCTAGAGCTACTTTACAATATATTGGATTTATTATACAATGTGATTTTGCCGCCCAGACTAATGCATTATCGAGTAAGATTCCAAATCTTAAGTTTAGGTAAACCCATATCAAGATTGATCTCCGCTGCAGCAGGTCTCTATTAATAATGCTTCACAATCTAAAACTTCAAGAATCCACATCAGTTTCAACAAGGACTCGAGTAGAGGTAAGTATAAAAGGGTTAGGCTGTGGCTAAACATAAAGCTGCAAGACAACTTCAGCTATTGCTCACAACACCAATTTACGTTATTCTAAAAGAGACCCAGTGCAGATTCCGTCTAGTGCAAAGCCAATTCCAAGTATGGCGAACACAATCCAGAATGTTATTGTGGTCGGGGTACGGCAGTTCAATATGGCTACTTTTTGTCTCATTTGCTAATACATCACAGGCCGGCGGCACCATAGGCCCTGTTTTCATTTCTAAACTTCAGAATGCAGGATTTAATGTTTCAGTTCTTGCTCGTGAGGCTTCCAAAGCTACTTATGCATCTGATGTCACTGTCCATCGGACAGATCTCAGTCAATCATCCCTTGTAAAGGCTTTTCAGGGAATAGACGCCGTCGTCTCCGCGGTCGCAACTTTCAACGTTCCTGATCAAATCGCTATGATCGATGCCGCGGTTGAGGCCAAAGTGAAACGCTTTCTACCGAGCGAATATGGCGGTGACGCCTCGCTACCTGACCTTGAAAACATTGCTCCATTTGCAGTCCAGAAGCAAAATGTTGTTGAATACCTGAAAACAAAAGAGTCGCAGGGCCTTTCTTGGACCGCAATCAGCGTTGGAGCGTTTTTCGACTATGTAAGTACTTCATAAATTTCTAATCTGGTAGGAATAGTAGACATTTGCCTAATGTGCGCTTTCAAGCTTTTCGGATATGGCCATGGCCTAATGGGTTTTTTCTTTGACGACCCAAAAGTTCAGTTATTCGACAAGGGCGTAAGGCCTCTTGATGCCACTACTATGAATCAAGTCGGTCTAGCAGTCGCTGCAACCCTTCAACACCTTGAGGAGACAAAAAATAAGCGGATATATGTCAAATCTTTTTCCGTTTCTCAAGCTCAAATTGTCGACATTTTTGAGAAACTTTCAGATAAATCGTTCAGTAGAACTGGTGGAAGTGCAAGCGAGTTGATTGCTGTGGGTAAGAAGCATTTAGAAGAAGGAAACTGGGATCTTGGATATCCAGAATCAGTCACTGCAGCCCTTTACTCAGATACGGGCTT
Source organism: Trichoderma koningiopsis (assembly GCA_022985005.1). Lineage (NCBI taxonomy): Eukaryota > Fungi > Ascomycota > Sordariomycetes > Hypocreales > Hypocreaceae > Trichoderma > Trichoderma koningiopsis. The sequence continues at coordinate 73,025 of JAJPEM010000006.1, read as the reverse complement.
TGGCTACTCTTCAGGGCGCGCTTCTGAGTGGAATAAAATTCTAGGCCTGTCTGAAGAAAACTTGGAAATTTGTGCTAAGGAGATTTTACGAAGCAAAGGGTGGATTTAAGCTTTTTAAGCTAGATTGAACTCGACTTTTGCTACTAAAAAGGGTTGTGGAAAGATAGTATAGACAGTGATACACTCCTTGTGAAAATCAAAATAGCAATTGTCTCAAGTATTGAAAGCATGAGCTGGCTAAGCATTGTTTACTGCTAACTTGACTGTTATAAATCTGGTTTAGTTTACAGCAGAACCAGATTAAAGGCTATCATAATGTATCTGTGCGCTCCTTCTCACCACCGATAACGTTGGGGAAAAGCTTCCCTATCCTCCCGATATTGTCCTAGATTTTCGCGCTCATTTTCTGCCTGTTCCATCTTTTGGCCTTAGTAAGCGGTCTGCGGTACCTATTGTGAAGGAAAGTCGTTTAGAGGAAATACTCTAATTAATTTAGACGGCCTGCATGAGTAAGGGGCATGGTATCGTTAAAATCCTTAATGATGCTCTGATGCCAATACTGCGCAGGCACAAGGGTCCTTGATTAGTTACCAGTTGCAAGCCTACTGCTGCGAATGCCGATTTGATTAGTATAAGTGCCGAAAGCCGACGCTGATCTTAGCAAGAGTTCTTCGTCGTTTGCCAATTTTGTACAGAATTGTTTCGCATGTACATCGCTGTCTGATCCCTATTTCTACTCTTAGTCGGGATCTATTCCATTTAATAAGCTCCGTTAGAGCCGATCCATGTCTCTTTCAAAGTGTCAAACAATCATATCTTCGTATTCTTCAACGCGCCTGAGTTAGATTGCGTGAGACTGTTTGTGTGGTTTAGCACTATGCAGTGACGTCAAGAATAGGGGCGCATTGCGAATTCCGCATATTAACTGCCTTGTATTACTGCTCAAAAATGCCTAAGCGCGGGCGATCTGCTCGTATCGGTGAAGGACTACAGATGTTTGACGAGACTTGGTATAAGAAAGGCGCATTCCTTATTCCTTCTTTCTGGCAGCAACCCAGGTACATCACTGACTGAACCGTTCAAGCCAACACATTCCAACAGCAAGATCCTTATCACAGTATGAAGCCAACCATTGTTACTATTGCGACGGCTGCCCTGACGTCTGCCCTCTCTGAGCGGTCAACCGGCGCAAGTCCCCCACAAACTCTAGACCGCGTATGGTCCGGTGTTAAGCAGAGCGGCAGTGGCTTCACTTCGGTAACAGGCACATTCACCGTCCCAAAGGGAGGCAAAAGCTTTGGGCCTTCTATTTGGGTTGGCATAGATGGGTCCACAGAATGTCCTGGAGGTGGTCCATTGCAAACGGGTGTCAGACTTACTGGCAATGGCACAGCGTTTGGTTGGTTTGAATGGGTTCCCCTGAGCGCACCTGTGTTCAAAAGCTTTGAAGTCGGCGAGGGAGACGATATCAGAATGACCATCAACGCCTTCGGACCTTCCAACGGCTCCGCTATCCTGGACAACCTCAGCACTGGGCAGAGCGTGTCGCACACATTTACCAGCGCCGACGCACCACCAGACGCACCACTGTGCCAAAAGAGTGTTGAGTGGATCGTCGAGGATTACAACAACTCTGGAGGCAACGATACCGGCATCGTGGCATCTCCCGACTACGGCACCATCACTATCCGAAACGCGTCAGCGCAGGGATCGGCGGGCAAAGTCATTCCCGAGGGCGGCGAACTAATTGAGTTGTTCGATACGAGAACTAGCACTGTCTTGTCACAGTGCTCTGCTGAAAATGAGGAGGTTACGTGCAAGTATGTCGGGCCACCAACTGATAACTAATGATGCCGATGAGAAGACGACATAATAGATCAGTTGATTAAGTAAAGGCTTTAGATGGGTGGAATTGTCTATATATAAAGTTTGGTCGTATGGTTTAAGTTTTGTTACAATGAGTTTCGAGTAAAAAGGGGGATACACGCCACATACAAGCGAGCATCGTAAAAAGCGAATAAGTTACGGTCAATACTTGTTTTCAAGAGAGAGTTCAAATAAACCTTTTGTATTCATGATACTTTCAAACAGTTAGTAGGATCAGAATAGAATAGTATTGATTCGCCCATAGTCCGTCATATATGTACAATCCGATATATAGCTTGTGTCCCATACCGCCAAATATTACAATTTTTCACTCCCCAAAGGCTTAGAGAGTCTCCTCCGCAATTCGTCCTTGGCCTTTGCACACATCTCTTCTATATCGACATCAGCAATGATCCCATTCCTTTCGTTGATCTGATCCTGAATCTTAGCGAAGTCACTTCCGACCCCCTCTGCACGTAATTCGTAGCAGTCGCCGACCCACCGACTGCTCTCCACCAGCCACTGTGCTCTTGATCGCCTCTCTGCATCATATGTAGCAAAGACTGCTTCTAAGTCATGCTGTGTCTTTACTTGTTCGTCTGCCAGCAGCTCTGCCAACATCGCGCTGTCCTCAATGCAGAATCCAGCCCCGGCGCCATGGTGTGGAGATGTAGCGTGAGCGGCATCGCCTGAAATGCAAATCCGGCCTTTATAAAAGGTTGGAACGGGGTGGCCAAGGTCAAATATCGCCCACTACCTTGTTTAGTCATTGAAGGTGAATTTTGGCTTTAGACGAGCTACTTACCACATCGAGTTTTGGGTTGACCAACTTCAATAACTCGAGGGCTGCAGGCCCGTAGTCTTCAAAGTCATGTAAAAGTTGCTCCCGTTGGCCTGGCCTGGTTAATCTCTGGGTATCGGGCCAGTCCTCCGACGTAGTTCTGAATGCGACCAAGTTCATGGTCTTTCCGTGGTTCACAGGAAATGTTAAGACATGTTTGTCATGCCCCATCTAACAATATTAGCTCAACCCATGACCACGGGAGTGCGATGAGTACTCACATACATGCAAGCATTCTGAGCTCGCTCTTCACCAACCGCGGCACATGCATCCTCCATTGGAATTAGTCCACGGTATGCGTATTTATGTGTATAAACAGGCTTAGCGGATGGATGGTCGGCGCCAACGATGGCTTGACGGACACGCGATTTAATTCCATCACAGCCAATGATCCCGTCAGCCTCTGCCACGGTTTCATCGTCGAATCGCATCACGAGTCTACCGTTGTGGCCTTCTGTAATGCTGTGAAGTCGTTTACCAAATCTCGCACGTTGTTTGGGTATGAGTTTGACAGCCTCGTCCAAAAATTGGGCGCGATGTACGCCGTTCTGGCCAAGACTATTGGAAATTGTGAAAGCCGTATCAAGGGTACCATTAGATGTTACATCGCTATATGCGTCCACATAATCGAACCAAACTTTTTGTTTGGAAGGTGATAAGTTTCTGGTACACACTTTCTCGAATGCTTCGTAAATGCCTTCGTGGCAAACTTTCATTGCCTGGACAGCATTGGGGCTGAAGGAGACACCCGCCCCAATCTCTGCAAACGATGACGCCTGCTCATAAATAGTGAAGGGAATTGACCGGGAGTTAAGAGCAATCGCCAATGATAACCCCGCAATTCCACCACCAACAATTGCTATGTCAAAATCCTTTACTGGAGACATTTGGAAGTGTGAGCTTGAAGCGGATGGGTACGAGAGGATTTGTTGACAAGGACGAGGATAGAAATATGAGATGGGCTAGACGTGAAGTTATAACTTTTGCGCACTATTGTCGATTGTTTATCTAGAGGCCTTGTCGGAGATCAGTCGCATTATATTGGAACTCAGCCAAGCCTTTTTGTGTGTTTACATGGCGGGGTCTCGGCAAGACGCCGGGCAAAGAAAATCTCCGCATAGCGATTCATGTCGTATGGATCTTCTGGATCATGGGGTATGCCATCATCCAGAAGATTCAGAATCGGAATCGCAACATCATTGCGTTCCCGATATTACCGGCAAAGATGTATGTAAAACACACCCAGAGTTCTCTCGTCAGCCTGTAGAATTAGTTTTCGGGAGGCATCCCGATGCCGAACTTTGTTTCCGATACTCCACATAAAACGCTAGTAATCCCGATCCCTGCTCCCGACTTCTCTCCGCTAGGACTAGCCTTCGATTCCAATACTGCGGGGAATCCGGGGAACCCAGACCGAGGTTAGGAATAAGGAACAAAATGCTTAAAGGGCCTCTTTGTTTGCTGTCTCGATATTAGGGTAGCTATTCCCCAGCATGCCAGCAGCCAAGAAACCCCTGTCATTACTAATGCTAAGGTTCGAAGTATACAGCGAACAGAAAGTCGCTAAAAGCCAAAGAACAGGCAGAGACAAAATATGCCGCAAAATACCAATGCATTTATCCGCTTCTGCCAGGCTGAGTGGCGTGCTCTAACGCTTCGTCTATAGACCATAGCGGACAGTTGTTGGGAATATATTGCACGGATTCATCTCAACGCTTTCAACTATCATCAAGCTTTTACAACCCGCCCCTGCATACTATGCAGCAGCACAGAAAGACCTAACATTAGAATGTGCTGCCAAATACTGTTTGTATAAACACTCTCCAAAAAATAATAAACGGCCAATAGAGTATCCAACGCCGCCGGGCCACGTCCAAAACATGATCAACCCATTTCTGAGGCATCCAAGTTGATGAGGTGCTGGCCGAACCAAGCATCATACAGATTGTAACTTCCATAAGGATTAAACTGGCTGAAGTCGAGTTGGTTGGTAAAATCTAAAGACATCTCTGGTTTCATTTGATCGTTGCTGACTGTCGCATCGCCGATGGAGCTCCGCGTGTCAGTCTCTTTAAACATCATTAGCGTTAGGAGCTTGGTGAGAGTACTACAGAGATTTTGACTAACCTTGGGGCTGTGTTTCATGGATCTGACATCTGAGAGCTTCCAAAACCTGAATCGCACGTGATGCAGTATGGATGCTCCCCTTATAATGATTTAATATTGATAAAGTGCGATCCCACGAGGTTTCAAAAGTTATTGTAAACTCAACTCTAACTTCTGGTAGTCTCATTGAAGCGAGGAGAATAGTCGCAGCGGCAAAAGTAACTATGAGATGAGTATTAGCCTCTCCAAGTATGGACATCTTCAGAAAGAACTACCATACAATATACTGAGTGCCAACCAAAACTTTTGTAAGCGGTATCCAGATGCTCAAATATTGTCTCAATCAGGCGATGCGCTGTGTTAGTGCAAAGATCGCAATAACGACTGATGATATGATCGTCGAGTAAGGATAAATTCTCCTCTGTCGATGCCACTACGGCATCCTTTGGACCTCGCTTTGTCGCCAAGAGCAGCAAGGGACGTAAAGACAATAGTTTAGTATATAGAAATCTACAAAGTTAGAGCTACATGGAATAAGAGGGCCCAGACATGTAAATCTTACCGACAGTAGAGGACTTGTTGCTGAAGATTTGTCCAGCTATTTCTCTCTGTCATAACCACCTGGGAACTTTGTGCTGTTTTAAGATAGTCAGGTAGTGAAATGATAAAGTTGTCTAAGCGCCGATTGAAACTGAGCACTTCTGATACCATATCCTGCAAGCGAGATTCAGGGACAGGGTCCGCAGAAGCATCGACTGAATAGAATGTTGACAATATATCGTCCAAGATTTCGAAAAGCTTGCAGGAATACACGAATAGGCCCATTCGTGAGTTCGCCCCCTTTGGTTGGGCGCCATCACCATCCGTACGGAGATATTCATCATCAATTAAGGAAGGCATTGGAGTACCGTAAGATTTATTCACCATAGTTGGACGGCCAAAAGTCATGGCTAGCAGTCTTCCCATAGTTAGCAAGAACACATGTTTATGTGTCATAAAGGGGAGAGAAACAAACTTGTCTAAAACAACACAGGTATGCCAGATTCTGCGTCTCATTTCTCGGTTGAGCTGGCTTTCCGATCTTGAACTCGGGTGTCCCAAATGCAGTCCCAGACTTTGTGCAAGGCGAATAGCAAGTCCTATTGAGTTCCAGCAGTGGCTTGCATATTTTGTTGATTGGAGATATACACCACTCAAAAGAAGCCACTGCACTACCGACACCGAGGTTGTGCCCAAAATATCATAGAGCAATACTTGTCGAGACATTTTATAAAATTGATTCGCGGTTGAAGCTCTGTTGTTTGCGTGAGCCAGGCTACTAAACTGGCAACCTAAAGCAAAGACAAGATGCAGATTACACATGAATACCAGATCTTCTTTGCTGGACCGCGAAGTGTTGTGAGGGAGCCACAATCGGTTATACTGTGCGATAAATGAGTCTTTATGGAGGAGCGGAAACAGCGGATGAATAAACTCGAAATAGCAAAGCAGAAAATCGTCTGCATTGCTGCGAAGAGGGAGAATGGCAAGATTATCTCTGTTCCCCAGAGATATGTCAAGCGGTGTAAGCACACCAGGCGACTGCACCCGAGCGGATTCGTGAGCAGCTTGGCTACTTTGATGTTTGTTCTGCGCCGCGGGACTATCCGACGGAGTCTTTTGAGTAAACTCTCGTACGAAGGCGATAGTAGAAGATTCGCCATAAACACAGCTGCCATTGTCGTCGGGAGAAACAGTGGCCAATGCGTCAACTTGCTGATGAGCATGGTTATGTGGAGAATCATCGTAGCCAGCGATACCACTCGCATTGCTAGGGGGCAAAGAATCATCATCTGCCAGGTTTACATCTGGGCCAAAGCGGGGAGACTGCAAACTTCGAATGTCCACTGGCCTCAATTCAGCTGATGAAAATAAACGGGAGGTGATATATCTGAATGAAAAGGATTGAGAAAAAGGCCATCAAAGGGTCTCTACTCACACGACACGCTCGGCCGTTCACTGCTCTCGCCTTGCTCCAACCGTTGTAGTCGGCTTTCCAGATCCGCATACCTGGTCATACAATTAGCAACATGAAAGGTGTAGACGCGGCTCAATCACCTTTGTGAATGCGATGCCGGTTGTGGGCGCTCATAGACACATGTCATAGCTACACCGCGTCTCTCGCAGGCGGCGCAGATAGGATATTGTCCATCACACTTCGTCTTCCGGCCCCGGCAATTACTACATGCTTGTTGCGTCTTCCGTCGTTTGGCCCTGGGCAATGGAGGCGTTGGCAAGTCTCTGATGGGCGCCACTTCAGTGCTCGATGAGAGTTGATCTGCCATTGCTGATAATGGAGCCTGAGATTGAATATATGAGAATGGAAGAAAGTCGCTGATCGTAAACAGGATATTACTGACGTCAAACTGCTGGGTATGTAAATTATGTTGGCTACCTAACCTATCTATCTACCTAGGTACTCCGTAGCATTCCTCCAGATGCTCCGAAATTGTATTACTAAGGACCCCGCAGAAAGCTCTTACCGCCTTCTATATTCGGTAGCACACGCGCAAATAGAGCTGCCCAGGCAGGTGCTCTCCTGTTATTTGGCGACAGTTTCAACACAGTCCGCCCGGCGCGTTTTATCAGCAGTACGCTTGGGTGTTGACATTTACTGTTTTAGGCACGAAATTATCATATACATTTAACCTTAACAGGAGCGCTGGACAATGTCAAATGTATGAAAACACACACAGCTCTATGTTAGGATTGGCCTTCGACTAGAACTGCTCAGTTGTAATAGCCATACATTGTTCCATCTCTATAGGCACCTCAAGTCGCGCGCGATATTATAGACACGAAGCGAAAAAAAAAAGCCACGTTCAATGCTTGAACGTGTAGCCATTAGGAGCCAACACAAGAGATGCAGAGTATTAGGTGCGGGCGCTGCGTGGCGGTCACGGAACCAAAATTATCTCTCGTGCAGAATGCTGTATTGCCCGTCACGCTCCGTACCCAGAAACTGGCGATTCAATGGGCACGCCACTTTCTTCTACTCCTGGGTCGATGCGAGTATTATGTAAGAAACAGTCCTCTGAAGTTGCGAGCTGTTGGCTAGCCTGTTGTAGCTCTTCTACGGAGGTAAATCTTGCAGATACATCCGTGTTGAAAATCTAGAAGCCAGAGAGGAATACTAAGTGATGATCCGGCACCCCCGATATTTCAGCGGCACTCCGGGGGACGCCTCAGGGCACAAGCGGGGTGCCGGCAAGGCCGGGTAATCAACCTCCATACCTACCCTAAATTTTAAACACGTTTTGAAAACCATCTTCTCAGTATTGAAGTCAAAAGAACTTCAACTGCTATATTAATTTTTGAACAATTTGGGTGAGATGAGGGGTAAATGATTGTGTTTTCGGATAATATAGGCTAGAGGATTTTGTTTGGATGTCTCATGACCTGGCGTGTATTGACAGAGATCTTATTGGTAGGTACCTATTGTAACGTAAAGTCGCCTGGCCTTCGCTATCCTCCTTAAGCAAAAAGTGAGCCGGCATTGCGACTACCTAGATGTAATCCTACCCTTAATTTCTTGGTTTAATATTGTTTCCGTCCAGCAGAGCGTTGATTGCTGGGCTGGCAGGTTTCATGATAATTTGTGAAGCATATGTTTGTGAGGTGACGATGATAATAGTATAGGCGGAAATAATTCGAGATATTTCGCCGATGGGACGTCACGGAGCGTATGCGCATCGTTGATATTTTTGAGGTTCCTAAAAGCTTCAGATCTAGCCTGCTGGGCTCTTGCGGAACCATCGCTTATACACGCCGCTACAGTTTTTCGTAATTTTAACGATGAAACTCATTATTGGTAAGTTTCTTTTCACACCAATAGAGAAAACATTTAATGCGTTAGCCGTAACGCAGATGGCGTAATGCGAGCGCTAAAGCTTTGAACAGCATTAATAGCGAAGATCTTAGCATGAAGACGATCGCGGCTTCAAACGTAGACGAGGTAAGTGCTTCGTTAGACTCCCTTTATCGTAGATATACCAACTGGATGTTACAAATGAAGATGATGGATTCCAGCTCGCTAGCATATCACTTTTTCGCCAGCCTGCGGGTCATCAAAATTACACGAGGTCATAGTCGGAAGTCGCAGATACCGCATTGGTATCGCAGCGATCCATTTAACGAACCAGCATCAATAAACCTGCTCAGTGGGATTTCCACCACACTTTACACTTAAACTCCAGTCTCAAATATGTCTGCTGCTTTATTTGAATGCAAAAACAGTAATAGCAAAAGTTACCTTACTCCTGGGGTGTGTCCACTGTCTCCGAATTTAGGCTGCTGAGATTGCTCTGAGGCGAATGATTGGTGGGCACCATTGATTGCAAATTTACCCGGTGGATTACGAAGGCCACCTCTGTCCTTGTTAAAGGCGGTTCAAGGCCACGATTACAGATGAACACGAGAAGCCTTTGTAAATCATTGCTACCGCCATCGACAACGCAGCTATGATGAGTTCACAAAACAGCCAAGGGCACTGGGTGCACACATGGGCCAGCATGCCAATGCTAATAGATAGTGATAACTTTCCCCCAGATGATTTTGTAAGTAGGACAGCGTAATTGGCAAGACTGTGAACTTGCATCGCTTCGGCGTTGGGCGTCCATCTAAATACTCAGCTAAAACTCACAATGAAATCTCAATTGCAGATAAAAGAGGGTGTGGCCTTTCGTAATACCACTATCCGTCAAACCGTACGACTGTCGATTGGAACAGAAAAGTTCCTGCGAATTAGGCTATCCAATGCATTTGGATCCGAGCCTCTTTCTATAACACAATCAACGCTAGCACTGGCGACTGAGAATCAGTCAGGATCCCCAGAGATTCAGCTTCGAACCATACAAACCGTCACTTTCGACGGGAGTGAATCTACTACTATTCCGGCTGGAGCGCTCATGGTTTCCGATGCCGTGGACTTTCAGTCAACTTTACAACCCCAGACCGTATTGAGTATCAGCATCTTCATTGAGGCTGGCCATAACGCGCAATGTATCACCGCACATCCAGGAAGTCGCACCACGTCATACTTCATCAAGGGAAATCGCGTGTTTGAGGGGGATCTCAATCGTCTTATTGCCAAGCAGACCGATCACTGGTTCGTCAAAAAAGCACCCTCTTTTAATTATCTTTAGTGTGGTGTATTTCACTTTTGTATTCATTTCAGTGTAGCTTTTGACAATAGCACAGGTATTATATCAATGGGATCGAGGTTTTTGTGCCACAAGATATGCGAGCCTTTGCTATCATTGGAGACAGCATTACGGACGGCAGATGCAGCCTTACTAATGGCGACACCAGGTGCGTGGATGTTATTCAACCAAGACAGTTAAATGCTAGCTGACTATGCGTGAAGATGGCCAGATATTCTATTCAAGCGACTGCAAACCAGTACCTCTAAGGTGCATCGTTCACTTTCCGTTGTGAACCAAGCGGCCGGAGGCAATCGCGTAATGGAGCATGGACTTGGTCCCAGCGTTTTGAGTCGGCTAGATAGGGATATTATATCTCTTTCCGGTGTCAGCTTTGTTCTGTTATTTGAAGGTGTCAACGATATTGGCATGGCGCCCGCCGACTCTTATAGTCAAGAGAAGTTGAGCAGTCGGCTAATTGCAGCGTATAAACAAGTTGCTAAGCGGCTAAGAGCGCATGGCGTTGTGATCTTTGCAGCAACTCTAACACCATTCAGCCTCCCACAAATTGACATCAAAGAGCATGAGAACGTCTACGCAACATCTTATTGTGATCCAGCTCGGGAGTCTACGAGACAGGTTATTAACAACTGGATTCGCACGAGCGGCATCTTCGACGCTGTCATTGACTTTGATGAGATCTTGCGAGACCCAGTGGATCATTCGCTGCTGAAGCGAGAGTATGACTCAGGAGACGGATTGCATCCTAATCAGAATGCATTCTGTGCTATGGCAGACTATTTTCCTATTCACATTTTTGAGAATCTATTTTAGATATGCTGGACATGTACTAATTCTGAAAGTGAGAGTGGGAGCCAGTTGAACTGCTTGGTTACAATTAGTCCACAACATCTTGTGGCAACAATGAAACATAGTCTATCGGAGCGAACTCGTTCCTCTCTGGCCTGCCAACTATCTTAAGGGAATCGCCCCTTCTCACTTCTATGCCATTGAAAGTGATTCGAGTCGCAGAATGGCCATCAATGCGGTCCGAGAAGTCATGACCTAGTTTATCTTGAAGGTCCCCTGCCCAAGCACCAATTAGTCTTTCATTTAAGAAGACTTGATATTGTGACCTGCCACCCAGATGATCGTAGTAGTTAATGGCGATGTTATAAGTTCCAGAGGGAAAATTAACAGTACATGTTGCAGTACCCACATCCGCACCTGGGATTGTTGCGATGGCCTTTCCTCCTGATGCAGCCTCGAATGGCGTGACAGAAACTACTTTGTATCCTTCAAGTGCCATATCTTCAGCCTCAATTCTCCATGAATGATTACCAACGCGGTTATGTTCGTCTTTAATTCCACATTTGGCGTAATAAAAATTGTTAACGGAGTCTCGCCAGACCAGAGCATGACCCGCTTGATACTGGAGACGAAAAGCCACATGATCAAATCGATCATCGTCTATCAATCCCCGCAGAGCTTCCCACTGCTGTGGAAATGTCTGAGCAACAAGAGCCCCGGCATAATGAGCGTCGTAAAAGTGCTGAATAACTGTCTTGCCTGATTTGAGACGATGAGTGTACGGAACGTGGTGAAACCACAAAAGCAGCTCATCAGGAGTAGTTTCAATGTGCTCAAACCGATTGGCAACCACTTGAGGATATTGCGCTGCATTTCCTGTGCCTGTGGCAACCGTGCGATCCATTCCAATCGCATGTGCATCAGCTCGAGTCCACTGACCCCATCCATTACCATCCTGCGCGGCTGGGGAGGGACCATAATGGCAATGTGTCACGATGTCGCACAAGGTTTGAATGCCAAGGTTGCCACTATAATCTTCGTATGTAGGCCAAGAAGCCATAGAGATATTTGTTATGGTATCCACGACAGCTTCGTTTAGGCCAAAGGTCAACTGTGCCCAGCCTTGGATTATGTCCACCTCACTCTGTTGAGGGTCCCAAGTGCATAGTCCATACGCATATAGGTTGGCCATGGCGAGATGACTCCCTAGCCATGTCGGATCGTTTCCTACATTGACAACTGCCGCGTAGCCACTTCTGCTCCAATTGAACCGTTGGCCAGAGACTATGTCTCGGACCAGCGATTGCTGACCCTCTATATGGAGATCAAAATTGAAAATCGTCTTCCAAAGTGGTGGTAAGTATACGACGTGATCCTGCTGACCAAGGTACTCCTGTGTAACTTGTAATTCGAGAATAATTGGCGTTTTCCGTAAATGAGCAAGAAGAGGTGACGGCGGTTCCCGAACCTGAAAGTCGATGGGGCCGTATTTGATCTGAATGATGACATTATCTTCGAATTGAGTGTCCAGCCCATCAAAGTACTCAACAGCCGCGTTTGCCCTATCATTCTTCCAATTTGACTCATCGAGGTGGTGGTTGTAAACAAAGGCGCGATACACGACGACGCCATCACCGTGCGGTTGCAGGGCTCTTGCGAACATGTTTGCACCGTCGGCAAGAGTACGGCCATAGGTCAGTGGGCCAGGCTGTCCTTCAGAGTTTGCCTTGATCAAAAATCCCAACATGTCCGGGACATGACGATACAGCTGAGAAGTAATGTCCTCCCACCAAGCAATGACGCCGCGATCTAGAGGATCAGACGTCTGCAAGCCTCCGAGGTCTTTTGGGGTGTCGAAATACAAAGAAATACCAATTCGAACTCCCCATGGTCTCATGATGTCAGCAATCCGAGACAGACCCTGCATATTAACAGGCTTAAGAAGATTGTAATTGGAGTTGACATTATTCACCACCAGGCCATTCAGTCCAACCGAAGCCAGCAACCGCGCGTATTGTTGGACGCGGGTCAGGTCGTCGAGAACATGGCCGTCCGCGAAAAAAATCGAAGGGCCGGCATATCCTCTTTCAATGCTGCCGTCGAGGTTATCCCACTGATTTACCCACCGAATTGGAGCACTGGGATTAGATATACGCATCTCAGGCAGTGGTTGGTTCTGCGACATGATTCTGAGGAACTCAAAAGCACCGTACAGTGCGCCTCGGTCGTTTTGGCCGATTATTTCTGCCGCCCTCCCATCCTTACAAACAAGACAGTATCCATCTTCCTTGAGAGACAGGGCGCCATGAATATCTCGATTGGTAGATAAGAATGTTTCGACAGATCCTACAATAATAGAGGAACTGGCTGCGGATCCTAAAAGCTTCGTCTCAAGTCTAATATTCTGACGCAAAATCTTGGAGAGGCCAAGTTGCAGCTCTCTTGCAGCAGTAAATACAGGACTGCGTTGATTGTCCGCAAGAGAGATGATTGTCGAATATTGTGGGCGTAGGCTGGCAAACTCATCAGGTAGTGCGGCATATCGCAGCCAGCCGTCGAGGCCTGTCTCATTAGGAAGCATACTCATGGACAAAGGTCCAAAAGTAACCGGACTAGAAATTTGGAAAACCTCAGTCTTTAGAAGCAAATGTGAACAACAGGGCGAGCAATTGGTGAATCGGTTCTGTGGTCACTTTTTGACAGATGCGAAACACTCAAAAACCGTGTTACTTGCGACTGCTTTCGGGATAGAGTCCCCATGTTTATCCAATGCGTAATCGACAATACCGGCTGCCATTATACGGTAAATTCACTTCAGCCTGAGATACTTATCATGCCAAAGCGTTGTTTAATATGCGGGGTAATAAGAATGAAGAGAGATGGATGTAGTAGGAGTGGAGCAAACAATGTGTCCTGGAGAGAAATATCGGGTTTGAAGGTCACTAACAATAGACTGCTCAAGTTACCATGCTAAGCTCAGCACTGTGGCTTAAGCAAGTACGGCTGGCATCCGGCCATGGCCTTGGGGATATGGCAGGCATTATATCTTCTGAGAATCTTATTTCATCCAGGGAAACTTTTAAATCAAGCGGAGGGAGAAATATTTGAAAATTCTATTCTTGAAGTAATTTGATGTTATTTCTGCTTAGTAAATTGAAGAGGAGGCGTCTTTGGATAGTTTCTTGGTATAGAAAAGATATGGAAGCATTGGCTATTGCCGTTTGGCTCGTGGCGCCCACTGCGCTAACAGCCTAAGCAACGAACATTAAAGTCGATGCCGCTACTGCTATGTTATTAATGGCATCGGCTCCTCATAGGCATTTGGACATGCTTCTTGAACTCAAGCTGCAGAGCATGACTTGCAGAAGATATTCAGTTTTCTTCTTCGTTTATTTAAAAGAAAAAAGCATACACTTTATGCGAACTATTGATGAAGCGCTCTGTAGCTATTTATAGGGCGGGGGTTAATGACTAATGCATGAGCGAGTAGTATTCGTCACTTGGCATAAACTGAACTGGACATCAATGCTGCTCCTTAACTTACCTTCGACTACAGTCCAGAAGCCCTCGGCGCTGTCATGACTAGCGAGTCAATACAACACACGACTGAATATGAAACTAGCAATCTTCAATCCGGCGTAGTCCTCCACACCTGGCGGGTTAAACCACTCCGAGCTATCATTATCCTCCAACACGGATATGGCGAGCATGCAGAGCGCTATATAGATGGGCACTGTGCTTTGATCCAGCAGCTAGGCAAACACGGCTTCGAAGTCAGGGCATTCGACATGTGGGGTCATGGACGGTCACCTGGCGTCCGCGGCTCCGTGGACGTTGAGAAGGCCATCCGCGACCATCTGGAGCTACGGCACGAGGCGAAGAAAGAGAAAGTGCCTCTGTTCTTGTTCGGCCACTCCTTAGGTGCTATTGTCACGGCAGGCAGCGTCATCACAGATCCATCTCTAATTGATGGTGTTGTCTTGACTAGCCCTCCGTTTCCAGGTCCAATATCGACCTTGGTAAGATGGGTGCTTGGTGCGGGCGCCACCATCGTGCCACACTGGTCACTTCCTATGCCACGGTCACCACCTTCTGCTTTATCACGCCGCCCTGAACTGCTGCAGCAGGCAGAAGCTGACCCGCTAATGGTGAAGAGACAAATACCTTTTCTCCTGGCTGCCTCTATTCTTCGCATCGCGCAGGCTATAGACCAAGGACTCAAGGACTGGCATGTCCCAACGCTTGTCATGCACGGTACTGCGGATAAGAGTGCTGATCCTCTAGGAAGCGAGCATTTTGTTAAAGGTATCGATTCTAAAGACAAGACGTTGCGGCTTTTGGATTCCGGCCTGCATGAGCTCCTTAATGACTCGGACCGTGAAAATTCCCTCCAGCAGATCCTTGCGTGGCTTGATGCTCATATTAAATAAAGCCTGTCTGCTGGCCTTTGGTTAACAGAATATTTTTTAATAGACGTCGAAGATTGGTTCACCAAACAAGCTTCCAGCTATTGTGCTGAGAATACTTGCGTGGCTGTATGGAGCGCACTTGGTTATATGAAGATTAACAAGATGAAGTTTCACCAGGTGTTTCTGCTAATAGCTGCTTTCGGATATCTTTGCGTAACAGCTAGCGACGCATACTAGAGACAAGCTCTTGTCGTCTATCTTATTCAATACATCAAAAGTCAATAAAAAGAAAGCGAAGGCTTTGAAGTTAGTCAGGATTGACCTGCACGTCATCTCCTAGATGTTCTTAGAGACAATGCCTTGCCGTCCAGTATTTGCTATGCTTTCCCCTCGCCCGAATGCTGATACCAGCGTGTGGCATCTCCACGGTGATATTTCCAGCGGCTGACGCTGATCCCCATTCCACTAGTCGTGCCGTTTCTCCGCAGGATGGTGAACCCTGAGGCACTTACTCCAAATTCTTGAACGTGGGTGTCAACGCTTGACAATAAAGGTGGGTGGCTCTTTATCGTAAAAGAGAGCAGAGCCAATCCTGCCAAATGATTGGCCGGAAAAATGCGTATAATGGATGAATCCTTACGTATTTTCGTCACTTACATTGCTCTTTCGATTTGTGAAAATATGGAGCAGAAAGATTCTTCATAGCTTTTACATGGCAAGCCGCAAGTTACTTGTATACAGCGTGGGGTCTACTAGTGAACTTCATGTTATATGTTGAATTGTATTGCTTGCTATATTTTGTTTATCACTTCCATATTATTACGTTTTAGCCGAGGTTTCATTATGGCTTCACTCATGCGAGAAGCTGCGCAGTTAGACAAGGGCATACTCAAATAACACAATAAGACCTGTATACATAGCTCGGGATACTAGATACGCATCATACTAAACCATGGACTCTACCGCCAGTTCTGCAATTTGAGTAAAGGTACTAATCTTGAATGAATACTTCAAATTTGCTTCGAATGCCAATACTTTGGACAGAGCTACAAGCTTCCAAATTATTTATCAGTACAAGTCGCTATTGTTGAAGTCGGAACAGCAGAAATTTAGTGTATTTAATCAAAGCTAATAATGCTATTTGTTAAAGACGCTTAAAGGATAGCAAGAACCTGGAAGTGCGTGAGCACGTGAAATTATTGCTGTTTAATGAATTCTGGCATATTCATGTCGTCGACAGATGCATCTTTGAACTCTCGTGCTTTTAGGTTCTTGGAGAATAAGAGATCCAGCTCCTCGAACGTCCTGCCTTTGCTTTCGGGGAGGCGAAAGTACCCCCAAAGCAAACAAAGTAGTGAGAAAGCGGCGGCCAAAAAGGCAGTTTTGCCCTTGAGATTCCCCGCGGTGGGATTCAGAGTATAGGGAGCCACAGTGGCGCTGAACACATTCGCAACGTTGTATGCGTTACGAGCCAGAGAAATACTCTTAGATCGAAGGCGAGTGGAAGATATCTCGCCAACAACAATGTAGGCAGTAGGACCAATCGTCAACTGGTAGACGACGTACCAGACGAGATACATGATAGCCTCTCCATAGCCCAGGCCCGTGGTCTGGCGAGCAAGTGCTAAGAATCCAAGAGTAAACATAGCACAAGACATGCCCGCGTAACCACAGAGCATGATGCCACGGCGACCAAATCGTGCAGTCACAAATAGCGACAGCAAAGTGCACAAGAAATGAATGCCTCCTTGCCCAATAGTCATTTTGTAAGCGTTTGCCGCCGGCAGCCCAGCTTGTTCGTAAAAGTAGGACGAGTAGTTGGCTATGGCAAATCCACAGAGGACTTGAGACGCCCAAGCGACGCATCCGATTTCAGTACGCCACAGATTCGTTCCGCGGAAGCAATCGCTGTATGATGCACCTTCTGTCATGGCTGCCTCTAAATTTGTAGTTTGAACCATCAAAGCAACGGATTGCTTGCTGTTTTGGGATTTCTTAGAGGACAGTCGCTTCATAGATTGCTCCGCTTGGTTGATACGGCCTTTGCGAACAAGCCACCATGGAGATTCAGGGGCAAATACGAGCAGAGGAATAACAATAACAGGCCAAACCCACTGGACAGCTAGTGGGATACGCCAAGACCATTCATCGGTGCGGTTGACCAAGCCGTAGAGAACGCCATACGAAACAAACTGGCCAATTCCCCAACAAAGGACGACAAAGGTCTCGAGGTATGCGCGAAGGGCTACTGGAGCAACCTCGGAGGCGTATGCTGGGGCCAAAGTGGTGAAAACGCCCCATGCTAAGCCGCACAGTAACTCGCCGGCAAAAAGCACTTCGATGGTCTTCGAAAAGAAGGGGATAAATAGAACACCAGTGAGAAACACAAGAGTTCCCAAGACGGCTTTCTTGTGGCCAAGCCATTCGGTGATGAGTCCGTTGAGATAAATGCCAACAATATTACCCAGAGGACTCGCCAGCCCTAAAGCCGTCTGCCACTTTGCCTCCAATTGGTATTTGCCATGCCCTTGAGAATGCCCAAACTGCTGTTGAAAAGCGGGATACGCGAAAAGAGAGCCTATAAGAGCCGTGTCGTATCCATCCATAATGACAACGATGGAAACGACCATGGACCACATGCACGCTTGCGGGTACATCTTGACTGCCTTGAAGAAAGTCAAGCTATGTTCTTCATCGGTCGCATTGCGAGCATCTTCAGCGAGGCTGGCCCAATGATCCGCTGTTTCAGCTTGCGGTATATGACTGACCTGTACTTTCTCTTCGGCTTCTTGAGACATCAGAAAGGTTGAAAAGGAAACAAGTGCTTGGTTAGCGTAATCGATCTCCGTAAATATAAACAAAGGGCAAATTTCAGCGGCGCGAGAACGTCAAATACAAGAGCTCAATTCTTATTTTCTGCAAGCAATGCTCTTCGCTTTATACCCCACATTATGCTACCCCAAACCAGATGTTTCTGGGGTTGCATTGCGAGAGCACCGCCATCCCACGTCTCGTTCGTTACCTATTTAGCCTGCGATACATGATTAGCTGCTGATTTAGCTGAGGAACTTTACCGTACCAATAGGATAAATCTCCCACTGACGGATAAATATTCTAGAAGCTATATACTACTATCAGCGAAGGGGTTGTCGAAATCCTTGCACTATGAGCACTGATCAATTAATGAAGTGGTCTTAGGGGTCGGTTTCGCAAGCTGTGAGTTGGTTTTTCATGCAGGGAATTACAGACTGCTAGATTATTCTTGGAACTACAGGTACGACAAATAGTAGTCTTTCTAAACGGTGGAACTATGGTTGGGCTGTAAAATTTTGGGTTGGGATCTAAGCAAGATAATAATACAGATCATCTTAACGAGCACGTATGCATATCGCATGGAGAAAATACGGCCATTCATCATATTATTAAGTACACATCCCCGCTTATATCTGAGGTGCTGCGACTATCATTGCGAATGATCGATCCAGTGTTTGATCTAGATTTGTAGGGTATTGTATTTGACCGGTTAATAATTGGCACTGTTGCATACCTACCTGCAATCCTACAAGAAAGTCGGCTACTTCTTTCGGAGCAATGATATTCCTAATTGTGTGTTGGATTAATAAAGGTGCTCAGCATGGTTATTAACCCACGCTTTTAGTGATTTCTTGCAGGATCAGTAACTGCATATTAGCTTTCACAGCCCCATAAATATATCGATTTGCAGGGCAGTGTAGTAGAAGGGAGGGTTAATCCAGTTTTTTTATTAACGATGGTGAGATCTGTATATATGGATGACTTGGTTGTTTAAGAATAAGCAGTAAAAGGGCATGATAATGGGGGAATTTATGGAGTTGTTACTTTGCGTTTCTTGATTCTCAGACTGAGGCGCCTTTTTAGGGGCGTTAGCTACCTTAAAGACTCTAAATACATGTACTTGGGGGTAGTCACCTTTCACAGTGGCGGTCAGTTGAGAACGCTAAGGGTCGTGACTTAAGTAAGGTAAGACTGTAACTATAAGAAGCTTCTTAGACTCTAATTATCGTTTATATTTATAAGCAATATATTAGACTCCATATTTCCGCATCAACCATGCAGTTTATTTTACAACACACTTGTAAGCCATGACTCGAATTGCGCTGGTTTGGCTCGTTTCCGTTCATAGTAACCCCTCATCGTACATCTTTTTTTAACGCCGTTTAAGCCATCCATCAACTCTCCACGCATTTATGGATGCTGAATTCGATGTAAGAAATGCCGTTAGATCCGTGCTATCTTCAACCTCCTTCGGTCACTGTCAATCTACAAGCCATAATTATGACGATCACGATGATTGGAAAGACTACAAGACAGGTAAAAGTAGGTTCTACGATTAATAGCCTGAAATGAATTAAGGACGCAACTTCAGAAGACATTGCAAACAACCACGCAACGACATGGCATTTAGTATTTCCGAACAGTGTGCAGCCGTACAGAAGCTGAAGATTTGGGCTAGTGGTAATACTTGTCTTACAATATTGTAAAGAGACGATTTTACCTCGCATTATTGTGTGGGCTGTGGAAGCGAACATCGCTAAGAGATGGTGATGAAGCAGCGACACATAGTAGCCCATGAACATGCCCTGCAAGATACGGCGCTTTGATATTAATGGTACTTGAACAGCATATTCTACGGGATTAAAAGTTAATCGGCATGTAAGAGATTATTATCATGATAGCAGTGTTTGCGCTGGAGATTTTCCGGACGAGTATGTGTTTGGCTTCGCCGCTGTTTGCTGCAATTCGCCACCGGCATCTATTGATTCCTGTTTACGCCTTCCTAATCTGGCGCAAGGTTTATTACTAATTGATAAATGACAGAATACTAGTTCAAGCATTTTTGAGCATACCTAGTTGTTGTGGCAATGAGCTCTGTATCCCAGCAAAGTCCTGGATCTTTATCAGCCATCCTAGTGGGCCAGACAACTAGAAAGGCGCGATAGATCGCTCTAAGCCGATCCAGGAATGTGGTCCCAGTGTGGTCCCACCTTAACTTGCATGAAGACGCCTGTAACTGTGATATTACCATAGATATTGTAATCAACCTCAGGCCGGGTAGAGTCCAGACTGGCGGTAACTAACATTATATATATTGTGGTGACAGCCCGACCACAGAATTGGAGCATGATATCGTTGTTAATATTACAAAACTTTTCGATATCGTTGCCCGGATCCTCTTAGAACCTCTTCAAAGCAAACAAATCGTCCGGACGAAAATGTTGGAGAAATATTTTACATTTCTCCTCGCCAGCGCAAACATCGTTCTGAGTAGTGATCTTGCGAACAATGACTTTGCTCCTAAGAAATTCACTGTCAATCTCTCAGCTGGAGTTCCGAGAATGATGGATCTGGTTAGAGAGACACGCCTACCGTCTGCTTCGGAATTCTCTGGACTCGGCAATTCAAGTGGCATTGCTCTCAATGTCTTAGAAAGCTTACGTACTCAGTGGCTGGAAGGCTTTAATTGGAATCGTGAGGAAGCGGCTCTTAACAAGTGAGAATTTAACAACGCTTCAGTCGTTGCGGTCGGCTAATGTAAACCAGATACAACCATTTCACTGTTGAAATCGAAGGATTAACTATTCACTACATTCACCAGCGAGCCTCTGACGAAAACTCAATTCCCCTCCTGCTTAATCATGGCTGGCCAGGATCATTTTTAGAATTCTTGCCTATTGTTAATAAGCTTACAGAAAAAAGTAAAACATCCAAGGGGCGACCTGTCTCATTTCATGTGGTAATTCCTTCGCTGCCAGGATTTACTTTCTCATCGCCGCCACCTGCAAACTGGACTACAGACGACACAGCACGTGTATTCAACACTTTGATGCGCGAAGTACTGGGTTATGACAGTTTTGCTACCTTTGGAACAGATTGGGGGTGTTCGCCGGCCTATAGCCTATATGACAATTTCAACACATCAACGCGAGCTGCTCATCTTGCATTCCTCCCATTTTCTGCCCCTAGCTCTGCGGAAGCACTGGCTGCACTGAATATCACGTTATCATCTCCATTGGAGCAGTTTGAGGAGCAAAGATCCATGGACTGGGCTACTTCCGGAAACGCCTACTTCTTAGAGCAGACTACAAAGGTAACATGCAAAGCGTGTTAGAGGAAAAGGCATAACGCTGATGTTTATCAGCCCAATACAATCGGCCTGGCTCTTTTAGACAATCCGATGGGCCAGTTGGCGTGGATTGGCGAGAAGTACATTTCATGTAAGTGACACCGCACGTATTATGCTTTGCGCGCAAATAAATTGACTTTCCATATAGGGTCAGATCCAAAGGCGGGCACCAGTCCGTCTGTCCTAGACCACGACCAAATTCTGTTGGCTGTGTCCTTGTACTACTTGACGCGATCATTTCTTTCATCGGTATACATCTACTTCCAAAATTCAGATGGTTTCAAAACATCATACACAAAAGCGCATACGGACGCGCCTTTACTTTTCAGTGCGTTCAAGTACAATGTCGGTTTTTGGCCTGAACCTGTGGTTGCAAAGGTCGGCAATTTAGTGATGTACAACAGTATGTAAATCCCCTGGCTAAGTCAGTAGCAGAGGCTGTGTCTAACGACGATATAGATCACGAGTTTGGTGGTCACTTCCCGGGACTCGATAATCCTCCAGCGCTTCTAAACGACTTGAGAGAAATTGCAAACTATTGGGTATAGATATGTGAGCTAAGGATATTGCGGTTCCGCGGACAGCCCTCTGAATACATAGTCGGAAGCGGTAATATGTAGTGCGGTTGTCCCACTATAACGGCAGCCTTCAAATAGCAGCCCTCTGATTTAGATATACTCATAATTTAATACAACACCGCTGGTGCACTATATCTCTGCAACAACCTTTTAGTTGCGCAACTCAATATTCATTGCTACATAGCCCTTTTTACTTTGAGCCGCCTGCGGATAGTCATTTTGTCGACAGCCCCGTTGAACGATAGGCATGCTTGTTACTTATTGAAGGTGAGTATATATAGAGCTGGGTCAATATGCTTTGATGAGAGACTTTTTGTTCATGAAAAAAGTGCATAAATAATCAGTGAAGAGTCGCTTAAAATAACATCAATTCTAATAGCTAGCCTACTTTTGTGCAGCAATCTGAAGATAATAGCTGACTATAACGCTTGTACTTTAGCAGTTTTAGCTTCTAACAACCGCAAGGCTCACGTCATCTCTTTAGCTGGATGATTACATAGCAGCAATTGGTGATCACACAGAAGAGTCGGCCCGCCTTGTCTCTGCTGAGAAATTCACGGGGAGCTAATCCATTGCGCATACGAAAATTGACGGCCAAATTATTCGCACAATTCATCTTTCTAATTTGGGACAAATCACTGGCTAGTTCAAAACACATCGTATACCTAACTAGCCTAGTTTTTTTAGACAACTCTTGGTGCCTGGAAGAGTGCGTGTACTACGAGACTGAACTATGCTCCCTGAACTTAATTGGGTGCTTTCAACGCTCTATTGGTATGTTATATATCGAGTAGTAATTGTACCAATTCCAATAAGATTGATTTTGTTTTAAATTATGCCATGTAACGATGTGATTGCTGCGGTTTTATGCTACAAGTCTTATCAATGAATTAAAACCTCGTGCCTTACTAGGCCTCACCTGCGGCTTAAGCTTGGTCAGCTAGCTAGGCAGGTTAGTAATCTCACTAGCCGCTTCATACAGCATACACACAGTAGCAGGATCGCATTTTCTTATTTGCTTCGTAGGGCTAGACATTCGTTTCCCTGTTTTTGAAGCTGAAGCCAGGGCTTCTTGAGGGTTTTCCAACAACACCTAACCTCTTCCAGGAATGCCCTGGCGTGTAATGAACAAAATCAGAACATCTCATTGGTTTCCTCTAGAATACGCGGTTGGCATTTGTCATTGCCAATAAGCTTATCATTAGTAAGCACCTGAGGCTCCGGATAGAGGATACATGAGGTTGAAGTTAGGATATTTGCTTTCCCGCTAAGCCTGAATAACAACCGGTATGCTTTCAACCCCCTTTCGTGGCGCCGATACATTTAGGATTGGGCAGTTTTGCGGATAAATGCTTCTATGTCTTATGCCATGCCATGGGATGATGCAGCACGTTGCGCTTCATCTATTCGCAGCGAGGGACTGGAACATGGAAGCAAATTCGCATTTGTCAACTTTTCCAACGGCTACCACCTAAATTCGTCGGATCAGATACGAGTAATTCGGCGGCATGCCATGAAAGATGTGGGGAAATCACGTCGAAAACCAATGATGAAAACCAGTTCCGATTTGGCCAGAGAACTGCACCAAATACAGCCGACATGGTGGCTTCCTCGGCGCTGGGCAACTCTCTCTACTTTTTCGTCTCACGTGAAGCTACCATTTGGGGTGCAGCTCGAGAGAGACGCGAGAGGGCGTCAGCTTCTTTCATATGGTGAGCTCTCTCTGCGTTTTGAGTAGCTAATGGTAGACTTACTTAAAGTGGTGGCAGTGTTTCATGATGGCGAGAATGGCGGGGCCCAAGTACACTTGCGAGACGCCTGGTTCACACTCGGAATGCGATATGCGTCAACAATGTTCCAGATTTTGGCCAATTCTGCTTTACACGAGACTATAACGAGATCGGGAGCTCGTAAAGCTGCTCAAAGTTATGATTCTATGAGATTTCATGTAAAAGCATTGTCTTCTCTACAAGTAACGCTACAGGCCACAGAAAAGAAGGATCTAGAATATGCTACAAGTGCAATCACCGGCCTATTGGTATATGAGGTATGTGATAGCTAATGCTAATGAAAACCCTTTTTCGCGTCTTGATGCTTTGAGGATGACCGTACAGGTGTAGGAGCTTTGTGGCAACAAAGACATGTGGATTATGCATCGCCAAGGCCTTCAGCACTTAGTCAACCGAGCAGGGGGAATTGATGCTCTTGAACAAAATGAGGAGCTGAGAGTAACAATTAGTTGGTGAGCAAAACACTTTCCTTATGAGCTTTGGTTGTTATACTGAGTGACGTAGGTGTGAACTTCGTGGTGCGTGCGTGTTTGACCTCCCGCCTTGCTATCCATCTCCACGGCAATGGGAGAAATTTACTGTGTTGCCGCCGTCTTCCACAAACGTGCGCACTCATTTAGATCATGTAACTCGTATCTGGAACGATTCTTCGCAGATGCAATACACAGAGTGGCTAAACGCGTATGAGATTATAGCCATCTTCTCTCTCTCCGCATTTAGTCCACTGCAGCGTCAGAACCCAGAATTGAACATTTGCAGCACGGATAAGAGTGGTGCCTGGGTGAATCCAGTGGTGCATACGTTTCTCTCGCGGCGGCAACCCGTCAACACAGCGAGTGCAGCTTCTCTTATACAGGAGGCTTGCCGGTTAGGAATGCTACTCTATTTGAACCATGTACGGCGTTTCTTAGGCATAATGCCCTCGTACACTGGCATTGTGGTCGGCAGACTAAAAGAACACCTTACGGAAAACTACGAGTATCTTATGGGCGACTGGATTGGCGAGGCCTGGATATTGCAAATATGGGTTCTTTATATGGCCGGATTTGGACTTCAGGGAGAACCTGATGAGGCTTGGTTTTTCCGCGCTCTAGGCATGTCTTTAAAACGTCAAGGAATATCCGACTGGAAACATGTTCTGCAGCTCCTCAAAAGCGTTCTGTGGTTTGAAGAGGTATTTGATAAGCCAAACGATGAAAGGGTGCAGGTTGGCTCTATGTGGTGGATAATATGAATCCCCACCTCCAGGATATTGAAACCACCAACAGTTTTAGTATACAGCCGCTTGCAATTTTGGGGTGATATTCTTATAATTAGCGTCAAGGCGATGCCAAAGAAAGTTTGGATTTTGGCGGTGACTTGATCTGCTTGAAGTTTGGGGAAATGTTAATGGATGTACACATATCACCAACGTTGAAACTGGCATGCTCACTTGAAAATTCACAAGCATCTTTACGTGAAAGTTAGCGCCGTGTGTCGCGTGAATTATAGAGTAAATTGTCTCATGTTTTGGGTTTCTTAAGTCGTGCAGCGCATATTCTAAGTTGGCTTTTACGCCATAACTGGTTCTCTTAGGCAAATCGCGTTGCTCATACACACAACCTCCGTGATGGCTTGTATAACCTGATTAATTGAGTCAGAAGAAAGGGAATATAAAAATTTGGAATTGAGTTGACTCTATGGTAAGAAGGGTACGGTCTAAATAATGGCGCATCTAGCTATATATTAAGTCACAGCAAAGTTTCTGATGACCTTTTCTTGGTAAAAAACATAAATTTGACGTAATGCAGATATGCGATTCCCGTGTATGTCACGGGAACAAATCTTGCACCTCTGCGAATCCACCACATTGCTGTTCGAGCTGCCCATTCTGCTGAGAGAATTGCCGGACCCATAGTTGATTGAAAGGCCGCTGGGACAATATGGCGATATAGAATTGATTCATCATCGTATAATTTGCGCGCATACGGCAAAAAAGCGTGCTTAGAAGTAGAGTATGCTTGGAGATTTTGATTACCAAAGGACGGATGCAGCTCAGACTCGCTACCGACATACCAGATTTCAGGTAGAATGCCTGTTTGGCTTGGGTCGCTTTTTCGATGTTTTTTAAACAAAGATATAAGCTGAACAGCTGATTCGCAGTTGGCCTTCAAAGTATCTTGTCCTTTTGATCCATGAGCTAGGATCAAAATATCCGTATTAACAAGGGTTGGTATCGCCGCATCGTAGTGAGTGTAGGTCCAATCAACTCCAAACTTGAGTTGTTGAATGCAAGCTACGGATTCAGTTTGTAGCTCTCTTATCAAGGCTTTTCCAAACGCTCCAGACGCACCAGTCAGTGTAATTCGTCGAGATTTCAGCGTGTATGCCGTTCCGAAAAGCCAGTCAAAGATATAAAACATTGAGCCCATATATGCTGTTGGATCCACATGATGAAGGGCGTGGTATTCAGGGCCGACAATAAACCTGTGGGGATTCTTGGGTACTGTATTATAAGGTTTGTGGTTGGAATCTCGTCCACTAAGCATAGCGACGACAACCACCTTGGCCACCTCTATAGCAAGAACACCGTGAAGTGAACGCTCAGAGACGGCAGCAGAACCAAGTATGGCAATGCGTTTTAGAACAAGCCACCCTAGCCACGATCCAAAGGCCTGAGATGCCAGTTCTAGCGGAAGTTCAAAACATATATTATGCCAGAGGTAGTAATTATTGAATTGGAGACGCCTGTGGAAGTAGAAGTGGTGTACTTCGTGCAATTTTCCAACAAGTCGTAACAAGCGATATTTTGATTTGGAAAACTTGTGGAAAAAGTAATGAATAACGTCAAAAACGAAGGTTCCACAAAGGAAAAGCCAAAAGCATGATATAATGAAAGCTGTAGGAGAGGAATGTAGAATAGTTCTGCCGAATGCTGACATCGGCTGTTGAAAGAAAGACAAGTTCATTGTAGTATTGCACCTTGGTCATCCAGAATGGTTACAGTGCAAGGACTTTGAGAAAGAAAGAAAACAAGTATAATCTGAGCTTTAAATTATCTTTTTGTTTGTCTTGAAGAGTTTCCTCATTAGATGTCAGACTCTTTACATCCTTTTATTATTTTCCATTGCCATAGCATCACGTGTAAGCCGTCCTTTGATACGGCAGCAAGTACGTGTACCTTTTAAGGCTGAGCTCTATTACCATATTATAATAATAGCTTTTCTGTGGGGTAAAAGCCAAACTTCGTTATTAATGCTATCTTACTCCTATAGCTATGTGACATACACGAAGAGCGCATTATGTGGCCTAGGTTTTAAACGCATGCGAGATGGCCTTTGGATCCTCCTCTGATAAGGGTCACGTGTTTGGCTTGATATTTTACGAGCCAGCAAATGTAGAAGCAATAGTGGAGTTCGCGGAAACGCGCCATCTATGGACTGAGACCGCTAGAGAGGTAGGTAAGGTTGACAGGGAAGCTTGAACTATTTCCGTCTCTCAACAAAGACAACAGAAGTATTTTGCACGACTCTGTCACGCTTACATCCAGCTGTAGATGATCCAAGTTCTTTGCAAATGCCAACATCACCGGTGTCCAATGTTGCTAAATACCCTACGTCTTCTCAGTGTATATCAAGTAAATATAGAGCGACATACAGCTCCATTTGTGCTGCTCTCAGCCACACTAAATTGGACATAGGCTGTTGCAACTAGCACCATAGGCCGGCTAGCTGCGCATTCTTGGGCTTAATTGGCAGCTGGAGCTGCGCCACATTCCGAATGACCAACGCAAGCATGTAAGAACCCCTGAAACTAAGCTTTCCAGGTTAAATTGAGTAGATACTGTTGTTTTCTTTAAAAATCTCTACTTTATAACTAACAAAAGTGTTTGGATACCGCGAAACAACATGAGTAAAAGGGAGCCAGCGACTCTCAAAAGCCGTCGAGCAAAGAGCTCCAAATCCAGAAGAGGCTGCTACACATGCAAGTATGCATTAGCGACTTTTATTCTCCAGGCGACTAAGCAGTACTAACCTGAGGTTGACACAGAGTTCGACATGTGAAGTGTGATGAAACGAAGCCGATTTGTGTGCGATGCGGGAAGAACGGGCGACTCTGTGAAGGGTTTGGTTACAGCAAACCTCTGCGCAGACACCAAAGCCATAGTGCGGATCAATTATCTCATATATCGCCCAGAACATTTCAAACGAGAGATGAATATCGGCACTTTGAATATTTTCGCCATCATGCGCTGCCCTATCTGACAGGGTTTGACAACCAATCCAGATTTTGGAACGAGACAGTGCTCCAATTCAGCGAAGCTTCGCCAGCCGTGCTTCATGCGGTGCTTGCTCTTAGCGCGCTTTATGAGCACCTCGATGGTAGCTCAAAAGGCATCTTGGTTCCCGACAAACCTGTCCTTCCGCACTACAACAGGTCTATCAAATACTTACGACAGGCTCCATCCTCCCACCCTGTCGAATTTGCTTTGACCTGCTGCATACTCTTTGTTGCTTTTGAAAGTGCGCGAGATGATCATAAAATGGCGCTCTTTCACCTACAAAACGGCCTCAACATTATAAAAGATTGGCGAACAAAAGAGATCAAGTCTACCGAAGGCCGCCAGACTCGAGAAGACATTTCAGAGATACTTCGGCGTTTGGATATGCAAGCTACAACCTTTTTGAACTCACGGCAGCCATATTTGGCCGCTACTGTCGACGTTGACTCACTAGATAATAAATCTGGCTCATCAATGTCATTTTCTAATCTTCGCAGTGCCCAATTGTCACTAGACAAAATTGAGATTCGGCTGTTCTACATCCTTACAACGAAATCTTCAGCGTTGCACCTGCCCTGGACAGGGTTTAGCAATCATGCGACTTCGAGGCAGGTCTTACTCCAGGGAATAAAAGTGCGATTTGCTCAATGGAAAAAGGCCTTTGATGACTTTTCTGAGCATGAAGCAAGCAACATGAATGCAAGAGACTTACAGCTGCTGCTACTGCTAGAATTGCATTATCACACAACATCTCTTATGCTTGATCTCAAAGGTGATATCGGTGCTGTATCATCCTTTGATGCGCAATGCACTAAAATCAACGAGTTGTCGAAAAATCTGATCTTGGCATCGTCTAATCCCAAATCAACGTTCTTAGTTGACACAGGCATAATTGCTCCTTTATATTTTTCAGCTACATCTACGTCTTGCGTATGTATACGACAGCAATCCCTGGATTTGCTTCGTTCCATAAGCTGGAAAGAGGGTCTTTGGGATTCCAGAATTGTTGTTCAAATTGCGGAGCACTTATCAGTGGTGGGGGAATCTGGTTTAGTCAGAATTGCTGTTTCTGGAGGAGTTCCAGAGCTTGCTCATAGGTTTTTACAAGCGCAAGATCCAGTTCGCAGGTCTAGGTTAAAACACGTCAGTTAAGAGTATGCACTTATTGACAGCTGTGCATGCATCTCTGCAATAGATCTTCACGCTATAAGCAATATCACTAATGAACCATTCATGACATAGTTACTATTAAGACTACATTATGTAAGTAAGGAGAGCTAAGTGTCTTTGCCCGGCCTAATATAAAGATGTCTAGACGTTGTGGGTTTATTATCAATAGACACGTTGTTAGACATCGTTAAACTTAATATGCCACCCTTTCCTTATTTCCGAGTGACGTTCACGTATTCGCACTGCATGTGTACCAAAAAGACCTCCGAAGCTACTTTTACAATAAGGTTCTATCCAAATGGGGCGATTTTACATTCTCTGTTGTGAGTCGAGAATTCGCCACCCTATACTTTTAGCCTGTGTGCTTGTAGTCCAGACTTCACGAAAGGATTGGCGAAAGGAGTCCCGCGAAATGTTGAAGGCACCCAAGACAGTGTCCAACTACCCTAAGATCTATAACCCCAAAGCATCATTGAGCTTCGAAACACAAGACACAGGGCAATAACACTCCTATTGATATAATGATGAGGCACAGCCATAGAAGATATTCATTCTCTGCCGTGTTTTGATCAGGAATTTTGATACCACGCAGTGCTTTCCATTATTAAAACCCCATCAAATGCTGAAAACCCTAGCGAGGTCTCGATACATCTACAAATGGTTGAAAGGCAGTGTATAATGTAAGGCGCATAGTTTCTTGGGTAGGTATGAGAGACTTATTGGAATGCTGAAATGGCAACGAAAAGAGTTGATAGTCGCATGACAGGTATACAGCAAACGCAAGACGAAGCTCCTTTTCCGTCGATTTATATAGCTCAAGCAAGTAAAGCTCCACGAACTGAAATATATAAATAGCCTAATATAGAATAACTGGATGGGTAAATTGTTTGTCTTGTTTGCCCCTAAGGATATAAATAAGTAGTTAATTGTATTCTATAAAGTCAATCTTCTTGTCTGTCTAATATTTTGGCTCTAGGGAAGTATAGAACTGTTGGGAACCGAATTGCACAACTGCGTTCTTTATTATCCTCTCATGCCTCTAACAGCTAAGCTATAAAAGGTATCATACCAACACAAATAGCAGCCCTTATTGTATATTTCTAACACTCAAAATTCTGTTACAACGCGTTGATCCACTCCAACACGGTCGTAGGCTCAACACGTCTAGTCCAGTCCGGTTCAAGGAACACGTCGCGAACCGTCCCACTCTGATCGACCAGCAGCGTAGCCAGAAACAGGACTCGTTCGAATCACCGCCGTTCACCTCCGCAAACTTGATGCCGTTGATCTGCTCGATCAGAGGGCCTATAGTATCCGGGTGCTTCCAGACAATGCCCAGCTTGCGCGCATATTCATTATGGAAATCCGAGAGGACCGGAAACCCGAGATTGTGCTTCTCGGTCATCGTGAGGAGACCGTTTGGCTTCTGGGGCGTGAGGCCAAGGCGCGGTCTTCAAAAACTCCGCTGCTTGTTCGACGGTTTGACCTTTCTCTACACCACACATGGCCGCAATTCTGTTGACACGGCTGATGACCCCGCGTTGGAACGTGTCTGCACCGTCGCCGACGCGAGCGCTGTCAGTCGCGACGGCCGCCATAGCCATGCCGTGTCGTTCCGCCCAAAGCAAGCCTCTGACCCCTGCTTCGTCTCGACCGATGCCGCAATCGTGATGAATAGCAGCCCGGACGCCACCTTTGGCCGAGACAAACGCCGCGTATATTGCGGCATTCGAACCGCCCACAACAACGGCGCCGTTAGCTTCTGGAGGAAGCTTTGCCATGCTATCAACCACCAGAACATGAACGTTACTGTCGCTGCAGTAGTTCGCAGAGAGCTCCGACTTATCCAGGTCTTTAAGAGGGGAAGTCATTTGGTTCTGGGAGGGAGGTGGATAACACCGTGGGTTGACGTCGTGATGAGCAAACTATCTTTGAATGACTTGGAGAAGAGCAATTGGGTCATGCATGAAACAACATCAATGATTCAAGTCGGTCCTGAGAAGAGATGTGCTTGGGTTGCTTATTGTCATTTGGCAGAGGTAGCGAAGGCCGAAGCCAAATGCGCCAACGGCATCGTTGCGATTTTGGAAGCGACGAGTTGACCATGGCATTCCGGGCTCGGGAACGAGGGCCATTTGCGATTATCCACACGGCTCTAATGTACGTTGATATGCACACCTGATCTTTTTGATTGCACAAGCTCTCCGGAAATATGACGCGACAATTTCTCAAATTTCTTGTGCGCAAATCAATTCAGCTAAATCAGCCTAAGTCTCTTACTACAGGCAACTTGGAAGCCATCGTCGCTGTCTACCTAGGGATAACGCTGGTTTGAGACTATGTGTGAGCTGGGAGATCCACTCCTACCACGGTGGATCTCGAACATTGGGGTCGACATTAGTACGCCGCATGTGCCTGGTCCTTAATCTCGAGGACTCCAAAGCACTGGCAGTCCCAGGCAGGATGAAATCCTCCACAGTTGACGCACTTCATCTGTCCTTGGAGCTGGGGCCAGCTGGCTTCGCCTTGGGGGTGCGCTGCGATGCTCCCGCGTAGTAGAAATCGAACGGCTTTGGTAATTCGATCTTCTAACATACAGAAGCCGTCAGGCGAAAAGAATAAAAGCAACACGATATGAAGAGATGTGGCTAGATTTCACTGCCAATTATTGTCGGAACTCCGCAATCTCTAAGAGAGGTGACCACGGAACTCCATGGTCAGGAGCAAGCGCCTTGAAAACCCTATTCTGAGGCACTTTGTTTCGTTCAATTTTCCCAACTTCACTAACATCAGGTCACTACAGTTACATCAAACTCCAGATATATTTCTCTATGGCTGAGATTATGGACCCCCCGTCAGCTTTCAAGTGTTCAATCTGTCGAAAATCTTTCGAGCAAGGTTGTATTCCAGTCCACGTACCGAGAACTAGGCTTACTGGATACGATAGAATCGTCATGCAAACGCCACACTAGACGTTGCCGACGAAAGCAACCCACACCACCGCGACAGAAGTCCTGTCCCCGTTGTGTAAGTGACAAGACACGCTGTGACTTACGACAACCTTCTTGTTCGCGATGCAGCGAGAAGAATTTGAGATGTAGATATCCCTCCTCTGTCTCTACAGATCGGTCTGCGGATGTTGCACCGGAGCATTGGGATGCAATATCATCAGACGTATTAGAGGCATGTACATATCCACCAATTTTGGATGGAGGGCAGATGATAGTAGATGATTCTCCTAAAGCGTTCAGAGAAACATCATTGGTCTCATTGGGGGCTTCTTTCCCTTCCACCACGTCCTCCATCGCCATGTCAGAATTTTATGGCTCGTCGTATCAACTCCAGGCGCCGTATTCTTTATCACTCTTTCCTCCCCCTTCAGAGACTACGGCTCTTTCCGACCTATCTTCGCGGATGCTAATTTATTGTCCTTGGAGGCAAAGAGATTCTGGTATTCCCATAATCGCATTAAAACTTTTATCAGAACTAACTCTTGTAGGCGGTGAAGATAAGCTCTCGCCCATTCGTAGTAGATGGATCAACCCGTTATTCAAACCTCCGAATAGAACAGTTTCAGTGAACGAAGCCTCGGCCAGGTTCATCACGCAGGTTCTAAAATGTTACCCAAAGATGATGGCTAGGGACGGCACTGTACCACCGATGATTCATCGGCTACAAACTACGTCTAGAACCATCCCTACGCCGCTTGTGGATTGCCTAGCTTGGACAAGGATGTGGGAGCACAGAACAGGAAATCTGGACGCGATGCTATTGAATGCTATGCAAGGCGAGGTTCAGAGGCTGTATAAGAATGTATGGCACCCTGGAGTATTATATCCTGTTCTGCTAATGGTAAAGCGTAGCATGGTTCATATGAACAGGTCGACTTGTTGGCGGCGTTACAAGCAAGTTTAATCTACTCGATTATGATATGTCTCGACTCCAATACCTCGGCGAAATATGGCACCCAACTAGTATTAGGCCAGCTTCAAGAGATGGCATATTGTCTACTGGCTATGACAGAATTTCCCAGTGCCGACATTTCTAGCAAGATTCCTGACCGCGAGTTGTGGACAATTGCTTCCGCAGTACAGCGAACAATATTGGCGATATACGTCTTTGACTGTGTCATCTGCTTTCTGAACCGCATACCAGTTTACTCCTGTGATGAACTCGACTTTATCCCAGCTCCGGCGTGCAGACGGTTATGGGAGGCTCAGGAGTATGAAACGTGGAGGGAAGAGTATGGAAATTGGTTCAAGGTGTGGAGGGGCAAGGAAGTACTAATGGGAGAATTGCTGATACAACATACGGAGTCGTACGCCTCTAAGCGGGTGGAAGAGTGGGTTAGCGAGGCTGATGAATTTGGGATGTTAATATTCACGGGGTCGCTGCTATCTGTGAACAGTAAGTAAGCCTACCGCGCAGTCCGCGCAAGAAAAAGCTCCCGGTCTCCAGGTATAGAAATGAATCCCGCATGTACAAGTAATATAGTGGGCTGAGATAGAAACAGTCTCTGTTTTAAGCCACCGCTCTTACTGGCACTCTTGCCTCAATCGGTCTTATTTTGCGTCTTCCGAAGTCCGTACTACCACCCCTCTGCATTTGAGCACAATAGAACCTCTACATAAGAGAACAACTGGCTATATTCTTTATAATTGCAAAGTCCCGATAATACTCATATAAAAAGTTCTACCGTAGTACAATTACCGACATCAGGAGCTAAATATTTCTTTGCGGAGAACCGAGCAATATTCAAATGGAGTTAGCTTTTATTGGTGCAGGAAAGAGACAAGGAATGAAGTCACAGAACTGGAGAAGAAGAAATATTAATCTCGTCGAACTCCAAATTTGTTATCACGTTGGCAGTATATGCCTTACTCTTAAATAGCAAATATACATCATGGCTGTATTCGCGTGAACTGCCCCATAGAGCAGGAATTAGCAGCCATGGTAGTTTCCAAAACATATTCCTCTTCGACACTCTCTAGTGTCATTATAAAAATCGAGGTACGAGAGTGAGCTACTAACTTCCGCTATAGCGCAGAAGCTGGGCATTTCCGAGTGCCGAGCGAAGCAAAGATGACTGGGATTTCAACAAGAAGGTATCAGGAGTTCCATGTAACGCTATTGAGCTTGCCATTAGCAGTATTAATAAAAAGATTTCTTAACGGGTGATCGAGTGGAGAACGGCGTTTTGTAGAACATGAAGTTCCGAGTTCCCGTAAACGGAGATCACGGCGGCGGATGCCTTGATGAAATGTTGATATCAGAAGACATACTAACATGAATCTCAAATTGATGGGATTCAAGCTACTGGTCTTTGTGCATGAAAACTGCTATCAAGCAATGGCGCTTATTCAGAGCCGTGGAGGCCTGGCAGAGGCCTTACCAATTCGCGCTGTGTCAGTGAATAAAGATATACGGCTCTGTTCGTGTGATAACTATTTAAGGGCAGCGTACACCCCATATTATCTTTCTGAGTAGGTATTCAGCTGTTAATTCACAATTCTTCTCCTACAGTCTCATCCCCTTTAAGAAATCACGGTTGCAGTATTAGATTAGAGATGGCTAATCAAAGCATTATCCCTGAAATCTCTCACTTCATCACGTCGTACGAACCGCAGGGTAAATTAGCATTCCTCGCTGCGCCAAACCCGCCACTTGTACAGCAGAGTAATGATTGTCTGCGTGTGGATTACATTTATTCTACTGTCGCTTCTCTAGACGGGCCTGTCCTTACGGACATGGACGATTACAGGAAGAATAAAGATGTTCGTAGCGAACATCCATGTGTCATGTTTCCCTTGCGGGTGGAAGTGCTGCTATGGTCGCGACTGTAAGGTTCTTGGGCTTTTCTACGTTTCTTACCAAGAACTCTTTAATAACAATAATGGAAGTTTGCACCGAATCCTGGCGGAAAGGAGGGATTTATGCATCGGTCGTATAACCTTGATTATGTGTTCATTATAGATGGGGAGCTGGAGTTGACTTTGGACAGTGTGGAAAAAAGGATTATGAAGCCGGGTGACGTGTGTGTGCAGCGCGCATCTCAGCACTCTTGGAAAAATCTGAGCAAAACGGAGTTCGCGAGGTTTTGGGGCTGTTACTTTAGGGATTGAAGGTGCGAACTTAAATGAGATGATCTTTCTCGAAGCGGTATAAGCTTCTAATAGGACATCGGTCTGTGGCTCAACTGATAGATGCTATATAGGTAGTTCAAAGTTGTGATAGTTGCTGCATGAGCTTATACCTAGGCGTTCGATAAAACAACTATAAGCTTATTTTTTATAACCTTAAAATTATTACAGCTAAACATTTAAATAGTAAGTAGCGCTCTTGGCTTACGAGATAATTCTCCCCCTAATCGATTAGCAGAACAAACATTACTTTCCTCTGCCACTTCACAGGTTCTTACTTTCTCTAGGCATAAAGGGCGCAGCCACGGATTGATCTAGAACTTCGTCAATTGATTCCTACCAGTCGCGCTCCTTGGCAAATCTAGACTGTTTTCACGTCCAATGGGCGGCTACAATACAGACAACAGCGTCAAGCCAATGTGAAACCATGACCTATCAACTCCAATCTCCCGTGCACCGCTATTGCTGCCGTTGATACTCTCATTTGAGAACCTCCAAGTGCCATTATTTCACTGTGGCCCAAGGTAAGACCACTAGGCCAAGTATTGGCGGTTTCCGCCATCTGCCATGGGAAGTTAGGGTGGCAGCCTTTGGCCGCTGCGGCTAAACGCTCGCTCTGGCGTACGATGCGCGACTGAATCTCACGCCCTTGTCTGACCAAGTCGTGGTGGGCATTGACGTTCTTAGTATTATGCTGTCAGCCCTCCAACGTGTCGTATGCAAGCAGCGAGAAGCTCTGCTTGGATGTAGTTTCGCATAGATTTGCTAAAGAAAGCTCAGCGTCGGCCGTCCAAAACAAGAGGCGGAATTGAATAGCAAGTGAGAGTGACTGAGACTCTGAGCGGTCCAGACTATCGAAGCAAAGGCAGTAACCCGCGTCGGGCTCTAATTCGCAGCGCCAACACGTAATGTGAGCCAAAGACTTTACGGAATGCATCAGGGCCACAAGAGCCAGCTCGGGCAGATTATCTAACATAATGCGAGCACCGAATGAATCTTGGTAAGTCTGTGGAGCTACGTGATCAATCATAAATTGTTTCGCATGGCTCTAGGTCTAGATTCGCGGACAGCGTCTGCTTACATGCGATATTTCTGCAACAGCACGGTCATACTTTGCCGAGACAATAATAGAGACGGGTCCGAGGCCTTTTTTTTTACTAGGGGTCTAACCAACCGCCGACATCTGGGTTATTTAATTGCATTCTTTGACGTTTTGCGAAAAAAAAAAGTGCTCGTTGTATATACTGCTGTTTTATGTTATTTTTGGTGGTCTTGGGAGCCATGATCAATTGCCCTTGAGGTAGTGTTCGACTAGCTTTAGTTGACCGAGTCTCAGAGAGGCTATCAGCTCGACTCAAACATAAAAAAACCCCTGTCCTCCGGCCAGGACGGTACAGCTGGACATTATTCTAGAGACTAGGTGTGTGTGTATTACTATAGGAACCCAGTTTGTTACATTAATCTATATTATCAAGTTACTTAATACAGCATGTTAAAGTACTAGAAGTATGCGATGTTGCTGTTAATGCATTTGTGGGAAGCCCAGAGCTTCTTGATTTAGCGTACCTGGAACTTCTAGATTAGGTAGGTATGCGGAAGAAATTCCATTGGCGTCTTGTTAATGCTAAGGCTAACCTATTTTATTGGTGGGATTATTAGAGTATACGACATTAAGAATAATAGCGGGATAAATTAAGGAAGACACTATGGCCCCATTCGGAAACTGCATTGTCATTCTTAGAGAGCAAGACCCTAAATAGCAACAAGTTACTCCGTATAAACCACTCAACATACCCCAGCAATACAAGAGAATATAACCCTAGTTTGTTTCATTTGGAAACACTTCTTCCGATTGTGTGGGCTTGCTTATTGGTGTATAAATTAGAACCTGCCCCATGAGGCGATCTGCTGGAGGCTTCTTGGTGGCTAGCGAACTTCCCTCCTTGCCCCTGTGTAAGCGTAGAACATTGTGGGGCGAAAGGCTAGAATTCTACAAGCTCAATCCATTGCTACTACAAGTATATAAAGGTTAATGCTGCCTTCGTAAAAGAGCGGTATCCATATCATCAAACCAGCTTTTACTCGGTCTAACCTTTGCTGTACTATCACAATGCTTACCCCAAAGTCTAATTTGGCCATTGTTGCCACTACCCTTCTTTTCTCAGCTACTTCCGCCTTGAACCCGTCCTGTGCTCCCGGCGGCAATTTTAACCTCAGCCCATTCGTTCTTCAGTTGCCAAGCGGCAGCACCAACAATCCAGATCAAATCCCTGCCTCACAGCTCGCGGGTTGCGGTGGCTACCAAGATCCTGGCCACCATTACTTTTTCACCGAGTCTGGCGATGGTGCTATGGTTATGAAGGCTCCTGGAGGAGGAAAATGTGCTACCTTCCCGGGTGCACCGCGCTGCCGCTCCGAATTTGGCGAGACCAATCCATGGAGCTCTACTGCTTCAACCAACCGCATGACGGCTGACCTCCTCGTCACCGGTGGCAGCAGCATCTGCATTGGCCAGGTGTTCCAGTCAAACTCCAACAACAAGCCTCTTGTAAGTTATGTAAACAAACCACTATACATCAATCATCAATTATTTTGCTAACAAATCCAGGCTGAGGTTTACTATAGCAGCAATGGCCAAATCACGGTCGGTGTTGAGTTTGTTGCAGCCGGAGGTCAGGGCCAGGACTTGAACAAGATTGGCACTGTCACTCCTGGCAGCCGATTTAATTATGAGATGCGCTTTGAGAATGGTCAGCTCGAATTCTCTCTTAACGGTGGAGCATTCAAGACCCTGAAGCAATACTTCACTACACCCAAGGCCTTTTTCAAGATGGGCAACTATAATCAAGGCAGCGACGACTCTGATATTCATGTCTTCGGCCTCACTGTTCAGCACTAGATTGCCCCGTTCAATAAAAGAACTAAAGCTTAACTGGGTGGAAACACAGTACTTAGCCGTCAAAGAATTACATAGAGTATGCTGTTACGAACCAACGGCCTATTAGCGCCTTTTCTTTTATTAATTCACACTTTTTCATATATACTGCTTTCCCCTTTTGGTTTAATAGGAGTGCATAAGTAAAAAAAAAAAGTATTTATATTACTTTATCTATTTATCTCTCGTAAATATTTACTTTCTTGAAGCCATCCTTAGTTTGTCCATCGGGCGTTGCAGATCAGGATGCTTAAAACCCTGCTCACCAATAAAATGTGGCGGCACAAGAGCGTACGCTGGCAAGCGAGTCGAGTTCGAACTCCAAGAGGGGGACGCAATTGCTGCTAGCTATCTCGCCTAAAGCTTTCTTTGCTTTCTCTTCCTAGGCGTCAAATATAGTGTAGCTCCTGCAGCGTGCAGTGCCCGCGCGGTCTCAATGCGCGCCAATACCTGCAGAGGATCCAGTAATGAAGGCAATCTTGCCTAAGAGTTTGCTTCCAAGGCCTTCGTGTTGAATGATGTGTAAGGTTGTAGGACGGGAATCTCTTGGGCCTCTAGTAAGCTCATGAGCTTTCACATACCTGTCAGCCATAGTGGTAATATAGAGAGACTACATTAGGTCTGTATCTATATGGCATTGAAGCTCAGGCAATCGATTATCCACCAATGTTGATAATAGCGGTATACACCATGCGGTCATATTATCGGATATCCATATAGTCGCGACTAAGGCATTTAGGAGATAGTGACTAAGTTCGATACTCCCGAACAATACATTTGCATCCAAGTGGCTTTATGTAGTTTTGCTATCTGCTTCTATACTAGAGTCCACTTAGTATAGTTTATATAAAACCACATCCCTAAGAAATTTCTGCCGCCAGATCAATCAAAAATCTCCACATCGATTGTTTCTTCCAGCCCTTCTTCTTCCACTCATTCGCTGACTGAGGAAAGAGCTCAACAATACCTTCAATTGTCATATCATGTGCAAGAATCATGAACACATCATCTCGAGCGTCCGCGGCTTGTGCGCCTTTGATAGTTTCTATTGCTACTGCCGCATCATCCACAAGTACCGGATCGAAAAACGGCTCGTTTTCCTGGCGGCCGCGCCGAGTGTTTATTTTTTGAAACTGAGGCCCAGTGAAAGCCGATGCTCCTCTCTTACTAGTCGAGGCAAATTTGAGGATGTCGGGGATGGGTAGAGCTTTAGAAGGCCGCATCTCACCTCCATGGTGACTCAAGTCACCTCCCATAAAAATAAAAGTGTCAGGATTAGTGGTGGTGCGCGCTAGTCCAGACATATGGCCTGTGCAATGTCCGGGTGTGTCTAATAAGTAGAACGATCCGTTACCAAAGAAGTCAAAGGCACGGAAAGCTCCTATATGGATGATGTTATGTCCTTCAAATGTAATTTCTCTAACATCGCGATTTCTAAGAGGCTATTAGTCCAGCGACACGTCTCAAAAATGCAAAAGTATAAAGGACTTACTGGGAGTAACTCTCGAGGATGTGAGAATCTGGGTGGGTGGGATATCCAGGAAAATATGCCTTCGTAAACCCGGGCCCAACAACTAGCTCTGTAGACGCCGGAAAGGTTGTCATGTCACCAACATGATCAAAGTGCCAGTGGCTGGATTGTCAAATAAGTATGGTTAAAAGGAATGATAATCTGTGTATAAGAGGAAAACACATAACAAGACTTACCTCCATACAACACTCTCAATTCGGTCTGGAGTGAGACCGTGCTCCCTGATAATATCTGCAACGTTTCTCTTCACATCAAGTGAGCCGTTTATCATCGTGATTTGGTTCTGTATCAGAGGAGCGCGTGTCTTTGCGTCGCAATGACAACCAAGATCGAAGAGCACCTTTCGACCGGTCGAACTCTCAACTAGAAATGACCAGGTGCCTAATGGAGGAAATTTCTCAAACCCACCTACACTGGGTTTCAGTAAGAGGTCAGTTGGCATACCATACATGCGCATAGTCGTATCAATGATGCAAACACGGGCAGCTGCGCCAGGAGGAATATTAAAGGAATCCATCTCAGCGAACCAATCTGCAAGAGGTCATCTATATTACAGAAGGAGTAAGCTAATATACAGTCCATCAGGTCTCAATTTATAGTTGGGTATTTCATACTCAAGTCTCGGTTTTCGGTTGCTGGCTATGCAACTTGTGATGCAGGATACCGATTGGCGGACTCACATGCTTATATAGCGTTAGTTCTTACTCGGCTCACTGCTAGTTAACTACAACATGTTGTTGGAGATATGTCTTACAATTAATGCCCGCTGATAAAATCTAACTACAATTTATGGCTATGAGTGGATAATCCATCTTGACGCTGTGTTTATTATAATTTGCGCTTGCTATTATTGCATGGACTGTTTTGTTTTGATCTTGGTGTTTGATGCCTGTTATCTGTATAGTATGCCTTAATAATATATATAGTAAGTTTTTGAGCTACAATAGTTTTCTTGACCATTAATTCTATTACTTTGTGAAAGATTTTAAATATTCCGACAATATATATATTATTAACAGGAAGTAGGCTAAACTCTAGTAAGTATATTAAAGACTATTATTATACTCTACTATATAAATTTATCAAGTATTTCATATTAGCCAAGGCTCAGTGTAATAGCGGGTTACTCTTAAGAATGCTTACTTTAGGCGATTTGATTACCAATAAACTCCCCGCCATGTGCTGATAAATCAGATTCTTGCTGTGTTGACTACCGATTGCCGATTGCCGTCTGCCGTCTGCCGTCTGCCGTCTGCCGTCTGCCGTTGCCCTGTACAACTATACATCAACAGCAATATGTCCTTCCAACATGTACTCTTACTTAACCGACTGCTTGAGCTAGAACTAGCCAACATCTTCAAGCTCATCAACCGTCATGCCGCTTCGACGGCGAGCTCGCGTTGTGTGTACTGAATGCCATGCGCGAAAAGTAAGATGAGCCCATTGTTTCTCGTAAAAGCCCCATACTATTTATGCTGACGCTCAGCTTAGGTAAAATGTGACTTAGCAAGTAGCCCAGATGGTAAATGTCAAAATTGCCGACGTCTGCAACAGACCTGTGTGTGAGTCCTCCACCTTTCTCAGTCATCTGAACAATATTGACCACAGTTGACCAGTCAACGCCATGGCTGCCGAAGTAAGAAGAAAGCTTCCCATAGAAATTATTGGCAAAAGATTCCCACAACAAGCGCGCAAGAAGAACCGGGCATGTCCTCATCTGCATCACTTAACAGTAGGGCAGCCAATGCCTCAGTCACGGCTTTGCCCGCCTCCCAAAGTAGCCAGGAGTTCAGAATTCATTGCTCCACGGGGCTTTTGTACGACGACTCTACCTCTTACGCTGCTCCGGGGCGCATTCAAAAACATTTGCCCTCTGATGCATGCTCAATTCAAGGCCCGGTTTCAGAATCAGTCAATGCGGTTGCTCTGCCTCGGCCAACTCTTCTAAAAGCTTGGTTCGACGCATACATGACTAATACGTCTCATTACTGCCCTGTTGTCGATATTAAGGATGTCCTTGGACCTGAAGGAGCATCTAAAGCTTTGAGTCTGGCGGTCTGTATGGTTGGTAATATTATGCGTCACGATTCAGACGGCCCAGAAGTTGCTGTTGCCTTTTACCAACAACTAAAGCTTTCTCTGGCAACCGGCAGCGAGTTAGACGCTGTCTCTACTCTTAAAGCAATATGTTTGGCGTCTTGTTGCAGTATTGAACCTTCCAGTCCTGTTCGTCTCCACGGCCCATTGTATTGGACGAGTGCCGGCATTAGTCTAGCTCTTCAAATTGGCTTGCACCGAGAAGCGACTTATAAGAATAGAAAGGATGCATCACACCTCCGGAGGATCTTCTGGTATCTTCGGGTACGTTATTTGATATCCTCGGATATAGCATTTTGAATCTGACAAACAACGGCAGAACAGTGACGCTGTTTTAACAGCGTGCTGGGGCAGGCCACGCCTCTTGCGACGCAACGACTACGATACGAAGCCTCCAGAAGCAGAAGATTTTGACAATCCTGGGCTCGGTTCGCTAATCTTCACTGAAACAACTAAACTTTGTAATATTATAGAACTCTTATCCGACTACTATGTGGAGCAACAAGGCACAGCTCCTAGCCTGATTAGCATGGGTGATGCATTGGTGGACTGGATCAATCATTTACCACCAGAACTGTGTCTCTATGACGGAGATGGCCATCGAAAACTTTACTCTCGCCCCGTTTCTGAGCTATTCATTCAGTACTTTGTCACAATTATTCTAGGTCAATTACCAAGGCGCAATCAAAGGGAATACTTGCCTCCACCCTCA
Source organism: Trichoderma koningiopsis (assembly GCA_022985005.1). Lineage (NCBI taxonomy): Eukaryota > Fungi > Ascomycota > Sordariomycetes > Hypocreales > Hypocreaceae > Trichoderma > Trichoderma koningiopsis. The sequence goes on along the minus strand of JAJPEM010000006.1, from coordinate 30,436 downwards.
ATTTCATCGTTTGTAGCAGCTTCCTGCGCTGTAGAGCTTTATGACGAAATTAATTGTCGAGACGATAGCGTGTCCCTTCTCCCTATTCACGGGTTTTTCTGCCTATCCATCTCACTGCCTTTACTTTGCCACCAAGTCAAAGATTTAAGCGCAAAAGCGGAAGCGAGGCGGCAGAGGATGATCAGAGTGCTTCGTTCGGTCCTGGAACATATGCGAGGAAGATATGGAGACGCTGATATGATTATTCACAAAATGGACTGGCTACAAAAGATAAGAGATCGATCGCAGAAAAGAAACGAGGCAAGCAATGTTATACCAACTTGGGGCTGCGAGTCTTTCTTACAATGCAGCTTGTTATTCCCCTTTCCTGGAAAACTGTCTGATGATTTACAGCTAATAGAATTGGTTCGCGAACAAGATTATACTTTCTCTACAAGTAACTGGATGCCCGCTGATCAACTATATAATGTCTCTATGGATTTTGGCTTGATGGACTTTTTTAATTATACCTTTAATAACTAGCTTATATAAATTAGATAGCTTTTGTCTACTAGAACTTTCCAGATCTCGCGATCTTATGTACCCATTGTGGATTTGCGCTCAAGGCAGACGCTGATTGTAGGCATTTACTCATTATCATCATCCCTTCCAAACCGCACCTTAGTACGTGGCACCTTGGCAATGCCCGTGGAGATGTTGGATGGTGTCGCAGACTCCGCCTCTGTAGACGTCTGAGTAATCGTAGCACCTACCTTTATGTCCTCAATTGCCTTGGGCGATGGCTGAAACTGCGCTGGGAACTGCTTGATAGAGGCGCCAATGTCATCAACGCGCTTTTGCAGGCCGGCAATGATCTTCTTCTGCTTCTGTGCACTTGTTAGCTCTCTATTTCAACAATCGGGGCTACAAGGAATTTGTAGGTAGCAGGTCATGTTTCCACTCACTTCTTGCACAACAGTTCGTACGGTAGTCTCGGCGGTTTTGCAGAAGTTGCTGAGCTCCAGTTTACTCTTTTGCAGGTATGCTTCGTCGGAGACTTTCTCGTCAACATTTGTGATGTTGAGCTTGGACACGAGGACAATGCCAGGCTGGATACACTGGCGATCCACCTCCATGTACATGCTTGTTATGTCGCGATATAGGCTGAAATTGGCGCAGATGCGCAGCGAGTACTTGTAGATGAGCTAAAAACTCGTGTCAGCATGCATACGACAGAAACGCAGTGGCAGGAACTTGTAGTTGACCTACGTCGCGGAAGAATTCTCCAAAGAGAAGCGCTTTGGACTCGTTAGTTCTGGCGTAATTCTGCAGCTGCTTCTGGAACGGCTCGACTTGACCTTTGATATAGATGTTGATCATGTTGGTGAGACCCGAGAAGAAGACGACGAGTTTGCCAATGTGATCCTTGAGGTCACTCAAGTAGCTGATGCATTCCACGAGGACTTTCTTGACCACTTCCTGCCAGGATATTAGCGAAATGTTAGAAAGCTAACCCTAACCCTAAGGATAATTCATAGAATACCTAATTTAAACAGCTTATACATTTAAATTCATTTTCCGCCGCTGATTTGTAATCTCTAGAAGACTTCTGAGAGCCTTGTCCTCGTCTTTCATCAGAGTCCCTGTCGGATCCAGCTCTGGATCCAATTTCGGGTAATCATCAAGAGTATACGGATACCTGCTCTTTAACTCTAGCCATGGGCTAGGGCCTACACCTATATCGTATTCGATATACTGGCACTGGTGTTGCCTAGCCAGCCGGAGCCCTTCTCCATTTTTAAAGCGCTCACTACCTTCAAAGTATTCATCGCTTTCTTCATCAACAATTGGGCAATTATACCATCGGAAAGCTGGGCAATCGTATGACATGAAATCACGCCTGTCGCTCGACTGAATCCATTCATCGGACTCAATAGCACGATCGAAACCATAGTGCTCCCACCAGGCACCGTGGCCCATTCGAAAGACTTGAAGACCTTTCATTGAGTCTCTCCAGCGACCAAGTACATAGTCCCATCGAAGAGGGAAATGGATGATATCTGGGTTGTACGTCCCTCCCATAATGACTTCTGGGAGCGGGTACAGATCATCCGAAATGGCAATAACCTCTCCAGTAATGACGTTAGTCACTTCCGACTCCCCGGAGTTCATGGGTTGGACCATTCGAGCCTTGTATAGGATGGGAGAATCGTCTAGATAAAGCTCTTCAAGCCCGCCCCGTCCATTTTTGAGCCCCAAGGAAGCGATCCAGTCGACCTGCCACTCGTGGGTGAAGATATAGTTTCCTAGAGCCAGGACCCTGAGATTTGGAAAGCCCGAGCCCGGACCCGAGCCCGGATTGACGCAACGAAAATCCATCCTGGGAATCCAGCCCCAATAGTCACGGCAGTATAGAGAAAGAACTGTCAAGTTCATGGCGAGCGATGGCATTAGCCAGTTGTGGGGCAGATTCTTCATGAGATCATACTTCTCTGGCCGATATATTGTGTTCTCCGGCGAGGCGTCATTGGTTTGGACCGTGAACAGAATTTTTAGCTCAGATATCTGGGAAGCTATAACCCGACGAAACGTGTCCGATCGGGTAAGGCGCGGGTCGTCGAAGTCTCCCAAGTTGCAGATTGTCAAACAAACCGACGAAGGCGGGTCGTGAATAGGAGCCGCGAAGCCCTGATAGTCGTCCCGGTAGAATGCTACTTCAGGGTCATCTTCGATGTCCAGAATATCGCGATCGTCATTAAGATCAAGCCCCTCATCCACCTCACGCTGATTCTCGGCAGACCATGTACCCTCGAGGCAGTGGAAGATGGTGTCCAGAATACGGAACCGGATATCAGGCGACTCTTCAATAGCGATGCCATCAAGCAGGTCTTCATCGTTGTCCTCCGGCCCACAGTACTCGTTGAAGTTTAAGTTCAAGACTTCCAGCCTCTTGAAATAACGCACGAATGGAAGGGCCGCCATGAATCTCCAAGGGAAAGTAAAATCGTCATTAGCATGATAGCTAAAATCGTCATCGCTAAGGGTGGTGTCACAGGTTATCTCGCGGACGCACGAGCGGAGCGCCTCGGACCGTGCAATGTCAACGAAGCGAGTGCCCTCCTCCAGGGCAAAAAGACGCACATGCCGAAAGGCGCGTTCGGTGGCCAGAGCACCAAGAGATCGGTTGACCAAGCGAAAGTTCAGGAGCGTGCCTCGTGGCACCATGGAGATGATGATGGCTAGCACGTCTTCCATAAGTAGCGGTCCGGAAGTGTGCTGCTGCTGCTGCATCATGGCCATGGCTTATCAAGAATAGCGGAAGTGTTTGTTAAATTGGGAGAGAAATTGGGAGGAGAGAGGATTGAAACTATCTCTATGATGTTGAAATGAAATGCAATTGGTAGTGAAACGGAAGTTATTTAACCTTTTGAGTTAAGGTACAAGTTTTAAAAAACACTATCCCCACTGCTGCCTACAGTTGCCTGCAGTGGGTCTGCAAATGTTAAAATTAAGTGTTGCCGTTAAGAGTTCAATGTTCTAGCCTAGCTTATTTATAATTGAACTCGGTCAATCGCTAATTCCGGTTTAGCTATTACTAGGCTGGTAAAGAGCCCCCAAAAATTCTGGTTAAGATAAAGATTCGGCTGAGTTTGATACTGTACACCGCTTACCCCATCAGCGACTAGTAGTATTCTAGCAGGCTCGTGAAAGCCATAGTTAGTTTGGCCCTGGTCCATCGCCAAGGAATTGAATATTCGATATTGTTCCGCTAATTCTATGGGAATCCTGCCTTGAAGCCATGGGCGATGGATTGTGGTTCATTGGGCTGCAATGCCAGAAATACCGCTTTGTCCATAGGAGTTATCACGCGCTCCTTTATATGAACGCCAAATCAGCGTCCTTGAACCCGTTTGTCTTCTTAGGTAGTCCCTGAATGCCTTAGTTGCCCGCTCAACTTTTTCAAAGTGTAAATATGCATAAGACAGTAGACTATAGCTAACGCAAAAGAATCAGTGACTAACTTATCAGGTCATTTTTAACTTAGATAAAGCCAGCCAGCAAAGGTATATTATTCAATGCAATAAACACAGGACACAACCAACAGTCACCGGCTAATAACTGTATTGTAAGATGTATTATTCCCATGCGTACACACTGGTTCTGCCTGTTTTCCCCCGCTCCCTCTTTTCTTTTGTAGCCCAATCCCTCTTTCCTTTTATAACTAAAACATATAAAGTTTACTTTCTGACCCATTACCTTTTACTAGCCTTAAATTCCCTCTTTTGCATAGCTACCTCTTTTCTAAAGGTTTCTTCTTCCAAGTCCTTTAAATTACAGGAACATTTATTATTAGCCTTACTGTAATACACCTGCAATAAGGCCTGCTTCTCTTATTATTCTTTTCTTAGCTAATGCAGCGCTTTATGCAGCGGCTGGTGTTCTTAATATTAAGCATAATGTACCTACTTATATCCCTTATCCCTAGTAGGAGGTAACTTAAATTAATCCTAGTACTATTCTCTCTTTAGTACTATCTATACTAGATATATAGTAAGCAGGACCCTTATATTCTATCTAATATGCTTATAATAGAACTTCTATAATATATTTAATCTTACTTAATATTAACATGGAAAACATGGAAATTTAATATTCAGTCTGTTTCCCTGTCCACTGGCGGGGATATGTGCCTGTACCTATTATATTCTGGAGCAGAGGTATATGGAAATGGGTTGTGAGATGGTTAAGCCCTAGGAACTAAAGGCGTAAAGTAATGCTTTGCATACTTCCAGTGGGAACGGATACATACCCGGCGGAAGTTGTTTAATCACGCACACACGCGGAGCATGCTAGCTGCTGCAATAGTGACAGTAACACATCCGAAACAGGCATAAGAACTTTAGCCATTGTGAATATAGAGCTTATCTGAAGTCCGGATCTGAAAACGTGGACTTATCACGCCAGCAGTGATGAAATTAGTAAATACGGTGTCTCCAGTATTACCGGACCCCGCGGCTGAGCTGTTTACTTTGTCACTATTCGCAATACAAATCGAGCCAGAGCCTGGCGTAGACAAACGGAATCCGCTCTTCTCAATCAGAACGCGCCATAATACATCATGCAAAGTCAATTTCATCCCCTTCTAAAGTTTATTTCTTCAGCTTCTCAAAGGTCTCTGGCTTGTTGGACAGCACAAGCTCCCTTATATCAGCCCAATGTGAGTAATACTTCTTGGACAAGTACAAATCAAGTATTTGAGCGTACTAAAATCTGTGATTAGACAAGAGTAAATGTTGAGACACAGTCAAGTGCATGTATTCCTTAGTCTTAAGTACGGTAGCAAATGCTGCAGCTGAAGTGGATATAATCATTTGTGCAGCTTGACTGATGCTTTGTTCACCTTCGTATAAAGTAGGTTTTTAACCAGCTGTGTCTTATAGCTACTTAAAGTATCTAGTCTCAAAACCCCTATGGTGAGGACCAAATCGCTGCTCTCTACGCGCTCCTTCACGTGGGGAAGGCTTGCGTTGCCAGCATAGATTCATCCGTTATCAATGTCGTCGCGTCTAAGGCGCCTTTTACCACTGGTGTAATGAAAGCTGAGAGATTCTTTTTGTCAGTGAGCGCTTTCACCTTATCAAGCACTCGATGCCGAACAGCGCAAGCGACCACGAAAATAATCGGCCATTTTACACTACGGAGATACTTCAGCACTGCGCCCACACCGTGATTCTCGCTGCCGGGAGCATTTATATCATCTGCCAAGTCAACCTCCGTTCAATCCTCACGCACCGACCTTTTAAGCGACGACGTCTGTAGGCAAGGAATATACTAAGCCGCTTCGCAATAGCATTCTCTCAATGCATGATCAATTTGCGCCGCAATCTTGGCCACATCATCGAGCTTGGCCGTGACAATGCCGACCTCCCGGCTTAAAGTTGGAGGACCCGTTGGAATTACCATTACCCAGTGTACAGTGCAGCAACGTGCCGTCGCGTTGCGAGTTAGTGGATGGCGTGCCCACAGCATGGGCCAAAGGTACCATTGGTATCGGATAATTTGACTACCCCAAAAGTGGTGATAAGCGCTGAGATGATTATAACATGACCATGGACATCCGCCGCATCAGCTGAACGAACTCAATGATTAGAAATCCAACATTGAGACAAATTACTTGCCTACACTCAGCTCATTCACACTGCTGGCCCAGCTTAGCCTGTTCCTGGGTAGAACATTGAGCGCGGCTAGGTTAAAGTCACCAGGGAGGCCATGAATGCTCGGAACATCAAGTTGACAAAGCCGGGTAAGAAATAGTCTATCAAGTTTATGTTTCTTGAGACCACTAGCTGGGATGTCTATCTCAACTAGAGAAAACAAAAGATGTGTAATTAGACCTGTTAGGAGCTAATTGGCAACAATTTTATTGTAATCAAATTATGTTTAATGTAAATCGATATCTTATAGGTCAAGGATTATGCACAACATTAAAGGGATAGGATAGTTATATATAAATATAGCCTTGGTGTGACGACCTGGTTATTAATATCCTAGATAGTTAGTGGCTTGTGGGATTCCTAAGGGATAAACCTAGTCTTATGGTTTATATTAGCAGAGCGGTTAGGGGACTTATAGGCAATGTAATAGTAATAAATATTATTAGAGTGTAAGTAGTGTAGAGTATATTGTAATCTTAATTCTATATTAATAACTAGCTATTTAAGTTATTTAAATAAGTATAAAGAAGTAAACTTATATATTTAGTTAGGATATCTAGATAGTATAGAATTAATAGTAATTCTCTTTAATTTTATAAGTAAGATTACTATAAATTAAGGGTAATTCCTATTAACTTATTATTAATTAAACTATTAGTCTTAAGTTATTCTAGTATAACCTACCCTATAGGCCTATTATTATAACTATAAGAGTTAGGTTATAATATAATACTCCTCCTCTATTAGTTTTATCCTTAAGACTTAGTCCTTTTAGTATATAAGTACTTATATTATTTCTTAGTAAGTTTTTCCTTTTTTCTTTAAGTATTTTTTTCTTAGTATTTATTATATTTTATTATATTTAGAAATTAAAAAATCCTAATTCTTAAAAATAAAAGAAAGTAAATAAGAGTATAATACTTATTATATTAATTCTTTTTTATTTAATTAAAATAAAACCTTATTATTTCTATAAGAAGAAGGGCACTTAGTACCTAGCTTTAGTAAAAGATTTAAATTAATACTTTAAATATATAAAGGATTATAGGTTTTATTATAAGGCTTTTCTTACTACTTAGTAGTTATTATAAATTTCTTATTATTAAGATTAGTTAGATAATAAAGTTAAGGCTATTAAAGAGGAGGTAATATACTTAATAGCTAAAATTACTTATCTTTAAAAGTAATATAAGGATTAAAAGGAAAAAGCAATATAAGCTATTTTCTATAGGATTAATAATTTAAAGGAGTTAAAATATATTAAGTATAAGGAGGCAGAGGCTACTTATTAGGCTAAAGCATTATAGCTTAATTTAAGTTTTTCTAAGGTTAACCTTACTTCTTTTAGGTAAGTAAATTATTTAGTAATATTAAAGGTAAATTTCCTTAATAATAATAGTTTTATAATTAAGTTAAATAAAATTAACTTTTATAGTTATTATAGTATAGATAATAATTATAAATATTTATATAATTTATACTTAAAGTTCTTTACTTATTAGTAAATAATACATTTTTAAGATAATATTATTAACTTTATTTTTAAGCTTAATAAATTAATAATAATATTTATAAAGTTTATAAATAGTTTTAATTCCTTAGTATACTATAGTAGTTATTTTTTAATATATATCTCTTATTACTTTATCTTATAGGTCTTTTAGTACTTAAACTTTATCTCCCTATATAAGTAAATAGTTTTTTAATAATAATATCTTCTAAAAGTTATATAATAGTAAGTTATTTAGTTATAGCCTTTTAAATTATTCTTTAAGTTTATTAAGAATAAAGTAACTTTCTTTACTATAAATAGGGTATTAATTTATATTACTTATAGTTTCCTTTATAGTTTTTTTATAGATTTAAGCTTTAATTTTTAGAATTTCTTTAAAGTATTTTTCTTTTACTTAAGGTATTTACCTATCTATTAGCAGTATCTTTATAGTAAATAAGTTTATAATTAAAATTTAATAGTATTTTAAAAATAGTATATTTATTATATAAAGAGTTTTAAGTCTTAGTAAAGTATATAATATTATAATAATTAATATAAATCTTAACTTTATTCTTATTTTTTAAGTAGTAGTATCTTTATTCTTTAAATAATTTATGAATTACTATAAATTCCTTATTATAAATAGAATATCTTAATTTTAATTTATATAGTTTTTATAAAAGAATATTATTAAATAGTTTTTTTTATTTTTATCCTTTTAAATTAATATTCCTTTAATAGTAAAGTTTAATAAATTTATTTTAATTTCTAATAGTTTATTAAGATTATATATAATAAGTATAGGTTTACTAAGAAGTATATTTTTAAGTTATTTAAATGCTTTTTTTATCTTTAATTTATATATAAGTTTCCTATCTTTTAGTTTTTTCTTACCCTTTTTATTTTCTTTAAGTTAAGTAATATCTATAAGTAACTTAGTAATTTTACTATAGTTCCTAATAAACTATTAATAGTAATTTACTAAGCCTAAAAAGCTTTATATTTCCTTCCTTATATTAAGTAGCTTTTAATCTTAAATTACTTTAAGTTTATTTAAGTTTATTTAGACTTATCTTAATAAAATTAAGTATTCTAAGAACTTAACTTCCTATATATAAAAATAATATTTTTTTAATTTTATTAGTAAATTAATATCTTATAATATTTATAATACTTTATAAATATATTTCTTATATTCTTTAAAGGTTTTTAAGAAAATAAGGATATTATTTAAGTAAATAATTATAAAGTTATTAATATATATATATAGTATATAGTTAATTATTTATTAAAATGTTATTAGTATAATTAATAAGCTTAAATAATATTATTAGGCATTTAAATAATTTATAGTATATTTTAAATGCTATTTTTAATTTATTCCCTTTATAAATATAAATTAAGTTATATACTCCCTTAAGGTTTAAGGCAGTAAATTAATTAATATTAATTAAGTAATCTTAAATTTTTATAATAAGTAATAATAAGGTTTAATCTTTAATAGTAATCTTATTTAACTATTAATAATTAATAATTAATTAAAGTTTTTTATTTATTTTTCTTAGATATAAATATAATAAGGTATTTAGCTAATAATATAAATAGTTTAATATATTCTTTTTTAATTATTTTTATATTTATTCTTAAAGTATTTTTAAGTTTAACTTTACTAAGGTTATAAATTAAAAAAAACTTTATTATCTTTTTATTTATAAGATTTATATAATAATCTTATTATAAATAAAGTAATTATATTATTTTTTAGTATTAAGTTAAATAGTTTTTAATATTTTTTTAAGTATTATTAAGGTACTTTTAAAAAGAATATCTTTAAGTTCTTTATTTTTCTTCTTTTTTCTTAGCTTTTAATAATACTTTATTTAAGGCTTATAGTTCTATTTTAGTCTATATAATAATTTAATTAATATATACTTATTTTCCTTTAATTCTTTTATAGTTATACTATAATAATACTAGTAATTTTTATATTAAGTCTAATCTTTTTCTTAGATTCTATTCTTATTTTTTATATTTTTTCTTATTATATAGGAGATTTTATTATTAGGTCTAAAGGTATATCTTTACCGCTTCCCTTACACCCTTTTTTCTGTAGTTATAATTCCTAGGTAACTATTTTATCTTAAAGTATTTCTTTTTTATTTTTAGTTAATAAGTAAGTTATATTATTTTAACTATAAGTATTTAAGTATAATATTATAATTTTACATCCTTATATATTAAATTTAACTTTATTAATTTATATGCTTAACTATTAGTAAGAGGTAATTAGTCTTATATTTAATAGTAATATAATAATTAAGATATATAATACTAGATATATATAATAATATTAGTTTTATAATGTATTATAAGTTTAGTTAACCTATAAGTTTAAGAGTAATAAGATTATAATTTATATTATATTTATATAAATAATAATTAATTATTTATTATGGTATCTTTTAATTATAAGCTTTTTACTTTATTTAATTAAGTTAATAATAATTTTATTTAAGTAGCTTTTAATTATTATATATTTTATTCTTAGTATTTATAGTATTATTTATATTTAATATTATAAATTCTTTCTTTAATTATTAAATAGAATTCCTTAATTAGGGTTTTATTTTTATATTCTTTATCTTTATATAAAATAGTATTATACCCTCTTTTAATTAGTTTTTTAGTAAGTAAATAGAATTTATATTTTATTATAATATATTTTATATAATAATTTTTAAGGTAGTCTAAAGTATATTTTATTATAATTTCCTTTAATTTATAGGTTTATAATTTATTATTTATATTAATCTTTTAATTTATTAAGATATATTCTTAGTAATATATACTTTTATATATAAGCTAATTTATTCCTTATAGTTATTATTAAGTATATTAAGGATAGTATTAAGAGAGACTTTATTATATATCTATTAAGTATTAGAGTTAATAAGCCTAGCTTATTTTTATAATTTTAATAAAAGGTATTTATTTATATTTCTTTAGCTTTATTAGTTTATACTTAATATTTTATATATATAATATATTTATTTTACTATAATAAGGTTTTTATATGATTATAAATTAAGTATATATTTATCTTCCTTAATTAATTTACTACTTATTCTTTTAATTAATAAAATTAATATTTAATCTAGCTATAATTAAAGGTTTTTAACCTATATATTAAGTATTAGTTATTATCTATATATTATTTATATATTTTAAAGTAATAACCCTAGCTAGTATTATATTAATTATATTTTATTATTTAAGTTAAGGTATTTAAAGCTTAAGGTTTTTTATTAAACTTAAGAGTATTAATTTAAATAGTCTTATAGGGCTTTTTAATTTATAGTTTCTTAGGGTAATATTTTAATTTATTTTTTATTACTTTAGTATATTGTTAGATGCTAATAATAAAGAAGTAATAATATAACTAGTTAGAACCTAGTTACTACTAGATAAATAAATATATAAGGGGATAAAGACTCCCTTTCATAAGAAAGGGAAGAAGGCAGAGACAAATATAGTCTTTTAGGCAAACCTAGCTATAGGTAAATAACTTAGTTAATAGCTAACTTACTTAACTTCTTTTACTCTTCTTATCTACCTAGCCTTAATAGTTTTATCTCTCTTTAAGTAAAGGAAGACTATTAAAAGTTAAAATAGGGGCTTTAAGTAAACCTATTACTAAGATAATATAACCTATTAGCTTTACAGTAATATTATAAGAAATAATAATCTAAGAACTTATTATACTAAGCTCTTAATTTAAATTAATTATTAATAACCTTTTTATTATATATTACTATTAATAAAGAAGAATAATAGCTATAAAGTCTCCTAAAAGAAAAAGTTACTTAGTTATAAATATAAATTAAAAGTAATAAAAGAACTTATATAGTAAGGAAAAGACTTTACTCTTTATACTTAGGAAGATATTATAGCTTTTACTTTAAAGAGGTAAGCCTATTAATAAGGTAGTTAAAACCTTATTATTAAAAGGCTTATATAATATACTATTACTTAAATTTAATAAGAATACTTATTAAGACCTTATAAGCTTTTTAACCTAATTAAAATTAATCTTTTTATTTAAACCTTAGGAAATATCTTAATAATAAATAAAAGGTTTAGTATACTAATAGTAAACTTATTAATATTATATAGTAATATTAAAATATAAAATAAGTAAATATTAAAGATATTAATATAACTTTTTAAAATTTATAAATTAATATACCTCTCTATATTAATAATAAAAGAACCTAGTTAATAATAGCTTTCTTAAAGCTAGAATGCCTTAAGTAAGGAAATATTAAGAAGCTTATTCCTTTTATAAATTAATTTAATACTATTTTTATAAAGGCTTTATTTATACTTCTTAAATATATTAAAATTAAATAATTCCTTGCTAAATATACTTTAAAATAAGAAAGAACTTAATTACCTAAGGGGATATAACTACTTAAATAAAACTATATAATAAAGATATTAAAGCTAAAGCATAAAATTAAGATAATATTAAAGAGCCTAAGTTAAGATATTATTATTAGGGGTTTAATATACTATAAAACTTAAATAGGCTAGAAGACCTAAGATAATTTAATAAGATAGTAATTAGCTTATATTAAGATATTAAGAATAAGAAAAAGCCTAAGAGAACTTTATTTATTTACTAAAAGTATAGTAAAGTATATATTTAACCTTATTATAAGGCACTAGATTATATATAATATAATAGTAGTAAATATACTATAAAAAGATATAAAAATTTAGTTAATTAAGTAACTAAATTAAATGTATATTTTATTACTTATTTATATTAAATCTAGTAATTATAAAATAGAAGCCTAGACCCTCCTATAATAAGACTAGCTAACTTATAGCTAGGTAGAAGTTAGTATTATATTCTTATATTATTTAACCTAGGAAGTAATATTTATTTATTAAATAAGAAATATAGTATATATATTTTATTCTTACTTCTAATTACTAAGTAAATAAGTAAATAGTACCTAGATTAAGTTAGTAAAATATATAGTTATACTATTAAACTTATAAAACTATAAGATAATTAAGGAGCTATAAAGTAGTAGTTAGTTAGCTTTTATATTATAAATATAATTAATAATATAATACTTAAAAGACTATAATTTTAATAAATTAATTTAGTTATCTCTTAGAAATTAAATTATTAGTATTATTTTATAATAAGAGATAGCTTTAGCCTAGCTTAAAGTAAGAAGTAAGCTAAAAGCTAGAACTAATAGACTAAAATTAAAATAATATTATAAATCTTTACTTATTTACCTTTTAAATTTAAATATTATTAAAGATATAAAATAGGATATTATTTTATAAGATAATAATAAGAAAAAGTTATTATACTTTTAAATATTTATTAGGCTTATAATAAAGTCTTTTCTTAGAAAAGGTAGTAAAATTAATAATCCTTAATAAAACTATATATATAATTAATTTAAAAGATAATAAGCTCCTTTATAGGGATTTATTTACTTCTTAGTAAATATTAAGCTAGTAGAACTTTATAAATATATTTAAATAGCTTTAAAAAAAGAGATTAAATTAAAAGATTATAAAGTCTATTTAGAGTATTAGTATTATTTATATTAAAAAAAAGGAAGTTAGCTTTAACTTTATATTAATTATTATACTCTTAATAAGATAACTTATAAAAACTAAGTATTACTTCTATTAATATATAAAATTCTAGACTAATTAAAGGGAGTTATTATATATACTAAGCTAAATCTTAAAGATATATATTACTAGATATATATTTATAAGGGAAATAAGTATAAAATAGCTTAGTACTATAAATATAACTATTTTAAGTATTAAGTCCTTCCTTTTAGCCTCCTACTAATACTCCTATAACCTTTTAAAGCTATATTAATATAATACTTTAAGGACTTATTAATATTATTTATATTATTTATTTAAATAATATTTTAATCTATAGTAATAGCTTAGAATAATACTAATAGCATATTATTATAGTCTTAAAAAAGATTATAAAAATATAAATTATATACTAATTTATAAAAATATTAATTTTTTATATAACCTTAATTTTTTATTTAGGATTTATTATATAATTAAATAGAATTTATATAAAGTAAGATTATATTAAGGATATTACTATTTAGCTAAAGCCTTATAGTATTAATAAAATACTTTTATTCTTAGAATTTATAAATTTCTATTAATAATTTATTAAAAATTATAATAAAATTATTATTCCTTTAACTAATTAAACTAAAAGTATACTACTAGCTACCTTTTAAGTTAACTTTAAAGGAGAAAGATATATTTAAATCCCTTAAATATAAATTCCTAGAGGAACTTATCTTAGCTTATTTTAACTTAAAAGCTTTAATATAAATAAAAATAAATACTTTTAGATTTACTATAGGCATAGTACTTACTTAGTTATAGTAAGGAGCCTAATACCTTATTATATACCTATCTAAAAAGCTATAAAAATATAAAATTAATTACTTAATACTAGATATTAAAATGCTTATTATTATATATATATTTATAACTTAAAAAGGCATTATTTACTATATATAAAAAATAAAATTTATATCTTAATAGATTATTTAAATTATAATTACTTAATAGGAAAGATAAAGCTAACTATAAAGTAAGTTTATATATTTTAATATTTAGCTCCTTTTAATTTTAAATTAAATAGCGCCTAGGAAAATTAAATTTAGTAAATAGACTTTCTTACTAGGCTAATTTATTAAATAAAATAGCTAAGTAGAAGGTAGCCTTAAGCTATCTTTTAGCTTTCTTATAAAGATTTAAAGATAAAAATACTTATAGTATTAATATAAATATAGTACTAAAGGTATAAAGTATTTATATATCTATAAATATAAACTACTTAAATATTAAGTTACTATTAATATTATCCTCTTTAACTACAAAGGGTTTTAACTATAAATAAGTAAGTAGCCTTTCTTTATTTTATAGCTTAAAGAGTTATAGTAAATAACTAAAGATTAACTCTTAGAGAGGTAAATATAATATTACTAAAACTTAGCTAAATACTTCTAAATATATTATAAGAGGCATAAAGAGGGGATGCTTAAACTGCAAGACTTATAAAAATAAAAGTTAATAAATATAATTCTATAAATAGGTTATAAAGATAATATTAATATATAAATATAAATAAGCTTTTATATTTTTAAAATAAGATTTTTATTCTTTATAAATTAAAAATAAAAATATTAATATTATTTTATAATAACTTAACTACTAGGTACTAAGGAATTATAAGAATACTTAAAAGAATTTATAATATATTCTTTAAGAAAGGTATAAAGATAAATATAAAGGAATATATTAATATATATATAGTTTATTAAACTATAAAGCTAAGATATTATTTATCTTATAGGGAATTAATAATATTACTATAGCTAATTAGCCCTTAGATAAAGATATTAATAGACTTTATTATAAACCTCCTAGAAATCTAATTTTAAAAGTAAACTTATAACTTAATATTAGTTATTATTAATTAAATTACTAAATATATATTATATATTCCTTATATAAAGAAAATAACTAATAGCTAGTTAGTTAATAAGTTTTTTATTATATTTATATACTATATAGTATATTATAAGGAATAATTATAAATAAAGAATTTATATTTATAAGTGCCTTTTAGTAAAGCTTTTATTATTTAATAAGAAGTAAGTAATAACTTAATACTTCTTTTTTATCCTTAGACTAATAGTTAAATTAAAAGGCAAAACTAAAATTTAAAATACTATTTATATACCTTTTATAATAAAGACTAATTAAATTAAATTAAAAAGCTACTATTGCACTTAATTTACTTATAATACTGCCTTCTACTTGGCTTATAGCTACTCCTTAGCTTTTTTACTTTTAGGAATATAATTTAAATTTATTTTTACTTTAACTATTAATACTCCTAATATTAAACAAGGGAGTAATTAATCAAGTAAACTTAATAAAAAATACTTATACTAATAATAATAATATTAAAAATAATTTAATTAATCTTATAATAAATAATATAGCAACTATAAAAAAACTATAAAATTTAATATAAAAGACTTAGGTTTTTATTTTAATAAAAATATTTAAACTTAAAGTAATTTAGCTATAAGCTAATAAAGAAATTTATAAGGCCTTATTAAATAATTAAGATTATAAAAATAAGTAGTTTAGCCTATAAATTAAATTTACTATCCTTAGTTAAAATATATAATATTTTTAATAATATTATTAATCTTAAGTATTATAATAATAAGGAAGTAGAACTTACTTTACTAAAAAGATAATCTCTTTATAATAAAATAAATATATATAATTAAGAAAATAATTAATTATAAATATAAAGAAAAAGAAGGCTTTATTATATTAAATAAGAAAAATATCTTAAAGATAAAAATACTTAAATTAAAAAATTAGATTTTATTAATAATTAACTTTATTAAGAATATAAGAAAAATCTAATTAATACTTAATTTAAAGTTATTTTATAGGTTATTAATTAAATAATATAAATAATAATTAAATTTAATAAATATAATATATATTATTTTATATTCTTAGAGGCTATTATAGTTAACTAGAGGTACTATCTTTATAATAAATATCTATAAGGTAAAGATTAAATCTTAATAATATTTATTTTAAATTATTTTAAGAAAATTTTTAACCTATTTTAAGGAAAATAGCTATAAATTAATAGTAAACTAATAGTTAGTTAGTATTCTTTACTTTTATAATTATCTTAGGAGTATTAATATACTTTATCTTTATAGTAATAACCTTACTAAATTGATTTTTATATTTATAGTAGTAAAGAGTTATATAACTCTTCTTTTAGTTTTTTCTTGTCTTGTAGTAAATTAGTAGTAAATTAGTAGCTACTATCTAATAAACTTATATTAATTATAATTCTAGTAACTTTAGCTATTATAAATAAAGAATTAATAATATTAATATTAATCTTTATTAAATGTTATATATATATTATAAGTATACTTTTACTTAGCTATTAACTTAATAATTGACTTTTATTATAATCCTTACTTTTTTTTTTTATTACTTAAGCTTATTTATAACTAATAACTTAAAGTTTTATAAAATTATATTATAAAAGGTTAATAAAAGCTAGTAATAATAAAGAAATATATTACCTATATTATAACTAAAATAGCAATAGCTTAAATTTTCTTATTATAAAAATAGCCTAATAATTAATAAGAAGATATTCTTTATTAAAAAGATAGTAATAAATATATTTCTTAGATATACCTAGCTATAAATTAGTAGTAATTTAACTATTAAGTATTAACTATTTACTTTTATTATCTATATAAGGATAAAGTTCTTTACTTTTAGCTTTATCTTAAGAAGTTAGAAACTTAAATAAATAGTAAAAGTAATAGGCATAAGGAGTTCTTTAGCTAAATAGTAGCTAGTTAACTATATACTATAAGATAACTAAAAATAACTTACTTAATAGTAGTACTGTAAATAATAGGACTAGCTTTAATAAAAGAAGAGTTTATTTTATTAGATATTATTATAAATTATTAGTAAATTAGCAGTTAGTCTTTAGTAATACTATAGTAATATAAAAATAAGGCTTACTAATCTTAAATTTATAAGCTTAAAAGAAGAAAGAAAAGAAAAAGGAAGAAAGAAGGAAAGAAAGGTATACTTTTATAGGTAAAGGTAAATAAATTGATAGCTAACTATTAATTAATATAAAGCTACTAGCTGGTTTAATTCTAGTAATAAAAAGTAAATATAATTTTATTAACTTTAACCTAATAACTATAATAATATAATACTTAAGGAAATTAACTGCGCTAGGCATTATATAAAAAGAGGGTATATATAGGTAAGATAGTAGCTAATTATTATTACTATTACTATTTCTATTATTATTTTCTTTCTTTTTTTATTAGGCTTAATATTAATTATAAGAAATTAGGTAAGTTTATTAATTTCTCTTATATTCTCTAGACTATAATAACCTAGTAATTTAATATTATTTTTTATAGCCTTTATTTATAATTAAGGCAGTTAGAAGGAGAGTAGTAGTAAGGATAGAGGAGACTTATAGCTATTAAGGCAGTAGTATTAGTTAAAGAATATAAAGTATTTATAATATTTAATTAAATGTGGTTATTAATTATAAATTAAGCCTCTATATAGGTTAATAGGGTACTAGAAATAAAAAACTATTAGTAGGCGGAGGAAAGTTAAGGCTCTTGCTTTCTTTGCCTTTATAATATAACCTTTATAATCTTATAGATACTTGCCTACTATTTGCTATAAATAAGCTATTAATATCTAGTAGTAAGTTAAAATAAGGGCATTAAAAGAATAAAAGAAAGAGATATTATATTTAGATTAGCTTTAGAGATTTCTACTACTAACTTATAATAAATTATTTATAATAATTATTTATTTTAAGGTATTTTTTATTACCTTTTACTATTATTCTTTATATAAATATAAATAGTATATTTATTACTATTTTTAAGTAAATAGTTAAAAAAGGTAGTTAATAGTAAAGTTATTAAAGACCCTTATTAGAATAATTAATATAAGCCAGCTTATTTATATTAGTGCTTTTTTAATTATAAAAATAATATATACTCTTATAGTAAGTATTATTCCTATTATAAATTAGCAGGGAGTTAATTTTAAAATTAAAAATATATACCTAGGAATACCCTTAGCCATTACTATTATCTTTATTATTTAGGGCCTTACCTTTACCTTTTATTACCTTAAGTAGTAACTATAGTAAAGTTATTAATTTATTATAAGATAAAAAAGAAGGTAAAAAATCTAAGAAGATATTAAAATTATTAAGAGAAGATAAGGAAAATAAAAAAGAAGACCTTTCCTTTTATTTTATTACTTTATAAATAAAGAAAAGAAAGATTTACTAAAAGAGAATATATATTTTATTAAAGGGTAGCTTATATAAAGTTAGGTTAAATATATTTATATTATTATTTATTAAAGGAAAAGAAATTATATAATTAATATAATAGGTTAGTATTATAAAAGAAGGGTAGTCTATTAAATACTAATAATAAAGAAGTAATAATATAATTAGTTAGAACCTAGTTGCTATTAGATAAATAAATATATAAGGGGATAAAGCTCCCTTTTTATAAGAAAGGAAGAAGGTAGAGATAAATATAGTTTTTTAGTGAACCTAGCTATAGGTAAATAACTAGTTAATAGCTAACCTACTTAACTTCTTTTACTTTTCCTATCCACCCAGCCTTAATATTTTTATAGTATTTCCTTCCCCTTTAATAAATATTCCTTAAGGAGCTTCTATTAAGCTTTATCTTATTAATCCTTAGTTTTTATTATATTTATTTCTTAATTTTATTTAATTATAACTTCCCTTTTAGTATTATAAGCCCTTACTTAATTATCCCTTAATAGCTTTTAGTATTTAGTTATTAATTAAGCTACTTAATTATATATTATATTTTAGTAGCTTTTATTTATTAGCCCCAGAGGTACTAAGGAAAAATAACTCTTTTAATTCCTTTATATATAGTACTAGCTATATTTTCTTTATATAATATTAAAGCTATTATTAAAAGTTAATTATTATAGTTATACTATTTAATTTTATTACTTTTATATTTTAATTATTAAGATTAAATAGTTATATATCCTAAATAGCTTATAAGTTTATTATATTAAAATTAAGTAATATTTATTACCTTTATATCTTATTCTTTATGCCTATAATAGTAATTATTAAGTTTATCTTTTCCCTTAGCCTTTATAAAGCTATTATTATTATTACTATTATTACTATTATTTTAAAGACCTTAATTAAATAGTATTTAATTATTAGCTAGGGTTTACCTTAATAAAGGCCTAGGAGGTATAAATAGTATTATTAAAATTACTAGGGGTATAGGTAGTATTACTAAAATTACTAAAGGTATAAGTAATATTATTAAAGGCATTAAAGGCATTAATAATATTATAAAGGGCACTATAAGTACTAATAATACTATAAGAAGTACTTAACTTACTATAGGAGGCATTTAAGTACTAGGCTAATAGCTTAAATCTTAGCCTTTAATAGCTAGGGTATAGGTCTTTATTAATAAATTAAATAATCCTTAGCTTATAAATACTTAATATTTTTATTCTTTATTACTTAATAATATAAGATTATAGTTAATTATTAACTATTTACCTAGGTAAGTATACCTTTTTATTATATTTAAGGTAATAGTAATTTTATTTTAAGTAAGGAGTAGTATTTATAATACTTACTTTATTATTAATTTTAAGTTATAAATTATTATATCTTTTAATAATATAATTTTAAGCTTATTTTCTACTAAAGCTTAAAGTATTTTAAAGATAATAGTCTTATAGTTAATTATTAATTAATATTTTAAATTAAAGATATATTAATCCCTTAATAAAAAATTAAATATTTTTAATACTTTCTTATTACCTAAAGTAATATCTTCTTATAAAAGGAAACTTATTAATTTATTTAATTTTATTTAATTTACTATTATTCCTACTAGTCCTTATAGTATAATAAGTAATTAAAATAATAATAAATATTTATATTCTTAGCTACCTCTTTATTATATTAAAAGTATTACTATAAATTTAAATAATAGTATTTTATATCTTACTTAGTTTAAGAATTCTACTTAAATAAAAAGGATTTCTTATATTCTCTTAAATTCCTAGCTATTAAAGTTAAATATATATAATATACTATACTATTAATCCTATATAAATACTTTAAAGTAGCTAGGCTAATATATAAATAAGTAGTAAAACCTTCTCCTAAAGGCATTATTCTTAAAGTTCCCTAGTATAATACTAAATTTAAGTCCTATAATTTAATTATTTTATTTTATTTTATTAAGAGTCTTAGGAATTTATATATTTAAGTCTTTAACTATAATAATATAGTTTAAATCTCTTAATCTTACTTATAGTATTACTATTATCCTTTAATTTAAAGTTATATATTTACTTCTTATTTTAAATAAAAATTAATAAGCTTACTTTAAGTACTTACTATATAAAAAATTAATTATATTATTTAGTTATTTTATAGCTATATAAAGATAGCCTACTATATAAAAGCTAGCTAATAGTATTAATTAAGTTTCTTATATTTAGTAATTAGGCCATTTTAAGTATAGGGTTAAAAGTAATAATTATTTTTAATAAAGGGTTACTAAATCTTAGTAAACTTATATAGCTTTAATTAATTTATAAAAGTTCTTAAAGCCTATATTAGCTATTCTTTTTATTCTCTTAGTATAAAAAATATAATTAAAGTATATTAATTTACTTACTTTAACTTTTATTCCCTATTAAAAGAAATAAGCTTTTATACTATTAATATTATAATTAAATAATTATAAGTATTTTATTATTAGTAGCTATTATAATGCTTAAAGAAAGAAATATAAAAAAAAAAAAAAAAAAATTTCTTTTTATTATTCTTATATATTTATTTTATTTATTATATAGGCACCTATAAAGTAGCTTATATATACTTTCTTTATTTAATTAAATTATAAAAAGAGAATATTCTTTTCTTTTATTTTACTTTCTTCTCTTTTTTTCCTTTATTATTTTCTTTTACTTTAAGTATTATAAATTAAATATATCCTCTAGCTTATTCTTAACTTCTAAATATTTTTATATTAATAAATACCCTTATAATAGCTATAAAAAAATATCTTATAAATACTTTTTTTATTAGTAAGGTTATATAAACCTTATACCTTTAAGTTTTTCTTATAATATAACTATAATAAGTATTTTACTTTTAGGATTATTTAATTAAGTATAGCTAATTAATATTAAACTTTTAAATTACTTATTATATTTATATTTAAATAATTAAGGGTATTAATCTTAGGTAACTTAATTTATTAATATACTATAAAATTAAATTTACTAATACTTTTAATAATATAGCTATTCTTTTTTTTATTACTTTAAGGGATATACTTAAAGTATATTTCTAAAAAGTTACTTTTAATTAATTAGCTAATAACCTAGCCTTTATTTTACCTTTTACTCTTTAAGAACCTTTAAATTATATTTATATCCTAGTAAAATTAACTTATCTTTAAGGATAGTTTTTCTAGTCTTTATTTATAAGGCCTAAGTATATTAAAGCTCTTTTTATAGCCTTTTATAGTTAAGTTAATCTATAGCTTTACTCCTATTATATTTAATTATTTACTTTTATAGTTAATTATATATAAAAGTATATTCTTTTTTCCTTTTATAACTATATTTTATTACTTAATTATTAAAGTAAGAATTATATAAATTACTTATAGTCTATATATATTAATTATAACTAGCACTTTTATTTAAATTATTAGTTTTAAGTAGGAAATAATAGCTAGCTTAATATTACCTTTTAAGAAAGAAATTAAACTCCTTTTTCCTAAGGTTAGCAATTTATTACTTATCTTAATCCCTAGGTAATACCTTATTTTTCTTAAATTTACTATAAAGCTATTTATATATAATATAATAAAAAGGCTAAAATTACTTATATATATAATAAATATACTACTAGTAATATTAATCTTACTTAAATTAATTAATTCTTATAGTTTAATAGTTTTTTTTATTTTTTAAAGTTATAAAAAACCTAAAAATAAATTTTTTTATTATAGTTTATATCTTATTTCCTTCCCTTTTATAAAAGCTTTAAAGTAATTCTTTTATAAAATTAAAGTTTTAAAAAGCTTTTATATTACTATTTTTAGTCTTTTAAAAGTATTAAAATAATAACTTTAAAGTATTAATATAGTTAGGGATTTAGCTAAAGTATATCTTTAAAATTATCCTTACTACTTATATTTATTTTATTACTTTTATTATTATTAAGATTAAATTTTAAGAATTCTTTTTATAAGGTTTAATTAATTATATTTACTTTATATATTTCTAAGTCTTTTTAAGTAGTAAAATACTTAAGTTTTATTTATAGTATTTATGCCCTTATCTTAGGCTTAAGAGGTTATATTTAGTATATTTTCCTATTTATTTAAAGAAATTAATAGCCTATTTAATAGAGAATTACTTATAAAGTCCTATGCACTTCTAGCTACTAATTAATCTTTATTATAAGCAGCTTTTATAAAGTTTAAAGTAGCTAAATCTCTTTTAATTTAATATAAGATTTTCTATTAAGAAAAATTAAGTTATCTTTTAATTACTACTATTTAGTTTTATTTTAAATAAATTTCTTAATTTAATTAATAGCTACTATATTATTAATTATAATCCCATTTAGTATTTAAATTCTATAGGCTCTTAAATTTTTATCTTAAAATATAACTCTATATAGGCCCTTATTAATATATTTAGAGTTTTAAGATTTAAGACTTATTATTTTATTACTAGGCATTATATAGTAATATAAGATCTCTAAAATTAATAAATTATTTTTTATTTCTAAAGGTAAATTAATTTTTTTTATTTATTCTTTTTACTAATAACTTTTAAAAAGTTTTTACTTTATTTCTTACTTTTAAAATATTTTCTCTTTATTTTTAAAGTATTTAAATTTTAGCTTTTAATTAATCTTAAGGGCTTATAACTTTATTTTAGTTAATAAGTCTTTAAATTAAAATCTTAACTTTAATTAATAGAATAGGTTCTTATTTATAAATTAAATAAAAAGTAAATTTTCTTATTAATATTTTTATAGCTATATAATTAGCTAAGATAGCTAAATCTAGGATTTTTAGTTATTTCCTATTTTATTTTACTATTATTTTTATAATTCTTAATATTAAGCTAAAGTAATTAACTTTTATTAGCATATTAGCTTATAGGTAATATATTAAAATTTAAATTATTTTTATACCTAAATTAAATAATACTACTAGTAATATATTTTTTATTTTTAGTTCTTTATTTATAATAATATAAACTATTAAGCTAAAGTAATATATTTAATTAAGAATAAACTTTAATATTATTTTTATACTTAGTTTATAAATAAATATAACTTTAATTTATCCTATTAAATTATAATGCCCTTTTAAGAGATATTAATATTTACTATTTAAGAGTATATATTATATATTAAAGTAAACTTACTTTATAAATTACCCTAGGGTTAAGAACTTAGCTTTTTTATAGTAATACTAAGAATTAAATTCTTAATAAGTATAATAGGTTATTATAGCCTTTATTATATTATTTTAAAGTATTAGCTATTAGTATTTATACTTAATTAATTAATATATTACCTTCCTTCCCTTATAACTATTTAAGTTATAAAATTTATAAATAATTTATTTTTATTTTAAAGGTTTATTAATAACTAAGGCTAATATAAATTATTTCTTAGTAGGCCTTAGCTATAGTTTTTAATCCTTTATAATATAGTTCTTTACCTTTATTTAGAATTTCTAAAAAGTAATAGCTTTTAGATTAAATAATTACTTAAGGGTAGTTAAGTAAAATGCTAGTTTTTATAACTCTTTAAAATATTCTTATCCTAAGGGTTATAAAGTAATATTTAATAAATATATATTTATAAAGTCTTTTAAGTCTCCTTTTAACTTATTTTCTTTAAAATTAAATAGTCCTATAGGTTTTCTTAATAATATATTTACTATAGGATTATCTTTATTTAGGATATGCCTTACTATAAAGTTAAATAATATAATATAGCTAATTTAATAAATAATATAAGCACTTAAAATATCTTTAACTATACTATTTATTTAATCTATAAGGACTTTTATATTTATTTTTAATATAAAGGCTATACTATAAATATAACTTTATAGTCTTTTTAAGGCATAAAGAATCCCTTTATACTTTAACTTAGTAGTATTATATTTCTTTTCTAAGAGAAGCTAATAACTACTTTTATAGTATATAGGGCATTATTACCTATTTACTACTTATATTAAGGCTACTCCCTATTCTATAAAGCTTATATTAACTATAAAGATAATTTCTTTATAGTTTTTACTTAAATTTAATAATACTAATAATAAAGCTATTATTATAAGGCTTTTTAGTTAGTTTATTACCTCTTAGATTTTCTTATTTTAATTTTATTTATAGTCTTTCTTTAATAACTAGGTTAATAAAGTAGCTATTTAAGTAAAATTCTAAATCTAAACTTAATAATAGCCTATTAACCTAAAAAAGAAGTATATATTATATATATTATAGTAAAGCTTTTATTCTTAAATTTTTATAACTTTTATAGTTACTAGCTAATATTCTTATATTCTATATAAGTATCCTATTAAATTAATTAATTCCTAGTAGAAGATAGACTTTAAAGCAAAAATTATATATTCTAAAAGCTTTATATTAATTAATACCTTATCTAGGTTTTAAAGGTATTTAAGAATATATTATTTAACTCTAGGTATTACTTTTTATTATTATAAGTAAATTTAACTCTATAAATTACTATATTATCTAAAAAAATTAATATATAGTTAAAATAAAATTAAATAATATTTAAGTTATAATTTACTAAAACTAGGCTATTAAGTTTATAGTACCTATAGGAAGAGTATAGTATTTTAATAATTCTATTAAAGTTATAAATATTATAAAATTATAATTAGTTTTTATTAAAGGTATTTAATTATATTTTAAAAAGAAGTCTAAAAGTAAAAGTAATATATATTCTATAAAATCCTTACTAAACTTTTTTATATTAAAAGGAATAAAGGTATCCCTAATAGTAACTTTATTAAGCTTTATAATAAAGTTAATAAGCCTTAATTTACTATCTTTTTTCTAAATTAAAAAAAAGGAATTCCTATAAGGGCTATGCCCTTCCTTTAGAATTCCTTTCTTTATTTAAGTTTATAAAAGATTAATTACTTTAGCTATTATAGCCTTTAGAATTAAGATAAATCTAGCCTACTATATATTATATAATATAACTTTTATCTCTTATAGGGGTATAATATTAAGATTTAGTTTTTTACTCTTTATAAATTTTTATATAAGGGTAGCTTCTTAATTAAATAAAATTTTTTATAAATATCTTAGCTTTATTAAGCTATAAATTATCTTTTATTATTTCTAGTATCTTTTTTAAGCGCTTAGGAATTAATTAAGATCTGCAATTAATTAATTTAAACTTAAGTATAATAAACTTTATAAAAGGTATACTTTAATTAAGTATTAGCTTAATTTTTCCTTAAAGTTTTTTTTAGTTAATACTTCTAGCTAAAGTTAAGCTATTAAATAAAGCATTATTAATTAAGTAAATTTTTATGCCTTTATATTTAAATATTATATTTACTTTAAAGGTAGTTAGTTTTCCTACTTTAATTACTTTTTTAACTAACTTCTTAATTACTTTCTTAAAGCCTCTTTTAAAATTTTTCTATAATATATTTACCTTTTAGTAAAGGTTTATTTTAATTCTTTATAGCACTTTTAATTAATCTTTAATTAATTAACTTACTACCTCTATTATAATATCTTCTCCTAAATACTTAGGGATTTTTATTATTAATATATTTCCCTCTTTAAGCATTAATATTTTTAAGCTATTATTATTATTAACCTTTAGCTTAAAAATAAGATTAATATTTATTTTAAAGGCAGGGAGATATATTTTAGTATATTATACTTTTATTAAATTATACCTACTATTAATATAATTACCTATATATTTTTAATTTAATATTTAGTATATAAATTTCCATTTTCTAGGTTATAATTAAATAATACCTAGGCTACTTAAAAGAATAATATACCTAAAATAAATTCTTTAAGGATATTTATCTTAGTAATATAAATATAAATTAGTATTTATATATTACTAATATAAATTAGGGTTATTATTTCCCTTATAATTTTAACTTTCTTTTTATTATAAGTATAAGTAACTTTATTATATAATATTATTTTAAGCCTTAATTTCCTTATAAGTAATAAAGATATAATATTACCTTAAGAACTAAAATTAAGTAGTACCTTAATTAGTAGCCCTTCTAGTCTATTAAGCTTTAGCTATATTATTAATAATTTTTAGACTTATTTAATAAACTTCTTTATTTTAATAATATTAACTTTAAAAGGTTCCTTCTTAAAGTTATTTCCTTAATTAAATAGTTTTATATTTTTATTTTTATTATTAAAGTTTTTAAACTTATTTAAGTAAGCTTATACTTTTTCCTTATATTCTTATTCCTTAAAATTTAAATATTTAAATTAGCTAAAGTAAGCTTTACTATATTACTTAATTATATAAGTACTTTTCCTTTAGCTAGGTATACTTAGTTAAAGGTTATAACCTTATTTATAATAATCTTATTTATTAAGGGCATATTATTTTTTTATAAGGGCACTTTTTTTATAAATTTAGTTTTAATAATCCCCTATAAGGATATAATTAATTAATTCCTTAATTCTTTTATTAATTCTAGCATTATATTTAGTAAAATACTAGTTTTTATTTATAAAGTATTTTCTAGTATTATATTTAAAAGAATACTTTTAGTTTATATAATTATTACTTTAATACTTTAATCTTTTTAAATTATAATATTTTTACTATTTAATAGCTAAGGGAAATAATTAATCTTATTAAATTCTTTTTCTTAAATATTTCTTAATTTTATTTTAAGAATTATAGCTTATTAATCTTTAGCTTTATTATTTTCTTTAACTCTTTACCTTTTTTATTAACTAAATTTAATAGCTATAATAGCTATTAATTAATTAGAGTTTAATATTACTTTATTCTTACTTTCTTATTATTATAGAATATTATCTTTAATAATTATAACTTTAAGTTTTATAGCTTTTTTAATATATTTAAAATACTCCTTTATTTAATTAATTCTAATAAGGTTATATTAGCTAATTATTTAATTATTATTATAAAAATAAATTAAATTTATTAATAAAGAGTTTTCTTTTAGCCTTTTTATAATAAATAAAGGTAAAAGTATAATTACTTTTAATAACTTATAGATATTTATATTTAGTAATTACTTAATAGTTTTAATAATATCTAGCTCCTAAGGGATAGCTTCTTAGCTAAAGCCTTTAAGAGTCTTTATCTTAACTTTTATTATTATTATTTATATATTTTTATTTATATTAAAGCTTTCTGCCTATAATATTATTATTTTCCTTATATAAAATTTAATTTTTATTAAACTAATTATTATCTAAGAAGGGAGAGTAATTTACTAAGATCTTAGTTAACTAAGGCCTTTTACTATATCTTATATTAAGAAGTTAACTTATTTATTATATAACTTAAACTTATAGTTAGCTAAAAAATAATTAGTTAATAAGTAGTATTAATATATAGCATTTCTATAGATAGTATTAATAGCTATATATTCCTCCTTAGACTTTAAGGCGCCCTAATTAAATAAGTCCTCCTTATAGTAAGGAATTTAAGCTATAGTATTAGTATTAAAGTATATCTTTTTAAGGCAATTTTCTTTATCTTTAATTCTTTTTACTTTACCTATTCTTTAATTTTTAACTAATTAATATATAGAAATACTTAATTAGCCTAATTATTTAATAAAGCATTATAGTAAGTATTATTATTAGTCTAGGCTTTCTTAGTTTAAGTACTTTTATTAATCTTAATTATTTTATCTTTCTTAAAGTTATTAAAATTATTAAAGTCTTACTAGGACTATTTAATTAGGAATTTATTCTTTAAATCCTATAGTGCCTTTTAGCTTTATTATACTTTTAATTAGCTATAACTTAAATTATAAAAGCATTCTATATAGCTTTATAGCTAAGGCTTATAAATTCTTAAAGACTTTTAAGTCCTTTTAATTTTATAGTTTTTTTAACTTTCTTTTTCTAGTATAAAATTAATAAGACTTTTTATATAATCTTTTAATCCTCTTTATCCTAGGGGATTAAATTCCTAGTAAGCACTCTTATATTTAATTATCTAATTATAAATATCCTAACTTTATAATAATTAATTATTATTTAAATATTTTAATCTCTCCTTAGATATAATATTTTTATTTAAGTTAAGGGGGTCTAAAGTAATCCCTAAGTTCTTCTTTAATTATATCCTAGTCCTTACTTTAAGATAAAATTCTTACTTTTAGCTAGGTTTTATTCTTTATATATTCTTAAAGGTTATTAACTTTATTTTTATTAATAGCCTAGGCCTTTATAGCCTTTAAGTTATAATAGTTTAAGAAAGTAGAGATATTTTTCTTATTAAATAGCTTAAACTTATAATTTAAGCTTATTAAGTTAAATCTAAAAGAAAGGCTATTTTTATATATAGTTACTTAATATTACTAATTATTAGCTATATTTACTTAGCCTAATATAATTAAATAAAGCCCCTTTTATTTAAGTTAAGCTTATAAGTTTACTTCTATTAGGCTATAATTTAAACTTTATTTAAACCTTAAGGATAAGGTATTTAAGTAAAGATTTTTAGATTGCTAATAAATAGTTTAATTAAGGAGCTTTTAACCTTTCTTAATTAAATAATTCTATAGGGTTTTATAGTAATAAGAATTGCTTCTGAGCTAAATTAAGAGTTATAGTAATTACTACTAGTAGTTTAATATAAAACTTAATATAGTAATATTAAGTTAATTAAGTAGCTAGTAAGAAGTTCTTCTAAGTAATTAA
Source organism: Trichoderma koningiopsis (assembly GCA_022985005.1). Lineage (NCBI taxonomy): Eukaryota > Fungi > Ascomycota > Sordariomycetes > Hypocreales > Hypocreaceae > Trichoderma > Trichoderma koningiopsis. Next base: position 1,015 of record JAJPEM010000006.1, on the reverse strand, counting down.
ATTTTTCTCTTTAGCGCTTAATAGTTAATTAATTAGTTACTATAAAGTTAAATTATTTTAGCTTATTTATAAAAAAGAGTTCTTCTTAGGTTTATATTAAGAGGGACTTTATTAACTAAAGAGTTAAGCTTACTTAAATCTTAAGCTTCTTCTTATAATAGGTTTCTTAATATCTTAATATAAATTCTTATTTAATTTAGTAAAGATCTTTCTTAATTTATAGTTAAGTTACTTCTTCTTAGTATCTTAATTAAATAAGTAATTATATATAGTAATTTACCTTTAAGCTAATAGTAGTAAGATTTTCTTATATAATAATATTCCTTACTAAGTAATTAAATAATTACTTTTAATTATCTTATATAAAGTTAAAATAGTATATTAATAAAAGAATTTTTTATATTAATAAACCTTCTTAATATAAAATTTTTTATTTCTTATAGTATTATTAATCCTACTTAATATTATTCTTATTAAGCTTAACTTTATATACTTTATAGTTATTAAAGAAAGAAAAAAGGTAATTTTCAATACTATACTCTTTAATTAGCAGTTTAAAATATTTATAATTAATCTTAATAGCTATATTAGTAGTTTTAACTTTAGGATTTACCTATATTACTTGCTATACTTTTTTATTAAGTAATTAGGGTCTTTTTTAAATATTTTAATTAAATAGTTAAAAAAGCTTTAAACTATTTCACCTTTATTTTTCCTTCCTTACTTCTTAAAAGTAAAGGCAAAAGTTTAATTTATAATTTAAATAAAGATTTTTATAAATATTTTTAAGTATAAGTTCCTAGTATAGCTAAGGGTATCTGACTATTCTTTATAATCCCTTTCTTTATTAAATAATTAATTAATCCCTTTCTTTTATTTAATATTATCTTTATTTATATTTAGTAAGGCTTTTACTATAAGCTTTATACTTTAATATTATAAATTTCCTCATATAATTAAATATTATTATTTATAGTATAGGTTTAATTAATAAATTGCTTAATATATTTAAATA